>OY728145.1:707817877-712817877 GCA_963277665.1 Viscum album
ACTCTGGCGGAGCAAGAGTCGGAGAAGATGGAATATAAAATCTCAGAGAGAAGGAATCAGAAGTTAAATAAGATGACATGGATGGATGTCCGAATGATGTATTGGGAGTGGGAATCATCATTGGATATGGTACAAATGAGTGAGGAGTCTCAGATGTAAAGGGTGGTGAAAAAATGGGAGGCCTAAATATCTCATGTGTCCCTAACGACACACCAGGATCAATATGTGGGATGTATGGTATGTCAGTGGGAGGGGAATGGTCTAATTGGGTATGTTGACGAAATTGTCTAACTCTCATACCCCCCCTTGTATGAACACCCTAATTACTAGGAACACTACTAGGTTGCTCATCAAATTACTATCTCCAAATAGATGGATCATGCAAAAATGTTTTGAAAAAATTAATCACATGAAATTATATATTATTTAAATATATATTTGAAATAAAATACTCACAGTATGCACTATTGGTTGAATCCCCATCTTTGTCATGTGACATTTTTTTCATAACCTATTTTCATTGCCTCTCTTCAGTTGGTTTAATTTTCCATAATTTGAAAACAAATATGGAAGTAAATATAAATGGATAAATGACGTGTGACCCAAAAAACAAAATAAATGAGATTGAATAGGGGTGTCAAGGGGGTGGGCGGGCTATCCACAGGGGTGGTGGGGCTGCCCAGGGGGTATGCAGTGTCTAGGGGGTGGGCAGGCTGTCCACGTGGGTGGAAGGGCAATCCAGGGGGGGTATGGAGTGTCCAGGGGGTGGACTGGCTATCCACAGGGTAGTGGGGCTCTCCAGGGGGCTACGGGGTGCCTAGGGGGTGGGAGAGCTATCCACAGGGGTGGCAGGCCTATCCATGGGGGTAGGGGTGTCCATGGGGTGGGAAGGATGTCCACGAGGGGGGCTATCTAGGGGGTATGGGGTGTCCAGGGGGTGGGACTCATGTCCATGGAGGGTGGTAGTGTCCACTGGGGGTGGGTGTGGGTGTCTAGGGTGCTGGGGGCTATCCATAGGCGTGGGTGGGCTAGCCATGAGGGGTGGGTGGGATGTCCACGAGGGTGGGTGGATATTCTTGGGGATTGAGGGTTTCCAGTTGTGGGAAAGCTTCCCACGTGGGTGGGCATGCTGTCCAGGGGGTATGGGGGTGTCCAGGGGATGGGCGGGCTGTCCACATGGGCAGTCAGGCTGTCCATGGGGTATTGGGGTGTCGGGGGGCTACACGGGGGTGGAGGCTATCCACATGGGTAGGAGGTGCCAGGGGGGGGGGGGCTTTCTTGAGTGAGGGTTATCACTCATTTCCTTCTAGATCTTGGAATCATTTAAAATATACAAGAGTTCACGTTGAATGATTTTGAACTTCTTGGTTTGTCAAGCACATCCTCCTCGTAGATTAAAATATTTGTCTCCTCTCTAATGATCTATGTGAATATAAAAGGTTTTTTTCATGGTTATTTACATGGGAAGAGTGGTTTGAGGAATGGTTATGCTCTATCTCCTATCATTTTTGTGATTTTCATTCACGACTTTTGCCAAATTCCGAAGTCTCCAATCTCTGTTTGATGGACATTCAAGTTCTATTACCATTGGGGTAAGACTTCCATCACCCATATTTGTTTTATGAATGATATTTTATTTCTCTCATTTTCAAATATATATTATTTATCTATATTGAAATATGACATAGATATATTATCTTCCTTTTCAAGATTGACAATTAATCTTTAAAAATCCATGATGTTCTTGGATGGAAATTATTCTAATGTCTGGGATAGTTTTCATTCTTGGATTTATAAAGGTCATATTTTATTCTCTAGTAATGACAACATAATATATGATTCAAGGTTATCCATGTTTCCCACAGATTGGGAAATTATATCTAATGGATCATGGAATCCACTCATTGTTGTTTCTACTAATCTCATGGATATTTGGTTGGAGATCCATTATTTTTGTGAGCATAGAGGAGATTGTGAAAGGATTCTATTTAATGGATATGATGGGTTCTCCCTTCTCATGGGTTGGTATGATCCAAGGTAAAGATTTTTTTTCGTACCATGAAGATCTTTGGTTTCGAATAATTTATCCCCAACCATTTTTTATTCCTTTTATGGTTTGGAACCCTTAATTTTCAGACCACCCAAGTTAGGATATTGAAAGGGGTATTGGATTTTTTGATTCATTATTTTCATTATGAATGGGATTCTGATAAAATTTTTCTCTTATTCTTCAACTGTAAGCTATATTGGAAGATTTGGATGTCCTTATTATGCCTCTAGAATGTTGAATTCTATGATTGTTCTTTGAGATCCATTTTATATTGGTGTAATAACTGGTTTATTGAGAAATAATTGAGAAGATTTTTGGGAATTCATGGGATTGTCACATTGGAATATTTTATTTTTATGGAGAAAACTTATCAGTTACATGGTTCCTCATATCATTGTGGGATCATTATTTAGATAAAGTTTGAGTTGACTATTTAATCCAACATATATTATTTCAAACAGTTATCTAATAATAAGGCTTATAAGGACTTGGTTTTAAGGTGTTACCATTTAGGTTCTTTTCTTAGGAATGGATGCTAATTCTAATGCGTTCTGGGCTGGCCTATGTTCTAGCAGGCTATTTGTAATTTTGATGGTGGTCGGGAGACATTATTGTGAGTGGGTTTCTACTTGTTGGTTGTATTCTCTTATTGTTTTTGTTTTTATTTTTAATTCTTTGGTTATATGGTGGTGTTGTTTCTAGTTATAGGGGTATTATTGTGGTTGGTTTGTGGTGTTAATAGGATTAGAGGCTATGAGATACTTGTTTTTTGGCCTTGGGTGAGGGCTCATGATGTTGGATAAGAGGGTTTTTTGGAGGGTATGTGGGAAGGGTGCTAAGAAACTCCGGTTGGTGTAGGTTCTAGAAATGCATGTATGGAGTGGTTTGGTTCTAGGGTAGTATATTTTTATGCCTTCCTTTTTGTTGTCTTTGGATCGATGGGTATGTGTTGGTAAAGGCCCATGTTACAATGGGTGATGTTAATCACTAGGGTTGTGTGACCCCCACTCCCACCACACAAACCCTTGAGCCCCTCCCCCAGCTCCGACCAACAGGCCCCACCCTCCATAATGCACAACCCCCTTCACCCCCTACAGCCCCTACCCAGCAAAACCACCCCCTACAACCCCCTCCCCCCAATTCCAACACCCCTCCCACTATATAACCACAATCCCACTGCACACACCCCTATATCCCCCCACCTACCACTGCACACCCCCCCCCCATAGACACCCTACGACTACGCAACCCCCTCCACACCACCTCTACCTTATAGTTCCCACACTAAACCCCCACATCCCCCACATCCCCCCCCCTGTAACCCCCGCCCTACATATCCCCCTCTACAGCCCCCAACTGCACACCCCCCCCCCCCCACAACCAACCACCTCCCACTATAGAGCCCCCCCCCCCCACTCCCACTGCACACCCCCCAACATGCCCTCCTTAGAGCCAACCCCTCGCACTACACAGCCCCCAAACATCCAACACCCCCCCCCCCCCCCCACAGTACCTGTTGTCCTCCTCCCTCACCTCTCTCTGCAGCCCCACCCCCACCCTGGACAGCCCCCTTGCATCCCCCCTACAACCTCCCCACTACAAAGCCCATATACAACCGTACATTTACCACTGCATATCCCCCCCACTCCCCCAACACAACCCCTACTACCCCCTCCCATTGCACAATCCCCCTACATCCCCTCCCACTGTACATCCCCCATAGTCCCACTGCACAGCCCCCCTGTAGCAGCCAAACCCCTCCCACTGAACATCCCCCCATTCCCACTACACCCCACAACAGCCCCCTCCCACGGCACACCCCCATAGCCCCTCCCACTGCACACCCCCCAATAGACAAACCCATCCCATTGCACGCCACCCCTCCCATTGCCTTGAAAAATAAATTATGAAAGGGAGAACTGTAATAGGTCTCCCAACCATTTAAGAACTCATTACCATGTTACATCAATATAATAGTACTTCACTAAAATATCAATATAAGACATGAACCATGATTCTAATCAAAAGGGACTCAATAGAACACCTAAACAGAACATGAAATATGACTCTATTTGAGGTGGAAAAACAAACACTTACTTTAATCAAGGATGGATAACAGGTTGGAAGAAGGGTCCGCAATTAATGGAGGATCTATCCTTTATGGATAATCCTATCAAAAAACAACAAAACAACCTTGTATTTAAATACATCAAAATGAAAAATGGAATAAATGGAGGTAGAACATAAAACTCATAACATACAGATTTTATGTGGTAAAACTAACAATCGGTTTCTCGGAAGAGGGTTTTGCACGCTGGAACAATGTGATCTCTCATTTAGTGCGCAATGTGGGATGATCCCAGTCTGAATTGGGGCTAAATTTGTGGAATCCTGTCCCAGTGGTTTTTTAAAACCATTTTTAAATATCATTCCAGTACTAATGGTTCTATAAACCATTGGCATAATGAGGGAACCTATCACCTATCCCAATAGTTTTTTGAAACTATTCGGAAAACTACCACCAATCCCAAAAGTTATATATAACCTTTGTAAAAGGTGTCTCTACCCGGGACGATCCCAATGGTTTTCTAAACCGTTGGCAAAAAACCCTCTAATAATTACTATACCAATAGTTTTCAACAAACCGTTGGTATAGTAAACCTACCCCAATAGTTTTTCAAAACCGGTGGGATATAGGTGTTGGTATATAAGTAATTTCTAGTAGTGTAAGAGTAATCTAAAACTATCATGAATTATAGTGATCAATAAATTTTGAGAGGTTCACATATGTCCTTTACATAGATTCACTCTGCAACCATGACATTAGATTTTTTAAGGATGCAATATCATTTTCATTTAGTAATATATCATCAACATATAATACATTTAAATAAATTGTTTTACCAATAAACCACTTATTAACACTTGACTCACAATGATTAGTAATGAAAATAGATTCCTTTATAGATTTATTGAATGAAATGTTCAACAATATGGATTATTTCATGAGTTAAATAATATATCTTTGAAACATTCATAACCATTTGGAATATCATGGAGTAATAAAGACTTCTAGTTCTATCATTTACACATACTAATATAGGTTCCCATTATTTAAATGAGTTTTGACATCCATTTTCAAATTCTCATAGTCATGGTAATCTACTGGGGAAAAATTATAATGGATTCAAAAATGGTCTAGAGAAGTTGATTCCTCAAATTCAATTACAAGATATTGTTTAAACCATTTACCCACTATCCATGAATTATAGGTAATTAATTTATATACAAAGTACTACATTATTGTGATTACCAATTTGAAATAATGATATTTTCCATTAACTAGAGAATCAATAAAACCCCAAAATTTGTTTTGATACATGAAATCCATATCATAATTCATAGTTTATTCCCATATTTCTTCATTTGATCTCTCTACTTCCTCCTTTTAAGAGATAGGACCATCATTCACAACTAGTAAGGTGTAACTGTAATTTCAATCATGGTAATAATATATATTAGGTTATCTAACCTCTCTATAACTATTATGAAATCCTTATATTTATGGAAGAACATCTACCATTTGGGAATGAGGGACTTTTTCTTGCACTAACTCTATTTTATCACGGGTGTAAACATACTCAAATTCAATCATTCTCATACAATCCTCTTTGAGGATTTGACCCTTCTATGAAATTTGGACTATCTTAATTATGTTACTTTATTATTTAATTTTTTATAGAATGTTTCCCATTATTTCCATTAGATACCCTATAAAGCCACACATTATGCTAAATGGTGTTAGTTTATTTCTTGGGTTAGGCATAAAAATATGTCTCACAACCCCATGTATGATAATCTGATAGAAAATTTCCCTATTTCTCAATAATTCATAGGGAATTCCATTTTCCACTTTAGTTGGAGTTCTGATTGTTATGTATAATAATACATATATGACATATTCCCAAATGAATAACAGAATTCATGCATTACTAATCATTAACCATACTATATCCTAAAAGATATGGTTACTCATTCCACTAACACCATTCCAATATAGTGTATAAGGTGGAGTGAGTTGAGGTAAAATACTATACTCCAATAGGAATTCATTAATTACTACATTTATATATCCACCACATCGATATAGTTGAGGATTCATTATCTTATTTTCAAGATGAATATCGACCATAATGTTAAACTCTTTGAACTTCTCTAAGGATTTATACTTATACCTAATTATTTCTATATAACCAAACAATATTAAGTAATCGAAAAAAGTAACAGTGTATGAGAATACAGATTTAACCTATACTAGAAAATTCCCACAATTCAGTGTGCACAAAATCTTGGAACATCATACACCTTTCACGTTGATCACATAATGGTGGGTTTTTACATCTTTCCTTGTAAACAAACATGACATCGTTCAAGTGGATTTAGGTCAAAAGAGTTTAACGAAACTTCTTGACACATATATTTCAAACACTTCTCATTTACATAAAATAAATAGTAACCCTAGAACTAGGTTTCAAATGAGTCATGAATATTAGTTTCTATATTAGTTTCTAAATTTTATTTATTGATAATTTTATAAATTCAATTATTCAATTGTGTATTAATATAAAAAATATATCATTATAAAATTGGAAAATATTTCTTACAAGGATGAATATAAATGCATCTATTTTTATGAAAGAAATATAAATAAATTTCTTTGAAACACTAGGAACATAATAATAATTCTTTAATGAAAAAATCAATCCAATTGGAAATGTCAGATTATATTCAATAATGGTGAGTGAAGTGAGAATTACTCTATTAGTAATCCATATATCAACATCGCATATGGAAATATTTATAAATATTCTTGTTTCTTATATTAGGGGAAAAAAATTTAGAAAAACATTTATTATCTAACATCCAACATGTTGATATATCAAATTTTCCCTTGATAATGATCACACATGAAACTCCCCATTGAATCTTTGGCTATGTGAAATTGCTCTTCCAATGGCCCTATATTTCCCCGGACCCCTGAAACTCAGAGCTATTGAATTGTTTCATTAAATTGGTATGATCAAAAGGAATAAAATTGTGAAGGAATGTTCATTGTCATAGTCATATATATCCATATTACATACATTATATCAATAATTCATAGGAGAAAACCTGATACTTAATAAACTAAAATAAACTAAATCATTGAAATCGTAATCAATGTTATATTCATTAGAACCTAAAAAAGAAACATAATAATGGTGGGATCAAATTATTAGTAAGGGTAAATACAATAAATGTAATAATGAATCAATATACATGGAAAGGAAAATAAAAAACAGTTTTTATTTACACAACTTATTATGGAATAATTAATATGGAATGATAAGAAACAGAAATGCATGGAATAAATCCCTAAAATGAGAATAAATTACATCAGTAGATATGTTGAAAAAATGTATCGTGGATAAATAATAAATGAATCAAAATTATTGAAATTCTTAATTATTAGAAATCATGTTTATGTCATGTGAAAACCTTTAACATCAATACCTTTCACAAGAAAATTTAAAACCACATATATAAACATGTTAAATATGGCCAACTTATTCATATCATGAGATCCTACCAGTGCATCAAGAGCTATATAAATTCCTTCCCAACCCATAATTTCCAGTCAAACTTATTCCTCGTATTGAATAAAGATAACTAATATACCATATCAAATAACAGTTTTGAATGAGAAATATAGATTTTCAAATAATTCCACTATTAATCAAATAATTGTCAATGTAAATACCCTATATAAGACATTAACAAGTTTAAGAAGTAATAATATCCATCACACAAGAATTAGGGAAGTATCAAATGAGAAATTATTAGAATCAAATTACTGTCTAAAGATAAGGTTTCTAATGACAAATGAATGTGATATTAAAAACATAATATTTACAATATGATAATATTAATGATAAACCCATTGGGTGAGGAAATTTAATGTTTAAATTATAAATACCTAAAGATAAAGTAATTAGAAATATAATATATCAAAATAAACATTAGATACACTATACAAAATTGGTATGTAGTGTAGATGATGTATACTACATGGAATGAAAACAAACTAGAATCCCTTGTTATATCCTTCCTTTTTGTGGTGTAGTATTTATCCTATATAATAGTGGACTAAAATATTTTAATAACTAATATATTAACAAAAATAATTTTAATAATACGATATATTATCTTCTTATGATATACCATTACCTATTCGTTAACAATCATTCATCAATTTTACTAGTTTTAGGTGTTAATTTCCCAATTTTCTTGAGTAATTTTTAACTCATTACTTGTTCTTCACATTAATTACATCTTTGATTCATTATATAATGAATTGATAAACCATTAATTAATTTTTATTATACTTTTATAGAATAATATATAATATTTGGAGATAATAAATTAAATTCCCCATTAATGGAGACGGAAGGTCGTATGAACGCATGAGTGCAACTTTCACTTCATAGTAATATTAAAAGAATGAAAGGTAAAAGAAAATTTGCATATTATAATTGTAGTATTATTTAAATTTTAAATAGGTTACATAGTATTATTACTATCATCCTTAAAAAGATCCATGAATTTTATGAATGACTCACATATATTTGATGAGGTGTGTAATGAACCATATTTCCATGTAATTGTTTTTAATTATATGGAATTATTACTTTTCTGCGAATGTTAATGGTGCCTGATTCTGAGGCATGGTGTACCTGGAATGAATTTCTAAACTTTTTTAGGGTACGTTTAGTAAATGTGTTCGTGGAATTTTCTTACTTTTGAACTGTTGCTTGGATTAAAAATTCGAGGGCACCATTGAATCTGCAACACCAAGATTCTCTTATAGGAGGCTTTACTTTGACTGCAGTATATCTGGAGAAAATGTTCAGTTTTGGGACTTTTTTAAAATAAAATAAATGATATAATTTATTATTTTCTTTTCTTTCTTCTCCACTATCGGACAAGCGGAGTGTGGGGCTAGCGATGTGTCATGACAATTAATGGCTTCACCTTTCAATCTTAAGTAAAGACATCATTGTAGAATTAGGAAGGTTCCTAATTAATAAGCCCCACTTAATTCTTCATGTCGTTACCTACTATACATCTCTCTTATATATATGGATCCTGGGGAGGGTTATCGGTACTGAATTTCCAAGAAACGAATTGGTGAAGGTGTGCTAAGACACCAAAACCATAGAGGAAGGAGCCGATCCCTGTGGGAGGTGATGAACGACACCAAACCACGAACTGAAGGACGATATACGTGTGTCATCCTTGGAAACCAGTTGCAGGAATGAAGGACACAATCCAAAATCTTTCATGGGTTCCATTCAATGGATTTATGACGTAGGGGGTTTATTAATTTATTCATTTTAAATGTTTTCCTCTTCTGTGTTCTTGAATAATACGATGAACTTAGACTAACCAACTAATCGGTTGATCCATGATTCATTTGTTTTTGTGGGAGGCTGTTGTGGGGAATCTTTGTAGGGTTTTTATTGATTTTTAATTCAATTGATTTTTAATCCTCCAATCCCCATCATGTTTATGAGCTAACACATAGGGTGTGGGCTTAATGAATCTGACCCGAACCCTCGGCTATCATTCTATCCTTGCACCTCCATTGAAGACTGCCTATTCAGCAACACCAAGTGACTATGTTGGGGATAGCGCATCGAAAAATTCCACAAGAGGAGGATGTGACACAAACCCACGACAGTCATCGAAGTGGCCAACACCAGCCAGCCGCGAAGGAGGCGTTGTACGACTCCGCGCACCGCCGCTGAGAAAATGGAGTCACGGCTCGTTAGCCGCAGTGAATAGTGGAAGGTGGCCAACACACCGACCTGCCGCAGGTGGTGGAGCGGTGCACCATCAGGCGCCTCTAGAGAAGATGGCTGACACACCATCCAACAACGATAGAATCAGCAAGACCCGCATCAGCGAGTCCCACGTGCCACCTTGTGGCACCTCATGGTGGCCCCGCTTTGAAGAAGACCGAACGACCTTTGGCCGTTTGGGAAAACTAGGGGTTTCTCCCCCAGCGGCAACTAGGGAAGACCCCCCTTGTGGGTCACATCACACACGGCCAGGCCAACGCTCTATGTCGGGTGGGCCGTCCAATTGCGGGCCATGATTTGTTGGTCGCCCCGTTTCGGGTCGGGCCACCCTTTGTGGGACTGGATGCCCTTTCCGGGTCAGGCCGCACTTACGAGCCTCCTTTGTGGGCGGCCCCTTGCTGGCCGGGTCAGACCTCGGCCCAGTCCATAATGCGTTGGGTCGGGACGGTCCTAGCAGGTCGGATCAGACCCAACCCATCCAGACCCAGAAATATTTAAAGGGCCATATCATGAGAACATGACGTCCATTTGACAAACCGTCTAAGGTATTGGGATCCATGGACGGAGAGGGTCCTTTTGGTATACTCTACATGAGTTTTGGAGATAGTTGGATAATGACCAGGTTGGATCGAACCGGAATTCAACCGGGCCCCCAGAACCAAAACGCTTAAAACTCACAGACCGAGCGTCTGATTGACACACCATCTGTCATGTTAGAACCCTTATGACATGGTGGTTCTTTGAGATACTCCTTTTAGGAGCATAGTGGTAGTCAAGGTACAATCGATATATTGAGGGCAGATTTTGCGGAACTCGAGCGCACCAGGTGCGAGGAATCCAGTGGCTGGTAGTGTGGTAAAGGTGGCAAAAAAATCAAATGGAGGTCAGCACTCAGTGATCCTATGCAGGTCCACAAATACTGACCCTATGTGGGTTAGTGCTTGTCCATCCTATATGGGTTAGCACCTACCAATCTTCTGTGGGTCAGATCCTATGTGGGTCCGTGTGGTTTAATTATCTATCGACTCTCAGCGGGTCGGATCCTGTTTGGAACATTGAGTTGTTTAGTAACTATCGATCATATGTGAGCTAGACTCCATATTGTTAGATGATTTTCCTCTTGATATAATAAAATGATCTATCTTCACGACTAATCATCATTACTTTTATACTTCACTAAAAACTTGGTTTGAGTTTAGACTCTTTTCTAGTTGTGTCTATTGTTTCGTGCTTTGTTATTGTGATGATGATTTTTGGTTTTCCATTGAGAAATTCTGAGAGACAATCAGGGCCTTGGGGTCCCTACTGGGTATTGTTATACTCACCACGGCACGGGCTTCTCCCACACCTTGTTCTATCTTATGCAGACGTCTATCAACTAGGCTGAGGTTTGAGAGAGACAGGACCTGGAAATAGGCGGAGGAGACTTGCATACATGGAGTGCTGAGGAGGCAATTTGTGCCTACCCTTCAGGTAGGATCCTCAGGGAATGACCCAGTAGCATTTTATTTTTTTCTTGTTGTATTGTACTTTTCAGTTGTACTTGTACTTATCCAGTTGGGATTTTATTCTGGCCCCTTAATTTCAGAACTCTTTTACTACAGTAGTTACTTAGTGGTTTTTTCTTTTTTCATTATATTATGTGTGTTTGTACATTTTTAAAGGCAATGACTTCCCATTATAGGGATATGCCTTTCTGGTGAACGTTTCTAGCATCTGGCCTTTGGAAGCCGGGCCTAGGGCAGTCACGGTACGGGCGCCATGGGACAGGTCGTGACAACGTGGTATCAGAGGACTCGGTTTTACTGAAGGACTAGAACTTTGATCTTTTCTATATGTAAATAGTGTTATTTTTTTGGGTGTGGTTTTTAGTTTGGATAATCTAGTGTTGGAAAGGCGGCCGACATATCCAACCACCAGGACGCTGAATTCTTATTTTCGACTCCGTACACGAAAACACAGATTGCGTGTGTTTGGAATTGTTTTCTTTTGATCTCTGGTTTCATCTCACCAGGTATAACATAATGACCATGGTAAACCATTATTCATTCAGAATTCCACCACATATATTTCCATCCAGGATTCCAGAGAGACTACACGATGACAACCCACCAAGAAATGAGGCATTAGTGTTGGTCCCTCTTATAACATTAGAACCTTCGAGTGGTGTACTAGCCGCACCACAACCCATTGGGTAGCTGTTTCCCATAGCCCCACTAGCAGAGGGTACACACCAACAGAGTGGATCACATGAGTTTCAATGGTAGAGGCCTCTGAGGTTCTGAGGTGAGATGGACCTACAAGCAGCTGAGGACTAGTTGGAGGCTGTAGCTAGAGTTTTCTACCTGGTTGGGACACCGGCCGACCTTGTAGCGATCTTATCAGCCAGTCTCTTTTAGGAAGTAGTAGGGAGATTGTAGAGCTTGATGCTCGAGATACACAACGACGTGACCCTATTTTGGGCGGACTTCGAGAGCCTTTTTAGGGTATAGTTCTTCCTAGTGACCTTACGCTCTGTGCGTATATAGAAGCTGCTACACCTATAACAGGGAAACATGACAGTGGCCCAGTACTCGATGAGGTTCACTGATCTCTCCCACTATTCCACTGACTGGGTATGGAACCCTTTCTTCAGGTTCTAGACCATTTATCCGGGTCTACAACAGGAGATCAGAGCATTGATGCTATCACTCAGCATACCGAAGCATGCTGGGGTACAAGAATGAGCACTTTGGGTGGAGAGATTCCTAGTTGAGTAGGTGTCATCACTGAGACCCACCACCCGGTGACACATAGTGTAGTCATCTGTGACTAGTAGTAATTAGATGAAACATAGGTCCTAACAGACCAGGAACTCTAGTGGATAGCCTCTAGATGTAGGGTTGGAGGTGGGGATCTCATGAGGTAGAGATGGTCACACAAGGGACATGCAGTGCCACATGTGCGGCGGGTATGGTAACATGGCTCGCAAAATCCCGACCCGTCGTACGGACGACGAGCTGACTGTCAAGGGACCACCAAGGTAGAGGTAGAGGTTTGATTAAAGAGGTTTGTAGATAGTAGGTAGACGTTGTAGAAGAGCTGGCCATGCAGTAGGCGGTGGGTGGCGATATGTGGTTCTACAACCACCACCTCCACTTGATCTACCCCAACCACAGGGAGAAGGTGGACAGAGATGAGCTCAGCTCTAGGAAGTAGAGGCCAATGACCAAGAAACACTAGATATTATTAGAGGTACGATTTGTGTCTACTCCACCTTAGCTGTTATACTTATAGGCATAGGTTCTAGGGACTCTTTTATTTCCATTGTAGTTGTTCGGATCTCGGAGATTCTGGTGGAGCTGTTGGCTCAATCCTCACATCTGGAGACTCATACAGGAGAAGATTTTATGATTACACACTAGTTATGGTAGTGAGAGCTTACTCTAGGAGGTGAGAGCTTCAACCGGGATCTCGTAGTTATGGCGTCGAGGCCTTACGACGTCATCTTGGGTATGGGCTAGTTATCCACAGTCCATGCTTTGATTAACTATATAAGGCGCAACGTTTGGTGTGTATGCATATATGGGACCGGGTTTTCCTTTACTGGCTATATTGGAACCCTTGTAGCACATTATGGACTTACCCAGAAAAGGCTGCAGCCGATTACACATCAGTTGACTAACCTTACCCTCAGTGCAGTAGATGTTGAGAGTCTGAGCTATCATGCAGTGGGGTAATAGTATGACGATTTCTTTCATGATGATGTTCCAGGACTACCTCCACAAAAAAAGGTAGAGTTTCACATCAACCTATACCCTATGATGAAACTGATATATACACAAGCATATCAGATGGCTCTTGTGGAGATTCATGAGTTACCGGTATAGTTGGAGGACTTCTAGAGAAATGGGTTCATATGTCCTATCGTTTCTCCAAGGGAAGCCATGATTTTGTTCACCAAGAAGGCATATGGCGGTTTGAGACTCTGTGTGGACTATCGGTGCCTGAAACAGGTGACCATGAAAAAAGTATCTACTACCAAGGATTGATGATTTTTCGATCAGTTGAAAGGAGAACGTTCGTTTTTGAAGATAGAACTCACATCAGGCTATCATCAACTCAGAGTATTAGATGATGGTGTGTAGAAGACGACCTTCAGATGTCGGTATGTCCAGTATGAGTTCTTGGTCATGCCATTCATCATGACCAATGCCCCGGCAGTGTTCATGGTACTCATGAAGAGGATCTTTGAGCCAAACCTTGATCTCTTTGTGGTGGCCTTAATTGAAGACATCTTAGTGTACTCAACGACGAAGGAGGATCATTCCTATCATCTTCCAATAGTTCTAGATACTCTATGAGAGAACTAGCTTTATGGAAATCTCTCGAAGTGCCAGTTCTGGATACTAGAGAACCAGTTTATGGGACACGTTATCTTGTAGGATAGAGTTGCAGTGGATCCAGTGAAGATAGAGGTTATTCTTGCTTGAAAGCTACCCAAGAGTGTGACCAAGGTGCATAGCATCCTGGTGTTGGATAGATTCTACTAGAGATTCATGCATGAATTTTCCAGAGTTGTGGAACCCTTGTCTGCTTTGACGAAGAAGGGACAACCCTTCGTATGGACATAGAGATGCAATCTGATTTTTCATGAGTTGTGGGAGAGTCTAACGAGTGTCCCCATCTCAAGGCTACCCAAAGAGGGAGTTGGGTATATAGTCTACTGCGACACCTCAAGGACTGAACTGGGGTGTTTCCTGATGCAGGAGCGATCAGTGATCACCTATGGCTCACGAAAACTAAGGCAACATGAGAATAAATATGTTACCCATGACATGGAGTTACCAGCAGTGGTCTTCACCTTGAAGGTGTGGTGACATTTTTTGATGGGAGAGCATTTTATAGTGTACTTTGATCATAAAAGTATCAGGTAAATATTCTCTCAGAAGGACCTAAATGAGAGACAATGACGATGGATAGAGTTCCTCCAGGACAATGAATTTGAGATAGTCTATAATCTTAGGAAGGGGAACGTGGAAGTAGATGCACACAACCGAATGTCTACTCTGTATTTGCTGAGTGAGGTGATAGAGCAGCTAGCCACGTTGTAGATAACCTTCATAGATAGATATGGAGAAGCATACCTCCAGTCTATGACAGTCACTCCTGCACTCCTTCAGAGATTTAGGGAGGCACATCTTGGGGACATTGACTATGAGGCTCGACATGCTCAGATATCCTCAGGATATGGACCCGAAATATTTTTTGAAGTTTGGGAGCACATCATCCTCTTTAGAGGATGTACCATGGTACCAGTTGCGCTACTCAAGGAAGTGTTGAGGGAGTTCCATACGTCCCCTATGGCGGTATATCCTAGTGTAGCGAAGATGTACCAGGACCTCAGGGATCAGCACTGGTGGTCATGGATGAATAAGGATGTTGCGGATTTTGTTTCATGATGTCTCACTTGTTATAATGTGAAGGTTGGAAATCATGTTCCTGCAGGCTTAGCAGGACCACTATAGGTTCTAAATTGGAAGTGGGATGGGATCTCCATGGAAATTGTGATAAGGCTTCCATGTACATCTAGGAGAAATTATTCTATCTGGGTGATCGTTGAATGACTCACTAAGTCGCCCTACATCTTACCCATTCGATAGTAGGGATCTGTAGAGGGAATGAGATGCCTCTACATATAGAAGATTATACAACATCATGGGGTTCCATCGAAAATTTCCTCTGACCATGATGAACGTTTTACATGTATATTTTGGAAGTGATTACTAGAGGAATTTGGGACTCTGATATGTTTGAGAACCGCCTTCCATCCTCAGACAGATGGTTAGACAGAGTGGACTCTTCAAACCCTAGAGGTCATGCTTCGTGCATGCGTCCTATATTTTTTCCACAGTTGGTAGGATTACTTTCTCTTGATAGAGTTTGGATACAAAAATAGTTATCACCCCACATTGGTATGGAACCATTTGAGACCTTTTACGGTCGACCTTGTTGGTCACCTCTATGGTGGACAGACCCAGGGGAGTCAGTACTTATGGGTCTGGAGTTAGTACGAGCTACCACTGAGAAGGTTCAGACCATCCAAGAGAAGTTAATGACTGCACAGAGCATTAAAAAGTCTTATGCTGATAAGATATGGAGACCGTTGGATTCCATGAGGGGGACCACTAATTCTAGCGAGTCTTCCCTTGATAGGTACTACAGATATTTGGCTGGGGAGGAATTTTATCACCGAGGTTTATAAGACGTTTTTTGGTACTTCGGAGGTTAGGCGAAGTGGAATACTTCTTGGAACTTCCATAGTAGTTGGAGAGGGTGGACGATGTCTTCCACATATCCCATCTGAGAAGATATGTGCATGACCCATCTCATATAATCGACCACGATGAGCTGGACATTGATGATGGGTTGCAGTTTATTGAGGTTCCAATAGAGATTGAGGATCGACAGAAGCAGGTCCTTCGTGAGTGATCAATACCTCTAGTGCGTGTTCACTGGTAGCACAGGAACCTCCATGGGATCACATTGGAGCAAAAGGCTCAGATTTTTTTCCCAATACCCCCATTTGATTATTTAATCTATGTTGTGGATTTTGGGTACAAAAAGTTATAAGGTGGGGAGATTTTATTGAACTAGATTATCCTTGTAATATTTTTTAATTATATGGAATTATTACGAGTCTATGAAAATTGACGATGCCTGAGTCTGAGGCCCGATGTACCTGGAATGAATTTCTGAACTTTTTTTAGGTATGTTCAGTAAACACATGAGTGAAATTTTTTAACTTTTGAACCATTTCTCAGATTAAAAATATGAGGGCGCTGTTGAATTTTCAGTTCCACGAGTCGTTTAAGGGAGGCTTTACATTGACCAAAGTAGGTCTGGATAAAAAGATATGTTTTGAGAATTTTTTAAAAGAAATGAAATGAAATTTTTTTATTATTTTATTCTCCTTATTCTCCACCAACGGACAGGTGGAGTGTGGGGCCAGTGATGAGTCTAGCCAATAAATGGCATGACTGATCAATCTTATGTAACGAAGTCATTGAAGAATTAGGAATGTTCTCAATTAATGAGCAACCTTTAATTCCCCATATCATTATATACCCTCCCCCTATCATATATATATGGAGTTTGGGGAGGGGTATCGACACAAATTCGCCAAACAACGAAGTGATGAAGGAGTTCTGAGACTCTGAACCCTTAGAGGATAGAGTAGATCCTAGTAGGAAGTGACATGTGACACCGAACCACGATCCGAAATATGACGTAAGAGTGGTGTCGTTGGGAACAAGTTGCGGGAATGATGAAAAAGGATCCAACATCAAGCACAGGTGTTCTCCAATGGGTTTATGAGTTAGTTCGTTTATTCGTTTATGCATTTTAAATTTTTTCCTCTTCCCTATTCAAGAATAATATGAAGAATGCTGACCAAACGGCTAACAGGTTGACCATTGATTCATTTGTTTTTGTGGGTGGTTGTCTTGGGGTATCGCTGTAAGGTTTTGATTGTTGTTTAATTCAATTAATTATTAAACACTTAATCACCCTAATGTTTAGAGCTAATGCGAATGGCGTGGGACTAATGACCCATGTCCGGACACTCCACTATCTTGATATCCTTGTGTCTCCATGGAAGACCACCAGCATGACGACACCCACAAACTATGTTAGGGATCTTGTGTCGACACATGCCGCAAGAGGATGTCGTGACAGAAAGCCATGATGGTCATCAGAGAGGCTAACAATGGTCGGCGAAGAAGGAGGCATGGGTTTCCATCATGCACCACTGGTGAGAAAATGGGGTTGCGGCGCATCAGCCACAGATACTGGAGGAAGGAGGATGACACACCGGATGACCATGGGTGGCGAAGTAGTGTGCCGTCACGCGCCACTGGAGAAGTTGGTAAGCACACCGACCGACCGCAATGGAATCAGCTGGACCCGCTCTAGTGGGTCCCCTGTTCCACTTGGAGATGCCACATAGCACCACTGCTACAAAGAATACTAAACCACCTTCGACCATTTGGGAAAACTATTGGTCTCTCCCCTAGTGGCGGCTATGGTGCACCCCCCTTTCCGGTCGCGCTGCACAGGGCAGGACCGCCACTAGACGACCGTTCCCTCCACAGTTCAGGCTTCCTCCCTTGCAGGTCACACCCTCCTAGGACCTAGCTACCCTCTTTTGGGCCACCCTTTGCGAGCCGCCCCTTTTCAGGCTGGGCTTCCCTTTGCAGGCCGCCCCTTTTCAAGCTAGGTAGCGCTTTTCAGGTCGGGCCGCCCTTTGCTTGCCAGGCCGCTCCCTTGTGGGCTAGGCTAGACCTTAGCCGAGCTAGCCGAGCCCACGGTGGCATAGGCCAGACTAGGTCAGGTCGGGGCGGTCAAACCAGGTAGGACCGGACCCAGCCCCACTGGGTCCAGAAACACAAAAATGGATTTATCTTGATAACAAGACATTATTTTGATGAACCATATGTGGTGTTGGGATCCGTGGATCAAGATGGTCCAATTTATATTGTCCAGTTGAGTTTTGAATATAGTTTGAGTATGGTCTTGTTGGATCGAACCCAAATCGATCCGGGACCCTGAACTAAAACACTTATAACTCCCAGACCGGGCGTTCGATTGATGCACCGTATATGGCATTGGATCCTTTACGACAAGGAAATTCATTGGGTTACTCATTTTTGGATCTTAGTGGAGGTCTTGGTATGATCGATATCTCGAGGTCATATTCTATGGAACTCAACGATACAGAGTATGAGGAATCTGGTGGCTGGTAGTGAGGCGGAGGTTGGAGATAGATCATACGGAGGTCAGTGCTTAGTGATCCTATGGGGGTCAGGAAATACTGTTGGTCGGAGTAGATTACTCAAGAGGGAAGGGGTGAATTGAGTAACTATAAATATTTATGTTACAAAAATATTATTTTAAAAGAAATGGTTTTCCACAAAATTAGATACAACCCATTTAATCAAGTTTATACTATTATAAGAGTTTTACTTTTGAAACAACTTCTTAGAAGATTGATTAATTCTCAGTAATCATAATTTGTATTATTAATATTACTTTTGAAGTTATCCTACCAAGACAAATCAGTTATAACTTCTTTCCAAGACTAAATATCAAAGTGAAATTAGTGTTTTCTGGATTATCCATTAAAGCAGTAAAATAGAGAAGACTAAATTGAAATAGCACCGCAGATATGAAACAAGTGGTTCAGTCTCCAGCTGAGACCTAATCCACTCCACTTGGTGATCAACTTCCACCATGTAGTTTATATAAATAAACTTTGATCCACACCCTGGATCGGGGTTAATAATAGTACACAGATAGTCCAGGTCACAGAGGGACCTCTTCCATAATTTCCGTGGGTAAACAAAAAAATAACCAGGCCACACAGAGACATCTTCCATAGTTTTCGTGGGTAAATAGAAGTAGAGAGTTTGGTGTAAGGATTTAGAAATCCTCCTGCTTAGCACATGAGTCAGTGTGTATGGTGTATACAGAGTACACACACACTCCTCAATAAGTAAGTAAAAGAATCACTAAGAGAGAGTAGATATGAGTTTAGAATGCTCTAGTGATTTGAAGTGCATCTCTGGACTCCATTGATCAATCAGAAATGCTTTTGATATATTCTTTGGTTTTTGTCTTGAAAAACCGAGTGTCACGATTCATCTTGTGTTCTTCACGAGTTTTGATAATGTGAAGATTTTCTCTGGATTCCAGTGTACTTTGTCCGTTCTTTAGCAGAGTTGGATTTCATGCATGTGACAATGCGTTCATTGAAAATCTTGCAAAGTGTTCTTCATGGTCGTGCTCACAGGCATGTTTTTCATTAAGTATCACCTTGTATTTATCTTGGGAACTCTCCACTCTTTATCTTCGAATACATGAGTTTTATCTGACATGTTCCATGTGTTCCGTACCTCGTACCTCATACTATTTCTACAAAGAAACATTAATTATGTCAATGCATTAAAGTCATCAAATATGGCTATTAAACATTAAATTTACAGAAAAAAATGGTTTAAGAAATGCTGTCACAATATGTTCTGAAAACGGTGTCTCCTTCACCCACTGTCTGAGTGTCACGGTGTATCCTTCACATGGTGTCTGAGTGTCACAGTGTCTGAGTGTCATGGTGTCTTGTTCACTATGTCTGAGTGTCATAGTGTCTGAGTGTCACAGTGTCTTCTTCAAGGTGTCTTGCTTACGGTTTCTAGCTTATAGTGTCTAGCATACATTGTCTAGCTTCACAGTGTATGGCTTCACGATGTTTGTCTTCACGGTGTCTGGCTTCCTGGGGTCTAGCTTCACGGTGTCTAGATTACTGTGTCTATATTCACAGTGTCTGGCCTCACAGTGTCAGTATTACTGTGTCATGCTTCACGGTGTCTTGTACTTAGGCAAATAACTGTATTCATACTTAAACAGTAATATGCATGAAATGGATTGAGCTTAACCATTATAAATCATGGGTGAACTTCAAATATAAGTACACATGATTGGATATAACATATAGGATTTAACTAGGTTAAATAAGATTGGATATCATTAATGAGAATTGTGATCATTAAAACATGATGAAATCCTAATGAGTCCAAAAATCATCCCATTTTGATGATCACAAATAATATATAGTAAAAGTGGAAATAGGATGCAACATTAAATAACATATAGAAACTTATCCCCCTTTTGATATTATCAAAAAGGTGAAATAAGAGTGGGTAAATAATTAACATTCCATTAAGAGTAAATAGTTCAGTACAAAAAAGAAGAGACACAAAAAAAATAATGACATCCCCATCAAAAATGAGTAAGCACTAGTCTTATTCAGGGATTCGTCTTCTCTTTGCCTTTATCAGCAACAGAAAAGGAAGCCATAGGGGTAATGGATGATGCAGAAGAAGGCAGAGAGGTGGTAGATAGAGAGGGTAAAGGGAGACCTTTGATGATTTAGGGAGCCAAGGTAAGAGCAGTAGAAGATCTTGGCAGTTGTTGAAGAAGAATCACAAGCCTGATATGAATGAGAACTTGGCCAACATACATGTTATATAAGGCTAAGGAAGAAGTGAATGTAGGCAGTCCAGGTCAGAGAGGTGCAACTTCTGGAGAAAAAATTGATGTACTTTGGACATGAAGATAAGGTCTCAAGAGTTTGATGAAGTCTGAAATAATCTCTCCACCATACTGCATGGCCTTTTCAAAGTCAAATTTGTTTTCCAAGGACTTGGCCAGTAATCTGGTAAACTCGATTAGCTTCTGGACTTGGTTTTTGAAGGCTTGAGTTACAGGATGAATTTGAAGATTCCTTACAAAGTATATGAAGTGGTTGGTCATATCAGTCTTGGAGAAAATTCGGTTGGAATAGAAATCCACTTTCTGAGAAATCTCATGCTGGGCATCATATTCAATTTTGGAGTGAATTTGAACAAGGTCAAGAACTTTATCACTGTTATTGATATATTCATATAAAAAGGCCACATTGAAGCCCCTGAAAGAATTATGATGCTCATCATTGACTATAGATCTAAGAAATGTACTGTCCAAGGAAGGTGTAGAGGATTCACCAGAGGTATTAGAAGCTTTGACGGATGTTGTCAGATATTTTAGCAGATTTAATACATTTTTAAGACAACTAGTGTACTCATCCTTGAGTTTATTAAGGTTCACCACAAGATCTCTCATTTATTTAAACATTTGTTTTTGCCTTTACATAATCTTTTCATCGAATGATAATAGATAAGGGTGAATCTAAGACACAACATCTCCAGAGATTTGAGAAATAGTGTGTCCTAGACAGGGAGTAGCAGGCTCTGATCTTGAATGAAACACTTTCTGAATGTATTCAACCATGATTCTCAGGGTTGTGACCTCATTATTGAGAAAATTATTTTCAACTCGTACTTCTTGAATATCAAGGAGAATCCTAGGTTATATCTACAAAATGAACTTTTACAATAATAGTGAGGCATCTCTCTCACTCAAATTTTCACAGGATGAGGTTGGGAGTTCATAATTTTCTCCACTCCAGACAAGAGAGTGTCTCCGAATGCCTTAAAATAATCCTTACTGTCAAAGGACAACTGTTCAGATAAAGGATCATGTATAGGAATTTGTATAGGGGTAGGATCAGGTTCTGGTTCCATCTCAGGGCCAAAGCATGTGAAAGATTTCAACTGAAATAGGGAAGAGAGATCAAGGCCAGTTACAGTAATCTACTATGACTCATTCACATCATAGAAACTAGGAAACTTGTTCTGAGTTTCCATAGGACTTGACTTAGATGGATGTGAGGCTTCATCAGACTCAAGATTTTGGGTTTCCTCCCCCTCAACAAGTGCTTTCTTCTTAGGAATTAGAGGCTCAAGAGCTTGGTCTAAATCCATAGTTTCATCTCTAAGATCCTCATTCATCTCTTGTCTAGCCAGCTGAAAGGCTATATCTATCCTCTCTTCAACAAAGGGTATTATTTCCGGAACAGGTTGTTCCTCAGGGAGTTCTTATATATTCACTTCTTTGACACTAGGGAGTTAAACTATAATTGCTTCTTTCACACTAGAGACTTTTTCTACTACAGTATCTTCCATGGCTTGCTTCTCTAAATTTGGGACCACTAATTCTCTTTCATCCTCAAGGTGGATTTCCAGATTGACATCATCTCTAGGGGTATGAACTTCTTCTTCAAGAACAACAGGAGGAACAATAGTTTTTTCTTCCTCAACAATAACTTCTTCCCTATCTGGTACATCATCTTCTTTTTCCTCTTCTTCTGAATACTCACTAAGTTCATCTGGTTCCAAACCAGGATTGGAAATATCTTTCAGCCTTGATGGATGATCCACTGGATTAAACTTATCAAAAACCATATCGTTGTCTTCCACCCATTCCTTTTCCAGGGATTCTAGTTTATCTTCATTCTCCCCATCGTGGCTTTAGAGATACAGTACTCACAGTCCATAAGCACTTCTTCATTAGGTCCAACTAAAACCTTCGCAATAAGCATGGATGATATTAGCCGAGAGTAGAATAGAGAAGTGGACTTGGATTTAACTTTGATCAACTCACACATATTGTGAATGATGTACATTAACAGGCTATTCTTGTGTCAATTCTTCATAAGATGAATCGAAAACAAATCTTCATATTTTGTTAGAACAAAATAACATTTTCTCAGACTATCCAGATTTTAAACAAACTTAAACAGAAACCTTGTTTCTCCATCATGTTCAGCAGCAATTGTCCTTTTCTTGGTTCCATTTCCGGTTAGGGTTTTCATAGAATCTTTAAGATCAAAGAAATCAGTTGTAGGTGGAGGTTCTCTCTGATAATCATTACATATTCCTTCATGAGGTATCCTAAGGCATGCATCCCATATCCTCGATGAGAAGGTGCATCTTTGTCCTTTAATCCAGCTCCTCACTACAGAAATTTCACCAGCGTCAAAAGAAAATTGTGCGTAATGGTAGAACTGAGCTACCAACCTAGGATAGATGGGTCCATTCTCTGTTGAGAACCATTCTAACCATCCATGAACTTTTAATTCTTTCATAATTAGAAATTTTCTAGAAAAGTCCATTTCGGGAAGATTTCTTTCTCAGGAACAACACGGCGATTTACCAGATTCAGATTTAACGGTCTTTCAGGCATCAGCTTAGGTGTTTTCTTTTAATTATCCGAGCTGTGCTTCTCAGGTCTGGATGAAGACGGTCGATTCATTCATGGAATCCACTAAAGGTTCAAGATAGAGAGAAAGATAGGGTTTCAAGGTTGAAAGGGTTCAGAAAGATAGAGAGTCTGAGTGAAGAACCGAATGAAACTTTTTGTTTTATAATTTGGGAATTCCAATCGTCAAAGAAATAAAAACGCTGGAAAGTAAAATAGGTGAAATGATAAATAACACAATACAAGTTTAAATAAAATCATAAATAATTTTCACGGTGAGACAGTGAATGGTTGTTACAGTGAGACAGTGAGAGTTCGTCATGGTGAGACAATAAGTGGTCATCACGGTGAGACATTAAGTGGTCATCATATTGAGACAATGAGTGAACGCTAGTGAGAATTACGGTGAGACAAAAAATGTCAGACCTTGAGTAAAAAATTCTAATGTTGAGACTGTAATCATGAGAGACAGTAACTGAGAAACTATAATCATGAAACAGAAAAATAAAACATAGTGAAATGTTGAACAGTAAGACAAGTAAGATATCTATTTGAGATTTATCCTGCCAATATCATGTATGATGTATTCTATTCTCTCATAATTTAATGGTTTAGTGAATATATCAGCAAGTTGATATTTAGTACTAATGAATTCCAAGGTGATATCACCTTTTTGATAATGATATCTCAAAAAGTGATGTCTTACATCAATATGTTTTGTCTGAGAATTTGAAACATGATTTTTTGAGAAGTTAATAGAACTTGTGTTGTCACTATTTATTGGTACATGTCTGAATTGTTTCCATAGTCGAATAATGTGTGATTCATCCACAAAATTTGTGCACAACAACTAACAACAGCTATGTATTCTGCTTCTGCAGTATAAAATGCAACAAAATTTTTTTCTTACTAAACCATGATAATAGTGACTTTCCTAAAAGGTGACAATTTCCATAGGTGCTCTTTCTATCAAACATACAAAAACCGAAGTCAGTATCATAATAACTTACTAGTTCAAATGATTTTACTTTAGGATAGAACAATCCTAGATTGGGTGTATTCTTGAGGTATTTGAAAATTCTCATTACAGCATTTAAATGAGATTCTTTAGGATTTTCTTGAAAATGATAACACATATAAACACTAAATATAATGTCCGTATGACTATTAGTTAAGTAAATTAAACTTCCAATCATTCCTCTATAAGTGGTTTGATCAACAGATTTTCTATCTTCATCAAGATCCAACTTACAGGAGGAACTCATGGGAGTGTCCCAACTTTTAGTGCTATCTAATTCAAAATAATTTAGAAGATATCTAGTGTATTTATGATGACTAAAAATAATTCCATCACTATTTTGAAATATTTGAAATTCAAGAAAGAATTTTTGTTCACCCATTAATCTCATTTCAAATTCATTTTGCTTCACTTTAGAAAAATCAATACATAATGCTTTTTTTGAAGATCTAATAATAATATCATCTACATATATTTGAACAACTAAAATATCATAAGAAATTTGTTTTATAAAGACGGTAGGACCAACTATTCCTTTTGTAAAACCTTTGTAAATGAGAAAATTACTCAATCTGTCATACCAAGCTCTTGGTGCTTGTTTTAAACCATATAAATCTTTTGATAGTTTGAAAATATGATTTGGAAAATGAGGATTTGTAAATCTAGGGGGTTGTTCAACAAAGACATCCTCAGCTATATACCTATTTAAGAATTCATTCTTAACATCCATTTGATATAGTTTTAAATTCAGATGTGTAGCATAGGCAAGTAGTATTCTGATGGCTTCAAGTCTAGATACTACAGCAAAGGTCTCCTTATAGTCAATTCCATCTTCTTGAATATATCCTTGTGAAACTAATCTATACTTGTTCTTAATTATATTTCTAGCTTCATCTACCTCATTTCTAAACACCCATTTAGTAACTATGATGATAGTGTTCTTGGGTCTTTCAACAATATTCCAAAATTTGTTTCTTTCAAACTGATTAAGTTCTTCTTTTATAGACATTACCCAAAATTCATCATTGATGGCATCATCAATGTTTTTAGGTTCAAGTTGTGACAAGAAATATTGATGTTCAACCTGATTTCTAAGAGAAGCTCTAGTTTGTGTTCCTTTCTCTAAGACTCCTACAACAACATATAAGGGATAGTTCTTAAGGGTTTTAACCTTTCTAGAAAACATGGTGCTTTTTTTCAGGTTCATCAAAAGATTCTGGTTCATTATGACTCGTTAGAAGGGAATTTCAAGGATTAATAGTTTTCACAGATTCTTTCAGAGAGGAATTTTAGGATTTTGAGTTGATGTTCAGATTTCATACATCATTCTCTAAATTTTTTAGGATGGTCTTAGGATCATGTGGATCTATTTCATCAAAGTTTATATGAACAGATTCTTCCACACATTTAGTTCTCTTACTGAATACTCTATAATCTTTAATTAATATTGAGGAACCTAGGAAAATTCCTTCATCACTTTTGGATGAAAATTTGTCAAGGTTATCCTTAGTGTTGAGAATAAATAATTTGCAACCAACAAATCTAAAGTAATTATTCTTAAGCTTTCTATTATTCCAAAGATCATACAAGTTCTTTTTTAGAATTATTCTAATCAAAACTCTATTGATTATGTAGTATGCTATATTAACAGCTTTAGCCCTATTTTAAATATGTATGTCATATTCACTAAGAATTTTTTCTAGAAATTTATTTCATGGTTCTATTTCTTATTTCTACAACACCATTATGGTGAGGTGTTCTAGGGGCATAGAAATTGTGAGTATTACTATTCTGTGAGCAAAGGGACTCAAACTCTTTATTTTCAAACTCACATCCATGATCACTTCTTAAAGATTTATTTTTAAGGCCACTATTATTTTCTATAGACTTGGCATACGAAGTAAAAAATGATCAGGATTCGATTTTGTGATCCATGAAGAAGGTCCAGGTATATCTAGAAAAATCATCTACTAGAACATAAACATAGTTCTTCCCATTTAAACTAGAAATTCTTGGTGGTCCAAACAAATCCATGTGAACAAATTTGAGATGCTGAGATGTAGAAACTTCTCTCTTTGATTTGAAAGATATTTTGTGTTGTTTTATCTTTTTACAAGGATTACACACTTTTTCATATGGAAACTCAAGTTTGGGTAAGTCTTTAATCTAGACTTTCATAGTTATCTTTCTAAGGGAGTGAACATTACAGTGTCCTAGTATCCTATTCCAGATTCAAGATTTTTTATGAAATACACTTAAGCATGAATAATTTTGAGAGGCTAAGGAATCTAAATTAACAGAATAAACGTTCACATTCCTTTATTCGGAAAATACTAATTCATCATTAGAATTAAAGTCATTACAGACATCATTTTCAAATTTAACATGATATCCATCATCACATAATTTTGAGATACTAAGCAGATTATATTTTAATCCATTAACTAACAGTACTTTAGAAATTAATATCGAATCAGAGTTACCAACCTGGCCTAAGCCAATGATTTTCCCTTTGGCATTGTCACCAAATGTGACATGTCCTCCATCTACTTTTATCAGGTTCTTGATGCATGAGTAGTCTCTTGTCATGTTTCTTGAACATCCACTGTCCATGTATAATAGATTCTTGCGGGATCTCATTAAGTATATTCCTAAAACATGATCAAGAAAAGAAAGATTTTGGTACCCATACTTGTTTGGGTCTAGTAACATTAGTAATAAGTGCATTAAGAACACATATTTGTCTCATAGGTTTATTATAAGAATTATGTAGAGTGTTTGAATGATTAACTGTATTTGGTCCACAAAAAATGGAAAATGTAGAATATGTATCATGACTTGTACTAGTTGAGTTTTTTCCAGAACAGGGAACAAAACTATATATCCTAGACTTTGAAACAAAATTTGTTCTAGCAAGGTTTATTTCCCCAGGTTGATAACCAATTAATGTATTGTATCTAGGGGAAATTTGTTTTCCTTGAATTTGGGTAAGGGTATTTTCCTATTAGTAAAATTTTCTATGTCACTTTTTAATTGCTCATTAGAAAATTTTAATTCATTTTTTTTCTTTGAGGAGTTGAGCATTATCTCTTTTTCAATAGTTAGTTAAGATTTAACATTTGTAGTGAGAGCATGTTGATTCTTCAATGATTTATATTTTTTTTAATTTATTGCATTTCTCTTCGATCAGGTTTCAATATACAAACATTTCTTCATTAGTAATATTTTCATAGTCACTTTCCTCTTTAGAATAGTATGAATTATGTACAGAAGAGTTCAATGTTTCCTCAGATGTGTTAGTCATAAAACACATATTGTCTTTGTTATCATGTTCATCATGTGACGTCTCTGAGTTGCTTAAACTATCCTCCTAGGCACTCCAGGCTGCCATCATTTCCTTTTTTTACTTCTGGTCCTTGTCCTCATTCTTCTTATTATACTTGAGATTTGGACAATCATCCATTATATGTCCTTTGTGTTTACATTCATAGCATACAATTTCATCAGTTCTGTCACTTCTGTTCCTGTCCTTTTTCCAGTTTCCATTTAGATCATACTTTCCCTTAAAGTTAGGCTTTCTAAAAATGTTATTCTTCTTGTAAAATCATTTGAATCTTCTGGCCTGTTTAGACATCTCCTCATCACTGTCAGGTGATGATTATTCATTGGTGGAGCTTTCTAAGGAATATTCCAATTTCCTATTGTCTTTGTGCTTCGAGAAGGGGGTCTTGAATGCTATAGATTTTATCTTTGGCTCATCCTCCTCTTGTTTGTTGACTTTCACCTCTTCCTCATACTTCATCGGTTTCCCAATGAGTTCTTTTACAGGCAGCTTGCTGATGTTGCACGATTCTCTAATAGAGAGAGAGGTTCCCCTCTATCTGTCATGTAGACATCTAAGGATTCTCAGGATCTGTTCTTTGGTAGTGACTTTTCTTCTAAGAGAAATCGTTGTGTTGACAATCTCATTGAACCTGAGATACATGTCAGAAATAGGTTCACCAGTTCTCATTTTAAAATTATCATATTTTATAGTATAAGTATAATGTCTAATTTTCATTACACTAGATGTGCCTTCATGTGAGATAGACATGGTATCCCAAATTTCATGGGTATTTTTACAAGCATAAATCCTATTAAATTATTCAACTCCTAAGGAATAGTACATATCATTCATGGCTTTTAAATTGTTATTGGAAGCAAGTTTTGTAGGTTCATCCCATATAATTCTATCAGTCACAGGAATTTTTTATTCACCTATATTAGGTGACAAAATTTCAAAGCTCATACTCTCTAGATGCATTTTAATTTTAATATTCCAGTGAGCATAGTTGGTTCCATTAAATAATTGTGTTCTATTAGTCATAGCACCTTCCAATCTATTCTCCACACTAATGAATTACTTTAAAAGAGTTAGAAATTTTGAATTAACAGAAATTTACAGATCTTTAAAGTACATCTACAATTACAGTTGAGTAAGATAATACAGTGTCCTAATAAAGCAACCTCTATTACCAAATGTTAGTAGAAGTAGATTACTCAAGAGGGGAGGGGTGAATTGATTAACTATAAGAATTTATATTTAAAAAATATTATTTCAAAAGAAATGGTTTTCCCCAAAAATAGATACAGCCTTGTTAATCAATGTTATACTATTATAAGAGTTTTACTTTTGAAACAACTTCTTAAAAGATTGATTAATTCTCATTAATATTAATTTGTATTATTAATATTACTTTTGAAGTTATCCTTCTAAGAAAAATCAGTTATAACAACTTTCCAAGACTAACAATAATAGTGAAATTAGTGTTTTCTGGATTATGTAACAAATCATTAAAACAGAGAAGACTAAATTGAAACATCACAAAAGATATGAAACAAGTGGTTCAGTCTCATGTTGAGACCCAATCCACTCCACATGGTGATCACCTGTCACCAAGCAGTTTATATAAATAAAATTTGATCCACACACTGGATCGGGGTTAACAACAGTACACAGACTGTCCAGGTAACACAGGGACCTCTTACACAATTTTCGTGGGTAAAAAATAATAATAACAAGGCCACACAAGGACCTATTCCGTAGTTCTTGTGGGTAAATTGAAGTAGAGAGTTTGGTGTAAGGATTTTGAAATTCTCCATTTTAGCATAAGAGTCAGTGTGTATGGAATATACAGAGTACACACACAATGCTCAAGAAATAAGTAAAAGAATCAATAAGAGAGAGTATGTATGAGTTTATAATGATCTAGTGATTTGAAGTGCAGCTCTGGACTCCTTTGATCAATCAGAAATGCTTCTGAGTCCTTCTATGGTTTTTGTCTTGAAAAACAGAGTTTCACAATTCAGCTTATGTTCTTCATGAGTTTTGATAATGTGAAGATGTTATCTGGATTCCAGTGTACTTCATATGTTCTTCAGCCGAGTCAGATTGCATGCATGTGACAATGCATTCTTTGAAAATCTTGAAAATTGTTCATCGTGGCCGTGCTCACAGGCTTGATTTTCATTCAGTATAGTGTCGTATTGCTCATGGGCACTCTCCACTCTTTATCTTCGAATGCATGAGTTTTGGCTGACATGTTCCATGTGTTCCGTACCTCGTACTATGTCTACAAAGAAAAATTAATTATGTCAATGCATTAAATTCATCAAATATGACCATTAAACATTAAATTGAAAGATGGAAAAATAGTTTAAGAAACGGTGTCATAGTATGTTATGAAAACATCGTCTCCTTCACAAGGTGTCTGAGTGTCACGTTGTCTTTTTCACAGTGTCTTAGTGTCACGGTGTTTGAGTGTCACGATGTACTTCTCACGATGTCTGAGTGTCAAGGTGTCTGAGTGTCAAGGTGTGTTCTTCACAGTGTTTTTCTTCATGGTGTCTTGCTTATGATGTCTGGATTAGAGTGTCTGGATGACGGTGTCTTGCTTCACGGTGTCTGGCATTACAATGTCATGCTTCATGGTGTCTGGCTTACTATGTATTGCTTCACTGTGTCAGGCTTCATAGTGTCATGCTTTACGGTGTCTTGTACTTGGGAAAATAATTGTATTCAGACTTAAACAGTAATATACAGGAAATGGTTTGAGGATAACCATTATAAAGAATGATAGAACATTGAAACATAAATACACATGATTAGATATAATTTATAGAATTTAACTATGTTGAATAATATTGGTGATCATTAATGAGATTTGTGATCATTAACATGATTTTCGATCATTAAAACGTGATGAATACATAAGGAGTCCAACAAATACCAATCATGTGTTGTTCAGATCTTGTGTGGGTCAGTGCTCAGTGATCCTGTTTGTGTCAGCACATACTGATCTTATGTGGGACAGATCCTATGTGGGTCAGTGCTCAATGATCTTGTGTGGGTCAGTGACTACCAATACTCTGTGGGTCAGATCCTCTATGGGTCAGCGGGGGTGAGTTACCTACCGACTCTGGGCGGGTTGGATCCTGTGTAGATCATTGCGGGGGTTAGTACCTATCGATCATGTGTGAGTCTGAATCTTTATGCTTAGAAGTAGTGCCACTTGACAGAACAATATGATATAGCTTCGTGACTTATCATTTGTACTTCAATACTTCACTGAAAACCTGGTTTGAGATGAGATTATTTTTGAGTTGTGTCTATTGATTCATGCTTTGTGATTGAGATCGTGCTTTGTGGTTTTACTTTATGGAATTTATAGAGACCATCAAAGGTCTTCGGGTCCCTACTAGGTATTGCTATATTCACCACTTCCTGGGCTTCACCCACACCTTCTTGTGTCTTGTGCACATGATGAGAAGCTAGGCTGAGGTTTGAGGGAGCTAGGACCATGCAGTATGCGGAGGAGACATGCAGACATGGAATGATGAGGAGGCGATATATAATTAATCTTTAGGTAGGATCCTTGGAGGATGATCTAGAAGCTATTTCTTTTTTTTTCAGTTGTTTTGTAAATTTTAGTTGTACATTTACTTTTCCAATTGGGAATGTATTTCGGCCCCTTACATCCATCACACTTTTATTACATTAGTTACTTAGTGGTTTCTTCTTGTTGCATTCTAGTCTGTGTGTTTTTACAGGGTTAAATGCAATGCCTTCCCATTATAGGGATATTCCTTTCCGAAGATATTCGCAATCCCCTAGCCTTTGGAAGGTGGGCTTGGGGTAGTCATGACATGGGTCCTATGGGATGGGTCGTGACAAGGCAGTATTCCACCCTTCCACAAATGATGTTACTGTATTTATACAAAATGGAAAGTATAAGGCTATGTTTAATTAAATAATTATATAAGAATAAATATTTAATATATATATATATATATAACATACATGAATAGTGTTTCCGTTATAATATCCAGCATGAGGGGTGTTAAAGGAAAATGAACAACAATCTTTTTGTGTGGCAGTAGTTTTCAGTATACTGATACAGAATATTTATTTTACATTATATAGAAGTTCATATATGTGTAGATATGAACCTTAATATAAAATCATCTCCTTATATTTAGGAAACAATAGTTACTATATGATCATGGAATAAGAATACTTGACATGGTGATATAGTAAATGAATGAAACGAGATTGTAGGAAAGTGCATCCTTCAAAATTGGATAACTTCTTTTATTTGATACTGAATGGACTTCTTGGAAGGTTTCAAAAACAAAGTGATTATTAATGTTAGAGGGTAGTTATTTTGGGAAGTGAATTGGTAATATCATTTCCAATATTATGTGGTTTGATAGGTGGGAGGAATTGGTAAAAGCGGTGGCCTTTTATAGTGGAGGATTTGCACTATTGTAATATTTTGACAATGGAATTCATACTACAATTTTAATGTTGAAATTGGATCCATTGATGTATTTAATTCTATAAAAGAGAGGATAGGTTCGATATATGGATATAAAATAGCATTTGGACAAGTTTATATGTTATTTTGTGCCCTAAGGTTATGTTTTATTCCTGTATTATGCTTAATTTATCCTTAATCATTGTAATTAATTTTAATAACATCCAAAAATATTATTGTTAAAAAAACATTTTTACATTATTATTAATTATTAATTATTTTTATTTCAAATAATGAATAAAATTTTCAAAATTACAATCAATTAAGTGGTATAAAATAATTTAGATTTAATCTCACTGAGGGGATGACAATGTATTTTTTTAAAGTAAAAATGTCCAAATGTTTACAATGATTTTATAGTAAAGTTCAAAGGGAAATTTATTCCAATGACCTAAATTGGATTAATTTATAAATATAAGAACTAAATTAAATTTAAAACCATTTTCAAATATCATTTAACCCAATTAACAATTTATGTGAAAATCATATTTGTATAAAATATTGGTATTTTTCACTATTTTATTAAAAAGAATCATCATGGGAAAATATTTTAAATTTTTCTTAACTAAGGTGTTATGTATCAATTCCAAAGATTAAGTTTATTTTAATATATGAAAATTTAAAAATAGTCAAAAATTGGTTTTAAAATGGGTTCTCCCTCCATAGGTAGTAAGAATACCTTTATAAAAATATAGTATTGTATGTGTAATGTTGGGTTTGATATTATCATAATCCTCTCAAATATATTGGATGAATATCAAAATATTTTGACTGGATATATATATATATATCACATTAATATTACTCACTTATTGTAATTAATTATGGTAAAAAGATATTGTGGGGATAAAAATAATAATATTTTACTTTTTATTCAATCAGTTTTCATATTCATTTTTTGTTAATTTCAAACTAGTGAATTTATTTTATATTCAGGTACACCATATATTTCCATTATTTATTTAACCCTATTGGTAAATACTTATTTAATATCTATAATTTATTAAATAAAAAAATAATAATATATATCATTATTTGGTAAAACTCGATCTTGAATGTTACATAATCCATTTGAAGAAACTGGTTATTGTGTGTGATATATGCTGACTCAATATCACATTCAATTGAAAATATATCATAGATTTAATTTATTTTAAATAGTAAAAATATGGTAAATCCTTGAGGGTATTATGTCCCCTTGCACACTTAGTGATGCATATGATATACACTATCAAATACATTATTCTTACTTTAGGATTCCAGGGTGTTACATTCTCCCCATCTAAATTATATTACGTTCTCTCAATTTAAAATCTTTCTCAATAAGAGAGGGATTTATATTTTAAAATAAATATTATTGAAAATCCCATATTATGAATAGGGTTAAGAATAATTCTTCTCAATAAGTGATAATTTAAGGTACAATGGTAACTAAACAAAGTTCCCTAGTAGGAGAACATAAGTGGGAAAATAAAATTAGATCTAGAGGAAAAATCATAAATTAATCTTTTAATGGAGAGATCTAGAGAACATGGATAGTATAATGTCAAAAATAAATAACCCAAAAACACGTGATGACCAAAGGGGCCATTTGATTCATCATAACTTAAGGTACCAGGAAATCATTTTTGTTTTCAAGATCATTTATCATAGATTTGATGAATTTTTTCTCTCTCTAAGAATATAAGTGAATTTTCATATATGGAACATTTCAATAATCGCATTATTTTCCTTTTACATGCCTTGACCAATTTCTTCTTCATTTCATAGAATAATATTCATCATATGGTGATGTTATATATCAATCTTTAAAACCATATACAATTTTATTTTTAAGCGATTTCAAAATTTGTTAACATTTCCAAAATATTATGATTCAAAACATTAAAAATAGGGTAACTAAATTTTCTAAATTATCTTATCATTAGCCTTTAATAAAAATTAAGTAACTCTAAATTTTCACCTTAAAAACATGTGAATAACATCATCTCGCCTCGTCATGAAATATAGAAATAACTAGAGTCACTATTAAAACATATTGAAAACATGAATTATTTCTTATACCTTATGTAAGAAACATTTTATTATATATATTCATTAATAAAAAGTGTTTTATACTGCATAAATGATATAATATACCACTTTTCGTAAATTCATTACTTAGTTCCAAGTAGTCATCACTTACCCATATCAATCATTTCATCATCATTATCTGAATATTAGAAACATGTTAATCATTTTATTTCCCCCAATAACATGTTTTACAAATATTTTATACTTCTAATTAATAACCTTTCTTGATACCAATAAAAATATGATTTGAAATCCTTAATAAAAAAGTATTGTAGTGAAATCCTTACATTTATAAAAAATTATATGGTTAGAGTTTCATAAATAAAATTATATTAGAACCTACTTCTTTGATCCAAATATATAATTACATTAATTATTCAACATTGTTTGTATAAATAAAATTTTATTAATGTTTATGAATTTTATTTTTTAGTGGTATATTCTCTTAACGTTTGGGGATGTTTTCACAGAGTGCTTAATCTCCTTGCAGCTGCAATACAAAATAGATGTTTTTTCCTTCATTTGTTTGAATTTTTTTTCCTAGTGACCTTTATCTCCACACTTATAACATACTAACTCTCAAATCAACCATTTACCATGGTGATTATTTCAATACTTATCACAAGTAGTAAAATAATTTTTTTCTATTCATCTTCAATGAATTATTCTATTTTCCATTATGTTTAGAAGACCTTTTATTATATTTCTTTCCCGTGAATATATTGATCCTTGAAACTTCATTCTCTATATTAATGGAACAAAAATATATTTCTTCATATGTGATAAACTTACGAGAAACTAATGCCCTTCTTAGATTTGGTTTAAGACCATCAAAGAATGGATCGATCTGGCACTATGTGTGGCTTAGGTAATCTGAATAATACCTTGAATTCATTATGAAGGTAGATTCATAATATTAAACACTCATTAAATTATTTTCCATTAAACTAAGGAAATATTTCATCATATAAATTTATTCATCACATGTGAATTATTTATCGAATAATTTTTTCTTAAAATTATTCCATTCCATGAGTACTATTTCTTATACCACTTTAGTACTCTTGGTGAAGGACCACCATTGATCAGCATCACCTTAGAGAAAATAGTCCAAAAGTGAATCCATTTCTATTCCATTTCATTCAAAGGCTATAAATATATTCTCTGGAGACATAATCCATTTCTCTATTGCAGTTGGATTAGTATTCCTTCTAAACTCTTCGGGATTCTACTATATAAATTGATCCACAAAAGGATATTCAACCCGTGGAATAGGTTTTTTCATTTTGGTAGTGTTAGTTTTTTCATAACTTGACTATGATTCCCTAATATATCCATAAGTTTCTTATTTATAATACTATCTAAATTGACATTCAAATTTTGGAAACCTCTACATTATCTATGATTATTTATAAAATTATTTATTCTATGTTCCATTTATAATCATTGGAAAAAATTGGATTAGCTCCGAATATATGATTCGAAATATGATATAGCCCATAACATATATTTTTGCATCATAAATAAGAGAATAATAATCATTGGTTACATTAGGGGCATCATTACTTTTCAGTCCTTCCTAATGGTAGGTAAATAAAATTTTTCTTATCCTAAGATCATTTACAAAGATTTTCAAACTAAGAGTGCAAAAAAGGCCAATTTTCATGTACCCGGTTTCCCTGAGTTAGGCCCAGATCACATTGTCAGTATCATTATTTTTACCTACAAATGTGATAGAACACATCCACTTGTAGTATCTAGGAATGGATTTATTTATAGGAATACCCAAATAATATCCACATAATAAAATTTTTAGGATATTCATCTATACTCATCATGAATGTATATCTTTGGTTTTGAATCCCTAATAATTGTTTTCAAAATCTAGTTTCCAAGGATGTCGCTAAAATATCTATGATACCCACTCTAACACCCTGAACCCAAAACCTAGAGTCAGTGCATTATTTTGTTACAACATTATGAGTAAAATAATTAAATTATGAATTACTGAATTGTTTAGTAGTCTTGGAAATCCAGATTACATACATGAAACCCATAATACATTGGTAAGAAAAAATAAAACATGATAAACAATAAACTGAAATAAAATACATCTTTGAAAGAATATTAAAAGATAGATTTATCATAACCTTGGGAGATAGACATAATAATGATGATCTAAAATTCTCATTAAGGGTAAATATATTAGAATAAATAATGAATTAATCTATATGGAAAGGGAAACAACATAACATAGTTCCCATTTACTTAAATAGATAACGCGCCCTAAATTTGGAAAATCTTGAACTAGAAACACATTCAATAAAACAATAAACTGAGAATTATTTACATCCATAGATATATTGATGCAAATTATCATGGAGAAATAATGACTAAATCTAAATGAGAGAAATTCATAATTATTGGACATCATGTCTGAGGCACATTAAATGTATATCATCAAAACCTTTCATAAAACTTTTAAAACCATAGATAGAATCCCATTTAATTTGGATAACATACACATTTAACTGGAATCTATCAACTCAACAAGGGGCTATATAAACTCTAGGACCCACACATCATTTCCATACCAAATAATTTATCATGTTGAATAAAAATATATAAAATTCCATATCAAATACCACATTTAATGATAAATGAATATTTATCAACAATTAACCCATAAATCAAATAACTATGAGACTAAAAACTGTATGTTTGATGGAATAGAGTTTTTGATTTACTAATATTCAACACCAACAAATTATGGGAATATCCGATGATAAATTATTTCAATAATGTTATTGTCTAATGATATTGTTAACAATCATAAAATAAATTGTGAGATGATAAAAACAATTTTTACCACTTTGTAATTTTCATGTTAAACCCCTCGGGAGAGGAAATTCAAAGTTATAATTATAATATAGTGAATATAAAATAATTCATTATATAATATATAATAAATGGCATTTTATAAACCAAAAAATAGGTATGTAATGTAAATAACCTATTCCTTATAGAATGAAAAGTGAGACAAAAATCCCTTACCTTATCCTTCAATTTTATTGGGTAGTGTTTAACCTCTTATATAGTTGTTTAAAATATGTTAATAACTAATATAATAAACATAATAGTTTTTATAATACCATATATTATCTTATTATAATATATCATTACCTCTTTGTTATCAAACATTTCGCAATTTTTCAATTTTGGGTGTTAATTCCCTTGTTTTCATCCGTAAGTTTTTACTTGTTACTAATTATTATCATTAATTATATCATCGTTTCATCATATATAGAATAAATCCCATGAATTACTTATCAGTATATATGTATTTATATTAATACATAATGTTTGGAGATAAGAAATTAAATTCCACGTTCATGGAGACAGAAGGTCGTACGTACGCCTGAAGGCGACTTTCATTTATTTTTCATATTAAATGACTGAAAAATAAATTTTAAATTTTTATATTAGTATTATTTTATCATTTATGTTTTATATATATTGTATATTATTTTTAAAATAATCATTAATACCTTCCATATATATCCTGAATGAGACACATCACTTTGAGGAGGAGGTAGTCTACACATCCACAAACGATGTTATAGAATTCATACAAAATGGAAAGTAAAATGGTATGTGATATAAAGGAATAGATGTAGTACAACGACAATGTAAATATTTGAAATTTCATATATAAATATATTTCACATCATAGTGGCCATTGTGTAATTCGGTAATGGAAAAATGAATAATCATCAATTGGTGAGGTTGTAGTTTTCTGTAAACCAAAACAGTATGTTTGTCACCCATTAGATGAGAGTGTGTGTAAGTGTAGGTTGAAAATTTAATATTAAAACATATAAGTATATTATAGATACTGGTGTTATTATATGGGAATTTGAGAATAATATATGAGGTGTTGGAGATTTAAATGAATGAAAATATATTGTTGGAAGGCATTACCTTCAAAATCATGTAAGACAATTTTGGTTCATACTGAAGGTATTCCTTGGAAGGATGAACCCACAAAGAGTGGTTTCAAGTTTTAAGGTATGGATTTTAAAAAGTTAATTGGGTAGATTTTTTAATAACCAATGTGGTTTGCGAAGTGTGAGGAAAAGGGATAAGTGGCGGCCTTTTATAGTGGAGGGGGAGTGACACTCTTGTAATATTTTTAAAAAAGAATTTGAAACCACCTTTTTCATGTTGAAAGTGGATAAAGTGATAGATACAATTCTATAAAAGATAGTATAAGGTTAATATGTGTCTATACAACAGGTTTTGGACAATTTTATATGTCATTTGGACCTTAATATTAAGGTTTAGTCTCATACATAGCTTACTTTAACATTAATCGTGGTAATTTATTTTAATTACTTTCAATAATATTTTTGGCCAAAAAATATGTTGAATTTTTTTGAAAAAAATTAATAATGATGATCAAAAATATTTCTTCAATTATAAAAAAATTAAATCACATAGGTGGATGAATCCAATTTATTTTTATTTTATCAGGACGAATGACAATGCAGGGTTTTAATGTAAAAACGTCCAAATGATTTCATTGTTTTTATAGTAAGTTTCAAAGTGAAATCAAATACAATAACAATAATTGAATTAAATTATAAAAATAATATCTAATTAAACATTACAACCAATTTAAAATATAATTTATCCTTTTTAATTAAAGATTTTAAAATGTAGCTTTGAATTAAAGTTAACAATTGTTTATAAATCAATAAAAATGAATTGTTTTGAGAAAAATACAAGAAATTTTTCATACCATAATTTATTGGATTCTATTTCCATGTTGAAGTTTATTTTAATATATTAAATTCAAAAAATAGTCAAAAAATTGTTTTAAAATGGGTTCATCATCCAAAGGTTGCAAAAATACCTTTATAAAAATATAGTAATTTATTTGTAAAATTGGGTTTGATCTTATCTTAAGCATATCAAATATAATATTAGAACATTAAAACAATTTAATCGTCTATAATATATATTACATTAATTTTACTCACTAATTGTAATTAATTATTATAAAACAACATTATATGGATAAAAATAAAAAAAAATATTTATATTTAATTGGTTTTCATATTCATTTTTAATTAATTTTTAACAAATGAATTTATTCTATATTTTTTAAATCCATATATTTTCATAATATAGTTAAAACATTTATTATATCTTAATTTAATGTCTAGTTTATATTAAATAATATATTAATAATGTATTATTTTATTTTTTAAAACATGGTTTTCCTTGTAACACGATCCATTTGAAGAAACATGATGTTGTGTGAAACATATGCTAACTCACTATCATGTTCATTACAAGATATATCATAGATATAATTTATTTAAAATATTAAATATATTATAAATCCTAATTTATTATATCCCCTTATACTCTTAGTGATGAGTGTAATACCCTCTATCAAAAACAATGTTCTTACTTTAAAATTTTGGGGTCCTTATTTCTACACACAAAGAATGACTTATTCAGTTAATTCACTTACTTTTGGGTCTTCTTATTCTTTAAAGGATGATGATATGGATCAGTACACTCATAATTAGTATTTTTTAACTCCTCTTTTCTCATATTTCTTGTTTTTAGTAAGCCCATTGGGTTTATCGTGCACATATATTTATCAACACGAAGAATGAGTGTAAGATGTTCTGAAAGAATCTTCTAAATATTTCTCATAATATAATTTAAAATAAAATTTCAAAAGTTATTAGGTCGTGAGTATGGAATGATATCTAAGAATAGATCACTAGGTATGTTAAAACCACAGATGTATTGGAACTCAATTTAGACTATCATATTGAATACATGTGTCCCAAATGTTTTTGATTCTACAAGCTTGTGAATGAATTATGCACCAAATATATGATATCTCTACATTCTCCCATTCTCATAATATATAACCTAAATGTGAGAAACAACACTATGGGAATCTATATCCTCATATGTCTGAAGAATCTCATTTTACATTGAGTATAACATGATAATTTAGACAACCATAAAATCATACACATTGTTAAAATAGAGAGATACTTTTTCCTTATACTCTTCATTGAATATGAACTCAGGATTTGGTTTTTCCACCATGTACAATTTTATTTATGATTTAGTATGATGAAAAACCACTTATAAAATTTATAGAAATTCACACCAGTGATAAGGTTATAATACTAAAGTGTGTATTTATGTGATATTGAAAATTCCATTTGATTTTATATTTCTATAGAAATATTGAAAAATAATTATTTCTTATATTTATTTTAAAATTAAAATTAAAGTTAAAATTTAATTAAATTCCATTAATATCCTAAATTTTTTCAAAACTTAGTTTCCATCACCGTAAGATTTATAATATATTATTAGAAGATATTATAGATGAAAGGATCTATATTATCTTTTTATAAGCATGAAATGTACCTTATAAGATATTTTAAGTGTTTTAGATTGGTGTAACCTTCTGAGTACTTTTACTAGTACTTTCTGGATTCATTGAGTGGACTCCCTAATCCAAAATGCCATATTTAAAATATTTACATAGCCTATGTCTCTTAGTCACACAATGTTCTTCTTCGGAAGTCATCTCTTGATGTAATTTCAGTTATGCCATCACGATATATTCGTGTTAAAATTTCCATGATAATTGAAATCTCACCAATATTGGATGGTTAGGCACATTGAACTGTCAATTTGAATCCAAATTAAGTGAAGGATGTCTAATACGAAATAATATTTTAATTTAGGAATTATTATTCTTATGTGTATATCCCATTTTACCCTTTTAAATTAATTTATAATAGTTATTGGATTTTACATAATGAAATAACCAGGTATAATAAAACATTTATGCATAATTTGATAACATTTTATTCCATATTTCATTCTTGAAATGCTATTTATTTTGTGATCTCACTGATTTCAAAAACATAAAATTGTTAAAAATTAATTAGAATTAAATATAATTTTAACAATCATGATATTATCTAATGGTTGTTTTATCTAGTGGATGATAAACTAACACTCAGCCATAGGGGAAAACACACATAGAACTGTAGATTGGTTCTTGTTTCATTATTCTACAATGGATCCTATGTGACACCTCAATTGGTTTTGTGTCATCTCAATTAGTCAGACTAGATCATCTAACATAGGAAATCCATCATTATATATTATTTATATCACATGTTTGTAATGGGACCTAAGGGATTTTATATGGGTTTTATATAAAAGAAATTGTTCAAACATAGACACATATGTAATAAGGATGAGGGTATAAAACACATGCAATCTATAATTATTTATAAAAATAAAATTAAAAAAAATCTATCACATATAAGGGATGTTATAACATCATGATCAACCACATATTAATTAATTATAGTACATTTTCAACATAGTAATCCATTACATTGATTTAGTTTTTAGTTATTATATTGCACCAAAAATTGATCTAATTAATTAAATTTTTCATAATTGCATCCAACAATCCTTAACTCAACATCATCTATAATTTTAAACCTTATTAAAATAATTTAAAATTAATTTATACACAAGTTTATGTGAAGGAAGCCTAGTATATTGACCCAAAATTCTAACATAGAAATTTATTTAATATATAATTGTTAATATAATGACATGGTGAGTTCTCTAAAATGAATGGATTGTGGTTCACATAACTAATAGGTTTAATTGTAGATTTAATTTTTCATTCATTGAAAAATTGGTTACACCTCTATATGTAGACTACACGAAATGTTTAAATGTCAATGAGGCATACTTGCATTTTTTATGTATCTATATCAAATGACTAGGTATGGAATTGTTTCTTCCTATTGATGTGTACATTGTACGTAGTGTGTGCTAGGAATACATGACATGTAGCCTTAGAGTTGTATTTCATGTGTTTCCCCATATCTTGTATCCAATACACAACAGACTGGTATACCCCATGTTATTTTTTATAAGAAGACATTGAATAAAGAATGTGTGTGATACTTACATGTAATGTAGTTATACATGCTCTTTTCCCATGTGTTAATATCTAAATCATTGTATAATATATAACAATCATATATTATACTTCTCTGGTATGAACTGATATAGAAATTTGTGGTTATGAAAAAAAATTACATGATCCTCATACGGTAATTACACACCATGTATTTTAGTTTTTTTCTAATAATATCATATTTACCCTTTATTTGGTGTTATATAAAATAATATTCAAATTAAATAATTGAATGATTATGGGTAATGTTATCAAGAACAATGAAAAGTAAGAGATGATATTAATAAATATTAAAATGTTTAAATTTAAGTGAAATAATATACAAACATATGGAACCAATCAATTAATAATAACTAATTATAAATAAAACATCTGACAAATCTGATTCCACTTGTAGGTTTTAGGGGTAGTAGATGTATCCTTTGCTCATATAAAAACTCATCAATTTTTTTTGTAAAATACCATTTAATCACTTCATTACCGAATAAAAGAATCACATCTAATGAAAACATTATATTAATTGACTACATTAAAAATATGTAAAAAATGATCTTCCCATGTAATTCATAATTAGTTTATCAAGAGATATAAAATTCCCTTGACTCAAAATTCCCATTTTGTTGATGACATAAAGAATAATATTTTTTCACACCATCATTTTGGTATCATGTTCTAGGTTTATAATCCCTTATAAGTTATCCACACATGTGTCCCAATATCTATACAACACCAAAAAACCATTGGGTGATAGCATGACTGATATATATTTCTTGAATTATTCATAGATTATTGCAATATAATTATTCATTAGAGAGGAAATAATCTTGCTGATATCTATATGGGTTTATAGATGAAGTTAATAGAGCATTGTATATCTCTTGATATTTTTATTGGTGTGGATATAGTCTCACTTCATCATGTTTGATCAACCAATAAATTTATAGGAATATTATATGATTATTATTGAAGGCTTTGTTTTGGAAAATTTCACATTAAACGCATGTAAACTTTGAAATTTTTATTTCACACGATGTCCATTAATAAAAGTAACCTTATTAGTCTCATTATAAGTGATCCAAATTTAAGAATAACTATGTTTAATTTATTCTTCTTCCAGTAATACCATTAAACTTGGTCCCCTTTCTCTCATCGATATTCACAGATCCTCAAATAGTGATTTTATGACAAATAAATTACACCATGTTAATATAAAATGAATATAATTAATATTATACTCTCTCTAAGTTAAATAAATATTTAATTTTATTATTTAAGTCAATTATTTTTTTAATAACTTGTGATTAATATTTTTTGATCTACCATTCCCAAATAAATATTTTTAATTATAACATATTAATTTTAATATTATAATTTAACATAGATTGATATTACAATTTTAGTGAGACCGTATAGGAGTCCTTCTCAATGTAATTAGAAATTTACACCTAAAGATCATGGTTAGAATCTAGAAACATAAGAGAATAAATGTAGAGAAATATGTTAATATCTAAACAACATTCAGCCTCCTAGGAATGATTACCATGTAATATAACCATTTTATTACAATATCCCAAACCAAGAAGTTTTTGTTCTAGTTCTATCAACCTAATTTCATGATGTCAATTTCCTTGACTTTTAAAAAATGAACTCACCAATCAAAAACCATGGAAATGGATTTCTTCATGAACTTCCACTCCAATCAATAAACCAGATATATTAATTTTTGACAAGAAACAATGGGGTTGAATCATTTATCTCATTATCTGTTAAAGATATATCATTAATGATTCCCCCAACCGTTCATACATCACTGTTAACATGTGTTTTCACATTTTTCATTAATAAAATGAATTAAGAGAGTAATGATATGGGTTAACAATAATTGTAATGTGTAAGGATAATTAGACACATCAATATATATAAATATCTAGTAACACATTGAAATGTGGATTTCATGTTGAGGAGACAATTATCATAACCTCGTGTCTTATAGATTATCAAGGTAGAATAAAATTTGGAGGAAACACAATATCTTATGAGACTGATATAGTTTATAGAAAAAAATTTATATGTCCCATTAGAATATTTCATCTAGACATAGAAATGGGTCCAAGAATAATGTCATGGAACATCTAGGTTCTCATCATAATAGGAATATAAAATGACCTTTCATAATAACACATATTCTATAGACATTTTCAAATAAAATTAACATGTATAATAATAATAAAGATGCAATGATAAAACACGTTTTCTAAGAGTAATGTGTAATCATGTAAAAAACAAGTTGGTTCTTGTGAAGAAACTCTAACTACATTTCAATTTGAAACTATTAAAATTAATTTTATAAGGAAACTCATAACTCTCCTCAGGTGACATCCTCATTTTCAATCATATACTGTAATTATTAACAATAAATTGGTTACCTTGAAAATTCAACTTATAAAAACCATGAATCTATAACCACATTTCAATTCCAAGGTAATAAAATATTATAATTAAATCATTGAACCATTTAAATAGATTATAATATGTTTTATCTTTTATTTTATTTAAATAAATAATTTTTACCCACATGTCCATTATTTTAGAAGGGAAAATATTTCAAGTATAAAATATCCATTAAATTCCATCAAAAGTGGAGATAGTGTGTTGGGTGGACTATAAATCCCATCCCATGATTTGCATTTAATATTTAATAAGAATAAAAATAGCCTAATAGATTAATTTTTCCATATTTTTGAAATAAAATGTATCATATAATATAGAAAAGTATCCTGGTGAGAAATAGGGTCCTCAATTGGTATCCATGTGAGTTTTAGATAATTTGAAACAATTTATATCGAATTCGGCTAGATCTCAAAGCAGGTAGCGATGAATTATTTTCTATTGTACTCCATCAAAATGTCTTTCCCAAAATGTCACCCTTGAATACCGCGGTTCAATCTATATATGTATTTAATCCCATCCATGATCTCATCTTCGATATGATTCCTTTGATTTCCCAGAGTTTTCTCAATCTCGTGATCTTATACAAGATCAATATATTTTTTTCACCCTTATTTAAGTTATCATTTACTAATATTGTACTAGAAATCATAATATATGAATACAATTTTTGAAATTTTAAACAATTGTCAATTAATAAAAATTATAATTATATTTAGTGACAACTTTCAAAAAAAAGTGATAAAACCTCTTATCATGATCAAAATTTTTAATTACACTATGAAAATAGTTTAGTAATTTATAAAACTCAGACTGTCCATGAAATAACTAAAAAGTGTATAATGTGTATATTTTGGTAAGTACTAGGGAGAATGATGTGAGAAAACATAAAAATTTGGAAGGAATGAATAATCGATAAACTAAAAATAATATTTGTTTTTATAAATTGAAAAAAAATTTCCTTATGTGTATGGGAAAAAGTATATGGCTTTTGAATCTATACATATATTGATTAACTGACATGAAACACACTTCTTATATTCTAGAAAACCCTAAATCATCTTTTTTATTGTAAAAATATGGTATGTTAGTATGAGGTTCCTACTTAATGATATACAATGGTTTTTGTTGTTTTGATGGAGTCCATAACGTATAACTATACTATGTTGAATACCCTCCGACCATATTTTCATTCTTCTATATCTCCCTCTATTGGTTCCATAATAATCCCACATTATTTTGATCCTTGAACTATCAATAACCTCATCCATACTTTTTTTAGGGTCTCCATTGACTAGAAATATCATATGAAACAATGCTATATTTTTATGCATACATTTATCGTGAATATAATTTAATTTAATATAAATTTAATTGGAAACTGTAACTTATTTATTCATTTTTATTTCTTTTTTGGGTAAATAAAATTTCATGATTTATTTTTAAATATATAACATAAAAGAATAAAATTAGAATATTTTTTATTTAGAGTTTCTATTATTTTATTTTATTTGTTTTTTATATGGTGATTTTAGGATAATATGGAAATTTTAAATTAGGGGACTTTGTTAAAAAAAACATTCTTTCAAATTGGATTTACCTAAACAATGATTAAAGCCACATGGAAACCCTATTGGTAATATAGTCATAGAGATCATAAGTAAGGTCATATGAGTGTCACAGAGAAGTATATGTTTGGGATGTTGTATAAATTGGGCATGGATAGGTCAGAAAATGGATGATATCATCATCTAGCGGTGAGGCATGGGCGAAGAGAGGATTCCTCTGGTTCCCATTTGACTTGAATCGATCCACTAATGTAATGAAATAGTTTTTATATTAGAGGTCATCCATTAAAATGTTTGTTGTTTGACTCATTTTATACCACGTACAATCACCTCTTAACTAAATTCTTTCGTATCAAGATTGATCACCAAATTCATCTAAAGATATTTTTGTTATGCCATTATCATAATCACTATTTAGTCACCCACAATGAAATGAGAGGAGGAATTTCAATCCATAATGGTGATTCGTGTAGGTTGTCACCATAGGAATAAATTTATGTTTTGAAACTACAAAGAGGATTTTATAAAGTAAGAGGCTATATCATAGTCGATTTAATTTCATCATGATTGTGCATAGACATTCAAATATGATTATAGATTCATATAAAGAATGAGTTGTGACATTGGTTGATTATACATTATAGAGACCCTAAAATCAACAATTATCATGGTTTAAATTTCGAAAGGACATACAAAACATGTAATATTCAATAAAATATAGGTGGTAAAAAACTAGAATGAAAAATTCCCAAAGAACGGTTTGTGATGTAGTCTAGTGATACGTTGTAGAGATCCTCACATCCATGTGGACTAGAGTTTGACTAGAAGGAGGATCACTCTACCTAAATACATGATTTTCACCACATAAAATTCAAGGAGTGATTTAATAGAATCATATTTAAATGAAATTGTAATTCTATATCTATATAGATTCGATAACATGATATTTGAAAACATGAAAATTTGACCAACCCAATTTATTTATGTTTTAATAAGAAGGTTCTCATATTTATTTTCATGTGTAATATTTGGAGATATGGTGGATTTAAAATTTTAAAGATAAGGTGGTGTGATATTTTTTTTGTTTATGATATAAATGAGATAAACCGATATAGATATAGGTGATATATATGATTTATTCAGCCCTCCTTCAGGGATAATAAGATACATTCAGATGGAGATTCAAAGTGGATTTTGAGGCTTATTCATGGATTAGAGAAAATAAAGGGAAAATAATTAAAAAATCATATATCAAGGAAATATTTTGATAAATAAGAATTGTCGATAAAAAATTATAGGGAGTAATTTAAAAATTTGGAGGACTTGATCTTGGAATATGGAAGGGTTCTTCAGATTTGCAGGATTACTTCATTGAAGGTTTTAATTTAATTTTTAATCCTACTATTGACTAACTTGAGAGTGTATAATATTCGAGTTACATGTTTTTATTAGGAGGATATTTTTTTATTGTAAGTATTATTTTTGGGTCATTATAAATGGAAAATTTCGTTTAATTTTTCTATTAATATATCATGCATCATTTTCATTCAATGTCTATAGCATTTTGGAGTAGGTATATCATTAAATAATGGAATATCTTCCCAGATTTTTACCCTGACCATTAGGTTTAAAAGTGTAATTATGTTTCATTATGGTTTTATATTACTAATTAATTTTATTAAATGAATTATGGGAAGGTAAAAATTGGTATTGAGATAAAATAGAGGGTGTTTATATCTAATAGGAGGCTCACTATGATATTATTTTGATGAAAAATAGGTTATCCATCATTTTTTAATTCAATAATAAATGAACTTTACTATAATATTATTTGTATGAATAATTATTATTGATACATCCCATCAACTGTTCTCAAATTCATGTTTCTCCACTCATACCAAATTTTCTAAGTGTTATTACACTTACTCTATGGGATTGACCATAGCATCTATATACTAAAATTGTTTTCCAATTTTTATATAGTTTGAGATTTTTAAAATATTAAAATTATTGTCAATTTATATTTATCTCACTGATCGAGAATCTAGAATGATATGTACTCATCCATATTTTTTTTACTCCTAGGATATTCAATACAGAAATATCATTCCACCAATATACACCAAGTCATTATTCAAGTTATAAATCCATAGAAATTTTTATTCCATAAATGGAAATATTTTACCACTTCCCTCACTCAAAATATTTCTTACTTTAGAGTATCTTATTATCTTTGGATAAAACATTGAAGATTGTGCGTTATAATAAAATATTTGGTTTCCTATATTCACTATAAAAAATACCCTCACCATAGATATCTCAACATATAATCGATGAATAATATAGCTTATAGTTCTGGGGTTATGCCCAAGTATTGTCTTATAGTCAATTTTTAGACCACTTTCTTTCATTTCTATCGAGAATTTATCAAATAAATTCCACAATTAATACCTTTATTTATCATTATACATTTCAGGTTTAATATTGAGCATATTTGTTAATGATTTGAATTATTATATATGGTATTATGTCCTCTTATATCACTCTTAAAAATAAGTTTTGAGTTCATTAATAATTTATCAAATCTCGTAGTTTTGTAAAAAAACTCATCACTTTAATATATATATATTTTGTATCCCCATGTTCTATAAATTCCACCTTCAATTGAGTATATTATCTTCATTTTTATCAATATATATTATTCAATCAATTATTAAAACCCCAATATTTTATTTTTTTCTTATTGTTAATGTCAAATTATTCAATAGTTTCTTTAATTTAGGATTTCATGTAAAAAATTCGTTTTTCTTGATAATTATTCACATATTAGTGTTTTATTATTTCAATATTTTCGATCAAAACATCTTCCAAACCTAAAAAGAAATCAACTCCATCATATATAAGGAAAATTTCATGATATAGTTATTCTTTGGTCCAAATATTTTGTTTTGTGATTCTATTTGTTGATAAAATTATTAAATTAGGGCCTCATTAAGTGGAAAAATTTACTATGTTGATGCCACATTATCATTAAATTTTCTATAAACCATTCATGGGTATCTTGTTAGGATATTCCTTAATATTCCACACATAAAACAAGTCTATTTTAATTTACCATAATACCTACTTTACCATCATTCGAATATATGATTGTTATCAATAATATGAATTCGTGTGTAATATTTTTTTTATTACATAAATATATATACCTCATGTTTATCATTGACTTTGAATGTAATCTATTTTATAGACGTGTTGGATGTTCTCACAGACTTCACATGATTTTTTAATCTATTAACATAACTTATAGTTCATGATGAATCATATTTTTTTAATATTTCATTAAATTTCTAGGACCTTTCCATTTCTTAATAGAGGGAATTTTATAAATAACATTTATAATAAAAATATCTTTCATACGGTCACTAATTCCCTGAATGTATCCTATAACAAATTAAATATATTTTTTCCACAAATTTCCCCCCTCCATAAATTTTGGTTAGTTTTTCACATAAATCATTCATTTATGTGAAGTCTATTAGTATTATATAGATATTTTTTGAAAATAAAATAGATAATCAATCATAAATATTCGCTTCATAATATTGAATATCCCTTTCAACATTGGTAATTAACATTATATTAGAATAATTTATTAGTGTTACATTTATTATATTATTGAAGATGTCAAATCAGATATATAATAAGTGAAATTTAATGTGATTCGTTCATATCATTAAAATGCATCATTCAAAAAGGGACCACTTTTTTATTAACCAGATTCTATATATATTAGTATCCTTCTAGATAAAGTCTCATCATGTAATAACCTAGTTTTTATGATATCGCATTTTATAACCATATGCCCAATAAACTCTAAGAGAGGGAGAATTTTAATATTATATTGTCATTATTATACAGTAGATGTCACTCACTTGTAAATAATAAAAAGTAGAAACATAAATTTTCAAGAAAATAAAAATTCAATATGTAAAAATTATATATAGTGACATAATTTGTTTACTAGGTTCTTAAATAAAGGCTATTATAAATATATTATTCTGATGTTGTATCGATTAACCATGGATTAACATTTAAAACTATATATGTATAAATTATTTTATGAAAGTAAATAATTAATTCAAATCGGTACTTCCCCTTTTTCTATTTCAGAATTTATTTAAGATAAGGATTATAAAATAAGGATATTTAAATTGAACATTCAATTAAAATTTTATAAAAAATACACCTGAATAATTAATTATGATGTTTGTTTCCCTTAAAATATTTTTTAATTTATAATACTTAATATATTTTGTCATTTATTTTATCAAACATATACTAATGATATTTAGGATATTCCCTTTTAATATATTCCAAAATAAAAATTATTCTAATGAAATCCTATCAATTGAATTGAAAACCAATCATATATCCTCACTCCTAGATTTGGTAGAAAAAACTTCATTAGCCACAATCTATGATAAAAATATGGGTGAACCTATATTTATTTTTTTAAAATACCACATGAAAATGTATACATTAAATAAATCAACTCAGATTCCTAAAAAGGAAATGTTTAGTCTATTTTTTGATCAATGAATTAAGAATCTTATTTTATAATATTGGTAATACTACCCCTTATTTGAACTTCACTATGTAGACATATATTAAACTCTTAGGCTATACTCATATTTATAAGACAACAAATTAAAACAAAAGAATTTATTGATCTCGAATCCTTATTAAGGACAGTATTATTAATATGTTATCAATGGATAGATATTGGGAATATGAAAATACAATGTAAAATAAGAAATATTTTCTTTAAAAAACTAAAATAATAAAAGATTTTTTGATCTTATGATAGAAGAACACATGATCTCAAAATAATAGTATATAATATGGAAATAGGGTATTCAATCCTGAGATAAGAAGTTTTCCATGAATAATAGTCATTGGAATATGTGTTGAAAATGTAAAATTCCCATGAAATATAGTATAACCAATTACATTAGAATAAGTATAATCATGGTGATTTTATAACATTATAACTACGGAAAATTTCGACACTTCATGTTTGTATATCAACAAAAATATGACATTTCACATCGTGAGGAAAAAATTACAACTATTAATTTTGTGAGAAAATTTCCCATGATTCAAATTTTGATGAAACAAAATGTTTACGCTTTGTACTGTAAACAAAACAAACGTTCAAAATTATAGTTGTGAATAAGAAAAATGTTTATGTTTCATATTAATAACAAAAATATAATATCACACTTCATGTTGGGAACAAAATAAATATATTTTCTTTGAGAGCTTGTTTTATGAGATATAAATAATTAAAAAATGAAATAAAGGGTTATATAGGATTCCATCCATCATCATCCATATTCTTAAGTTCATATTAAAATAAAATAACTCATCTTATTATAAATAAACTATAATAATAAAATTGGTTTGATATCGTTTAAAAATCCTATCACTAAAAAAATCATGATCATTTGATATAAAAAATAGTTTACCAAAATTTATTGTTTTTTAAGAGAACATATAGTGGGAAGTATGAACCATTAATACATTGGTATAGAATCATTTTAAAAAGTAATAAATGTGAAAAAAGTGTTTTCCATAAAATGAGTTTTTTAATATCATCATAAAATATGTTATATTCATGTCATTTTCTAAAATTCATTTTTTGAAGAATAATTGAGAAAATATTTAAATATTATATTTGAAAAATTCACAATAATTATACAATGATATCAAATAAGAAACATGTGAAATTATGAAGTATATGGGAAGAATATAAGATCACGATAATCAAAATCCATTTATTAAAAACCCCACTTCTTTAAAAGGATTATGAAAACATGGTTCAATAATTAATAAAGTGTATTATATATATAATTATAGATAATATCAATTTAATTTCATCTAGGGAAATGAGAACATCCTAAAGATATAATAACATGTTTTTATAATAAAAACCCACTAAAAGGAATGTAAAATATTAAAAATTAAAATGTATATTCCTTACAAATTGAATAATTAGGATAGTATAATTTTATTTGAACCATTATTTACTTATAAAATATAGAATAAATTAAAAAAAATCACCATATGTCATTATATATGAATATTTGAAGATAATTGTCAAAGAGAGGTGATTATAACCTAAGGAAAATAATTGAATTATGATAACCCCTTACAATTTGAGAAGAATTCAATTCAAAACCTCCTAAGAGATGTAGGGAGAGAGAGATTTAAATTGAAGCTCAATTAATATGAATAAAGTATGTATCATGATATCACTTCTCAAATATGTTTTATATATTCCACATAATATAAATTAGGTGTGTATTACCAAACATTTATTTAAGACAGGAATATGAGAAAAAAACCCTTATAACGTTAATATTTTTTGAGTTAAAACACCATAATAGAAAAACATTGAATATATTTAAGTATTAAAGAATTTTGATTTAATGGTTTTAAAGGTCCATCGATACACAATTCCAATAATATGTTGGTGTATAATATCAAATTGTCTCAATATTTGAAAATTGAGATATGAAACCCTCATATTATAGTCATATTTACTCATCACTTTTGTAAAAAATGGTTTAATGATTATAAATATAACAAAAAATATTTAAAAACCTGAAAAATAACTTATTAACATTTTTTATTTGTATAGAAACTATATATTACTAATATATTAACCCATTATTGTTTTTCCAATATTAGGTGCTAGAACTTTTTATTGTTTGTTTAGAAAATTTTTTATAATGAAGTAATCAGTTTTCTATAACTAGTTTATTATTAGTCACTTATATATCAATTCATATATAAAAATAATTTTTTTTGGTGATTACTTATTACACATTTACATTTGGTGAAATTTGTGATTATAATGTGTGAATATAGTAATCATGATGAACTATTTATCTATGTGTTTAATGATTAAAATGTGATATGTTAATAAATTTTATAAATAATTTAAATGCAAATAAAAAACCGATGAATTAAATAAAATAAATACAATATTTCATTATAACATGATATTTCTATTATTATATACCCAAAATCATTTATGAAATATTCATTATAACATAATTTATTTTGGAGGTTAAATCAACATAAATAGAAACATATGAAACTATTTAATGAGTAAGATAATTATAAGGCCCCGGCCTTAAACATTACTTAATCTTGAGATATTTCAAGGATACACCTTGAGGATCTTTTCAGGTTTAGTGTTTTAAAGAATTAGATCATAAAACATATATTACACTCCACATTTAAGAAAAGTGGTTACATAAAAGATAGTATTCATTTTTCCCATCAACGGAAACATATTTAAAATAAAACATGGATTCTTTCTTGACACTTCCTTGACACTATCATCCTATCATGTACCTTTCCCTTGTCCTATGAAAAGTTTTCAAAAAACATGGGATGAGCATAAAAGGCTTAGTAAGGGATATAAAAATATGGAAAGGAAACAAGGGTACATATATACATAAGAATGATATCATACTTTTCCCATAAAACATAAGCACTTTAACATACCTCATCAAATCATGAATAAATCATAGAAATCATAAGACATAAAGGTAACTTGTGGCATTCATAACATTCTTACATAGGGAGTAACCCTCTTGGTTACGTTTGGAATACCCATCACAGTATAATCTCTAAATATCTTCAGAGAAACTTTAACGTTTCACTCCTTCGCGTTAACCAATGCATTAGAGAGCAATATCGGGCTCACCCGCCCTTAGTTTATCACGGAACCACCCGTCTTCATAATAATTCCCAAGAACCTCAACATAATCGTATCACATAAAACATGCATATTGGAAACATAACATTTCCACCATTAAATCACAAGATATAAATATAAAACATTGATATAAAAACATTATGAAAACCATTTTCAATACGAAAATAAAAGAAAAGTAAAACATGGTATTTATTTTTCTTTTAAAAAAAGGTATGGCTTGTAGAGGAAGCCGAAACTCAAATAATGGTCACGGCGGCGGAGAAGTCATTGTCGTCGCATACGTATGACAAAAAAATTCCCTTTTGTCATTTAGTAAAATGCTTCTTATAAAAAATATTACTTTTGGATAAACGTAAAAGTCAAAGGGTTTTATAGACCGTATAAAAGAAGGTTGTGTGTAAAACAAAATATGCCTCAATAAAAGGAGATTGAGACGAAGTCCCATACCTCGGGTCCGACTAGACTCGGTCGTTCTTTAATCTCCTGAATAATAAACATGAGTTAATTTCTACTTGTTTAAGAACATTGTTAAATTTCGTTATTCCTTTTATATCACTTATTTCCATGTCATGAACACTATGTAATTATTTAAGTTAATCACGGTCGTTTTAACGATCATTGGTACTTGAGTAAAAAATAAACCCTTTATAATTACAATCTATTCATGTATCCATTATATCCAGAATGGTATTCATGATGTAGATATCATATAAATCATATATATCCAGTACATTCATGCATTTATAATATTACATAACATTTAGAGGTAAGAAATGAAATGCACCGTTCAATAAGACGGTGAGCCGTACGTACGCATGAACGCTGCTTCCATTTCTATTTTGTATTTTATGATATTTAATAATAATTATATAAAGGTATATTATAATTCCATTGTAATATCATATATAATATCATAACTCCATCCTTTATACATCCCACATATGGTATTAACGAATCAAATCACTTTGAGGGGGCGGTAGTCCACACTTCCTTAAATGAAGATATCGCTTTTATCCATAATGGAAACCATAAAGGTATGACCAAAATGAAAAATAAAGAAGCTTAAGGAAATCATAAACATATTATACATCATATATAAATATAGTTTCATATTAATGGCCACCTATGAAGGTGTTAAAAGAATGTTGAACAATCATTGTTTCAGGAGGCATAAATTCTCCATCCACGGAAACAGTATGTTCTTTAACCATTAGATGTAAGTGTGTGTAAGTGTATCTTGAATTATTCGTATAAAAACAAACTAGTTTATTGAAGACATTGGATTTGTTACAAAAGAAATGAATAAAAAGAGTTTAGGGGTTTGGAGAAGCAAAATGAAACGAAATAACACAAGTGAAGACATTACCTTAAAATCGGGTAACTCTCTTTGGTTTGAGCTCAAAGACATCCTTGGGAAGAATTCTGCCCAATGTGAGGCTTCAATGAGTAAGAGAGAGAAGTGGAGAGACAAAATGGGCAGGGGTTGGCCAATCCAAAGGCTTTGTAAATGTGGGTAAGGAGGTAGAGGTGCCTTTTATAAGAGGAGAGGAGGGGCACTCTTGGGAAGTAAAGAAATGTTACTTTATTTTAAAATGGTTTTCGGATTCAAAAGGTCCCACATTGATATAATTAGAGTATAAGGTGATAAGGGTTTGTAATATACCCATAAAATAGGTTTTGGACATGTGTAGGTCATATATTTTACATTATCTTTTCATTTTATTTAAATCCTTTATTAATGAGGTAATCACTGCATCATCATGATGTCATAAAAAATTTAATATATTTAATGTATAAAAATTGAAAAAAAACTATCATGATGTAGGAAATCCTTTTATATTTCTAATTAATATTTATAGTCAAAAATCTGACTTGTATAACCCCATGTTAAAATTGTTTTAGTAAAACATCTCATGTTTGTGTCATTTTTACTTTTATATTAAATAAAAAGTTATGTATGTCATTTCCCAACAAAAGTGGCTCCATGGGTTCCCAAAGATGACCCATGGATTTTCTTGGTCTTCCATGAAACATCCAATGAGGTTAGGACATGTGTCAAGCTCATCTCATATTATTAAAACATTATTTTTACCTTAAACTAAACTAATTACCTCTAATCGCGATTAAGAACATAAAAGTTACTATTCACCAAAAAAATATTTTAATCATATTGAACCAAATATTACTTCTTAATGACAACCATATATGTTGGATTTTTAAAAATCAAATCACAGAAGTGGAACAGTTTCATTTAAACGAAAAATCGGTTTCTTTAGCTACCACTTAGGGGTTTCACTATTCATCAGAAATTGATGTTTTTCAGAAAAACACCAAAACTTCACCCTAAGCTATATTTGATATTCCGAATTCAAAAATGATTTCTATTTTGAAAAATTAAAATCATATAAGTTACATTAATTTATTTAATAATTAATTCCTGTAATCGTGACAAATAGCGTGTTTTTATGAAACAATAAGTATCAAAAGATTGACACCAGTTTAAGTCCAATTTCAAAGTGAAATTAATTCCAATGACCACCTTTGGATTAAATGCTAAAAATATATTCTAATTTCACTTCAAAAAAAATTCAAAAGATAATCTAATAAAACAAATAAATTAGATTAAAAAGGGGTTTTGAATTAAAATACAACATTTTTCACTATTCATTAAAAAATGAACTTTATCGGAAAAATACAAAAAATTCACACAAAGTAAATTTTGATGTCCCAATCACAATGAATAAGTTTATTTTGACAAACATAGCTCATAGAATTGTCAAAATATAGATTTAAAAAAATGGTTTTCCATCAAAAGGCAGTAAAACAATCTTTTAAAAATATTAGTGTATTCTATGCTTAAGATTGGATTTATTCTTATTTTTAGCCTCTAAAACACTATCTAATTAACTAATAGACATAGATAAAAATATGTATTATTCATTACTTACTTGGGATGTTACATCCTTCCCTCCTTTAGAAAATTGTGTCCCCGCAATTTATTTACTTATCGAATAAATGGGGGTAATTATCCCTCTTTGAATTTTCAGATTCCCATGTTGCCTCTTCCATCATGTGGGTTTTCCAGAAAACCTTTACCTGATTAATCACCTTATTCCGTAACACTTCCTCCCTGTGGTCAATAATATTGACCGGTTATTCCTCATAAGATAGGTTCTCTTCCAGCTGAACTACCTCTAGACTCAAAACATGAGATGGATTTGGCATGTACTTTCTCAGCATCGAAACGTGAAAAACATTGTGTACCTGAGATAAACTCAGAGGTAAATCCACCTGGTATGCAACTGATCCAACTCTCTCCAGAATTTCTTATGGTCTAATGAACCTTGGACTCAGCTTTCCTTTCTTACCAAATCTCATCACACTTTTCCATGGGGAGACTTTGAGAAAAACATGATCACCTACCTCAAAAGATAGATCCTTCTTCCTGTTGTCTGTATAACTCTTATGACTGCTCTGAGTTGTTCTCATGTGTTTCTGTATCAGCTGAACTTTTTCTACCAACTCTTCTACCAATTTTGGTCCCATCAGCTTTATTTCACCCACATCATCCCAAAAATCTGGAGTTCGACACCGCTTCCCATATAACGCCTTAAATGGTGTCATCTGTATAATGGAATGAAAACTGTTATTATAAGAAAATTCAACCAAAGAAAGATGTTTGTCCCAACTTCCCTGATAATCCATCGAACAAGCACGTAGCATTTCCCCCAAATTCTGGATCGTTCATTCTGACTGTCCATCTGACTGAGGATGAAAAGCTGTACTAAAATTTAACTCAGTACCCAACAACTTTTAAAGGCCTTTCCATAAGTTAGAAGTGAACCTGGGATCACAGTCAGATACAATGGAGAGGGGAACTCCATGTAACCTGACTATCTCTTTATGATACATACAGGAAAGTTGATTTAGGGAAAAAGTATCTCGTATAGCAAGGAAATGAGCAGATTTAGTCAAGCGATCAACAATAACCCAGATTGCATTATTTCCTCGAGGGGTTTTCGGTAATCCCACAACAATGTCCATGGATATATTCTCCCACTTCCACTCTATCACTGGTAAAGGCTGAAGCATCCCTTTATGTAACTTCCTCTTTACTTTAACCTGTTGACAAGTCAAACACTTCACAGAAAAATCAGCAATATCTCTTTTCATTCCATCCCACCAGTAATACTACCGCAGATCTCTGTACATCTTAGTACTGCCAGGATGAACTGAAAATGGAGATCTATGAGCTTCACATAACAAATATCTCTTCAACTGTGAATCACAAGGCACACGCAATCTCTTCCCAAATCTCAAAATGCAATCATTATCAATGTTTAATTCAGGGAACTTACCTTTCTGAACCAGCTCTACCTTTTTCTGCAACTCACTATCTTGCTTCTGTGATTGCTTGATTTTGTCTGATAGAGAAGATTTCAATGATACCTGAAACAAAATAGAAGAACATCCTGCACCAACAACTTCTATGAAAAAGTTCATCAAATCCCTAACCAAAGGATCATGTTCCAAACGCAACATTTCTAATGAAGCATTACTTTTTCGACTCAAAGCATCATCCACTTTATTTGCTTTTCCCGGATGGTAATGAATTATACAATCACAATCCTTGAATAATTCTTTCCATCTCCTCTATCTCATGTTCAATTCTTTCTGAGTGAATATATACTTTAAAATTTTGTGACTGGTATATATTTCACACTTTACTCCATACAAATGATGCCTCAAAATTTTTAGAGAAAAAACAACAGCAGCTAATTCTAAATCATGTGTTGGATAATTTACCTCATGAGTATTCAACTGTCATGAAGCATAAGAAATTACCTGATCATTCTGAATTAGGATGCAACCAATTCCTTTCAATGCAGAATCACTGTATATAACGAACTTACCATTCCTCAAAGGTAGTGCCAAAACTGGAGCATTCACTAATATTCTTTTCAATTCCTGAAAACAATCATCACATTCTTTTGTCCAGATAAACATAACACCCTTCCGAGTTTTCTTAGTCATTGGACTAGATAACCATGAAAAATTTCTAACAAACCTTCGGTAATAGCCTGCCAAACCAAGGAAAATATGAATCTCTATTACAATTGTGGGTCTTGGCCATTCTTTATCAACCTTTGTTTTTTCAGGCTCAACGGTTATCCCATCTTTAGAAATAATGTGACCAAGGAAATAAATTTTTTGCAACCAAAACTCACACTTTCTGAATTTTCCATACAATTTATTTTCATTTAAGTTTTGCAAAATAACCCTTAAATATCATTCATTCTACTCTTTACTTTTACAAAACACCAAAATATCATCAATGAAAACCACAAAAAACTTATCCAAGAACTCATGGAAAATTCTATTCATTAAGTACATGAATACCGCAGGTGCATTGGATAGCCCAAAAGGTATTACTACAAATTCATAATGGTCATATCTTATACGAAACACAGTCTTCGGAACATCTGCTTCCTTTACCTTTAGCTGATGGTACCCCGATCTCAGTTCAATCTTTGAAAAAAACTGATCTCCCTGGAGCTGATCAAACAAATCATCGATATGAGGCAAAGGATATTTATTCTTAACAGTGAAGTTATTCAAGGATCTATAATCAATGCAAAGTCTCATAGAACCATATTTCTTTTTAACAAATAAAACAAGAGCACCCCATGGTGATGTTCTAGGTCGAATGAAACCTTTCTCTAATAAATATTGCAATTTCTCCTTCAACTCTAAAAGTTAAATTTGAGCCATTCGATAAGGGGGTTTCGAAATTAGCTTAGCATCAGGAACTAAGTCAACAGTAAATTCAACTTCCCGATATGGTATTATTCGAGGCAACTCATCAGGAAAAACATCAGGATACTCATTTACTATTGGCACATCATTAATCTGAATAGTTCCCTTGTTTTCAACAATATGCGCAAGGTAACATTCATTTATATCTTTTACAAGTTTCTCGGCATCTTGATATGTTATCAATAGTAAGGGTTCATTCTTGTACACAAACTGAAAGTAATTCTGAAAAGAAAATTCGTTAGATCTACAGTCAATCTTAGCATGGTAAATATAGAACCAATCCATACCCAGGATAACATCAAACTCTACTAGAGGTAAAACAATAAGGTTCGCAAGTAGGTTCTTTCCACGGATAAGGATAGGAAGATTCTTATAAATTATTTTTGCCTCAAAATTTCCCCCAGGTGTTTTTAGCACATGTTCAGGAGTCATTTCTTAAGATGGTATTACCATTTTACTATAAAAGGTTTTATAGATGAAAGAATGTGTGGACCCCGAATCAAACAACACACTGGCATAATCTGAAAAAACAAACATGGTACCTGATATAACATCATTTGTTGGCCCGAAATCTGCTGAAGTAGTTACAAAGGATTTCACCACCCCTTTATGCTTGTAGTCAAACTGCTTCCCATCACTCAATCTCTTTTTCGGACACTCGTTTTCATAGTGACCCATCTCATTGCACTTAAAACATTTCACTAACTGTAAATCAAATTTGTTCTTACCATCACCCTTCTCTTTTTCAGTGAAATCAGTAGCCTTATGTCCCATATTACCACATTGGTTGCACTTTACATAATTCAGAAGAAATTCCCCAGCATGCCTTTTCCCACATTTATCACAAACTGGAAACTTAGTTTTCTTACCATCGGAATTTTTTGAAGAATTATTCTCTTTCTCCTACCACCTAGGGCTCTTCTTCTGCTGGTTGTTATAGAACACTTGGTCATCGGAAAACTCCATTTCCATCTTCTCATCACATCGAACAAGCTTTTCATAACTTTTTAACTAACGAGAAGTTAATGCCCTTCGATATTTTGGATTTAATCCTGAGTAAAACGATTTATTTTACTATCAATGTCTCAGATAAAATTTGGAGCATACCATGCCAATTGAGTGAACCTTTCATCATAGGCAGCCACTGAGTCTTCCTCTTGCCTCAATTCCAAGAATTTCTTTTCCATCCTAAGTCAAACAGCCTTAGGAAAATACTTCTCAAGAAACATACCTTTGAATTCATCCCAGTCAAGAGAATCAATCTCATCGGCATCCCTGATATTTTTAACCATCGACCACCACTGATCTGCTTCACCCTCCAAACAGTAAATTGCAAGACTAACCTTTTGATTTTCTGAACACCCCATGACATAGAAAATATTATCCAGTGCTTTAATCCACCCTTCAGATAACACAGGGTCAGATGATCCTCTGAATGATGGGGGATGTTACCTCATGAAATGTTCCACCACAGACATGTTCCTCTGCAGTTAATCTGGATGATCTCATGCATGGATACCACATCCATTTATCGCTTGAGTCAACTACGCCATTACTGCAAAAAACTATTCAGTTCCAATTCCGACCATATCAGGATGCTGATTCATAATTTTATATCCTTCTATATGCCTTCCTAGCACTGCTTCCCTATTTCCTCTGCGGAAAACCATTCTGAACAAAATGTCTTAGATGAAGCAACATGGTAATCTTCAAATGCTATACATTTCAAAAAAAATATTTTTGGATAATCATTTCATATAATTCTAACTCCTAAAGTTATCTAAACCGACCTCTGATACCAACTATATGGCCATGACCTTAAACATTACTTAATATTGAGATATTTCAAGGATACACCTTGAGTATCTTTTTAGGATTATAGTTTTAGAGAATTAGATCATAAAACATGTATTACATTCAACATTTAATCAAAGTGGTTACATAAAAGATAGTATTCATTTTTCCCTTCAACGGAAAATATTTAAAATAATACAAGGATTCTTTCTTGACACATCCTTGACACTATCATCATATCATGTACCTTTCCCTTGTCCTGTGAAAAACATTTCAAAAAACATGGGATGAGCATAAAAAGCTCAGTAAGGAATATAAAAATATGGAAAGGAAACATGGGTACAAATATACATAAGAATGATATCATAATTTACACATAAAACATAAGCACATTAACATACCTCATCAAATCATGAATAAATCATAAAAATCATAAGACATAATGGTAACTTGAGGCATTCATAACATTCTTACGTAGGGAGTAATCCTCTTGGTTACGTTTGGAATACCCATCATAGTATATTCCCTAAATCACTTCGGAGAAACCTTAACGTTTCACTCCTTCACGTTACCCAATACATTGGAGAGCTATATCGGGCTCACCCACCCTTAGTTTATCACAGAACCACCCGTCTTCATAATAATTCCCAAGAACCTCAACATAATCGTATCACATAAAACATGCATAAAGGAAACATAACATTTCCACCTTTAAATCACAAGATATCAATACATAACATTGATATAAAAACATTATGAAAACCATTTTCAATACCAAAATAAAAGAAAAGTAATACATGGTATATATTTTTCTTTTAAAAAAAGGTATGGCTTGTAGAGGAAGCTGAAACTCAAATAATGGCCATGGCGGTGGAGAAGTCGTTGTCGCCGCATACGTACAACAAAAACATTCCCTTTTGTCATTTAGTAAAATGCTTCGTATAAAAAAGATAGCTTTTGGATAAACATAAATGTCAAAGGGGTTTATACACCGTATAAAAGAAGGTTGTGTATAAAACAAAATATGCCTCAATGAAAGGAGATTGAGACGAAGTCCCATACCACGGGTTCAACTTGACTAGGTCGTTCTTTAATATCATGAATAATAAACTTGAGTTAATTTATACTTGTTTAAGAACCTTTTTAAAGTTCATTATTCCTTTTATATCACTTATTGCCATGTCATGAACACTATGTAATTATTTAAGTTAATAATGGTCGTTTTTAAGATCATTGGTACTTGAGTCCAAAATAAACCCTTTATAATTACAAGTTGTTCATGTATCCACTATATCCAGAATGGTATTCATGATGTAGATATCATAAATATCATATATATCCATTACATTCATGTATTTATAATATTACATAACATTTAGAGGTAAGAAATGAAATGCACCGTTCATGGAGACGGTAAGTCGTACGTACGCATGAACGATGCTTCCATTTCGATTTCGTATTTTATGAAATGGAATCATAATGATATAAAGGTATATTATCATTCCAGTGTAATATCATATATAATATCTTAACTCCATCCTTTATACGTCCCACATATGGTATTAATGAATCAAATCACTTTGAAGGGGCGGTAGTCCGCACTTCTTTAAATGAAGATATCGCGTTTACCCATAATGAAAACCATAAATGTATGCCCAAAATGAAAAATACACAAGCTTAAAGAAATCATAAACATATTATACATCATATATAAATATAGTTTCATCTTAATGGCCACCTTTGAAGGTGTTAAAAGAATGTTGAACAATCATCGTTTCGGGAGGCAGAAATTTTCCATCCACAGAAATAGTATGTTCATTAACCATTAGATATAGGTCTGTGTAAGTGTAGCTTCAATAATTCTTATAAAAACATCCTAGTATATTTAATAAACTGAAGTTGTTACAAAATAAATTAATAAAAATATTTTAGGGGGTTGGAGATGCAAAATAAAACAAAAGAACACAAGTGAAGACATTACCTTAAAATCGGGTAACTCCCTTTAGTTTGAGCTCAATGGATTCCTTGGGAAGAATTATGCCCAAATTGAGGCTTCAAGGAGTAATAGAGGGAAGTGTAGAGACAAAATGGGAAGGGTTTGGCCGAGCCAGTGGCTTTGGAAATGTGGGTAAGGAGGTAGAGGTGGGGGCCTTTTATAAGAGGAGAGGAGGGGAACTCTTGGAAAGTAAAGAAATGTTACTTTATGTTAAAATGATTTTTGGATTGAAAAGGTCCCACATTGATATAATTCGAGTATAAGGTGATAAGGGTTCTAAATATACCCATACAATAGGTTTTTGACATGTGTAGGGCATAGATTTTACATTATCTTTTCATTTTATTTAAATCTTTTATTAATGAGGTAATCACTGCATCATCATGATGTCATAAATAATTTAATATATTTAATGTCTAAAAATTAAAAAAAAATTATCATGATACAGGAAATTGTTTTATCTGTCTAATTAATATTTATAGTCAAAAATCTGACTTGTAGTAGCCCATATAAAAATTGTTTTAGTAAAACATCTCATGTTTGTGTCATTTTTTACTTTTACATTAAATAAAAAGTTATTTATATCATTTCCCAACCAAAGTGGATCCATGGGGTCCCCAAGTTGACCCATGGATTTTTTTGGTCTTCCATGACACATCCAATTAGGTTAGGACATGTGTCAAGCTCATATCATATTGTTAAAACATTATTTTTACCTTAAACTACACTAATTACCTCTAATCGCGATTAAGAACTTAAAAGTTACCATTTACCAAAAAATTATTTTAATCTCATTGAACCACATTTTACTTATTAATTAAAACCATGTATGTTGGATTTTTAAAAATAAAATCACAGAAGTGGAAAAGTATCATTTAAACGAAAAATCAGTTTTTTAACTACCACTTAGTGGTTTCACTATTCATCAAAAATTGAAGTTTTTCAGAAAAATACCAAAATTTCACCCTAAGCTATATTTGATATTCCGAATTCAAAAATGATGTCTATTTTGAAAAATTAAAATCATATAAGTTACATTAATTAATTTGATAATTAATTCCCGCTGTCATGACAAATAGCGTGTTTTTATGAAAAAATAAGTATCAATAGATTGACACTAGTTTAAGTCCAATTTCAAAGTGAAATTGATTCCAACGACCAACATTGGATTAAATGGTAAAAATATATTCTAATTTCACTTCAAAACCTATTCAAAAGATTATATAATAATTGAAATAAATTATATTAAAAAGAGGTTTTGAATTAAAATACATCATTTTTCACTATTCATTAAAAAATGAACTTTATCGGAAAAATACCAAAAATTCACACAAAGTAAATTTTGATGTCCCAATCATAAAGAATAAGTTTATTTTGACAAACATAGCTCATAAAATTGTCAAAAGATAGATTTAAAAAAATGGGTTTCCATCAAAAGACAGTAAAACAATCTTTTAAAAATATTAGTGTATTCCATGCTTAAGATTGGATTTATTCTCATTTTAAGCCTCTAAAACACTATCTAATTCACTAATAGACATAGATAAAAATATATATTATTCATTAATTACTTGGGATGATACAATAATTAATTAAGATAATGATAATATGGAATATTAAGATTATTAAAAATTCCATATATAAAACCTGACGTCATTAAATCCAAAATATGAACCATAAATGATTGTTGGTGATGGAAAAATGACATCTGATTTGTGTGGAGGTGGTAGTCTGCATGTATACATAATTAATGATCATATTAATCAATGAATGGATTGAGAGAAGGTATTTGAACCATTATCATTTAAGATTAATAAATTTGACTGATAAAAATTAAAAATTCATAAAATCGATCCATTTTACCAGTTATGAGAGGCATTATTGAAAATAAATGATATAATTTCATAGAGGCGGTGTTCCACACGTACGCATAACCGACCTGACATTGTTTACTTAGTGGTTAATAAGGATTGAATATTTTTTGTTAAAATGAAATTCTGTGATACTATTTATATTTATTTCATTATATTAATAAGTTTGAGATGATTTATGGTGGATTATTGTAAATTAAATTAATAATTGAAAGAAGTACTCACTTTTGAAGCATGAGTTTACTATTCGAATAATCAATGTAAATAGAGGGATTAATTAAAGTATAGGTGAACAAAATTTTATTATTGTGGGAGGGAGATCAAGTAAAAATATGTTTCCCTATGTTTGAAAAATAAATTTTAAGGATATGTTAGCCTTTATACAGTTTAATTATAGCCTTTTTATAAGTTAATTGGAGGGAATTTTTGAAGTGACCCTTATATTTCCAATAATTCTATGTTACTATTAAAAGCTAAATTGCTCCAAAATGGACCAAATAGGAGGGAAAAGTGAGTTAGGGTTTAAAATAACCAAAAACACTAATTTTGTAGAAAATATACGATGTTTTATTATAATTTATTTTTATGTTCATTATATTTACCATAGTTTACATTTTTCCTTGGTGATTAATTTTTATTGTTTTAATTTATTTTAATGAAAAAATAATTGAAAATTTTAATTAATTACAACATTATGATAAATCACTTCCCAATAATTTTATAAAATATACTACTTTTTTAATATAAAATTTTAATATTAGTGCACATAATGGGTAAAACCCATTTTTAGAAATATATTATTTGTAAGCATAAATTTTATGTGAAATGAATAGTTATTAAAATTACTAATTTACAAGTAATAAATTTCAATTTTATAATAAAAATGAATTAATATATTTTCTATGAAAAAAACACATCCTGGAAAATACTTCACTCAATGAAATACCAAAATAATTTTTTTAAACTAGCATTTTAATTTGGTTCATAAAAGATTGAATAAATTATTTATAAGGTCAATGAATAATTAAAAATTCATAATGTTTTTAATTAAATATGTTTTTTATAACATGATTTTTTTATAGACTTGTATGATATACATAAACACTTAAAATTTCAATAAATTATAAATTTTTTAACAACTATATTTTGTAAGAGAAGTAATATATTTTTATATAAAGATAAAAATTTCATGAAAAGTACATTTAGATACAATTAATTCATAAATAAAATTTATTTTATCCAATTTATGTTGTACAATTTTTAAATGTTACTTTTAAATTGAATTTTAAAATAAAAAAATAGTATTTTAAGAAACAAACATTGTTTGAAAACATCCTTTTTCATTATTTAGAAATATTTATTATTTATATTCCAATGGAAATAAATTTCAATAATTTACCATATTATTATTTAGTAATTATCTATTAATAATGTTTTATTAAAATATTTTTTTTCTTTTGTTGGTTGTATCATATATCGTAGGTTATAAAAAATCACATCATTTTTATAAGGGTTAGTTTTTTAATTTGATACATGTTTCACACTATTAAAAAAATTGAGTACATAAAAAATTAATTATCATATATTAATGGCTAAATAAATGGTATATAAAAGATGGTAACGAATCAGCATTTAATTTCAATGGAGATGTCACCCATATAATTTTAGGAACAAAACTGTTTCCCTGGATTTGTCTTATCCCAAATAATAATTTTTCTCCAACTATTTCGGATGAGATTCCACCATTAATTAGTATCACTCCCCTCATTATATAATATTATTTTATAAAGAGTTTTTCTTATAATCCTATCAGTTATAGAGTATTGAAGGTGAATATGAAATTTTTATATACTCTAATTTACATTTCCAATAATTGGAGATAACCAATCCATCTCTAAAATCCTATTAAATACTCCTAAAGGATATATAATTATATATCAAAAATAAAAAATCATATAAATATAAATCTTAAAAAAAATAATAGAACTACATGACTTATTTGGAAGTTAAATAATTAGGGTGGTTATTTAATAATCTTAAAAAAGTTCATAAATATACATGTTATCCATGAATAAATTTTTTGAAATACATCTACAACGACAAATATGAAGGTATATGTAACATAAATATCTGGATCCACTTTAGAAGTGGTGATTTAATAGGCATTACATTTTCCTCATAGACTTTCAGGTTGTTGACACTTGTATAAGTTAGTACATAGACTATGGTTTTCACTTTTATATAAATAAGTTTCCCAATAAAGAAGATTTTGAATTATTAATACTACGATAAAATGAAATAAATTTATTTTAATCTTATTATCCATGATCTGTATTTTATAATAGTAGTTTGATTCTATAGGACCCCTTATTTCATAAGTAACACATCTATTAAATCACTTATATTAATAACATTGGAACTTATTTACAATTTTTTGATTCATAAGAAATTTTTCAATCTTTCCTTCACTATCTTCATAAAATGATCATTAATGAGACGATGTATTTTTCTTCTTTCGTGGAAATGATAATTCGACTGTGTTCAAATTATTTATTCATATTTCAAGTTAACTAGTTTGGAATAATGAAAATTTTTATCCCTATAGAACCCATTCTGATGGTTTTATCAATGTGTTAATATTAACATTGTTCCACACATGTGTGGCTTCATTTGGGTCCAACCATTACTAAAACCAACAGGGTGGACATGAGTTACAAATCCTTAACAATTCATGTGAATTATCATAATAAACAAAATAAATTAAATTTAATATTAAATCCTTCTACCAAAATCATTACATCAGAATTTAAATCGTTTAGTTAAACTTAAAATAGGATTATTTTATCATATGTAAATTTAATTTTTTTTATCCTATACATTTTTAACTATTAGGTCTATTTATCTAGGAAATCAATCATTCAGAATTTTTTTAGGAGCATGTGATCGACAAAATCAAATCCACGAGGTGTGTCTAGACATGTCTATAATCTTAGACCCCATAATGGTACATTAAATTGATAATCAAGTCAATTATCAATCAAACCTTTTTATGTTGATTACCTATAGGTGAATATTGACCAAAACTATTTTCACTTTCCAGTATCGAGATATGGATTATCTTCTATTAAAAAATAGCTCAGGATTTTATTGATATGTATAGATATAATCCTATATGTAGATTTATCTCTACATTTTTACTATGATTACGAAATATTAATTTTAATAATATATTATATAATCTTCCAATATAAATAAACATGTGATCAGATATCTTTTGGGATGGTCAAGACCATCATTCTGAGATCTTGTGCAAAAACTAATTTTTTAATCACTATATATGATATAAAGTGATGTGAATATATATTTATTTTATAAAAAATATAATTATAAGAATAAAAACAGATAAATCATTTCATGATTTAGTGAATAAAAAGTATAGTTTCACTAAGGATAAAATACTCATGAAACATAATTTATAACTCTTGTGGATATTTTTCTACATTAAAACCAAACTAGATCCACTTTATTACAAAACATAGGTTATAATAATATACATTAAATGGGAAAAACTATAAGTAGTATGAGTTATAATGTTTTTTAGTATTGGAAGACATATCATCATGTTACCATGGGTTATATCATATTAATAAATGAAAACATGTGAATGGTAGGAATATCAAATTAATAAATCGTGGAATAATAAGAGTTGTTCAAAATTTAATATTTTTGAACAGGCAATCTCAAATGAAAAAATATGACATGGAAATTGAGTTGAAAATTAAGAGATAATAAACATGTTCCATGGAGCATATTCTAATGGAAACCCCTTAAACATTTGATATGCACTTGAAACTACGTATAAAAATATACAAAGGAATACACATAATCATGTATAAATTATAGAATAGTTAATAAAAATGTCGATTTGTTACACTGCTAAAAAATTTACAAGCATCATATTGGAAATAAAATAACAACCATTGTTGATGTTTTGAAAAAACCGACAATTAATAGAATTAAATAATAAAATTTCCAATCTTATGGTTTTGAAAAAAAAGATTGACACATCATATTGTGAACAAACAAAATTTCCATGGTCCATGATATCAATAAAAAAATCCATAGGATTCAAACAATGAATTTAATATTAATAACACATCATGTGGTTAATAAATTAAATTCATAATGTCATTTTATCATTATATATAAATCCATAAAATTTAATTATGGGGATATATGGGACCCCACACATCAATATCCATTCATTTTATTTACACATAAATTCTATCAATTCATCTAATCATAAATATACAATATGAATAAAATAGAGATCATTACATTTCTAAATTATATCACAAAGAACCCATGATAATTTGACACCAAAATAATAATCCTTCAAAAGGAGTTTTCAGGGATATCACATAAAATTTGATTTATAAACCATTATACTATTTGAGAATAATCCATGGAGAATGTAAGTGAAATTTGAAAGTGATTTTTATAAATTTTTCCATAATATCATATTAAAAGGAGTTTTTTTTTATTTCCAATTTTAAAATATATTTTTTCAATGACTAGAATGAACAATCAAAGTGATAATTAAAAACTATAATAATGATACCTCTACAATAAATTTGACTTTTGTAAAAATATAAAGTGGAAAGGAAGAATATATGATTATGATATGTAATTTTATTAAAAAATATTTTATAATTATTGTATTCAAGAACCCACATATCTAAATTATAAAGATACAATTATTTTTGAATGAATAAATATTAATACTATAGTAATTGGTGATTGATACAATTTGATTTTCCACTTAAAAATAAGAAAATTTGTGGGATATAAACATGGATTTGTATGAAAAACCCATTTATCGATATTAGAATTATTTTTAATGAAATGATTTTTCATGGAACAAAATAATAATGAAAAAAAGAAGTTTAAATAAATCCTTATTTTTTTGAGAGAATAAGGTGGATGTTAAAATTAAATCCTAACAAGTTATAATATATCAGTATAAAAGTTAATTTTCAATTTGTAGTGATTATGACCCATGGAAAAGTTATGAGTCATGAAAACCACTTATGTTTTGTCTTTCATTTAATATTAAAACACATGAATTTTATGTATAATTAATTGAGAATTAATTTCCATTATTATATAAAATTTCATGGAATGTTATATTAATTGGGAATCAAATAAACCACATAATTGATATTTGGTCCAACACACCAAACAAGTCTCAAAAAGAGGAATTTGAGATGAAATCCCTATATAGATTTTAAATCGTTCAGTCAAAACACATTCAAGGAAAAACATTGAATATAACATTGAATATCATGAAATATAGAAAAATATTGATTCAAAAATATTTAAGTATAGTAGATTGAATAATCCAAATATATCATGCTTTATAATATTAAATTTTTCTTAATGACTGAAAATTTAAACAAAAAACCAATACATTGTATTCTCACCCACTCAAAAGTACTCCAACATCCAATATAATTATCATAAATAACTAAATAACATATCTCAAAACCATCATTTAAATGTAATACTATATTATAATTATTTTATATCTATATATTGCAAATATATAATCTGAGTGGATTTTTTTATTTATCGAGTGTTATAACAATCAGTTGTTTATTTATAATAAATTTATGAAAGATATGATCGATTATAAATGAATAGATTAATTTTCATAATGAATATATCATTAGTGATATAATAATCATTTTTTAATGATTACATATGCCCCGTTTTCATTAGCTTATTAGAATAAATAAAACTTTTGAAAATTTGAATCATGATAAAAATGTTTTTTATAAGTTTAATGGTCAGAAGGTGGTATATTAATAAATCTTTTAATTTTATAAAATCACCAGTAAATAATCAGAAAATAAAATAAAATATATTATTACTGCATTATATTATTATTATATGACATCCCATAATCATTAATGAAATATTATTTATAACCTAATTTTCATATGTCCTTAAATCAACCCAACTTGTAAATTTATATATTGCTTTAATGAGTATGGGGATATATATAGATAATGAAAATGTGACACATATATTATATTAACATTTTAATAATTATAATATATTCAAATTAAATGTAACATCATATCCATTAAGGATGGGTAGTGATGACAACATATATTCATTGTTTGTGGAGGATGTAGTATGCACTTAAAGATTATTAACAATCCAATTTCTCAAAAAATGGGTGAAAGATCGTATATAATAACATGTAATTAAAAATAAATATATGAGAAATAAAAAATATTATATTTCATAAAATTAATTTTTGTTACCATCCATGATAGACGGTGAAGAAATATGAAAAAATTGATTTATAGAGTCACTAGTCTGCACATCCATTTGATTGATGTTCCTTTGTTTTATTAGGGAATGTAAAAGAATGATTAATATTTATTAAATTAGTGTAAAGAAAAATACCAATTTGGATGATACTGAATTAATTATATTAACAAGGTTAGAGAGTTAATGAAAATATTAAGTGAATGTAATACAGTTATTGGATACTTTAGTGTTCTTTTTGAAAAATCCTCAAAATTCAATGCCTTAAAAAAATCAATGGTGAAAATAATCATATAAAAGTGGGAGAGTGTTCTATGGGGAGATGAATTATAGTTATTAAATAAGAAATTGTATGAAAAGTTGAGTTTTTATATGTTGTAATTGTTACTGTACTATAATTTAAGAGATGTGTATTTTGGGAAGTAACCATTATATTTTGAATAATGTAATGTTACTATTCATAGGTAAATGAGTCCAAAATAGTAAAGAGTACAGTTAAATGTTAGTGTGGGTAATAAAATGGAAAATATTTTATCAAATAATATATTTAATGTTTTTAAAAGTAAATTTTAGGATTGTATCAAATGATTCTAAACAACTTTTTTTTATAAAAATTGTTTTTTGGGAATTAACATTACATGAAATTCATAGAATTGATAATTATCAATTACCATGAAATTCATTGTTTTATCATAAAAAATTAAGTTTATTTGGATTTCATGGAACTATGAAACTAAATAAATACTTGAAAATACCTTATTCAATTAAAAGAAAAAAAAATTATTATTAAACTCATATTTTAATTTAGTTCAAGAAATTATTGGCATAGGATTTATATCATCAGAAAATACATTAAAATTAAATATTTAATCATTAAATATATATTTTATTAATTAAAATGAATTTTAATCTTTTATGATCTGTATATATAATTATGTAATCATAAAAATCATTAATTTCATTATGAAAAATGTTTTAGACAAAAATTATAATTTTTAATCAAAACTCAAAAAATTATACTAAATAAAATTTTATAAGTTGAGTTAATAAAATTATTTCATTTTATCAATTTTAAAATCTACAGTTTTAATTTATTTAAATAATATTCATAATATATAGAAAAGATATTTTTTAGTATAAATGTTTTCAATATTAACTCATATTAATTACTTAACAACCAAAGGAGAGGAGATTTAATGGTATACAATCTTATTATTTGTTCTATATCTTTTGATAATTTTATATTAATATATTTATATATATATATTGTGAATAGATTGTGAAAAATGTTTTCAACAATAAATTTTTTTACCATGGAATAGAATTTGAGTTCGTTACAGTCCCCCACTATGTGGGCCTAAAAATATTGTAATTATCTACCACGAAAGTCTGATAAAATTTATTTAGTTTATTGATAAACTAAGATAATTGAAATTCATGGGATATTATTCTCCATGGAATTTTATCTTCGTGAAATATTCTTGTGGGCACCACAGCATAACGACCAGATGATATTGTTAATTTTAAAATAAAATAAATCATTTTCTACAGAAACACCCTTCAACATAGATTTTTAAACACTATCCAACCTATTTCCACTAGAAATCATAAAATAAGATACTCAACACATCTTCCTCCTTGGTGTGTTACTTATAAGTTTCCTATTTTGAATGGGTTTTCCCTAACCCCAATATGGATCTTAAAATTTGTTTTATTGGGACTCCTAATGTTATAAACAGTTTCATGGGTTGAAAAGATCCATGTTCCATGGAGTGAAATACACATTCATGGATTCAATATGGTCTATATGATTTCATTTTAATCTTTTTGATTTCATGAAAAATCTATCATTTATTGGATGCCTAAATGAATCTTCAACTATCATGGCAGAAACAAGATAAAAATTTATAACTAATATGATTGAAGTATAAAATAAAATTGAAAACACCCAAATCCATATCATTCGATACATTTAATTATCCATAATAGTAATCCTATAATCCATATGGAATTTTGAATATCTTGTTGAAGGTTTCCTCAAATAATATTCTCAAAAAATTTACATATTTACAAAATCCACAAATAGTTTCATTTGTGTCTAAAAACGACTTTCAAAAGAAATAATAGAAAATATTAAAACCTATGGAATAAATAGTTTTTTTAACGTATATATATACTTTTTTTGTCATCATATAAAATGTTTCATTATTTACTAAATGGTATTTGAGAATATCTCTCAAAGTGATTTTCTATGAACTACTCATAAACATGGAGATAAATTTGTAATAATCAACATACATGAAAAAATATCAGTCCCTAATAATATATAGATATATTATACAAATTCATAAAACACCCATTTTTGGTTTTGATCAATGCGTAACCCTTTACCATAAACTATAAGGGACCATCACCCAGAAGCTGTAACATGAAACAATTTGAAAAAAAGTTATTCTAGAATCCCAACTAGGATATAAAATAGAAATATTAACTTGAGTCTAAATATAAAATCACACAATATATATCCATACTCGAAAGATATTGGAATATAAAACTCATATTAATCACTTTTACATAGAATAAATAATGTCATAACATAGAGAACACAAGTCGAGTATGAGTGAAAAGAACATCAACACTTGAATAGTTTTAAAATTATTTATCTATGTGAAAAATGATTTTAAGACACCGAGAGATTAATATTTAAAAACAAATTTCATAGAATGGTTATATAGTTGTGAGAACCATATTTTTAGTAGTTGGGTATGATTTTATGACATTCCAAAAAACTGATTCAAAGTTATAAACCATAATTTTGAGTATTTATATACAATTTTAGGCTCTAAAACCAATATAATAAGATCTATACAATATATATGGGTTTATCAATCTTTTAGGTCTGCAATGTTATTTTTAATTGAGCCAAAATAGACTTGCAGATTAAATTTTATGAATATTTAAAGTTAGGATTCAATCTCGCATGAAGGATGTTTGAAAATAAGAAATTTTTTATATCTAAAATTCATGTATCATCGACATACAAAGAGTCCCATCATATAAAAAAATTTATCATAACTTCTTTCAATATTATTAGATTATTATAAAATTGGATTCTAACTTACCTCACTACTATATACTCATTATAAAGACGACACACTCCTCTCATATTAAAAACATGGATCCTATATGTAGTTACATAATCTCAAATATACCACACACTATGTTCATGGAAATTTGATTCTATTATGGAATGGATTTTATTGGAAGGATAAAATTGTAATTTTTCTATAAATTCCAAATTGCACCTGATGAAGAATATAATGATAGACAGGTAGACACATCATGATGCTAATGTCTTCAAGAGAAGTAATCTATGATTTAGAACTTGGGAGAGAAGAAGTCCTTCATGAAGGAATAAAATGAATGTATAATTAAAAAATAACCATGACAATCCTTTTATTATCACTTACAATGAAACACCTCTTTTTCATGCTTATCATGCAATTTCAATACTTGCACACAACTTTAGTGGTTGCAAACCTCTAATAAGAGTCTATTACTCACACACATATTTTGTGGAGAAGAACCATCTCCAATCTACAATGTCAAAACTATTTCATGTTCCTACCACATGTGTCTATTGGATACACACCTAATTGGATGATGTGAACATCCTATGTGATGAATCTTTTGTGAGTCTGTTATTTGATCCCCTTGGTTGTGAACCCAGTATTCAATTTCACCACATATGAAGTTGTTTCACCTTCCTAGTGGTTTTACAAATAATTTGTAAATCACCCACTATGTGTACATACCATGATGTGAAACCTCATTTATGATAATGATATCAATAAAATTGGGTCCTTAGACACTACCATTCAATAAACATTATGATCCCCAACATTACAACCAAATAATTGGTAATGTTCTATTCTACCTTGAAACGATCTCTGGTCATGCCATTGTGGAAAACAAAGAACGAAAAAGAGACCATGTGATTTCAACACAAACCTAATTTATGGAACATCCTAAGAAGAACCAATTATGTGGACATCCATGTATGCATCTCACATGTGAGGCCTCGACCAGAATCCATCATGGGTGTTATGGGAATGTTTTTGGTTAGGAAACACACATCACCTCCTACCCCATCCATAATTTTATAGAATTGTTTGGAGTTGAGATAATGATAATTTTATCACAAATGTGAATTTGTTTATATAATCCTTAATGGTTTATCATACCTCCTATTGAGATAATCAACATGGTTCGATTATATATACCATGAGTTGAGATATTCTTCCCAATTATCATAAATAGGCCTCCTTCTAGGGTAATCCCCAACTATCCCTCAAAATGAATAACCAAACTATAATATTCACTCAATCATTTTCTATATACTTTTTCAAAACATTGGAATCCCACCAAGACATAATCTAATACAACACCACCTTAATCACATGGGGTGTGATCCAATAAAATATGAAATAACTTCCATATCTTGTTTTTCACATTACTAATTGCACACATTATATTAGAGATATATTTTATAATACCATTAGAATGATATAGAAGAAATGTAAAAATCATCATTCATGTCCTATCTAGAAGACTGAAACTAAACATTTCACATTCTAACAATATGATGTTATGATATATGGAACGTTCCACCCAAATAACCCCATACTATATTAGTCATGCTATGTATTATTTTATTCCTATTAATTAGGACTTAAATGAAGATTATTTACACATCAAACCAAAAAACCTCTGACATCCCTTTCCTCACATTTGATGACAATAATATATCCTATTTATACCTCTAGTCAAGATAATATTCTTGGTACCCTCATATACTTATTATATTTACATTCACCTATTTTCTTTGTAATACAGCTTGAGTCAAGATTCTCATCTTGGTTATATAATAAAACTTCAGTTGATATTATCCTATTTTTATTCCAAAACTATTTGAGTTGAGGTTCACTTCATGCATCCCTAATAAATATTGACTCATAATACTCCTATTAGATCAAATATATATGCCTCTTATTTGTTGTAAGTTCTAACCTGAGAAAACTTCAAACCATGTAAAGGGAATACAAGCTCCATATGATGATACGTATGATAATTATTATCCTTATCTAGTGATTGGATAGAGATTCCATTCATGGTAAGATGAAAATTACTCATACCTCCTCATATTTATTTATAAATAGGTAGTAAACCCCAAAAAGTGTGGTTCTATCATAATTACAACACAAACTATTCATTTGATCACTTTTACATATATAGCACACATTATAAACTAAATCTAATTGTATTTTTTACATCTATATTGATAATAAAAGGTATGATATCTCCCATTAAGTTGCATTTAAATATATGGGTTTGGATTACATTTATAGGGATCCATAGGAAGCACCTCTTGTTGGAATGATCCCAACACCAAAACACCATTCGAATTATTGGATGGAATTAAACTAATGAACAGAAAACTCGTAGGATATAAATGAAATCACCATAAAATAGTAAGAGGAGGATGAAGAATCTCTAACAAACAAAGATGTTCAATTCTCCACATGGATTCAATCATAAAATTCCCATAGTGGTAAACTTTCCATCATAGGATTTGGGAGGGATTCCTCAATATGAATTAAAAATATAAGGGATTCAAATATTAGGAATTCATCCTGAATGAAGGTGTGATGGGTATGTTCTCTCTCTTTCTAAACCATTGATCATTTCGAATAATCAGTGTAAAAAACTCCCACAACATCATTCTTTTTTAATGATGGTCATTAATGATGTTCATGAAATTATTGATGAACCATCCCAAATGTGAGAGAATCACATAGTTTCCTATTGGATATAATAGAAACAATTTATCATGTCATTCAGATTTTTTAAATGTTTATTCATTACTAGAGACTTTTAATTTCCTTTTTTACATCCTTTCAACACGTGCTTTCTTACCAAAACCTTGTTAGGTAGGTTTATCCCCGTTTGTATAATCAAGACTCTTTCCTCTTGATTGGGACCATCCTATATGACTATATCAATGCATATATAATCCTATACCTTATATAAAAATATAAGAACCAGAGAATCTCTATCACTATCTTATCTAGATAGCCTCACTAATGATCGGATTTAACAAAACATTAAACAATAACATGTCATTCCCAATTGAACAGATCACCGCTATTACAATATCTTATTAAATCTCTCGTTACAAACATAGTAATACAAATTCACATACCTTATAGTATAGAACAATTAATCTTTATTTATGAAAAATTATAATTGTTTGGAATTTTTTGTAGCAGTCAAAAAAATATTCCCTTTAATCATCTTCATATTATAAAACCATCACATAACATACACATAGTTTGGTTTAGATTTATACACATTCATATTTTTTAGGTATTTCATCATAAAAATATTCAACTTATACTATCTGATGATGAAAAATTTATTTTTCTAAAAAGTAATGAAAATACACTTAGAACATATCAATATAGTAAGTCTCATTCGGTCTACTCCATCTCTGTTATTTTAACACCCAAAAGTGGAATGTTTATATTTTTATTGATAATGATAATTTTTAATATGAATTATATAGTGATTAATGAAAGATAAATTGAGATCATTGATATTTGACTTGAATTATTCCATAATAATCATTGAGTTTTGGAAATCCAATTTGGGTCTTATGAAATCAGGCTATGATACTAGTTGTTGTAAAATTTTCAATATCTCTTATGAAATAAGATTCTAGAAACAGTATTAAAATTGTGGTGGGGGGGAATAGAGGGAAAATAATGAGAACAAGAATAAAAATATTTGAACCAATAATTTTATGTGGGTTTAGAAACATCCATATGTCAACTGAGATTTAGGGAAAATATATTATATTCATAAGAAAATTTAATGGAACACACTTTGAGTACAAAGTATATAACGTCAAATGATCTCATAATATAACATTATGACACTATAATTAGTGTATCTATAATTATAATTCCTCATATTCAGTCCATTATACTATTGTATTAATTGTATTCATGTTCTTAGAGATACAATACTTATTCCAAAGTTTTCACTTGACAATTTTAGATGCTATTAGCGTTGGGACAAGCTTCATCAACTGGACTAGTATCCACCATTACAAAAGTATCAAGGAACAATATTGATATATTATTTTAATACTATGTTACTATATATTGTTATGATGTTGGGTTAATGAGCCTTAGTGATATTGGGAGATATGTGACCAGATAGTGGAGTCAGTCAGTTTTTTTGTTTATTCACAGGGGTATTAGAATGGTTCTTCAACATTTTCATAATAGGTTTTAATGATAATCCTTATTGTAATACTTATATTCTCACTAATATATATATATATATATATATATATATATATATTCTAGTTTATAGGTTTATAGGAATGATTTAGTGACCAAGTTGGACATTAATTTTTCATATATGGGAATTTCTATCAAATGTCTTGTTATATGATTTCCCTCATTCAATTTATATTTTGATCCTTTTTATGATTTAAATTTACATTTGAAATAAATTAAGTTTATTTTTTATATTAGATGTACTTTTTTGTGTCTTTTTATGCCTGGTATTTTATCATTTCTTCCTCCCATATGCATGTTAGTATAACCTCACTTTTAGTCTACAAACCATGGCCTATTTAAGGTGGGGTTTGGGGGACACTCAAGCCATTACTAAAAACCATTGAATAGTTCCTAGAGGGAGTAGGCCACAACATACTACCATTTATTAATTGGTTATTATTTAGGGTTTTTTTATTATGGTATAGTTAATATTGAATTATATTGTTGGGAAATAGTATTTGACAAATATATTAGCGAACATGGAAGGACATATAGGCTTGGAGATGGTCTATTAGGGCCCCAATGATATGATGCATAGAATTAGGTCTTATCAAAATATTAATATATATGATATTTATTTTAGCATAGAGACCTACTAGTGGTATATGTGTATTTCATAATTGTGATCATGTTTGAAATGGAGAAATTTTACTAATGTAAAAATAAATATAATTAATTTAACTTAAATAAATTACTTTGTTCTAGGAAATGGTGTTTTATTTTTACCATGTAGATATGGATAAAAAAATTTCTTTACTGTGAGGTTTATATTTAAATGGTGTAGTTATATGATTTATTAAATTTTATGTGTGGTTTCTATATTATGGTGGATAAGCTGCGGAGGAAGAATCTTCATGTGATTCTAAATCTGATCACAGAGATGTATGAGTGAGTATCTTATTTGGATAAAGTGAACTATTTAAAAGAGAAAATATTTATTTTAAAATTATTAATACTGTCAAGGGTCATTTGATTACATTTTTATTTAGTAAAATAAAATCAGTTACAAGTTCATAGCCATTCCACAATCAAAAAAAGCATTGGGTGTCAATAGTTCCATTGGAGGATTTCTAGAATAAGTTTTGAGAAAAGTTTATTTCTTCAATGATTAATGTTGTCAAGTTGAATGAGTAAATTTAACTTTATTAGTAATGTATGAGAATGAAAAATTTAGATATACAATAAAAGAAAATTTGTGTATCCCCTAGATATTTTCCCATATTTGGGGAAATTATCTTTGAATTTTGACGTGGTGATATATGTAGTTATTCATTATAATTTTACCCCATTTAAATTTACTATTAATATATATAATCTATCTATAATGGAGGTCATTGAAAATATATGATTGGTGTGGATTCTCTTTATAGGTGAGTTAGAAAAAAAATAGGAGTAGTGATGTAATTAGAGTATAAAAAATGTTATAGAAATTTTGGTTCCGACAAATGGGAAATCAATCTCAATAGTTCATTCCAAAATTCTTGAGAATCAATTGATTCCATATGTATAAAAAAGAACCATTATAATGTTATTTTCTTAGTGATCTCATTAAAATCATGTGTTACCATGTCCAACTATTCTCTATCTTCATCACATACTCTTCATTTGGTTTAGCATCAACAGTTGTTTCCAATGAGTCCCTCTCCCCAAAAGGTTTATCCAGTTTTTTATCAACTCAGAAGAGATGGGTAAGAAATAAAATATAACCACCCATACAATTAATACATACATAAAACATATTATTATCATAAAATTCTATTACATATTAAAAAGATTCTTGCTAAAAACCTAAAGGATTAGTGTCTTTCGAAACAAAAATATAAAAACCATGTTCTTCATTTCCCATCCATATAGGAATTATTACATAATGTTACACATAATAGATCCTAAAAGCTCAATTAGTCTAGAGTGTTTTAGAATTAGGGATGTTACCCAGAAAAATAAAACATGATAAATTATTGTCTTTAACGAAAACATACCTAAATTTCACTCAATTGAAACTATTTGGGAAAAAATGGGGACATACATAAGAAAGAGGTTATCCAAAAATATTATAAAGTGAATAAACATGGAATAACTTGAAGAAGGTAATAAATATTATAAAATAGTCATATCAATGGAGGAATAAAACGAATTATGATCATAAACATGAATAATGATAAAACATTACAATCACAAAGGAAATATGGGAAATGTGGAAACAACTTACAACACTGCCTCACAAACCTAGGTCAAAGATTACTGACATTAAATCCAGATCGACAATGTACCATAAAGGAATCTGGTTTACCAACTATCCCAACATGATGCCACATGGGACTAAATAATACCCAATACATTTGAGATAAATATAATTCTAAGAACATCCCTCAATTTAATTTCATTCTCATTCTTAAGTGTTACACATAAATCATACATGATGGGTTAATTCATCGTAAAATTTTATTCCATTATCAAGGATGTGCAATAAATAAATAAATTTCATAATTCATATAGGTATAACGGTATAAAGGTGAAAACCTTTGATAGAAAATTGTTAAGGTATTCACTACACAGTTAGTTTGGCATGGAAAATCACGGTGAAATATTAGAAACATAACAATGTCACAAAAAATTTGAAAAAACAGGTCGATGACAGAAAAAATGTGTCTATAATAAATTTTAAATCAAAATGGATGTAATATGGACATTGAAATATATTTCCCATCATTAAAAATTAGAAATAAAAGGTGTAATATAATAAATAAACATGAATTAAAAGGGAAGGTAAGGATCCCTTACTTTAGTCTGTGACTCTAAATGATTGGGAGGGGATTCTTAGGAGATTTGGAGAATGATGGGAGGAAAATAGATAGTAAAGGCTAGAGTAATTATATGATATAAGTATATTTAGTTAAGATAAATGTGATCATGGGTGGTTATAGATAGGAATTGATTTGGGATTTCATTATTATTTCTCAATCTTTGGTTTTGGAGTCTATAAAAAATAACCAAGACCAAAATACCATACATTTTTTTAAAATAGTTTTTTTAAAATGAGATTGGTTTACATTGTTTTATATTTAAATGTAGCTAATATAATAAAATAATATGCTTTCTTATATATAAGATCATAATACTCATAACGAAATGATTTTTAATCCTAAAATATTAATGGTTTTTGAGGATTCATAAAGTCTATAAAGAATTAAAAAATTAAAATTTGAATCATATTATTTTAAAGGGAAAACAAATATATGGACTTGTATAACATGTATAATATTTATTATATATATATTTTATTATGATGTCATATTAGACAATTTATATTTTCCAATTATTACCCAAAAATTTAATTGATTCAAAAAATAAAGAAAATTTCACCATTGGATAATTTAGAAATCCCAATTATCAAAATAATATTTATTTCATATAATTTTTTGAAAATATTTGTATGTTCAATCTAAATTTAATAATATAAATTTATTGATAAATGTTAGGTTTTCTTGAAAATAATAGGTTTATAACCTCTATAAAAATTACATTAGACCTCCTAAAATTTATACAATCATTTATATTTAATAATCATTATTTAATAATAATAATCTACTAAAATAATGAAAATTTAAAATATCCATTAATTCATAACAATAAATTCCCTAATTTAATTTGACTATGACATAATAATATTTTTATGTGTTTTACTGTATCAAAATAAAAATTATTTATAAAGTTACAATAATATGATGGAAGTGTATTATTTATTCCATAAGAAATATTGTATATAATCATATTTCTAGTTTATTGATTATTATTCCCATTTAAACCATAAAAAACATTATAATAGTAGGTTGCTTGACTGTTATATTTTCATGGGGTGGTTTAGTGAACATAGTTTGGGACAAGATCATGATGAGATTGAAATTATCTTATAATCCATTTTTATCATGCCTAATTTGTTAGTTCATAACTTGGACACGGTCAGGGGAAAATAACAGTGATGTTATCTCTCTCAAAAGCTCTGATAGATGAGATTTATATTATAAAATCCTACTGGATGAGGCAATCACTCCATTTTTTCATGTCAATTGGATTTATTTCAACCATATATTTATACTAATCATGTAATCAATGTTCAACAAACATATTTAAAATAGTAATGATTCTCAATGGAACGTTAAATAAACAAACATAATGGAACCAACGATATTCGTGTGTATTCTTTTACCATAATACATAATAAGAAATTTCATTAAATCCAAGGTGAATGTTTATTTATAATAGTACCGGTCATTAAAATCATCTCCCTAATGAAATTTAACCCTCGAAATTCTCTTTTCCTATACTAAAACTGATTCTGTTAACAATTTTTTGTTACCTCCTACGGTTACCACATCACTTTTTCAAATATCTGTTTTCTCCAAAACACATTGACAAAGTTCATTTACTTATTCTATTGAAACATATCACTATGTTATAGGATCTCCATCAACTACACCTCATAGGGAAGTTAATTATCCAATGGTACAACCAGTGGTTTAAGTATATGTGGGGGTTCTGTAATATACTTTCTTAGGTGGGATACATGGAATACATCTCCTAAAGGAGATAGGTTAGGTGGGCGTTCAATTTGTTAAGAATCCAGTCTAATGAGATCAAGGATCTCAATTGTGAAATGTGTCTTAGCCAAATTTATCCCTTATTCCAAAATCTCATTATTTTTATTCATGGATAAATGCGGAGGAATCCATTTCCAACAGCATCAAACTCTAGTTCCCATCATTGAATGTTAGCATATCTCTTTTGTCTACTATAAGAATCCACTATGTGAAAATTAATGGTCTTAAACTTTTCCATCATTTCCAAAACCATTTCCTGACCTAGGAGTATTTGTTTCTCAATTTCATCCCAACATATAGGTGGTATTAACCTCTTCTTATAAGGGGATAAATAGGTATCAATTCGGACTCTTGAGTGGAAATAGTTATTGTAAGGGAACTTGACCAAAGGAATATATTGATCACATCCCCTTGTCAAGTCAATTGATAAAGATCTCAACATGTTCTCATGTGTCCATATTATATACTCAGATTGTCCATCAGTTTGGGGGTGAAAATCAATGGTGATGTTAATAAAAGTGTTTCAATCACATTAGAGACTTTTCCAGATTATGGAGGTGATTCTAAAAATTTCAAAAAAGGTTCAATCAATAGTGATACTCCATACAACCTCACCGCTTCTCTAATTTAAATCCTTGCAAGTTGATATAGTGAGATATTCTACCAAATGACAATGTATTTTCTAGCCTTTATATGATGATCCACAACATGTCATGGATATTTATTTGCACTTTTAGTCATTGTATAACTAGTGACAACTCCCATGATTATGATCCCCCATTTCCATGTAGGTAGGGGTAATGGTTGCATCATCCCCACTGATGTTTTCCTTTTTGATTTCGTTGGCAGACATACCAGACAACTTTATGTATATCCAATGATCCCCTTCTTCATATTGTCCCACCAATATTGTTCCCATAAATCTCAATACACCTTTTTAATTCCTATAGTGATGTCGAAGGTTGAGATATCTGAATTATCCCACAACTCATTGTTTAGCATAAGATTTGATGGTACACATAATATTATTGAAAATCCCACAACACCTTCATATACATAAAAATAAGGATTTACATTTCTTTATAGCATCCACATTATCTATAATTTCCACATCATATCCTTGTGAATCTTGTATATTTTTTAAAAGTTATAGTTGAGAAATAATTTGTTTAAAGATTTATGATGGTCCGTCCATTATGAATTGAATCTCCATACTTTAAATATCTATGATTATTAGATCCCTCTCAATTTGCATTAATGATTGAATTTCTGGATCTTTTTTTTGTTATAGAATATTCCACTTTATTCTCTTCTCTTGGGTGGTAGTGGATTGATCAGCCACAGTCCCTAATCAGCTCCAACTGTCTCTGTTGGAATATATTCCGAAATTTTTGTGTGAATATATACTTAATGATATTTTTATCTGTATATATTTTACACTTCTCCCTAAAGAGACAACTCTGCAATATTTTCAAATTGAATATCATTACAAACATATCCAAATCAATCATTGGGCAGTTTTGTTCATGAAATTTCAACTACCTTGAAGCATATGCTTTGAATTATCCATTATGAATTTGCACACAACCCAATAGCTTCTCTGATGCATCGTTTAACCCCATGAAAAGATCTCCACTTGTGGGTTGTGAGCATAGGTGTAGTGATAGGCCTTATTTTTTCAGATCCTTGATTCCCTCATTGCATTCATCATCCCATGAAACATTTCTCCACTATGAGTTAGCTTGTTTATAGGGTCTTCTAATAATAATAAAGTTTTAAATTATTGATGATAATATCTAGGTACTCAACATAAAGTATAGTTATCTATCATGGATGTTTGGGCTTGGCTATCCTTCAATTACATTTATCATTGAAGGGTCTACAGATATCCCGTTTCTTTTCATGATATTTCCCAATAATGAAACATATTTCATTAAAAATCAAATTTATTGTACTTTAAATAAATATTATCCTTTCACAAGGACTTTAGTAGAGTTATTAGATGACTATAATGATCTTCCTTGGGATTGAAGAATATTAGAAAAAATGTCTAAATACTAGAACAAATTTTTCAACATAATATGTAAAGATGGAATTCATCATGTGCATGGTGGTTTTTGGAGTATTATTGTGTCCGAATGTCATTAATATGGAATCATAGTGACCCTTACTTGTATGATAAAATGTCTTGGGGATATCCCCTTCCTCAATCTAACTTGATAATATCCCGACCACTGTTTCACGACAGAGAAATATTGTTCTCCACATAGCTAATCGAACAAGTCTCTAATCCATGGGATTGGATACTTGTTCTCTTTTAATGACCGTTAAGATCATGATAATCTATCCAAAGGAAAATTGACCCATCCTTAATCTTGGTGAATATGACTGGTGAACTCTATGGTGAAGCACTTTTTCATATAAACCCTTTATTTAGGTTCTCATATACTAGTTTTTCAGCTACTCAAGTCACACAATAGAAATTATATAGGGATTCTTGGATAAAACTAATGCACCTAGAATAAGATATATTGTTATTTAAACCTCTCAAAGAAGAGTAAGGCCATTCAATTCCACAACAAGTACATTATCATATTCTATTTGAATATGACTTTCTTCAAGGGTGATATTTTCCATAGACAAAATCATTTGTGCTAGATACCATTTCTCATGGGGTAATTATATCCATACATGAGATGTTGTTTCTAAAAAAGATTCATCATCATATATAAACTTTTATATAGTTGGAGGCTATTTAATGATGTGGAGTGTGATTTCATTCTCTTGACAATTTATGTGGTCTCTATATTGAATAATCCAATCTATTCTGATAATTACTTAAAATTCCAATAATAAGAGTATTAAAAAGTTCCCTTGATAGTTAAACACAAAAATTTTGTATAGGGTGTAGTAATATAATTATGATAGAATAATTTCCCCATTTTTTATTTTCACAGACACCTCCACTTCAATTCATAATGGTTGTGTTTGAATAGTTCTTCCAAACTTTTATGATATAAAGAAATTTTTAGAACAATAACAAAAATATAAATTGAATATTATTAAATGAATTACAAGAATACATTTCACTACATAATTGTTTATATCTACCTCAACATTTGTGATGGAAAAAACTTCACCCTATATTACTTGGTGATTTTTTATTTTTTCTGAAAACCCTTTGGCTTAGTGCATTGGTTTCAAAAGTTTCCTGGCTCTTTTCCATTGAAGAAAGGAACAATACGCAGTGGGTTGAATGGAGAATTACACTACTGAGTCGAATTATTTGGTTTCTCTTGTCAGCAATCAATAGATAGATTTCCTTCCTTCATGCACCTAAATAATTTCCTCAACCCCGTAGAAAATTTCATGTTGGATTATTTCTTTACAATTCACAAGTGTGGTGTTGAAATTTCTTGGAATTATTTGATTTTTTATCAAACAACAAAAATTAAACTCCACATTATGCTTATTATTCCCATGATTGTATTGAAATTCATCAATATCTATTTCAACTATGAGGGGACAATAGAAAACTTCCTGATATCTATCAATGTCCCGAATCACCAAGGATTTTGATATAATAGGTTTTATCCCACAAAAGAATCAGTCAGCAATGAATTTGTGCGTAACAAAAAATATGTAGTCGTATCATGAAAGTATTATAAAATTTTCCTTATACTACATGTTATATTAATCATCTTTTTCATCTTTGGTAAGGAAATGCCTTTCTATTTTATGTTGGAGAGTGCTCAAGAAATATGTATTAATAAACATTTTCGGTAATTCCATCCACCCAATCACATTGATCAATTACTCCAGCTTCATATTATTGATCAGGGTCCACAATTGATCAACTTATCCCTATATATGATAAACATTTAGTTGAACCTTCACTATTTCAAAACATTAAAGGATGGAGAATATCTTCCTAATGAATTTGATCCATTGTTCCACGATTAATGGATCAAGTGATCTATTAAAAGTTAGAGGCATTTGTTACATAAAGATATCAGTTGGAAATTGTTATTTATTTTGGGAGATTGGGATATCGTACTGATTTAGGTTTCTATTAATAACCTGAGTCATATGATAGGGTATTATTACACATTTTTTAATTATCAATCCAATCATGTTGGGAATATCATTGGGGCAGTCATCATATTTCCCTTCACATTGATTGATTACTCGATTCCTCATATTTTCGTTCATTGGATATAATAAAAAGGGAAAATGATGGATGAATATTTTTAAAAATTTAAAACACATAAATAATAATCCAATTATATTAAAGGGATAAAATATAAAGTACATTTATTTCATTAACACATCTATTTCATAGATCTAATATATGTTATCCATGATCCATTTCCTAACATATATTCCTATTGGAATTTTTATTCTGTTAATAATTGATCATAACGAGCATATGAATTTACCAAATAATATCACCCAGGTGTGTCAATCATGGTTCATAGTAAGGCCCATTATCGTGTACCAGGATACACCGTGTTAGGCCCGATGCTCGTTTTTAGAGTTGTTACCCTTATATACATTAGTTCTAGAACCATGTCCACTTGTAGTATCCAGATAAGGATTTATTTTATTAATAATCATAATAATCTATACTTACCTTTGAATAAGAATGTTTTCATATACATAGTATTATCCCTAAGGGTTTTGGGAGTTTTCTAATCATAATCCCAATAATAACTATACTTTTCTATTCTAACCAACTATACAACCCTATTCATTATTTCACATTAATATAATACTTATTTCATAAGGTCATCTATAGTGAATAATATTGTCTATGGGAATTTGATATATTTCAGGAAAATTTAAAACCTGCATAAACATCATCTTTGTTGAAAACATCCATAAAAAGGCTTTATATAAAACAACATGGGATATCTTGGGGAAAAATGTAAGAAAGGGGTGAGATATAAATCCCAGTAAGGGAATAGAAATAGAATAACCTAAATAAAGTGTTAAATATTAGATAGTATGCATTTCAATTCAGAATATAATGGTTGATAATTTTAAACCAGTAAAATAATATAGCATGATAATCATAAAGGAAAAATGGGAAATAGGGAATAAACTTAAAACACATTTTCATAAACATAGGTCAAGGATATTTTCCAAGAGATCCTGATGAATAAAGACTAATAAAGGAATATGTTTCATTCCCTATCTCTACATTATGCCACATGATTATAATAATTACCCAACACAATGGAGAGCTATAATTTTGGGTGTACCTATCACTTTCATTTCACTCTAATTTTTTGTGTGCAACATAGATAATAAAAAATGGATTCATTCATCCTCATTTTTATCTAGGATCCAATATGGTGGAATAAATAAATTTACATCTCATGAAAAATAAATATAATTTTATAATGGGGAATATGCTTGATATAAATGGGTGAGGTACACACAACACAATTATTTTGGCATGATCAAACACTGTAAAATTTGGGAAACATGAAATCATGACATTAAAATTTATAAAAAGGGTTAATAATAGATAATAAGTTATCTCATGACTTATAAATAAAATATCCAGTAATAGGGACACATAAATACATGTCCCTATATTATTAATATTAAATAAAATGACAAATATTATAGTGAACCATGAATAAAAAAGTGAAAGTGAGGAACCCATACATGAGTGTGTGAATCCAAATGATTGGTAGGGGATTCTTGATAGAATTGGGAACCATGGGAGGACTCTAGAGAGGGGATGTTATATTAAAGAAATGTTCTAGGACTTTTTAGTAAAGTGAAATGGGATATTGGGTTGTTTATATATGAAATTATTGTGGACTTATTTATTATTTCTAAAACATAGGTTTTGTACTCTATATAATAAAATAACCAAAAATAAAAAAACTCTCCTAGTTTTCCCCCCTAATATTTTCTAAAATGGTGTAGTTTCCATTATTGAATAATTAAAATGGACGAAGATAATAATATATTACTGTCTCTTATGTGGAAATAAGTCATACTCGTAATGAAATTATTTAAAAACCATAAAATATATTCCAGGTTTTGGAAGACTAAAATTGATAAATAAACATAAAAAATAAAAATAAATAACATTATTTTAAAGTTAAAACATATAATTGATTTTTAATTACTTTCATAGTATTTATTACATTATCTTTCTATCATTAAGATTTCATAAAATATGATTTATATTTATAGTGTATTTAGTTTTTACTGATGATTTGACTATCCTAGAAAATTATGAAAAATTAACCATTAGATAATTTGAACATCATTATTCTAAAAAATTATTAATTTTCACTAAATATTATTATAGAAATTTTAAATTTCTCTTTTAAGATATTAATTGAAATTTATTGTGAAAGTATCGGGTTTTTTGACATTGACAATTACTGAAAACTTATAAAAACTACATTTCAATTCATAAAAATTATATGATCATTTATAATTAAAAATAATAATTTTATAATAAGATCTTAATATAATTTTATTTATATCAAAAAATACATTAGTTCATCAAAATTAATTCCTTAAATATGTTTGAATATTACACAATAATAATAGTTGTGTTTTATTTTATCAAAATAATAATTGTTAATAAAGTTACAATAATAGGATGAAATTTATTCATTATTCTAAAAAAATTATTTACATACTCATATTTATTGGATATTGATACATATAAAATTAATACACTAGAAAAATCCTTAAGGGTAAGGTTTACGATAATGATATTATTATGTGGTGGTTTAATTTATATGGAATTGTCCATAAGTTGTTGGATATAATCTTTGGATTAGTCATGGGAAAAACCCAATGACTTTATCTCTCTAAGATGATTTGATAAATGATCTTTATAGGGTATGATCCTGCTAGTTGAGAATGTCACTTCCTTTGTCTATGTAAATTGGATTTATTAAAAGCCTATATTTATACTAATCATGTGATCACTATTCAGTAGCTCTGTTGTAAAAAAGTAATTATGATTAATGGTATTTTAATTTTTATTGAATTTAATTAAACCAACGGAGTGAATGTGTTTTCTATAACCACAATACATAATATTTCATTTAATTAATTCCCAAGAGAAATTTTATTTATAAATGTTTGAGTAATTAAAATGAAGACATAAACCACTTTTATATTAATGATATAGAAAATTTCTAATTTATTTCTTCACTATTAGATCCTCTCTTATATATAACAAAAATAAAACTGTTCCTTATAACCATATTATAGGAAATATAAGAAAGGGTGAGCTCGGATGGTCATTAAGTGTAAATATAATAGTTATCAATAAATTATCAAAACCGATAAGAAGATAAGAGTAAGGGTATGAGAACATGAGATAACAATTAGGAACTCAGAACTACTAATTCTTACATTAAAATAAAAAACATGACATAATGTTTTACCAAGAGAAATACATAACACATAATATTGAAGAATCATCAATAATTAATCTTACTCTATGAAAACCTCTAATAATAATAAGACATAAGATTTTTTATTCCACATATGAATAGAAATTTACTTCCTTAGACAAGGATCACATCAAAGACTATCACAATGGACTAGGTTGGATCCCAATTTAATAATTCTCATAATCAATATTCACTTCCATTACTATTATATTAGACAATGTCCCTTAAAAACTTCAGTACACAACCCACTAGAAACCTTATTATTTCATAACATATCCATATTTAACTTATCCACATGATGGATATATTATTTTTTTCCCACCCATCAATTAATTAAAATCTTAAAAATGTGTTTCATAAAATCAGAAAAATTCATCATATCATCAAATCATCAAATCATTACCTATTAAAATGATACATGTTTTGTGAATTTTTTAAATAAAAATCATAAACCATATAGATAAATAATAATTACTATAACAATAGATCATATATCCCTTAAATAATATTTATCATCAAAGGGATTTTTTATTGGTAACAATAACATCAAATGACCATTCAAGTGGTGTATGTTATGAAAAAAATCCTTTCACAATTTTGGTAAAATGTTAATAACACTACCTTTATGTAATGTTAAGTTAAAAACTTTTAAACCACATAATGGGAAATCAAATATAATAACAATATGACTCCACATTATATTTATATAATTTTAAAATAGTTCTTGTAATCATTATAAATAATATATGGACATATAAATAATATTCATGATTGATGGGAGAATGTGGTTAGATTTCATTAAAGACAATATTTTGTTCTATTGAGTATATAAAGAGAGAAAATTATAATAATAAATAAATCATGAAAATTTTATCAATGGAATAAAATTAATATTATTTGGTTGATTAGGATAATATAATTTTATCATAAAAAATTTTATGCAAAAATATTCTATAAAACAATGGTATTGTTACATAAAACCCTTACCATAAGTCTATCTTTCATTGTAATCTATCTATCCCACTGTATAAGAAATTTAAAATTTATTATTATTCCATAACATTAGTATTATAATACGTATATTAAAAAATATTATTTAATTAAAATATAATATCACTGATTCTTTTACTAACTTCTATTACCATTATCATTTTAGTTGTTAACATCTTCATTTTATAGGTATCATTTGATTCAAAATTTATGGACAATGAAAATTGATCACCTATACCTCATAAAAATACTTTTAATAATGATGTAATTTTATATATGTTAATTTTATATATAATAAAATCATTTATAAAAAGTGGTTATAAAAATCCATTACATCACTATGTGGAGATGGTTGCCTCAATGCATGTACGAGTGATGTTTACATTGATGGATGGATGTATGGAAAAAAATATAAATATTGTCTCACATTTCAAAAATCATTATTATATCATAAATATAATTTATTAAAATTTAATATATCATAATAACAAAAAATAATGGATTATTTTGGATAATGAAATACATTTCTAAGTAGAGGAGGAAGTCCACACATATTTACAATTGATAATTTTATTTCACATTTGACATAGAGGAAGAGGTAAATGTTTTTAAAATATCCGTAATAATAAATATTTATTTTCATAATATTCTTTTAATCAATTTTATTTTCAAGTAACATGTTTGTTGGATGTACAAGAATAAAAAAATTAAAATATCTTTGTTATGATCTATACCACTTATTCATGAGACCATATTTAGTGTAAAAATTATTCCATGATGGATTAGTCATAAAATAATATATTATTCTCTATAAATAATGGAATAATAATATTAAGGAATTTTCTTTTTAATTTTCTATTATAGAAGTATCAAAACGTTTGAATAATGGAGGAGAACTTGTGCACTTTTATGTGAGGGGCGGGATACAGATGAATGTTCATAAATGTTTTTAATGATATATGATATCATTAAATGGAATGATTATCCAAATTTCAAGTGACTAAAAAGTAGGATAATATATGTTTTAAATATCATAAAATAATAATTTGAAATGTTTGGGTTCTTTTTTAATTTCACTCTAAAAAAATTAAGTTCAAAAAATTATATTATATTAATTATGATGATTAAAAATAATTTACCCATTTTAAAAAATTCAATGTAGATAATTTTTATAATGTATGAATTTATTCGCTCAAAAACCTTAATGAAACTATATTTTAGAAGAATTAATATTTTAAAATTATAAAAAAAATAATTAAATTAAGTTTCATAAAATCATAAATTTTATGTTATAATATATAAATCAATATAGAAAATTTTATGTTATTTAAAAATAATATATATATACATATATATATATTAATATAATTTTTTATGATAAATTTTTTTCCCATATAGATACTTTTAAGAAAAAAATAGTTTTTATAATCCCAAAATTGAACAAATATCAAAATTATGTATTTTGACGATTACTATAAAATTAAAATGATAATTTATAATAAATATAAAATTATTTTAATTAATATTAATTAAATAACATAATGGTAATTTTACATGAAAATAAATATATATATATTTCATAAAATATATATTTTTCCAATATTTACCAAAAAAATAAATCATTTATGAAAAATCAAAAAATGAACTCATACTTAAGATAAAAAAGGTGATTTCAAAAATTATATTCCTTTCCTCTAATAAGATTTATATTATTGGATGAATTTATTCAAAATATTCACATGAAAAAATTAGATAAACCCCATTTATGAAGAAGACATATTGTTGAAGCATAAGTAGAATTTACTAAAAATGGGTGATTATTTAGTATTAATTAATAAATAAATTTTCATTATTAAAACAATTACATATTATTTGTAAATTCTTATTTATTATCCATACATTTTAATTCATCATCTATGTTATACCCAGTTTACTATAATGTAGTTCATAAAAAACTGAGGCTCTGTGTATGGAAAGCTATCAAATAATTAATGTCGTATACAGATAAAATGTTGTGGTGTTACAATATACACAATCATAAATTAAATTTATCCATACAATTCCCATCACTATCATGTAAAAATGATGATATCAATACTTTATCAAATCCCTGATTTCCCATGTTGATTATTTATATTTTATATTCCTCTAATAAACATTAACATATCTAGTAGGCTTGTTTTGTAGAAATTTATCTTTATGATCCAATAGTTAAACTTTTTATTCTTCATAGTATTTATATTTATCTAGTAGTATAATATATTATTTAAATTAATATTATTAATATAATATATACTTCCTAAAGAATGTTATAAGGAACACAATGTTATCTTAAGAGAGGCACAATATGATTACCATGTGATAAGGTATAGTTCCGGATCAATGATTAATTTTAAAGGGACCAATAAACTGAGTTATTATATTTACCTTATTTTTTAATATTATAACATTATTCAATGTATAAATTCATAGAAAAATCTTCTCAATAAAAATTAATTCTATATCAGTCTAATAATTATCTATATGACTCTCCTACAGACTCTGAGTTTCCTTGATGTGCCGCATAGTGGATTTGACATTCGGTGTCATTTTCTAATCTATCTTGGTCCCTAATAGATTTCATTCTCCTAATTCATCCTATCTTATCACGGAGCTATGAATCATTCAATTTTTAAAATGCAGGACACATCTAATTTCTTTGTTGAAAGACATTATTATAAAAAAATCGAGTAGAGGAGGGTGTTGATACCTAAAAACATTGAAATTTTATAATAAGACCTCAATTTATCCTCAAGGGTTTAAATGGACCTCTCATACAAACTGTCTCTATGTGGATGGAAACTTTTACTAAAACAAAACTCTATATAAAGATATACCTCAATAATTCTTCTAAAAATCAAGGTTGACCTCCAATATCGATCAAATATAATATATTATGATACAGAATGTCACCTTATGACTTATTTAATGTATATTCTATCAAAATGATCAAGGGAGAAAACAATATTCTATAAATGAAGTGTTTTTAGTTTATATAGTGATAAAATTGCACACAAATTACATCTGAGAATTTATATGATTTGAGGAGTCTGAAAAATAAATCAATTATCATGTTTTACCATTACAATTATTGTAATGGTAATGGTTGTAGCATTTATATGTCAATTTTTCTATTATAGTTAACTTTCTTTTATACCATGCACCGAGAAAAATACACAACAAATTTTTATTACAATATATCCTAATGGAAACACAATTTTTGATATATGAAAATCATTATACTTTCAATATGTATAGCTAATGATGAGGTATGACCCTCTTCCAATAGTTCCTTCTTTTGATTCGGTATTTAAAAGACACTTACTTCATTTATGAACCTTTTTATCCTATTAAAATAAGTTTTCAACTTAGGAACATTTACCACTTTCTTTTGTGGCTCAATATCCTCATTTTTCACCTCTTTAACCCATATATGGATTCATGGTTGAAACTAACTTAATAAAGAGAGTAAATATTTACACTCTACTAGATTTTGAAGTATATCCATTTAAAATCTATAAATATAAAATATTTGCTTTATCTTCATCGATTATAATGTAGAATGATCCATTCTCCTCAAATAACTAGACACCTTTTTCATTTTTCTATGGTGACAATGTTCTAAGTAGTCTTAATCTTTATTCAACATTAAACATCATCGTTATACATATTCAACTCATTCTGGTTGAATAAATACATTACAATTTTCTTATCAATATAATATCACAACTTTTTCAAACAATATAACACATTTGTATCCTTAATTAAATGGTTACCACTGCTAATGATAAATCATTACCTGGGTAACCTCACTCATAAAAATTCACAGGTCATGTGACATATGATATCATTATATCATTATTCATAAGAAGATACCCATTCCCCTTTTCCGATGTATCATTATAAATCTGAACCCCTTCTCGAGTACATTTTTGTGTGATTACTGGTCCAGTGATCAATAATCTCTTTAATTTCTTTAAATTTTCATCACATTAAAAAATACAAAAGAATATAAAAACCTTATGAATTAACATGGTAATTTTATTTTATATCTTTGATAAATCCTTTTCCATGATTAAATTCTCCCCAGAAAATCAAAGAAAAATATGTATCTTAGATTCAATAGTTGGTTTGGGTCCAGTTTAAAAACTTATTTTATTGATGAATCGATTAATTTACCATAAATTGAGTTCATATGCCCCATAAAATAAACATTATATACCTATAATTATAACACGATAAATTTTCGAAATAACGTATCATTAATATTGGTCTTCTATAAAATCCACCAGTGATCTTTATTATATTCCATTATCCTAGAATATATGAGAATATCATCAATAAAGAAAGAAATAAATTTATTATTGTAATCTTGAAAGACTCTATTCATTAAATCCTTTACGATAATGGTGGGATTAGTAAAAAATGGAATGATTAAAAATTCATAGTTTCCATACATTGATTGGAATGTTGTATTGGTTATTTCTTCACTTTTGACCCTCAATTTCTAGTTTTTTGAATAAATATCAATCTTGATAAAATATTGAGGCCTTAATAATTGATCAATCAAATCATTAATACGAATTATATATTGTTTATTACTGATAATACACTTGTTATGTTCTTAATAATAAAATCATTGTCAAATTGATCCATCTTTATTCTTAATAAATAGAATGGGCACACACCATCGTGACACACTTTGATGAATTAAACCCATATAAAGATTCATTTAGAGTTAATTTATCAATTAATTCAACTCCATTGGAGACATTATATATAGAGTCATTGAGGTTGGTCTACCTCCATGTATGAATTCTATAGAAAACTGAACATCAAGATTCTTAGGAAAACTATGTCACTCATCCAAAAATACATCCACAAACTCCCATTTATAAGGTATATCTTTGATGTTTAGGTTGCCATCAACCATATGAGATAAATACCCATTTTGAATTGGAAATAAGCTCCATGAAATAGATATAATTTCTAATAAAGCATAATATTTACCCTCACACCAATAAACAAAAATATTTTGGTTTATAATATCAAATTCTACTTCCCTTATAATTTTATATGATATTTAAATAAATAAAGAAACAAAAGGAATAAAATCATATCATATTAAAATAGTGGATGAATAAAAATATTTAAAATTATAACATTCCTACAATAATTAATTGGGTAATATTAATATAATTTAGATAAAATAATCATACCATTAGGATTTTTCAATTATTTTTCAAAATATAATCATTAAGGTGGTAATGTGATTCTCTTATAAAATTCATTAGATATAAATTTTTTGGTAGAACCATAATGAAAGAATATATTTTAATTTTCAGTGTGTATAATAAGTTTATATTTCCCCACTTCATTATTTCACCCCATATAATCAATAGTGATCACAAGATATTTCTCTTAGTCTATAAACATAAAAGGTTATAAATTTATATCAAAATCATTAAAAATTAGTTTTGAACATTTGATAGAAAAATTATAAAAATATTTTATATAGAGAATCAGTGTTTGGGTGGTTTATTATCATAATGATTATATCCATTTGAATAATTATATAACATAATCATATTATTTCATAATTTCAAGTTCCTGATGAAATTATTTTCAATACATAAATTAATAAATAGTACCACTAACAAAATCCTCTATATTATTCCATCCACACTCCTGTCCTAAATTGAAACTCGTCTTCTACCTCTATAATATTGGTTATTATAATTTCCTCTAAATTAAAGTTTTATTTTCGTATCATAATGATGAAACTATAGGATGAATATAATCAATATTTCTACCTTGATTACAAAATAAATCATTTCTTCATTGCCATTGAACTATATAATGTGAACACACTTCAGAGACTTTGTTTTGAACCACCAAATAATCAATAAATCATACAATATTATTCAATTATAATACAAAAAATGTTCCTAAATTTTGAGGAAAAATTTTCCACATATCCATCTATAGATTTTACCTAATTTTGTTTGTTGCCCAATGTTAGAGTTTACCCACCATTGGAAATGACCCCTTGTTGGTTTTGACCCACTATTGATAATTTTATTTTGGTTAATATTTTTTTATTTAAATTTTATATTTAATTTTTTAGATTTCTTATTTTCAAAATCCCTAAATTATATAAATAATACATTGATTATAACATCAACGTTCTCTCCCTCACACCATACCTTTGAGCATCACAACCATATTTATCTATATTGTGTCATGCTTCCCTAAACCTCATCAGAACATTCATCCATGTTCATAATGGTTGGAGTAATGAGTGAAGAATTTTCATCTCTATAATATTGAAACCCTTCTAAGACTGATTGTTCAGAATCGCGATGATCTGATGTCAAGGAATGAAGGACACAACTCAAAAAGCACATATCAATTCTTGAAAACGATGTACATGAAGAATGGTTTCTACTGAGAAATTCATTGGTTATTATAGTAATGAAAAACCATATATTGTTAGTGTTGTTAATTAATAAGGATAAAACATTTTATCCATTGATAGTGCATTTCTAATATAAGAATTATGATATTTGGTTTTCTAAATATAATGACTAAGATCAAAGTTTAATACAAGGGAAGATAATTATGTTCTCTCAATTAAATTAGCAAGATATATAAAATCCCAAAAATAATATATCTCAAATTATTATTAGGGATCAATTATATGTGATAGTGATACTTTCAAATAGCATAATTTATTGGTTGTGTCAACTGGATATGTAAATCCTAGAAGGCCAGCTACAACTAAGCTTGATGGTGAGTGTCATTTTCTATTTATGTTAATCGATAAAATTCTATTAACAAAAGAAATTATATTTTAGTAAAATGAGATATATGGGTGAATACCCCATATAAATCATGAAATGTGGAGAAGCAATCAAATTGTAGAGATGTTTGATGCTTTATTTGATGGAGATTTTAAAGACATCTTCTAGGTAAAATTCTATAATTTATCCAAAAATCATTTTGACCATGATAGTAGAAAAAAGGTTTCATTACTGAGGATGAAGAATCCTAATTTAATTATTGTAGTTTTTGTTTTTCTTGTGTAATTTTAAAAATAATAATAATTAAATTTTAACCCTAGCAAGAGGTAATTGGGTAAGGATGTTAACAAGATTTATAATAATTTATAACCTATTTATCACCATAAAAGGCCAAATAATTTTGAGGATCATAGTTTCATGTCAGATGAGTAGGTGTAAACACATATAAGGAACAACAAAAATAAGCAGCTTCTACATTAGGTAGTGAGGGAGAATTTTTAGTTGATGATATTAGTGATCCTTACTTTCCTATGATCCCTCCTACAACCATATTAATTAAATATAGTCATTGGGTTTCTCATCTTTTAAAATAGTCTCTCTTAGGTGAAGGAATTTAAGAAGAAGAAACTATGGTTTTTGAAGGGTGTTATAAATAGATGATGATAATAGAGACAAATAAGATGATGAAGAAGAAAATATTGAGAAATAAAAAGACTATATAAAAGAAGGTGATGGAAATAAAGAATAATGAATATATAATAAACATAGATGGTAAAGATGATTTATATAGCGATGTAGTTGGTAGTGATGGTGGTTCAGATTATGATGGTCATGATTACCATATTGGTGATGAGGATGTTGAGATGTGTCTTGCACTTATTTATTCTCATGGTTTTTCAGTTTCTTGTAGTTATTATAAGAGATTGACCCTAGTCCATTATTTTTATTGAGATCAAGAGATAAGTTTGGAGAATCCTTTGAGGGGGATGAATCCTTGATCCTTGTTAGTTACCTTACTGATCAAGTTGATGGTGACCATATTAAGAATGTAGTTAATTAGGACATATCGATTTATCCTATAGTTATAGCTCCTTCAATAGTATATTATACTAGGGATGGAGTCTTAGTTCTTGATGAATGATGTAGATATATAGGTTATGTGATAATTGGACTAGACTACATTTGCTCTGATGTTTTGATAATTCCTCCAAATAATAGAGGACATGTTATCTTAGTCCGAATAGAGATTGATCATAAGGTATATCGATTTGAACATATTAATGCTTTTGGGGAGATAAAAATATTTTATTCAGATGTTCCTGCTATATTGGAGCCTATAGAGGCTTCTATTTATATAATGTCCACTACAATTCTAGCTGTTGGATCAGGTATTGGGGGAGTGTTCACCTGAGCTGGCCTGAAGCCTTTTTTGGAAATACATCTGTCTAATTTTGGTATGATTTTGAGGAGTCATGCACCACCGATCACTATGATTACTAAGAGAGATTCATGATATTAAGTTGATAGTTTTATACACCACATCTATCCTAAGATGATGCATCATATTCAATAAGTTGAGATAACGAAAATATGACCATCCATTGGGAATGACCCTTTGAGATCAGTGATGGAAGAGACGTACAATAATTTTTAGGCTAGTATGGATGCCTTGTGGTAGGGGATGGGGTCATTTACTTCAATGACTTATAATTCAAGTGATCAAACTCTCACTCCTTCCTTGGATGAATATATGATTTGATCCAAGGTTAGGGAGGATCTTTAAGTTGTTTCAATCGATGTTATTCATAACCCTTTTAGAGTTATAGGTAGATTAGGCATAATAAATACCATGTTTACAACATGAACCAGGAATGACTCAATGATATATGAACAGGTAGAGAGGATTTTCAAAGGAAAAAATATACTACCTTTGAATGATATATTCTAATCCTGATCTGAATTCACACATCATGTTTCATAGTGATAACATCAAGATTCATATAGTTACTTAATCCATCATGGAGAATATTTTATGATGAACAAGTTGACCCATGTTCTTATGTTGATTATGGAGGTGGAAAATGACTTTTATAGTTCCATACCGAGAGGAGGAAATACCATCAGTGACTTCAATAATATAATAAAGCCTTTTCTCCTGGTATTAGGAACCACAGTAGTGGCTTGGGAGGCCATTCCTATAACTTCTCATCTCACTCCTCCAACCACAAACCCATCGTTTTTAGATCAAATATTGACCATGATCCAACCAAACATTACCTTGTTAGTTACAACCTTTTAGTATGACTCCTAGATAAGTATTCCAGTATCTCCAGGCTATTATTATCCATGATTCTCATTCTCTACCGGTTATCCCTACAACTGAATCCACAACTGTCTCAACCTCTTCAAATGTTCCCTTTTCATCTAAAAAAGAATGGAAGTTGTTTTCCCCTTTCACCTCAGATAAGATGCATTGAGACTATAAATTATTCTTTGATAGGAAATGAAATTTTAATTTTTTTGGTATCACATATTGAAGGTAATTCATTTAAATTTTACGTTAATGTTATTTCTTTTCACATATATGTTTTTTCTCTTTCCATTTAACGTTATTATTTTTCACATATCTATAATCAAAAAAGGGGAATACGGAATGTGGAATCTAATTAATATTTTTTATTGTGATGTTATTATTTACATCTATTTTATTCATTAATATCATAATTTATTTTATTTCTTGTTATTATCCATTTGATTATATATATATTTAAAAAATACTAGTAATACAATATTTATTTGTTATGAGTATTTTCATTATTAAATCATACCATACATTTTCAATTCCTGTTCTACTGTTTCCTACTTAATATATTTGATAATTTTTTTTAATTTATTTTAATATTATATATTTTTTAGAACAATTAATTCTATAATTTTTTATAAAATGACATGGTTTGTGATCATAAAATTTGTGATATAGTTATAACCCTTGGTTTAATGATCACAAAATTATGTTTATTATGTTTTTAAGGCTTTTTTATTTTATAGTTGAACATCGTAATATAAATACATATACTATATTTTGGATAAGTATTTAAAAGAATCAGCTCCAAAATTTGGTGAATGTATAATTTAATTCACCATTTTAGATGATTCACTCCCAAAAAAGGATCATCAATGAATATTATTCACAACATGAAATGTCTCACTGCTCAAAATTAGTCACTCTCAAGAATGTGTCACCACTAGAAAAGTGTAAATTTCATGAATGAGTAACTGCAAGAATCTACCTACCACGAGAAAGGAGTCACCACTGAAGATGTACTTCCATCAGATGATACATTATTGAGAAATGTTTTCATTGATATGAGTAACCATTGGGACGAGCCACCATTGAGATTATTCACCACTTAACATGAGTCACCCCTTACCTGACAATCCATCAGATGAGATACCACCAGTCAGACTCAACATTTTCTTAACTCACCACCACATATGAGTCACCATCAGAAAGATTTGTGGTCACTATTGATGGGTATTTGAATAAAAATTTTCTAACACCCATGTTATCAAATTTAATTACTATTATTATTTATATGATTAATCATGAAACATTTGTTGGAACATTAAATGATTTCAGAAAATAGTACGATGATGCAGAATTCCCTGAACATTATTCCTAAAATTTCCCTCCATACATAAGGGATGTATATACACATAGCTCACTATCATGTATATGATTCATGTGTGATCGATGAGTGGGAACACATGATCTAGTCATCCACAAAAAAATTAGACATACAAAAATCACTCTTTCCTAAATCGGATTAAGGAAGAGTGGGTCATATCAAATATAAAATTCTATTTAAATGGTGACAGAAAAGTGAGGATACAATGCTCTATTTTAATTCAATTTTCCTATAAATGAATATAGATCATATAAATGATAAAAATCCGGAGTCTTAAGATTCATATGCAATTATATTGAATAACTCTATCCTTTCTATATTTATATACTTGTTTGTTATATTTGTTTCATTTATATATGATCAATGTGTGGATTATTCTATTTTTATAAATGTAAACTGTTCCATATACTATTACTGGAATATATAAGATATCTTCTTAATATTATTTTCATTTTTTACCCATGGTGTTGTGAAAGATGGATCTATGAGGCCTATGATTACTTTATTCCCATGGTTATTGTTAAAGAGGTCCGTATATGTCCTAGATATCTTATTGTGAATGTCTATACTCAATCCAAGTAGTGGATAAATATTCTAAATATATAATATTATTATAAGTGGGTGATATCCAAGTGGAGGGGATTAGGTCTCATCTTGAGACTGAACACCTAGTTTTAATTATGTTGGGTGCTTTTGTTTTTTTTTTAATTTCAAAGTGTCATACTAAAATTGTTTCCAAATGTATAAATGACCAATACTTTTATGGTTAATCCTAACTAGTGTTTATATAGGTATTTTATTAAGTAAATTTATTTCAAATGTTATGTTTTTTGATATTATTTTAATTGAGCAGTAGTCAATCGTTGAGCCATCATTTGAAATATCAGAACATATATTTATCTATTGTTTTGATTGAATGAGAACTTTTAATTTGAATTGGGAGGATTTATTTAAAAATGTTGTATCAAAATGTTATATTGGTTACACAATTTGACACCATCTTAAGGTACTCAATCTAACCAACATTATATATAAAAATTACATTAAATGATCATGATAACATTTTGTTGGGAAAATACCCCCTTTTATTTGACATAAAATACATAATATTTTAATTTTTTTTTAAAAACTAATGAAAATATTTTCCTTATAAATAATGAGTGAAATATAAAATAGAATATATTAACAAAATTTTATTCCTAATGGTGGGTCAAGAAATTAAATAAGTTTATGTTAGAACAAAACATTCCTTCTATATTTTTGTTAAAAATTCAAAAGTAGAACATTTTAAAATGATATGAAGGTTTTTTATAAACCTGGGTAATGGAAAATGAATAAATTCAAAAAAGAATTTACATAAAACTTTTATTATAGTAAAAACATTATTGATATACTTTTATAGAAAATATGGACACAGAAGAAAATATTCATGACAATGGGGAATACAAGATCGATTTTCTAAATAAACATTATTTTAGTCTCTTAAGGGTTTAAAGTGAAAAAATTAAATGAAAATATGAAACATCTAAAAGTAAAAAAATGGAGAATAAAATAAATATGATTTTTTTGAGATAAATCTTGCAATTTCATCATTATAAAACATAAACCTATACAATCCTAGTAAAATCACACTTTAACATAAAAATCGTGTCTGAAATAGGGTTTAATTCATTATATGTCTAACGAAATATAAAATATTTCTTAAAACTTATTATTAATCATTAATAGATCAATAATAATACCTATAATACCATAAATCGTTTAAATATAACATTTTATGACCCATTCATTTACAATATTTCATTATCATCATCAATTTGGGTGTTAACTGTTTCATTTTTCATGTCTATTTTTGATCTATGTTTATGATTAGTGCCCTTAGATCCTAGGTCCATTATTTAAATAATTACATCAATGATATAAATATTACATAAATTTTTTATATAAAATGTTATAATTATTTACATAAAGTAGTTATGGAATATGAATTACAACACGGTGTGGATATTTTAGTATATACTTTCGCATGAGTGTTGTTTCAATTTTTTTTAGGAATAGAATGAATGATTTGTTAATATAAATTATTTTATAAATAATAATTTATAACATTAATATAATCATTATATTTAAAATATTTCATAATAATAAACCATTAATGATAACTTTGGAAAATGAATCACATCACTACGTGGAAGTTTTTGTCTACATTTACTCAAATGCAATACTTTAACTGGCCATTTGATTAATAAAATGTTGTAAATAGTAGTAAAATCAATATAATAGTATCTGAATATATTTATGATATCGGAATATTCATTTTTTGATGGATAAAATACGTTTATGGGATATAGAAGAAGAAATAACATTGAAAGAGCTTGGTTAAGATCTATAAAACTTCATTGAGAGACAAACTGTGGATTTTGCCTCAAGCCTTCAAGGATTTGTATTATTAGAATGAAATAAGATTTAGGATAATGGTAAGTATTATAGTAATATTTTTATAATTTTTTTAATCAATAATAATCAAATTATGTGAATAAGGTAGGATAATTTGTGCCCATTTTATAAGTGAGGGGAGAGACAAACATATAATTTATTAAATTATATCTTCAATTTAAGTTCACATTCACTTTAAATTGGTTCCAAATTTAGATATATTTGAATATGGGAAATTATAAAGCTGAAATATCATTATTTAGTTATATTTATATTGGATTGGATGTTAATCCTATCCATATATCATTGTTTAACCCTATGGTAAAACAAATTTAAACATAACCCTGATAAATTTCTATGTATTTTTTATTTTAACTATAAGAAAATAGTATGCTGATCATATTATATTATATTAATGATGTTGAATAAAAAAAATTAATACATTTTACTAGATTGAATTTCTATAATCGGTGAAAATCAAATTTAATTATACATGCAACCCACAACGAAAACCTATTTTAGAATAACAAACCATTAGCAATAAAAAATTACTTAACTATGTTAAGTAAAATTTAAAAACCATAAAATACATGTTAACATATATTATTCAATATATAATATATAAATTATTTCAAAAAAATTTAAAAAATATAGATTAATATAATTTATTAATTTAAATACACATTATGTCCGCTAAAATAGTTTTTTTAGAAAACAATTTCTTTATGAAAACAAATTTACTTATATAAAATAATGTATACTGGAAATTTTTAAGAATATAAATATATTTTTTATAATTAAATGATAATTATGATAATTTTGGGTCAATATAAAAACATAATTTTACATTTACTAGAAAAATATTTTTTTACAGAAATTGGCATTTTTGTTTTTAGCTGAAAAATAAATTATTTAGGAAAAATCATAAAAATTCACCATAAGATAATATTAAAATGATTATATTAGTAATAAAATTCATTTCATAAAATATAATTTCTTAAAAATTTATAAATTTTTTATAATTTTGACTTGAAAAAATGTGATAAACCCATTTTTGAAGAAATCGTCTTTTTGAATTGTAAAATTTATTTTAGAAAATTGAGTTCTTATTTATTATTAAATAACCAATAAATTATTATTAATATAGTATTTATAGAAAATCTATATAGGTTTGTTATTACTATTTATATATGAAAATTTATTTGATATGTTATAATGATAAACATATCAGATCTCATATATACTTGTGGTTTTTTATATGGTATGCAATCAAATACTTCCTATTTTATTAAAATAATATGGTGGGGTTATATAGGACATCTATGTGAATTATCTCATCCTAAAGGTAATATGTTTATGTAATGTCATTGAGGTGGTTGTTATCAAAACTAGCTAGTGAAAGGAGTATGACATGGATAGTTCTATTTCGTTGTTATATTAAATCCTTGTTAACCAAATATAATTCATGTTACTATAAATTAATCTATTACGGTGGTTTTATGCTTACAAAAATATTCGGAGTTATATTCCCTTAGTTTTACAACCAAATTCTATGACATGTGACACATTTTGGTGAGGATTATTATTCATCATGTGATTAATATAATATTTCAGGGTCATTGTAGTTTTCCAGATCTTTTAATGGGTTATAAAAAAATTATGGGGTAGGATAATTCATTAGGAGATTCCTTCAAAAAAAATTAAAAAACAAAATGTTGTTAATTTTATAAATTTTATTTTTTTTAATTTGTGAAGTCATTTATTTATTCTAATATAGAGTTATGTTCTTTTATGTGGATGGAAATCATGAAACATTAACTATTGAATTAGACCATCATATGGTTCATTAGAGATTAAAACACTTCTATTCTCATCCAGTGGAGGTGATGTTGTGTTAAGTTTATTTAGAGGAGAAGGTTTTTTTGATGGTTTCATGGTTTTCCTGGATGGTTTTCCAAAATTATTTATGATACTACCCTCTCAATGTGATAGGGAGTTCGTTATATAGTTTCAAATTGGTATACCTCAAATTTGGATTGTGTAGAGGATTAGCGGAGGTGGTATCTAGAAGAGGTACTACTGATTCATGAGGTTCAATGGAGTAAAACTTAGGTTTAAGATCATAACATTACTATGTGATTCTATATTGGATTATAATATGATTTTGGATATCAATTATTCTATCAAACAACATTTCATCCTCATATGGGATGTTCACCAAATAGAGATGATTTAGAGAACTAGGATTCAGGTTTCCTAAATTTGATATGGATTGTTGAGGTTCTTATGGAATCATTTTTTCAATGTTGAATTTTTATATAATAATGTCTATCACTCATATATTAGATTGGATTCATTCAATGAAATGTATGAGTGGTCATGTAGGCTTATTATGTGATGGTGTAAGGTGGGATAGTTGACATTCCTTATAATATGTGTGGTTCTAAGAATAAAAAAGAATGTGTAGATGATTCAGATGTTCATGAAGGTGGCATAAGACCATCATATGTTTTACAAACATCATAGGAGGATACCTCTATTGTTTTTAGTTAGAGAAAATGTCTTATAGAGAATATTCTCATAATAAGAAGTTTTGTTTTATGGTGTTAGTAATATCTCCCATCATTTTATTAGTTCATTTAATGTGTTAGAGTGAGTCTATCAGTCTAAATTTTATTTATCCCTTCCCATGTAGCTAGATAAAATCCATGAAGAATTTATTATATAAAATCATTATAAATATCTTTAGGATAGTTCCCATTATTTCATTTAGGATAGTTTAATAGGGAGGAAGACATTACATTCGTGGACCGCCTGGTTGATATTTTGGATTTTTAGGAGAGAGTGTTTCATGGGTTCATATTTTATTAGTTCATGTTTTATATAGTCAAGGAGTATTGGATGTACATAAGAATAAATGTTATTTTATCAATATCTATAAAAAATGTTTTCTGAAGCAATTTAGTATTGTATTCCCCAAGAATGAATCATGTGGAAGTTGTAGGCTAAACAAAACATTTCACCTATTATTGATTTTCAATTTTTAATAAAAGGGGAAAAATAATGTTTTTTTATTTTCTTTAATAATTGTGACAAAATTAATTTTAGAAGAAATAGATTTTTTAAATATATTTAATATAGTTCCTATAAATTCTCTTTAACTATTGTTGAAACCCTTCTTCATTGTCAACAAGTATCATTTAATTTAATTATTTAATGCAAACTCTATGACCATACATTTGGAAACCAATTATACAAAAAAATACCAATATCACAATATGAGTTTTTTCTTGTTATGGATTTTATTTAATTACCCAAAAAAATATATGAAATTTAATCTAAATGATACCAATATTCTCCAAAAAATTACATTTGTTTAAAAAATTTATATAGTGAGATAAAACCTTTACATTTATAGGAGGAACAACTGATAAAAAATATAACTTATATTGTATTGAATTAGAAAAAACATTCATTTATGATCAATATTTTCATAACAATTCAAAAACAATATAATTAATATATGAACATAGAAAGGGTGGTTTTTAGGACTTTAATTATCATAGCTATCTCATGTTTATTAGGATATGTCTGTATAAGTTGAAAAATGTATCTCTACCATTTACTACTTCAATACCACTATAGTCATTTGGTGATCCTATCTATCCTCCCTATTGTGAAAACCCCCCTTAAATCCCTAAAACCATAAAAACATCAATCTATTTATTCTTATTTGAAAAAACTATAATATTTAATTCTCTATATCTATGATTTTCCATCATCAATCTATTTTATTATTACTTTGAAATCTGTTTCAAATTTTCCCTTGAATTTAATGCTCCATCAAAAAAATTATTTTGATATTAAAAAAAATATTTTTTTAAGGCTATATTAATTATGTCACTCAATGAATTCACACTAGTCACAACATGGTTCATAGGAATTTTTCAATGAAAACTCTCCTTATATTATCCTGGTGTGATAGTAATTCCCACTACATGGGTACCTCCAAATTGAATTTAACAATATGAATCTCCTTGATAACTTCAAATTGTGGATAAACGTATATAGAACAATCTTATAGAAGTTTACATAAAATTGTAATTCTACTGAGAACAATCATAGTCTATATTTGAAACTCCTTGTGTGAGGGTTTTATTTATCTAATTTTTTCAATGTATAAATCCCCTCTAATAACATGATAAATATTTTACTAAATACTTCAGTTTTAGATAATCCATGTTTAATCTAAAATGACCATTATGAAATTGCCAAAACTTCCCAACAGAAAAATACATTACCTTATAACCATAAATGAATATTATATAGTACCATTCTATGAGATTTTACTTTGTTGTATCCAAACAACGGATCATATGAATATATTCATTTGAATATTTATTTTGAATATATAGGGAGAACCTCAACAAATTACAATTACAAACCCTTGAATTTATTTATCCATATTCATTTAGGATAATTTTACATTTAAATTATCTATATAAAATGGAGCGTACATTTATGAATTTCACGATGAGTTCTCATATGCTAACACATTTATTAAATTTCATGAAACATTTTTAAAATGACTCATACATATAAGAATAATGACATGTATGTATGTGTTATATGAATTACCTCAAATTAATTATAAAATAACATTATTTGTATGGATCAGTAAAAAAATAAAATATTTAAAAAAAACTGTAAAAATAATAAATAATCAATTTTATAAAATGAAAATCCATATATATTTATACTAAATAAAAAATGTTTTAATTTCAAATAAAATATAATTTTTCTTGAATTAAATCATTTAATAATAATGGAGAAACATTTAAAATATATTCCTTTTCAATTACCCCACACATTGGATTTTATTTCAAGATATTTTAATATAAAAAAAGTATTACCAAAATAAAATTCAGATAACAAGTAAATGTGTGTTTCCATTTGGAAAACCCTATTATCCCAACAAATAATGAATCCTCGTTATTCATTTTTCTACTTCCTTAATTTTGAGAATTAAATCTATTTAATCTCTATACATCGTTCCATTAGCGTTTTCAACTATATCCCTTGAATTATTTCTCTGAACATACATATACAAATAAATAATGCTTTTCTCATCCAAACACATCCTTAGGTGTTTATAAAATTGACGAGTTCATAAATCGTCCCCTAATGCGTAATTTATTCATTCTCATCAAAAGATATATTTATAATTTTATGTGGTTGTGGTTTGTAATGATTTAAATTAATATATATATATATATATAGTAAGATATTTATTTCTTTATTTGAAGAAAAATTAGTGGTTCTAGTTTTAGAATAATAATTGGCATCCTCCACACACCTTTTTCAATTATTTAGCTCCCAATAGATTTTAAATTATCAAAGAAGAGTGTTTAAACATTTTCTTACGGTAAAAAAAAAATCCAAATTTGTCTTTTATTTATGAACACATAACACACAGATATCATGAAATCTCATTATGATCGGTAGTATATGCGCCAAACTATAGGGATCAAAAATTAATGAAGAAAATTTTAATATATATATATATAATGACATTATATCCAATATATTTAATTGATGGTATTAAATTGGAATAACCACATTATGTAATATATATGATGTTCATAAAAACCAAAAAAGTAATTGATTAATAATTACGAAATAATAACAAAATATTTTAGTAATATCATATTATTATTGGAAAATATGTTATCCTAAAAAATATTATTTGTGATTTATTGAAAAAATTATATATTAAAATATTTATAGATTTAAAAAATTGATTTTATTAAATTAAACTATTTTTTGGAATTAAAATATCAAAATTATATTTGGGGGAAATTTCTTTCTTTTCCTAATAAGAATGATTCTCCAACGAATAGTGGAAAATACTGATTTTTTATAATACTATAATTTTCTTTTCATTAAAAGGAATCACTTGAATTTTAATTTTTTCGAACAAAATTATATTTATTATTCTATTAGATATAATATAAATAATTTCATTTCAATCATGATAATACTTATTTTAGTATAAGTACATTTTTGTCCTAAAAAACATATTTCTAAAAATCATTTTTCATTTCTTTTAACACATTTATATTGAATGTAATTTCATAATTTTTTTATATGAATATTAAAAAAGGTATTACATATTTTTAATTAGGTGGTAGAAATTTGTTTAATATACCCATTTTATTTTTAAATATTATAAGTAGTGAAATTAATAATTATGTTTAGACAGTAAAGGATAAATCGTGTATTTTAGATCAAAGATAAAATGATAAAGACCAAATAATTTCTATAATATATGAATTCATGTTAATGGATACAAATATATCATCCATAATCTTCCAAAATTCATATATATTTCCTCTTGTTTCTTTTTGGCCATTATTTTGACCATTTACAAATATTTATATAACGAAAATAAAAAAATCTCATCGTCTTTCTTTATATATTTAAATTTTTGACAAATGGATAATCAAAGAATATGATCAATAATAAATATTCATTTTAAAAATAATTTATTTTATTCAACATGTATGGTTATTTAAAATTCTTATTAATTGTGAAATTACATTAAATTTTAGTGCCACACTAAAACAATATTTACTAAACTAACAGAAAACACACATAAATGATTTTAAAAATATTAAAAGTTACATAATTTTAATTAATTAATGACTATCAATAATTTTATAGGTATATATTACATGATGTGTTTGTTTCAAAGGGTTATATTTGAATTCTCCTTTTTATATTGATATATATAAAGTCATGTTAAATTAATTGTGTTAAAATGTCATTAATAATATTTTTCAATAGATAATACTTTATTAAATGATTTAAGATTCATTAAAATATTATATTTAGAAAAATGAAAAATATATGGTTTTAAACATCACACCTGGATCATGAATTTTTTATTTTTAATTTTATAGTAACATTATTAACCCTTAAATTGTAGAATACGATAATATTACGGTAATTATTTAAAGGGTAAATGTGGTTTAAAACGAAATTTCAAGGAAGAAAAAACAAGTGAAACCTGTCCAAATGTTATTGGATCAGTGGGTTAGAAGTAATCAACATATTCAATTTTTTATAAAAAAATTTATTTGTTTTTACATCAAAATTAGTTTATATTATTATTATATTTATGGAAATTCTAAATGTTCCCCAAACTCTAATTATCAAAGGACACTTCCTTTTTCTATTATATACATATCATAATGCCATTTACCTCTTACAAACTCTTATAAACATACTTATCCTTGTTTTATAGGGTTTTCCTTAGAAAATACATTCCCAATGTCTCAAAAGAAGAGATCTAAAGGAATTATATTGAAGATGGTGAAGTAATCATCATTACCAAGACCTTCATGTTTATTTAATTCTTTACGTCCACTAAAATTTTGGTACCAATACTAGGTTAAAAAATTTTTTATCACAAATATACCGATATGTTATTATTATTATGGGACAACCATATTGCATGTCTTTTTCAGTTTGAAGTAAAGTTAAAACATTTCTTGTACATAATGTGGTATAATTCAGTCCACATAACTCTTTTAGTTGGATGGTTATAAATAATTACATAATGAATATATAAGATATTTGCGAAAAAATATTCTTTTGTAGTTATAATATCATATATATATCTTTTTATCTTTCGATTCATTGGAAAATGATAATGCTCCCCGGGCCTGAGTGTGGACTATGACCTCTATGAAGTAATGTGAACTGTTTTTCATTTCCATTTTATACGAATGGTAAGAAGAATATATTTAATAAATATATATGAAATATATGTTATAAAATTAATATTTTAATTGAGAAGTATTATTTACATTTTTTTCAATCTGTTGAAATGTGAAAACAATGTTGATGTGTATGTTTATCCTATCGTCTCCATGAATGACGTGATTCCTTTATCTATCCCAATATATTATCTATAACTCAAAATGTATATAAATTGACAATATAAAATTTTTATATCATGATTAATATTTTTGATATTGTGTAACCATGATAAATTTAAAAGTTTCAACACTACTAAATAATAAATAACAAGAATAAAAAAGAAATTATTACTTGAAATGGTGATTTTAAAAGAAAGTTGTTAATAAATATGTGATAAACGAAATTAAGTGAATAATATATGGTTTGATATATTTTGGAATGGTTATATAATATTATAAAATAAATCTATATTTATCATATATGATAATCACAAATGTCCAAAATAATTTGAACATTATGAATAGTTTCATCTTCTCAAATTCACTTTCATGAGACAAATACAACATTCAGCACTTATTTCTATTATTTTGACTATATAATACCCATTTTATATGTTATATCATGAGTACTTTTCTTTTCATGGTATTTGATATATAATTTGAATTTATTTCTTCCATTATGGATATGATTCAAAACTTACTAAAGTAGCAATTTTTTATTTCAAAATCTCATCATTATTCAAGTTTCTTTATCTTTGATCCTACCATGGCGTAATATTTTTCGATATATATCTAAAAAATCTATTTAAATATCCGATTATTATTCAGGAAAATTAAAAATAATTGTACCATATCCATCTATTTGCTATATAAAATAATTGATAATTTTTTTTAAGAAAAACTAACTTCATTTCCCTATTCTGTTGAAAATCATTTTTCATCCATGTCCATGATTTCTAAAATTGTATGAAAAAATGTTTGTAATATTACGTATTTAAAATATATGCAATATTTACCCATTTTTTAATTTCTAAAAATAGCTTTAAAGAAATATTATTTTCATTTTCCGAATAAGAAACTGTTGACTTTTTTACAAATGTGAATATTTTATTTTTTATTATATTGAGCATGAATAGAATCCCATACATCCTGAATGGTAAATTATTTGAACCTTAAATATATATATATATAATATTATTTTTATAGAAATGTTTTTCCATATATCCTAAAATTCATTATTTTTCAAATAACCATTTTAAATGTGAAGGAGTATAATTTCATCAAAAAAAATTCAAGTGAATTTTTAAAAGTATTTCCATCAGTATAAAAATAATTTATTATATATTATCTATTAATAAGGTTATAATCATATGATATTATCTACAATATTTTTATGTATTGTTTATGGTATGCTAGACTTGGGAAAGTATTAATATTCAATATTATAGTTCTTCAAATATTGATAGTAATTTATTTTTGAAGCATATTTTCCATGTTATATTATTTATTCATATGATGAATTTATGGTAATTATTAAGTTCATTTTGGGAAAAAAATTATATCACCCCACTATGTATCGTAATTTCTCATTTGAAAATCCAAATTGGGTATTTTTACAAATCCTTACTGATTTATATGGATATGTTGGCATGAGCCATTGATGATATTCGATGATGTATTGGTATAAGGCCTTGATTGTTTATACAGAAGTAAATTTTTTTTAATTCCATCATTAAGAAATATATTATTTATGTCCCTATAATTATTTGGTTTGTTACGATATCCCTTTATAAGTTTATAGGTCATGAGATTATTTATTTGGAAATATTTTATCATCATTCCTACCATTTTATTCTTTAACTCTACGTTATTGACTAAAAGGTATTCATTTTCTATTATTTACATCATCATATTTATTATTCCATAATTATTTATCATACATTACATTATGCATATACCATTAATGAGAATTAGAGATCAACTGTTTACTATTTTTCCTTTCCCAAAGATGTTTTTAAGTTAATTATGATTGACATGCATGGATATGCTAATGGTAGTTATGATATTTTTATATAAAATTATATTTTTTAGTTTATTGTTTCCCTTGTAATTTGTGATTTATATGTGTATACAGTTTACCAAGAATACTTATCTAATTGATCCATTGTGACTAAATTCCTTATATCTAGTGACAATGTAATAATGAAACCAAAAACTATGGGAAACAAGGATTGGGTTATTCATTGATAGTTTCGGAGTAGGTTTAATAGAATTACTACCAAGTAGATTTGGGAAATATATTATAGAGAAATTAATCATATGATATGATTTGATAATATTTATTAAGAAACTATGTACATGATTATGATGATAGAAACACATATATTTTTGAATTTATGATAATATATAAGTACTTTCGGGATTATAGAATGTGTTTCATAATGTTTTGATCTATTTTAGTGTATTCCAATGATTAGAAATAGAGTATGATGGATGGGATGTAAACCCTATAAATTCATGTAATCCTAGTAGGTATTTACCTAATGGTTAACATAAAAAACGATGATATGTAGTTATAGCTAGGACTAAAAAATTATTACTATATAGGGGAATATTTTTGAGGTTACGACAAAAATCCTTTATATTATGGATCAACATATTGATGCACAAAATCTGTAACAATGTTAAACCGCTTCATGCTTTTGAATCCAACACCATTCAATGGAATTGTGAAAGCATGTGTAGGTAAACAATGGATAGGTTCATTATGAAAGATTATTCTCAAATAGAGATTTAATAAAGTGGAGAAGGTTATTATGCCGGTTTTTCTTCCCTCTTGAGATGTGAATCAATGGTATACATTGATTCAATACAGTAAGGATGAGGAGAAAATAAAAAGAATACAATTAAAAAATTATAATGTAATTTCCTTAGTAAAATGTTTTCCTCTTGACTAATGAGCAGATATGGATAGAAAATTCTTTAGTTTGTGACAAAAGGAAGAGGAAAATGTTACTATGTGTGAAGATAACATCATATGGTTAGCAATGAGTGGTTTTTACTATGTATGAAATCTAAAAATTAATATTTAATATTTCAGTGATAGTATTAATACAATCATTAGATGGAAACTAGTCTCATAAACATTTTCATCCTATGAGTATATAATATCATGTTCTCTCATGATAATGAATGAATTATCCAAGAATTTTGGACTTGAAGAAAATAAATTGAAGAAGAGATTATAAATTCAATGAATAGATATGGATAAGAATGGAATGATGGATTTCCCACATGTGATAATTATGTAAAAACCATCTGGGTACATTCTTGAAGGTAATGTGACATTTTCTAATAGGGAGAGATATTCCTTCTATAACGTGAATTAAATGGTATGAAAGAAGCATATAATTTTATCTATTTCAAATGTAATGAGTTGGGGATAAAGACAATTAATTCTTCATGATTAAAGGGAATATATATATGAATATTCTAAGAGATAAATTGGAATATTTTGATAATACTTCATCTAAAGTCAAATTATAATATTAGTTGTGTATTTTGATTTAGGAATTATATTAAAAAAATATTTTGTCAATGATATTCTTATCATTAACAAAATGTAACATAAAATGATTCTACTGCACTATAATTTTTATAAAGATTTTTAATCATATGTTAATTGGTACCAAAAACAAAGAAATGATATTTATAGATAAGGTGATAATATTTGGAGAATACATGAATTAAGGAAAGATAACCTTTAATATATTTGTGATGTTGAGTTAACAATGTTCAGTTAGAATAATTAAAACATTGATATACATAAATAAAATGGGAATATAGTTTTTTCCTTTAAAATGGGTAGTTTTATTATTGAAAATTAATTCATGAAATATTTTGTGAATTTATTAGATTCATGAATTTGGTCAAACATATTTTAAAGGATCCTAAAATATAACTACTTATGGAATGGAACAAGTTAAAAATTGTATATTATTTTTTGAGGTTAACATATGATTTATATCGGAAAACCTATGAAAGCCATTTTGGTTTTGATAAAAATATTTAACTGAATGAAATCACTAATTGATCTTAAGTTTCAATAAAAAGGTCTTGATGTAGAAAATAATTCAACAAGAATATCCATTTCATAACATATGAGATGGATTTGGAATATATCACGTAACAAACAAAAGATGACATTATTATTATTAAATAGATATAAATAAAGTAATTTTATTTTCTCATGTTATTTATTAAGATTAAAATATAATCCATCAATATTAGGGAAAGGTAATTAAAATATAAATTTTACCTATATACTTTTTTAGTAATAAATAAACAGTATTTTAATAGATAAATAATTTATAGTTTATTGATGGTTAAAATTTTCCGGACCATGTTCTCTATCACTATAATGAAATACTTGGGTGTTATTATTATATTAAATGTAAATATTTTTTCATCATAATTATGTTCACCAATTTGGGATCCTAGTTTTGTGGGGACCTTTATACTTCCAATAACCTCTTCATAGGAGGAATTTTTATTGACCATATTTACATTATGGGTTAACCACAAATTAATTTTAAAATGAAAACAACTTGATTTTTGATAACAAAATCAAAATTATGAGGATTTAATTTACCATTGGATAGAAAATGAAACGTCGGGATATATTATGGGTACACTATGTTCGGTAGAGTATATGACCCACAACACCGAGCCTAAATAGTACAAAAAATATTATTATTTATATAAGAACATTAGAACAATGATATTGGATTGGTTGGTATGAATATGAATAAAAACATTATGAAATATATATTAATACAACATTCAGTTAAAATTTATTGACTATTTATTAGGATATTTAATGTCAATATTTTATTAATTTTGTTATTCATAAAAATATGATTTTATTAAAAATGATTATATTTTCTTTCACTAGGAAAATAATATAAATAATTTTTACAAATTTTGGAATTTTATTTGATCAAATTAAATTCATTTCCGGAGTCAATGTATAATAAATATAGTTGGGATATTTTGTTTTATTTTTTCATAAAATATTGGTTTTTAGGGAATAGTGAAAATACCAATATTTATAAAATCGTAAATTTAATTTCTTTAAAAATTATCATTTTCATTATAATTTGATGTCAAAAATATGATTATTATTTAATTAGTTATAATATAAATTCCTTCATTTTAATCATCATTGTACCAAATATTTGTATAGTTGAATTTGAATACAAAATAATGCATTTTTCTAAATATGTTTTTAGTACGTTTTGATCATTTAAATTGTTATTAATTTTTTCCAATATTATTTGTCGGAAATTTAAAAATGGATTCCATATTTTGATGAATTATAAATAAATTTGGTATTTAGCGACCTGTTATTTTTTTAATATTGAATTGTAACTTTAGAAAAATTTTAACACGGTAATTCGTAAACATGGTTTTTATGCTTGAATATAAAATGATAATGAATATGAAATTACCCTAAAACTTTTATTAATATTTTTTTATTATCAAATATAATTCATAATGATCAAAAAATTTACTATATACCCTTTTTCGATTCCTGTAAGATTTTTACCATTCATATTGTTTTATATAACAAAATGCAAGAAAATGTAATTCTCTGTGTTTTGTTATCTTTCAATTTTGGACATAGGAAAAAATAGAGAATACATTTTGTTATAAATATTATTTTTTAATATATATATTTTTAATCATGATATGTTATTTCAAGTTTTTATGGGGTAAATAATTAACATAAATTATTGTTCATCTCTAATAGAGTATTTATTCAATTACTAAAAAACTAAAAAAATAATTTAAAAAATATTAACTATGATATAATTTCAATTATTTAAGGAATAACATGTATTTAATTTCACTTAATGACATGATTTGGGGGATAGAAATTATTATATTCTAATTACACTTTTTTATTAATGAATATAATATCATTTAAATAAATAGTGTCAAAATTAAATTTATAATCTTTTATAATTAAAAATATTTTATTACAATATTAAAAAGTCGTTAAAATATTTGGTTCATCCATACGAATGAGAATTGGTTCTTAAAATACACCATGGTTCATTTCTAGGTTGTGCTAAATCTTTTAGTAACAATATTTATTCTTAAATATAAGAATAGTTTATTTTTATGCTATATGTGTAAATGGTTAATGTTGGAGTGTGTTAAAAATACAAGATAAGGAAGGGAAAAGATAAAAATGTTCCAAATTTTGTATAATGTGAAAATTTAAAATCATAATTAAGATTATATTTTAATATTAATTCTTTCAGCCATTTTGACATTTGAATTAATTTATATTATTTTAATATTTTTAAAAATTCAAAAAGTTCCCTTCGACTCAATTATCAATGAAAACCTCTCATTTATAATATATACACATCCTTGAACAATATATCTTGAAAAAAACATTTCCTTTACTCTTATAAATATCCTTAACCATATTTTATTGGTTATATCACTTCCAAAATTTCAATCCTAGGTTCCTAAAGAAGAGATATAAAAGAATTCTACTGAAGAAGAGGTAATCATCTTTACCAAGTCCATGATATTTATTTTTCTTTCTACATCATATTAAAGTGCCTTAATCATCTGAATATCACATATAAAGAACCATAAATATCTTCATACATTAATATTATTGTGGTAAATCCATAATAAATTTACTTTCATCCGAAAAAAAGTGAAAAACATCGCTAGTGTGTACTAATGATTTACCTTCTCCACGTAGTATTCTTATTCATTTTTCATCACTATATATATTGGATTCTTATAAATATTTATTAATGAATAGATATTATATTACTTATATATATGTTATTTTTTAATTATAATATCATATATATCTTGTCACCTTCCAATCTTTATGAAAATGATATTTCTGCTCGTCTGTACGGGTTGGCCACTTCCTCCACGATGTGATGTGATCCATTTTTCATTTTTTTTATTTATGGATATTAATAAATATATATTTATGAATTTATATTATATATATTTTAAAAAATATAATTCATTAATAATTTATAATTATTTATATTTCCTTCATTCCATCTATCTAAAAGTGAAAATAACTTTTATTCCTATGAATGTCCTACTGTCACCATGAATGGTTTAATTCATTTGTACATATCTATAATTTGTATATTAATACAAATTAGTATATATTGAATATATATTAATATTTTTTCTTAATCTATATTCTATAAATTATAATACTTTTATGAAAATAAATGTACTGAAACTACCCAACCAAAACATTCCTGAAAAACTAAGTTGTTATTACCCATAAATGGGTTTTTAACAACAAATTCTTAATAAAAAGGTGATAAAATATTATAATTAAAATATAAATTGTATGATATATATGGTAATTTTTCATTAATATATTTATATTATTCATTTAATTATTATATAGTATTTTTAAACCTTATGAAATGAAGTTGAACATGCGGTAAGATTTTCTCATATCTCTTTTACTTCCTTAAGACATATGCCATATTCACAAATTATTTATTTTTAATGTTGTATATTCAGCCAAGTTTTTATGTTATATCTTGAATATAATTATATTAAAGGTATTTAAATTTTCATTTTATTTTATATATTTCATGAGAGTTATGATTCCAAAAGTTACCAAATTTATTAGGGTTTATTACATAATATCATCATTATTCTGGATAGTTTAGGTTTAAGACTCCCTTGGGAGAATTTTTTAATATTTTTATCACAAATAAATATATTTTTTATCCTCTGGTTATTCATAAAAAATCCCAATAGTAGTACCAATTCAAAATTCATATCACTTAAAATGTGAGTGAAAATATTATTACGAAATAATGAATTCATTTATTTCTTCAGTTGAAAATAATTTTTCATCAATGTACATTTTTTCTAAAAAAATAAAAATATAATTTGAAAATTTTATTGTTATTTATAAAATAAATTTATTACAATGATTGAATGTTAAAAAATGTGTTGTAATTAACGTTTTTGATTTTTTTTACAAGCTGATTTTGACATTCTTATAAATGTGGGAATAGAATATTTTTTACGTATAGGAAATCAGCAATATATCCCAAAGTTATGACAACTATATTTTTTTAATCATACACAATAGTTTTACAAATTATTTTTAGGAAAATTATTTACATAATATTTTGGAATTTTTCTAGTTATCTAATATGTTTTTTCAATATGAAAAGGAATATTTTACTCAATACATTTTCTTGTGAACCTTCAAAATCATTATCATTTATATCAAAATCACATGTTAAATATTACTCTTTACTAGGGTTTTACACGGATGATATCATCCAACATATTTTTATGTAAACATTATGATCATCTAGAGTGAGAAATGTATTTTTATTCCATATTATTGTTCCTCTAATATATATAGTTATTTTTTAAAAATTTTGATTATGTTAAATTGTTTATGTACATGATATATGAATTAGATGTATTAAGTGATGGACATGGCATAAAATTACATAGTACCTCAATGCATTGGTAGGTATCATGAGGTAAAAATAATTTGGAACTTGGAAAATGCCTTAATAATTCATGCATACTTATTAGCCAGAGGACATGATAGTATTTTTAGTTATATTTGTATAAGGAATCAATGGTAAGTCCATAGACAAGAAATTTTACATTCAATCATTATGAAAATCAGTAGTTTATCTCTTTATGATTATTTTATTTGTTATTATATGTATGGATAAGTTTCTTGTTAATGGTATTCTTTATATTTCATTATTTGATCAATATTGATTCCATATAATTCTTTATCATCATGTTATTGATTAAATGAATTGTGACTTCAATTATTCATCATAAATTATTTATTATGGCTTATTTATAGATAAAAAATTCCAATATATTTATACTCTTACTGATTATAAGATATCACCCATTTCTTTTGAATTCATTCCCCAGTATTAAATGAAGAGTTTTATGACTGATATATAGGGATATGATAAAGTTTACTTTTCAATAAAATTTCTATGTTTTACATTATGTTTTCACTTGTAATGTAATATTGAGGTAAGTATCACGTTTACCAATACATATCTACTTATTATTTCTTAAGGATATGATTTTGTTTATCTAGTACCAATGTAATAATGTAACCACCCACTCATGGTCACTGGGGATAGTGAATTTGAACAACACCCCCAAGACAACACCATTTACATTGAATAACATTAATCAGGATATTAGGATTTACTTATAATGAAGGTTCGATAAGAATTTTATGTTTCAAATATTACATTCTAAAATTTTTTTAGGTTTACTAGGGAAAACATGTTCTGATGTAATGGGTAGTCCAAAATAAGAGATTAATTGAAAAAACATTTTTTTCTAAAAGAAAATATACCTCCAAATTTTCAACACAAGTTCCTTAAATCTTCATGGTTATGAAATAATTCTTAAACAATTGGTTAATTATTCATGGATTATTCTTCTAATAAGTGAGGGTATTGTGAGTAAGATTTAATAAAATTTTAAAAGACTCACAGGTAAGTGATTTCATTATTGGAAATTATTTTACTCCATTTGATTTAAAAATATTCACACATTAGGGAATTTTAGAATAATTTTAATCTAAAAAAATGATCATTTAAATGTTAATATTTTTTTAGTTTCATGGTTAAAATTAGTTAAATATATTTCAATAGGTTGTAGTCATTACAAATGAATTCAATTTGAACTCACTGGTGACAATATCACTGACAAAATTGAAATGAAATAAAAAAATTAAAAATCAAATAAAAGGAACAAAATTAATCTGAATTTAACAATAATTGTCCCTCCACCACCCACAATTATATTATAGTATTTATTTATTTATCCACAGAATATTTGAAAAAATAAATAATGTATTAATAATAAGAATACAATTAAAATTATATAGAAACAGAATATCCCAAAATGTATCCTCAATATTAATAAACTTCATGTCCATATAAACTCTTAAAGATTATTTATAAAAATATTTTGTTTTTATTTTATGAATTTAATCAATAAAACACCAAAAGGAAAAACATTAATGATAATGAAATGTATTACCCCAATAAATCCCGAACATACACGAAACATATTGACTATAGTATCAAAAAATATTAATTATCTAATTGTTTTAAATCTATTATAAGAATGAATTTTTTATGGAAATAACTGTATTTACCTTTATAAATCCTATAATATTGATATTAATATCTTTCTTTTTTTTAATATTAAAAGTATAATTTTCTTTCATTTTAAATTTAAAAAATAATAATTTTATAGCTTTTTATTTGTCTTGTGGATTTCTTTTATTACATAATATGTAAATGAAATGAACTTACATGAACCTTAATATAAGATGTTTTTCATGTAAAGATTTTATAAGTATACCCATATGTCTAATAAACAATATTAAATCTCAATCACCCATCTTCTCTATTTGGGTGGAAAATTTTCTAAATAATGTGTTCGATAAACCTCTTTGATACCACATACTGCTATTTGTTTAAGGGGGGTGAGTAGTTATAAAATTATGATGAACTCCATATTTCAAAAATAATAGTTTCTAAATTAATTTTTTAAAAATTAATTCCCAATTATGTAATGTAAAATATTATTGATCAAACTAACATAATTTTTTAGCACATAAAAATTTGGAAACTAATTTAACATCATAAATTCCGGTGGGAATCATTTCTACCCATATAGATACTTATTCAAGAGTTATAATAATATACATTCATCTATAAGGTTTAGTAAATTTTCAGATAAAATAAACACCATAAACATCTAATACATTAAAAAGGATTTTTATGACATCATATTTCTCATGGAAATATATCCATAAAAATATAGGTTTCATAAATTATATAGAATTTATAACAATCATTAATAATAATTTCAAAAATTAAATTTTAATAAATCACCTTTCATGTTTATCTTTATGGTACAAAGTGAAAACAACAATATGTAACCCACCTAAATATTATATTCTAATTCCATGGTGCTGCCAATAATTATCATCCCATATAATCTTCATTTTAAAAATCCCAAACTAAAAAAAAATATTAAAAAGTCAATGAGTTACTAAAATAATAGAAATGTAATTAACAAGGTTAATACACCATGTTCGGAAAATATTTATAATTAGAATATCTTAAATGGAGATGTTTTCCTAGTAATCTTACAATTTGGGAGATTTAAACATGAATTATTAAGTCCTATAATAAAATGTTTGTCTATTATATTCTCTCTATAATTTTGATAATTTATTTATAAATCATATTTCCCAAAAAAAATACATCCTTATTAGAACACTTGGTTTCACCTCAGGTTTATTCATAAAAATCTCACAAAAATATGTCCAGGGAAGATAATAACCTTGGATCATAATATGTAGCATAATAATTTTCGTAGTTATAAATACCATTTTTAGAATCTATTTATTAGTGGGTTTTTAATTATCTGGTAAAATATATATAGTACTATATTCATAATTTATGAAATGGGAAACGATTTCATCTCATTGGCACCAAATATACCCAAAAGAAAATTCTAATTCATTAGACATTAATTTGAATTAAAAAAACCATCTATGTGGCTTCAAAATGGATGGGGATACTATCTTATATTTCATATCCCTAAAGGCTTTTTCTTTACTATCATAATGGAAAATTTATGAATCTATTTATTGATATTTGGACAATAGTAGAGTTTCATTCTTAAAATATTTTTTAGTACTTTTAAAGAGCCTAGATTGGTAAAATAACGATCTCACATCCTTCATTATATTTTGTGTTTAAATGAGTAATGAAATTTATTATTAGAATTATCATATTGTATTACACTCTTCTACATTCTCTGTTTAGCACAGTCTCGTATCAATCAAAAAGTGAAAATTTTTAATGTTAAGAAAAAGATTTTTCTCAATGCTAGTTATAATAACTATATGAATACACTTCAATGAATTATCAAAATATGATATATACACTATGATGTAATCTATAAAAAAATTAGTCATTCAGTTAAAAGCATTGAATAAATAATCATAATAAACCTTTGAATTTTGGTCAGATAATTAAACAACCTAAAAGTAATTCCCTTTTATGTAATATTACAAAAAGGATAGGTAAAGGGGGGATTTTATTGATCTTTATTTAAAATGTGAATATTAAAATACATAGATATAACAACAAAAATATGTATAGGGATTTCATAAAAATTATATAATGAATTTGACTAGGTAATGGTATATAGATGTAATATTTCATTATAATAAGGTTATGTTTCCCATATTATATGAAATCTCTCATTTTTAATTTTATCTAGAATATTTTGATAGGTCCCAACAATTTTTTATCAAAAAATTTAAAACAATTGTAGGAAGATTTCAATTTTGTTACATGTTTTTAACAACCCTAAAAACATTCAAATTTAACCTTTTTTGAAATAATTCATCTTGTTTGGAATAATCAAGAAATATGATTTTATTCATGTGCACTGATGGACTAATTCATAGAAGGTCAACTAAGATATATACCATAACTACATTGTTGCCATTAAGGACTACTATAATTTATTTTTTTTGATATGTGGAAATACCATTAGAATAATAATAGGATGATATTTATTCACCTCTTAAAAGTAACACTTGAGATTGTTAGGAATATATTTTATCTCTACCGTAGATGGGATTCAATTTATCTGAAAAGCTAGTATTATATTGTCAATGAAATCTAGAACATCTCATAAATAACTCATAAAAAATAAAATTAAAAACATATAGTCTAAGGTCAAAATTTATATCAGTTTTTGAAAAATGTATTGTATTAATAAGTAAATTACTAATTTTAAAAAATAATTCAATATTTGAATTGAAAGGATACAATTTAGGATTTATAGAATTATCAAAAAAATTATGTCATTTTTTTATTTTAAGTAGGAAAATAGAATTATTGTTTATCACATATAAGTGGTTCATCATTTATAATGGGATAAGAAACAAAATCAATATTTAATTGATGGTTTTCATGGAGAATATTATTCTCTTAAGTCCACTTTACTTGTTACAATTGTACACTAATTTATAATAGGTTAAACTATAGTAAAATAATAAATTTTTTATAAATAATTTATTGATTTAATAATAATGAAATTAGGAAATAACGCAATTGATATATAATAAATCATATTGACGTTGTGGTATGGGTGAACATAAATTGGACATTTCAATGAATCATAAAAGATAATATGAAACATTTTATTTATAAAATCATGTTTGAATGTGAGTGTGAATATTTATAACTATTTTTAATTTGTAGGAAAAGTTATTACTACAATTAAAGGATCATGTGTGAGGAACTTGAGATATTCCTTGTAAAATATATAAAAATTAGTCGGTTAAACTATATATTTTTATATTACCAATAAATAATCAATGGATCTGGGGGCTTTAGATGAACATTTTTCAGTTATTTGAATCACAATACCAATATGATTTATTTCTCTTAATTTCAATGTTCATTAAGGAGAATTATGTGTCAAATTTATTGGCGTTCCTAAATCTAACATAAAAAATCAAAATAAAAACATCTTAATAGTGAAAGGAATAATAATTTTCATCGATATTATAATTTTAATTTGAGGTACTGTTGAATCCTTGATGAAAAATTCCTCTAAAATTTAACCTTTACTAATTTATTCAATTTTATCTTATAAAAGAAAACCTATTAGAAAATATGGTATATTTGGGAATCATTCTTATTGCATCCATCAAATAACATTAACCCATGATTTCATAAAAGTCAGTGAAATTATTTTACATAATTTAGTAAGAAAATATTTTTTGGGGTAGGGTAGTTCTAACATAAGATAATGATTGTTTAAGAATTTCATCCTTATATTTTTTTATCCATTAAAATAACCATAAGGTTCTATCAATATCTTATAGTCCCTTTCATTTATCTATTGTAAAATATCCTCATTAAAAGTTAAATTTTCTTTCAAAGTTGGTTTTGAGTTTTCAGCATACTAAAAAGGTGTTTTGTTTTCATCAACAGGTTATAAATATAGTGCGAAATCTAAAACAAATTTATTAACTATTTCATATTTTGAATTTAAATATAGTGGGTAGTCAAAATCAGTAACATTTATTTATTTAAAGGAAATAATATTTTCATTTCTAATTCCATTTGTATTTATATCAGTGTTTTAAAGAATCCACCATTCATTTTTCTTCTTACACTAGTAATTTTATTATACATTTTATCCATTTGAGTTAAAAATGTATTAAATGTAATTTTTTATTATTGAAAATTCTCTCTATGTTTTTTTGGAATCCTTGGTGGGTTGAGTAGTAAAAACATTACATCAAATATGAGAGTTAATTTTCACTTTTTTGTATCATGGTTAATTATTATTTATTATACTCGGATTAAAATTTTTTATGGTTATGTGTACCTAAATATACCATTTGATAGACTATTCTATGCCAGTATTTAATTTTCATTAGGCTGGAATATCTTGGATTTTTTTATTTTGTTGGAAATACATTGACCCTACACTTTCATACATAACTATTACAAATTTATAAATATAAATGACACAATATGATTGCAATACTTTAATACAAAGGTTTAGTGTCTTTTGAAAAAAATTCACTAATAAAATTTAAATAATAAAACCTAAGAATTATTTTAATTCCTTCTACTCTAGATTTATATTGGCCCACATTTTTTCCCTAGAACAAGTAATAAACTGAAGATAAACATCCATGAAAGGGTTGAGATAAAATTCTAGTAAAAGTATAAATATGAACATGGACCAATATACCATGGGTGAGTAGATCCGTCATCATCATCTTAAAATAATAATTTTATCTTCATCATAACCTGGAGAGGAATAATTAGCTAATGGCACGTAATTTCACGATGCAGTAAATGAAACATTATGTTTTAGTGTTCAATCACTAGACATAGTTGTAAACAAAGATAGCATTATATTCACACATAACATATGTGAATAATTATAACACCTTAATTGGGAACAAATATATCATCGTTTACATGTATATTTTATATTATATCATGAGATAAATGACATTAACCAATGCATTTGAGCTCTATATAATTTTGAGTGCAGTTGTAACTTCATTACATATACATAATCATGCATGCCACATAGAATATGTAACTACTTTTTTCACCAAATAACCTATCGAATGGATATGGGATTTAGGATAATTTCATAATGAATATATTTATAATGAATATATTCATTAAAAAAAGGGGTCTTTTGGAAAATTCTTCACATTTATAATAAAATCATACTGTTTTATTTTTTACAAAATAAATTAAATATTATTAGTAAATAAATTATTTTTTTAGAATATTAAAAGATCATCCTCATGGAAATTTTTTTTGAAAGATGAATAGACAATAAAATATATGTTGTGTGGCAGAATTCCCGCATATTATGTCTGAATCCTTTCTTCACATTACTATACTAGATAATAAAAATTTTAATTTATTAATTACTAAATTGAGAAACTATTATTCATGTATTATATTAATTATAATTTTTTTATGTTTTTTATTTCTAATTTTTGAGATAAATAGTTAAATTTCAATGTTTGAGAGTGTTCGTTTTCTTGGTTTTCCTGATCGGTTCACCTGTATAGAAGTATAGAAGATTTTGTAAAATGTGAATTATTATAAAAAATTGAAATTATATGTTATTTAATATCTTCATAAATCATATATTTTCATATATTTTTTTTCTTATTATTAATATGATTCATTAAGAAAAAAATTTATGATAATAATTTAGATTAACTTCGCAGTTTTTTGTTCATGCTAAACTTCTATTGTCTTATTATTTTGTATTTTGTATATATGTTAGTTAAAAAAAATAAAAAAACCTCATAGAATAAATATTTTGTAATATTTAAACCATTATAAATTTTTATGTGTATCCATGAAGGTGATAAAGGGAAATGAAAACTTCTCATTATCGAAGGTGATAAATCAAGACCTCTATGATGAAATTTTATTTTTATAATAAATTATAGAGGATAAGATGTTTTAGGATAAATTATTACATTAAAATAATTAAATTACAATATATATATCATAATATATTTTTCATGTCACTTTTATTAGTGTTGTTTAGAAGATAATAAGAAAATAAAAAAAATTGAATGGAAAAAAAAAGAAAATGAAAGATGAATTTACCTATTGGATTCATTTCATTGAGAAAAACCTTAGGGAATTTCGATTTGATATTTTTATAGACCAATGGATTTAAGAGGAAGTGTATGTTATTGGGAATTTGATTTTTAAAATTCTGAAAAAGCATCAAGTATTTAATGGTTTGAAGAGAAGTGGTGGAGAGGGACGATAATTAAGGTGGAATGGGTGTGTTTTTTTATTATTATATTATATAGATTATTATTTTTTCTCAATAATTTCAATGTTATTTATAAATATAAATACATATTAAAATAAATAATGAGAGTTCTAGATTATGGTGCTCATATTCATAATGACCTAATAAAGAGTGTATTTAACATAAAATGTTATATACTGTAAATTGTTGTATTTGACATTTAAAAAACAATTCACTTATTTTAATAAAAATACATAAAACTCAACCGGACCAATTTTTTATGTGATGAATTATACTATTGACTTCATTTTTTTAATGTAATTTTCAAATATTATAAATTTAATTTCTAATAAAAATCTCCATTTACTTGAAAATATATATTTTAAAATTATAACATAATTTATAAGCCATTGAAAAATTAATTACGAACTGATAAATTTATCTTATCATTATTATATAAATAACATTAATTTATTAATCAATTTTATAAAAATAGCTATTATTTTAGATCATTATATTAATTATTAAAGTATAAATAAATATTTATGACATAAAATAATATCAACCTTTAATTTATCATTTTTAAAACATTTTTTCCTTAGACCAAGATATAAATATATTATAATTCAATTTATAACATAAATCAATTTTAATATATACTTTAATTTTTTAGGTTAGAAGTCTATTTTTGGGATTAATATTCTTAAAGAAAATGTTACTATTTAATGGGTTATATTATTATTCCATTAGTATAGGTTATTTAATTTCTATGAATATTACTTATAAAATTTTATTTAAAGAAAATAAAGGAATTAAGGGTATCTTTATGTTATTTATGTGTTTTATAACCTATTACATAATTTTGTGAAGGGGGTAATTTTTTTTATAAAAGTTTGTGTTGTTACATTCTTCTCCCCTTTTGAAATTTCTCACTCAAAATTCTGTTTTACAAAATAAGATCAGAATATGTGAGGGAACTTATACTTTATTTATTCCTTTGGTTCCCATGTTTCATCATCAATCTAATGTTTCTGCAATAGTAATTTTACCATGTGAGTAGTCTTGTTTCATAAAACTCTATATTTATAGTCTAATATCTTCTCTGACTACTCTTGCTAAGAGACATCAATTTCCAACTGTACGAACATTGAATTTTGTACATGTGAGGGATTTAAAATATCCATAATTAATAGGGATACATGTATTATGTCATTTATTAGGACATGCATGATGGAATATCTAGTCAATGAAAAATATCAGATAATATCAGTAATAGTAAAAGGGAAAATGTACAAGGGACTTTATTTCCTTTCTTCTTGAATCTAATGATCCTATTTCATGTAGATATGAAGAGGAATATGATGTCTCCAACTATAACATCCAACTCACATTGATTATTGTCTATATAGATATTAAGTAGACTTTTTTCGTCTTCCATGTGATGCTCAATGATTTTCACCAATTCAACCATTTCTTTGACCATTTTATGTCATATTAGATTCTATTTACTAACATTATCCCAACATTTTAATGTTATGCATATATTTCCTGAAAGGATTCATATGGATCCATTTGGAAGCTTGTGTGGAATTTACTTTCATAAGATAACTCAACCAGCAGTAGATGTTAGTATAATCCTTCATTGATATCCATAGAACATACCTCAACATATATTACAGTGCCTAAATAGTTTGGCCTGATTGGAAATAATTTTTTGAATGACAGACCCTACTAATGTTTAGATTTGTGTTTAGGGAATATTATACACTATTCCAGAACAAAGAGGTGAATCTTACATCTCGACAATGTAAAATGTATATTTGTACTCTATGTAGCCTTGACAAATCTATAATGTATATTTGTTCAAGTTGATATAGTGAGATATCCTCTTGAATTTAAATACAGTGATTTGTCTTTTAAAGATGATCCAAAACAAACCACATAACATTATTTCCTTAGGATGCCTTTAGAAGTATGGTGACACTATCCATGGTGATGTTTTCCCATTTTCATATTATTATGGGTTATAGTTTCATCATCCTATTAGATTATTTTCCTTCATTTTTCAATTGATTACATAACCGGAACATTGATGTATATTCAGCAGCATCTTTCTTCATATTGTTTCACCAATATTGCTCTCAGAGATCTTGATCCATTTTTTTTCTTCCTGTGTGCTTAGAGGTTGTTGCGTTATATGCATTATTCTGAATCACATTAATTTTCTCTCGATTTTTATGGTACATAATGTTTTGGAAAAAATATTATGAATTCTTCCTCATCAATTTCTACCTCTATGGATTTATAATTTATAACAGTGTCTACCTTCTTCTGAATTTCCAAATAATTTATTTTATAATAATTTATATTATCCAATTTGGATGGTTATAAAAAGTTTGAGAAAGAATTAATGATGTTATTTATATAATGATTCTTATATGCGTCCATTGATTATATAAGAGGATTAGGTCCTTCTTAATTTGCAACCTTCATAATGATGCATGATCATTTCTAGTTCGAGTATCTTTTCCCTTTGTTTTCCTAACTAGGATAGTAGTGGATTGAGTAGTCATAATACATGATGAGCTCTAACCATATTCACAGGATCATATAAAGAAAATTTTGTGTGAATATATATTTGTAGATATTATGACCAGTATATAACTCACACTTCACCCCATAGAGATAATGATCCTAGTTTTTCTATGTGAAGATCACAACTCCAAACTCCAAATCATTTGTGGGATTTTTTTTCTCATTAATTTACAAATGCCTCGTGGTGTGGGCTATCACATTATAATTTTTCATTAGAAAACTACCTCATAACTTCACTAAATAGACACTTTATATTACCATCTTTTCCTCACTTGTCTGTAGCGTGACTAATGGTGTATTGATAAGAAACTTTTTCAACCCTTCGAAGCAGTCTTCTTAGTCACTGGTCCAAAAAAGTTCCCCTTTTTGATTTAGCATTTTTAGTGGGTTACACAATAATGGGAGTTTCTTCAAAAATATTTGGTAATACCCATTTAGATCCGGGTAACTACTGATCTATATTACTTATTTTGTCATGTGTCCCACTTAGATTTCCTATTTTTGGGATGTTTCCAAATATATTACTTTACTAGTGATAACATTCCACAGGAATGAAACATCCTCTGTCACGAACTCACAAATATTATACATTTCATATATCTTCTCCCTCTATATGGTATTTACACCATAATTCAAATAATCATCATGTCCCTCTTTAATGTTTGAGTATATAAAAATATCACCAATAATACTACCAAAAAAATTCATGGTAATCTCTAAAGATTCTATAAATTATGTCCATAAATATTACTGGAGTGTAAGTTAGTATGAAAGGCATCACTGTGATCACATTGTGTCTATACGACGTTTGAATATTGTCTTGTGAATAACTTCTTTTTTCAATTATAATATGTGGTATCATGACCATATGTACACATTAGTGAAATAAATTTCCCCTTGAAGGTTTTCTAAAAAATCATGTATCTGTGGTACAGTATAATTATTCATTATCATGGTTTTTTGTGATCTTTATAATCAATTCATAGGTTCATTATTCCATCCTTATTCTTGTTGAAGAGGATTGTTGAACCCATTGTAAATAAGTAGGAATATAAAACCCTTTTCTAGGTTCTCTTGTAATAGCTTCTTCAACTCCTCCAACTCAATATTGACTAATATAGAATGTTTCTTTCAAATAGGCAGAGATCCAAGAATATGTTCAATTGGGAACTCAACCTCTCAATCTGGATTATGACTATAAAATTCTTCATATAACAAATAAATGTTGTTCCTCACAATGGTCATGAAATCTATCATGATTATATCCCTTTTCTCAATCATTTGATCTTGATATTCTCATAAGGAAATAATATCCTCAATTCAGAAAATGATTCTGATGGAGATTCATCATTCTCCCTACACATGGGTAGAATTGGAGGATTCATCAGTATCTGAAGAGTGATATCTCTTTGTAGAATGTTTCTTTTGGATTTGGGTAATTATATCCAATCAGTTTCCAATATAGAATTAAATTACACCAAGGAAGTAATTAATGATTTTTTGGGAGGTTTTGTCCACAAACATAATTCAGGGGAATTATACACAATGGATTTAATAATTTCCCCATTTTCTATTCCCACATATACATCAATTTCTATATTTTTAGTTTGTTTTTGAGTATGTCTGTTAAAATATCTAGATATGAATGAATGCATAAAACCATAATCCAAGAGTACATTTGATATTCTTGAAGGAATATCTAGGCTACCAATCACAATGTCAGTTTCAGGATCTACCTCAATAACAGTGATGGTATAATCCTTCCCTTTATCATTTGGATTTGGTTGCTACTAATTCTGATTATCCTCAAGGATGTGAGGATTTGTGTGCTCTCTTTTATTGTTCCTATGTTATTAATATTTGAAGCATTGAAGCATAGGCTGTTCTAACCCTTCATCCACCAAATTTTCTCGAATCCCCATTCTTCTTTGATATTCATGAGCTTTGTGTCCTTCTATTCCACATATAATAGATTTTACTGTATTTCATTAGAAATTACCACAATTTTCTTCCCATATTTTTTTACATTTTAGTAGTTGAGGTTTCATCAACCTTTTTTTAGATCCTTCATCTTAAAACTCCATGTTTCATTTTTTTTCTCAATATCTTTAATACAATTCTCCAAAATTCAACTCCACTTAGATAGAAAATCAAACAACTTATTCACAAATATCAATCTCTATAATTTATTGAGATTTTTAAATGTGTGTTTTTAATCCACTAATGAATTTATATATTTTAATATCATTTTTCATAATAATACCCATTATTTAGCTTAAATGGCATGAGAATTTTTTTTCATAAGCTATCAAATATTTAACTTCATTTTTCATTAGCTATATCAATTCTCTCTTCAAATTTGTCTAAAAAGGTCAAGGGATATACTTATTAAAAAGTATTTCCTTAATTAATTAACACTCAATATCATCAATTTCTTTTGTCAGAATCTAGTCTTTAATTTGTTCCCTCCGTTGGTAATCATTTATATCTAAATGATAAACTACTCGATTCACCTTCTCTGTATAATAACAGAGAAGAACATAAAATTTCTTATCTATTGAGATTACCCACTATTCCTTGACTAGTGGAAGTGAAGTTCCACAAAACATCACTGGTCGTTGCCTCATAAAATACAAACTGAATGCTTTTTGGACATAGACCGTCATTTATGGGATGAAGTGGAACCCATGACATCACCGAATTAGATAAAAAAAGAGACGGAATAGATCAAAAGATAAAGACTAAAAACACCCCACACTACAAAAGAGATGCTCCTCCCAGTAAAAAAATATTAAATCTAGTTTCCGCTGCCTCAAAGATTTAATAGATAGATGTCTCGTGGAAAAATTCATGGACCTGGAACTGATGGTCGATGACATACCCTCTCAAACATCCAATTATGAATAGCCCTGAAACTGGATAAAACAGTTTCCCTACACCTCATCTGAAACATATTTCATGTAGACAATTGGTTGAAAAATCCCTTGTGTGGTGGACCACCAAGGAAAAAAAATTCAAAGAATGAAAAAACCAACCATCCACCAATAAAAATAATGAAATTCCTCCTATGATTATCTAAGAAGAATTCTTCATGAGTTTGAACCTGCTAAAACTGACCCTAACATAATGAAAAAACGAATTCACAAGTAAGAACCAAACATTCATCATCATCAATTTCCAAACAATCCTTAGAATTCTTGATCCATGATTATATCCTAGTGCATCAAACCACCAAAATCAAAATCAACCTTCAAACCTCAACTGAAGACTACAACACATCACTAGAACTGAATCCAAAGACTATGCCCCATTTGCAGGACACCCGCTGACACCAAACCACCGAAAACCAAAGAAAAATAAAAACATGGAAGGATAAATTCGAGTCTTCATCACCTAGGAGGGGAAGAGAAAACTGTACCTTGAGGGAGAAGTGCCTTTGAGAAGAACCAAGCAGACTTAAGCCAACAACGCCGCTCTGGTATTGGATCAGGACAAATAGAAACCACATAGGAATCCTCAATAGATTTGATACGGAAAAAACCACTTGAAGAATAAGGGGAATGTGGGGAATGACTGGGAAATATGACAACAACACCACTGATACGACACTCGCAATGATTTTTGTAACAACCTGAGATTTTATAAGATATATTCTTTTTAATTTCATTTATATCTTCTGTTTTACGCTATACCAAGATTATCATGAACTATACGGAACACCATATTAGCTTGCAGTATATGTAACACTAATCTTGGATCGTGTTACACACAATTTCAAGTTTGTTTGATAGAAATTATTCTACCCAACATTGAGTATATATATATTCAATGTATTAATGAAATATGGTTCAATTTTGTAATGCGCAATAACAAAGGAGTCTTGCACTACATGAAACCCTGACTTGGCTTGTATTACACGCAATCGCGACCTTCCTCGATAGCGTGTGTTGTACGCAATATTGAGTTTTACTAAACAACATTATATTATTATAATATTATTATGAACTAGCTGTTATGAATAGTATAATCTAAATTTTGAGTTTTATAACATTATTATTCATCTTACACATTTTCTAGAACATGGTATAAGAACAAAATAATTTTTTCGTGTAAAATAACTATTTTTTAGAAAATGCAGTTTTACCACCTTTTGATGGAGCACCCACTTTAAATCTAGTTTTTGACATGTTTATATTTTAGATTTTGCAAAATAATATTCTTCTTTTGAATCAGGATATAAAAATTTACATTGGATAATGTTTTGATATTTTTATGATAACTAAAATATTTTATTGAATAGTAAAAACACGCTATATTTTAATTAAAAACAACTTTTTTCATCGTAATAATTTATATGGTTAAATTATAAAAATGATTGGTTTTAAAGTATAAATAGAATATATTTTTACCATTTAATATAATTTATGGAATTATCATTGATTTTACCTTTCATTCGTGTGTTAAATCATTTCAGTCTTTTGCAATGTTTTAAACAAAAACCCGTTTTCTTTCGACAACGGGGTTAATTTTAATTTAATTTCTGCAACTTCTGTGTATTGAATTCGGAAAAATGGATTCAATATTTTTAATCAGTGGGTCCAAATTATGTTAATAAGCAACTTTTTATTTTTGGGTATTATGAATAGTAACTATGGTAAATTTTATTTACCATAGTTAAAGGTAAATCGAGTAATTAGGGGTAGATATAAGATTATAAAATTACCATAACACCTGCCAAAATTCTATTGGATGACTAAAAGTCAACCCATATAACATAAGGGTCGGATTAGATTCATTTAATGGACTTTTTTAAATGAAAATAATTTAATTATTCTTAAAACCAAAGAAAGTGACAACATGTCACTTTCTTAAATCTTATAAGTATAATAATTTTAATTTAGTGATAAACTTAATGAAACTTCAAAAATGAATAGTTTCCATAAATATAATACAATTATCTAAATCATATGAATTTATTTAGAATTTTTAGGGATTAAATAATTATCATTTTTTATGACACAATAGTGATGTTGAAATTATTTTATTAATTAAAATATCAAATAAATGGTTTTACAAATATTAAAATAAATATTATATGAACTATTTAATATGCTCCACTACTTTTCTAGACACATATGTCATTTTATGAATCTTATAATGCTTTTATTTGGAACACATCTTTTGTATATATTTTATTTAAATTCATGTAAATGAATAGTGTCAAAATTGACACTGTTGTTATTTTATAAAAATAACATATTATAAAATTGTTTCAAAATCACAAAAAGCTTTAAAAATTATAAATTAGAATTTATATGGTCTAAAATTTCATAAAGTTTCAAATTATGGAAAACTCACAACACATATGTAATTATTTATAATAATTTAAAATTTAGAATATTATTACCATAAATAAAATTAAATTGATAAATAAGGATAAATTAAGTTGATAATGTTTAAAATAAATTCTTAACATGTCTAAATTTTATTGGTTGATGAGATTAAAACCCTAGATCATCTAATATTCTAATATGAGTAATTTTGGAAGTTTTAGGAGGCTTTGAGATTTAATATAAACTAACATTTCTTATATTTCCAATGGTCCCCCTATCATCCCTTATAAAAGGGAACCTCCTCCCTCTCCTCCTCACACCAATTTGAGCCTTCAATCTCATTCAACCCTGGACCATTTCAATTAACCACTTCCCTAGAAACATCCTAGAGGTCCTGGTCTTCTTCAAAGACCAATTTTAGTTCCCTAAGAGGAGGTCTCAAAGAGGCGCTTCAATGAAGTGGTAATGTCTGTTACCAATTCTTTCAACTTTATTTCGTCTTCTAATTATTCTAATTTAGTTGTTTAATAATTAAGTAATAACATAAATATCACTAATATACTTATATGTTATTATAAATATTAAACAACCCCATTTCACCTTCTATCCATCCTATAGAAAATGAAATCTCTGCGCGTGTGTACGTACGGAATACCGTCTCCACGCAGTGATGTAATATGTTTTTCCACCAACACCTTAATTGGATGGGTATAATGGTGTAAAGAAAAACTATATATGGTTATTATAATATCATACTGATTTTGACATATTATACCATCCACCCCAATTCTATTCAATAATTATTGGAATGATATCATCGCTCGTGCGTACGTACGGATTACCGTCTCCACGATGCGATGCGATTCATTTTCCATGTTAGCAATACATGAATGATTTTGAATTTTATATAATGAATAATAATGAAATATATGACATAATAATTCTATTGGATATAAGTATATATATATTTATGTCATCTATTTAGTTTCATTCAATTCATTAAGGAAACAAAAAAAGCATTCATGCGTACGTACGACATACCGTCTCCATGAACGGTGTATTTCATTCCTTTTATTAATCTATAATATATATGTATGTGATGAATATATATTATATATAAATCATTTTTTACATTATGTAATTATCTAAATCAGGATATAAGTAATAATATCAAGAACGACAAGTTGAAACACATACGATAAATGAAATGATTTTACCCAAAACACTGCTTTAACATGGAATTTACAAAAGAACGGGTAATATAAATTCATAAGTGAATCATATATGATACCATATCAATTAATATGATTATTTATTAAGTCAATGACATTATTTAAATCATTATACAGGAGGTTTGGATCCATACGAAGCATATCAGACCTAAGGTAAGGGATAACCTTTCCAATCTCATTCTTATCTGAGATTGTTTATTCGTAAGTATTTGCTGGGGTTATTGTTATCATCCAAGTTCATGTTTTCTAAAAGTGTTTTTATGTATGTTTAATATCATTTTTACCCATTTTATCTTTTACTACATGGTATGTAAGGAATCTTTTCTTTTTTCATGTTACGAGGTACTTTTTGACTTTTTCGACAAAAGTACGAGGAGAATGTTTTTTTAACTTATACGGCATGAAAGGATTTTTTACGATTTTATAAAGCCTTATTTTCATTAAGCTTCATCGAAAATATTTCATGAAAATTTTCAACAAAATATTTTTCTTTTAAAATTGCACGATGTTTTTTGAAAAGAAATTGATTTTGAAGAAGAAATGATATTTTCATCAAGAATTCATTTCAAGTGTTTTATCAAAAGCATTTTCCATCTAAGATGACATTATTTCATATGTGTATGTTTCAAGTATAATGTCTCTATTATTTACATGGTTTCACTTTTCTTATTATGAAATGATATCCATTTCTTTTATATGGATTATGTGATGATGGGATGATGTTTATGGAACCCATTTTATTCGTTGGGTTATTATGAATGATGTATGTTTATTTTGTGGCACAAGTAAGAATGATTTCATTATAAGATGGATGGGACCTATATATCCCTACAATGAATTGGGTAAGATTTATATCTAATGAGATAGACATGGATGGAATGATATGTTAATCTGGTTCAGTGTTAAAGAACTGAAATGAGGAGTGAACTCGATTCAGAAAGGGACATTGTCCACTAAGATGGTCTAGGCCGCAATGTCTTGGATACTATTGAAATAAAAACATGTGTTGAATGGTTTCCACAATTACATGTTTTATTTCCATTATATTTTATCATTTTTTATGTTCCATTATGATATATTCCTTACGTACTTCCATGATTTATGTCTTTTCTCAAGATTTTGATGTTTAAATTTCATGTTCATGTTTTTGCTTCCAAATGTTTATGGATTGTTTTATGTTATCTATGTTTTCCCTTACTGAGCATTTGATCTCACCCTTTTTATGTTTTATTTTCCACAAGAAATAAATAATGGTTTTTGGTAAGGAAAAAAAAGGGGAAGATCGTTATGGGAGTTGTTAAAGATATTTCAACATGATTAGAAGTTTATATTCCGAGTTTCCAAAGACACTAAACTATTACGGTCCTTGTGTGTCTATTTTTGTTATGTATGAAGTATTACACAAAAGTAATGTAATGTAAATGTACTTCACGATTCGGGTCTCTACATTTGGTATCAGAGGAAAGGTTTAGTCAACCTTTGGAAACTAGGATGCGAAAACATTAGTGAGATCCCTAGAGATATTTCTAAGGTATGTCCAGGGATGTCCCTAAGGATAAGTATACGTATAGGATATAGTCCTAGAACAACAGTAACGATCTTAGAATTTAACCTAATATGTTAGATATTGATGGTACTCCCCCTTTACTATGTTTTTTTCCCTAGAATTATTTTTTCCTCTCACACTATTCTTTTTTGGGTTTTAGAAAATGGCTGGAAACAGGAGGATTTCCGATAATGGAGGATATGACGGACAATGGAATGATATTCTTCATGAGTAACCAAATGAAACGGGATTTGGAAGTCCAAACATCGTTATTTTTCCTAATCATCAATATCATAATATGATCAATAATCTAAACATTGGTCAGTTTCCCGACTCAGATAATAAGAGAAATATGGAGTTTCATGGTGATCATAGAGGAAAGAAAGTTCAATTTCCCTCATGTAAATCATGTGGGAAGAGGCATCATGGAGATTGTTTCAAAGGAACTCGAAGATTCTTTGGGTGTAGATAAGAAGGACACAAATCCTGTAAGTGCAAAGGAAAAGGTTTAGTTAACACCATGTACAAGGATAATGGTATTGATACGACATCAACAATGATTAGATGTTTTAAATGTGGAATGTATGGGCATTATAAAAACCAATGCCCTAAGGGAAAATCTCATGAAGAGAATCAGCATGGTCATGTGAGTAGTATTTATGTGGATGATGATGAAGAGACTACAAATGAAATATGAGATGAATGAAATGATGAAGCTCAGTCAATGTTTTAAGAAGTTAGTGGAATGATTGTATGTTTATAAATAATAATGTATGGTACTATGGAATAAAGAATCATCTAAGTTTTGTTGAACTATTATTTTTCCTAAAGTATTTCAAAGTATTTTTTGAATAGTACCGGTAACCATGGAAATATATTCAGATATTTTTGGAAAGTAGATTATATGCACATAATTAAGGGATAAGAAGATAATGAGATGATTGATTGTATTCATGAGATCATGACTGATATAAGGACTAAGTGATATTATGGTTTGATTATATATATTTATTGGGATTATTGTATGTGGAAAGAGTTACCTTTTGACAGTATTTATTTATCACTAAGGTTCTATGGTAATTCATGTTTCAAGAGAATATATGACTAAGGTATTCATATTTTTGGAATACAACCAACAAGATATATCTTATGATATATGTGGGATAAATGCTTGTATTCACATTCTTGGTAGATAACCTTTCTAGTAATTGTTTTCTTTATACTATGAGCTTGGACCGAAGTATTTTAGAAAAGCCTAAATATTGTAATGGATTGTGTTGGACATAAGTTAGTATTGTTTAACGATAGAACAATTTTTGATTTTATTAATGGGATGTTACAGTAATGTTGTTTTAGAAAAAGGACAACCTGCAGGACATGCGACATCCCATCGCGTCGGACAAGGCTGTGGGAATCGAACCCACAACTGAAGTGTGATTGGCCTTTATCACCTACCACTGGCCTACAAGAAGTCCCTAGTTAGTAGAAAGTAGTTTTACATTATTAAGCGGTATGATATATAATGTATAAGGTCATTTTTGGAATCATATATGATTAAACTCACTATATATGGACTTTTGTATATTTGATAACTTTTGATAAACTTTTGTTTGAAACAGATGGAATGACCCATCATTGTATCACATGATCTGTTAACACTTCACAAATAACAAATTCAACTTCATTTATTTAAGAGATGAAGTGGAAATTGTTCAAAGCACGAACAACAGTGAGATTGTACCAAAATCAAGAAAGTATTTCTTATAATGCAATATTTTCAACTGTAGGGAAATGATATTGAAAACCAAAAATTTTCTCCTAGTGCTCTTATATCCGATTAATCAGATGGTACCTTATATCATTACAAATTTATGGCTTTGTGATTGATGGCTTTTAGATATCCATGTTCTCTACCACTCTCCATTAGAACATGATGGTTATATTTTTCTTCCATATCCATATTTTCACCTATGTTCTCCTATATGGAAACCCAGTGATGAGTTACTTTGGGTAATCTTTACATTTCATACATTAATTTTTAAAATTATGTTTTAGTATTCCTTTTTACGATGTGGGTTTCTATGAATAGTAAACGATTTATAACCCTGATGAATTTCGAGGGAGAAATTCATTTTAACGGGGGTAGAATTTAACATCTTTAGATTTTATAATATATATTCTTTTTAATTTCTTTAATATCTTCTGTTGTACTCTACACCAAGATTATCTTGCATTATACGCAACACTATATTTGCTTGCAGTATACGCAACAATAATCTTGTATCGTGTTACACACAATTTCAAGTTTGTTTGATAGTAGTTATTCTATGAAAAATTGAGTATATGTATATATATTCAATGTATTAATGAAATATGGTTGGATTTTGTTATACACAACAACAAAGGAGTCGTTCACTACACGCAATCGCGACCTTCCTCGATAGCGTGTGTTGTACGCAATACCAGGATTAACTAAAAAACAATATATTGTTATAATATTATTATAAACTAGCTGTTATGAATAGTATAAACGAAATATTGAATTTTATAACCTTATTATTCATCTTACACAGTTTCTAGAACATGGTATAAGAACAAAATAATTTTTTTTTGGGTAAAATAAGTAATTTTCAAAAAAATGCAGTTTTGCCACCTTTTGATGGCGTACCCATTTTAAATCTAGTTTTTGACATGTTTATAAGTTCAATTTTACAAATTAAACTTCTTATTTTGAATCATGATATAAAAATTTACATTGGATAATGTTTTGATATTTTTCTGATAACTTTCATATTTTAATGAATAATAAATACACGCTATATTTTAATTAAAAAAATGTTTCATCGTAATAATTTACATGGTTAAATTATAATAATGAATGATTTTAAAGAATAAATATAACATATTTTTACCATTTAATATAATTTATGTCATTATCATTTATTTTACCATTAATTCGTAGGTTAAATAAATTCAGTCTTTTTTAATGTTTTAAACAAAAACCCGTTTTCTTTCGACAACGGGATTAATTTTAATTTAATTTCTGATACTTTTGTGTATTGAATTTGGAAAAATGGATTCCATATTTTGAATCATTGGGTCCAAATTATGTTAATAAGATACTTTTTATTTTTGGGCATCATTAATAGTAACTACGGTAAATTTTATTCACTATAGTTAAAGGTAAATCGGGTAATTAAGGGTAAATATAAGATTATAAAATTACTCTAACACCTGCCAAAATTCTATTGGATGACTAAACGTCGACCCCTATCACCTTGGGGTCGTATTAGATTCATATAATGGACTTTTTTCCATGAAAATAATTTAATTATTATTAAAACCAAAGAAAGTGAAAACATGTCACTTTCTTAAATCTTATAAGAATAATGATTTTAATTTAGTGATTAACTTAATGGAACTTCGAACATAAATACTATACATAAATCTAACAAAATTATCTACATAATATTAATTTATTTAGAATTTTTAGGGATTAAATAATTATCATTATGTATGACACAATTTGGATGTTGAAATAATTTTATTAATTAAAATATCAAATAAATGGTTTTAAAAATATTAAAATAAATATTATATGAACTATTAAATGTTATCCACCAATTTTACAGATAAATAGCACATTTTATTAATCTATTAAAGCTTTTAGTTTGAACATATAATTTTTATATATTTTATTTAAATTCAAATAAATGAATAGTGTCAAAATTGACACTATTGTTATTTTATAAAAATAACATATTATAAAAATGTTTAAAAATAAAAAAAATATATAAAAATTATAAATTAAACTCTATATTGTCTAAAATTTTATAAAGTGTAAAATTATGGAAAATTAATAACACATATGTAATTATTTATAACAATTTAAAATTTAGAATATTATTACCACAAATAAAAGTAAATTGATAAATAAAGATAAATTAAGTTGATAATGTTTAAAATAAATTCCTAACATGTATAAATTGTATTGGTTGATGATATTACTACCCCATCTCATCTATTTTTTGTATATGAGTCATTTTGGATGTTTTTAAGAGGGTTTGGGATTTAATATAAACTAATATTTCTTATATTTCCAAAGGTGCCCCTCTCCTCCCTTATAAAAGGAAACCTCCTCCCTCTCCTCCTCACACCAATTTGAGCCTTCAAGATCGCCCAAACCCTTCCCATTTCACTTCCCCACTTCCCTAGAAACATCCTAGAGGCCCTAGTTCTATTCAAACACAAAGTTTAGTTCCCTATGCGGAGGTCACAAAGAGGCGCTTCAAAGAAGAGGTAATGTTTGTTATCGATTCTTTCAACTTTATTTCTTCTTATAATTCTTATTCATTAGTTGTTTTATTATGAAGTAATAAAATTAGTATCACTCATATACTTATATGTAATTATAAATTTGAAGAAACCCCATTTCACTTTCTATCCATCCTATGGAAAACGAAATCTCTGCGTGTGCGTACGTACAGAATACCATCTCCACGCCGTGGTGTAATTTATTTTTCCACCAACCCCTTACATGGATGGGTATAATGATGTAATGAATAACTATATATGGTTATTATAACATCATACTGATTCTGATATATTATACCATCCACCCCAATTCTATTCTATAATTATGGGAATGATATCATCGCTCGTGTGTGCGTACAGATTATCGTCTCCCTGACGCGATGAGATTCATTATCCATGTTAACCATACATGAATGATTATAAAGTTTATATGACGAATAATAATGAAATATATGACATTATAATGCTACTGGATTTATGTATATATATATGTATGTTATCTATTTAGTTTCATTGAATTCAATAATGAAAAGAAAACAGCGTTCATGCGTACATACGGCCTACTGTCTCCATGAATGGTGTATTTCATTCCCTTTATCGATCTATAATATATATGTATATGATGAATATATATTATATAAAAATCATGTTTTACATTCTGTAATTATGTAAATCAGGATATAAGTAATAATATCAAGAATGAAAAGTCGAAACACATACGATAAATGAAATGATTTTACCCAAAACACTGCTTTAACATGGAATTTACAAAAGAACGGGTAATATAAAGTCATAAGTGAAACATATATGATATCATAACATTGAATATGATTATTTAATAATTTAATGACATTATTTAAATCATTATAAAGGAGGATCAGATCCGTACGAAGCATATCAGACCTAAGGTAAGGGATAACCTTTCCAATCTCATTCTTATCCAAGATTGTTTATTCGTAAGTATTTGCTGGGGTTATTGTTATCATCCAATTTCATGTTTTCTAAAAGTGTTTTTATAAATTTTTAATTTCCTTTTGACCATTTTTTTCTTTTACTACATGGTATGTAAGGAATCTTTCTTTTTTTTACATTATGAGGTACTTTTTGACTTTTCCAAAAAAGTATGAGGAGAATGCTTTTTTACTTATACAGCATGAAAGTATTTTTTACGGTTTTATAAAGAATTATTTTCATGAAGCTTCATCCAAATTATTTCATGACTATTTTAAACAAAATCTTTTTTTTTAAAAATTTCATGATGTGTTGTGAAAATAAATTGATTTTGAAGAAGAAAGGATATTTTCCTCGAGAATTCATTTCAAGTGTTTTATCAAAACCATTCTCCATCTAAGATGACCTTATTTCATATGTGTATTTTTCAAGTATAAAGTCTCTATGATTTACATGGTTTCACTTTTCTTATTATGAAATGATATACATTTCTTTTATATGGATTATGTGATGATGGGATGATGTTTATGAAACCCATTTTATTCGTTGGGTTATTATGAATGATGTATGTTTATTTTGTGGCACAAGTAAGAATGATTTCATTATGAGATGGGTGGGACCTATATCTCCCTCAAATGCATTGGGTAAATATTTATATCTCATAAGATAGACATTTCTGGAATGGTAAGTTAATTTGGTTCTGTGTTACAGGTCTGAAATGAGGAGTGAACTCGATTCAGAATGGGACTTTGTCCATTAAGATGGTCTTGGAAACAATGCCTTGGATACTATGGAAATCATAACATGTGCTGAATGGTTTCCACAATTACATATTTTATTCCTGTTATATTTTATCATGTTTGATGTTCCATTATGATATAAGCCTTACGTACTTCCACGATTTATGTCTTTTCTCAAGCTTTTGATGTTTAAATTTCATGTTCATGTTTTTGCTTCCAAATGTTTATGAATTGTTTTATGTTCTCTATGTTTGCCCTTACTGAGCATTTGAGCTCACCCTTTTTATGTTTTATTTTCCCCAGGAAATAAAGAATGTTTTTAGGTAAGGAAATAAAAAGGGGAAGATCATTATGGGAGTTGTTGAAGACATTTCCACATGATTAGAAGTTTATATTCCGAGTTTCCAAAGACAATAAACTATTACGGTCCTTGCGTGTCTGTTTTTATTGTGTATTAAGTATTCTGAAAAAGTAATGTAATGTCCATGTATGTCAGGTTTCGGGTCTCTACGGTTGGTATCAGAGGAAAGGTTTAGTCAACCCTTGGAAACTAGGATGCGAAAACATTAGTGCGATCCCTAGAAATATTTCTAAGGTATGTCTAGGGATGTCCTTAAGGAGAAGTATACATATAGGATTTAGTCCTAGAACTACGGTAATGATCTTAGAATTTCACCTATGATGTCAGATATTGATGGTACTCCCCCTTTACTATGTTGTTTTCCCTAGCATGATTTTTGCCTCTAACACTATTCTTTTTTTGGGTTTTAGAAAATTGCTGGAAACAGGAAGATTCACAATAATAGAGGATATGACGGACAATGGAATGATATTCTTCATGAGAAACCAAACGAAACGGGATTTGGAAGTCCAAACTTCATTATCATGCCTAATCAGAAATCTCATAAAATGATCAATAATCTCAACTTTGTTATGTTTCCCGACTCAGATAATAAGAGAAAGATGGAGTTTCATGATGATCATAGAATAAAGAAAGTTCAATTTCCCTCATGTAAATCATGGGGGAAGAGGCAGAAGGGAGATTGTTTCAAAGGAACTAGAAGATGTGTTGGGTGTGGAAAAAAGAAGGACACAAAGCCAGTAAGTGAAATGGAAAAGGTTCTGTTAACACCATGGAAAATGAAAATGGTATTGCTACGACATCAAAAATGATTAGATGTTTTAAATATGGAATGTATGGGCATTATACAAACCAATGCCCTAATGGAAAATATCATGAAGAGAATCAGAATGGTCATATGAGTAGTTTTTATGTGGATGATGATGAAGAGACTACAAATGAAATATGAGATGAAAGAAATGAGGAAGCTCAGTCAATGGTTTAAGAAGTTTGTGGAATGATTGTATGTTTATAAAGAATATGGAATAAAGAATCATCTAAGGATTGTTACACTATTGTTTTTCCTATAGTATTCTAAAGTATATGTTTAATGGTACCTGTAACCATGGAAGTTTATTCAAATATTTCTGGAAAGTATATGATATGCACATAATGAAGGGATAAGAAGATAATGAGAGGTTTGATTGTATTCATGAGCTCATGACTGATATAAGGAATAAGTGATATTATGGTTTAATTATATATATTTTTTGGGATTTTGGTATGTGGAAAGAGTTAACATTTGACAGTATTCATGTTTTCACTAAGGTTCTATGGTAATTTATTTTTCAAGAGAATATATGACTAAGGTATTCATGTGTTTGGAGTACAACCAACAAGATATATCTTATGATATATGTGGGATAAATGCTTGTATTCACATTCTTGGTAGATAACCTTTCTAGTAATTGTTTTCTTTATACTATGATCTTGGACCGAAGTATATTAAATAAGCCTAAATATTGGAATGGATTATGTTGGACATAAGTTAGTATTGTTTAAGTATATAACTTTTTTCGATATTATTGATGGGATGTTATAGTAATGTAGTTTTAGAAAAAGGACAACGTGTAGGATGGGCAACATCCAATCACGTCGGAAAAGGATGTGGGAATCGAATGCACAACTGAAGTGTGGCTGGCCATTATCGCCTACCACTGGCCTACAGGAAGTCCCTAGTAAGTAGAAACTAGTTTTACTTTATGAAGCGGTATGATATATAATGTATAAGTTCATTTTTGGAATCGTATATGATTAACCTCACCATAGATGGACTTATGTTTATTTGATAACTTTTGTTAACCTTTTGTTTGAAACTGATGGAATGACCCATCATTCTATCACATGATCTGTTAACACTTCATGAATAACATATTTAACTCCAATTATTTAAGAGATGAAGTGGAAATTTTTTAAAGCATGAACAACAGTGAGATTGTACCAAAATCAAGCAAGTATTTCTTCTAATGAAAAATTTTCAACTTTAGGGAAATGATATTGAAAACCAAAAATGTTGTCCTAGTGCTCTTATATCCGATGAATCAGATGGTACCTTAGATCATCACAAATTTATGGCTTTTGATTGATGGCTTTTTCATATCCATGTTCTCTCCCACTCTCCATTAGAACATGATGGTTAGATTTTTCTTCCATATCAATATTTTTACCTATGTTCTCCTATACGGAAACACAGCGATGAGCTATTTTGGGTAATCATTACATTTCATACTTTTTTCTAAATTATGTTTTAGTATTCCTTTTTAAGATGTGGGTTTCTATGAATAGTAAACAATTTATAACCCCGACAAATTTCGAGGGCGAAATTCATTTTAAGGGGGGTAGAATGTAACAACATGATATTTTATAAGATATATTCTTTTTAATTTATTTCATATCTTCTTTTTTACGCTACACCAGTATTATCTTGTTCTATACACAACACCGTATTATCTGGCAGTATACGCAACACTAATCTTGGATCGTGTTACACAAAATTTCAAGTTTGTTTGATATTAGTTATTCTATGCAACATTGAGTATATATATATATTCAATGTATTAATGAAATACGGTTGGAGTTTTTTATACACAACAACAATGGAGTCATTCACTACATGAAACCCTGACTTGGCTTGCATTACATGCAATCACGACCTTCCTCGATAGCGTGTGTTGTACGCAATACCGGGTTTTACGAAACAACGATATATTATTATAATATTATTATGAACTAGCCGTAATGAATAGTATAAACTAAATTTTTAATTGTATAACATTATTATTCATCTTACATATTTTCTAGAACATGGTATAAGAACAAAATAAATTTTTCGGGTAAAATAAGTATTTTTCAAAAAATGCATTTTAGCCGCCTTTTGATGGCGCACCAAATTTAAATGTATTTTTTGTAATGTTTATAATTTTAATTTTACAAAATAAACTTCTTCTTTTGAATCAGGATATAAAAATTTACATTGGATAATGTTTGGATATTTTTCTGATAACTTTCTTATTTTAATGAATAGTAAAAACACGTTATATTTTAATTAAAAATAATTTTTTTCATCGTAATAATTTATATGGTTAAATAATAATAATTAATGGTGTTAAAGTATAAATAGAATATATTTTTAACATTTAATATAATGTATATCATTATAATTTATTTTACCTTGAATTCGTAGGTTAAATCAATTCAGTCTTTTGCAATGTTTTAAACAAAAACCCATTTTTCTTCGACAACGGGATTAATTTTAATTTCATTTCTGAAAATTGTGTGTATTGAATTTGGAAAAATGGATTCCAAATTTTTAATCAGTGGGTCCAAATTATGTAAATAAGCTACTTTTTTTTGGGGCATTATGAATAGTAACTACGGTAAATTTTATTTACCATAGTTAAAGGTAAATCGGGTAATTAATGGTAAATATAAGATTATAAAATTGCCCTTACTACTACCAAAATTCTATTGGATGACTAAAAGTCGACCCATATCACCTAAGGGTCGGATTAGATTCATTTAATGGACTTTTGTCCATGAAAATAATTTAATTATTATTAAAACCAAAGAAAGTGACAACATGTCACTTTCTTTAATCTTATAAGTATAATAATTTTAATTTAGTGATACACTTAACGAAACTTCAAACATAAATAGTATCTAGAAAGATAATACAATTATATACATCATATTAATTTATTTAGAATTTTTAGGGATTAAATAATTATCCTTAATTATGACACAATAGTGATGTTGAAATTAATTTATTAATTAAAATATCAAATAAATGGTTTTAAAAATATTAAAATAAATATTATATGAACTATTTAATGTGCTCCACTAATTTTCTAGATACATATGACATCTTATGAATCTATTAAATCTTTTAGTTTGAACATTTATTTTTTATATATTTTATTTAAATGCAAATAAATGAATTGTGTCCAAATTGACACTATTGTTATTTTATAAAAATAACATATTATAAAATTGTTTAAAAATCAAAAAAAATATTTAAGAAATATAAATCAAAATTTATATGGTCGAAAATGTCATAATGTTTCCAAATATGGAAGATTCACAACATATATGTAATTATTTATAATAATTTAAAATTTAGAATATTATTACAACAAATAAAATTAAATTGATAAATAAGGATAAATCAAGTTGATAATGTTCAAAATAAATTCATAACATGTCTCAATTTTATTCGTTGATGCTATTACAAATCTATATAATCTAATCTTCAGATATGAGTCATTTTGGAAGTTTTTATGAGGTGTTGGGATTTAACATAAACAAATATTTCTTATATTTCCAAAGGTGCCCCTCTCCTCCCTTATAAAAGGGCACCTCCTACCTCTCCTCCTCACACCAATTTGAGCCTTAATGCTCGGCCAAAACCTGCCCATTTCACTTCACCACTTCCCTAGAAACATTCTAGTGGTCTTGGTCTTCTTCAAAGACCAGTTTTAGTGCCCTAAGAGGATGTCTCAAAGAGGCGCTTCAAAGAAGAGGTAATGTATGTTTCTGATTCTTTCAACGTTATTTCTTCTTCAACTTCTTCTTATTCAGTTGTTTAATTATGAAGTAATAACGTCGGAATAACTCATATACTGATATGTTATTATAAATATAAAGCAAACCCTTTTCACCTTCTATCCATCCTACGGAAAATGAAATCTCCGCGCGTGCGTACGTACGGAATACCGTCTCCACGCCGTGGTGTAATATGTTTTTCCACCAAAACCATACATGGATGGGTATAATGGTGTAAAGAATAACTATTTATGGTTATTATAATATCATACTGATTCTGATATATTATACCATCCACTCCAATTCTATTCAATAATTATGGGAATGATATAATCGCTCGTGCGTACGTACGGATTACCGTCTCCAGGACGCGATGCGATTCATTCTCCATGTTAACGATACATGAATGATTATAAAGTTTATATAATGAATAATAATGAAATATTTGACATAATAATTCTACTTTATTTATGTATATATATATATGTATGTCATATATTTAGTTTCATTCAATACAATAAGGAAATGAAAACAGCGTTCATGCATACGTACAACCTACCGTCTCCAGGAACAGTGTATTTAATTCCTTTTATCGATCTATAATATATATGTATATGATGAATATATATTATATATAAATCTTGTTTTACATTATGGAATTATTTAAATCAGGAAATAAGTAATAACATCAAGAACGACAAGGCGAAACACATACGATAAATGAAATGATTTTACCCAAAACGCTGCTTTAACATGAAATTTACAAAAGAACTGGTAATATAAAGTTATAAGTGAAACATATATGATATCAAAAAAATTAATATGATTATGTAACAAGTAAATTACATTATTTAAATCATTATACAAGAGGTTTGGATTCATACAAAGCATATCAGACCTAAGGTAAGGGATAACCTTTCCAATCTCATTCTTATCCGAGATTTTTTTATTCGTAAGTATTTGCTGGGGTTGTTGTTATCATCCAAGTTCATGTTATCTAAAAGTGTTTTTATGTATCTTTAATGTCATTTTTACTCATTTTGAATTTTACTACGTGGTATGTAAGGAATATTTCGTTTCTTACGTTGTGAGGTACTTTTTGAATTTTCCAACAAAAGTACGTGGAGAATGTTTTTTTAACTTATATGGAATGAAATGATTTTTTAAGGTTTTATAAAGCCTTATTTTCAGGAAGCTTCATACAAAATATTTCATGAATATTTTCAACAAAATCTATTTCTTTTAAAATTGCATTATGTTTTGTGAAAAGAAATTTATTTTGAAGAAGAAAGGATATTTCTTTCAAGAATTCATTTCAAGTGTTTTATCAAAACCATTTTCCATCTAAGATGACATTATTTCATATGTGTATGTTTCAAGTATAAAGTATCTATGATTTAAATCTTTTCACTTTTCTTATTATGAAATGATATCCATTTATTTAAATGGATTTTGTGATGATGGGATGATGTTTCTGAAACCCATTTTATTCATTCGGTTATTATGAATGATGTATGTTTATTTTGTGGCACAAGTAAGAATGATTTCATTATGAGATGGGTGGGACCTATATCTCCCTCAAATTAATTGGGCAAATATTTATATCTCATGAGATAGACATGGCTGGAACGGTATGTTAATCCGGTTCAGTGTTACTGTACTGAAACGAGGAGTGAACTTGATTCAGATAGGGACTTTGTCCCCTAAGATGGTCTTGGAAACAATGCCTTGGCTACTATGGAAATCATAACATGTTCTGAATGGTTTCCACAATTACATGTTTTATTCCCATTATATTTTATCATGGTTGATGTTCTATTATGATATATGCCTTATGTACTTCCATGATTTTTTCTTTTCTCAAGATTTTGATGTTTAAATTTCATGTTCAAGTTTTTGCTTCCAAATGTTTATGGATTGTTTTATGTTCTCTATGTTTTCCCTTACTGAGCATTTGATCTCACCCTTTTTATGTTTTATTTTCCTCAGGAAATAAAGAAAGGTTTTAGGTAAGGAAACAAAAAGGGGAATATCGTTATGCGAGTTGTTGAAGATATTTCAACATGATTAGAAGTTTATATTCTGAGTTTCCAAAGACACTAAACTATTACAGTCCTTGTGTGTCTGTTTTTATTATGTATAAAGTATTCAGAAAAAGTAATGTAATTTCCATGTACGTCAAGATTCGGGTCTCTACAATTCTGACCTCAGAACCTTGAAAAAAACCCAAAACCTATAAACATGAAATAACATGATCAAGATAATGGGGAAGCAATGTTGAAGAACAATCCTATCATCGCTGAAGGCTACACAAGACTCCCCCCCTTCAGAACGCCACCGTGAAACACCCTAGCATGGTGCAATGCAATAGAGACACCGCTCATAGGAAAATTTGATTCGCACCTCAACAATATTCTACATAAAAGACATGATTTCCAATTTCTCTCTCTTAGCATAATTATGAAGTTCAAATTATTCAGGTTATTGTTCATATCATGAGTCAAATGGGTATAAATTTCCATAAATTTTAAACTCCAACTCAAAAGGAATTGGGGATGTCATTTGGGAAATCACTAAATTTTCTCTCACATGGGTTGCTATTTTGGTGTCATTTAGGTTCCACCATTTAATTTTTTTTAACAAAACATATGTCCATAAGTCATGAATATGTAAATTATTTTATAGTGAAATTAACTCTAATGTAATTTCTTCTTAGATCACTACATTAATAGTTTTTTCTATAATAATTACTATTGAGTTCTTACATATAATTACCCTGACAATAAAGGTTTTATTTAATGTATTCTAATCCTTATTCCCAAATTAGATAAACCATTCTATGATCAAATCTATATAGTCACATCTTTTTATTGCATAATTGTTACAACTTCTTAATGATAAATAACCTAATTGTGAATCAAAACCATGATCCAAATGATTAATGTGTTGGGAAAATTAAGAAAATACATAACATTTACATATTAAAACATAAAAATTATTTAATTTATTCTTCTCAGAATTCTTTTTTCTCCTCTTTTTCTACTCATTACAAGTAATCACTTGAGGATATACATCAACGAAAGGGGTGATCTAAAACCCGAGTACGTAGATATATAACATCATGTCTCATTATAACTAGGTTGTGTATAATAACAATAAAAATTAAAACATCATTATTGGATCATAATAATAATCATACGAGGAATAATTATATTAAGAATGTAATTTTTCAGTGCTTAAAAAAGAAAAATCAGGACTTAGTGGTCTAGTTCAATATATAGTTGCGAACAAATCTAGCATCATAGACCTGTAAAATTTATGCACATAATCATAGAAACATAATTATTATCAAATATAGAATCTTGTCCAAAAATATTCCACATTATATCATGAGATAAATCACATTATCCGTTTTATTAGATCTCTATATAATTCTGGGAGCACACGTTAAATCATAACATTTACATAATCATGAATGTCACATAAAACGTATAGTAAGTTCTTTTGTAAAAAAACATATGTAATGGAAATAGATTTCATGTGAATTTTATAATGAATGTAGTCATGAATAAACATTTGGATTCCCAAAATAAAAAGGGAAAACCATTTTTTCTATAAAATCATCAATCTTATGTCTAGAAGATACAATCTCAAGAGAAGTACAATATGTGTTTCTAGAAAGAAGGATTATTTGGGAAAATTAAATTAATTTAGCATAAAATTTGATTGTAAACATTTATATCCTAGAAAATAATTGTAAAAAAATAAATTATATTTTAGGAGTATTCAAATAACATCCCCATTATATTTTTTAATCAAATATTAATAACTCAAATATAAAATATTGGGTTCATGAATACCATTACCGTATGTATGAATGATTTTGTGCCATTACCATATTAGATAATCAAATTGTATTCATTAATTACTAAATAATGAAACTATTAAACATTAATTTGATTTATCATAATTCTTTTTTGTTTATTTATGGATATTTCATTGTGTTATGGAGTTCAATTTCATTATTTAGGAGTGTTGTTTTTTGTGGATTGCATAATAAGTTTAATAATATACATGTATTTATGAATATGTAAAATGAGAAAAATAATCTATAATAGCTGAAAATTAAATTTTAATTATAAAATCACTTTTAAGGAAAGTAAGAAACCAGCCCTAGTCAATTCAGAGGTGAAGCCACATAGGAGAATGCAAATCCATCAAAGCAAATCCTAATCCAATTAGTGTTTCCTCACCATAAGGATTCTAGTTCATAGGTCATACATTATATTAATTTGGTTTTTTTATTCATCATGAACTATTTTTTATTTATGATTTTATAATATTTACAAATGTTAGTTATAGAATATTAATTTTTTATAACATATATTTTACAATATTTTTAAATTATCATATTGGTTTTATGAACCATCATCAAAGGGGGTAATGGAAAATGTAAACTTGTCATCCTTGACCATGATAATTCGACACCTCACTGGTGATATTTTCATTTATACATTAAAAGGGAGTGTTAAAGAGGCTTAATGATGAATTATTACAATAAAATGATAAAATTAATGTACATATAATATATTAGAGTTATAATTATACATTGATAACGAAATGTGAGGAGAGAATAATTAATAAAAGGAAATTGAAAGAAAAATAAAAGGAAACGAAAGATAACTTTACCTCTTGAATTATTTTCCTTGAAACCTGCATAGAAAATCGTATTTGTTGTTTTTTTTAGAAAAAGGATCCAGGATGATAGGGAATGGATTCAGATGAGAATTGGAGAGAATTTGGATAGGATTCATGGCATGAATGGTGTAATGAGAAGTGTTGTTGAGGGGTGGTATTTATAGTGGATGAAATGGGAGGTTTTTTATTATTTTATTCATTACATTATTATTTTTGCACAAAAAAATAGAATATATACATATCACTAAATATATCAATTAATGAAGGATAGATCCAGATTATGGTTCTTACATCAGAATTGATACAAGAAATAGTGTATTTAACTTGTAATTTTATAATCTATAAATTATTGTATATTACTATTAAAAAAATCAACTATTTTAGAAACATCCATAAAATCGACCATAACATTTTTTAAACATTTTGATTTTCAAAAATATACACCATTTTAAGAAAATGATTATATTAATATGAGAAATTATATTTTTAAATAAAATTATAATTTATTCGAAAAAATATTATTTTAAAATTATAACTAATTTTATGACACTTTGAAAAATTATTTAATGTCTCATAAAATTATCTTATAATAAAATTACAAAAAAATATCGATATATGAATCTATTTTATGAAAATATATAATCTTTCAAAGAATTATACCATTTACAAAAATTTTATAGAAATATTTAAGACTTAGAAATATACCAATACTTAACATATCATTTTTAAAATGTTCATTTACCTAATCCATTGATATACATATATCATATTTTTTATAAGATGAATAAAAACATATTTACACTTTTATAGGTGATATAACTATTTTTTTCTAGATTAGAATACTTATTTTCTTTTTTCACTTTTTGAAGGGTCATGTTACTATTCCATTGGTATAATTTCATTCTTTCTATTAATATAACTTATATGACGCTAATTTTTTTTTAAAATGATGTATTTTTTGAGATATATATTCATATTTATGTGTTTTATTACTTATAATAGAATTATGATAATGGAATATTTTTATTGATAAATTCATAGGTTGTTTTAAGAAAATTCTTCCTAGCCAAAACACATTTTAATTGATAGTGGATTCTACTGTTCATGTAAATTAGTCACTATAGTGATCGAGTTTGGCATAGGTTAAATGGAGAAAATTATATTGGAATCATGGTTCCTATTTGATATGTGTTGATAATGTTTTTAAAAATGGAATAAAACATACCATAGTGGTAATATCATTAATCTCACTCGCAATCATCTTGTTTCTAGAGTATAAAGTAGGAACAACCTGTAAATATTTTAATTGAATCAAACCCCGTGTTATTTTTTTTTTAAATTTTGGGATATATTAGTTATCTTATTTCATGATACAATTAGAGTTTTATCAAATAGATTTCCTCCTACATTAGTAACTATCATTCACCTTTTATTATAGCTTTGAACCTTACAAAAATAATTCAATAAAAATTATTAAATGCATTGATGTTGGGCGAAAATGAAACATAATATCCAAAATCTCTATAAATACTCATGTTAGTGTATATCTAGATTTCATCTAATCCTTAAAATTTCATTTATAATAGAATAATTTCTAGAAATCATGGAAACAAATTTTATTAATGAAATTATTTAGTTCATTATAGTCCCCTGTTATTGTGGAGTGTGATTTGTATAACCACAAATTTACAAATCAATCTAAAGAAAAAAAGAAAGGAAATACGAATGGCCTCTCCTCCATTTACTCTTCTTGATTTTATATTTAAATGAATATAAGAAATAATTTAATTTTACTATATAGATCATACAAAGTAAATAACCTGATTTGTTTTTATAACCTATAAGTACATTAGGCTATACAAAATTTTCAATTAATTATTTATATATTGTTATTATAAATTATTAAGTCTTGTATAGTATACTATATTTATTTATGATTATTTAAAATATCTTGATGTTATGTTTGGGGACTCATGACATATAGAAGATATTTTTGGTCTATTCAAAAATATTTCTTCACTAATAGGTTAAAATATCGTGCTATCATGAACATCCCTCAAAATACTTTTTCACGAATGACTGTTTTACTATAGATATATGTCTATGGGTGATAGATAAGAATTTTAAATTATATATAAATTTGATCAAATTATATTAAGTAAATTCCTACATAAAATTCTCAAAAATTATGCAAGTGGAATACCAATATTTGTTTTTAGGAATATCTATTCAAAATTAATATCTTGATAATGTAGTATAGTAGTCCCCAAAGTTATCTCATATAGAGATTAAATTCTAATAATAAGATTTCAATTTTTTTGTTTTAAATATTTTTGAGAATATGAATAAAAATAGGGGTTAATAATGTTTTTTATGAATGAAAAACCCAAATTATTTTATATAGAGGGAATATTTAAGAAAATATTCATGAACTTATTTTGGCCTTTTGACCAATGCATTTTCATTGTTAAAATATTGATCTTATTAGAATTATTAAATTCACAATTTTAGACCATAATATTCCCAGGAATATTTTCCTAAAAATCATTCCAATTTTAAGAATGAGAAGTGTTAGTATTATGAAATTTATTTATTTAATAAAAAACTCTACGAAAATAAATCATATTTAAAACCATTCTACTCCTATAAAAATTATAGTGAAATTTGTAACTGAGAAAGAGGTTTTGTGGGTCTCCACTACTCAAAGCGACGTTTTTAAGAGAAATTGTTGTTCATGTTTCAATGACTATGTATGATTTTTATTGAATTAAAAACATGTCTATACAGGTGATGATCCTCTCTACATATCTATTTTTTTTAAATCACTTTTTTAATCCTTAGAAGTGGTCGAAATTATCTCTATTATCATTTTCATTCAAAAACAAATGTATTTTATTTCCCTTCACCTTCTATTTTCCTAGATTATTCTGTTTAATGTTTTATCTGAACATGGATTTTAATTTTTTTCATGATAAATTCTCCGAATGAATGACTATATTATAGTAGAAAACTGTGAAAAATACTTTAATTTTCATTTAATTAAGTCATGTAGTGAGTAGAAATTTTTTATTATATGTTTATTAGGGATTTTATTCTAAATTATACCTTTCCCTTTAAAAGAAATGACAATGGTCACCACAAAATGGGTACCTTGAAATTTATTATAGAATTGAAAATCAACCATATAAATTCATGAAATAGATTATACTCAATGGTGTGTCCTTCTATAAGTTTATATTCTAGTGTAATTTTCCAAAGAACCATCATGGTGTTTCCTCGATATTCTGAGAGAGATGGTATAATTTGTTAAATCATGAATTACCATTATGAAAAAACCAAAATTCTCATTATATAAATGTTCATTAGCCTTATGAATCTCCATTGAAAATTAAATGACTCATAAAAACCAAATGAAAAATATGTCTACTCTAGAATTTCTAAAAAAACTATTAATTATCCATAGATAATAGACTTCATTTTCAAAAATTTCTGAACAACTATTTTATTCAATTTTATTCACACTCAATGGCACACTTTCTTATTTATATAAGATCAATTTAGATTGAAAATTAACTATAGTTAAAGGAAATTAGTTTTACTCATTGCAAGATGAATTTTTCTAAAATTATACACTTTCACAAATATCATATAACTAATTCAAAAATAGTCATATATTATATAGATCCACAAATTTAATGTATTGATTTTATAATATATCTATTATTTGAATAAAAAATAAAGAACATGAATTAAGAAATTTTTATAATAAATCATTGATTATTACTAAAAACTAAAAAAATGAAGAAATCAACTACAAATTGTCAAATTATTGGGCATTAAATTAATTAATAGGAATAAATAAAAATTAAAATATGTTCCAAACAACAAGTCTACATAGTAATATAATTTCCAAATTCACAATCTATTTCCAAATAATTTTTGAATTGTTTTTTATTATGATGGTCAAATAGTTAATAGAATAATGAATATATTGATATTGATTATATTAATGTCGTATTGTGTTTTGTTAATCTGTTTTCCCTATTTGAGATGTATCTTCTAAGGGTGTCCATGTTTTTTGTATTATTATTACTAATTTTATGTTTTTTTATTCTTGAGGATAATATTCATTTTATATGTATTCAACATAATAGTAACCACCCTTATAGAAAATCTTATTCTGTTTTTTGTATGCTAGTAGTGTATCTATGTAGTCAATTTGAAGAGAGAGATGGATTTTTTGGCATACTATGTCTTCAAAAATCCATTTTGGACTGGTTAATATATGTTGTATAACGTAAAAATGTATTAAGTGTTGTAGATATTTATTCTTGGGGGAGATGAGAGGCTATATATATTTGGAATTTGTTCTAGGAACATTATTGATCTATTAAGTTGTGGGGTAGATTTTAGAGGGATTGAAATATAGGGAAATTTTAGAAAATCATTATTTAAAATGTTGATATGTGTAATGTATATATTTATGGTATTGGAGTTAAATTTTAATGGTACTCATAGTTTTTTATGGAATTGTTGGGCATGGGACGATTATATAAATGATGAGAGTGGTTCCTCCAAACCCTAATAGATCTTTTGAGTAATTTAGAGTCAGGTTTGTAAAAAAGGTTTGGGTACATCCACCCAATGGTAGTAATCAAACCTACTTTATAAAATAAATGAAACAACCATGATGTAGGGGATGATATTATTTTTTTATGAACTATGATTTCATATCCATCCTTGAATAACGATATATTTCCAGCTTTTTAACTCACAGTGTTTTCATGGTGGTCGGCCCTTTTCACTATATATAGGGGTCAACATCGCCTTTAGATTAAATATACATATATTTAATCAAACCAATTTTAATCCATTACATACTTTGGGGATTTCTTTTCATACATAGAGTATATAAAAGACCAAAAAATGTTGATATATCATTTTGGATCCACAGTTTCTCCTTCTCCTTTAAATACCAATAATTATTTATCCATATTATCATAGGGATATGGATGTGGGTTCCATTGGATCTATATTTTTATTAGTAAATTCCATGATGATAATTTAATGAGATCAAGACCTATGGTGGATATTTTCTGTAGTAATTGTTTGTTTTATTCTTGACTCTTTATTCATGCAAATATTACATCTTCGTTTAATCAAATAGATAGGAAATTGAATAAATCTGTTTATAATTTTTATGTGACTATCAAATTATTGATTTCAATGGGGATATTTTATGTGTATTTCTATTTAATATAATGAAACATATTAACATATTTAAGAATTAATGTGGTGATTTTAATGTTCATTACATAATTCATTATTATTGTTCATATATTATTGCTTTTTTTTTCTATGGCCAATTTTTCTTGTTTCCCTTGTGAGGAAATTATCACCTATCAAAATTGAACAATATTTTGAATGTGGTAGAAATTGTTTTATTTGGAAATTTTAAATTATGCTAATAATTTACTATATAAGAATGATTTGTAAGTTAGTATTTAATATCCTTTTGGTGTTTATAATTTTTATTTTATTTTAGGGGGAGTCATTCTTATAGACATTAGAATGGTATAGGCCAGATATTGTGGCTAGTTTTCTTGATGAGGTGTGGTTAATATTTTCTTGGAATCCATATGACTAGTCGATGTGGAAACTGTTGTAATGTATATTTTTTTTTAGTCATGACTTTTTCGGTTGTTATTGGATTGTGTGAGTGTGGTGACTTTTTCCTACTATGAGAAGATCATGTAGTTACATATTATTTTAATGGAAAGATTTTTTAATAGTTATATACAAAATAAATTAGGTAGGTTTAATGGGATATGTTCAAGGAAAATTATAATTTGTGTAACAAATAAATGAAATTTGTAATGGGAATGGTATCTTGGAATGAAATTATTGAAGTAATGTAGTATTGGTTAATGTATTTTTGGGAAATAAATATGATTTTTTGTAAATTAAGTATTTCCCCTGAATAGAATAATGAATTTATTTATGTTGGTAAAGGTAAATCGAGAATATATATTTGATAGTTTGAATGATACATATATTTAAATTCAATAATAAATTTGAATATTGAATGGAAAATAACTAGGTAGTTAGGAATGCTGTTACGATCATGTTGGTAAATGAGATTGGTTATGTTGTAGTAATGGAAGAATTAAATTCAAGGACAACTCGAGGACTTAGGTGTATAAATAAAAGGAATATAATAGATAATGGATATAATGTACATATAATGGATGACATTGTTTTTTGTTATTATGAGGATATATTTTTGGGGTCATTCATATTAGGAGGATCTAATGTGTCATTGTGATATGATGATGTAGCATATTGATGTGGATATATGACATCATTCATGATGTGGTATATAGTAAGAGAGAGGTTTAGATATAGAAGAGATTGAAGTACATGATGTATATAATTGAGGCATGAGATAGAAAATATTTGTGGAGAAGTATATATGGGGTAGCTTCTTGATATATGCTTTTGATACTATGTTACTACTCATTGATGTAATTAAGGATGGGTGATAAATGAACCAATGTTTCTTTGATTTGGTTATGTAATTAGTTCAACAGTGTATTAGTGTACTTGTTCCACATTAAATAAGATATTTTGTGGAATATCCATTTAATTATACTTCAATTATCAATCATATATATAAATAATCTATTTTATAGGTTTCTATGTGGGATTTTGTGACCATAAATTAAATTACTGGCCCATATCATTAAGATTTTATTGACATTACTGTTATAAAAGTTCCAATTTTTTCATTTAATTTAGGGCCATATTATTTTGTATTCCATTTACAGGAATTTTGGGTTGGGTTTTTTATTATATTATAGGCATTTGATTTGTGGTTTATTTTTATTCATTTTGTAATGATGGTAATGAAAATTATGTATATGGTAATAGACACTCTATGGTTAGTATAGACCTAGGTCCTAATAGTGGTTTTCATTAATGGTGTCTCTCGTGTTCTCTATAAGACCGTGGGAGGTTCGTTGTGGCGATGTGTCAAGACATATTATGTTATTATGTTTGAAAAAGAGGTTACAAGTTTACATAATATGTGAGGCATTGAGTTTTGTATGACATTATTATGGGAATATCTATTATTTATGTGTAATCTTATCATATGACATAAATAGATATTATAGAAATGAGAATCTATAATGAGGATTCATTATGATGATGTTTTATTTAGAATAATATGTTTTCATGGGTTCCTTTCAAATATTTTTTATAAAGAAGATAATAAATGATATTATTTTAATATTTTCTATGTTTTAATTGTAAGACCCTAATAGTTTTGTGAAATATTTCTCTTTAAATAATTTTAATTCTTTAATTGCATGTCTTCCATGCAACCGTGAGTTTAAACAAACCACGAGACACTATTGGTACACAATATGCAGTATAACCTATCCATAAAAAAATTAGGAATAAATGTAAATAACTAATTTTTAATATTTATAAAAGTCAATATGAATATATTAATTGATTAAAAAATGATCACACAATTGTTAGTAAAATCACATTATTCTTAAAAAAATTCATTTAAAATAAGTTTGTCAAGTTTTTTTATAATTTTTAAAAAATGGATTTAATAAAATAATTTTTTTCTCTAATTCATCACATCAATATTATCACTAAATTATTTTCTTATAATTTCCTAAAACATATTATGGAATAATGAAAATATTAATTTTATTGAATTTTTTTTCTATAGAAGGTGTAATTATTATTTTGATTATATTTAAATTAGTTACATTTTATTTATAATAATCCAATTAATGTTTCTTAATATAATTGGATATAATAATTTTTTATTAAATTACATTATGATTTAAAAGGACTTTTTGTTTAAAACAATTTTTAGGGAATTTTACTAGATATATTTTAAATTAAAATTTCTAGTATCTAGGTTCAGAATTTGGAAAAAAGTCAAATTTTGATTCATAAGGTCAAAATTTAGTGAATATGTCCCTATTATTTCTATCTATTATGAATATAAACCTTGGTAAATTATTTTATCATAGTAAAGAGTAAATTTAGTAATTTTTGTTAAAAATGAAATTATAATGGATATATAATTACCCAAACACGTGACAAGATTTTATTAGATGCATGTAATTATACCCTTAACCCCTCAGGGATCAATGTTAAGTCATTTAATATTCATTTTTCTTCGAAAATGACTCGTATTATATTTAAATCACAAAAAGACACAAAATGCCCCTCTCTTTGCCTTTAATATAATTTATGTGTCCAAATGTCTAGATAGATGTGTTATGAATGAATCTAAAATATTATTTTTGACATTATAAAAATATTTACATTTTAAAATTTTATTTTTCAAATTTATGGGTCACTTAGATGAAATTATAGTATTTATTATATTTTATTTCATAAAAATTTAATGATGTCACATTCATTTTTTAAACACAATTAATTTTTAAGTGGACAAAAAACAATATATGACTCTGAATATTATACATAAATTTAGAATATTTATCTTCTTCCTGGTATTTTCTTTATAATTTTATTTAAAAATAGGCTTATTAAATAATTACTCAATATTTTTGTAATAAATATTTAATTAATGAAAGTATCTAAAATGTGTTTATAAAATAATTAAAATAAATATAATTTGAGATAATAAAGGTGATAAAAGAATTTTCATGATTACAATTACCTCTTAGGGATATAATAAAATATCTGGTTTCAAGATAACATGAAGTCATTATAATCCAGAAGACCAAATAATGAATAGTATCAAATTTAACAATAATGTCATTTTATCAAATTAACATATTATAAAATTATTTAAAAAATAAAACAATATGAAAAATACAATTAAAATTTTATATGGTATAAAATCTTATATATAATTCATTTATGATTTAATTGACATCACATATTTATAGAAAAAACAATTTAATATTGAAAATTGGTAACCCTAGCCCAAACTAAAATAGTTTTACAATGATTTAATAAAAATGATAAGGCTTAAAATATTAGAAAAACCTTTTGAGTTTTTTTATTTATTAAATTACAACCTTATATCATATTATCTTTTAATTAATGTAATTTTTTGGTATATTGATATATATTGAATTTATTATAAATTAATATTTTATGAAATTCAAAAATTCACCCTTAACTATATTATAAATGGGAACATCTTCCAAATCTTCTTCAAATCCCAATTATAATTCAATCACAACCATCCCTATATATTTTCCCTTCTTGAATTACCTATCTACATTCTATAGCTTCTGTATATTCAAAATACTATCCCCATCATAACTAATATAAGATCTAAAGGAAGTTCACCAAGGAAGATGTTATAAGGATCCTACCTTATACATTACATAATCTCGATTTATTTCATGAATACACATTGAAGATCTTTTTAGGATTAGATTGTTAAACAATGATGCCATAAATATTACATAACAACTTTAATATTACAAGTGGACACTACTACTCAGCATCAATTTTTTATAAAATAAAAACTCTTAAAATGAAACATGTCTAGTTACATGTTTTAGACAACTTGACTTTTCCTTGATCCCATCCTTGACCCTATTCATCTATATGTCCTGTGGAAAACATTTCAAAAACCTAGGTTGAGCATTAAATCCTAAGTAAGGTTTATACAATAAGAAAGTAAAAAATTATCCCATCATTAAATACAAATAAATGAAACCATACCTTTCAATCATAACATACCTTACGAAATAATAAGAATTATGAATAACAAATAGAAATAATAAATCATAAAGGTAAATTATGGAATTTATCACTTACATACATTGTAGCTAACACATCTACATAGGGAGTTGAAATTGGAAAACCCATCACATTATATTCCCTAAATCTCTTAGGATAAACATTAACGTTTACCTCCGTCATGTTACCCAATTCATTCGAGAGTTATCTCGGGCTCACCCACCCTAGGTTTATCACGGAACCAACCTTAGATGTAACCAATGCCTAATAACCAAAACATAATCATAACAAATAACACAAGTATAAAGTAAATATTACATTTCGACATTCCGATATATCAAAAAAAAGATATTGAAATAAACAATGCTTTATCAATCCATTTTCAAAACCATTTAAAACATTTAATAAAGTGATTTTTGAATCAAAGTGTCCCATACAACTTTGAAGCCTTTAAATAAATTACCATTTGAATAAATTAATGTTCATATAAGTAAATCCGAAAAACCATTTTCAAAACATGGAAATTAATGAAAAATATTTATAAGAATAAATCTTTTAAACACATAGAACGATATTTTAGTTACAATGTTTTTAAAAAAATGAGAGATTCTTGAATACAAATAATTGAGGAATAACATGTAATCAGAAATTTATAATATCATGATTATAATGGGATTCATGATAAAATATTCCAATGTACAGTATATACACCACATAAGAGTGAATTGGTGCATAAAAACAATGAGGTCTCAATAGAATGTAAATTGAGAAGAAATCCCTTATAAAAATGGTATCCTTAGATTAAAGACAAATCAATTACAGAATAATGTGATAAAAATATAAATACACTAAATATTATTTGATATTCAGTGTAAATAAATCATAGGAAATTCACAAATGTTCTTCTTTAATAAAAAACGAATGACATGGATGTTTAACTCAATGAATGGAAATTATGTTAAAATTACTCTTAGCAAGTTCATATCAATGACTTCAGAATTTATCAATGGAGTGATTATGTGTATCAAAATTATATCCACACAAATAGGACTGTAAATTACAACATAAATAAATAAATATTGATTTCTCAAATAATCATAGCATGACATAATTAAGAATTAGAATATTAACCCAATGTATGGAAATTGGGTTAAAACGTTCAATTACAGATTTGGTAACTTACAAAACATACAGCCCATGAAAGAAGGGTCATAAATTGAAGATGTAAATACCCATAAATTGAAGTATAATACATAATGAATAAAATCATGGGTATTAGATACACTTCACTAAAGGAAATAGTGGAAAATATAGCATGAATCTCACAGGAATAAAAAGTGAGATGAAAATCCCTTACCACGTTGTAATCAATCGAGTTGTATGACCAAAAGTTATTAACGGCCAAATGAATCAAATAATACCATGAATATGAAGACAATAATGATAATATATATCAAATTGCAGTACACAATACACCACATGAAATAAATAAGTGGTGAACAATGGAAATATCATGGAATTGAAAGTGATATAAGAAATCCCTTACCACGTGTCCGACATGACTCGTTTGTTCCTTGTTCTTCTTGAATAATAAACTAAAGTTAGTTTCTACATGCTTAAGAACCTTGTTCATGTTTATTATTTATTTTATATCACATATTACCATGTTATAATCATTATGTTGTCATTTAAGTTAATAACGTTCGTTTTGTCGATATTTGGTACTTGAGTAAAAAATGGACTTCTTATAATTACAAGTTGTTCACATATTAAAAAGTTCATTATATCCAAAATGATATTCACGATTTAGATATCATATGTATATATACATTATATACATGTATTTATAATATTTTATAACATTTGGAGGTGTGAAATGAAATGCACCATTCATGGAGACGGTAAGTCGTAAGTACGCATGAACGCCACTTTAATTTCTATTTGGCATTTTAATAGAATGATAACATAATGATAAATAGTTATATAATAATTACAGTATAATATCATATATAGTTTCAATAACTCCATACTTTATATTTCCCATGTATGGAAGGAAGGAGTCATCTCACTTTGAGTGGGCGGTAGTCCGCACTTCTTAAAATGAAATTATCGCGTTTAGTCAAAATAGAAACCATAAAGATATGCTATAAATTAAAAAAACATAAGAATAATGAAAAAATAAAGATAAAATATATCATATATAAATACATTGTCATCATAATGGCCAAAAAATGAGGTGGTGGGAGAGAATTGAACAATCATCGTTTTGTGAGGCATTAGTTTTCCATCCAAAAAAATAGTATGTTCTTCACCAATAAGATAGAGGTGTGTGTAAGTATAGTTTCAATCCATTTCATAAAAATATCCTTGTATATTTTTGAAACTTGTGTTGTTATAAAATAAAGTAATAAAAACAATTTATGGGTTTTAGAAGTAAAATAAAAGAAAAGAAGTTAAGAGAAACTGTTTCTTTAATTTGGGTAACTCCAATTGGTTTAAACCAAAAGGACTTCTTGAAGTGCCTTTATCCTAAGGTAAGGAAACTTGGTGGAAGACATGGATATTGAGATCTTATTTTTATAGAGGTTGGATGAGAAAAGGGGCTTGAGATGTGTGAGGAATGAGTTACAATTGAGGGCTTTTTACAAGGGGTATGAGGGGATCTTTAGGATAGAATGAAAATATTTTTTTATTATATACTGATTCTCTGTTTCTAATGGTCCAGAACTCATTAAGGTCAAATATAAGATGAATCATGGTCGAAATTAAATCATTCAATAATAATTGGATGGGATTTGTTAGTTATTTTAACATTTATAATCTTTTTTTTAAATCATTTATTAATGAAGTAAATACTGCATCATTTTTGTATCATAAATAATATTATTTATTTAATGTCTAAAAATTATAAAAAAATACCATGATTTAGGTAATATTTTTTGAATTCCAATTAATATTTATAGTCGAATATTAACTTATATAACCCCATGAAAAAATGAATTTACTAAAAGATATTTTTTTTCATTTTTGTCTTTACTTTTTGTTAATTAAGTTAAAGTGTCATTATCACTCCAAAATGGGTCCATGGGGTCCCAAAATCTACCCAAAGATGACCATGGTCGTAAATGACTCAACAAGTAATTTAAATTCAAGTGTTATGGTAATTTATTATTATTATAATATTCTTTTTTACCTAGAATTTCCTTATTAACCTTTAACTGCGGTTAATAAAAGTCAACAGTTACTATTCCCAAAACAATTATTTTCATCTTATTAAACCAGATTTTACATACTAATTACAAAAAAGTATGTTGGAATTTCAAAATTAAATCTACAGAAGTGGTAAAATTTCGTCTAAATAAAAAATGTCAGTTTTTCACTACTACTTAGTGGTTTCTCTATTCATCAAAAATTGATTTTTTTTCAGAAAACTACCAAAAATTCAGCAAAAGATATATTTAATATTTTGAATTCAAAAATGATGTCTATTTTACAAAATTATAATCATAGAAGTTTCATTAATTAATTTAAAAATAATTCTTATTATCAAAACAAATAACGTGTTTTTAAGAAATAATAACTATCAAAAGATTGACACTTTTTTATGTCCAATTTCAAAGTGAAATTCATTCCAATGACCAAAATTGGATTAAATGGTAAAAACATAATATAATTACAATAAAAAATCAAATAAAAATATAATCTAAATATATAAAAAAATTATATTAAAAGGCACTTTTGAACTAAAATGCACTATTTTCACTATTTATCAAAAAATGAATTTCATCATAAAAATACCAAAATTTTACCCAAAGTGAATTTTGATGCCCTGATTCTAAAGAAGAATTGTATTTTGTCAAATAAAACATATAAAAGTGACTGAAACATGATTTAATGAGGGTTCTCCATCAAAAGGTGGTAAATCATCCTTTTAAAGTAAATTATTCTAAAAATTAAATTCAATCACATATTAAGCCCCTAACATTAATTTGATAAATGTAAAGAGATTTAACAAACATATATAATAATTTTGTAGTTAGTTCTGTTCATTTCTTCCATTACAATATCTATGTTTTAACTACCATGTAAAAAAAATTATTATATTATTAGTGTGCAATATAAGATTTCAATGAAACTCGTTGTTGTGTATTTGGTACATCATCGAACATAGAATGCACTTTAAAGTAAAATTAATAATTAATTTACAATTATTAATAAATACAAAAATTTAATATTCTTTATTTACTTGGGATGTTACATCCTTATACTCTTTTGGGAATTGTGTCATCAAAATTTTAAAACTAGGCTTGAAAACGTCAACAATAGTCCTATATCAGAAAAGATTTGGTACAACAATCACATTAAAAGAAAGAAAGAAAAGTACATAGGTCACCCGAGAGAACCCATACTAGGATTAAATTTTGGAAAACATGGATATGGAAGGGAGAAAAAATGTTGTAGTTCTGATAGAGATTGATAGAAAACATGATTAAGAGAAAGTTAACCACCAAAAATAAAAAACATACGATGTGTTAAATGGTCTTTGATTACCATGTAGGAAACTTAAACCAGCCACATTTTCATTTAACATTTCTTTTCATAATTTTGAGGAATTAATTTACTACATAGAATATGAACATAAAGAAATATACATACATTCAAGTAGAGTTTCATCCTTTAATAAGTTTCTACCAAAAAAATATTTTCTCCCAACAATGAGCATTCAAAAATACTTGGTCACATCAAAAATCACAAGAATTATCTTATAGAGAATCACATAATCCAAAAAAGAAGAATTATATATTTCCCTTTTATTTATACAACAACTAAATCCATAATGGTTAATATGAGATCATATAATCCCCAAAAGTAAAATCCATTATAAAAAGAAAAACTAATCTTAATCTCCAAAATTTGTCAAACAATACCAAAAGTTCAAACAGGACCATTCAATAAAAAACTATCCATAAAAATACTCAAAATTAATCCAAATTATGATTGAAACCAAAATCTTATAGAACTTTAACCACATTGTCTTCTAAGATAAATCTTAACATTTATCTCCATAAAACATCAGTTACTCATAAATTCTCATATTGAAAATTAATTAACTTAATCACATATTTCCTAAGATAGGTTAATAATTTTTATAAATAAATTGTATCATTATATGTCCACAATAAAAACATAGATTCTTTCAAACAAAAATTTCAACCATTATTCCACAATTGGAATCCCATAGTATTCTATCTTCCTTCGGCATATAGTGTTTCCTAAAAAGAGTGAATGTATTCCATAACAACCTTTATCACTTAATCACAAAATCATTTTTTTATGCTAAGTATATAAATTTTATAAAATATATGTTCCCAAAATCAAATTATTCTTGTTCCATAAAATCATTTTACTAAAATAATAAGTCATACAAACTAGGGACATAATGTAGGATAGTGGTAGGCGATGCTTACTTGTTTCCCTATGGTTGTTGGTTTGATTCCTATGGTCATTCCAGATGCGACGGGTTGTCACCCATCCTATGAATTTTCCTTTATATAAAACTAAAAAATTAACCTACCATGTTTTAACCTCAATCGTTTCCTTATACCTCTCATTTTCATCCCAATTCATTATGATCTCAACATCTTCATTTTTTAAGTCTTATATATATTGTGATTTTTTTATTTCACCACCATATGATAAAATAAAATGATCCCCAAAATGAAGAACATGAAACCTTGATCATGGTGTCCATTTGGTTTCATCTTCATCTTATTTACATAGATAGAAGGTACATGCATTGCCATAATTATTTAAAGATCCTTCAAAATAATTTGTTTCCTCCATCCAAATACACCTTGTACAACATATATCATATGGGTGTTCACAGAAAAATAGTTTTGGAAAATAATCATGTATGTCATATAATTTCAACACAACTGATTAAACATTATTTATATAAAATAGTTGGTCCAAATTTGAGTAGAAAATTTCAATTAATAGTCCTTTTGAAATAGCATAAGTATGTTCTCTGAGACTATATTATAAAATCAAATATAAATAGGTAGGGAAATGGATTCCTTCTTCAAAACATTTTTCAAAATCATAATATGATTCAAAATCTTGTGATAAGGTAAAATTTTTAAAAATTCCTTGATAATATTTACCTTTCTTGAAAATATAAGAATATTGTGAAAATAGGATTTGTTTAAATAAAACCCATAATCGACGATGATAAAAAGGTATAGTGGATGTGTTTGATATCTCAGACAAATGATTTCAAGTGAGTTGTATTCTTGAAATAGATTCACAATCATCCGAACATGACTTTTCAATAGTTAATGAAAGAAATTCATCAAGATGAGATAGGAATGTCATTTGAGATCCTCCTCATTAAATTTGTAACTAATTTTACTTGATCTGAAAATGTTATAATACAAATATTTAACAAAAATAATAGACATAGGGACTATCCATGTGTCTAATGAAAACTCCTAATCCATAAAGTTAACTAAACTAACCTTTGATACCAACTATAAGGACCTGACCATTAACATTACATAATATAGAATTATGAAAAGAATTTACATTGAGGATATTTTCCATTTTAGAGTTTTGGAGAATTAGTCCATAACTATTACATAACAACTTGAATATTACAAGTAGACGGTACTACTTAGTATCCATTTTTTATAAAAAAAATTCTTAAAATGAAACATGTCTACTTCCATCTTTTTGAAAACATGACTTTTCCATGATCCCATCCTTGACTTTATTCATCTTTAAATCATGTGGAAAACATTTCAAAAACATGGGATTATCATAAAAATCTTAGTAAGTTTTATAATATAAGGAAGGAAAACATTAGCCCATCATTAAACACAAATCAATGAAACCATACTTGTCAATCATAACATACCTTATGAAATCATACGATTTATGAATAAAACACACAAATCATAAATCATTAATGTAACTTATGGAATTCATAATATAATTACATTGTATCTATCATAGATATATAGGTAATTGAATTTGTAATACCCGTCACAATATATTCCCTAAATCTCTTAGGAGAAACATTAACATTTACTTCCTTTACGTTACCCAATGGATTGGAGAGCTATCTCGGGCTCACCCGCCCTAGGTTTATCATGGAACCACCCATATATATAAACAATGCCCAATAACCATAACATAATCATAACACATAACACAAGTATAAAGGAAATTTAACATTTCCACATTCCAATATAACAAAAATGATATTTAAATAAACTATGCTTTGTCAAAACATTTTCAAAACCATTGAAAACATTTAATATAGATATTTTTGAATCAAAGTGTCCCATACCACTTTGAAGCTTTTAAATGAATTACCTTTTGAAATCATTAATGTCCATTTAAATAAATCCTAAAAACAATTTTGAAAATATGTACATTAATGATAAATATTTTGAAGAATAAATCTTGTAAACATTTGGAACGATATTTTAGTTAAAGAGTTTTAAATATAATGAGTGAAACATTAATAAAAATAATTGATGAAATAAAATTTAATCAGAACTTTATAATATCATGAGAATAATGGTATTAATGATATAATATTCCAAAGGATAGTATATACACCACATAAGAGTGAATTGGTGTATAATAATAATGAAGTCTCATTGGAATGTAAATTGAGACGAAATCCCTTATGAAAACAGTATCCTTAGATTAAGGAAAAATAAATTACATAATAATGTGTGAAAAATATAAATACACTCAATATGAATGGATATTCAGCGTAAATCAAACATAGGAAATTCACATATGTTTGTTTTAATACAAAAAATACTCTTATCAAGTTTATATCGATGAATTGAGAATTTATCAATGGAGTGATTATGTGTATCAAAAGTATATCCACACAAAGGGGACTGGAAATTAAAACATAAATAAATAAATAGTGATTCCATACATATTCATAGCACGGAAAAATAAATAATTATAAGACTAACCCAATGAATGAAAATTGGGTTAAAAGGTTCCCTTACCATTTTGGTAACTTGCGAAACATACAAAGCATGAAATAAGGATAATAAAATGAAGATTTAAATACCCATAAATTTAATTATATTTCACAATTAATACAATCATGGGCAGTACATACACCATAGAAAAGGAAATAGTGTCAAATATAGCATTAATCTTATAGGAAAAAAAGGTGAGATGAAAATCCATTACCATGTTATAATCAATCGAGTCGTATGACCAAAATTTGATAACCACCAAATGAATAATAGAATACCATGATTATAATGAAAATAATTATAATATATATCACTTTGAGGGGGCGGTAGTCTGCATTTCCTCAAATGAAATTATAGCATTTACTCATAATGGAAACCATAAAGGTATGATATAAATAAAAAATACATAAGCCTAAATACATCATAAAATAAATATATATCCTATATAAATATAGTGTCATCATAATGGCCACCATCTGAGGTGGTTTGAGATAATTGAACAATCATCATTTCGTGAGGCATTAGTTTTCCATACACAGAAACAGTACGTTCTTCACCCATTAAATGGATATGTGTGTATGTTTGGTTAGAACAAATATCCTAAAAACATACTAGTATATTGAGGATATTTTTTTTGTTATTAATGAAAGGAATAAAAATATTTTAGGGGTTGTAAAAGTAAAATAAAAGAAATGAAGTTAAGAGAAACAATTACCTTTAATTTGGGTAACTCCATTTGGTTTAAACCAAAAGGACTTGTTGAAGTGACTTCGGCCTAAGGTAAGACTTCTAAGTGGAAGAGAGGGATATTTAGAGCTTTTTGGCAGGTTTTTTACGAGCCAAGTGGCATGCGAGGTTTGAGGAATTAGTTAGAAATGAGGGCCTTTTATAAGGGGGGGGAGAGGCTCTTTAGGAAAGTGTGAAAATTTTATTTTATAATATAATGATTGTCAGTTTATAAAGGTCCAAAACTCATTAAGGTCAAATATATGATGAATCATGGTGGAAATAAAATCCATCAATAAGAATTGGATTGGTTTTGTATGTTATTTTAATATTTATAATCTTATTAATTTAAATCATTTATTAATGAGATATATAACGCATCATTTTTTATCATAAATAATATTACCTATTTTATGTCTAAAAATTATTAAAATAATTACCATGATGTAGAAAATTGTTGTATCATTCCAAATAATATTTATAGTCAAAAGTGTAACTTATATAACCCCATATAAAAATTAATTTAATAAAAGATATTTGTTTGTTTCATTTTTGCCTTTACTTTAAGTTAATTATATTAACATGTCATTATCACTCCCACGTGGCTTCATGAGGTCCCAAAATAGACCCAAAGGTACCCATGGTCATAAAGGACTCATCCAATATGTTTAGAATATGTGTTAAGGTAATTTGGTATTATTATAATATTTTTTACCTTGAATTACCATATTTATCTTTAACCGCGGTAAATAAGTCAAAAGTTACTATTCACAAAAACAAATTCATCTTATTGAACCACATTTTACTTACTGATGATAACCATGTATATTTTATTTTTGACATTCAATCCACAGAAGTGGTAAAATTTCATTTAAATTAAATATGGCAGTTTTGAACCACTACTTAGTGGTTTCACTATTCATCCAAAATTGATGTTTTTTAGAAAACTATTAAAATTTAAGCATAAGGTATATCTGAAATTCCAAATTGAAAAATGATTTATATGTTAAAAAAATTATTAAATAGAAGTTTCTTTAAATAATTTAAAATTATTTCTTGTTGTCAAAACAAATAGAGTGTTTTTGAGAAACAATAACTATCAAAAGATTGATACTTGTTTATGTTCAATTTCAAAGTGATATTAATTCTAATGACCGATATTGGATTAAATGTTAAACAAATAATATAATAACACATTTAAAATAATTAAAAATATAATATTAGAATATAAATAAATTAGATTAATAGTCACTTTTGAATTAAAATACAATATTTTTTTACTATTCATCAAAAAAGGTTTTTTATCAGAAAAATTCAACAAATTTACCCAAAGTGAATTTTTATGTCCCAATTCTAATGAATAATTTTATTTTGACAAATAGAACATATAAAAGTGACCAAAACATGATTTGAAGAGGGTTCTCCATCAAAAGGTGATAAATCATCCTTTTTACGTAAATTATACTTAAAATTAGATTTATTCAAATTTTAATCCTCTATATTTTATTGGATAAATGTAAAAACATTTAAAAACATATATAACAATTTTTTAGTTAGTTCTGTTCATTCCTGCCATTACGACGACGAGGTGTTACCTATAATTTAAAATAATAATATTATATTATTAGTATGCAATGTAAGATTTCAAAGAAACCCATTGTTGTGTATCAAGAATGCCATTGTACATAGAATCTACTTTAAAGTAAAATTAGTAATTAATTTACAATTATTAATAAATATGTAAATTTCATATTCTTTATTTACTTGAGATTTTAAAGATGTAATCATCTTTACCGACTAATCATTGTTGTTTTTCAAATTTTACTTCTTATTAATGTGTTGTTCACATTTAAAAGTAATAAATAATATGTAAAATGTATTCTGATATTTTATTATTATTATTTAACTACCATTTTTCCAAATTTCATGCATCTTATGAAAAACAAAAAACCACATGTGCCTTTGTATGGCTTACCATCTCCACAACATGGTGTAATCTCTTTTTCACCACTACATTGTTTGGATGGATTTAATGATTGAAATAATATGTACATATATAAAAAATTAAATTGATATTTATTCTTGAAAAAAATCTATACGATCCAATTCCTTACCCAATTACTATATAGTGAATGGTACCGCCACCCGTGCTTACGTATGACCTATCGTCTCCAAGACGTGATTTGACTTTTTTGACATTTATAAAATTAAATAATATATATATAAATTTATTGGATAAATATGATATATATTACTATAATATCATTCTATAAATGATGTGACTATATTTTGTGCAGAAGCATATGGACTTATACGGAAAAATATGCAAATGTAAATAAAGCACATAACACCCAAAAGAATAATAGTAATGAAATATTATTAAATGGTGATTATTTGTTTGTATATGATATCATTAATATAAATATAGTCTTGGAATAATTTTATATCATTATTTAATAAGTTATATAAGATTTTCCAATATATATGATGTAAATCCTATTTAAGGAAATAGTTAATTTCTCAATATCATTATTATCTGAGATTGATTATATATAAGTGTTTATTACAGAATACATACCATCCATGTTATGTTTCATAAAAACATATTGCAAAATTAACCTTACTGTTTTTTTAAAATTATTTAATGTTATTTTATCCCATCTTGGAATGATCACAAAAAATTTTAAAAGGAATATTTAGTCATTTTCCTAATGATTTACATTTTGGGATTTTCGGAGAATGTATAAGAAGGGTTTTTTAAACATATATGGTATGAAAATATTTTTACACTTTAATGATGATTTAATTCCTTGGAGAAGAAATTTAAATATTACACAGTTATTTTCAAATAAACTAATTTATTTAAAAGTTTTCATCACTTTACAGAAAGAAAACTTCTACAAAGAATAAAGGATATTTTCCTCTAGAGTAAATTTTAAATGATATATTAATGATATATATGTTTTAATGAGAACCGTTTCATGGATAAAACCCCTTTTACTCATATGGTTAGTGTATGATTATTATAGAATGATAACTATGAAACCAATTACTTTTTCTATGGGTTATGTTATGATTGAAGGATTGTTATTAAACATATTTCATTTCCTGTGATATAATATGATGGAATATTTATATCCTTGTGGACACATATATATTCTTATCATTATGTAGTAGGTGGTATATATATCTCCCCCTAATGCATTTTGTAAATATATACATCTCCTAATATATATATATGAATTGAACTGAAAAATATATCGGTTTAGTAATATAGTGTTGGAACAGGAAGTGAACTAGGTTTAGTAGCAAAAGGATAAAATGTGATGTAAATCTATTTCAGAAATATAGTGTTGGAATTCCACGTGAACCCAATATAGTAAAAACAATTCCTCAATGAATGTTTTAACATCGAGCCTGGACAAATATTGAAATGATTTATACACTTTTTTGTATTCTACAATTTCATGTCTTTTTATAAGATCTCATGAAATATATTCTTTATAAACTTATATGATTTATCCCGTGACATTATATCATAATATTTTATATTTGGGATATAATATTTAGATTTTTTACATTATTATTTATCATGATTAGGTTATGATTGATATATCCCTTGGTTACACTTACTGAGCATCTGATACCACCCTTTATTTGGTTTATTTTCATAGGATATGAGGAAAGGTAGTAACTAATATGTTTAAATAGTGGTTTTAATTAATTATTAATATTAATTAAAAAATTTAGATATTTAATGAACTAGTTGTTTATATATCATTGTTTCCAAACTCATTTAACCTGTTATGTTCGACCAAGGTTTATCGATATTATTTAATGAATAATCGATTCATAATATGTTATATATATGTATGAAATGTACGGGTGATTGTACATGGTACCATAGAAGGGTTTAGTTTCCCTTTGGATACTAGGATGATAAATACATAGTAAGATCACTAAGGATATGTCTAGAATAGGATATAATCATACGGTGTGGGAGTGATCATAAATAACCTTGGAAATAAACCTAAAGTGTCATAAATTGATATGATATATTTAAATTTCTTTTATTATATTTTTTTTCCATTATTATTAGTTTTCCTCACACAATGATTTTTTGTTTTAGTCAATGTATTGAACTCAAAGGAACCAAATTAATGTAGAATGGGATGGGAAATTGAAGGAATTTCCTCCTGAGAAATAGGATGTTATGGGAGCATGAATGAATAATATTGTTTTTATTATCACAATATATTCCATATATAATAATAATTACAGACATCTAAAAAACAAATGAGGGAACAACATAATGTTGAGTTTTTCATAATACAAAATACAACCTCTTTCAGTGGTTCTTCTGATCCACTAGTTGGTGAACAAAAGATTAGTACCTATGAGATTATATGTTCGGTTCACTAATTTTTATAACATGAGAAACTCATTTGGATAATCTTTAATTTACAAGATGAATCATATTAATGGGGGAACCTCATTTTTAATATGTGGAAATAAGATAAAATTGAATCAATGTAATGGGATGAGATTGAGAATATATTTTACAAAAAGTACTTCCATCATATTCTATATATGATGGTTGAGGTGGAAGGTAATATCCCAAGTAAATGAAGAATATGATATTTTCATATTTATTAATATTTTTGAATTAAATATTAATTTTACTTTAAAAGGGTTTCTATCTTCAATAGCGTACCTGATACGCATCAACGAGTTTCTTTGAAATCTTACATGACAAAGTAATAATATAAAATTATTATTTTAAATGGTAGTTAACTCCTAGTAGTTGTATTGGCAGGAATGAACAAAACTAACTAAAATATTATTATACATGATTGTTAAATGTATTTACATTATCCAATGTAAAGTTAGAGGCTTAAAATGTGAATGAATCTAATTTAAGCATAATTTATATTAAAAAGACCAATTTATTTCCTTTTAATGGTAAAACCTCTTTAAATATAGTTATCATTACTTTAATACATTCTATTTGACCAAATAAAATCCTTCTTTAGAATGGGGACATCAAAATTTACTTTGTGTAAATTATTGGGATTTTCCCGATAAAGTTCATTTTTTTAATGAATAGTGAAAATATTATATTTTAATTCAAAACTATGTATTAACCTAATTTAATTATTTGGTTAGATTATATTTTTAATTGGTTTTAAAGTGTAATTAGAATATATTTTTACCATTTAATCCAATTTTGGTCATTGGAATTAATTTCACTTTGAAATTGGACATAAACAAGTGTCAATCTTTTGATAGTTATTCTTTATTAAAACACGATATTTGATTTAACAAAAAGAATAAATTTTAAAATTAATTAATGAAACTTTTATGTTTTGAATTTGGAAAAATAAATATCATTTTTGAATTTGGAATATCAAATATATCTTAGGCTTATTTTTTGGTATTTTTCTGAAAAACATCAATTTTTGATGAATAGTAAAACCACTTAGTGGTAGTTAAAAAACTGAATTTTTCATTTAAATAAAATTTTCCCACATCTATGAATTGAATTTAGAAAATCCAACATACATGGTATTTATCAATAAGTAATATGTGGTTAAATAAGATGAAAATAATTTTTGGTGAATAATAACTTTTGACTTTTATTTACCGCGGTTCAAAATAAATTGGGTAATTCAAGGTTAAAAAATACAATAGTAATTAAAAATTAACTTAACACTTGTCCTAACCATATTGGATGAGTAGTGTACAACCATGCTCATCCTTGGGTAGATTCTAGGATTCCATGGAGCCAAATATTAATGATAATGGCACTTTAGATTAACTAATTTAATGTAAAGACAAAATTGACATTAACAAAAATATTTAAGTAATTAATTTTTATGTGGTGTAATATAAGTCCTATTTTCACTTATAAATATTCATTAGAAAGAGAAAATGATTTTATACATGATATTATTTGTTTTAAAATTTTTATACATCAAATAAATTAAATTATTCATGACACAATAATGATGCAGAATTTACCTTATTAGTAAATGATTTAAATAAATAAGATTATAATGATTAAAATATCATCCAAAACCTGTCCAATTACAATATTATGATCTTATTTCGACCATGAGTAATCTTATCTTCAACTATAATTATTTTTGGACCATTATAAACCAAATATAATTATATAAAAAATAATTCTTTCACACTTTCCTAAAGAGCCAATCCTCCCCCTTATAAAAAGAAAAACATTACTAACCAATTCCTCACACCTCTCAAGCCATTTTTCTCATCCAAAATCTGCCCAATTAAGCTCCCTAAATCCCTCTACTAATCATATAAATCTTATCTTAGGTATAAGGCACTTCAAGAAGTCATTTGGTTCAAACCAAAGGGAGTTACCCAAATTAAATGTTACAGTTTCTCTTAATTTGTTTTCTTTTATTTTACAACTCCAACCCCTAAAATATTTTTATTCCTTTATTTTGTAACAACAATAGTATCTTAAATATACTAGGATGTTTTTATGAGAAGGATTATAACTACACTTATACACACCTCCATCTAATGGATGAAGAACCTAATGTTTCTGTGGATGGAAAACTAACGCCTCACACAACGATGATTGTTCAATTACATCTTACCGCCTCTGATGGTTGCCATTATGATGGAAATGTATTTATATATGATATATATTATTTTTATGATTTCATTATGCTTCTATACTTCCTATTTATATCAATCCTTTATGGTTTCTATAGTGGGTAAATATGATAATCTCTTTTGATGAAGTGGGGACTACCGCCCCCTCAAAGTAATGTGACTCATTAATGCCTTATATGCGATGTATAAAGGATAGAGTTAATGATATTATATATTATATTATACTGGAATTATAATATATCTATGTATAATTATGTCTTAATTCCATTAAAATATGAAATAGAAATAAAAGTAGCGTTCATTCATACGTACGGCTTACCGTCTCCATGAGCAGTGCATTTCATTTCTTACCTGCATATGTTATGTAAATACATGTATATACTGGATATATATATATGATATATATGATATCTAAATAATTAATGTCCTTTTGGATATAATGGACTATTTACCACATGGACAACTTGTAAATATAATGTGTTCATTTTTTACTCAAGTACCAAATATCGACAAAATGGACATTATTAACTTAAACGATTACATAATGTTTATGAATTGGTCATAAGTGATATAAAAGAAATAATAAAATTGAAAAGGTTCTTAAGAAAGTAGAAATTAACATTAGTTTATTATTTAGGAGATTTACGAACGTTCGAGTCAAGTCTGACACAAGGTAAGGGACTTCTTCTCAATCTCATTTCATTGAGGCATATTTTGTTTTAATACATGATTTCTTTTTATACGTCGTATAAAAACATTTGACTTTTCATTTCTTTCAAATTGAATCCTTTTATATTAAGCATTTTACTAAACAAAAAAGGAATGTTTTTTTATGTAAGGGTGACAACGACCTTTCCGCCGCCGCGAGTATTATTTGATCTTTGGCTTGCTTAAGAGGCCAGAATGTTTTTAAAAGGAAAAATAAATACCATATACACTTTTTACATATTTAGGTATTGAAATTTATTTTAAGAATTGATTTATTATTTCAATATATTGAAATGATATTTTATTATTACAATGTTGAAATGTTATCTTTCCATTATTCTTATGTTATGTTTTATGATCGTGTTATTGTTCTTGGGAATTATTTACGTATACGGGTGGTTCCATGATAAACCTAGGGCGGGTGAGCCCGAGATAGCTCTCCAATGCATTGGGTAATGTGATAGAGGGAAACGTTAATGTTTCTCCTAAGAGATTTAGGGAATATACTATGATGGGTATTTCAAAGTAACTCCCTATATAGCTGTGATAGCTACAATGTAAGTATGATATGGATCCCAAACGTTACCTTTATGATTTATGATTTCTATGTGCCTTTCTTAAATATTATGACATCATTAGGTAAGTAAAACATTTCTTTTTTTGTATATATTTATGAACAAATGTTTTCATTCTATTTTTCATAACCCTTACTGAGCTTTTTGTACTCATCATAAGTTTGGAAATGTTTTCAAAGGGCTTAAAGATGAATCACGTCAAGGATGGGATCAATGAAAATTCATGTTGTCTAAAATATGGAACTAGAAATGACTCTTTTTTAATGAGTTTTTATTATAAGAAAAAAATGGAAATTGTGTAGAAGTGTCTACCTTGTTATATTTTGAGATGTAATAGTTATGTTTTAATTCTCTAAAACCCTAAACCTGAAAATATCCTCAATGTGAATTATTTATTTAATTCAATATTAGGTAATGTTTAAGGCCAGGTCTTTATAGTTGGTATCGGAGGGTGGTTTATACAACTTTAAGAGTTATGGTATTGTTAAATAAATTTCCATAAAGTAATTTATGATAATATTTGAATGATGTAGCTTATACATATTACCATCTTGCTTTACCTATCATATTTCTGTGTTGAGAACGGTTTTTCATAGAGGAAACATGGCAGTTGTGCATTGAAGTAATATGGAGGGAAATTACCATCCCAATCAGTATCCTAAGACGTTCAGAATCAGAACTTAATAGTTTACTGCAATGATGGCTCAGTTAATTACGTTGATAAATGGTGGTTGAGTTTATTGCTGATATTTTGGTTTATTCTAAAAGTAAAGAGGAGCATGAAAGTCATTTAAGGGTTGTCATAAAATCCATTCAAGGAAAGAAACTGGCTGGTAAATTCATCAAGTGTGAGTTTTGGTTACAAAAAATTTCATTCCATGGTCACATTGTTTCAACAAATGGCATAACGGATGATCCTGCTATAATGAAAGTTGTTGAAAAATGGCCAAGACCCACAAATATAACAGAGATTCATAGTTTTCTTGGTTTGGCAGGTTATTACCGGAGGTTTTTTGAAAGTTTTGCATGGTTATCTATTCCAATGACTAAGTTAACTCAAAAAGGAGTTAAGTTCATCTCGACAAAATAATGTGATGATTGCTTTCAGGAATTGAAAAGAAGATTGATGAATGCTTCAGTTTTGGCACTGCCTTCCAGAATTGGTGAGTTTGTTATCTATAGTGATGCATCATTGAAAGAACATGGATGTTTCCTTATGAATAATGATCAGGTAATTGCTTGTGCTTCACGTCAGTTGAAACCTCATGAGATAAATTACCCTACACTTGATTTGGAATTAGTTGTTGTTGTTTTTGCTTTAAAAATTTGGAGGCATAAAAAATTAGTATTCACAAAAAATATTTTCATCTTATTGAAATAAATTTTAATTAAAAATGACAACCATGTATGTTGGAGTTTTGACATTTAATCCACATAAGTGGTAAAATTTAATTTTAATTAAAAATGGCAGTTTTTTACTACTACTTAGTGGTTTTACTATTCATCGAAAATTGAGGTTTTTTAGAAAACTATAAAAAATTCAGCCTAAGGAATATTTGACATTATAAATTGAAAAATGATGTCTATTTTAATAAATTTATAACATAGAAGTTTCATTAAATAATTTAAAAATAATTCATGTTATCAAAACAAATAGCATGTTTTTAAGAAACAATAACTATCAAAAGATTGATACTTGTTTATATCCAATTTCATGGTGAAATTAATTCTAATTACAAACATTGGATTAAATATTAAACACATAATATAATAACACATTGAAACTAATTAAAAAGATAATATAAGAATATAAATAAATTATAATAATAGTCACATTTGAATTATAAAGCAGTATTTTTTAATATTCATCAGAAAACAATATTTTATCAGAAAATTACCAAAATTTTACCCAAAGTGAATTTTTATGTCTAGATTCTAATGAAGAATATTATTTTGTCAAATAGAACATATAGAAGTTAATAAAAACAGGATTTAAAGAGGGTTCTCCATCAAAATGCGATAAATCTTCCTTTTATGTAAATTATTCTTAAAATTAGATTTATTCAAAATTTAAGCCTCTATATTTCATTGGATAAATGTAAAAACATTTAAAAACATATATAATCATTTTTAGTTCATTCTGTTCATTCCTTCCATTACAATGGCTAGGTGTTACCTACAATTTAAAATAATAATATTATATTATTAGTGTGTAATGTAAGATTTCAAAGAAACTCGTAGTTGTGTATCAGGAACACCACTGTACATAGAATCCCCTTTAAATTAAAATTAATAAATAATTTACAATTATTTAAAAATATGGAAATTTCATATTCATTATTTACATGGGATGTTACTGATGTAATCAACTTTACCGACTAATCATTGTTTTTTTTCAAATTGTACTTCCTATTAATGTGTTGTTTGAATTAAGAAGTAATAAATAATATGTAAAATGTATTCTGATATTTTACTATCATTATTTTACTACCATACTACAAATTTTATGCATCCTATGAAAAAAATCACACATTCCTTTGTATGGATTTCCATCTCCACAACATGGTGTAATCCCTTTTTCACCACTACATTCTACGGATTGGGATAACGATTGAAATAATATATATACATTTATATAACATTAAATTGATATTTATTCTTGAAAAAAATCTATACGATCCAATTCCTTACCCTATTACTATTTAGTGAATGGTATACAACCCGTGCTTACGTATGACCTACCATCTCCAAGACGCGATTTGTCTTTTTTGACATTTATAAAATTAAAGAATATTTATATAGATATATTTAGTGGATAAATATGATATATATTACCAGAATATCATTCTATAAATGAGATGACTATATTTTTTGCAGAAGAATCTGGAAGTATACGATAAAATATTCATAAGTAAATAAAGTACATAAAACCAAAAAGAATAATAATAATGAAATATTATTAAATGGTGATTATTTGTTTTTATGCAATATCATTAATATAATTATAGTTTTGGAATAATTTAATAACATTATTTAATAAGTTATATAGGATTTTACAATATATATGATTTAAATCCTATTTAAGGAAATTATTAATTTCTCAATATCATTATTATCTGATATTGATTATATATAAGTGTTTATTATGGAATATTTACCTTCCATGTCTATGTTTCGTAAAAAAGTATTTCCAAATTAGCATTACTGTTCTTTTAAAAGTATTTAATGTTATTTTATCCCATTTTGGAATGATCACAAAAAAAATTTAAAGGAATATTTTGTCATTTTCCTAATGATGTACTTTTTTGAATATTCAGAGAATGTATGAGAAGGTTTTTTTAAAACATATACGGTATGATAATATTTTTACACATTAATGATGACTAAATTCCTTGAAGAAGAAATTTCAATATTACAAGGTTATTTTCAAATAAAACCATTTATTTAAATTTTTTTATCATTTTACGAAAAGAAAACTTTTTCAATGAAGAAAGGATATTTTCCTCTAGAGTAATTTTTAAGTGATATATTAATGATATATATGTTTCAATGAGAACATTTTAATCGATAGAATCCCTTTTACTCATATGGATAGTGTATGTTTATTATAGAATGATAACTATGAAACCAATAAGTTTTTCTATGGGTTATGTTACGATTGAAGTATTGCTATTAAACATATTTCATTTCCTGGGATCTAATATGATGGAATATTTATATCCTTGTGGAACACATATGTATAGTTTTAATTATGTAATACGTGGAATATATATCTCCCTCTAATGCATTTGGTAAATATAAAAATATCCGAATATATATATGAATTGAATAGGAAAATATCTCGGTTTAGTAATATAGTGTTGGAATAGGATGTGAACTCGGTTTAGTAGCAAAAGGATAAAATGTGATGTAAATCTATTTCAAAAATATAGTGTTGGAATTCCGAGTGAACCCAGTATAGTAAAAACAATTCCTCAATGAAAGTCTTAACATCGATCCTGAACTAATATTGAAATGATTTATATACTTTTTTGTATTCTACAATTTCATGTCTTTTTATAAGATCTCATGAAATATATTCTTTATAAACTTATATGATTTATCCCATGACATTATATCATGATATTTTATATTTAGGATATAATCTTTAGATCTTTTTACATTATTATTTATCATGATTGGTTTATGATTGATATATCCCTTGGTTACACTTACTGAGCATCTCATACCACCCTTTATTAGGGTTATTTTCATAGGATATGAGAAAAGGTAGTAACTAATATGATTAAATACTGGTTCTAATTAAGTAGGAATATGTGGGAGAAAAAGTAGATATTTAATGAACTAGTTGTTTATATTTTCTTTATTTCCAAACACATTTAACCTGCTATGTTCCACCATGGTTTATCTATATTATTTAATGAATAATCGATTCAAAATATGTTATATCTATGTATGAAATGTACGATTGATTATACATGGTACCAGAGAAGGGTTTAGTTTCCCATTGGGTACTAGGATGATAAATACTTAGTAAGATCACTAAGTATATGTCTAGAATAGGGAACCATCATACGATGTGGCAGTGATCGTAAATAACCTTGGAAATAAACCTAAGGTGTCATAAATTGATATGTTATATGTACATTCCTTTCATTATATTTCTTTCCACTATGATTTGTTTTCCTCACACTATGATTTTTAGTTTTAGTCAATGGATTGAACTCAAAGGAACCAAATTAATGTAGAATGGGATGGGATATCGAAGGAATTTCCTCCTGATAAACTGAATGTTATGGGAGCATGAATGAAAATTATTGTATTTTTTATCACAAAATATTCTAGATATAATAATAAATCTAGACATCGAAGCAACCAAATGAGGGAACAACATAATGATGAGTTTTTTATAATACAAAATCTGACTTCTTTCAGTAGTTCTTCTGATCCACTAGTTGGTGAACAAAGGATTAGTACCTATGAAATTATATATTCGGTTCTCTAATTTATATAACATGAGAAACACATTTGGAAAATAATTCATTTACAAGGTGAATCATATTAATGGGGGATCCTCATTTTGAATATGTGGAAACAAGATTAAATTTAATCAAGGGAATGGGATGAGATTGAGAATATATTTTACAAAAAGTACATTCCTCATATTCAATATATGATGGTTGAGGAGAAAGGTAACATCCCAAGTAAATGAAGAATAATATATTTTCATATTTATTAATATTTTTGAATTAAATATTAATTTATTTTAAAATTGTTTCTATGTTCAATTGCGTACTCGATAGGCAACAATGGGTTTCTTTGAAAACTAATGTGGTAGACTAGTAATATAATATTATTATTTTAAATGGTAGTTAACTCATAGCTGTTGTATTGGTGGGAATGAACAAAACTAACTACAATATTATTATACATGATTGTTAAATGTATTTACATTATCCAATAAAAATTTATAGGCTTAAAATGTGAATGAATATAATTTTAAGCATAATTTACATTAAAAGACCGATTAATCACCTTTCAATGGAGAAACCTCATTAAATCATGTTTCGGTTACATTAATACATTCTATATGACCAAATAAAACCCTTATTTAGAATGGGTACATCATAATTTACTTCACGTAAATTTTTGGAATTTTTCTGATCAAGTTCATTTTTTAATGAATAGTGAAAATATTTTATTTTAATTCAAAACTATGTTTTAATATAATTTATTAATATTGATAGATTATATTTTTAATTGGTTTAAAAGTGTATTTATAATATATTTTTACCCTTTAATCCAATATTGGTCATTGTAATTAATTTCACTTTGAAATTGGACATAAACAAGTGTCAATCGTTTGATAGTTATTGTTTATTAAAACACGCTATTTGTTTTTTCAATGAGAATTGATTTTAAAATTAATTAATTACACTTTAATGTTTTGAATATGAAAAAATATATATCATTTTAGAATTCGGAATATTAAATATATATTTGGATGAAATTTTGGTATTTTTCTGAAAAACTTCGATTTTTGATGAATAGTGAAACAACTTAGTGGTAGTAAAAAAATGACTTTTTAATTTAAATAAAATTTTACCACTTCTGTGATTTAAATTTCAAAACTCCTATATTAATGGTTTTTATCAAGAAGTAAAATGTGGTTCAATATGATGAAAATAATTTATTGTTGAATAGTAACTTTTGACTTTTATTTTCCATGGTTAAATATAAATAGAGTAATTCAAGGTTAAAAGAATATTATAATAATTCAAAATTACCTTAACACTTGTCCTAACCATATTGTATGAGTAGTTTCCGACAATGTAAATCCTTGGGTCGATGCTGAGACCCCATGGAGCCACTTATGAAAGATAATGGCACTTTAGATTAATTAATTTAATTTAAAGACAAAATTTACATTAACAAAACTATTTAAGTAATTATTTTTTATATGGTGTTATTTAAGTCCTATTTTCGACTATAAATATTCATTGCACTGATAAAATGATTTCCTACATGATAGTATTTGTTTTATAATTTTTAGACATCGGATAAATTAAATTATTCATGACACAATAATGATGCAGTATTTACCTCATTAATAAATGCTTTAAATAAATAAGATTATAAGGATAAAAATTTTATACAAAACCTATCCAATTCCAATTGGATGGTTTTATTTCAACTATGAGTCTTCTTATATTCAACTATAATGATTTTTGGAGCATTATAATCTGAATATAATTATATAATAACATAATGTTCTCACACTTTCTTAAAGAGACCCTCCTCCCCCTTGTAAAAAGAAATCCATTTCTAACCAATTTCTCACACCTCTCAAGCCATTTGCCTCATCCAAAATCTTCCCAATTAAGCTGCCTACATCCCTCTACTCATCCTAGAATCCTTACCTTTGGAAAATGGCAATTCCAGAAGTCCTTTGGTTCAAACCAAAGGGAGTTACCCAAATTAAAGGTAATGGTTTCTCATAATTTGTTTTCTTTTATTTTACTTCTCCAACCCCTAAACTCTTTTTATTCCATTCTTTTGTAACAACAGAAGTATCTTAAATATACTATAAGGTTGTTATGTGAATTATTAAAACTAAATTTACACACACCTTAATCTAATTGATGAAGAACATAATGTTTCGGTGGATGGAAAACAAACGCCTCACAAAACAATGATTCTTCATTTACATCATACCTCCTCTCATGGTGGCCATTATGATGGAACTGTATTTATATATGATATATATTATGTTTATTATTTCTGTATGCTTCTTTACATCCCAATTATATCAATCTTTTATGGTTTCCATAGTTGGTAAATAAGATAATCTCATTTGAGGATGTGTGGACTACCGCCCCCTCAAAGTGATGTGACTCGTTAATTCCTTATATGGGATGTATAAATGATAGATTTATTGATATTATATATGATATTATACTTTAATTATATTATATAAATGTATCATTATGTTTTAATTCCATTAAAATAAGAAATATAAATGAAAGTAGCGTTCATTCTTACGTACGGCGTACCGTCTCCATGAACTGTGCATTTCATTTCGTACCTCCAAATGTTATGTAAATAAATGTATATACTTCATATATATATGATATATATGATATATAAATAATAAATTTCATTCTGGATATAATGGATTATTGACCACATGGACAAATTGTAAATATAAGGTGTTCATTTTTGACTCAAGTACCAAATATCGACAAAATTAATGTTATTAACTTAAATGATTATATAATGTTTATTGCATGGTAATAAGTGATATAAAAGAAATAATAAACTTGAAGAAGGTTCTTAAGCAAGTATATATTAAAATTAGTTTATTATTCTGGATATTAAATAATGTTCGAGTCAAGTCAGACATGAGGTAAGGGACTTCTTCTCAATCTCCTTTCATTGAGGCATGTTTTGTTTTAATACACGATTTATTTTTATAGGTTGTATAAACACATTTGACTTTTCATTTCTTTCAAATGGAATATTTTTATATGAAGCATTTTACTAAATGACAAAAAGGAATGTTTTTTAAGTAAACAGTGACAATTACCTTTCCGTCGTTGTGAGTATTATTTGATCTTTGGCATCCTTAACAAGTCGGAATGTTTTTAAAAAGAAAAATAAATACCATATAAACTTTTTACATATTTTGGTATTGAAAATGATTTTGAGAATGGATTTATAATTTCAATATATTGGAATGATATTTTATTATTATAATGTTGAAATGTTATCTTTCCATTATGATTATGTTATGTGTTCTGATCATGTTATGGTTCTTGGGAATTATTTACGTATACGGGTGGTTCCATGATAAATCAAGGGTGGGTGAGCTCGAAATAAATCTCCAATACATTGGGTAACATGATAGAGGTAAACATGAATGTTTCTCCTAAGAGATTTAGGGAATATACTGCGATGGGTATTCCAAAGTAACTCCTTATGTAGCTGTGATAGCTATAATGTAAGTATGATATGATTGCCAAAAGTTACATTTATGATATATGATTTATATGTGTCTTTCTTAAATCTTATGATTTCATGATGTAAGTTAAAGATTTCATGTTTTTTATGTATTTATGAACAAATGTTTTCATTAGTTGTTTTATAACCCTTACTAAGATTTTTATGCTCATCCCAAGTTTTGAAATGTTTTAACAGGACTTAAAGATGAATAGGGTCAAGGATGGGATCAAGGAAAAGTCATGCTGTCTAAAACATGGAACTAGACATGAAATTTTTTTAAGAGTTTTTATTTTATGAAAAAATGTAAATTGTGTAGAAGTTTCTAACTTGTTATCTTTTGAGATATAATAGATATGTCCTAATTATCTAAAAATCTAAACCTGAAAAGATCCTCATTGTGAATTATTCATTTAATTAAATATTATGTAATGTTTAAGGTAGGGTCCTTATAGTTGGTATCAGAGGTCGGTTTAGACAACTTTAGGAGTTTGGGAATTTTTAAATAAATGTCCATAATGTAATTTATGATAATATTGGAATGATATAGCATTTACAAATTACCATGTTGCTTCACCTAAGATATTTCTTTGTTGAGAATGGTTTTTCATAGAGGAAACATGGAAGTTGTGTAGTGAAGGAATAAAGATGGAAATTATCTTCCAAATCATCATCCTGAGATGGTCAGAATCAGAAATGAATAGTTTACTACAGTGATGGATCAGTTGATTTAGGTGATAAATTCTGGTTGTGTTTATTGGTGATATTTTGTTTTATTCTAAAAGTATAGAGGAGCATGAACGTCATTTAAGGGTTTTCTTAGAAACCATAAAAGAAAAGGAACTGTTTGGGAAATTAATCAAGTGTGAGTTTTGGTTACAAAAAATTTCATTCCTTGGTCACATTGTTTCAAAAAATGGCATAACTGTTGATCCTGCTAAAACGAATGTTGTTGATGAATGGCCAAGACCGACAAATATAACTAAGATTCGCAGTTTTCATGGTTTGGCAGGTTATTACCAGAGGTTTATTGAAAATTCTGCATGGTTATCTAGTCCAATGACTAAGTTAACTCAAAAAGGTGTTAAGTTCATCTGGATAAAAGAATGTGATGATTGTTTTCCAGAATTGAAATGAATATTGGTGAATGCTCCAGTTTTGGAACTGCCTTCCAGAAATAGTGAGTTTGTTATCTATAGTGATGCTTCGTTGAAAGGACTTGGATGTGTCCTTATGCAGAATGATTAGGTAATTGCTTATGTTTCACGTCAGTTGAAACCTCATGAGTTAAATTACCCTACACATGATTTCGAATTAGCTATTGTGGTTTTTGCTTTAAAATTTTGGAGGCATCATTTGTATGGAGTGAAGTGTGAAATATATACTGATCACAAAATATTAAAGTATACATTCACACAAAAATAATTGAACATGAGACAAGAGAGATGCATTGAATTAATCAAGGATTATGACTGCATGATCAATTACCACCCTGGAAAATAAAATAAAGTGGCCGATGCTTTGAGTCAAAAAAGTAATGTCTCATTAGCCATGCTACATTTGGAAAGAGATCCTTTGGTTTTCGATTTGATGAACATATGCATAAAATTTATTGGTGCAGGTAGTTCTTATATTTGGTTTCAGGTGCCAGTAAATTCATCTCTATTAGATTGAATTAATAAAGCGCAGAATGAAGACAATGAGTTTCAGAAAAAGTTTTTGTTGGTTCAAAAGGTTAAGTTTCCTGATTTTAACGTTGAAAATGTTTGTTTTTTGATATTTGGAAAGAGATTATGTGTGCCTTGTGATTCATAGTTGAAGAATGAGTTGTTATGTGGAGCTCATAGTTCCCTGTTTTCAGTTCTTCCAGGCAGTACTAAGATGTACAGAGATCTTCCAGAGTATTACTGGGGGCTGGAATGAAAAGAGATATTGCTGATTTTACTGTGAAGTGTTTGACTTGTCAGTAGGTTAAAGCAGAGCGGCAATTAACGAATGGAATGCTTCAGCCTATACCGGTGCCAGAGTGGAAATGGGGAAATATATCCATGGACTTCTTTGTGGGATTAACAAAGACATCTCAAGGTAATAATGTAATCTGGGTTATAGTTGATCGATTGACAAATCTACTCATTTCCATCCTATTCGAGATACTTTGCCTCTAGATCAACTTGATCAGTTGTATATTAAAGTGGTAGTTAGGTTTCATGGAGTTCCTCTCTCCTTTATATTTGAACGTGATCCCAGGTTCACTTCTATCTTTGGGAAAGGCCTTCATAAATCATTGGGTACTAAATAAAATTTTAGTACAACTTTTCATCCTCAATAAGATGGGTAGTCAGAATGAAAAATTTAGACATTGGGGGGTATTTTATGTGCTTTCTCGATGGATTATCAGGGAAGTTGGGACCGACATCTTTATTTGGTTGAATTTTCATATAAAAACAGTTTTCATTCTAGTGTACAGATGGATCCATTTGAGGCATTATATGGAAAGCGTTGTCGAACTCCAGATGTTTGGGATGAAGTAGGTGAAAGGAAGCTAATAGGACCAGAATTGGTAGGAGAGATGGCTAACAAAGTTCAGTTGATTCAGAAGCACAGGAGAACAGCTCAGAGCAGATAGAAAAGTTATACAGATAACAGGAGGAAGGATCTTTCTTTTGAGGTAGGTGATCATGTCTTTCTCAATGTTTCTCCTTGGAAAATTGTGATGTGTTTTTGTAAGAAAGGAAAGTTGAGTCTGTGATTCATTGGAACTTATGAAAATCTATAGAAAGTTGGATCTGTTACATATAGAGTGTCTTTACCTCCATGTTTATCCCAGGTACACAATTTTTTTCATGTTTCGATGTTGAGAAAGTATTTTCCATATCAATCTCATGTTTTGAGCCCAGAGGTAGTTCAGTTGGAAGAGAATATCCCATATAAAAAACAACCAGTCCATATTATTGAACATAGAGAGAAAGTGTTTTGGAATAAGGTAATTCAATATGTAATGGTTTTGGGGGAAAACCATATGGTTAAAGATCCAAGTGAGAATCTAAAAATGCTATGAGGGATAAATACCCCCACTTATTTTGAGAAGTGAATAAAAATTGTGAGGATAAAATTTCCAAAAGGGGGGAAGGATGTAACATCCCATGTAAATGAAGAATAAGATATTTTCATATTTATTAATATTTGTGAATTAAATATAAATTTTACCTTAAAAGGGTTGCTATGTTCGATAGCGTACCTGATACACAACAACGGGTTTCTTGGAATTCTTACATGGCACACTAATAATATAATATTATTATTTTAAATGGTAGTTAACTCCTAGCGATTGTATTGGCGGGAATGAAATAAACTAACTGCAATATGATTATAAATGATTTTTAAATGTATTTACATTATCCAATAAAAATTTAGAGGCTTAAAATGTGAATGAATCTAATTTTAAGCATAATTTACATTAAAATATCGATTTATTGCCTTTTAACGGTGAAATATCTTTAAATCTAGTTTTGGTTACATTAATACAATCTATATGACAAAATAAAATCCTTCTTTAGAATGGGGACATCAAAAATTTACTTTGTAAATTGTTTTCGAATTTTTCCGATAAAATTCATTTTTTTAATGAATAGTGAAAATATTGTATTTTAATTCAAAACTATGTTTTAATATAATTTATATATATGGATAGATTATGTTTTTAATTATCCTTAAAGTGTAATTAGAATATATTTTTACCATTTAATATAACGTTGATCATTGGAATTAATTTCACTTTGAAATTGGACATAAACAAGTGTCAATCTTTTGATAGTTATTGTTTATTAAAACATGCTAATTGTTTTAACAATGGGAATTAATTTTAAAATTAATTAACAACACTTTTATGTTTTTAATGTGAAAAAATAAACATCATTTTTGAATTCGGAATATCAAATATAGCTTCAGCTGATTTTTTTGGTATTTTTCTGAAAAACATCAATTTTTCATGAATAGTGAAACCACTTAGTGGTAGTTAAAAAACTGACTATTTCATTTAAATGAAATTTTACCACTTCTATGAATTGAATTTTGAAAATATGACATACATGGTTGTTATCAAGAAGTAAAATTTGGTTCAATAAGATGAATATAATTTTTGGTGAATAGTAACTTATGACTTTTATTTACCGCGGTTAAAGGTAAATAGGGTAATTCAAGGTTAAAAGAATATTATAATAATTTAAAATTACCGTAACACTTATCCTAACCATATTTTATGAGTAGTGGCCGAACATGGGGATCCTTGGGAAGATTTTGGGACCCCATGGAGCAACTTATGAAAGATAATGACACATTAGATTAATTAATTTAATGTAAAGACAAAATTGACATTAACAAAAATATTTTAGTAATTTGTTTTTATATGGTGTTATATATGTCCTATTTTAGACTATAAATATTCATTGGAAATATAACATGATTTCCTACATGATAGTATTTGTTTTATAATATTTAAAGATCGAATAAATTAAATTATTCATAACACAATAATGATACAGTATTTACCTCATTAATAAATGATTTAAATAAATAAGATTATAATGATTAAAATATTGTCCAAAACCTGTCCAATTCCAATTGGAAGATTTTATTTCGACAATGAGGAATCTTATATTTGACTATAATAATTTTTTGATCATTATAAACCGAATATATTTATATAATAAAATAATGTTTTCACACTTTCCTAAAGAGCCCGTCCTCTCCCTTATAAAAGGAGACCATTTCTAACCAATTCCACACCCCTCTCAAGCCATTTGGATCATCCAAAATCTGTCCAATTAATCTCCCTACATCCCTCTACTCATTCGGGAATCCTTAACATAGGCAGAAGGCACTTCATGACGTCTTTTGGTTCAAACCAAAGGGAGTTACCCAAATTAAAGGTAACAGTTTCTCTTAATTTGTTTTCTTTTATTTAACTTCTCCAACCCCTAAAATATTTTTCTTCCTTTCTTTTGTAACCACAACAGTATTATAAATATACTATGATGTTGTTATGAGAAGTATTCAAACTACACTTACACACACCTCCATTTAATGGATGAAGAACAAAATGTTTCTGTGGATGCAAAACTAACGCCTCACAAAGTGATGATTGTTCAATTACATCTTACCACCTCTCATGGTGGACATTATGATGGAATTGTTTTTATATACGATATAAATTATTTTTATGATTTCATTATGCTTTTGTAATTCGCAATTATATCAAGCCTTTATGGTTTCCATAGTGGGTATATACGATAATCTCATTTGAGGAAGTGCGGACTATCGACCCCTCAAAGTGATGTGACTCTTTAATGCCTTATGTGGGATGTATAAAAGATAGATTTAATGTTATTATATATGATATTATACTTCAGTTATAATATAAATATGTATCATTATGTTTTAATTCCATTAAAACAAGAAATAGAAATGAAATTAGCCTTCAAGCGTACGTATGACTTACCGTCTCCATGAACGGTACATTTAATTTCTTACCTCCAAATGCTTTGTAAATACATGTATATACTGGATATATATGATATATATGATATCTAAATAATTAATTTCATTCTTGATATAATGGAATATTGACCACATGGACAACTTGTAAATATAAGGTGTTCATTTTTTACTCAAGTACCAAATATCGACAACATGAACGTTTTTAACTTAAATGATTACATAATGTTTATAACATGGTAATAAGTGATATAAAAGGAATAATAAACTTGAAAAAGTTTCTTATGAAATTGGAAATTAACATTATTTTATTATTCAGGAGATTAAATAACGATCGAGTCAAGTCGTACACAAGGTAAGATACTTCGTCTCAATCTTCTTTCATTGAGGCATATTTTGTTTTAATACAGGATTTCTTTTTATACATTGAATAAACACCTTTTATTTTTCATTTATTTCAAATGGAATCATTTTATATGAAGCATTTTACTAAATGAAAAAAAGGAATGTTTTGTTTACATAAGCGGTGACCACGACCTTTCCGCCGCTGCAAGTATTATTTGATCTTTGGCTTCCTTAACAAGCTGGAATATTTTTAAAAGGAAAAATAAATTCCATTTACACTTTTTACATATTTTGGTATTGAAAATGAATTTTTGAATGGATTTATTATTTCAATATATTTAAATGATATTTTATTATTGCAATGTTGAAATTTTATCTTTCTATCATGCTTATGTTATGTGTTATGATCACGTTATGGTTCTTGGGAATTATTTAGCTATACGGGTTGTTACGTGATAGACCTAGGGCGGGTGAGCCTGAGATAGCTCTCCAATGCATTGGGTAATGTGACGGAGGAAAACGTGAATGTTTCTCCAAAGAGATTTAGGGAATATACTGTGAGGGGTATTCCAATGTAACTCCCTATGTTGTTGTGATAGCTACAATTTATGTATGAAATAGATGTCCAAATTTACCATTATGATTTTTGATTTATATGTGTCTTTCTTAAATATTTTGATTTCACGAGGTAAGTAAAAGATTTCATGTTTTGTGTGTATTTATAAAAAAATGTTTTCATTCATTGTTTTATAACCCTTACCGAGCTTTTTATACTCATCACATGTTTTGAAATGTTTTCACAGGACTTAAAGATAAATTGGGTCAAGGATGGGATCAAGGAAAAGTCATGCTGTCTAAAACATGTAACTAGACATGACTCTTTTTTTAAGAGTTTTTATTTTATGAAAAAAATGAAACTGTGTAGAAGTTTCTACCTTGTAATCTTTTCAGATGTAATAGTTATATCCTAATTTTCTAAAACTCTAAACCTGAAAAGATCCTCAATGTGAATTATTCATTTAATACAATATTATGTAATGTTTAAGGCCAGGTACTTATAGTTGGTATCAGAGGTCGGTTTAGACAACTTTAAGAGTAAGTGTATTGGTAAATAAATGTCTATAAAGAAATTTATGATAATATTGGAATGATATATCATTTACAGATTACCATGTTGCTTCACCTAAGATATTTCTGTGTTGATAATGGTTTTTCATAGAGGAAACATGGCAGTTCTTCCGTGAAGGAAAACAAGGGAAAATTACCTTCCAAATCAGCATCCTGAGATGGTCAGAATCAGAACTGAATAGTTTACTACAATGATGGCTCAGTTTATTTAGGTTATAAATAGTGGTTGTTTTTATTGGTGATATTTTGGTTTATTCTAAAAGTAAAGAAGATCATGAAGGTTATTTAAGGGTTTTCATGAAAACCATAAATGAAAATAAACTATTTCGGAAATTCATCAAGTGTGAGTTTTGGTTACAACAAATTTCATTCCTTGGTCACATTGTTTCAAAAAATGGCATAACTATTGATCCTGCTAAAATGATAGTTGTTGAATAATGGCCAAGACCCACAAATATAACCGAGATTCGTAGTTTTCTTTGTTTGGAAGGTTATTACCAGAGGTTTGTTGAAAAAATTTCACGGTTATCTAGTAAAATGACTAAGTTAAATAAAAAAGGTGTTAAGTTCATCTGCACAAAAGAATGTGATGATTGTTTTCAGGAATTGAAAAAAAGATTGGTGAATGCTCTAGTTTTGGCACTGCCTTCCAGAAATTGTGACTTTGTTATCTACAATGATGCTTTGTTGAAAGGGCTAAGAAGTGTCCTCATGCAGAATGATTAGCTAATTGCTTATGCTTCACATCAGTTGAAACCTCTTGAGTTAAATTACACTACACGTGATTTGGAATTAGCTATTGTTGTTTTTTCTTTAAAAATTTCGAGGCATCATTTGTGTGGAGTGAAGTGTGAAATATATACTTTTTCATCCTACTTTTCTTCACATTTTCTAAAATAATGGAAAGGGAAATGACTTAGCACAAATTGATTTAGCCTTTGAAGAAAACATCAAAAACCGACAAAGGCATGAACAAGGCTTCAAATGCACATGTGTCGCGCAATTTCCCTCGCTGTCACGCAAGTACACTTATGTAATGATTAATGGTCACACAAGTGACTTTCACAACCTAAGTGATAACCGCCCGGGGTCTTCTCCAGCCTATAAATACCCTTTGTGGGACCCCCATTTGAAGGGGGGAATTTTTCTAGAATTCATATATAGAGCTCTGAACGCCCAAGTCTCTTCATCAGGACTTCCGAACACTTCTAAGGTAATTATTTACCTATAATGGAAGGTCTAAACAAGATGAGTAATGTATAAGTGTTAGAATTAACTAACATATACTCGCCTAAGGTGTTTTACCCTTAAGAAAAATGAACATACTTGTGCGCCTCCCTACTTCTTCACCCAAACATGTGCACCTCTCTTCTGGAAGTACATTAGGATAATTCTAAAGGATTTGGTAAAGGATTTCCCAAGTGTTACTATACTGGTTAACAATCGCGCAAGTACCCATGTGTCACGCACGTATACCAATGTGACCAGGACTTGTGTGCCCAGGCAATACCTACGTGCATGCCAGGACTTGCACACCCCTGCCTTTTTGGGTGCCTTTTTTACCCATTTAACCCCTATTATGCCATCCCACCTCTCCTATTCATGATTCTGTCTTCAATACACACTTCAAAGCCATTTATGGCATGATTTCTTGATTTAAATTCCTTATTTGAAAGAAACTCCATGAAACATTTCTCAAAACCTAGCGATTAACACATCTTTATGTCACTAAAGATTGAGATTTCATTCATTCAACCTCATACTTTAGGATGAGAGAATCCATTAACCTGGGCCTCATTTTCAAGAATAATCCCCTCATAATTCTAAAATCTGGGCATCCTCCTTAGTAGTAAGCCCCAAGTCGTCGTTAACCTGGGATTTCTTTTCAGGAGTATGTCCCAGTTTCAAAGTTCAAAAGTATGGGCATCCTCCTTAGGAGAAAGCCCCAAGTCCCCTAATCTGGGTATCCTCCTTAGGAGTAAGCCCCAACCATAATTCTCTTAACATGGGCCTCCTTTTCAAAAGTAATTCCCAATCTCAAATATGGGAATCCTCTTTAAGAGTATGCCCCAAGTCCCTTTAACTTTCAAATACCTTTAAACCTGGGCCTCCTTCTTAGGGTTAAGAATCAGTCTTAATTTCTCATAACCAGTCCAAATTTAGTTTTGATCTGGACTTCCTTCTCCGGAATAAAACCCAATCATATTTCCTCTCCAAACTTGGGCATCTTCTTTAGGAGTAAGCCCCAAGATTAGAGTATTCAAATATCCATGAAGCCCATATACCTTTATGGACCCTGTTCCTGTATTTCGTCCCTGAAGTAAATCTTAATCCTCATTTCGTATGATTGCATCTTTCATGGAACAATTGTATGGCTTTACCAATACCTCTTGTTTCTCACACCGAGCATGAATAACCTAAGCTTAGAGTGTAAAAGTAATTATGAAATCTTTCTTTGAGCCATAAATCATAAGCATCATATTCCCTTAATCGAACTATGTGGGTTCTGATTCGTTCTCTAAACAAGGATACATAGGTAGCCCATCTGTGGGTGCAATCCCAACTCTGAAACAATCCATGTCCTTCTGAATGAAAATTAACTTCAAGTGCCCCACTGATTGTATTTAAAACCATTATGGTCATCATAATGACCAAGAGAGTTTTTATGTATTGAAGGATACCATCGGCTAAGAATCACTAAACAAATACAGATTATTCTCTATCAATGAAGAACCTCGAATACATATAAAATATTCTCTAAATTTCCTACATAACAAATATTGATTGTCAGATCTAAAGGAAAACTTATTTTATACTTGGTAGTGTTATAAGGATCCATGAACAAAACTTAAATCTATAAAGAGTGTCCTGGAGTAGAGAATAATTCCCCTAGAAAGGTGTGATGAGTCCGACCTCCCATCCTCTCGACCAATGCGAATTCCTAAGCCTCATAAGTCCACAACTAATGAGTGCCTACCTTTTGAAAGTAAGTTCAAATGGATATGGAATCATTGGATGTTTCCAGTTCTACAAACAATCCCGTTAGAAACTGATTGGAATGTTTGAATCTTAAATCAATGAGATAATCCCCAATTCCAGAGGGAAACAAAAATGGTGAACCCGACGTGAATCCTTAACCTAGTTAAAATGATGTTTTGCTTATTTGTTAGGCCCCTGTTTAAAACTCAATGAGAGGGACTACAAAAACAATCATTGACATATGTTCTCATCCAAAAGATATAGTGGCTGAATTAATCTTGATTACAACTGTTATATCAAACATGCACTCTTTACCAAGATTTTCTGCATTCTAAGAAATGGCTGCTCTCATGTTCATGCCTGTGAATACCGCTACTGCGAATGCCACTGCTGATACTCCTTCTGGATCATCGTCCGCTTTGAGGATGATATCAACAACTCAACATCTTCAATGCTGGGTATCAAACACGCTGGTTAAGGAGTACCATCAACACAGTACCATTCCAACTATGGAGGATGCCTGACAAGCCCTCCAAGTGAACAACTCACACTGGTCGTCCGGACAACGATGACCAGTGATCAAGAAGCAGGCGGTGCTAACCACCGTCTCCAACTGTTTTGGGTTGTTATCCCTAGAACGCAATCACCATTCACTCCCATATTCTGAAGAGGTGAATGACCAGGCCCCTCAGGGCCTTAATTCAAGGAGACATGAGTCCTTCCTAAGGGCTCCCACCAACAATCACCACCAGACTCGTGCGACAGTGCACCCTCAACATGATGAGGGTACTGACTCCAGGCATTCGACTCAGGTTCCTCGAACCCAAGAAAGCAAGACGAATCGCCAGAGGCATAATACGATTAACAATGGGCATGTTCTCATCTCTGTCATCTCTGGAGAAGTCCACTAACATAACTTGGTGGCAAGAAATGAGCAGGAACACACACCTGCCCATTTTAATTCCGCTGTCCAGCAGACTTGTCTGGTATCATCACGCCAATCCAGCCATGAAATTCTGGCAGAGTATTATAGGAATGAACATACACCAGTTTATATGTCATCATCTAGTCAGCAGGCTCATATTACTACGTAAGATGAATCTCGTCAACCATGTTTGGTGAAGTGCAATTAGCAGGCAGATACACCTGCTAGTACTGATCAAGCCTACCAACAGTCTCGCTTGGTAGCATTCAGAGAAGTCCGTTGGAAAGCTCCGGAAACAAACAGAAGGAAGGCTCAACTCTTTGTCCCTACACTTTAGTACTGTCATGATTCACTGACAGGAAAAGGAGGATTGGAGTAGGCACATACACCTACTCCAAGCATGGAATGGATGTATATAGCCGTTCCGGTAGCTGAAGTCACCAAGAATATTCTATCAACAGTTAAAGAGTAGAATAAAATCCCTGCTCGTATTCTCGATGCTTGCCAGGATATTATAACAGCTTTAGTGGCATCTTAGAGAAAGACACATAAATCTATCCCTACTAGTGGAGTGACACATCAAAAGTTCACTCCGGAGCAGACACACACATCTGTTCCAGTCCACGAGGGTTGTGGGGCGTACTCCCCCATATGACACGGACAACCAAGTCATGAACATACACCTAATTTGAGTGGGGATCGTCAGCCTAACCTGGCCATCTCTCCTGATCAGGCACATACACCTACTCAGAGTAACCATTTTCATAAACAATTGGTTTCCAGGGCGAGTAAGAAGGCGTCTAATAAAAAGACCCACCCAGCACAGTCAAGAGATCAAGATCCAATCTGTAACAAGGCCTTACTTGATTCTGGAGTTCTTGAAGCCCTCTTATAGTTATCTGTTAGAATGGAAGATTTTACTCCCTCATTTCCCAATAGTAGGAACATTAATTCTGAAGTTCTTCAACAGAAACTTCCTCATGAAGGATTTCTTCATGACAATTCGTTCGATCTTGATGTTTCATCTTCAAATGAGAGCCACATGAACCCTCTGTGTGGTCAGAAGGACAAAGAGCAAGAGATCTCGTCATTTAATATAACCCAACATGGTGGTCCTCCCCATGATGATGAATTTCACTATGAATTTCCTCTCTGTAGTAGTGATGCACATTTACTGGAAATTGATCTAGTGGACAATGTTGTGCCGAGAAAGCCCTCTTATCTTGAGGCACTTGAAAATGTGAAACCAGTCATGTCTGATGTTTCATCGCTGGAAGGTGAAATACTTTCTCAATTAGAAGATAGCCTACGGTGTAGGACATTCTCCGAACCACCCCTAAGTCATGCATCTTTTAGTATAATCAGTGATTTCTCTCCCAATCCTTTTGAATCTAATGAAGCAACAAGGAAGCACCAGCTCTGGTCAATACATGTAGAAGAATATTTATTGAATGATAAAGAGGAAATGCTGACCATTAAAAAACAACTGGTGAATGGTGAAGTACCAGTCATGTTTTGGCATCTGTCTGACTCTCAATATGACATTCCAGAGATGTTGACAGAAGATGGGATTCATGATATTCGTCTCAACATATGGAAAACTCTTTTTCAGTTGAAAAAAAAGTATTATCTTATAATGAATATGAAAATCATGTTAAGATAATAGAAGGGTTACAATTCCAAATTGACATGGAATCTCTATCAGTCTCTCGATATCCAAAGGCTGAAAAGCAGCAGAGATCCCTTCAGCGTTCATGCCTTGGCACAATAAGAAGGTTGTGCCAGTTAATTTCCAATGCCCATATGGTATTCATGTCAGAGGATGGGGTGTTCATGGATCACTAAATTTCATGGTGCTCTCCAGTCAGCAAAGCCCGCAGAAAATGGTCTCATGAAATGTTATTTCCCATGGCTGGCCACGAATACCTGGTTTTGTTTGTAATCAAAAGATTTCCCAAGAACAGGCTTCAACTATTTTCTCTCAAAATCATGAATAGAGAGAACATGTTGTTGAATTACTCCTACATCATGCAATCAAGAATATTGGACATGCCTCTCATATGGAGCAAGCACATCATCAAGTGACAGAAGTGTCACAAATCATCCAACGGTCTTTCGAGCCGGGTGATAAAAGTGGATGTCGATTGATGCATCTAGCTAATTTACGGACCAAGGCCCACAAGATCAGGATAGCTTTTATGAAAGTCTCAAACATAGCATGTCAAGAGCCACCCCAGCTTGCCAGACCGGGGACTCTTTTAAACCAACCCTCATAATCAACAAATTGGATTTGAGCAGTTGAGAGAGAACAGTAGGAACAGCCCCAGTCCACCGAACTCGGGACTTTTTCAAATCATCAACCCCCTCCTTAGAGAAATTCGATCTTTTATCAATTGGGGAAGAAGCCTCAAGAGGAACTAAGAGCCAAATTATCAAGATATTCTCTCCAAATTACAGTTCGCCAAGAAGTTCTTGAGGGATCGAATCAACAAAAGGCAATGTCTCATCAAAGACATGGAAGGAGAAAATATCACAGGAATGAAGATAGGAGGATTGCAATGAATTATGCATCAATCAATGTCATCAATGCCTTTTTTTATGATCTACCATAGGAGGCTTACTCAGTGGACTCAGATGAAGAGGTTCCTGCTCAGAAAGTTGTACGCACAGACACAAATGAAGAAGGTGTTCATACATGAAATCATAGATTTACCCAAAATCTGGGTGTTCCTTCAAATAACCCACTTCCCCCTCTCCAAAAGGGATCAAACAAGGGGAAGGGAAAGAATTAGGTTACATATCCTTCCTCTGGAAAAGGCCAATCTCTCTCACTAGAGAAAAGATTTGCGCAACAGGAGGAAGAAATGAAGGAATTGAGGAGGATGAATGCAGAACTACATCAGGGTAGTCTTCCTCCTAAACGTGCTGGATTCAGTCAGCCAAGGGAGTTTGTTGCAGCTACTGAGATGGATCAAGAATATCCTCCTCTATCAGTACACCCTAACAGTTCTAATCCTATGGGTCAACTGCAACAACAATTGGAAGTGATTCCATCAGTTGCAATACTAGCTGCCATACATGTCAAAGCTCTAGTTAGTGTACTTGTTCTGATCCAAGCACAACCTTATGTTTCTCAAAAGTTAATAACTACCATTGAGTCATTAATAGCTCAGTTAGAGACTATGGAAGGGAAGTGTGTGCAGGTTCAACCAAAAAAGAGAGCTTACCCTGAATGGGTAGATTTAGTCTCTCCCCCATCTAGTTTTGGGAACCCTGTATTCCCTATTTTCAATGGATCAAGCAATCATGAACAAAATTTGATGCATTACGTGTCTTGTTGCGATCCTATGATGGGAACTCCAGAACAGCAAGAAGCAGTGAAACTCAGATGCTTCGTGCGAACCTTACAAGGACCAGCCTTTTTCGGGTACACAAGCTTGAAATCCCGGTCAATTACCGGATGGGAAGATCTATGTCAACGATTTTTTCTTCAATTCAGCTCAACTTTTCAAAGGACAATAGATTTTGATCTTAAAAACTAAAAGAAAAGGGAGAATGAAAGGGTCTCAGATTTCATTTCTTTCTTGAAGGGATTAACATATTCCCTAATCTTTGCACTCCCTTAGGAAGAATTGTTGCCAATCTCTGTGGAAAATTTTCGTGATGAGTTGCGCACACCACTGATCCCTGTGAAATATACAGGAGGGTTTCGAGACCTTACTTCAATCGCTCAACATATTGAAGATTCTCTTATACAGACTAAGGCTAAATCTCGTGTAATTCCATCAACTCCAGGAAGGAGAATGGGTAAAGTAGAGACTGCTACAGTTATGCTTAAACAAGAACCTATACCTGCTTCTACCTCAAAACCTTCATCTTCTCGAAGGGATCCACCTCCTAATAACCAAAACCAGAGGCTGTTTCATCAAGATAATTAAAAAGATCAAAGACGAAAACAATTTAAGGCTTTGAAAAGAAAATTTTACTCTTTCTGAAATGAAAAAGTTCCTTGTTATTTCATTTTGGCTCTAGAAAGTAATTTGGTTCAATTGATGAGTCCCAAGAGGCCAAACAAGGAAGGAGATGAAGACCATCCCAATTATTACCCATTTCATCAAAGGTTGGGGCATCCAATTCAAGATTTTTTTGTCTTCAAGGACATCTTGCAAAAGATGGTCGATTTGGGACAAGTCAAACTAAAAGGCTCTTCAACCCAGGTAGCAAGTGTTACTGCTACAGTTCTATAGGAGGAAGGCGAGTGTTAAGAAGTCAAAATCAAAAATGCAAAGAAATATGATGATAGTATGGTCAGAAAGATGATCGACCGAACACATGCTATTTTGCGAACACAATTTAAGAACCTAATTGTGCATTCTACCAGGAATGTCGCAGCAAGACCTTCTTCATTAGAGGGAAACTACTCAAAGAAACGACACAATTCCAAGATAGAGGAACAATCAGAAGAAGATGATTATTTGTCAAAGCCTAAGTTGTCTTTGAATCTAGAAGATTTCATGCCATCTAATTTGAAGTAACGGGCACCGTCCAACCAAACGGCACAGCCTAAAAAAGCTAATCAGGTAGAGTCTTCATCGAATGAAGAGTAAATTTTCAGTTCTATTAATATGATTCAATTAACAGATCCATATGCCAGTTGTAGTTTCGATTTTTATGAGACCAAATTCCCTATATCAAATAGAGGAATCAGAGGAAGTTTTAAAGGCTCAGGATACAGGGGAAGACATGGATATCCCAGAAGCCACTATTCCAATTCTACCCCTACTAGAACTTTGTGCACAGCAGAAACTCGTGGCAAAGCCCTTCAGCGAGCTCAACAAGAAGAGGCAAGTTCTTCTACCAATATCAAATTCAGTCCTGGAATAGTTATTCTGGAAGACCGGTTGAAGGTTCCATCTACTTCCTCTCAGCACATGAGTGAATTTAATCGGTCTAATCTTACAAAACCAAGAATATTGCCAACTCCAATCCCAATACAAGATGCATCAACTTCAAAAAAATATTCTTCCAAGGATCCTACTAAACCACATGTTCTTGTTGGAAAACGCAGACCTCTAGATCAAAAGTATGATGTATTGAAACACCTGTCCCATGTACCGTCCAAGTTATCAATTCGAGAGGCTTTGAATCTGTCAAAGGATCTTCGGGAGGCACTCATCGAGGCTTTGTCAAGTCCTCAAGAGTATGAAACTAAAATTTCTGCAGCTGAAATCTATCTCGTAGAGAATAGTCCTACGGAAGGCCATGCTGTGATATATTTCATTGATGAAGATGAATATGTTGTTGTGCATGGACATATTAGACCTTTGTACTTATCTAGAAAGGTCAATGGCATAGAAATCTGAAGAGCTTTCATTGATAATGGTTCAAGAGTCAACCTCATGCCCATTCGTACACTTCGTCGATTGGGCCTAACAGAATCTGATTTATCTCCTTCTACCATGATGTTACAAGGATATGATAAAAATGAACAAGAACCACTGGGTGAAGTTACACTCAGAACTCAGTTTAGAGATCTTGTATCCAATTCAAATTTAATGACTGTTGATCAAGACTCAGTCTTCAACATCTTTCTTGGAAGACCCTGGTTACATCAACGTGCGACTATCCCTTCATCATACCATAAATGTCTAAAATATTGTTTTGATGGTCAAGTTGGGACATTATATGGTGATAAGGCCCCGTTCAAGACATGCAAGTCTCAATACATTGAGGCGTAATTCTATCACATGAAGGGAAATGATAAATCCACAACCAGGGAGATTACCAATGTTAATGCTCCATATTGTTTGGAAAAGATTCCAGTAAATCCATTTGCGCATCTGAGTACAGATTATGTGTTGCCTATCAGTCAAATTGACAGGATAGACCCAAATCAAAATACTCTTATAGAAAGATCCATAATGTCAATTATGGAAATCGATCTAGAAAACATGGGAGAAACTGGTAACCCATCAGGAAATGATGAAAGCTCAAATGGAGAAGTCTTAGTTTCATCTGCTGAAATCCAACAAGTCTATACTTCTCCAGTTAGGCCAGAATAAGTTATAGCAAAATCGGAGGTGAACAGTGATATTGATTCTCAATCCATCATCTCCTCTTTATTACCCAATGAAGACCCTTCATCATCAATTGGGTCAGAAATGGAAGCATCTCCTTCAAGATGTTCAAATTTTAACATCTCTCTTAATCATGGAAATTTTGCTTCATCATCTACTATGGATATAGAAACGGAAGAAGTGACACATTTTGATGAAGAAGAGGAAGATATCAGAGATGCTCCTCCAGCATTTGAAGAGGGTATCTCTACCACCGTGGATGAACTAAGAGAAATAAATCTGGGTACAAAAGAGAATCCACACCCCACTTTAATCTGTGTGGCCATGACTCATGAAGAGAAAGAGATGTATATTTCCTTTCTAAAGAAAAATAGTGATATATTTTATTGGAACTATACAGAAATGTCGGGGATTGATCCTGATGTTGCTACTCATCATTTGGGTTTACCAGAAGAACATCAAGGATTTAAGCAAGCCGCAAGAAGAACACACCCAACTTATGCTTCTAAAATTGACGTTGAAGTGGGTAAGATTAACAAATCTAACTTCGTCAGGAAGTTCAATATCCCAAGTGGTTGGATAATATTTTCCCTGTGAAGAAGAAGAACAGACAAATTAGTGTTTTCATTGATTTCAGAGATCTTAATCGGTATTTTCCTAAGGGTGATTTTCTAGTTACAATTACAGAACTCATGATTGATGCAAAAGCTGGATATGAAGCACTTTCATTCATGAATGGATATTCTGGATATAATCAAATCCGAATGGCTCCAGAAGATGAGGAATCCACAGCCTTCGGATCCCCTTAGGGTGTGTTTTTCTACCGGCTAATTCCCTTTGGCTTAATGAATGCAGGAGCAACATATCAGCGTGCCATGCATCATATCTTCAAACCCATTTTAGGGAAGTTTGTTGAATTCTATGTGGACGATTTGGTGGTTAAATCCAAACAACGTTCTAATCACTTAGCTGATTTGGAATTCATATTTCTCAAGATTCGACAACATAATTTGAAGATAAACCCCTTGAAATGTGCTTTTGGGGTAACCTCAGGAAAATTTCTTCTCTTTTTTGTACGCCATCGTGGTATTAAAGTAGATCCTGAGAAGACCAAGTCAATTCTTGGTATGTCACCTCCTCGAAATTAGAAATAACTAAGAGGAATTCAAGGACAGTTAGCCTATATTCGGCATTTCATCACCAATTTGGCAGGAAAAAGTTTACCCTTCACCAAATTGATGAAAAGGGATTCACTTACCAGTGGACTGAAGAATGTCAAGAAGCATTTGATATTCTCAAGAAATACCTGTTGAGACCATCGGTACTTATTTTGCATGTTGAAGGAAGGCAACTAATCCTTTACGTGACAGCCTTAGAGAGATCATTGGGTGCCTTTCTTGCTCAGAAGAATGATGCTGGGAATGAAAAAAGCCTCTACTACCTCAGTTGGACTATGATTGAAGGAGAAACCTGATATTCAAGTATTGATAAATGTTTCCTGGCATTAATCTTTGCAGTTTAGATATTGAGACAATACCTGAAACATCACGAGGTCCAATTGGTATCTCGCAATAACCCGCTCAAATTCATCCATAGTCATCCAATGCTTACAGGACGTCTGGCAAGGTGGGTAGTTATTTTGTAGCAATTCAACATTCAGTATGTGTCTCAAAAGGAAATAAAGGGACAAGCTCTGGTTGACTTCCTTGCTGAACACCCTTCAGTGGAAGACACATCTTCAGATATTGAACTCCCTGATGAGGAAGTCTTCTCTATTCAAGAAAGTACTCAGGCATGGAAAATGTATTTTGATGGTGCTTCCAGAAGTCCAACAGGGAGGAAAAGGGAAAATCATAAATTCAACAAAGTTGTATTAGGAATTGTGCTAATTTATCCCGAAAAGGCAGTGTTATCTTATTCCTTCTTATTGTGGGAAGTTGGTACCAATAATGAAGTAGAATACCAAGCTCTCATCACAGGCTTGGAATTGGCGCTTCAAGCACAAGTGAATCACTTAAAGGTGAAATTTGATTCAGACCTAGTAATCAATCAAGTCAGTCTGGATTATGCCATCAGAAAAGAGGAAATAAACCCATTGTATGATTACGTCAGAGAGTAAATGGCCGAATTCACTTTGGAACCGACATTTTCTTATGGCCCGCGATCAACAAATGATCAAGCTGATGCACTGGCTAATATAGGCTCAACTCTGGCAGATCCAAATCGAGATGACACAACCCTCAGTATTGCCCACCGTCATGCAATTTCACCTTATGTTCGATCCAGAACAGAGTAAATTAATGAAATTAGTCCCATTCCTGAACCGTATAGTCATACTACAGGATGGATGCCACCTATCAAGGAATACCATCAAAATGGAACACTTCCACCTGATAGAGCAGGGAAAGAACAAATCTGGCGATGTGTGGTCAATTTTACTCTTTATGATAGCCCAGATCACTTAGAGAAAATTCTCTACAAACGTTGTTTTGATGGAGTTCTCTTCAGATGAATTGATGGTGAAGATACAATGGCTGTCATAAAAGAAGTACATGTAAGAGTCTGTGGTGCCCACCAGTCTGCATATAGATTGTATGATCAGATTTGAAGGCTTGGATACTTTTGTCCTTCAAGTATACAAGATTGTGCTAATTTCACAATGAAGTTTCACTCATTCCAAGTACATGACAATTTCATTCATCAACCTTTAGAGTTTCTTCATACATCTAAATACTCGTGGCCATTTGCCACATGGGGAATGGATGTGGTAGAACATTACCCTTCAGCTATGACCAACTAGTTTAAGTATATTTTTACTGATACTTAATTCTTTTCTAAATGGGCAGAGGCAATACCTCTCAAAGAATTCAGTTCTAAATGCATTGTTAACTTCATCAAGTCTTACATCATTACCAGATTTGGTGTCCCTCATACCATATTGACGGACAATGGAACCAACTTCTGTTCATCCTAGGTGAAGAAGTTTTATCAAGAATACAACATCGAATCCAATCATTCATCTCAGTATCATGAAGTGGCCATTGTCCAGATAGAAGCACTAAACAAGACTCTTTCTAATATACTGCAAAAGATGGTGGATAAAGATAAGAAGTCGTCGCCCGATAAACTCTTTCATGCTTTATGGGATTATCAGACTACCACTCGCACTGCAACACGGTCAACTCCATATTCACTGGTATATGGAACGGAAGCCATCTTGCCCATTGAAGTTCAACTACCCTCACTCAGAGTATCCATTTGTGATCAGTCATCTACAGATGAACAATCTCAAAAACGATTGAATGAATTGGAATAGTTAGATGAGAAAAGATTGTGCACATTGCACCACTTGGATGACTATAAGAATCAAATAGTACGAGCTTTCAACAAAAAAGTTCTTCTTCATTCATTCACTCAGGGAGAATTGGTATTACTTCTTATAACTCCAATTATACCTGGAAAGAAACGTCCCAAGCATGATCCAAAATGGGAAGTACCCTATTCAATACATAAGGTCTACTACAATGGATCTTATTTATTAATCTTGATGGATGGAGAACTCATCACTACTCCAACCAATGCCAGATTTCTGAAGAAGTATTTTGTATAAACACAAAATACATTGTCACGATCCATACATATGACCATAAACAATTTTTATTACTATCGTCCCAGATGACGTTAAACTGTGACGTCCTAACTACATGATGCTAAACTGTACAGATGTCTCTTATGTCCATCATGACGTTAAACTTCCCTATCCAGGGTCAATTCATATGACCTTAAAATATTTTCACTTTCATCCAACATGACGTTAAAATGTGTCCCACTTCATCGTCCTTGCTATATGATATTAAACTATATAGATGTCCCTTACATCCACCAAGACGTTAAGCTGCATAACCAATGGTCCATGCATACGACCTTAAGCTGTTGGCACTTACATCCAACATGACGTTAAACTGTGAAAAAGTCCCTAATACGTCCAACATGACGTTGAATGGTGTACTCTTTTGTCCTCACTGCATGACATTAAACTGCATAGTCCCCTTTTTCTCCAAACATGACATTAAACTGTATTGTCCCCATCGTTCTAACTACATGATGCTAAACTATATAGAAAGTCATTTAATAAGTCCTATATGACATTAAACTGCCTTTTGTCCCAACAACATGACACTAAACAGTGCATCACTAATAGTCATAACTGCAAGACTTTAAACTGCATGGTCCATTTATATATCCTACATGACATAAAACTGTGTATCGTTAGGGTTGTTTCTACCTCTTGTTTCTCACACCAAGTATGACTCGCGTGAGCTTAGAGAAAACTTCAACCATAACACTCTCTCTGGGCTACTAACCATGTGTATGCCCCAGTACTATTTTTAGGTCATTGTCCCCAAGAACAACTTGATCACTAATTCATTCATTAATTGAACTACGCAGACTTTGATCCTTGCCTTCTAGGCTGGGTACGTAGGCAACCTCCCAAGGTTCAAGCCCAAAACCAATTTCTTCACATCGGTTCACCTCCATCTCATACGATGATGATTCGTGAAACCGCCTCTAGAATAAATATCATTACATTGTATCACTTTCGTCCTTGCTATACGACGTTAAACTATACAACACTTTTGTCCAATATGACAATAAAATACAATATTCTTTGATACCCTCACCTAAGAGGGAATCATTACATACATTGGTTTTCAATCATGTTTTATTTCAAAGACTACGTGCATACATGGAAATACCTCGACATTTTATCTTGGGTTAAACCATCATTGCACTAGAGTCCCCTTTCACCCTTCACATGTTCGAACCAAATCTGTACAAAGGGTATTTCTAGAACTACATGGGCTTGATTCCCATCCTTATGGAACACGTAGGAACGTTCGAGTGTCCCTCAAATCCAACCCCAAGTCTTTGGGGATTAACCCCAAATTCCTTATTTAGTCCCCTTATAGCATCCCACCTTTTTATCACATAAACTTTCATTACATTTTACAATACTGAGGATCTTTAAGGTTTAGTGTCTTTGAAACCAGGAACTTAAAACATGAAAACATAAAACATTATGCTTAAACACATGAAAAGCTTCTCCTCATGTTCATCCTAGGTTCATTACTGCATCTCATAACCTGGGGACATACATCAAAAGAAAGGGTGAGCAGAAGGCCCAGTAAGGGAAACAAGAGAAACATTTTACATGTGAACTTGAGATACTTCAATAAGGTCATGAAAAGAACTTTAAGGCATGAGAAAGAAATCATGAGGCATATCATAATAAAAATAAAATTTTTCATAACTTTAAGATGAGGCTACATCATTTAACATAGAAAATCATGAACATATCACCAAGGTCCATCCCCAAGGTGTCATTTGAAAATTACCAAGGTTATTCACCAAGATATCGTGACAATTGTAATCTCTAGTGGTTACATCATTACCCAATGTGTTGGAGCGCTATCAGGGTGCACCCTTAAATTTGCCTTTATTATCATGTGAGCCACAAATATCATCATCAAATATTTCATAAATAACCCATATAGCATTAAAAAACGGGTTTCATTTCATAATCATGATGTTTTAAAAACTTCTTTAAAGACATGATCTTTACATCACATTAAAACCCACGGAAGGGGAGAGGGGGTCTCATGTATGTAAATCCCAGAATTTAAAATAGAACATTTTGATATATATGTGAATAACCCTATAGAAATAAGAGCGTTGAGTATTCACTTTATAACATAAAATAATTTTGAGAAAAGAGAGAGGCTTTTTGAGACGAAAATGCTGTAGCATAATAGCTATGTTTCAGGTTTTTAGAAAACATTGAAAAGAGAGAGGACATGGGTCAAACATTCATAAATGATCCATAAAACAGTATAGGGATATAATATGAAGGATATATGAACATCGTAATGAAATTCGAAATATGTACCACATGAAATGAAGAATATGAAAGGAAGACAAAAATAAGATTTCTCTTATGAAAATTCGGCAGCCTAACGGCGTCACTTAAACTTCAACAAAAATGATTTGAAAAGATAAAATAGGGCCTCTCATCATGTAAAAATAAGAGTTAAGTATGATAGATATAGAGATCATACCCCAACATAATTAAAAGGAACTTGAAATAATTGACATGAATGTAGACCTTTGAAAAGAATGAGTAGGGTGAAAGAGTCCCTTAAAAATTCGGCAGCCTAACGGCGCCACATAAACATTCATAAAACGAAATTATGAGAGTAAGAGGGGTTCTATCATCATATGAACATAAAAAGTAAAGTATAATAAAGATAAAATAACATCCTCCAGCATAAGAACATGGAGCATAAAAGAAATGACATAAAAGATATTACTTGAAAAGAAAGAGAGAGGTCGGATCCCTTATCTTAAAACGTAACTCTTAAAACTCAAAGGTTTGGACCTTGAGGGCTTGGGGGAACCTTGGGAGGACTCCTTGGGAGGTAAGGAGACCAGATATTCGTTGAGAATACTTTTGGAGTCCAAAGGATGAGAGAATGGCTTGGTATTTATAGGGAAAGTGAGGGGACAAGGCTTTAATGGCCAAGGGACACCTCATAAGTGGGTTTCTCAAAACCTTGTGCTCTCCCAAGATATTTCCCATGAAGCTAGGCCACATGGGGCCCCCGATACAATAATTCATCACCTTTGGTCGGAAAACCCATAAAATATCTCATGACATCATCATGACACAGTTATGATGTCCTTAAACATACCGAAACCCTAAAACTGTATTTTTACTATTCACTAAAAATTCAACTTTCTCCGAAAAATCCCAAAATTTCACCTTAACCAAATATCAATGCTCTGATTTCAAAAATGAAATCCATTTTATAAAAATAATTTTCTAAATATTTTTAATTTATTTTTAAATTAAATACACTATTCACCGAAAATTCATTTTTTTCAGAAAAAACCCCAAAATTTACCTTAACATAATATCGATGCTCTGAGTTCAAAAATGAAATCCATTTTATAAAAATATTTTTCTAAATATTTTTAATTTAATTTTTAATTAAAAAACACTATTCACACAAAAAAAACTAATACTTGAATAATAATTTATGAAACCGTTATTTAACCATTTTATTGAATCACATTACATAATCAAGGTGACTAGATTATATTAATACTTTCTATAAGTGAGATTACTAATCCATTTGGTCACATTACTAATTCTAAGCATAAAATCACTATTCATAATTTACTTTTCATCAAAAATTAAGTTGATCTTATTAGACTCTAAATATCATACAGAACATAATTGTAGAAGACCATTTTCTGAAAATCATTACACATTTTTAATTATTTAAGGTTTACATAAACTTTTTTTAAAATATCCTTTCTCTAAAATTCACCAAAAATATGCATACTATATTTATCCGGACATTCAAAAAGTCATAAAAATCATCATAAGAAGAAATCCTAATTTTTATTTAAAACAACGGATTACACAAGGCAGTTACAATCTCCTTAAATAGCCCCTTATCACACTAGCATAGGACCTAAGTTTAAGGTGTGCTAAGGTGAGAGAATCCGAGGGAGGCTCGGCCAACATCGCACGAGTAGTAATTTTTATCAGTTTGAAGTTCTCACGAGGGAGATCCCGTTCTAGCTTCACACGATGAAGTTTAGCATGGGTTTGGTCCAGAGAAAAGCCCAGTGGTGCTACCACCTTCCTAAGTTCTGTTAGATGGGCTTCGATCGGTCCAAGACTACTAGGTGAGGCCATCGAATCTTCTTTCTATATTAATTAACCATGATTACTTCTATTTAGAGACAATAACAAAAAAATTAGTTTCCAGCGGTCATATTGACCAATGGTCATATAACAGTCAAAACCCAATGGTCTAATTTTAATTATACTCATGTTATCAAATGAAACATTTTTGTTTAGTATAAAAATAAAATAAAATAACACACAAAAATAGGAAACATGATTTATTCAAAATTTCGGGTCGTTACAATCTTCCCCCCTTATGAAATTGCGTCCTCACAATTTTTAAAATTGGGTTTTCAAGTTTCATTGAAAGTCCCACATCGAAAAAGGAGTCAGTAAAACTATTACTTTAAAAGAAAGAAAGGGAAGTAAAAAGGTCACCCGAGTTAACCCATACTAGGATTCCTTGGAGGAAAACATGGATATGGAAGAAAAAAAATGGTCATGTTCTGGGGGAGAGTGATAGAAAACATGATTAGGAGAAAGTTGACCACGAGAAAATCCCAAACTTATGATGTGTGTAAACAGTATTTGATTACATAGTAGGAAACGTAAACCAATAACATTTTTGTTTTACGTTTCTTTTAATAATTTTGAGGAATTCATTTACTACATAGAACAAACATATAAGGAAATATTTGTACCTTCATGTAGAGTTTCATCCTTTAATAAGTCTCTACCAAAACTAATCTTTTCTCCAAATGATGAGAATACAAAAACGCTTGGTCTCATCAAAAGCACAAGAATCATCTTCTAGAGAATCACATAATCTACAAAACATTAACATTCTATTTCTTCTATCATTAAACATTATCCCAAAAATAGAAAGGTTAAGGTAAAACTACTCTTCAAAAAGAAATAATCCCATAGGAATGGAAACTACTTTTAAATCTTCAAAGTTCCGTGGTACTACCCAAAGTTCATAAAAGACCATTCCATAAATAACGGTCCTTAAAATTCCTCAAAATAAACCAAACTAAGATTGAAACCCAAATACAAGAAGGATTTGATAACATAGTCTTCCAAAATAAACATCATTGTTCATCTCCAAACAACATCAACCACTCTTAACATCATATAACAAAAGTAGCTAACCTAAATATATTTTACTCAAGATAGTTTAATCATTCCCATAAGTAACCTAAATTACTATAAGTCCACCTTAAATTCGTTGATTCATCAAAATATAAGTCAACCTTACTCCTCAATGAAAATACCGTAATAATATATTTACCTCGATCATATAAGGTCCCCAAAATAGTGAACGTCTTCCAAAAAAATAATCATCTTTTAATGCCCTAATCATCTCTATCATATTAATACGGCAATCATCTCATTTCCTATTGCATTGGTAGCTGGGACATGTTCTTCCATTTCCTACCATTAACTAAGAAGAGAAAGTATAATTAGGGGCTTAAATACTTAGCCAATAATCATAAAAAGGAACATAAAGCATATAAGGATAACTTGTATAAAAATAGTATACCCTAACTTGTGATCCCCTAGGTTCCCATCCAGGTTATCCATGATCACATATTCTTATGCGAATATTTATTTTATTTTATCTTTGTTCTTTCACAATGGTTCATACTAAGCTTATGAATTTACCAAAACATATCCCCGGGGAGTGTCGTAACCAAGAGTGAAGCAAGGCCGATGGTCGTGTACCAGTTCCCATTTGAGTCTAACTCAAAGCAGTGTTTTCGAGTTTTACCCCTATATACATCTATTCCAGATCCACCTCTACCTGCTCGTATCCAGACAGGGATGTATTTGCTTGGAAACCCATTACTCAATACTCACCAAAATACCAGGAAGATATCATATATATAAACATTTCTATAGTCTTCTTCCTAAATTTTTCATATCCTAATTTCCACAAATAACTAAACAATCCTTTGATACCAACTATATCATCCCACCTTTTTATCACATAAACTTTCATTACATTTTACAAAACTGGGGATCTTTAAGGTTTAGTGTCTTGGAAACCAGGAACTTAAAACATGAAAACATAAAACATTCTTCTTAAATACCTTAAGGTATTCTCCTCATGTTAATCCTAGGTTCATTACGGCATATCTTAACCTGGGGACATACATCAAATGAAAGGGTGAGCAGAAGGCCCAGTGAGGGAAACAAGAGAAACATTTTACATGTGAACTTGAGATACTTCAATAAGGTCATGAAAAGAACTTTAAGGCATGATAAAAAATCATGGGGTATATCATAATAAAAATAACATTTTCATAACTTTAAGATGTGTCTACATCATTTAACAGATAAAATCATGAACAAATCACCAAGTTCCATCCTCAAGGTGTCATTTTAAAATTACCAAGGTTATTCACCAAGATATCGTGAAAATTGTAATCTCTAGTGGTTACATCATTACCAAATGCATTGGAGCGCTATCAGAACGCACCCATAAATTTTCCTTTATTATCATGTGAGCCACATATATCATCATCAAACATTTCATAAATAACCCATATAGAATAAAATAAATGGGGTTAATTTCATAATCATAATGTTTTAAAAACTGCTTTAAAGACATGATCTTTACGTCACATTAAAACCCACGGAAGGGGGAGAGCGGGTCTCATTTATGTAAATCCCAGAATTTAAAATATAAAATTTTGATATATATGTGAATACCAATGTATAAATAGTAGCTTTGAGTATTAAATTTATAACATAAAATAATTTTGAGAAAAGAGAGTGGCATTTTGAGACGAAGATTCTGCAGCATAACAGCTGTGTTTCAGGTTTTTAGAAAACATTGAAAAGAGAGGGGACATGGGTCAAACATTCATAAATGATCCATAAAACAGTAGAGGGATAGAATATAAAGAATATATGAACATGGTAATGAAATTTTAAAGATTTACCATATGAAATGAAGAATATGAAAGGACGACAAAAATAAGATTTCTCTTATGAAAATTCGGCAGCCTAACAGCGTCACTTAAACTTCAACAAAAATGATTTGAAAATATCAAATAGGGTCTCTAATCCTGTGAACATAAGAGTTCATTATGATAGATATAGAGATCATAACCCAAAATAATTAAAAGGAACATGAAGGACTTGACATGAAAGCAGAACGTTGAAAAGAATGGGAAGGGTGAAAGAATCCCTTAAAAATTCGGCAGCCTAACGGCGCCACATAAACATTAATAAAAAGAAATGATGAGAGTAAGAGAGGTTCTCTCAACATATGAACATAAAAAGGAAAGTATAATGAAGATAAGAGAACATCCTCCAACATAAGAACATGGAGCATAAAAGAAATGACATAAAAGATATTACTTGAAAAGAAAGAGAGAGGTCGGGTCCCTTAACTTAAAACATCACTCTTAAAACTCAACGGTTTGGACCTTGAAGGATTGGGGGAACCTTGAGAGGACTCCTTGAGAGGTACGAAGACCAGAACATCGTTGAGAATGATTTTGGAGTCCAAAGGATGAGATAATGTCTTGGTATTTATAGGGAAAGTGTGGGGACAAGGCATTGATGGCCAAGGGACACCTCATAAGTGGGTTTCTCAAAACCATGTTCTCTCCCAAGATATTTCCCATGAAGTTAGGCCCCACGGGCCCCCCAATACAATAATTCATCTCCTTTGGTCAGCCAACCCATAAAATATCTCATGACATCATCATGACATAGTTATGATTTCATTAAACATACCGAAACCCTAAAACTGTATTTTTACTATTTACTGAAAATTCAACTTTCTCAGAAAAATCCCAAAATTTCACCTTGACCAAATATCAATGCTCTGATTTCAAAAATTAACTCCATTTTATAAAAAAAAATTTCTTAATATTTTTAATTTATTTTTAAAATAAATACACTATTCACCGAAAATTCTTTTTTTCTGAAAAAACCCCAAAATTTACCTTAACATAATATCGATGCTCTGAGTTCAAAAATGAAATCCATTTTATAAAACTATTTTTCTAAATATTTTATAATTTAATTTTTAATTAAAAAACACTATTCACTCTAAAAAACTAATACTTGAATAATAATTTATGAAACCGTTATTTAACCATTTTATTGAATCACATTACTTAATCAAGATGCCTAGATTATATTAATACTTTCTTTAAGTGAGATTACTAATCCATTTGGTCACATTACTAATCCTAAGCATAAAATCACTATTCATAATTTACTATTCATCCAAAATTATGTTGATCTTTTTAGACTCTGAATTTCGTACTGAACATAATTGTAGAAGTCCATTTTTTGAAAATCATTACGCATTTTTAATTATTTAAGGTTTACATAAACATTTTTTAAAATATCCCTTCTCTAAAATTCACCAAAAATATGCAAACTATATTTATCCGAACATTTAAAAAGTCATAAACATCATCATAAGATGAAATCCCAATTTTTATTTAAAACAAAGGATTACACAAGGCAGTTACGATCTCCTTACATAGCCCCTTATCACACAAGCATAGGACCTAGGTGTAAGGTGTGCTAAGGTGAGAGAATCCGAGGGAGGCTCGGCCAACATCACACGAGTAGTAATTTCTATCAGTTTGAACTTCTTGTGAAGGTGATCCCGTTCTAGTTTCACACGATGAAGTTCAACTTGGGTTTAGTCCAGAGCAAAGCCCAGTGGTGCTACCTCCTTCCCAAGTTCTGTTAGATGGGCTTCGATCGGTCCAAGACTACTGGGTGAGGCCATCGAATCTTATTTCTATATTAATTAACCAATATTACTTCTATTTAGAGACAATAATCAAAACGTTTAGTTTCCAGCGGTCATATTGACCAATGGTCATATAACAGTGAAAACCCAACGGTCTCATTTTAATTATACTCATGTTATCAAATGCAACATTTTTGTTGAGTATAAAAATAATATAAAATAAGACACAAAAATAGGAATCATGATTTATTCAAAATTTTGGTTCGTTACACCCCTAGCTGAAAAGTCCCCATGGAAACACACACTGAGTATTTCTTATAATGGTTCGTGCTCTATGACCCTAAACTAAATCTCCATTCCTTTTGTCTCACATGATGTTAAACTATAGTTCAAGAACTACGTCTGGCATGATTCCCATCTTTATGGGATACATAGTGAAGTCCAACATTTCTCTTCAGGATCCAGCCACAACATGATTATGGATATCATTGATATGTGTATCTCTGCATACATTGGACAATACCCATCTTTATGTGTCATAATCCTAACCTTAAATATTTTCAGATCTTCATAACCCTTTTCTTGACTTTTAGTCACAAAAATGTCAAATTTCTGAGAGTTCTTTTTCCTGACTCTGCAATACGTGCCCTTAGGCGGCCTTGTATAAATATTCTCCATAACAAATTTGCCAGCCAAAAGATACTATTATTTGACTATTTAGCCAATTCCCTTAGGTGGCCCTTCATAATTCAACCCTCTAATGGGTTTTTCGGATACTGGTAACTTCATTCTTGGGAAGAAATCGTCTTTTTTCCTTATTTTCCTTAAATGAAAATATTTAGGGATCCACAAAAATAGCCATCCTTAATATATTTGTCCCATATCCTTTTTCATGATCTGAAAGTATTCAACTCTATGGTTTATATTATTCTTCCCTACGTTATGGTCAGACCTTCGAAGGATTGATATCCATCCAGTTCTTCGATAATCTTGTTTGGAAATATCTTCTTCATATTCAAGTACCCCTTTCCATGCAGCAAACTCTATACTTTGGAAAATTTGAATCTCCATAAACATTCACTGGGTTTTTAGCACTAGGAAAGTAAATTTCTGAGAGTTCCTTTTCCTAACTATATAGCATGTTCCCTTAGGTGGCCTTGCATAAGTAGTCTACATAACGAACCTCTCAGCCAAAAGATGATATTTATTTGACTATGCAGCCAATGACCTTAGGTGGCCCTGCATAATTCAACCCCTAACAGGTTTGTTAAATAATGGTAACTTCATTCTCGGGAACTACTTCTTCTAATGCCTTTTATCTCTTTTTCATATCATTCCTCAAATTCAAAAATTCTAAAGTCATAGTTTACATATTTTCCCTCATACTTGAGTGTGGTAATATGTTTTTAGAATAATTTTCAAGGAATTGAGTCAATTTTATTCCATTTTGGTCAAAGCCATCTCGACCTTAAACATTAGCCTATTTATGTCCAACGTACATGACATTAAACTGCCCACAAAAGACAAGGAAACTCTGAATAAAAGTCAATTTCCAGCTCAATAAACATACATTTTGTATGACTTAGGTAATATTGAACAATTAAAAGATTCAAAGTTTGTAGGGTTATTTATATTAATCATAGTAAAAATTAAACTATGATTATAAGGCCCATTTTCATAGGTAAAATTTAAAGCAGGTAGCAGAAAATACGTGAACAAGTGATTGAAGATGAAATATCTCTTTCTATTTGTTGCACAAGAATTAGAAGGGCATCCACAGATTGGAGTCTCTTATCTTTTTTTAGGAAATTACAAAATACTATCAACATAAGTCTTCACTTGATGCACAATATAACCGAAATAGAGGAGTATCAGTGCAGCTGAATCTCAGGCATATAGTTCCTTGCATCTGGAACATTGACTCCTTGCAGATGACCATGACCATACAGAGGCAGATAGATGCTCTGTGGGAAGTTAAGATGATATTTCTTCAAGTACATAGCCATATCTGGAAGTGTGATGTCACAGATATCATAGTAATCATGGAAACAAATGTTCATCATGTCATCAATCTGCTTGCTAGCCAGTCCATCAGCCATTCTGATTCTCTTGGGAGCCATTAAATATGCACAAGAGTTGAATAAATTAACTCTTAAATGGATTGATTTTTAATAAAATTTGTGAATAAATTTGGAAAAAAATGGCTAAGGAATTAAGGCTCGCAAGTCTAATTTTTATGTGCAAGTATGGATGTGCCGTGCAAGTTTTTTGTGCCCAAGTATCACCGCGCAAGTCTAAATAGCTATACATCACCGCGGCAGCAAAGAAACATTGGAAAATAGAGAAACTTGTGCGGCGAAGGTGACCTGTGCAGCGAGAGCTCGAATGTTTGAAATCTAGATGCTTTGTATGGAAATGGGGCCGCATATTTATAAGACAGGCCGCACCCTTGCGCACCAATGCCTACGCTCTCAACACTTGCGCGCTGCCCTCTGCGCCCTCAACATTTGTGCACCACCTTTCCTTTGGTTTTCTGCTTTTCCTCAGAGTCACATCCTCATTTCTTCCTAATCCAACTCTGAGGGGGGACTTTTGGTGACGCTCCTCTTCATCACATTGTCTAAAAGAATGGAAAGGGAAATGACTTAGCACAAATTGATTCAGCCTTTGAAGAAAACATCAAAAATCGACAAAGTCATGAACTAGGATTCAAATGCACATGCGCCGCGCAAGTTCCCTCACTGTCACGCAAGTACACTTGCGTGATGCTTAATGGTCGCCCAAGTGACTTGCGCGACCTAAGTTATAACCACCCAGGGTCTTTTCCAGCCTATAAATACCCCCGGCGGGCCCCCAATTTGAAGGGGGAATTTTTCCAGAATTCAGATATAGAGCTCTGAACACCCAAGTCTCTTCTCTAGGTATTCCAAACACTTATAAGGTAATTATTTACCTAGAATGGAAGGTCAAAACAAGAGGAGTATGTTCTAAGTGTTAGAATTCACTAACACTTGCGTACCTAAGGCGTTTTACCCTTAAGGGAAATGAACATACTTGCGCGCCGCCCTACTTCTTCACAAAAACTTGCGTGCCTCTCTTCTGGAGGTACCTCAGGATAATTCTGAAGGCTTTGGTCAAGGATCGCCAAAGTGTTACCATACTAGTTAACAATCGCGCAAGTACCCATGTGTCGCGCAGGTATACCTGTGTGACCAGGACATGCGCACCCACGTAGTACCTGCGCGCCTGCCAGGACTTGCACGCCCCTACCTTTTTGGGTTCCTTTCTTGCCCATTTAACCCCTCTTATGCCATTCCACCTCTCCTATTCAAGATTCTGTCTCCAAGACACTCTTCAAAGCCACATATGACATGATTTCTTGATTTTACATCCTTATCTGAAAGGAACTCTGTGGAACATTTCTCAAACCCTAGTGATTTACACATCATTATGTCACTAATGATTGAAATTTCATTCATTCAACCTCATCCTTTAAGATGAGAGAACCCATTAACCTGTGCCTCCTTTTTAGAAATAAGCCCCAGTCACAATTCTCAAATCTGGGCATCCTCCTTAGGAGTAAGCCCCATGTCCTCTTTAACATGGGCTTCCTTTTCAGGAGTAAGTCCTAGTCTCAAAGTTCACAAGTATGGGCATCCTATTTAGGAGTAATCCCCATGTCCCCTAAACTGGGCATCCTCTTTAGGAGTAAGCCCCAACCATAATTCTCTTAACCAAGGCCTCCTTTTCAGGAGTAAATCCCAGTCTCAAATATGGGCATCCTCCTTTGGAGTAAGACCCAAGTCCCTTTAATTTTCAAATCCCTTTAAACCTGGGCCTCCTTCTTAGGGGTAAGCCTCAGTCATAATTTCTCTTAACCAGTCCTAATTTACTTTTCATCTGGACTTTCATCTCAGAAATAAAACCCAATCAAAAGTCCCCTCCTAACATGGGCATCATCCTTAGGAGGAAGCCCCAAGATTAGAGTATCCAAATCTCCTTGAAGCACATATACAATTACGGACCTTGTTCCTGGATTTCTTCCCTGAAGTAAATCTTAATCCTCATTTCTTAGGATTGCACCTTTCATTGAAAATTTGTCTGTATTTACCAATACATATTGTTTCTCACACCGAGCATGACTCACGTGAGCTTAGAGTGTAAAAGTAATTATGACATCTTTCTTTGAGCCATTAATCATAAACATCATATTCCCTTACTCGAACTACATGGGTTCTGATTCCTTCTCTAAACAAGGATATGTAGGTAGCCCATCTGCGGGTGCGATCCCAAGTCTGAAATAATCCATGTCTTTCTGAATGAAAATGAACATCAAGTGCCCTACTAAGTGGCTTTAAAACCAGTATGGTCATCATAATGACCAAGAGACATTTTATGTATTGAAGGATAACATTGGATAAGAATCCCTAAACAAATACAGATGATTCTCTATCGATGAAGAACCCCGAATACATATAAAAGATTCTCTAAATTTCCTACATATCAATCATTGATTGTCAGATCTAAAGGAAAACTTATTTTATACTTGGTAATGTAAAAAGTATTCACGAACATAACTTAAATCTATAATGAGAGTCCCGGAGTAGACAATAATTCCCCTCAAAAAGGTGTGATGATTCCGACCTCCCATCCTCTCGACCAATGCAAATTTTTAAGCCTCATCAGTCCACAACTAATGAGCGCCAACCATTGGAAAGTATGTTCAAATGGATATGGAATCATTGGATGTTTCTAGTTATACAAACAAACCCATTAGAAACCGCTTGGAATGTTTGAATCTCAAATCAATGAGATCATCCCCATTTCCAGAGTGAAACAATACTGATCACAAAAGTTTAACTTATATATTCACTCAAAAATAATTGAACATGAGACAGAGGAGATGGGTGTAATTAATCAAGGATTATGATTTCATGATCTATTACCATTTGGGAAAATAAAATAATGTGGCCGATGGTTTCAGTTGAAAAATTAATGTCTCATTAGCCACGCTACGTTTGGAATGAGATCCTTTGGTTTTTGATTTGATGAACTTTGGTATAGAAGTTGTTGGTGTAGGAAATTCTTCTGTTTTCTTTCAGGTGTCGATAAAATCATCTCTATCAGACAGAATTAAGAAAGCACAGAAAAAAACAGTGAGTTGCAGAAAAAGGTTGTGTTGGTTCAGAAGGGTAAGTTTCCTGATTTTAACGTTGATTGTGATTGTGTTTTGAGATTTGGAAAGAGATTATGTGTGTCTTGTGATTCATAGTTGAAGAATGAGTTGTTAGGTGAAGCTCATATTTCCCTAGTTTTAGTTCATCAATGTAGTACTAAGATGTATAGATATCTTCATGAGTATTACTGGTGGGAAGGAATGAAAAGAGATATTGATGATTTTATTTTGAAGTGTTTGAATTGTTAGCAGGTTAAAGTAGAGCTGCATTTACCGAAAGGAATGCTTCAGCCTCTACTAGTGCCAGAGTAAAAATGTGAAAATATATCCATGGACTTTGTTTTGGGATTACCAAAGTCATCTCGAGGTAATAATGAAATCTGGGTTATAGTTGATCGATTTACCAAATCTGCTCATTTCCTTCCAATTAGAGATACTTTGTCACTAGATCAACTTGATCGGTTGTATGTTAAAGAGGTAGTCAGGTTGCATGTAGTTCCTATCTCTATTGTATCTGATCGTGATCCAAGGTTCACTTATAACTTTTGGAAAGGCCTTTAGAAGTCATTGGGTACTGAATAAAATTTTATTATAGCATTACATCCTCAATCAGATGGGCAGTCATAACGAACAATTCAGACATTGGAGGATATGTTACATGCTTTCTCGATGGATTATCAGGGATGTTGGGACAAACATCATTCTTTGGTTGAATTTTTATATAATAACAGTTTTCATTCTAGTGTACAGATGGATCCATTTGTGGCATTATATAGAAAGCGTTGTCGAACTCCGGCTTTTTGGGATGAAGTAGGTGAAAGGAAGCTGATGGGACAGAATTGGTAGAAGAGATGGCATAGAAAGTTCAGTTGATTCAGAAACACATGAGAATAGATCAGAGCATACAGAAAAGTTATACAGATAACCGTAGGAAGGATCTTTATTTTGAGGTATGTGATCATGTCTTTCTCAAAGATTCTCCATGGAAAAGTGTGATGCGTTTTGGTAAGAAGGGAAAGTTGAGTCTGAGGTTCATTAGACCTTATGAAATTATAGTGAAAGTTGGATTAGTTGCGTATAGAGTGGCTTTAACTCCAATTTTATCCCAGGTACACAACATTTTTAATGTTTCGATGTTGAGAATTTATATTCCAGATCCATCTCATGTTTTGAGCCCATAGGTAGTTCAGTTGGAAGAGAATCTATCATATGAAGAAAAACCAGTCCAGATTATTGACCGTAGAGAGCAAGTGTTGTGGAATAAGGTAATTCACCAGGTAAAGGTTTTGTGGAGAAACCATATGGTTGAAGAGGGAACATGGGAATATAAAAATGCTTTGACGGATAAATACCCCCACTTATTTTGATACGTGAATAAAAATTGTGAGGACAAAATTTCTAAAAGTGGGGAAGGATGTAACATCCCAAGTGAATGAAGAATAATATATTTTCTTATTTATTAATATTTTCGAATTAAATATTAATTTTACTTTAAATAGGTTGCTATTTTTGATAGCATACCTGATACGCAACAACGAGTTTCTTTGAAATCTTACATGGCACACTAATAATATATTATTATTATTTTAAATGGTAGTTAACTTCTAGCCATTATATTGGAAGGAATGAAAAAAAGTAACAACAATATTATTATACATGATTAATAAATGTATTTACATTATCCAATAAAAAGTTAGAGGCTTAAAATGTGAATGAATCTAGTTTTTAGCATAATTTACATTAAAAGACCGATTTATCGCCTTCTAATGGAGAAACCTCATTAAATCTAGTTTTGGTTAATTTAAGACATTCTATATGACCGAAAAAAATCCTTCTTTAGAATGGGGACATCAAAATTTACTTTGTGTAATTTTTTGGAATTTTCCGATGACGTTCATTTTTTTAATGAATAGTGAAAATATTGTATCTTAATTCAAAACTATGTTTTAATATAATTTATTTATATGGATATATTAACATTTTAATTGGTTTTAAAGTGTAATTAGAATATATTTTTACCATTTAATCTAATTTTGTTCTTTGGAATTAATTTCACTTTGATATTGGACATAAACAAGTGTCAATCTTTTGATAGTTATTGCTTATTAAAACATGCTATTTGTTTTAACAACGGGAATTAATTTTAAAATTAATTAATTACATTTTTATGTTTTTAATTTGAAAAAATAAGCATCATTTTTGATTTCGGAATATCAAATATAGCTTAGGCTTATTTTTTTGGTATTTTTCTGAAAAACTTCGATTTTTGATGAATAGTGAAACCACATATTGGTAGTTAAAAAAACTGAATTCTTCATTTAAATGAATGTTTACCACTTATATGAATTTAATTTCAAAAATCCAACATACATGGTTGTTATAAAGAAGTAAAATTTGGTTCAATAAGATGAAAATATTTTTTGGTGAATAGTAACTTATGACTTTTATTTACCGCGGTTTAAGGAAAATAGGGTAATTCAAGGATAAAAGAATTTTATAATAATTAAAAATTACCATAAAACGTATACTAACTATATTGGATGAGTAGTGGCCGACCATGGGCATCTTTTTGTCTCTTTTCAGACCCCATGGAGCCTCTTATGAAAGATAATGACACTTTAGATTAATTAATTTAATGTAAAGACTAAATTGACATTAACAAACATATTTTAGTACAAATTTTTATATGGTGTTATATAAGTAATATTTTCAACAATAAATATTAATTGGAAAGATAAAATTATTTCCTACATGATAGTATTTGTTTTATAAAATTTATACGTAGAATAAATTAAATTATTCATGACATAGTAATGATGCAGTATTTACCTCATTAATAAATGATTAAAATAAATAAGATTTTAATGATTAAAATATTGTCCAAAACCTGTAAAATTCCAATTGGGTGATTTTATTTCGACAATGAGTCATATTATCTTGGAATATAATGATTTTTGGACCATTAGAATAAGAATATAATTATATAATAAAATAATGTTTTCACACGTTCCTAAAGAGCCCCTCCTCCTCATAAAAGGTGACCATTGATAACCAATTCATCACACCTCTAAAGACATTTTTCTCATCCAAATACTGCCCAATTAAGCTCCCTACATCCCTCTAGTCTTCCTAGAAGCCTTACTTTATGTATAAGGCACTTCAAGAAGTCCTTTGGTTCAAACCAAAGGGAATTACCCAAATTAAAGGTAACGGTTTCTCTTAATTTTTTTTTCTTCTATTTTACTTCTCCAACCCCTAAACTCTTTTTATTTCTTTATTTTGTAACAAAACCAGTATCACCAATATACTAGTATGTTTTTATGAGAAGGATTATATCTACATTTACACACACCTCCATCTAATGGATGAAGAACATAATGTTTCTGTGGATGGAAAACTAACGCCTCACAAAACGATGATCGTTCAATTACATCTTACCGCCTCTCATGGTGGCCATTATGATGGAACTATATTTATATATGATATATATTATGCTTTTTATTTCCATATTCTTCTGTACTTCCCAATTATATCAATCCTTTATGGTTTCCATGGTGGGTAAATACGATAATCTCAATTGATGAAGTGCAGACTACCACCCCATCAAAGTGATGTGACTCATTAATGCCTTATGTGGGATGTATAAAGGATAAAGTTAATGATATTATATATTATATTATACTAGAATTATAATATAACTATGTTTCATTATGTTTTAATTCCACTAAAATAAGAAATATAAATGAATGTAGCGTTCATGAGTACGTAAGGCTTACCGTCTCCATGAACGGTGAATTTCATTTCTTACCTCCAAATGTTATGTAAATACATGTATATACTGCATATATATGATATCTAAATAATTAATTTCTTTCTATATATAATGGACTATTGACCACTTGGACAACTTGTAAATATAAGTTGTTCATTTTTGACTCACGTTCCAAATATCGACAAAATGAACGTAATTAACATAAATGATTACATAGTGTTTATAACAGGGTAATAAGTGATATAAAAGGAATAATAAACTTGAAAAAGGGTTCTTAAGAAAGTAGAAATTAACATTAATTTATTATTCAAGAGATTAGAGAACGATCAAGTCAAGTCAGACATGAGGTAAGGGACTTCGTCTCAATCTCCATTCATTGATTCATATTTTGTTTTAGTACACAATTTATTTTTATACGTTGTATAAACACCATTGACTTTTCATTTCATTAAAATGGAATATTTTTATATGAATAGATTTACTAAATGACAAAAAGGAATGTTTTTTTACCTAAGAGGTGACAACGACCTTTTCACCACCGCGAGTATTATTTGATATTTGGCTTCCTTAACAAGCTGGAATGTTTTTAAAGGGAAAAATAAATACCATATACACTTTTTACGTGTTTTGGTATTGAAAATGATTTTGAGAATAGATTTATTATTTCAATATATTAAAATGATATTTTATTATTCCAATGTTGAAATGTTATCTTTCCATTATGCTTATGTTATGTATTATGATCATGTTATGGTTCTTGGACATTATTTACGTATACGGGTGGTTCCATGATAAACCAAGGGAGGGTGAGCCCGAGATAGCTCTACAATGCATTGGTTAATGTGACAGAGGTAAATGTGAATGTTTCTCCTATAATATTTAGGGAATATTCTATGATGGGTATTCCAAAGTAACTCTCTATGTAGCTGTGATAGCTACAATGTAAGTATGATATGGATGCCAAAAGTTACATTTATGATTTATGATTTCCATGTGTCTTTCATAAATCTTATGATTTCATGAGGTAAGTAAAATATTTCATGTTTTGTATGTATTTATGATCAAAGTTTTTCATTCTTTGGTTTATAACCCTTACTGAGCTTTTTTATGCTCATCCCAAGTTTGGAAATGTTTTCACAGGACATAAATATGAATAGGGTCAAGGATGGGATCAAGGGAAAGTCATGCTATAACGACCCATAATTAATATAAATTGTTATTTCTTCAAAATTGAAGCACACTTATTAAAACAGATAACAAAACCATGAAAGGACCATATAGGTATAGTGTCTTCAGAAACTGGGAAACATAAACAACTGGTTCATAAAGCATTTACACTATCTCCCATTTATTTCATCATATCTAGAGTCCCTTTTGGCATATCATAATTAATAACCTTCTTCCTGACCTGGGGAATGAAAACATACAAAAGGTTGAGTACAAATTCTTAGTAAGGGTAAACAAAAGAAATATTAATCACATCATATTCATACGAACATAACATTTTCGAAATCGTAACCTGCAAAAGAGATCATAATTTCATAACATGGGATAAATCATAGTAGTGTAATGTAATCCCAATAATGCTAAATTAAAACATGAAACCTTGTGGCAAACACACATAATCATAGAGAATAATTTCTTATTAGTCAAGACTCATTTCCAAGACTATCTTAGCGGACAAAGTCCATTTTTTAACCGAGATCACTCCTCATTTCAGTCCTATTTAACTGAATCGGATTAACATCCCGTTCTAGCCATGTCTATCTCATGAGATATAAATCTTTACCCAATGCATTGGAGGGAGATATAGGTCCCACCCATCTCATAATTATACCATTCTTATGTGTTCCACAAGATCATAAATCATACATCATAGCATAACCCATGTAATAAAAATGGGATTCTTAAACATCATGCCATCATAACATAATACATATAAAATAAAAGGACATCATAAAAATAATTCCATCATAAAATAATCAAAACAATGTAGAAATAGGGATAGAAATAGAACCCTATGTTATCTTAGATGGAAAACAATTTTGATAAAACACTTGAACTCCATTCTTGAGGAAAATATCATTTCTACTTCAAAAACATTTTCCTTTCTGAACATGTCATATAATTTTAAACTAAATGAAGTTGAAAAAAAATAAACTTGAAAACTTGTGAAGGAAGCTTCATGGAAATAATTTTCTATAAATCCATTCATGCTGTATAAGTTAACAAAAACATTCTTCTCGTACTTTGGCCGGAAAAGTCAAAAAGTACCTCATACGAAAAACGACAAAAGATTACTTTCATATCATTTAATAAAAACTCAACGAAGGGTAAAATTGGATTTAAACAATTGTAGGAGGATATAAATAATAATACATATTGAGGAAAACTGGATGTGGATGATAAATATTCCCCAGTAAATTTTGAAGTATAAACAATCTCGGATAAAAATTGAGATTGCGAGATTTTCCCTTACCTTAGGTCTGATTTTCTTCGTAAGTGTCCGAACCTCCTGTATAATGATTGAAATAATGTCATTGACTTATTCCAGAATCATAAATATTTTTATTATATCATATATGTCCATATTCTGAGCTTCTTATTACTAATATTTAATTGCTACATGTTATTCAGGTGTTTATAACTTTTTGTTCTTATGCCTGTTTTTTCGAATAAATTCTTATTCCCCATTTTAGGTTATAGATACCTCATTTACATAATGTTATAAGTGTAATATATATCATATTTATTCATTCAATTCATTTATATAATCATTATGAAATGAAGATCATGTAGAACGAGTCGCATCACATCGTGGAGACGGTATTCCTTATGTGCGCACGAGCGATGATATCATTCCCATAATCGTGGAATTGTATTGGAGTGTACGTATAATGTTTCATAATCAATATCAATTTACAATAATTTTATTTAGTAATTATTTAAACAATTATACCCATCTATGTAAGGTGGTGGTGTAAAATAGGTTACACCATGGCGTGGAGACGGTATTCCGTACGTACGCACGCGTGGTGATTTCGTTTTCCATAGGATGGATAGATGCTGAAATAGGTTTGTTTCATACTTATAATAACATATCAGTGTATGAGTGATACTGATGTTATTACTTCATAATGAAGCAACTAAATACGATGATGTAGAAGAAGAAATAAAGTTGAAAAAATCGGTAACAGACATTACCTCTTCTTGGAAGCGCCTCTTTGAGACCTCCTCTTAGGGAACTAAAAATGGTCTTTGAAGATAACCAAGACCTCTAAGATGTTTCTATGGAAGTGGAGAAGAGACTTTGGTAGGGTTTGGCCGAGCATTAAGGCTCAAATTGGTGTGAGGAGGAGAGGGATGAGGTTCCCTTTTATAAGGGAGGAGAGGGGTACCTTTGGAAAAACTAAAAATATTATATTTTTATAAAGTCATATTCGGTTTTTAATAGCTAAAAATTGATTTATTTCTAAGATAAGGTGGGTATGGGTCGAAATCCTCTCATACAATAGAATTTATACAAGTTTAGGTTTCTATTTTAACCTTATCATTTAGATTTAACTTTAAGTTAAATAATTTTACTTTTAGTGTGTCTTCTTGTTTTCTTAAGTTATAAGGTTGATAAACTTACTATAACAAGCCAAAAGAAACCCAAGATGTTTATTATTAATATATATAACCTTATCTAAGTCATTTGTCCGAACCTTAGATTTTTAGGATTAAAATAACAATTAATAATATAATATTTGTTTTAAAAACTATTTTATGTCAATTATGACACTATTCGATAATTGATTTTTTTGAAAACCATAAAAAATATTTTTTCAAAAAAAGTTAATAAAATTAATACTAACATGTCATATTAACCTATAAATGTTTTGGAATTCATAAAAAGTCTCAAATTACATTTATTTGGGTATTTATAACATCAATTATGTTAATATTTCATTAATAATATAATTAATGCATCATCATTGTGTCATAAATAAATTAAATTATTTAAAGTCTAAAAATTACAAATAAAATACCCTTATGTAGGAAATCATTTTATCTTTCAAATTAATATTTATTGTCGAATTTACCTTTTGTATAACCCTATATTAAAAAATGTTTTAATTATTAAACTGCTTTTTAACTATTTTAACTATTCTTTAAATAAAATAATATTAAATGTCCTAATCTAATCCAAGTGGGCCTAAATGGTCATATTTTATTCCTAAGTTTGTTTTTGGTCTATTTAAACTTATCCAATAGAATTAGGACATGTTTTAGGGTAATAATATAATCATTTTTACCCTTAATTACCCTATTTACTTTTAACCGTGGTAAAAAAAAGTACAAAGATACTATTCACCAAAAATTATTTTCATCTAATTGAACCACATTTTAGTCCTTGATATTAACCGTGTCTCTCGGATTTTCAAAATTCCACTCAAAAAAGTGGTAAAATTAAGTTTTATGTAAATTTTCAAATTCTTCTAGGAGGTGGGTAAAAGACGGTGAAAAGTTCAATAAACTTTTTATATATCTAAAATTATTATAAAATGACTCCAATGAATTGAATTGAACTTATATAGGTATTATATATCAAATTTTACCTAAAATAAATTTAAATAAAATAATTAATTAATTAAATAAAAAGTCGGTTTTTAAATAGTAACCCAGAGTTTTCACTATTCATCAAAAATTGAAAGTTTTCAGAAAAATACAAAAAGTTCACCCTAGGATAATTTCGATATTCCAAATCCAAAAATGAAGTCCGTTATGAAAAATCAAAATTTAAAAATTTAAAAAGTGGGTATTACTATTCAAAACGGCTAGTTTTAATAATATTTTAATAGCATATCGTTGTTTAGTGAAACTTGGTATTACGTACCACACAAGCTATCGAGGAAGGCCGTGATTGCATGTAAAGAAATCCAAGCTAGTGTTGTGTGTAGTGAAAGATTCCTTTTATGATTTATATAACATAAAAACAAAATAATCCTCATAAAAATCTCAGGTGTTAAATTCTACCCCCCTTAAAATGAATTTCGCCCTCGAAATTCGTCACTTGCTAACAAACAGATGAGGATACCTCTCCTTCATAATATCCTCAAGATCCCATGTAACTTCTTCTAATTGGTGGTTGCTCCATAAAAATTTCACCAAGTGAGTGGTCTTGTTCTGTAGGACTTTTTCACTACAATCCAGAATCTCTATCGGCTGTTCTTCATAAGAAAGATATTTCTCCAGCACTACAACTTCTGAGCTGAGTACATGTGAAGTATCGAGTATATACTTTCTCAGGAGAGATACATGGAACACATCATGAACTTGAGAGAGATTTGGTTGAAGCGCCAATCAGTAAGCTACCTTCCCAATACGATCCAGTATTTTGAAAGGACCGATATACCTAGGGCTCAGCTTTCCCTTCTTTCCAAACCTCATTATTCTCTTCAAGGAGATATTCGTAAGAACACTTTATCACCCACTTCAAACTCTAGGTCTCTTCTTCGGTTATCGGGATAACCTTTTTGTCGACTCTGAGTTTCTCTAATGTGTTGTTGAATAGATCAGACCTTTTCTCCCATCTCATCAACAAGATCAGGTCCTAATAGCTTTCATTCCCAAGTTCATCCCAGCAAGTTGGAGTCCTACATTTATTTCCATAGAGAGCTTCATAAGGAGCCATCTGAATACTGGAGTGAAAGCTATTATTATAAGAAAATTCCACAAAAGGTAGGTGTTGATCCCAACCACCTTTCAAATCCATAGAGAAAACTCTCAACATATCTTTTAGAGTTTGAATTGTCCTCTCAGACTGACCGTCTATCTGAGGATGATAAGCAGTGCTAAAACTCAACTATGTATCTAGAGTATGCTAAAGACATTGCCATAACATCGAGGTAATCCTCAGATCCCAATCAGATATAATGGATTGTGGTACTCCATGCAATCTTACCACTTCCTTTAAATATATCCTGGAAAGCTGATCCAGAGAGAAATCCTCTCTAATAGAAATGAAGGGTGCAGACATTGTGAGACGATCAACTATGACCCATATAGCATTATTTCCATTGGATGTTTTAGGAAGTCCGGTGACAAAGTCCATAGTGATGTTTTTTCATTTCCATTCGGGTATGGGTAATAGTTGTAACATCCCCTTAGACTTCTGTCTCTTAGCATTAACTTGCTGACAAACCAAGCATCGATAGATATATTCAGCAACATCTCTTTTCATGTCATCCCACCAGAAGTACTCTTTCATGTCCCTATACATCTTTGTGATTCCATGATGAATAGAGAATGAAGAACTATGAGCCTCATCCAGCAGCTCCTTCATTAATTCTGGGATGGGGGGAACACAAACCCAATTCTTGAACCTTATTATCCCATCACAAACAAGGTTGAATTCAAGAACATTTCTCACCTTCTTTTGTAACTCTACATCTTCTTTTTGTGCCTATTTAATCTTCACATGTATAGATGGTTGAACATTCATTTGAGAAAGATACGATTTTCCCCTTCCATTATAATTCCAAGATCCATCCTTTGTAAATCCATAAATATTGGATGTTTTGTGATCCTAATCATGGATAATCTAGCATGGTCTTGTCGACTTAATGCATCTGCCACCTTGTTTGCTTTCCCAGGGTGGTAATGAATTGAGAAGTCGTAATCTGTAATCAGATCCAACCATCTTATTTGGTGCATATTCAGTTCTTTTTGTGTGAAAATATACTTTAAAATTTTATGATCAGTATAAATGTCACGCCTTTCACCATAAAGATAATGCCTCTAAATCTTTAATGCAATGATTACCACAGCTAACTCCAAATCACGAGTTGGGAAATTTTGCACATGGATTTTCAACTGTCGTGAGGCATAAGCTATGACCATATCATTTTTCATAAGAACACACCCCATCCCCTTCATGGATGAATCACTGTAGATCAAAAACCATTCTCTACTACAAGGAAGTGTGAGCACAGGTGCACTGGACAACCTTCTTTTCAACTCCTTGAAATTCTCTTCACATTCCTCCGTCCACACGAACTTAACTCCTTTTCGAGTCAACCTGGTGAGTGGATTAGATAATCGTGAAAAATATTTCACAAATCATTGATAATATCCACCCAAACCAAGAAAACTTCATATCTTAGTTACTATTGTTGGTCTCGACCATCTTTCGATAACCTCTGTTTTTTCTGGATCCACAGATATCCCCTATTTTGAGATTATGTGACCCTAAAATGCAACTTTTTGAAGCCAAAATTCACACTTTGTAAATTTGGCATAAAGATTCTCCTTTCTCAGGGTCATCAATACAATTCTAAAGTGATCTTCATGTCCTTCCTTGATCTTTGAATAGACATGAATATCGTCTATAAAGACTACCACAAACTGATCAAGATATTCTCTATAGACTCTATTCATCAGATCCATGAAGATAGCAGGGGCATTAGTAAGACCAAATGGCCTCACTATAAATTCATAGTGTCCATACCTTGTACAGAAAGCCATCTTTGGTATATCCTCCCTTTTGACCCATAATTGATGATACACTGAACAAGGATCAATCTTCGAAAAGTATTGAGCTTCGCGTAGTTGGTCAAATAAGTCATCATTGCGTGGGAGAGGATATTTGTTCTTGATAGTGATCTTGTTAAGTTCTCGATAATCAATGCAGAGTCTCATTGATCCATCTCTCTTTTTAAAAAACAGAACAGGTGCTCCCCAAGTTGACGCACTAGTTCGTATGAATCCCTTATCAAGATTCTATTGGAGTTTCTTCTTCAATTCCTACAACTCAATTGGGGCCATTCTATAAGGTGTCTTTGAAATAGGAAAATCACCTAGTATGAGTTATATTGAAAACTCAACTTCACGATTTGGTGTAAGAACTAGAAATTCCACTGGAAAGAAATCATCAAACTCCTGTACAATGGTCATATTCTTAATCGTGAGTTTATCTCCAACCATTTGAGATAAATAACCCTCATTTAGTGGAATAAAGACCCATAAGATGGAAGAAATTTCCCCTGGAAGGTTATGTTCATCCTTGCATCGATAGAAAATCATAGATTGATCTGGAATATGAAATGTTACTTCCCTTATTTGTAAATTGATATGATGTCCATATAAAGAAATCCAATACATGCCAATAATCACATCAAATTCCACTATAGGAAGGATCACAAGATTTGCAGGAAGCACTTTCCCACAAACATCAATCGGAGAAGAATTATAAACTTTTGATGCAACTGTTGTGCCATTAGGGGTTGTCACAGCTAACTCAACATCTAATTGTTGAGGTAATATGGCGACACCCTTAGAAAATTATTTAGAAATAAAAGAGTGGATGGATCCCGAATCAAATAAAACATTTTCTAATTTAGAGTGGATGGAAAGTGTACCTTTCACCACTCCGTTATCATAATCCACATTGCTGATAGAAATTTTATGTTACTTTCCGTTGTCTTTATCCTTAAGAGTTTGTTGATGTCTATCATCATCAACAACCCTTGGATTAGGGAATTGATTGGCATAATTCCCCATTTACATTCACTTGTAACATTGAAGTATAGGAGGTGCACCATGTGAAGTCTTTTCTTTGTTTGCATCACTAGACATCTTCTTCCCATCATTGCAGCATTCAAAAGCCCGATGACCTTCCTTTCCACATTTGAAACATTTACCTGACCCCTTAAGACAACTCCCTCCATGTTTCTTTCCACACATTGAGCATAAGGGAAAGGTCATCTTCTTTCCCGTGTTCTATTTAGATTTCCCTTTGACTTCCATTATCCTATTATTATCAAACACAAATGACTGATGGGTTACTCCAATCTCCATCTCAACTTTGAGAGAGAATAGAATGATTTCCTTGTAGCTATTGAAGTCCCTTATGGCTAATGCCCATCGAAGACTTGGTTTTAATCCACTAAATAATCGATCAATCTTACCCTCAGGTTGGATAATAATCCCAGAAGCGTACCTTGAAAGTCTTGTAAAATTTTCTTCGTAGGTACCAACAGATTCATCATCTTTTTCTTTAGTTCAAGAAAATCCTTCTCCATCTTTGTTCAGAGAATACGAGAGAAGTTTTTATTGAAAAATAAGTTCTTGAACTCTTCCCATTCCATGGACTCAATTTCAACCCTTTTCCTCATATTCTTGATAATATTATACCATTGATCAGCATCACCTTCCAAAAAATAAAATGCTAATATGACATTATCATGTTTAGAACATTGAAGAACTAAAAATATCTTTTCAGTGGTACTGATCCATTGTTCATCCACTAATGCATCAGTAAACCCACTGAATGAGGGCGGATGCTTCCTCATAAAGGATTCAACAGAATGTTGCTCATTCCTTTGCTCATTTGGAAGTCCTCCAAGACTCATAGCTTGAGAAAGTTGTGTGATCATGGTTACAAGATTTTTCATTCCAGCTCCCATAACGTTTGGTTGCTCAGGGGGATGATCATTGCATTTCCCGTCGCATTCCGCATTAACACGGTTCCTTCGGGTTCCAGCCATTGACTAAAACCAAGAAGAATAGTGTGAGAAACACTAATTATAATTGGAAAACCGCATAATGAAGAATAAAATTTCACACTTAAGGTCTTATCATAGGTTTTTCATGGCCATTTTTAAAACACTAAGATTGTGTTCTATGCTTAGAATTATCTTTAGTGTTCTTACTAAGGCTTTCACATCCTAGTTTCCAAAGGTTGACTATACCTTTCCTCTGATACCAACTATAATTACCCATACCTTATATACATTGTTATTTCTTCAAAATTGAAGCACACTTATTAAAACATATAACAAAACCATGAAAGGACCATATAGGTGTAGTGTCATGAGAAACTGGGAAACATAAACAACTGGTTCATAAAGCATCTATACTGTCTCCGATTTATTTCATCATATCTAGAGTCCCTTTTGGTATATCCTACTTAATAACCTTCTTCCTGATCTGGGGAATGAAAACATACAAAACAGTGTGGTCAAATTCTCAATAAGGGTAAAAAAAAGAAATATCAATCACATCATATTCATACGAACATAAAATTTTGGAAATCATAACCTGCAAAAGAGATCATAATTTCATAACATGGGATAAATCATAGTAGTGAAATGTAATCCCAATAATCATAACATAAAACATGAAACATTGTCGCATACACACATAATCATTGATAATCATTTCTTATTAGTCCAGACTCACGTCCAAGACTATCTTAGTGGATAAATTCCATTTCTGAACCGAGTTCACTCCTCGTTTCAGTCCTATTTCACTGAACCGGATTGACCTGCCATTCCAGCCATGTATATCTCATGAGATATAAATCATTACCCAATGCATTGGAGGGATATATAGGTCCAACCCATCTCATAATGATACCATTCTTATGTGTGCCACATGATCATAAATCATACATCATAGCATAACCCATGTAATAAAAATGAGATTCTTAAACATCATGCATTCATAACATAATCCATATAAGATAAAAGGACATCATAAAAATAATACCATCATAACATTATCAAACCAATGTAAAAATAGGGATAGAAACAGAACCCTATATTATCTTATATGGAAAATAATTTTTATAAAACACTGAAACTCCATACTTGAGGAAAATATCCTTTCTACCTCAAAAACATTTTCCTTTCTGAACATGTCATATAATTTTAAAGAAAAAGATGTTGAATAAAAATAAAATTGAAAACTTGTGAAGGAATATTCATGGAAATAATGTTCTAAAAATCCATTCATGTCGTATAAGTTAATAAAAAAACATTCTTCTCATACTTTGGCCGGAAAAGTCAAAAAGTACCTCGTACGAAAAACGACAACAGATTCCCTTCATATCTTTTACTAGAAACTCACCGAAGGGTAAAATTGGATTTAAAAATCTTAGGAGGATATAAATAATATTAAATATTTAGGAAACATGGATGTGGATGATAAATATTCCCTAGTAAATTCTGATGTATAAACAATCTCGGATAAAAATTGAGATTGCGAGATTTTCCATTACCTTAGGTCCGATTTGCTTCATAAGTGTCCGAACCTCCTGTATAATGATTTACATAATTTCATTGACTTATTCCATAATCATACTTATTTTTATGATATCATATATGGTCATATTCTTAGTTTCTTATTAGTAACATTTCATTGATACTAGTTATTCGGGTGTTTATTACTTTTTGTTCTTAGGTGTGTTTTGTCAAAAAAATTATTATTCTTATTTTTAGGATATAGATACCTCATTTCCAGAATGTTATTAGTGAAATATTTATCATATTAATTCATTCAATTCATTTATATAATCATTATCCAATGAATATCATGTAGAACATGTCGCATCACATCGTGGAGACGGTATTCCTTACGTACGAACGAGCAATGATATCGTTCCCATGATCGTGGAATTGTATTGGAGTGAATGTATACTATTTTAGAATCAATATCAATTTACAATAATCATATATATTTATTATTTAAACCATTATACCCATCCATGTAAGGTGGTGGTGGAAAATAGATTACACCATGGCGTGGAGACGGTATTCTGTACGTACACCCGAGCAATGATTTCGTTTTCCATAGGATGGATAGATGGTGAAATAGGGATGTTTCATACTTATAATAACATATAAGTATATGATTTATACTGATGTTATTACTTCATAATGGAACTACTAAAGAAGAATAAGTAGAAGAAGAAATAAAGTTGAATGAATCAGTAACGGACAATACCTCTTCTTTGAAGCGCCTCTTTGGGACCTCCTCTTAAGGAACTAAAAATGGTCTTTGAAGAAGACCAGGACCTCTAGGATGTTTCTAGGGAAGTGGAGAAGAGAATTGTTCAGGGTTTGTCTGAGTGTGAAGGCTCAAGGTGGAGTGAGGAGGAGAGGGATCAGGTGCCGTTTTATAAGGGGGGAGAGGGGCACCTTTGGAAAAACTTAAAATATTGTTTTATTATAAAGTCATATTCGGTTTTTAATATCTCCAAATTGATTTATTTATAAGGTAAGGTAGGGATGGGTCAAAATACTCTCATACAATCGATTTTAGACAAGTTTAGGTTTCTATTTTAACCTTATCATTTAGATTTAACTTTAAGTTAAATAATTTTACTTTTACCATGTCTTCTTGTTTTCATACACTATAAGGTTAATAAACTTGCTATAACAAGCCAAAAGAACCCCAAGTTGTTTATTATTAATATATATAACCTTATCTAAGTCATTTGGCCGATCCTTAGGGTTTTTAGAAATAAAATAACAATTAGTAATATAATATTTGTTTTAAAGTCTATTTTATGTCAATTTTGACACTATTTGATAATTGATTTTTGTGAAAATCGTAATAGGAAGATTAGTTAGAACAAAGTTAATAAAAACAATACTAACATGTCATATTAACCTAGAAAATTATTGGAATTCATAAAAAGACTAAATTTACATTTATTTGGGTATTTATAACATCAATTATGTTAATATTTTATTAATAATATAATTATTGCATCATCATTGTGTCATAAATAAATTAAACTATTTAAAGTCTAAAAATTACAAATAAAATACAATTATGTATGAAATATTTTTTGCTTTATAATGAATATTTATAGTCGAATTTATCTTTTGTATAACCCTATATTAAAAATGTTTTAGTTATTAAACATTGATTTTAACTATTTTAAATATTCTTTAAATAAAATAATATTAAATGTCCAAATCTAATCCAAGTGGGCCTAAATGGTCATATATTATTCCTAAGGTTGTTTTTGGTCGATTTAAAATTATCCAACAGAATTAGGACATGTGTTAGGGTAATAATAATAACATTTTTACCCTCAATTACCCTATTTACTTTTAACCGTGAAAAAAGTAAAAAGTTACTATTCACAAAAAATTATTTTCATCTCATTGAACCACATTTTCGTCCTTGATATTAACCGTGTCTCCCGAATTTTCAAAATTCCACTCACAGAAGCGGTAAAATTAAGTTTTATGTAAATTTTCAAATTCTCCTAGGAGGTGGGTAAAAGACGGTGAAAAGATCAATAAAATTTTTATAAATCTAAAATTATTATAAAACAACTCCAATGAATTGCATTGAACTTATATAGGTATTATGTATCAATTTTTATCTAAAATAAATTTATATAAAATAATTAATTAAATAAATAAAAAGTCGGTTTTTAAATAGTAACCTAGTGCTTTCACTATTCATTAAAAATTGGAAGTTTTCAGGAAAATACCAAAATTTTACCCTAGGCTAATTTCGATGTTCCGAATCCAAAAAATGAAGTCCGTTTTGAAAAATAAAAATTAAAAAATTTCAAAAATTGGGTATTACTATTCATAACGGCTAGTTTTAATAATATTTTAAAATCATATCGTTGTTTAGTGAAACTCGGTATTGCATACCACAAAAGCTATTGAGGAATGCCATGATTGCATGTAAAGAAATCCAAGCTAGTGTTGTGTGTAGTGAAAGATTACTTTGATGATGTATATAACATAAATACAAAATTTTTCTCATAAAAATATCGGGTGTTACACATGTTGTCTAAAAAATGGAACTATACATGTCCCTTTTTAAGAGTTATTATTTTATAAAAAAATGGAAGCTGTGTAGAAGTTTCTACCTTTTAATATTTTGAGATGTAATATTTATGTACTAATTCTCTAAACACTAAACCTAAAAAGATCCTCAATGTGAATTATTCATTTAATTCAATATTATGTAATGTTTAAGGTCGGGTCTTTATAGTTGGTATCAGAGGTCGGTTTAGCGACTTTAGGGTTTAGGGTATTGATAAATAGATGTACATAAAGTAATTTATGATAATATTGGAATGATATAGCATTTAAATATTACCATGTTGCTTCACCTAAGATATTTCTGTGTTGAGAATGGTTTTTCATAGAGGAAACAGGGCAGTTGTGGGGTGAATGAATATAAAGGAAAATTACCTTCCAAATCAGCATCCTGAGATGGTCAGAATCAGAACTGAATTGTTTACTATAATGATGGCTATGTTGATTCAGGTGATAAGTGGTGGTTGTGTTTATTGGTGATATTTTGGTTTATTCTAAAATTATAGAGGAGCATGAAATTCATTTAAGGGTTGTCTTGAAAACCATAAATTAAAAGAAACTGTTTTGTAAATTCATCAAGTATGAGTTTTGGTTACAACAAATTTCATTCCTTGGTCACATTGTTTCAAAAAATGGCATAAGTGTTGATCCTTCTAAAACAAAATTTGTTGAAGAATGGTGAAGACACACAAATATAATCGAGATTCATAGTTTTCTTGGTTTGGTAGTTTATTACAAGATGTTTGTTGAAAATTTTTCACGGTTATCTAGTCCAATGACTATGTTAACTCAAAAAGGTGTTAAGTTCATATAAAAAAAAGAATGTGAGGATTGTTTTCAGGAATTGAAAAGAAGTTTGTTGAATGCTCCATTTTTGGCACTACCTTCCAAAAATGGGGAGTTTTTTATCTATATTGATGCTTCCTTGAAAGATCTTGGATGTGTCTTTATGCTGAATGATCAGATAATTTCTTATGCATCACCTCAGTTGAAACCTCATGAGTTAAATTACCCTACACATGATTTGGAATTAACTGCTGTTGTTTTTTCTTTAAAAATTTTGAGGCATCATTTTTATGGAGTGAACTGGGAAATATATACTGATCACAAATGTTTAATGTATATATTCACTCAAAAATAATTGAACATGAGACAGAGGAGATGGCTGGAATTAATTAAGGATTATGATTGCATGATCCATTACCATCTGGGAAATGAAAATAATGTGGCCGATGATTTGAGTCGAAAAAGTAATGTCTCATTAGCCATAATACATTTGGAACGAGATCCTTTCATTATTGATTTTATGAAGTTTGTCATAGAAGTTGTTGGTGTAGGAAATTCTTCTATTTTGTTTTAGGTGTCAGTAAAATCATCTCTATCAGACAGAATTAAGCAAGAACAGAAAGAAGATAGTGAGTTGTAGAAAAAGGTTGTGTTGGTTTATAAGGGTATGTTGCCTTATTTTAATGTTGATAATGTTTGTGTTTTGAGATTTGGAAATTGATTATATGTGCCTTTTGAATCATAGTTGAAGAATGATTTGTTATGTGAAGCTCATAGTTCCCCATTTTTAGTTCATCCAGGCAGTACTAAGATGTACTAAGATCTTCTGGAGTATTACTGGTGGGTTGAAATGAAAAGGGATATTACTAATTTTATTGAGAAGTGTTTGAATTATCACCAGGTTAAAGCAGAGCGGCAGTTACCGAAAGGAATTCTTTGGCCTCTACCGGTGCCAGAGTGGAAAAGGGTAAATATATCCATGGACATCATTGTGGGTTACCAAAGACATCCCTATGTATTAATTCAATCTGGGTTACAGTTGATCGATTTTCCAAATCTGCTCATTTAATTCCAATTCGAGATACTTTGTCTCTAGATCAAATTGATCAGTTGTATGTTAAAGAGGATGTTAGGTTTCATGGAGTTCCTCTCTCCATTGTATCTGATCATTATCCTAGGTTCACTTATAACTTTTGTAAAGGCCTTTAGAAGTCATTGTGTACTGAATTAAATTCTAGTATAGCTTTTCATCCTCAATCAGATGGGCAGTCAGAACAAAACATTCAGACATTTGAGCATATGTTACGTTCTTGCTCGATGGATTATCAGGGATGTTGGGACCAACATCTTTCTTTGGTTTAATTTTCATATAATAACAGTTTTCCTTTCAGTGTACATATGGCTCCATTTAAGGAATTATATGGAAAGTGTTGTCGAACTCCATCTCTTTGGGATGAAGTAGGTGGAAGGAAGATGATGGGACCAGAATTGGTAGAAGAGATGGCAGAGAAAGTTCAGTTGATTCAGAATCACATGAGAATAGCTCATAGCAGACAGAAAAGTTATACAGATAACCAGAAGATGGATCATTATTTTGAGGTACATAATCTTTTCTTTCTCAAAGTTTTTCCATGGAAAAGTGTGATACGTTTTGGTAATAAGGGAAAGTTGAGTCTAAGGTTCATTGGACCTTATGAAATTCTAGAGAATGATGGATCAGTTGTGTATAGAGTGGCTTTACCTCCATGTTTTTCCCAGGTACACAATGTTTTTCATGTTTTGATGTTGAGAAAGTATATTCATGATCCATATCATGTTTTGAGCCCAGAGGTAGTTCAGTTGGAAGAGAATCTCTCTTATGAAGAACAACCAGTCCAAATTATTGACCATAGAGAGAAAGTGTTGCGGATCAAGGTAATTCACCAGGTAATGGTTTTGTGAAAAAACCATATGGCTGAAGAGGCAATGTGGGAATCTGAAAATGCTATGAGGGATAAATACCCCTGCTTATTTTGATAAGTGAATAAAAATTGTGAGGATGAAATTTCCAAAAGGGAGGAAGGATGTAACATCCCAAGTAAATGAATAATAATATATTTTCATATTTTTTAATATTTGTGAATTAATTATTAATTTTACTTTAGAAAGGATGCTATTTTCGATAGCGTACCCGATACGCAACAACGAGTTTCTTTGAAATCTTACGTGGCACACTAATAATATAATATTATTATTTTAAATGGTAGTTAACTCCTAGCCGATATATTGGCGGTAATGAACAAAACTAACTACAATATGATTATACATTATTTTTTAATGTATTTACAAAATCCCATTAAAAGTTAGAGGCCTAAAATGTCAAAGAATCTAATTTTAAGCATAATTTATATTAAAAGACCGATTTATCGCCTTTTAATGGAGAAAACTATTTAAATCTAGTTTTGGTTACATTAATAAATTCTATATGACCAAATAAAATCCTTCTTTAGAATGGGGACATCAAAATTTACTTTGTTTAATTTTTTGGAATTTTTCCAATAAATTTTTTTAATGAATAGTGAAAATATTGTATTTTAATTCAAAACTATGTTTTAATATAATTTGTTTATATGGTTAGGTTATCTTTTTAATTGGTTTTAAAGTTCAAATAGAATATATTTTTACTATTTAATCCAATTTTGGTCATTGTAATTAATTTCATTTTTAAATTGGACATAAACAAGTGTCAATCTTTTGATAGTTTGTGTTTTTTAAAACACACTATTTGTTTTAACAACGGGAATTCAATTTAAAATTAATTAATGAAAGTTTTATGTTTTGAATTTGGAAAAATAAACCTCATATTTGAATTCAGAATATAAAATATATATTTGGCTGAATTTTTAGTATTTTTCTCAAAAAACTTCAATTTTTAATGAATAGTGAAACCACTAAGTGGTAGTTAAAAAAACTGACTTTTTCATTTAAATGAAATTTTACAACTTCTGTGATTTGAATTTCGAAATTCTGACATGAAAGGTTGTTATCAAGAAGTAAAATGTGGTTCTATAAGATGAAAATAATTTTTGGTGAATAGTAACTTATGACTTATTTTCCGCGGTTACAGGTAAATAGGGTAATTCAAGGTTAAAAGAATATTATAATAATTCAAAATTACATTAACACTTATCATAACCATATTGGATGAGTAGTGGACGAAAATGGGCATCCTTGAGTCAATTTTGGGACCCCATGGAGCCACTTGTGAAAGATAATGACACTTTAGATTAATTATTTTAATGTAAAGACAAAATTGACATTAACAAAAATATTTTAGAAATTAATTTTTATATGGTGTTATATAAGTCCTATTTTAGACTATTTATATTCATTGGAAATCTAAAATCATTTCCTACATGAAAGTATTTGTTTATAAATTTTATACATTGAATAAATTAAATTATTCATTACACAATAATGATGCAGTATTTACCTCATTAATAAAAGATTTAAATAAATAAGATTATAATGATTAAAATATTATCCAAAACCTGTCCAATTCCAATTGGAATATTTTATTTCTACCATGAGTCATCTTATCTTCGACTATAATTATTTTTTGTCCATTAGAAACAGAATATAATTATATAATAAAATAATGCTTTCACACTTTCCTAAAGAGCCCCTCCTCCCCCTTATAAAAGGAGACCATTGCTAACCAATTACTCACCCCTCTCAAGCCATTTAGATCATCCAAAATCTGCACAATTAAGCCCTCTACATCCCAATACTCCTCAAAGAAGCCTTACCTTATGCAGAAGGCACTTCAAGATGTGCTTTGGTTCAAACCAAAGAGAGTTACCCAAATTAAAGGAAACAATTTCTCTTAATTTGTATTCTTTTATTTTTTATTCTCCAATCCCAAAATAGTTTTTTTCCTTTCTTTTGTAACAACCCCAGTATCCTCAATATAATAGGACTTAAAGATAAAGAGGGTCAAGGATGGGATCAAGGAAAAGTTATGCTGTCTAAAACATGGAACTAGACATGACTCTTTTTTTAAGAGTTTTTATTTTCTGAAAAAATGGAAACTGTGTAGAAGTGTCTACCTTGTAATATTTTGAGATTTAATAGTTATGGCCTAATTCTCAAAAAATCTAAACCTGTAAAGATACTCAATGTCAATTATTCATTTAATTCAATATTAAGTAATGTTTAAGGTTGGGTCCTTATATGGAGTTCCATTAGCCTAATAAAAAGGATGATTCTTATATTTGGTACATATATATCAATATTATCAATAAATTCAAGGTACGCTTATGGAATTATCATTCATCGTAAGAGTGAGGTTGATTGATTTATTAAGTGACATAAAACCATGTTTTTGAAGGGAATTATCCCGAAAGAAATTATATATCTATGAATACATTATTTTATATTCTATCAATTTTGATGTGGATATTGTATTCAACCATAATTCTTAATTGGTTTTATAATAAAGGAATAATCGAATTCTAGGGAAAATTAAAAAACCATAGTGAAAAGAATATGGACTTTCCATTATGCTCACAATGTGGAATGAAACATTGATGTCACTATATTAAGGGTGTTATTAAATTTTTGATGTGTAAAAAATGTAGTCATTAGAAAATTGATTACCTATGTGATTTGAAAAAATAGCTAATGATTAAAATATACAAAATGCTACATGTAATGAACCTCCCACTCTTCAATGATACAAGTACATGGAAATCAATTATTATACAAATCAATGACCTAATCTATGGTATATTAATAATGATCGATGAAAGAAATATTTTATGGCCAACTATAAAAGAAAATGACTTGTGACCACTGCGGGAGATATGGTGGATGACAATGATGTGGTGAAACTTATACATACCAACAAATCTAATTTTTTTACTTGATAATTAATCCCACCACTCTTTAATTTATAAAGAATTATTTAAGAGTGTATCCATATTTCTTAAATAAATAGATATCGAGTTTTCTGTGGAAATACGTAATGGAAAAAAATTCATCACATGTTTATATCTCTTATCTAGTTGAATTTTGTGGGTATTTTATTACTTCAAATAAATTTAACCTTCTTTTAATTCATTTATATGTGATTCTTTGTAAGGGAACAACCTTAAACGTTACGTAATATTGAGTTAAGTTGGGAATTCAAATTCATGTTCTTTTAAGGTTTAAATTTTTAGATAATTAGGCCATAAATTATACATAAAATCTCCAAATTTACAAAGGATACACTTTCACTCATTATTCATTATTTCATAAAACAAAAAACATTTGAAAAGAAACATGGTTTTGTTTCGTATTTTATCATCATAATTTTTAATTGATCTTATCCTTGACTCTATTATAATTTAAATTCTATAAAAGTCATTTAAAAACATGGAGTGTTCTTAAAAAGAAGGTTATGGGATATCAAATAACGAATTAAACCATTTTCCATGAATATCTTAAACTCCTGAAAACACTCTAAAAAATCTATTTTTTCGCCCATTAAAAATATTAGCTTTATCATCCCTCATGAAATCATAATTTTCGTGAAAGAAATTTTATAAATAACAACACATAGAGGTAACTTGTGGCATCCATATCATAATTACATAATATCTTTCACAACTACATAGTGAGTAACCTTCATGGTTATATTGGGAATACTAATTATAGTATATTCCTAAAATCTCTTATGAGTAATCCTTTTATTTAACTGTATATCATTATACAATGAATTTTGGAGATATAATTGGATTAACCAACATTGTTTTACCATGGGACAACCCATATACATAATAAATACCCAAGAACCAAAACATAATCACAGTATTTAAATCCTATATAAGGGAAAAATAAAATTTCTACATTGCAATCACAAAATATCATTTAAAGATATTATAAATCAATTATCCAAACCATTTAAATTTAAAAAATAAAAACAAAAGTAATATCTAATTTACTTTCTTTTTAAAAACATTAACTCTTATAGAGTAATCCAAATATTAAATAATGGTTATGATGACATATAAGTCATTGTCGCCGTATATGTTAAAAAACATTCATATTCACAGTTTGAATGGATAGTCAAACACTCCACATAAAAAGATACATTTTAATAATAATTTAGTAAAATTTATGGTATAAATAAAATATAACAGATTTAAAATCCATTTCCCACATTAGAGCTGATTGACATAATCAAGAAGGTGAATTTTATCCCAAATAATGGAAATCTGGTTATAAAACTCCTTGACCACTTCTAATCTATCAAATCGTATGACCCATAAGATTAATAATAATTGAATGAAATATTTAATACCATGATTATGAGGTGATAATGATATGTAATATCATTTTTAAAAGTATATAAAACACATAAATGTAATTAGTGGCGGATAATGTATATATCTCACTAAGATAAAAAGGTAGAAGAGTGAATCCTTACAATGTTTATAGAAATGATGTAAGAATTTATCAACGGGAAAATTATGTGTAGTGATATTAAATAAACCCAAAGTGAAGTTAAAATACAAAATAATGCAAAAAAATGATTATACACATAATCTTGGCTTAATAAAATCAACAAAGCAGACGTATAACCCAGTTTATGGAAATTTAGTTACAAAAATACCTAACCTCGATTCCCACTCATCTCTTTTGTTCCTTGTTCATCATGAATAATAAAATTCAATTAATTTATACTTTATTAAGATTATTTTTCATTTTTATTATTTATTTTATATCACTACATACTATTTTATAATGATTACATATTTATAGAAGTTCAAATCTGACATTTTGTCCATATTCATTACTTGAGTCAAAAATTAACATGGTATGATGTCAATTGTCCATGTGGTCATAAGATCATAATATAAGTAATATTAAACACGATATAAATATAATATATATTATTTATATTATTCTGTAAAGATTAACTAAAAACACCGTTTATGGAGACTATATGCCGTATGTATGCAAAAATGATATTTACGTTTTCCCACTCATATTAAAAAACATAAATTAATTGAAATGTACGTAAATATTTATAAATATAAAATATCATTATTATATCTTTAATAATTCATTTTTATTATATATTTTTTGAAAAAAATAATAAATTCCATCTGAGGAGTGATCGAATCACATCATTTTGAAGAGGTGGTAGTCCACAAGTACCCAAGAAAAGTTATCATATAATCACAATTTGGAATGAATGAAGGTAATTTAATATAAAATTTCTAGAATATTAAATAGGATATGATATAATATTAAAATATTATTTTACCAGAATAATGGTTTTAATACCTTCCATGATGGAGGTAAAGGAAAAATGAACAAAATCATTATTCACGGGGGCGATTAACCAACATAACATGGACAACAATTTCGTTTATTTAAATAATAGTAGGTAAGAAAACAAATGTATATGAGATATTTCATTATAAACATAACACATGAGTATATAAATTATTCAATAGTAATCATTAATTGATTGATGAATGTGGTTATGAGAATATAGAAAAAAAAAGAAATTAAGAGATGTACTTTAAGAAAATTACCTCTTGAATATCTCCTCCTTGAAGGACCATTGAGGACTTTAGACTTATTAGTTTTGTGAGACTAGAAGCACATAGACATGGGGTGGGTAAGGAGGAGAGATTTGGTCATATATTTGAGTATCTATATGAATTTTTGGTTCAAAATGGGTGGTGGAGAGGTGATATTTATACTTTAGAAGAGGTGGGTTCAAGTGATTAATTTATTGATTATTTTATATTAAAAGCTAACCACATTTTGGGGGAATTAAATTAAATGAAATTGGATTTTATTAAGGTTTTATATTTTGTTTAGGGTCTATAAACTCTTCAACCACCCTTTAAGAGTGGTAATTTTTTGGTATGTTAAGATTTTACATTCTAATATTAACCCTTGTCACAATTTTACCTATATAATAGTAAATAATATTTTAAACATGATATCATTTTGACACCTAAAAATGAAATTAACCTTACATACTAATTTTTACATCTTGATTATAAATATTTTATCCATTTAACCTAATTCAATTCACATCATTTTAAAAATAATATTTAAAAGCAATTTCAAAGGTAAGACTAAATAATGGGTTTTTTAAAGTGAATAGTTAAAAAGATTGAAATTTGTATATAAATTTCCAACATGAAATTGATTAAAATGAACAAAAACAGATTAAATTATGAAAAATGAACTAGAAATATATTAAAAAATATATAATTATAATCTAACAATAAAAATAAATTAGATGATAAAGCAATTTTGAATAAAAATGTAGTTCTTCTTAATTCAATAAAATATTAATATTATTATAAAAATACCAAAAATTTATCCAAAGTATAATTGGATGTCTCGATTCCAAATAATATGTTTATTTTGTCATATATAACTTATAAAATTTCAACTAAATATATTTAAATTTGGTTATACGTTAAAAGGAATCAAAACATCATTTCTCAAAAAATACATCTTTTATATGAAAAATTGATTTTTCACTTATATAATATCTCGAAAAACAATAATATAAATAATAAAAATTAAATGGAATATATTAAATTTATATTTCTGTAATAATATCCATAATTAGTGATTTTATTATTATACAAATTCACTTATTATCATTTAAATAGTTATTTATAAAAACACATCCATTATATTCAATTGTTTTTTAGTTTCATTTCTAATGAATAGGGAAAGAAATGAATGAATATTAAAATATGTGTAAATAATATATATATATATATAACTATGTTAATACTTTTCATTCCCTCCATTCCAATGTCTAGGTTAAAATGGTACCATTTATATAATTATATTTAGTTGTACATTTAAGCTCCATGTAGTGTATCATGTATTCTATCGAACAAAGTCTTTTTTCTTAAAACTCAAAATGTTATATCCTCCCCCATTTAAAAAATTATAACCTCACAATTTTGAATTTGCCTTTGATAACTAGGATGTGACTTTTCAAAATTACTTTTTTGGAATGCGCATAAAAAAATCCAATAAAAACACTATTTAAAAAAAATAAAGTAATGTACAAAGGGAACCCAAGAAAATAAATATGAGGGTTCCTTGTAGAAAAACATGGATATGGGAGAGAAAAATAACCATCAATTTCTAATGGATAGTAATAGAAAATAGTTTTAAGAAAAAATTAACCATCACAAAACCATAAATCTATCCTGTTATGTAATGATATCAGATAATGTTTTTTGGGATCCTTTTCATATGGTTGAGGAATTATTTTTCTACTTAGACTATGAAATTAAATAAATATACATACTTTAAATGTATATATTCATCATTTAATCAATTTCTACCACAGATTCATTTTCTCCCAAATGATAGGTATTCAAGATGACTTGGTCACACCCGATGCACTAGAATAAACATCTAGAGAATCACATAATCCCAAAAAAATGATATATATTTATGTTGTCCACAGAAATTAACCAAATCCATATTTTCTAGTTCTTGAGAAGTAAATTCCCAAAAAATAAAAACCAATATATGATGCAAATTAATTTTAATTCCTATAACTCAATTATAATACCAAATATACAACATATACCATTCCACAATTAATTTTCATTAAAATCCCTAAAAAATAATCCAAATTAAGTTTGAAAACCAAAACTCATAAGAATTTGATTACAGAGTCTTCTAAAATTTTTTTTAACATTTATCTCTAATTAACATCGATCAATCTCAAAGTCTAATAAAAAAATGTAATTTCCAAATAAAAAATTCTCAACAATTGGTTAATCATTAGGATAAATAACACAAATCTTCATATGTCTTCAATTAAATCATAGATTATTCCAAATTAAAATTAAACCAATACACCTCTAATAAAAACCCATATTATTCTATATAATTTACTAATATGGGTTTCCAAGAAATAGTAAATTTCTTCCAAAATAACATTTATTACTTAATTAATAAATACTTTTACAGTGATATGATTTTATATTCAATAAAACAAGGGTTCCCAAAATCATATTATTCTTAATTAATCATATTTTATACCTAAAATGAATTCAGTAATACTATCCAGAAACTTCACATTGTCCAGGGGTAGGTGATGCGCCCTTATTTCCATTTAGTTGTTGTTTTGATTCCCATGGCCTTGCTAGAGGTGAAGATTTGACACCTTTCTTATGTGTTCTTTTTTTTTTCTAAAATGAAATTATTCTTATAAAATGATAATGTAATAAATAATAACCATAATGTTATTTTAACCTTAAAGTTTATCTAATAGCTTTTATTTTTCATCCCAAAATTTAATAACCCATAATTACCTCAAAATCAACGATTGTGTAAACCATAAAGGTTATTTATACATTTATAATTATGTCTTCATAATGATATATAATTCTTAATCGAATAACATTTTCACATAAAAAATATCATGTCTACACATAAAAAAAAGTCTTCCAATGTAATCCCATTATCAAAAATCATTCATTCTTTAAAACATTTATCATCCATAGATATAACATTACACTTTATGCCCTTATATGTATAATTATTATTTATTCATTATTATTCATACTCCCCTAACAACAATTTTACATCTTATTCATTAATACTTCATTTCTAAAAACAAAAACATGAATCATGTCCTAATATTCATTAATTTCAAAACATGTGATAAGAAATAATACATACACTTCAAATGAAATTTTTAGTATAATTATCTTTAATTATAATGGAACTAAGTATTGATAAATATATATTTCTGTTATCTTCATGATCCCATTCTCAAGCCTTTTTCATAGGAAATCAATTTTCATAATAACCATAATCTTTAAATTTAAAATATTTAATTTGTAACTCTGGAAGAAATTATTTCACTTTTATAGAGTCAACTGAACACATCCTTTTTTCCTTAGAATAATATTTCACTATGATCTCTATTTCCTCACCTAAAACAATGTCTAGTCCCATTAATACATTTTCCAAGGTGTTTCTTTACAAATTCTTGACACATAGGTCAATTAATTTAAATTCCATTGGATTCATTTCTTTCATATGCGATGAATTATAAAACTCACCAATGTTCACGTGGCTAATCATAACTCTTGAGAGGTGGTCTAGAATAACCAAAATATTTCTCATTATAGCTCCAATTTCATATGGTTTATTATTTAGAAATCTAACGCATTTTCCTTCACATCCATTAATACATTGGATCATTTTGGATCCATCAATTTACAAAAACCAAAAAAGGTTACTGTGAGTATATCAATAAAATCATTATATATTATCTATGAGGAAGATAAAAACTAACATATACATATTCATGTTATCTCAAAAAAATATAATTTATCTAAAATAATTATGAATATTTCAACTATTCTAACCATTTTTCTTGCATAAAACTTGTAAATATAGTCTTAAATAACACCCTATCCTCAAAAGTTACCTAAACTGGCCTCTAATGCAAACTATAAAGTACCATCCTTAAAAATTACCTAATAATGAGTTAAGTCAAGCAGTCACATTAAGGATCCTTTTTGGTTTATTTTTTTAGATTATTATTCCATAACTTATATATAAAAACTAAAAAATTACAATGTATGCACTTTTACTAACTATGAAATTGTTTCATAGAATGAATCCTTTTGAATCGAAACATGGATTTATTTCATGTTTAATCATAAAAACATTCCATGATACCATCATTGAATATATTCTACATTAAATCCTATAAAACCATTTCAGTATTTGGTATGTTCATAAAAGGATCAGTATAGTATATAAAATATTGAATGAAACCATTAACCCATGAATATTTTAACCTCATAAAAAAATTCCCAAAATATCATTCTTTTGACACATAAAATATAACATCTTTAACATCCCTCTTGAAATCCTAATATTTATAAATAAATAATATAAATAATAAAACAAAAATAAACTTTTGGAATATATTTCAAAATTGAATTGTATATTTCACATCTATATATGGATTAAAATTCATTGTTACGGCCGGTATACCCATTATAGTATATTATCTAAATCACTTTGGGGAAATTGTATTTTTAAAATCTATCTCATTACCCAATGAAATTTAGAGCTATAATAAGCTCACCTAATCACATGTTATCATAGAATCACCCATATATATAAAAAATACCCAAAAAAACTTAAGCACAAAAGATAAAGAATACATAAAAGAAAAAATAACATTTCCACATTACTATCACAAGATATCATTTCAGGATATAATTAATCCCACTTAAAACCCATTTTCATTACTAAAAGAGAGTAAAAGGGAATATGTTATTTTATTTTCCATAAATACATAAATAATTATAGAGTAATCAGCATATTAAATAGTGGATACAATGGTAAATAAGTCATTATCGTTGTATACATTTAGAAAACTGCCCTTTTGTCATTTTTTATAGAAAGTAATAAAATAAATTAAAAAAGATTATATTATAAAACATGAATTAAATTTAAGATATAAATAATAGATAATTTATCCAAAATTCATTTCACACATAAGAGTTGAAATAAATAATCCAAAAGTAGATACTTAACCCAAATAATGGAAATTGGGTTAAGAAATTCTATTACCATTTGTAATATGTTGAATTGTATAACCCATAAAAATTATATTAATTGAATGAAGAATTTAATAAAATAATGATAAAGAGATTAATGATAATTAATATCAATTTAAATTATATATATACCACATAATTGTAATTAGTGAAGAATTATTCATATATCTCATAGAGGTAAAAAGTGAGATGAGTACATCTTTACAATGTTCTTATGAGTGATGTAAGAATTTATCAATGTGGTGTTTATTTATAGAAATAGTATATCCAAAAACAATAAATTATAAACACAACATAAACCAATAAAAAACATTTTTCACACATAATGTTTACATAATAAAATCAATGAAGTAGATTTATAACCCAATCAATGGAAATTGATTTAGAAAAATCCCTTACCTTGAGTCCCACTCATCTCGTATGTTCCTAGTTCTTCATGAAAATTAAAAATACGTAAATTTAAACTTTATTGAAAATTTATTCTATGTTTTAATATTTATTCTATATCACTTTTAATTTTTTTATAAAAATAACATTATTTTTTTGTCTGATGTTTTGCTGATATTATGTACCTGGGTAAAGGATGATCTTGGTATGATGTCAATAGACCATGTGGTCATAATTTTATCATCTCCATAATATAATACATGATATAATACCTGATATATTTATTATATAAATATTTATCTTATTCATTTAATACAAACTAAAAACATTGTTCATGGATATGGTCGGTGGTACATACACATGAACCCTATTTAAAGTTTTCTCATCGTATTGAAAGAAGGGAATTAAATGTAATATATGTAAATATGTATGAATATTTATAAAATAAATAAATTTGAATTATTATTTAATTTATATATGATATATTTAATAAAAAATACTTAATACATTCCATGGGATGTGTGAGTGAATCACATCATTTTGAGGAGTTTGTAGTCCACAAGTTCCCAAACCAATTTATCATATAACCATAAATTGGAAATAATGAATGTATGTTAAATATAAAATTTATAGATAATTATATATAATATAATATACATATTACAATTTTATTACCTGAATAAAGGTTTTAAGAAAATCCATGAATAGGTAAAGGAAAAAAAGAAAAAACATTACTCATAAAAGAGGTTAACTGGAAAAACATGGACAAAATTTTCATTTAACTCAATATTAGAAGGTGAGAAAAGAATTAGATATGTGATAATCAATTAAAAAATAATACTAATGTATATAAACTATAATAGATTAATAATTCATTTATCGATGAAAGAGGTGAGAAAATGTAAGAAAAGAATAAGAAATTAAGAGGGGTAATTTTTAAAAATTACATCTTTAATATACCCTCCTTAAAGGGCCCTCGAGGACCTCAAATTTGGTCTTTTGGTGACACTGTCAGCACTTAGACTTAGAGAGAGGGAATATGAGAGGTTTCAAAAGATATTTGAGGATCTATAAGGATATTTTTTTGAAAAGGAGTGGCATAGAGGGGGTATTTTATACCTGAGTAGTGGTGGTTTCAAATGATTAATTTATTTATTATTTTATATTAAAATCCGACCACATTGATGTAGAAAAAAATACCAAGACTTTTGATTGTAATTAAAATTTTATAGTCTATATATGGATGATCCACACCTAGAAAACCATTTAAATTTTTGAATTTTTAGGAATATTATGATTTTACCTTTCAACATTATCTCTTCTCAAAAAAATTACAATAAAAGTGTAAATAATATTTTTACTATGGTAACATTAAAATACCTAAAAATCTAATTTACCTTAAAAAATAATTTGGACATTCTTAATCCAAATATGGATTTTATTTTAACTAATTAAATTCATATAATTGAGAAAAAATATATTGGAATGTAATTCCAAATGCATGTCTAAAAATAGGTTTTTAAATGTGAATCATTCAGAACATTGAAAATATTTAAATCTTTTTTCGACATGAAATGTATTACAATGACCAAAATTGGGTTAAATAATAATAAAATAATACAATCATACTTTTAAAAAATTATAATTATTATATATAAATATAAATAAAACATATGAAAAAAAATTTCAGGTAAAAAGCAATGTTTTTATTATTCATTAAAAAATGAATATTATAGGAAGAAAAAAAAATCCAAAGTAAAATTTTATGTCCCACATCATAAAAAGAATATTAATTTTTTATATTTAACTTATAAAATTGTCAAAATGATATTTAAAATTGGTTCTCCATCAAAAGGCGGATACACATCATTTTTTTTAAAATAGTTCATTTTTTTAAAAAAATATAATTTGTTCTTATGTAATATCTAGAAAACATATTAAAAAATAATAAAAAATACATCGAATATATTAATTATATTTTTCATTTCTAAACTCCATCAGTATTGATTTATTTATTTTATAAATCGACATATTTTAATTTTCAGAAAAAAAGATCCTTTATATAAAAATGACTTTTAGTTTCATTTCTAATAAACTTTGCAACCAATGAATAACTATATATTCATGCATAAACCACATTTTCATTACTCTGTTATTATTATTCATTCTCTCTATTCCCAGGGCTATGTTAAAATGGTATCATTTGAAGAATAATATATAGTTATTCTTTTAATCTCGATGTAGCGTATCACGTACGCTATTGAACATGGAGTGTAATTATTAAAAATTATGATGTTATATTACTAGTATAGAGTGGATTTTTCTATATAGATATTATATCATTTTCTATGAAATGGATGTATCTATTTTTTGGGATTTTGTTGATGTATTTATAGAATTATTTTTAGGACGTACACTAAATCTCGAAGTTGAGTTTTCAAAAGTAATCATGCATGGTGTTATGCCTATTTCAATAACACCATATAAAATATCCTCGATCGAGTTACACGAATTGAAGAAAAAACTCAAAGAAGATATTAAAATGGGATTGTAACACCCTTGTGCATTACCTTGGGGTTCACCTATTATATTTTTCATTTATAAAGACGTATCAATGAAACTTCTCATTTATTATTGAGAACCTAATAATATCACTATCCAGAATAGATATTCTTTACCTCGTACTGATGAATTATTTGACCATAAATGTGGATCTCAATAATTTTCACAGATTTATCTTCTTTCTTTATATCATAAATTGAGGTTCAAGAAGGTGGATATACCCAAGACACCATTCTGTACAAGTTATGAAAACTTTTAATTTATAGTGATGCCTTTCGATCCTGCTAATTTCTCCACTACCTTCTTTGATTTAATGAATAGAGTATTTAGATATATATTGATTAGTCCGTAGTATTAGTTATAGAAGATACTATTTTATATTTTACGAGATATGAAGAACATAAAGAACACATTTGTATTGTTCTATGAACCCAAATAAAGAATAATAATTATGAAACATTTACAATGGTTGAATTTTGGTTTCATAAAGTTTCATTTTTTGGTCACATAATCTAAAGAGAGGTTATATCTATGAATAAAACAAAGATTGAAGTTATTTAATGTTGTCCAAGGGAAAAAATATTAACATAGACTTGAGGTTTTACTATCTTGGATGGATATTATCAATGTTTTGTGAAATACTTATCATGATTTTCCAATCCTCTCACCAAGTTGACTACGAAATGATTTATGTCCATATAGATGGAGAAATATGGCGATAATTTCAAAGAGAATAAAAGAAGGATAGTCACTGCACCTGTGCTCACACTAGCCTATAGTGGGGAGATGTTTGTGATATATATTGATATATCCAAGAAGCAGATAGGATGTGTTATCATGCAATGTGATATTATGATTGCTTATGTATCCCAATAATTTGAAATACATGAAAAAAATTACCCCAAAATTTATTTTGAGTTCTATGCTATAATGTTATTCATTTTAGATAAATAGGTTTTATATTTATGGAGAAATTTCTGACATATATTCTAATCATAAATAGATAAAATAAGTTTTCACTCAAAATGATCTAAATATTTTCCAAAGGATATGGTTAGAGTTGATTAATGATTAATACTACTCCACACATTTCCACACTGGTAATGGGAACCAGGTGGATAATGTTTTAATTATAAAATACCATGATATCCTAACTATGAAGATGATAAAAAAAGATCAAATTTTTTGGGATTTTCAGAGGATAGATCTGGGAATCATAATGGAAGGGGAGTAATCATATCTTTCTCAAATTAATATTGAACCACCTATAAAATTTCATATCAAGGAGACACGAAAGGAATATATAGAACTGAAAACGAGGTTATGAATTGTTCGTGAGTTCAACTATGATTTTGATGTAGTAATAATGTTTATGATTTGTAATTATATCACTCAAATAATAGAATTAAATAAATATAGGTTGTATAAGAAATGTTGTTTATCAATCACTATTCATCCTAGAAGGAAAAATTTGTATAAGGACTTGACAGAGTATTTATTGTGGGATGGAATAAAGGAAGAAATTGTAGAATATGATTAATGATTCTTGGTTTTTCACCAAGTAAAAAATTAGATAAAAATGTTTAAGGTGTTTTTACATACACTACCCATACAATAATGGATATACCAAAACACCACCATTGACTTTATCATTGGACTTTTGTAATCATATAAAGACCATTATTTTTTATGGGTTATTGTTGATCACCATATGATGTTGGCACACTTCATTTCTATCAGAGAATATTTATCTCCAAATCATATTTTTAGAATATATATTTAGGATGTTTTAATAATTCATTGAGTACCACTTTCCATTATATCTGATCAGTATATAAGGTTTACCTCTATGTTATATAGAAGACTTCAGCAGGCTCTAGATATAGAGTTCTATTTTAAAATTACACATCAACCTCAGTTAGATGGTTAGTTTGACAAGAAAATTCAAACTATAAAATATATTTTGATTTCTTTCTCTACTTGAGGTAACATAAGAGAATCAAAGATCTTTTAAAAAGAATATAAGTGTTTCTCAGATTTGAGAAAAAAATGCATTGAAAATTGATGAAGAAAAAAATAGTTTAAAGTGGGGATAAGTAATTTCTATGACTCTACCCTTATATCTGAATGATGAGATTGGTAACGAAGGTAATTTTAGGCCTTAGGAATATCGGTCCTCTTGAAATTCTGGATAGTGTTGGAAATGTTTCATATATATTGGTGCTTCCAATGAATCCCTCTGAAGTTCATGATGTGTTCCAGGTATTCATCATGTGAAAGTATATAACTGATCTATCACATGTACTAAACTCATAAGTCATACTACTGCTGTAGGATCATTCTTAAGAAAAATAAATGATAGAGATTATGAATCATAGATAGGAAGATATAAAAACAAGACCACCCACATCGATAATGTGTTTTGTTGAAACCACCAATTTGAGGATTCTATGATGGCATCTAAGGATGTTATAAGGCTTAGGTATCCTCAAATATTTTGTATCCAAGTAAAATATTTCACGGGTAAATTTTATTTTAATGGGGATAAAATGTAATACCAAGATATTTTTATGGAATATATTTTTTTAAATAATTTTATTACCTCCATAAATTGTGTTTCACACAACTATGAGTCTAAAATAACCAAATGAAACTATTAGAATACAATTATAGTTCTAAATTGACATTAATTTTTCATTAATAAATATGAATAACTAATATATGAAATAAATATAACTAAATTTGAATATATTATCTACTTAAAAATTGATCACTCAATTTTTTGAAAAATAAAACAATTCCTTAAAATTAATTTTCCATTTAAAAATGAGTTTATGTTCATATTATTTTTTTAATTTCTATAAAATGGTTTTGATAAAATGAATTAATTTTTTGAATTCATTGTGTCATATTTTTCTTGACATTGTTTTTTTATAATTTCCTAAAAACATTTAAGGAATAATAAAATGAATGATTTATATGGAAAACTATATTTTTCTTTTCATAGTAAAATTATGATTTCGATTATTTTAAAATTTTAAATTAGATTTTTTTATTTAAAATAATACATTTATATTTTTTAAAAATAAAATTATGTATTAATTTGTTAAAAAAAATTATATATTAAAAGTGAATTTTTTTAAAATTTTATTTCATGTCATTTTACAAGTTTAATTTTAAATTAAATTATGAAATGTATTTTTTATTAATTTTTTAAAATATATTCCAATGTGTGGTTCAAGATGTCAAAATTCTGTTAATAGGCCCATTTTCGTTTTTTCAAATATGAATAGTTACCTTGCTAAATTTTTTTACCACGATAATGGATAAATTTAGTAATTTAGGTTAAAAATAAAATTGAAAAGACAATAAAATGACCCTAAAACATGAAAATTTTTATTGGATGAATAAAATTATACCATTAAGAAATTTGGATCGAAATTAATCCATTTGATAGAAAAATTCCATTGAAATTGACTTATATAATATTTAAATCAATGAAAGACAAAAAATGATTCTTTCATTGTTTTAATATCCTTTATGTGTCTAGATGGGGCAAAAGAATTTTTATGAATGAATATAATAGTAAATATTTAACATGGTAAACATATTTTTTGATATAATTTTATTTTTACTTTTTAGGTATAATTGATGAAATTATAATATTTATAATATTTTATTTAATAAAAATTTTATTGTTTCACATTCATGTTTTAAATACTATATAATTTTTTTATAGGGTGACAAGAAACATATATTCTATTCTAAATAATCATATCAAATCATGAAGATTTATATTAATGATAATATTATATTTTTAAATTTTAGAGATAATTAAGTATATTAAAAAGTTACACAACACTGATGTTGAAATTATGTTACTAATATAATTTTAAAATAAATGTTAATAAGAAATATTAAAATAAATATAATTTTAGATAATTAATGTGAAAAAGTACATTCATATACTACCTTGACCTCATAGATGTATAATTAAAAAAATTAGAGTTATCTTGATATCTTGAAATCTTCAAAAGTCCAAATAATTAATAGTTTTAAAATTAAAACTAATTAAGTTCAAAAAACTAACATTTGATTAAATTTTATTAAAATAAAAAAAATATTAAAATACCAAAAAATATTTATATGGTCATTTGTTTTATAATATGTTCATTTATTATTTAGTTGATATCACATTAGTAAAACGTACAACCTTTTAATATTGAAATGTTTGTAACCGTGGATAAAATTAAAATATGTTAACATATAGTTAATTAAAATTATTTGGTTTAAAATAATAATAAAAACATGTCTAAAATGTATTATTTGAAAATATTATAGTATTATATCATCTTATATTATAATTTATGTTATTTGGAGGTATTTTTATTGAGATTAAATTTATTATAAATTAATATTTTTAGAAAGTAAAAAAAGGTTACCTCACCTCAATTATAAATGTGAACATCCTCCCTCACATCTTCACATCCCAGTGAGCCTTAAAGCTCTACCATATACTAATAAACATCCCTATACACATTATATATGTAATTTTATAATAAAATATCCAACCCTTGTGTGGCTAAGTGAAAATCTATAAGAAGATCGCCAAGGTAGAGGTAATCATCTTTAAGAAACATCCTAGGATTATTTATTATTCTGTATAATCATATTGAATTTTTCCATTATAAAGTAATAATTACACTATAAAATATATGTTTGGATGTTATTATGACTATGTAACAACTTTATTGAACTTTTTTTCTATCTTATGAAAAATGAAAGTGTTCACTTGCGTACGTACAACTTACCGTCTCCACGACGTGGTGTAATATGTTTTCAATTAATAATTTATTTAGATATTTTTTAAGATGGAAATTATATATATATATATATATATGTGATAATCATAAAATGATATATATTATAGAAAAAAATATATATCATCCAATCCCTTTCCATTTGTAATTAATGGAATGATATAATCGCTCAGGCGTACGTATGACGAACCATATCTACGATGGGATGTGATTCATTTTTCATATTCACTATTAATTAATTATTATATAAAGCTTATAAGGAATATATATGATATATATTAAAATAATATAATTATTAAATGATATAAATATATCTTATGCACAATAATTGAGACTTATAAAAAAAATCATTGATAAGAAAATAAATCAATTTACACCTGACAGAAGAATTATAATGAAATATTATTAACATGTGATAATATGAAAATATGTGATATAAAAAATATAAAAATGTTCAATAATAAATTCAAAATATTATGTTATCTATTTTAAAATAATTTTGGATATGTATAAAGGTAATCATACCAAATTCCACGATAAATTTAACAATCTCAATATTATATGATATTGTTTATACAGAAGTATATACATGGAAATACTTATCTTCAATGTAAATAATTCTTTAAAATGTATTTAAAAATATTTCTAATGTTCATATAAAATTTTTTAAATTCAATTTTACCGTTGTCTGATTTTTTACAATATAGTTTCAAAGGATAATTTTTTCATTTACCTAAGGATGTACTTTTTAACTTTTTTGCAAAAGTATGATTAGAATTTTTTTGATTACTACAACATGAATATATTTTTACACTTTCATGATTCAACAATGACTTTAATATTAACTTAATATATTAAATAGCTATTTTCAAATAAATCTTTTTTATTTAAAATTTCATTTCATTTTAAGAAAAGAGTCCATTTTCAATGATGAAAATATATTTTTCATAAGAATTATATAGAAGTGATATCTTAATGTAACATATTTTTTAATTAGAATATTTTTCTAGATTAAAATACATGTATTTCATGTTGGTTTGTGTTAATGGTTTAATTATTACTATGAAACCCATTTCTTTTCCATGAGTTATGTTATGATTGAATCATTTTTATGAATGCAACTTAATTTCATGTGTTCTGATGTGAGGAATAATTTATGTTCTTGGAGAACACATGTGTATGGTTGTCATTATGATACTAGTGGGACTTATAACCCCCTCTTGTGCATTTGTTAAATACATATATCGTATGATATAGACTTGAATGAAATGGGAAATGAACTTAGTTTAGTAATACATGGATGAAACATAAAGTAATCGTAGTGTTGAAAAATAGGTATGGAAAAAGAAGTAAATAGGGTTCACTAACACATGTATGGAAAGGGGAGTGAAAACAAATTAATTAATGAAAATTTCTACTTTCAGGGACTTAGGAGGGATCCTTAAATGATATGGAAATGATTTTGTAAACTTTTGTGAATGCCACAATTCCTTATCTTATATAATGATTCATAAAATATTTTTTTTATGAACTTATATGGTTTATCCCATGAAATGGTATCAAGATATTTGAATTGGAGGATATAATTTTCCCATATTTTTGTTACATTATTATGTGCTAGGATTATGATAAGACTGAACTATCCATATTTTATCCGTACTAAGCATCCCATATCACCCTTTATTATGTTTCTTTTCCCATGATATAATGAAAGGTGTTAAGTATGATGTGTCAAATGGGGTTCTAATTATGAATAGATTATCAAGAGACAATGTATATGTTTTAGAAACCAGTTATAATATTTAATTTTTTTCCAAGAAAAAAATTCTATCCAGTTCGGGAATTGTTTTATATGTTATGTAGTAAATATTCATTCATTTATATGTAATAACTACATATTAAAATAAAGGGACATTATATGAATCATGAGACATTTATGAAATGATATCATATTCACATGATATTTGATTTTTGTAACTGGCTTATTGGGGTGAGTAGTTTTTCAATAATCTATTTACGAGTTGAAAATCATTAGATGATTGTCAAGGAGGAAAATATTCCTACTTTATATTTTCATTATAGGTATGAAAACTTGAGTTTATTATTTCTTTTTTCAGTTATGAATGCAATGATTGTGTTTATGGTTGTTATGAACAGGGTATTTTAATACAATATCAATAATTTTATAGTTGGATACATTCATGATATTTTTCATTATTTGAATACAAAGTAGAATCATGAATAGATCCTGAACTATGTCATGATGTTTCTTTAGAATCATCCATTATATGGGAATTTTATTATGTATCATATTTAAAAATTTGAGGAACATTCTTCTAGGACATATTATTTTATTTCTCGGTGTTACATTGGAGTGATAAAATTTCGAGATTTTGTTTATATAGAATCGATAGAATAATTTTTCTGATGTAATTCATTTCCAAGGATTAGATGGTTGTTATAGTAGGCTCATTTTTATAATTTCTCTAATTAGTATTTCATTAATAAAATAAAAAACAGTTTATATTATTTTATTATATAGGTATATTCTATAAATCCTTTTAAATCATTATACAAAAGTGGAAGTGTTCCCAAATTCCTAGGATTCATGAGCCATATGTTCCATATGGAGAGTATTATAATACCTCTAAATACGGTTACACAGGTTTCTTGATGAATATAAAATAATTCATTGTATATTGATCAAGATATATATATTACCATGATCATAATTATTATAACAATGATTAGGATCATATAATGGAGCATTTGATCCATTATTTTTGAAGATTAATCATTGCTGATAACTCCAATACTAAGAGACATAAACTTATATTTTCTAATAAATATTTTATTTTTTGATGGAGAAGTGGGATTAATTTCTACAATATTATGATTTCAACTTCACATATTTTCTTATAATGGGTTAGGTGGTAGTTAAATCCATAATTTTAATACCTTATCATAATGATAGAAATTGTTTCAGAAATTGAATATGATAGATTTATTAGTGTTTCTTTATATATCTTTTGAAGAGATATGTGACTATGATTGCATTTATCTGATGAAAAAAAGATCTTTAATAATTCAATATAAATTGGAGTCTTTATTGGTAGACTCATAGGTAGATACTAGATAAAAATGGTAATGCTTTGAATGGTTTTTATGTTTATCAAGATCCTTATGCATTATTTCATAGAATGTTTTATACCACCATGCATATATAAGAAATAGTTATAAATTATTTTCATGGTATTTTTTTAATCACATATGAGTGTTGATTTTGTTTCACACATTATATAAGAATTTTCAATGGTTTGATATGTATAATTTTTTATTCATGTTATTTAATTATGTATTATGATCCAATAGGTGAAAGATTAAAATATTTTTATTACAGTATTGTTTCATACTTTGGAAATTGTTTAATTAACACGAGTGAAAATTTATATATATTTTATTTCTAAATTTCCATGTAAATTTAGAGAGTCCAACACTATGTGTATCTCTATGAAAAAATTGATGAATTCAACTCATTTGTTATCAATTAAGGAATCAAAATAAGTGAAAATTTATTAAACATTTTAAGTGCTGGAGGGGTTGAAGCTTCATAATGATTAAAGGATGATAATGTCTGATTAAGATACATTGATAGTGTAATCTAGTATTAATGTCTTTATATATTACATTGGTATAAAATTATTCTTTATAACCACATTTCACCCTTATATTGACTGTCAAACTGATCGAACAATCATGACATTATAGTCATCTAAACGAATGCATCTTGAATTTTATAGGATCATTGGTAGACTATCTAGCATTGATATAATTTTCCCATATAAAAAATATCATTCCAATATTGGTATAACACCAAAATTTTCATTTTACAGATGATTATGTCTTTCACCACAGTGTTTGGTTAGGTTTGGTGAATCTATTAATGTTGGGCTAGTGATTTTGTATGATATAATTAAGTCATTAAATGTTATTCTATATTTCATGGGGACTACTCTGTATAGAGATAAATATATGAAAATTTGATCAAGAGGCCATCAGAGTTTATATTTAGTGTTTATAAATCCTTTTGGTTTTCCCCATTATGTTTAAATCAATGTTTTTTCATGGGAGGTAAGTTTTAGAAAATATTTATTATTATATTCTATGATATTGAATAGATTCTGTAGGAATCCTATCAGTCAAAACTGCCATCATGATTTTAAGTTCTATAAGACTTATTTTATAAGTTTTAGGTATTGATAAATTTCCAAGACCAATATAATGTGATTTATTTTAGTTATTTCGATATCTTGGATGATATAACCTTTAAGTAGTATCTTTCAAAAAAAATTGGACTTTATTTTTAAGGTATTATTGGGATGACTTATGCCTTTGGTATAAATTATATTGATGTGTGAATATTTTTTATTAAACACTTGGGAGAGGGAATCAATTATTCTATTGTAGTTTTGATATAGTTTTGAGTTGTCGTTGTTTAATTTATTTTGATTTTTTTATATGAAGTAATGTAAAATGATATTTTTTTTGTTTTCCTTTTTTATGATTTATGTCGGTTCATTAAAAGATGTAATTTTTTAAAGGAGTGTGTAATATGGAAATATGAATTTTTAGGTATTTGATGTTCTATATTTATCTTGAGTTTAATAGTTAATAAATAAATAATTGTAATTTAATTATTCTTGGAATTTAATTTTGAGAATTCCATTAAAACAAGGATGTGGCACTAACCTTGGGAGGTTTTTTTAATTTTATATGGTAATGAGTTTTACATATGAACTAAAATATTGAAATTAAATTTCATTATTATTTATTAAATTCATTCATGTTTTACATATTATAAAACTTATATAAATATTTTAGACTGTGATATATTTTTCATGTAGTGGAGATGATGTGAATTATTCTAAAGAATTGAATTTTTATATATATAGCAATTTAGATTTATTAAATTTGAGGTTTAATGGGAGGATATGTAATTATTATTATGTAGTTATTCTATGAATAAAGGATTGTAATTGGAGGGAAATAATGTGAGAGTTCGTTTTACATGAAATTATTTTCCCTTATAGAATCTATCTGTTATCTATTCCATCAATGTTAGAAAATACTCATTGATAGTATCATGATGGAATTAGAAAATATTGAATCATAATGACAATTAGTAATTGGATTTTGGATGAATGAGTATTGGTGGTCATTGGAGGATTCACATAAGGAGTTCATCATGGAATGAATGTAGTTAACTATGATTATTTTCCCTCCAACAATTCCAATAAATCTATCATTCTTATGACTTAATATTTTGGACAGATAATTCATTATGATCTAGAATAATGAATACATTGTGAAATTAATTTTCAGAAGCTTAATGAATAAAGGAATGATATAATATTTATTCTTGAGGAATAATTAAATTTATAATGATTATGAATTATATGGAAAATTATTGATTCTTGTAAATAATAAAAATGATTTGTAGCTATTTTTGGGAAAAAATTCCCAATATAAAATATGAATTGATAAATACATTGAGTAATTAATTACAGGAATTGATTAATAATTTATGAAATATTTTACCAATTTTTATTATAAATCATAAGTATATTATTTCAATTTTTTAATAGGTGGAAAATGATGTTGTTGATAATTTATTTAAATTTATGAAATATATAATAATTTCCCATGTTGAACACATAACTTAGAATAGCTTAAATTAATGTAAAATACTTTATTAAATATGATAATAAAACATACATAGTTTGGTAGGGGTCAATGTTATTCAGAACCGGTGTCATGCCACACTATGAAATATTATAAAAATAATTCCCTCAGATGTTGGGTATAAGTTAATCATAGCGTTCATGGGATCATTTCATATATTAAAATGGAAATGACATATTCTTGAGTTGGAGGAATTTATCGGATTTAAAGTTCACTAGGTGTTGTGATTTATGTAGGGTCATGCCATTTTTTCACATGGATGTGCCATATGTAGTTATGTTCACAGAGCCGAATGATTTTTGTGAGATAATTATTGTGAGATTGAAGGATAGTGGTTTTTTAGAATATTTATTTTCCATGGATGTCGGTAATTTATGTGTTTTGATAGTGTTATAATTCATACTAACAATATTTTGAATACCTAGGTTGGGTAATGATATATTATGTGACATGATAATATGTTTTATTTGAATATTAGTATGTGTGATTGTCTAGATGAGAAAATTATCAGATAGTAGGGGTCTGAATTTTTTTTATATGGGTTACTAATTTATGATGGGTTATGTGGCACTGGCTTATAAAATGTGATAATAATGATGATAGGGGAGTAAAATTGTTTTAGATGATATAGGTATCTAGAATAGATATGTGTCATATGGAGGTTAAAATAATGGTTGTGGAGTGGAAAATCCCTAGAGTTGAACTCTAATTTATGTAGTGGGAGTGCCCATGGGTGGAAAATATCCCAACTACATGAAGTTTTTTTATTGTTATTATATGAAGAGGACACCTTAAAAACTAGATAGGGTCCTTAGGGGTGGGCAGTAGACCAACTAATGTATAGTAATATAATAAATAGTTTCTTGAGGTAGGATAACTACTATGATTTTTTGGTTATAGTGGTGTTTAGAGTGACAGTTATTTGATGGATTTTTAAGAGATTGTGATGTGATTTAGAATGTGTAATGGTGTTGTTAGGAATGGGCATGGTTGGGTGGATAATCATTGATAGATTCTTGTGTTTGGATTTTTTGATTTATTTATTCCATACAATGATGAATTAGTGTGATTTATTCACATGTTCACATTAGTGTTTCAAATATAACCCTACAATGTATCTTTATATAATCACCCCAAGTATTACATTTTTTTATATTATATAGATTCAGTAATGGTGGTTCTAAAAGTCCATAGATCCGTACAGAGGATAACTCTCATCAGTAGTTTTCTTTACATTTTCAATATAAAATATGGGATGATATATTTATGGATTTTTTAAAAAAATCTAATTTCTTTATATTATGTTAAATGTATTTATAACAATATTTGTAACAGCCTGAGATTTTATGAAAAATATTCTTTTTAATTTTATTAATGTCTTGTGTTGTACGCTACACCAAAAGGAGCTTGCACAACACACATCCTTGACTTGCCTTACATTACACGCAATCGCGACCTTCCTCGATATCGTGTGTAGTACGCAATACCGAGTTTCACTAAACAATGATATGCTATTAAAATATTATTATAACTAGCCATTATGAATAGTAATAACCACCTTTTAAAATTTTAGAAATTTTAGCTCTGAAAATGGACTTCTTTTTGGATTCGGAGTATCGAATTTAGCCTAAGGTGAAATTTTGGTACCTTTCGGATAACTTTCATATTCTGATGAATAGTGAAAATTAGTAAATTATAATTAAAAACAACTTTTTTAATCAAAATAATTAATAGTGATAAATTATTAATTTGAGTGGGTTTAAAGTATATTTAGAATATATTTTTACAATTTAATACAATGTTGGTCATTGGATGTAATTTCACATTTAAACCAGACATAAACAAGTGTCGATCTTTTGATAGATATTGTTTCTTAAAAACACGCTATTTGTTTTAATAGTGGGATTTAATTATAAAATTAATTAATGAAACTTCTATGTTATGAATTTGGTAAAATAGACTTCATTTTTGAATTCGGAATATGAAATAGAGCTTAGGATGAAATTTTGGCATTGTTCTGAAAAACATCAATTTTTGATGAATAGTGAAACTACTAAGTGGTAGTTAAAAAACAGAATTTTTCATAAAACATAATTTTACCGCTTCTGTGAATGTAATTTCAAAAATCCGAGAGACACGGTTGATGTCAGTAAGTAAAATGTGGTTCAATGAGATGAAAATAATTTTTGGTGAATAGTAACTTTTTACTTTTATTTACCACGGTTAAAAGTAAATAGGATAATTAAGGGTAAGAATGATATTAATATTACCCTAACACATGTCCTAATTCTATTTTTATAAGTTTAATTCGACCAAAAACAAACTTAGGAATAAAATATGACCATTTAGGCCCACTTGGATTAGATTAGGACATTTATTATTATTTAATTCAAATAAGAGTTAAAAGAGATAAAATCAAAGTATATTTACTAACATTTTTTAATATAGGGGTGTAAATAAGATAAATTCAATTGTAAATATTCATTAGAAAGCTAAAACTATTTCCTACATGATGGTATTTTATTTGTAATTTTTTGACATCAAATTATTTAATTTATTTATGACACAAAGATGATGCAGTAATTATCTTATTAATGAAATATTGACATAATTGATATTATAAATACCAAAATAAATGTAATTTAAGACTTTTTATGAATTCCACTAATTTTCTAGGTTACTATGATATATTATTGTTGCTTTAATCAACTTGGTTTGAATATATAATTCTTTTATGACTTTCACAAAAATCATATATCAAATAGTGTCAAAATTGACACAAAATAGTTTTTAAATCAAATATTACATTATTAATTGTTATTTAATTCTTAAAAATCTAAGGTTCGGCCAAATGACATAGATAAGGATATATATATTAATATTAAACAATTTGGGGTTCGTTTGGCATGTTATAGTAAGTTTATTAACCATTTAGTGAAAGAAAACAAAAAGACACGGTAAAAGTTAAATTATTTAACTTAGAGTTAAATCTAATTGATAAGGTTAAAATAATACCCTAAACTTGTCTAAATCCTATTGGTTGATAGGATTTCGACCCATACCCACTTTATCTTCGAAATACGACCCTTTGGAACCATTATAAACCGATTTTGACTTTAATATAAAATAATATTTTGAGATATTCCTATGGTGCCCTCTCCTCCCTTGTAAAAGGGCACCTCCTCCCCCTCCTCCTCACACCAATTTGAGCACTCAAGCTCGGCCAACCCCTGCCAGTTTCGCCTCTCCACTTCCCTAGAATAATCCTAGAGGTCCTGGTCTTCTTCAAAGACCAATCTTAGTTCCCTAAGTGGAGGATTCAAAGAGGCGTTCCAAAGAAGAGGTAATATCCATTACCGATCTTTTCAATTTCTTTCTTCTTCAACTTCTTCTTCTTTAGTTGTTTAATGATAAAGTAATAACATCAGTATTACTTGCATAATGATATGTTATTATAAATATGAAAAAACCCTAATTCAACTTCTATCCATCCTATGGAAAAATGTAATCACCGCGCGTGCGTACGTACGGAATACCGTCTCCACGCCGTGGTGTAATCTATTTTGCACCACCACCTTACAAGGATGGGTATAATGGTGTAATGAGTAACTATTTATGATTATTATAAAGTAATATTGATACTGAAATAATATATATATACTCCAATACAATTCCACGATCATAGGAACGATATCATCACTCGTGCGTACGTACGGAATACCGTCTCCACGATGTGATGCGACTCGTTCTACATGATCTCCATTACATAGTAATTATGTAAATGAATTGAATGAATAAATATGATATATGTTACACTAATACCATTCTAGATATAAGGTATCTATAACCTTAAAAGAAGAATATGAATTTATTCGGCAAAACACGCATAAGAACAAAAGGCAATAAAGACCCGAGTAACAAGTAACAATGAAATATTACTAACAAGAAGCTAAGAATATGACCATATATGATATCATATCAATATGTATGATTCTGGAATAAGTCAATAACATTATTTAAACCATTATACAGGATCTTCGGACACGTACAAAGCAAATCGGACCTATGGTAAGGGAAATATCACAATCTCATTATTATCCGAGATTGTTTATTCGTAAGTATTTACTGGGGTGTATTTTATCATCCACATCCATGTTTCATAAATATGTAATATTATTTCCATCCACCTACAATTGTTTAAATCCATTTCTACCCTTCGGTGAGTTTTTAGTAAAATATATTAAAGGAATCTTTTGTCGTTTTTTCGTACGAGGTACTTTTTGACTTTTCCGACAAAAGTACGATGAAAGTTTTTTTTAACTTATATGGCATGAATGGATTTCTAAAACATTATTTCCAAGAAGTATACTTTACAAGTATTTAAGTTTATTTTTAATCAACTTCTTTTAGTTTAAAATTGTATGACATGTTAAGAAAGGAAAAGTGTTTTTGAAGTAGAAAGGATATTTTCCTCAAGAATGGAGTTCAAGTATTTTATCAAAATTATTTTCCATCTAAGATAATAAAAGGGTTCTGTTTTTATCCCTATTGTTACATGGATTTGATTATGTTGTGATGGAAATATTTTTTTTCTTTATCTTATATGAATTGTTTTATGATGTCATGTTGTTTAAGAATCCCATTTTTATTACATGGGGTACGCTATGATGTATGGTTTATGATTATGTGGCACACATAAGAAAGGATTCATTATAAGATGGGTGGGACCGATATCTCCCTCCAATGCATTGGGTAAAGATTTTATATCTCATGAGATAGACATGGCTGGAACGGTAGGTTATACCGGTTCAGTGAAACAGGACTGGAACGAGGGTGACTCGGTTCAGAAAGGGACTTTGTCCACTAAGATAGTCTTGGCAATGAGTCATGACTAACAAGAAACGATTTTCCATGATTATGTGTGCATGCCACAAAGTTTTAAGTTTTATGTTATGATTATGGGGATCTCATTTTCACTTATATGATTTATTCCATGTTAAGATATTATGATCTCTTTTGCAGGATATGATTTTCAAAAAGATATGATATGATTTTTATTTCCTTTATTTTCCCTTGCTGAGCATTTGAGCTCACCGTTTTATGTTTTTTTCCCCAGGATATAAAGAAAGGTTTTAGGTGAAAAAAATGGAAGATCTTTATGGGAGATATTGAAGATCTTTCACCACGATTAGAAGATTACGTTCCGAGTTTCCAAAGACACTAAACTATTACGATCCTTGTGTGTGTGTTTTTGTTATGTACCAAGTATTCCGCAAAAGTAATGTAATGTCCATGTACGTCAAGCTTCGGGTCTCTACAGTTGGTATCAGAGGAAAGGTTTAGTCAACCTTTGGAAACTAGGATGCGAGAACTTTAGTGAGATACCTAGAGATATTTCTAAGGTATGTCTAGGGATGTCCCTAAGTTTAAGTATAAGTATAGGTTATAGTACTAGAATTACGCTAACGATCATAGAATTAAACCTAAGATGTTAGATATTTAAGGTACTCCCCCTTTATTATATTGTTTTCCCTAGCTTGATTTTTGCCTCTCACACTATATTTTTTGGGTTTTAGACGATGGCTGGAACCCGAAGGAACCGTGTTGATCAATGCAATGGACAATGCAATGATTGTCCTCCTGAACAAAAAAATGTTATGGGAGATGGAGTGCAAAATCTTATTGTTATACTTACACAAGCTATGAATCATTCTGGACTTCCAAATGAGCAGAGAAGGGAACAATATTCTATTGAGTCCTTCATGAGGCAACGTCCACCTTCTTTCAGTGGGTCTTCTGATCCACTTGTTGCTGAACAATGGATCAGTACCACTGAGAAGATATTTTCAGTTCATCAATGTTCTCAGCATGATAAAGTCATCTTAGCAGTATATCGTTTGGAAGGTGAAGCTGATCAATGGTGGAAACTTATCAAGAATACGAGGCAACGAGATGAAATTGAGTCCATGGAATGGGACGAGTTCATGAACTTGTTTTTCAGTAAGTACTTCCCTCGTATTCTTCGAACAAAGATGGAAAAGGAGTTTCTTGAGCTGAAGCAGAAGGATGATGAATCTGTTGGTATATACGAAAAAAATTTTACAAGACTTTCAAGGTATGCATCTTGCATTATCATCCAACCTGAAAGTAAAGTTGATCAATTTTTCAGTGGCTTAAAACCAAGTCTTTGAAGGGCATTAGCTATAAGAGACTTTAGTAGCTACGAAGAAATTGTGCGTCGTGCTATCAAGGTAGAAATGAAAGTTGGTGTTACATATCCATCGCATGGTTTTGACAAGAAACGAAAGATGGAGTTCCAAGAGAAATCTCAGAATAATGGTGAAAAGAAGATGAATGATTCCTTATGCACAAAGTGTGGAAAGAAGCATGGTGGAGATTATCTTAAAGGGACTAGAAAATGTTTTAATTGTGCAAAAGAAGGTCATCGAGCAGCTGAGTGTCGAAGTAATGGAAAAGGGGTTTCTAATGATGTGAATAAAGAAAACACTACAGATAAAGCACCACCAACACTTCAATGCTTCAAGTGCAAGGAAATGGGGCATTATGCTAATAAATGCCCTAATCCAAGGGTTAGTGATGATCAACATGAGCAACCACTGAAGGCAAAGGACAAAGGGAAGTCACATGCGATCACTATTGGTGATGTTGAATATGACAACGATGTGGTGGAATGATTAAGTGTTTATGTAATGGGATTCCAAAATAATATTGTATCATGGAGTATTGGAATATTTATGTATTGGCCTAATGTGGTATTCAAAGTGATTGAGATATTTTTGGAAATAAGATGATATGCGCATAATGAAGGGGAAACGAAAAAACAAAATGTATAACAGTATTCATGAGCTCATGCTTGATATAAGGACTAAGTGATATCATGGTTTGAGTATATATAATTTTGAGGATTTTGGTATGTGTAAAGTGTTACCTTTTAAATGCATTCATGTTTTCACTAAGGTATTCAAGAGAATACGCGATTAAGGACTTTGAATGATTGGAATGTGACCAACAAAACATACCTTATGATATATGGGGATCGACGATGGTGTTAAATCTCTGGTAATAGTTTTCACTATGTTATGAGAGTGGACTGCAGTATTATGGATAAGCCTAAAGATTGGACTGGATTATGTTGGACATAAGTTAGTATTGTGTAAGGATAAAGGTTTTTTCGATATTATTGATGGGATGTTATAGTAATATAGTTTTAGAAAAAGGACAACCTGCAGGACGGGCGACAGCCCATGGCGTCAGACAAGGCTGTGGGAATCGAACCCACAACCGAAGTGCGACTGGCCTTTATCACCTACAACTGGCCTACAGGAAGTCCCTGTTTAGTAGAAACTAGTTTTATTATATTAATAAGTATGATATATGAAGTATAAGTCCATTTTAGGAACCATATATGATTAATCTCACTATAGATCGACTTATGTATATAATTTTTTCTAACCTTTTGTTTGAGACAGATGGAATGACCCGTCATTCTATCACATGATCTGCTAACACTTCACGAACAACAAATTCAAGTTCATTTATTTAAGAGATGAAGTGGAAATTGTTCAAGGCACGAACAACAGTGAGATTGTACCAAAATAAAGTAAGTATTTATTCTAAGAAAATTTTCAACTTTAGGGAAATGATCATGAAAACCAAAAATGTTGTCCTAGTGATCTTATACCTGATGAATCAGATGGTACCTTATATCATCACAAATCTATGGATTTGTGATTACTGGATTTTCCATAGCCATGTTCTCTACCACTCTCTATCAGAACATGATGGTTAGATTTCTCTTCCATATCCATATTTTCACCTATGTGGAAACCCAGTGATTAGTTTATTTGGGTAATCGTTACATTTCATACATTAGTTTTTAAAGCCAAGTTTTGATATTCTTTTTTACGATGTGGGTTTCTATTAAAGAAACTTTTGAATAGTAAACCATTTATAACCCCAATGAATTTCGAGGGCGAAATTCATTTTAAGGGGGGTAGAATGTAACAGCCCAAGATTTTATGGAAAATATTCTTTTTAATTTTATTAATGTCTTGTGTTGTACGCTACACCAAAAGGAGCTTGCACAACACACATCCTTGACTTTCCTTGCATTACACGCAATCGCGACCTTCCTCGATATCGTGTGTAGTACGCAATACCGAGTTTCACTAAACAACGATATGCTATTAAAATATTATTATAACTAGCCGTTATGAATAGTAATAACCACCTTTTAAAATTTTAGAAATTTTAGCTCTGAAAATGGACCTCATTTTTGGATTCGGAGTATCGAATTTAGCCTAAGGTGAAATTTTGGTACCTTTCGGATAACTTTCATATTCTGATGAATAGTGAAAATTACTAAATTATAATTAAAAACAACTTTTTTAATCAAAATAATTAATAGTGATAAATTATTAATTTGAGTGGTTTTAAAGTATATTTAGAATATATTTTTACAATTTAATACAATGTTGGTCATTGGATGTAATTTCACATTTAAACCAGACATAAACAAGTGTCAATCTTTTGATAGATATTGTTTCTTAAAAACACGCTATTTGTTTTAACAGTGGGATTTAATTATAAAATTAATTAATGCAACTTCTATGTTATGAATTTGGTAAAATAGACTTCATTTTTGAATTCGGAATATGAAATATAGCTTAGGATGAAATTTTGGCATTGTTCTGAAAAACATCAATTTTTGATGAATAGTGAAACTACTAAGTGGTAGTTAAAAAACTGAATTTTTCATAAAACATAATTTTACCGCTTCTGTGAATGTAATTTCAAAAATCCGAGAGACACGGTTGATGTCAGTAAGTAAAATGTGGTTCAATGAGATGAAAATAATTTTTGGTGAATAGTAACTTTTTACTTTTATTTACCACGGTTAAAAGTAAATAGGGTAATTAAGGGTAAGAATGATATTAATATTACCCTAACACATGTCCTAATTCTATTGGATAAGTTTAATTCGACCAAAAACAAACTTAGGAATAAAATATGACCATTTAGGCCCACATGGATTAGATTAGGACATTTATTATTATTTAATTCAAAGAAGAGTTAAAAGAGATAAAATCAAAGTATATTTACTAAAGTATTTTTAATATAGGGTTATAAATAAGATAAATTCGATTGTAAATATTCATTAGAAAGCTAAAACGATTTCCTACATGATGGTAGTTTATTTTTAATTTTTAGACATCAAATAATTTAATTTATTTATGACACAAAGATGATGCAGTAATTATCTTATTAATGAAATATTGACATAATTGATATTATAAATACCAAAATAAATGTAATTTAAGACTTTTTATGAATTACACTAATTTTCTAGGTTACTATGATATATTAGTGTTGATTTAATCAACTTGGTTCGAACATATAATTCTGTTATGACTTTCACAAAAATCATATATCAAATAGTGTCAAAATTGACACAAAATAGTTTTTAAATCAAATATTATATTATTAATTGTTATTTTATTCCTAAAAATCTAAGGTTCGGCCAAATGACTTAGATAAGGATATATATATTAATATTAAACAATTTGGGGTTCGGTTGACATGTTATTGTATGTGTATTAACCATATAGTGAAAGAAAACAAAAAGACACGGTAAAAGTTAAATTATTTAACTTATAGTTAAATCTAATTCGATAAGGTTAAAATAATATCCTAAACTTTTCTAAATTCTATTGGTTGATAGGATTTCGACCCATCCCCACTTTATCTTTGAAATAAGACCCTTTGGAAACCATTATAAACCGATTTTGACTTCAATATAAAATAATATTTTGAGATATTCCTAAGGTGCCCTCTCCTCCCTTATAAAAGGGCACCTCCTCCCCCTCCTCCTCACACCAATTTGAGCACTCAAGCTCGGCCAACCCCTGCTAGTTTCTCCTCTCTACTTCCCTAGAATAATCCTAGAGGTCCTGGTCTTCTTCAAAGACCAATCTTAGTTCCCTAAGTGGAGGATTCAAAGAGGCGTTCCAAAGAAGAGGTAATATCCATTACCGATCTTTTCAATTTCTTTCTTCTTCAACTTCTTCTTCTTTAGTTGTTTCATGATAAAGTAATAACATAAGTATTACTTACATACTGATATGTTATTATAAATATGAAACAACCCTAATTCACCTTCTATCCATCCTATGGAAAAATGAAATCACCGCGCGTGCGTACGTACGGAATACCGTCTCCACGCCGTGGTGTAATCTATTTTACACCACCACCTTACAAGGATGTTTATAATGGTGTAATGAGTAACTATTTATGATTATTATAAAGTAATATTGATACTAAAATAATATATATATACTCCAATACAATTCCACGATCATAGGAACGATATCATCACTCGTGCGTACGTACGGAATACCGTCTCCACGATGTGATGTGACTCGTTCTACATGATCACCATTACATAGTAATTATATAAATGAGTTGAATGAATAAATATGATATATGTTACACTAATACCATTCTGGATATAAGTTATCTATAACCTTAAAAGAAGAATAAGAATTTATTTGGCAAAACACGCATAAGAACAAAAGGCAATAAAGACCCGAGTAACAAGTAACAATGAAATATTACTAACAAGAAGCTAAGAATATGACCATATATGATATCATATCAATATGTATGATTCTGGAATAAGTCAATAACATTATTTAAACCATTATATAGGAGCTTCGGACACGTACAAAGCAAATCGGACCTAAGGTAAGGGAAATATCACAATCTCATTTTTATCTGAGATTGTTTATTCGTAAGTATTTATTGGGCTGTATTTTATCATCCACATTCATGTTTCATAAATATGCAATATTATTTCCATCCACCTACAATTGTTTAAATTAATTTTTACCCTTCGGTGAATTTTTAGTAAAAGATATTAAAGGAATCTTTTGTCGTTTTTTGTACGAGGTACTTTTTGACTTTTCCGAAAAAAGTATGAAGAATGTTTTTTTAACTTATACGGCATGAATGGATTTCTAAAACATTATTTCCAAGAAGCTTCCTTTACAAGTATTCAAGTTTATTTTTAATCAACTTCTTTTAGTTTAAAATTGTATGACATGTTAAGAAAGGAAAAGTGTTTTTGAAGTAGAAAGGATATTTTCTTCAAGAATGGAGTTCAAGTATTTTATCAAAATTATTTTCCATCTAAGATAATAAATGGGTTCTGTTTTTATCCCTATTATTACATGGATTTGATTATGTTGTGATGGAAATATTTTTTTTCTTTATCTTATATGAATTGTTTTATGATGTCATGTTGTTTAAGAATCCCATTTTTATTACATGGGTTACGCTATGATGTATGGTTTATGATTATGTGGCACACATAAGAAAGGATTCATTATAAGATGGGTGGGACCTATATCTCCCTCCAATGCATTGGGTAAAGATTTTATATCTCATGAGATAGACATGGATGGAACGGTACGTTATACCGGTTCAGTGAAACAGGACTGGAACGAGGGTGACTCAGTTCAGAAAGGGACTTTGTCCACTAAGATAGTCTTGGCAATGAGTCATGACTAACAAGAAATGATTTTCCATGATTATGTGTGCATGCCACAAAGTTTCAAGTTTTATTTTATGATTATGGGGATCTCATTTTCACTTATATGATTTATTCCATGTTAAGATATTATGATCTCTTTTGCAGGATATGATTTTCAAAAAGATATGATATGATTTTTATTTCCTTTAATTTCCCTTTCTGAGCATTTGAGCTCACCCTTTTATGTTTTTTTCCCCAGGATATAAAGAAAGGTTTTAGGTGAAAAAAATGGAAGATCTTTATGGGAGATATTGAAGAACTTTCACCACGATTAGAAGATTACGTTCCGAGTTTCCAAAGACACTAAACTATTATGATTCTTGTGTGTGTGTTTTTGTTATGTACCAAGTATTCCGCAAAAGTAATGTAATGTCCATGTACGTCAAGCTTTGGGTCTCTACAATATTCATGCACTATTTTTAGGAAATTAATCATATTATCCATGGTACTATGGATATTTCTTTTATTAAATACAGTTTCCTTTATAACTATGTGATATTATTCATTTTGTTTTAGGAACATAATTTTGGTAAGTTTAAGCCATGATTTAGTGGGTAACCCTCTTAATAATTTTCAAATAATTTGGAATCCTAGTGGGGGTGGTTCCTGAATAATATATTTTAGGATTAAAGGTTTTTTTTCTAACATCATTGTTAATCTATCATAATTATCATCTAATGTTTTGCAATGATTTATGATTTCTAATGATGATAGCTTTTTTTATTTAAAATATATATATTTTTAAAATATATCCTTTTATATAAAAACTATATTGACATTGCATGATTTGTTTGGATAATTATAACAATTCCCTGAAAATCTAATGTAGCAACATTGTATTTGATAGAGTGTATGACTTGTCACACAAAGCCCGTATGGGAACATAGTATCATGAGAAATTATAATATTTTTTATATTTTAATTTATTCTTAATATTTTTATAACCTATAATGCAAGAGACACTGAGTTAGAATACTACACATGCTACAAAATATTTCTTCAAAGGCTTGTGTTAGACGTAAGATCAATTTTTACATAACAATACTTTAATATTAAAATATTATTATTTAAGATAATAAGATATAGTGTATCCCTAAGAATTAGGTATTATGAATTAAATTAAATAACTTATGAAAATACTTGGTTAATAAACATATGATCTGATGTCATTGGTCACTAACTAAATAAAAACTAACATAAGAACCAATTGAATATAAAGTTCTGTTTTGATTTAAAAATATTATTTTTCTCAAAATGTTGTTTTATCATAATAAATTAAATTTGAAACAATTAGTTTGTGATATTAACCTAATATATGTTTATATATATAATATTAAAACAAGAATTTTGATATTCATCCAATTTATTTGATAGATATGACATAAGAACAAACCCAAAATTACAACGAAAACCTGTATTTTTATTAAGTAACATTTAAAATACATTAATGGAGAAACTATTTTAAATCACAATTTTGGAACTTTTATAGATTTTATATGAACTAATAATCTTCATCAATGAAATAAGAACATAAAAATTACCATAGTGTGTTTTTTTGTATTCTTTATGTGGAGATGCATTTTTAATGAATAGTTAAAAATACTACATTTTAATTAAAAAATAATTATTAAAGTAATGTATTTATGTTTTTAAGTTTTATTTATTCATTGGTTTTAAAGATTAATAAAATAAATTTGATATTAATTAATCCAAAATGGATAATTTTTATTAATTTTACACTGAAACATGATATAAAATCATCTGAATCTTCAGAATGTATTTACATTAAAAACCTGTATTGTCATCCCATCTGTTGGATTATTTTAAATTAATTTATGCCAATTTTATGATTAGAATTTGGAAAATGAATTTAAGATTTTTAATCTGAATAATTTATAATTCTTAATGAGGTAAACATAGTTTTTACAAAAATGTGTTTTCAAAATGGTTAAAATTAATTAAAACTATTAAGAGGAAAATTTGCTTAATAAGGGACTAAACCTTAATATTAAAATACATAATGACCAAGAAAAGTGTCAAAATTCCCTTTTCAAGCACTATTTAGAACCTATTTTCCCTTTTATAATATTTTTATAATTATTGGATCCACTTGTAATAGAAAAAATATGGGTGGAATTCCCTTTTCCAAAATTTACAATAGTACCACTCCTCATCCACTATAAAAAAACTCATCCCTCCCACTTCCTCATTCCTATCATGACACATTGTATCTACAAATATCATTCAAAATAGATCCTAAAAATCAATATAATAACATTAGAGGACTCAAATTTGATATAAATCCATCCGTGTAATCCCTTTGATGCAAACAAAAATAAGTTACCCAAATAAGAAGAAACCTCCTTCCATAAGTTGTTTTTATTTATTTTCCTTATACACAACCTAAAATCTTATAATAACATGATTTTATAATAAATCTAGTGTCATTAATATGCTGATATTTTTTAATACTATGTTTTATTCTTAAACATACACACACTTCTATCTAATGGGTAATTAACTTATCATTTATGAGTATAGAGAACTACAACCTCATAAAACGATGTCATTCATTTTTCCACTACCATCTCTAATGGTTTGGAATTATGATATAAAAAATGTTTATATATGATATGTATACTATATATAATGTCTTTATGCTTCTATAATTTTTATATAATATACTATTATGATTTATAGTTTCTGGGAATATAATTACATTGTTTGTGGAAGTATGGCCCGCTAACCCCTCAAAGTGATGTGATTTGTTCACGTTATACATGGAATGTATAAAAAATGGTTTTAAAAATAATATTTAACATATCAAAGTATAGTTTATACTTTAATAATATTATAAAAATATATCACTTAATTTTCATTATTTTTACATGAAAATGAAATGAAAGTAGCGTAAATGTGTACGTACGACCTACCATTTCCGCAAATGGTGCATTTAATTTTTTTCCCCAAACATATTGATTATTATAAATATATATATATATATATAATGGATATATGCGATAATTAAATAATTTTTTTATATTATTTATATGATTAAACACTAATATTTTTATGAAGAACAATATGTAACTAGTCTAAACAAACTCAAAAAACAAGGCAATTTATACTTGTAATAGTGAAAATAATGAAAGATCGTTAAAAATGAGTAATATGATATTATAAAAATATATTATTTAGTAGGATAAATTGTAATATTCTTTTTTAATATGTTATTATCATGTTTAAAACCATTATACCTGAATTTAAAGGAATTTCACCTAAAATGAAACATAATGTAAGGTAATTTCATATCATTTTTACATCAGTGAGATAAATATCATAATCAACACTTAATTCATTTGTGTGGATTATCTAATGACCATTTTTATATGTTCTAGCATTATTAATTTGATCTTAATGGTATTAATAACATTATTTAAAGGTTATTACTCTATAAGGCATGTGATTTAAAATGTCTCAAAGTGTTATTTAACAGTTCAGACTGTTTAATGTTTATTTTCCTCAAGAATAATTTTAATGATGTTTCAGGTAACTTTGAAGAAATTCTATGACCATTTTTAAATAAACACAATAAATTTCCAATTATATGGTTATCCACAGCCTTTTCAAAGTATTATTACCTTTTCCACTCTTTGTTTCTTTTTTTTAAAATGTTTTCAGGAAAACCCAACATCATTCCCTCTTTAGTCGGAGAATTGGTTTTATTGAAAAATACTTGTTTTGTAAAAAGTTATTTATTGAACCACATGTTTGATGTAATTATACCTTACTTTATAAATTATATGGTTATAAAGTGCTGGGGTAAATTTTAGGGGAGGGATAGGAGGGTTAGAGAACTTTTAGAGTGTTTTTTGGATTTTTTTAAGGTGAATAGTTAGTGCATGGTTTGGGAAAATAGTTAATACCCTATATGAAATCATGTATAGTGAGAGAAAGAGAGAGAGGCAATGAGGAAGGAATAAAAGCTTGTAATGTTTGGTCCATACCATACAGAAGCCTTGAAAAGCCATGCTATATTGGATAGTGGGCTTCGATATGGCTGTGGCATTGTTCAAAAATCGGGCATGCCACCCATGAAAGATTTTACCCTTGAGGCATTGCTAAAGCATTTTTTGTGCACGGTTTTCCTAATCATGAAAGAAACCATGAATTGGTTATATGTGGGATCCCTAAATATTGGATCACTCTCTTATTACCCATCATTTCCCTCTTTTCCCTAAATATGTCCCAAACTAAAATATAATCATTTCCTAAAGGTCATCGAAGATTATACCATCATTTTAGAGGTGATGTAAAGGCTTTACCTAGTGATTTTATGTCGGGTTATTAAGGTGAGGATTTGTTATTAAGCATTTATAATACATTTTTTGATCTAATTCACCCTATCTCTCATATTATTAGATCTACATCCGTTGTTGGTAGATCTAAGGGGGTGGATACCAACATTTCATTAGATTTAGTTTGGTTTTGTTAATGATATTGAAGATATATAATGCATGTTTGTGTGGATTCAACATGATTTTAATATGTTTCTCATGCTAATTATCATTTTCATCAAAAGAATTGAGGTATTTGGCTTCACTCTCAAACCCTATATCTAGAACATCGAGCCATAATTTCAAATTAGTTTAATTTCTAGATTTTTATTGTGAAATTGTGGTGAAAAACATGTTATAAATCCACTATAGTGCCGATTTATGGGTTTTGTTGAAATTGTGGAATCGTGGTATATAGTTGTGCAATGGGATTTGGTTTTATGATATTAAAATATTTATTTTCAAAAATGGAATTGATGGATTTTTGAAATTACTTGTGGGTAATTTTTTCAATTGAAAGGAATCTTTCATAAATACGTTTGAAATTGTTTGTTTGAACAGGTTTTGTAATACATGTATTTAGTGGTAGTCCATGTTCAAAATTTCATTGAATACGGGTGGTAATTAGGGATTATCTATTGTGTTTTAGAACTCACCCTTAGTTTGGTAGTTTTGTTGTTTTGTAGATATCGCTTATTAGGATATAGTAAAAGTTAAAGTATCACACATATTTACTATTACTTCTTGATACATGCGTAGTTTGGTAGAGTTATATGTTGGAGCTTGTGGGGATTTGAAGCCATGTGGTTTTATATGAGTTTTAGTTTTTTTACGTTGTCATTTACGTTTATGATTGTTTCTATTCCACTGTGGAATTATTATTTTTGTTTTACAAAAACGAAATGTATGAGTTGTATTTCATTTTTATCATAAATCATGTAGTGATTTATTTTTTTATGGTTTGATGGTTGGTGGTTTATCTTAAAATGGGAAATTTTCCCCCAAATTGTAAATGAAGCCAGGAACATTTATTGTCTGCCTTTAGAATCATGGGGACGTATATTAAGGCCAAGTAACATCTCACCTCCCTCTTATGAAAATGAGAATGTGTGGGATGTTACAATATGTATCAACAAGTTCCTTCCATTTGTGAAAAAGTGTTCATAATTTTTCTAGGTCCTAGAGTTTAATTCATTCTTGTCTATTCATTTATTTGGGATCATAGAATGGGGAAGGATTTTATAGACATGAATTGCTGAGAATGAAAAGAAATTGGTAAAATTTTTATGATGGACATCATGTTAACTGAGAGTTGGGTACATCATTTTTTTGGTGAAAATTATAATAATTGGAATCTCATTGTCATGGGTTAAGAGAATTAGATGATAATGACATGCATTAGATCAGTGACTTCCCACTAAGAGTGAATATTTCATATATAGTAATGAGTTATGATTTAGTGAAATTTGAATGAAATTTTAAAAAATTATTAAATTGTTATCAAATGAATGAAATTGAAATGTTCATGATTGGGGTATTTTTAAAAAGGTTTTATTTTCAAAACCAAGTTGAAATGTTTCAAAAAATGGTTGAACATGGTAAATGTTAATTTTTGAAATAATTGTTGTGATAGAATGATGTTTTAGAATTTGAAATTTGAAGCCAGTAGTTGATATAGAGTGAGAATTATAGATTTTATCTACGTATAGAAAATGTCACTAGTGAGGTATTGTAAAATCAAACAATAATAAGTTTCAAACAATGTGGTTTGACCTAATCATTAAGTGAACCAATGGTTGGTTCAGAGTATCATCCAAATATTTGAGGCTATGGACACAGGGAATTAGATTGATGATCCAAGTGAAGTGGATCATTCCATCTAGTTCTAAAATCATAATCCACCAATCATTCATGGTGATTCAGAACTTGAAAAATCGTAGGTGTGCCTAAATATAATGATTCATATCTTCGATTTCGTCGGCATGTCATCATAGATGAAATCCAATCTATTGATATATATATTAAAGATTCATATATATCTGTGGTGGAACCAAGATATATATGCTAACGTGGGTCAATTACGTTGTTGGGATGATTTTTAATAATTTTTTAACAAATGGTTATGTCATTTCATGTTAAAGAATGAATTAAAGGAGGATTTATTCAACTTGAAGCAGGAAAATCTCTACTTCACCAAGTATGTGGCTAAATTCATGAAATTAGTGTTCTTTCAACCTGTGGTTGTAGCTAGTGCATCCTTGAAGTTATTTATCTTAGGATCATGGATGAGATAGGAGATTCACTTGATGATAGTTTCCCTCTATATTATGGACTACAGAGAGATAGTCAATAAAGAGACAGTGGATGAATGAGAAATCACATGAGAGGGAATCATATTTCCAAGGTGAGAGCATGAACTAAAATCAAATTTTTGGAATAGTGAACCTTCCTCCATGACCCAAGGGTAGAACATGATGTTTCCAATGTGGTTCGCTTGACCACATAAAGTGAGGGCGTGAAACACAACCTTGAGAGTGTCACAATTTCAACCAAATGGGGAATCTTCATCTCTATTGTTGTAGTTCTCCACGGTTAGGTGCTTTGGGAACTTCTATAGTATCATATGCTTTGTATGTTTCAATGGGGTGAGTGTATGAGAGTCCATCTCATCTGAATGACATCTCATGCTATGTGCATTCTAGGAATGCCATCACTCCTTAGGAAAGGAAATTTCAACATGAAAAAAAGAATCATATTGTTGCGAGAAAGTAATTATATATAGTGGAAAACGTTATGGTGGATGGTTATTTTAGTCCATCTAAGGTTATATATATAATTCCTTTGAATTATACCACTATTCATGAGATATTTGATAATGTATAATCTAATTCGTTTATTTCTTCTTGAAATATTTATCTGATTAGTTTAAAAGTTGTGATGATTCCTTCTATGATAAAATTTCAAACACCTCATGGGGAAGGTTAATGTAGGGTCTTTTTGTAGAGCATGTTATATAATCCTTTACGGATCAGAGACGAAGTGGGATTTCTCTATGATTTATCTAAATTTCTTTGATTTAATCATGTTTTTTGGATTGCTGGGCAATGATCAAGGATAACATTGACTGTCATAGTAGAACAATGAGTTTCATGAGTAAAGATTGTGTCGAGAAAATCATTAGAGGAGAAAGGAATGAAATGGAATGTGAAATGATATTGTAGGTACTAGTATTTGTAATTATCTTTTACTATTTGGTTGCATTGTCTCTTCCTTCGATTGATAATATTGAGAATAATAATTTTCCAGTAGTCGTAGATTAGTTTCTAGTTGTTCTTCCTAAAAAATTATCCAGGTTACACTAGTTTGGGAAGTGATGTTCATGATTGATATTCTCCCATGGATAAGTTCTATATAACTTATGTCATATCAAATGGCACCAACAAAAATAAAGTAAATCAAAATTCATGTTGGGAGAACTGAAAAGAAATGGGTTCATTCACCTGAGAAAATCCTCATTGGTAGAACCAGTTTTATTTATATAAAATGTAGATGGAACAATATTGCTATATTTATATTCTCATAATCTTAACTTTGTGATGATAAAGAATATATATCCATATCCAAAAATTGATTATTTGTTCATTCAATTAAGCGGAGCTCAATGGTTCTCTTTGATTGATTTGCGACCAGAACATCACTAATTGCATGTTCAGATGGAGGATATTATGAAGACATATTTTAGAAGAAAATATTTCGATTATTAATATGTGGCATTACCTTTCAGAATAAGGAATGAACCAGTGGTGTTAATGGGATTGATGAATCACATATATCAACAATATCTGGATTCTTTAATAGTTGTGTTTCTGTTGAACTTGTTGCTATATTCATAGAAAAGTTATGAGAAAGAGAAACACTTGGAGACCATGTTGTGAATCTTAAGGGTTCATTGGTTTTATTTCAAATAATCAATGTTATACTTTTAGATACAATTGTTATTCATTTACGACCATGTTATTTTTGAAAGAGGTGTTTCAGTGAATCCAAAATGAAAAAATATGTTATCTCATGGAAACTGTTAAAGAAAGTCTTTCAGATATAGAGTTTTCTTGGTATTTATAGCTATTACTAATTCTTTTTTCATAAATTATCAAGACTATATTAACATATAATAATTTCTAAATAAACAAATGTTCCATTTAAATGGAGAGAGGATTTTCAGAACTCATTTCAAGAGCTAAATGTTCTCCTAACATCCTCACAAATCATTATTTTTCAAGAATCAGGACAATGGTATGTGGTGTATTGTGATTCTTCGAGATCAGAATTGGGGTGTTATCTCATGAAATGAGACCATGTTTTTTCCTATGGTTTAAGGTATTTGTGAATGAATGAGAAAAACTACAAAAAACATGACTTCGAGTTTTCTATAGTCCTTAATGCTTCAATGTCATGGAATTATAACCTATTTGGTGAGAAATTTACTCTTCTTACGGATCATAATATCATGAAAATATTTTCTCACAAAGAGATTTTAATCTAATATAATTAAATAGGATGAATTTTATAAAAATTATTGACTTTGAATTGATGTAAACATATGTTAAAGGCAATACGGTGGAAGATTCATTAAGAATGAAGTTATCTACTCAATTGTAATAGAGGCTTTAAATTAGCGGTACTCGATGTTGGCCCTAATGGAAAAGAGGTTATAATGTGAAGAACATGTAATGTTTTAGTTTTACATCATGTTTCATTTATTCATGATCTAGTGATCATGGTTAAGGGTGTATAGATGTTCAATTCAGAATGTGTAGCGATGAGTACAAAACAAAATGGGGTGAGATCATTGAGGGATGGAAGTTGTATGAGAGTTTAGTGTTGTGGTTAAAAAATCGAATGGTTTTACCAATGGATTTTCAAGTAAACTATATTCATGATTACGAACATTTGTGATGGGATATTTATCATTGAATATAGAATATGTATAATTCATTGAAAGTGCAGTTTTGGTGGGTCTACCTAAAAAAAGGAAGTTGGTTGAGTTTGATTTATGGTTCTTAACATTTCACCAAGTTACTATAGAGTATCATTGGGCATCATGTATAGTACTGGCTTTTCCAATCCCTTTTTAAAAATCAAAGTATATACCTATGGATTCTGTAATAGTCCTCCCAAGAATGATTCAAAAACATGATTCCATATGGGTGATAGTGGATCATCCCATGAAGTTGTCTCATTACCTTCCTATTTTTTATCTCATATAGTGGATTAATTTTCAAAAATATATATCTAAGATTTGGTAAATAGGAATAGAATAATAGATCAAATCATATTAGACAGGGATCTGAGGTTCACATATCATTTCTAGAAACAATTTCATAAGTCCCTTGGAACTCCGCTGACAATGAGTATAATGTTTCATCTTCAGATGAAAGTGAAATCCAAAAGGATGATACAAAAAATGGAAGTCATTTTATGGCATTCTATAATGTATTTTGGTAGCTAATGGGAAGAGAACATGCTATTGTAGGATTTCTCTTTTACAACAGTTATTAGGACCCAATATAAATGTCTCCATTTGAAGCATGGTTTGGGCATCCTGGACATTATATACTTTTTTGGGTAGAAATAGGTGAGACGTCACTAGTTGGGGAAAGCCTTGTCTATGAAACATTGGAGAGGATTCAATTGATCACGAAACTGATGGAAACAACGCATAGTCATTAGAAATTGAATGTGGATCATTTTTTATGGTCCTTATTATTCATGGTGAGTGATTTTATGTTATTCAATATCTCTCCAAGATGCTGATATTGATGTATTTTGAAATAGGAAATGTCATCTCTTCGATACATAGGTCGTTTTAATATTATGGATTGGGTTAGTGAGGTGGAGTATCATTTGGAATTTCCACCATTTATTAGTGCGGTGCAAAATGTGTTCCCTATATCTCAGTTGAAAAATTATCTGCCTGATCCAGACTATGTGGTTAGATGGGATCATGTTTACCTAGATGAATATACTTCCTTGATACACATGTTAGTGCAGATTGTCGATAGAAAATTGATAGTCTTTCATGGAAAAATAATTAGTCTACTGCATGTTTTTTTTTGGAAACATGGTCCGATATAGGAAGAGACATTGAGAATGTGAGAAGGAAATTAATGACCAATATCTATAACTGTTTCAAGGAAATGATGTGTTTATAATTTCTATCGATCGAAATACCATTGGTGAAGAGAATGTAGCGCCTCCCCCAGATTTCGGTATGTAACACTTTTTTTGTATTTTATGTATAAAAAGTGTTGGGGTTATGTATCGACTTATTTAGAGAACCTTTGAAGTGTTTTGGGGTTATTCTATAGGTGAATGGTTGGTGCATAGTTTTGGAAAACCTTGCAACAACTACATGAAATTGGTCACAGTGAGATAAATGTAGAGGGGATGGTGCATGGGATGACAATATTCCTCCAAACCATATTGTATCCTAGGAAATCTAATATATGTTTGACAGTGGGATTTGACCTGGGATAGTGCATAGATTGAAAACAATGTGAGCCTATCTTTTTAGGTTCAACCATTGAGGAAGTGGATAATACATGGTTAGTGTATGATTTTCATAACTGTGCGATTAACAATGGATGAGTTTAAAGCGAGGTCCTAAAATTGTGGATCTCACCCATTTTACCAACTAAATCCCTTTAATTTAACATCTATGTAGCCCTAACAAAATATTCACTCTTCGTAAAGGTAATGATATGTTCTCTAATCATACCTATTATAATTGGAAGGCTTCCTTTAGTGATTTAATGTTAGATTCGTGTGGTAAGGCATTGTTTGAGATCGTTCTTAATGAGATTCTGGGATCTACTTCTCTCTCTACAACTCAGATTCATAGGTATATGCCTGTTGTTGGAAGATCTATGTTTTTGGAATCCAAATATGATTATATTTATTTTGTTTTATGAATAAGAAAGATATCTAAGGCAGGTTCATGGAGACTCAACCTGATTTTGTGATATTTTTTGTGTGGTCTATCATTTTCACTAAAAATATCGAGGTAGGTGGATTCACTCTTGACTCCAAAAATTATTACATAATTGAACAGTTTCAACCTCTTTTAATTTATTGATTTAAATTGTTGTATAATCATACATGGCATATTATAAATCCCCTTTAGTGATGATTTCTTTGTTTGTGGTGAAATTTGGGAATCATGATAGTTAGTTGTGCAAAGTGATATGATTTCTTAATTTTAAAAGGTTTATCTAAAAATATGGCATTATTGGATTATTGAAATTGATTTTTGGAATGGTTTTTAATAAAAAGGAAGTTATATTAAATTGGTTTGAAATGGATTGAGAATTCGTTGCTTTGGTATGAGTCCATGTTTGATGTTCCCCTGAATAAGGGACATGTACCGGTGGGGTACAAGGTACGTGACGATAGATCAGGGTCATGTGTCAGTATGACACAAGATGATTGGATTAGACAATGCTCATGAGTATGGAATCTTTAAAAAATCATTCATGAGTGGATGTTTTATGAACCACATAATGTTTATGAAAAAATATAATGGAAATTGATTTAATGAATTATTTGTGTTCATTCTTTAAAAAGATATTTATTATTGATTTTTTATATTTTGATATAAAATATCTTACAAACTATTATTTATAAATTGTTTAACATTTTCAATTATAGTGTATTGTGTAGGGAATTCAACAAGGGAAAATATAATGAGTTTTAATACTCTCCTTGCTTTATCAATTTAGAGATTTTGAAAATATAACCTATTAGGATACTATAAAAGGTATTATTTCACACATCTTCAGTAATACATCATGATACATGGTTTTTCTGGTATTGTATGATCTTGAATCATGTGGATCTTTTTAGTTATGTGGTTATCTTTGCATTTTAATTTTTTTTCTTATGTTATTTAATTCGATGATAGTTTGTCTTTCACTGATGAACTCTTTTGTTGGTTTGATATAAATGTAATCATTGAGTTGTATTTCATTGTTACCATTAATCATGTATTGTTTTATTTGGTAATGATTTTTTTATTTATTTTTAATCATAAAATGGAAAATATTACCCCAAATTGTAAATGAATCTCTCAGTATTTTTTCCAGCCTTTGGCATCTTAGAGATTTCCCTTAAGGCCGTGTAACATCTCTCTAACCTTTCAAGACTATGAGGAGGGGAGGGATGTTATTGTTTCCAAAAAAAATTTTATCCATTCCAAAATTAATTATTAAAAAAATGTTTACCCATTTTTTAAACTTTTTTTTAAATGTATTTTCTTATTTCTTTCAAAATAAGTAATTTTCCATCCTTTTTACAATGAAAAATGGAATTTTATTCTTACCGAACATAACATGTTTGGAATTACCTTCTATTATATCATAGAATTTAACTTTTAAATTTCAAAATGTAAAATTTAAATGATAATATTTCCAAAATTTGTTTTCAAATAATTAGATTTTAAAAGGCTTAAAAAAATGAAATTTTCCCCATGATTGTTCTTAAAATATTTTTTATTGAATTTCTTCTCATTAATGAGAAAACCCTTTATTTTTACTCCACTTGGTATATTTTTTGTTGATTCCATTAGTCTCCCCCTTATGGATGGTATATGATTGATTTGGCTAAGGGTAGTGATGAATTTCACTTACTTGATTCCATTTACACCCCTTGAAATATTCAATATCCTATGATCATGTAAAATTTAATTTCACCAAAATAACCATATCATTTTTCATGGATATGATTATTGGTTAATCATATACCATTTTCTATTGGGTGTTTACTTTGAATGATATTTAATGGAATGGGGAATAAGGATAAATTTGTATCCTTTACTTAATATTCCTATTTGATAAGGAATAATTTTAATTAATTAATTCAATTACTCGATATGATGAATACATTGGACCTAGAGTGATGTTTGGTGCCCGATCCTTATATAAACCTTTGATCCATTGATAGGTTATAATGATAAAAATTAGTTAGGAATATTCAAGACATTTATACCTTTTGTTTTAAACTATCAGGAGCATATATCTAGACAGTAGAGGTTTTCATGTGCCTGTGACATGGTGTCCAACATTTAGGCATCTCCTTCGTTTTGATTCAAAATTTAATTATGAATTACATTTTCCCAGCAAATCAACCAATTTATTTCATTTTCAGTTCATTGATTAAATAACATGTATTTTAGTTATTTACCTCAAACTGTTTTTTAAGAAATTCCTTTTTAGTCAAGTTATTACATGGCTTGTGTGTTTAGTTATTACATTTAAATATTGAGTATTATAATTAATTAATTATTCGCTCTGATATAATTGACCTTTGATGATAATTTGAGAGCTTCCTTGTTTTTCCCATCCCCTTGAAATCTAATAAGTATTAGAAGAAATATTTGAAAATATATTATCCATGGAATAATATAATTATCCTCAGAAGAATAAAATATGTTGTAATTAGTGGATTCTTTTAATATAAGAATGATGTATGTATATGGTTTACTATTACTACTAAAATCTTTGATCCTTAAGTATTTGATTCATTGAAATAATGCCAATATAATGGTAGTATACACAGGGTCTAGGATTTCAATGGTCAAGTCACTACAGTTAGTATCCCATAATGCTTAGTAGGAACCCTGAGAACAACATTTACAAAAACATAAATTGCAGAACATATCCTTAATGTAGAATTTCAGAATAAGTGTAGAATAATATCCTCTAATTTTTTAAGGTATAGATTATGTGGGTATTTCATGAAACAAATTCTTGACTAGATGCTACAAGTCGACGTGGTTTGGACATAAATGTTCTTAGGAGCAACAACTCTGATAATGTGCATCGTCCAGATATAGTGGAACGTAGTACATGAAAACAAGTTTTAATGGTCCACGAGTTATCATTCTTAGAGAATATTATTTAGATAATGCACAATTTTTTACAAACAATTATGAAGTAATTGAATTGATAATGAAACTTAATGGAAAATGATAAAAATTAGACCAAGTAAGGACCTATGTGGAAATAAATGGATTAAGTATTTATGAATTTTAACTTTATAAAAAACCATAGTAAAAAGGGTATTTAGTTATTAACCTTATTTCAAGGATATCCATAATATTTATTTTATAAATTATATTAATATGGTTTTAGAAAAGGAAAAAATGTATGTAGGATGACAAACCAATCATGTTTAGAAATGCCTCGGGTCATGTACCCAAAACTAATGGATGATTAGGGTGTCAGGCTGACCATGAACGTACACAATTTTCTTGTGAATATTTAATTTCTTTTAGTTAGAAAATTTATGAATAAATATTAATGATGAACAAGTAGTGTACGTTTTAATGTTTAAAATTTATGTTCATCAACATTTTATCTTTGGAGAATAGTTAGAGAAAAATGTTAAAAAATTTCACTCTTTTATGGGACTTAAGATCCGTTAAATGTTTATTTAAGTGCTTTAGAGATGCAAGTTGATTTTTTGATACTTGTTTCTTAAAATATGGGGTGAATTTGATTTTGATATAATCACATACAAAAGTGAGAATTGTTCATGTGAAATTAAAACATATCATTTATGTAAATTTCCTAATATTCTTAGATAGTAAATGAATTTATTAATATGAGGAAAATTCTCTCAAATATTTTTTCCAAATACCATAAATTTTTCAAAACCTATCTTATTTTACACCATCATATATAAGAATTTTATAGATCATTCAATTGTTTTTTATTGATAACCTAAACAACTCCGTATATAAATTTCTACTTTTCCTCCATTTATATATATCTAGTCTACAAGAATTATATCCTAAAAAGAGAACTATTTATATGTTATTTCAATTGACCATTGTACTTTTCTTTCTTAATTATTAGAAGATTTCTCAAAAACAATTCTCCTAATGTAAGGTTTCAATCTTAATAATTATCCAACAATCTATCACCATGACCATGTTTAAAATTTGGGGATAAAATTTAATTAGTGCAGAGAGAATGTAATGCCCCAAAATTCATTAGTAGCAGCATTGTATTCGATAGTATGCAAAACACACAACACCAAGCATGTAAGGAAATATAATATCCCAAGAATTTATAATACATTGAATATTTTTAAAATAATTCAATTTAATGTATATCTTTCAATGCACATGACACTATGTTAGATCACATCGCACACAAAAACTTGTTTCGTCAATGGCTTTTGTTACATACAACATGATTTTTCACCAAAAAATAATATATTATTAAAATATCATTTATTAATACAATAAGATATAAATTAGCCAATAAATTTGTGGTTTTGAATAGTATTATCTAACATATTAAGATATATGGTGTACAAAAATATTTAATGTATTCACTAGTTACCCGTTATTTTTAAACGAATATAATAACAGATTCAATATAAAAGGAATGTTATTATTTAAAATAATTTATCTGCTCGCATAACTATTTGATCCAAATTAATTAAATTAATTACAATTAGTGACTTATATTAAGGAAATATATATATATATATATATTCAATCAATTTTTTATAACATATGAAAAAATCCAACATTACATATAAAAACAAATATTTTAATTAGGATACTTTTTCTACCTTTTAAAGAAGAACCTGTTTTAATGAAAATTTGTAGAACTTTTTTATATTATATATTTCAAAATAAAATTCAATATTAAAATATTAATATAAAATTTATATTTGTGTGATTTTTGGTATTTTTCTATAAAGTTTCATTTTTAATACATAATGAAAAATATGGAATTTTAATTCAGACATGGGTTTTCATGTAATTTGATTATAATGACAAATTATATTTTTATTTTTCCCAATGATTAATTAGAAATATGTATACAAATTAATAAAATTTGGTCCATTGAAACCAATTTCACATTGAAATTGTATATGAAAACATCTAATGGTTTTGAATATTTTTAAGTAAAAAATATGCATTTTCATATCATATGCAGGATTAAATTTAAATTAATTTCAAAGAATTATACGGTTTTAATTTAAAAAATGGATTCCATATTTGGAATGAGTATAATTTATAATTTATAATAATTTCATATTAATTTATTATTCTACTACATTATTGAAATTAATTAAAATCATTAACAATGATTAAATGGAAAATAGCTTAAAAGGGATTATAATGAATTTCAATGAATAAGAGGAAAAATAGATTAAAAGGGATTAAATATTAAACATAGGACCCAAAATGACCTATAATTAGGTAAAAAATAAATTTAATGGAAAATTTATAACCTATCATAACTTTTATATACATTTATCCATGATGGATCCACTTTTTGTATGCAAAACAAGGGTACATTTTCCTTTTGAAAAAAATATACAAGAGAGACACTCCTACTACAATATATATAAGGCAAAAAAACCTCCCACTTCCTCATGAACCTCAATAGAATTTGGAAAAACCATTATCTTCCTAAATATGTACTCATATTTCCACCCCTGAACCTATAATACTCATGTTGGGCATAAATCCATCTATGGGATCCCGATGGATAAAAGAAAAACTAGTTACCGAACACCAAATTATAATTATATTATTATTATACAATAAAATGTGAAATAGAAATATACTTAGATTTTTTTTATTTAGAGGGGTAAGTGTACAATTATGCACACTTCCATTCAATGGGTAACAAACTTACCATTTATGTGTATGGTGAACTACCACCTCAGAAAATGATGTCATTAATTTTTCCATTACCACCTCTAATGGTTGGACATTATAAAGGATGCTATGTTTTTATATGATATATATAAAATTTATATAGTCATTATGTATCTTCTATTAGGATATAACATTCCTTTATTTTTTCCTTTTATGGGAATACCATAACATCGTTTGGGGAAGTGTGGCCTACTGCCCCCTTAAAGTAATGTGATTCATTCATGCTATAAATAGAATAAATAAAAGCATGTTTTAATAAAAAAATGTACCTTATATGACATATATGACAATATAATTATAAAATACATATATATTATTTAATTTTCATTCTTTTAATATGATAAAGAAATTAATGTATTGATCATACGTACGTACGACCAACCGTCTCCATGAATGAGAAATTTTATTTTTTATCACCATGATTTATGGATTTTTAGAAATACATATATAATGGATCTATATGATACCTAAATATGGTTTTAAATTCTATATATGATCAATTCATTATAAATGTAAGAAGAATAACAAGTAACAATTAAAAACATACAGGAAAAACTAGTAAATTAACACCCAAATTGTGAAAATAATGAAAGATATTTAACAGATGGGAAAGAATATATTGAAAAAAGAATAAATATGATATCATAAATATTAATATTCTTCTATAATAATTTACCAAGATGATTAAAACCATTAAACATGAATATAAATGAATTTTACCAGATATTAAATGTAAGGTAATGGATTTTCATCTCACTTTTTACAAATGTGAGATAAATGTCATATTCACCACATTCTTATTTTGTGTGGTTTATATAATCTCTTTTCTGATATATAATATCATCAGTAATTTTGTGGTAATAGTCTAAAAAATTATTTTACTATTTTCCCCTAAAATTTCATATGATATAAAATATCTCTAAGTGGTTTGTCACACATTAGAATGTTTAAATATTATATTCGTCAAAAGTCCCACTGTTAGTGGTGGGGTTGTAAGGGCATGGGTGGGGCGAGGGGCAGTTCACGGGGTCCAGTCCTCGGGCTTGCGATTTGTTGTAATTTTCGTCTTTGTGTCATGTGCCTCTTTTGTGGTTGTACCAAATTTTTTTATATTCGTCAAAAATAATTTGTATGATATTAAATTTTCATTAGAGGAAATTATATGTACTTTTTTTAAGAAATCCTTTAATTTTCATCTCCTCTGGTATTTCATGATCTTTTTAAGTATTGGTACAATTTTCTACTCATTGGTACTCAAAAGTTTTTAAAAAATGTTTTTAAGAAGGATAACATCATTCTATCTTTATTAGGAGAACCTTTTTCCTCTAAAATCCATGTTTTATAAAAAAGTTTTCAATAAAATAGTTTTACGATTATCAAAATGGTATGTTAAATAAAAATGTAGCCTTATTTTTTTACCCATGTTTTTAAGGTAATCATCTTTTCACATTCCAAAAAATAAATTTTCAATCCTTTTTACAATAAAAATCTAATGTTATTTTTACATCGTATGGAAAGAATGGGTTTACCTGCCACAATTTCATTAAATTTTAATTATCAGGTTTTAATATATATTCTTAATGATATTTTTTCTAAATAGATTTTCAATGAAATTTTTTTACAAAAATATTCTCAAAACAAAAGTATATTTTCCTAAAAAATGTTTTAAAAATATATTTCTATTGTATTAATATCCATAAATGAAAAAAAACCTTTATTTTATTCCACATGTGGTATGTTTTATTGATACCATTCTTAATCCTCATCTTGGTGGGTTATTATTGATTTGGAAAAGGATATTATTGACATTAACTTCCTTTATTACTTTTAACTCGCTTGAAATATTCAATTTTCTATGATCATTTAACATTGAATGTTCCCTAAATTTCTATAACAATTTTCCTGTATATGATTATTCCCTGAATTTTATACCATTTTTCAAATGGTGTATACTTTGAATTTTATTTTTTTATTTGGGGAAATATTGATAAATCCACATCCTTTATTCAATAAAATAATTGATAAGGAATATATTTTATTAATTTAATCCATTACTCGATATGAGTATGTCATTGGATGTATTTTTATAGGTGGGCATAAAAAAATTTATATACCGTTGATAAATCGATAGATTATCTTGAGAAAATTAATTTGAATAAATTAAATAGGTTTTTACATGTATTTTTAAACTTTCAAGAAGGTAAATCTTGATAAAAGATGTTTTCATGATCTGGAAACATGGCTTCCAATAATTTAGCTTCTATTTAATTTTTTTGCATATTTCATTACCCTTGATATTTTTCATCGACATATTTTTAAAGACCCATAAATTTCAAGGAATGTTTTTTAATACTTTGTAATTTTACGAGTCTGTGGCTTCTGACGGCATTTGATTTCTAGGCCCGGTGTGCCTGGAATCAATTTTCGAAGTTTATCTTTGGTACATTTAGTGAACGAACGAGCAGGTTTCTCTAACATTTGAACCTGTGCTCAGAATTAAAATCTGAGGGCACCAATGGACTCGTAGCGCCGGTAATTTCTAAAGGGGAACTTTACTGAAGATGCGTTTTCTCGGGAGGAGTTGTTAAAAAATTATTCATTAATAAAGAATTGAATAAAAATTGCAGAATAATTTTTATTTTGTAAAGTGGTCTTCCCTCCCATGGGTAGTTAAGAGTGGGGCCCACAGCCACTTAACTACCCAAGTGTGGGTGTTAGAGAGGTGGGTCCCACATGACACCCACCATTTAATTCCCTCTTAACATGTTAATAAATCGCTCATTTATTTGGAAAACCTCCTTTAAATGTCACCTCAAGCCATTAAATTATGACCACCCATAATTTAATGAGGAACCTTCATTTTCCCCATTTTAATTTTAACTTCCAATGTGTTTAATTATGTGGAACCTTCTCTCTCCCTTCATTAATTAAATGACAACACATTTTAATTAGTGTGTTGAATTAATTATGGAGAGTTTCTTTATGTATAGTAAAATAATAGGGGGGAACCTATTATTTTATCATGGGGAGAGCTTCGTTGTGCGAGGAAGAATGCCAGCCTCCAACGAAGAATGGCGACGATCGCCGGCCTCCGACGAAGAACGACGAAGAACGCCAGTTCCTCGGAGATCGACGACGCGCCACCAATCCTCTTCCCCATGGCCAGAGAGGAGACGTTGCTTCCTCCTAGACGCACCTGGACAACGCCTAAGATCCTCTTCTCCATGACGCCGTGTACCGCGACGCCGACGATCATCTTCCTTGTTGAGGCAGGGGTTTTTGGTAAAAATTTATTCATATGATTTTTATACCCTCGACAGGGCATGCTTTATTGATGGTGATTTTTTTTAAAACATCTAACGCGGTGGGTGCGGACTAACGAAGAACTCTGAACCCACCACTGTTTTGTTCCTGATGTGCGCAATCCTTGGTGACGATGAAACGGGACCGTTTTGGCAATTGAAGGTCTTCGTAGTGATATACGAGTCCCAAGACGACTGCAGGCACAGACGGGAGCAAGAACGGACCACATGAACAAATTCGGTGGACCGAGGAAATAACCGGTGACTGGAGACGTCGGCGCCCTAGCGCACCGCCGGCAGGAGCTCGCCCCGGCTGAAGCCGTGGCGGTGAGGGGATCGATCTCAAGGCCGCGCGAGATCCGGGAGAGATGCGGTGCCAGGCGCCGCGTCTGCAGAAAAAATGGGGGGGGGGGGGGGACCACGTCCCCCCCAGCTCGGCCTGCTGCTCGAGCCCGCACACCCCCCGACTGAGGCAGGGCGGGTTGGGTTGACCCGTTTCGGGCCGACCAAGGGGAGTGGGCCGGGTCGGACCGAGCCCAGACCCCCCCACTTCGGACCGCTTTTGGGATTTTGCCCATAACATGTGGTACAGACCTCCGATCGACGCACCATCAGTTGCGTAAGAATCTTTGGATCGACACGGTCGTTTTGGTATATTACACATGAGGTTTCGCAAAGTTTGTTTATGGCCGGGTTGGTTTGAACTCGAAACCAATCGTGCTCTTGGAGCGGAAACACTTATATCTCAAGGACCGGACATCCGATTGACATGCCATCAATTGAGTTTGGATCCTTTTGTTGAGACGGTCCTTTTTGCTTACTGCGCTTGAGGTTTGGACGCAGCTGGAGCACAGTCGGGTTGGTTTTAGCTTAAAAAACCAACCGGGCCCCTAGAATGGAAAAGCCAATAACTCTCAGACCGGGTGTCTGATTGACGCACCGTCTATCGTGTTGGGTTTCTTTTGATGAGACAAAACTTTGGGATACATCAAATATGGACTTCGTGACAGTTTATGTATCAAACCCCTTGGCTCGTGGAGCGGACCCTCCCGGAATCGAGCGTGCTATGTGCGACAACCCTAGAGCTGGCTGCGACTGCGACGATAATGACTGCACTTAGATCCTCTGTGGGTTTAGTAGCAACGGTGACTGTACTAGGATCCTTCATGGGTTCAGCAATGATGAAGACAGTAATGGAATCCCTTATCGGTTCGACGGCGATGACTATTGTTCTTGTATCCTATGTGGGTCCGACAGTATTGACTATGTACTTGTATCCTATGTGGGTCCGGCAGAGTAGCTGGTCTTGTATCCTTTGTGGGTCCGACAGCTTAGCTGGTCTTGTATCCTATGTGGGTCCGATAGCTCATATGAATCACACTACTGGAAATCCAGCATTTTCCAATGGTTTAGAACAGTTGGGAAAGGCTGCAGAACCGTTGGTATATGTTATACCAACGGTTCTGCAAACTATGGGGAAGTAAGCCGTTGGGAAAGGATTTTCCCAACGGTTTACAGAGAACCGTTGGGAAAGGCCTTTCCCAATGGTTTGGCCCGTTGGGAAATCAACAGAGAATTTTCTTTCCCAACGGTTCTATGAACCGTTGGTAAAAAAAACCATTCAATAGGATATCCCAACGGTTTCAAACCGTTGGGATAGGGTGTTTTTACCAACGGTTCCTTGAACCATTGGTAAAAAATAGCTACATAGAGCCTATGCCAACAGTTTTCAAACCGTTGGCATACGCTTTGCTGTGCAAATTGCACAGCAGCCTGCAATTTGCACAGCAGGTCTGGTTTTTGGGCAATCACCCTCGGTTTCAATTCAATTTTCTATCCAATTATGCCCTCGTTTTCAATTCATTTTTCAATCCAATTATTGTACATGTAACACATATAATGCATACAAATAGAGAACAAACCAACACATACAAATAATGCAAACCAACCAACCAACACATATGCCAGTTGATGTTTTTCACTTAAAATGACATCCTTTTGAAACAAAAGTTGGACACTATGAGTGGTTTCGACCACACCGCGTCTCCAATTGAGGCGGGGTTGATTTGTACACGTCACATATGACCCATAGATCGTTATCCTAAAGTTTAAACAGAAACCGAATGCGTTTGGTCGGTTTTCCATATGTACTTAAAATGTTGTCCATTTTAAACAAAAGAGTGACACTTAGACTAATCCTGACCACACCGCGACTCATATTCATCCCGGGTTGGCTCGTACATGTCACATATGACCCATGGATCGTTGTGATAAATTATCAAAAGATTACGAATGCATTTGGTCGGTTTTGCGTATGCCAATTGTTCTTTTCATTTATAGTCATGTCCATTTTAAACAAAAGAGACAGAGTTAGAGCGGTGTCGGCCACACCGCGTCTCGGATTAAGACGGGGTTGACTTTAACATGTCACATATGACTCAAGGATCGTTGTGCTAAAGTATCGATAGAATCCGAATGCGTTTGGTCATTCTTCTGTATGTCAGTTGATGCCTTTCACTTAAAATGACGTCCTTTTGAAACAAAAGATGGACACTTTGAGTGGTGTCAGCCGCACCGCATGTCGGATTGAGTCGGGGATGATTCTTACACGTCACATATGACCCATGGATCGTTCCCCTAAAGTTTCAATGGAAACCGAATCCGTCTGGTCGTTTTTCTGTATGTACATAAAATGGTGTCCATTTTAAACAAAAGAGAGTCACTTAGACTTATCTTGGCCACACCGCAACTCAGATTCATCCCGGGTTGGCTCGTACATGTCACATATGACCCATGGATTGTTGGGATAAATTATCAACAGATTCGGAATGCATTTGGTCGGTTTTCCGTATGTCAGTTCATACTTTTCACTTAAAATGACGTGCTTTTGAAACAAAATACGGACACTTTGAGTGGTTCCGGCCACACCACGTCTCCGGATTGAGCTGAAACCACCGTGAAACATTTTAATTATTATTCGTGACGTGTACGTGCAGACAGCACGTCAATCGGACGTGCGGTTTGCGCGGTACGACTCATAATTTGTGTTTTAAGTGATGTGAGCGCTTCATAAACGCGCGTGAGGGGGTCCAAATGGGCCGAACGAAGTCGGAATGGCCTTAAATCAGACGCAAAATACGGAAGAGTGATTTATGAAGTGGCCGAGCAGACAGCACGTCAATCGGACGTGCCGTGTGCCCGCGGTGACCGACAACGCAGTTCTGGTGTCATAAACGGCCAAAACGGGTGTCCAACGGTCAAATTCATAGCGGACGACCTCATATTGAGCTTAAACCATCGTGAAACATTCTAATTATTATTCGTGACGTGTACGCGTAGACGGAACGTAAATCGGACATGCGGTTTGCACGGTACGGCTCAATATTCGTATTTTAAGTGATGCGCGCGCTTCGTAAACGCGAGTGAGGGGGGTCCAAACGGGCCGAACGAAGTCGGAATGCCCTGAAATCAGACGACAAATATGGGTGAGTGATTTCTGAAGTGTTCGAGCAGACGGCACGTCAATCGGACGTGCCATGTGCCCGCGGTGACCGACAACGCAGTTCTGGTGTCATAAACAGCCAAAACAGGCGTCAAACGGTCAAATTCATAGAGGACGACCTTGGATTGAGCTGAAACCACCGTGAAACATTTTAATTATTATTCGTGATGTGTACGCGCAGACGACACATCAATCGGACGTGCGGTTTGCGCGGTACGACTCAATATTCGTGTTTTAAGTGATGTGCGCGCTTCGTAAACATGCGTGAGGGTGGTCCAAACGGGCCGAACGATTTCGGAATGGCCTGAAATCAGACGACAAATACGGGTGAGTGATTTATGAAGTGGTCGAGTAGACGACACGTCAATCGGACGTGCCGTGTGCCCGCGGTGACTGACAACGCAGTTCTGGTGTCATAAACGGCCAAAACGGGGTCCAACGGTCAAATTCATAGAGGACGACCTCGGATTTACCTGAAACCACCGTGCAACATTCTAATTGTTATTCTTGACATGTACGCGTAGACGGCATGTCAATCGGACGTGCGGTTTGCACGGTACGGCTCAATATTTGTGTTTTAAGTGATGCACGCGCTTCGTAAACGCGCGTGAGGGGGGTCCAAACAGGCCGAACGAAGTCGGAATGTCCTGAAATCAGACGAAAAATACGGGAGAATAATTTATGAGGTGGTCGAGCAGACGGAACGTCAATCAGATGTGCCGTGTGCCCGCGGTGACCGACAACGCAGTTCTGGTGTCAGAAACGGCCAAAACGGGCGTCCAACGGTCAAATTCATAGCGGACGACCTCGGATTGACCTGAAACCACTGTGCTACATTCTAATTATTATTCGTGACATGTACGCACAGATGTCACGTCAATCGGACGTGCGGTTTACGTGGTACTGCTCAATATTCGTGTTTTAAGTGATCTGCGCGCTTCGTAAACGCGCGTGAGGGGGGTCTAAATGGGCCGAACGAAGTCAGAATGTCCTGAAATAAGACGACAAATACGGGAGAGTGATTTATGAAGTGGTCGAGAAGACGTCACGTCAATCAGACGTGTCGTGTGCCCGCGGTGACCGACAACGCAGTTCTGGTGTCATAAACGGCCAAAACGGGCGTCCAACGGTCAAATTCATAGCGGACGACCTCGGATTGACCTGAAACCACCGTGAAACATTCTAATTATTATTCGTGATGTGTACGCACAGACGGAACGTCAATCGAACGTGCGGTTTGCGCGGTACGGCTCAATATTCGTGTTTTAAGTGATGTGTGCGCTTCGTAAACGTGCGTGAGGGGGGTCCAAATGGGCCGAACAAAGTCGGAATGGCCTGAAATCAGACGATAAATACGGGTGACTGATTTCTGAAGTGTTCGAGTGGACGGCATGTCAATCGGACGTGCCGTGGGCCCGCGGTGACTGACAACGCAGTTCTGGTGTCATAAACGACCAAAACGGGCGTCCCACGGTCAAATTCATAGCGGACGACTTCTGATTGAGCTGAAACCACTGTGCAATATTCTAATTATTATTCTTGACATGTACGCGCAAACGGTACGCCAATCAGAAGTGCGGTTTGCACGGTACGGCTCAATATTCGTGTTTTAAGTGATGCGCGCGCTTCGTAAACGCGCTTGAGGGGGGTCCAAACGGTCCGAACGAAGTCGGAATGGCCAGAAATCAGACAACAAATACGGGTGAGTGATTTTTGAAGTGGTCGAGAAGACGGCACGTCAATCGGACGTGCCGTCTGCCCGCAGTGACCAACAACGCAGTTCTGGTGTCATAAACGGCCAAAACGGGCGTCCAACGGTCAAATTCATAGCGGACGACCTCGGATTGATCTGAAACCACCGTGAAACATTCTAATTATTATTCTTGACATGTACGCGTAGACGACACGTCAATCGGACGTGCGGTTTGCGCGGTACGGCTCAATATTCGTGTTTTAAGTGATGCGCGCGCTTCATAAACGCGCGTGAGGGGGGTCCAAATGGGCCGAACGAAGTAGGAATGGCCTGAAATCAGACGACAAATACAGGAGAGTGATTTATGAAGTGGTCGAGTAGACGGCACGTCAATTGGACGTGCCGTGTGCCCGCGGTGACCGACAACGTAGTTCTGGTGTCATAAACGGCCAAAACGGGCGTCCAACGGTCAAATTCATAGCGTACAACCTCAGATTGACCTGAAACCACCGTGAAACATTCTAATTTTTATTCGTGACATGTACGCGCAGACGGCACGTCAAACGGACGTGCGGTTTGCGCGGTATGGCTCAATATTCGTGTTTTAAGTGATGCGCGCGCTTCATAAACGCGCGTGAGGGGGGTCCAAACGGGCCAAACAAAGTCGGAATGGCCTGAAATCAAGCGACAAATACGGGAGAGTGATTTATGAAGTGGTCGAGTAGACGGAACGTCAATCGGACGTGCCATGTGACCGCGGTGACCGACAATGCAGTTCTGGTGTCATAAACGGCCAAAACGGGCGTCTAACGGTCAAATTCATAGCGGACGACCTCGGATTGACCTGAAACAACCGTGCAGCATTCTAATTATTATTCGTGACGTGTACACGCAGAGGGCACGTCAATCGGATGTGCGGTTTGCGTGGTACGACTCAATATTCGTGTTTTAAGTGTTGTGCGCACTTCGTAAACGCGCGTGAGGGTGGTCCAAATGGGCCGAATGATTTCGGAATGGCCTGAAATCAGACGACAAATACGGGTGAGTGATTTATGAAGTGGTCGAGCAGAAGGCTTGTCAATCGGACGTGCCGTGTGCCCGCGGTGACCGACAACGCAGTTCTGGTGTCATAAACGGCCAAAACGGGCGTCAAACGGTGAAATTCATAGCAGACGACCTCGGATTGACCTGAAACCACCGTTCAACATTCTAATTATTATTCGTGATGTTTACGCGCAGACGGCACACCAATCGGACGTGCGGTTTGCGTGGTACTGCTCAATATTCGTGTTTTAAGTGATGCGTGTGCTTCGTAAACGCTCGTGAGGGTGGTCCAAACAGGCCGAACGAAGTCGGAATGGCATGAAATCAGACGAAAAATACGGGACAGTGATTTCTGAAGTGCTAGAGCAGACGGCACGTCGATCGGACGTGTCGTGTGCCCGTGGTGAACGACAACGCAGTTCTGGTGTCATAAACGGCCAAAACGGGCGCCCAACGGTCAAATTCATAGCGGACGACCTCAGATTGAGCTGAAACCACCGTGCAACATTCTAATTATTATTCGTGACATGTACGCGCAGACGGAACGTCAATCGGACGTGCGGTTTGCGCAGTACGGCTCAATATTCGTATTTTAAGTGATGCACGCGCTTCGTAAACGCGCGTGAGGGGGGTCCAAACGGGCCGAACGAAGTCAGAATGACCTGAAATCAGACGAAAGATACGGGTGAGTGATTTCTGAAGTGGTCGAGAAGAAGGCACGTCAATCGTACGTGCCGTGTGCCCGCGGTGACCGACAACGCAGTTCTGGTGTCATAAACGGCCAAAACGGGCGTCCAACATTCGAATTCATAGCGGTCGACCTAATATTGAGCTGAAACCACCGTGAAACATTCTAATTATTATTCGTGACGTGTATGCGCAGACGACACGTCAATCAGATGTGCGGTTTTCACGGTACGGCTCAATATTCGTATTTTAAGTGATGCACGCGCTTCGTAAACGTGCGTGAGGGGGGTCCAAATGGGCCGAACGAAGTCGGAATGACCTGAAATTATACGACAAATACGGGTGAGTTATTTCTGAAGTGGTTGAGTAGACGACACGTCAATCGGACGTGCCGTGTGCCCGCGGTGACCGACAACACAGTTCTGGTGTCATAAACGGCCAAAACGGGCGTCCAACGGTCAAATTCATAGCGGACGACCTCAGATTGAGCTGAAACCACCGTGAAACATTCTAATTATTATTCATGACGTGTACGCGCAGACGGAACATCAATCGGATGTGCGGTTTGCGCGGCACGGCTCAATATTCGTATTTTAAGTGATCCACGCGCTTCGTAAACACGCGTGAGGGGGGTCCAAATGGGCCGAACGAAGTCGGAATGACCTGAAATCAGATGAAAAATACTTGTGAGTGATTTATGAAGTGGTCAAGCAGACGGCACGTCAATCGGACGTGCCGTGTGCCCGCGGTGACCGACAACGCAGTTCTGGTGTCATAAACGGCCAAAACGGGCGTCAAACGGTCAAATTCATAGCGGATGACCTCAGATTGACCTGAAACCACCGTGCGACATTCTAATTATTATTGATGACGTGTACACATAGACGGAACGTCAATCAGACGTTCCATGTGCCCGCGGTGACCGACAACGCAGTTCTGGTGTCATAAACGGCCAAAATACTGTCCATTTTAAACAAAATAGAGACACTTTGAGTGGTGTCGGCCACACCGCACCTCAGATTGAGCTGGCATTGACTCGTACACGTCACATATGACCCATGGATCGTTCTCCTAAAGTTTCAATAGAAACTGAATGCGTTTGGTCGGTTTTCCGTATGTCATTTTTTGTTTTCACTAAAAATGAAGTCCATTTTAAACAAAATAGAGACACTTTGAGTGGTGTCAGCCACACCGCGCCTCGGATTGAGGTGGAGTTGACTCGTACACATCACATATGACCCATGGATCGTTCTCCTAAAGTTTCAACAGAAACTGAATGCATTTGGTCGGTTTTCCGTACGTACTTAAAATACTATCCATTTTAAACAAAAGAAAGTCACTTAGAGTGGTCCCGACCACACCGCATCTCGTATTTAGGCGGGGATGACTCGTAAACGTCTCAAATGACCCCTGGATCGTTGTCTTAAAGTATCAACACAATCCGAAGGCGTTTGGCCGGTTTTCCATATGCCAGTTAAGGTTTTTCACTTAAAATGATGTCCTTTTGAAACAAAAGAAATACACTTTGAGTTGTTCCGACCACACCGCGCCTCGGATTGAGGCGGGGTTGATTCGTACACGTCACATATGACCCATGGATCATTTTCCTAAAGCATCAACACATTTCGAATGCGTTTGGTCAGTTTTTCGTATGTCACTTTTTGTTTTCACTTAAAATCTTATGGAAATTCATATAGAATATTTTTATATCATATTTAGTATGGATTAGATTTTAGTTGATCGTGCTATGAAACATTTCAGAGCTAATGAAATTAAGGATGGTGGAGGGGCTGTCCAGGGGGCTATCCGGGGGGGCTGTCCGGTGGGTGTCCGGGGGGCTGTCCGGGGACCAAGGAGGAGGGTGGGGGGATGTGCGGGGTCTGTCCGGGGGGTGTTTGGGGGTTGTTCAGGGGGTTGTCCGGGGTTGTTCAGGGGGCTGTCCGGGGGTTGTTCAGGGGGTTGTTCAGGGGTTGTTCAGGGGTTGTTCAGGGGGTTGTCTGGGGTTGTTCAGGGGGCTGTCCGGGGGGTGTTTGGGGGGTTGTCTGGGGTCCAAGGGGTAGGGTGGGGGGTTGTCCGGGGGGGCTGTCCGGGGGGCTATCCGGGGTCCAGGGTGGAGGGTTGGGGGCTGTACGGGGGGCTGTCCAGGGGGCTGTCCGCGGGGCTGTCCGGGGGATGTTTGGTGGGTGTTCGGGGTCCAAGGGGGAGGGGGGGTTGTCCAGGGTCCAAGAATGAGGGGGGTTGTCTAGGGAGTTCTCAAACACACAACCACTAAAAGACAACAACATCCATAAAAACAGACAATATATAAAAATAACTCAACTCCAATACTATACTATGAGTCTAGATAAAACCGACAACTAGAATAGATTAAACATCAAATCTCTGTAATATAAGTCAAAAATGTAACGGATCAATATGTCCCACATCAGCATCACCATCACCATCATCATCATCATCATCACCCTCGTCATCGTCCTCCTCATCGTCCTTACCCTCCACAGTGCCTTCCTCCTCGCCTTCGCCCTCCTCCTCACCCTCTTCATCTCCCTCCTCTTCCGCATCAGACTCCTCGCTATCATCATCTTCAAGCTGGACATCGGCCTGACCACCACTGGAACTGCCACCTGGTGCACCATATATAGAATGTATCGACGACATGTATTCATCAATCGCTGGGTTGGCCTCTGATAGAAGTGTTGGATGTAGAACTTCAATAAATTTCATAAATGCACTGTTTTCCCTAGTAGTATGTTCTGCCGTCTCTGTGGCCCTTTTCTTAGCCTGTTCTACTTGTGCCCTAACTTGCTGCAGATTGGTGGCACTACAACTCGTACCTGAGGCAGGCCAATACCTCGTCAGGGCTATCCTAGGTTGGCAGCGTACTCTGCCAGAATGATCCTCTCCCAACACCTGATGTAAGTGATCAGATGGCCCAAAATTGTCTGCTTCTTGGGCATCGAGGGCCTCTAAAGCATCCTATTACAAATATAAATATATTATTAAGTTACGAAATAGATATTAAAATATAAAATCAACATAATAAATATTTTATCAAAACATGTTATAATGAAAATAAATATTGCTATAAAAATTTGTTAGGGTTTTATAAATATACCTGCGCTACTCTGATCAATGAGTGGTGTCGGATCCACAGAACCTGATGGAACACCCTCTGGTGGAACATGAGTCGAAGACGATGGAATATAAAAGCTCGGAGAGACAGAAGTAGAAGGAAAAGAAGATGGAACAGCTGTATGACCTGATGCTGACTGGGGAGTGGGAATCATCATGGGATGTGAAAATTATGGGGCAGAAGATGCAGAAGGTAGCGAAAACATGGGAGGCCTAAATACCCCGTGTGTCCCTAACGACACACCGGGATCAGAATGTGGGAAGGCTGAAATGTCAGTGGGAGGGGCAGGGTCTAGTCGGGCACGCGCAGCTCTACGTCCACCTCTGGTACGAACCCTCCTCGTACCACCGGCCTGAGTACTAGGACCAGTACTAGGCTCCTCATCGAATAACTGTCGACGTAATGGTGGATCTTACAAAAAAGTTTACAAAAAAAATTAATCACATGACATTATATATTCTGTATGTATATATATATATATATATATATATTTGAAATAAAGTACTCACTGTAGGCACTAATGGTGGAATGCCCATCTCCTCCATCCGATGATTGTTCTCCGCCATTTTTTTTCTTCGTCTCTCTTCAATTGGCTGCATTACCTGCATTTGAAAACAAATATGTAATTAATTAGAAATAGAAAATTAATGTGTAAACCAAAAAACTAAATCTATGAGGGAATGAGGGGATTCATGGGTAATTTAGCTATCAATTATTTTAGAAGAGCTTAAATGAATTTAATAAAACATACAAGTTGTAATGTTCACCAAGTTAGAAATATTGTTTGATTTGGTTTGAATACAGTTCAATTCCAAATTAGAAAATGCAATTCAAATAAAACAGCAACCAATAAACATTGAAAATTCACATAACGGTCAAGTCAGCTAAAACATATTTGTGATCAATACTAAATAAATATGAATATTACAAACCTTAACAACCCAACTCGAGGTAAACCAAAAGAATTGAGAACATGGATGAATGATTCTATATATTTCCAACCACAACTTCAGGTTCACAATCAACTCTGACAATTGAGCTATTGGAGTCATCAATAGAAATAAATGGATTGGTTCCAATGGCAATAGGGACAGTGTCAATTCCATCATCAGCATCATCAAAAATATGTCTTGGCATTACTTCAACTATGAAACCAAATTCAGGTTGAAGTTGATCTTTGACATAAAAAACTTGTTTATCCATTGATGCCAACACATATGGTTCTTCGGTAGCAAGAGTGAGGGTCATATGAATTACTCAAAATCCACAATCATCAATAAATGTGCCATGTCTCGTCATCGAATCAAACCAATGGCATTTCATCATTGTGACTTGTCCATGAGAGTAATAATCCAATATTATTATTTTATCAACGACTCCATAATAACCCATGTTTTCAAGTCGCGGTCTACTATCTGATGCATTGGCATAACAATCTGTTGTGGCAGTAACCATAATACCATCATGTTGTGTTCTAATGTTTTTGGCTCGTTCAGTGACAATAAATCGGTAACCATTGATAACAATTGATTTACAGTCTCAAACCACGGTATTAGGACCAAAAGCCAAAGCTCTTATTTCCTCAGAGACAGAGTCAACATACAAACTCAATACCTACAATAAAAATGACAGTTAAACTTAAGTAAATATTGAAATAATTAATTTAAATAGTAATATTTTTACCTTCAATTTTAACCAAGCAGAAAACTCTTAGCTATGGAAAGTATCTCTCCTTCTCAAAGATAAAGAACTATGCTTCCTATTTATCATTGTTTTATGTTCCCTGTAGATAAAAAAATATGAATAGTTTAACAGATATATATGTGAGATATACATATTCAATTTTGTTACCTGATATAGTCATCGAACAAATCACAGTTGAACAAAACTTTGTGATGTGCCATCTCCCGCTCTTCATGGATTAATGTCTTCAATGTATATGATCCAGGAATTCATCCTGTTTGAGGAAGTGATGGAAAACTGGGTTCAATTTTCTCATATTGTTCTTCTTCATTTCACATTGGTCTGTTCATTCTTGTAGTAAGATCAGACAAATACATTGAACAGAAATCCATACATTCTTGAGCTAAGTAACCTTTCATGATAGAACCTTCGGGATGATTCTTGTATCGAACATAAGACATTAATGTGAACATATTTATTTTAGTTGGATACATCCAACGAAAAGAAATTGGTCCTCCGAGAAGTATTTCAGTTGGAATATGGATAGTCAGATGTAGCATGCATGTGAAAAATGATGGGGGAAATATTTTCTCCAACTCACACAAAATTAATGGGGCATCTGTCAACATTTTTTGCAAGAAAGACTTGGAAAACTTCTTATCACAAAGATCTCTAAACAAATGGCACAACCGAATAACACCCACCCTTACATTATTGGAAAAAAGACGACAGATTGCTATTGGAAGCAACTCATGCAGTAGAACGTGACAATCATGAGTCTTCAAAGATTTTAGCTTCAACTCTCTTCTGTTGACCCGTTTAGATATGTTGCTTGAATAGCCATCAGGAACTCTAATAGTCTCTAATACTTCCAAAAATTGTTTTTTTTTCAGTAGGTGTCATCACATAAGAAGAACATGGAAGTTGCCATTTATTTTCACTGATACGCACAGGATGCAAGTCTGGTCTGATGCCCCAATCCACCAAGTCACGTCGAGATTGTAAATCATATTTTTTCTTCCCCTTGACATTTAGAAGAACTGAAAGAAACATTTCACATATATTATTTTCAATATGCATTACGTCTAAGCAATTATGTAGCAAATTGGTTGACCAATAAGGAAAATCAAAAAAGATACTCCTCTTCCTCCAATTGTAACAGGTTTCTATGGAAACATTCTTTCTCTTTCCAGATTTCATTTGAACCTTCCCGAACGAATAACTGAAATCTTTCAATTCATTAAGCACATCAGTTCCAGACATACACTGAGGTGGATCATCGGTCTCTATAGTATTATCAAATCTTCGGCGATTCATTCTATATGGATGATCCTTTGGAAAAAATCGTCGATGTCCCATAAAACTGAAACTACAACGATGTTTCAGTCTTCTGGATCATGTATTCTTCATACAAACTGGACATGACAGTTTTCCCTTCGTGCCCCATCCAAACATCATTGCATAAGCCGGAAAATCTTTGATCATCCACATAAGCGCAGCACGCATCTGAAATATGTCTTTCGAACATGCATCATATGTGCGCACACCCACATCCCAAAGATGTTTCAACTCTTTTATTAAAGGTTGCATGTATACATCAATATCAATGCCGGGATCAGAAGGACCAGATATGAGTATACTCATGAAAGTGAAAGATTTTTTCATACACAATGATGGGGGAAGATTATAAATGTGTATAAAAACTGGCGATGTGCTGTGCGAAGTAAGCATCTTCCCAAACGGATTAAAATCGTCGCATGAAAGACCCGACCTCACATTACGCATGTCAGCTGCAAAATCAAGATGTCGAGCATCAAATCTCTACCATGCAAATCCATCTGCAGGATGAACCAACTCATCATTAGTCTTCTTTCTCTTAGTATCATGCCATCTCATTTTTATTGATATGTCATCAGACATAAAAAGATTTTGGAGTCTGGGGATCAATGGAAAGTGCCACATTACTTTCTGTGGAACGCGGGATGGTGTTCCATCAGATTTTGACTTCCAGCGGGATGTGCCACATTTTATACATTCATTTCGTTCAGCGGTTTCTTCCCAGAATAAACTACAATCTTTCGGGCAAGCATGAATTTTGTTTCTGGAAAATCAAAGTTCTTCAACTAACTTCCATGCCATATAGTGGTTTGAGGGAATATCTACATCATCTGGAAGTAAATCTTTCAAGAGGGTAAGAATGTAATCGATTGCTGTATTAGAAATCCCATACAAAGTTTTTCCATGAATCAATCGGATTAAAAATTACAGCTTTTTCATTTTATCGCATTGTCGATATACTGGAGTCGTGGCAGCATCATTCAATTTTTTCACCCTATCAATATCATCATTTTCACTAGATTCATCAGTTTTCCTCATATCGACGTCTTCTTGAGTCGAAATCCTTTCTTTTTCATGATGACGAATAAACGGAAACCGATCATCTAACAAATTCTCCATTCCATTCCTTTCATTTCGATCATCACCAATTTGAGATTTAATTTTCTCCCCATTGTGATACCACACAAAGTAGTTTTCTTGAAAACCATTTTTGGTTATGTGGTAGCTGACTTCTTCACGACTCAACCAAGGTCTACCAACACAATTGGAACATGGGCAGTGTATGCGACCACTATCTGAAACATTGTGAAATGAAAAATCTATAAATCTCTCCAAATTGTTTTGAAAATCGCTTGAGATACGATCGGTTTCATACATCCAACTTCTTTCCATCCTGTAAAAAGATTTCATATAAGTCATTTTGTCATAAACAATTCAATAGGATTGAACTGTAATAGAAAATATATTTAAGTAAATGATAAAGGAAGAAAATAATTATGGTATCAACTACACATGTGAAAGAAACATACTAATGTGTTATTGAAAAAATGTAAAACCAACAAGAACTTAATGTGTTATGACATCAGAGCATGCCTCATCCCATAACCATATTAGTAGGGTATACTCATATGTGATTTACCTTTTTGAATTAATATGCACTTCCTCACCAGGTACCTGAGTAGATTTCATAGATATAATCATCTCACATCCTGTAAGGCTTCCATTATGTATGATCTGCAGAATAATTTGAGTGATCATGAATCATGCATGGGATCTTCCCATGATCACTATAGATTATGAGAAGGAATAATGATAGGTCACGTGAAGAACATCAAACACATATTTTAGATAATTTGAGACATAATATAATAAAATAATGTATAAATCTATGGAATTTGGGATAAAAGGATGGATGAAATACTAAAATATGAGAGACTAAGGTGAAGGAAATATATGTTGACCCTAATTTTCATAACATGCATCACCTATGAAATTTTGTTGCACTAGGAAATTTCATCATGTTCACAATACATTCCATTGGAAACCTATTTTGATCATTTGATGTCCCCTTGACATGTCAAATAAAATCAGATGGCACCCATGAATATGCCACCCTTGTAATGAAAAGCCTTTAATTCTCACCATACAGACTACATGTTTTCTAATAGATATGTATCTCCTTCTATATAGGGGAATCAATACATATTATCTCAGTCTCATATTAAATGTCAGGAATGTTAGATGGCTCCCTTAACACCCTCCAGGCACACCAACTAGGTCATGTGATGTCCTCAAATCATGTCACTATGGACATAAATCACCCTTCAAGACATGTCACACTGACGCTAGAGTTTCCCTCCCAGTGTGTCAAACATGTCTTTTGATGAAAATGGAGAAGATCACCAAAATCAAGAGATTCCCTACAGGAATTACATCAATGATCATGAAATTGCTTCTAGGATCAGCCAGTCAGGACTTGTGATGTACTCCAAACATTCCGTCCTTGATCATTAGAGAAACATCAGACAATCCACCGTACCCCCCTGGACACCCCGTACCCCCCCCCCCCCCGGGATAGCCCCGCCCACCCTCCTAAACAGCCTACACCCCCTCCCCTACAACCCCACCACCACCACCTAGACATACCACCCCCCTGGACACCCCACACACCCCTCCCCCACCAGGACACCCCACCCAGACCCCCTGGACAGCCCATACCCCCTGGACAGCCCCGCCCACCCCCGTGGATAGCCTTTCCCACCCCCCGTGGACAGCCCCGCCCACCCTCATGGACAACCCACCCACCCCCGTGGACACCCCCTACCCCCTAGACAGCCCAACCACCCCCGTGGATAGCCCACCCACCCCCCTCGACACCCCTTCTCCCTATAGACAGCCCCTCACCCCCTTGGATAGCCCACCCACCCCCCTGGACACCCCTACCCCCCGTGGCCAGCCCACCCACCCCCCTGGACAGCCCGCCCACCCCTCCTTGACAGCCCGACCACCCCCGTGGACAGCCCTTCCACCCTTGTGGACAACCCGCCCACCCCCGTACCCCCCTAGACACCCCGTACCCCCATGGATAGCCCCGCGCACCCTCCCAAACAGCCCACACCCCCCTCCCCTGCCACCCCACCACCACCACCTAGACATACCACCCACCTGGAATGTGTAGAAATAACATAAAAATACATGATATATAGATAGCACAAAATACTCAACCTATGGGTTCACATTAACTACATAATCACACACTTTACTACTACCATAAAACACATAAACCACACCACCACCACACAAGACGCATAGCATTTCTCACATTCATTTATAAGCCACTTCATTCACACTTACATTGTCCATTCATTTAATGTTAAATTAATTAAATCCATTTACCACACATCCATTTCTATTCCATCTCATTTATTTAATATCTTGTTTTTTTGTTTTAACAGCATAATTTATTCCATAGATAACCAGGAAACTAATAAAACCACCACAAAACAACTCACCATCTCACAATAACCATCGACACCATGTTACATCGACCAACCATCTCACCAAAACAACCACATATCACAATAAAAATATTGCACATCACAAACCACCACACAACCAAAACCACCTCACCACATTATACACCACAACTTCATCACATAACACCTCCACACGACACAACACCACCACACATCATCACTATCATACAACTTCACATGACACATCCATGCCCACTAACCATCACATTACATCATCACATATCACAATGCCCAACTGGTCACCTCAATCCCCATAAAACAGCCTACAACATACAATGAAACACATCAAAAAACCTCTCATAGAGGCAACATACCCCAACTTCCACAATTTATTTATTCAAGGTCTTTTATTACATTACCCCTTTATTTAGCATGGAAATTATAACACAACTGATATTCCAGGGGAAACTAATTAATTAACAAAATATTTATTCATTTCACAATTTTACACGGTGAAATCACATCAAAATCCAGAATTAAAACTAAAATTTTAGATCAATAACAATAAAAACAAGGTACCATATGTGTATAAAGAAAAATTTACTTGATTTGAGATGATTCAAATGGGTTTTCACCTATTCGGATGGGGGATTTGGAGAGTAGCAGAGAGCTGTAGGTGGATTGATAACTTAAAACTAAAATACTAAAGAAATAACAATAAAAATAAGGAAGTATATGTGTATAAATGAAAAGATACCTAATTTTAGATGGTTTTCACCTCTTCGGATAGGGTATTTCGCGAGAGGAGAGCGGTGGAGCGGATGAAATTAGGTTTCCGTGCGAATGGGGGAGAGCAGCCCTGCGGCTGGATTTGGGGGAAATAATTCCCAATAGTTTTTAAGAACCGTTGGGAAAGAGATGCTAAGGACCCCTTTACCAACGGTTTGAGGAAACCGTTGGCAAAGGGGTGACCCTTTCCCAACGGTTCAACAGAACCGTTGTTAAAAGGGTGATTAACACACCCATTTACCAACGGTTTGAAGAAACCGTTGGCAAAGGGGTGTCTTTTCCCATCCGTTCATTGAAACCGTTGGGAAAGGCTTTCTTAATCCTTCAAGCCCAACGGTTTTAGCAAACCATTGGTAAACACCCGTTGGGAAAAACAGCATTTCCAGTAGTGTCAGTAGCTACATCTAATCATCTCTATCTCCTTACGAAGTGTATACTTGTCTGATCTGAGTCTTGATTCTCAATAAATATCATTGATGTGGTTGACTTGTTTTTCTGTGTGGACTGGGTTGTGCCTTCCTATCTGGACTGGGTTGTGCTTTCCTATGTGGAATGGGTTGTGGTTGGGCTCAGGAGCTAGATCCGAACTGTAACTGATGACTTAGGTATATGTATGGGCATATACTTATGTAGAGTTGTTTGATAATTCTTGATTGTATCTTTCCATGTGGTTTATCCAGCGTGGATTCTGAGAGACCATCGGGGGTCTGAGGATCCCTACTAAGTATCGTATACTCACCCCTGAATAATCTATGCTTGCACTACATTGTGTTGGATGCAGGTGACATACATCACTGATCAGGGTGGAGTCTTGTGGAGCGGGATGGTACCCGGAGGTGGACCACTTGGCGGGATGTACACGGAGCGAACGGTCGGACTCAAGGAGCCGAGGGACTCTCTGTACCCACCCTTCAGGTTGGATTTCAAGAGGACGACTCAGTGTTTCTGTTTTTCTTATTGTTATTGCACTTTCCTTTCAGTTGTACTGTACTTTCAGTTGGGTTTGTATACTGGCCCATTTACTTTTTTTTCAAGCACTTACCTTGTACTCAGTTTTACTTAGTGTTTACTTCGCTTGCGTACTCGATTGTTTATGTTACTTCATAAAGGCAATGCCTTCCCTTATTTTGGGATTTACGCCTTTGGTGATAGTCTTCAGCCCCTGGCCTATTGAAGGCAGGCTTGGGGTAGTCACGGAACAAGCCTCAAAGACAGGTAAAGACGACTACGGGAGCAGACTCGACGATTACACACTAGTGCCGGCAGTGTGAGATTACTCTAGGAGGTGAGAGCTTCGGCTGGGATCTTCTTGTAGCGGCGACGAGGAATTACGACGTCATCTTGGGTATGGACTGGTTATCTATAGCCCATGCTCAGATCGACTGTATTAGGTGCAAGGTGTGGTGTGTCCACACGGATGGGACCAGGTTCACCTTCACCTTCGAGAAGGGAACCTTCACAACACAGGATGGACTCACGCAGAGGAGAGGGCAGCCGATCACACATTAGTTGGCTAGTCTCATCCTCAGAGTAGTTGACGTGCGGAGTCCAAGTTTTCCTATAGTGGTGGATCTGTATGCGGACATTTTTTCTGATGAACTTCCAGGATTACCTCCTCACAGGGAGGTAGATTTATATATAGACCTGTACCCTAGGACATCACCGATATCCACTCCGGCGTATCGGATGGATCCCACCGAGCTTCGTGAGCTACGGGTACAGCTGGAGGACTTATAGGGGAAAGGTTTCATCCGACCTAGTGTTTCACCCTGGGCTTCTCCATTCCTATTCACCAAGAAGGCGGATGGGGGCTTGTGTCTGTGTGTCGATTACCGTCGCCTGAGCCAGGTGGCCGTGAGGAACAAGTATCCTCTTCCGAGGATTGACGACCTCTTTGATCAGCTCAAGGGGGAACATTGCTTCTCGAAGATAGACCTCATGTTAGGCTATCATCAGCTCCGAGTTCGGGATGAGGATGTGTATAAGATGGCCTTTTGGTGTCGGTATGACCACTATGTGTTCTTGGTCATGCCCTTAGGTGCGACCAACGCTCCAGCAGTGTTCATGAGTCTCATGAACAAGATCTTCCCGCCCTACCTCGATCATTTTTTCATAGTCTTCATTGACGACATACTGATTTACTCGACGTCCAAGGAGGAGCATGCCTACCACCTACAGGTTTAACTGGATACACTCTGAGAGCACCAGCTTTATGGTAAGCTCTCTATGTGCCAGTTCTGGCTATGAGAGGCTCACTTCTTGGGGCACGTCATCTCAGAGGTGGGAGTTTCAGTGGATCCCGTGAAGGTTGAGGCGGTACATTCTTGGGAGCCACCCAGGAGCGTGATGGAGATGCAGAGTTTCCTAGGTATGGATGTGTACTATCGGAGATTTTTTCCATACTTCTCCAGAGTTGTAACATCACTTACATCATTGAGAAAGAAAGGGAAAACCTTCGTGTGGTCAAACAGATGTCTGCAGAGCTTTCAGGAGCTCAGGCAGAGATTAACCAGTGTGCCCATCTTGAGGCAACCAGAGGAGGGTGTAGGGTACGTAGTTTACTGCGATGCATAAGGGAAAGTTCTTTGGTGTGTCCTGATATAGGAGCGAGCAGTGATTGCTTACGGTTCATGATAGTTGAGGCAGCACGAACAGAACTATTCCACCCATGACCTGGAGTTAACAGCAGTGGACTTCGCCTTGAAGATGTGGCGAAACTATCTGATGGGCGAGTGCTTTACAGTCTACTCTAACCACCAGAATCTCAGGTAAATTTTCTCACAGAAGGACCGGAACCTGAGATAGAGGTGATGTCTTGAGTTCCTCCTGGATTCTGACTTTGAGATTGCCTATACTCCTGAGAAGGGGAAAGTTGTGGATGATGCTCTCAGCAGGAGATCGGGCATTAAGCTACTTGGACAGGCGATAGAGTAGTTATCCGCTTTGCAGATATTCTTCATGGATAGTGATGGGGCATACTATCTACATTCCCTCATAGTCACTCCTCCAATTATTCAGTGGGTCAGAGAGGAAAAGTGTGGATACGTTGACTGTGAGGTGCGACGTGCTCAGATATCCTTAGGGCTAGCACCCGATGGATTTTCTGAAGGCGGGGAGCACGTCATCCTCTTCTAGGGACGTACCATGGTACCAGTTGCACTGCAGGAGGAGGTTCTAAGGGAGTTCCACACTTCTCCTCTAGCATTACATCCTTGATTAGTGAAGATGTATCAGGACCTCAGATGACAGTACTAGTGGCCAGGTTTGAAGAAGGTTGTGGTAGATTTCGTTTCTCGATGCCTCACTTGCCAGCAAGTGAAGGCAGAGCTCCTGGTACATTTAGGACTGGTATATCCCTTAGAGGTCTCAAAGTGGAATTGGGATGGGATATCCATGGATTTCATGATGGGGCATCCATGTACTTCCAGAGGACACGACACTATCTGGGTGATCTTAGAACGACTCTCCAAGTCGGCCCACTTCATATCGATCAGATAGCAGGGCTCAGTAGAGAGAATAGGACGCCTCTACGTTTAGGAGATTTTACGGCTTCATGAAGTGCCATCGTCTATCATATCTGATCAAGATGCTCACTTTACATCGCGGTTTTGGAAGGGGTTACAGGAGGATTTCGGAACCTAGCTACGCCTGAGCACTACTTTTCACCCTCAGACGGATGGCTTGACGGAGAGGACCATTTAGACACTCGAGGACATGCTCCGTGCAAGTGTCTTTGACTTTGGTCGCAGTTGGGAGGATCAACTACCCTTGGTGGATTTTTTTTACATCAACAGCTACCACTACACCATCATGATGGCACCATACGAGGCACTATACAGCCGACCTTGTAGATCAACTCAGTGCTAGACTGACCCAGGGGAGTCAGCACTCGTAGGACCAGAGAGGGTTCGGGCTATGAAAGAGAAGGTTTCAGTCATCCAGGAGTGGATGAGGACTGCACAGAGGAGACAAAAGTCCTATGCTGATAGGAGGTGGAGACCACAGGAGTTCGAGGATGGAGACCACTTTTTCTTATGGGTCTCACCTCAACGTGGGTTTCAGAGACTTGGATAGGGAGACAAGTTATCTCCATGCTTCATTGGACCTTTTCCGGTCCTCAGCAGGGTAGGTGAGGTGGATAACCTCCTAGCCCTTCCACCTCAGTTTCACTGGGTGCAAAAAGTCTTCCACTTATCTCAGCTGAGGAGATACGTGCACGACCCGACACACATCATCGACCACGAGGAGCTAGACATCAATGACGGGGTGACTTTTACAGAGATCCCAGTGGAGATCGAAGATCAATAGGATCAGGTCCTATGCGGACAGTCGATACCTCTGGTGCACATTCGTTGGTAGCACGGGAACCTCCAGGAGAGCACATGGGAGCGGGAGGCTCAAATACATGCTCAGTACCCTCATTTGTTCCCCTAGTTTATGTTGTAGATTTATGGGGACGTAAAGCCCTGAGGCAGGATTAATTTAAAGACCTGGAAATTGCAAGGATTTTTTTAATACTTTGGAATTTTATGAGTCTGTGGCTTCTGACGGTGTTTGATTCTGAGGCCCGGTGTTCTCAGAATCAATTTTCGAAGTTTAGCTCAGGTACGTTCAGTGAATGAACGAGCGGGTTTTTATAACTTTTGAACAGGTGCAAGGAATAAAACTTTGACGGCACTGATGAACTCGCAGCACCTGTAATTGATAAAGAGGATCTTTATTGATGATGTGTTTGCTTGGGAGAAGTTATTAAAAAAATGTGGATTAATAAAGAATTGAATAAAAATTGCACAACAATTTTTATATTGTAAAGTGGTTCTTCCGTCCCATGGGTAGTTAATAGTGCGGACCACAGCCACTTAACTACCCAAGTGTGGGTGTTAGAGAGGTGGGTCCCACACTACCCCCACCATTTAATTCCCTCTTAACAAGTTAATAAACTAGTCATTAATTTGGAAAAACTCCTTTAAATTACACCTCAACCCATTAAATTATGTCAACCCATAATTTAATGAGGAACCTTCCATTTCCCCCTTTTAATTTAAACTGGAAATGCGTTTAATTATGGGGAACCTTCTCTCTCCCTCCATTAATTAAATGTCAACACATTTTAATTAGTGTGGTGAATTATTTATGGAGATTTTCTTTGTGTATAATAAAATAATAGGGGGGAACCTATTATTTTATCAGTGGGAGAGAATCGTTATGCGAGGAAGAACACCAGCCTCCAATGAAGAATGACGAAGAACGCCGACCTCCAACGAAGAATGAAGAAGAAAGCAGGTTCCTCAGAGATCGATGACGTGCCACCAATCCTCTTCCCTGTGGCCAGAGAGGAGACGTTGCTTCCTCCTCGACGCGCCCCTACGACGCCTACGATCCTCTTCTACACGACGTCATGTACCGCGACGCCGATGATCATCTTCATTGTTGAGGTAGGGGTTTTAGGTTTAAATTTTTCATGTGATTTTTATACCCTCGATAGGGCGTTCTTTATTGATGGTGGTTTTTTTAAAACCACTAACGCGGTGGGTGCGGACTAATTAACACGTCTGAAACCACCGATGTTTTGTTCATGATGTGCACAACCCTTGTACACGATGAAACGATACCAGTTTGGCGATTGAAGGTTGTCGTAGTGATGTACGGGTCCCGAGATGACTGCAGGTGCAGACAAGAGCAAGAACGGACCACCAGAACGACTCCGGTGGCCCATAGAAATCACCGGCGGCGCCCCGGTGCGCCGCCGGCAGGAGCCCGCTGTGGCTGAAGCCGCAGCGGTAAGGGGCTGCATCCCGCGACCGCGAGGGATCCGAGGGAGATGCGGAGCTAGGCACTGTGTCTGCAAGAACAAAGGGGGGGACCACGTCCCCCCTACTCAGCTGCCCGGCCAAGCCAACGCACCCCCCGGTCGAGATCGGGAGGTTCACATGGATCGGGCCGGGCCACACCCTACCGGGCCGGACCCGGGCCCGGGTCGGACCGGGTCCAGACCCCCCCACTTCGGACTAATTTTTTCCTTTTTCTCATAACATATGCTACGGACCTCCGATCGATGCACCTTCAGTTGAGAAGGAATCCTTGGATGGAGGCCATCTTTTTGGTATATTACAATTGAGGTTTCGGCAATGTTTGTGTATGGACGGGATGGTTCGAACTCGAAACCAACCGGGCCCTTAGAGTAGAAACAATTATATCACATGGACCGGGCATCCGATTAACGTGTCTTCAATTGCGTTGGGATCCTTTTGTTGAGACGATCCTTTTGGCTTACTTCGCATGAGGTTTGGACACAGCTGGAGTATGGTTGGGTTGGTTTTAGCTTTAAAAACCAATCGGGCCCCTGGAACGGAATAGCTAATAACTCTCAGACCGGGCGTCCGATTGACGCACCGTATGTGGTGTTGGGTTTCATTTGATGAGACAGAACTTTTGGATACATCAAATCTGGACGTCATTATAGTTGATGTATCGACCCCCTTGGCTCGAGGAGCGGACCCTCTCGGAATCGAGCGTGCTGTGTGAGAGAACCCTAGAGATGGCTGCGACTATGATGATGACGACTGCACTTGGATCCTCCGTGGGTTCGGTAGCAACATCGACTGTACTTGGATCCTCCATGGGTTCAGCAGCGATGATGACCATACTGGAATCCTCCATCGGTTCGATGAAGATGACTACTGTTCTTGTATCCCATGTGGGTCTGGAAGTATTGACTCTGTACTTGTATCCTATGTGGGTCCGGCAGAGTAGCTGTTCTTGTATCCTTTGTGGGTCTGACATCTTAGCTGGTCTTGTATCTTCTGTGGGTCCGACAGCCCAGATGAATCAGTAGCTACGTCTGATCATCTCTATCTCCTTACGAAGTGTATACCTGCGTGAGCTGAGTCTTGATTCTCAATAATTATCATTGATGTGGTTGACTTGTCTTCCTTTATGGACTGGGTTGTGATTTCCTGTGTGGACTGGGTTGTGCTTTCCTATGTGGACTGGGTTGTTCTTGGGCTGGGGAACTGGAGTTGAACTGTAACTGATGAATTAAGTATATGAATGGGCATATACCTAAGTAGATTAGTTTGATACTTTGTGAATGTATATTTCCTTTTTGGTTTATCCTGCATGGATTCTGAGAGAACTTCGGGGGTCTTGGGGTTCCTACTGAGTATCGTATATTCACCTCTGCATGGGCTATGCCCGCACTATATTGTGTTGGATGCAGACGACAGACAACACTGGTCGAGGTGGATGATTGTGGAGTGGGAAGGTACCCGAAGGTGGACCACTTGGTGGGACGTACACGGAGCAGACAGTCAGACCCGAGGAGCTGAGGGACTATCTGTACCCACCCTTCCGGTGGGATTTCCGAAGGATGACTCAACATTGTTGTTTTTCTTACTATTGTTGCACTTTCCTTTCAGTTGTACTGTACTTTCAGATGGGATTGTATACTAGCCCATTTACTTTTTTCAGCACTTACCTTGTACTTAGTTTTACATAGTGTTTACTTCGCTTGCGTACTCTGTTGTGTATGTTACTTCATAAAGGCAATGTCTTCCCTTATTTTGGGATTTACTCCTTTGGTTCTTGTCGCCAGCCCCTGGCCTATGGAAGGATGGCTTGTGGTAGTCACAACACGGGCCCGAGGATGTGTCGTGACAAAATATGGTTGCATTCTATTCTCAGTTCACGGATAAAATGGAATATGTATTAGTGATTTACTATTCTATATTGTTTACACACATCCTTTTCAGTTTATCAATTACATGGAATGTTTGTTTAGTAATTTCCATTGAATAATTACTACTCTCATTGATTCATTTTTTATTCTACAATACTTTACAGTACTGAGAATTTGATCTCTTCCTTATTTTTCTCTTTCCCGGGAATCATATAAGTGTTCTATGAGTGATGAAAAATGTTATTGTATATATATTAAACTTATTATCCTTGATGTAAAAAAATATTTTGTCATTAGTTTATTTATTTATAATAAAAAACACATGTATGTGTATGGTTGACCATAATAAATAAAATATTATATCCTTCTCAATTTTATTCCTTACAATCATTCTAATATAATGGTATTAGAAACTAGATATGGGATCGCTAGGATTGGGTCACTGTATGTTTCCTATTATTTAAATTTAAAATCAAACACTTAACATAAAAATATTTTATCATTTATCATTCTTATTACCTAAAATAATTTATAATGTTATATATCATGTTTTTTAAAGTGTGTGATTGATCCATTAATTAGAGGAATTTTTATAGCTTTTCTCTAGGAATTTAAAGGATCAAGGGTATACCATTTTCCAGTAGTTAAACATTATAATAATAATAACCTTAATTCATCTTTTGGTATACATCCTGATGAAAAAGAAAATGTAGATAATATTTCTATTCACCACTGTGTTATTTTAGTATGGTGAGGCTATAATAGTTGGGTTAGATATAGTTGGAGATATGATAAACTGTTTAAAGTTTATTCCAAGATTTCATAAGGATTGCTCAGTATAGAAAAAAACTATATACATAATAGATAAATAGGTTTTAGGATTTTTCAATTTGAAATCATCTGCAGATTTGAGTATCCCATCAATGTATATATTAAATTTATACTAATGAACGTGTTGTTTCATCAAGATTTATTATTCTATTTGAATATGTTAAATGGATTCTATAGGTACCATATCATTATAAACCACCTTATAAATTTAAAATTGTTTAGAAAATTTTTAATTTTTCATATCATTAGTTGAATTATCATAACAATCCAGATGTGATTGATTTATGTGATGTAGATATCCTGGATGGTGCGAACATTATAGATTATCTTGGTAAAATTTTGGAATACTATGGGAAAGGCAGGAATGGATGTGTTATTCCATTAATGTGCGTTCTTCGAAGACATGGAATCATGTAATAGAACACTTTAGAGAAGGAATCCCAGATAATATTATGGTATCCAAATTTTTTGAGTTATTTTTATTATATTAATATGTAATGATTTTAAAAAATAATATTTAATTATGTGTTTTAATCCACTTATTATGATTATTGTTGAAGATATCCAAAAAATCAAATTTCTATAGGAGGTGGTGATTTGGAGACCTAGATTTTGATATATTGGGAGATTGATTTTTTTGATTTATTATTTAATAATGATATAATTGAAATTTTATATTTTAATGAATACATTTCTTATCATTACATTTTATTCTCTATGACGTGTTTACTGCTGAGAAGTGATTTCGTAAATTAATAAGGGGAAGGGTTTTACCGATTATGTTTTACTCAGAAATGAAATTTCATAATTATTTTATTATGCAATTACTTTATTTTGGATTATATTTATTAAATAAATTTTGTAGAATGTGTGATATTTTTATTGTTTTCGAAATTATATAGAGAATTTAAGGGAAATAAATAAATTTTTTTAGATTTAATGTTAGAGGAATTTTATAGGGTGTTTGATATGAGTTAATGGAATGATTAATAAATAGTAATTCTATGCAATGATTATTAAAATTATTAGTAATTAATTTAACAATCCATTTTCCATGTATGAAATTTTCTTATAAAATATATCTATTATATATTCTCCCAATGTTATAAAAACCATGGTGATAGTATCATGATGTGACTTTAAATTGGTGAATTAGAAGATTAAATAAGATTAATATTTTGGATTAATGATCAATGTTAATTATCAGAGGATTCAGTTAATGAATTCATCATAAAATAAATGTTGTTAACTGTAATTATTTTTTCTCTAGTAATCCTTTGTAATTTATCATGATTATTATTTTTTATTCTAGATTCATGAATCATGATAATTCAAAAGAATTAATATGTTGTAAAATTAAGTTGTTGATGTATAATGAATATGTTTAAGATAGAATAATTATTCTTGTTGAATAATTAAATTTTGATAGATTATTAAACATTAGGATTATTATAAAATTCACAAATTTATGGTAATGATATACAGAGATTATTTTAAACATAATTCTAGGAATAAAATATGAATTCACGGAGATATATTATAATAAATGGGGAATAATTATGGGGAAATAATAAGTTTTTTTGATATAGATTCTAATTAATATGTGGATCATTTTTCAATTCTAATTGTTTGAAAATGATATTGAAAATTTTTTAGGGATATTTTTGAAGTATTTTTAAGAAATTTATATTTAACATATAACTCAAAATTTAAGATATTAATGAATTTTTTTCACAATGAGTTGGATAAAATAATCATAATTTGGCATGTTTCATGCCAATATAGTATTGGGGTCATGGAATTCATTGGAAAACATTGTAAATATTTTGTGGAGGGGTGGTGATGAAATGTCCATAAGGATCATTGGTTCATGTCATATATGCATAGTCCATGCCTTATTAAATATTTTTTATAAATTATTTAAATGAAGTTATATAAGGTGGTGTGATTTCATATTGAGTTATTCCATATTGTCCCATTGTTTTACTATTTTTATCTCGGGTCATATATCCTGATTCGTTTGACATATTGTGTCTATGGGATAAGTGTGAAGAGGTTTTGGAATTAGTGTATATTACTGGGTTGCGATTAATTTTAATGTTTTAGGGTGGTTATACACCTTAGAATATTTATTCTAGATACCTATGTTAGACAATGATATATGTTTTCAAGTGATAAAATATTCCCATAGGATATTGGTATGTGATTTCATCTCGATAAAAATAAAAATATATTTTGGGAGACTAAATCTAGTTTTTTGTGCCCATTGCATATGACTTTTTATATGGTTCCAAAATATGATAATGATAAATTGGGTGGGTTGTAATAATGGGACATCTTGTGATTCTTTATGAATTTTTGCACATTCCTCTATTAAAATTGTTAATATCTACAATATTAATAACCAATCCATTAAATGTGATTACATTTTTGAAAATTATCATGTCTACACTACCTTTGTTTATGCACACAATATATATCAAGATAGACGTGCTCTTTGGAATGAAATATACTAACTGCATAACATGGTCCATAGTCTTTGGGTTTTAGTCAGGGACTTCAATGCTATTCTGGCTCCTAGTGAAAAAGATGGCCTCCTCATGACTTAATCTCCTCTAGGGAATTTAGAGTATGTAATGAACTAAATAACATCACAGAAATTACATTAATGGGTGCTAAATTTACCTGGTTTCCTAAACATTATAATCACATCATCTCTATCAAATTTGATAGGGTGTTTACTAATGACCATGCACTTGATAAATGGGCTAATATCACCAGTATTACCCTATCAAAGTTTGCCTCTGATCACTACCCTATTCTGGTTAATTTTTCTCATAGCCCTAGTAAACCCAAGGATCCTTTCAAATTTAATGCGGCTTGGTCTTCTGACCCTGATTGTAGGGATAACATTAAAAGCACTTGGACTAATATTCACGATCAAAAGGATGTTTTTGCTTTTCTGTTGAAATTGAAAATGCTGAAACAAGTCCTAAAAAACCTATGCAAAGAAAAATCTAATGAAATCGATAATGATATCAAGTATTTTTAAAACAACATACTCAATTTCAAAATCATAATTCATCTTCGAACATTGATCAAGATATTCAACATGAATAAAATATTTCCATTATGCTTATCAATTTACTTAACTTTAAGGAAAATCTTATAAAGAAACTCTTTAACACCAAATGGAAGAATGATGGGGATAAGAATACTAAATTCTATAATGCCCTTCACAGAGTGAGGAATGCTTATAGGCCACTTTCCTACCTTAGAGATGTGGAGCAGATTCATGATTATGAGGAAAGCATTGTCAACCACATTGTCTCTCACTTTTACATTATCTTCAAAGGAAATGATATAGACATGGACATCTGGCTGGATGCTATTCCGTCTTTGGTTACTGATGAGGATAACTTGTTACTTAATATCACCCCTCTTGATCATGAAATCAATGACACGGTCTTTAGCCTAAAAGAGGATGGTTCCACTAGACCAGATGGATTTAATAATGGATTTTCCAAAAAGCATTGGGATGTTATTCAGGATGATGTTTACCGAATGGTGAAAACAATCTTTCCCAAAGGCACTATTCCTCATAGACTCAATGCACAATTTCAGGTCCTTATCCCTAAAACTAATAATGCTGATGAAATTCACCTCTTCCGAACCATTTCTCTCATAAAATCTCTCTTCAAGATCATTACTAGATTGATTGCTAAAAGAGTTACTGTGATTAGCAATTGAATAGACTTTTGGAAGCAATTTGGATTCATCAAGGGAAGATCCATCGAAGAAAGTATCTGTCTTGACTCTGAGTCCACTATCATTTTAAACAGGAAAAATAGAGTTGGGAATGTTGATATTAAGATAGATATTTTTAAGGATTTTAAGACCATTGACTAGAACTTCATGTTTAAGGTTCTTAGGTAGTTTGGCTTCAATGAAACATTCATTAATAGGGTTTAAATGATTTTCAATTTGGTTAATAATTCCATTATCATTAATGGTTCATCTAGAGGTTATTTTATATTCTATAAGGGTGTTATACAAGGTGACCCCCTTTCATCTATTATTTTCTCTATTGCTGAAGACTACTTTAGTATGTTGCTCATCCAATCTATATATAATCAAAATATCAAACCTATCACGGCTGCTAGAAACTTTACCGCCCCCTGACACCATCTTCATGCCGATGATATAATTATCTATATTCCTGGAGAAAAAAAGAAAATCAACAATCACAAAAATATCCTTCTTCATTACTAAGAAGTGTCTTGTTAACAAATGAATTGGAATAAATCTTACATAGATTTTGGTAAAGACTTTTCCCCGGTAGAAAAATCAACATTTTTAATTTCTTAGCCTTCAAAGACGGTTCTTTAAACCCAGCACTTACCTTGGTGTGCCTATTTTATGGGGTAGGCTGAAAGCGGATTATTTCTCTCCTATCATTGATCAAACGATTAGAGAGATTTCCTCTTGGAAGGGCACAAATATTTTGATGGATGATAGAATTTTCCTAGTTAAATCCAATATTATTTCCAAATCGGTCTACTCTATGATGATTTATAAATGGACGAAAGGTATGTTGAAGCACATAAATGTTTCCATTAAAAACTTTTTTTGGAATGGTTGTACCATAGAGAGGAAATTGGTTATTTTCCCACAGGCTTCCTGCTATAAACCAATTGATAAATGAGGTGTTGGTATTAAGAATGTTGCTAATTTCAATGAATCTCTCCAAGCTAAGATTACTTGGTACCTAATTCATAATGACTCTCCCTCTATGAATTTTCATAGAGCCAGATTTATCAATAAACTCATAAACAAGTTGGACCACATTCATACTTCCTCTATTTGGCCTACTATTAAAAACACGTTCAATTCTATTATAGAAAATTCCAAATGAATGGACAGTAAGGACTCAAATTTAAGATTTTGGTTTGAAAAATGGACCGACACTGATGTTTTCTCCTTGATTTCCAATAAACACCCTATTTTTCTCAATAATGGTACCATAAATATTATCATGATAATTCCTAACCCTGACTTTTCAGTTGAAATAAAACATATCATTGAGAACTACCCCTTCACTAACACTAGTGATTACTTGATTTGGGAAACTTCTCACAACGGAATGCTTGATTCCAAAAACTACTACAATCACCTATTTATCAATTAAGACAAAAATATTTTCTGGATTAACAACATTAATAAAACCTGGATTAAACCTTTTATATTCACATTAATTTGACACATTTATCATTACAGAATCCCCATGGATGATTGCTTACAAACCTTTTGGATTAATCGTTTCTCCAAATTTCAAATGTGTAATCAAAATAGAGAGGATATTAATCATATTTTCCTTTCATATGGTACAAAAACTTCTCTCTGGAATTATATTTCTGACATATTTGAGTGCTGATGGTTGCTGAATAGTTCTGTTACATTGCAGATTCAATGGTGCACGAACATTTCTGACTCCCAACAGATTAAAAATCGTTATCTTGCAACTGTTGCAGAGCTTCTTTATATAATCTGGTTTGGTTGAGACTATTTTATTTTTCATAATAAATCATTCAAGCTTAATTCATGTAAAATTAAAATTCTCATGGCCATCTGTGAGGGGGCCTCGATTCAAAAGGATCAATGCAGCAACTCAGTTTGTGATTTTGGGATCCTTCGTCCGATTAGAGTGAATATGAAATATCCTCATCTGAAATCTACCTTTGATGTGTTCTAGCTTACTCCTCTAATAGGATGGATTAAAATTAACATAGATGGTGCCTCAAAAGGCTACCCTGGACCAGTGGGTTGTAGTGATATTTTTAGGTATCACCTGGATCAGACTCTTGGATGCTTTTATGGTTTTTGTGGCACTACCTCCTCGTTGGAAGCGGAGATTCTGAGTGTTATCCATGCTATCTCTTTTGTAAGGCACCACAACTAGAAAAACATATGGATTGAGAGTGACTCCACTACTATTATCTAGGCCATCTGGAGTGGTACCATTCATCTTGCTTGGCCACTCGCTGCTCTCTGGATTTATTGGTTGAACCCTCTTTTTGATATCAACATCATCGCCACTCACACCTATCGTGAAGCTAACAGGATTGCTGACAGGATTTCCAATATGGGTGTTTCTCCTGATATGATTTGGTTGGATGATCTTTCTCTTAAGTAACTACCTCTCTATGTTAGGGATGTTAACAAAATTACATATTTTAGACTTATGTAATCTCTTTTTTTATCAATAATTTTTGGGATTTTGGTCATTGACTAGAACACTACCTTTAAAAAAATTGAATCCCTAGTGTGGATCTATGGTACAGGTAATTCTTCCAAAAATATACTAGCTTCCTGATGGTTCCCCTAGGAAGAACCACTTCTTCCCAGATACCATTAGGTAGCCTGTAGAGGTTGCATACTAGCTAGTGGCATTAGTCGAGGTTGAGTAAGGACTTCTAGTTTTTATGGTATTCATCATTAAAGAAACAACTAATATTTTTTCTAATTTAACATTAAACTCTTTATATCAAATTAAATAAGGCTCATTCATGGATAATTTATAGTGCTTCTATCCTTTTACAAATCCTCTAATCGAGGACAAAACACTTGTTCAACCCTAAAAATTAAATTCAGCAAGTCCTTCTTTGATCATGATCAATTATATCATATTATCCACAACCAAAATTTATTTTTTATTTGCTGCATTGGTAATATAATTTCATTTTTTCATGACTCAATGAAGGATTTCACAATTGTTGATAAAATCGGTATCCAGATCTATGGATTTTCCTTCCGAACAACACTTGGTTATAGAATATTGTTGGAAGAATATATTACTTGGTGATTTTATCATATCCTCGCCCATATGGATGTTTTTCCCATCTTTTATAACTGTATAGATCTAAATATTTCAAAAATGGAATGCTTCTTTGTTCTTATGGTTATTCCAAACATGGATGGTGACCATTTCCATGATCATCATTATTTCACCTAAGTAAATAAGACCTTCAATATAGATAATATTTTATATTGGTTTTACTAATATATTTTTTTGTTATTCATATATATACCATATAGTTTTATTTTATATTATTCTTCACATATGTTTTGGGTACACATTCTTATGAGAATTATTATTGTATCATGTATCATATTTTTCTATTCTTCTATCAATAAATATATCATTCATGTTGAGTCTTATATACTACTCATGTGAGTGGGATTTGACTTACAACAGGTAAACATGCATTGTGTTATCAATTTCATAGGTAAATTTCATTCTGGTTTTTTCTCAATCAAATAGAGGGTGATGTGTTAGGTAGTTATTCATTGTTCCTTCAAACATGCGGCTGATGTTGGTACAGTTGGTCTCTATAGACATGAAATATTTTATTTTTATGTGATATATTGTTGTTTCTATATATTTCATGTTTAATTCCATATAATTTAATTTTATCTCTTATGCACTTATATTAAGTACCATTTCTAGGGTTTAATTATGTATTGTACTAACACTTGAATATGTAATATCACTGTGCTTGTAGATTTAATAGTTCGGGATCTAGTGAAGGGATTAATAAATGTGGTGGATAGATGAAAAGTTTAATAGGAGGTTGAAAATATTCTAGATAGACCTCGGGATTTATTTTTCTACATTAATTTCTAGATTGCTGAGACATTGGATAAATTTATTTTGTTTTCATTATTTACCGGATATTCCATTTTCTACTACATGGTATGGGTATTGTTTTTTTCTACTCATATGGTTACTCATTTCTAATTTTTTTTAATTTATTGCTTATTTATTCTTTTATCATGCATTAAAATTACATGGTATTATGGGAATAGTTTCCCCATGCCATTCTATAGGTCCTTAATTCTAGTCTGAATCATCTTATATATGAGGAGGATCACATGAGATCATGTTTCCCCCCATGCATAGACTTGGTGGTTCACGATAGTGTGCTATATAATATTATCAGAGATCTAGGTTAACTAACTAATCATTCTTCTACCTTTAATATAGGGAGAATGGAATGGAGTTAGGATATATGGGAATCAGTTAGTTGAGAAATGTCCATGAATGACTAACAGTGTATAGTGTACCTCAGAGTATCCATAAACAGGGAATTTATGTTTTTTTATTTTATGTGTCTATTTATTATATAAAATATTGGTTCTGAATATGATGTTGATATGTTGATTTATGGGATTTGGGTTCCATTCATGTTTCATGCCAGTAATGTTTCTTCAAAATCCACATATTCATATTACTAACATTAGATAGAGCCTCAAAAATTACATTCCTATTAAATTTTTTATGTGTAAATTGGTGAATAATTTCTCACATTAATTTATTAGTGTTTTTTATATTCTACGACTGAGTTTATATATGTGTTTGTTTCTATTATGAGGGTATTAAAGTCTTGACTTGGGGTTTTGTAGTTCATATGAGGTTATGCCTTCTTTTCATCATTATCCACATTGTTCGAATTTTTTATACATATGTATGTGTATGTGAACCCTTTTATGTTGTTGTTTTTCTAATCCTTCATTTAAGAAGTCTTCATTAATTAATTGGTTCTCTTGAATTTCAATATATTTTTTAAAATATATATCGCAGAGGACTTGTTAGACTACTAATTAAACTAGAGGATGCAATGAGCTAGAAATAAAAATTCTTCTAGAATTTTATACCTCAAAACCTATCCAATTTATAATCTTTTAGATGGTACATGTTCATGGAAGAGGATCCCATAGGGGTGTGTTGATGATTATAGAATCATTAAATTCAATTTAGCTCTGGATCCCCAATACTCCCATGTAAGAGATATCCCCATGATATGAAGGATTGGATATAAGTAACAGAGTCGATTTATGAAATGGAGGAGACCATAGATGATCAGAGTGTTAATATTACATCCATTATTATTCAATGAATAATTGGATGATGGTTGAATCGCATTATTCCAACTGTCATACAAGAAGGGATAAAATAGAAAACCTCCATGAACCTCTTCTTATTAGAGTTCATTTCTGATTCCAAAATGCATGATCATGCTCAAGAGTTCATATATTTCCACTACGGGTCAATGATGGTGACTGTCTATTCTTCATGCTTCCCCAATTTGATTCCCTTAACACCACTTTTTTAAATAATTGATGCACCTAAATCAGTAAAGATCGAAATTATCATAATCACATTGATGAGATGACATGTTATGAACATTGATATAGAACCCTATTCTACAGTTCCTTAGAATACACTAATGGTAGATAAGGTAATCGAGGATGAAAATGATGTTGGAATTCTTCATGTTAGTAGTAGACCAACTGGTTCCTTATCATATTTAGTCCAATTTTCTCATTCCCAGAGTTGGAATATGATGTCAAAGGGTGGACACTAGGGTGGTATTTGACAATCAGAACACAAATGAGCTTATAAAACTCGTTCTATTTGTAGAGATAATACTTGGTGCTTTAATTATGGGAGGAAATGGTACTATCTCAAGGGATTCTAAGTTTCACAAAACAATTTTAAATCTTGTGGGAATATTGGTATTCAAAATAATATCTATTCAAATACATCCTATTTTTACATAGTTAATCAAGCCATCTTGTAGATAAATGACAACGACAAAATATGCAATACATATAAGGGTTTGTGAACCTAGTGACATAAAAACCTATAAAGTAGTAGTAGCCCAAAAACTAATTGAAATGACAGGTTTTAATCCTAATAATTATCATAGTATTATAAATAATTTTATTTAAATAAAAATATTTTTCATTTGAATTTATAAATATAATGATAATTTGAATAATAAAATCTATTTTATCACAACATTCTTTATTTTTTTGAATAAATTATATTATTTTTAGAAAATATATTTAAAATTATTTTATAAAATTATAATATAAATTAATGTATTTAATTTTATTTAAAAACATGTTATTTATTTTGTGATTATATTAAATAAAACCATGTGATTTTGTTAAATTAAACATAAATTTTAATAAATTGGTTTTATTATTTTTCAAAATATAACTTTTAAAATATATGACATCTTATAAATTATTATTTTATGAAATATAGTATCTTGAAATGATATTTTATAATAAATAAATATTATAAAAATTAATATAATATGTAATGTATTTTGTTTAAAATAGCCATAATATTATTTTCAATATAGTTTAAATTTGTGAATAGGTTTTATAACTTCTTCTGATGCTTTCTCCAGGGCGTGCATCTGTCTGTTGAGCACTCACTAACTGTTTCCCTTCATTTCCACATTCCAAAGGTGGGTGGATACCATCTCTTATTATGGGACATTTTATCCTAAATCTAAATGGGAGGATGGGATGATGCTTCCTCCTTCGATGGATTCCTCTGTGGAGCTTGTTACCTCGTCTACGTCTCCCTTATATACATAAGACTTTGTTCGTGAAACTCTTCCTAGGGAAATGTCTTCATAGACACCAGCTAATTACACAACTTCTATAAAGGCATTCCTAGGGGTCCAGTCATGGCAGTGGCTTTTGGTCGGGGGAGTGGTCGCATTGGATATCTCTTGCCAATCTGGACACTGGAACACTAGTGCATCTTGGTTTCATTCCATTATGATAATTCTTTTTGAGGGCACAGAATCCCGAGTAATCCCACGTCGATTAAGGGGAATTATATCCCATATGCATGCCTTTGAGGTTTTCCTCAAATTCCCATATTGAACAAAGGGAATCCTGCATTTTTAATGTCTAGAAGAGATGGACAATACTGGTCAGAGAATTGATAAGAGTGGATCATATGGGTGAAAACCCTAGAGAGAACAATGATACTAGGGCTAACATGTGTTTAGTCACCTGATTGCTACTAAGAGCAGCGAGAAAATGGGTGGCATGATTTCCCTAGGATGTGGTGGCCCGAGTAAGAATCTGGATGGATGTGGATTGCTGAGTGGATGGAGAATGATATGGAACAACTGTAAAAGTGATGATAATATTGGTCTTGAGTTTTTAAAAGACTTCCTACATATCCCCATGGCAAGGAATCAAAGTCCATGTAGTTTGGTGAGACTATGGGACACCTAATGAGGAGACCCGTATGGATGGGACCTAGAGGAAGTGGAACCTCCTGGTAGGGGCCTGGCATTCTTGCAACACGTTGGCTCGAGGGAAAGACCAGGACGAGACATGGGTGATGGGATTGGACCCTGTGGAGGCTTCCTACGTATCCCCGTGGAAGGGAATCAAAGTCCATATAGTTCATAATGGTGGAATAGAATTTGGGTGTGTGAATTGGACAATAACCCGATGTTATACTACGACTTAAACATGGTTAGAATCATAAATTGGTCAAACTCCATGGGGAAAACCAGATATGTGGGTCCTGAAAATGGGGACTATGATGGCTTACCATTGATTGCGGACTACAATGGCTTACCACTGGTTTGGTTAAAACAAAGTCTATCTATCGATTAGGGAAAACAATGGCTTACTGTTGATTATAGATCAAACTGTCTTACTATTGGTTGGGGATCACAATGGCTTACTGCTAATTAGGATCATAATGGATTACCACTATATGGGTTCAAAATGTCTTACTGTTGGATGGGGTCACAACAGGTTACCACTGTATGGGGTCACAACAGTTTACCACTGGATGAGGTTGGACCACAGGAAGGCTTCCTACATACCCTACCAAGGAGAAATGTATAAAATCCCACGTTGTTCGAATAGGTATAGTTTTGCATATTTTGGGACCAAAAGGGCCATGCATTTTAACTTCATGAAAGGCGAGGTTGGAAAAACATAAAGTAGTCGGGATTGATGGGTGCCTTTCATGAACCTTAGGGAGGATTCCTATGTACCTTGCCTTGTAAAGAATTAAAATCCATATAGTTTGAAATGGTTAGATGGACCGACATGAATGGGTCAGGACTACTGGGTGTTGGTCTTGAACCTCCGGGAGGCTTCTTATATAACTTGTCTTGTCATGGCTCAAAGTCCACATATTTTTGATTGGTTTGATGAACCGGCGTGAAGGGTTCGGGACCTGTAGGTGTTGGGATTGAACCTCAGGGAGGCTTCCTACGTACCATGCCATGGCAAGGAACAAAGTCCACATAGTTTGGATTGGTTTGGTGAAACGATGTGAAGGGGTAGAGACCACTAGATGTTGGGATTGAACATCAGGGAGGCTTCCTACGCACATCGCCTTGGCAAGGATAAAATTCCACATAGTGTGGATTTGTTTTGGGGCCTACACTCTAAGGTGGCCTAGAGGGGATGTCCTGGTTGATTCTTAAACTAATCCCATGTGAGTCAGGCATTGTGTGGGAAAGATGAGGCAGAAAAGTCTTGATTATCAAGTCATGAAATATGTGTCTGTGGGAGGTGGAGTGGGGCTTACACGTGGCTATCATCCCAATGATAAAATAGCGGCATACACATTGAGCGACCGAGGGAGATGGAGATTGGGACATACTCTAGGTTGGAGGCCCAATGGCGACAATTCCCAGAGGGAGAGGGATGTTGTATCAATGATCCTTGTTCCCCTATCACCTATTAGTCTTTTTCACTGAAGAATAGAGGAGGATCAGAGGTGTTGCATCATTCATGAAAGCGTAGGGGCTTACATCGATATGCTTTCCCTCCCCGCAGACAGATGCTGCTTCGGTAGAGTGGATCTCATTCAATTAAGTAAGATCTCACTCCCATGGAGATGAGCAGGCGTGGAGAATGGCCAAGGTGGGGAACCCAGCCTATTAATCATGGGGTGAGGCCACAATTTAACATCATATGTTGGGGGTGATGGTACTGAAGCTCGAATGAGGCAGGTTCACTCTGCATCCCTATGACATACATAACCTTCACGATTTAACCCTTGGTGAAGGGAAGGCTCGTGAAATACCATTGTGAGGAGGTTTTGGGGAGTGATCCATTGAGGGGGCCACATTATACTGGCTATACAATGAAACAATTATTGTTATCTTGCCTATGTGAATAAGCATGAAGAAATGAAACACAACATGAATCACCACCCATGGTGGCTATAAGGATCAGAAACAGTGGATGTGGCTAAGGCATGTGAGCCACCCAGGTGCTGCTATGGAACATCAATGGTGGATGTGATTATGAATTGAAGATGCAGAAAATGTCCTCCTCATGACTGGCCATGAGGGCATCCGAATACACTGGTGGGTTGATTCTTACAATTGGATCCTACACCTATGCTCTTGTGCACAAGTGGGATAATGCCAAGGGCATTGGAATTAGTCCGAACAAAGATATATGAATAGAGTAAACCAAATTCCCAACATTCAGAATATAGTGAGGGTAGTGTGACGATTGAGGATAAAAGTTGATCGTGTTTGAAACATATCATCCATATCGTGTTTTCCTAAAATGGGGACAACCAAATGAGGGTAGACTACTGACCATGTTCGAAACATAGGACCTGACTCAATGTGTTGTCCAATGTCTTGTGTGGAGTTGGCCTAGAACGGTAGGTGAGGCGATGGAGAATTGGAAAATGTCATTTGGGGGTCCATTTAGAAATGAAAGAGGATGAATATCCGAATGAAGGACACATAAAGCATGAGGTTGAGTGGTGGAATGGTCAAACAGATTCTGAAGCTCATGAAATTACACCACGATAATTATGCTTTTAGTCATCATATGCTTAGAAGATAAGAAATTTCTTATTTAGAATAAAAGGAATCCTATTATTGAATGATAGGTAATACTATAACTAATAGTCATTTTGAGAGAAATTTTGGAATATTACGCTGGTCGCATAAGGATTCGCTTGTTTTGAGAACGAAGCATCTTATGTTTGTAACATAGGGTGTACTATATTTTAAAGTCAGGTAGAGGGGTCTGTTGTCATCCTATGATTGGCACATAAGGAATCACTTATATTGGTCAAGAAGAATCCTCTATTTTTTACATAGGGCATACTACAGTTTAGAGACATGTATTGAAGAATGTAGGCATCTTATTCTTGGAGTATAAGGCAGCTCTTGTTGGGAGGAAGAGGTATCTTATGTTTGTCATATAGGGTGTTCTAGAGTTTATAGTCATGTAGAAATGACAGTTCGGCATAAGGCTCCTAGCCATGGTTGGTTTTGGGACTTATACAAGGGAAAACCTTTCTGATTCAACTTGGAAAAGGAATTCGGTGATGGGGTTTGGATGAGTTTCTTTAGGAATGGTTCAACTCAAGGTACACGGGGAATTGATGATGAGAATCTCACTCACGGTATGGGAAATGAACCAAGGGGAATATGTAGAATCATGGTGTTTTTGGGTGTTCTGGGGAGTATCTCAAATCAAGGTATTCTATAGGTTGAAAGTGGTTTCACATAAGGGTGAAATGTAAAATGTTGATGTCCTGGCCCGAAAAGTTCGCTAAAATCAATTATTTTTTCCAAAATCATCTCGGATGGCCATTTCCAGCAGCCTAAATTCAAATGGTCATAACATCTGATCTGTTAATCCATTCAGGTTCAACGATCGGTCAAATAAAAGTTTTTGAAACAAGATATGCTCTGAGATCATGTGCGGCATCATTTGGTGAAATTACATGGTTGCATTTTCTGTTTCCAACAATAAAAATATATATTTTTCAGAATGTTTTTAAATTAGAATTATGTATTTGAGAAATCATTGTTTTTAAATACTTAATTAAATTAAAAGTTTTAAATAAGAAAATAAACTTATTTATGACCAGTGTATTTGAATGATATTATATATACATATATATTTAAATTTATGATCCATTATGTTAATATTTATATTAATAAAATTTTATTAAAGTAATAAAATTTAATAAATATTATTAATTTACTAAGTGAAATATTTTGAATTAGTATGAAGTTTGAGTATTATTAATTTATATGAAATTATAATTAAAATGAAAATATTATTATTATTATTTTTACATATAAAATAATATATATGTTTTGAATATGAAAATTATAAATTTATGCTTTGAAATTATGTTAATTATAAATTAATCAAATTATGAACTAAATATAAAAAATAAAAAATTAAACAAATAAAAAGTAAAATATTATTATTTTGAATTATAAAATTTATAGACATTAGATTATAAATAATTTATTTTTATGAATATTAAAGTTACTTAAATAAATAAATAATATGAGTATTAATATTTAAATTTTATTTCCATATAGTTTTAATATATATATATATATTAGTTTATAAAAAATGATACATATAAGCTGTAATATAATGAAACAATGAAATTTGAAATAAAAATAACAAAATGAAAAAATAGGTATCGGGTTCTACGAAGGGAGGTCAAGGCTTCAGCGAGGTTGTGAGTTGAGGGAGTCCAACCGAGATATCTGTGAGGGTGCGTCGAGGTCAAGAAATGTCAAGTGATTGAGATTATTCTACCACTTGGTAGATTTAGAGTAAGAAGTCAGGTTGTGTGATGAGTAATGTCAAGAACAGATCACGGTCGAATCGATGGATTTTGAGGAGTTGTGCGGATGAAATTTGAACAGAGTCTGAAGACCAACATGCATTGGGTTGAAACACCAAATCAGTGTCACGTTGGATTTGGGAAGTGCAAATTAGGTTTCAATCTTGGATGAGAGTGACATTGTGGCTAGAGATTTTTTTGTATCATCCTCATACCTACATGTAGGTTGTATTTAATTTCGGTGTATATAAATATATTTTTAATAGAGTTGTTGTTTGTTCTTTTGGGAATCTTTTCTTCCTATCATCATCAGTTATACCTGTTTTCCTATGTCTGTGTTGATATTAATCAATGATTCAATATGACGATTGAACCATTTCAAATCCTTTTGAATCTGATTCTATAAATCAATTTTTTTATTAATTTATTTATTTTTCCTCTTCTTTTATATTGTCAGTTGTTTTTCTTTTCTTTCATTTTTTATTGTGGAATTTTCACAGTTCCTATTGAGTTTCTATAAAAATCTAGTTTGGATTCATTTTCTGGAAACTATTTTTGGATTGGGATTAGAATGATTCTTTGAATTGTTTTTCTAGATTGAATTTTTCTATTTCATGATAGGCTGTATATATAGAACCACATAATAATATATTCTCTTGAATTCTTTATTTTCATGAAATGAAAGATAAATAAAATTTTAAAAAAAAATTATCCAAAAATTTCATTTTCTATGTATATATATATATATGAGAGGTGGGATTGGAACTTTAGTAGCCTTTATTTTCCGTTTATATAAGAGTATAATATTTTTTAATGATTTTTCAAACAGCAGAAAAGAAAGATTATACAACATCACTGGTAAGGTATTATTTCCCTTTTACAAGTTTTATCTTCATTCAAAATTATTCTAGTTAAATGATTTATGTTTTTCTAAATTTAATTTATTTTTATCAATTCATCTTTTATTTTATGTTTTTATGAGGAATTATATTTATCGAAACAATATTTAAATTTTTTCTTTAGTAATTAGATTTATACGGATGAAAATCATTTATATCTAATCTTTAAAGCATTATATTTCTCATTATATATATATATGAATAATATTTCCTGACTTCATAAATGATTTCTCCATGATTTTCTAAATATATTGATTTCATTTTTTATACTTATAGGGATTCCATGTAAATAATTATAATTCGTGACTTTAATATCTGTGTTATGTAAATTATTGATTATTTTTATATTTATACTCAATATATATATACATATTAAAGTGATATTTTTAACATTTTAATTAAATTATGGGTGTATGATACATATTATTCCAGATGATCTATTATGATTTACTCCATATATTGGAGTTTAATGAGAGATAAATTTTGTTCCTAGGGCTCACCCGATATTGATTTCACTATATCACATTACACTGTCCCAATTGAAGGAGATTAAACCAAATGTGGTTTATTTTTAATCTAAATGATTCATCTTACTAATCACTTACCAATGGGGTGCATTGGGGTTATTCTCTATGAAGTATCATGATATTATTTGGTTTAGTGTCAAGAACCCATAGTTGAATAATATCATTTTCAATATCAGGTAATTGTTTGTGTGAGTAGATTACTTGTTTGTTCAGTTGAAGGGATCCCAGGGTTTTTCCATTAATGGTCTGCATTCTGGTATTCATCATCCTCTATAAATAGCAGAATACATACCAAAGATACTATATATAATAATGTACAATATATATTAGTATCCATTTATTCCCATTGGACTGTTGAATGCTGCATTGGTTTAATGGATCACATAATAATGATTCTACACATATATTTCTATACCATAATTATTGTGTTTATTGAAGATATAATTATATATTTTTGTATTTTGAAATCACATGAAAGTAAAAAATATATTGTGTTGATAAATCATCAGGTACATTATATTTATTCCATGAAGTAAAAGTGTCAAATATGTATATAATAAGTGTAATTTAATGGGAATATGGTCTCCCAATAATGAATTTTTTCATCTTGACACTATTATTTCTTGTGCATTAATGAGGAATATATTTGAGATTTAATGTATTATAAGATTGGTTAGATTGTATATGAGAGTAATTATGTAATTATATTTCCTCGACAGGCCCATGAACACACTAACAAAGAATGTAGTTTTGTTTAAATAGAAATATCTTTGTAAAGAATTTTTCATAGAGCTGAAGAAAATGATATATATATATAAATGTGATATTATTCCTTTTTCATCCTAGTATATATTATAATGTAAAATATAAAATTATTTGAATTGATTTTGGGTTTTTCCTGATGTATGGTGACAATATAAATGATTACAGAACTCATCATCTACAACTCTTGGAGAGGATCTATCCTACTATTGACACGAAGATAGTGTTTTTTATGTGAATAAATTTTTATAATAGTACCTCTTCAAGAATATATTTATTGTTTATATGGACCATAAGATATTATGGTAAATATTTTTATTTATTACGTGAATTTTAATAATATGCATTTTGTAGAGTATTCATACACATTTAACATCAAGATGCAGTATATTCAAAGATAATGAAATATGGTTGTAGATGAATTGAGAAGAAAAGTATATGAAGTTGTAAAAATAATATCGAGAGATATATGGATAGTAACACCCCAAGGTTTCATATCACATTATCTCTTTAATGTAATTCAATAGAATTCACCTCACAGAACACCGAGTTCGAGCACACGACGACATACCAAACTAGCCGTTCAAAAGTAGTGCTGAATAACATTAACTAAATTTTGGATTTTATATATTCCAGACAATTTAACATCCATATTATGTGTTTTTAGACATAATATAAGAATAAATTCATTTTTTTCATATAAATGAAGTATTTTTCAAAAAACACAATTTTACCGCCTTTTAATGGTGAACACTTTTTCAATACAATATTTGACACATTTATATATTTAATTTGGAAAAATAAACTTCTTTTTTATATTCAGGACATAAAAATTAGGTTCAATAAATTTTTGTGGTTTTTCATATAACTTTCATATCTGGGTTAATAGTGAAAAATACAATATTTTAATTGAAATTAACTTTTTTAATCAAATTAATTTATAGTTTTCAATTAGACATTTGAATGGGGTGGAAGTATAATGAGACTAAATTTTTACCATTTAAAACAATTTTTTTCATTAGAACTAATTTCACTTTGAAATTATACAAAAACAAGTGTTAAACTTTTGATAGTCATTGTTTCTTAAAAACACGCTATTTGTTTTCACAACATGAAATAATTTTAAATTAATTAATTCAACATAAATGTTTTTAATTTGGTAAAATATACATCATTTTTGAATTTTTAATATCAAATATAGCTTTGGCTGAATTTTTGGTTTTTTTCTGAAAACATCTATTTTTGATGAATAGTAAAACCACTTAGTAGTAGTTAAAAAACTGATATTTTCATTTAAATGAAATTTTAATGCTTCTATGAATTGAATTTGAAAATATGACTTATATGGTTGTTACTAGTATGTAAACTATGGTTCAATAAGATGAAAATAATTTTTGATGAAAAGTAACTGTTGACTTTTATTTACCGTGGTTAAAGGTAAATAGGGTAATTCAAGGTAAAACGAATATTATAATAATAAACAATTACCTTAAATCTTGTCCAAAACTTATTTGATGAGTCATGGGTGACCATGTAAAGTCTTGGTTCTATTTTGGGACCCCATAGAGCCATTTAAGAGTGATAATGACACTTTATTTTAATTAACTTAAAGTATGGACAAAATTGACATTAACAAATATCTTTCAGTATCTAAATTTTTACATGGGTTTATATAAGACATTTTTTCGACTATAAATATTCTTATGGAAATATAAAATACTACCTACATTATGTAATTTCTTTATAATTTTTTGACATCAAATAAATTAAACTATTTATGACACAATAATGATGTAGTATTCACCTCATTAATAAATGATTTAAATAAATATGATTATTAATATTAAAAAATATCCAATACTGGTCCAATTATTATTGGATTATTTCATTTAGAACATGAGTCATTTTATCCTTGACTTTAATGAGGTTAGGACCTTTATAAACTGAAGATATTTTTATAATAATATAACATTTTAAAACTTTTCAAAAGAGTCCCTCCTCTCCCTTATAAAAAGACACCACTTCTATCCCATTAATCACACCTCTTAAGGCCCTTGTCTCATAAAAATAATACTAAAATAATCTATCAATATCCCTATATTCCACCTAGAATCCATACCTTAGGCAGAAGTCACTTCAAAAAGTTATTTTGGTTCAAACCAAAGGAAGTTACCAAAATTAAAGGTAATGGTTTCTCTTAACTTCTTTTGTTTTATTTTAGTTCTACAACCCCTATACTCTTTTTTAATCCATTATTTTATAACAAAAAAAATTTCATAAATATACTAGGATTTTTTTATGATTAATATTCTAACTAAACATACACACACCTCTATCTAATGGGTAAAGAACAAACAGTTTCTGTTGATGGCAATCTAACGCCACACGAAACGATGATTGTTCAATTATGTCCTACTGCCTCTCATGGTGTCCATTAAGATGGAACTGTACTTATATATGATATATATTATGTTTATGTTTTGTTTATTCTCTTGTATTTTCCATTTATAGCATACCTTTATGGTTTCCATATTGGGTAAACACGATAATTTTATTTGAGGAAGTGCGGACGACCTCCCCCTCAAAGTTATATGACTCATTAATGTCTTCTGTAGGACGTATAAAGGATGGAGTTAATTATTTTATATATGAAATTGTACTGGAATTATAATATACCTATGTATCATTATGTTTTCATTCCATTAAAATACAAAATAGAAATCAAAGTAGTGTTCATGAGAATGTACAACTTCCCATCTCCAAGAACGGTGCATTTCATTTCCTATCCCCAAATGTTATGTACTATTATAAATGCATATATATACTAGATATAATATATATATATCTGTGTGTGTGTGTGTGATATCTAAATCATGTATATAATTCTGGAGATAATGGAATTATGACCAAATGGACATATTTTAATTATAACAAGTTCATTTTTGAATCAAGTTCCGAACATCGATAAAATATCCAATATGAACACACATAATTAAATAATTGTTATAGAAATGTTATAAGTTATATAAAAGGAATTATAATCATGAAAAATATTATTCATCAAGTATAAATTAACTTATATTTATTATTCATGAAGAATGGGGAACATACAAGGCAAGTCGGACTTGAGGTAAGGGGTTTCTTATCTCACTTTTAATTCAGTGAGATTTCCATTGTTGGCCACTTATTTATTGCATGTGGTGTATTGTGTACTACCATTTGATATATATTATAATTATTCCCTTTATATTCATGGAATTATGGGATTCAATTTGTGGTTATTAACTTTTGATCATATGACACGATTGAATACAACATGGGTTTCATCCCACTTCTTATTTCCGCGAGATTCATGCTATATTGCTTTTATTTCCTTTTGTGTGGTGTATGTACAGCTCATTATTGTATTCCTTACGTAACATACATTAATTTATGGGTATTTAAATTATCATTGTATGATCCTTCTTTCATGGTGTGTTTGTTTTGTTAGTTACCATATCAGTAAGGGAATTTCTAATTTCGATTTCCACTCTCTGGGATTTACACATACATCATTTATTATTTTACTCCAAGATTATGTGTGGAATAAGTATTTATTATTTATGTAGTAATTTCCACTCCCCTTTGTGTGGATATACATTTTATACACATAATAACCCCATTGATAATATCTTAAGTCATTGATATGAACTTGATAAGAGTAATCTTAACTCAATTTCCATTCATTGAGTTAAACATATGAGTATTTAGTGTTATTTTTACCAGAATATGTGTGAATGTACTCTGATTGATTTACAGTGAATATACAATCAAAATTAGTGTATTTATATTTCTCACACATAATTATATCATTGACTCATTCTTAACATAAGTATACAGTATTTATAAGGGATTTCATCTCCATTTACATTCTATTGAGACATCATTTTTGTTATACACCAATTCACTTTTATATAGTGTTTATTATGAAATTTTACATAGTATATCATTAATACCTTTATTCACATGATATTATAATGTTTTTATTACCTCAATTCTTTCTTTTTAAAAGTTTCAAAATGGTATGAGACACTTTGATTCAAAAATCTATTTGAAATGGCTTCTTGATAAGTAGTGGGAGTTTTAAATGTTTTAAAAAAAATGTGGATATTTCTATCAAATAGTTTTGATGATTATTTTAATCTATGTCAATATCCTAAATTATTATTTATTGTTGTTAATATATTATAATAAAAACATCAATATTGTATTTAATGAATTATGTTTGACGGTAGATGTGATATTTTTATGCCATTCATGGTTTGTGGTTAAAATATTAACATTTTGTATGTTATTTTTAATAAGAATATTTATATTATGTTTCAAAATTTTCATATGAAGAAAGAATTGGACTCAGTAAGTGACGGGTGGAGCACGCTATAGCTCTTCAATGCATCGGTAGGTCTCATGAGACAAACTAGTGTCTTGGCCCAAGGCCTTGACCAGTCATATTTGTAGTCTTGGAACGAGGCCTTGACTATGTGGTTAGGATGTCTGGCATTATGCCTTCCATCATTAATAGATTACCTATTGGTATTTCATGTGGTTATTCGACTAGTATAATACCCATGACTATGTTTTATTATGGAATTATTTACTCAGCTCATATTATTTCCATAAAGTGTTCATGTTAATTATTTGTAAGGGCGTTTATTTTCAATTATTCAACATGAATAATGATTATGTTATCTTCAACTGTATTGCTTACTATTACTGAGCATTTGAGCTCACCACTTTATTATGTTTCATTTTCCTCGGATATGAAGAAGTTTGTTATGAGTGACTTGAAGGCATAATCTAGGAAGCTTTTATGTTTATAATGGAATAATTTAGTATTGTTTTTATTTTCAAGTTGTAATATTGATATTATGTATGTATCTTCTTTCTATGACTACTAAACCGATCAGTCCTCTGGGACCAAATTCCATATAATCATGCCAATCTATTAAAATAATGCAACGGATCCTGGATTCTGGGGTTGAAGGATTATTGTTAGTATCAGGGGATGTTTATTACAAGCCTTGGAAACAATATTTAGATAAACTCTAATTAGAGCACATTACCCTAAGATAGACATTGAGGATTAGTATAGAATAACTTCCTAGAATTTTGGTAATTTAGATATTTTTTGTATTTTCAAAGCTATACATCCATGTCTAGATACAATCAAGTAGAGGCGGCTCGTGCACAAATGTACCTAGGAGTGAAAAAACCGACAAGGAGTTTCGGGATTGACCCAGGGTATCCTGGTACACGAAAATGGACCTTTCTGCAGTCTTGGTTATGACACTCCCGGGGGATATGCTAATGATAATTTACATTTTCATTACAAAACTATATGAAGGATTTTAATATAAGATGTCAATAAATGACTATGGTTTATCTTAAGGTTTTTTCTAATTGAAAAAAAGGTGTTTTGATAATTTCTAAATTATTTTATGACTATTGTTACCCACAGAATGATTTCTGGTTTTATTCAATGGTTGTATTCCATGGAATTCATAGTAACTTTGAGCATGATGTACAAGGTGGGAAAGGTGGTGGAAATGAGAAACAAAGTGGAATGTAGATAGGCGTAAAAGATATAGTGTTCACACCGAATCATTTTTTTAAAAATATGATCAACAACATATATATTAACCAACTCCCAAACTCAACAAATAAGAGAATACCGAGAAATGATAAGAGCTCCAGTAGTGGAGACCATAGTGAAATGAATGTCAACTTCCATCATACATGAAATGTGGAAGGAGACACCCAGTAGTGTGTCTCAATGGAACAAAGAAATGTTTTATGTGTGAGAAATAAGGAAATAAAGTATAGAATTGTCGAGAAAAAATGATGAGTACTATGGTTGAAAATAAAAATAGTCCTAAGAATCCATTTACAGTCATTTGTGGTAAATGTAGCATACCTGAAAATTAACCGAGTGAATGTCCTATTCAAATAGATATCCTCTTGGTCAAAGAAGAAGCTATGTGGAAATAAATGTTTGGAGAAATGTTTAAAAGTATTAGTGCTCTTTGTTGATGGGATTACTTTAGAATAATTTTCTCTTGTATGTGTAACCCAATAGTTTATCATGTAAAAATGATATTTGAGGAAGTTTTATCTTTTATCTTCTGGATATAGTTATAAATAACCATTTTTTATATGATCCTTGAATTTGATGCAATTCCACATTATTTAATTTTGGGATGAAAATGAAATTTATGAGATAACATTTGTGGTTAAATTATGTTATGGTTGTTTTGAGGAATTTATCTCATTTTTTTTAATGTAATATAATATAGTTTTGAAAAAGGAAAACAATCAGACCGTGGGAAAACTCGTCACGTCGGACAAAGCTTTGGGAATTGAACCCATAACCAAAGTGCGATTTGGATTTATCACTTACCAATGGACTATGTGAAGTCCATGGATAATGCAAGAAATTCTTTTCAGTTAAATGATTTATTAAGTAGATTTGGGAAATTATGTTTTATCAAATGGATATCCTTAGTTTAGGAAATTGTTTTGGTGATAAATGATTAATGTCATTTTGGAAGACATTCGCTCTGTTGGGAACACATTATGCCCATGGAAAATAGAAAACTCTGAGATTTCATTTGAAGAGTAATGGTGGATATTTTTCAATTTTTGTATTGTGGATTTATAGAGATTTTGGTTATTTATGGAAATGATTAACCTATAATAGAGAATATGTGATTACGTTAATTACATTTAACTATGTGACTTTAAGAGTAGTTAATATTATTTAGAGATAAAATTTAATGTGGAAGATAATGTAATAAAATTATTCTATGTTTTGGGTTTCAATCATAATGAGGATTATATTAATGGATTTTAAGTATAATTGTTCGTTTAAGGGTAATTGTTGAACTTTGGGTATTTTTTGAATAAATTTTGGAGATTAAGAGTCGATTTTTTTTTATAAAGGTTTTTCATTTTTGGGGATCATATGATCATTTACTAACCATTTTGGTATTAGTTAATGTTTAATGACAAGGTAAATATATAGTTCATCCTTTTTCGATTATATGATTCTCTATAAGTTTATTGTAGCGCTTCAGGTGTAACCAAGTAATCTTTAATAGTCATCAATTAGAGAAAAGAGGAGTTTGTGGTAGAAATTTATTAATGGATGAATCTCTACTTGTAATGTAAGTATATCTCCTTATAATCTTAGTCAATCTCAAAAATAAAATCATCAGCATTATGAAAAGGAACTTAAAACAAAAATATTGTTCATTTACTTTTCTTACTGGGTAATCAAAGACATTTCAACCCATCAAATGATTATGGCTTTCAAATCATTAACTTCTCTTAATAATATTCTCAATCACACTCCATCAGAACATGCAGATTATTTTTCTCATCCATATCCATTTTTTGCCTACATTGAACCCTAGTATGTGTTATTTTTGGTAACATTCATACTTACCTTTATTTATTTTAAAATAGAGGCTTCATTAATTCATTTTCGATGTGGGATTTCACATAAGATATTTTAAAATATCAAAACCCATGTTTTCAATCCCAAGATTAATTGTGAGGATGCAATTTATAGAACGAGGAGAGAATTTAACACCCCAATGTTTCATATTACATTATCTCCTTAAAGTAAATCAATAGCTTTCACCTCACACAACACTGAGTTCGAGCACACGACGACCTACCAAACTAGTCATTCAAAAGAAATTATGAATAGTATTAATTGAATTTTGAATTTTTTATATTCTATATAATTTTAATATCCATATTATGTATTTATTAGACTTAATATGAGAACAAATTAATTTTTTCAGACAAATGATGTATTTTTTTTAAAATGCAATTTTACAGTCTTTTAATGGAGAACCATTTTTAAATCCAATATTTGAAGATTTTATATATTTTATTTGAAAAAATAAACTTCATATTTATAATCGGGACAAAAATAATTATTTTCAATACATTTTTGGTGTTTTTATGATAACATTCATTTTCAGGTGAATTGTGAAACATATTAAATTTTAATTCAAAACAAATTTTTTAATCAAAATAACATAGAGTGTTAAATTATACATTTGAATGGTTTGGAAGTATAATTAGATTATATTTTTACCACTTAATCCAATATTGGTCATTGGAACTAATTTCAATTAGAAATTATTCATAAACAAGTGTCAATCTTTTGATAATTATTATTTCTTAAACACACTCTATTTCTTGTGACAACGAGAATTAATATTAAATTAATTAATGAATCTTATATGTTTTTAATTTGGAAAAATAAAAATAATTTTGGAATTTGGAATATCAAATATATCTTATGCTGATTTTTTTTGTATTTCTATGAAAAACTTCAATTTTTGATGAATAATAAAACCACTTAGTATTAGTTAACAATCTAAATTTTTCATTTAATTGAAATTTTACCTCTTCTATGAATTGAATTTAGAAAATACTACATATATGGTTGTTATTAGTAAGTAAAACGTGGTTCAATAAGAGGAAAATAATTTTTTTGAGTAGTAACTTTTTCCTTTTATTTACCACGGTTAAAGCTAAAAAGGGTAATTCAAGGTATAAAGAATATTATAATAATAACAAATTACCTTAACACTTGTCCTAACATTATTTATGAGTCATGGCCGAGCGTAGACATCCTGGGGTCGATTTTGGGACCCCATGGAGCCACTTAAGAGTGATAATGACACATTATATTAATTAACTAAATGTAAAGACAAAAATTACATTAACAAATATCTTTTAGTATAAAAATATTTAGATGTGATTATATAAGTAATATTTTCAACTCTAAATATTAATTGAAAAGATAAAAATATTACCTAAATTATGGTATTTTTTATAATTTTTAGAAATCAAATAAATTAAATTATTGATGACACAATAATGATGTAATATTCACCTCATTAATAAATGATTTAAATAAATAAGAATATTAATATTAAAACAATTTCCAAAACCGGTCCAATTTTTAGTGGATTATTTTATTTCTAACAAGAATCATCTTATCTTCCAATTTAATGAGTTTTGGAAATTTTGAAACCGAAGATAAGTTTCTAATAAAATAACATTTTCAAACATTCCAAAATATCCCCTCCTATCCCTTATAAAAGGAAACCACTTTTAACCCATTCCTTACACCTCTCAACCCTCTTGTATCATCTAAAACCAGACCAAATAATCTCTCAATATCCCTCTCTTCCACTTAGAATCCTTACCTTAGGCTGAACTCACTTCAAGAAGTCCTTTTGGTTCAAACCAATGCGAGTTACCCAAATTAAAGGTAATGGTTTCTCTTAACTTCATTTCTTTTATTTTACGTCTCCAACACCTAAAATATTTTTATTACTTTATTTTATGAAACAATATCATCAATATACTAGGATGTTGTTATGAGATGGATTATAACTACAATTACACACACCTCCATCAAATTGTTAAAGAACACGCTGTTTCAGTGGATGGAAAACTATCGCCTCACGAAATTATGATTGTTCAATTATTTCATACCACCTCTCATGGTTTCCATTAATATGGAACTATATATATATATGATATATATTATATTTATTTTTTCTTTATGCTTATTTATATTCCATTTATATCAATCCTTTATGGTTTCCGTTATGGGTAAAAATGAAAAGTTCATTTTAGAAAGGGTGGATGACCGCCCCCTCAAAGTGACATGACTCGTTAATTCCTTATCTGGGATGTATAAAGAATGGATTTAATTATATTATATATTATATTATACTGGAATTATAATATACCTATATATCATTATGTTTTAATTCCATTAAAACAAAAAATATAAATGAAAGTAGCGTTCATGCGAACGTACGGCTTACCATCTCCATGAACGATCCATTTCATTTCATATCTCCAAATGTTATGTACTATTATAAATGTATATATAGTGGATATAATATATATATATATATATATATTATATCTAAATAATGTATATCATTCTGTAGATAATTGAATTTTTACCAAATGAACAAATTTTTATTATTACAAGTTATTTTTTTACTCAAGTTCCGAACATCAATAAAATTTCCAATATGAACTAAAATAATTAACTAATTGTTATATCAAGGTTATAAGTGATGTAAAAATAATAATAAACAGGAAATATTTTATTAATAAAGTATAAATTAATTTATGTTTATTATTCAGGAAGAACAACGAACATACAAGAGAAGTCAAACTTGAGGTAAGGGGTTTCTTATCTCACTTTTAATTCTATGATATTTCCATTGATCACCACATATTTATTTCTTGTTGTGTATTTTGTACTACCATTAAATATATAGTATCACTATTATATTTTTATAATTGGTATTATATGATTCATTTTGTGGTTATTTACTTTTGGTCATATGACTGGATTGATTTCAACATGGTTTTCATCTCTCTTCTTATTTTCGTGAGATTCATGCTATATTGACACTATTTACCATTGTGTGGTGTATTTACTGCCCATGATTGTATTCCTTATGTAATATACAATAATTTATTGGTATTTAAATCATAATTTTATCATACTTATTTCATGGGGTGTATGTTCGATAAGTCACAAAATCGGTAAGGGAATTTCAAATTTCGATTTCCACTCTTTGAGATTTACGCATACTTCATCGATTATTTTACTCCATGATTATGTGTGGAATCACTATTTATTATTTACATATTAATTTACGCTCCCCTTTGTGTGTATATACTTTCTATGCACATAATAATTCCATTTATAATTTCTCAAGTCATTGATATGAACTTGATAAGAGTAATCTTTACTCAATTTCCATTCATTGAGTTAAGCATCCGAGTCATTGGTGTTGTGTTTACCAGAATATGTGTGAATGTACTCTTATTTATTTACACTAAATATCTAATCATATTGAGTGTATTTATATTTTTCACACATAATTATGTCAATGATTTATTCTTAACCAAAGGATATGGTCTCTATAAGGGATTTTATCTCAATTTAACTTCCATTGAGACTACTTTTTTGTTATACAACAATTCACTTTTATTTAATTTATATAATGTACATGGACATATAATATCATGAATCCCTTTATTCTCAAGATATTATGAATTTTATATTACCTCAATTATGTTTATTTAAGTGTGTCTCTTTTTGTTAGAATCTATAACTAAAATATTATTTTAAATGTTTTAATGATTTATTCTTATAACTCTTTCTCATTAATGTCCATGATTTGAAAAGGGTTTTAAGTATTTATTTATATGTATATTAATGTTTTAAAATTAAAATTTATTTTAATGGTGTAAACGTGGTATGGGACACTTTAATTCCCAAATCTATTTTAAATGGCTTATTTCTAAATAGTGAGACATTAAAATGTTCTCTAGAAAAGGGGGATATTTCTATCAAATAGTTTTGATGATTACTTTCATCTATGTCAATATCCTTCATTATTGTCGATTGAGGATAATCTATTATAATACAATCTTCCATATTGTATTGATTGTGTAATGTTTCACTATGGATGTGCTATTTTTATACCATTCATGTTTTTAGTTAAAATGTTGACATTTCATATGATAGTTTTATTATGAATTTTTAGATTATGCTTCAACATTTTTCATATGAGGAATGCATTGGACTTAATAATTGATGGTTGGAGCCCGCTATAGCTCCTCGATGCAACAATGGGTCTCATGAGATAATCTATTGTCTTGGCACAAGCCCTTGACAAAATCATATTTTTAATCCTGGCATGAGGCCTTGACGTTGTGGTTATGATGTCAGACATTATACATACCATCATTATGAGATTAACTATTGACATTCCATGTGGTTATTTGACTTGTAGAATACCCATGACAGTGTTTTATTGTGGAATTATTTATTCAGCTCATATTCCTGCCATAAAGTGTTCATGTTAATTATTTGTAAAGGCATGTGTTTATAATTATTCATCAAGACTAATGTTTATGTTATATTCCACCGTATTGCTTACTCTTACTGAGAATTTGAGCTCACCCCTTTTTTATGTTTCATTTTCCCAGGATACAAAGAAGTTAGTTGTGATTGACTTGTACGGAAAATCTAGGAAGGATGGATGTTACTAGTGGAATAATTTAATGTTGTTTTTCTTTTCAAGTAGTAATGTTGAACTTATGTTTGTATCTTGTTTCTGAGACTACTAAACTGATTGGTCCTCTGGGTCATGATTCTTTGTAATCAAGCAAATGTATTAAAATAATTGACCGGCTCTGGGATTCTGGGGTTGGGGCATTACATGGAGGACCATGGATTTATTTTCATGATATAATGTGTTCATATATAAGGATCATGAATCATTGTATTTTTCATCCTTATTGATCTAATCCATATTGGTAGGATGAGTAAAGAGTATTTAGAAGATTGAAATTTAGTGTTGGGTAATTCATGAGAGGTTACAAATATGTGGTTTTATTTTTTGATGGTATATAGAAAAACATTTGGTAATTCTGGTTCATTGGGTGTTTATGGTTAAATATTTCAAGGGAGGGGAGATGATGAGATCATGTCATGCTTTATAGTAGTCATCACACCTGGGATGAGAAATATGCATCCTGATGTTGAAAGATATTTAAGGTGGCTAGGAATAAAAATTGAAATTACCGGATTACCATATCATTATGAAGAAAAATTGAAAAGTCCAATCATTAGAGACTCATATGGGTACTCTAGCCCCTTCCAATGCTTGTGTGGAAGTGGGTTGAGCTGACAAAATACTTTTTGATGAGATTTCCTAATACCCAAATAGGATAAGAAACTATTTTTATGCATTTTTAATAGTTTAATAAGGTAGATAAATTAATAAAAATATGATAGATAAAATTAGTGGATGAGTTAGGTATGCTCTTTTTTGGGAGATCGTGTTGCTTCATAGAGTTCGTTTGAGAATGGTAACTGATATAGACACCTGGTTTACCTCCAGACTATTAAATTTATTACAAATGGATATATGAACTCTATTGAATTTGAGTGTATCCTTTTATCCTTAAATTGATAAGTTGTGAGAGATAATGGTCCATACAATAGGGGAGATGATTATTGATTATATAATCAATTGTTTTGGTGTATTGGATGATTAATTTTCCATAATAGAGTTTTCATTCAAAAAATCATTTCGTCTTCGATTTAGAAGGATCCATTTGACACTTTTTATAGGATTCCATGATTCTAAGCTATTTGTGATCATGTTACAGTATAGTGCTTAGTTTTTGGTCTGAGTATGCTATAGTTGTGTTCACAGTGAGTTCAGTTCGATAAACAATGGTTGGTTATGGATAAGAACATCCATTGGTCTTATACATATAGTAGGACATGACCCTTTGAGTCCATTATGGGTGATAAAGTATTTGTGGAAGTGTCCCATTTTTTGAAGAATATATGCCTCATGAGGTAAGAGGACTTAAAATCATGGTACATCTTACCATTATATATCATTGGACACATCCAGATAGTATCTTGTTATTTATATCATCATCAATGGTACAATGGTGTGAACAATGTGTACCTTGTGTCATAACATCTGAAGTAGGTTCCCAATATTGTACATGTCCTTAACTTTGAATATTCAAAGTTATAACTAGATTCATATTCAATGGATTTTCATGTTCAAATAGTTTACCAAATAGAGAAGGGGTTTTATGGAAATACAACTGATTTGGGTTTGTTAAAATGTCACTATATGCATTTTTTATTTGAAAAATGGGTGAAGTAAGTTCATTTTCTAGTGCAGTGGCCTGATATGTCTTTGCATACCTATATGGATACTTTTTTGGGGATGAAAAGTCAATAGAGAGAGAGAGAGAATTGTGACACCTCTATACCATTGATTCATCTTTTCTAATTCAACATAGAATTCTGATCATTTTTTTAATTGTTTTGTGGTGGGTTAGAGGGTTTCAGGAAAATATATATGGGATCAGGTAAGGCATGGGGATTTCTATACCTTCTTATGAAATAATAGTCCTAATGGCCAACCAATCGGAAGTGATAAGCTAAATGGGTTAACTATGAGGTATAAGTGATTTTAACTAGATTTTAGTTTCCAGCCGGTATTGATCCTAGGAAAAATGAGTTCTCCCAATAGCCATCTGGTCACTAGGAGAGGACACCAACCAGCTGGAGTAATTGGTGAAATCCCAGTAAATCACACTGCATTAAGTGAAATTTTTATAAAATTAACATTCCATTCATTTTTTTTCTCATTCCCCATTCCCCTACCAAAAGAAATTATTTATTGAACTCATTTTATCCTTCCCATTATGATGTGAGTTCCTATCTAACGGGACAATGGATTTCTAAACATATCCAACCTAGTATAGTTCAAGGATCTTGTGTTTCTTCTACTATTGCATTGTTATTATTTCATTGATTTTCCTAGATAGACCTAAGACATCAATATATTGACATTATAACATTTTTTACATGTGTTCTTAGAATAGTTTTTGGAATATGTGTGAAACCCGTATAGAAATATACTTTATTCTTAATCACTTGTGGTGTTTCTGTCTACCCAAAAAGACATGTGATTGGGTTTCATGCATGTGGACTATGAATTTTATGATACTTTCTTATTTTATTTCATGTTTTATCTATAAATTGAATATTGAAACATATTTTTTATTATAATATCTTATAGTTGATCATGTGAGTAGATCATCGTGTACTATTCTCCTACGTGGGATTTATGGAAGCATGATCGACATTATTTTTGCAATACCTTCAAGAGGGATTGGTCAGAATTGTTTTTGGACTATCCAATTAAGGGGAATGTTTTAGGGATAGTCCAAAAAAGTTATGACCAATCCCTCTTGAAGGGATTACAAAAAGAATGTCGATCATGCAATCATAAATCACAGTTAGGATAATTGTACATGAGGATCTACTCGCAGGATCAACTATATTATATTATAATAAAAAATATGATTTAACATTAAATTTATAGATCAAACATTAAATAAAAAATTAATTTTAGTGGACTAGCATATTACACGATTACAGATCTATGAATGGGAATGGGACCTATGGTGCGTGATTAAGAATGTAAGTAGGAGGGTGAAGATAAAGCTAGATAGACCATAGGTTAGATGATTAATCTTTATTATTGGTTATTTGATTCTTTTATATGGTTTTTGTTTATTTACCATACAAATAATACTTCTTCTTCATGGGTTGGTTTTATTAATTTTGGTTAATCTCATGGTTATTTATTTATTTATTTGATTTATTTATTTGATAGCACATCATTTATCTTACAATGATGTTACATGGTTCTGAGATAATAATAACAGGATCTTATTCCATTAACCCTCACTACTAGTTGGGAAACTCTAGCATTTGTGCAGGTGGGAATGATGTTAGTGTGACCCCCAGGTCAGTCTAGCTGGGTTAGGTCTCTGTGCAATAGATATATTTATTGTTTTCCTACATTTAGGACTTTTAATTATATTATATTACATATTGTCATTAACATTACTAATGTATTAGGATTTGGAAATGCACTATATTATTCATGGTGCAATTAATTTTTATTTTATAATCAATAATTTCTTTTATAAATGTGTGATATTATAAACATGTTGTTAGTTACCAACCCATGTCCCTTTGAAGGTCATATTTAGGGTGAAAACTATTACTCATTGCGGATCTTGTGAAGCCCATGTGAGGGTCGGTCATGGTGGTTTTGTTATCAAATTAATGTTCCAACACTTACATAAATTCTTACCTCTCATATGTTTCATTATAAACCATTAAATTACCTAATTTTTAAATTTCATAAACCTTTTAGTTTTTAAAGCCTCTATTGTTCGAGTTTTATTTCCTTGTGTAATCATCGTACTGATATAGCATGAACTTTTTTGGTTAATTATAAAATTTCATTACAATGAAATTAAATAAATAATATAAAAATAATTTTGTATTCATCATTTTTTATCCATCAAAATAATCAATAATGATATATATTTTTATTCTTATCAGTATAACATTTTAATGATACTATTTTTGAATTTTCTTATGTTCGTAAATCCATGATTATAATTATGATAGTTTTCATGTTATTTATTTTTGAAATTGTATAATTTACGTCAAAATCATATATTTATCATTTCATATATCTCTTAAGATCAATAATATTCTTATTCCTTCTCAGTATTTTACCAAAGTAAAAAAATTACATTTTTAATAGTATTATTTTGAACACATTCTTTATTTTGTGGGACTATTTAGATAGCTTCAAGGGATCATACATGTCAATATCGAGAGTAAGGGAGACAAATGCATCCTAGAAATGTGATTATTATATATTTTAGGGGTCACTTAAAAATTTTAAAAAAGTCATAATATATTTCATAGTAACAAAATCATTTACATATTCAGTGAAAGCGATTTATAGACACTATGAATTTATGTGGACAATACAATAGATAATAATGTTGATCACGTTGGATTCAAATGGATTATTACTATATTATTTGAATGTATATTGGAATTCAATCTAGAATTCATTTTCTTCCAATAATAAAGAAAGTAATATTTTGGGTTTTATGTTATACTAGGAAGAATAAGATATTTTCATTAGTTTTGTACTATCGTGGAAGAAATTAGTTTTCATTCTTGGGTATAAGCTATCCTAGGAATTCATAAGGTTTTTAGTGGAGGAAAAATGAATTTTTATTTTGAGATTGGGAAAAAAAATATAATAATGATATATCCTTTTAAGGGAATAAATAACTTTAATGAAAATGAGAATATGATATATTGTGTAATGAAAGATTTAATTGACTCGTGAATGTTTCTATGGTGATTAATACGGATAAAAAATTATTTTAACTTTAATCTTCTTGAATTATGATTATATTTGTAATAAAGAAATAATTACTCTTGGTAAGTGAATAAGGATGATAATCACATTGAATGTGAGTACCCCAGGTCATATCCATAGGGATGACTCTAAAAAATTCAAAATTACGTCTACTTTTGTGATTATTTAATGAAAAACTTTATTGTTAGTGTGATGTAACAAGATAAGTAACAAAAGAGGAGGACATGAAATTGAAAGTAACAATGATTTGGAAATCAGTTAAATAAATAATTGGGTTGTTGGTATTGGATTCATTAATACATATTAATTTTGGGAAATCACATCAGTTTTTCCCTAGAAAAATCCCTATTCATTTCCATGTTCTCTCTCAAATCCCTTGTATGTTTTATTGGGAGCAACAGTGCGTCCATGTCTGGTTTCTTGTGTAACACACCAAATCTGTCACGAACCAAATCTGGTCGCCGCCAAAATCGACACCAAACCCAGCCTGTGACAAGGCCCGAAGGGCGTTCCCGATCCCCACGGGCTGGCACAAGTGCCCGGGTATCATATAATGATAATTGGGAACGATTTACCCGATTTGATAAACGTTAAACAACAAAAAAAACTCAATAAAACAAATCTGGATTTTTCAACTAAAACCATCTTTTACAAAATTTCAGAACATAATTACATAAGTTAAAACTACATTTAAATACCATTACAAAGGTAAAAAAAACAAATAAAGACAGCCCAAGATCCCTTTTGCCAAGGGGCACCACCCTTATGCTATCTCCACAAGACTTCACTACCAAGGACCTGCTAGAAACCCGAACCACTGGAACAAAAAAACTGTACCCAACCTGCGACAACAAAAAATAACCAAGTCTACTTACACCCAAGGGTGTAATTAGGGTGTGAAGAAAAGCCCAATAGGATACCACCACTAATAGATTCCATGTGATAAACATTTAATGGCGAAAAGCATGCAAGTTTTCAAAGACATGAGATGCTAGTTAAAATTTCTAAAAGATGCAACATTAAATAAAAACAGTTTTTAGGTGGGATAATTTAAAGAATAAAAACATTTAAAATAAATACCATAGCTACTGAATTTTCCAGCCTCTCATACCGTATACCGACGGTAATAAAAAAGTATCCAGTGAGCACAAGCAATGGGAAATAACCCCTAGGCACTAGCTAGATGTGGGTCCCAGGTACCTCGTATCTCGGTGAGAGTAACCATCACAAATATCCATTCTCGTGCACGAGCCACTAGTAGGGAACATACCCATAACCTAGTGGTCCCCAATAATCATCATCATAGTTTAGTTAGAGTTGTTAGCGTCAATCTTGCTGAGTGAAACTGAGGCCAAACCTCACAGATTCACTAGCATACTAGTACACGTCCACCCACCTAGATACCCGGGTTTTCCCTTTGTGCTCAAACAAGTTCAACAAGTCAAGATATATACTTTGCACATGAAAATATCATTTACATATCAAAAATTCACCAAACAGCCCACATGTATACCACACAAGTCACAAAAGTACACTTTTCATTCAAATTGATTTTAAAATCCAACTCATACAAAAATAGCCCACAACACTCTTCACATTACATGGACACTTCCACAAATACTTTAAACCATTTTTATAAACCATACCAAGACATTATAACTCACATAAGAGCCCACTCAAATAACATATAATACCACTTTCATCAACAAAATTCAATTTTCACAACACACTCACACAAAACATCCCACAACCATGTTTTGCAGCTCTCTTCCCATTTTCTAAAACATTTCTGCACTTTATAAAACATTCTAATAAAAATATTTGAAATCTTAAATAACCACCATACCTTTCAAAAACTCATATTAGGTGATCACACCCCCCCAAACAGTACATATACACTCTTTTATCCACTTTGTTTAACCAAACAAAATATTCACCATTTTCAAAAAAACAACTCAAGGGGTGTAACTATGTTTTTCACACAAAACCCATTTAAAAACCCACATTTAAGACCAAAACCATACCAATTACTATCAAAAGTAGAATTGGAAGTCCTAGATACATTTATAAAAACACATTCAAGTGTTATAAATTAACCTTGAATAATACCACAAAAGATACAAATGAAAACACACATTTTCCTAAAATGACCTCAAGAAGTATAATAATGTTTTACATATAAAACCTATTCAAAACCCTTCTTTTTAGAACCACATGCCACTATTAAATCACCGAACCAGAATTTTCAGGCCAAACAAGATTTAATGAACCAATTTCATAAGTTATAAACCACACCCAAATAAAACCCCATGAGTTACACATGAAAACACCCAATTTCATGTTAAAAAGCGACTATAAAATTTAACACATAACCAAATAAATCATAAACAGATTTCGCACACCACCCAACATATGAGGAATATGAAAAATGGTTAAATATAGCAAGCTAACTCATCACTAATTGTTTACACATGGAACCACCTACCTTTTGAGTCAAACCCTTGAATCTTGGTGAGAAACCTCAACCGCACCTCCGCCGCACCACAAGGATGTAAAAACAAACCCTAAACCCTAATATTTCACCAATAATACCCCAAATCAAACCCTAGGTATGAACCCTAATATCTGGACACTCTATAAATTTATGAAAGTGGGAGGAAACCCTAAAGAGAATGAAGGAATTGAAGAGAGAAACACATACCCAAAATAATCTTGAAGAAAACGACTCAAAATCCACCATAATCTGAATTTGAAAACATCCAACAATTCATTGGATGTTCGAATAGAGATTATGAGATCATGTAGGAACTGGAATGGGGGAAAAATAGTAAGAATTGAGAGAGTTATGATGTAAATAACTTACCTCCTCAAATCTGCCCGATTTTTGAAACCCTAAGAATATCATCACTCCATCGCGATGCAAACGAGCTCCAAAGAGGGGGAAAATGACTATAAGCGCGGCTGGGCTCCTTAGGGTCGAGGGGGAGGTGGAATCACCGAAAAATTCATTATAATGAATAAGATATTAAAACATTAAAAAAACAATTTAAAACTAGAAAAGGGGCTTTCGGGTTTGCCCAATTCTCAAATAAAAACTCAAATCCTCCATGATTATGGATTTATAAAGGCTCCAAATTTAATTGTGGTGTTAATATATCAGGGGAGGACATTTAGGAGTTGAAATTACTGAAAATTATAAAAAAATGAAAAAGTTATAAAAGAAACAAAAATTTATTTTTAAATATGGAATTGGGCTCACGGTTTGGCCCAATTCTTGAAAACTCACATATTCTCCATAAAACCTTTGGAAACCCCCAAAACAAAGCATGAATGGAAAATAAATTAAAAATAACTTTAAAATAAGGTATGTATGTGACAATTCTCCCCACCTTGAAAACTTTCCGCCCCGGAAAGTCACAGCAAGGTTAAAGCAACAACCAAACCCCACTGAGAAACCAATAGGTACGCTCTTGCAAGGTTTCACCCCCAAAGGCCAAAACACCTCCAGTGAACAATTAAGGAAGGATTACTCTCACAACCAAAACATACACCACTTTCCTAAAAGGATCAATAACATTCATAATTTATCCCAAAATAAAACTCTTCAAACACTATCTGAACAAGACTCAAGCAATTCACCCAAACGAACAACAACTTTGAACAAGGTTACACTTACCTTACTTTAACTAAACCATTGAGCACTCTCTATCCCAACTTTTAGTCAAGGAAGATGTTGGTAGCTAGATATCTCTGAACGAGACTATCTACACCAAGCCAAAACCATAGAAAAATCTATGTTACTGGTACGGGGGGACACTAATATTCTCCCCACTATAAGAGACAACCAATATTTTTTCGAGACAGAATCAGGACACTAATAGGGGGAGGCCTGAACAGACTCCCTGGTACCTAAGGTAGACTTCCATTCAAAATTTCCTAAGGAACATATATGATAATCATATTGGTTCTCCCCACCATATGAACCAACCATCTTAATCGACCAGCACATGTCGGCACAGAAAGACCCAAAAATTTCAAGATTTGGGAAGGTCGCACGGTTAGTCTACAAAGTTTTTGAAACCGTGAACTAACTGTGCTGATCAATCTTCCTGCATGGCTTCCAGGCACACAGTCTCTCTTAATCGTTCACAAACCATGTGCTCAGCATGTCTAGCCAAATTTCCAACCATTCTCCAAAGACTCAATGGAAACCAAAGGGGGAGGGAATGACATTAGGTGATGACATGGGTATAAGGCCCACCACCTATTTCCACCGAACGAGAACAACATAGGGAATATGATGACACCATAGGTTTAAACAATTCCTATCTTTCACACCGAGGATATGAAATTTTACAAAGGTTTAAATGACCCTATGATTTCCCCTGCCTACGAGCCAGCTTCTCTCCGAGACCTATGGTTGGAGCTCAAATTATTGAAGCATCTTCGGCCTCGCAGTTAGTCTTCAGAAACCCACTAAATGAGAATTATTCTTTAGGTGCCACCAACAACTACACCACAAACCAAGATATGTTTTCCAGACATAACAAATTCTATACTCACTTTACCCTATCCCAATATTTCACTGAAACAAGGGCTAAGAAGATGCACACACATCACACCTTGTTTCTCCAGGTGAGAAACAATAGAAGTAAAGAACACCTACACTCAACATCCTCTAAGATGGAATATTTTGATGTTTTTTCCAAGGGAGACATTCACCAACACAACAGGGACTCTCGGAGGATTTCATGACTTTCTCCTATATGGTCAATCAAGCACATGACATCATAAGGCATCACCGAACATGGCCATTATGACTGATATAAACAATGCATGGAGAGGGACCTTATACAACATCCCCAAACAACACAAAATTCTAGAAAGTGTCCACAATATCCTATCGTGACCATATTTCTCACACTGGTGGTTTAACATGAACTCATGCTTCAAATAACTTTGAAGAACCCCAAAGGCCCTCTTAGACACCATCAAGACACTCATCCAAAATAACAACCCTAGACCACATCCACCTTCAATGAGTTAGGAAACATAAGAAACTATGGTCTCTTTCACCCATCCAAAAGCACTCTCCCATTACAAGAGGATCTAAATATCAAATAAAGGAATGGGTGTAGACTCAATCTAAAAATCTCAAGAAAAAAAATATTCCTTATATTGATCAACTGGAGGGTCTTTAAATGGCGAAACAATCCGGGTTGCACTTCAGTTGTGCACTAACCTTTAATGGGGGTGTACCTTATCCAACGATTGAACCCAAGGACCCAACCAAGATTGTCCATTAGTCAAGATATACCACAAACCAGATCTAAACACATGAAGGGAACCATCATAAATGCGTCCCAAAACATTTTTCAAAAGAGACCACTAATTGTCCCTATAACACAACTTACTGACCAAACCCAAACCCAAAACACAGTTCAAACAGGAGGGGTTCTTTGACTCAAAACATCCCACAACATCAACATTTTCCAAAAATACATAATATAAACCATTCCAAACAATTCATCAAGTCTTCATGTTTCTCTTTAAAAACATTTCTTTGAAAACAAATGGTTCAGCGGTTAGCGCATCCACCAATGGTACCACATGGGCCTTACACATGCATGTTTCAGTGCCACACCGGGCACCCTCCTCATATCCATATCGACACTCATCGAGTCATGTCATCAACCATCCATCTTCCCATATAACCCCATGCATGTGGTTGCTCACGAAAATACCAAAGGTTAAAACAAAAATTTGTTCCACTTTTCAAAACCAAAACTGTCAACCAACACATACTTTTTTTCTCAAAACCGCTAACCACGAGATCAAAATCCCAACTCACATCTAAAAAAAATTCAAAAAGTCACAACCATTTAGAAAATAACTCACTTTCAAGATATTCACATCAATTTCAAAACATCTCATCCCATTAAAACACACTCTGATTATTTAGAAAACTCTATTGGAAACACTTTTCAAAACCAACTTCAATATAGTTCCTGCTTTCAAAGAGGTGTAAGCACACCATTTTATATTTCAAAACAATTCTGAAAATTCAGTTCTGTCATTTCATAAACCTAACCATTCCCTCTTTATTTGAAAATCATTTCATAAAAACTTTACGCTTCTTAAAACCAAGTTACCTTAAAACCAAAGTGCCAAGATTTCAAAACTAAAGAACACCAGACAATGCGATAGGAAACTAGTTTCAGTGCGTGACTTGGACATATGGTTGGCGGCCATATTCCAATCACTTCACTATCACAGAGAGTGTTCTAGGGAATATCCCCGGCTCCACATGGCTTTCCAGACCCTGCGAGCTCATTGAGACCATTAACCCAACTCTCTTTTCATTTCCCCTAATCATCATCAAACCAAGAAAAACCAAAGTCATAGACAAATCCCAACTTCCCCTAGCGACTTGAATCCTGAAATGAGGTGTGGTGATCAGGCACACTACCCATAACCAGAATTCCAAGTCCCAACAATCATAACTCTAGACTATCCTGACTATTTCACAAATAACATGACTCAAATGAAGCGAACCTGCTCTGATACCATTTTGTCACGAACCAAATCTGGTCGCCGCCAAAATCGACACCAAACCCAGCCTGTGACAAGGCCCGAAGGGCGTTCCCGATCCCCACGGGCTGGCACAAGTGCCCGGGTATCATATAATGATAATTGGGAACGATTTACCCGATTTGATAAACGTTAAACAACAAAAAAAACTCAATAAAACAAATCTGGATTTTTCAACTAAAACCATCTTTTACAAAATTTCAGAACATAATTACATAAGTTAAAACTACATTTAAATACCATTACAAAGGTAAAAAAAACAAATAAAGACAGCCCAAGATCCCTTTTTCCAAGGGGCACCACCCTTATGCTATCTCCACAAGACTTCACTACCAAGGACCTGCTAGAAACCCGAACCACTGGAACAAAAAAACTGTACCCAACCTGCGACAACAAAAAATAACCAAGTCTACTTACACCCAAGGGTGTAATTAGGGTGTGAAGAAAAGCCCAATAGGATACCACCACTAATAGATTCCATGTGATAAACATTTAATGGCGAAAAGCATGCAAGTTTTCAAAGACATGAGATGCTAGTTAAAATTTCTAAAAGATGCAACATTAAATAAAAACAGTTTTTAGGTGGGATAATTTAAAGAATAAAAACATTTAAAATAAATAACATAGCTACTGAATTTTCCAGCCTCTCATACCGTATACCGACGGTAATAAAAAAGTATCCAGTGAGCACAAGCAATGGGAAATAACCCCTAGGCACTAGCTAGATGTGGGTCCCAGGTACCTCGTATCTCGGTGAGAGTAACCATCACAAATATCCATTCTCGTGCACGAGCCACTAGTAGGGAACATACCCATAACCTAGTGGTCCCCAATAATCATCATCATAGTTTAGTTAGAGTTGTTAGCGTCAATCTTGCTGAGTGAAACTGAGGCCAAACCTCACAGATTCACTAGCATACTAGTACACGTCCACCCACCTAGATACCCGGGTTTTCCCTTTGTGCTCAAACAAGTTCAAGAAGTCAAGATATATACTTTGCACATGAAAATATCATTTACATATCAAAAATTCACCAAACAGCCCACATGTATACCACACAAGTCACAAAAGTACACTTTTCATTCAAATTGATTTTAAAATCCAACTCATACAAAAATAGCCCACAACACTCTTCACATTACATGGACACTTCCACAAATACTTTAAACCATTTTTATAAACCATACCAAGACATTATAACTCACATAAGAGCCCACTCAAATAACATATAATACCACTTTCATCAACAAAATTCAATTTTCACAACACACTCACACAAAACATCCCACAACCATGTTTTGCAGCTCTCTTCCCATTTTCTAAAACATTTCTGCACTTTATAAAACATTCTAATAAAAATATTTGAAATCTTAAATAACCACCATACCTTTCAAAAACTCATATTAGGTGATCACACCCCCCCCAAACAGTACATATACACTCTTTTATCCACTTTGTTTAACCAAACAAAATATTCACCATTTTCAAAAAAACAACTCAAGGGGTGTAACTATGTTTTTCACACAAAACCCATTTAAAAACCCACATTTAAGACCAAAACCATACCAATTACTATCAAAAGTAGAATTGGAAGTCCTAGATACATTTATAAAAACACATTCAAGTGTTATAAATTAACCTTGAATAATACCACAAAAGATACAAATGAAAACACACATTTTCCTAAAATGACCTCAAGAAGTATAATAATGTTTTACATATAAAACCTATTCAAAACCCTTCTTTTTAGAACCACATGCCACTATTAAATCACCGAACCAGAATTTTCAGGCCAAACAAGATTTAATGAACCAATTTCATAAGTTATAAACCACACCCAAATAAAACCCCATGAGTTACACATGAAAACACCCAATTTCATGTTAAAAAGCGACTATAAAATTTAACACATAACCAAATAAATCATAAACAGATTTCGCACACCACCCAACATATGAGGAATATGAAAAATGGTTAAATATAGCAAGCTAACTCATCACTAATTGTTTACACATGGAACCACCTACCTTTTGAGTCAAACCCTTGAATCTTGGTGAGAAACCTCAACCGCACCTCCGCCGCACCACAAGGATGTAAAAACAAACCCTAAACCCTAATATTTCACCAATAATACCCCAAATCAAACCCTAGGTATGAACCCTAATATCTGGACACTCTATAAATTTATGAAAGTGGGAGGAAACCCTAAAGAGAATGAAGGAATTGAAGAGAGAAACACATACCCAAAATAATCTTGAAGAAAACGACTCAAAATCCACCATAATCTGAATTTGAAAACATCCAACAATTCATTGGATGTTCGAATAGAGATTATGAGATCATGTAGGAACTGGAATGGGGGAAAAATAGTAAGAATTGAGAGAGTTATGATGTAAATAACTTACCTCCTCAAATCTGCCCGATTTTTGAAACCCTAAGAATATCATCACTCCATCGCGATGCAAACGAGCTCCAAAGAGGGGGAAAATGACTATAAGCGCGGCTGGGCTCCTTAGGGTCGAGGGGGAGGTGGAATCACCGAAAAATTCATTATAATGAATAAGATATTAAAACATTAAAAAAACAATTTAAAACTGGAAAAGGGGCTTTCGGGTTTGCCCAATTCTCAAATAAAAACTCAAATCCTCCATGATTATGGATTTATAAAGGCTCCAAATTTAATTGTGGTGTTAATATATCAGGGGAGGACATTTAGGAGTTGAAATTACTGAAAATTATAAAAAAATGAAAAAGTTATAAAAGAAACAAAAATTTATTTTTAAATATGGAATTGGGCTCACGGTTTGGCCCAATTCTTGAAAACTCACATATTCTCCATAAAACCTTTGGAAACCCCCAAAACAAAGCATGAATGGAAAATAAATTAAAAATAACTTTAAAATAAGGTATGTATGTGACAAAATCTATAAAAAAGAACTTTGGGTTATTTTATTTCAATTAATCAAAATAAATTTATCAAAATTAATTTGAAATTATAGATTATAATATTCTTGAAAACCAGATATATAAATTTTCAATAGGTTTTATAACAACTCAAATTCAGTTATAGTAATTAAGCTTTTATTTTTAAGGAAGCTACAACATAATTAACACATATTTATAAATGAATGTGATTAAAAAATAGTTTTCCAAATTTTTTATGCTGAATTTCAAAAAAGGAATTCTTTATTTTTTTATCATATTACAAAAATATTTTTCAATGGTGATTTTATATTTTTAGGGAAATAGTGAAAAATACTGATTTTATAAAATAATCACATTTAATAAATTATAATGATACAATAATAACTACAAATTTGATGAATCCTTTTAGATATATCTAATACATATTATATAATTAATATAATTCATAGAAATATATAATTATGAAATTAAAAATATATTCATAGAAAATTTGGAAATCTAAATAATTATTTTTTTCTAATAAAAACTATTTGTAGTTCATTTATTTTTGTCATGTATTTGTAAGTTAATATTACATATTTTTTGGTTATAAATATAACTAAGTCTCATTATATTTATCATAATCCACATAATTCCATTTGGATCAATATAATAATTTATTATTATGTTAAATAATTATTACTCTTATATCAATCCTTTTTCTATAAATGATTTTTTCTTCTATTTTAGAAAAAATATTTACAGTAACTTAATACAATTCTTCGGGATTAATCTTGCGAAGTGTACTCCATATTTTTAATCATTCTAGATAATATTACATAAAAAGTTCAACTTTTTTTCATAATGAATAGTAACCCTTGTAACTATTTATCACCACAGTTAGGGGTTAAATGTGCTAAATGGGTTACAGATTAAGGGATAATGCTTCAAAAGACCATAAACAATAACCATTAACCTCATTGGTTTGATTTATTTCTATATAAACCTAGTTTTATTCTAATATATGATAATTTGGAGACACATTTAAAAAAAATATCATTATAATAGTAAAATAGTTTATGTAATTCAACATATGTCCTTTCACCCACATAAAATAGGGAACTGATTCTACTATATTTATCTCACTTGTTAAGACATCTATTTGTTCTAATCCATAACCATATACCTTCCCAACATTCCCACCTAATACCTAGAGCATTTGGTCTAATCAAAGGGAAATCTATGAATGCTCTATGTGTAATGCAATGTTGGTATTCCAAAAAAGATATATAACTTTTATCAACTGTCATTGTTTTATTAAAAATACTATATCCTTAATTTATTTTTAAACTAGGTTAAAATAATAATATAAGTATATTACATATAATTATATTTTATTATGATGGTTTAATAACCCATATTAATTTCCTTTCTATTATTTGTAAAACAAAAATATCCCTCGTTCATTAGTATCACCTACCATCTCCACAGAGCGGTGTAATTCATTTTTATAACCACCTCACATGGTCAATTATAAATATAGGACTAGAGAATATATATGAAATTTATTATATGTTTATTTTTAAATAGATTTAATATATCATTTACACTATAAACCATCCACCTGTAAAAAATTGTAACATCGTCCATGCGCACATGTGGATAACGAGATCCATGTAGTGATGCGATTCATTTTTCATGTCCACCATTAATGGAAGATTATTAAAATTTATAATTAATAAATATGATCTATATATATCATGATTTATATTCAGTAAGTGATGAAACCATGATAAATATTTATGTAATGAGACTACCAATCAGAGAATTACAAGAAAATAAAATTATCAAGAGTCGGAAATAATGAATTTAATAAATAATAATTAATAAATTGGTGTTAAAAATTTATAATTAGATAAAATAAGATATTAAAAGTATTTATATGGTAGGTGTGTAGAAATATAATAATTCGGACCCTTTTTTGGTGTATGAAGGATGAGTAATTGGTGACCCCTATGATAGGAGATGGCACACAGGTTGGATCTAAAGATACTCTAAAGGGTAATAGGGACGATCTAGATGCGATTCAAACTTACCCCATTGGCCAAAATGTACAGGAACAAATTTTTCACATAGGTATGGACCCTTTTAAAACTCAACACAATTATTTGTTTTGGACATAATTCAAATTCCTAATGATCTCAGAAAGATTGGGGGGGGGGTGTATTGGGCTTGTTCAGATCCCAGAACCTTGACTGGTAGAGAAATCATTAGGCCACATGGATTTTGAAACTATTTGACCTAGCCCACATTATATCTCCTAACCATTCCAGGATTTGAACTTAAATGTAGTAGAGTGTAATGTTTTCCCTTACCTGGTTCCAAGGGATGTGTGGTCATGTTAAATATATAGACATTTAAGTCAAGTTCTTTCGCATAGTTTCTCTAACTGTGCGGCCTAACCCTAAGGGTTCCCCCAATTACCTTATAATATGGTGCAAAGTTGGTTCACATTTTTTCCAACCATGAACCCAAACCATTCAACTCTTATTTTTTATGCCTAATTACCCAAATACCCATAATTAAATGTTTGAACTTCTCCCTTCCTCTTATTTTTTATCTAACATAAAACAAAGGATCCTCCTACTGTTTTGTGATGTCTCGGTTGGCTTCAATAGATTTTAATCATGAACATCCATCTAAACTATGATTAGGTGTTCAATGATCACATTGGATACACATCAGTTAGATCAAAATTAATTTATAGAAATTTTTTATTTTTCTTCCCCATGGGGGTTCTATTTAAATATAGGTTTATATGCCATATTTTCAATGTGTGGATATATTTTTAGATTTTTTGAAATCTAGGACAAACTAGATAATGGTACAAGATGAGAAGAGTCATATTAGTATGATGTAGGAGGTCTATAACTCATACATGAGGTTTTATTATATTATAATTTGTTTGTGTACATGCTGAATTCATTGGGATTTTTTGTTAAATTAATGTGACTTTATTATATTGGATGTGCTCATGTACCAGATCTTTTTTAATAAATTATATTCATTTCATTGGAGGTTAAAACTTAAAAGTAATCCATCCCATATTGGGTGTTTCCTTAATTATTCTTTTATTGTCTTATGAATCTTATCTTTACCATCATTCATTTTTTTCCATAACTTAACCTTGATAAAGGAAAGTGTATAATTAAATTTGTGGATTGTTAATTTCTAGCACATGTTTCCTAATAAAATAAACATGAGGGACCCAATTACACATCCCTATCATACCTTTCTATTCTTAAAGAAGGAGTTAGAGTGAACCTAATGAGTTGATTATGAATTTAATGAATTGATTTTATGTTATATTTCCTTTTACCATGTCATACTAATGAATGGTATGGAATGAACCTTTGAATTATTAGTTTTTATGATGTCTAAATGGCCCTAATTAATTAATTATTCAAGAATAATGGGGCTTTTCATATGGACCTTGACATTATTATAGGATTGGACATACTCAAGCTAGCCCTGGATTCCTGATGGAATTATTTTAGCACTCGCGGACACCATTCTAGTTCAGGGTTTCTAGATTACATGGGTGAAAGCCACCTTGGATCCTAGTCCTTATCAATTGGTGGATTCAAAGTATGTAATTGTAGTATCCCTCCATTATTGTTATTTGGATTAATAGGATAAAATCCTTGGATCCAGCGTGATGTCTACAAACATAAGGAGCCTTGGATAAAGCCTCGGGTATAGTTATTACTTATCCCATTTTATCATGGATGAATTCCTTGGACTTGATTAGAATTACATTATCATGGAATGAATTAGGATATTAACCATGTATTACAATCATACCCCTTTATCTATAATATAGATTATTACTTATGTTTGCTCGACCCCTAAGGTCAATGATTCCTTGGTGATTACATTGGATCCTCTTACATATTCCTTGTTATATCTTGGATCAATCACTATTTTAATTAATTCAGGATATTAATAATTGTTATACCTCATGTTACATATATATATATATATTATAATATGAATAATAAATGTAATGAATATATGTTCAGTCACCATATCATGACGAAGAATGTACTTGGAAATTAACGGTATTGTACTTTTAATTTTATATATAGATTCTTCAACGCTATTTAATTTTATATTACAAGAATTGGATGTTATACACTACATTTTTGGTATCCTACTGAGATTTATATCACACCATATCTTTTTAGTCATTGTTACCTAGGAAGATTTCATGTATATTGGTGTTGAAAAAGGGAAGCATCCTTCTTTGGAGACTTGATTATTTACATGCATTAGGATGGAGTAGGGTAGAAGTTGAATGAGATGGAGATCAGGATGAAAATAATTATTTCGGATTACTTTTTTACTTATTATTTATAGAATTGTTTTCTTACTATTTTGTATCTATGTTTTTCATCATTATTGATACTTCAAATATAACATCATCGTCAGCATTTTTATATTATTACTTGTTTGTTATATAATTTACTATTATGTATACCTCTGTTGTTCCACCTATTTGTGTTGATATTTAACTATTTTGTTGTTATTATATTTATTCAATATTCTAAACACTAGTAATGAAGGAATACTCCCCCTAGATACACCATAGGCCTTCGCTGCTAGTCGGTAACCACTGACATTCAACGAGACGTGCATGAGGCCATATGAGAAAATGATCCTAAGAATCCTTTGTGTGGAACCTTGGTTTGGGATATCACAAATTTGTATCATATGATTTCATTTTCTTGGTAGAGTATTTGGAGACAATTAATATAAGATTAGGAATGCTTGGAAATCTTTTATAACCAGTTCATGGGTGTGGATAACCAATGTTTAGGGTAAATAATGATTTTCCTGAATAATATTTATTGTTCTTCTTTAGAGTACTATAGTTGACATATTTTTGACCAATGGGTGATACAAAAACTATTTTATGGTTATAAATTTTATTCTAATTGATGATTTAATTTTATCCTTGGGGTGATGTTATACTGGAAACCTGAATTGTTACATTCTTCAACATAGGCACCTAGAATTCACATTTCATAGATATTATGATGCCATATTGATGTATTTCATTGATATATTTTATTGTTTTCCATTTGATTATTTAGTGATCCTTGTTTATATATATATATATATATACTAATGGCACTATTTTTCTATGATATAGAGATCTCTGGTTTCAACTCATGAGGTGTATAGGAAATCTTGGGTTGGAATCTGTAATTTATCAAGTCGATAATTTAAAATACAAATATATGGGTGTAGATTTCAATAAAAAGTTGTATGGTCCCTAATTCACTGAGAATAGAGATCTATTATAATGAACATTGATATATGAAAATAATAAAATACAAAATGAAAAATAGAAACAATAAATATAAAATGAAATTACTTCTAGTAAATGAAGAGTCTATGTAATATTGAAATTTCACCTGTCGGAAGACCTGTAATTTATACATGAATAGTTAACAATACCTAGACTTATAAGACGTATGTTGGGGTTCATCACAATGGTTATTAATCCCTTCCTTTTAATTCATATTACGCTACTACAATTTATCTACATAAATATTGTTTTTAGTCATGTGATTGGAATTTGTAGACATATTCCATCATGACATCCTCCTTTTCTGAATCTGTAGTGTAGTGATAACCATACTATCATTATGGTGGACCATGTTCCACCAGTATTTTCTCCTAGAGTGAAAATGGAGGCCCTACCTACTATACTCGATCTATGAACCAAAACTCAAACTATTGACAGTTCCCTACATTTGATGTAGTCCATGAAAGATGATTCATAATCTGCACCTATGATGACTAATGTGACATGTGAAATTTAGCAGCAGTATCCTCAAACTTTCTCAGGGGATGGAAGACCATAGTCTATTAATTCTTGTCTATAGGTAACCCTTTATATCATTGGGTATTAGGATAATACTTCACATAGGAGGATGAATATTTCTGATTACATGTTTTTTGATTCATCCATGCACTTGTGGGATGTAATTACACATCCAGATCATCTTCAGGTTATGGTATGGGAAGATTTAAAGACTTCCTTGTAAGATAAATTATTTCCTAAAGTGATTAGGGACTAATATTCATGATAATTAATGAATATAGAGTGGTTTTAAATGTCATACATGGATTATTTATTACATTTTACAATGTTAAAACCGTTTTCATAACAACTAGCTAGTGATGAGCATTCACTTTCTACATGATTTGAGGATGCACTCTAATATTCCATCTGTAATCAGGTGAATGTATTTCACTATCCAATATTATTTGAGAGTTTCGATCAGGGTCTTATCAATTGGAGAAACATAAGAGAAGGTGATAGTACCAAATATAGAGGTTATGTACTAAGGCAAACCATATTTTCTTCCATTAGAAGGAAACAAACCCCTGAGAAGTCTTTTAAGAGTTGTGGCATCAGGTTTACTCATACAAGAAGCTATAGGGTGTTCCATTATTTTAGATAATAGGGAAACATGAAGCCTTAGTGTAATAGATACCCATTTTAAGTGTTGGTGTTTCGGCTGTATGGGAAACATTCAAAGATTTTGTGGGACCTTTCCATTACGTTATATTGGAAGAGGCATCACATTAGCTCCACCATCAGGGAAGATTCATTTACACCACATCTAGAGGGGAGTAAAAAATCAAAAAAAAGGACCACCTAAGGTGTAGATAATGTTTTCAGTATGTATAACACATATTATTATCAGATCTGACGAATTAGTCCTGATCGGAGTCTTGTAGCTATAGTCGAGGGTTGTATGTCAGGTTAGTTGATTTCATTACAATTAATACCAGATGATCATATTAGAAGAACATCTATTAGTAAGAGGTACTATTATAGAAGCCTCCATTTTATTATATTATTTATTCGATATACGTGATTCACAATCCTTCATATCCTTATCTATTAGGGAATGTCTTGGGAGGTAAATATGGAAATAATATTGTGTGAGGACCTTGCATACACGATTGGGAGTAGAATAAGAGGGATTACACCAATGTACGGACATCCCCCTTGAGTATGAAAATTACCCTTTCATGGATGACCTATTTATTATTAAGATTAAATGATTATAGTTAATTTCCATGATTGATTGATTGTTTTTTTATTACGACATTGTGGACTGCTAAAACTATTGGGAATTTTTTTGACATCAAATATATGATACCTTTTACCAACTGTGAATATATTGTGATTTTTCTAATATCAACCTTCGATCAGGCTATCATCAGGTGCAAGTAATTCCATCAAACATGCCTTATAAAACATTCTATAGACGGTATGGTCTTTATGAGTACCAAGTTATTCTATTTTTTCTTGCAAACATTCCTACCATTTTCATGGTTGTGATGAATAGGGTGTTACAAACATATTTGGATTCTTTTACAATAGTATTTTTGGACAACATCTCACTATATTCTCACACATATAGAGACCATTCTCAACTACTTGAGGTCATTCTGAGTACACTAAGAGAGCATCATCCTTATTCTATGACTGATAATTTAAACTTTTGGGTCAATAAATTTTACACCTTGGTACATATTATATTAGAATCAACAGTATCTATTTACCTAGAGAACGTGAGTGCTATGGTTTTCTGAGATCAGATCAAGAATGTGTATGATACATAGAGTGTCTTAGATCTATCATATAGTGAGCCAAACCATTTACATATAATATTTCATGATTTTATGTATAATTATACATCAGAATAGAATTGAAGGATCATAATGTCTACTGTCTTGGATGACTAGGTACATAAAACCAAAAACAAGGAAATAAATATAACATTTCACTATTTAGTCTTCATAAAGATCCCAAAACATACATCTTCCTCATACATATTAATAGGATAACCTATGGATAACATTAACAAAGGGATGAGCTATAAAACCTAATAAGGGAACAAACATTAGAACAAATCATTAGTACAAGGAATAGAAGTCATGACATAGTGATAAAAAAAATTAACATATAGAACGTTAAAATATAAACATAGAATGATATAAAAAATGGATTCATATAAATGTGGAAACAACATAAAACATTACTATAGTATGAGTCAAGGCTAACAGCCAAGATCTCTTCACATAGTAGAACAACCCAAGGAAAACAACCATGATAGTCACATATAACATCTCATGAGACTTACCTCTACCCAATAAATTGGAGTGCTATCTGGGCGCACCCATCTTAAATTTTCATGAATATGTTTTCTATGTAAATAATCATACATAATTTATCTTACATAGACATAAATATTACTCATTGAAATAATTGGGTACCATAATAATGACATAAGGCATAATAGAATGGAAAACAAAAAATTGTTAATGAAAGAAGGGAACTAATGTATACATGTAAATTTACAAGGGAAAATATCCATTTATATCATGGTGAGTGATTTAAACTATAAGTTAAAACAATTACAAAAAAAAATTCATTAAATTTTGGAAAAAAACATTTTTGATTGGTTTTAAAGAAAATACAATAGAGCCTTTAAAATAGAAAAAGGGGGTAATACATTATAAAAAACCATAAGTGAACCTGGAAGGTTTACACAATACATACTCATATTTTATAAAGACAATTTTGTATTAAAAAATATATATATTTCACTTGTAATATGGTAAGAATTTAGGAATCTCCATCAAAATAGGTTTGCTTGTCGGGAAGTATTGAGGAGGGAATCACATAAAAACATGTATATCGACAAAATAGAATTATGGAAGGGTCCTGATAAATGAATTTTTTATATTTACACATAATTTATAATATTCTCATAAATAGTAAATAAAACTTATTCTTTTTATAATTAATGATAAGGCAACTTGAAGGAATAATAGAGATTCAGGTTGAATTCCTTACAGATTATCGGTATGGTATCAAGAGGACATAAGAGGGATCCATGAGAGAGAAAGTGGTTTCTGATCACTTAAACATCATGAGGGTAATATGGGTAGGAAAAACATCATACCCCATTATTGTAAATGACTCCTAAAATGGTATATCATATAGTACATTCTTGAATAAAATTAAAATGGAGAGGATCCCTTACCTTATGTTCGAAGGTGTTCTTTCCTTGTTATTAATGACATGAATTAAAATAGTTTTATTAATTAGTAATTATAGAACCTATTACATATTTAATTGATTTAATATTCACTTTTTATGTTCATTCATGTAATTTTTGATGGGTTAACTGGTTCAATTTCACTATTCGGGAACATTCTTTTTTATATTTTTCTTGAATGATTCATTTGTATTCATGAATGGGATATCATTTAAAACATGGATAAACATTCAAAAATGTAATTATATTTCATTTATGATATTATAGAACATGAAATTATCTTTTAAATGAACCTTTTAATATACCATGATAAATAATCGCTAGATAAGAATTTAATGATGATCATTTCGGTTAATTCATGCGGTTATTCGACCACAACAAACTTGTTTTGTCTAATCATTTAATAATATGTATATAATTTGGTTCAAGAACATTAAATAAGATAAAATAAATATTAAATAATCTGATTTAAACGTAAAAATGGTTCAAGACCATATCTGAATGTGGTAAAAGAAAATGAAAACTTGTCATTCCTGAAGGTGATAAATTAACACCTCACGAACAACGTTTTCCTTTCTAAAATAAATAGAAGTGGATAAGGGTGTTGGATGATATATTATAACATTAGTATAAAAAATTTCTATTATATTTTAGATACTTCTATTACCATACCATTTAGATGATGATAGGTGGGGAGATATTTTATAAAAGAACTTGATATTAAAATGAAATTAAAGGAAAAAAGAGAGAGTGGGGAATTACCTCTTGAATCCTCTTTAAGGCACCTTGGATTGGTATTTTAATGAGACCATAAGCACTTGGAAATGGGGGAGAGGATATGGAAAATGTTTGGGCAGTGTTATGTCATGTCATGAATTTTTAGATGAGTTAGGAAATGACGATATGAATTGTGGTATTTAGAGTGGAGGGGAGAGGGGTTTTAGTAACACTATATTCAATAATTTATTATTTATCCACACGAGAAGCAATAGTGATGATTCCATGACCAAGAATATTAATAAGTGCATATTTGTTTTATATTTTTTTCATAAATCACGTACTATGTCACAAATAGTGTATTTAAATTATATTGTATTTATATGGTAAATTAATGTATTTTAATATTCACTAAAAATCATGTATTTCAGAAAAATCCCAAAAATTCACCTTGGCCAATTTTTGATTGGAAGAATCGAAAAATGAAATCCATTTTTCAAAAATAATTTTATAAATGCGATTAATTTAATTTATAATTAAACTCCTAATTTACTCGAAAAACAACAATTTCAAAACATTTCATTTCTTATTCCCAGATAGAGGTATATCATACATCCACTTGAATTTTATTTATATACTATCATATGTAACGTAACTATTAATTAGGGTATGTATCTATTCATAAGGGTAATATTAATATTTATAACAATATGTTACTATTCACCAAAAAATAAGTTCTACAAATTAGACTCCAAATAACATACTAATCACAACCGTGTATGTCAAATTTAAAAAATTCATACAACAGAACTTACACAAAAAATGTTTAAAGGTCACATAGTATATAATAGTTCATTGTGATGTAATTTCATGTGACCATATGACATATTTATAAGAAATATATTTCCATCGAAAAACATTGGGTTGTTACATTCTCCCCCTTATGAAATTTCACCCTTGAAATATTGTTTTACATTCTAAACCATAAATAGGTGTGGGTAATTTTCCTTCTTTGCCTCATAAAGTTCCCACGTTTCCACTTCGTACTTATGGTTCCACCACAGAACCTTCACCACGTGAGTAGTCTTGTTACATAAAAGGTTATCTCTACCATCCAAGTCTATCACTAGCTGCTCCTAATAAGAATGATCAACCTCTAACTTTACCACCTCTGAACAGAGTACATGTGAATGATCTGGTATATACTTCCTTAAGAGGGATAATGTAATAAACCATGTACATGTCCATGGAATGTAGAAATACTTGTCGATAGGCCACAAACCCAACAAAATCTAGAATCTGGAAGGGACTGATGTACTTGGGACATAATGTCCCTTTATTTCCAAAGCTCATGACCTTCTTCCATGGATATACACGTAAAAATACCATATATCCCTCATTGATATCAAGGTCTCTTTCCCGATTGTCTGCATAACACTTTTTTTTCTCTTTGGGATGAATTGATGTGCTACTGAATGGTTTTTACATTCTTCACCATTTCTTTGACCATTTTAGGTCCAAGAAATTTACACTCACTAAATTCATCCTAACACGTATGTTTTGTTTCACATTTTCCTTTAAAAAGATTTATATGGTGCCATCCATATGCTCGAGTGGAAACTGTTGGTGTAGTAGAATCAAGCAGTGGTTGAGGCAGGTCTCATCCGCCTTTGAAGTCCATAGATCATGCTCTAAACTTATCTTCCAGTGTCTGAATATTTCACTTAGTTTGTCCATCAATTTCAGAATGATATGTCGTACTGAAGTTCAGTTCAGTTATTAGACTGTGATAGAGTGTTTTAAATATCATCAAGGTAATCCTCGGATCCTAATCAGATACAATATATATTGGTACTCCATGCAGCCTTACTGTTTCTTTGATATACGTCCATGCAAGTTGATTCAATGAGAAGTCCCCTCAAATCATCATAATGCGAGTTGTCCATGTAAGATGATCCTCAATGACCCATACATTGTTTCATATGGATTCCCTTGGAGTCCAGTGCAAAGTCCATGGTGATGTTCTCCCACTTCCATGTTGGTATGGCTTGTGGTTGTATCATCACCTTAGACTTTTGTCTTTCATCTTTGACATGTTGACATACTTGGAACATTGTTGTATATTCAGCAATATCCTTCTTGATATTGTCCTACCAAATGTTCTCTCGGAGATATCGATATATCTTTCTGCTCCTGAGGTGAATTGTGAATGTTGAGCTATGTGTGTCATTCAGATTCTCCTTATTTATCTCTGGATCTTATGGTACACATAATAATGATCCAAATCTTACAAATCATTCCTCATCAATCATGAACTCATATGATTTTCAATTTTTAAAAGGCTCCACCCTTTTTATATTTTCAACAACCTTTCTTTTATAATCCTTTATTTTCTCCATGAGGGATTATTGATCAATAATTTGATAAAGTAATAATGATTTTTATATATTAATAATACCCATGTCTATCCTCTCCAAATTTAAGAAGTTCAGATCCTATTAGATTCTCATCATTGATAAAGATACATGATCCATTCAACTTAGATCATATTACAACTTGTTTTCATTACCCGGATGGTAGTTCATTTTGCTGTCATATTCATTTATTATCTCTATCAATATTCATTGGTTCATATTAAACTCTTTCTATGTCAATATATATTTGAGACTCTAGTGATCAATATATATCTCACACTTATCCCCATTGAGATAATTCACATAGATTCTCAACACCATTATCACTACCGCCAGCTCTAGGTCATGTGTGGGATAGTTTTTTCTCATCGATTTCAACATCATTGAGGTGTTGGCTATCACTGTATCATTTTACATCATCAAAAAAACTATTTACTTCCTTGAAGAATCACTATACCCCAGAAATATTTCATCACTTGTTGGGAGTGTGATTACTAGTGCAGTGAAAATCTTTTTATCAACTCTGTAAAACATTTTTCCAATCCCATGTCCTGAAAAACCTTACTCCCTTTGATGTCTTCTTAGTCATTGGGTTTGAAAATTATAAAAATTTCATCACAAATCGTCAATAATCCCTGGATAGGGATAGAAAGCTAAGGATCTCCATTAAAAATGTTGGGACGGGACACTCTTTAATTGCTTTTATCTCGGAAGGGTCCATAGATATTTCTTTCCAAGTGATAACATTCCCAATGAATAACAATTTCTCTATCTATAATTTACATTTAAAATACTTTTCATACAACTTCTCCCTTCGCAATGTTTTTGACATAGTATTAAAATGCTCCTCATGTTACTCCTTGATCATAGAGTATATTGGATTATCATAAATAAAGACCACAACAAATTTGTTGAGGTAATCTATAATGAATATATTCATTAAATCGATGAAAATTTATGAAGCATTAGTGTGTCTGAAGGGCATCACTTTGAAATCATAGTGTCCTTACCTCATTATAAAGGCAGTCTTGGGAATATCTTCCTTCCTTTGATTATGTGATATCATGACCGAAGGTCCACCTTAGTTAAATAACAATACCACGAAGTTGATTTAACAAGTCATCTATTCATGGCATGGGATACTTGTCCTTTATTTTTATTTTATTGATCTTGTGATAATCATTGTAGTGGCATATTAAACCATCCTTCTTCTTGACGAAGAGGATTGTTGCACCCCATGGTAATACACTCGGGTTTATAAAACCTTATTTATATTCTCCTGTAACTGCTTCTTCCCCTCTTCCAGATCAACAGTGGACATTCTATAAGGATTCCTTGATATAATTAATGATCTAGGAATATGTTCAATTTAGAAGTCAGATTCTTGATCCGGAGAAAGACCAGACACCTCATCGAGGAATACATTAGTGTAATCCCTCCCGATGGGAATGTCTTCAATCATGATTCTCTTCTTTGCCTCAATAATTTGAGATAGAAATTATTTCTCATAAGGAATTAATATTCACATTTGTGACACTGATTCTAAAGTAGATTAGTCTTCCTCCTTACACTTGTAATGAATTGTAGGACGATTCAGAATGTGAAGAGTGACCTCCCTTTCTCGACATTTGATGATGGCTTTGTATAAATATACACAATCCATGTCCATGATAGAATTGAAATCCACTAAAGCATGTATGACATGATTATCTAGGAGGTTTAGTACAAAAAAATTAATTGGGGAGGAGTTATAAACCATGGATGCATTAATTTCCCCATTCCCCATTCTCACAGATAACTTATCCTCCAAATATTGAGGTTTCATTTGAATATTTATACTCATCATTCATGAAATGAAACAATGTTTTGAACCCACAACAAATAGTACATTACCTATTAATGATTGAATAACTCGCATACATTTCACCACATCATTGTCTGGATCTACCTCAATAGTAGTGATAGAAAAATCCATTCCTTATTTCCTTTGATGTTGTTGTTGATTGCCTCCGGCTAGCCTTTCCAAAGGGAATATTTTAACATAATTCCCATGATAATTGTAGTTGTGACACTACACTACATGTTGTGTATTGATTTTAACTTTCCTTTATTCTTCAACATTAACTATATTCTTCATATCCCATTAGAAATTTTTTGTTAGATGTTTCAACTATGCACATTTGAAGCAATTATTGGTTCCCTTTAGACTGCTCCCAAGATGCTTCTTCCTACAAATTTTACAAGTGGGATATTCATGTTTCTTTCCATCATTGGATTTTTTTTTGAACCATGCATTTTGTTCTCCATTTTCGGCATTATGTCACCGGGCACACGAGACCACTGAAATTATCCAATATCCAATTCACCTTAGGGGAACAACAAATAATATCCACATAAATCTTGAAATCTCCAATCGATAATTCTTCTCATAGACTCGGCTTTAGTACACTAATGATGTGATTCACATTAATTTTAGTGTTTATGAAAAAGAGAGAGGTGTACATTGAAATCCTTGTATGGATTTCATAATAAGCCCTTATGGAATCATCCTACTCATACATGATTATGAGGAACTCTGTTTCGACAATAAGATGAAGGGTTCAAGGAAATAGTTTTTGAAAAACATTTTCTTGAATTTCTATTAATCTATGGAATACATTTTCTTCTGGGGATTTATATTCTGGATCAGTGTACACCATTGATCAGCTTCTCCATCAAAATGATGGAACCCCATTACGAATTTCTCTTCTAATGTGAACGGGATGATATATAATATATTTTCAATGGATTTAGTCCACTGTTCTACGAGTAGGGGATTAGATGATCCACTAATCATGGGAGGCCTTTTTTGTATAAAGGATTAAATGACAACTTCTTCCTGTGATGGAGGAGGAGGGTATTTCACATGACTCAAATTATTAGTCATAACATGGGCCATCTTAAAAGGTGCTTTCATGATGTTTTTAGCACTAGTTCCAATCATATCTGGCATATCCTTAAGGAAATCATCACATTCCCTATCACATTGATAGTTTTCATGTGGTATTCTATTTCCCGCCATTAACTTTGAAAAATAATGTAAAATTAGTGGTCTTGGATACTTTGATATGGAGCATAAAAATGAAACATTGAACATAAAATTTTAATCATGTAAAAGAAAATTATAACCTAAATTTAGATTCATTAGGTTTAAATCTTGGTTTTCTTTGATCTTATTTTATAAATTATATTCTTATGGGGTTTTATTTATTCCTTTATTAATGGTTTAAAAAAATCTCATGAATTTACCAAAGCATATCCCCCAGAAGTATCAACCCAAGTGTTTAGAATGGCCCGTTTTCATGTACCAGGATACCCCAGGTCATGCCCAAAACTCATTGTCGGAGTTTTCACTCCTAGGTACATTTGTTCCAGATCCACCTCTACATATTTATATCCATATAGGGATGTATTTTATTAAGAAACCACCTACACTATACTTACCAAAATTTAGGGATGTTTTATTATACAATGTATTATCCCTAAGGTTCTTACTAAATTACTCTATTTCTAGTCTCCAAGAATAACATGACCATCCTATAATACCAACTACGGTGACCCTATCCTTTTACATAAAACATTACATGATTTTAATCTTAATTATACAGCAGAGTACAAGTCAAGGATCATAAAGTCTATTGTCTTGGAATACTATGTACATAAAAATGAAAACATGGAACTATATATAACATTTTATTATTTACTTTTCATAAATTGACCCTAAATTCCATTTTGGTCATACATCTTCCTAGGATATCCTATGGACATCATAAATAAAGGGATGAGCTATAAATCCCAGTATTGCAATTACCGTATGAAGAAATCTTTAACATAAAGAGTAGAAGGCATGACGTAGGGATATAAAAAGGAATTCATCATAATGAACATTAATATATAAACATATAATCATATACAAATGGGGTCATATAAATGTGAAAGAAACATAAAACATGAATTTAGTACAGGTCGAGGGTAACTTCCAAGACTGTTTCACATAGTAGCATAAGGCAAGGCAAATCCCTAAAACTCTCACACATAACATCTCATAAGACTTACATTTACCTAATTAATTGTAGTTATATCTAGGTACAACCATATAAAATTTTTGTTATTACTTTTTCCACATAAAGAATCATACACAATCAATCATACATAAACATATGGTTTTCCCATGGAAGGAATTTGGTAACATAATCAAGACATAATGCATAATAGATGGGCATAACACAAAAGTGTCAATGAAAGATTGGAACTAATGTATACATGGAAATTCATAAGGGAAGATATATATGAATCATGCTGAGTGATTTCAGTTAGAGATGACTACATGTAATAAATGTATTCAAGAAATTTTAGCATAAAAACATTTTTAACAGTTTTAAGGAAAATAAAATTGGTCCTTTAAAATAGAAAAGGGATGAACACTTTATACAAAATCCATAAGTGAACCAGAAAGGCATTAAAAATAAAATGAAATATTTTATATAGATAATGGTGGCTTAAAAGAGAAAAATATAGTGCACATGAAATTCTGAAAATCCCTCAAAATGAGTTTCTTATTCGAGAATTATTGACGAGGAAATCACTTAAAAATATGTATATCCCAAAAAAAGAATGATTGAAGGGCATCGATAAATTTTTTTTACATATAAAAATAATTTAAAAGATAAAAATAATAAGATAAGACATATTAATTTTTTTATAACGAAATTTAAGTAATCCAAATGGAATAAAAGATATTTGGGTATAATTCATTACGGATTATCGGTATGGTATTTGGTGTACTAAAGATGTATTAGTGAGAGAGAAAAGGGTTTCTGGTTAGTTATAAATCATGAGGGAAGTATGGGGACGTGAAAAATCATACCCCATCATTAGGGATTACAAAAAAAATGATATATCATAGATTACATTCTTGAATAAAAGTGAAATGGAGAGGATCTCGTACCTTATGCTTGAATGTGTTCTTCCGTTGTTATTAATGACCAGAATAAACAAATTAGGTTTATTAATTAATAACTGTAAAACCTATTATATGTGTAGTATATTTATTATAACCTTTTAATTTTCATTCATGGCCTTTTTAATGGGTTTTATGGTAAAATTTCAATGTTTTGGAACATTCAATTTTATAGTTTTCATGACCGGTTCACTTGTATTCATGAATGGAAGTTCAATTAAAATGTGGATAAACATACAAAATATTAATTATATCTACTTTATGATGTTATAGATCTTTAAATGATCTTATAAATATATTTTTTATATACCATGAAGATGAATCATTATATTAGAATTTTTTGATGATCGTTTGGGTTAATTTGGGATGTTTTTTAAACACAACGAACTTGTTTAGTTTAATCATTTAGTAATATGCACCAATGTTTTTCCAAAACATTAAATAGTATATAATAAACATAATATAATATGGTTCAACCATAAAAATTGTTTCATGTCTAGATCTGAAGGCGGTAATGGAAAATGAAAACATTTCATTCTTGAAGGTGATAAATTAACACCTTACGAACAACGTTTCCTCTCTAAATTGAAAAGAAGAATAGAAGGGGGTGGTTGATATATTATCCCATTAGTATCATAAAATTATAGTATATGTAAGATATTGGAGTTACTATACCATGTGGATGGAGATATGTGGGAATATATTTAAGAAAAGAACTTGAAATTGAAAACATATTAAAGGAAATAGAGAGGGGGGATTGCCTCTTGAATCTTCTTTAAGGAACCTTGGATTGCTCTTTTGATGAGACCAAATTCTCTTAGATGTGGGGTTGGGGATAAGGGATATTATTTGGTAGAGTTTAGTCAGGTATTTATACTTGGTATGTGTAAAGAAATGAGGGTGTGAAGGGTAGTATTTATAGTGGAGAGGAGAGGGGTTTTCACAATACAATATTCAGTAAATTATTATTTCTCCACAAGACAAGAATTAGTGATGATTCCATGACCAAATATTAGTAATATTTTAATGTGAGTTATATATTTGGGTTTTGACATCATGTATGATGTCAGGAATAGTGGATAAAAATTTAAATTTATTTATATGGTAAATTAATGCATTTTACTATTCACAAAATTCATATATTTCAGAAAAATCCCAAAAATTCAACCAAGCCATTTTTTGATGTGTAGAATCCAGAAATGAAGTAGATTTTTTTAAAAAATAATATAAATATGAATAATTTATTTTTTAATTAAAATCATAATTTACTCAAAAAATAAGAATTTTTAAACATTTTTTTATTAACAGATATAGGTATATTGTACATTCACTTGAATCTTATTTATATACTATAATATTTAACGTTTATATTAATTAGTGTATGCCACTATTCATATGTGTAATATTGATATTCATAATGATATGTTACTATTAACTAAAAAATAAGTTGGTCATATTAGACTCCGAACAACTTACTGATCGCAGTCATGTATGTCATATTTTCGAAATTCAAATCACAGAAGTGACAAACTTATGTTTAAAGGCCACATAGTACATACATGTTCATTGTGTTGTGATTCCATGTCACTATTTGACATATTTATAAGAATTTAATTTCCATTGAAAACATTGGGTCGTTACATGGCTTAGTATTAAATGCATTTAATATGGGAATTCTATTTCATTGATGCAACTATTATTGGTATTAAAAATATAGGTTTCATGTTTCTATGTTAAGAATCATGTGAGAAATCCATTCAGAAGATGAAATCTTGGATTTCCTCATTCCCTATTCTAATTCTTCTAGGTCATGGAATAGGCCATTCACTGTGCTGTGATGCATTAGGTATCGACCAAGGATTAGATCAGATATATACGGATATAGTGTTTATGTTTAGATATCATCAATTAATTCTATCTGAGAGGAGTTACCTGATGTATGACCTCAAACTCACAACATTCTTCCAAGCCTTATATTTATGGAGACATTATCTATTGGTTGAGAACATTGTGGTGTATACAGACCACAAGAGACAAAAAATATATATCTTTTCAAAGCTTGAAAAGAATATCATAAAAAAGATAAGGGAAAAATATCTGATGTCCTTTTATTTTCATCTTTCCAATATGCTGGGAAAATTAAATCTAGTAGAAGATGCACTAAGACGAAAAAACCATGCACAAATTTCATGGGAAGTTAGGGATGAATGGAAATTTATGGAAATCTTTTCTGAGATGCATCCATAGTTTCATGAAAATCATGAGTATTCTTATCTCCAAGACTTGATAGTCACCTCTTCTCCCCTTGATAAGGTTAATATAACACAATTCTATGATATTGAAGGCTTGGTTATCTATGAGAGTATTATAGGAGATGTCCTTCCTCTGGATTAGTTTGTAGATAAAGATGATGTTCTGTGTATAAATGGGAATGTCTGGGATCCTAAATTATATGAGAGAGTAGATTATGTAAGAATTAAACACTTCTTATTGGGTAGTTCATATAGCAATATCCATGATATATAGTGGTATATTACTCCATTATTGACAGACTACGATAAAATTTCATATAGTGGGTATTGTACCTAGGGGTTCCACTTATAAACAGGTAAAGGTGAATCAATGTTAACCTATGGTTGTGGTACAACCACTTCTCTTCAGGGAATATCAATGGGAAGATATTTCTATGTATTTTTTATTTATTTTACAGAGTTCACCATTAGGTAGCAATGCTACACAGATATTCATTGAATTACTAAAAAAGTAACCCACTTCCTTCCTCTATAGGAAAATTTCTCAGTTTATACAATGGGATGATTTTTCATTTAGGAGATCATCCATCTTCATGTGGTCCCTCATACAATAATTTCATATAGGGACACTCATTTCACATCATGAATCTTGAAGGGGTTGTAGAAGGCTATATATAAAAAGGTTCTTATGAGAACATCAATTCACCTTTAGACTAATGTGAAATTGAAATGGATTATATAGGTTTCAGAAGAAATAAAATGTGCATGCATCTTTTGTTTCAGTGGTTCTTGTGAGATGAATATCCCTGTCAAATAGTTTCCAAATAATAATATCTTTTAGTAAATGATCCCTATAAATCCTTTTAAGGAATGTTTGGTATACTATTACTTTGACCCCTATGTCAGCTAGATGTTTGTGAAGTGGGGCTGCTAGGCCCTCTTCTCAAGAAGAATACTTTAGAGAAGGCTTAGCAGATCAGGAAGCATATGTCTACCACTCATTCTAGACATCAATATTATGTCGATCACTGTCAATGACCTATAGAGATCGAGGTCAAGGATTTTTTTTTCTTATTGCTATCACCTTCTATTTTTCATAAAAATATAAAAATAGGGAATTTATCAGGTCATTATGTATGGATATTTGAGATCTTAGAGAGAGTTGGGTCAGTAGAATATCAGTTTCTACTACCGGAGTGGTACCATTCCATGCATAATGAATTCCATGTTTCATATATTCATCTATAAAATGACGACTTATCTCTTAATTTTTATACTGAGAATTTCGAGATAGATGTTGATGGATTATTTGAGAGTATGATCTATGAATCATTTACCAGAGCATTAAGGATCTGTGTGGATGGTCTTTCCCTCTGGTAGGTCTACTATGGAAGAACGACTACATATAAGGTGTTAATTAGTAGAAGGAGGATGATGACTGTGCCTAGTGGCCAGAGTGTTTCTCAGACAATGTTATGACTCCCTTTGAAGGTGAAATATTTTATGGTCATTCCATGCTTATGGATATAATTTTAGTTAACATAATATCATGAATATGACTTATATGAATTAATAAACTCCTAGATGTCATTTAACCTTTTCACAAAAATTAATGGTTTAAAATGAATCATTGAATTATTATATGACATGATGGTTACAAGACATTAATTAATTAATGATGCATGGATGAGGTTCTTTTTTATACCAACCATTTCATTAAAATAGGAGTTGTCAGAATCAATCTAGGATTTCATTCCTGAGGTATTTCATTGAGAACTAGGGGAATACATTATTATTCAGGGGTTCTAGCTCCATGGTTGACACCCCCATGAAACCCAATCATTGTATAACAATGGATGCTCAATATAAAACCATATGATACCTACCATTTTATTATTATGATTAATTGGATACACTAAATGGAACCAGCGAGACCTGTGAGGGAATGAGTCTCCTTGGATACACTGTCATTCCAATGAATTTCTTATCTTATTTTACCTTAAGGTAAATTATAAAAATTATGTAACAATTAAATTATTGGGGAATGCCATTAGTCATTTCCATCAGATAAACCCGTAATCCATTAATCAGACTATTGATTATTACATGTGTTGGCATGATCCCTGAGGTCATAGATTCCTTTCTAATTACCATCAATCTGAATTATTCTTATCTTTACAAGATGCCTTATTAAATATTATATTATTTATTATTTTTATTCTATAAATATTACAATGAAGTTTATAATTGCATGAATTACTTATATATACTGGATCATGATTAATAAATGAGATATTTATATTTTTAGTCACCAACTAAGGATGAAAAAGGTACATGGTGTGGGCCATCAAAGGTTTTGGAATATAATTTTTTATTTTTTCCATGATAATGGGTACAAAACAAGGTGAAATAAAATTGTGGACGATGAATATGTTTAAATAGTTTGGTAACAATTTTTTAAATCATTTTTAAAGGGAACATGTAAGGAGGATATTGTAAGAAAATCAAATTGGGAATGAACGAGAACACACTGAGGTGTTGGGATATGATGTAGTGATGTGAGGGATCATAAGGATTGGAAATATTGTTTTGAAGAGTGAAACATTTGGTTGACAACCATCATTGTATATTCAAGAGCCATAGTCATGCATTCATATTCATACAAATGGTCCCCTGATTTCGAGTATCATTTACATGGGATATAGAAAATTATGATGATCTAAGACACTTATATTAGGAAAGTTTTATTTCTAGAATGTGTAATATCCATGAGGGGTTAAATCGTCCTATAATATGTATAACTTCCCGGTGAACATATTCTCACATTGAGGAGATGTAAGAAATCATTAATAAATCATTTTCATGAACAAGAGGGTTCTGTGATAATTGTTTTGATTTTACTTGTGATATAGAGTATGCTATATGAGATTTATCACATATTTGATGGAACCACAATTTTTTCCTAATCATTAAGGATGATGATTTTAGAAAGTGAAGAATTTATTTTTTCCTAGGCTACAATATTTGGATTTTCAACAAAATAAGTTTTGTGTGTATTTAAATAGATGTTTAATTTCATTTGAACTTTCCATTATTGGCTATATATTGAAGTCACACATTATGGAATAATGATATTCTATTTTGACGTAGTTATGAACATAGACATAATATGGGTGATGATACACAACAGCTTAAATAGAACACCCATGGTAAATAGTACCCTAATATACCTATAAGAGGGAGGTGTAAAATTGTAAACCATAGATCGAGGATCACAGGTAATAAATAATGATAGGGTCCACTCATAACTTTAGTAGTTCATATTACATTGAAGTGTTGGGTTATTCCATAGTGATGTTAGGGATTAGGGGGAATGAAAATATATTTTTACACGGTGATACATTTGGTTGATGACCATTGGTGCGTATGTATAATCAATAGGCATATATACATAATAAAATAATGAATTCTAGAAGGTGGGTATCGTTTATAGGGGTCATTGAAGTTATTGGAAACTTGAGGAGCTCGAGACATGAAGTAAAATTTACATATTTTGGTGATTTAATGATGATAGAAGCACCCCTTACTCTAGATGATAAGGGTAAGGATCTCATATTCCATTGATAAGGGATAAAAATATATGGTGTTCTACATAGAGTAATATCATGTAGTAGAGGCGATTTTTCTACTATTATGTTTATCATCATTTCATAAGGAAGGATTTCAAGCATTTTACCATCTTGCGGTACATATGTTTTTGTTTCCCAGTTTCGATGTCACATGAACAGGAAACATTCCTTATAGTTTAACATCATGTGGTAAAGACATGGGAACCACCACGAAAAATTATACATGAAATATTAGGTGAATATTAAAATCATTTATATATCTATCTCATACATAGGAAAAACAATATTATCTGACTCGACCCTGATGAATTTTGGGGTATATTTTTTTGATTGAAATATTTGAGCCTGAGATTGGGGATATGGGTGTCACTACATATCATGTGTTGGTAGAAATCAAGCCATACATATTTATGAAATGGGAAACACTATATACAGGTTTGGCCCATAAATAGAGGTGGAAATTGTTTTCAAATATTATTATGGATGGGATTAGTATGTGAGATCTGAGCATCACTATGTATCATGTGATTAAAGGAATAAAACATCTTGTAGTTATTGATAATGAACCGTCTTAAGAATGTGTGGACAATATGTAGAGATTGTGAGTTTTTATTTTTTTTATTTTTCACTGGACTGATGATCTAGGAATGACTACATATATTTTGATGTGGGGAATAAAGTCATACATAGTACTGAAATGGAGGATTGATATGATACCATCACGGTCAATAGTGGTCATTCATAGTTTGGTTTTCTAGAAAACATAGTTTTATGTTTTCAAAAGGAAATCAACTATGAAGTTTAAGATAACACGACGATGACTTAGGGCATTCCATTTATGAGATTTAATTCGGTACCATGGTTAACTCTCCACATGTTATTATTCCTTGTTTATGTGGGAAAGGCTTTACTAAATTTCGTAATCTCACGTGGTCTATGCTTGGTGGAGGAAAAAAGCAATATTAAGGGTTTTTCTTATCATTAAAAGTTGATTAAGGATACGACATAGGTATTTGACATCATGTTGTGGCCAGACTAGGATATGGTATTGGGGTGTCCATATATATATCATTGAAAATTGGAATCAACCCATACATAGTTCTAGATAGCTTGTACAGTTTAATGTCTTGCAGAAATAAAATTAGATGTGAATTTTAATGTATTTTCATAATAACATAGACCACCTGACACGAATATAATGTAAACATACGTGAGGAACAAAAATAGATGTTTGGGTGTCACTATGTATCATATGATAAATGTAATCAAGACATACATAGTTTTGGAAACCTGTATATTTTAATCTCTTCTGTTAAAGACACTGACTATTTTTAATTAACATCATTTATTAAGGATGAGGAACATATAGTTTAATGCCATGAGTCTAGGATAATTTTTCTTCTAGTTTAACATCATGGGGTGAGGATAAACTGGTGTAGTTTATCATCATACATCCAGTAGGTTCTCATATTGTTTAAATCATAAAACCAGGACAATGTGTCCTTGATAATAACTATGAAAATTATTTCATGAAGAAACTATCATTGGTGGGTTTGTGAAACACTTCATATCCATCATTTCCTATGAATAATCCCTATTGTAAAAGACTATCTGTATGACATAAGCCCATACCCATTTAGGTTCAGGATTTAGAGGCTTGTTCCCTAGTATCATTAAGGTTATGATATCCAATGCATATTCTCATTAGATAAATAATCATTGGTGATCATTTTTCTTAATATCTTTTGTGATCCGATAGTGAGGGTCATTAAGGCTATACAATGTATGCAACCTCTTCTGTTCAATACAGTCTAAAATATCCAGTTGATTCTTCTATTTATCATCATCTAAGAGCTGTCTAAAAATGGATATTCAGATTTAATGTGACTAGAATTATATGTGTAACACTACATTGGTACCATGGACAAATGAATATGGCATTTCTAATGTAGCAGTACATGTGGTGGTAAGGTAATCCCCTAAATCATAGAGGAGATTGTCCAACCTGGACTTCATATACTTATTCACCATCTCCTAGAGTATATTTGAAATAGTAATATTGAAGTCAAATATTTATCCATTATCCACAGCATGATAGAGAGATGTGTGATTGGAATCAATATTGCAATCTCAGTACAACTTATTCAACCTGATAGAATAGATGTTTGTTCCATTGTCTATCAATATTGTGTGAGGCACCTCGAACATGTTGATGATACATGACTTTTTGAAGATGATGATATTCTTCATCCATACATATTTTAGGGGTATTTCCTTATCCCATTTGTAATATATATCAGTGGGAGTGTAGATGAACTTGAACTACTTAACTGTGGTAGGTAGATATGTTTAAAAAAATTATATACCCTCAATGAAAAATGGCTAGGAATATTGAGTTGTATACATGAATTTTTGGGGTTGATGGATGAAGTTTTCATGGATATAGAATATATGACATTTATTGGGGAATTACACACAATGTTTTATCATGTTTTTCCAATAACAACCCAGCCTCCTGATTTTTTGGAAGATATTGGTTCAAGGCTATTTGGTATTGTAAGATCCCGCATGGATCTTTTCAATGATTGGGAGAATATCCACGCCTACTAGGAATGTCGGGAGGATTCCATCAAATCCATGTTTTAGATGTCCCTATATTCATTTTTATCATTATGAAAGGACAAATTCATTGCACAATGATTAATATGTTCCCTTACAGCACAATCTTTCAGGAGAGTCCCATTTTTGAGATAACTGATTATGGGCTCCATCTATCTAGGGGTGGATACAGATTCATCACACTTGCAGGTAGCGTTGACTTGATTTATTTTATCTATATCATATATGATTATCAACAAAACCATTCTTCGATGTTTGATATGTATTATTGCTTCCTTCTGATTGTAGCTATACAAGACAAAGGCTGTAATATCCAACTCATTGGCACAGAAATTCCATGATCGGGGAAAATGATACAACATGGTCTCAAACGGGATCTCCACCATATATCCCTTGACTTAACCAATGACATGTAATTTTTATTCCTTTTTGGTGTAATATTAACTATTGATCTAATTTATCAATAACTATGAATACCCTTTGAAATTCAGGTGGAAAATTTTCAGTTCTAGAGATAGTTCTAAGCCATCAATGAGAGATTGTTATTCTACCTCTTTATTTCTACATCCATCATATAGTGAGAAATAATAGGGAAAAATGATTTTTTGGGAGTGAAAAATACAATACCTAATAAAATTTTATTGATATCTGAAGCTTCAATCATTTTGTCAATAGTAATTATATGGGATCCTTCGAAATAAATCTCCCAAGGTTGTGGAGTGTCATGGGTGTACAATATCTCTTCATCTAGAAGATCAGTGTCCACTAGAGTATTTTATAAAGAAATATGTGTTCTGAAGAAGTCATCCAAGTCGTTCACTTTCTCCTATATTAGTGATGGGAACTGAATATCTTATTAAAGTAGTATGACTTCCCATCGAGAAGATTCCTAATAAACAGAGGAAGGACTAGGATATACTTGAGCAGATCAATGGAAGAGAACATATGGAAGAATTGTTTTTAATGAAATGCCTTGTCTTTTTCACAATGTCTATGATTGATTGAAAGTTCTTCTCGACATCAGAGTATCAGGTCTGAAGACCTAGATTTGTTCAACTTAGGTGGTATATATTTTTCCCACTCCCCACATCATTATTCAATGCATGTAGAGAACCCAGTGATAATTCCATGGAGGAAACATAGAACATGAGTGCTCTCCCATCCATCAAAGGAAGTATGATTAGTTTTTGAGGTAAATACTACTAGAGATTATCATATTCCTCTTATAAATAATAACCCCAATGATAAGAGATTACATTATTTATAATCCCAACTGAGGGAGAGATTTTTTAGATAGGTCTGTTATAAAACACCAAATTTTGGTGAGCATCCCTTGGATCCTCCTAAAATCATTTATATATGTAGTGGTGACATTTTTAAAATAGAATTAGTCTTATTTAGGACATCCTTGATGCTTCAGTGGCATACCACAATGCCATGGATCATCCACGATGTTACTGCGAATGTGAATTTCAGAAGATCCATATTCAAAATGAGTTATTGTATCATGTCAATGATTGTTTAATGCTCCATGAATTAATCCCATCACTCTTGGGATTTAACCACCAGGTCATTGAGATAACATTTTATTATTCTTCCCATGAAAATCATAATGATATTATGTATGGAGTGTTCATATGTAGCGCATGTTTTCATTAATCCAAAAAGAATGACCTGATCAAAAAAAATATCCCCTAAGGGGCTCTGAATGTAGTGGCGTATTCATCATAATAGGCCATCATTATTAGATTATACCCTAAATATACATCTTTCAAATAAAGTTCAGGGATTATTTTCATTTCATGGATTGAGAGTTATTGGATTTGAAATGATAAATCACCTTTTGAGGAATGCCAATTAAGATCATAGAAATTGATGCATACCCTAATCTACACAAGCATTTTCTGGATGGATACAATGTTGGAGATTCATCAAGCGTATTTTCCTTCTCATTAAATGTTGGAATTAATATGGTTTTCATCCTAAACCCCTATGTTGGTTGCATGAGGATGGTGAATCCACATGGTTTCTAATTGAAGCCTCATTTCTCATTAAGTAATATGAGATTGTGTGTTATAACATAAAAAGTATATCTATGAATTTACTTATAATTCTAATAGAAAACATATCAATGCTTCTTTTGAAATGAAATTTACATATTATTCTCCTCAAGGGTCAGGGTGGAACTAATAGGTGTAGGACGTGAGCCTTTTTTCCTTTCCAAATTTACATGCCTTAGCTCATTAATTGTGATGTAGACACCTTCCTAGAATTTAAGAGGGGAATTACATAGGTCATCCTCAACTTCTATAACCTCTAATACTACTAAGAAATATCTAAATGATTCTGTAAATATGGGGGATTCTCTGTTACTATCGGGTAGGGAGAGGCATTAAGAATATAATTTATCATCCCTTCTTCCATAAGTCAGTAAAATGAAATGTAGAAATTCTTTTTCTTTTAAAAAGTCATCTCTGATAGAAGGGTATTGGACATCTGGGGTTAAATCTATCACCTTGATAGATTTATGTGGAGCACATAGTTGCTGTCGAGCATAAACTATGGATTTTCGAGGTCAGGACCTGACACATCAGGACTAAGAACTCTATATAATCATCCAACATTAGTTTTATACCTCACTTTCTTTATAAATATTCTAAAACTTATGTGGATATGCCTAACTCAAATTGGGAGTTTCCACCATGATGTATGTTGATCATTCCATCAATGGGGTATTTCAGACATTGATAGGATGTTGAAGCTACTTCCACATGTCCATGGTACTAGGGAATTCCAAGAAGCAAATTTTTTGTGGTGTCTTGTTGTATAATCATATAATCAGTGTCATATGAGAGCTCTTCAAATAGATCATTATGTTTTATCATCCTTTGGGGTCTTCTATCATGCATATCATACCATTAAATGGTTTTCTTTTTTGGAGGTAGATTTCCTTCTCTATGTCCCAAAAATTGGTGGGTTCGAACTAGGATGATATTGATCACAAAAATATTATCAATCAGATCTATTAGAACATAAAAATTATTGAGTCTTCACAAAGAATATAGGATTTAGAAATTAAATCATACAACCTCTTCCTACTCCTAGTCAATGAATGAGATGGCAACATAGAATTCTGTTCTCAAGATCTCCATTCAATATTCCTTACCTGTAATGAATTCTATCTCTAATTTTGATTTGAAGTGGAGGGATTCAATGAGGTACTCATGAGTTATTATTAATGATGGTCAATATGTAGGATTGAGATCCCATATGGGAAAATCATTAATTTCTTCAGAACATTGTACTTTTATTCAAGAGGCATGTACATTTGGATGTGGCGTTTCCTTTTAAAATGGGTTTTAGGAGCTAAGGAATTTGAGGATGAATTTACATATATATTTAAAGACACTTAGGGTTTATCTACTTCCAGTGTAAGGGGTCTTTCCAACCTTCTTTATTTCTTGGTATGATCAAGTAATCAACCCACCACAAGCTAGTCAACCAATAAAATTGTGTGAGGATGACCATTGGAGGGTTCAGGGTTATGTATACGCCACTTTTGAGATAGTGTAAGTGATTTCCCATGAGCCTCATTTAAATATATGTCATTTTTTGTAATGTGAACAAAATATTTTGTCCAGCCACACGAGTATTGTCCCATGTATCCTTAGTTCATGCAAATGTGGACTCAGGTTTGTCAGTTATATTTTGAGAAACTCAAATTATAAAGAATATTCATCGTCTAGGGTGATTTATTCTAAGTGTATGATGTTAAAAAAACCAAATATGTGCTCTTATTCTATTTATGGTTCTATTTGGGGTGGTGATTTATGTTCTATTGATTTCATGGGGATGAAATTTACCAGTGTTAATGCTTTCATTGTAGAAAAATATAACTCCTCTTCTATTTCTTCTTGCTTTCAGTGGTCGGCCCCACTATTGGGAGAGAGACATTAGGTCACATCCTTGGATGGTGGAGCAATTATTGGTCTATTATTCTATTATTATAGGGTGTCATTATCTCATTCAACTGTATTTTGAGTCATCTAGTTGTTGAATTTTATATCACACATGGTCAAAACATTTTGGAAACTATCCACTTTTTCTGACTAAGAAATGGTTATGTAGGCCACCTACTCTAATGAGTTATATATCACCACCTATCTAGATTCGACCATACATTGAAGGATTTATTTTAAAATGAAGTAATTCTAAATATTATGTCCCAATCATATATGGAACAATTAGTATTTTGGATAATCGTTGAGGTCGATCTCATCTGGATTTGTATGCAATGGAATTCTAATTAGGTTATTTTCCATGGATAACATGAAATAATCATAAATGTATTCACTTGGGAATGTTTATTCTTTATTCACATATTGCTAATACATGGGGGGCCTGATCTTTCATTTCTTCTATTTAAGGGTGATTCTATGGTTTTTTCTTCTCAATAGAAGGTGTTGGGCAGTTCAAGACCTACCAAGGTATATGTTTGGGAACCAATGCAGACTTAAGATTGAAATAAGTAAATTTTTCTTTTATTATCAATTTTCCCATTATTGATAGAATTAGTTGATATTAGGATCATTGATGATTAATGGAATCCTAAACATATATTTCCATTTTTGTGAACTCACAAAACCCACATAGATACTTCATTAGGATTAGAGGTTCCTGTAACTCAGCCTAGGGAATTTCATCATAGAGGTACAATATTTTATTCTTTGGGAGAGATATGATATTTTAATAAGATAAACCATTTATTTAGAATATGAATTAAAAAACCCTCTCCTTTTTATTTCCCTTTTATTTTTTTAAAGTCATCAATCTTTTCCCATAGCATTGAGATGAATTGAAAAATTAAATCATGAAGAAGGTATTCCCATCGTAAAGAAAATCGCGTTGGAAATTGTTCTACCAATTAGCAGCATTCCATTTTAGATACTTTATAAAAAGCATCATCTATATTACTTGTAGTTGATCTCAAGATCCCTTCATCGGCTCACATCATGATCTAAAGGGCGTGAGATATTGTTCATGGAAACTTGTTAATTAAAAGATATAGGAGGTAATATTTCCATGATTTGATGTGGGTAATTCTTTATCCACCAATTTTAGATACGGATTCCTCTCTGGTGCAAACGTTGGCTTCACCCTTCCATGGATTCCATTCGAGCAGTCAGAGACTTGATGACATTAAGAATCTAAGATGGTACTTCTTTCTCATTCGTATACCATTTTATGGAGGTAGGTGAGGATTGATATGGTGTACCAACCTTCATCTCCATATAATTATTAAGTATTCATATGATTGAATGATCACTAAGGTGAGGGATAAGATTTAATTGCAACAGATGGATTTCACGATCATTTTCAACATCTTCATTTATGAAGACATGCTTCCTGGATTTGGAGAGCGTCTAATGCTCAGATTCCACTATTATAGGTGGATCTACTCTAGGATGGATAATATTCATCTCCACCTAAAGATGATATGCAGTGGTAATATTTCCCCTAATTATCCCCTCCTGGTGTTGTCTGAGATTTTGAATCTCACTCTCATATTTAGAGAATTGTTCCTCCATGGAGAGAACTACAATTATATAGGGTGGTGATTTAGATGTAACCATACACTTCCCTTTTTCATTGGTAGTTTCTACTTCAGATTTAGATACATGATATTCAAGGGGTTATTCATTTTGGAACCTTCTGTAATTTAGGGAGCATGTACCTTGGTTGGTGCATCTAAATCATCATCCACTCGAGGTAGGTTCTATATATTGTGTCCCCCAATATTATTTTATTTATAAAAAATGTGTATCATATAAACAGTACCCACATTCAAAAAATATATATCAGGAAATTTTAGTGGTACCATTATCTTTGACAAAATATGATGATTCTTTACTTATTTCATTAGCGTCATTATTTGAACCACTTTCCATGATAGTCCATTTTGAATCGTGACCCTAGTGAGGTATGATTGTCTTATTAGTACATTTCTCTTGTCTTGGTTTATTAATAGTGGCTTTAAGGGTGTTTACAATCATGATTAATGAATGAAAAATGGATTAAAGATGTTTCTCCTTTGGTGGGGTGAGTGGGTGAGATATCGTACTTTGATTTTGACCTCCCATCTTGAACAATACATATTATTCCTATGTTGGTTTTGATGATAACAATTCCCCCAATCATGTGGGCTAAGAGTTATTCAAGGAAGCAATTGGAAATGACCGATAATGTTTTTGTGGACCCAATGAATCCAATAAGTGATATGAATATTAGTAGTACATACAATGATATAAAAATTTCCATAGCCTAATGGAATGGGGTTTGTCTCAAAAATAATTGATGTCCCTAGTACCCTCATGAGGGATGATGAAACATGTTTTGGGGATTGATATGTATATGCTTCTATGCTAGTGGGATGGGTTTTGTTAGTAGCTTCTACTTATATGTCCTAAATATTCTAGGTACATAGCAATCCATAAGGTTTATATGGTGGAAGATATTCCCCCAGACCGAATAGCTTGATCAAATCCTAGAAAGCTATTATGGAAGTAGATAATTCTGCTCATTTGTAGTGGATCAACTATGTTAATGTGGGAGCATGGTGAGATGTAATCCCATACTAGGAATAATTTAGTATGGGATATTTAATGGTTGATCACTACATATCCTTCGATGTATAAAATTAAATGATATGGTATAGAGGGGCCATGTTCAAGGACATGTTGGTTATCCTCTCCATATGGTCATGATGTCTGGGAATCATGGGAGTGGGGGAATTATTTTTAGGTACCAACTAGAATGATTGTTACCTGGTCACCAAATTTTATTAGAGGCTATGACATTACTAGATGCCACATCTGAAGGTTTATACTATTATTGAGAAATATTGAACTGTAAGGCTCCATATTTCACCAATCCTCATACATGAATGTCTTGTGATGCACAAAAAGCAATTGGTAGATGGTTATCACAATGGGATGAAAAACACTTTGTAGACATTATTTTTCACTTCCACAGTAAGGTTCTAGGAAATATAAATAGTGTATATATCAAGCTAAAAATAGAGTGTAATGATGATCTGAAGTTGATACTCATATCATGTGAAGCTGAAATGTCTAGTTTTCAATCACTGATGAATTTCACATAAATTATAGTGAAGATAAGGAATGAAATCCTTTTCTATATTATCTTGGAACACATAGTCAAAAGTGTATATTGTCTAGAACAATTTGGGGAGGTTCTTTCTTGTAAACTCATTACATATATCATTGTCGGCCTCCTCTCTGTCAGACATACATGCCTACATCTGGTCAAACCATATATGATGCTTCTAAGGGACACATTCTAAAGGGAGTAGAGTGCTTGTGGAAGTTTATGGGTACAATAAATTGATGAAACAAATGTATTGAGAATATATCTATAAAATGGTTTCTGAGTTTTCAACACCTATCTAAACATAGGTTTTCAAGAAAGGTACATATTTCCTTGTACTTTGATGATATTATCACTGGGAGGATGACTGTGGTTCATTTCAGGAATAGTGTCCTTGTAATCCATATCTACACTACCATGAAGTGTGATATCACAATAATGATCATCTTCCACTTTAGTTGAAGAGGTGACAGACCCTATAGGTGTAAATAATATTCCTTGAATTACCAAATGTACATTAAAATTAGTCATATTAGAAATATGGTTCTTGATCTATATCGTGGGTCATATATGTTGACCTTTATTTAGGAATTTGAAAAGGATATGAGCATGTTGTATGATACATTCCAAACCATTCATATAACTAATGGGTTTTGTAGGAGTGTGGGATTTCCAGTGAAAAGATATTGAAATATACTAATAATATTTATCATTATTAAAAGGATTGTGGGCCTTTCTCGAGGCATGTTCCATTCATACATTGTGATCCTCATTCAAAAAATGGGTATCAGCCTGATCCAAATCAATTTGGATATGTGGTTGGTCTTTCATTGAAGGAGTATGATCATATCCTAAGTTATCTAACACTCGCATTAGATAATCCCTTAATTTATCGTGAATACAAGCTTGGTCAAAATGTGAATTCCCCTTGGAATATACTAACATACCTCCAAAATAAGATATGGGATTTGAACCTAATCTATTATTTCCTCAGAATGATGTCGATGTAGGAATTTATATGTAAATGTGAGAATATGTAACCGGACTCTACGACTTACTAGAATATTCTAGGAATATTCACTGTCAGGAATATGAGCTTTCCCCGATGAATGTGCCATTTTGAATTTGTATGCTTCAGCTATAACTGGGATATATACTTGAAATTGGTCCTTAAGTATAATGACCCAAACATTACATACATTTTTATTACTTCAAAATTGAGCATAATTATTACAACATATAACAAAACCATGGTAGGACTGTATAGGTATAATGTCTTTGGAAACTGGGAAACATAAACAACAGGTTCCTAAAGCAACTACATTGTCTCCCGTATATTTCATCATATCTAGAGTCCCTTTTGGAATATCCTACTTAATAACCTTCTTCCAGACCTGGGGAAAATAAAACATACAAAAGGGTGAGCTCAAATGCTCAGTAAGGGTAAACAAAAGAAATATCAATCACATCATATTCAAAAGAACAAAACATTTTGGAAATATTAACCTATAAAAAAGATCATAATTGCATAACATGGGATAAATCATAGTAGTTAAATATAATCTGAATAATCACAACTTTAAACTTTGTTTCATACACACATAATCATAGATAATCATTTTTTAGTAGTCAAGACTCATTTCCAAGACAATCTTAGCGGAAAAAGTCCATTTTTTAACCGAGTTCACTCCTCGTTTCAGTCCTGTATCACTGAACCGGATTAACCTGTCATTCCATCCATGTCTATCTCATGAGATATAAATCTTTAACCAATGCATTGTTAGGAGATATAGGTCCCACCCATCTCATAATTAAACCATTCTTATATGTGCCACAAAATCATAAATCATACAACATAGCATAATCCAAGTAATAAAAATGGAATTTTTAGACATCATGTCATCATAACATAATCCATCAAAGGACATCATAAAAATAATTCCATCATAACATAACCAAATCAATGTAAAAATAGGGATGTAAACAGAACCCTATATTATCTTAGATGGAAAATAATTTTGATAAAACACTTGAACTCCATTCTTGAGGAAAATATCTTTACTACTTGAAAATCATATTTCCTTTCTTAACATGTCATAAAATTTTAAAATAAAAGAAGTTGATTAAAAATAAACATTAAAACTTTTAGATCAAGAATCATGGAAATAATCTTCTATGAAATCATAAAAATCCATTCATGCCGTATAAGTTAAAAAAACATTCTTCTCATACTTTGGCCGGAAAAGTCAAAAAGTACATTGTAAAGAAAACGAAAAAAGATTCATTTCATATCTTTTACTAAAAACTCACCAATGGGTATAATTGGATTTAAACAATTGTATAAGGATAGAAATAATATTACATATGGGAAAACATGGATGTGCATTATAAAATACACCCCAGTAAATACCAAAGTATAAACAATCTCGGATAAAAATGAGATTGTGAGATTTTCCCTTACCTTAGGTCCGATATGCTTTGTACGTGTCCAAACCTCCTGTATAATGATTTAAATAATGTTATTGACTTATTCCAAAATTTTCATCATTGTTCTGATATCATATATGGTCACATTCTTTGTTTCTTATTAGTAATATTTCATTGTTACTTGTTATTCAGTTGTTTATTGCTTTATGTTCTTATGTGTGTTTTGTAGAATAAATTCTTATTCTTATTTTTAGGTTGTAAATACCTAATTTCCAGAATGTTATTAGTGTAATATATATATCATATTTACTCATTCAATTCATTTATATAATCATTATTCAATGAAGATCATGTAGAACGAGTCGCATCACTTCGTGGAGACGGTAGGCCGTACGTACGCACGAGGGATGATATCATTCCCATGATCGTGGAATTGTATTGAAGTGTATGTATACTATTTAAGAATCAATATCACTTTACAATAATCATATATAGTTATTATTTTCAACCTTATACCCATCCAAGTAAGGATGTGGTGGAAAACAGATTACACCACGGCGTGGAGACGGTATTCCGTACGTACGCACGCGCGGTGATTTCGTCTTCCATAGGATGGATAAAAGGTGAAATAGGGCTGTTTAATATTTATAATAACATACCAGTATATGAGTGATACTGATGTTATTACTTTATAATGATACAACTATAGAAGAAGAAGTAGAAGAAGAAATAAAGTTGAAAGAATCGTTAACAGATGTTACCTCTTCTTTGAAGCGCCTCTTATTAACCTCCTCTCAGGGCACTAAATATGGTCTTCGAAGAAGAAGAAAACCTATAGGATGTTTCTAGGGAATTGGAGAAGAGAAATTGGTAGGGTTTGTCTAAGCTTGAAGGCTCAATGTGGTGTGATGAGGAGAGGGAGGAGGTTCTCTTTTATTATGGAGGAGAGGGGCACTTTAGGAAAAACATAAAATATTATTTATTATGAAGCCATATTCGTGTTTTAATAGCTCCAAATTGATTTATTTAGAAGCTAAGGTGGGTCTGGGTATAAAACCTCTCAACCAATGGGTTTTAGACAAGTTTAGGTTACTATTTAAACCTTTTTATTCATATTTAACTCTATGTAAAATAATTTAACTTTTACCATGTCTTCTTGTTTTCTTACATTCTAAGGCCAATAAACTTACTATAACAAGCCAAACGAAACCCAAGTTGTTAATTCTTAATATATATAACCTTATCTAAGTCATTTGGCCTAACCTTAGATTTTTAGGGAAAAAATAACAATTAATAATATAATATTTGTTTTAAAAACTATTTTATGTCAATTTTGACACTATTTGGTACTTGATTTTTGTGAAAATAATAACAGCATGATTAGTTCTAAAAAAGTTAAATAAATTATTGCTTACATTTCATATTAACTTAGAAAATCAGTTTAATTCATAAAAAGTATCAAATTACATTTATTTTGGTATTTATAATATCAATTATGTTAATATTTCATTAATAAGGTAATTACTGCATCGTCATTGTGTCATAAATAAATTAACTCATTTAAAGTCTAAAATTTATAAATAAAATACCATTATGTAGGAAATAGTTTTAGATTTCTAATGAATATTTATAGTCGAATTTATCTTATTTTTAACCCTATATTAAAAATAATTTAGTTATTAAACATTGATTTTAACTATTTTAGCCCTTCTTTAAATAAAATAATAATAAATGTCCTAATCTAATCCAAGTGGAACTTAATGGTCATATTTTATTCCTATGGTTGTTTTTGGTCGAATTAAACTAATCCAATAGAATTAGGACATGTGTTAGGGTAATAAAAATATCATTTTTACCCTTAATTACCCTATTTACTTTTAACCATGGTAAATAAAAGTAAAAAGTTCCTATTCACCAAAAATTATTTTCATCTCATTGAACAACATTTTAGTCCTTGATATTAACCGTGTCTCTTGGATTTTATAAATTCCACTCACAGAAGTGGTAAAATTATGTTTTATGTAAATTTGCAAATTCTCCTAGGAGGTGGGTAAAAGACGGTGAAAAGTTCAATAAAATTTTCATATATCTAAAATTATTTTAAAATGACTCCAATGAATTAAATTGAACTTATATTGGTATTATGTATCAATTTTGACCTAAAATAAATTTAAATAATATAAATAATTATTTAAATAAATACTCGGTTTTTAAATAGTAACCCAGTGTTTTCGGTATAATAAAAAATTGACAGTTTTCAGGAAAATACCAAAATTTCAAGAAGTCGGTATTTCTATTAATAACGACTAGTTTTAATAATATTTTAATAGAATATCGTTGTTTAGTGAAACTCGGTATTGCGTACAACACACGCTATCGTGGAAGGTCGCGATTGCGTGTAAAGCAAGCAAAGCTAGTTTTGTGTGTAATGAAATATTCTTTTATAGAACACTATACATAAAAAAAATATTTCTCATAAAATCTCAGGTGTTACATTCTACCCCCCATAAAAATGAATTTCTCCCTTGAAATTCGTCACTTTGTAACAAACAGATGAGGATACATCTCCCTCATCATATCCTCAAGTTCCCATGTAGCTTCTTCTAATTGGTAGTTCCTTAATAAAACATTCACCAAGCGAGTGGTCTTGTTCCGTATGACCTTTTTGTTACGATCCAGAATCTCTATCTAATGTTCTTCATAAGAAATATCTTTCTCCAGTGGTACAAATTCTGATCTGAGTACAAGTGAAGGATCGGGTATGTACTTTCTCAGGAGTGATACATGGAACACATCATGAACTTGAAAAAGATTCAGTGGAAGCGCTAATCGGTAAGATACTGTCCCAACACAATCCATTATTTCGAAAGGACCGATATACCTAGGGTTTAACTTTCCCATCTTCTGAAATCTCGTTACTCTCTTCCAAGGAGATATTCGTAAGAACACTTTATCACCCACATCAAACTCTAGGTCTTTTCTTCAGTTGTCTACATAACCTTTTTGTTGACTCTAAGCTACTCTTATGTGTTATTGAATAGATCTGACCTTTTCTACCATCTCATCAACAAGATTAGGTCCTAATAGCTTTATTTCCCCAACTTCATCCCAGTAAGTTGGAGTCCTACATTTATTTCCATAGAGGGCTTCATAAGGAGCCATCTGTATACTGGAGTGAAAGCTATTATTATAAGAAAATTCCACCAAAGGTACGTGTTGATCCCAACCACCTTTGAAATCCATAGAGAAAGCTCTTAACATATCTTCTAGTATTTTAATTTTTCTCTCATACTGACCATCTATCTGAGGATGATAAGAAGTGCTGAAACTCAACTCTGTATCAAGAGTATGCTGAAGACTTCACCAAACCTTTGAGGTAAACCTCAGATCCCGATCATAAATAATAGAAAGTGGTACTCCATACAATCTTACCACTTCCTATACATATATCCTGGCAAGCTGATCTAGGGAGAAATCTTATCTAATTACAATGAAGTGTGTCATCTTTATAAGATGATCAACTATGACCCAGAAAGCATTATTGACTTTGGATGTTTTAGGAATTCCGGTGACAAACTCCATAGTGATGTTTTCCCATTTCCATTCCGGTATGGGTAATGGTTGTAACATCTCCATAGACTTCTGTCACTCAGCATTAACTTGCTGACAAACCAAGCATCGAGAGACATATTTAGAAACATCTCTTTTTAGGTCATCCCACCAGAAGTACTCTTTCAGGTCCCTATACATCTTTGTGCTTCTAGGATGAATAGAGAATGAAGAACTATGAGCCTCGTCTAGTAGCTCCTTCTTTAATTCTGGGATGGGAGGAACACAATCTCGATTCCTGAACCTTATTATCCCATCACAATCAAGGTTGAATTCAGGAACATTTCTCACCTTATTTTGTTACTCTACATCTTCTTTCTGTGCCTCTTTAATCTTCACAAGTATATATGGTTGAAAATTCATTTGAGAAAGATACGATTTTCCCCTTCCATTATAATTCCAAGATCTATCCTTTGTAAATCCATAAATATTGGATCTTTTGTGATCCTCATCATGGATAAACTAGCATGGTCTTGTCAACTTAATGCATCTGCCACCTTGTTTTCATTCCCAGGGTGATAATGAATTGAGAAGTCGTAATCCTTAATCAGCTCCAACCATCTTCTTTGGTGAATATTCAGCTCCTTTTGTGTGAAAATATACTTTAAACTATTATTATCAGTATAAGTATCACACCTTTCACCATATAGATAATGCCTCCATATTTTTAATGTAAATACTACCTCATCTAACTTAAAATAATGAGTTGGTTAATTTTTTTCTTGGATTTTCAACTGTCGTGAGGCATAAGCTATCACCATATCGTTTTTCATGAGAACACATCCCAATCCCTTCTTGGATGCATCACTAAAGATTACAAACATTTCTCCACTAAAAGTCAGTGTGAGCACAGGTGGACTGGATAACTTTCCTTTTAACTCGTTGAACTTCTCTTCACACTTCTCTGTCCAAGCGAACTTAACTCCTTTTCGAGTCTACCTGGTGAGTGGATTAGATAATCCTGAAAAATCATTCACAAAACGTCGATATTATCCAGCCAAACCAAGAAATCTTCGGATCTTAGTTACTATTGTCAGTCTCGACCATCTTTTGATAACCTCTGTTCTTGATGGGTCCACAGATATCCCCTCTTTTGAGATTATGTGACCCAAAAATGAAACTTTTTGAAGCCAAAATTCACATTTGGTAAATTTAGCAAAAAGCTTCTCCTTTCTCAGGGTCTTCAATACAATTCTCAAGTGATCTTAATGTCCTTCTTTTCCCTTTGAATAGAAAAGATTATCATCTATAAATACTACCCAAAACCGATCAAGATAGTCTCTAAAGACTATATTCATCATATCCATGAAGGTAGCAGGGGAATTATTAAGACCTAATGGCATCACTATAAATTCATAGTGTCCATACCTTGTACAGAAATACGTTTTCGGTATATCCTCCCTTTTGACCCTTAATTGATGATACCCTGAATGAAGATCAATCTTGGAAAAGTATTGAGCTCCACATACTTGGTCAAGTAAATCATCAATGCATGGAAGAGGATATTTGTTCTCGATAATGATCTTGTTAAGTTCTCGATAATCAATTCAGAGTCTCATTGAACCATCTTTCTTCATAACAAATAGAACAGGTTCTCCCCAAGGTGATGCACTAGGGTGTATGAATCCCTTATCAATATTCTCTTGAAGTTGCTTCTTTAATTCCTGCAACTCAATTGGGGCCATTCTATAAGGTGTCGTTGAAATAGGTAAAGCACCCGGTACGAGTTCTATTGAAAACTCAACTTCACGATTCGGTGGATGACCATGAAATTCCTCTGGAAAGACATCATTAAAATCCCTTACAATGGGAATATTCTTAATCGTGAGTTTCTCTAAAACCATTTGCGTTAAATAACCTTCATTTAGTGGAATCAAGACCCATAGGATGGATGAAATTTCCACTGGAAGGTTATGTTCATCCTTGCATCGATAGACGATCATAGATTGATCTGGAATATGAAATGTGACTTCCCTTCTTTGGAAATCGATATAAGCTCCATATAAAGAAATCCAATCCATGCCAATAATCACATAAAATTCCACTATGGGAAGGATCAAAAGATTTTCAGGAAGCCCTTTCCCACAAACTTCAATCGGAGAAGAATTATAAACTTTAGATGTGGCTGTTGTGCCATTAAAAGTTGTCACAGCTAACTCAACATCTAATTGTTGAGGTTATACAGTGATAACCTTAGAAAATTCTTCAAAAATAAAGAGTGGGTGGATCCAGAATCAAACAAAACATTTTCTACTTTAGATTGGATGGTAAGTGTACCTTCCACCACTTCGTTATAATACTCCACATCGCTGATAGAAATTGCATGTGAATTCCCTTTGTCTTTAGCCTTAAGAGTTTGTTGACGTCGATCATCATCAGCAACCCTTTGATTCGGGAATTGATAATCATAATGCCCCATTTCCTTTCACTTGTAAAATTGAAGTGCAGGAGGTGCACTCTACGTAGCCTTTTCTTTGTTTGCATCACTAGACATCTTCTTCCCATCATTGCGGCATTCAAATGCCCGATGACCTTATTTTCCATATTTGAAACATTTACTTGTCCCTTTAAGACAACTCCCTCCATGTTTCTTTCCACACTTTGAGAATAAGGGAAAACTCATCTTCTTTTCAGTGTGCTCTTTAGATTTTCAATTGAATTCCATTTTCCTCTTCTTATCAAATTCATACGACTAATTGGTTACTACAATCCCCATATCAACCTTGAGAGCACATCAAACGATTTCCTCATTGTTATTGAAGTCCCTTATGGCTAACGCCCTTCGAAGACTGGGTTTTAATCCAATAAAGAATTTATCAATCTTACTCTCAGGTTGGATAATAATCCCTAAAATGTACCTTGAAAGTCTTGTAAAACTTGCTTCGTAGGTATCAACAGATTCATCATCCTTTTTCTTTAGCTCACTAAATTCCTTCTCCATCATTGTTCAAAGAATTCGAGGAAAGTACTTATTGAAAAATAAGTTCTGGAACTCGTCCCATTACATGGAATCAATTTCATCTATTTGCCTCGTATTCTTAATAAGATTCCACCATTGATCAGCATCACCTTCCAAACGATATACTATTAAGATGGCATTATCATGTTCAGAACATTGAAGAACTAAAAATATCATTTCAGTTGTACTGATCCATTGTTCAGCAACTAATGGATCTGTAGACCCGCTGAATGAGTGTGGACGCTGCCTCATGAAGGATTAAACAGAATTTTTCTCCTTCCTTTTCTCTTTTGGAATTCCGGCATTATTCATAGCTTGAGAAAGTTGTGTGAGCATGGATACAAGATCTTGAATTCCATCTCCCATAATGATTGGTTGCTCAGGGGGAAAATCATTTCATTTCCCGTCGCATTCAGCATTAACACGATTCCTTCGGGTTCCAGCCATTGACTAAAACCAAGAAGAACAGTGTGAGCAACACAGATTATAATAGGAAAACCAAATAATCAAGAATAAACTCTCACACTTAAGGTCTTATCATAGGTTTTTCATGGCCATTTCTAAAACACTAAGATTTTCTAATATGCTTAGATATATCCTTAGGGGTTTTACTAAGGCTTTAACATCCTAGTTTCCAATGGTTGACTATACCTTTCCTCTGATACCAACTATAACAACCCAAACTTTACATACATTATTATTACTTCAGAATTGAGCATACTTATTAATACATATAACAAAACCATGGTAGGACCGTATAGGTATAGTGTCTTTAGAAACTGGGAAACATAAACAATTGGTTCATAAAGAATCTACATTGTCTCCCGTTTTTTTCATCATATCTAGAGTCCCTTTTGGCATATCCTACTTAATAACATTCTTTATGACCTGGGGAAAATAAATCATACAAAATGGTGAGCTAAAATTCTTAGTAAGGGTAAAAAAAATAAATATCAATCACATCATATCCATAAGAACATAAAATTTTGGAAATCTTAACCTATAAAAGAGATCATAATTTCATAACATGGGATAAATCATAGTAGTCACTACTGGAAAACCAACCTATACCAACAGTTTGATACCGTTGGTATAGCCTATACCAACGGTTTGGAGAACCGTAGGCATGTAAGCCGTTGGGATAGGTCTATACCAACAATTTTTGGAAAACAATTAGTATATACCCATACCAATGGTTCTGAAAACCATTGGTATAAGTAATATGAAAATCTATACCAACGGTTCCTTAAAACCGTTGGATTATGTATTTCAAAAAAAAACATTCGCTGGGATTTGATCCCAGGACCTCCGGTTTATCATTGAATGACCTAACCACTAACATAACATGAATTTTTTGAACATAATCTCATAAATATATATATGTATTATCATAATTATTTTAAATTTTGATTTATATAAAGTTCTGGTTAAAAGGATCCGATAAAAAATCAAAGGACCTATACCAACGATTTTGACAACCGTTGGTATAGGTCCCTGGAATCTTAGAAATATTGGGGACCTTTCCCAAACGTTTGGCCAAACCGTTGGGAAAGGTGGACACAAATTGACCTTTCCCAACGGTTTTGCCAAACTGTTGGGAAAGCCTACCCTTTCCCAATGGTTTCGGCAAACAGTTGGGAAAGTAGGCCACAAAGTGGGCTTTCCCAACGGTTTGGCCAAACCGTTGGGAAAGGGGGTATAGAAGTGTTGGGAAAGGTCACATTTCCAGTAGTGAGTGAAATGTAATCACAATAATAATAACTTGAAACTTTTTTCCATACACACATAATAATATAGAATCATTTCTTTGTAGTCAAGACTCATTTCCAAGACTATCTTAGCGGACAAAGTCTATTTCTGAACAGAATTCACTCCTCGTTTCAGTCCTTTATCACTAAACCATATTAACCTGTCATTCCATCCATGTCTATCTCATGAGATATAAATATTTACCCAATTCATTGTAGGGAGATATAGGTCCCACCCATCTCATAATGGAACCATTCTTATGTGTTCCACAAAATCATAAATCATACAACATAGAATAACCCAAGTAATAAAAATGGGATTCTTAAACATCATGTCATCATAATATAATCCATAAAAGGGCATCATAAAAATAAGTACATAATAACATAATCTAATAAATGTAAAAATAAGGATATAAAAATAACCCTATATTATCTTAGATGGAAAATGATTTTGATAAAACACTTGAACTCCATTCTTGAGGAAAATATCCTTTCAACTTCAAATTTTTTTTTCCTTTCTTGACATGTCATAAAATTTTAAACTAAAAGAAGTTGATTAAAAATAAACATGAAAACCTTTAAAAGAAGCATCATGGAAATAATGTTCTATGAACTCATAAAAATCCATTCGTGCCGTATAAGTTAAAAAAACATTCTTCTCGTACTTTGGCCGGAAAAGTCAAAAAGTACCCTATACTAAAAACGACAAAAGATTCCTTTCATATCTTTTACTAAAAACTCACCAATGGGTAGAATTGGATTTAAACAATTGTATAAGGATATAAATAATATGACATATTGAGGAAACATGGATGTGGATGATAAAGTACACCCTAGTAAATGCCCAGGTATAAACAATCTCAGATAAAAATGAGATTGTGAGATTTTCCCTTACCATAGGTCTGATATGCTTTGTACATATCCAAACCTCCTGTATAATGATTTAAATAATGATATTGACATATTCCATAATTGTACTCATTGTTATTATATCATATATGGTCATATTCATAGCTTCTTATTAGTAATATTTCATTGTTACTGGTTATTCAGGGGTTTATTGCATTATGTTCTTATCCATGTTTTGTCGAATAAATTCTTATTATATTTTTTAGGTTATAGACACCTCATTTACAGAATGGTATTATTGTAATATATATATATCATATTTACTCATTAAATTCATTTATATAATAATTATTCAATGAATATCATGTAGAACGAGTCGCATCACATTGTGGAGACGGTAGGCCATACGTACGCATGAGGGATGATATCGTTCCCATGATCATGGAATTGTATTGAAGTGTATGCATACTATTTCAGAATCAATATCACTTTAAAATAATCATATATAGTTATTATTTACAATATTAAACCCATCAAAGTGAGTTGGTGGTGGAAACAGATTACACCACGGTGTGGAGACAGTATTCTGTATGTACGCACGCGCGGTGATTTCATTTTCCGTAGGATGGATAAAAGGTGAAATATGGTTGTTTCATATTTATAATAAAATATCAGTATATTATTTATACTTACGTTATTACCTTATAATGAAAAAACTAAATAAGAAGAATTAGAAGAATAAATAAAGTTGAAAGAATCGGTAACAGACATTACCTCTTCTTTGAAGTGCCTCTTCTTAAACTCATCTTTGGGCACTAAATATGGAATTTTAATAAGAACAGGACCTCTAGGATGTTTCGAGGGAAGTGGAGAATATAAATTGGCAGGTTTTGGCTGATATTTAAGGCTCAATGTGGTGTGAGGAGGAGGGGGAGGAGGTTCCCTTTTATAAGGGAGGAGAGGGGCACCTTAGGAAAAACATAAAATATTATTTTATTATATAGTCATATTCTATTTTTAATAGATAGAAATTGATTTATTTAGAATATAAGGTGGGGATGGGTTTAAATACTCTCAACCAATGGGTGTTAGACAAGTTTGGGTTGCTATTTTAACATTATCATTCAGATTTAACTCTAAGTTAAATAATTTATCTTTTACAGTGTCTTCTTATTTTCTTACACTATAAGGTTAATAAACTTACCATAACAAGACAAAAGAATCCAAATTTGTTAATTATTAATATATATAACCTTAGATAAGTCGTTTTTCCAAAACATAGATTTTTAGGAATAAAATAACAGTTAATAATATAATATTTGTTTTAAAAACTATTTTATGTCAATTTTGACACTATTTGGTACATGACTTTTGTGAAAATCATAACATAATGATTAGTTCGAAAAAAGTTACATAAATCAACACTAACATGTCATATTAACCATGAAAATGAGTGTAATTAATAAAAAGTCTCAAATTACATTTATTTTGGTATTTTTAATATCAATTAGGTTAATATTTCCTTAGTAAGTTAATTACTCCATCATCATTGTGTCATAAATAAATTAACTTATTTAAAGTATAAAAATTATAAATAAAATACCATTATGTAGGAAATATTTTTATCTTTCTAATTAATATTTATAGTCGAATTTATCTTATTTATTTCCTTATATTAGAAATGATTTAGTTATTAAACATTGATTTTAACTATTTTAACCCTTCTTTAAATAAATTAATAATAAATGTCCTAATCTAATCCAAGTGGACCTAAATGGTCATATTTTATTCATAAGGTTGTTTTTGGTCTAATTATACTTATCCAATAGAATAGGACATGTGTTAGGGTAATAATAATATCATTTTTACCCTTAATTACCCTATTTACTTTTAACCGTGGTAAATAAAAATAAAAAGATACTATTCACCAAAAATTATTTTCATCTCATTGAACCACATTTTAGTTCTTGATATTAATCATGTCTCTTGGAGTTTTGAAACTCCACTCACAGAAATGGTAAAATTACATTTTATGTAAATTTGCTAATTTTCCTAGGAGGTGGGTAAAAGACGGTGAAAAGTTCAACAAAATTTTTATATATCTAAAATTATTATAAAATGACTCCAATGAATTACATTGAACTTATATAGGTATTATGTATCAATTTTGACCTAAAATAATTTTAAATAAACTAATAAATTATTTAAATAAAAAGTCAGTTTTTAAATAGTAACCCAGTGTTTTCACTATTAATCATAATTGAATGTTTTCAGAAAAACACAAAAATTTCAAAAAGTGGGTATTACTATTCATAAGGGCTAGTTTTATAATATTTTAATAGCATATCATTGTTTAGGGAAACTCTGTAATGCGTACAACACATGCTATCGTGGAAGGTCACGATTGCGTGTAAAGCAAGGCAAGCTAGTTTTGTGTGTAATGAAAGATTCCTTTATATAACAATATACATAAAAACAAAATACTTCCCCTAAAATATCATTTGTTACATTAAGAATATCCCATTTTAAATCTACATGGATATGATCCTATCATGAGGCATATTCCCTTATCACTTGGTGATCCCCAGCCATAATGGGTATATGATCCTAACCTTGGGCCTTTGGAAAATATTGTAGGACTTTTTCGATAGACATGTTCCCATGAACCGAGACATGTTCCAATATCACATGGTGAGACCCAGTGGGAATTAGAATATGAGACTTGTTTTACACCTAGTATTTTAGTAGAATATTGTGATAATATTCTTGGGTGGGTGAAATAATGTTCACTTCCTCTAGATAAGCCACTTGTTTGTTATGATTGGAGTGTTGAGATATCCTGGAAACAGGGATAAGAATATGTTCCTACCCCATATTTTATACCATTTTTGGAATAAGTCAGAGGAGTTATTCAGCTGTATATTATATGTATTGGAATTTTAGAGAAGTTTTTATATGGATATAAGACTTAAAATTTTCCGTCTCCATTATGTAATAGAGGATGACTTTGACTGAAAAAATGAATGTGATCCCACTATACTCCTCCTTTCACCACTAGAATATGATAATGGAATTCAGGAATATGGGTAGGTATATGCACCTCTCCCATGCATACTTTAGGGATATGCCGATATACCTGTTCTGAATGAGTAGGTATCTAATCATACTCATTGTTCCATTTTAGAGTATGCTGATAGAAATTGTCTGTGGGAGTGGTGATATAATCCCAGTCACAGTTATATATAACTGTCATCACCCAATGTTTCTTCCATACTACCCGTGAATGACTATTAGAGGTTGAATTTTATTAGGTGGTACCCTTAGAAGGTTACGTGATGGTACTCATGGGAAGATGATGGTTGTAGAGCTTGAAAAAGACAATATCTTGAAGCCCCTAAACCAAAAGGGATAATAATTTGAATCCCTGGTCCACCATCATCATATATTGATGCTCGTGGTTGTTTTGCTATGTGGATAAGTTCACAAAGTTGTTGGTTGTGGAAAAAAGGGACACTTGATTAGCTGGATCTTTCCTTGGGTGATGTTGACCCCTTGTATTCCATATCCAAAGAATTTCATGGGATGTTTTTATTGTTTAATTCACCCCATCGATTCTATTACCATAATAATGTAGTCTTTACCTCACGTTTAAGATGTCGAGAAGGTGAGTGCATTTTTTAACTTGTTCTTAGGATATGTGAGATCAATTACATTTGAATGGTTAAGATAACTATATTTTAGTTACCAATCCATCCATTTTGATCATATGGGATTATCAATGTGAAGATAGACTTATTTTATACGCATACTGGACCTAGAAGATCCGAAATACAATTTGTTTCTATCTTATAATCTTTGTCTGATATGATATCAAGGATGAATGACACCTGATTAACTGAACATTACACTTTTTGAGATATTCACATCTGGTTTACCATTTTTTGTGTGTATATTATGGGAAAATAAGTCATGATTGATGGTAACCCAATAAATTTAGTATTAGAGATATTCACATCAGGTTCATCATTTTTCATCGCATATAGTATGAAAATAAAATGTCATGACTGATAATAATACAGTAATTTTTTTATTAATGTATTGAATTACAGTTGATAATTTTTTTTCATATTGTTTGAAAAAAAATGGCCCAATGGATAATAAGACAATAGTTTTTTTTAAGAGATTCATGAGGGGTTCACATTTTTTGTTTCAATGGTGAAGAGATCACTGTTGGGTGTGTTCAGTTTGGCTTGGCAGTTGATTATGAGAGGTCAATTTGTTTTAAAATCATTGTCACTGGGTCACCATTTTAATTTTTTTACAAATAACCCCAATGCTTCACTTATCCATAACTGGGTGCAAAACTAATTTCCAAATGAAGGTGGTCAATTCTGGGTTCAGATCAAATGGTTCTTAGAGACTCACATTGGTTGAGAGAATGGTTGGTTGGTATTGTCACATCCTTTGGGGGAAGGGATGTTTATACTATGATAATATCCTATAAATGTAATAAATCTTCAGGAATATCTTCCTAATCCCAATATGGGGTCGGTTACCCTAAAAATTCATTATAGTTCTAATATCCTCTATAAAAAAAATGAAATTTGAATCTCATTATTGAATTGAGATGTATGTATCTGTGGTTCTTCATCCATTTCCCAATAATGAATTACTGCTTATACATTGATATCATATATCCGAGAACATGAGAATTTACTGTCATGAAGGGTGTTTACTAATATTTTAAGGAGTGGATTGAGCTATTATGAGGTGTCCAATGGATCTTGGTAAGAATAGGAATCAAAACCCCTGAAGTTTTTTAAAACCATGTATTTTAATGACATATATAATTAAAAAAATGTTCAGTCTTTGAGGTACTAGGTCTTTGTGTCAATGTCTCTTAGAGACATCATATATATCATTGTTATAGTAGGAGTCATAGTAATCAAATTTCGTTCACGCCCTCAAGAGTATCCCTTTGGTAGATTATATAATATAATGTTTATTTATATACTTCCACTCATTAGCGCTTAAATATAGTGATTTAAATGGTTTTTGGAGATTTTTTATTCCAATGATGTGGTCATTGCATATCCCTATTCCCATGTGGTCTATTATTAGTATGAGAAATAATGGATAAAAAGAGACCAACCTCACTATATATGGAAATGGGAGATCATGTACTGGGAAAACCCATATAATATTTAATATAGAACTCTGGCCTCATGGAGGAATCCTACATATCCTAATTATGATAGGAATCAGATTTACAATTGTTCAGTTGATTTCTATGTCCACTAAGGTGTTAAATAGGATAATCCACCCATTAGAATGATTCAGTCCAAATGGTTGAAATAGTGTACATGTGGCTAGGTTTACACTGAGGTTTATTTCTATTTGAATTCAGGATCAATACGTAGTGTGTTATCCTATGTATCATCGTTATGGTAGGAAAGTTACTCCTTCCAATTAAATTATATGGGTCTTACACACTCATGTTTCCCTTTTTGTAGTTCATGTAAAATTATTCCACTATTCCGAGAATAAGAACTGACATTTCCCTTTGTTTGGGACACACACACTAATTGTGGGAAAATTTATCAAGTTATAGGATACACTAATATGTGGTATATATTATATTATTTCAATATTCGAGATTACACACTGAGGTTTCCCTTAACATTGTAGAGTCTTATGATGCAAATGATATGACTATTCCAATTAAATAAGTCCAAATGATTTATGGTCAGTGTGAGAACAAAGGGATTTAAAATGACAAGTCTCACTACTTACAGACATATGACTTATGTTCAGGGACTACCCTTTTAATGGTTAATATGGGTCTAGGGCCTCAAAGAGGTGTTCTATGTATCCTAGTTATGGTAGGAATTAGAGTCCTCATAGTTCCATTTATTGGGGTCTACATACCTATATTGTCCTTTTTTCCGGGGCATAACATATTATGCCTCAATTGGGGGATTAAAAATTGAATTTACCCTTTGGTTGGGGCTTACTCTTCATGGGAGAACAAATTTACCAAGCCTTGGGATTGAACTTTTACTTCACATTATTGCATTCTGAACATGCATGACTACTTGATTGACATGATTTTAATATCTATTTTTACATGTTAGATCATGTATGGGAAATCATGGTTATATAGTTTACAAATGAAGACACAGTCGTCTGATCTAGTATGATTTCCTGAAGGACATTTCATATCCTTGAAGGCATTCTTTAGGATCATTGGTTGACCAAGGCTAACATTTCAAGATGAAAATGCGAGACCTTGTAGGTAGATCATGGAATCCATCACATTTATCATGGTTGACATTCCATGATGGGGTCACATGATCTTTCTAAAAACCTCGTGTGTCATTTCAATAAAAATGTTTCACTCCATGATGGCTTCATGATAGTCTGTGTGACATGTCTTAGTGGGTTCCACATGTCCTAGTTGACATGTCTAGAGGACATCGTGAATCCTTGCTGGCGTTCCCCATGGGTGTCGCAATAGACAACTAACATGTCATGGTGTCACCTTGAGACTTTGATGACATTAATTGGTTCCACCATATGGTTTAGGATACATGTCTAAATAACATCACAAGATTTGGATGGCAATTCCGAAAGGCATCATGAGTATCTGTAAACATGTCTAGAGGGTTCCTTATGACATTCATTAATGTGTATAGGGGACATGGCAAGAACCAAATAGTTTACTAGAAGAGCATCACGTGATCTTGGTAACATGTACGAGTGATGTCGAATGACTCATGCAGTTCATGTGAAGCATGTGAGGGTCACTGTGTATGTTCTTTCCGTAACTGTCACACATTATGTCTTTTTTTAGCCGTTATATTGTGAATTACGTATATTGTTTTATCATTAGAAAATTTTATTTATTGATTATTATATAAGATGTGCCTGATTTAAATCGTGTGTCCAACCAATGGTATTTTTTATGATATATAGGAGTCATGAAAAGTTATTATTCTTGTCCCATAACTACTCTAAAACATTACGATGTCATACATTATGGGATTATTCTCCATTTGTGATATCATTAACTCTTAGAAGTATATTATGGGGTTGTGTGAACCGATTCATCTGGATGAATAAAATCAAAAAATCAGTTCTAATGTGTTGTCTTTTTTTAATACTAGTGAGGGGGGGTTTTAAGCCTTGTGAAACCTGTTGTTCACCACTGTGTGTGGCGCATATCACATTAATCTAGAATGGAATTAGTAGATGGGACTATGCATCACATGTATTATCGGGGTCCTATTGTGAATATCTCTTGGGTTTCACATGCATTTCAGATATGATAATAACATCCCATTAATATAACCTATATATGATTATATCAAATTCATGGGGCTTTTCCAGATCATGAAAAAATAAAAAGGGAGTTTTATATTGTCCTTCAGACACAACCATGTGCTTTCAAATTATCATGATGCATTTTTAAGGGCCTTCATGTGACTTGTCTAGGACCATTCAAGGGATAATGATCCGTCTTTAGGGGGCCATCACGATATTAGGACGACTTTATGTTTTGGTCTTGTGACTTTGTGCTATAGACAACCATGGCATATCACATGTGTCTTGAAATTGATAGAGACTCCCTCCCTTACCTTATTTTATCTTGGTCGTCTACTTTTCCAAGATGGGGATCTCGTGAGGTTGAAATAATTTTGTTAAAAAGAATCACTCTTCCTATTGGTGATTTTTCATGTAACCATCAAAGGATATATAGAGATGTAAAAGCAATTCATGTAGAATTACATCAATTTTTTCTAGAAAAGGAAATGGGGGGAAAGAGGTTTCATGAACATACATATGAATTTTCACATGATGATAATGACATGCTAGTGATATTTCATGAGATAAGGTGATTATGTCACTAGGGTCTTGCAGTATCATGTGGGCTTCTAGGGTTGTTTCATGTGACATTTATGACCACAAGTGGCTCATTCCACCTCCCCATTTATTTACATTATTTATTTGAGAAATTCATGGTGTCTCAAGAGTTTTCATTTTTGTTTTTAAAGGAAATTTTTTAACATCAATGACGTGTTTCATGAGTTTTATGACCACATGGGGCTCCCATAATATGGATATTTTCCTCCAATTTTCAAAGGAAATTTGGATTGGTTGTCAAGTGCTCGTTGGTTGATGAGTCTTGTCACCTACGAAATATTATCTAGCTAATTCCATGTTATCATTGTATGTATGAAGTGCCTTTATAATTGGATTAAGACTTTACAAATGGGTTTTGGGATCTATAAAGGGTCATCCACCATCTCTAACCATCTATAAGACATTATTATGGTTATGTGATCACTCGTCTCCTGGGGATTAATGATATCCACTTTTCATTGGCTACATTCTTGACCCTTTTCTTTACGTGGAAAATACAACCCAAATCTATATATTTATCACATTTTTAATTTTTAAAATCTCCTTTTTAATGCCTCAAAAAGTTTGAATATTTGAATTCGAAACTAGAGTAAACATTGAATGAGATGTACATTCAACTATTCTCAGCATAGAGTTTGAGTTAAAGCTTTAGGGAAGAATAATCTAAAGGTGGTTAAATTTTAACAAAATAGTGTTCATAAATGATAATTTACACTCGAAATAGATTTATGTTATAAGATTATATATTGTATTATACACATAATGAAACCGGCTAAAATTTATTTCATTAAAAAATATTATTAAATTAATCAGAAACTAGTATTTTTAAAATTACAAAAATTACAATTGGAAACAAATATATTATAGAATATCAAAAAAAAAAATATACCCCCTCAATCTACTAGAATCAATTCCCCCATAGTAGAAACAATAAAAATAAATAATAATATTATTAGAAAAATCTGAATATTAGAAAATGGTTATATAAAACCTTGAGAGGAATTGCATTGAATATTGAGTAAATGAATAAAGTTGTATTTATAGAAGGATATATAACCATTAAAATTGTAATGTGACCTTTATAATAATAACATATTCATTAAAAATATTATCCAAACAATTGTAATAGTAACATGAGTAAAATATTAAAAATTATAACATAAATAATATTTTCGTGATAAATATAATTAAATAAAAATATTGGAATTCCTATTAATAAATACCATGATTAAAAAATAAATGAAAATATAACCACATTTTTAATAAACTATAGGTTAAATTATTTCTTAAAAATAATAATTTTGTATATTAAAAATCTAAATTACATATATTAGGAATTTATTTTAAAACAATTTATATCATTTTTAAAATCATAATTTTGAAATTTTACAATGGTTATGATATGGTATTTTTTGAAATATTTTTATTATCAAGTGATTATTAAAAAAATGTATTTCAAATAACTAATGTATCTTAAATAATAAAATTCATGTTTTAATAACCAAGTATGATTTTTATAACATGAGTTTCTTCCATGATATAATTTTTTTCAAAAATTATTCATCAAATTAAAATAAAATTATTTTTAAAACCTAAAAATATCATTCAAGAACCAAATATGAAAAGTGATTCTTTAAAATAACAAAAAATTTCCATTTCCTTAATAATAAATTATTGAATTAAAATTATAATTGTTATATAAATTATTAATTATTAAATATTATATTTATAATGATTGATTTTGTAAAAAATCACCATTAAATGTTTTACCTTTGATATAATATTTTATTCTAAGTATATCATTGTCGTCAATTATAAATAACTACCCTCCCTCCCCATGGACAATTTCTCATTCCAATCCTACCAAAAATAATCCACTATAGAAAATTTTCTCTCTAAAGCCCAGTATAATATCAAGGGTTATTATATAGTAAACCAACTCCAAACATCAAGGGAATTTTAGTCATGTACTAGAGATGTTACTTCAATGCTTGAGGATGTTCTGATCAGGTCTTATTCTTTTTTGTATCATCTTATACTTCTAATTTGATTACCACCCCATTCGCAACCAAACAAGATAAGATTAAATGAGAAGTAATTAAACATTATATTAATTATGTTAACCTAAAGTAAGTATAATACTTACTATATATATATACATTTCAATCTTCCCATTCTCATTCTCCTAACAACGTCTCCTTAAATGCCAGTTAACCGCAAAAAGATACATTTATATGTCAACAAGTATAACCATTATCATGGATAGATATTATAATAAATATATATTATATAAAAATTTATTTATATTGGTTATCATCTTCTAGAATACTAATGTATAAATTACATTAAATAAAGTAACGTAATTAAGGAAAATTTGGGTATTTTTATACGAAAGATGATATGAAAATGATAATCACACAACAATGAAAATTAATAAATATAATCAAATAACATTAATTGATAAGTAGTGGTTAAAATTTCATTCATTCGCTTCTATATTATTGTTTTAATAAGTAAAATTTTATTACTTAGGAGGCGTAAAAGTAGAAAAATAAAGGTAGAATAAAGATGAGGGGCTTCTGGAACCCAAGTACTTTTCATTGGGTTATTCAACTTTCTCAATATCTTAATATTTTATATTAATATATATTTACTTAAATACCATTTCACTATTGTGCACATTTATTTATGGAGGAATACATACATCCTCCATGTCTTATAAGAAAAATATATTGATTTTCCAAAAATACTTCTATTCGAAAACACATATTTTACTTATCATGAGTTGGATCTTATTCTCTCAAGAATGATCATTTTTGGGCCCATTATATTTTCCCATATTCATTTTGGATCTCAAGGTTTATCCATGAAATATGTTTTATGAGATCTTTATGAAACCAATTCATTTCCATGGGTTATTTCATTACTATATATGTTATATGTTTTTTTGGAATGCATGATTCTGTAAATATTATAATGTCATGTGTTGGATTGGATTTATAATGAAATAATACGCAATGGGAAATATTATTTATATATTGATATGATGTTTAATATTCATCAACATGATGTTATATTTGTTCACAATGATGGAGTTATGATTATGAAAATATTTTATGGATAAACATGATGATAGTTTCAATCACAACTATGTGTGGTATTTAACCACTCTGATATGATGTTTAATTTTTTAACTTCTCCACATTTTGTACCTTTATCACATTTTCCCCTCATGGTTTTGATGATATTCTTATTATTATATTATTATGATTCATATTATTTCCAGCCATATAAGTTTGATTCATGTCCCATATTCATCCTCTTACTATGAATTTATCTTCCCCTTTTAGTGATTTATATCCTCATGTGATCAAATTTACTAAAGATAACATGGGATTTTAAGGATAAAGATAAAGAATTAAAAAATATCATTATGTTTTTATGTAAAATTTATGTATGTGATTTATTTCCACAAGATAGAAAAACTATTTTTTCTAAGATTTTTATATATATAATTTTTTTCTTCGAATTATATAATAGTTATGTAAGGAAATGTAGGGTATCTATAAGATATTCCAGTCGATATATATCCCAAATCTAGGAAAAGTTATGATTTTTATATTGGTCCTCCTACCTTACACTAATATGTAAAAATTGATCCATTAACTATTGAATTTTGATGATAGGCTACTGCATTTGGACCATCCCCTCAAAACAATAAATTTTTTACTCAACCATTACCCATATTAATAATGATAAATTAATGAAAAAATATAAATGATATTTGGTTGGGGAAGATTTCATGGAGCCTTGTTAAAACTGTTGTTGTTTTATTTATATTAAAATAGTTTCCTTTGAAGCTGAACCTATAAGTTATTATAAGTACCTACTGACACATATCTCAAACTTCTTTCTTCAAATTGTGAAACTATAAATTATTACCTTACCCTTCAACAAGAAAAAATATTGATCCTAAGGATTAATAACACATATATATATATATATATGGATATTTTTATTGAACTTTCACATTGTTTTTAGTTCTCAATTTAAATATTTCTTACCCAATACAGATAAATTAGTTCAAATTTTGTTTTTTAATTTCTTATCCCTTGAATGACTAATGTTTATTTTTTACTAATCAATTGTTTTTTGATATTAATAAATCCAATATTGTAAATGAAAAATATCAGAACTACCCCCATATATATATTTTGATAGTTCAATTATATTTATGGCTTATAATTAATGTGTTCTCCCCATAATTTTTTATTATATTTTTGATATCACAAAAAAGGGGATAAAATTGGGAATAAAAAATTTTTAAACAAATTATTAAATATTTATTATAGGATGAAGTATAATAATTATGGATAATCTGTAAATTATTAATTTTAATTCATAATCTATGAAATTCAATGTACCTAAAACCTATGATATTCATGGAAATTTTATGACTATAGTTTTTGGGATTTTATCATTAAAAGGTGGAGATTTTTTTACATAGTAATTTTGAACCCACATAAGATTTAATCATTTAGGGAAAATATCACCATTATTAGATTTCATTTTCTATGTGAATAAGATTTAATCATTTTGGGAAAAGATTTTATTTGAGGATCTACATCCTTATATGAATAAATTAATGATCAGGGGGACCTAATCCTTACATCATTTCATGCAACCATAGACATGGTCATCGTCATGGGAAGATGAAAAATATAAAATTTTATCCTAATGAGGAAACTATTATCTTTATGGTAAGGCCAATCATCATGAAATTTTATCATGATGTAAAATATCATTCTAATTCTGAATAAAAGATTATGGAAAAGTAATTCCTTCAATAATTTCATTATTACAGAAAATTCATGCTCTCGATGCTATCATTCTTATGCGAGGTGGACCCTATAAAGTATATTAAGTGATAATTATGGAGAAATAAATCTTAATTTTTTTTTCAAAATTCAACAATTTCTGTTATGATAGAATGTATTTCTCATTCATTATTATCCTCAAAAATTTAATCTCCTCAAAAATGTATAATCGGTTCACTGGTTTAAAGGATGAAAAGCTACTCCAATAACCAAATATATGTTTATTGTTGAGAAAAATACAATCATTTGCGGCCACAATTTTCTATTTTTTAATTTTTTTATATATTATTTCATCTCAAGAGTTTATACAGATTAATGTGGGAACCCATTGATTTTTAAATATAACATTATCTGATGTAGTTAGATAATAATGATGAAGTTTTTATAAAAATGGTTAATCACTCTCAGACACTATATATCTGTATTCATCATATACACATTAGTGAGTATATTCATATATATAAGGAAAAATAATTCTAATAAATTGTGATGATTATAATATTCTTTTAAGGTAAACATAATTACTAAATATATTCTCTTAAATGATTACAATTTTATGAATGTATTTTGTTCTACATAAGATTGTGGTTGTTATAGTGTTCCTTAACATTAAATCAATTTTAATATTTAACTCTGTTCTTATTATCTAGCACTTGTCTATTGGGTGTATGATGGGTTAAATATGTCTAATAAATCCAATTCCTACAAAAATATTTTAAAAATTATTTTTTATATTTTAAATAATCATTATATATGGCTGGTTCATGGATCCTCAAACCACAATAAAAAACTTTATATTACCTTCTTGATTTTTTTATTTTCTTTTACATTATTCAATTATTAAAAGGAAAAATAGTTTAACCTTCTATGTGGATATTTCAATTGTATAAAATTTTACAAAATCAATTCAATTTCCCCCACCCTCTCTTGAGTTCATCTAAAGAGCCAATATGGAAAAATTTCCCCCATCAACAAGAAAATCAAAAAACAATTATATGGGGCCTATCCCAAACAACACATGTAATAGTTAAATAATAAACATGAACTTTCAACATTATATCATAAAATATATACATTTGAAATGATTATGTAAAAATATATTCAATTTTATCTTTATTAAAAATAAATTTCCACACAAATTCATAATATTGAATATTATCTTTGATTAAATGATATTTGTTCTAAATACTATTAGATTTATAATGTTGAAATTGAATATTTGATAAATCATGGTATCATTTATTATCATAGACTATTCTTATAATAAATTAAATTATTACCTTTAAATTTCCATGTTTCATTTCCATCAATGAAATTTTAGTACATTCTAATATAAATTTTTCATATTCAATCTCATTTGTGATAATTTGTTTTAAAAAATTTCATCATGTTGTTCCAATAATATTTTATCGCTATTAGAGAAGTTCAAATTTAGGGTGATTTTATTTAATCAATGTCTCATGAAAAATTTATATCACCATGTCCATATATTTATTTCTTCTAACACCTTTAGTAGCTTATGTCTTAACTAAAAATACCTTTGATACATCTATCTATCCTTTTGAAAACCTTCATTGAGACTCATGTACATCAATCAAAAATATTTCACACATGATAAAAAAATAATTAATAACTATGATGGATATAGTTAAATATTAAAAACATCCAAACACCCTTATAATTTATCTTTTATTATTCTATTTACCATAACTATTTTCTATAATTTTCTATTAATTCTATCAGTAAGAACTAGTTTCAATTTTCCAATTCCAAACTTCATTAAAAAGTCTAGGGAATATTTCTATTATGATAGGAAAACAAAATCATTATTATACACAATATCTAACCAAAAAATTTAATTCACCCCCCCAATTATAATCAGGTTAAAACATTACATTATTTCCCATTAAAATTCCTCATAAGAGTACCCTATATCATGTGTAATTATTATTTTATTTTCGTTTATAATTATTTTGAGGTTACTTATACATAACTCCTTCAATTATATATTGTTTTAATTATTACCATTATTGAGGATTACATCCATCAAGATTAATTTTATCTTGGAATACTAATATTTAATGTGATTTTTTAATCAATAAATAGACTTATTCAATCTAAAAACCATTGTAACATAATTTTTAAGAATATATTCTAGTAATAAAACCCAATTAAATTGGATCTATATTTGAGAAAGGGTAAGTTCACATCTAATTATAGAACATTTAGTTCCTATACACTCCAAAAAATATGACAATACATATAACCTTAATATTGTATATTGGTGAAATTGATTCTTCAAATTCAACACCATAAACATGATAGTCATGTTTTTACACCCATTAGAATTTATCCTTCAAAATCATGAATTATTAATTGATCTTTATTCATAACAGCCTCATGGTTCTATTGCAATTATTTTCCTTAGGCCATGGTAAAACATACTATGTTTCATTATATAAAATCTGACCCTTTTCCTCATTGATAGAATTTATACACTCTTTATTCTTCCCTAAATTAGAAATTGGTTGAATCCCTTTTTTGAACAATGTTGTTTAATTATGTAATATAATTTTTATTCTAATATAAATTGGACTTCTTGTTGTTTTTAATTTAATTTTATTGTCCCAGTATATTCAATTCAATAGGGACATCATTGAAGAATTTGTGAACTAATAATGATATAATGTTTTTAGCCATGTAATGGTCAAAAATAAAAAGATACAAAATAATCATAGTAGTGAAGACAATAAAACAGAACAGAAATAATAAAATTTTAATATAAAAACCTATATTAATTAGGAAAAATAGAACATGTAGAATATAAGAAACAAAAGAGTATAAAAAACTATGTGATGGAGTTCCATATTATAAACCTCTAACACCGAAACATTTTACAAAAAATAAAAGATATTTAATAAATATACTTGTAAAAAAATTTCAATATATATTGAAGGATTTTTCCCAAAATTATACCTCATGTTTCAAGGGAAAAAATCATTGTTAATGAATATATAAATTATCTTTTATTATACCAAAACATATTTAATCAATGATTAGAATCACAAAAATTTACACCATGATGTCATCAATCAGATGATTGAAAGTACAATGTTTTTATCCTGAGTATTTCTTAGAGAGCGTATGATATATAGTGAAATAATTTTAATAAGTAACTCAGTGATATTATTATTATTCATCTAAAATATTTTCAAAAATAGATCATATAATATAAAAATGTAAATAAAATCACTCCAACATAGAGGTTTTTATCAGTTAATGAATTATATAAGGTCACTTTTTTTATATTTTCACTATTTTGTCTTGATGAAATGGTCTCCATTTTAAATATTTTCATTGTGTCGAAAATATAACTATATTTTTTAGGATACCTATGAAGAAAATAAAAATCTATAAGGATTTCTTGTTTGACTCAAAATACTCGTTCATCTGTGAAGTGGTTTATGTGATTCTTTGATATTTTTTAGTATATGAATATTTTGGATTAGGTTGATTCAAAATATGAAAGCTAAAATTAATAAATAATTAAAAATAAAAACACTTAGATAACATTTCTAGTGAAATATAATATGTGTTAGGATTTATCAAAATATATTCAAAATAGGTCCTTTATGGAAATAAATAAATTTTATCCCACTAATTTTTAATCAAATTAGACATAAATAAGGGTGTGTTTAAGAACAATTGTGTAATGAAAACTCCATGAAAGTTTTACAACTACTCTCTCATACTATCCCTTATTATATTTTACTATTATAAAAACAAATTCACTTTATATAAACATACCACTCCCATATTTTTCCCCCACTTTGTAATAATTATAATGAATTTTGGAGAGTAAAAATATTCTCAATATAAAAATATTAAAGGACAAAGAAATAGATAAAGAATTATAAAATGAATTATTTTTATATATTTTTAAATATAATCATAGTAAAATAAAATTAATGATATTTTGGGGGTCAAATAAACATTATATATTAAATTATGATGATTCCAATTAATTATTCTCAAACTATTGAATAGAATAATCATGTTTCCAGAAAAATCAGTGATAAAATATCATTAATTATTCTCAAACTATTGAATAATCAGGTTTCTCATGATATAGACCTGGCTGGAATAGCAAGTTAACCATGTTCAGCGATACCGGACTGGAACGAGGAGTGAACTCGATTTATTAAGGGACTTTTTACACTATGATGGTCTTGGTAGCAATGCCTTGGCTACTATGGAAATCATAACATGTGCTTAATGGATGACACAATTACATGTTTTATTCCCATGATATTTTATAATGATTAGTGATCCTTTATGATCTATGCCTTATGTACTTCCAAGATTTATGTCAATGCTCATGATTTTGATGTTTAGATTTTATGTTCAAGTTTTTGAATTCAAATGTTTATGGATTATTTTATATTCTCTATGTTTACCATTACAGAGCATTTGATCTCACCCTTTTTATGTTTTCTTTTCCCCAGGATATAAAGAAAGAATTTAGGTAAGAAAACCAAAGAGGAAGATCTATATGGGAGATGTTGAATATCTTTCACCCTGATTAGAAGATTATATTCTGAGTTTCCAAAGACACTAAACTATTACGGTCCTTGAGTGTTGGTTCTTGTTATGTATTAAGTATTCTGAAAAAGTAATGTAAATTCCATGTACGTCATGCTTTAGGTTTCTACATATTTTTAGATTAAATTGAAAATTATAAGGAACATTAATATTGTATGGTCGACACGTCTGAGTGTACTCATGAGATCAAGATTCTAATTGAAGGGACTTCGTGTTATCTCATGTTACCCATATAATTCCATTAATGATATAATGATGGTTCTTCATGGTGCCTTCATGTGATCAGTATAGCTTTTCCGTGGGATTTTTAGACTGTTTTGTGGACATCTGTAGCGTGTCTCAAGATTTTTACAACTGTGAGAGGCTCCCACATTCCCCATTAATTTATTTCCATTAATTATTTTTCATAATTGAGGGATATTGAAAGGATACGTGATTATTCTATAATAAAATATCTCTTCCTCTTGGTGATTTATTATGTGACCAAAAAAGGTCCTCTGGAGTTATGGCATCATTTTACTAACAAGTCCTTCTATTTTTTATAATGAAGTAAAAGGAGGTGTTTGATTTTGTCTAGACATACCCAAGGATCTTCATGTGATGAGCATGGCATGATAGTGTGCTTTCACAAAATGATGTGGGTATGTCACTAAGGGTTTGTGGTGTCCTGTGGACCATCAGAGTCCCTTCATGTGGTGTTTATGACCACAAGGGGCTCCTTCATCATCCCCTTTTTTTGTTACATTACAGAAGATTGGGGTCTCATGGTTTTTTTAAAAACATTTAGGGGAAAATTTTCTTCACCTTATTTCATGCCTTGTGTGAGTTTAATGACTACAAGAGGTTCCCACATAAAGCATATTTCCCCCTTTTTATGTAATTTTTAATTGGTTTTCAAGTGATCATTGGTTGATAGTTGTGGGACTTGAGGGAGATTATTTAGCTATCACTGCATGATCATTAGTTGAATGGAGACCCTTCACAACATCATAATGTATTGTCAATGGTGGTTTGGTGTAACGACCTAAAAAATTATTAATGAAAATTCCCCTTGATCTAATTAAATGTCTTATTTTGTAAAATGGTTATATAAAACATAGGCACATCCTCGGTAATATGTTTTGGATATTAAAAATACTATTAAGAAATGTTATCGTTGCTAATATTTCCATTGAACAGTGATCACATGATTTATATAAATATAAGTCTTTAAAAAATCCAATTTCTTAGAAAAACTAAGGGATGGCCTCATCTAGTAGAATTTCGCCAAAAATGCCCATTTTTTGGATCTAAAAAAAGTGGTAGTGTCACTGGGCTTTGCACTTTACCAAGCCCATGTCAATCTTCAACATGGTAAGTTTTAACGGAACCGCTTATAGTATTAATGGAAGTTAATACAGATTGCCACCCGACAGATGTTATCTGTGCCACCCCAGGAGTCAGTCTCCATCGCACACCTTACCCTTAGGTGATATGTAGGTGTTATAAGGGGTTATGAATATGGAACCTATAAATGTGATTATGTGCATTATTTTTGTATATAATAAATAATATACACTCATTTTATTATTGTTACATCGTAAATAGTTTTTAAATCAAAAATATTATTTTTAGTTAATATTCATTTAAGAAATATATTTTAATGAATTAATGTATTTTTGAATTAAATAATAATTTTATAAAATATTATTACTAAATTTATTTTAATTAAATATAAATGATTGTATAATTTTTATGAATACAATTATAATTTTTATTATGGTTTGAATGATGTTTCTATCAAAACCCAATAATTTTCAATAAAATTTGGTTTTTTAATTAAAAAATTATAATTCAAATATTAAGAAAGTTATTTATATAAAATGAATATTATTTTTTTGGAATAATGATGTTGAAATTATCTAATGGTGATTTATTTATAATTTCATGAGATAGTCAAATTTTTGGGTAAAAAATTAATTCTATTTAAATATAAAATCTGTTTTATGACCTCATAATGACAAAATAGTTATGTAATAAAATACTATAAATTGGATATTTTTTTCTAATATATGTTTTACCTTAAAATAATATGAATTTATATTTGGTTTATTTTTTTAAAAAAAGCCTTAGTGGACCCCCCAAGACATATAAAATAATTTTTTACACATCCCATTGGAAAAATCCATGGTAAAGAACTATAGGATGGTTTGTGGATTTGATTAGTTTAATGTGTAGTGTCAAAAACCTAAATAATAAAGAATTAATTCCCTTGTCCTATATAAACACACTCATTCTCCAATTCCACTTCACTGAAAGCATTTTTATGTTGAAAAAACCCTTCCCTTTTCTCTCTTGAATCCTCTCGAGGTTCTCCAAGCACCCAAGAATCCTCTCTAAAGCATCTACCAAGCCTTTACGATCACACGTCCATGTAAGGGATTTCTTCTTTTCCATTTTTTTACTATCTTTATATTGTTATACAATTTTTTGAAATTAAAAATTTTAGTGTATTATTTTTCACCATTCACATACTTACCTCATTATTTTTTAATGATGAGATACCCCTTTATCTCTCATTAATTCCTCCCATGTACACGTTTTACCGAGATGAAATTTCTTATGGGATTTCTCCAACCTCATATAAATTTAAGAAATTATTTTTTAATATGAATATAAAATCCATTACATATATTGGGAAATGTATATATATATTACACCCTTACATTCCTTTTCATGTACATATGATGAGACACCTCTTCGTCACTCATCAACCATTTTTTTAATTATTATGTCATGCCGTTACACTGCCAGAATTGCACTGTGATTTTCCAAGCCAAAGTCATTGTGTAGTGAATACCATCCCCATTTCTCTATCGAGAGAATTCACCTTCATGAAAATTTACTTATCTATTATATAGTTTCATGCATGAATTCAACATTCCTTCATCTTGTAATAAATTATTATGTTTAATTAATCAATGTTATATGATACATTTGGCACACATATGCATGAAATGAAATGATTAAGAAGGGTGCACCCTGATAGCACTCCAATTCATTGGGTACTGATTTGTATCATGATATGTTAAGTAAATGAAGGTTTACTCATTATCATTCAAGTTAAATGACATTTTACTCATTCTCCATGTGCAATGTGCCTTGTATCAAGCTAATATCATGTTAAATGGTGTTTCCACATTTCCATGTTATGATAACCATGCAATATTGTACCATTATATTCAATTTTATCTTTTTCTCTATTGATATGTCTATTCCTAACATGTATAGTATTCTACATGTTATGCCTTTTTACCCCCTTACTAGGATTTATATCTCACCCTTTTCTTATGCATGTCCACAGGTTATCCCATGCAATCTTAAGTACAAAGGAATGTTCTGCCTTTTCAATAAAGATGTTATGTTTTATATACTAAGTTGTTATGTAATGTCCCTAAGCCCCAAATACACTATAACTATAGATCTTCTATGTTGTATCATGTTAATTTTCTATTTAAAAAATCATGTCTATTTGTGAAACCAAGGGAAGAATTGTTATAGTTCTTATCAGAGGATAGGTTTAGTTATTTTTGGGATTAGGATTAGAAAACCCTAGTGCGATCCTTTGGGATAAGACTATATATAATAAAAACAGCCCTAAATTTTTGTGATCATTGATTAACTAATTTATCAATAAAATACATCCCTTTTTGGAAACGATTAGGTAGAGGAGGCTCCTGTGCAGATGTATCTAGGGTTAAAACCCAAAAAAACTACTTTAAACTATACTCGAACAAGATTTGGGGCACAAAAACAGACATTACTAGACTATCGGTTATGAAACTCCTAGTGGATATTTTTTGGTATATTTATAAGCTTACTATGAACCACTATTAAGGGTATTAAAAAAATCCCCAAAGAATATATGTTGGGAAGTAGATCGGTGATAACATTGATTAATTAAGTAAACAAATATAATTTATAACTTATACTTTTTTCATTTGATCACCCTTTATGTGTTACCCCTAAATTTACTTTTATTCCATCCAATGGATCGTAATAGGAGGAATCATGCTAAAAACTGATGCAAAGATCAATTTCATGACTGTTATAATGAGATGTCCAATCCGATGGTAGCAGGAATCAAAAACATTGTCACAATACTCTCTCAGATAACTCATGTTTTTAATAGAAACATGGATCAATAGGAATGTTCAACCCCCCCCCAAGAAAGAACAAGACACAATCGAGAGGTTCATTAGAAAAGATCCCCCCTACATTGAATGGATCTTCTGATCCCTCAATTTACAAAACAATGGATCAACTTGATTGAAAATATATTCTCCATCCTTCAATGTTTTGAACAAGAAATGGTTATATTTCTACTTATCATATAGAGGGTGAAGCGGATCAATGGTGGATATTGATCAAAAATACAATTCTTAAGGAATAGATCGATGCAATGGAATTAAAGGATTTTCAGAAAATATTTTCTGATAAATCATTTCCTCATACCGTCGGACATAAGATAGAAAGGGACTTCCTTACCCTCATGAAAAACGACGATGAATCCATCAGAGATTGTGAGGAAAACATCCCAAGGTTGGAATGTTATGTCTCCGGGTTTGTTGTTACCCTAAATAGAAGGTTCACCGCTTCTTTTGGCGGATAAAATCTAATCTATATAAATTCCTAGAGATATATAACATTGAGAGCTATAAGGAAATTGTTTGATGTGCCCTCAATGTTGAAATGGAGATTAGAAAATCTTAGTAGTATCATGTGGATGAGAAGCACAAGGTGGAATTTAATTTTAGTGGACTGATAGTCAAATCTAATGGTGCTCAAAAATTCCATCTCCCCACTTGCCAAAGGTGTGTAATGAAGAACACTAAGAATTTCATAAAGGGGATGAAGAAATGATTTAGGTGTATAAGAGAAGGTAACCTAGATACTGACAGTCATCAAGAAATATTCACTAATGTGACAAAGGAGTGGAACACTCTATTTCACCCTCAATTTGTTGCTCATTTCTTCTGCTGTAGTGAACTAGGGATCTTTTCAAACAAGTTATATATTACAAGGGTTTTGGGCGGCAACTAGAAACCTCCAAGTCTACAATGGAAAGCGATTTCCATCACTACCTCCGAAGTGAAACCCAAAAATAATGTGGTGAAAGGTATGGTAGTTATTTTTTTCATGAATAGAAAATTCACTTTTTGATTCTAGTTCTACACATTCTTATATATCTTGAATGTTTATTGGAATATTCCCAACACCACTACAAATCCTATAATTAATGATGTCGGTGAGAATGGAAAATGGGGAAATCATTACATCCCATGAATATAACTCATCCCCTATCATAATGTTTAGATTGAACATCTCGGTGAACCTTGTCATACTCCCTCTGGTGGAATTTGATGCAATTTTTGACATGGATTTTCATTCTCTATATAGAGAAAACATAAATTTCCATGAGAGGGAAATCAATATCCATATGGAAAATTGAACAATGATTCTATACAATTTCAAGGAGGAGGATTAATATTTTTTATAACCAACATCTTTAGAGTGGATATTACTACCCCATTAGCACACCTATCTCGCTCAGTTGATTGCGTCTATGGAAGAAACCATTCGTGAAGACACCCTTATTGTGTGGTAATTTTCTAAAGTGTTTCTTGAGGATTTTTCCTAGGATTCCTCCAAAAAGATATGTTGACTTTTCAATTTATCTTATACCTGGGTTGTTTAAAATATCCAAGACTCCATATAGAATGTCTTTTGTGGAACATAAGGAGCTAAAGAAACAACTACAGGAGAATCTGGATAAAGGGTTTATATAACCAAGTGCTTCACTATGGGGTGTACTAGTCCTCCTTGTCAAGAGGAAGGATGGTTCAATGCTCCATTGCATTGATTATTGTGAGATCAAAAAAATCACGATATAGAACTATTATCATCTACCTCGAATTGATGAATTGTTCAATTAGCTATTTAAAGCACAATACTTTTCCAAGGCGCATTTGCGGTTGGGATATTACCAATTAAGGGTGAATAAGGAGGATATCCCCATGACAGCTCTTTGTACAAGGTGCGTGCATTATGAACTCACAGTAATGCATTTCGAACTCACTAATTATCTATAATTATTTATGGAAATGATGAATAAAGTCTTTATAAATTACCTCGATATATTTGTGGTAGTCTTTATAGACTATATTCTAAAATACTTCAAAACCATGGACGATCATGAGAAGCATCTAAGAGATGTGCTGGAGACCTTGCGAAATGAGAAGCTCTATGGAATGTATAGAAATTCTATGTTCTGGTTGAAGGAGGTCTCATTTTTCGCCCATATCATCCCAAGAAATGGGATATCTATTGATCACTCCAACACTACTAAAATTGAGGGATGGTTGAGGCCATCATCAGTGAATTATATAAAAAGGTTCCTTGGGTCAGTTGGATATTATTGCCAATTTATGAGAAATTTATCAGGATTTTACAACCCTATTACCATGATAACGCAAAAGGGAGTCATGTTTTCTTGGAGTGATGGATGCGAATATAACATTAACAAGATAAAAAGGAGTCTTATCATTGTTCCCATGCTCACACTTCCCACAAGTGGAGAAATTTTGGTGTTTAGTAATGCTTCGATGAAGGGGAAAGTATTTGTGTTGATGAAAAATTACAATGGAATTTTCTATGCATTAATGAAATTTAATGTTCATGATGAAAAATATCCAACACATGATTTGGAGATGGCTGTAGTAATCATTACTTTATAAATATGGTGACATTTCCTCTTTTGGGAGAAGTGTGAAATATAAAAATCATAAAAGACTCAAGTATATGTTCACATAGAAACAGTTGAACATGGGCCAATGACTATGGTTAGAGCTGATCAAATACTATGACTACACAATCCAATACCGCCCTGGGTAATTGAACAAGGTGGAATGTGTACTAAGTTGAAAGGAACCACTCATTCTATTATTGATGAGAATTGAAAATTGTCCAATATTTGTTTATTTAATGAATATGGATTTGGAAATCCTATAGAGGGGAACATCATCAATCCTTTAACAAATGATTGCTCAAATATTTATTTTGGAACGGTTAAAAGATACTCATAAATATTATGTGGCAATTCAGAAGATATTGGAAACTATGAGAAAAGGGAAATTCATAGAGATCAATGTTAATAAATAATTAATTATTAGATTTGGGACAATACTATGTGTTCCATCAAATCTAGGGTTAAAAATGAACTTTTTGATGATGCGCATAGTTCAAATTTTTCCATTCTCCTAGGAAACACAAAAATGTATCAGGGTCTCTAAGAGAATTATTGGTAGAATAACATGAAGAGGGAGATCTCTATGTATACATAAAAGTGCCTGGTAAGTCAGAAAGTGAAGGCTAAGAGGGAAAAGTCCAAGGGGATGATGTAACCATTACCCAAACCAACATGTAAATGGGAGGATATCACCATGAAATTTGTCACTAGACATCCAAAGACATCAAAAGAAATACAATTCTCTCGAGATTATTTTGGATCGTATTATAAAGATTGTACACTTCATTGCATTTCAAAATGATTTATCATTAGATAAAATAGTAAGGATATATATCAGAGAAGTGGTAAGGCAGCATGGGGTACCACTATCTATTATATCTAATCGATATCCAAGATTCACCTCTATGTTATGGAAGATTCTCCATCATGCTCGAAATATTGAGCTGAACTTTAGAACGACTTATCATCTTTAAACTGATGTTCAATCTGAGTAGACTATTCACACTCATGAGGACAAGTCGATAGCATGTTCAATGGACTTCAACGGATTATGGGATCAAGATCTTTCTCTGGTTGAGTTCTCTTACAAAAAAAGCATCCACTGAAACATCCAAATGGCTCCTCTTGCAACCATTTATGGGAAGAGGTGAGGAACACTGACATGTTTGGATGAAGTTGGGGAGAAAAAACTCATAGGTCCAGAAATAATTGATGAAATGGTGGATAATTTTTGAACCATCAAGCATCAAATTAAATATGCTCAGAGCCGAAAAAATAGCTATGTAGATAATCGTCGACAAGACCTAGAGTTTGATTTCATAGATATGGTGTTCCTCTACATATCACCATGGAAGAGGGATATGAGATTTGGGAATAAGAGAAAACTAATTCAAAGGTACAATGGCCTTTTTGATATCCTTAATCGCATTAGAGTCATGGCCTATCGAGAAGCACTTCACAGAACCTATCTCAAGTACATGATTTATTCCATGTATCACTCTTGAGGAAGTGAATACCTTACCCATCGCATGTACTCAATCCAAAGATGGTACCATTAGAGAATTACCTCTCCGATGAAGAGCTACTGGTGATGATCTTAGATCATATGAAAAATGTTCTATGAAATAAGACAATGTCCCTTGTCAAGGTGTTGTGGTGAACCCACATGTTTGAAGAAGCAACATGGGAATCAAAGGAAGTGATGAAGTAGTGTTACCCTAATCAATTTAAGTGTGGGAAAAGGAAATTTCTAGGGTACAATTTCTTAATGGGGGAATATTTTAATGACCCAATAATTTATTAATGAAAATTCATCTTGATCAAAATATATCTACTATTAGTAAAATGGTTATTTAAAACATAGGAAATTACTTTTTTTATGTTTTCTGATTTAAAAAATACTGATACAAAATGTTATATATTAAAATGTATATGTTGAACAATGATCACATGATTAGTATAAATATAAGGCTTTAAATAATCCAATTTACTCACAAAAAAGAAGTGATGGCCTCATTTAGTAGAATATCTCCATACGAATCCCATTTTTCAAATCTCATAAAGAAGGTAGCATCATTGGGTTTCACTTTTGACCAAACCCAAGCCAATCTTCAACACACTGTGCTTGAACGAAACCACCTACGGGAGAAGTGAATGTTAATAAAGATTACCACCTGAGCAATGTTATCCGAGCCACCCCTAGAGTTAGTCACCATTTCACACCATACCCTTAGGTCTTATTTGGTTTCTATAAGGGGTTTTATAAAAATACACTAGCACTATGATTATGTTCATTATTTTTTATTGAATAAATAATATACATACATATTATTTTTGTTACTATGTAAATTGTTTTTGAAGCACAAATAGTATTTTTAGTTAATATTAAATTAAGAACACTATTTAGATGAATTAATGGATTTTAAAATTAAATATTTATTTAATAAAATATTATTAATAAATTAATTTTTATTAAATATAAATGATCTTATAATTTTTATGAATACTATTGTAATTTTTATTATGGTTTGAAGGCTGTTTTTGTCAAAACACATGAGATTTTTTTAAATGTCACTTTTTATATTAAGATAAAAAAATTCACATATTTAGAAAATTAATTAGATAAAATGAATATTATTTTTGGAATAAAAAAACGAAATTCTCCAATGGTGAATTTTTCATAAATTTCTGAGATAGTTGAATTTTTTGTAACACTTTAAGATTGTTTAAATATATAATATGTTTTATGACTTTATATGACCTAATAGTAATTTAATAATATACATTAAATGTGATGATTGGAAAATATATATTTTTTCTTTAAAATAATGTTATTTTAGATTTGTTTTATTTAATTTATAAATCCTTAGTGGACAATCGAATACTTATCAAACATTTTAACATTTTAAAATTCTTTCCTAAAGAGTGTGACTAAACTCCACATAAGAAAACCAAATATTCTAAAAATTTTGGCCACTGGACATATTAAATAATTTTTTCCACTTCCATTCAGAAAAAGCCATGTGATGTTTTGTTGTTTTTATTTGTTTAATGTGATGAATCCAGAAGATGATAATAAATAATTCCATATCCTTTCTTATATAAACCCACTCAACCTCAAATTTCACTTCACTCAAACAATTTAGAGCTCGACTAAACCCTTCCCTTCTATCTCTAGAATCCACTCAGGCCACCCCAATCCCTCATCAAGCCTCTCTCAAGCCTCTCCCATGCCTTTGGGATCACACTTCCAATTAAGGTATTTCTTCATTTGTATTTTTTGTCCAAATTTATTCATATTGTTATACCATTTTTTCAATTACAAAAGCTGGGGTATGTTTTCACACCACTCCCATATTTCCATCCTTATTCTTGAATGATTAGATACTCATTTCTCCCTCATTAATGCCTCCCATATACACATGTTACCATGCTAAAATTCCATAAGTGATTTGTCTCTGCTCATTTACATTCAAGAGATTATTTTGTATTATGAATCTAAATTTCATTATGTACGTTGAGACATGTATCAATACTACCACCATACTATACATTTAATATACATATGATGAGGCACCCATTTCTCTCTCTTCACCCATTTTTATGAATTCTTATCTCATGCCATTATGCTGCCGAAATTACACTGTGATTTTCCAAGACAAAGTCATTGTGTAGTTAATAGAATTCCCATTTACCTATCAAGTGTATTCACATTTATTCTCCCTTATATATGTTTTATATAATTTCATGTATGAATTTGACATTCCTTTATCATTGAAGATAATATTTTGATTAATGAATCCATGTGATATGATCAATGTGGTACACTTATGCATGAAATAAAATGATTAAGAAGTGTGAACCCTAATACTGCTCCAATACATTGGGTAATGTTTAGTATCTTGATACATCAAGTTAAATGTGGGTTTAATCATTAAAATTCATGTTTAATGAGGTTTTACTCAATATCCATGAGCAATGAGCCTTGGATCATGCTAATATCATGTTAAATATTGTTACCACATTTCCATGTTATGAATATAATGATATATCATGCCTTTATGTTCATGTTCCTCATATGCTCAAATGATATTCCTATATCCTAACATGAATTGTATTCCTCATGTTATTTTTTTCTCCCTTTTTGTGCTTTATATCCCACACTTTTCTTATGAATGTCCCCAGGTTATCCCATTAAATTATATATATGAAATAATGTTGTGGTCTTATAAAACAGGTTTTCAATAAAGATATAATGTTTTGTGTTCTTAGTTGTTATGTAATGTTCCTAATCCCAAATGACACTATACCTCTCAATATTTTATGTTGAATCAATTGAATCATTTATGTAATAAATCTTGTTTAATTGTAAAATAAAGAGTATAGAAGTTATATTTTGGATCCTTTTCAGGTTATTCCGCATGAACGACTGTCCTCGTGACCTTAGGCTGGTCATGTGATCATGTGTAACATAGGGTTTTGTGTTATATTAATGAATTTAACAACCTTATTCTTCTATTTAATTTCTGGTAAACTAATTTCCATATCCATGTTTTTCTTCCCCTGTGAATTTTCTGATGCCCATTTCGTAGGCATCAAGAATTACCCCCAACATTATGATGGCTGTGGGGAAAAGTGCTCAGTTTTTAGGAATGTATACACTCATTTGAGGATTTTGTGGTGTGGTTGTAGTTTAATGTCCATTAACTTTGACCATATGTTGTTTTTGTTTAGGGTTTTTTGCTCGGACCTTATATTTCTATATTTTAGAGTCTTTTAGCTCGGTCTATCTATTTCTTTTCATTAGGGTGTTTCATTTCCAAACAACTATCATTTTAGTTTTGGATATTTTATCTGAAAACATCTATTGTTATAGATTAAGTTATTTTAGCATGTACCTTTTATCACTGTAGATTAAGGACTTCTGGAGAAGACATTCTATCTATTTAGTTTAAGGTATTTTAGCTCCGGAATTCTATCAATATAGTTTAATTTATTTTATATTATACCTTAGGATTCTATGTAGATTAAATTCAGACTACCAGGACATGATCGATAATCCTGGAATATAGTGTAGAGATTCCAAGAATTACCCAAAACTCTCTAAAAATTCGAGTTATACTATGGTGCAACCATGGATGATGAGGATCATAGCACCTTTCATATAAGGATGTGGTTTCTATGGTTGGTAGTTTAAATCTTTTATGTGTCGGTACAATTTTCGAACAGAGGTGTGTCTACTCATTTCTAAGGTTTATGGATAGATTATAAGGGTAATATCGGATGATGTTGAAATATAAGTGATTCAGGGTTCACTTGGTCTGTTAGATTATGGGTGATATAATTCATAGCCAGGATTTTTGAGTTTGTGAATATTGGACAGGGTTGACATTGTGGGGATGACCCATAACACCCTGAGGGGTAAGGTTCTTCTATGGTATTTCCAAGGCTCACAGGGACTAAACCCCCTTTCATTTGAGGAATAGATAACATTGGTATGTAGGTCAAGGCTGTTATGCATCAGTAGCATGGCCAATAACATGTTATCATGACTCTGTTAGGGGGTAATGAATGATTTAAAAGGAGTTCAGCATCCAAATGTTGAGGTTGGGAATGGGATGAAAGATATCCCAGAAGTGTTTCGGTTCCCTAAGAAAATTCAGGTCCAATTTTGTGAAGCCCGATACATTCACCATGTGGTTAAAAAAACATGAGGTGTGGGCCATCAAAGGTTTAGGAACATAATTTTTTATTTTTTCCATGATAATGTGTACAAAACAAGGTGACATAACATTGAGCATGATGAATCTGGTTAAATATTTTGGTAACAACTTTTTAAATAATTTTTCAAAGGGATCATGTGAGGAGGATATTATGAGAAAATTAAATTTGGAATGAACTAGGAAACACTGAGGTTTTGGGATATGATATAGTGATGTGAGGGATTATAAGGATAGGAAATATTTTTTTGAAGAGTGGAACATTTGGTTGACAATCATCATTGTATATTCAAGATCCATAGGCATGCATTCATATTCATACAAATGGTCATGTGATTTCGGGTATCATTTACAAGGGATATATAATATTATGATGATCTAAGACACTTATATTAGGATGTTTTATTTTTTGGAATGTGTAATATCCATGAGGGGTTAAATTATCCTATAATATTTGTAACATTCTGGTGACCATATTCTCACATTGAGGAGATGCGAGATATCATTAATCTATCATTTTCATGAACAAGTTGGTTCAGTGATAGTTGTTTTGATTTTACTTGTGATATAGAGTTTGCTATATGAGATTTATGACTTATTTGATGGAACCACGATATTTTCCTAATCATTTAGGATGATTATTTTATCAAGTGAAGAATTTATTTTTTCCTAGGCTACAATATTTGGATTTTCACCAAAATAAGTTTTTTGTGTATTTAAATTGATGTTTAATTTCATTTTATTTTTTCCATTATTGGCTATATATTGAAGTCACACATTATTGAACAATGTTATTCTATTTTGATGTAGTGATGAACGTAGACATAATATGACTAATGATACACAACAGCCTAAATAGAACACCCATGGTAAAGAGTAAACCAATGTACCTATAAGAGGGAGGTGTAAAATTGTAAACCATAGATCGAGGATCACAGGTAATGACTAATGATAGGGTCAACTCATAACTTTAGTAGTTTATATCACATTGATGTTTTGGGTTATTCCATAGTGATGTTAGGGATTAGGGGGAATGAAAATATATTTTTACGTGGTGACACATTTGGTTGATGACCATTGGTGCGTATGTGTAAGCAATAGGCATATATACATAACAAAATAATGGATTCTTGATGGTGGGTATCGTTTATAGGGGTCATTGAAGTTATTGGAAACCCGAGGAGCTCGAGACATGAAGTAAAATTTAAATATTTTTGTGATTGAATGATGATGGAAGAACCCCTTACTCTATATGATCAGGTTAAGGATATTATATTCCATTGATAAGGGATAAAAAAATATAGTGTTGTACATAGATTAACATCTTGTAGTAGAGGCCATTTTTCTTCTATTATGGTTATCATCATTTCATAAGGAAGGTTTTCGAGTAGTTTACCATCTTGTGGTACATATGTTTTTGTTTCTAAGTTTCGATGTCACATGGCCAGGAAACATTCCTTACAGTTTAATGTCTTGCGGTAAATACATGGGAACCACCATGAAAAATTATACATGAAATATTAGGTAAATATTAAAATCATTCATATATCTATCTCGTACAAAGCAAAAATAACATTATCTGACTCGACCCCGACAAATTTTGGGGTATATTTTTTTGATTGAAATATTAGAACCTGAAATTGGGGATATGGGTGTCACTACATATCATGTGTTGGTATAAATAAATCCACACATATTTATGAAATGGGAAACACTATATACAGGTTTTGCCCATAAATAGAGGTGGAAATTGGTTTCAAATATTTTTATAGATGGGATTAGTATTTGGGATCCAAGAATCACTATGTATCATGTGATGAATGGAATAAAACCACATGTAGTTATTGATAATGAACCTTCTTAAGAATGTGTGGAAAATATGTAGAGATTTGGAGTTTTAATATTTTTATTTTTCACTGGATTGATGATCTAGGAATGACTACATATATTGTGACGCAGGGAATAAAGTCATACATAGTACTGAAATGGAGAATTGATAGGATACCATCATGGTCAATAGTGTTCATTCATATTGTGGATTTCCAGACAACATAGTTTTATGTTTTGAAAAGGAAATCAACTATGAAGTTTAAGAAAGTGCAACGATGACATTGGGTATTCCTTTTATGAGATTTAATTCAGTACCATGGTTAACTCTCCACATGTTATTATTACTTGTTTGTGTGGGGAAGGATTTAATAAATTTCGTAATCTCACATGGTCTATGATCGGTGGAGGAAACAAGCAATGTTAAGGGTTTTTCTTATCATGAAAAGTTGATTAAGGATATGACATAGGTATTTCACATCAGGTTGTGGCCATAATAGGATATGGTATTGAGGTGTCCCTATATATATCATTGAAAATTGGAATCAACCCATACATAGTTCTAGAAAGCCTATATAGTTTAATGTCTTGTAGAAAGATAATTAGATATGCAGTTTAATGTCTTTTTATAATAACATAGATCACCTAACATGAATGGACTGTAATCATACGTGAGGCACCAAAATAGATGTTTGGGTGTCACAATGTATCATGTGACAGATGGAATCAAGACATACATAGTTATGGAAACCTGTATATTTTAATCTCTTCTGATAAAGACACTGACTATTTGTATTTAACATAATTTAGTAAGGATGCGGAAAATATTGTTTAATGCCATTTGTCTAGGATAATTTGTGTTCTAGTTTAACTTCATGGGGTGAGGATAAACTGGTGTAGTTTATCATCATACATCTAGTATGTTCTCATATTGTTTAAATCATAAAACTAGGACAATGTGTTCTCGATAATAACTATGAAAATTATTTCATGATGAAACTATCATTGGTGGGTGTGTGAAACGCTTAATATCCATCATTTCCTGTGAGTAATCCCCTTTGTAAAAGTCCATCTGTATGACGTAAGGCCATAACCATTTAGGTTCAAGATTCAGAGGCTTGTTCCCTAGTATCGTTAGGGTTATTATATCCAATTATTATTCTCATTAGATCAATAATCATTTGTGCACATTATTTTTAATGTCTTTTGTGATCTGATTATGAGGGTCATTGAGGCTATACAGTGTTCGCAACCTCTTCTGTTCAAGATGATCTAATATGTCCAGTCGATTCTTCTATTTATCATCATCTAAGAGCTGTCTAAAAATAGATATTCAGATTGAATGTGACTAGAATTATATGGGTAACACTACATTGGTACCATGGAAAAATGAATATAGAATTTCTAATGTAGTAGTACATGTGGTGATACGGTAATCCCCTAAAGCATAGAAGAGATTGTTCAACATGTACTTCATATACTTATTCACTATATCCTAGAGTTTTTTTGAAATAGTAATATTGAAGCCAAATATTTATCCATTTTCCACTGCATGATAGAGAGATTTGTGATTGGAATCAATATTGCAATCACAGTACAACTTATTTAACCCGATAGAATAGATGTTTGTTCCATTTTCTATCAATATTGTGTGAGGAACCTTGAACATGTTGATGATACGAGAATTTTTGAAGATGGTGATATTCTTCATCCATACATCTTTTTTGGGAATTTCCTTATCCCATTTGTAATATATATCGGTGGGAGTGTAGATGAACCTGAACTTCTTAACTATTGTAGGTAGATATGTCCAAAAAAATTCTATACCCCCAATGAAAAATGGCGAGGAATATTGAGTTGTATACATGAATTTTTGGGGTTGATGGATGATGTTTTCATGTATATGGAATGTATGACATTTATTGGGGAATTACACACAATTTTTTATCATGTTTTTTAAGAAATAACCCAGCCACCTGATTTTTTGGTAGATCTTGGTTCAAGACTAATTGGTATTGTAAGATCCCACATGGATCTTTTCAATGATGGGGAGAATATCTACTCCTACTTCGAATGTGGGGAGGAATCCATCAAATCCACACTTTTAGATGTCCCTCTATTCATTTTGATCATCATGCAAGGAAAAATTCATTGCACAATAATGAATATGTTCCCTTCCAGCACAATCTTTCAGGAGAGTCCCATTTTTGAGATAGTTGATTATGGGCTCCATCTATCTAGGGGTGGATACATATTCATCACACTTGAGGGTAGAGTTGACTTGATTTATTTTATCTATATCCTATATGATTATCCACAACACCATTCTTAGATGTGTGATATGTATGATTGCTTCCTTCTGATTGTATCCAGACAAGACAATGGCTGTAATATCCAACTCATTGGCACAGAAATTCAATGATCTGGGAAAATGATACAACATGGTCTCAAAAGGGATGTCCACCATCTATCCCCTGACTTAACTAATGATAGGGAATTTTTTTTCCTTTTTGATGGAATATTCACTGTTGATCTAATTTATCAATAACTATGAATACCCTTTGATATTCGGGTGGAAAATTTTCAGTTCTAGAGATAGTTATAAGCCATCAATGAGGGATTTTTATTCTACCTCGTTATTTCTGTATCCATCATATAGTGAGAAAGAATATGGAAAAATTATTTGTTGGGAGAGAAAAATACAATACCTAATAAAATATTATTGATATTTGGAGCTTCAATCATTTTGTCAATAGTAATTCTATGGGATCCATCGAAATAAATCTCCCAAGGTTGTGGAGTGTCATGGGTGTACAATATCTCTTTATCTGGAAGATCAGTGTCCAATAGAGTATTTTATAAAGAAATATGTGTTGTGAAGAAGACATCCAAGTCGTTCCCTTTTCAGTTACATTAGTGATAGGAACTAAATGTCTTATTGAAGTAGTATGACTGCCCATCGAGATGATGCAAAATAAACAGTGGAATGACTTGGATATACTTAAGAAGATCAATGGAAGAGACTATATGGATGAAATATTTTTAATGACATGACTTGTCATTTTCACTATGTAGATGAGTGATTGGAAGTTCTTCTCGACATCAGTGTATCAGGTCTAAATATCTTGATTTGTTAAACTTAGGTGGTATATATTTTTTCCACTCCCCACATCATTATTCAATGAATTTAGAGAACCCAGTGATAATTCTTGGGAGGAGACATAGAACATGAGTGCTCTCCCTTCCATTGAAGGCATAATGATTATTTTGTAAGGTAAATACTACTAGAGAATATCACACACCTCGTATAAATCAAAATCCCATTGATAAGAGATTCCCTTATTTATTATCCCAACTAAGGGAGAGATTTTTTAGATAGGACTGTTATAAAACACCAAATTTTGGTGATCTTCCCTTGGATCCCCCTAAAATCATGGATATATATAGGGGTGAACTATTTAAAATTGAATTAGTCTTATCTAGGACATCCTTGATGCTCTAGTGGCAAACCATAAAGCCATGGATCATCCATGATGTTACTGCGAATGTGAATTTCAGAAGATCCATATTTAAAATTAGTTGTTGTATCATGTCAAAGATTGTTTAATGCTCTATGAATTGATCACATCACTCTTGGTATTTAACCACCAGTTCATTGAGATGACATTTTTATATTCTTCCTATAATAATCATAATGATATTATGTGTAGTGTGTTCATATGTAGCGCATGTCTTCATTAATCCAATAAGAATGAACTGATCGAAAAAATACCCCCTAAGGGGCTCTAAAAGTAGTGGATTATTCATCATAATCGGCCATCGTTATTAGATTATACCCTAAATACACATCTTTCAAGTAAAGTTCAGGGATTATTTTCATTGCATGGATTGAGAGTTATTTGATTTGAAATGATAAATCACCTTTTAAGGAATGCCAATTAAGATCATAGAAATTGATGCATACCCTAATCTACACATTCATTTTCTGGATGGATACAATGTTGGAGATCCATCAAGCGTATTTTCCTTCTCATTCAAATTTTTCCTTGATATTTTTTTCACCCAAAACCCATACGTTGGTTTCATGATGATGGTGAATCCACATGGTTTCTAATTGATGCCTCATTTCTCATTAGGTAATATGAGATGGTGTGTTACCACATAAAAATTATATCTATGAGTTTATTTATAAATCTAATAGAACACATATCAATTCTTCTTTTGAAATTAAATATACAAATTATTCTCTTCAAGGGTTAGGGTATAACTAAAAGGTGTAGGCCGTTAGCCTTTTTTTTCATTCCAAATTTACAAGCATGAGCTCATTAATGGTGATGTAGACACCTTCCTCAAATTTAAGAGGGGAATTCCATAGGTCATCATCAACTTCTACAACCTCTAAGACTATTATGAAATATCTAAATGATTCTATAAATATAGGGGATTCTCTGTTACTATCGGTTAGAGAGAGGCAATGAGAAGATACATTATCATCCACTTTTTTATAAGTCAGTAAAATGAAATGAAGAAATTATTTTTCTTTTACAAAGTCATCTCTGATAGAAGGGTATTGGAAAGTTGGGGTTAAATCTATCACCTTGATATATTTATGTGGATCACATAGTTTCTTTCAAGCATACACTATGGATTTTCGAGGGTAGGACCTGACAAAAGAACTGTATATCAACATCCAACATTGGTTGTGTACCACACTTTTTTTAGAAATCTGATAAAACTTTTGTGGATATTTCTAACTCAAATTGGGAGTTTTCACAATGCAATATGCTGACCATTCCATCAATGGGGTATTTCAGACATTGATAGGATTTTGAAGCCATTTCCACATGTCCATGGTACTAGGGACTTCCAAGAAGCACATTTTTTTGTGGTGTCTTGTTGTATAATCATATACTCATTGTCATATGTGATCTCTTCAAACAGATCATTATGTTTGACCATCCTTTGGGGTCTTCCATCATGCATATCATACCATTGAATGTTTTGCTTTTTTGGAGGTAGGTTCCCTTCTCTATGTCCCAACCTTTGGTGGGTTCAAACCAGGATGATATTGTTCACAAAACTATTATCAATATGATCTACTTGAACATAAAAACTATTGAGTCTTCACAAAGAATATAGGATTTGGAAATTACATCATACAACCTCTTCCTACTCCTCGTCAATGAATAATATGGCAACATAGAATTCTGTTGTCAAGGTCTTCATTCAATATACCTTACCTTTAATGAATTCTATCTCTAATTTTTATTTGATGTAGAGGGATTCAATGAGGTACTCCATGAGTTATTTTTAATGATGGTTAATATGTATGATTGAGATCCCATATGGGAAAATAATCAATTTCTTCTGAACATTGTACTTTTATTCCAGAGGCACGTACATCTAGATGTGGCGTTTCTACTTAACATCGGTCTCAGGAGACAAGGAATTTGAGGATGAATTTACTTGTATATTTGAAGACACTTAGGGTTTATATACTTCCAGTGTCAGAGGTCTCTACAGCCTTCCCTATTTTTTGGTATGATCAGATAATCAACCCACCACTAGCTAGCCAAGTAGTAAAATTGTGTGAGGATGACCACTGGAGGGTTCTGGGTTATGTATATGCCTCATTTGAGACTGTTTAAGTGATTTTACATGATCCAAATTTAAATATGTGTCATTTTTTGTGATGTGACCCTAATATTTTGTCTAGTCACATGAGTATTGTCCCATGTATCCTCCGTTCTTGAAAATGTGGACACAGGTTTGTCAGTTAGTTTTGAGAAACTAAAATTATAATAAATATTCATCATCTAGGGTGTGTTATTCTAAGTGTATGAAGTTAAAAAAACCAAATATTATCTCTTATTCTATTTAGGGTTCTATTTGGGGTGGTGATTTATGTTCTATTGATTTCATGGGGATGAAATTTACAAGTGTTAATTCTTGCATTGCAGAAAAATATAACTCCTCTTCTATTTCTTCTTGATTTTAGTGGTCAGCCCCAATCTTGGGAGAGATACATAAGGTCACATCCTTGGATAGTGGAGAAGTTATAGGTCCATGATTCTACGATCATAGGGTATCATTATCCCAATCAACTATATTTCGATTCATCATGTTGTTGAACATTATGTCACACATGGTCAAAACATTTTGGAAGCTATCCACATTCTCTGACTAGGAAATGGTGATGTAATCCACCTACTCTGATGAGTTATATATCACCACCTATCTAGATTAGACAATTCCTTGAAGGATTTATTTTAAGATGAAGTAATTCTAAATATTATGGCCCAATCATCTATGGAATAGGTTGTATTTTGGATAATCGTTGAGGTCGACCTCATCTGGATTTGTATGCAATGGAATTCTAAGTAGGTTATTTTCCATGGATAACATGAAATAATCATAAACATATTCATTTGGGAATGTTAATTCTTTATTCATATGTTCCTAATACATGGGGAGGCCCTGATTTTTCTTTAATTTGGTTTGAGGGTGATTCTATGTTTTTTTCCCAATAGAATGTGTTGGGAAGTTCAAGACCTACCAAGGTACAGGTTTGGGAACCAATGCAGACTTATGATTGAAATATGTAAATTTGTCATTACTTATGAATTTTACCATTATTTATGGAATTAGTTGATATTAAGATCATGATTGATTAATGGAATCCTAAACATATATTTCCATTTTGTGAACTGACAAAACCCACTTAGATACTTCATTAGGATAAGAGGTGCATGTAACTCAGCCTAGGGAATTTCATCCTAGAGTTACAATATTTTATCCTTTGGGAGTGGTATGATGTTTTAAGAAGGTAAACCATTTCTTTAGAATAAGAATTAAAAAAACATCTCATTTTTAAGTCCCTTTTATTTTTTTCAAGTCATCAATTTTATCCTGTATCATGGAGATGAATTGAAAAATGAAATGAAGAAGAAGGTCTTCCCATCGTAAAGAAAATCACATTGGAAATTGTTCAACCAATTAGAGGCATTCCATTTTAGATTCTTTATAAAATGCATCAGCTATATTACTTGTAGTTGATCTCAAGATCCCTTCATCGGCTCACATCATGATCTAAAGGGAGTGACATATTGTTCATGGAAACTTGTTACTTAAAAGATAGAGGAGGTAATATTTCCATGATTTGGTGTGGGTAATTATTTATCCACCAATTTGAGATATGGATTCTTCTCTGGTGCAAAGGTTGGCTTCACTATTCCATGGATTCCATTCGTGCGGTCAGAGACTTTATGACATTAAGAATCTAATATGGTACTTCATTCTCATTTGTATACCATTTTAAAGAGGTAGGTGAAGATCAATATGGTGTACCAACCATCATCTCCATTTAATTATTGATTATTCATATGATTGAATGATCACCAATGTGAGGGATAAGATTTAATTACAATAGATAGATTTCATGATCATTTTGAACATCTTCATTTATGAAGACATGTTTCCTGGATTTAGAGAGTGTCTAATGCTCTGATTCCACTATTATAGGTGGATTTACTATAGGATGGATAATATTCATCTCCACCTAAAGATGATGCCCAGTGAGAATATTTTCCCTAATTATCTCCTCCATGTGTTGTATGAGATTTTGAATCTCACTCTCATATTTTGAGAATTTTCCATCCATGGAGAGAACTAAAATTATTTTGAGTGGTGATTTGGATGTAATCATTCCCTTTCCTTTTTTATTGGCAGTTTTCCACTTAAGATTTGGATACATGATATTCAAGGGGTTCTTCATTTTGGAACCTTCTGTAATTTAGGGATCATGTACCTTGGTTGGTGCATCTAAATCATCATCCACTCAACATAGGTTCTATATATTGTGTCCCCCAATATGATTTTATTTATAAAAAATGTCTATCATATTGACAGTACCCACATTCAAAAAAATATATATCAGGAAATTGTAGTGGTACCATTATCTTTGGCAAAATGTGGCGATTCTTTACTTATTTCATTAGTGTCATTATTTGAACCACTTTCCATGTTACTCCATTTTGAATCGTGACCCTAGTGGGGTATGATTGTCTTATTAATACATTTCTCTTGTCTTGGTTTTTGAATAGTGACATTAAGGGTCTTTACGGTCATGATTAATGAATGGAAAATTAATTAATGATGTTTCTCCTTTGGTGGGATGAGTGGATGAGATATCTAACATTGATTTTGACCACCCATCTTGAACAATATATATTCCTTCTATGGTGGTTTTGATGATAACAATTTCCCTTGTCATGTGGGCTAAGAGTTATTCAAGTAAGCAAATAGAAATGACTGATCATGTTTTTGTGAACCCAATGAATCCAATCAGTGATTTGAATATTAGTAGGACATACAATGAGATATAAATTTCCATAGCCCAATGGCATGGGGTTTGTCTCAAAAATAATTGATGTCCCTAGTACCCTCACGAGGGATGATGAAACATGTTTTGGGGATTGAGATGTATATGATTATATGCTAGTGGGATGGGTTTTTTTAGAAGCTTCTACTTATATGTCCTAAATATTCTAGGTACATAGTGATCCATAAAGCTTATATGGTTCAAGATATTCCCCTATCCCAAATTTCTTGATCAAATCCTAGAAAGCTATTATGGAAGTAGATAATCCTGCTCATTTTTAGTGGAGCGTCTATGCTAATGTGGGAGCATGGTGAGATGTAATCCCATACTAGGAATAATTATGTAGGGGAAGTTTAATGGTTGATCACTACATATCCTTCCATGTATAAAATTAAATTATACGGTATAGAGGGGCCATGTTCCAGGACTTGTTGGTTATCCTCTCCATATGGTCATGATGTCTAGGAATCATGGAAGTGGGGAAATTTTTTTAAGGTACCAACTAGAATGATTGTTACCTGGTCACCAAATATTATTAGAGGATATGACATTACTATGTGCCACATCTAAAGGTTTATACTATTATGGGGACATATTGAAGTGTAAGGCTCCGTATTTCACCAATCCTCATACATGAATGTCTTGTGATGCTAAAAAATAATTGGTAGAGGGTTATCAAAATGGGATGAAAAACACTTTGTAGACATTGTTTTTCACTTCCACGGCAAGGTTCTAGGAAATATAAATGGTGTTATATCAAGATAAAAGTAGAGTGTATTGATGATATGAAGTTTATAATCATATCATGTGATGATGAAATGCCTAGTTTTCAATCACTGATGTATTTCCCATAAATTATATTGAAGATAAGGAATGAAATCCTTTTCTATCTCATCTTGGAACACATAGTCAAAAGTGTATACTGTCTAGACAAATTTGGGGAGGTTCTTTCTAGTCAACTCATTAAATATATCAATGTTGGCCTCCTCTCTATCAGACATACACGCCTAGATCCGGTCAAACCATATATAATGCTTCTAAGGGTCACATTCTAAAGGGAGTAGAGTGCTTTTGGAAGTTTATGGTGAAAATAAATGGATGACACAAATGTATTGAGAACATCTCCATAAAATGGTTTCTGAGTTTTCAACACCTCTCCAAACATAGGTTTTCAAGAAAGGGACATATTTTATTGTACTTGTATGATATTATCATGGAGAGGCTGACCATGGTTCATATTAAGAGTAGTGTCCTTGTAATCCATATCTATACTATCATGAAGTGTGATATCATAATAAAGATCATCTTCCACTTTAGTTGAATAGGTGACAGACCCTATAGGTGTTAATAATGTTCCTTGAATTACCTCATGTACATTTAAATTAAATTAGATTAGAAATATAGTTCTTGATCTACATCGTGGGTCATATTTGTTGACCTATCTTTGGGAATTTCACAAGGATGTGAGCATCTTGTACGATACATTCCAAACCATTCATATAACTAAAAAATGTTGTTGGAGTGTGGGATTTCCAGTGAAAACCTATTGAAATATAATCATAATATTTCACATTATTAAAAGGAATTTGGGCCTTTCTCGAGGCATGTTCCATTCTCACATTGTGATCCTCAATCAGAAAATGGGTATCAACCAGATCCAAATCAATTTGAATATGTGGTTGGTCTTCCATTGAAGGAGTATGATGCTATCCTAAGTTATCTACCACTCTAATTAGATTATCCCCTATTGTATTGTGAATATTATCTTGGTAAAAATGTGAAATCCCCTTGGAATATACGAACATACCTCCAAAATAAGATATGAGATTTTACCCAACTATAATATTTCCTCAGAATGATGTTGATGAGGGAATTTATTAATATATGTGGGAATATGTAACCAGACTCTACGATTTACTAGAATATTCTAGGAATATTCTCTATTAGGAATATGATCTTTCCCCGACGGATGTGCCATTTTGACTTTGTATGCTTCAACTATAACAGGGATATAAGCCTGAAATTGGGCCTTAAGAATATCCCATTTTACATCTACATGGATATGATCCAATCATGAGGAATATTCCACTATCACTTGGTGATCCCCAGCCATAATGGGTATATGATCCTAACCTTGGGCCTTTGGAATATATTGTAGGACTTTTTCGATATTCATGTTCCCATGAACCGAGAAATGTTCCTATATCACATGGTGAGCCCCGGTGGGAACGAGAATATGAGATTTGTTTTACACCTATTCTTTTAGAAGAATATGCTGATAATATTCCTGGGTGGGTGAAATAATGTTCACTTCCTCTAGATAGGCCACTTGTTTGTCAGGATTGGAGTGTTGAGATATCCTGGAAATAGGGATAAGAATATGTTCCTACCGCATATTTTATATCATTTTTGGAATAATTCAGAGGAGTTATTCAGCTGTATATAATATGTATTAGAATTTTATAAAAGTATGTATATGGATATAAGAATTAAAATTTTCCATCTCTATTATGTATTAGAGGGTGACTTGGATTGAAAAAATGAATCGGATACCACTATATACCTCCTTTCACCACTAGAATATGATGATGGAATTCATGAATGGGGGTAGGTATATGAACCTCTCCCATGAATTCTTTAGGGATATGCCTATATACCTGTTCTGAATGAGTAGGTATCTAATCATACTCACTGTTCCATTTTAGAGTATGCTGACAGAAATTTTCAGTGGGAGTGGTGATATGATACCACTCATAGTTATATAAAACCATCATAACCCAATGTTTCTTCCTTACTACCCGTGCATGACCATTAGAGGTTGAATTGTTTTAGGTGGTACCCTTATAAGGTTACTTGATGGTACTCTTGGGAAGTTGATGGTTGTAGAGTTTGGCAAAGGAAATCTCTTGAAGCCCCTAAACCAAAAGGGATAATTATTTGAATCCCTGGTCCACCAACATCATATATTGATGCTTGTGGTTGTTGTGCTATGTGCATAAGTTCACAAAGTTTTTGGTTCTGGAAAAAGGGACACTTGATTAGCTGGAGATTTCCTTGGGTGATGTAGACTCATTGTATTCCATATTCAAAGAACCTCATGGGATGTTTTTATAGTTTAATTGCACCACATAGATGTTATTACCATAATATTGTGGTCTTCACCTCATGTTTAAGATGTTGAGAAGGTGAGTTCATTTTGCAACCTGGTCTTAGAAGATGTGTGATCAATTAGATATGAATGGTTAATATAACTATATTTTAGTTCACAATCCATCCATTATGATCATGTGGGCTTATCAATGTGAAGATAGACTTATTTTATAGGCATACTGGACCAAGAAGATCAGAAATACAATTTGTTTCTATCTTATCAGCTTTGTCTGATATGATAACAAGGGTCAATGACACCTGATTAACTGAAAATTACACATTTTGAGATATTCAGATCTGGTTCACCAATTTTATTTGTGTATATTATGGGAAAATAATTCATGACTGATGGTAACCCAATAAATATATTACTAGAGATATTCACATTGGGTTCAACATTTTTCATCACATATAGTATGAAAACAAAATCTCAGGACAGATAATAATACAATAATTTTTTAATTAATGTATTCACTTCATGTTGAACATTTTTGTTTTCATATAGTGTGAAAACAAAATGGACCAATGGATAATAATAAAATAGTTTTTTTATTATGAGATTCCTGATGGGTTCACATTTTTTGTTTCAATGGTGAAGAGATCACTGCATGGTGTGTTCTGTTTGGCCTGATTGTTGATTATGAGAGGTTAATTTTTTTAAAATCATTATCACTGGGTCACTATTTTCATTTTTTATAAATAGTCCCAATGCTTCACTCATCCATAACTAGGTGCAGAATTAATTTCATAATGAAGGTGGTCAATTCAAGGTTCAGACCCAATGATTCTTAGAGACCCACAGTGGTTGAGAGGATGGTAGGTTGGTATTGTTAAATCCATTGGGGGCAGGGATGTTTATACTCTGATAATATCTTATAAATGTAATAAATCTTTATGAATATTTTCATAATCCCAATATGGGGTCGGTTTCCCTAAAAATTTATTGTAGGTCAAATCTCCTCTATAAAAAAAGGAAATGTGAATATCTTTATTGAATTGAGCTGTATGTATCTGTGGTTCTTCATCCATTTCCCAATAATGAATTACTCGTTATACATTGATATCATATATCCGAGAACATGAGAATTTACGGTCATGAAGGCTGTTTTTTAATATTTCAAGGAGTGGATTGCGCTATTATGAGGTGTCATGTTGATCTTGGTAAGAATAGGAATCAAACCCCATGATGTTTTTTAAAACCATGTATTTTAATGACATATAGAATTAAAAAAATGTACAGGCTTTCTTGTACTATGTCTTATCGGTTAATTTTTCCTGGAGACATCATATATATCATTGTTATAGTAGGTATCATAGTTATTATATTTTGTTCATGCCCTCAACAGTATCCCTAATGTAGATTATCTCATATGATGTTTATTTATATACTTCCACTCATTATCTCTTAAATATAGTGATTTAAATGGGTTTTGGAGATTTTTCATGCCAATGATGTGTTCATTTCATATCCCTAATCTCATGTGGTCTATTCATAGTATGATAAATGATGGATAAAAAGTGACCAACCTCACTATGTAAGGAAATGAGAGATCATGTACTGGGAAAACCCATATAATATTTAATATAGAACTCTGGCCTCATGGAGGCATCCTATATATACTGATTATGATAGGAATCAAAGATACAATTGATCAGTTTATTTCTATGTCCACTAAGGTATTAAATAGGATAATCCACCCATCAGAATGATTCAGTCCCAATTGTTGAAATGCTGTACATGTGGCTGGGTTTACACTAAGATTGATTCCTGTTTGAATTCAAGATCAAGACATAGTACGTTATCCTATGTATCATCATTATGGTAGGAAATTTACCCCTTATAATTAAATTATATGGGTCTTACACACTCATATTTCCCATATTGTAGGTCATGTAAAATTATTCCACTAGTCTGGGCTTAAAAACTTACAATTACCTTTATTTGGGACATACACACTAATGGTAGGAAAAGTTATCAAGCCCTAGGATACACTAATATGTGGTATATGTCATATTATTTCACTATTCGAGACTTACACACTGAGGTTTCCCATGACATTGTAGAGTCTTATGATGAAAATGATATTAATATTTAAATTCTCTAAGCCCAAATGATTTATTGTCAGTGTGAGAACCAGGGATTTAAAATGGCAAGTCTAACTACTTACAGACGTATAACTTATGTTCTGGGACTACCCTTTTAATTGTTAATATGGGTCTAGGGCCTCAAAGAGGTGTTCTATGTATCCTAGTTATGGTAGGAATTATATTCCTCATAGTTCCATTTACTGGGGTCTACATACCTATATTGTCCTTTTTTAGGGGCATAACATATTATGCCTCAATTGGGGGATTAAACACTAAAGTTACCCTTTAGTTGGGGCTTACTCTTCATGGGAGAACAAATTCACCAAGCTGTGGGAAGCACTTTTACCTCGCTTTATTTCATTCCAAACATTCATGACTATTTGACTGACATGACTTTAATGTCTATTTCTACATGTTATATCATGTATGAGAAATCATGGTTATACAGTTTACAAATGAAGACATAATCATCTGATCTAGTATGATTCCTTGAGGGACATTTCATATCCTTGAAGGAATTATTTAGGGTCATCGATTGACCAAGGATGACTTTTCCAGATAAAAATGTGATGCCTTATAGGTAGATCATGGAAGCCATCACATTTATCATGGTTGAAATTCCAAGAGGGGGTCACATGATCTTTTTGAAAACCTCGAGTGTCATTTCAATAAAAATATTTCACTCCATGATGGCTTCATTATAGTCTGTGTGACACATCTCAGTGGGTGTCACATGTCCTAGTTGACATGTCTAGAGGACATCGTGAATCCTAGCTGGTGTTCCCCAGGGGAGTCGCAATAGACAACTAACATGCCTTGTTGTCACCTTGAGTCTTTGATGACATTAATTGGTTCCACCATATGGTTTAGGAGACATGTCTAAATAACATCACAAGATTTGGATAGAAATTCCAAAAGGCATCATGTGTCTTTGTAAACATGTCCAGAGGGTTCCTTTTGACATTCATTAATGTGTATAGGGAAAATTTCAAGAACCAAATAGTTTACTAGGAGAGAATCACGTGATCTTGGTAACATGTACGAGTGATGTCGAATGACTCATGTGGTTCATGCGAAGCACGTGAGGGTCACTGTGTGTTTTCATTCCTTAACTCTCACACATTATGACTTTTTTGTAGCCCTTATATTGTGAATTCCGTATATTTTTTAGTATTAGCATATTTTATTTCTTCCTTATTATATAAGATGTGAAAGATTTAAATCGTGTGTCCAACCAATAGTCTTTTTTATGATATATATGAGTCATGAAATGTTATTATTCTTTTCTCATAACTACTCTAGAACTTCATGATATCAAATATTATGGGATTATTTTCCATTTTTGATATCATCCACTCTTAGAAGTATATTATGGGGGTGTGTGAACCGATTCATCTTAATGAATAAAATCCAAAAATCACTTCTAATGAGGTTTCTTTTTTTCATACTTGTGAGGGGGGTTTTAATCATTGTGATCTATATTGTTCGCTACGTTGTGTGGTGCATATCAAATTAATCTAGAATGGAATTTGTAGATGGGCATCTGCATCACGTGTCTTATCAGGGTCCTATTGTAAATATCTCTTGGCTGTTGCATGCCTTTTAGATATAATAATAACATCCAATTAATATAACCTATATATTATTATATCAAATTCATGGGACTTTTCCAAATCATGAAAAAATAAAAAGGGACTTTTATATTGTCCTTCAGGCACAACCATGTGCTTTCAAATTATCATGATGCATTTTGAAGGGCCTTCATGCGACTTGTCTAGGACCATTAAAGGGATAATGATTGGTCTTTAGGGGGACTTAATGATATTATGATGACATTATCTTGTGGTCTTGTGAGTTTGTGCTATAGAAAACCATGGAAGGTCACATGTGTTTTGAAATTGATAGAGACTCCCTCCCTTACCTTATTTTATCTTGGACGTATACTTTTCCAAGATGGGGGTCTCATGAGGTTGAAATAATGTTGGTAAAAACAATCACTCTACCTATTGGTGATGTTTCATGTAACCATCAAAGGATATATGGATATGTAAAATCATTTCTTGTATAATTACATCAATTTTTTCTAGAAAACGAAATGGGGGGAAAGATGTTTCATGAACATACATATGAATTTTCAGATGATGAGGATGACTTGCCAGTGATATTTCATGAAATATGGTGAGTATGTCACTGGGGTCTTGCGGTATCATGTGGGATTCCAAGGTTGTTTCATGTCACATTTATGACCACAAGTGGCTCATTCCACCTCCCCATTTATTTTCATTGTTTATTTGAAAAATTCATGGCGTCTCAAGAGTTTTCATCAATGTATTCAAAGGAACTTTTTTCCCATTAATGACGTGTTTCATGAGTTTTATGACCACATGAGGCTCCCATAATATGGATCTTTTCCTCGAATTTTCAAAGGAAATTTGGATTGGTTTTCAAGTGCTCGTTGGTTGATGAGGCTTGTGACCTATGAAATATTATCTAGCTAATTCCATGTGATCAGAGTATGTATGAAGTGCCTTTATAATTTAAGGAAGACTTTTCAATGGGGTTTTGGGATCTATCAAGGTTCATCCACCATCTGTAACCATCTATAAGACCTTATTCTAGTTATGTGATCACTAGTCTCTTGGGGGTTAATAATATCCACTTTTCTTTGGCTACCTTCTTGACCATTTTCTTTACTTGGAAAATACTACACGTATCTATATATTTATTACATTTTTAATATTTAAAATCTCATTTTTAGTGCACAAAAATGTTCGAATATTTGAATTTGAAACTGGAGTAAACAATGAATGAGATGTACATTCAACTATTCTCAGTATAGAGTATGATTTAATGTTTTAGGGAAGAATAATCTAAAGGTGGGTAAATTTTAACAACATACTATTTATAAATCATAATTTACTCTCAAAATAGATTATGTTATAAGATTATATATTGTATTGTACACATAATGAAACCGACTAAAATTTATTTCATTAAAAAATATTACTACATTAATCAAAAACTAGTATTGTTAAAATTAAAAACATTACAATTGAAAAAAATTATATTATAGAAAATCTAAAATAGAAAAATATGGACCCCCTCAATCTACTAGAATAAATTCCCCCATAGTAGAAACAATAGAAATAATTAAAAATATTATTAGATAAATCAGAATATTAGAAAATGGTAATATAAAACCTTGAGAGGAATTGCATTGAATATTGAGTAAAAGAATGATGTTGTTTTTATAGAAAGATATGTAACAATTAAAATTTTAATGTGACCATTATAATAGTAACATATTTTTTGAAAATATTATCCTAACAATTTTAATAGTAACATAACCAAAAAATTAAAAATTATAATATAAGTTATATTTTAGTGATAAATATAATTAAATAAAAATATTGAAATTCCTATTAATAAATACCATGATTAAAAAATCAATGAAAATATAACCACATTTTAAATAAACTATAGTTTAAATTATTTTTAAAAAATAATAATGTTTGTATATTAAAAAACAAAATTACATATATTAGTAATTTATTTTAAAACAATTTATATCATTTTTAAAATCAGAATTTTGAAATTTTACTTGGGTAATGTTATGGTATTTTTTGAAATATTTTTATTATCATGTGATTATTAAAAATAATGTATTTCAAATAGCTACTATATGTTAAATTATAAAATTCATGTTTTAATAACCAAGTAATGATTTTTATAAATTGATTTTCTTCCATGATATAATTTTTTTCAAAAATGATTCATAAAATTACAATAAAATTATTTTTAAAACCTTAAAATATCATTCAAGAACCAAATTTGAAAAGTGATTCTTTAAAATAACAAAAACATTTCATTTCCTTAATAATAAATTATTGAATTCAAATTATAATGGGTATATATATTATTAAATATTATATATTATATTTATAATGATTCATTTTGTAAAAAATCACCAATAAATGTTTTAACATTGATATAATATTTTATTCCAAATTTTATTCTTAATATATCATTGTCCTCAATTATAAATAACAACTCTCCCTCCCCATAGACAATTTCTCATTCCACTACTACCAAAAATAATCCACTATAGAAAATTTTCTCTCTAAATCCCATTATAATATCAAGGGTTGTTATATAGTAAACCAACTCCAAACATCAAGGGATTTTTAGTCATGTACTAGAGATGTTACTTCAATGATTGAGGATGTTTTGATCAGGTCTAATTCTTTTTTATATCATCTTATACTTCTTATTTTTTTACCACCCCATTCGCAACCAAACCAGATAGGATTAAATGAGAAGTAATTAGACATTAGATTAATTATGTTAACCTACAGTAAGTATAATACTTATTATATATTAACCTTTCAATCTTCTCTTTCTCGTTCTCCTAACAATGACTCATTAAATACTAGTTAACCGCACAAAGATACATTTATATGTCAACATGTATAACCATCATCCTGGATTGATATTATAAAAAATATATATTATAAAAAAAATTATTTATATTGGTTATCATCTTCTAGAATACTAATGTATAAATTAGATTAAATAAAGTAACGTAATTAAGGAAAATTGAGGTATTTTTATGCGAAAAATGATATAAAAATGATAATCACACAATAATGAAAATTAATAAATATAATCAAATAACATTAATTGATAAATAGTGGTAAAAATTACATTCATTCACTTCTATACCATTGTTTTAATAAGTACAATTTTATTATTTATGAGGCGTGAAAGTTGCGAAATAAAGGTAGAATAAAGATGAGGGGCTTCTCGAACCCAAGTACATTTCATTGAGTTATTCAACTTTCTCAATATCTAAATAATTTATATTATTATATATTTACTTAAATACCATTTCACTATTGTACACTTTTATTTATGGAGGAACACATACATCCTCCATGTATTATAAGAAAAATATGTTGATTTTTCAAAAATTCTTATGTTCCAAAACCCATATTTTACATATATTGTGTTGGATCTTATTCACTCAAGAATGATAATGTTTGTGCCCATTATATTTTCCCATATTTATTTGGGATCTCAAGATTTGTCCATGAATTATTTTTTATGAGATCTTTATGAAACCCATTCATTTACATGGGTTATTTCATTACTATATATGTTATATGTTTTTTTTGTAATGCATGATTCTGTAAATATTATAATGTCATGTATTGGATTGGAATTATATTGACTTAAAACGCATTGAGAAATATTATTTATATATTGATATGATGTTTAATATTCCTCGAAATTATGTTATATTTGTTTACAATGATGGTGTTATGATTATGAAAATATTTTATGGATGAACATGATGATAGTTTCAATCACAACTATGTGTGGTATTTAACCACTCTGACATGATGTTTCATTTTTCGATTTCTCCACATTTTATACCTTTATCAAATTTTCCCCTAATGGTTTTGATGATATTCTAATTATTATATTATGATGATATATACTATTTCCAGCCATGTAAGAGTGATTCATGTTACATATTCATCCTCTTACAATGAACTTATCTCCCCCTTTTAGTGATTTATATCCTCATGTGATCAAATGTACTAAAAAGAATATGGGATTTTACGGATAAAGATAAATAATTAAACAACATTATTATGTTTTTATGTAAAATTTATATATGTGATTAATTTTCACAAGATATAAAAACCATCTTTTCCAAGATTTTTATATATATAATTTTTTTCTATGAATTATATAATAGTTATGTAAGGAAATTTAGAGTCTCTATAAGTTATTCCATTTGATATATATCCCAAATCTAGGAAAATTTATGATGTTTATATTGGTCCTCATACATTACACAAAAATGTAAAAAATGATGCAGTAACTATTGAATTTTGATGACAGGCTATTGTATTTGGACCATCCCCTCAAAACACGAAATTCTTTACTCAACCATTACCCATATTAATAAAGATAAATTAATGAAAAAAATATAAATGATATTTGGTTGGAGAATATTTCCTTGAGCCTAGTTAAAATCGTTATTGTTTCATTTAGGTTTAAATATTTTCCTTTGAATCCTAACTTATAAGTTATTATGTAAGTACCTACTGACACATATCTCAAACTTATTTCTTCAAATTGTGATACAATAACTTATTACCTTACCCTTAAACAAGAAAAAATATTGATTCTAAGGATTAAAAACATATATATATATATATATATGAATATTTTTATTGAAATTTTACATTGTTTTTAGTTCCCAATTTAAATATTTTTTATCCAATACACATAAATTAGATCAAATTTTGTTTTTTAATTTCTATTCCCTTGAATGACTAATGTTTATTTTTTACTAATCAATTGTTTTTTGATATTAATAAATCCATTTAATTAAATGAAAAATATCAGAACTACCCCCATATATATATTTAGATAGTTCAATTATATTTGTTTCTTATAATTAATGTGTTCACCCCATAATTTTTTAATTTTAGTTTTGATATCACCAAAAAGCGGATAAAATTGGGAATAAAAAACTTTTAAACTAATTATTACATATTAATTTTAGGATGAATTATAATAATTATGGATAATCTATAAATTATTAATTATAATTCATAATCTATGAAATTCAATGTACCTAAAACCTATGATATTTGTGGAAATTTTATGACTATAGTTTTTGGGATTTTATTATTAAAATGGGGAGATTTTTTTACATAGTAAGTTTTAACCCACATAATCAGTTTAATAAATATTTATGATGATCACAATAAGGTTATTTTTTTCTAATTATATTTTGTAATGATTCATTTTATGTTTCTAATTTGGTTTTGTAGAGTTTTTCATTTCTTTGGCTCTTTATTTATAACATGTTAAATTTATTTTTTTTAAATTTTTTTAGGTTAATATCCTTATAAAAATATCACCATTATTGTATTTCATTTTCTATGTGAATAAGATTTAATCATTTAGAGAAAAGTTTTCATCTGAGGAACTACATCCTTATATGAATAAATTTATGCTTAGGGAAACCTAATAATTACACCATTTCATGCAACTATGGACATGGTCATCATCATGGGAAGATGAAACATATTAAATTTTATCCTAATGAGGAAACTATTATCTTTATGGTAAGGCCAATCCTCATCAAAATTCATTATGATGTAAAAGATCGTTCTAATTATGAATAAAAGCCTATGGAAAAGTAATTCCTTCAATAATTTCATTCTTACCAAAAATTCATGCTCTCAATGATGTCATTATTATGCGAGTTGGATCTCTATAAAGTATATTAAGTGATAATTATGTGGAAATAAAGCTTAATGTTTTTTAAAATTCAACAATTTATGTTATGATAGAATATATTTCTCATTCATTATTATCCTCATAAATTTATTTTCCTTGAAAAATTGTAATCAGTTCATTGGTTTAACTGATGAAAATCTAATCCAATAACTAAATACATATTTATTTTGGAGAAAAATACAATCATTTGCAGCCACATTTTTCTAATTTTTTAATTTTTTATATATTATTAGAAATAAAGAGTTTATAATGATTAATGTTGGAACACATTGATTTTTAAATATAACATTATCTAAAATAGTTAGATAATAATGGTGAAGTTTCTATCAAAATTTTTAATCACTCTCAGGCACTATATATCTGTATTCATCATATACACATAGGTGAATATATTTATATACATAAGGAAAAATAATTCTAATAAATTGTGAGGATTATAATATTCTTTTAAGGTAAACACCATTACTATAGATATTATCTAAAATTATTACAATTTTATGAATGTATTTTTTCTACTTAAGATTGTGTTTTTTATAGTGTTCCTTAACATTAAATCAATTTTCATATTTAACTCTATTCTTCCTATCTGAGCACTTGTGTATTGGGTGTATGATGGGTTAAATATGTTGAATAAAACAAGATCCTATAAAAATATTTTAAAACCTATTTTTTATATTTTAAATAATCCTGAAATATGGCTAGTTCATGGATCCTCAAACCACAATAAAAAACTATATATTCCCTTCTTGATTTTTTTTATTTTCTTATACATTATTCAATTATTAAAAGAAAAAATAGTTTAATCTTCTAAGTGGATATATCTACTGTAGAAAATTTTTCAAAATCAATTCAATTTCCCCAACCCTCTCTTGAAATCTTCTAAAGAGCCAATATGGAATAATTTCCGCCATTAATAACAAAATCAAAAGACAATTATATGGGGCCTAGCCCAAACACCACATGTAATAATTAAATAATAAAAATGAACTTTCAACATTATATCTTAAAATATATACATTTGAAATTATTATGTAAAAATATATTAAATTTTATCTTTAATAAAAATAAATTTCCACATAAATTCATAATTTTGAATATTATCTTTGATTAAATGATATTTGATATAAATAATATTAGATGTGTAATGTTTAGATGGAATATTTGAAAAATCATGGTATATTTTATTATCATATATTATTCTTATAGGAAATTTAATTATTACCTTTAAATTTCCATGTTTCATTTCCATCAATGAAATTTTAGTACATTCTAATATAAATTTGGCATATTCAATCTCATTTTTATCAATTTTCTTTAAAATAATCTTCATGGTGTTCCAAAAAAAAGTTATCGCTATGAGAGAAGTTCAAATTTAGCTTGATTTTATTTAATCAAGGTCTTATGAAAAATTTATATCAGCTTGTCCATATATTTATTTCTTCTATCACCTTTCTTACCTTGTATCTTAAGTCAAAATACCATTGATACATCTATCTATCCTTTTGAAAACCTTCATTGAGACTCATGTACATCATTCAAAAATATTTCACACATTATTAAAAAATAATTAATAACTATGATAGATATAGTTAAATATTAAAAACATCCAAATACCCTTATAATTTATCTTCTATTATTCTATTTACCAAAACTATTTGATATAATTTTCTATAAATTCTATCGGTAAGAACTAGTTTCATTTTTCCCATTCTAAACTTCATTAAAAAGTCTTGGGAATATTTTTCATGTGATAAGAAAACAAAATATTTATTCTACACAATCTCTAACCAAAAAAAATAATTCATCCCCCCAATTATAATCAGGACAAAACTTTACATTATTTCCCATTAAAATGTTTCATATGAGTAACCTATATCATGTGTAATTATTATTTTATTTTCTTATATAATTATTTTGAGGTTACTTATACATAACTCCTTCAGTTATATATTGTTGTAATTATTACCATTATTGAGGATTGCATCCATCAAGATGCATTTTATCTTGGAATACTAACATTTAATGTGATGTTTTAATCAATAAATAGACTTATTCAATCTAAAAATCATTGTAACATAATTTTTAATAATATATTCTAGTAATTAAACCCAATTAAATTGGATCTATATTTGAGAAAGAGTATGTTCACATACAATTGTAGAATGTTTAGTTCCTATACACTCTAAAAACTATGATAATAAATCTAAACTTAGTATTGTATATTGGTGAAATTGATTCTTCAAATTCAACACCATAAACATGATAGTTATATTTTTACACCCATCAGAATTTATCCTTCAAAATATTACATTATTAATTTATCTTTATTCATAATAGCCACATGGTTCCATTGTAATTATTTTCCTTAGGTCATGGTAAAACATACTATGTATCATTATTTGAAATTTGATCATTCTCATAATTGATATAATTTATCCACTCTTTATTCTTCCATACATTAGAAATTGGTTGAATCCCTTTTTTAAAAAATTTTGTTTAATTATGTAATATAATTTTTATTCTAATATGAACTGGAATTCTAGATTTTTTTAATATAATTTTATTTTTCCAGTATATTCACTTCAATAGGGAGTTCATTGAAGAATTTGTAAACTAATAATGATACCATATTTTTAGCCATGTAATGGTCAAAAATAAAAATATACGAAATAATCATAGTAGTAAATACTATAAAACAGAACAGAAATAAAAAAAATTAATATAAAAACCTATAATAATTTGAAAAAAATACAACATGTAGAATATAAGAAACAAAAGAGTATAAAAACTCTGTGATGGAGTTCCATATTATAAACCTCTAACACCAAAAAAATTTTCAATTAATAAAAGTTATTTAATACATATACTTGAAAAACTTTTTTTATCAAAATATATGGAAGGATTTTTCCCAAAACGATACCTCATGTTTCAAGGAATTAAATCATTGATCATGAATATATAATTTATCTTTTATTATACCAAAACATCTTTAATCAATTATTTGAATCACGAACATTTACACCATGATGTCATCAATTAGATGATTGAAAGTACCGTGTTTTTAACCCGAGGATTTATTAGAGAGCGTATGATATAAAGTGAAATAATTGTAATAAGTAACTGAGTGATATTATTAATATTCATCTAAATTATTTTAAAAAATAGATCAAATAATATAAAAATGTAAATAAAATCTCTCCAGCATAGAGGTTTTTGTCAGTTAATGAATTATAGAAGGTTATTGTTTTTATATTTTCACTATTTTGTCTTCATGAAATGGTCACCATTTTAAATATGTTCATTTTATCGAACATCTAAATATATTTTAGGGATACCTATGAAGAAAATATATATCTATATGTATTTTATGTTTGACTCAAAATCTTCATTCATCTGTGAAGTGGTTTATGTGATTCTTGGATATTTTTTGGTATATGAATCTTTTGGATTAGGTTCATTCAAAATATGGATATTAAAATTAGTAAAAAATTTAAAAGAAAAACACTAAGATAACAGTAGTAGTGAAATATAATATGTGTTAGGATTTGTCAAAAAATATTCAATATAGGTCCTTTATGGAAATAAATCGATGTTATCCCACTAATTGATAATCAAATTAGACATAAATAAGGGTGTGTTTAAGAACAATTGTGTAATGAAAACTCCATATAAATTTTACAACTACTCTCTCTTACTATCTCTTATCATATTTTAGTATTCTAAAAACAAACTCACTTTATATAAACCTACCATTCTCATATTTTACCCCCACATTGTAATAATTATAATTAATTTTGGAGAGTAAAAAATTTCTCAATAAAAAATATTAAAGAACAAAGAAATGGATAAAAATTATAAAATAAAATATTTTTATATATTTGTAAATATAATCATAGTAAAATAATATTAATGATATTTTTGGGGTCAAATAAACATTATATATTAACTAATGATGAATCTAATTAATAATTCACATTCTATTGAATAGAATAATAATGTTTCCCTAAAAATCAGTTATAAAATCTCATTAAAAGATAAATTCAAAAACTATTTACAATTATGTTTACTATAATGTTATTAATTATGAGATAAATGAAAAACTAAAAAATTACGAGTCTTTCATTGTAGATGAGATGGATTTCCCAAGTAAAGTTCCCTCTAAAATTTCAATTCATATATATTAATATGATAAATATTATAAAAAAGTAGTGCTTCTAGAGGATTTCTATGTCTTTATTACCATTTTAAAAAAAATAAAATATGAAGGGTAAATTAGAGAACTTGTACAAAATAAATTTTCAAAAAAAAATTACTCATTTTTTCATTATATAGAGAATATGTATAAAAAATTAATATAGAAATGTATATATAACAAAACACTTATTTATTTAATATAGTCAAATCTTTTGGAACATAAAAGATTCATAAATATATTAGGATATAAATTTAAAATTCAAATATTTCTTATAATAATATATTATTTGAGTTCTTGATCTCTTATGTATAATAAAAAATATATATATTTAATATTGTCAAATCTTTTGGAACATAAAGGATTCATAAATATATTAGGATAATAATTTAATATTCAAATATTTTTAACAATAATATATTATTTTTGTTCTTGATCTTGAAGGATGGGGTTTCTTATATCGATGATTATTTCTTATTAGTGATGTGACTGATTTTATGAAGAAGAAATGTAACTATATTCATTAATATAATTAGAGTTTAATTTAAAAAAAATTCAAAAAGATATCAATCTAATTTTTTTTTAAATTGAAGTTATTTCAAAAAAAACATTATGCTCTATATTCTACTTATTGAGTGTAAATTGAAACAATTTGATGTTTCTTAATATCCTAAGAAAATAAATTTCACAAATGAAGTGATATTTTGCAGAAGTACTCTTTATCTCAATACCATAACCAATAAATTATAAATATTAATGGTTCTTAAGAATAAACTCAGATATGAATAGAAAAATTTTATAAGAATAAATGTTGACCAAAAATATATTATAATATTTAACTAATTTAAATAGATATTTTATCATAGTATCATGAAGCCGTGAAAAAATAAAAATTTTGTTAAAAATATATAGTTGACATTATATTATTTAAATTATGATTGCAATCATTACTCTTCAGGTTTTTCATGATTTGAATATTTCAAAGATTCATCAAGATCGTGTTTATATGAGGTATAAAGAAATTTATTAATAGTCGAATAATTATTATGGAAAAAGCATTTAAAATAATTGATGATATAAATATATTTATCTTAAATGTTTCATTCTATTTTTATTTTTATTTAGAATCCAATAATTAATTTAATATCACTCAACATACTCATCTCAAAATAATTTTCCAAATTTATTCTAAAAATAAAAGCATTAATACAAGGGATCATCTAAAATATTTTTCATCATTATTGATTTATTTGTTTATATTGTCATAAATTTATTTCATAATAAAATGTGTGGGATCTGATGATACTTTTACAAAATTGATTTTAATCTTAATGTTTTTTCTATATCATAATTATCATTAAAATCATGATTACGTTTATAAAGTGAATTAGTACATTAATACACTTGTTCAAGAAAGTTATTTTCATCAAAACCAAGAGGCTGTTAAATATAACGTCCTTATGAACATATAAAATTATTAAAGTATACTTTACAATAATTTATATTATTGTAGGTATAAAATGTAATGGAAGAGATGATATATTTTTTATGGAACAAAGCCCATCAAGATAAGAAAATTTTTCTTCATTTTTCCTTTTAATGTATGAAATTTTAAATAAAATAGTTATAGTCTATATTTATTATAAACTATGGTTTCATTTTCAATACACTTATTTTGGAATAATTGCATGACTCCTATAATGAGAATATTTTTAGTAATTTTAGCATATGTGCAATCATTATCCTTATTATATTTATTGACTTCATCTTAAAAAATAGTAATCCAATACTCAATATCTATGGAATTGTACATAATTTTGGCAATATATTCAGATAATATTTCATGATTATAACATTTTTTCTACTATTTGATTATTTTAATTACCTCATTTACATCACCAACGTTTTATAAATCTTATTATTCTTTAAATATTATTGGTACATAATTTTTTTAGTTGTAACACATCAAAATGATTTATATTTTTTATGTAACCAATTTATTGAAAAAATACTTTTAAAATACATGGTTCAAATAATGATACCAAATTATTCTGGGTTTCAAAAATATAACCCAAACCTTCTTCATAGTTTTATTTTATTTTTTCAATTAAAATGTAGTAGATTCATTAAGAAACATATATATGATTTTTTTCAATGTATGTGTACATTTTTGGAAAACATTCTAACAATAATAAGTGACAGGGATACTAAGCTAAATAAAGTCACTAAAATTAATAAAAAAATAAAAATATTATCTCTAATTCTAATAATGAGGATATTATATCCAAGAACTCTTAAAAACCATATTTGTCATCATTCCAATAAAAATTCATAATTATTTTTCTATTAAAATATGAAATTATGTCTGAGATATATTTTTTTGGATGTAATATTAAATAATTCAATAAAAACAAAATTATCAACATGATATTCTCATAAAATGTATTGAACTATTCATGTAGTGTTTTATTCCTCCTTTTAATTATCAATTTTTTGAGTTTTTTATCAATATGTTATTTCTTGAATCCTTACACACTATAAAGAAAAAAATTTAAAATTATTCTTATTAAAATCTACACAGAGATAACTTAATATAGGGACAATGTAATGTTTTTTCTCAATTTAGACTATATCAAAAAAACATTTATATTTACTAATTTATTCTATTTTAACAGAAATAAAGAATACTAAAGTATATTTGGTGATTTCAATAACTATGAAGGATGAAATATTTTTTAAATTAGAACATATTGTTCGTATAAATCCCTAAGTATCCATTCATAGAAAAATTAGATGTTTAGTAGTTCTTATTTAGTAAATATATTTAGATTTCAGTTATTTCTCTCTCGATATTTTTGATGATCATAAACTCGATATTCATAAAAATTATTTTCAAGAATATTTTCAAAAATCAATTATATTTTATGTTTTCTATGGAAAAACACATCAATTTCATGGAATTATATGTTATATCCAGGAATTATAATCCACTGTACTATGGTATGAATTTTTATGGAAGGTAAGGACTTATATATAAATATTTTAATCATCATCACATGGTCATAATGTAACTATAATATGATAATTAACTTATGATGATGTGGTTGTTCCTAAATTAAAAACAAACTTTATAATTTAATGTCTCAATTTTATGGAAATATCATCAATACCCATGATCTGGCCATATATGTTGACTCCATAAGAATCATGTCCACAAATCCCTTTTTAAATGTTCTAAAATATATATTTGTTTTGTTATTATATGTTGATAACAATAATCATCCATGTACAATGTGTTTCTAGTTCTTGTAAAATAATCATTCCCTAAAATAAAAATTTAAATTTGGTACCATTACTTATTTTAGTTTTGAACAATTACTATATAGGATTTCAGGGCCCCACATCTGTACAAATATTCTATAATGAATAGTATTATTCCTCTTGGAAATATAATATTTGGATATTCCAAAATATTTCTACCTTAATATAGAGAATATGATCAAAAAAATCATTCTATTTTAACATTCTACAGAAATGGTACATTTTTAAGAAAAAAATGTGATTGATAATATTACATACTAGATGATGAGTAAAAAATTATTGATAAAATCTTAGATTGATTCAATTAGGCTATAAGTAATTCAACATTCCATATTCTGGATATAATATTTAAAGATAACATATTTATAAATTCAACATCATATTTCAGGTTTACAAATTAATTAAAATTGATAAATGGTGTTGAAAGATGAATAGATTTAACTTTTACCACAAAATTTAGATTAAAAAATTCTTATTGTCTTATGTAATTTTTTTTATTTATCCTTTAAATATATCCTTACAAAAATGTTTAAAACATGTCCTGGTTAGTCCCAAATTTCTCCATATTCAAAATAAAATGAATATGATAAATCTAATGGATAATTTGAATAAAAATCACTAACCTTATAAATGTATAATATTTTACAAAACTGGATAGAATTAAATAATTTTGATATCTTCCAGCAACCATCATTACCTGAATCACTTTTGGATGATAGATCAACATTCTCTCTATAAGAATGAATATATTTTCAATATATCTTCCCATTCTACATATATAATATATTAAACTCCTTATCATTGATTTTCAATCTTGGAATGTACAATTAAATATATCATGTATTTGAATAATTATAAAAATTATAATTATAAATATCCAAATTGTCATACATTCTTTTGGATATATCTTATCATTATCGTTTAAACAAATGAGTTTTTTAAAAAGGATTATTTTAATAACTTACCCATGAATTTAGCTATTTGGGAAAATTATAATTCATTATGCTACATATCACTATTATCGGAATATAGCTTAAAAACACTTATCTGTAGAAGAATTTATTTCATAAGTATTACAATAAAAATGACCACAATTTTTCTGATTCAATTAATTTTAGTGTTGATTAATCCTATTCTTGGGAATAAATATTGTTTTTATAAATTCATCAAAAAATTAACTTCATAATATGATTTGTATCATTTATAATAATTCTATTTAATTACCAATCATTTCTATGTTTTTCAATGATATTTAAAATAATTAATTATTCCTAATATATTTATTACTAAGTTATTGTATTTCATTAAAAATAATCATAAACCTATAATGCATGTGGGAAAATATTTCCATAAAAGTTAATAAAATTATTGATATTAAGATCATAGAATACCCCTTCTAGTTTAGAAGGTTATTATGGTTCCAGAATGTATAAATTATATGTCATTCAAGTTTATCATTTAATAGAAAAAAATTATATTAATATTTTATTTTGTTAAATATGGATTTTCATATCAAAAACAAAAATTTCCTAAAAAATATTTCATATATTCTCAAGTGACATAAAAAATACACATTGAAGAAATTTTTGAGATTAGGTCATCGTTGGATTCTTATTTGTTGAATCCCATGATAAATAAACTCTAATGTGTGTGTGGGGGGGGGGGGTGGTAATATATGCAAATAATTTATTAGTTACTTATCATTTCAATTGAACCAACTAAAAAATTAATTTCCTTGATCACGTTTATATTATCACATAGCCTTAACTCATGTGTACTAGTAACATCACAAAGAACAACACAAAATATTATTATTCATTGATATAATGCCTTTTCCATATCATATTGGCAAGATTCCCATAGAAATATTCTATACTAAAAACATAATTTTATAATATTTTAGTTTTTTATACTCCCGAACTACAATCCACTAGTAACTAGTCTAACACCATAATAACGCATACTAAAAAATTGGTTAAACTCACCAATTTCAAGTCTCTCCAGTAACTGGTTAGACAACCCATTCACATGCTCTCCATAAATTTTAATCTGACGGTATTAAGGCCATATTCTTCTTCCTGACATCACATTAAATTCCATATAAATATTTATAGTTCAATATATTATATAATTTTCATTAAAATTTACATTCAAAAAAGATTACTACCTTCTCTAATTTCTCTTGACTCCAAATATTTCCCAACCATTGATATTGTATAGTATTGAGCTCTCCAAATTCTCTCATACTCAGGATTCAAGGGTTATGATTGTAAAACAAATCCATTAATATTTTTTAATATATCTTTAATGAAATAATTGCACATGAATAGAGTTATCCAAATTGAAAATTTTAAAAATCATAGATATTTGAAAATGCGTGTGAAATTTTATTTTAAATAAATTAGTCATATCACAAATTTATCAACCCCTTTAATACCTTTTAAATTAGTATTAATATTTTCTATATTGTTACTAAATGTATCCATAATTTCATTATTTTAAATAATCTAATAAATCTTGTCCTATAATAAATAAAAATCATATTTCGCATAGAATTATGTAATTTTTCCATGTGGATATCTAGCTTGTGTGGTGGTTCCTATCTCATAATTTTGTTTCATCATAATGAATATATATAGGTGATATGTGTTAATGTATATAATCATTAATAATTATGACAAATGTAAGACAACTACACACTTTGGTATAGGTATATAATGGTATATAAGTACACTCAAAACTTCAATTCTTTACTCCAATATAAAATACCATATGATGAAGTTATACATTCATCCTCAAATAGATAAAATTATTATCCACATACCATATAGAAAAATGAAATCTTATTAAAAACTTGTGAATGTACAAGTTTTTTGTAATAGGATAAAGACATAATCTATTCTAATATATAGGATGTACCCCAATAAAAGCCCAATGAAAGTTACTTATGATGAAATTCAAAATAATATCCAAAAATGTATTATACAGTGTATCTAAATATACTAACACAAATACTTGATTTCAATGAATATCATAACATAAATATTCTCATTAATATTTGTGGATTTATTACATAACAATACACTATGAATCATCACTTAAATTATAAAAACAATGTTTACATGTTGAAAAAAATTAAATCAACTAATTTGGACACAACAATATCCTCTTTTATATTTTTTTAGTACTATTGAAAACTTATGTAAGTATGTGATATTATTTTTCTCCCACTTGATGATAATAAATTCATAGTGAATATGGTAGATATTATCATAACATACCATACCTTTAATAGAACCCATAAAATTACATCGATTCTTCCTTTTCATATGTAAAAGACTCAATTTTTTCATTTGATACAAGGGAGATACCATAGAGATCTCATTTATATAATACAATATTTATTACACTCAAAGTCTATGTGGGATAATCAGGATTATAAAATAAGATAGATATAACTGTGCTTATCAATGTTCTCCATAAAAAACAATTCAGGTGATACCATCCTCAAAAACACAAATTTGGGGTTCTATGACAAATATATATTATGAAACATTTAATAATGAACACATCATTAAAATCACATCAAGAAACATAAGTGAAAGAAATTTGAAACCACAATTATCTTATGTTTCATACACAAAAAATTCCCTTTTAATAAGATCCTTGAATATAAACATAACTAAAGGTTCTACATTTTATTTTCATACATGAATCCTCTAGTTTAAAAATATTTATAAAATTATTATATTCAATCGAATTTCGAAAATTGAATAATTTCCCCCAGATATAATCTCCATAAACGGGTACACTAATATTCCCAAATTTCATGGTCTTTAGTAAAATCCCTGAGTAGTAATTCATTCATACAATAAAACACATATTTCTTAAAAAATAATTCTTTAGTTCCCTATTTTTTTGTTCAAAATATAAGAAATAATAATGAAATGATGTTAAAATTTAAAAAAGAGGTGAATTTTAGTTACTTTTGAATAAAGAACAATGTTTATGTTTTCCTTCATCCAATAATTCATAAACATTCCATTTCATCATATTTACCCTCACAACATCCACAACAGTTTATTTACCTAATTTTATTTCATGAATTTAATGCTTCTTTAAGCATTTTTTCATTTATACCTAAAATATCAAGGAGACTTCATTACCATGTGATTTTATATCCATTGTGAAAATAAATTTTTTATCTATTAAGTTTATTGAAAAATAATTTTGGAAATTTATAATATGTTGAAAAAAATTCAAACAAAATATCTGGAATCTTCCTCTGACCACATTTGGAAGATTCGTCATGAATTTTTAGATCACCATTTTTGGATGTATTCTCTATATTTTCTAATTATTCATGTTTAAACATTTTTTTTTCTATTTTTATTTTGTGGTAATCTCATCTTTATCTACACTCATTTCTTTAATACATTGATCTATCCAAATATATAATTAGTATTTCTTGTTAGGATATCAATCTTTGTGCTTCTCACACACCTTTATGATATCTTGGATTTTGAATAAATTTTATCTAATTATATTTTATATTTTAATTCCTGTAATGGAATAATGAATATCTCCTAGATTTCTCATCATATAATCCTTAGATTGGTGAAACTATTATCCATAAATTCTATAAAATTCTACTAAAGTCTCAAATTTATTTTTAGTGGATATATTTTCAATATTCCTTGTCACAAATTCTTCCACTAAATTTGGGTGTCATTTTATCAATATAACTCCCCTTTTGTTATTTTTTCTTCCCAAAAAATGATATATTTAAAAAAAATGAACGGAGATCTTATCTATAACTTCTAAAATAAAAACAAAACCTCTAAAATTATATTAACAATTTCAATTTTGATTATTTAAACAATTATTAGGATGTTATTCTAATAAAACATTCTTATATTCCATTAATGTGGATGAATTTATTTTAAAACACTAATTCGAAAAATCAATAAGAAATTGAAAACCATAAATATTGTAAATTCTATATTAATTCTATGATTAATTAGATATAAATTTTTAACATTCTATGAGTAATTCCCATCTCACCATATTGATAACACATCTATTTAATATAAAATTTCTTTTAAACATATTCTCTGCAATTAATCATTACATTTTTAAATTAAATACACATGGATTGACTATTAGTTAGTAATTCCTCACTTGTGTTAATCATCTATTCAAGATCACTGGATATTTTATTATGTTTAAAAAAATTCATTGTACACTCCATTACTTTATAAATTTTTATTTCTTTTATATCTTTCTTATCCTTTTCAATAACTGATTTTTTATTCTCTTCCAATAAATATTTATTTTCATTATATATTTGTGCATAGTTCACAAGATAATATATATAATTTTTATTTAGTATAAAAGCTAATATATTTTTTTCCTAACCATTATAATTACCACTTGATGTATAATATCTATCTTCAATGTTACCAAGGAAATTAACCCCATGATCTAAAGATATACATGATGATGAATAATATTTCTCATGATTTCAGAAAAAATTTCATATCTTATATCAATAATGATTATTCATAAACCTAATATTTCTTTTCAATGTTTCACATTTTCGTTATCATATTCAAATTGGGTTCATTGTTTCATGGGAAACTCAAAATAAAAGTATCCAATACTATCATTGTTCTATCAGTTTGGTGATCTTAATCTATTTCCCTTACATTTTTCATTATATAGTATATTAAAATGATGTCCAATAATTTTATTTAATTATTGTATATCTTCATAATATTTATAATAAATTAATTATACAATATCATCTTCATTGACTCTTACATTCCTCATGGCCTCTAAATTAATATTATAATTTTCATTCAGCTTAAAACCCATAATTTTTCGTCTCATTATCTATGATTATGTTATATAACTGAGGTAGTTTTAAATACTATATTTCTTCAAGTTCTAGTATTTTTAGACTAAATTGATGTAGTAAAATCCTATTAGGTTTTTTAACTATGAGAAGATCTTCAAACATCATACCAAATCCTTGGATTGGCTTGTGATTTGATTAACCATTGTAATGTAGACATGAATGGTCTTATAATTATCTATTTTGGTGTCTCTAAATTTTCACAGACATACTTTTTGATTGACTTATTTAATGTTGATATTTCATTAATAATTGATCCATAAATATTACCATATAAGTTTTAGTTTAAATACACAGGTCCATGGTTTATTAATTTTCTAATATAGACATTAAAATAGAATTTTATCCTTCTAATATGAATCCAAATTTTTATAAATAGTTTGATTCAAGGAAGTACCTTAACCAATTGGTGTATAACACTTTTTTTAATCTATTACTTCTAGAACATGTTAAAGGGTATATAAGATAATCAAATTACTCTAATGATGATTGTTATTACCTTTAAATATTGGATCTCCCTTTCAAATAAAAAAATTAATATTTTTCAACTCTCAGAAATATTATAAATCATTATGAGGAACAATTTCACTATTAAAATTTATAAAATTCAATGCTTGATTGTCCAAAAAGAGGGGGTTTAATCTAGGTTTGTTTTTTAAAAATTTATTTTATTATCGATTAAATTTATTTAATCTGTCAACGTTCTCAACCAAATCGATATTATCTCCATGCCTCACCAAATTTGTAGTTGTAATATAAAAGATAAATACATATGATTTATATGTGTTTTCATAAAATCCTAATCCTAGTTAAATTTTTAATATTCCACAACATAAATTTTTTTCTATAAATACATGTGGTACAATATTTTTTAGTTAGACACATCAACTTAAATCCTCCAACAACTAGTTAAGAAAACCCAGTATATCCACATTTCTAGTTAGTTATAAAACCCAGTTTTCAAATGATTTATTAACTATATTTTAAATGAATTTAAAATCTCTCAAATACTTTTAATATATAATTGAATAAACCTATTTCATAATTAGTGATACTACTATTACTCATTAAAATAATCATCATCCATTACTAAATGAAATACTAATCAACCATGTTCCAAAATATCAAGATCATCAATATGAAAGAATATTGGAAACCCTTTATTATATATAACGAATTCAATGATATTTAGGGAACATGATCTTCCTCTCTATTGGAAATTAATTTGGTACACCATATATCATATCTTTCTTAAATGCTGGATTGATTCTAATTATTTTCTCTCTTCTATTCCAAAAGTATCATCCTTTAAAAATTCAATCATGCGCAATTGTCGCATCTTCTCTATATGATATAATTACACTGATTCTTTAACATTATATATTCATAGAAATAATACCTTGTTAATATTATTCTCTATATTTAAAATTTGGAAACTCAATGATATTTTGATATAGGTAAAATAGTCAATTTTAATTTAGTCAAATATATTTTTGATTTTTACACTCATTTAAAAACAGGAAAATAAAAATTGATAAATTACCTTTATTCTAAAAAAGAATCATGTATATCCTTCATTGAATCCCACTAAAAAATATTTCATTTTGATGATTGATAATTTATGGGTTCATGGACACATGAATCATTAACATGTAGATAACGAAAATATGACCAGGTTTTAATGAAAACATTTTTATATACATTATAAATAATAATAATTTTACAAAGTGTTGAGGAAATATTATCATGAAGATAAAAAATCAATTAAAGGGAATTATGCTCAATGGAAATTTTATTTGATGGTAAATACCAACAATACACACTTCAAAAGCTTAATTTCATCTTAGATTCAAATGACGATGTTATACATTAAGTATTAATGGATTGTTATTAGAAAATTATTACGATCTAAGTTAATATTTTTATTCAAAGGATTATAAAAACCATTAATTATAATATATATTTTTGAGGTATTGTATATAATGATTTAAATTTTTACCCAGGGGATACTGACCTATAATGTAATATAATGTATCTAAAAATAAATTCTAAAATGTTATTGATTATCTGTCTACATCGACCAATAACTTTACAGGATTTCATTCAGGATAATCATATCAATATTTAGATTACTTCTTGATTATGTAATCTATAACAATGCATGTATAATTAAAATATTTATCAAAAATATATATTAAAAAATTTACAAAAAATGAAATAAAAAAACTAGTGAAAACAATGGTGGATGATTAAAAATTATATTATCTAATGTTTGAATATTTATATTACCCTAAATATAAAAATCAGATCTCTAATTCTACATTCTTATAAGAAAATATTATTAAGGATTTATGTTCTACAAAATGGTTTCCTTTTTTGGAAGGCCTTAAGCATGTGGTGAATGTATGTTTTATCATATTATATTTTTTACCTCATTTCGTTGACATAACATATATAATATAACAAGATCATTTTCAAATTAAGGTCTTAAATCTGTTAAAAATATGTAAAATGTATAATTCAACCTATATAAATTTCTATATTAAACAAAGTAAATGAAATTATTATATTATATGTAACAAAATATATGGAAAAAAGTGAATGGGTTCTATATGATATTTCCCAATATCAAAAACAATTATTATAATCTAAATATATTCAACTTTTATCCTAGTAACTCTTAACATTCAATCAAAAATATTTAGAGGATATATCCCATATTGAGTACATCATGTTTCAATTTAAAACCAATTTAAATATATAGATCTGATACAAAAATTCATATCCTTAGACTTCTTTGATCAAATATTCAAATAAAAATATCTTACCTGAAATTTTCATTCATTACAAGGATCAACAACATCATGTTCAAATTCCCAGGACATCTGAAATCACACATGATTAGAAGTAAATTTATTATAACATGAAACTAATTTACTTTATAAGAATTTCTCACCGAAAGAAAATTAAAAATATCCCATGAAAAATATTACAAAAAGACAGCCTCTATCATAGAGGTTATGATAATCTCATAAATATCCTCACATCATCTTCTCTAAAGTTTTAGTATCATGTCCTTCATGTTTCAATACTTTATTTATATGTAATCATTTTAATAATATTATATCTAAAATTATGATATCTTTTCAATGAAAAACAATCACTTTGATGGGAACTATGTTCAATAATAAATTTCTCAGTAGTAAAATATTCTATATTATAGATTTTATCATCACTGTAATTTTCAATCATTGCATCGTAGAATTTTTTTAAATTATGATTATTTTGAATGATCATTATATTATAGTATTTTTCAATTTTATATTCTATATTCTTATATAATATACATCCTATGTAATTACATAAATAACCCATAAAAATTTAAACCTTTATCCCTTTAATTGGTCTTTACTAAATCCAATATTTATATTTTCATCATTTAGGGATTTATAAACACGTTAATTTTATTAGATAGTGTATTATCCTAGAACCATAAGGATTATGAAGTCAAATGATCCCAAGGAATAATAAATCACTTGTTCAAAATAGGCAGTGAAATGAAAATATCATCTCTATAGATGAAAATAATTATTTAGAATCTAAAAACAAGGATCAGCCCATTTATAAAAGGCTTAAATTTATCCTTATATAAACACTATTTTCATGTACTATGTCTAGAGTGTTGAAAACCTGTTTTATTTCATGTTTAAATAGAGTATATTTAAAATAATTTTTAATATCCTCTATTAGCATTTCTTATTCATATGCTGAAAACCTGAAACTCTTTATCATCTTCAGTTTTGATATTTTTGAATTTCTGTATATATTTATATTTTTTAATAATAAACATTGAATTTTTATCTAGGTGGAATAACTGATGAATTTATTAAAATATATATCAGCTTTCATTAAATTATATATCATTGGACCATATAAATATTAATGAATTAATTGATGTGTCTCAGTGGATTGTATCATTTCCCTATTGTGACTTTCTATATTATCATTTCCTTTTGAAATGACTCACAAGTAGTAATCAATTCTAATTTAAACATGAAAAAATATTTTTATATTTTTTCTTTGATATACTACTCATAAAAATTGGGAACTATAACAATTCATTCTATGCCATAACTCATTATCACTCTTTATAGTGAAATAGCATGATTCAATTTGTAGATAATTTGAAATAGATAAACAATTGATCTTCTTCCCTTAATGTTTACTCTTTAAACCTTCATAATCTTGTTGATTGAATTTTTTATTCCAAAATACAATAATTCTTATCAATAATATATAATTGTTAATTCAATCAACAAATAATGCATCATTAGACTTCAATTTAGTAACTTTAATATAAGTTTTACTATAATGTCTAATATTAAATAAGTTTCCATTTCCAAATTTACTAAAATTTCAACAATATAAATATATTGTTCCATTTAAAGACTATATCACCTATCATGTAGGATTAATATCCACATTAAATGGTCTATAAAATTTCCCATTTTAAAAATATTTAGCTACCACCACATTATAAGGGGACCCAAACATTAGACGCACAATTATTACTTAGGTTTTGATGAATATTCAATACATCTCATTACAATACATTCTTTATAAGAATAAATAAACAATTTATTTTTATAGATTTTACATAGTAATATTATTTGACGAAATATATTCAAAAAAGCTAATTAAATTATTATTAAATATTTTACTTATTTCAAAAAACCAATTTAAAACATTATATGATATCATGGGAAAAAATAACATAAGAAAGAGAAAGTAAATTTTTAATGTGTGGGTAAAGATAGGATGCATTAATCAATTATCAAATGAATTAATTGCATGGGTATAATGGTATAAAAATATTAGTGTGAAATTCTAAAATTATATATAGAAATTCATAATTCATAATCATGTCCTACGTCTTTGGAAGTTTATAATACATGTATCATAAAAGAATACATTATCATGAGACATTAGTTAATAGGATAAGAATATGAAAACTTCTTATAGAGTGGATTAAAATATTATAATCCTAATCATAGAAATTATATGGTAAGGTTACTATCAAATAAATTATTTTGATGTTAGGCTTTGGATAACTATGAATTTATATCATTTTGACATCAGTAACCCCATATATACCATTGTTAGGCTTGGGCTTACAACCCATGTTCCATATTTAACAATTCATCATAGAAAAATACATGGAATGTAAAATTTGATTCTTAAGGATTGTAGCTTAAAAATAAATAACCAGTAGGGTAAATAATAAATAGATAACATTATATTATATCCCAAATAAATCATAAGAAAAATCAATGAATATATTTATTAATAAAAATATATTTAAAATATCATCGAAATATTTCTTCAGTAATATAACATTTTAATTAAGTAATTTTTTTTAAATAAAATTTAAAAAAATTATTTAAAAATAAACATTAAAAAATATAATTTATACCTTAATGAAATTAGTATTCATTATTTTTTAGTAATTCATTCATGTATAAAACCGAAAAATAAATATTATGTTTAAGACTTTGTAAAGAGTACCTCATTCAAAAACTGACAAGGAGATTCTATTTAAAAAAAATTATTTAATTTTAATCATGTAAATAATAAACTTAACAAATGATTTAAAAATTCTAAAAATATTCTAAAAATAATTTTTGAAAATATGGATATTTATGATAATGTATTCTTGATTAATGTGATAAATAATGTATTTTTTCCACAAAAATAATTTTTTGGCCTTATGAGTACAAAAAAGATAAGAAAATGTAAGGAACAAATTTAATACATATAAATCATAATTTGATGATATATTAAATTATATTTGTGATTGATAAATCTAATAATATAATAATCATAAATATAATCCCAAAAAATTCTCAAAAAAGGAAAATTAGAACCTAAAACCCTTATCACTTTGTTTTTATTGAATCATAAATACCATGAGAAAATAAATTAAAATGATATTTTAAATACCATGAATTGAAACATATTATCAATAAAACATATTAATAAGGATATATACACAACATGTTTTGGAAAACAAGGAATAAAAATTGTATATGTATCACAGAAACAAAAGTGTGACGATAGACCCTAACATCGTTTCTATAATTTTTCATATACACTCTAACATGCCATATAATAAATCTAAATTTATTATAATATTACAAACGATCAAAATTAATAGTTTTATTACATTATATGGTTTACCTATGAAATATTTTAATAATTTATTTCACAATATTTTATCACCATTATCAATATGGGTGCAAACTACATTCTTTTTTATAGGATTGATTTTTTACGTTAATGTATTAGTTATTCTTCCATATCCTCTAAAATGTTAATACAAATAAAAATATCATATGTCCTTATTATATACCTATTTTAAACCATCTATAAATTTAGGAATATAAATTTTAATTATAGAATTCATATAGATAGTAGTTCGTTTGTATGCATGAATATTATTTTCAATTTCTAATGAAATAGAGGAAATAATGATAAATAATATTTTTTTCATTAAGATAAAATACTTATATATAAAATAACATATATATTTAAAACAATACATAATTATAAATAGACTTGGAGACTATGATGGAAGTCAATCACATCTCTTTATGTATGTGGAAGCCAACACATACACAAGACTTATATAGGTAAGACCAAAAGCTTAAGAATGAATGGTAGGAATCATGGAAAGTTTTGGGTATTTATTGTCCATTATAGAAGATCAAAATATATTTATAATGGAGGATAAGAGGGGTGATTTTATTTTTAAGGGTTGAGACACACATGGAATTACTTAAAGGGATTAGATAATATAACATCACTTTCTTGTAAATGATGAATAAAATTACAATATATTGAAGGTGATATAATATATGGTCAATATCTCTTAATATAATTTGAGTTTAAAAACATTATATGAAATTTTCATCCATATCTCAAATATTAACCCCCGTTTAAAGCCTTTTAACATTAACCACAATAACAATTTATTATTTATATTACTTTTAATATTGACAAAACATCACTTTAGAAATATTACTTAATATGTATATATTTATTATAAATATTGAATAAATTTTGGAAACATAAATTTTAATATTTGGTAGAAATATTCTATATGTATTTTAAAATCATGTGATAAATTTTAAGATATATGATTGAATATAAATTCTATAAATATAATTAAACAAATAATTGTTAATGATTTATTAAATTTGTTAATATAAAATCACATTCCATACATGAATACTATTTTTGAAAAGATAATATTTTTTTTCGTCCAATGATTTAAACTTCCATCATAACCATTAGTTAACATCTGTATAAATTATTAGTCAAAAATTTCAAATAAATTAAATTAAATTAACTCTTAAATAATGATCAATACAATTTTTTTCCAAAAATATACATACTCCTAGAAAAATTATTTTCTTCTGAAAAAAATTCTTCTTATCATGAAATTATTTTATTACTATTTATTATAATTCATAATTAAATTTCAATTAAAGAAAAAATTTCTTTGAATATATTTTATGTTGTCGTTAATACTATTAATACATATATTTCTAATGGTTGGGTTATTAAGGTTATAATATGACATCATTCATTTAGACTCATGGTTTCATGTAAAACATATTAGCAAATAAATCTAACTTAATTTTAATTAATACATTCCAAATATCTAAGAGTTACTCTCAACATCCCATAAAATTATTTTCAGCCTCAAATTTAATTCACTCAGAAAATTTAAATGGAACACATTATGAATTCGAGGGACATTCGATGGATGTGTTCGATGACAATCTATAATACCTAATCAATCAATAATTATGTGGGGTGATACACTTAAGGATCATCTTTCCCTTATTTTAAATTCTCATAATGTTCGGTATTCTTGAAATTCATAGGAATAATATCTCACCGACATCAAATTAAATATCTCACTAATTATTATCATCCAAAATCATATCTCTACTCTATGTTGAATTGATGTGATCATAAAGGGTTATAACCATATTTCTAATTTCATTACCTAACACTGGTTATGAGATCATTAATTTTTCAATATATCAAGGCATGTTACAGTTTTACAAACATTTCCCCAAACAGGTTCATAATGATCCATATAAATGCGTGAGTGAAAGAAATTATTATTAAAAATTTCAAAAAAAAAATTCATCCAAAACACCTTCAAAATCTTGAGAATAAGACCATATCATGAATTTTATGGTTTTAATGGTTATCTCTGAAAACCATTATTAATAAGATGATAGTTAATACTAAAAAAACATTATATCAAAATATAACTAGATAATTAACCTAAAAAATTTATAGGCCTAATACATCGATGACATACAATATAATATTGTACTTTATGAAATCTCACCACTTCATAAATTTATGTCCAGGATAACTACAAATGAAAAAATATACTCTCATAGAAATTAAATTTGTTTACTTTGTATGGTTATTGACTACAAAAAATTGTAGTATGCCATTTAAATTTATAAGGGAGACATATGAATGGATGAAATTTGTTTTATTCACTTATATATATTTATAGTTTTCGTTAATGTTTGTAAATTCCCCATGAAATTATTCCATCCATAATGAACTTATTAACATACATAGCATCAAAATATAAACTCCCCAATATCCCTCTTCATGTTATCCAACCAAAATGCTTCATAATCTTTCTATTTGACTTTATACCTCTATGATGAATAGTGAATTCTGATATATGAACTCCTAGATCGATTAAATTATTAAAGGGAGTTATATTAAATTCTTAACCATTATCATTAAATTCCAAGCATTGATGTACTTATAAAAATATTCTCACTAACTTTTTTATGTCAAAATATTCCTTCAATGTCTCTATAAGACTCATTTGGATAGATGGTTGATCACCAATGTTAGAAATATAATATTTATACCCATACATAATGATTTTTATCCCTTTATTCTAAAAACCCATTAATGTTGGATTGTTTTGAGTCATCATCATATGTAATCATGCATGATCCTTTCGACTCAAAGTAACATCCATAAAAATTTCCATCCTTGGGTGTTATCGATCTAAGAAGTCATACTATTTAATTAAGTCCACAAATATTATTGGGTGTATATTCAACTATTTTTATTTAGATAAATTAAAAATTATTTTATAATAAATAAATATATCTCACATTTAACCTCATAGATTTTCATCTGTATTTTTATTTAAATAATTACGTGGCAAACCTCTAAATCACAAGTCTGGTAAATTTTCTCATGATGCTTCAATTGGTGTGAGGCAGAAACTATCACCGTAAAATTCAACATAAAAAGAAAACTTAACCCCTTATTTGATGCATCACAATAAATCACAAACGCCTGTCTAATTTAGTGTATTGTGGAAACATGTGTAATAATTGATCATCTATTCATCTCTTAAATAGTTTATTAACAATCATCAATAGAGATGAAATTGAAAAACTTTTTGGGAACATATGTGGGTATTATACAACTCTAATGAAATTTCATATATCATCTAAAATATCCATCTAATCTAGGGAAAATATGGGTCGAATGAATAGTGGTTATTCAAGGCCAATGTTTATTGAATTTCACTTTAGATAGATCTACAAATATACCCTCGTTGGTGATAACATCCAAAAATAATGATTATTTATATTTTTAATATTCACATATGTTTAATTTGGTATATAGTTTCACCTTAGTTAGGTTATTAAACAAAATTCTCATTTTATCTTCTTGCACATCATTTATCAAAGAGTATAAAAAAATATTATACATAATGTATACAATAATTAAATTATGGTAATATCTGGAGTATATATTCTATATACCCATCATGATAGTGGATGAATTAATAAATAAAAATATAAATAAAATATATATATATATATAGTATATAAAAATCATATGAATTTTTTTCATTGGTGTGTCTAGAATTTTGACCGTAAATTGATTTTATGGATAATGAATCATAATATAATAAAGGTACCGACCTCATCATATTTGATCAAATAAATCCACAATATTGGGCAGATGATACTTTTTCATGATCTATATTTATTAATGTTTCCAGAAATAAATTCATAGTTGAATGGATCAATCATAGTTCTTAGCATAAATATATTGTTCACACCAGGGTTCAAACTTGTAAGAATGAATTTGTTTAAAAAATGTCTTAGATTTTCATCATAAATTCAATATTATTAATCAACAAACATCAATATCGAGTCTTTGAATTATGCGTTTCTCCACGTTTAAGTTTTACTAAAAACTCAACTTCCTAAATTAGAAGAAGAATCATAAACTACACTTCAAATACATAAAAAACTCCCTTATAATTGGCACATATTTAGTATATTTCCACCCCATACCATTCAAAATTACTTACCTTATGTGTTCTAATCAATAATCATAAATTTAATTTTTACCCATTGGAATATAATATTGATATATTCACTTAATAATGATTATATATTCATTCAGGATATTAAATGAGAATACCCTACACTATAAATTGGTATAATATCTATATAAAGAGTATACAAAATGAGATATTAGATGTTTTATCCCTAAAATACGTTTCTATGAATATATATGTTGTATGAAATAATGGAAAATAAAAAATAATCACTATGAAACATTAAAAAAATTAATTTATTCAATAGGAATGTTCAAGTCATTAAAATACTAGGAATGGATATTAGTAAGTATATTTTATGTTATTATTTTTATTATACATTTAGAATTTTTTTATTACATTAAAATACTTGTTGTTCTTGGTGTATCAATATTAGATTAACATGAATTTGATAGTAATTTAGAAAATAATTTATTTATTGGAAAAGAGTAAAAATAATAATTTCATAGGAAACTATAAATTTTATTATACAATATTTCATTGAAAATCATTAAAACAATTAATATAAAAAATATAAATTATAATTTTAAATTAATAGTTCTAAATCTATTTATTGATAAATAAATATCATGCATAACATTTTACAATATTTAGGTATTTCTATAATGAAAATAATTTTTCATCTATTTTTTTTTATGATTTTAAAAATATTATATTAGGTTCTCGAACTTTTTTAATGTCAAATGAATCATATTTTAATAATAATAAAAGTTCTAATATCAATATAATTAATAAAATATTAATTGTATATAAATGAAAATTCATATGCTTTAAAATAAATTATTTTTCTAAAAATTGTTATTTTGAGTTACCTACGTTAATGTTAAAAAATTAATTATAAGGAAAAAATGAAATTTTATTTGATAGAATTTAATTAATATTTAGAAAAAATATGTTCAAATTATCTAATAAGGATCATTTTATTTTTATAAATAAAAAATAAATCGGTTTGGTAAAAATTACATATGTCTGTAAATATATGAAATAGTAAAATTAACAAATATAAATGTAAATAATTTAAAAAAATGATTAAAAAGTGGGTAATGTTGTGGTTGAGAAATTATATCATTTACGCCTTCTAAAACTCTATTATTTTTAAAATTTTATTCTCATTCAATGTGAAACATGTTCCTTATTTTAATTAAAGACTTTTATGATAAATAAATTTATTTTTATTAATAAATAAGAGGATCCACCAACCATTCACCCCACTACACATACAAATACAGTTAATATAATTTCTTAATATACCCAAGTTTCTCTCCAATCCTCTCCACATATCCCAAAACATAATTCCATTTGACATGGTCTCACTGACGTTCTATCTGTTGGTAACCAAATTATAAAATACAAAGCAAAATGTTATGTTTCTTATCACACCTTGTTATGTATTTTAGATATATACCTCCAAAAACCTCCTTATAGATGATTTTATGATATCAAATATATTAGAGATACTCTTAATTTTCTATAATAATGTATTATCATGCTTATAAATTTCTCCAAAACCATTCTAAAAGTAAAGACAACGTCATGTGTACATGCAGACTACTGCCTCTAGGTGATGTTTTTTTACATTCCTTTTCAACACAAAAAGTGGTTGTAGTAAAAAATATATGTAATTTATAAAAAATTAATTTTATAATCCATTTAAATTTTATAATTAAAATAATATTTATTCCATTATGGATATTAACAATAAATTTTTACATTATATTAAACTCTTAAAAAGGTCATATCAAATTACCATTTCAATTTTTTTGGAAATCCATTAAAACTCTGTTTATATTTTTGAATTATGTTCTATTTTATTCTTAAAGGAAATAATAATCTAAAAAGAAGATATTATGTTTATATTATATAACACTTTTCCTTTGTTATAATACCAAGAATTATTATTTTAAATTGACTAAAGTACTTCGAGTAACTGGTATAATTGGAAAAATGTAATAAATTTGATATACATTATTAAAAATACACCTTATAAATATAAAGATTGATATTGAAGTTTATTGGTAATGTTTTAAACAAAACTAATTTTTTTATTCACGTTGTTATGTAATAGTGAAACGTTCTTTTGGACATAAGATAATGGATCTTCCAAACAACCTTCATGAAAGGTTGGATTAGAAGTTTCATCCATTTCACCAATTTATTAAATATTAACCACATCTAACTATTATATTTTCTACCTATTTCCACACACATATATATTCCAAATAAAATATACCTTTACTTACTATGTTGTAAAAAACGTTTATCTTTGAAATTACTACTTTTATGTACACCCAGTTTAAGTGAACATTCTTATTTTTTTCTCTAGTCGAGTATCACCTCTGTTAAAAAAAATTAATCCCATAAAAAGCACAATTAATATTAATTAATGTGTATAGAACCATCTTGGTGTTGTTCTTTAGTCATATAAAACATTAATTCCTTATATTCTTGAAAAATATCTCTATCATATTTCAAAAACCATCATCGAAGTCACAGATTTTTCTTTTTTAATCAACACAAATCTCTATAATATCTATATTAGAATACAATGATCAATTAATATGTTTTTTTAAATTTTAAAATTCAAAATTATTTAATTTTTTTCACTAGGGAAACTTATGATTTAACCTTCAATTATTCCTTAAAAAGAAATTATGAAAACATCTTACTTTTTATGTGCTTAATCATGATTTAGCTTTTTCTATGATATATTCAATATATGTGAAATTCATAGGTAGGATTTTAATTTATTATATGGGTTGGAAAATAATTATATATCTCTCTAATGAATTGGTAAATTATCTATATCTCATGAGATGTTATGTAATGTATTAAGACATGAACAAAGTCAACTATGTGTCATTGTCAACTTTATATTGATGGCCTTTGGAGTCATCACTAAATTATGTTTATGACATCATGTATTATTTTGTTTCCTAAATTTTTGGATCTTATAATAACATTTAATATTAATTTTATGCATGATTACTATAATCTTCATTTTGATATCATTTTATGTCTCCTCACTCTCATGTTATGAATTATTTCCATGTGTATTTGATTACTAGGTTTTCTAGATAACCTATTTCCTAATTTATTTACCAAAGGATTTTGAATGTTTTTCTGGAAGATCAATATTTTTTAGGAGCACTATATTGAGTTTTAAATACATAATTTTTTTATGTTTAAGGTTATATATTTTTATTGTAAATAACTCAAATAAACAAGTCCTCTATATCCCTCCATTGTAATTGTTGAAAAACATTTTTAAGAATCAAGAATTAATATATATTTATTTCCTGGCTCAATGTAGTTGTTATCAATGGATAACCTTTTTATTTCTAGATAAAAGGATAAAAACATTAGACAAAATCCTAAGTATTTTTATATTATCACATCCGCATATTATTTTAATTTTTGGGGAAGGTGGTTTTCAAATAATATATATCCATATATAGTTACTGTAAATTATAATTCATCTCTAGAATAGTTATACTTTGGGGTAATAACACTTAATTGTCAATGATGTATATTAGATAATATTTGACTTGTTTCTCAAAAAGTACTTCCCAATATAAACCTTGACTGAAACCCTAGTTTGATATGATTTTCATAATTCAAATATTTTTTTAAAACATTATGATTATTTTAATCTTTTTTTACTCATCGTATTGTGGTGATTGAATAAAATGGAAAAATAGAAAAGGATGATGTATATTGAAACATAGATATTCAAAATTTATGTTCTAGAAAAGAATATATGAGTTAATTATAGTTATATTATGTCTTATGTTATATATATTTATTAACCAGGGAATTAATATAAAAAATTTATTTTATTTTAGAAAATTTTGGGATGTTGGAGGAATCATGTTGAAAACACATGAAATTGTTAATGGGATAGATACCCTAATGAAATTCCATTCGTGATAGGAGAAATATCTTAATACATAATGGTGATACTGTAACAATTGACATAATTTAACAAATATTGTCTTAAATCATATGTAATTCCATCCAAGAGATTATTTCATTGGTTATTCAATTAAAAATCAGAGAAATATAACTTCTACTTTCTCTTATGATACCATAATAATTTAATAATGGAATATATCGATTGAGAAGATATTTTTTTCCCAAGAATCCTGTGATAAATTTGATGTCATAATAGCTACTTTACGCATTAAGAGAGAAATTGGTATGTGGTAGAGAAAGATATTGAGTATAAAACCTATATAAGGAATATATTCTTTTGGGTTTCATAAATTAAAAATGATATTTATTAATAAATATCCCTCAAAATATCCATCTTAAAATATATAGGGTGTTTTTTAACCCAACAAAAAGGTATTATAATATATCATATCTTATGATAAGATCATCACAAGCCCTTCTTTATGGGTATGTTTTTTTATCACTATCATGGAAAGTTAAATTTTAGACTTTTGTAGTGTGGTAAACCCAAGGATATAAATAGATTTATAAATTTAGTACTTTTATAAGAATTATATTTTTTACTAAGGTTCCCTAAATTTTTAGAAGTAAATTGGTGATACTTATTATTCATATAGGTCTAGAGATAAAAAGTGGTGAATTCAGTTTACTCTAGTGAATAAAAGGATAAGACTCATGATAGTAAAATATAAAATATTACAAATGTAAAATTTGTGGAAATAATAATCCATAAAACAATATTAAGAGGTTATGTACGTTTTTCCTTTTTGGAGATGATGAGCACCAATCAAGTTTATATTGATGTTGGATAAATAATCCCACTGAAATCTAGGTCAATCCTCTTACTATTGTCCATAGTTTCCACTTCATTGATACTAGACACTATTCAAACCAATGCACAATGCCAAGATTTGTCGAAGAGAACAAATGGAAACAATACTCAAGAGCATTATACAGTCAAAGAGATTATATTGTTACAATTATTCAGATCTATAATGATAATAATGTAGTGATAGCTAGAAAAGTTATTAATTGAAGAATAATGAATGTAATATTTGGTTATTATTCTTCCAACTCCTTCATATTGTGAATTTTTAAAAGAACTATTCAATGATGATCATAAAATATAGTTATTATATTTAATGTCAAAACTACTAATAGATAAAAAATTCATCTCAAGTACATAACTCATCCCCGGTTTATATTTAGGTGATTAATCCCCCAATGGTCATCATCTTGATTCCATCAACGAAATTTGACTCTAATTGATTAGTTGAAATTATTTCCTTATATAAATCCCATATCAATAGAAAAGAGATGAAAATAATATTGTATATCCTAGATTTGTGATTAATTATATAAACATGTGTAGTGGAGGATGAATTGAGTAAATAATTTCATGTCCCATCTTAGTGGGGCTCAGGTTGTGACTCCCCAAATGAGCCTCCAATATATCTAGGGCTAGTAACTAGAACTGCCTAGGAATATAACTAACACAAGAGGCATTTACTAAGTACCAGTACACACGCATTGATCTCCAAGAACAAAAAAAGATAAAATGTAAAAAAACTACAAAACAAACAATTCTTTCATTAATTTATATCCCACAACCATAGAATTATATGAAGTAAAGGAATTTAAATAGGGGGAAATTTTCCACTATAAAGAGTCTACAACACAATTCCAAGCTGGATGTAATGGAATTGGGGCTGCAATGTGAAAGCAATAGGAACACACCTCAGTCTGTATGGTCTCACTAAGTATTGTATGGTCCCAGCCTGTCTGGGTATCATTCAAAATGTCAACTCTTTTCACAAGACATGACATGTATGGGAAAAGACCAAGTAGATGTGAGTATAACAATAATCAATAGGAACCCCTGAAAAAACAATTTAACATATAAAAATTTTAAATACAGTCAGATCTACATATGTATATGTCTTCAATACTTATAATAATTATATCTCGATATACTAAATCTAAGACATAGTGAATATTAGTAAGAAAAAAATAGTATACCATCCCTAGGAATCTAGTTCTACATGACCACAACTCATTCATCTGAGAAAACACACCCATGAGTCTAATAAAACTGATGACAGTCATCCGAGAAGAAATGCTCGTCAGCTCTCATCATGAGAGAGAATTCCTCCTAAAAATTTGAAGAGGATATGATAAATAGTTGAGGATTACCACAAAGGACATGGGGTGATACCAACAAACTAAATATATATAAAACTGGTATGTAGAGGATCATCGACCGCATATTTTTTGTCACATCGATACTAAGAACTCAATCTACGGAATAATGACGAATAGGTAATCTCACTCTAGGCCTCTCAGAGGTATTCTAAAGGCTCAATCCATGAATTCATACGGAATGGATCATTGTTCTAGGAGTATAATATTATTCAATACAAACCTTATTGGAATGGATAAGCATAACAAACCATGAAAAAACATTCCCACGTAACAGAGGACGACAAATCTAATCCATGTAGAAAAGACTACACTATGTTTAGAGGGTTTAAACACTATATCTCTTTACCTCAAATCCTTTCTGTGTAAATTTCCTTTCTCATGAAACCTTGTATGTGTATTAGTACACACCATGTAAGCATCCTTTGTACTCTACCCATCTTCCAATACACAGCTCAGCCCATGTACTTGGTCTAACCCAAGTATGTGTAATGGAGTACACATTGTGTTTTAATATCGTTTACTCCACCCAATACTTATGTACTTCCCAAGGTACATTTTAAGTTAACCAGGGGAGAAAACTTGTCGTGTGATAAGGCTCACAACTTGTGTGAAATTTTACTCTTTCCTGAAAACCCCACCTGCTGCACGTGGGCCCCACACGGTGAGTAGATATTGTATACATGTCGTGTTCTCCAGGATTTTCTAGAATCTTTATTTTTTTCCTTCTCAAACCTCATATGACCTTCTAGGCTCTATTACATCAACCTGCATGCCCTGAAACCCAATATCTTTCCTCGTCGAGTCATAAGAGCACTAAATCAACAAGATTCAAGCCTTCGATCCACTCATGAAATGAGATCATCCTCATTCTTCATTGTGCATCGAAGAACATGATGTTTGGTATAACCATTATCTGATTCATCATTGACCCCATATTTTCACCACTTCTATGTAGTTATAATCTTGAATATCCAATTTTGGATCATTACGCGACGAAGCGTGTGTGAAATGATTGATTTTTTGGTAAAACATCGAACTGTGGGATTACAAAGAATTAACAAGATTAACGGTGTATCCAGGGATAAAATTTTGAAATAAATCATAAAAAATAGACCTTGATCTATGTTCATGTGGATATAGGTTCATTTTCATTAGAATTAAAATTATAGAAACAATAATTAATAAGAAATATATTATCCCAAACCCAGATAATCATTACGCTTCCTACAAGATGATCAAATTGTGGATAGATTTTCTAGTTGATTGTTCTATGTTCATAATAGAAATCAATAATAGGGAACAAACAAGTCAAAGTACACCCCTACCTCGATTCAGTTTTATTGATGATGAAGAATATTGTGAAATCATGATCATATAATGGATCTAATGAATCTGAGGTGTGCTAATATTAGTTCCATTATCTATCACAGTTCGCATTAATAGAGAATCCTATATGCTCTCTCCAATGGCTACCCAATGTTTATAGGGTTATATAGAAAAACTTATAAATTCTACATAATAATAAATTTAATGATATTTAGTCACTGAATGAATTAAAATGAAATAAAATATTTTATTTAATTGTTTTATTCCTTTTAACACCCATGAAGACTTTTCTACAAATGACCCACATCAAAATATGTTATGTCATTAATAAGGAAAGGTATTAATTCTAAACTCAAAAGTGAACTTTGATTTCTTAATCTAGTAAACCTTTTATATATTATTTTACATTTTTAGGAAATTTGTATGCCAGTGCAATTTAATATATTCAATATATATCAAACATTTATTTTGGGCACACCTCACCTCAGAATCACATGCCCTCTTAGGAAATTCTCTCGAAAAATAATCTATATTACATAATAAAATAATAATAAAATCCACAACATTAGACTCTATCGACCATGGGTATTTACATCAAATAAAATCCAAAATAAGGGCTACTCAAAACATAGTTGGTACTAGGAATGAATCTAAGCCTCCCACTCCTATGTTCTACCCTGAATATTCTCATGCTTCCATCAGACATGAACTAAAAGGATCAATCACCCATAAAGAATCTCCTCCTCCTAATCATTGATCATTATCAAGTACTCAGGAAATTTCACTCCATCTTTGATGTCTAGTTACCCTCATTAGATTATGTGCAATGAGTCATGTTCTTACCTCCTTAATTGCAACACGTGGAACACGTCGTGTACTAGGTCTAAATATGGAGGTAGAGTTATGTGATATGCAACCTCTCTCAATCTATATATATCTGAAAAGGGAAAATGAAACTTAAAGATAGCTTTACACCCCATCCAAATATCTAAAATCCATTTTGAGGAGAAACCCATAGGAACACATGGTCTCCTTCATCGAACTCCAAATACCTATGTTGCTTATCAGTATAATTCTTCCAATGGCTATGTGAAGTCTTCATCCACTTCCATATGATTTGTACCTTCTCTGTTGTAGTTCTCACCAAATCTGGCTCCATGATTTTTATCCCTCCTAGGGAAGTCCAACATAGTGTTGACATGCAAGGTCACTAGTGAAAATCTTCAAATGGTTCTATATAAATGGTGGAAAGGTTTAAATTGTTTTATTCAATCTACACTAGTGGTAGGTGATCCTAACAACTATGTAAAAAGTCCAACATGAAAGATCATAATGTTTCCTCCAGAACCTAAATGTTTCACCCAGTTTTTCCATCATTTGGGGGTTGAAACACTATTATCAAGCATAACTAGGTCCCAAATGACTCCTATAATCCCTTCCTAAATTTGAATGTAAGGAAAGAGTCACGATCAGATAAAATTGTTAATAGAACACCCAGGAGTTGAACTATCTAGTTCCTGAAGAGCTGTCCCATTATCTCTACTAAACAACATTATCAAATATCTAGGAAGTGGTCAGATATGGTGATTCAGTTACGATCTCCCATATGTAATCTTGTCCCTAAGACATACATGGTTTTTCAATAATAAAGTCCATTGATATCCCATCCCACTTCCATTATGAATCTTGAAGGGTTGGGGTCAAACTCAGTGGAACATGGTTCTCAACATTCACTATCTAACAGGTAATTCATCGATATATTAATTCTACAACTCCATTATTCATCATAGGAAACCAAAACTAATGTCGAAGGTCTTAGTATGTGTTTTCCACATGAGGATGTACTACCAAATTAGATGTTTGAAACTCTATCAGAACCTACTCCTGCAAAGTCACTAGTACCACCATGCATCCATCGAAATAAATGTTGTGACCCCTACCTTTTTAGAATCCATAAGAAGAAATACCTAGGTATATTTGAGTATGTAGGGTTTCATGGTCGGTAAACCAAGTTGTGCCTCTATGAAACACTTTAAGAGTGTAATTGTAAAAACCATTGAATATAGGTAATGTGGTCTATCTATATCCAAAATGATTAACTATTATCAGGTCAGAATATGTGACACCTCGTTCAAAAAATGCGAGAACGGCCTCCTACAGAGGGATTCTTCGGCCATGTTCTCTATCCCAGGAGTATATACAATATCAAAGTCATAATCCTAGATAAAATCTATCAATTTCCTCTATCTCAATTTGATTTCTTTATGAGATAATGTATAATTGAAACTATTGCGATTTTAATAGATGATAAACTACTCTCTCATTAGGCAGTGTTTCCACGTATTAAAGAATAATACTACCACTTATAACTCAAGATCATTGGTCATTTATTTATTATAATTTGGTCTCAACTAGCATGAACTAGAGGCAATCTCTACTTTTATCTACCTCAGAACACAACAAATCTTGGTTCCAAATGCATCATAGAACACTACGTACTAGAATCCTTCATCAAGATATATCAACATGGGAGAGGACATTAAATGTTGACTCAACAACCAGAAATTCTACTGGTACATTTATATCCACCCAAAAGGATTCTACTTTTTCTCAAAGATATCATGGGTGATGAAACAATAGTGAAATCAGGTATGAAACTGTAGTAACATCTTTCTGTCCTATGGAATATTCTCACCTCTAGTGCATTTTTAGGTGGCTCCCTAGATAACACCTTCTCGGTCATGGAAGGGTCCATTTCTACTCCATATACTAGAATAAAATGTTCTAGAATGTGGACTAACCGAATCTAGAACCAGTACATCATGATATTTTTGTAAATGTTGTTCTCTCGGAGCATATCAAGAACAAAACTTATGTTTCTTTTGTGATCCTCCTCAGATGATGATTAAAAAAGGATATCATCTAAGAAGAATACAATAAACTAGTCTATTTAAGGTTGAATGACCTGGTTCCTGATCCCCATGAACACAATTTGGGGCATTAGTCATGCCGATTGGAATCACCAACTACTCTGAGTGACTATAGTGACATATGAATGCCATTTTTACATTATCCTCATCCTGTACTCATAGTTGGTGATAACCTGATCTATGTTCAACCTTCAAGAACATTCATGACCATATCAACTAATCAAAGAGTACATTAATACATTGTAGTGGTTATTTATGCTTCATAGTAACATGGTTCCAGTTTCGATAGTCCACGCATAACCTCATGCTCTTTCCAACATTATAGGTTAACAAAACTGTGGATTTCTAGGATAAAACACTATGTATGAAAAGGCCCTTGTTTCACAAGTCTTCTAACTACACCCTCAGCTCACAATGATTTGAAAGTGACATTTGATATGCTGGAAAAGTTATTGGGGCCATCTAGGGGTGTAGCTCAATGTATAAGTCTTCCTCTCAATGGGGATGTTACCATAGAAAATATTTGTGGAATACATCCTCATACACCAGCACCACTATATCATAATGGAGACTCATAACATCCACTACAACAAGGATTGGACTGGCCAACTAATGATTAATCAGTTGTACCCTGATATGCATGAGTCTAACCTACACTTCATGGGTTTATTTTTCACTAGAAAATAGAAATCCTTGTTCTATATATACAGGCACAATGAATCCTTCTGCTAAAAATTCAACATGAGTATGAATTGTGGATAACCAATCCATACCATGAATTTCATTGTATGGACTCAGTGTCGATACAAAGAGATCCCAACCGAAACTCTCAACACCAATAGTTAAATCACATGTTAGGAAGACGTTCATGATCACTGATTATTTTATAGTAGGAATCTCCTATCCAAATATTTGAGTTAATGATTGACGAAGATTCTCTATTTATTGAACAAGAATTGTACAGATAAAGGAATGTCTACCATTGGTGTCTAGCAGTACTTAAATGTTTTTTAGAAAGACATAAATCATGCCACTAATCATTCTGGAATAATCTATGTTGTATGCTATGACTTTATATCATATTCGACCCTACATACCTTCCTACTCCTACCATTTTCTCTTTCTCTCTTCCTCTATGTACCATTTATATTCTCTCTGTAATCTGTATAGTGATTTGGACAATATCAGTTGAGATGTCCCCTACCATCACATGAGTAGAAATGTATATATCTAGGCTGAATGGATACACCATATGATCCTTGGGCTTCAAATCCTCTATCATGGAACCTCCTCCTGAAACTTCTCACATGCATACATCACTTGTATTGATGTAGGATCCAATCTGATGGGGTCTCTGCACCACCATTCTAACTACTAATAACTACAGGCTATAACTACTAATCCAATGAAATCTCGACCAAAAATCCATCCTCTATAACTACATAACATTTTTAATTCATTATAGGGATAACAATGTCTTAGATGTCTCTTTACAGACCACATTCAATGTTATGATCCCTAAAAAAATCTCGAACAATACCCATAGAGTACATTGAATGGTTGGTAAACCATGATGAACACTCATCCACTATCATGATTCCATTCTAGATCTACACACGCTTCTACATTCATAAATACCTCATCATAGCTGATGAGAACTTCTCTATGAAAAGGCACTCGTAATCTATCCAAGAAAGAGTTCCCTCATCATAAGACCGGGTAACTAAACCCCACCATCACCCTATAGATCCATGAAGAAATCTCTCTAACAAGAGCACAATATGATTTGCTGGTGTTCTGACTAGATGGAAAACATGGGTAACCTCTTCATGCTAGCCCAATGCTACCTGTGGGTTGGGCTCGCCAATGAACTTGAGGGGCCTCTATCACTGTAACTTGTGAAGTGAACACATCCTGTGAACCTCATCCACATGTATTATGGGTTCCACCAACATCTTTACTAGTGGTATGGATTGTAAACCACATGGAGATAACATCTAAAGAATTGGTCCTTGAATCGACGCCTCATCACAATGTGGATCTTCCTAGAGATACTCATGCAAAATAATTGCTGGTATACATTGCAGAGTCATTCTAAAAGAAAAAAAACATGTACCACAGTTAATAATTATACATTGAGACAAAGCTGATGAAGTAAATGGAAGCACAACACATTCCAATATTATGTGTGTGCCGTTGTTTCCCTTGAAACCCATGTTCTTGTGTATTGAGTCCAAAATAAGGTGATCCTGGTCCTTGTGTATGGACATGTTGGCCTCCACACCAACACTAGAGTCCATGGCATGAAATATGAACTCAAAACACTTGGCATAGTTATCCTAATCTAATACCATATACTCTTGGTCTTAAGGAATAAATGACCAACTCTAATACCACTCTATCATAACCCATCCACGTGGGACTCGTGTTGTCACTCACTAAGAATTCCATCAATAAGCTAGGGGATTAGGACTAGGGGCGAGTTGGTATATTACCAATAACGTATGCATTTCATATGTAACTATACTTATACACACATCTTCAAGCCCACAAAATTATAAAAATAAAATATAAATGATCTACTGATGCATTAATAAATCTATATGGCACAACCATGGTATGAAAAAAATGGAAAATAATCAGGGATAAGTACATAACCACTAAAAAGAGTTTATAATGGATGTACAACCTGAATGTAAAGGTACTGGGACAATTATCTAGATTTGAAGGAATACAACTGGATCTTTCCAGTCTCACTAAGAACCATCTTGTCCTGGTCTACCTATGATTCTATCAAATTTTCTATAATCTACACAATACACAACACATGTGGGAAAGTCATGTGATGGATTCAGTATAACAATACTCAGTAGGACACCCCAAAAACCCCACAAATAATATAATAAAATATAATAAAATCATGTCTACATAGGTATATCTCTATAATATATATAAAAATGATATCCAGATAAAATCAATCCAATATACACAATCTAGAGGCCAACCAAAACCACAATATACAACCCATAGGATTCCATCTCAAAAGACCCATAAAGCACTCATATATGATAACACACTACTGAGTCTAATAGAACTGATGGTGTCCATCCGAGAGGTACCACTCATCGGGTCTCGTCATGATAGAGAATACACGATGAGTAATCTAAAGTGAATATGACACACAAATGAGGATCCCTACTATGGACCTGGGGAGATACCAAAAAACTCAGTTAGGATTAACCTAGTAAGTAGAGTATTAACTCCCTCATTGTGTCAGTCACATCGATACGAAGAACTCCATATTGGCAATGAAGATGAACAGAGGATCTCAATACATGCCTCATAGAGTTATTAAAATTAATTTATCTAGGAAATCTATATGAAGTGGTCGTTTTCATAGGAGTATGAGGGGAACTCTACCAAACTTGAGGGAAAGAAAAAGGGGAATGAACTATAATGAAACATTTCCATGTAAATAAAGAAAAGGTATTTAATCCATGATGAGAATACTAAACAACATGTAAAGTGCTACATGTCATGTCCCTTAGACCAGGTTCCTACCCGTGTAAGAATCCCATGTAGTGGAGTACACGCTATGTAGGGTGTCTCTGTAGCCAACCCCTTGCCTTGTTAATTCTAAAGGTATATGAAGAGTTATCTGGGAGAGTCCAATCACTGTATGATATGGATCACATGCTGTTTGATGCTTAAATTTCTCTCAAATACTCTAGATACCGTAAAGGGGGCCCACATTTCTTGTAGATTCGGTTTACACACTAGGTTCAATCAGATATACCAGAATCCTTGGTTCTTCCTCTGCTCAACAAAGCTGATCCTACATCCTCTGATCCATCAACCATCATTCCATGAATCTCATGATCCAGCATCATCAAGTAATTCCAAAAAAAAATAATCAATATGATTCAAGCCTCATATCCTCTAGGAAAATGATATCATCTTTATACTTCATTACATTACAAAGATCATAAAATTAGATATCAACCATCGTCTGATTCATTTCCACTCCCTTTATTACACTAACCATATGTCGTTTTGATCCCAGATCTATGATTTTGGATCAGTGGGCCATGAAATGACAGTGAAATGATTGATCATTTGGTAAAATATCCATCCTTGGGCCAACAAAGAATTACCAAGATGAATAGGGAATTAGGAGAGAATTGCATAAAATTAATCATGAGGAATGGACCTCAATCAATGGTATTGTCGATATAGATTCATTATTATTAGAATTACAATATAAAACTCAACAATTATTCACAATTAAATTCTAACGAACCCTTAGAATAAAAACCCATCATATAATACTATCAAACCATTGATTAAATTGTTAATTGACCGATCCAAGTTCATCATAGAAATCAATAATGGGAAAAAAATGTATGGCTTACTTTGATTTGGTAAAATAAGTTATGAAGAATGATGTGGCATCATTTCAATTGACCTGATCCATTGAAACAGATGTGAGTTGATCTTTGATCCATGATCTATCACCATTATCATAGTGAAAGAATTTTCAAAGCTCTCTCCAATGGATATTCAACATTTCTAAGGTTATGCGGATGACCCTTGAAATTATGTATAAAAAATAAATATTAATTTTGTTAGTCTCTATGTAAACTAAAATGAAATAAAATAATTTTATTAAATTACTTTATTCATTTCAGGGCTCATGATGATTTTTCTAACAACATCCTCCACCGACAAATGTTAATTCCCACCTAGGGTAAAACCCATATACCGAAATAAAAAGTGACCATAAATATCTGATTTTTTAAACCATTTAGATGTCATTAAGATTTTTTAGGAAAACTATGTACGCATGATATTTAATATTTTTAAAATATTTCAAAAATTTATTCCTGACACACAGAGCCTCATAACAACACTCTAAATCAGATCCTAGTCTCAAAACATGAACCATATAATATCTAAAAATAATAAGTTGGACATCTGACACATTACATAGTATTTTCTTCAGGATAATTGATATTATTGTCTTATGAGAAACATTATCTAACTTAAATGATTTAATAAATGGATAGTAAAAATCTTAAATGCATGCCGATTATAAGTTCTTATGTTGATTTCATTAATGAATAATTTCATAGACAATCTCATAATCAAGTTTTAGACTTATTAATGGATCATATCGCTATATACATTCTGATATCCAATAATACATAGATAATAGACCCCATTGAATTAGATAAAATAAATATAAATTTTTAAGAACATTTATACTAGGGTTTAAAATTCATGATTATTTTATAATTAGTCGAATCAATTCAATGTTCCACAATAATGCACGGGTCAATGTGTCTATATTTTGATTATTTTGAACTCAACATGACCATGACAATGAAATATTACCCACTTTCGTGGATTGATGAAATATTTGATCAATTACATGGTCCCCAATGATTCTCTAATGTGGAAATGCATCGAGATATCATTATTTGAAGGTGATAATGGTGGATAATCCAAATAGTTCCATTAATACAAGTTATGGTCTCTATGAGTTCATATTCATGAAATTTTGAATAGAAAATTCTCTACTAATCTTCATGGACATAATAAATATATCCTTTAGATACTACCAATATAATATTTTTGGTATTCACTACAGATGATATTATTATATAATCCTGAATCATGGTGGTGAATGAGGTGCATTTAAATAATCTACGTAATACATTTATGATGGAGAAGTTATAAGATGATTTTAGTAAATATGAATTTTTGATGGAGTGTGCTGAGTTCTTAAGGCATGTTATCACATGGATGTGTACATCTATAGACTCTTCGAATACTAAGGTTGTTATGGATTTTAATAGAACATTCACATTGAGAGATATTATTATTTTCCATGCATTGGAAGGTAACTATCCAAAATTTAAGGTAAACTTAACAATATTTTCATGAAAAATAGACAAGGTTACTCAGATGGGAGTGAATTATATATAGATAAATGATGTGAATAGACCATTAAGGTGCTAAAGAAGAGGATAACCACAAAACCATTATTCATCATAACCACTGGTAAAAAATGATTTTTAATCTATATTGATTCATCAAAAAATGTATTGGGTTGTATAGTAAGGAAAATTGTAATGTGATAACATATTCCTCAAGATATGTCAATGTTAATGAACAAAACTATCTAACACATGATCTTCAATTTTATAAAGTAATCTCCATGTGGAAAATTTTGATGAATTATCTCAAAAAAGGGATGTTTAGTACATATATGGATCAAAAAACATTGAAATGCATATTCACAACGAAGTATCTCTACTTGAGAGAATGAAGTTTGTTGGATCTGATCAAGGATTATGATTTCTCAATCCAATACTATCTCTGGAAGAAAAATAAAGTGGAAATGGTCTAATTGAGGAATATCATGTAACTCTTTCTATAATGAGGGTTGAGAAGGATCTAATCGTCATGTAAATGAAAATTTTGGAAAAGGGAATCATAATAATTGCCACATCATCCAACATTTCTCAAATAATTGTTAAACCTTCACTACTTGAGATGAGTATGAAATATCAAATGCTTGATATTGAGATATATAATAATGATTATGTTAAGATGAAGTAAAAAAATCAATGTTTTGGAATGATATATAATAATTTATGGTATTTTTAAAATGGATTTTATTTCTATCCTATAAATAGATTCAAAAGAACTACTATCTGATCCTCATGGATCTTTATTCTTTATCCACCCATAATATTTGAAAATGTATATAGATCACGTCAAACAGTTTATGTGAGACAATATAAATAATGAAATTGAAAAATATAATTCAAATTTCTGGATTTTAACATAGTTAATGTCTGAGGGGACAATTTAAAAAGGTATTATAAAATCATTTCCCAAATAAACATCGAAGTGGGAAAACATCACACCATGTATTTTCATGGGTCTTCAAAATATGTCATAAGGAACAATGATATATTTGTTATGGTGGATTATCATACAAATACTACACTCCTCATATCCATTCTATAATAATTCTCACTAAATCCCCATAAAATTATATATATTAGAAAAGTGGTGAGTATTTAAAGAAAACAACTACTAATTGCATTTGATCGAGATTTTAGGTACACCTTAATGTTCTCGAAGACTCATCTGCATTCTATAAAAAATAATTCAAAAAATTAATTTTGTATCATCCAAAAAGTAATGTTAAATATTAAAATACTATTTATCTAATAAATTATATGATCAGATCATTTTTTATGGATTTGAGTGGCGTATGGGACAAACATCACCCACTAATTGTGTTCTCTTTCAATAAAAGTCTCCAGTTAAGATTCCAAAATATTCCATGTGAATCCTTTATGAGAAGATGTGTAAAAATATATATTCTGAGATCATGTGGGAGAAAAACATTTGACAGAACCTAAGATGTTCGAAGAAATTTCAAATAAGTTCCATACCATTCAATATTAAATCAAAATCATTGAATACAAAACTAACGATTATAATGATAACCATCAAAAACACCTATTTTGTAGGTTTGTGATAAGGAGCCTCTTCATATATCATCTTGAAAGAGAGTTATGATGATGGGGAAGGAGGTTAAGTGAATTATTAGAATTATAATCCCATATAGATTCGTGATCATATTAGATAATTGGTATATCGACTAGGACTCACAAGAAACTGTTACAAAATTTCATCTTTCCATACTTAGGATATATAAACTGGATCTACCATATCTATTATTTTTATTTTTTGTATATTTAAACGAATGATCTACTATTTGAGGATTATATAGTGATAATATTGTATAGAAGAGACAAATTTATGATAGAAAACAAACATCATTGTTAATGAACGTGGTAGAAACCATATATCTTCACAGGTAGTGTGGTGGCCTAAAGAGACCATGAAACAAAAGTACCACCATTTTTTCATCCTATTATTTTGAAAGAAATGTATAGGGAGGAATTTAATAGGGCAGAATATTATAAATAACCTAGGAAATAGTGATTATTCACACTCAATAATTTTTTTTCCATATATTATGAAATATGGAATAACAAAAAAAACCCCAAAACCCCGTGAAGATTTAATAAAATTTGGTATTTCAAACCTACTATTGTAGTAGGTAAAGTTGTTAGAATATATAGTGGCAACTAAATTTTGAATTTATGTATTTATAATATACTTTAAATTTAAATTTAATCAATTTAATTCAATTATTTATTTAGTGTATCAATATTACTATGAGTTAAATATTAGAGTATTTTCAGAAAAAATGGATTTGTTAAGGAAACATAAAAAATACAAATTTTACATAAAATTTATCACTTTTAGTATAAAATATTTTGATATAATTTATTAAAAACACTATTTACTATATATAATATATCTTATAATGTAAAATTAAGAATATTTAGGTACTATTTTTACATATTGAACTCTTAAATAACCTTTTACAAAATTTTATGATTTTTTAATGACTATTGTTTCTGTATTTTTCTCCAACTAATGTTTGCAGATTGAGGAATAATTTTATTTATATTTTTGTGTTAATTTAATATTATCATAATAATAAGAAATAATTTAAATTTAATATAATTAATTCAATTTTTAATTTTATCCAAATATAAATATTATTCCTAGAAATATTAACTTTTTTGAAATTTGGTTTTCATGTTACTTGAATTAAGGATTAAATTAATTTTTATAATCCATAGAAGTTTTATTTGAAAAACTATATTTCATATAATTACTAAATATTTTAAAATTACTAAATAATTCTCGTTTTTTACGAATGTAAATTAAATTAAATTGGTAATACATAGTTAAATCATTAAAAACAAAATTGGAAAATGTATAAATATAAGAGTAAATAACATAAAAATCTATATCAATCATGTGTGTGATTTTTTTAGGATATATCAAAAATAACACTCCCAGAAATATATTGGTGTCCACTATGTCTTCATAATCCATATAAGACATGTTCTATCATTTTATTAAAGAGTTACATATTCCTGTCAATCCATTCTAATCAATAGTGAATGTAAACACCATCCCACCACCCCACCACACATCCAAATCCCCATAAGCTCCACCCAGACACTTTCATCCAAATAACCATATTTCTATGTCAATTGTGTTTTTCCAAAAATTCCAATCTAATTATCTATAATATAGTAGCCAAAGGAGGACATCAAAATGGGAAATAAAATATTTTTCACTATACCTGGGAAATTATTTTATATTTCCACCACCCCAATCCACTTATATCCCTAAGATTATGATAAATATAGTATTATTTTTATTTTGGTCTGTTATTAAGCTACTATAAAATCAATGTTATCCCATTCCCTAAAAGCTTTTAAAAAGTGATGTCGCGGTCATATCTATATATGGACTATCAACTCCACATGATGAATTTTTTGCATTCATTTCCCATACCAACTGACATTGGTGGAGTAAAAAATTTATGAAACATATAAAAATGTTATTTAGTAAACAGTTAACATTATGTAATGATAATATTAGAAATCATTTTAGTTACAATAATAATAATAAATTATAATAAATTTAACCCCTAAAAAACATATCAAAGTACCTTTTATAATTTCAATAAATTAATGGAAATGCTATTTAACATTGTAAATAATGTGATAATGGAATTATAAGATCCATAATTATATAAAATTATTGATATTATGAAACTACGTTACAAAAAAAGATTATCTTATTCAACATATAAAATGTTTTTTATAGAAATTGACTAAAGAACATCATGTAGCAGACCTAAGTAGAAATGATGTAATAAATTGGTGATGCATTGTCATAAAATATCCTTATAAAAATAAATATTATATGTTTATTATTATGTTTTTTATAGAACATTATTTTATAATCTTGTATTTTAGATATAAGGATGGAGTGCTTTCAGACTTGAGGTACGGGATATCTTTTGAATACTTCATGACTTATTGGAAACACATTCTCTAAAATGTTTCCCTTTTATGAAATATTATTCTCATTTACATAAAATATTATTTTATTCAACTTAAATATATACCAATTGAAATATCGTTTTTATTACTAGGTTATTCACATTTTTTGTTTCCTTTAAAATTATTATTTTTTTGAAACCTATATTAATGGAACATTCCTTTTTCATGTCTCTGGAAGAAAATCCCACCATAAAATGTTTTTAAAACCAATAATGCCTTCTAAAAACCACAATAACATTGTTAAAAATCCACATGGTTCAATTCTTGTTTTATAGAAAATAATAAGTTATATACTTGTTTAAAAAGATCCTTAACTTGTTTCATAAAAATTCACAGAAGTGTTATGTATTGTATTCTGTCATATCCTAGATCTATTTCATTAAATCGCTATTTAGAAAATCATGGATCATTAATTGTTTATAGTGGTAAAATATTAACATTCAAATTTATATAATTCATTCTTCTATTGGTAATCCTTATGACTTAGAATTTACTTATTACATAATTTATAATTATATAACCCATTTCTTTCATAATGGATTTATCATGTATATTATTTAAGTATGGTTTAATATCATATAGTTAATTCTGTTATATGATTTCCAATTATGTTATAGGTGGTCGAATAATTATATTGCCTTGCACAGTATTGGGAAAATATTGATATCTCATGAGATGTCATTTATTGGATGAGGGATGAATCATATCTATAATGGGACTTAATCCATTTTAACATGATGTTATTTGGAATCACCCTAAAATTATGTATATGATTACATTTTTATATTAATTCCACCTTTTTATGATCTGGTGATATAATTACCTTATTCTATGTATCCATTCTTATGATCATCCACTTTATCATATCATGTTATGCGTCTTTACTCTCATGTTATTCTGTATTTCATAATTTATTCAAATATTTGGATTTATTGATCAACCTATTATTTACGTATTTTCACCATGATATAATATACATTTTATAATATATGTGTATCTTATGAGAAATATATATAGTTTTAAATAACAAATATTTTATTTTTTAAGATAGTGAATCTATACGTCTAACTATTCAATGGAAATGGGACCTCAATATCCTAATGAATTAATTGTTCTAAACATTCATTATGAATCATCAAATAATATGGGATTATGGTTTTCATAGTGAGAAAGAAAAAAATACCTAAAAATACATAAAATTCAACTAGATAAAGAATAAAATTATTTTTAAGAATATTATTCCCAATGAAATAATGATTCGAAGAATCATAGACCTGATATTATATCATCAAACCCTTTGTATTTTTCTCTACTAATTAAACATATAATCATTAAGTTGGTAATATGATATCCTTTAATAAATTATGATAAAAATAGTTGGTATAACTTTAATTATATTACACTTTGGAATATCTATAGTTGATGTTATTTCTACTTTTCAAAAATACATTCTTATAACTCAAATCAGCAATAGTAATGTCATGAAATATCACATTGACTATAGTCTTATTAGTTTAATAATTTCGATCATTGGATTTAACCCATGGATATGATATCTAGTTATCATAATGATCAAACCCCTTGAAATTTAAACATTGTAGTATTTGTAGTGAATTATATGGAGAATTCTATTTATTCACATAATCACCTAACTTCTTCCCATCAATCTAGAATGAAACTACACATAACCATCAATTCCAAACATAAATAATATCATGATCTTCTTAATATAATTTCCACAATGTTTTATTCCTCACATATAAAATAATAGAATACCCATATTCTTCCTTTCATTGTTATTATTAATATGGTTTCCTTTGAATTAGATGATTATTTTCTTATCAAATCCCTAAGAATAATTGGTTACTTCAATCTCTAATTCTACTAGGAGATAACATTTATCTATTTCTTTATAGATACTGATGTATCTTATAGAAAACACACCATGGGTGCTTGAGTATAATATATAAACAATTAATCCTTATTTATTTCAGGTTGGATTATAATACAAGATGTGTACCAAACAAGACATTTAAAATTAACCTCATATTAAATAATTGATTCATCAGGATTTTTCATTTAGTATATTAATTCAACATCTATATTCATATGAGGAATATAAATAATTTTTTCATTGAAATAGAACCTCAAAAAATAATCGAACACTGTAATGAAAATTTTGTATTGTTTTCGTCTATTCTAGACAGGATTTTACAATTATTCTATTTCGCCATCCAAATGAAAAATGGAAAAAATAATATTATCATGCTCTCAGAACTGGAGAATGGAAATATACTTTAAATGATACTCATTCATTTCTCAGTAATTAGTGGATCCCTTAATCCACTTAAAGAAGGACAAAATCAACTCATGAAGGAGTCAATTGTACATTGTTCCCATATTTTCTCATTTGGATGCTCTGTGTGATTCATGTTTTGATAATGTTGTGTAAGAGTCAACATAAAAAATTTCATACTGACTCTCGTAAAATTTGGTTGTTCAAGTGGAAAATCAACTCACTATTAGTCACATTTAGTGTGAACATGGTTTTTTAGGTTACATCTATTAATTAAATTCAAAATCCATTTTCTAGGAAAGAATAATCATAGTGAAAATTCACATAATCAAGAAAAACCATTTATTGGAATTCTAAATCATGACATGTTCTTTTTTAATATATGATACCGTTGAATAAACCTTGGACATCCATTTTTATCATCTTTTCTAGTTCACCATACTCATATATAAAAAATTTAATTAACTCATGAAAATCCACTATGAGGGTCTAGATAGGTATATATTATTCGGACTACTCATTAGGATCTAGGGATGATATAGTTAATAATCAATCCCCCCTATTAAATTTTTTACACCTTGGTGAATCTATTCCATAGTCACGTTATCATTCCCTTAACCATAATATATATTTGATAGGAAACCAACATAATCTCAATTCCACCAAATCATCCATAAGTTATCTGATGCATGGACAAAGTATAAGAGTTCCCATTAGTGTTTTATTATCATAATCTCTTAAACTATTTAAACACTATTCTATTACAAACTTAGGTGCAAACATATTACATATGGAAATATTAAAAAATTGTAAGTGACTATTCAATAAATTTCATAAAAATAAATCACCTTGAACAATGAAGTTTAACTATCTATGAGGACTAGATGCATTATCCAATCATTTTTGGAATTGTCTTCAACAACCATGTCAAATGTATTCTAACATATGAAACATATTATACATACCCCATTTAAAACTATTTTATTATTACTAAAGGAAGGGTAACATAATATATGATGATATTAGATGCTCAGTAAGTGTAAAACTGGGAAATATAAATACATGATTGTGTGTTAACATAACATTAATATAAGGGTATGATAATATTATATTATCATTGAAAAATCATTCCTAGTAATTCATAGTTCATAATCAAGTATTTAGGAAATGTAGTTCCTAATAAATAAATCACAGAACAAAAAAATATTATGATCCGTCAAATTAAATCATATGAAAAATAACTTATCGTATAGAGTGGAAAATAACTTGTGGAGGTATATTAATAATATCAGTCAAATGTTAAAGATACCCACATAAAATTCATCCCTTGTTATGCATCTTCTACTAACCCATGTACCTAATTTGGGCTTGGGATAAACTCTTATGTACCCTTGTTGGGATTGGGATAACCAACCATGTAACCTCTAGTGGACTTTGGATAACCCCTCATGTAGTATTTTATCTAATAATATAATGAAGTTGGTATCATCAGATCCAAAATCTATTTAGCCATAATAATCATCAAAGGATGTTTTTATTCATCAAAATACAATTTTATGATCTCTAGAATATTTGGGTAGGAAAATATCTTTTTATTTTGAATTAACATATTTACAATATTAACATTTATTTAATATATGGAAAAAAATTCACATAAAATAACCACAAAAATATTTAAAGGTTTATTCAAGTAAAATATTAGTTAATATAGCGTGAATTGTTCTTCATTTAATAAATGTTGAAACACATATTCCATTTACACATTTTGTAAAAGAGTCCTGATCTTTAATATTAAATGAGGATTCAATTTTATCCAATTTATATAAATTAAAAAATCAGTAAAAATTAATTTAACAAATAATTTTAAATTGAAAAAAAATTATTGAAAATGTATTACAAAACATGGACACGGAAGAAAAGTGATTCTCAGTCGAAGAGATAAATAATATTGGTTTTAGATACATATGATATATTGGTTTTAGGAGTATGTAGATACATGAAAGTGAAAGGATAAAAATTAATGTCAATAAATATAAATATGAGATTCAAATAAATATGATTTGTTGGAGATTGATCTTATAAATTCTTCAGTGTAAACTTCCATGCAAACAATCACAAAAAAAAGGTGACATTTCCAAATAAACCCCTTACCACATTGGTATATTTTGAACCATTACCCCCATGAATGAAATAACATTAATAAAAAAATTCCATCAATACAGATAGATTCATCATATAATATATCAAATACATAGTATATACAAGAAATTGTGAAATCCTATTTTGAATATGAAATAAGAATGATAGAAATAATATCTAGATGATAAACTCATACCTCTTGTCTAACTATATTTTTAAGTACTCTAATATATAGTATAATAAATTTAAAGGTACCAATATACAATAACAAATAAATATTGACACATATAATACCATAAATGATATACATATAAAATCTTATCAAGCATTAATAATATATCATTCATTATCATATCGTTTCGAATGGTAACTTCTTTTTTGTTTATGAATGTTAATAATTGGAAATTATCATTCATATATCATTATTGTGGTTCCAATATTTCCATAATTTTATTCATGATTTAATTATAATATATATTAATTATATACATATTTATAATCATCCTTAACTTCAATATGTAAAAATCAATTACAATATTCGTGGAGACATTAGTCCATATGTATAAGAGAAAATTGCTTTCATTTTCAAATGAATAGGTAAATAAAGATAAATGAAATTATATCATTTCATTTTAATAATTATATCATATATAACTGTTAAATATATCATTATAACCATCAATGAACGATGGTGATGGAAAATGAATCATATTTTTATCTAGAGGTAGTAGTCCATATATATGTACAAGAGATACATTCATTTCTAATTTGAGGGAATAAAGGTCGAAGATGGATATCACATAATCAAATTAAAAGCATAGAAAAATGATGAAATATGAGTCATTACTATTATTACTCTATATTTTAATAAAAAACTAAATGATTCTCCATTACCAAATTTGTGAAATATGTCTCTAAAATTGGAATTGAATTTATCTAATTCAATTTTTATTAATGGAAAAAATTATTTTAAAATAATCCCTAAAAAGGAAAAATTATTTTTATTATAAATTCATTGTAATCCTATGAATAAATTTATTCTCAATCATTACATAGTTAAAATATTTTAATAATGTGAAAAACTTTTATGGAATATCTATTAGACAAATTTCATTATCTAAATTACTAAATATTTTTTATTTTATTCATTGATATAAAATAACACTGTGCATATAAAAACAATTAAAATAAATAAATTTTAAACCATCAAATTTTTTTATCTTCATTAATAAACATTATAGAACTATTTTATTAATGATTATTCATAAATTACCAATTAATTTACCGAATAAGTGTTTTTAATAGGGACCACTATATTATTTTTATAATAGATATGAAAACCTAGAAAATTACTTTTCATTAAAAAATATGTCTTTTAGTCATGAAATTATTTAATTATTATTTCTTATGCAATCATTAGTACATCTAAACATAGGGAAAACTCTTTGTATAGATATATTCAAAATTTTCTTTATCCTATTTATATATCTCTATCCAATAAAAAAGATAGAATAATGATAATATAGTGTGATCCATTTATTCATAGAGTTTCTAGTAATAGAAACAATCAAATACTTAATTTTTTCCAAAATAATAAATATAAAATATCAGAGTGTTAAACAATAATAACTAACTTCTATGCCCTTACTTTTTTCATATTAATCTAATTTATTAAAATGATGTGATTAATGTAGAATATATTTCAAAAAATCATTTTAATATTAACCATATTAGTCATATATTCCATAAATTACATCAAAACAATGAAATTTAATTGATTATTCTAATTTTATTAAATAATGATTTGAATTAAATTTTCTTCAACATCACTTCTCTAGTTCATAGTATAATTCTATCATCAATTATTTCCTCATTAGACACATTCAAAAAATCAATGTTTTAATATTAAATATAGCCCTTCGAGCCATTTGTTTCAAAGCTATATACATAGAAATTAAATCAGGATTTTCCAACATAAAACGAATTTACATTAGTTGGAAAAAAGTGATTTGTTCATTTTGAAATTCTTATTTTCCCTATATTAGAAAACTATTATGTTTTTAAATATATCTCAAATACCTTTCACATAATAGTATATATTATTATTATTATTCTCATCATGAAAAGAAAATAATTTTACATTATGTATTGAACTATGCGTCTATACATATTTATCATATTTATATATTGCAATGTTAATTATTTTCTCCTTATTTGGGTTATCTTCCCTAGTATAATTAGATGAATCATTACGTACATTATAAATTTTTTCTGTTCTTCTTTCAATTTCATTAATATAATGCTAGCATAAAAAAAATTCTTATGATCCTTATTCATTCCTCTTCTTTCACATAAACTTTTCCTATAAAACAATTCAACATTTTTCTTGTTAATGTAAAATTAACCATTATAATATGGATTTATTCAATGAAATATACATTTTAGTTCTTTTACTTCTATTTTCATTAATTTTCCTTCTCATAAACACTTTTTAGAAGAGTACCTTATTTCTTGAGAATGTTTTTTCAAAACACTATACATTAATTTAGATAATAAATATATATCCTCCTCATATATGAGTGAATATTAATAATTTTTATTTTAATTTTCATTTAATATTTTTATTTTTTAATGCTCAAATCATACTCTAAATCACTAGTTTTTAATGACACTACATCTCATAATTTTTCTTATTATAATATTTATATTTATTTAAGAAGTAACCTTCATTTGATCCATAAAAATAAAATCTTTATTCTATTTCCTCTTAGAAATATCATATTCATTCTCATCATCATGGTGTCAACATTTCACATTCACTGACAAGAAAATATGAAATATCTAATTCAACTAAAATTTAATCATGTTAATATAATATTGAATATTTAGTTACCTCTTACGTTTATGAAATTATTTCATATAGGAGAGAAGACATTATAATACTGACATCATATTATTTACCATCTTCATATATCAAAATCCCCATATTCCATTATTTTAATCTTCTACACATATTTGAATTCAATATCTTTATCCATTGTAATTTATTATTATAAAAGATTCCCCTTTATCATTTCATAAGTAAAAAATATTGTTGTGGAAATAATAATGAGACAACTCACTAATGAATTAAAGTATAAAAAGATGTTTTTATTGCATCTAATTTATTTTTAGTGGTTCTCAATAAATTTTTAAAAATCTTAAAATATTATAATGAGTCACACAAACACATGATATTTATCACTACCATATTTTCTCTTGGTAATTATTTTTAAAATTTTCTAGTATAAAAAATATTTATATATTATAATATTTATCTATAGATATGTATCATACCGCCATCTATATATATATTTTCTTCAATAATTGTTAAATTTTTTTACCAGGTTTAATTTTTTATTTACAGTCACATTACTTTTCACTATTTTTTTAAAATGATGATAATAAGATTCAAATAATTTCATTACAATAGATCTCCAGAGCACGAGATCCTCAACCTAGATGGTGAGGTCTCTCTAAGTGCATCCACGAGACCTAGTTTCGAATCAATGTGGAGGCATAATTTTGGGAACTATATAAGTAATGTAGTAAGCACTTTAGTAGTATTGTCCGAGTACTATATCAGGAATTGTAGAAGTTACTGTATTATGTATTGTCCAGTACTGTAGTAGCAGGAACTATTCACCTTGGGCCACTGGTTTGTACTTGGAGTCGATAAGGCCTTCGAGCCATCCAAACCTTCTGGTCAATAAGGGTTTCGGTCCATCTCAAGGACTTCAGGCCACCTCACGGCCTTCAGGGCCACCTGCTATGTAGATGGACTGATAAATTATACAAGGAACTAGCTGGCCAAACATCTATGAAAAGGTGGAGAAAGATGCAGATGCTAGGGAGCGGTTATTTTACATAGTCATAGTCTGTATTATTTAACTAAGACCTATGAGTCCTCTAATGTCTCCAATCCTATGGACAATGTAATCTCTCTGCCTATGGGCCTTGTAAGGGTTCCCCCTCATCCCTTTAAAGGAGGGTTATCAAAATATCAGTGAAAAAATGAAGGCCTTTTGGATATTCAAGAATAGATCTCCAAATTTAATTTATCACCCATTATCATAGAACAACTATTCTAAATTAGAGTAAAAAACAATGATGACATCATAAATAACCCTTTCACCTGTTGAATGTAGAATTAGATTCATCATATTTTCCATTAATGATATGTCTTTCCATCAAATGTATGCAACCCATTATTTTTTATAGTATTATGATTCTCCATCAAACTTCCCACAATGGTGTGACCATTATTAGAAATCATGTGTTAATATAATTCAACTTAATTTCCAAATGTTATTTAATATAAATTAATGATAATGGGGATTGAATCTATATTTTAAAAAACTATTTTTTCCCAAGAAAACATATGTGACTACATAATATTGAGATACCATAAATTATAAAATCAATCAGCCACTTATATCCATAAAGAAAACATCAACATAAGGTACACCATCTTTTTATGTGGTTCTCCAATAATATGTATAATGATATACTTTATCTTTTTAGATCCATTATGAGATATATCAGTATTGTAATTATCCTAATTTAATTCAAATTATTGTAGGTCCCATACATAACCCGAATATATGACTCCCAATAGAAAAGTCTCCCTTATTATCATTATTACAGATCTAAATAATATAATTTTTTTCAAAATTAGGATGTATGGGAGCATCAGTTGCATCTAGGATTTTATAACAAATATAAAATGAAATTATATTTAAGCTCTTATAAAATTCAAAAAATATTTAGATTCCCACTTTTCAGAATGTTAATATCTAGGCAGTGGAATAAGATAAAAAAATGTATTCCACCTTCCTTAAATTTTTTAATTTTTTTAATCATTTAATTATATTTAAATATTAAAAAGATCATGAATTTTTTTCAATGGTAGAAATTTAATTCTCCATTAAAACATTCATAAATACGGTATTTATATTTCAAATAAGTAAATAATAACCATTAAATTCTAAATATTTTGTCTTCGTAATTGGAATAAAATATATCTTATTTAAATCTAAAAAATTCTATATTTTCAAAAAAAATAATATATTAAAATATTTTTATTTAAATCTCTTATAAACACATATTTAATAATGCATAATCCTGTAACATTCTTTCTAAGGGTTCATACTGTCACGAACCGAATTTGGTCTCCATCAACCCAGCACCAAACCTGGCTTGAGGCAAGTCCCTAATGGTGTTACCTATCCCCACGGGCTGGAAGAAGATCCTAGGTAGCATAAAAATTCATTTGGGAATGATTTACCCTAGTTTGGATTCAAACAATAACCAAAAACAAACAATAATCCAAATCAGAGAAATTATGCCAAACATGACTTAAGAAAATTCAGAACTGAGTATATGGGTTTAAAAAATACACAAGAGGTCCAAAGGTGTATAAAATTAGTATAAAAAATAACCCAAGAGACTCAACACGACAAGGGGTCATCACCTACGAGCCGTCTCGACAACACCGCACCATTGAGAGAAACTAGCAACACGAACCGCCATCGCCCAAGGCCTTTCCTTTTCCTGTGTCAAACATGATCAGGTATACATACACCCAAATGTGTAAGATGGGTGTGATACTAAGCCCAATAGGATATCACCCAAGGATTCCATGTTATATTCATTATAAAAAAATCTTATGAGAGTTATAAGCAGAAAATGGTTGCATTTATTTCTAAAAGTGAAACTTTGTTATGAAAATAACATTCAATGGGGATAACATTAAAGAATGAGTGAATTTTAATAAAACATGAAAGATACTGGTTTTCACATCCCAAAATACTATAAGGAAAAGTTAAATACCAAAAAGGCCACGAGCACCAAGCATAGGAACACCCATAGGAACTAGTTAGTTGTGAGCCCCAAGTACCTCGTACCTCAGTGAAAGTAACCACAATAAAATTCTTTCTCATGAACGATACACTATTAGGGAGAATACCCATAAAAAATTGGTCTCCAATCATCTCTATTTGGTTTTTTAGTGTTATCAATGTCAGGCTTACTAAGTGAACCATGGTCAAAACCCCTCCGTTCACTAGCATACTAGTGCACGTTAGCCCACCTAGTTACCCGGGTGTCCCATCTTGTGCTCAAATAGTTACCACAATATACCAAAATAAATTTTCACATATAAATATCGGTTTTGGCCACAAAAATTCAAAACAGTAGCTACACATTCTTTGCACCTTTTATATAACTCAATAAACCACATGTAATTTCCATAAAAGAATTTCAAGAAAAGTAATCAAATTTTGCACATTAAATTCATTTCAAATCCCACATTTAAAACCTAATGGAGAACAATATTATACTAAACTATAAATTTCATCATCAAAACATTTTTATAATTCCAATCCATGAATTATAAAACAACACGAAGAGGCACAACATGGGTTTCACATGTAAAACACCCATTTCCACACACAATTGGCACTTAAAAATCAAATGCTTTGAAAATGCTACCCAAATCAATTTTCTAAACCAAAAAATGAAGGAGGAAAATAATGGAAACATAAATACACCAAAACAACTCATTCTACAATACCTACATATGGAATCACCTACCAAAAGAGCCGAAACCCCCAAATCCTTGTGTGTCCTTTCAACCGCACCTTCGGCGCACCGTAAGGGAGTAAGATTGAACCTAAAACCAGAGGATTGGACCCAAAAACTCAAAACTAAAACCCTAGTTATGAATCCCTAGCTTATGGACATTTGGGGATTGAATAAAAAAAGAATAAACCCTAAGAAAAAGGAGGAAGGAAGGGAACCAACTTACTTGAGAAATCTTGACGTTATTTTGAAGCTGGAGACGTTCGGTCGTACTTCGTGATGAATATGAGTTTCAAAGTTGGGGAAACGAATATGGGGGTGCGTCTGGGTTCATTGGGAACATGTGAGAGGTAGAATCACTGAAAATTAATGATAAATTAATATTTTATTAAATAATTTAAAAAACATTTTAAAACTGGAAATGGTATTTCGGGTTGGCCCAATACCTAATTTGATCACCCAAATCCAAGATGATAATGATTTTTAGGGGCCCAAATTTATTTGGTGGTTTTATTAGTTAAATTTAGGTCATTCTTGAAGTTTAATGGGTGAAAAAATATTACAAACGAAGGAGTTATTAAATAAACAGAATTTATTTTTAATATTGAAAATGCGCTCTCAGGTTGGCCCAAATTTTGAAAACACACCATTTCCTTCAAAAATGCATGAAAAACCCCAAAAAATAATATAAATTAAATGAAAAATAACTTTAAAATATGTATTTTATGTGACAATTCTCCCCACAATGAAGGACTTTCCACCCCATTAAGTCAACCCGATTCTTGATTGGAAAACAGGTTTGGGTACTCTTCCTCAACCCATGAATTTCGCACCCATGTCTTGTGTGCATCACTCCAATGTTTCCAAAGAACTCATACCACTGGAAGAGAATTTCCCCTTAGAAGTTTTTTTTGGGAGTCCACTATTCGCATTGGCCGCTCAAAAACAGATAAATCAAGCTCTATATCCAACTCCTCCCAATTCAGCACATGGGACGAATCCGGGTTGTATTTCTTCAACTGGGAGACATGGAAAATATCATGGATGGATGTCAAATGAGAAGTAAAATACAACCTATATGCCACCTTACCAATACGCTCGGTGATATCAAAAGGTCCGACATACCTCGACGTCAACTTTCAAGGCTTCCATGAGTGGCGGTGACACAAACGTGGGGCCACTTTCAGAAATACCCGGTCACCCACAGAAAAATCTAGATCTCAATGCCTCTTATTAGCATATGATTTCGGGAGACTCTGAGATGTCAATAAATGTTTCTTGATCAAATTGACCTTCTCAAATGTCTCTTTCACAAGTCTTGGTCCCAACAGTGAGGTCTCACCTACCTCATCGCAACACAGAGGAGACCGACAAGGCCGACTGTAGAGCACCTCAAATGGAGCCATTATAATAGAGGATTGGTAACAGTTATTATAAGTAAACTCAACCAATCCCAAATGGCTATCCCATGCACCTCTGAAATCCAACACTCATGTGCGAAGCATGTCCTCCAGAATCTGATTCTCCCACTCCGCCTGGCCATCCGCCTGAGGATGGTATGTCGTGATCATCTTAATTTGTGACCCCAATGCCTTCTAAAGACCTCCCCAAAACTGAGATGTAAAGCAGGGGTACCTATCAGATGCAACTGCTGATGGCACACCATGATGTCTGACCACTTCTTGAACATACAAACGGCACATCTCCTCCACCTTCGTTGGATCTCTTATCAGGATAAAGTGAGATGACTTGGTCAAACGGTCAATCACTACCCAGATAGCATTACTCCCTTGAGGTGTATGAGGAAATCCAATAATGAAGTCCATGGAGACCTCATACCACTTCAAGGTAGAAATGGGTAATGGATGAAGTAGGCCAGATGGTCTCTGATGCTCTGCTTTCACCTGCTGACAAGTGTAGCATCTCGATACAATGTCGGCTATGTCCCGTCTCATACCTGGCCACCAGAACTAGTGACGAACATTGTAATACATCTTGGTTGCACCAGGATGGACGACCAACTGAGATTGGTGTCTATCCTACATCACCACCTTTCATAAAGACAAAGGCACCATTGCACGGCCCTTGAAGCACAAGATCCTCTCAGGAGACAGAGTCCACTCATCGCTGGCTCCTTGCTCTCCTAGTGCATTTGTGCGCAGATCCCCATCAAAGTCCACTCATCACTGGACTTCCTCAATGCATGCACTGGTACCTTCCTCATCAAAGCGTCCTCCACCACATTACCCTTTCCTGGGGTATAGAAAATGTCAAAGTCAAATCCCTGCAAGTAGTCAATCCAACGGTGCTGCCTCAGATTGAGATCCTTCTAAAAGAAAATGTAGGCTAGGATCTTGTGGTCAGAATAGACCACAAATTTTTCCCCAAAGATATAGTGTCACCATGTCTTTAAATCAAGCATCACCACTGCCAACTCTAAGTCGTGAGTCAGATAATTCTTCTCCGGCGGCTGGAGCTGGTGAGAACCATAAGCCACAACATGGTCATTTTGCATGAGTACACCCCCAAGGCCCATACCTGACGCATCACAATAAACCACATAGCCCTTCCCAGACTCTAGTAAAATTAGAACATTTGTGGTGGCCAACCATCGCTTTAACTCCTCAAAGGATGCCTAACATTGTGGGCTCCATTCAAACTTCACCCCTTTCCGGGTGAGTGCGGTCATGGGGGAGGCGAGCCGCGAGAAGTCCCGGAAAAAGCACATGTAATAACCTACCAGGCCCCGAAAACTCCTGATCTCAAACACATTTCTCAGTTTTTCCCATGACATAACTTCCCTAATATTCTCAAGATCCACTGAAACCCCATGTTATGAGATGACATGCCCCAGAAACTTCACTTCCCTATTCCAGAATGTGCACTTCCAGAGTTTAGCATATAGGAGATGGTCCCGCAAGGTGCTCAAAACAACCCACATGTGGTTCTCATGATCCTCCTTAGATCCAGAATAAACAAGAATTTTGATCAGAAATTCCACTAAAAATGAGTGGAGATATTGCTGGAACACCCTATTCATGAGTGCCATGAAAACTGCCATGGCATTCGTCAATATGAAAGGCATGACTAGATACTCGAAGTAAACATACCTGATTCAGAATGTTGTCTTCTAAATGTCTACTTCTCTTACCCTGAGCTGGTGGTATCCCAAACGCAAGTTGATTTTGGATAACCACTTTTCCCCCTTCAGTTTTTCAAACAATTCATCAATCCGAGGAAAAGGGTATTTATTCTTGATGGTCACCTTATTCAATTTCCGTTAATCGATGCACAACCAGAGGGTTCCATCGGCCTTCATTGCGAATAAGACTGGGGCGGCCCAAGTAGAGACGCTCGAGAAAATGAGTCCTTTGGATTCTAAATCGTCCAGCTGTATCTTTAATTCCCTCAATTCGGTGGGGGCCATGTGATATGAGGGAAGAGTTATAGGTTGTGTTCCCAGCACCAACTCAATCGAGAACTCCATGCCTCGCTCTGGGGGTAAGCCTGAGAAATCATCTGGGAAGACTTTTGGGAACTCTTACACTACATGAGGTAAACCGCCCTGAGAGACACCACCATCATCCTCCAGTGCGAGCGATGACAACTGATAAGAAATATTCCCCAACTCAGGGAGTGGAGGTCCCGTGCGACCCGACTGAGGATCCCATTCTCAATGAAATAACTGAGGACTCCCATCCAGTTCCATAAAGCTAACTCGACCCTGATAGCAGTCAATATATGCTTGGAATCAGACCATCCAGTCCATGCTGAGGATCACATCAAACATGTCCATATCAAGGACCAAGAAATCCCACTCCATCTCGACTCCTGACACAGAGAGTGTACACGACGGGAACCTAAGACCTACTCATTTTTCTTACCTAGCGGTGTTACTATCTACATTACAATAGAATAAAGCTCGGTTGGAAGGCTCAACAAGTTCACAAGACGGATAGGTATAAATGAAACAAGGAGCACCAGTATCAAATAAAATTGTAGCTATAGAAGATGCAATCAGAATGGTACCTCCAAGAGTTGAAGGTCCTGCATCAGATCCCACTGGTGCCTGATCCACAGCGTGAAAATGTCTGGTCCCTGCCTGAGAATGGCCACCCACCTGTGGCTCTTCCATAAATTGGCTATGCCAAAAGGATGATCTAGCCCTACTGCCACGACCACCTAACCGTGATCCCCCTGGCCTTGATGGCTCAGACTGTGCTAGAACTCCCCTGGGAGGAATAGTTCATGCCCCACATTGAAGTGGGCACGCTATCACACAAAAGTGTTGCACGTGTCCCATACCTCCACACTAAAAACAGTTCTTCAGAGGATGAGGGATTGCTAGATGGATGTTCCCTCTCTTCCCACACTGGTTCCACAGGACAATCCTCTCATCTGAAGACACTAATGAAAACTGCCTGGAAGAGTTTCCTGAACTGCCACCTCCCTTCTTTCCTTGCTCTTCCCGCTTCATATTATTTTCAGCAGAACTACCAGTTTCCATAGTAGATACCCCACCAAATACCCCATACATCCCCTTTTGATCAATCTCTACCATAAAAGAATGATCAACCACCTCAGCATAAGATCCCATCATGAATAGGAAGACCTGTGAGTAAATTTTGGGTCGTAGTCCCTTATCGAATTTCCGAGCATTCAAGTACTCACTTGAAACAATATCAGGCGCCTATCACACTAACTCATCAAAACAGTTAGCATAATCCATTACTGAATGATCTCCCTGGGAAATATCCGTGAATTCTTGAGATCTGGCATAGGATAGAACCTAGGGACTATACTTCTCATTGAAGATGGCCTTAAAATCTCTCCATCTCATGTTTTCATGCTTCCCAGATTGAAGCACTTATTCCCACCGCCTACAACTGGGACCCTCTAGCTGAAAAGAGGCATATTCCTCCCGGACCTCCTCAGGTGTGTCCAGGAACTCGAACATACGCTCTAACTTCTAGATCCATTCCTCTGCCTCATGAAGTTCCTAGTTACCTCGAAAACAAGGAGGTTTATTTTTAATCAACTCTTGGGCCTTATACTTCCTGGTCCCAGACTCATCTTCTCTGGATGGATTAGGAGCCATAACCCCTCCCTTTCCCAGATCTTGGACAGCTCAGACCACCGCTTCTATCATCCTTTGATCGAGTGGTGTAGGGGTAATCTCTCCAGCTCCATCCTGTGGGTGCATGGTAGCTTGTTGGGGAGGCATGTTGATACAAAAGGCAACAGTCACAAGGAAAAAAATCAATACAATAGTTCTGAAAATTTCAGGAATAACATCATATATAAATAATCCAAACACATTACAACAGTAAAATAAACAACTACTTCACCACCCTAGATGTCCACGTGCAGTCTGCAGCCCACACGTCTCACCTAGAAGGGAAGATAAACAAAAAATTCGGACATCCTATGGTGACTCACGGTCTGTCACGAGGGGTTCGGGCCAGGCACCCTACTCATGACCAAAACTCGGAGCCCCGACTGTCATATCTCTTGTCTCTCCCGACTCATCCCAAAATAATAATATAACTCAAAAACGTTAACCCCCTCTGATACCATTTTATAAGGAACCGAATTTGGCCTCCATCAAATTGGCACTAAACCTGGATCGTGGCAAGGCCTGAAGGGCGTTCCTTATCCCCATGGGCTTTCACAAGTGCCTGGGTATCATAAAAATTCATTTCGGAATGATTTACCTGAGTTTGGATTCATAAAATTACCAAAAACAAACAATAATCAAAATCTGATAAATTATGCCAAACAAGACTTAATAAAATTCATAACTGAGTATATGGGTTTAAACAATAAAAAATAAGTCCAAAAGTTTATAAAATTAGCAGAAAAATCATCCAAAGAGACTCCACACAATAAGGGGTCATCACCCACGAGCCGTCTCTACAACACCGCACAATTGAGAGAAACTAGAAACCCGAACCACCATCACCCAAGGCCTTGCCTTTGCCTGTGTCAAACATGATCAAGTATAATTACACCCAAAGTTGAAAGTAGGGTGTCAAACTAATCCCAATATAATTTCACCCAAGTATTCCAAGTTATAGGCATTATAAAATAAATATCTTGCGAGAGTTATAAACAGAAAATGGTAGCATTTATTTCTAAAAGTGAAACTTTCAAATGAAAACAACATTCAATGGGGATAACATTAAATAATGAGTTCATTTTAATAAAACATGAAAGATACCGGTTTTCACATCCCAAAATACCATAAGGAAAACTTAAATAACAAAAAGGCCATGGGCACCAACCATAGGAACACCCTTAGGAACTAGTTAGTTGTGATCCCCACGTACCTCGTACCTCGGTGAAATTAACCATAATAAATTTTGTTCTCATGCATGAGCCACTAGTAGGGAGCATACTCATAACCTAGTGGTCTACAATCATCTCCATTATAGTTTTTTTAGTGTTATCCATTTCAGACTTGCTAAGTGAACCATGGTCAAAACCCCTCCGTTCACAAGCGTACTAGTACACGTTAGCCCACCTAGTTACCCGGATTTCCCGTCTTGTGCCCAAATAGTTACTACATGCTACCAAAATCAATTTTCACATATAAATATCATTTCTGGTCATACAAAATCAAGGAAGTAGCTACAAATTCTTTTCACCTTTTATATAACTCAATAAACCACTTATAATTTCCATAAAAGAATTTCAAGAAAAGTAATCAAATTTCTCACATTAAATTTCTCTAAAATCCCACATTTAAAATCTAATGGAGACCAATATTATACCTAAAAAGGAATTTCAGCATCAAAACATTTTTATAAATCCAATCCATGAATTATAAAACAACACCAAGAGGCACAACATGGGCTGCACATGTAAAACACCCATTTTCACACAAAATTGGCACTTAAAAATCCACCGCTTTGAAAATGATATCCAAATAAATTTTCTCAATCAAAATAATGAAGGATGAGCATAATGGAAACATAAATACAACAAGCCAACTCATTCTACAATACCTACATATGGAATCACCTACCAAAAGAGTTGAAACCTCCAGATCCATGTGCGTCACTTCAACCGCAGCTTCGCCACTTCGCAAGGGAGTAAGATTGAAAATAAAATCAGAGTATTGGACCAATAAACTCAAAATTAAACCCTAGGTATGATTCCCTAGCTTCTGGAAATTTGGGGATTCAATGAAAAAATAAGAAACCCTAAGAAAAAGGGAGGAGGAAGGAAGGGAACCAACTTACTTAAGAAATCTAGACGTTTTTTAGCTGGAGAAGTTCGGCCATAATTCGTGATGAATTCAAGCATCAAAGAGGGGAAAACGAATATGGGGGTGAATCTGGGTTACATGGGAACATTTTAGAGGTGGAAGAACCGAAAAAGGATAAAAATTAATATTTTATGAAATATTTAAGACATTTTAAAACTGGAAATGGGCTTTTGGGTTGGCCCAACACCTAATTTGATCACCCAAATCCAAGATGCTAATGATTTTTTAGGGGCCCAAATTTATTTGGTGGGTTGAATAGTTAAATTTAGGTCATTTTGGAAGTTTAATGGGTTAAAAGGATGAAAAATGTAGGAATTATTAAAGAAACAAAATTTATTTTAAAAACTAGAAATGGGCTCTCAGGTTAGCCCAAATTTTGAAAACCCACCATTTCCTTCAAAAATACATGGAAAACCCCCAAAACAAAGTAATAATGTAAATTAAATGAAACATATCTTTAAAATATGTCATGTATGTGACACATACTCACCTAAAAAAATATTTTTTTTTCAATGGTTAGTTGCAATTTGATATACCCATGTCCTAGTATTACCATCATAATAATCATCTGGAAACATATATTATCACTCATCATCATGATATCTATTCAATGAAAAAAAACTATTTTCATGTATAATAATATATATCACTTGAGAAATCATGTCGAGCTTTATGAGACTTCATAAGGATTTCATGTGCAAGATTGAACCAAAGGTTTCTCCCACATAGACTCTAAATATATTTCTTACAAGAAATTAAACATAGAAGTATATCTTAAAACACAACATGTTCATGTAAATTCAATCTTATGTATTCCAATAAATTTAATAATTTCATTATATAATATTATTTATAATCTTGGGCATATTATTCTAACTTTAGAAATATGGAATTATTCTTACACATTTGATGGTTACTGTAATGTATGTCAGTAATTATTCTTTGTTATATGTCGAAATTAGAACTGAAAAATCTTACACCCCTTTTAAATCATGATGAAATAAATTCCATCACCTCAATTCCTCAAAACATAATTCTATAATATATTATAATGCTTCTAAAATACTATTGAAAAAAATCATTTTGTAATTCTAGGTAATATGAAAACCAAACAATAATTAACCAATAATTATCCTAAGATACTTCAACAACGATTAAAGATTATAAAAATATAAATTTACACATAATATAAAAGGATATTTTTAGAAATGAAAATAACTTATAATATATAGATTTTATCTTAATATTATTCCACCACATGAAACATCTTGTTTAATAGATTCTCATGTTAATTAAATAGTTCAATATTATAATGAAATTCATGTATCGATTGAGTTTAAAATGTGTTAATGTTCCATTAAAATTTAAATCCATATGAAGGACTCATGATCCAATTTGTGAACTATTTTTTATGATGGTGCATCTAAATTAACTTATATTTCAAGCCAAAACCCATAATAATAAATATATCCTCTCTAATAAAATCTGAACATTAAATAAATATTTAAATGTGAGATAATTAATTATAAATATGTCAAAAATAATGTCTCATATTAATAATAAATCATTAATTCATTTTGACAAAAAAAATTCAAAACATGAATCAATTGTGTAATAATAAATTTTAACAATTTTTTAAATTATATGATCAAAATTAAAATTTTAAATAAAAACAATATTTATATCTATGCTGAGTAAATATATAATGAAATGTATGATATAAATATTTAGGAAAATATATTTTTTCCTGAATATTATTAGTGGTATTTTACTTATTAATAACCATAAAATTTAGCTCTTATCGTTATAAATTTAAAATGTCATAAATGGGGACATATGAGTTTGACATTTTTCATTTCATTAAATAAGATAAGTTTGTTTTTAAGGATATAATATATTTTTTGGAAAATTTATTGTGCATTAGAAACAAAAAAAGAAACGGTATTTTAACATATTTTTCCCTTTCAATTTCTTTTTAGATACCAATATAAAATTATAAAAAGAAAATGGGATCGTTATACCACAATATATTGAAAATGTTGCCCAATGCCTTCGTCATGGTAGTTTATAAATTCTTTTTTTTTTGAATGAAATATCAGTGATGGGTATGTTATGGAGGACTCCAATAATCTTTTATTTATTTACTATTTATTAATTTTAATTGAATTTAAAAAATATTTTATTAAAATAAAATTATTTTTTATGTGATATAATTAAATTTCAAACTATAGAGATCATAGATTAGTGTGATTTTGTATTTTGGAGAATTTAGTAAATCAAGATACGTATTCATGGGGGTTTGAGTGAGAATGAAAAGAATTTTGGGAATTAAAAATAAATAAATTAATAAAATTTCTTCCTTCATTCCAATAATATGAATGTTAATTTCCAAATTTTATTGATTATTTATTTAAATATTTGACATTCATTTTTTAGGTAACTCCACCCCATTGTCATAAGTCCAACCATGCATATTAGGGCTTAATTTCTTCCTCCATTGTTTATTAATAATTTAATTAAAATGCATGACTTTATTATTATGGACTATATTTTCACTAAATATAATGGTAATCATGTCATACACATATCTCCAGTCACCATGATTTGATGTGTTCTTTGTTACTTGGTTTTAGAATATAATAGATTATAAACCAAGTATCTGATGGTGAGTATTCCTTAGGGAGGTAATATATATATATTTATATACAAATTATATTTATATTAAAATAGAATAGAATACATAATACATTCAAACTGATTTGGAATGTGTAAATTATTTAATCATTGATATCCTAAATATAAGAAAAATATTATTCTTCTTCATTTCCTGGGTAAATGGTTATTTATAAGAATTTAGTGACATTAGACATTCCATAAAGATTAATTTGGCTGTAACTATTTAGATATAAAAGTCATTGAGTAAATTATAAGAAAAGTTTGCATCATAAAAATGGATCTATAAAGAATAAATAAGAATTAAATGGGGAATGAATATTCAAGGATAAAATAATGCATTATGTTATAAATTATAATCATATAACTATCTCATTGAATCAATAAATCATTCATAGAAGATAATGATTCTATTATTACCAAATCAGAGATATCTGATAACACTTCCCACTACACTAAGGATCTATATATTTAAGGGAACTTCCATTAACATTAATGATATAGTGATTTCCATAATGAAATGACTAACTTAATTAATATTATAAGTTTATATATGGAACAATTTGAATACATAAAATAATATTCAATAATACTTGTCTTAAAAAGGTTTTTTATTTGTAATCATTTCATGTAAATATATTTTAATAAATTTTTGTTAATAAAATGATATGGATATCATGATGAATACCAATTAATATGAAATATTACTCATATATAATATAAAACATGAAGTATATGGTAACAAAACTTGTTATTAATTTGATTTCATTGTAATAATAAAATATATCTATACAAAAGAAAAATTTATGAACATGATTCTATTTGTACCCACTAGTGAATTCATAAGATGTGTGATCAATATATGTAAATCCAGAATGGTCATGTAATATCCCAATTACAATGAATTTTCCTTTTTAATTAAATCTCATAAATTTTTTTATATAAAATAATACAAATATTTTGTTTGAAATTTTTTTCCTTATAAATGGAAGATATATTGAATTGACTCGTAAAAATGTAATGGTTGATAATAATCAATGAAAGAATACAGTGATGGGTAAATCACCTATTATTGATTTCAATTTCATAAAATCATAAATTCATAGTATATTTGATGATAGGTAATAATAGAGTTTTTTCGAGATGATATTATTTCAGAGTAATAATATTTTATTAAATAGTACAATTATAGATATTGAGTAATATAATGTTCGTAACACAAAAATAAGGTATTATTGATAAATATGGAGAATAAAAATATACAATATAATGAAAATTTAAAATAAATTATGATATATTCATTGTAAATAAAAATGAAATAATGAATAATAAGAACCCTTATATATCTCAACATTATTTCATTGAACCCAACTCTTCATAGTGTTGAAAATTTTCTTAATGGGTGGGAGAAGTCACTAAGTGAGATATTAAGTGAAACCTTAAGGAGATAACTATATTTTATTTGAGGATATTTATATCTGGATGTGGTTATTTGGAGGTCATATTTATGAAAAATAAAATATAGCACAATTTACATATTTTGATATCTTTATATTTTATGAAATAAATTATTTTAAATTAACATATTAACTAATAAATTCATCCAATAATCATAAAATAATTTTTCATAAAGATTTATTTAATTAAAATTAATAAAAAAAACTTTCATACAAAATAAAACACTTGAACCACATTTTTCTCTATTCACATCCATATTCTTCAATTTATTAGAACATACAAAACACCCCTCTTAACCTAATTTTAATGTCATTATTCACAAAATTTTGAAAATTTTATTTTAAAAAATATTTATCTTTATGAAATTTAATTGTTATATTCTTCATTTAAGTTACATGAAATTGAATTTCTTTATGAATATGTTACTTCTTTTATTATTAATTAAACACATTATTTAATTATAAATAAATATTTTTTCATATTATGATGATGTTCATATTCATGGTATTTTTAGGGACAAAATCCCATCATATTTAAAAATTATATTTATGTTATTTATCTATGTTTATTATATCATTGGAATTTTATGAATCTAATACTATGAATTTATCCATCATTTGAAATTTTTATCTAATAAATAAATAGAAAACATTCCATTAATTATAATTCCCCCCAATAGATAAGTAATTCCACACTCAAACAATAAATTTGGATATTTAATTATCATCTCTTCCTCATGAACCCATGTCGCTTCTTCAATATTTTGATTCTTCTAAAAAACATCCCAACATGACACAACAAATTTCACAACACATAAATTTTATTGGGAATATTATTAATTGTATATCCATCATATGATATGATAGGTTCTAGATAGAAATTATTAATACTATTAACATCAGTTGTCTCTTCTTTTTTCTTCATTAATAGTGAGTCATTTAATATGTTATAAATTTTGGAGGGTTCAGATATCATATCTAATAAATATGAAAGATAAATTGTATGCTCAAATATCTAATAATATAAATTTTCCATCTATATATATTTAAAATTTCCTTTTACATATCATTCCCCTCTATGGTAATATTATTAAGACATTATGGTCTATAACATTAATTATACGTCCTGTATTTGGGTATTATCATTACATTTTTAAGGAAATTTTGTTAATTTAATGTTTTATTATATTACCTAGACCTTGTAGAATGTATAATAAAAATATTATTCTCTAACTCCATAATACTTATAATTCAATTTAATTTCCTTTAAAAACACCACAAGTCTCTTGGAATTTCACGTTAATCATTATTCAAAATAAAAGATAGTGGTTAATGATATACCATAATTTTGAATCATATCATTAATGTATAGTTGTGTATAATTATTGAAAATGTTATAATGACTCATCAAATTGATTATTATTTTAAGGATGACTTATCATATAGGGCAGACCCTAGGTCATCTCTTAAGTAGTTTTGATAGGTTTATAGTTTTCATTTTCTGATAAAAAGTACTTAAAGGGGTGATATTGAAATCAGTTTATATAGAATAACTTAACTTAAAGATTTTTATAGTTGACAAACCATGTTTATTTTAAAAAATATGAGACAAAGAGTTCATTGTGATTTCACTACCCACATTTCATGTTTATTGTTCTTATATATTCATTTATGTTTGGGGTAATTATTTGTTTGAAATTAATTGGAATACCGATAAGTTCATAAGCCATTATTTCAATGCTTGAGAAACCAAACCTAGAAATAACAATATTATTTTCCTGGTTCGAAACATATTCATGTAATAAGAGCATCCAAATAATGTTAAAAACTCAAGAAAGTGGGGAAGAAAATTATTCTTCTATTGTCCAATTGGAACAACACAATTCACACACTCAAAACCTCACATTGATCGGTTAAATATTAAGAGAAAATCAATCACATGCCTCAGAACAAGCATTAAAATAATATATAATTTAAGATTCATGTAATGAAAAGTTTTAACACCCTAATCAATTGAAACAAGAAGCTAATATATACATCAAAACTCCCTTGATATGTGCCAACCTCCCTCACAAAAAATACCAACCATTTAGCTCGACCTTCGGAGGAGGAGGAAGCTCATGTGGAACTCCTTCTTCATTTTTACTCTCCATGTGAGGATATGGAGATCTAAAACCTCTGAGAGGATTAATAGACTTCTCTAGAAATTCAATTTGAAATCACATCAATCTCTTGGTCTAACATACAAAGGAGGATCCCATGGTTCTATTTTAAAGGAAAATTGGATGGTGGTTTTGAGTACCCTAGTTTTGAGAAACAACATGGACGATAGTTTTCTTTGGCCATATAGTCTTATATCTCATTTGAAAAAAAAAAGAAAATTTCTAGCACCACCTCAGGAATATCTACACCAAAATATTTGCACAATTTGTACAATCACAACTTGATATATTGATAGAACACTGCACACCCCATTTGACATCGTGCAGATTCAGTGTGTGGACAGATCAGGTCGGTTGGGACACTAGATGGACAACTGAGTCCTGCCCTCCATCAAAAAAATGTACATTATTTCATTCTGGACCGTCCTACACATGTTCAGCCCATATGGTTTCTTGTTTCATAAGAAGTCCGCGGATGAGTTCATGAGTGTTCATGGATCCTGTGCAGTTTGGCCCATTTTTCTTGGACATCTTCATGGGTCCTCAAAATCACCTCCACATAAAATTTAATTATCAAAAGAAATAACATTTTTATTTTTAATATTAATAGACACAAATTAATTTAATAAAATATGAAGTTCAATTTTTAATTTTTTTATAATTTTCAATACCCAACTATTTTAGCACAGTAGTGTAAGGATGGAAATGAAATTGGGAATTGTGGTATGATCACACCGCCACACCTAAACATTTACACTCCTAGGAAAAGTCTTATATCCTAACCACGTATCATTCCTAAATTAATGGTGAAAAAAGTTCTATAATTCTTCTCAATTTATATTCATCATGTCTTATTTATGAAGTCCATTTTCTTGTCATTTTTATTCTCTGACATTCTAATTTCTTCAACTTCATTTGTTCACCCAAGGAACATGTCACAACCTTTCTCAATTGAAAATTTTCCATCTTCACTCAGAGAACATATGAATGGTGAGTTATTATCTTTTCCCATAGTTCATGATTTCATAGCATATTCATGCCATGATTCCTTGTTCTCTAATGTCAGAAACATGTGTTCTACTCAAGAGGAAATCCAAGAGGTTGTTCATAGGTTGAAGGGTTCGTAGGATTGAAGGTATAAAAAATATAAGGTATAAGGGGAGTGTTTAATATCTTATGTACCAAATATTTCAAAATTTAGAAAATGATAAAAAAATGAATGTACACTATCATCCACTCACTAAGTGTATCACTTCCAACTCACTATCGTCATTGTCTAATTGTGTGGGTCACAGCCGATCAGTGAATAAGACTGAATAAACATCCCCTTTTCTCCATTAGTTTTTTTCTTTTTATTCTCTTTTTTCATGTGCAGAACAATTTTTTTAAAATTTTAATTTTATATAGTGAGGGAAAATTTGTACAACAATGATATAAAATAGCTAGTGAACCCATTACCCAATCAAGATGTATTCACCCTTTCTAACCACCCATAAAAATGATTCATTCCTGATAATTTCAATCGAAAAACATTCTCCCCCAAACAAGCTAAAAGTAAAACAATTTTGTACACAAAAGATGGGTAGGTGGGGATAAATAAGCTTGTAATTTGGCTACCTGACATGAATTTCATGTTCTTTAATGCTTGATAGGGGTAAAATTTCAAGGTGTCTTAAAATAATGGTTAATTGTAAAATGTAATTTTCAGTGAATGATGGACTCCAATATAAATATAAAACACCTGAATCTTATGGATTCAAATAGAATCAAGGAATGTTCTAGTCTCTCTACAGGACCTGACACTCTCAAAATGGTGATTAAAGGGAATAATATGGAATAAATGTCTTAGAATTTCTCTTAGGTAAGGGATTAAAATTTTGTTCATTTATAATGAGGAATGGGTTTTAAAAATCCATCAAACGCCTAAAAATTATTTGAAAATATAAATTCTAGAAAAACATTTCATATCAAAATTCATTTGAGAAACATGTTTCCTAAAAGAATGTAATTTTCCACACAGGAATGGAAAATTATTTAGAATTTTTCTAAAGTGGGCGCCATATTCCCTGATAAAATTGACATTCTAGCTGAAAAACGAGGGATAAAATAGGTGGAAAGTGATAGTACTATTAAAAAAGAGAGAAAAGAAAAAAAATGATGAAAATTATTAAATACCCCATTATGAGAACTCCTAACAAAGACGATGAATGTACACATATCCCAAACCTAGAACATGAAAATTCCATATAGTAATGGTTTGATTTTTCCTTCATTATGAACCTATACAACACCAAATGGAGATGAATTAGTAAGAATTTATGGTCCAAACCTGTGAGAAAAAAGCTTACCTAGATGCAACTTCAACCTTGAAATGTAGAGGAGGACGTTCTGCCCAATATGGAATTGATGATAAAGGATGAGACAGTCTTGGGAAGACTTGGTTTATTCTATAAAAATCATGCTGTTCTTATATGCATCTATTCTCATTTCCTCTATCTTCGAAATATGCATCTTCCATTGTGCACCTTCACCAAAACAATTTGAATTGCTTTGTTTGATGTCCTAGTGTACCCAGTGCTTAATTACAATATGGAGGTGATAATTCATTCCAAACACAAGATGATATAGTGAAATTCCAATGGGATTTTTAATGATAATATGGTAAGCCTATTATGAATCATCGAGTCTTAGACACCAGTATTTTCTGTTGGGTTGAACTATTTTTTGAAGAATTTTTTTACCTCTCTATTTGATACCTCGTCTTTACCATTGGTTTGTGGGTGAAAAGCAATAGACATATGATTGACCCCATAATGACACAAAATGGATTGCATTCTTTTGTGGCAGAAATGAGAACCCTTTTCAATGATGATAAACCTAGGTAATCCAAACCTGCATAAGATTTGGGTTCTCAAAAATTCCACAACTACCAAAGAATCATCAGTCCTTTTAGCTGGTGACTCTACCCATTTTGAAAAATAATCCACTGCTGTAATAGTGTAAATTTTCCCATATTAATTTGGGAATGGTCCCATAAATTTTGTGGCCCAAACATTAACAATTTCAGAGAAGATCATGGTTTGTTGTGGAATTTCATTTTTTTGGATATGTTCCCTATTTTTTGAAAATAATGACAAGATTTATAGAAGTCATAGGAATCCTCAAATAATGTGGGTCAAAATAGACCATCCATCCAACATTAATTTTTTATTTTCAAAAAACCCTTTTAAGGGGATAGTGAGAACCCTCACAACATTACACACCAAAAGAAACTACAGATTTGTTGAAGAACAATTTGATCCGATTTGAATCAATTTTCCTAAACAATATCCAGGGAATAGAATTTACCTACGAGTCAGGGTAATCCTTAAAAATGCCTTTATACTGAAGTGACAAGTTGTCCCAAGATTTTGTGAATTCTTCCATGTCAATCTTTCCCATATTGAATCCTCTGAGCAGAATACAAGCTTTCCTATCAATCCACCCGCCTTGTTCCTTAGTAGTGATCACATGAATCGTTCTTCCTGTATTCTTCAATGATTTCATATCCATGTCTCCCTCTCCCATTTCATCAGCTGGGTGCAAAATAAGATCCATGTATTCCAGCATCAATGATATCTGTTGCTAAGGGTCTCCGGCAGAGCGTGTCTCACGTTGCTCTCCAGGATCCCTTGTCGTCACCGAGGGAATGGAAGGGAATCCAGCCTCACCACCTACAAACACCGGGTATCTATATGAGTTGACCACTTCATCTGAATTTCTCATAGTAAAAGGATCCTTTGGAAGCTGCTTTCTCTTACATGAAGACCTCGTGATAGGATGACTAGGTAGGTTAGAATACACTGCCCTATGTCGCCCCCTCCGGTTCGTCCTGATAAAGCCATCTGAATCATTACTAATGAACATTCCCTTCCGTGAAGATGATCTTAGATATTCCTCTACAATGGTCACTTCCTTGGGCTCCATGGGGACATCCATAACATCATCCATCTCCTCTTGGGACTCACCCACATCTACAAAGTGGTCCTCTTCATGTGATGCCTCATTCTTGTTTAGATCCCCATTAGCTTGGCAGTCATCATCACCCAACACTGCATACCGATTTTGATGGTCCATTGTTGATCTCCTAGATATAACTATATCCACATAAGAAAGGGTCGCCTATATGGCCGGCCTTGGCACCTCGGAGGCTCCTTCCTGTTGATATCCTCTTCCCATATATTGAAGTTGCATTGAGGTGTCCTTTAGAACCAGACACTAGGAGTTCCCACCAGATTCTTGGTCCTCACAAGGTCCCTCACTAACCTCTCTAACATTGGCTGCATTAATTGGAACCATCTGAGTTGTTGATACCTCTTGGTGGGCCACCTTTACTCCGTCATTATTACCAGCAATTGAGACGCCTTCCAAAAGCAAGTGCAGGTATTTTCCTACCTCATTACTACAACCTGAAACATATTTATCTAGGGGTACCACCTCGTAAGTACCCACATCGGATGAAGTTCTTTTTCTCACCATTGCCCCTGGAGTGCACACCCCCAAGTCTCTCTTTAATCTGTCAAAACCATACCAATATTTGGGTTTGGAGAGGGGGCCATTTGTTGCCTCATAGAATCCTGTGCTATGAGGCCAGGACTAAGTCCTAGCGCCTCCATCTCCAGTTTCATTCCATGATCGAAACCATTGTTGGTGCACACTGTTCCAACTTACATATATTTTCTGCTACCTTAATTCATACACAATCCCTTTCTGTCGTCGCATGCATCTGCAACCTGCCTAGGATCCATCCTCCCACGTCTGTAGAATACCCCAAGATGGCTGAGCTTCTTACAGAAATTACAGAAGTCAAACCAAGTTCATATACTACATGTTGTTTATTCCGAAACTATCCCTCCACTCTAATCCTCAACAACTCATGTGGAATATTTGAGACATCAACTTCCACACATATACGGGGACAGACCAGCTGGAAGAGTGCCCTGGTTCTTGAATCATCACACAGAAATCTACCCACTAGGTTACCTATCATTCTCAATATTGTGGGGTTTTGAAAAGGTAGAGGGAGGTGTGGAAAACAACCCGTTACCGCTGCTGAAGGGGATTCACGATGCATGTGGAAGTCATACGACCAAATAAAGAGGTAAAACGGAGACCATTGCAGCTTTACAGGGCACTGGACTAGGCTTTAATCAGATCCTCCTCAGTAGAGAATCGAATCCAAATTTGCCTCGAATTAATCAGACCCACTTTTGCTCAATCTTGTAAATCCCACAACCCAAAAAATATACCGATGAAATGAACCCACCAAGGGACACCGCTACTTGAAGAGAACAATCAGGGAGAGATTTAGAAGACCCAAAGCCTTGTTGAACTCCGAGTTTGAGATCAAAAGATTCAGAAGGCCATTTATCAAATATGGAACTTTAGGAAAAAGAGAAATCTGAGGGAAGGAGGGAAACAATTCGGGGTTAGAGAGGGGAGAAAAGGATGGAGCCAATCCTGTGATGGAAGCCAGAGGTCCCTCCCCCGGTAGGGGAGGAGGAACCAGGGTGGGAGCCGCTGCCATCTCCGAAGGGGGGAAGGTGTCGCAAAATCTCTGGTGTAAGCAGTCACAAAACCCTTGATTATGAGAAGAACTCAAAATAGACCAGAATCAAGGACCTTACGAGATGTCTTCTTGGGACCAGTGTGGACCCCACAATAAAGTGTGTTACAAAACCTAAGGACAGACTAAGACTCGATATCAGGGACACGACTCATGAAAACATGATCACTACATGTGTTCCAAAAGTAGTGTTTGTCCCAAATTTACCAATGTGAATCATGTTTTAGACAGTTCCCTTGGTTTTTCCTAAAATTAGTATGAATGCAAGATGATACCAAATAACATACAATTTCATCACATCAATCAATAACATCATTCACTCGGTACAGTTGAAAAACAAGAAGCATGCTATTATGGGAATATAGGGGGATGATTAAATGTATGGGGATGGTTTAATCCTACTGATATGGTCTGCCACCACATTCTATGATTCATTTTTATCTCTAATTTTTAGATTGAATTTTTGATGGAGGAGCTTCCAGCGGATGTGACATGGTTTGGATTCCGATTTCATTAGGAGACACTAGAGTGATTATTCTTCTAAGAATATAATGTATTTGGACCCAAAAAGGTATGGAATTAATTTATCAATGTAAAAAAATGGAAATAAATTCTTTTTCAGTTGTGGTGTAGTTTACATTGGCATGGTTTAGTGTGCATGAGGCATAAACTATGACATGTAGATCTCGGTCAACCCTTTTTTATACGATATACCAAACAACATAGTTGGGTTCATCACATATTTTCTCAAATGGTAAATCCCCCCCGAGGTGGTTGGATTACCGGTGGTGACGTGATATTACATTTTAAATTATTAGAAGCTTCTGCACATTCTTTATGAAAAATAAATTCCATTTATTTTTGTATAAATCAGGAGAGTTGGAGTGAAATTTTACTGAAGGCATGATTGAAATGATGGTAAATTCAGCATGACATAGGAGAGACTGCACATCATATAGATTTTTGGGGAATGAGAAGGAAGAAATGAAATCCAATTTTGATTTGTCAACTTTGATACCATCTACATAAATTATATTTCCCAAAACTATACCTTATCACACCATGAAATGACATTTCTCATAACATAATATGAGATTATTTTCAATACAGTGATGTGAGAATGAATAAAAACTACTCAAACATTCAATAAAATAAAATCCATAAATAGTTAAATCATCCATGATTACTTCAATGAAATTATACATGTAATCTGAAAAAATGATAACCATACATCGTCAGAAATTACCCAGAGCATTGCACAAAAAAATGGAATCCTTCTATAGAAAAATGGGACAACGTGGTAAGTTAAGGTTTCCTTTTCCCGATCCGTTTGGGAAATATGGATATGAAAGTATGCAGAATACCGATCAAGAAAAAAGTAATGGGACTTCCCCACTGACCTCTCAATCATTTAGTTAATGACTGGAAATGGGAATTTTTCCTTCATAGTGTATTGATTTAGGTGATGATAGTCTATATAGACACAACAAATATTATATACATGAGTTGGAACCAATTCATTTTTTATTTTAGATTACTATAAGAATGTTATTTTTACAAAATACTTGAATCTTTCTGAACCATTCTATGTTATAGATGGGGTAAATGATACCAGCAACCAATGATTTTTTTACATCATTGTTAACTACATATATGAGGTTTGGGATCAGAAAATGTTGTAGCCAGCCCACTGGTTTAGCCAAATATTTTAAAAAAATATGATATGTAAACAATTATGGGATAATACCTGGAATGTTTGAAAGTGTCCATCCCAATGCTTGTTTATACTCCCTTAAAAGTTCATGTAGGTCCAATTCAAGCATTGAATGTAGTGAACTATAAATGATGATGGGTAGCTTGTTTCTATTCTCAACATATGAATATTTTAAATATTAAGGGAGCATTTTTTGTTCCAATTATAGGGGATTTTGGATTTACTATACGGTGTGTGAATGTGAGAGGTCACTAATCTCATATAACTACTCAATGGTATCATCCTCAAATGAGTAATGAGATTTTACAAGAATAACAGTATCATCGATGGTCATTGGATCCTTGGAGTTCAATAAACTATCAATTAATAAATATGCATGACACATTGATATACCACTACAATAATGAATCGATGATTCATTACCCGTATTTTAAATCAAGTATGAAAACTCCGAAATCGGATCCAGGGAATTAAAAGAAGTTTTTTAGGGGAAGGGAGTAAATCAATTGAATTAACATAGAGAGAATAATGTTTTTTTTGATCGGTGCGTCATGGAATCAAGGATATTGAAGTTGAAAATTTCATCGTAAAAATCCATAGATAATGTTAAATTATCAACATTAATTTTGTTTTTAATAGTTTTCAATAAGGGTATCCCCAATATAATCGAGGCATGTCCATTCACCCTATCATGATCCATTTTAAGCACATAAAAATCAAATGGAAAAATTAAATTATGGACCCCCACCAGTGAATTCAATAACACAATATAAGGTCGTGTTCTTCTGTTATTTGCTAATTGAACAACAATTCTAGTAGGATTTAGTTCCCTAATATGCAATGAGGATTAAATGGAGTGAGCCACACAATTTTAAAATCACCCAAACCAAGCATATCAATAAACAATTAATACTCCCCAATGGTTCATGGAATCAAGAATTTTATTGGATCACTAAATTTGTTGGGATGTGAAGGATCAATAAATTATGAGATATTTATCCCTAATCTCACCTTCTCATCACCTTGTAGTTTCCTTTGGTGTGTACACATATCCTTCAAAAACTTGTTGTATCGTGGAATTTTCTTGACTGTATAAATTAAAGGAAATTTAACCTACACTTTTTAGAAATTTTCCAATATTTCCTTATCATGTTTTGTTTTCCTTTGAATCATATTTTGGGTGGACCTTTTAGGAAATGAAAATGAATATTTGGGATAGGAGATAAATCAACAAAAATTGTCTTCCCTTAGGTAGGGATACTCTTAGGATGAGGTTTTCCAAATTTGGAACATTTTCAATGTTTGGTATTGTGGTTTTCTTAGGAGGGGATGAATCTATTAGAGAGGTCATTTGTATTTTAAGATGATTTGCAGTTCTAATGGTGATCGAACTGGCTCTTCCCTTATCCCTATGGTTGATTAGTTATTGAGAGGGTAGCTTACCCGACCCATGACTTTGGATTTCCCCCATTGAGTTAGCTAGTTGGTCTAATTGGGTTTTTAGGTCTTTTATGGATTCTTGGGTTGTTTTTTGGAATTGTAGATTATTTGAATCCATTTTCTTCATCATATCTCCTAGGATAGGATTGGGTTTTGGATGGGGTGGTAGGAAAGCCCATTGGTGTGGATGAGGATTTTTGGGTGGTTGTGGTTGCTGACTACAATTCCCTGAATGCTTCCATTGTTGTTGATATTGCTTTGAATAACCCCTTTTATTATATTCTTGGTTGTATTTCCACCTAGTGTTTGATGTATAATAAGATTCCTTCTTAATGTTTTGGATATAGGGGTCGCCTAGAAATATTTCCCCACAACTCTCAGATGATTCTCTCAATTGAGGATATTGGTTAGAGTAGTGGGTGTTAGAAGAACATATACTATAATGGATGGGAGGAGGATATTGAAATTTTCCTTGGGAAAGATAAAGTTGTCTAAGAAATATACATACCACTTCAAAATTTATGTCCACCTTCTTCTCTGATTTGGTACATTTCACATCATGTATCCCTAGAATGGGTACACTAGACCTTATACCAAATTATTGAGTGGTTTGCATCATGTTATCAATTAAGGTTTAGGATGCAATTGGGGTCTTATCCATTCATACACCACCAGTAGCAGAATCGATCATATTTCAATCAATATGGATTAAAGATTCATAAGTATGATGAATTAAAAGATGGTCACTTATTTGTGGTGTGGGAAATATGAAAAAATCCTTTTAAATCTTTCACAATATTTATGAAGTGTTTCCCCTTGAGATTTCCTTATACCACAAATATCCTTCCTTATTGATACTGTTCTAGAGTATGGGAAATATTTTCCATGAAAAAGTCATTTCATTTTCGGCTATCCTATAATTTTTGAATTAACAAAATTCGACCAACATTTCTCAGTGAATTCAAATGAAAATGGTAATAACCTAAGAATTACTTGTTCTTCATCCACATTATCATGTTTTATTGTCGAACACACTGTGTGAAATTATTTTAAATTATTATGTGGGTCTTCTCCTATGAGTCCATGTAATCTTATTAATAAATGAATTAAACTGGATTTATGTTCAAACTTAAGTGTCTCTCCTTGTATTTAAATATAGGTGGGTTAGATATCAACATCAGGTAAGGTTAGTTCTTTAAATATCTAGATATTTTTCATTCATGTTTTTCAAGTTAATTTCATGTTCAAATTTGGTTCTAGAAGTAGAGGGATTTTGAAATGTCTGAAGTTTTGAAGTGTCCTCTTTGAAAGGGTTGTCTTATGCATCTCAGGGTCGCTGACATTAGATCCTCTATTTTTCAGGTTCAAAATTTGGTAAATCTCTATGAGTAGAACACATAATTCACAAAAACTACATAGGAATGAAATATGAACAACAAAAATATAGTAAAATGTATAAAATAAAAACAATATTCAAAAAATTTACAAAAATATTATAAAAAACATGCACTAAAAACTAATGCCCTCCCTCGAAATGTAGCTAAAATATTATTGTGTTTTCATGACACTTCAAATTGAATATGATTTTAAGGTTTATTTATTTTATAGTTTAGAGCCTAGGTCATCTTTCAAGGAGCATTGATAGGTTTAGATCATGTGTTTTTTATAAAAAGTTTTATAAAGGGGGTGATTTTGAAAATAGTCAATGAAAATATCATAATGTAAATATTTTAATATTTAAAAAACTGAGTGAATTTTGAAAAATATGAGAGAAATGGGTCATTGGGATTTCACTACACACATTTTTAGTTCAATTTTCTCAGAGATTCATTTAGGTTTGGTGTAATTCTTTGTTTGAAATTTATTGGAATCCCAATTAATTCTTAAGCCTTTAATTCAATGATTGTTGAACCAACCCTTGACATAACAATATTTTTTTCAAGGTCCAGAACATTTAAATAGAATAAGAACATTAAAATAATATCTAAATCTCAACACAATGGCTAATAAAAGGATTATTGTGTTGTACAATTCGAAAAAAATCACATACTCTGAACTCACACAGATCGATTAGAAATTAATAGAAAACCAGCCGCATGCAACAAAACAAGCATTAAAATGAGAAATAATTTATCATGCAAGGAAATAAATGTTTTAACACTCAAATCACTCCAAACCAGTATCTAATATTTGAGTAAGAACTCCCTTGAACGGTGTGCAGCTCCCTTACAATGAAATTCCACCATTTAAATTGACATTGGGAGGAGGAAGCTTGAGTGGAACTCCTTCTTCATTTCATCAACCTCTATGAGGATAAGGAGCTTCAGAACCTCAATGTGGTTGAGAGGAATCATCTGGAATATAAATTTGGCAGTAATTCACTCTCTTGCTTGAACTTCCAAATGGGGATCCCAAGTTTCCTTTTTATATAAAAATTGGAAGGTGGTTTTGAGCACCCTGATTTCAAGAAACTGATGTGCCCATTGTTTTCCAAGGACATAGAGTAATATCTCACATTAGAAAAAACATAAAATTTGTATCCCCACTTCCAGAATATCTCCACCGAATTTTTGGCACCATTTTTACAGTAAAATCTCATGATATTGAAAGAAAACAGAACACCAATTTTGACATCTTTTCAATTTTGTATGATAGACCGATCAGGTTGTTTGGGCCACCAGATGGCTGAATGAGTCTTACATTCCATCAAATGAAAGGTATACGAATGGATTTTGTACTTAACCACATTCTTTCAGACCATTCAGATGCACATTTCATTAGTAGTGTGCGGATGAGTCCACTGGTGTGTATGGATCCTGCGCAGTTTGGCCCATTTTAATTAGACATCATCATGGGCCCTCCAAATAACATCCACCTATAATGTAGCTATCAAAACAAGTAACATTTACATTTTTATTAGTAATAAAAAAAAATGAATAAAATATGAAGTTATGTTTTTTGTTTTTTTATAATTTTCAATAAAAAACATGTTTAGCACAATGGTGTAAGGGTGAAAATGAATCCGTGAATTGGGGTGCTATCAATTCTCTAGGGAGATATCCTCCAGTATTGTGATGAAATGATAATTCATGGTAAGTAATTTTAAAATAACACATATTACACTATTAATATTTTATTTACAAAAACATATGTGAAATATTTCATCTTTAAATTGTCACACTCCCACATTAGTCAAGGTAGATGTTTTATACTATATTATTGATTTTTTTGAAGCTCCAATTATTTTATTACAAAGAACATTTATATATAGTTATTATTTCACTTCATGTTTCCCAACATAAAATATTATCAATGAGAAAAATATATATTGGTCATACTTATTTGTTTAAATTAATATTTTGTATGGGTTTCTTATGTTGCTTAAATTATAAATTGAATATTTTCAAATGAAAAAACTAATTATTTCAAATTTAAATCTATTAGCCTCCAATCTACGGTAGATTTATTCTTTTTCCATATCCCCTTATCCTCATATTATAAAATTTTAATATTTTTCTATAAATATATTTTAAAAAATACATAAGATAGGTATGATCTGTCGCAAACCTAAATAATTATTAGTTTTATCAACACATGTTCCTCTAATATAAGTTCATTCTCTAGTCATATCATTAATAATACTATATTATACTTTCTAACCATTATATGATCTAACCAATTTTATTTTTGAGGATATTGGTGTATAAAAAATTATAGTAGTTGAGTTGTTATAACCCCCTCATTTTCACACATTTTGGGTTACATCAATGTTCATTTTTACTTTGAAATATTGAAATTCGTATTTGTGAAAAAACATTTCTTCCTTATGAAAATAAACCAATATTTATAACACAATGATTATTAAACCTAATATAAATAATATGTTAATAAAATATGTAATTTGGTTTTAGTTATTTTTATTCCTATTCTTTAACCCATTCATTCTAAGTAATGATACACCCTATTCATTAACTTTAAGCATCATTATTTATAAGAAATCATTCAATTTGGAATTTTAATATTAGTACATGTTGTTGAATAATAAATTATGGGTATCATTCATTCTTACTCAAATTACATTAACTATGTAAACTAAACCCTTTTATATGTCACCATTTTGAAAATGTTATCTTATTAGATAAAACATTAAATAATGTCATGGTAGTAACATGTAAATCATACACAAAATACATATTATAGATACATTTATGGGATTTAACAATTCCTTAATGATGATATTGTTTAAAGGAATAATATAAAAACTATACTTAGTGACATTATGTTCATGTAATTTAACCTATTAAATAAATAATTTACATTTACTGGATTTATCAAATAAAATTTTTTATCCCATATTTTAATGTATTACCCCTTATTGATTCTCTTGATCCTCCTTACTCATAGTGTATATCAAAATATCCTTGATAATAACCACTAAATTTTTATCAATATATTGTTTTAATGCATTTTTAAATATGTAGAAAACATTTAAGGGATCATTATCTATCACAAAACCAATAATTATGAAATCATGGTGGCCATACCCTTTCAATACATATTTCATTATTATAAAAAATAACATATTATTTGTTGATGGAATATATAATGAATATAAATTTCCATGATTGAATAATACCCTTGAATAATGTTATATAATTCATCAATACAAGTCAATGGTAATATGTACTTTACTATTATATTATTTTTTTTCATCATTTTCATTACACACAAACATTGACCCATCAGTCATCTTTGTAAATATTACTAGTTCTCTCTATGGAAAAATGTTTCATAGGATAACTCCCTTATTTAGTAACTTCTTTATGTTTTTCATTAATTTTGATAATTCTATTGGATCTATAATGTATGTTGTTAAATATTGACATAGTGTGTTGAGGATTATGTTAGTAAAGAATTATTTTCCCTTCTCCTGAGCAAATTTAGTAAATTAAACAAAAAATTCACAATTTCATTATTAGTTAATTGGTACGTATTCTATTATAATTTCTACATTTTATGTTATATATTATTTATATTAAACTTCCTAAAAATATTTCTCACTGGTAATATTTATTTGGGTCGCTCTTGATAATAAAAATGCAAAATGAAACTCCCAATATAAAATAAGGTATTTAATTCCCCCTTGAAAGACAATAATCACCTTATATCCTTATGGAAGCCTTAATTAAAAAATTTAGAGATAATCCATCGAAAATATTTGGTTAACAACATTCATGGTTAAATTAATATTTATTCATACCTTTAAACCAACTATACATCCTATTATTATTTATATACAATAATTATTAATATAATAAAATTATCTCTTTTTTACAAACAATTATTTTCAAAATGTACAAGTATGTGGATTAGTACTACATTGATATTGAAAGAAATAATATAATCCATGGAACAAAAATAAAAAATGGTGGGGATACAATTACATTTATAAACATATTACCAACTATGACATAATTTAGTGTTTCAACCTCTATAAATATTGTAAAATTTCATTAATATTCTCTCATTGCCTCATCTGGGGTGTATTCACATGATGATTGGGGTAATGATATAAATAGTGTTATATTTTATTTTAGTTCTAACCTAATACATTAATTAATTCACTATTTCTTATATATTTATCACCTTAGTTTCTATATTATCCAGAGATGAAACATATTACAACTCTAGTAAATATGCCCCACCATTATTATACCCAATAGTTTTATAGGTTGGAATCTTTGGTCTAAAATTTTTATCTAATCATATAAGGTCATTCAATTTAGTGTTTAAAAATTATATTGGTTTTCTTATTTTTATTTGGAACATATGACTATTATAACCCGTTATTCTTCATGAGGAAACAATACAACATCACCTTCAACATAGATTTTTATGAAAATGATATCTTTTCAAAACATCCACATAAAAATATGAGTCAGTCTATCATACTCTATATGTAGAATAAAATGTTTTAATCATTCCAAAATGTCCGTTTGATGATATATTCCATAATTTTAACCCTCTAAACTATCATTAATCATATATTCAAGATTATTCATTCTATATTAAAACATTTCTCATGAGGTACATAATTATATTAGAATATTTCTGTGAAAAAATAACATTGATTATTTGGTACATATTCTTCATACAAACTATTTAAAATAAATAAAATCCTATAATCATGATAACCCTTTATTCCAAATATTATCATTATGAAATTATCTCTTCTAAAAATCCATTAGAAACTAAAATGTTTTTCAACTAATTAATCCATTATTTGACTACCAATAGAATAGTGGTCTTACAAAAAATGGTGGTTGTTTCCTCATAATTTGACCCTAAGAAGTTATAAAATTTTAGATAAAATTATATAATCTATAGGTACATGTTTTGTTTCATAACTATAGTAATATACCCATGTATAGGGATAGTTTTATTGTAGTTGTGTGGAGACTCACTTACATTCCCATTATTGAAGCATTAATTCATGGATTACACAAAATATAAAATTAATCATCTACACTTTCATTACCCATCCCAGACCCATCCATATAGTACCATGATCAATTAAAAAATAAAAATTTACAACTAAAACAAAATGGACTAGGTATATAATAAATCCTACCTTCGTAACCTAAAACTGATACTAATAGCACTCAATGTGCATAAAATATCAAATTTCAAAGGAATTATACAAGATTTTTCTCCACTATCTTATGGGAATCCACAACTCATGGTAATATAGGCCAATTATCAACCATCTATTAAGCATTACCACATGCTTCAAATCTACCCCATGGAACTCAATGAACAGACGGACCCACAAAGGGTTTCTATACACCCCTTAACCTAAGGACTATATACCCATCATGAGTGAACATCTATCATAATATCAACATGACATGTATTTATAAACTAAAACATTATTCAAAACAACAATCTCTTTTATTATAATTAGACTAATAATATATATAGGAAAATGCTATATAAGTTATCATCAAAAAATTAAACAACAAGACCTTCATCTATTATCAAAATCAATCACAAAAAAGAACAAAAATACAAGTGAATCCTATATTTTAAAACAAAATAAATGTTTTCATGATTCAACCAACTATAGATCAATATTCAAAAAGGAAAATAATGATCTCAATCTATCACGTCATATATATATAAATATCACAAATATAACAGCTAGAACCATGAACAAAAATATCACAACCCTAGAAACCTAGATATATAACCTAGAATGTTTTATGGAATCAGTAGCATAGTTTCTATCACAATATTCAATAAATTATTCACATTTTCAAACAATAGACAAATTTTTATACATACCAAAATATTCATTGATACTTCTTTGTAATTCCCTAGTTAAAATCACTGAATAGTAACCTAACTATAGAGCTAATAAATCTCTAGTGCATGTCCTCGTACTATAGTAGCTACCGAAAAGTGGTGTGGTAATGAGTAATATTATTAGAAGAATATACCCTTGATATCAAAGACTTTAATATCATCAAAACAATCAAGACCCCATAATTAATCATAGAATGAAAGATCAACAATAAAACAAGCCATATGAAATGTAGTGATGAATTATAGTTATTCTTTCCAAGGGATCACACGTCATGTAGATTACATAGAAAAAATAATAAAAATACAATAAGGATTTATTTATAACATGGACCCACACCACCATCCATTCCGAAAATCAATTTTAAGCTACTCTAGCTCAATCTGTTTCTCAACAAATGACCCCGAACTATACCGTAGATATATGGTCTACATGCACGCAAAGGATCATATTAATTTTTTTAGAAATAAAACTCAATTGGGTCTCACCATGTACCACTAATATTCATTTCCAAATGAATGTGTATTCAATAGAAAAATAATTAATAGAAAAATATGCATAAAAGTATGCATGTATGGTCATCTTGTGCTAACTCGAACACCAACATATTAGACCCTGACTAGTGTGGAAAATGATAAAGAATAATTTTACTCATGTAATAGACCTAGAAACATGAATGATGATGCATATTTGGGTTTTATATGATAAAAGGATCATCATAATCATACTTAGGCTAAGAACTATACTATTACAAAACATAATTATTTGTCTCATAGAATAATAGAATTATCGTGGTCTCATAATTGATAATTCATTAATATTTTCAATTAACACAATATAATGATTTACCCCCTTCTCACTCAGGGTGGATTCCACCATCAAATCACATTCAATGTCACACATACCATTCATGACTTGTAACATCTCACTCTAGGTTGTTCATTCCAACACATTAACACTTCTATTATTATCAAACATCCTATGATGTCATCAGACATACCTCATAGGACACTTCCATAACATAAAGTGGGTCTTATAAGTATAACATAGATAAATAGCCTCTTAATTAATGTGTTTCTTGACACCAATTTTTCATCCAATGTGATGCCAAGAATCTAGTCTCATCATGAAAAACATAACACTTCCCACTCTACTCATGTATAGTGGGTATAACACACAATAAATGACTAGTACACTCTCAAAAAATGTAATCTATGCCAATAACTAGTCATTTTAGGAAACTCTAGAAAAAAAATCCCACAAACAACCATAGTATCATCTTTGGAACAAGTATAAAGAAACAAAAATAAAATCATTGCATGTCCCACATAAACACTAAGACACACATAACAAGTCCTATATCATAGTTAGGCTCTCATCCAACAACATATTAGAAATCAAATTTTCACCTCAATATAATATCAAAAATACTATCTTAATAATCTATCATACTATTCCAAATATATTAGCATATATATCCCATCCATAAGGCAATCCACCAATACTAATCCACACTCACCTCCCTAGAATTACAAAACACCACATTATCTACATCAAAACCTGTCATCAAGTGGAAATCATATTCCTCCTATTATTCCATTATAATATCATGGTCTGAAATACAAAGGACATATTCAAATAACGTTTACTAAAACCCTTGGACACACAATTCCATATCATCATGAAAATTCCCACAACCCATGCATGGGTCATTTATGATATATCCCTTGGGATATCTCTAAAGTTCACTATCTAAATTAACCATTAATATTTAAATATATCAATACACATAGGATGTTTCACGGCCATCATATTTACAAATTATCTAGTCCAATCATTCCTTGGTATAATCAAAAATACATGCGACATGTGAATATCTCACCTACTTTCCCAATACATAATCCTCTCATACCTACCAAACCGGCCTATGAAAACAAACCAATGTTGTGAAAATATTATACCACACCAAATAACCAATCCCATGTATTTTTATCATTTTTTCCCAATTTCTATTAGTATTTTATTATATGATTTGTTATAGATTGTAATAAAGCTTTTAGGATTGTATTGGATTACAACCACATGTTTTAAATGTGACATTTTTTAGTTGATATTAAAGAAAAAGGTATGTAAGCTTGGTTAGAGTTTTTTATATACAATTTATATATGTTTAATTTTATGAGGTGGCATGGAAGTTGTTATAAAGAAACATAATTATTTTGAGAAGATTCCAATTACAAAGTAATGGTAAATTACAATATCAATACTCTATCTAAAAGTAACCTCACAATCATAAAGGATACATAAGTGTATGACGATATCTATACAAACCACGTAAAGGTAATATTTTTTCCCATTACATACATAATGTTTTATTGTTAACTAATAAAATGTAATGGTGTGAACTATAAATCTATGTAAATGTTAGATACAAAATACCCAAACAATGTAAAATTAAGGAAAACTATATATTACACGAATAAAATTTGTTTATTAAATATTCAAGAATAATATCTACTGATACCTCAGTATTTAAGGGTCATAGAACACTCATGTAATAGAATTTATGAATAAATAATGATTACATAATGGTAGTGTGGAATTTATACAAGTTGTGTAAGGGAAATTTCAAGCATGCATAATGGTTACTCAAATAGCCTAAATCATATATATGGGGGAATAAAAGATGATTCATGTTTAGCCTAAATGAATATAACATTCAATTAAAAAGTATGATCTTCTATAGGTTGATCGGTAGGTTGATCAATGATACATTGATCAATGTCATTAAGAACAAAGAAAAAGAAACATAAGAAAAATATATAGTAATTTTAATGGAATCAAGAAAGGTGAATACCATAAGAGCCACCAATAAAGGTTGAACAACTGTGGAAGATATAGAAGGACCACCAACAATTTGAATTATGATGGATTGGTTTTTGGATTTTCATAGTTGGATGATTGGATGCACGATAAGAGTTCAATGATGTAGGATATGAGTTCACATATATGTGTATCAATTTTCAAACAATAATGAAATTTTAATTTATTTTATTGCAAGAATAATCATATATAGTATTTTTTCATTTATATGTGGAATTCCTGAGTGTTAGGAATTTAAATTAATTCATTTGAATTATTAAGAAAATTAAATTTTGAATTTGATTTAAAAATAAGATTTAATTTAAAAATAAAATAAAAAAATAACCTCACGTATTTGGTAGGATTAAATGAGGGTATTTTATTGATGAAAATAAAACAATAAATATTATGAATGATTTAATTGTGAATATAAATACAAGGTACATTAAACCATTTTAATGATGAGATTATGACTTATAAAGATATATGTGTTTCCCTATTTTGACTATAGAAATAATATTTACAGAGTATTATTCTATATGATTAAATAATAAATAGGAATCAAAAAATGAAATGAATAGTGATATATCATTAATATTTCTCAATTATAGGGAATTTCTTGAGCATGTTAATCCCTTATATTGATGAGAGAGGAGTCAAGGTTGTGTTACCTTAAAGAATAATGAGATCAGTTATACTAGTATCCATTGGTAAGTATTTATGAAGGATTACAATAGAAAATATTTTCACCAATTCATGAGAATAGAATTATTGATAGATAACTTGATATATTACACATGTAGAAATAAAAATATTTCATCTCATAGAGTGAGGCCGAAATCCATCTATTCGTAGAACAATGGGTTTAGAATTTTATTCTATGTTGGATAATTTTTCAAATAATACTTGTATCATTTAGTGGACTCTAAATGAGGTCGAGAGTATAATTGACACTTTTTTTAAATAATATTTGGATTTAATGAAGAATCCATTATTTGGAGTCTAACAAACATGGTAAGGGGTAAACCGTGTAGCATAAATTTATTAATAATGTCTGGTGATCTTATAATTACTATTGTTTTTAAAGAAGGTGAGGCTTTGATATTCAAAAAAGTGTATTAAAAAAATTAAAAAGATTACAATGTTAAATTAAGTGATTTCATAACAAATAGTTTCCCATTGATTCACACCCATCTCAATTGTACCTAACCATATTTGATAATAACATGTGGTATCATATACATTTCCCTTTATATATACATGATTTGTCTATGAAATATATATTCTAAATTTAATGAACACAAAACTAATTCATTCTTTGGATGGATGGATGTACGAAAATTTGAGGAATATGATATTTCACTTCCTATGTTGACTTGACCTGTACTTTGGAGATGAAACTCTATTAGGTTTCCCTTAATATAGTGAAGGTTCTACGATGACTCAAGAAGATAAGAGATATAGTTTTTTATTAAAAGGATCAATATTATATATTTATATCCCTCTTAAAAATTGTATTATACAAAGTTAGTGGGTCATAAAGTAGTAAATGTTATATAGTCTAAACTAAGAAACACATATGAAGTGAATATCAAGGCAAAGGAAGACAATATACATTTATAGAAGAATAAAATATAGCATTCCAAAGTGGTTGATAATGAGAATATATATTACTATTTCATTAGGGTAAGTGATATAATTAACTACATTTGATTATCTAGTGATATTAATGAGTAAAATAAGATAGTTAAATCTAATCAAGGACTACTATTTCCCTTTTCCCTGCCATCAAATAAAGGTGACCAAGGTATCTGATGTTATCAGAATAGAACAAAATTCTACACTATATATAATTTACATTGAGAAAGAACGTATAATCATGGATATGCAAAGGATTAGTCTTGAAATTATAATGGTAGGCAATATATCCTACCATTACTAAATTACTCCCAACCATCTATCCAAAAAAATATATTTTTTGATTAAATGGATTATCTAGAGGTATCGAAGAATATGAAATTAGATTCGGAAGGGAATTTATATGACTTCCACATCTATGATGATGGTATTATTTCATATAGAATTATATTTTTTGTCCATTCATTATCGGAGATAAATAATGAGAAATTGGATAATTCACGTAGATCATTTTCTCTATATATTCTGTAAGTGAAATGATTTATTTTTATCATTGAAAACACTACTAGTGGGATTACTTAAAGAGGTAGACCATATAGCGTATCTCAATATTGTTTGGTTTTCCAGAAATATAAATGATAAAGAATCAAGTCCTAAGGAATTATGTATCCATTGCCTATACCAACATGGAAAATGGATAATGTCACTATAGACATTGACATTTCTCTCCTGAGGATATCAAAAGAAAATAATGTGATATGGGTTGTGGTGGATTAATTCACCATGAATGTCTACTTAATTGTTATTTAGGATGCTTTCTCTCTTGAAAAACATGCAATGATATATGTAATGTATTTTTGGAGGCTACATGGGGTTACACTTTTGATCATCTTAGATCATGATCCAAGGTTAGAATTTAAATATTGTAGAATTATTCAATAATATTTAAGTAAAAAATTGAATTTCATCACACCATATCACCCTCAATCTAATGAAAAATCTAAAAGGACTATTCAGATTTTTGAGGACATTCTAATAGAAAACTCAATGGAATTCAAATCCGGATGTGATCAACATCTCCCACTGGTTGAGTTCTCATATTAAAAATTCTTCCACTCAATTATTAAAATGGATCTATATGAATCTCTATATAAGAAGTGATTTAGAACTACTACATGTTGGGATAAATTTCCATAATGAAGGATACTTGTACATGACCATGTGAATGAGTTTATAGATAAGGTTAAATCCATAAAATAGTAGAAAAATGATCCTCTCATTCAAAAAAAGTGATCTGTTGACAATCGTTGAAGGGAATTAGTTTTTGATTATAAAGACATTATTTTCCTTCAAATATCAACATGGATGATATTCACGTGATTTGGAAAAAAAATTATTCTTATCCCACAGTAAATTGGACCCTTTTTGTTCATTATAAGATATAAATTTAGGCCTTTTTATTGAACATCTAAAAATTGTGCCCATGTTTCATAACATGTTCCACGTATCATTCTTGAGGAAGCACATTCCTAATTTCTATCATGTACAGATTCCATATGTGGTACAAATTGAGAATGACCTATCATATGAATAGGGGATAGTTAAGATCTTTAATGAATGGGGAAATGTTCTATACCAAAATATAAATGGACTTATTAATATGTCATAGAGGAACCATAATTAATGTTTTGATAGATAAGTGAAGAATTCTTGGTGAGATCAGTTTAGCCCGATAGTTATTTTTTGAGTGATCCATTTCATTCAAAGTCATTAACATTGGGTCATGATTTTCATTCTTAATGTAAAATCCAAAAAATTCCCACAACTATTACTTGGTATGGACCTACATTCCAATGGAAGGTGGTGAATTACGGTTTTATACACAATTATTCTTAGGGAATCACATTGGATGAGGTCATGAGGGGTCAGACACATCACACCATATTTGGGGGAAATATTTCCTATACAAAGAATCTCTTATTGATTTCTAAACTTTTTGAGAATCACTTAATAATCACGATATGGTTCCAGTTTCCCTAATCAAACATTAATATGTTTACACTATTCTTTATAAAAAATAATTGGAAATTACATTATTGAAACCAAGTATATTTATTTGAGGTTATTCATTTCATTCAAGTATTTAGTTCTTTCTTATATGTTGAAGCTATATATCCGATCCTTTAGGAATTTACATCCTTTCTAGGAGGTTGTCAATATTCTAAGGTGGGGATAGGGAGATTGTGAGGAGTCATATGTATCTGTATATTATATGATTAAAAAATGATGTATTTCATTATCCACATTCAGTTTAGTATCATATGGAAAGGATATATGTGCATGCACTAGGGAAATGAGTTTTAGTGCCCGAGTCTCGAGGAAACGTCCAACATGTCCTTGTTATAGCAGGAATCAGAGTTATCATAGTTCAATCATGCCCTTGGGACTATACCTAAAGAATATGATCTTATATGAGGGATATATATATCATGACATTCATCAAGTATTACATAATATGAATACACTATATTTTGAAGATTATTGATTCAATTGATGTATTTGTTTTGGATCCCAAAACACATGTTAGCTATGATCGGAGTGAGAAACAAGGGATAAAAAGTGATCAACCTCATTGGATATGGTTATGAGAGCTCGTGTACAAGGATAACCAATAATATGTTTAATATGGATATCATGAATCATGGATCCAACCTACATATCATAATTACAAAAAGAATTTGGGCTATTGTAGTTCTATTTATTTCTCAATCTACCAATAGATAAATTTGGATCATCATCACATTCGAATGATTAGGGCTCAATTATCGAAACATCAAAAAAGTGGATGGGTATACACTTAGGAGGATACCCATTTTAATTTATGCTATGGAATTTGAACAGACTTATATTTATCTTGGTTATGGAAGAAATTGGAATCCTCATAGATCAATTGATTGTGGATTTCAAACCAATGTTACCCTTTTATGTGACGCATATCGTACTATGTCGTTAGTCGGGGATAACACACTAATGTTTCCCTTTGGTTAGGACATACACACTGAGGGTGGATAAAGATATCAAGCTCTTTGATGAACTAATATGGAGTACGTATCATATCATGTTGATGTTTAGGGATTACAAATTTAGGATTCCCATACCTTTATAGAGTATAATGATGAAAATGTTATGACAATTTCACCTCCCTAATCCTACATGATCAATACACATTATGAGATACAAGGGGAGAAAAATGATAAGCCACATTGCTTATTGATGTGGGAATTATGTAATATGACAAACTTTTACTTGGTTAATATACTGATCAGGTGTCGAAGAGGCCTCCAATGGATACTACTTCTGATAGGAATAACTATCTATGTAGTTCCCTTCATTAGAGATTACAAACTAATGTTTTAGGGAATATCATATTATGTCTCTAGTTTGTGTTTTGACAATAACATGTCCCTTTCTTCAAGGATTAAATGTCAATGGTGGTAAAAGTTACTAAGCCTGGGATGCCCTTTAACTAGGACTTCATTCCATCCTGACATGTTTGACTTCCTACTTAACATGACTTTATTATCTTTTTTCACATGTTAGAGGATGTTTGGAAACATTTGGTTATATTTTGAACTTTTACAAATATAATCTTCTAATATAGTTGGATTTTATAGTGGGCATTTCTTGTCCTGGAAGGCATGTTTGATGTTCATCACCTAATCAAGGAATAATTCTCCAATGGACATCAGGGTACCTAGATGATTGATCCAAGAAGCCATCATGTTATCTTAGTTGACATGCCGAGCGGGCATCAAATGATTTGGATGAAAACCCATGGTTTCTTAATAATAAATGGATGAAAATATTGACAGGTGTTGAGATATTTAATGTGACATGTCTTAGAGGGAATCACTAGTCATTAATCGCATATCTAGAGCACATTAAAATCCCCAGAAGGAATTCTCTAGGGATATTGGAGGAGCAGGCTAAAATTCTTGGGTGCTACCATGAGACAATGAGGGTTACATTAGTTCTGCATAAGGATCATTATACACTTATAATGGACATTTCAAGACATAGATGAGGAGCATGAAGGGTTCACTAGACATGGATGACATTTCAAGAGTGATTTACGTGACTTTTTGACATTTCCAAGAGATGTTTCTTAATCCAAACTGTTTACCAAAGGTGAATTTTATGATTTGGGGGGCATTTCCTAGAGATATCCCATGAACTAGGTGGTTCCTGAAAACCACATAAGGATTAGAATACAGGTTCTTCTCATAGGTCTCCCATATTCAGTATTTCTTCTAGACATTATATTTTTAATGCTTTATATTTGTTCATCCATATCTTATTTTAAATCTTGTGTGATCAATAATACGTGTGGGGTGTTATTAAGATGTCTAGACTAAGGTCTTTTAAATGATCTATAGTGATCACGTGAAGTGATAATGCATGTTACGTGATCAATCTGGTTATTCATTGGTCCGTTCCTTAGGGGAATCTTTTTTTTTCATGAGATTAACTACTCTGAGAAATCTCTTAAGGTGATTGGGTGTGCTGGTGAATCTAGATACAAAAAGGCCAATATATTTTCTAAAAGTCTTGTTTTTTGATGCTAGCGTGGGGGATTTATAGGACTACCCACTGTGGTTGCTCTATGATTTTCATGGTGCATATCGCATGAATCCAGTGCGGAATTACTAGAGGGGCCTCAACATCAAGTGTCATTGTGATATCCTATCGTGAATCAATCTAGTGGCATTTCATGTCCTTTAATTACCATAATAATAACCATTATGCACCCCTTTATTGGATTATATCTAATTGTTAGGGTTTTTTAGAATCATTTGGTCATTCCAAGGGACTTTAATATTATCTAGTCGACGTGTCCTATTGTATTCATGAGATAATGATTCCCATTGAATAGACGTTTTTTGATCCCATGAGGCCTATCTGGGACCTTTCATGAGAGAATGATGGATCATCAGTGGTGTTTCGTATGATCAGTATAACATTTTCAATGGGTTTTTTATAGACTCTTGTGTAGACAGCCTTAGCATGTCTCATGAGTTTTACAATTGTGAGAGGCTCCCACCTTCCCCCATCTTTTATTTACTATAATTATTTTTCAATGGATGGGGATCTATAAAGGATGCTTGAGTATTATATAAGAAAACATCTCCACCTCTTGGTGATGCATCGAGTGACCAAAAAATGCATTATGGAGATGTGGGAGCATTTTATTAACATGTCCATCTATTTTTTCAAGTGGACCCAAAGGGGGTTCATGAGGTTGTTCAGACATAAATGACGCCCTTCTTGTGATGAGGATGGCATGCTAGTGTTCTCTCACGAGATGAGGTGGGTATATCACTAATGGATTGTGGGGTCATGTGCACTACAAGTTGCACATAATGTGATTCTTATAACCATAGGAGGCTTTAGTCTCCTCCATTTTTTTCTTTACAATGGATTTGGGGCCTCCTAATTTTTTTTGAATTTGTTAAGAATAAATTTTTCTCTACATAGTTTATGCATTGTGTTAGTTTTATTACTTTCATAGGATCCCTCCATATTTATATTTTCCCTTATTTTTGAAGTTCTTTGTAATGGGTTTTTTGGAACTCATTTTTTGACAAGATGCGTGACATAAGGTAGATTATTTTACTATCACTACATGATTTGGTGTTGTCTAGATCCCCTTCAAAAGAGAAGAATGACTTGTCAAAGGGGATTTGGGATATTTTCAGGTTATTCTCCAAGAATAAAAACCCTCTTTACCATATGTTGGTCATGTGATCATGTGTGCCATTGAATTTTATGTGATCTTCATGAATTTTTTTTACCTTGTTAGTCCATTTCATTTCAGGGAAAATAATAACAATATCCAAGTGTTTATTCATCTATGAATTTTTAGATTTCCATTTAGAAGGAATCAAGAAATTCCCACCAAAAAAGAGATCATTTTGGAGAAAAGGGATCAGTTTTAAGGAAATTTTATGATCATATACGGCATTGGTGGTATAGTTGTATTTTATGGTCTATTATCTTAGACCATATATTGTTTTTGTTTTGGTTCTTTTAGCTCAGACAATCTATTTATATATTGTAGGGTCTTTTAGTACATACAATATATTTCTTTTCATTTGGGTGTTTCAGTTCGTACCTTCAATCGTTGTAGTTTATGGTATTTTATCTCAAAACATCTATTTTTGTAATTAGGGTATTTTTTCTCATACCTCCTACAACTATAGTTTAGTTTATTTTAGGGTAAACCATATATCTCTTTAGTTTAATGTATTTTATCTTGGGACTTATATCACTATAGTTCAATGTATTTTAGATCCAACCTCAGGATTCCATGTAGTTTAAATTCTTACTACTAGGACTTGATTGATAGGGATGCAATATGGTGTATACATTCCAAGAATGTCCCAAAAGCTCTAAAAATATGAGTTCTACGATGGTGCTACCAAGGCTCATGAGGATAAGAGCTCATTTCCTACAAGGATTAGGTGCATATGGTTATTATTTCAAAGCCCATATGTGTATGTAGCATTTATAAATAGAGGTGTATATACTCTTTTCCAAGGATCATGGATGGATCACGGGGGTCATATCTATTGAGGGTGAAATACTATGGCTTCATGGAGAACCTTGATAGTTAAAGTATGGGTGATATTATTCATAACATAAAATTTTGATTTCATGAATATGGGATGGGGTAGACATTTTGGGGGATGAACCATAACAGCCTAAGGTTTTAGGATCTTCGATGTTGTCTTCTAGGCTCAAATGGATCAAATACCATTTCAGGTGGGGAGGAAATTACTTTGGTTTGTATTTCAAGGAACTTAATCATTAATATAATAGCCAAGAAAATATGATTTATTCTCCCTTATTTGGTATGGTTTATTTATATGGACACAAGAATCTAGATAGGAATGATAGGAATGGTATGGAAGCTATACTAGAAGGGTTTTGGAGCCCTATAGACATTCATCTCAGAAATTATGGAGCCCAATCCAAGCACTATGTTGTTAAAAATCATGAGGTGTGGGCCAATAAATATTCAAGAATAAAATTTTTATTTTTTCCATGATAATGGTTACAAAAAACAATGACCTGACATTGGGGTGTTGAATATGATTGAATAGGTTGGTAAAGAATTTGTAAATTACTATTCAATGGGATCAGGTCATGAGGATGTTATGAGACAATCAAACTAGGAATGGCCCAGATCACACTGAGGTGTTGGGATGTACTATTGTGGTGTTAGGGATCACAGGTATTGGAATGTATTTTTTGAAGCGTGACACATTTAGTGAAAGACCATTATCTCATATGTAATATCCATGGGAAAACATTAATATTTAAGAAAAGGGTCACTTAAAGACTGGTTTCCTATACAATCGCCATAAAATATTACGATGATATAAGTCACCTAAATCACAATGTGTGATTTGTGTAATGTGTAATATCCACAAATGATCAAGAGTCATAAAAGATGTGTCACTTCCTAGTAAACATATTCTCATGTCGAGGAGATGTGACAAATAATTAATCTAAAATATTTGTATGAACCAAGATTTTCATTTCATGTATGGATCATATTTTAGGGTTATATTTGAGGAAATGGAATAAAATGGTATTTTATAATTACATGTTGTGTACTTTTTGAGTACAGTCTAGGTTTCTAGATTATCACGTATAGCCATGTGTTGTCCATGTAACGACCAGATACATGGATGTGTGGTGAACTGGTAGACCGCTTAAGTCAAGAGCTAGTTCAGGCTACTATATGTATTGTAATTTTAATGAACATGCTATTTTTTTTATATATCGGAGAGGGGTTGCATATCATGTCCGGAAACACCTTCTTCTTCCATTTTTTTTATAGGTGTGCACCAGAATGATGAACGAAGATTGAACCCCTGATTCTCCGTCTAATATCTGATTAAGACACCATCAAGAGCATTGGAATCCCATAAGTGAGTTCTCAAAATCCCTAGATCCCTTCTTCCTTATTCCTCCTCTCAATTGAGTTATTCATGGTTTGTAATTTTTCATCTTTTTTTACATATATGCCAAATTTAAGCCCATTCAAGTGCTGACCTTCATGTATGTCGATCGGAAGACATCGAGGTAGGGGGTTTGTGACCTTCACTATTCTTAATTGGATTATATATACTAAAATTGAATCATTCCCACATTTGGGGTATTTCTCGATTTGAAATTTAACCTACTTAATAAATGTTATGGTTTTATTGATTGATAAAGGGTTTTTGCCTTTGCATAAGGTTATAATCCTTGTTTATGGGACAACCCATGGTTTTATTTCACTTGGTTGATTATTTAGCTCTGTTTGGTCTAGGATTCCTATTTGGATTTCCCTATTTTACATTCCTTGAATTATTAGAATGGGGTAGTTTTTTATTTGAAATGGATGTGATATTCTTTGAAAATATTTACCCATGTAGTAGTTTTATTTTACATGAGTTGATATGATATAATAGGAAAACTATTTTTCCAATGCACCGTGAGATCCTTAAACCACGAACTAAGGGGGAATCTATATTTTTTTTGATATTTTATGGGTGAAACTATATTTTCCTAAAGGACCATTAGAGACATGGTCTAGGAAGACTAAGGGGACATCCCTAGTATTTAGAGAGGACCTTGAGATCCTTGGTGTTGATGATTTACCTAGGGGTATTATTAGTAAGAGTTTTTCAGTTCATCATTTGTAATTGATCTATACTATGTGGGAATAAGGGGGATATAATCTGAGATCTTTTTATAGGGTTTTATGTGAATAGTTTAATGATTTTGACGTGTCTTCCAATCCAATTCAAAATCATGGATTTAGTCTTACATGATTGTTTAGATGTTCTTATGAGACGTTTGTATCAATTACCTTACATGGGGGATGTAAATATTACTCTATATCCAAAGGTTTACATGATTAAGAAATTGAATAATAAATTTAAATGAATGAAATTTAAAATTGCTGGATTGTTTAATTTTGATTACTTCCCAGTTTATTACTTCATTTCTTCATTTTACCTGCTATTTATATTCACTGGTAGTTAGACAAGGATCTTTTGGTGCTTACCAATAGGGATTCTTTTCACACTAATTTGGGTCATGATTTTGGACCCATGTATACTATATGTTTGTAGGTATAGATATGGTAAAGAACCCTTCTTCATTACTTACTTGATTGGTGTTGGATTTGGAGAGCATAAGACCAAGCTGAGGCTTGCTATGCTGTTGAAGATTACTTGTTTGTTTTTTACATTTGTTTCTATGTTTATTTACATGATTGTGACTTGTTTGGTTGTTTTCATAGATACATATTCCATTCATCATATATATATATTATGGATTTTATTGGATTTTATTTCAATCTTCTGCTATTTATTTCTGTTTGGTATTTCAGCTTCCCCTGTTGATTACTATTTGGATTAAAATTTTTATACTCTTCCAATGAGGTCATATTTTCGCACATATCACACCTTGTACCTCACTTCTATTCATTAGCCTTTTGTATTTGGTGTAATTCTCTTGAGGTCATGTGAACAACTGGGTTCAGGGAACCTTTTGGCAGCACCTGGATCTAGAAAGTTAAAAAGATGTTTTAGAGGATTTCCTTCCTACTTGGGCTTACTATTTGAATCCAATAGACTGGGATAGGAAGTAATATATAGTTGGTAATAATATGTTCTTAGAATTATCTACCATGTGTATAGGGGAAATCCATGTTACCTCTAATATAGCAATTTTTCTTATTTTTCAATTATAATAGTTGATTTGATTTCACCTTTGGGTTATTCAATTATTTGGTGTTATTATAATTGATATCATTTTGATTATATTTCTATTGCATCCCAATGAGATGAGGGTATTCCATCTCATGCATCATATAGGCACTTTCTAGAGATCACATTTCATGCATTATTTTCCTACCATTTATGGTGCATTATTGACTGCATGTTGTTGTTATATATGTTATGCAGGATATGCATATTGTTTTGATATATGTTTTGCAAGATATGCATGTTTTTGTGATAATGTATTGGTATATGTAAAGTTCCATTTTTATGGACAACAATCCTTGGTCCTTGAGTTTTTATGGGCCCTCTTGGATCAGAATTTGGTGGATCATGTTTTAACAATAATTGCAATTCTGTTAGGATATGATATGAATAAGGAATCCAAACATTTATTCAGGGGGGGTGTGGGCAACCACGGATCATATTATGGCATGAATTTGACAAATTTTAGGATTTTGGGGGTTCTAAAGAATTTTTAGAGGCTTAGTATATACGAACCCAAACAACACGGCATCTGATGTTAATGAAGACACACCGTGTGTTCTTTTGTTATATAAGAAATGACTTTTTTAAGTACACACTATGCACTGTATTTACATGCCATGTAGTGGTTGACCGTATGACTAACTGTGTGAGCAGAGACACAGGGTTGGTAAACTTTTGGTAGAAAATGTTGTGTATAGGAATAAACACCATTCTATATTTGACCGTGTATCTAGCCATGTGATTAAGGACAAGGGTGGATGAAACCTTTTGTACGCACCTTGTAGTGTTACACCAGCAGGACCGTGTAGTTCTAGCAGAGTAAAAGTACTTAGGTTGGAGGGAGTATTCAAGTAGATTCCCTATCTCAGAAGAAATATACCTTGTGTATGGGGTGTTACATGACCAGGTTTCCAGGGGTACACGCCCATGTTAAGGATAAAGGGAACACGAGGTGTAGTGGTTCTACACGCCATAAAACCCTCTTCTGAAAAATGTGAATGCATTCCATACATGTTCCATTCTTTATCATTTAAGTTAAATTCCTTGATAAATTGAACTAAGGTGTGTTATTTTCCTTGAATAGTCATTCCACCAAGACATCCTTTGGTTGTACTCCATGTACAGGGAGATGATAAGGCACCAAAAATGGTATATTTGGGACTACCAGTAGATCCACCCATCATGCCTATCTTGGAGCCAGTTGTTATACCAGAAACATGTACTAATTCATTGTTCAGTGAAGGATTTATGAGGATGATGCTTGCCATTCATGGATCACCACATCCTACCAAAACTATGGAAGTGTTGACCCGGGTGTTCCAACAGCATCATCCTCCCACTTTTTCAGGGAATGGAGGAACACAGGCTACAGATCCATGGTTGGAGGATATGATTTCTGTCTTAGAGCATTAAGAGAATCTACCTAGAGGATCTTGAAACTCGTAACTTACACTCTATGTGATACTGCAAAGAGATTATGTGATGTTTTCTCATTGTTCGGACGTCATTGTGATATGGTTTGGGATGAGCTTCAGAGGAACTTCAATAATTACTTCTACCCCAAGGAGTTGAGGGAAAATGAAAACCATATGTTCATACATTTGGATCAGGGTGCTCTATTACTGGTGGGTTATTATTATCTCTTTACAGATCTTTAGCGCTTCGTACAAATTTTGGGATGTGAGGAGTTATCACTGGCAATTCCATTTGACAATGGCCGCTTGTACGACATCTGATCATAGATGAATGCTTTTAGGTTGACTTCAGTGACTAATATAGTAAACCAGACGCTGATTACTAAATGAAATCTAATGGAGTTATGAGCTGTGAGCCAGAGCGGATCGTCATCTATGGTTTCTTCTTATTCATTTGATATTAGGAAGCTGTGTAGGGAGCCTTTGCATGGTGATTCCAGTATCATGGATTTATCTTCATATAGCCAGGTGAGGTGATACTAGTGCGGGAAGAGTGGGAACATGAGACCTCAGTATCAGAGAGACCCAGTAGAGTGCCTATCATGTGTAAATATGTCCCATATTTAGTTTTTTTGTTGGATGTTCTCACCAGTAGTTGGTGAGAGGTGATCTGTTATGACTCCTTGTATGAGGCTGGGACCAACAATTTCTCTTCAGTCAAGGAACTGAAGTTATTCTGGCCGTTTAAGATGTAGAGGTGGTCATGTCCATTGAATCCATATGTCACGTTTTCAGTGAAATATGGGTAGATCAGCTCAACCGAGCCTGGAAGGGTCTCAGGTCCACGGTGTAGGTCAAACTTTTGCGATGGAAAACTCCCAGTAAGAGCAAGATTCTAGACCCTCTACAGTTGGAGGTATGATTCTAGTTTAATCAGTTTTAGCTCTGATATTCTTGATATAGGTGCTTCCCGTAGTTTTATATCTATTTCCATGGTGGATATCCTTGGGCTCTCCATTATTACTTTTGATGATGTTATGATTCTAGACACTCTGTTGGGGACTAGAAAGACTATTATATGCCAGTGTAAGGAGTTCCCTCTTGAGGTTGGTGGTTGTCACTTCTTATGGGACCTTTGTGTCTGAGAGATGCCAAGCTTTGATTTCATTCTCATAATGTATTGGTTTGTCTTATTTCTGGAATTTATTGAATACTATCAATGCATGGTGAGTTTCCCGTCACCAGAGGGACGATCTTTTCTACACATGGGTGAATGGTATGTCTAGGTGAGTTGGGATTTATTCAAGAGACATGGTTTAGGAGGCATCATAGCCTAGATTTCTAGTTTATATCTGGATGTACATGGCACTTCAAATATAGACTTTCCTCCTATAGCAGATGATTTTATATATATCATTCTAGACGTCTTTTCAGGTTTATGATTACAGATAGCGGTAGATTTATTTGTTGAAATTGTGCTAGGAGTGGCACTAATGTCCACTACTCCTTAAATGATGGCTACAATAGAGTTACAAGAGATCAAAGAACTAGTGATGGGATTTTTAGTAGAAGGGTTTCATCTAACCATGTGCGTCTCCTTGGGTTTCGCCTGTCCTTTTTTGAAAAAGAAAGATGATAACCTCAATCTTCGTGTGGATTATCAAAAGCTGAACTAGTGGACAGTCAGGAATTGATATCCCTTCTTGAGTATTGATGATCTTCTTGATTATCATCTAGGATACTAGGTGTTCTCGAATATTGAAGTGAGATCCGGTTATCATCAGTTACATGTTAGACAATCAGATATACCTATTACATCTTTTTAGATCTGGTATGGTCAATACAAATATTTTGTTATGTTGTTTGGCCTTACGAACAAGCTGGAAGTTTTCAAAGAACATAAGTACATAGTGTTCCATCCTTACATAGAATCCCTTGTGGTAGTCTTCATGGATGATATCTTGGTGTACTCTCACACTCAACACAACCAAGTCATCCATCCTGAGATCGTATTGAGTATACAGAGAGAGAATATATTGTATCATAATCTCTCAAAATGCAACTTTTGGATGGACCATATTTATTTCGTGGGTCATTTCTTCTCAGATAGAGGATTATTAGTTAACCTAGAGAAGGTGAGGGTAGTAGTTTCTTGTTATAAGCTAAAGAACAACTTTTTGGAATGGAGTTTTATGGGGATTGAAGGTTACTAACAGCACTTTATTTAAGAATTTCCATGCCGAGAAGCACCATTGACATGCCTGACTAAGAAGGGTGCAATGTACTTGTGAACATATTCCTATGATTCATCCTTTAAGAAGATGAAAGAGATATTGACTTCAGAACTGATACATATTTTGTTGGATCTGGGAATGGGATACATAATTTATTTTAATCCTTCAGGTATCGGACGTGGAGCGGCGCTTATGTAGGGGGAGGGTCAATGCGTACTGGTCTCGGTAGTTGAGGCCACATGAGATGAATACCGAAAACATGATCTTGGGTTAGCTATAGTTGCTTATGCATTATGTAGTTGAAGACATTATCTTTTGGGAGATCATTTTGTGGTATATACATAACACAAAAAACTCAAGTATAACATTACCCAATGAGATCTGAATTTGAGATTGTGAAGGTGGGATTTGTACCTTCAGTCCTTTTACATTAAGATTTCCTAATGGCTTAAAAAATGAAACATAGTGGCTGATGCGTTGAGCAGGAGAACTCGGATATAGTAAGTTCAAAAGGTTAGTAGTGAGTGGCAGCTTATGTCTCTATTCTCTAAGATTCATTTGGATGTGCACAACAAACATTGGAAGACGTTTATTTCTTCAATAGATATGTCATCTACTCTACTTGATTTTGTGTGAATGAGAAAGCTATCAGATTTTGAAGGCCAAGTACTATAGGAGAGTGTTTCAGGTGAGGACCATATTCTTGGGTGGACAATAGGTGAGGATGAGGTTTTACTATTTCATGGGCACGTATGGGTGTTAGCAGAGATACACAAAGATATGTTGCGATATTTTCATTCCTTAGAATGGGAAGTTCATCATGTTGTCACCAAAATGTATCGAGATTTAAATCATTATTATTGGTGGCCATGTATAAAGAGAGGTATAGGTCGTTTTTTATGATATGTTCCACCTATCATTAGTGAAATGCAGAGAATCACTGACCGAAAATGTTTTATAGCAGTTACCCAATCCAAAATTGATGGGGAATGATGTCGCGATGGATTTTGTGACTGGTTTACCAATTTTTCCTCGAGGAAATGATGTTTTATGGGTTGTTGTTGACAGACTAATGATGGTTTCACATTTCCTTCTGATCAAGGAAACAATTAGTGTTGATGATATTAGAATGTTGTTCATTTGAGAGATTGTAGGTTTGAACTGGTTTCAACACTCTATCATTTCAAATAGGGATGCCTATTTTACTTATCATGTCTCATAGGACTACATAGGGCTTTGGGTACATAGGTAATTATATTTATGGCTAATCATCCTTGAACAGATTTCCTATCTGAGTTCGAGATTTAGGTTTTGGAGGACATGATTTGAACATGCATCCTAGATTTTGCAGGTTCATGGGGGAGACACATACACCTTATGGAGTTTTACTACAATAATTTTTTTAGAAAATAATTTAGACGGAACCTTATAAGAATTTTTATAGTAGGGAATGTTGATCACCCCTATATTGGCTGGAGGATAGAAAGGCCGCTATGCTTTGGCCATATCTTGTCCAGGAGACCACTGAGCATGTGGGGTTGATTCCGAAGAGGAAGGATACTGCACAGTATCCCCATAAATCTTATACTAATTGATGGATATGTCCTCTAAAGTTCATGGTTGGAGATCAGGTTTCCTTGTGTGTCACACAAAGATTGGAACATATGAGGATTAAGAGATAGACAAAGCATTCACTGAGATTCGTTGGTCCATTTGAGGTTTTGGAGAGATTCGGCTCAGTTTCCTATCAGATTCAGTTACCTTAGAGGTACTAGGATATGCAAGATGTATTTCATGTTTATCTTCTATGACATTAATTTTTATAACCATCTTATGTTTTTCAACCCATGGACGCTGAGTTTGAGGTGGATGCATCCTTTGAGGAGCCCCTTATTTGAATTTTGGATCATAATATGAAGGTTCTATATGGACTGTATGATCCTCTCATATGGGTGCTATGGGAGCACAGGAATGTAAAATATGGGACATCGGAGAGGGATGCGGATGTATGATCCCATTTTCCATAGTTATTTGTGGATTCTTCTTCACCACCCTTGGAAGGTAAATTCGGGAACAAATTCCTTTAAGGGGGAATGTTTGTAAGAACCTAAATCTTCATTTTCATTATGGATCTTTTTTCCATGTGGGTTTTTAGGAAATGGAACAAAGGGTTGTTTTCTATGTACACGCCATGAACATTTGACTACATGTCATATACCAATCTATCTGTGTACATCCGTGTGTTTTCCATGTAATGGACAGATATATGGTTTTGTGGTGACATGGAAGACTGATTAAGTTGGGGGCTGATTAAGTATACTACACAAAATGTAGTTTTAATGTACACGATGTGTACTTTTATTTTTATTTGATATATCAGAGTGGGGTCATGTCCCATGTCTGGAAACACATTATTCTTCTTGTGTTTCATACAGGAGCACTCCAGACCGGTGAATAAAGATCAAACCCCTAATTCACAATTTGATCTCTGATTGAGACACTGTCAGGTGCATTGGAATCCCACTGGTGAGTTACCAAAACCCCTAGATCCCTTATTCCTGATTCCTCTTCTCATGCGAGTTATTCATGGTTGGGGGTTTTCACCTTTTTGTAGATCTATGCTGATTTAAGCTGATTCAAGGGCTGACATTCAATTATGTTGGTCAAATGACATCATGGTATTTTATTTGTGCCTTTAGTTTTTTGGGTTTGGAATATATATTCTAAAAGTAACACATACCCATATTTTAGGGTATTTCTTGATATGGAATTTTACTCTGGTATTACCTATTATGGTTTGATTGATTGATAAAGGGTTGTCACATCTATGTAAGGTAAGATTCCTTGTTTATGGGACAACCCATTGGTGTGTTTCCCTTGATTGAATATTTATGGCCATTTGTTCTATGATTCCTATTTGGTTTATCCTATTTTCAATGCCTTGTCTTGTTAGGATGTATTAGTTTTAAATTTTAAATGCATGTGATACGGTTTGAAAATGTTTATCCAAGTAGTATTTTTAGATTACTTTTCAGAATTTGATATAATATGCACATTGTTTTTCCAATGGACTGTGATTGCCTTGGACATAGAAGACTGAGGGGACTTCCATATTGTTTTTGATATGATATGTGCACTACTATATTTTTCTAATGGACCATAAGATCATGGGACAAGGAAGACTAAGGGGACTTCATAATTATTTACACAGGACCATGAGATCCTTGGTGTAGATGATTCACCCAGAGGTATTGACCATGAGATCTTCCTAGGTGGTAATTTTTAATTGTTTTATACTATGTGGGAGAAAGGAAATAGACTGTAAGAGCTTTCCAGAGGGTCATTTTTGAATATTTGAATAATTTTGATGCGTCTTACAAGAAAAAGGACAATCTTAGATTCGGTCTTAATAGATTGTTTATATGGTATTATGAGTCATCTGTTTTGGAGAAATTACACCGAGGATATAGAGATTAGGCTAGATGCCATGTTTTAGATGATTAAAAATTGAATAATAAATTTAAATAATTATAATTGAAAACATTGTGATTTTTTGCAACTGAGTACTACCATGTTTATTTCTTGAATTTTTCATATTACCTGCTATATATATTCACTGATAGTTAAGCGGTGATATTTTGGTTGTTCCCTACTGAGATTCGTCTCACATCCAGTTTGGGTCATGATTTTGGACCCAAAAATATTAAATAGTTTCAAATATAGATAAGGGAATTCACCCTTCTTCATTAGGTACTTGATTGTCGTTAGATCTAGGGATCGTGTGACTTAGATGAGGCTTGCGATGCTGATGGAGTTTACATGTTTCTTTTGTACTCTGGATTCTGTGTTTCTTTTCATCATTGTGAAATGTTTGGATTTTTTCTTAGATTCATATGCCATGCATTGTATATATATATATATATTGGATTTGGTTGAATTTGCTTTCAGTCTTCCGCTGTTTATTTCGGTTTGGTATTACTGCTTCCTCTATTGCTTACTATTTGGATTACATTATCTAAACTCTTCCAATAAGGGCATAGTTTCCACAATATCACACCTTGTCCCTCCCTACTAGTTAGAATCCTTTTGTGTTGGTGGAAATGTTCTTGAGGTCATAGGAAAAACTGGGTTTGAGGAACCCTTGGGCGGCACTCAGATCCAGGACATTACAAATTTCCTAAAAAATAGGGATTGGTGATAATTCATTCAAATTTACTTTGCCTATAGAGTATGATATATGATCTTTAATACTTATTTAATTCCACCATAACTTATTTCTATGCAATGAGGATGAGGATTTTTGCGAGTAAAGAATTGATTTTTCCCATCCTACAATTTGTGGATTTTTAAAATAACAGGTTTTACATTTCTTTAAATAGAGGTTTAATGTCTTGTGATTCATTACATTTTTGGATCTTGATTATGGTCACACATTATTGACCAATTTTTGGGAATTTTATGGTATATATGCCTATGGACTTAATATAGGTGATGATACACAATACTTTAACTAGAACACTGACGGTAAAGGGTACCCCAATATCCCTCTATGGGGTGGTGTAAATATTGTAAACCACAAATTGAGGCCCTCAGGTAATGAGTAATGATAGGGTTTACTCATAATAGGACTATTTTATATCACACTGAGGTGTTGGGTTCTTCCACAGTGTTTTCAGGGATCATAAGGAATGAAAATCCTTTTTTTACATAGTGACACATTTAGTTGATGACCATAGGTGCGTATGTAAGAGAAATAAGCATAAATGTATAATAAAAAATGGATTCATGAAGTTGTGTATCATTTCCAAGGGTCATTGATGGTTTAGAAAATGCATTGTGCTTGAGATAAGAAGTTTTATTTATGGAATTTGTTGATTAAATGAAGATGGAAGAACCCAGTACTCAAGAAGACAAGGGTAAGGTTACCATGTTCTTTTTTGTAATCGATTAAAATAAATGATGCAATAACTTGTTAAACATCATGTAGTAGAGACCATTATGTCTTCCATTATGAGTATCATAACATTTTGATGATGTTTTTCATTTATTCTTCCATCTTTTGGTACGTAAATTTTTGTTGTACAGTTTCTTTTTCACATGACCAGGAAACATGCCTTATAGTTTAACACTATTTGGTAAGATGTGGGAACCATCATAAAAAATTATACATGATATATTGAATGAATAAAGAATCATTCATCTATCTCATATCTAGGAAAAAAAATCTTATCTGACATGACCTCAATGAAATTTGGGGTATATTTTTTATTCATATATTCGAGCTCGAGATTAGAGATATGGATGTCACTAGAAATCTTGTGTAGGTTGGAATCAAGACGCGTGTAGTTATGCAATGGAAAACACTCTATGCATGTTCGACCCATACATAGAGTTGGAAACTCTTTTCTTTTATTGTTTTATATTGGACAATTATTAGAGATACAAGTTTCACTATGTATCATGTGACGATAGGAATCAATCCACATGTAGTTCTCAATAAAGGATCTTCGAGGGAAGTGTGGCCAATATGAAGAGATGGGTCATTTTTGTATTTTTTTTATTGGGACCCAGATTGACGATTAGGGAATAACAACAAATATTATGATGTGAGGAATAAAGTCACACGTAGTACATAAATGGAGGTTTTATAGGAAACCATCATGTCCAATAGTGTTCCTTTGTAGTGAGGTTTTCTAAAAAATAAAGTTTTATGTTTTGAAAAGGAAATAACCTATGCAGTTTAACATCATCTGATCAGGACTCATGGTATTCATTTTGAGGGATTTAATTCAGGACCATGGTGAACTCATCAAATATTTTTATTCCTTGTTTATGTGGAGAAGGCTTCCGTAATTTTTTTTATCTCACATAGGATATTCTTGGTGCCGAAAACATGTAATGATAAGGGTTCCCATCATTATGAAGAGGCGATTAAAGATACAAAAGAGGTATTTCAAATCATGTTGTTACAGGAGTAGAATATAGTTTTGTGGTGTCCCTGTGTGTCTCATTAAAAATGAAAATAAAAAAATATATAGTTCTAGAGAACCTGTATAGTTTAATGTATTGCTGAAAAGAAATTAGAAGTGCATTTTAATGTCTTTACATAAGAACATGGATCACCCAACATGAAAGGAATGTAATCATATGGCTGGGAACAAAATAGTGATTTGGGTGTCACTATGTATCCTTTGATAGAAGTAATCAAGACATACGTAGTCCTAGAAACCCATATAGTATTATATATTGTTTTATGGACATCGATTATTCTTCTTAAAATCATTTAGTATTGATGAGGATCATATTGTTTAACCTAATGTGGTTCGTATAATTTTTCTTATAGTTTATCATGATATGATTAGAAAGAACTGGTGTTGTTTATCTTCATATAACAAAAAATGTTTGCAAACAGTTTGACATCATGAAATTATGGCAACATGTTCTTAATGATATATATTCAAATTATTTCATGAGAAAATAGTCATTGGTGGGTGGGTGAAACACTCCATATTCATCATGTCTAATGAGTAATCCCCCTTGTGAATGACCATGTGTATGATGTAAGACCCTTCCAACTTAGGTTCCAGCTTTAGAGGCTTGTTTCCTAGTATCATTAGGTTTCATAAAGACCATGATGATTATTCAGAGAGGAATGAACGTAAGTGAACATTTTTATGAAAATATTCTGTGATCTGATTCTGATGTCCTTCAAGGTTGTGCAATTTATGAAACCTCTTCTATTCATGTCTCTCCAATTTATCTAGTCCAATTCAGTTATTTCTCATCCTTTGTAATCTATATAAAAATGGATATTTAGTGTGAAGGTAAGTAGAGATCTATGGGTAACACTGGATTGGTACCATGGACCAGCGATTATGGCATTTCTTATGTAGCAGTACATGTGGTGGTACAGTAGGGCCATAAATCCTAGAGGAACATATTTGGCCATGAAATCATATACTTATTCATCATCTTCAAGATTATATTTTACATAGTCATATTTAAGTCCTCTATGTATCCAATTTCTACTACATGATAGTTTAATGTGTGAATGGAATCAATATTGTATTCGTGATATAACTTATTCAACTCTATAGAATAGAAGTTGGTGCCCTTTTCCATCAATATTGTGTGAGAAACCTTGAACATGGTGATGATATGGGACTTCCTGAATATGATGATGTTCTTCTTCCTGACTTCGTATAATGGTAAATCATCCTTCCATTTGTAAAATAGGATGTATGGAGTCAGGATTAAATTGAACTACTTAACTATGGAGGGTAGATATGTTACCATATCATCTATACCACAAACAAAAAATATCTTGGAATATTGAGTTTTATGAACAAATTTTGGGGTTGATGGATTTAGTTTTTCTGGATGTGGAATGCATGAAATTTATTGGAGAATTCCACACAATTTTGTATCATGGTTTTCCAGGGATAACCTAGCCTCCTGATGTTTTGGTAGAGATTTCTCCTAAACCGACTGTCATTATAAGATATTGCATGAACCACTTCTATGATGGTGAGAATATCAACATTTTCTATGAATTAATTGATGATTTAAACAAATCAATTCTATTAGAGGGCCCTCTGTTCATTTGGACCATCATGCAGGGTAAATTTAACTTGACAGTGATGAATATGTTACCTTTCAACTCGATCTATGAGGAGAGTCTCATTTTGGTGATATACAATTATGGGAACCATCAATCCAGATGTTCATTCAGAAACATCACATGTGAAGGTAACATTGACTTGATTGATTTATTCTATATCATAGAAGATGGTCTATGAGGCCATTATTAAATGTGTGAAGTGGATGATTACATCCTTCTGATTGGATCTCGCAAAGAATATTGTTGTAATAACCAATCTGTTGTCATACAAATTCTGTAATCTCAGAAAATTATAATACGTGGTTCAAATGGGAACTCTACCATTTTTCCCTTGACATGGCCAATGAGAGGGTAATTTTCTTTCTTTTTATGTAATTTTCACCATTCATCTACATTATTAATGTATATGAATCTCCTTTGATGTGTAGGTGGTTTATTTTCCATTGTAGGGATAGTTCTATTCCAGTGATGATAGATTGGTATTCTGCATCATTATTTGTGCAGCCCTCAAATAGTGAGAAAGTGTAGGGAAACATATTTTTTTAAAGAGACAAATACGATCCCTAACACAACATGATTTTTCTTTGAAGGATCCATCCTTTTTTGTTATAAAATTTTTAGGATCCATCAAAATACATCTCTAATGTCTTTGGTGTGTCATAGGTGTATAATACCTCTTCATCTGGAAACTCAGTGTCCATCAGAGTATTTTATATGGAAATATTTGTTGTGAGTAAGTCATCCATTTCTTTACATTTCACCTAAATCAGTGATAGGAATTTAATCTCACATTCATTCAGTATGACTGCACATCGAGAGGACGCCTTGTAAACATAAAAAGGAAAGGATATACTTCAGAAGATCAATTCAATAGACTAGATGGAACTAATTATTTTTCTGGTAATTCCTCATATTTTTCATTTTATAGATGAGTTAAAGGATGTTCTTCATGATAATGGAGTATCTGGTATGAATACCTTTCTTTGTCTGACTAAGGTGGTAGATACTTTTCTCACTCCCCACATCAATTTTCTATGCATGGAAAGAACCCATTGAGAATCTAAGGAGAAAAAAATAAGATATTATTTATCTCATATCAATCGAAGGTGTCAAGATTGGTGAGTGTAGTAAATACTGCTTGAGACTATCACATGACACCATTAAATCACAATCCCCACGATAAAAGATTCCCTTATTTATTATTCTTATGAATGGATAGGTTTTTTTGGATATGACTATTATGAAACACTGAATGTATGTGAGCATCCCTTGGAACCCCAAAATATATTTGAGATTTATAGGGGAGAAATTTCTATAATAGTTTTAGTCATTTTGAGGATAGCCTTGATGCTCTAATGGCATACCACAGAGCCAAAGAACATCTCTAATGTTACCCTAACTATGAATTTCAATAGATCCATATTTAGAAAGTGTTATTGTATCATTTCAAATATTGTTTGATGGTCCAGGAAGTTATCACATTACTATTTGGATTTGATCACTAGGTCGTTCACATGACATTTGTCTATTCTTCACAGGAAAAGTATAAATATATGCGGCATGGATTGTTGATATGTTGCACTAGTGTTCAATAATTGAAAAAGAAAAACCTGATAGAAAAATGATCCCCTAAGGTGCTCTGATGACAATGGATTCTTCATCTTCATGGTCCATCTTTATCTGATTATACCTTGAATACGAATCATTAAAGTAATTTTCAAGGAATCTAGAAGTTGCATGGATCGAGTGTTATGCGATTTTAAATAAGAAATAATCCATTGAGGAATGGAAATTAAGATCACTGAGAGTGATGGGTAACATAATCTACACATTCATTTTCTTGATGGAGATGATGTGGGAGAGATATCATGAGTGTTTCATTTCTCATAAAAAGTTGTCTTTGATCATTTTTACAGACTACACCTCTATGTTGGTGACATGATATGGGTTAATCCTCTTGGTTTTTATTGAATCCTAGGTTCTCATCAAGTAATATGAGATTGTGTGCAACAACATCAAAATTATGTCTATGAATTTATGTATAGTTCCAATAGAAAACATATTGATGCATCTATAGAAATGAAATATATATATCTTTCTCTTCAAGGGTCAGGTTGGAACTAATAGGTGTATGTTAAAAGTCTTATTTTAATAAAAAAAATTACCTTCCTGAGCATGTCAATGGTGGTGGGGACACCTTCCTCTTATTCAAGAGGGTAATTCTAGAGGTCATCCTCAACTTCATCAAACTCTAATCTTGGTCATAAATTTTCAAATGATGCTAGAAATATGTAAGATTCTCTATTACTATCATGGTGAGAGAGGAAATGAGAAGATACATTATCATCCTCTTCTTCCCGAGTCATTAAAATGAAATGTAGGAACTTTTTCCTTTTACAATATCACTGTGAACATAAGGGGATTGGAAATCTATGGTTAAGTCTATCACCTTGATTAAATTGATGTGGAGAACATAGTAATTGTTGACTATACTCCATGGATTTTCTAGTACAGTCCCCATGCCATCCACCATAAAAACTATATATCTTCATCCAGTATTAGTTATTTTGCATACCTTTTAAATAAATATTCTTCAGCTTATGTGGCTCAGCATATCTCCAAGGGGGAATTTCAACCTTTTAATATTTAGACATTTCCATCGATGGGGTATTTCAGACATTAAGGGAATGTTGAAGGTACATACTAATGGATATGTTGACAGGGCCTTCAAAGAAGAACATTGTTTGGGTTGTCTTTTTGAATAAGCATATTATTAGTTTTATATGTTATCTCTCAAAACTAATCATTATGTTTAATCTTCCATAGGGGTCTTCGTTCATGCATATCATACCCTTGAATGGTCATCTTTGTTAGAGATAGGTTCCCTTATCTATATCCCAAACATCATAGGGTTCGAACCAGATGATATTGATCCTAGAACTATTATCAATCAGAACTGTTTGATAATAAATGTTATTGATTCTTCCTAGATCATATAAGATTCATAAATTCTCTCAGATGAAATCTTCCTGATACTAATCAGTGAAAGAGATGGAAACATGGAATTATGTTGAAATGGTATCCGTTCAATAGAAAATACATGCAACGAATTCTATCTCAAATTCTATTTTCATATTGAGGGATTCAACGAGTGCCTCCCAGAGTTATTTTTAGCGACGGTGAACATTCATAGTTCAGATCATGGATGTGGAAATCACTAGCAATTTTATAACATTAAAGTTTTGTTCTAGATTATTATGCATCCCTATGTGGAATTTCTCTTTAACATGGCTCTCAATATCCAAGGAAGTTGATGATGAATTTACATGTACATTCAAATAATCTTAGGGGTTATCTAATTCTAGTGGCATAGGTCTTACCACCCTTCCCTATTTCTTATGATAATAAGATAATTGAACCACCACTAATTTTTCATGCAATAAAATTGGGTGATGATTACCACGAAAGGGTTCTTGGATGAGTTTGTTCCTATTCTGAGATTGTTAGAGTAGTTTCACATAACCCTCAACTAAATATATGTCATCTGTGGTGATGTGATCAAAATATTTTGTCTGTCCGCACAAGTATTATTCCATGTATCCTTGGTTCTTGCGGATGTGGACTCTTTTTATTATGTTATGTGTGAGAAAATCATATTCTAAGGAATTATTATCATTTGGGGTAGGGTATTAGAAGTTTATAATGTCCAAAAAACCAGATATATTCTCCTTTTCTTGTGAGGGTTCTATTTTGTGGGCTGATTAATGTGTTATTGATGTTGGGGGGAAGCAATCTACATGTTTCAAAGCCTGTATTGGAGAAAAATATGACTCATATTCTATTTATTCTTACATTGAATGGTCTCCCCCACTCTCGGGAGACATACATGAAGTCACATCCTTGGATGGTGGAGCAATTATGGGTCTATGAATCTATGATCATCTAATGGAATGAGCATGATCACGTATATTTGGAGTCATCCTGTTGTCATATTTTATATCACACATGGATAGAACATTCTATTAATTGTCCCCTATTTCTAACTGGGAAATGTTTGTGCAAGACACTTTCTATGTGGAGTGATGTAATGCCAGATATCTACATTTGACCATTCCTTTAAGTATTTCTTTAAAGAGTATGTATTACAATATATATTATTTCCTAACCTCTATGTAAAGGGTAGTAGTTTGTATGGTTGATGAGGTTGACTTCATTGGGATTAGTTGGTTATGGAATGAAAAGCATGTTATTTTCAATTGCTACAATGGAATAACCAGAGACTTATTCATTTGGTAAGGTGTATTATTTATTCATCTATTCCTAATATAAAGGGTTTCCTTAAGTTTTCATTTCATTTGGTACATGGTGATTATATGTTTGTTTCTTCTCAAAAAGATGTAAAAGGTGGTGCATGACCTACCTAGGAACATGTTTGGGCACCAATACTGGTTTAATAGTAAAACTAGTAGCTTCATATTTTCATAGATGTTTTTCCATTGTTGAGGGAATGAGTCGATACTTGGGTCGAGATCGGTTAATGGAATCCTCAACATATTTTTTGCATTTTGGAGCACTCAAAGAATGCACCTAAAGAATTAATAAGGATCATAGGTTTTGGTAACTCATCCCTCAAAAATTTCATCATAGAGTTCCAATAGTTTACCCTTTAAAAGATTTAATTTTGGTTAATAAGTTGAAAACATTCTTTTAAATATGAAGTCAAACCCCTCTAATTTTCATGTCGAATGAATTTTATCAGGTCAATGGTTTTCTTTAATCATAGTGTGGAGCTGAATTGACAATGGAACGGACAAAGATAATATTCACATCCTGAGGAAAGTCTTTTTGGAAAACTATTGTACCAAGAAACAATAGACCATTTTAGATTCTTTAAAAAACAACTCACCTACATTACAACCAGTTGATCTCAAGAGCCCATCATTGGCCCACATCATGAAATGAAGTGTGTGAGAAATTTTTCAGGGACGCATGTTCAATAAAATATAGAGAAGGTCATATTGTCAGAATATTTTTTGGGGTAATGCTTTGTCCAACCATTTGGGATATGGATTCCTCTCTAGATTCATAGGTGTGCATAACCCTTACAAGGATTCCATTCGTGTAGTCAGTGACTTGATGAATTTATGAAACTATCATGGAACTTAAGCCTTAGTTATATATAGTCACAATGAAGTATGTGAGACTTGATAAGGTGTACCAACCTTTTACCCCCTTATAATTGTTGATTCCTCATTAGATTTAATGATCATCTTGCCGAGGGAGAGGTTCTCACCACAACATATTGATTTCATAACCATTATCAACATCATCATTTATATAGAGAGGATGCCTAAATCTCTATCTAGTATTATGATCATGTTCCACTCTTACATGTGGGTCAGCTATGGGAGAGACAATATTCATCTTTTCCTAAAATAGATACCCTGTGATAATATTTTCCTTAAGTGTCTCCTCATTGAGTCATATGAGAGTTTGTATCTCACTCTCATATTGTGACAATTGTTCCTCAGTGAAAGGAACTAAAATTCTTTAGGGTGGTGATAAGGATGTAACCACACCCTTCCTTTTTACATTAGTAGTATTCCTCTAGAGATTGGGAAGCTCGATATTCGGGGGGGGGGTTCATGATTTTGAATCTTGTTGTGGTTTAGGGTGTGTGTATCCTTTTTAGTGCATCTAAATCACCCTCCACTCATGATAAGTTATCTGTATTGTGGCCACAAATATTTATTACTTGATCAAAAATGTATATCCTCTTGAAAGTTCTAAAATTCAAAAATCCAAATATGGAAATGGTGGTTTTACCATTACCTTCGATAAAATATGATGATTTTTTACTACTTTCATTACTGTGATTATTTTGAACCCCTTAATTTTGGAACATTTTTTATTGAGACCCTAGTGGGGTCTCATTTCCATCATCGTACGTTGAGCCAATCTTGTTTTATGAAAAGTGACCTTAAGGGAGTTCTAGATCATGATTTATCAATGGACCCTGAATTAAAGAGTTTTTTCCTTTGGTTGGAGGAATGGATAAGACACCGACCATTGATTTTGACCTCCCAAATTGAATAAGATATATTCCTTCTATGTTGATGATGATGATGATAATTCACCCAGTCTTATTGGTTGGGATTGATTAAAGGTAGCAATTGGAAATGACTGACCTTGTTTTTTAAGATCTAATTAATCCAATCGAGGGTTTTTTTATTACCAGGAAGTACACCAAGATATAATTTTTTCCAGACCAATAGATTTTTGTTAATCTCAAATCACCACTGATTTACCTAGGACCCTCTCAAGGAATTTGGAACTGATTATTGTGATTGAGATATTAAGACATTTAACCCAATGGGATGATGTTTTTTTGTAGCTACTGTTGATATGACCCAAATCCACTAGGGAATTAATGATCCATAAGGTTGAGATGGTTGTAAATATTCCCCCATCCCGAACAGCAAGATCCACTCCTTTATAGATATTATGTAAGGTGATACATAAGATCATTTGATGCGGCACATCTATGCTCATTTGGGAGCTTGGTATGATGGAAACCCATGATGGGAATAATTATTTAGGGGATGTTGTATGGTTGATCACTACATCTCCTTCCATGTATAAAATTAATTCTTATTGTTTTAGGGGTCCTAGATTAAAAAATTCTATCCTCTCCCTATGTTCATGATTTATTGGGCATCATGGAATTGGGGGAATTCTATTTTAGTGACCAACTTGAGTGAGTGTTACTAGGTACCCTAATTTTATGAGATTTAATGACATTACAAGATGATACATATTATATTTTATACATTTAGGGGGAAATATTGAAGTGTAATAATTGATGTTTCACCAATCATTAGATATGAATGTCTTGCGATGCTCAACAACCAATCGATGGAGATTTATGGAAACACGATGAAATATATTGTGTATGAATTTTTTTCTCTTCTACTATTTGGTTCTAGGATATATAATTTTCCTATATCCATCTAAAACAAAGTTTATTGATGAGATGAATCTGATACTCATATCTTGTGTATTATAGATATCAATCATTTAGTCGCTGGTGAATTAGCCATAAATTTTGGTGGATATAAGGAATGGACTACTTTTCTATAAAATCATGGAACTCTTAGTCAAAAGTGTATAGGGCACCTAATAATATGGTGAGGTTCATACCAACTAACCCTCACCAGATTTCAATTTCATTCACCTCTTCATCAAACATACACACCTCCATCTAGTCAATCCATAGATGATGCTTCGGAGGGCCACATACTAACTCGAGTAGAGTGCTTCTGGAAATTAAAGAAGAAATATATATAGTTGACCCTATTGTTCTTAGAACCCCTCCATTAAATGTTTTATGTGTTTTAAACATATCACAAAAAATAGTTATTGGGGAAAGGGGAGGATTTCATGGTCTATTTATGATATGAGAAAGGGTAGGTTGACTATGGCGGATGTTAGGAGTAGAGTCCCTCTAATCCATCTCTACACACCAACGAGGATGGATATCAATGAAATGGTCATCTTATACATTAGTTGATGAGTCAAAAGACCCTAGAATTGTTAATAATATGTCTTGAATGACTTCAACGATACTCACAGTAATTTGATTAGTAATATGGGTCTTGATCTACAACATGGGTAGTATATGATGACCTATCATTTGGAATTTCATAGGGATATGAGCTTGTTGTACGATAGAATCCATAAAATGCATATAACTAACATGTGATGTCGGCATATGCGTATATCTCTGAGAATCTGTTAGAATATACAAATTATATTTCTTGTTATTGAAAGGAATATGATTCTTTACTGAGGCTTGTGCCATTTTCACTTTGTGAGCCTCAGTGAGAACAATAGTTTGATCTGGATCCTGATCCATTGGGATATGTGACTGGTCTTTCCTGGAAGGAATATGAACCTACCCTAATGTATGTACCACTATCATTATATCATTCCTATTTGGATCATGAATATGATCTTGGTTTTAATATGCATTCCCCTTTTAATAAACTAACAAACCTCCAAAATAAATATGGGATTTGGGCCTACCCTTGTATTTCCAGAGAATGATGTTGGTGTAGTAATTTTTCAGTGAATGTATGAATATGTTTCTAAAAACTATGATCTACTATAATATTCTAGTAAGATTCACTGATATGAATATGATATTTCCTCGAGGCATGTTCCATTCTTAACTTGGTATGCTTCGACCATAATGGGGATATAAGCCTGATCTCTAGCATTTGGAGTAGTTCACTGTACATCAACATGAATATGATCACATAATGAGACATGTTCCCCCATCATATGGAGATCCCTAGCCATAATTTGGATATGATCATGATCATGGGACATTGAAATATGTTGTAGGTACTTTTTGACAGGCATGTTCCCCTGACCGAAGGAATGTGAAACTCTCACATGGTGAGTATCAGTGGGAATGAGAATATGAGCTCAGTCCAAAGCCTCATCAATCAGTAGAATGTACTAATAATCTTACTGGATGGGAGAAATACTAATTACATCATCTATAAAAGCCACTTGTTCATGATGATTCTAGTGTTTAGTGTTTCTGGCTGTTGGGATAAGAATATGTGCCTACCCCAACATCTGAACCAGTTTCAAAATATGTTGTTGGATCTCTTCAGTCGTTTCTAAGATGTATTTTCATTTTAGAAAAAAAATTTACTAGGATTTAATCCTTCACATTTTCTATCACCATAATGCACTAGAAGATTATTTTTATTGAAAAATTGATGTGATCCCACTTCATTCCTCATTGTTCAACCTGAATATGATAATGGGAATCAAGAACAGGGGTAGGGATATATAGCTCACTAATTCCAACTATAGGGATATGTCCATATACTTGTTCTGAGTGAGTAGGTATCTAATCATACATGGTGGTACATTTTAGAATATTTTGATAGACATCATCACTGGGAGTGGGGATATGATCCCAATAAAAGTAATCTAGAACCATCTTCGCTAGATGTTTCGTCCTTACTACTCATCCATGGCTATTAGAGGTGGAATTATTCCAGGAGGTACCCTCATATGGTGACTTGAGGTTATTGGTGGGATGATTTAGGCTACAACAGTTGATAAGGGCAGTCCCCTGAATCCCCTGAACAAGAAGAGATCCTTATTTAACACACTGGTCCACCGTCATCAGATATTGAAGGCGGTGGTTTTTAGTTTGTGCGGATAATCCCACAAAGTGATTGGTTGTGAAAAAATGGACCACTCTCTTAGTTGGATCATTCTATGGGGAGATGCAGACCCATTGGTTTCCATATTCAAATACCCTCATAATATGTTTCTATATTTTGGTTATACCATGTTGAAGGTATTATCCTAAAATTGTGTTCTTCACCTGGTGTTGAATCTATCGGGAAGGTCAGATTCTTTTTTAACCCTTTGGGGATTCATATGTAGGTTATTTACTGGAATAGTTTCCGGATGATGAAGATAATATCTTGGATCAGGTTTTTGTTGAAGAAAGTATTGTCTTTAGTCATACAGACAACAAGGAATAAGATCATTGATTAGTTAAATTTTGTAGGCGTCATATATGATCAATTAGATATGCATGGTTAACATAATTATCCTTTTATTCCCAATCCTACCATTATGCATCTGTAGACATATCAATGTGATGATAGAATAATTTTATATGAATCCTAGTCTTAGAAGATCGATAATACAATTTTTATATGTTATATCAGCTTTTTCAAATATGAAAACAATATGGACTAACACGTGATTAACTAACACTTCTCCAATTTGAGAGATTCACATATAGTTCATCATTTTTGTCATAGTATAGAAAAAAAATTCTTGACTGATAGTAACACAAACAATTTTTTATTAGATATATTCAAATGAGGTTCACGATTTTCATAGCATATAGTATGAAAACAAAATGTTCTGATGGATAATAATACAATAATTTTATTATAAAGATATTGAACATAGTTTCCTAAAAAAAATTCATATAGTGTGAAAAAATGTCCCAACAGATGAAAACCCAACCATATTCTCATTAATATATTCATCATCGGTTCACATTTTTTGTTATAATGGTGTAGAGATGATTGTTTAGTGTATTTAGTTTAGCGCAGAAGTTTATTGTGAGTGGTTGCGTTTTTGTAAAATAATTGTTATTAAGTCATCATTGTCATTATTTACAAAAAAAACTCCCAGTTCATCCCTCATCTATAGCTGGGAACATACCTACATTTTTATGCAATCTGGTGAATTCAGGTTTCAGAACCATTGAGGCTTAGGGACTTGCATTGTTCTAGAGGATGGTAGGTTGGTCTAATCATAACCATTGGGTGGGGGGATTATTGAATACTCTTAGAAACTCCATTAAATTTAATAAATCTATAAGGATGTCTTCCAAATCATGATACTATTCTGGTTACCCTAAGAAGTAATTATAGGTTTAGTTTATTCTTTAATCAAAATAAATGGGAATATCATTTTTTAATTGAGTTTAATGTAGCTGAGGTCCCTCTTCCATTTCCTTACAGTGAATTAATGCTTATATACAGATGTTTTATATGCCATAACATCTTAATTTATTGTCAAGCATGGGGGAGGTTAATATTTTGGGGAGTAGATTGAGCCATTATGAGGAGTCTTATATATCTTGGTAATAATAAGAACCATTACCCATTTAGTTTGATAAACCCATCTAGTAATCATTCATAAAGAATTGACATATGTGAATGCTTTGGGTCAATCTCTATTTGAGGTCAAGTCTCATGGATACATCATATGTATCATTCTTATTATAGGAATTATAGTATCCAATGTTCATTCACTCCCTCGAGACAAGCCCCAAAGTATATTCTCTTATATGAGGGATATATATATATATCCACTCATTAGGTCTAAAATACTGATATTTCCATGGTTTTTGGAGATTCATGATGCCAATGATGTGTTCATTTAACAACCCTATGCCCACGTGAGCTATTATTTGTGTGAAAATAATGGAAAAAAGTGATAAACAACACTATAAATGGATGTGAGAGATCATGTAATGGGACAATCCTTAGAATTTTTATTATTGATCCCATACCTCATTGAGGAATTCTACATATATTGAGTATGGACAGAATCAAAGTTACCATATTTTAGTTGATATCTTGGTCTATCAAGGGATGAAATAGAATAATCAGCCAGTTAGAATGATTGGGTCACAATGGTTGAAATGTTGTACATATGGGTGGGTATACATAGAGGTTAATTCCCATTTGTATTCAAACTCAGGCCTTAGTTTGTAATCCTATGTATCCTATTTGTGGAGGAAATATATTCCTTATAGTTCAATTAGTTCTTTATTATACACTAATTTTCCCTTTTTATGCAGTTCATATAAAATAATTCCATTATTCATGCCTTAGAAACTGATATTTCCATTTGTTTGGTACAAACACACTAATAGTGGGAAAAGATATAAAGCCCTAGGATGCCAATATATGTGGTACATATTATATTATTTCACTTTTCAGGGCTTATGCACTAAGGTTTCCCATGCCATTTTAGAGGCTTATGATGCAAATGAAATGACTGTTTCTACTCTCTATGCCCATAGGAGTAATGGTTACTATGTGAAACAAGAAATAGATAATTATTAGTCTCACTAATTATAGATGTATGAATTATGAACAAAGACAACCATTTTGATGGTTAATATATATCTATGGTTTCAAAGAGGTGTTCTATGTATCTTAGTTATGATAGGTATTAGAGTCCTCATAGTTTCTTTGATTGGGGTATACACACTGACATTGTAATTTTTTAGGGGAATATCATATTAGTCCCATATTCAGGGATTAAACAATAATGTCACCATTTGGTTGGGTCTTACACTCTGTTGGTGTAAAAAGTTACCATGCTAGGGGATTCACTTTTACCTAGCTTGTTTTCATTCCGAAAATGCATGGCTTTCTAATTGAAAATATTGGATTATTTATTTTGATATTACAGAGCATGTATGGGAAATCATGGTTATATTGTTCACATATCAATAAATATCATATGATATAGTTGGCATGTCTGAGGGACATTGCATATCCTAGATGGATTTTTAGGGTCATTAAATGACCAAGCCAGGCTTGTCAATATGGAATTATGAGACCTCATAGCTAGATCATGGAATCCATAACATGATCATGGTTTATATTCCTATTCAAGATCACATGATTCAGTTGACAAGCCCTGATGTCATTGCAAGGGCTAGCAGTTACTCCATCATTTCTTTATAAGTGTCAGTGTGACATTCTCAGATGGTGTTACATTTCATGGCTAACATGACTATGGGACAAACCAAATCATTACTCGTCTTCCAAAGGGGAATTCTAAGATCTAACTAACATGCCTTGGGGCCACGTTGAGAAATTGATTACAAGAATTTGTGATACCATACAGATGTGTATACATGTATAAAGGCCATTTCAAGACATGGATGGTGATCCCATAGGGCTTCATGAGGATTTTACAACATGTTTGGAGTATTCCTTGTGACTATCAATGACATTTCTATGGGACTACGCAGGATTCAAATAGTTTACCAGAGGTTCACCATTTGATATAGGCAACATGTATGAGTAATGTTCAATAACTCATGTGGTCATATGAAGAACATGAGGATCGGTGTGTATTTTATTCACATAACTATCCCACCATTTTTTATTTTTTATATCCCTTATATTTTGGATTCCTTGTATGTGATATGTGTTAACATATTTTAAGTCTCATTTATTGTTTAAGATGTGAAGGATTTCCATCACGTGTCCTTCCAAAGATCCTTCACTTGATCTATAGTGATCATGAAAAATGATTATTCTTTTCGCATTATCACTCTGGTTATTCACTAGATCATACATGATGGGACAATTTTCCAATTCTGAGATCAGTCACTCGGATAAACCCACTATGGGGCTTGGGATTACTAGTACATCTAGATGAAAAAATCCAAACTGTATTTCCAAAGAGTTTCTTTTTTTTCATGTTAGTGTGTGGGATTTTTAATCCTCATTATCCCAGTAGTTCTCCACTATGGGAAACAGATATCATGAGAATCAATAATGGAATTGGTAAAGGGGTCTCGGTGTCACATGATTTATTTGGGTCCTACCATGAACCTCTATGGGGGTGTCATGTGCCTTTTATAAAAATAAATACAATTAAATCAATAGAATATTTAATGAATTATATCGAATTCATGGGGATACGTTGAGTTATGAGATCTTGGTAGAGGAATTTTATATTTTCCTTTTCACACATCCATGTGAATTCAAATGATTTTGATACACATTGAAGGGGCTTCATGTGATCTCATTTGACTGGTCTGGAACCATTCATAATACAATAATGGATCTTCATGGGGACTTCATGATATCAACACAACTTTATTGTGTAGTATTGTAAGGTCATGCTATGAACAACCATAGTGTTTCATATGAGTATTAAAATTGGGAGAGGCTCCCACCCTCCCCATTATTTTATTTTTGTTATTTCTATTTTTCAAAAATGTGGATCTCATGAGGTTTAAAAAATGTTTTCAAAGACAATCACTATTCCTACTAGTGATGTGTTGTGTAGTCATAAAAGGACGTATAGATATTTGAAATCATTTAATTTAAAATTGAATATATTATTTCTGCTAGTGATAAAGGGGGGGATAGAGGTTTCACGAACATATATGAGGATTTTCACATGATGGGGATGATATTCTAGTGATATTTTTTGAGATAAAGGTATATCTCTAGATTTTGGCGGTGTCCTGAAGGCCGCCAGGGGTGTTTTGTGGGATATTTACTACCGCAAGTGGCTCATGCCACCTCAAAATTTATTTCCATTATTTATATTACAATGTCATGGTGTATCAATAGTTTTCAAGAATTTTTTCAAGGGACTGTTTTTCCCATGAACAATTTGTTTCAGGGGTTCTACAACCCCATTAGTCTTCAACAATATGGATATTTTTCTCATTTTTTCAAAGGAAATTTGGATGGGTTGTCAAGAGCTCACTGGTTAATGATTCGTGTGACCTGCAAGTGATTATCTGGTTGATTACACATGATCATTGGTTGTCCAAAGTGCCTTCACAATAATTGATGGTATTTTTAAAGGTGTTGTGGGATCAATCAAATGTAATTCACCTTGTGTCACCATCTTCATGAACTTCTTCTCATTATTTGATCACCTGTCTCTCAAGGGATTACCATATCCACTTTTTGTTGGCCACCATCTTCTCTAATTTCTATACATGGAAAATAATACCCATGTTTATGTATTTATTACATTTTTTATTTCTCGATGCTCATTTGGATCACATCTAAAAGTATGAATTGGTGACTTAGGAAAAAAAGGAAACAATGAATGAGATGTATGTTCACATATTCTCAACATAGAATATGAGTTGAAATTTTGGGGAAGAATAATATAATGGTGGACACCAATTTAACAACATATAGTTTTTAAATGATATTTATCTCTTGAAATAGATGTGTGTTATAATATTTTATATTGTATTATGCATATAAAAAACTGACCAAAGTATATTCAATTACTAAATATTATTACATTACTCAGTAAATAATCCAATTAAAATTAAAAACTTCACAATTCGAAAAAATATATAAGATTGAAAATCTAAAATGGTAAAATATGGATCACCTCAATCTACTAAAAACAATGGCACCACTATAGAAATTATAAAAAAGAAACAACATATTATTAAACCAATCAAAATATTAGAAAATTTTATTATAAAAACCATAATAGGAATTGCATTGAATACTGAGTAAATAAAGCAAGTGGTATTTAGAGAAGGTTAGGGAACATTGAAATAGTAACGTGGCCATTATAATAGTAACATATTCGTTCAAAATAGTATTATGATCATAGGATTATTAAATTGACTTCAAAATTTTAAAATATAATATAAATAATATTTATCATGAAAAATAAAATTACATATAAATATTCAAATTCCAGGTAATAAATACCATGATTCAAAAGACTCCAAGAAAATATAAGAACATTTTTAATAAAGTATATTTTAACGAATATTAGAAGAAATATAATACATTATATTAAAAAAAATTAAATATGATATAAATTTATTATGAAAAAATTAATATCATTTTTTAAATCATCTTTTTAAAAAATTTCACGGTTTATATTATAGTAATTTTTTATAAATACTTCAATTATCATGTGAATATTAGAAATAGTGTTTTTCAACTAATAGTGTATCTAAAATTATATCATTCATGATGTAAAAAACCAAATATTTTTTTATAACATGAGTTTCTTCAGTGATATATTTTTTTCAGAAATGACTCATTATATTACAATAAATTTAATTTTAAAAGATAAAAAGATCTTTCTAAAACAAAATCCCAAAATTTATTCCATAAAATAACAATTATTTCCCAATTTTTATTAAATATACAATTTAATTCTAATTATAAGGTCTATTTAAAGTCTTAAACATGATATATTATATTTATATATGATTTATATTGTAAATAATCCTCCATTGCATTTTTGTATTTGATATAATATTTTATTCAATAATTTATTTAAAAAATATAATTGTCCTAAATATAAATAACACCTCTCCATCCTCACGGTTAATATCACTTTCCTCTCCTAACAAATACTATCTAGTACAAAATAATCTCCCTATAAATCCCCATAAAATACCTAGGTATGTTCTAGAGTAAACCAACACCAAACATCAAGAGATTTGTAGTTATGTACAAGAGAAGTTACATCGAGGATTAAGTATGTTTTGATCATGACGTCTTATTTTTTATTTCATCTTCTACATCTCATTTTTGTTACCACCCAATTCACAAACAAACCAGTTGAGATTAATTTGTATGTAACTAAATATTAGATTAATTTTGATAAGGAGATTCTTGAACCTAAGTAATTTTCTTTAGGTTATTCCAGTTTCTCTACATCTTTAGTATTGATATTCATATATTTTTATATAAATATCATTTCAAAAAATTTCCCTTTTATTTAGGTGGAAATACATTCATCGAAAAGGTATTATATGCCAAATATGATGGTTTTCAGAAATTACTTCCTTTACAAAATACTTATTTTAGTCCTCTTGAGTTGGATCTATTTCCCTCATGAATTATGATATATATTCTAAATGTGTTTTCCATTATTTATTTGGGAACCCCATGTTTATCCATGAAATCATTTTTGATTAAATCCTTATGAAACCCATTCCTTTCCAAATGTTATTTCAATATTATTCATGTTATATGTTCTTCTTTAGAATGCATGATTATGAAAATAGTATGATGTGATGGGTTGGACTGGAATTATATATCCCTAAATTAAATGGGAATATGTGATTTATCTCATGATATAATGTGTAATATGAATTAACATGATGGTACATTTGTTCACAATTATGATGTTATGATTATTCACATATGTTATGGATAGAATTTATCATCGTTTCATTCACAACTATGACTGGTATTTAACCACTATGATATGATGTTTAAATTTTATGAATTCTAAACATTCTATATATTTATCACATTCTCACCTCATGGTGTTGATGATAGTCTTATTTTTATATTTAGTGATTATTCTTATTATTATCACCCCAGATAGATTGATTCATGAACTATATTCATCCTCTTACTAGGATTTTATCACCCTCTATTAGTGATTTATATCCTCATGTAATAAGATTTACTAAAGAGAATATGGGATTATATGTATAGAGATAAATAATTGATATAAATTATTATTTTTATTATGTAAAATTTATGTCTGGGCTTAATTTTACAAAGACTGTAAACCATTTTATCATAGATTTGGATCTATATTATGTTTTTTATTTTACAAATTATGTAATAATTATATAAGGAAATGTAGGGTTTCTATAAGACATTCTATCATATATATATTCCACATTAAGGAAAATTAATGAAGATTTTATTGGTCCTCCAACCTTACACCAATATATAAAATAAGGTACAGCAACTGTTCAGTTTTGATGAAAGGTTTCTGCTCCTGTACCTTCTCCTCAAAAACTAGAAATTTTTTACTCAACCAATACACATTGTAATAATGATAAATTTAAGAAAATAATTCAATCTGATATTTGGTTGGAGAAGACATCATGTAGCCTAGTTAAAACTATTATTTTGTCATTTGGGCCTGAATAATGTCCATTGAAGCCTAACCTAGTAGTTATTATATAAGTACCTATTAAATCTGATCTCAAAATTCATGCTTCTAATCATGATACAAAAAATTATCACCATACCCATCAAACAAATTAATAATGAGCATATGGTTTATTGTCATATATGTTTCTTAAATTTTTATTGATTGTTCACATGGTTTTTTGTTCTCAATTTAAATATTTTTTATCCAATTACCATAAATTAGATTCAATATTCTTGTTAACATTTTTTCTCTTGAATGATTAATGTTGATTTTTTACTAATCCGTTATTTTATTAATAATAATTAAATCATGTTAATGCAAAATATAATAATTCATCTCTAATATATATTTATATTGGTATATTATATTAGTGATATATAATTAAGGTTCTCTCCCAATAGTATTGTTTTTTATATCAAAAAAGGGGGAAGATTGGGAATTTGAAACATTTAATCAAATTATAACATATATATTTTATTATGAATAAAAATATTTATATTGAATATATAAATTAATATTTTTAATTTCCTATCTGTGAAAATCAATGTACCTAAATCCTATGAAATTACAGTAAATTTTGACTACCATTTATGAGTTTTAATCTTTAAAAAGGGGAGATTTTTTATACCCTAATTTTGACACAATATACTCAATTTAATAAATATTTATTATGTTAACAAAAAAATTATTTATTTTAAGAATTATTTTTTAATGGTGACTTTTTATGTTTCTAATTTTTTCTGTACACATTTTCATTTTATGAACTCTTTATTTCTTACATGTTATATTTACCTTTTATGAAATTTTTTTAAGTGATTATACATATGAAAATATCACCCTTATTGGAATTAATTTTATATGTGTATAATATTCCTTCATTAATGGAGGAGTTTCTTTTTTAGGGTTTTCTTCATAATATGAAAAAAATTTAAACTTATTGGATGAAAATAAATACATCATTTTATAATACTATGGACTAGATCATACTCATTGGAATAGGGACCTTATTAAATGTTATCCCTATTCAGACAATATGATCTTTATGGTAAGTCCAATCCTTTTGTGATTAGATCCTACTGGAAAAGATCATTCTTATAGTGAATCTAAGATTATGGAAAAGTCGTTATTTCAAAAATTTCATGCTTATGGTAAATTCATGCTCATTAAGAAGTTACTCATATATGAGGTTAATCCTTGTGAAGTATATTAATTGATAACTATTGAGAAATAAAACATTATAGTTTTTCATTATTCAACCATTTCTGCTATGATATAATGAATTTGTCATTCATTACAATACTCAACATTAAATTTTCCTGAAAAAAGCATAATCATGTCATTGGTTTAAAGGATGAAAAGATACTCTAATGTTCAAATATCAATTTATTTTTGGGAAAAATAAAACAATTAGTTTCCCAATTGTTCTATTTTGGAATGATGTATATATTATCCCATATTAAGAGTTTATGAAGAGAAATGTGGGAACATATGGATTTATAAATATAATATTATCTGAAATATTTAGATAATAAGGTTGAAGTTGTTCTCTAAAAGGTTTAATCATTCTCAACTACTATGTAACTGTATTCATCCCGTACACAGATGTTAATATACTCATATACCTAAGGAAAAATAAATCTACTAAAATTTGTGGATTATAATATTCATTTAAGGTAAAAAACATTACTACAGATCTTCTCCAAAAGTATTCAAATTGTTTTATGTAGTTTGATCATCAATTGATTGTGGTTGTTATATTGTTCCTCAATATTAAATTAAGTTTCGTATTTAAATTTATTCTTTTTATTTGAGAACATGTATATCAGGAGTATGATTGGTTCAATTTTTCTAATAAAACAAGATCTTGGAGAAAATATTTAACAACCTATTTTTAATAATTTATAGATTCATGAAACATGGTGGGTTCATAGATCCTCAGAACACAATAAAAAGAATTATTTCATTCTTATTATTTTTATATTTTATTCTACATTATTCAATTAAGAATAGAAGAAATATTTTAACCTTATAATGTGATATCTCTACTATGTAAATTTTTAAAAATTCAATTTGACTTCCCTACACCCTCTTGAGTTATTGTGAAGAACCAGTAGAGAATAATCTCCCCCATCGACACTAAAACCAAAAAAAACTATGGGGTGTAACCAATACGGCTCTTGTAATAGTTAAACAATTAATATGCATTTTGTACATTATATCTTCAAATATCATTATTGGAAATGATTGTGTAAAAATATATTCTATTTTATCAATAATAAAAATAAATTTCAACATCAAATCATAATTCTAAATCTTCTCCTAGATTAAATGATATTTGATATAAATTATCTTCGATTTATAATGTTTCACAGGATTCCTTAATAGATATTGGTATCTTCAATATTCGTAGCCTATTCTTAGAATACATTCAATTATTACCGTTAATTTTCCATGTTTCGATTCCACCAATAATTTTTTTTACATTCAATTATGAATTCAACATATTCAATATCATTAGTGATCAATTTAAAGACAATCTTCTTGTTGTTGCAACAAACAATGTTATTAATAAGAATGAAACGTCTACATGATGATTATTTTATTTAATCAAGGTCTCATGAATAATTATTATCATAATGTCTATACATTAAATTGATTCTAAAACCTTTATTATTTTATCTCTAAAATCATAATGCCTTTTTTACGTATATGTATCCTTTTGACAGCCGTCATTGAGACTACAATTTGTCACCCAAAAATATTTTGTACATGTTTAGAAAACAAATAATATATATTATAGATGTTGTTTAATATAAAAACATACAATCACCCTTAGGTATAATCATTTATTGACTTCTTTTCCTTTACTATCTTTTTCTCTAATTTTCTACAAATGTAAGATGTAAGCACTAATTTTTTTCTACTATTCCAAATTTCTTCAAAACACCACGAATTATTATTTATGTAATAGGAAAAAAATATTTTTTCTACATAACCTATAACCACATAAATATCTTCTTCCCACTAATAAAATAATGATATAATTATATATTATTTTCCTTCAAAACCCCTCACAAGAGTACTCTATACCATGTGTAATGATGGTTTTATCATCATATGTAACTATTTGTAGTGTACTTATGCACTACTCTTTCAGGTATATATTGTTTTAATTATTCCCATTATTTATTATTATTTCCCTAAAGACGTTATTTATTTTGGAAAACTAATATCTAAGTTGACTTTTCCAATAATAAAGATACTTATTCAAGTTAAAAATTGTTATAAAAAAATGAAGAATATATACAAGAAATATAAACCATTTCAATTGGATCTATATTCATGAAAGAATATTTCACATCCACTTTTCGAAATTATATTTCCTAGACACTCCAACAAACTAATAAAATTCATATAGTCTTAACATTGTACATAGGTGAACTTAATTCTTCAAGTTCCAAACCATCAACATGACTGTCACATTTATATACCCATTGACATTTTTCATTCAATATCCCATATTTTTAATTTATAATATTTCATAATAAATTCACGGTTCCAATGATATTTTTATCCTTAGGTCATGGGAAAAGATACTATGTAGCAATATTTTCAATCTGATCCTTTTCCTCGTTGATAGAATTTATCCACTCTTTATTCTTACCTACCCCAGAAACTGAATGTAACCCATTTTAAAATAAAATTCTTGTTTGATTATCTAATTTTATTTTTATCCTAATATGAAATTGTTTCCCTGATGGTTTGAATATATTTTTTCCATCCCAGTAAATTATCTCTAATAGAGAGTGCATTTAATATTCTAGAAACTAATAATGATTATCTATTTTTATACATGTAATTTTCCGAAATAAAATGGTATGAAATAATAGTAGTAGTATAGACTGTAAAAAACAAGGAAAATGATAACATTTCAAAAAAAACTTATATTAATTAGAAAAAATAAATAGAATAAGTAGAATATAAGAAACAAAAGAGTATAAAAAACATTTTAATGAAGTTCCATTTTATAATCCTCCAACACCAAAATATTTTACACTAAACAGATTATAATTTATAAATACCCTTACAGTAGATTGATTTTATACAATGTAGAAAAAGGATTCTCCCCAATATACCAGGAAATTCAGTCAGAGGTAAGCCCCTGATTATTTATTAAATAAAATGAAAAGTACAGAAAGCACATACCGCAATTCAGAAACAGATTACATATCATAAATATCATAAACCATCACAACCCCCATTAGAGCCTCCTTCCGTAGTGGTTGTATCTTATTCTGAGATTTCACAATGTCTTAGGATCTTGGTGGATTGAAGCGAGCCACCGTTCTCAAATTCAGGAGATTTGAAGCCTCAGAGAACTTCGAAGAAGATATCGTAAGTTGAGGGTCCCCAAGATGAACCAGGGTTAGAGATGGGTAAAAACGCCACCTATGGAATCGGAGGTCGAGGGAGAGCCACTACCCCTCCCACCTCCAGCAAGGGGGGGGGGGTCCGTCCATAGTCATGAGTTAGGTCTTGTCGCCATGATTCGTCGCTGGACACCATCGCCATGAGCCGTCGCCGATCACCATCCTCGTCAAATATCGTCCCTCCCCAATATTGGATGTCATGTTTCAGTGAAAGAATATTTGATCATGAAGATAAAAATTGGGCATTATTTTCCTATGACTAATTTAAAAAACTATAATAATAACAAAAATTAATGCCATAATTTCATAAATCTTGAGAATTATAATACCATGATTTTATCCTTATAATTTTTTTGGGAACATAGGATAAGAAGTGAAACAATTGAAATTAGTAACTAAGAAATCTTTTGATTATTCATCTGAAAATAGTCATAACTCAATCAAAAAATAATAAATTAAAATTTTTATCTCTCTAGCATAGAGTTTTTTATCAGTTCATGAATGATCGAAAATAAAATTTTATATTTTTTCACCATTTTCTCAAGATGAAATATTCTCCAAATTAAATATGTTCATTATATTAAAAATCTATCTAAATTTTTTGGAATCCCTTGGATTAAAATATATTTATCTAATGATTTCATGCCTAACTCAACATGTTAATTCATATGTGAAATGGTTAATGTGATTATAAGAAATTTTTTATCAGGAAATTGTTTTAGAATAGGTTGATTCAAAAGCTGACTGTTAATATTTGTAAAAAAATTACATAAAAACAAAAATATTACATTAGTAGTAAAATATATTATGTGTTTGGATTTATCAAAATAATTGAAAATAGGACCTTTGGAAAAATAACTCAATGTTTTACCACTTATTGATAATGAAATAAAACATAAATAAGGAATTATTAAGATCATTAGTGTAATGATGAATCCATGTACTTTTGAAAACTACCCTCACTTACTCTCCCTTACCTTATTCATGTATTCAAAAAACAAATCCACTTTATATAAACTTACCATACCAAAAATTTTACTCCTAGTTTTTAATTATCATAAATAATTGAAGAGAGTAATAAATTAATAATATAAAAATAATAATAAAATATGAAATAGGCAAAGATCTATAAAATGGAATTTTGTGAGATGTTTTTAAATATCCTCATAGTAAAATAATATTAATGATATTTAGGGGTAAAAAACGTTATATAGTAAATCATAAAGAATCCAAGACATTAATCTCAAACATTTGAATGGACTAATCATGTTTCCACAAAAAAATGGTTTATAAAATATCATTAATAGATTAATTCAAATACATTATAAAATTTTTTTGACTATAATTTTTGTAATTATAAGATAATTATAAAATTCAAAAAAATATGAGTTTTTCATAATATATGAGAAGGATTTTTGGTGTAATGTTCTCTTTAAAATTTCTATTCATATATATTAATATCATAAATTTTGTACAAAATTATTGGTTATAAATAATTTAAATTTTTCTGTGATCATTTAAAAAAAATGAATATGAATGGTACCATAGAGAACTTAGACAAAAGAATTTTTCCCTAAAATTTTTCTCAGTTTTTCAAAATAAAGAAAATATGTATAATTTAATGGGAAACAGAAACACAAATATAATAAAATGCATATTTATTTAATTTTGTCAAATATTTTCAAACATAATGGATTTCTATATATTTGATGATATTTATATAAGATTCAAATAATTAATTAAATAATATATCATTTTTATTCTTGATCTTGTAGGATGTGGTTTCTTTTATCAATTTGTTTCTCTTATGAGTGATTTTCATAATTTTATGAAAATGTAATGGAATTATGTTCATTAAAATAATTATATTTTATGTAAACACATTTAAAAAGATATCAATCTATGTTTTTTGAATAATTATTTCCAATAACAAATTTATTCTCAATATTCTACTTCGTGAATGGAATATGAAACTGGTTGTTGTTTTATAATAGCCTAAGAAACTATGTTTTCACCCAAAAAAATGATATTTTTAATTAGTACACTTCTTCTAAACTCCATAACCTCTAAATTATACATATTAATGAATATTAAAAACAATAGCAGATATGAATAAAGATAATTGTATGAGATTCAATTTTAGCCAACCAAAATGTTCTTCTAGTTTACTAACTAAAATTGATATTTTCGCATAGTTTCATGAGTAATTGAAAAATATATAACATATTAAAAAAAGGGTCGAAATTTTTTTTATTTATACAAATAACTTAATCTTTGGTCTTTATTTTTTTCATGAGCTGAATATTTCTCAGAATCATCAGGCTCATGTTTATATGAGGTAAAAAAGAAAATTACTAACACTCAATTCATTATTAATTAATTTTTTTTTAAAAAAAATCTATGATATCAATATCTTTATTTTACATGATCCATTATATTTTCATTTTAATTTAGAATATAATAATAAAATTAATCTCACCCACCATGCTAATTTCTATATCATTTTCCATTTTTTAATATAATTATTCAATACATTGGATGATCCAAACTATTTTCCATCGATATAGATATAAATGAAAAAAAATTAATAAATGTATTAATTTATAAAAATAGTGGGATCTGATGTTACTTTTAGTCAATTGAATTTAATTTTATATGGGGTTTGTCTATCATAATTATCCTTAAAATCCTAATTAAACTCATTAAGTGCATTAGTATATTTGTACACTTGTTATAGAAAATTAGTATCATCAAAACCATAAGGTTGTCAAATATTAACATCATTATGAACATATAAAATTTGAAAAGTGATCTTTATGACCATTTATAATATAGTCAGCATAAAATATTAGTGAAAATAAAATATAGTTTTTATGGAATAATGTCAATCCAAAAAAGAAAATTTTTCTTAATTTTTCCATGTACATTGAAAAATTATAAAAAATAGTGATAGTATATATATATTTTGAATGTTGGTTCTTTTTCCATTACACTTATTTTGGAATAATTACACAACTCCTATAACATGAGTATTTTAACTAATTTTAACCAAAGTAAAAAACCATTTTCTATTTATATTTATTTACTTCAAATTCAAAAAAAATATCCACTATTTATCAACTAATGAATCATACAAAATTTTGGGATTAGATTGAGATAATATTTCAAGATTAAAACATTTTTTATATCATTGGATTACTTTAATTAGTTCATCAATATCACAAATGTTTTTATAAATGTTATGATTCCTTAAATATGATTGGTTATTTATTTTATTAGTTATTCCACATCAAAATGATTAATATATTTGGAGTAAAAAATTTATAAAATAATTATTTTCAATGTATGTGGTTAAAATAATGATACTAAATTTTTGTGGGTTTCAAAAATATAATCGAAATTATCTTCATAAATTTATTGTGTTGTCATTCCAAAAGAATTTGTTTCCGTAAAAATCACATATATTATTTCCTTGATAGTACGTGTAATTTTTTATAAAACATGATAACCATAATAAGTGGTGGGTTTACTAAGAAACATTCAGTCACTAACTATAATAAAAAATAGAAATATTATCTCTAATATTCAAAATTAAGAAACTACATCCAAGATCCCTAAAAAACATTGTTTTGGCATAATTCCATTAAAAAATTCAAAAATATTTTTCTATCAAATCATGAAATTTCATATCATATATATTCTTTAGAAATTAATTTTAATGGATTCAATACAAAAGAATTTAGAAACTCAATGTTCTCATAATGTATATTGAACAATTTCATGTAGTGTTTAATCCCTCCGTTTATGTATCCATTTTTTGAGTTTTTTATCAACAAGTTATTTCTAAATCCATACTCACTAAAAAAATTAAATAATTATTCTTAAAATATATACCTAGATAACTCAATATGGTGAAATTGTACTTTTTATCATTTTAAACTATATCAAAAAACCATTTTAATTTCATGATTGATTTTATTATAATATAAATATTGAATACCAAAGTATATTTGGTGATTTTAATAACTATGGTTGATGATTTGTTTTCCATTAGAACATATCATTTATATTGATCCATAAGTATCCATGCATGGAAAATGTTGATGATCATATGATTTGATTTAATAAGTATATTTAAATATAAAATTTTTTCTCTCTATATATTTGTAATGATCACAAACTCTATATTTCTAAAAAATTTGTCCAACAATATTTTCAAAACTCCTTTAGTTGTAAATTTTTTAAAAGAAAAAACACTTTAATTTATTGGTATTCTATGTTATTTGTAACACTTATAATCCATTATAATAATTTTTGGGTTTTTAGGGAAGGTAAGGACTTATATGTCAATATTTTATACATCATCAGGAATCCATTTAGTAACCATGATCTGATAATTATCTTATGGTGATGTGGGTTTTCCAAAACCCTAAACTATATAAAAATCTAAAATTATGGTCTAGGTAATGATATAAATATCACCTATACGCATGATCTAACCATATATCACGACCCCATAAGAATAATGTCCCCAAATAACATTCGAAATATTCCAAAATATAGATTTGTTTTGTTAATATATATTGATAACAATAATAATCCTTATTTAAATTATTTCAACTTATAGTATAATATAATTTCTCTTAAATATGATACTTTAAATTTGGTAACCATACTTGTTTTTTTATAGACCCATTAGTATATTGGATTTCAATCCCCCACCTATATACAACTATTCATTAATGAATAGTACTATGACTCGTAGATATAGAATCTTTAGCTATTCTAAAATTTTTCATCATTAACAAATAGAATTTGATCATAGAATGAACTATATTTTACAATTATTCACAAAAGGGTACACTTTCAAGAAAAATATAGTCTGATCGATAATGTGACTTCTAGAAGATGAGTAAAAAATATTTATGGCTTCTTAGATTGCTTTAATTAGGATAAAATATTTTAAATATTCCCTCTTCTAGATATAATGTTTGATGATAACATATTTCAAAATTGAACATATTATTTTGGGTTTATAATGTCATTCTGAATGATAAATGGTGTCGAAATGGAGTAAATATACCATTTAACATTGAATTTAGATTCAATATTTCTAATTATCATATGTAATATTTCTCTTTCCTTTTTGTATTTCATTAAAAACATTTTTTATATTTATCCACGTTTGTCACAAGTTTCTTCATATACAACATCAAATGAATTTTATAAATCTCATGGATTATTTAAAAAAATATACTTAGAAATAAATAATATTTTAAGTCATTGAATAAAATTCATTAATTTTGATATCTTCGAACAATCATCACTACCTAACTCACTTTTGGAAGACAGATCAACATTTTACTTATTGGTATCTATATATTACTAATGTATCCTCCCAATCTACATAGATAATCTATGAAACTCCTTTTCATTGATTTTCCATATTGCAAAATATAATTAAATATAAAATGTATTTTAATAATTATAAAAATTATAATTATTATTATCCTTTTTGTCATATATTATTATGTATATACCATATAATTATCCTATAATCATATAATTTTATAGAATGGAGAATTTTAAAAAGTCTTACTCATAAGTGTATCTACTTGTCAAAATTGTAATTCATTAATCTCCATATCAATGTTATATATATAAAGATTAAAAAACACTTTTATGTAGACTAAATTCATTTCAGAAGTAGTAAAATGAAAATGAACTCAATCTTCCAATTTCAATTTCTATTTATATCATTTAATCCTATTCTTGGGTATAATTATGGTATTGATAATATTATCAATAATTAACATCATAAGATGTGTTGTATGATTAATAATAAACCACTTTTATTTCCAGTTATTCCTATTTTTATCAACGATATTATATACTAATTAATTATATGTAATATCTTTTTTACTATGTGATTTTATTCTATTAAAAATACTCATAAACCTCTAATGAGTGTGGGAGAATATTTCCATGAAAATTAATTACAAATCATGAGATTCAATTCATAGCATATCCATTCTAGTTTTCAATACTATTATGGTTTCAAAATGTATAATTTATATCTCCATCATGTTTATCATATAATATTAACAAAAATAAATTTATTTATTTATATTTTATTTCATTAAATATAGAATAATATTTTAAAAAATTAAATTTGATAAAAAAATAATTTACTCTCTATAGAAATTAAAAATATGCATTGATGAAATTTTTGAGAGTCATCCATCATCTGATTTTTATCAGTAGAACCACAAGCTGAATTAACCCTAATGTGGGGGGGGGGGGTAATCAATAGTATTATTTTACGAATTCTTTATCCTTTAAATTCAACCAATTAAACTATTAATTTCCTTGATCAAGTCAATATTATCCCAGAGCCTCACATCAAGTGTTTTAGTTACATTATAGATTACAACACGCATTATTATTATTCATTGACATAATAGACAAATTCCTTATCATGTTGGATATATTACCACAAACATATTATATACAACAAACATAATTGGATAAGATAGTATTTATTTAGACACCCCAACTTCAAAAATCTAGTAACTGGTTTGACATTATAATAACTCTAATTCAACAATTAGATAAACTCACCCCCTTTAACCCTCTCTAGAAACTGGTTAGATGACCCATTCACATACTCTCTATTAATTGTAATCTAACTATAGGGGGATCATCTTCTTTATTAGGAATAATAATGAAATTATATGTAAATATTTATAGTTCTTGATATTACATAATGTTCATTAAAATTTACATTCATAATAGATCACCACCATCTCCAGTTTCTCTTGGCTCAAACTCTTTATCTATAATTAATATTGTATAGTTTTGAGATATCAGTATTCTCTCATACTAAGGATTCTAGAGTTTCGATTACACAAAAATTCCATAAATATTTATTCAATATATATTTAGATAAATAATATCATTGGAATAATGTTAGACATATTGAAAACATGTAAAATATGATATATTTGACAATAAGTGTGATATTCTATTTTAAATCAATTAGAGACATTCTTCTTTAATCGTCCCATTTAAACTATTTTTCCTCATGTTTAATCTCTTCTCTTTAATAAACAAAAGCATCAAGAATTTCATTATTTGAATAACTGTTTTAAATATTCTTCTACGAGAATTAAAAAATCCCAGTTTTCATGGAATTATGATTGTTTTCCACGTTGATCTACCACTTTTGGTTTGGTTTATATCTCATCATTTTGTTCATTTTAATAATAAAAAAATTGATGATGGATAAAGTATACATTCATTATTAATTATGATAAATATTTCATAACTATACTCTGTGAAAGGTATATAATTGTAAATAATTACAGTAAAACATCAACGTATTACTCTAATCACAAAAAAAATGATGATATTATAAATTAATCTTCAAAAACATACGATTAGTAACGACATACTATCTCGTCAAACGCAATATTCCAAAAAGACTAATGAATGGACAAGTTGTTTGAAATAGTTTGAAGACATAATCTATTCGAAGTCATACAATGTAACTCAATGAAATATCAATTGAACTAACTTATAATGAAATTATAAATAATTTCCCAAAAATAAAAGATAGTGTTTCTAGATCAACTAACACAGGTACTTAATTTCAATGAGGATCATTGCTTCAACCATCACATTGATTTTTGAGGATTAATTACATAAATCTCTACCATGAATCATCACTCACAACACAAAAAAAAATTGAAATATAGAAAAAAAATTAAATCAAACAATTTGGGCACAAAAATATCCCCCTATGGATTTTTTGTACTATTGATAACTAATGTAAATATGTGATATTATTTTTATCCCACATACTGAAAATAAATGAAAAGTTAATATGGGAGGTATTATCATCAAGTCCCCTGCCTTTAATGGATCTCATTAAAATATTTCAATTCTCTATTTTCATATATGAATGATAGTATTTTTTTCACATGATACAAGGGATATACCATATGGATCTAATTGAAATAAGAAATTATTTAATATATTCAAATTCTATATAGGATAATAATGTGTATAAAATAAGAGATATATAACCACGATTTTCATTGTTATCCATAAAATATAATTCATGTGAAACCATTCTCAGTAACTCAACGTTGGGTTTTTACTACACATATATATAATGATATATTTAATCATTCACATGTTATTACAAAAATATCAAATAGCTTATGTGGAAGACATGTAAATCCAAATTTTTCTTCTATTTCATAGAAAAAAATTAAACTTTAATAAAATACTTTAATATAAACATAGTTAAGGGTTATATATTTTATATTCATACTTAAATCCTCTAGTATAAAAATCATTATAACATTTTTAGATTCACAGAAATTTATAAAATTGAAAACTTTCCCTCAAGTGTTATCCACTTAAAGGGATGCAACCATATTACCCCATTTCATGGTCTTTAGTAAAATCCATGAATAGTAATTTCTTCACATAGTCCAATAGTTATTTCATAAAACATATTCCTTCCATTGTCTATTTTTTACTTTAAAATATAAAAAATAAAAAATGAAAAAAAAAGTTAAAAGGTTATAAAAAGTAAAAATTTGTTATTTTAGAAGAAAAATCATGTTTAGATTTTTCATTCAACCTTTACTTCTTAGACATTCTATTTAAAAACATTTACCCCCAAAACTTCACCAACTTTTTTCCCTCAATTATATTTCTTGAATTTAATGCTTCTGTAAACATGTTGTCGTTTATACCTCATGCTTTAAGGAGGTGACATTACCAGGTGATTTTTTTTCATTTTTAATAGAGCAATTTTATCTATTAATATTATTGAAAAATAATTTGAGAAATTCATAATATGTATAATCCAATCAAAAAAATCATTTTGAAACTTCTTTTAACTATATTATGATGATTCCTAATGATTTGGTATATCACCATTTGTGGATGGATTTTCACGATTTTCAACATATTCATGTTTAAACAATTATTCGAATTTGATTTTGTGTTTATTTCTTATTTATCAATACTCATGTCCCATTTCCATTAATCTATAAAAATATTAATAACTATTTCTTGACAGGATAACCTTCTTTGAGCTTCTCAAATGCCTTCATGATTTTTTATATTTCGAATAAATTTTATGTAATTCTATTTTTATTTTAAATGAATTTATAGATTAAGGAATATGTCCTAGATTTCTAGTAATGTAATCCATGGTTTTGTGGAACATTTATCCACAACGTTTAAAAAATTACAGTAAAGTATCAAATTTATTTATAGTTGGTATATTTCCTATTTTTCTAATCACATAATTTTTTACTGAGTTTTGGTGTTATTTTATCTGTATAACAACCCTTTGGTTATTTGTCATCCCTAAAAATGATATATTAAACAAAATAAAATGGGATTCATATTCATACCTACCCAAATAAAAAACAAAAACCTCTAAAATTAAATTATACATTTTAACTATAAATCTTTACAAGGTTATTTGGTAGTAATTCTGATGGGATGTTCCTCTATTCTATTAATGTGGATGATTTTATTTCTATAGAAATATTCACAAATAATAAAATATTTAAAATATATATATTATAACTTCTATATTAAGTTTTTGATTAATTAGATATAAATTTTACCATTATATCAGTAATTCTTATCTCACCAATTAGATAACACATCTCTTTAATCTAAAATTTCATTTATAAATATTCTCTAAAATTAATAGGTACATTATGAAATTAAATATGCATAGATTTAGTATTATTTAGTAATTCCTCCCTTGTTTATGTCTTCTATTCAAGATCACATGATATTTTATCATGTTCAGACAATTTTAATGTATGATCTATTATATTAGAAATATTATTTCTTTTATATATTTCTTAAAGTTTCTACAACAAAATTTTTATTCTATTAAAATTAATATTTAATTTCATTGAATAATTTCATATAGTTCACATGATAATCTCTCACATTCTTCTTTAGTAAAAATTCTACTTTTTTTTGTTTTTGGGCCATTATCATTCTTACTTGATGAATAAAATTCCTATTCAATATTTCCAAGGAAATTAACATAATGATCAATGGAGATACATGATGATTAATAATATTCCTCATGATTTCATGAAATTTTTCTTATACTACTTCTATAATGATTCTCTTTAAACATAATATTTCTTTTCAAGGATTCACATCTTCCTTATGATATGCAAATTCATTGGTTTTTCTTCTTAGGAAAACCATAAGATAAGTATCCAATGGTATCATTATTCCCAAAATATGGTGGTCTTATTCTATTTCCGTTAAATTTTTATTTTTTAAAATATCAATAAATGATTTCCAATAATTTTTTTGAAGAGTTATATATATTCATATTCTTTATAATCACATCATTATACAATATCCTCTTCCTTGACTATTCCATTTCTCAGGGCCTCAAAATTCTTTTAATATTTTTCTTTCTCATTCAAGCCTATATTTTTTCATTTCATTGTCTATAATTCTATTGTATAACTAATGTATTATAACATTCTCCCTTTATTCTAGGATTAGTATTTTTGAACTGAAATGATCAAGAAAATTCCCAATCAGTTTTTTAACTATAAAAAATCTTTAAACATCATATCAAAACCATGGTTGTTTCTTGTGATCTCATAGTAAATTATAATGTACACATGAATGATCTCAAAATTATATATTTTCATGTATTTTAAGTTTCACATACAAAAAGTTTTAATGACTTATTTATTATTAATAGTTCGTAATAATTGTTCCACACTTATTCCAAAATCTGATTTGTAGTTTAAATACACAAATTCATAAAATATTTATTTTCTAAAAGAGTCATTAAATTGGAATTTTTAGCCTTATCATATTATTAAAATTCTCAATAAATAGTTTGAGTGAAAGAATTACTTTATCCAATGGTTTCAAAACCCATTTTTTCTTAATAACATACTCTTGAACATATTAATTGACATATAGAAGAATCGTATTACCCTATTCATTATTATCATAACCATTTAATGATGGATAACCATTTCAAATCACAAAATTATGATTTTTCAGCTCTCAAAAATAATTTTTGACCATTAAGGGGAACCATTTCTCTATTAAAGTTTAGGAAACTCCATTCATGATTATCCATAATGAGGGGGTTGAATCTATGTTTGTCTTTTAAGAAATATCATTCTACTCTCAATTTAAATTGTTTAATTTATTAAAGTTATCAACAAAGACAATATTATCTCACAACATCGGCTAATATATAGTATCAATATTAAATATAAAAAATCATAGGATTTAAATGTTTTTCTATAAAATCATACACCTTTATAAACTGTTAAGATTACCCAATACGAATTTTCTTCAATAAAACATGGGGAAGAATAATAGTTGGTTAGAAATCCTATATTAATATCCCAAAAACTAGTTACACAACCCATGATATCCAATTTTATATTTATTTAGACAAACAAATTATGAAAATCTTTATTATGTATTTTTAAACTCAAGTCACAATCTATGCATTACATTTAATACAAAAGTAAATAGACCACTTTTTTCATTTGTGATACCATTTTTCCTCTTTAAAATAATATTCCTCCTAGAGTAATCATGATATTATTCACCCATGAACCAAACCATAAAGTGCATCAATATGAAAAAATAATTTTTCCCATTTATTATCTTGAATGAAATTAAGGATATTAAGTGAAAATGATCTTACTATCTCTTCAAAAATAATTTGGTACATAATAAATCAACTCCTTCACCAGTTCTGTATTGATTCAAATTATTCTCACTCTTCGATACAATAATGTATCATCCAATAAATATTCAATCATTCTCAATTTTCATAGTTTCTCATTCTGATATAGTTACCTTGATTCTTTCACCTTATATATTCATATTAATAGTACTTTGTTAGGTTTATTCCTTATATAAAAAATATAGAAACTCCATGATATTTTGATCTAGGTGGAATAATATATTTTATATTAGTCAATAATATTTATGATTTTACATTTCATTTAAAATCGTAATAATAATAGATGATCTATTAACATTATTATAAAAATTAATAAAGTTTATCATTTATTGAATTCCTCCATAAATATTTTATTTGTTTGATTGAAAATGTCTACGTTCATGGTCTTATACAACATTAAACTATAGATCACAAAAATATGATAGGGTTTTAATAACAATAATTTCATATACATTATAAAAATCATAATTTTCATAAGTGTTGATGAAATATTATCACGAAGATATAAAATCAATTAAAGAGAATTATGCTCAATGGAAACTGATTATGATGGTAAACACCTCTAATACAAACTTTAAAAGTTTAATATCACATCATATTCGTACAATGACATTATACATTCAGAATTAAAGAATTTTTATTATAAAATCCATATAGTCTAAGGTCATATTCTATTCCTAAAAGGATTTTAACAACCATTAAATATAATATTAGTTTTTTGTAATTTTTTATATAACGATTTACCTTGTTGTTCAATGTCCATTCATATTTAAGAAAAAACAATGTAAATAAAAATATCTTCTAAAATGTTTTTGATTCTGTGTATACATCAACCAACAATTTTCCATCAATTCCATTAGAATAATTGCATAAATAGTTATATTTCAAATTTATTATATATATTCCATAACAATAAGCATATATTTATAACTATCATCACTAACTATATATTGAAAACTCTACAAAAAATTAAATCAAAAAATTGGCTGAAAACATTGTCACCACTAGAAGTAATATCAACTTTCATCATCCTTTCTTGATGGTATTCATAATCAGAACCATCAAATATTGATGAATGAGTCAAATTTAAATTCTAGAATGTTTGAATGTTTATGTTACCCACAATATTAAAATCACTTCTTTAATTATACATTTTATTGGAAAATATTACTAAACATTTCCGTTATAAAAAAATGGTGTCATTTCATAGAAGCTCCCAGATAGGTGGTGAATTTATATTTTTATCATATTATTTTGTTTACCTCATTTCATTGACCTGATTTTTATATTATAACAAAATCCTTGTCAATCAATATTGAAAATCTATAAAAAAATTATGGAAAAGTATAATTCACCAAATATAACTATATAAATTAAACAATGTAAATGGAATAAGTTTATAATTTGTAACAAACTAGTTTTCAAAAAAAAGTGATGTGGTTATATATGATATTTCTAAATTTCTTAATCAATTTTTTTATCTTAAGATACTCAATTTTATCCCTATGACTCTTCACATTAAATCAAAATTATTATGAGTATATATACCTTATATTGTACATCTTTTTTCAATTAGAAACCAATTTAATTATATGTATCTAAAAGGTAAATTCATATCCCTAGAATTCAATGATCGATTATTGATATAAAATTATATTTACCTAATGTATCATTCTTCACAATGATCAAAAACACCATGTTAATATTCCTAAGACATCTGGAACCACATACGATCATAAGTAAAATGATAATGACATGAAATGTGTTTCCATTATATTAATTTCTCAAAAAAAAAATACATATTAATATATCACATGAAAATAATAAAAAAATACACTCTCTATCATAGAGGTTAGGATAATATCAAAAATATCATCACATCATCTTTCCTAAATATTTTGTATCAGGTTCTTTGTGTGTGAGTCAATTATTTATATGAATTCATTATAATAATATTATAAAAAACATTATGATATAATTTTAATGAAAAATATCACTCTGAATAGGACTTGGTTCAGTAATAACTTCCTCATTGGTCACATTTTCTAAATTCATGATATTATCATAATTGGAATTTTCATACATTGCATTATATAATTTTTTGAAATTTGGTTTATTTTTAAGGATCGTTTTATTATAGTAGTCTAAAATTTTATATATTATCCTCTTTTATAATAATAACCTATATAATTGTATAAATAAACAATAAAAATTAATACATCATCCCTTTAATTGGTCTTTGTTAAATCCTATATTTTGTTTTTCATCATGTATGGATTTATAAACACATTAATTTTACTAGATATTTTATTCTCATTGAACCACATTGAATATTATGTTAAATATTCTCGTGGAATAATCAGTCAACAATTAAATATTAAAATTTCTATTAAAATATCATCTCTATATTTTAAAATAATGATTTTTAAATACGAAAACTAAGATATATCCATTTTCACAACGCATAAATTAATCGTTTCAGAAACCCTATTTCTTTGTACTATATCTATATTATTGTGATCATGTTTTATTTTAGGTTCAAATATAGTTTATTTAAAATAATTTATTTTCATAATCTCTCCCATTATCATATCTCAGTCAAATGATGACTACTCAGAACGCTTTCTCATCCTCGCTTTTGAAAATTTTGTATTTCCCTATATCCATAGATTTTTGTATAATAAACATTCAATTTTCTTCTTGGTGGAATAATTGATGAATTTAATGAAATAAAGATAAAATTTAGTTTAATAATATATCATTGGACCATATAAATCAGAATTTATTTATTCATGTATCTCAGTGTATTTGATCATTTCCCTATTGTGACATTCTGTATTATATTGGCCTTCTAAAATGAATCAAAAATAACAATCATGGCTAATTTAAACTTGAAAAAAGATTTTTATAGTTATCATGTCATATAGAACTCATACAAAATTTGTAATTATAATAATTCCTTATATTTCATAGATCATTATCACTCCCAAGTGTAAAATAACATGACTCAATTCTATAGATATTCTAAAATAGATAAACAATTGATTTTATTCCATTAAAGATAATTATTTTGACCTTCATATGATTTCTTATGTAATTTTAAATTCCAAAAATCAAATTATTCATATCATTAATTTATAATGGTTAATAAAATCCTCAAATAATTCTTCAATGTAATTCAATTAATTAAAATCAATTTATGTTTTATAAAAATGTCTAATCTTAAAGAAGCTTCCATTTCCAAATGTATCCAAATCTCAACAGTATCAATATATTCTTCCAAAAAATGATTATATAACCTTTCATATTGAATTAATATCCACTATAAATGGTCTATAACATGTTCCATTTTTAAAATATTTAAATTCCACCACATTATAAGGGGAACGAAACATTATATTCACATTTATTACTTCAGTTTTGATGAATATTCAATACATCTCATAACAATACACTATTCATAAACATAAATGGACAATGTATTGAAATAATATATACATAATCATAAAATTTCATGAAATATATTCAACCAATATATTAAATTTATTATTAAATATTATACTTATTTGAAATAACCTAATTAAAAAATTTATTCATATCATGGGAGAAAGAAATATAAGAAATGGTGAGCTAATATACAATTTAAAGGTTAACATGTGATACATAAATCAATGATAATTTTAATGAATTAAATTAGTAATATAGAATGAAAATATCAGTGTGAAATTCTAAAATCATACCTAAAAATTCATATTTAATAATAACGTCTTATGAAAATTGATGTTTATAAGACATGTATCATAGAAGAATCTATGGTAATTAGCCTTGAGATAATATGAAAACAATAAGAACATATAATATATAGTGGTTTAAAAATTTATTTTAATAAGAAATCATTTTAATAATAAGATAAGTGTGTTATCAAATAAATTAATCAAAATTCAGTCTTAGGATAACTATAGATGTATATGATCTGGAATTTTGTAACCTCATATTAACCATTGTTAGGCTTGGGATAACAACCCTTGTAGCATATTTATGGATTTATAAAACTACTCATAATGAATTTTTAGAACATTAAAAACTAGTAATTACTATTTCAATAGGGTATATAAACCATAAACACCCAAAAAATAATCATAATCCATATACATGTATTCCAAATGATCATTAAAATATTTATCATTTCATCATAGAAAAAATCTATTGAAAGGAAAATGTTTTTATTCAGTATTTAATCATGAAAATTAGTACCACCTATAGGCAAAAATAAATAGATAACTTTGAATCATATTCCCAATAAATCATAGGAAACATAAAAGGATATTTTAATAAATAAAAAATGGAATTAATATATCACTGAAAAAAAATTTTATGAAAATGGAATTTTTATTTAGAAAATAATTATTTAAATTTTACTAAATTAAATAATATTTGGAAAGAATATTATATAAAAATAAACATGAAAAATATAATGTCATCCTTAAGGATATGAGTGTTCATTATTTTTTAGTTATTAATTCATGTGGTAAACCTAAAAATAAATATTATGTGCAAGACTTTGTAAAAAGTACCTCATTCAAAAAAACAACCAAATAGATTGAGTTTAAAAAAATGTTATATATTTTCAAACATGTGAATCATTAAGTTAACTAATAATTTTGGAGTTGTAAAAATATTCTTGAAACAGTTTTTGAAAATATGTATGTCGATTAGAAATGATTTCTTGTCAAATTGAAAAAAAATGTCAATTATTCCATACAAATATTCTGTTGATATTATGACTATATAGAAGAGAGGAAAATTAAATGAAAAAATGAAATATATATAAATAATAATAGGATATATTATATTATATTTGTTATATACAAATCTAATAATTTCATAATGATAAATATAATCACAAAAACTACCAGAAAAAAGTGACATTGGAACATAAAACCCTTTGAAATACGATTACAATTGAATCATAAATTCCATGAAAAAAATAAATTCAAATGAAATTTTATTTACCAAAAATATAAATGGATTTTATATAAGAAATATCAATGGGAATATATATATATATACAATTTTAATAAAAAAATTTATTGAACATTGTATATCTCTCACAGAAACAAAGGTGAGGTGGTAAACCCTAACATCATATCTTGAATTCTTCATACGCAATGTAACATACCATAGAATAAATTTAAATGTAATATAATTTTATAATATAATCATTTTAATATTTATAATTACATACATGGTTTACTTATTTCATCTTATAGTCATTGTTTTAACTATATTTAGTCATCATTATCAATTTGGGTGATAACTACAATCTTTTTCTATGTGATTCAGTTCGGGCGTTAAGGCATTGATTATCTACCCACAAACTATTGAATTTTAATCATAATAAAAATATCATATATATTTATTATATTCCCATTTATTACCATCTATAATTATAGTAATATAAAAATTAATTACACCATTCATCAAGATAATAGTTTATTTGTAGGCATGAAAATTATTTTCAATTTTAAATGAAATGAAGGATAAAGTGATAACATATATTTTTTCATTAGGAAAAGATAATTATTTATTAAAAAACATATATATTCAAAATAATACATCATTATACCATTATTGAGGGGCTATTATTGAAAATTAATCATAACTTTTTATAGATGTAGAAGTTAACACATACACCCAATTTACACAATCATTTAGCATGTCGTAGAATATAGATGAAGAATAGTTTTCCTATAATCAAAATAAAATGTTAGTAAATTTATGATATCATATTAATTATTTCATAATATATACAATATATTTAGATGAAAAATCAGAATAAATAAAAATTAAATAATTCAGGTAATTTGATTGCCTATTCATTGATAGACCTCTTTGTGAATACACCTTTAGCCTTCTTAGGATAGTCTAAGTCTTAGACAAGAAGCTCGAGAATTAATGGAAGGAGTCTTGAAAAGTTTTTGGGTATGTATTTTCCATGATATGGGTTCAAAATATCTATATAATAGAGTAAAAGAGGTGGGATTTTATTATTAAGGGGTGAGATGCACGTGGAATTTCTAGAAGGGTTAAAATAATATAATGTTAGCATTATTAAAAATATGAATAAAATGCCAAAAAATTTATTGTGAGATGATATAGAGTCAAAATATTTTAATCTAATAGTTGTTAACAAAATTATATGGAAGTTTTTATTCTTATCACAAATATTATCCCCAGATTAAACCCTTTTATCATTAACCATAGTAAAAAATTATTACTCCTTTAACTATTTATTATTGAAAAAATCAATGTTGGATCATTACCAAAGCTAAACATGGTGATTATAAATTTGAAAATAATTTAAAAAAAAATTAAATTTATATATTTGGAAGAAATTTGTTAGATGAATATTAAAATCATGTGATAAATGATAAAATATCCGATTGAATATATATTATATAAATAAAATATAAAAATTAAACGTTATTGATTTATTAAATTTATTAAATTTATTAATACAAAATAACATTCCCCACATTAAGACTATTTTATGAAAAAATAATGTTTTACCTTCCAATTATTTAAATATCATTCATACGAATTATTTATCTACTATATGAATTATTATTCCTAAATTTACAATAAATTAAATTAAAATCAATCTTTAATAATGATAAATAATATTTGTCCACAAATATACATACTCCTAGAAAAAAAATTCTAATGAAAATTATTTCTTTTAATCATTAAGTGATTTAATTATATTTTATTAGAAATTAATAATTACATTAAGATTATTAAAAAATTATTTATATATATTTCATATTTTCAATAATCCAATTTTTACCCATTTTTCCAATGATTGGGTTAAAATAGTTACAATATGTAGTGGTGCGTTTAGACTTAAGGTTTCATGTAAAGAATATTATCAAATAAATCAAATATAATTTTAATGAATACATATAAAATCTATATGAGTTACACTAAACATCCCTTCAAATGAAATTCAACCTCAAAATTGCTTCACTTAGAATAAATAAATGATAATACTTATTCTTAATTAAATCTAAATGTTGTCATATAGCTTACATGAATTTTTAAGGAATCCAAATAACATTAAAAATGAACATAGAATTTTTTATTTGTATAATATTACCTCTATAATTCAAGATATTTATAGGTTTTTCATGCTTCGAATGATCATGTTATAATAAAACAAACACTTTATTTAGTGCATATGAATGATCTGGTATATACATCCTCAAAATAGATACATGGAACACAGTATGAACTTAACAGACATTTCCTAGGAGTATTATATGAAAATATACCATAAATAATCAATAAAGAATCATAATGAGGTGGTATACTTTGGGATTAACTTTCTCTTCTTTCAAAAACTCATAATGTTTTATAATCTTGAAATTCATAGGAATAATATCTAATAGGAATCAAATTCAAGATCTAAGAAATAATTATCATCATAAATCCATTAGAGACTCTATTTTTCCTTGATGTGATCCTATAGGGCTAAAACATTATTTGTAATTTCATTATCTAACATAGGATATGACATCTTAAGTTATCAAAAATACCAAGAATGTTACCGTTCAACACATATATCCCCAAAAAGGTTCATAATGATCCATATGAATGAAATAGTGAATGAAATTATTATAAAATAATTCAAAAATATTAAGGTTTTAATCTAATCCACCTTAAAAATAAAGGGAATAAGACCATATCATATCATTCAGGGTTTGACTGGTTATCTCAGGAAAGAAATTTCTTAAGATGATATGTAATTATAAAAAAACATTGAATCTAATTATAACCCCATAATTCTACAAAACATTAAAGTAATCCTAATACCATGATGAGATACCATATAGTTTTCTAATCCATGTGATCTATCTAAATCCTTAATTTATGTCTAGGGAAAATAATCAATAAAAAAAGCTACTCTCATAGGAATAATGTTTTCTGATATTGTAAGGTTATTGACTGAAAAAATAGTATAGTACCCTTTATATGTGTTGGGGAGACCTATTAAAGGATGAATGGAATGTATTCACACACACACACACATATATATATATATATATATAGTTTTTTGTATAGTTTGTAAAATCCCCATTAAATTATTCCAGTCATAATGAAATTATTAACATACCATGCATCAAAATACTTTCTCCCCAAAATCCCTCTTCATGTTATCACCCCAAAATGATTCATAGGCTCTATATTCATATCCACACCTCTTCATGTTACTAAATAATACTTATGTTATTTAAAAACATAATTTCTCATTTTCAATTAGTTAATTTGTTGAGAATAAATTATGGTTGTATAAAAATCATTATTTTTTACTATTCAAAAAAATCACTATATTTTGAAAAAAATCACAAAATTTCACCATATGATAATTTGGATATGATGTTTTTAAAAATTCATTAAAATTTTTTCAATTAAGGTTTTAAAAAAAATTAAACTACTTATAATATTTCTTTCATAAAAACTAATAAAATTCATTATTTAAGGAAACATACTTTTTCCTAATAAAATACATTACCAAAAATTGATTTGTTATTTAATAAGAGTATATAGATGAATTTAAATTGATTTTGAAATTTATACATATGTTTCATAAATTATTGACTACTATCCATACACACATATTTAACAGATTTTCCATAATGGTCACATATAAAATAATATTATTTCATGGTTCATTGGAGTTTGATGTCATGTGTCATACAAAAAATATAAGAGACTAATTGTCTAATATAAGAAAATATAAACTCGTTGTTTTATGTAGCACAATATTTACATGTTTTTCAGGAAACACAGTCTTAACATGGTGTTTCATGTAACACAATCTATCAATGACCTTTAATTAGTTATAAAAATCCTAAAAACGTGAGATGTTATATTCTACCCCCAATAAAATGAATTTCTCCCTAAAAATTCATCACTCTAATACAAAAAAATGTAGATAATTCATCCTAGACATATCCTAATATTATTACATAGCTTCCACAAACTAGTGGTTTCACCACAAAACATTGATAAGGATAATGGTCTTGTTCTGTAGAACATTCTCTATTCAATCCAGAATCTCTATTGGTTGTTCCTCATATGAAATATCATGCTCTGGTAATACGACCTATGAGTTTAGTACAACTTATTAATAAGGTTTTTACTTCCTCAAGAGCTATACATAGAAAACATCAGGAACATAAGTGAGGTTTGGTTCTAGCTCCAAATGACACTCTAACATCTCGATACGATCATGTATTTTAATTTGACTGATATATCGATGGATTGGATTTCAAATCATTTTGATATAGAGAAATTCATAGAAATATCTCCTCACTAACATAAGCTTTTTTATTATATCAATGATTATCATATTAATATTTATGTAAATTTTATTAGTCCGTACATTTTGCATAAGGGATCTAAACTCCCCCTTCAAATCATCAGCTTAATCAGGTCCTAGTTTATTTATTTTTGAGACTTCATTATCTTACGTTGGAGTTATATACTTATTTCCCTAAATTTATTTTTAATTATCAATCTAAAAAATTTGGTGTGATCTATTTTTTGAAAGAAAAATCAACCTCGGTAAGATGTTTCTCTCAACATCCTTTGAAATCGATAGAATAAGACATTATAATATACTATATTGTTGTAATTTTTTTCTAACTAACCACCTATTGAGGGTTGATTCATATTATAAAAACAAAACTCCACATCAAGTTATTTTCGAGTACTTTTCCAAATGTTGTAAGTAATCATTATATTACAATCAGATACAATTAAACATTGTACACATTTCAATCCATACCACATCATTAATATATATATATATATATTCATAAAAGCTTAACCAAATATAAATCATCTCTAACAAAGATAAATTTTTCTAAAATAATAATAAGATCAATTATAACACATTTAGAACTATTATACTTAGTTATTTTTGTGGAGTATGATGTAAAAACACAAAGTTATGTCCTCCCTTTTTCCGGTTTGTATATTGGTCATGGAATCCATTTTGATCATTTCTCTCAACAATGACTTACTGGAATAATTTGTATCAAAATATATACTCATAATTTTCTATTTTATTTCGTCCTACCCAAAAAATATATCATATAGGATAGTAGTAGGTACCATTCAATTCCCTCCTCTTCAGTTGTGGGTTAAATCCCCATGGCCTCTCGGGACGAAACATGTCATCTCATTGCATGTGGGTAAACCATTTTCCAAAAATAAATTATTAAAAATATATTACAATTTCAATAACCCATAATTAACTTAACATAATAGATAAGATAACCCCAAATTTAACAAAACATTTAATCATATATCTGTAAAAAGGAATTCTTCCTCAATACCAGGGTCATATTTCTATAAATATCACTAAGGATTTTTTAATCTTTATAAACTACCAATAAATTTAATCATAAAATGGGTTTTTATAATATTGAATATATAATTATAATAAAACTAAAAACCCTAATATTTAATACTAAACTCTTAAGTTAACCATGCATATATATTTAAGTATGTATGTTTCCAAAAATAATGATACCCTTAGACATTTTTTTATTATTTTAAGGAAATACCATTCATAAAATACTTCTACAACATAGTTATTGATTCCAAATACATATATACATAAACGCAGACACTTCAAAGATTGTATTAGAATATTTATAGACTTGATCTATAAGTTATTTCATGGTTCTGGGCATTGAGATGGATAGTTTATATGTTCACAACACATAATAAATTGAAATCATTAACAAATTTTAACATGATGACATTGTTTTACACAAAAATGATATCACCACCCACATTTTACACATTTATCTAGGTTCTTCTTCCCACCATCCTGACATGAATAAAGATTAGTCTTCTTTGAACTAGGTTCAAGTAAAGACCCGAAAATTTCACGGAAAATATTTTCATAAATTCTTTGGAATTTTACGAGTCCACAGTTTCTAATGGCTCCTGATTCCGAGGAACGGTGTGCCCGAAATCATTTTCTGAAGTTTAGTTCAGGTATTTTCAGTAAAAGTACATGAGGGTTTTTCTATATTTTGAACCGAAGCTCAGAATTTAAATCTGAAGACACTGATGAACTCTTAGCTCCAGTATTCGCTTATGGAGACCATCGCCTCGATCGTAGTCGAGTCGGGGTGAAAGTTGGTTTTCCAAGGATTTATGGGATAAAAATAAAATTAACATTTTATTTTATTTTTATTTGAAATTGAATTTTTGTTAAAATCCTTTGATGTGGGAACCACCCGACAACTGAAATGCCACATTTAATGAGGATCATTAAGAGTGTGGTTACACTAGAGGTGTAACCACCCAATTAATGAACTGACTAATTTTTGTTAAATGCACAACTCAAATTAAGGTGATAATTATGTTGTGAGTTTTTTTGGGGGGATGATCATTCGTTAGAATGGAGAATGTTCGGTGAAAGGCTTGTTGATGAATAACGGTTCTCCAATGACGGATCTCCCAATATCTTCGATGAAGAACAATCCTTCAACGGATATCGGATCCCGACGAGTCTCCGAAACTCAAGCTCGGATAAGAAGTGCGAGGCGGACGCGATGATCGATGTCGACTCCATCCCCTTTCCATGATGTCGTCAACGAACAATGATATGAGGTAGGGTTTTAAATTATTTCTATACCCGTTTTACGTTGTTGAAATTATAGTTTGACAACAAAATGGTATCACAACAACATCGGGGAATTCGGACCGCACCAACACGGCTGAATCTTCCCCATTTGATATTATTTGTGGTTGACGATGGGAGCGGACAACAGCGACTTGAAAAGAGACTTCCATTAAGATGGTAGTCGGCGACGCAAAGGCCACTAGGTCGCTAAGAGGGCGCGACATCTCTTCATTACGCGGGGAAGATTCGCGGCCACATCGGGCCGCAGCGGAGGCGCGCGGCGTCGTCGCGCCGTGCAAAGGGCAGCATGAGGCCGCAGCCAAGGAGGACCGCTGTGGAGGGGTGTGGCGCCGTCACGCCACGCCGGAGTGGACCAGCGGCCTATGGATACAGTGGAAAATGGAGGGTTGCCGGCTGAGCCGGCCCCCGGTTCGCGCCAGGGCGGAACCCGACTCGGTTCCGCGGAGAGGAACCACAACTAACTATTTCATTATAGGGAGACGGGGGGCGCAAACCCCCCAGATTGAATAGAGATGGCCCCGCAGGGCACCGACACATCCTAGTCTCCCGGACCAGGTGGACTTCACCGCCCCTAGATGCTCGGGATGGGCCCCGGGCCTTGCAAGTCGCGCCCGCCGCCAGGCGGGGCGGCCTGTCGCATTGGGCCAGGCCGCCCTTACGCAGGCCGGGCCGCGCCCGCTGGGCCCGGCCTCGCCCTACCGGGCTGGACCCAGATCCGAGTCCGGTCGACCCGGTTTGGGCTGACCCAGCACGGGTTGGGGCGGGTCGGACCGGACCCCGACCCCCCTCTTCGGAGCACTTTTGGTTTTTTGACTTTAACTTGAGCTACGGACCTCCGATCGACACATAGTTAGTTCTGTACGATTACTTGGATCGAGATGGTCTTTTCTATATATTACACTGAATGTTTTTCCAAATTTTTTGTACGGCCAGGTTGGTTCGAACCCGAAACCAACCGGGCCCAAGAAGCGAAAACGCTTATAACTTAAGGACCGAAATTCCGATTGACGTGTCGTCAACTATGTTGTATTACTTTTGATGGGGCAGTCCTTTTAGAGTAGATTTCTTAGGATTTGGATGTGGTTGGATTATGGCTGGGATGGATTGTACTTGAAATCCAATCAGGCCCTTGGAACGGAAATGCCAATAACTCTCAGACCAGGCGTCTGTTTGACGCTTTGTCTGTCGCATTGGGTTCCTTTTGATGAGATGGAACATAGGGATACATCAACTCTTAAATCAGTGATGATTGATGTATCAAACCCTTTTCTCGAGGAGCAGACCCTCCTGGAATAGAGTGTGCTGTGTGCGGGAACCCTATAGCTGGGTTCAGCAACGACGACTACTGTTCTTGGATCCTACTTGGGTTTGGAAATGACAACTACTATACATGGATCCAACGTGGGTTCGGTAGTGACGACTACTGTACTTGGATCCTACGTGGGTTCTGCAGCGACGACTACTGTACTTGGATCCTACGTGGGTTCGGCAGCGACGACTACTACACTTAGATCCAACGTGGGTTCGGTAGGGACGACTACTATACTTGGATCCTACATGGGTTCGGCAGCGACGACTACTGTACTTGGATCCTATGTGGGTTCGGAAGCGACGACTACTGTACTTGGATCCAACCTGGGTTTGGTAGCGACGACTACTGTACTTGGATCCTACATGGGTTCGACAGTAACGACTTATATACTTAGGTCCTACGTGGGTTCGACAGCTTAGATGAATCAGTGACTACAACTAATCATCTCTATCACTATAAGAAAGATGTATACCTCTGTGAGCTGAGTCATTGCCTTCATGTTTACCTCATGTATGAGATTTTTAATCTTGATGACTTAGGTATATGTATGGGAAAATACCTAAGTAAGGGTGGGTGTTTCTTCGTGGTTGTATCTTCGTGGATGTGTTGTGGTGAAGCCCACGTGGATTTATTCTGTGAGGTGTACCTATGGGATACACCTTATGTTGTACATTCCTTGTGGAGTGTTTCTGCACTTGTGGAACAAAATGTGGTTGGGCTCGAGATTTGGAGCCAGCCTAGGACTGGTAACTTAGGTATATGTATGGGCATATGCCTAAGTAGGGTTTGTTGATACTTCGTGATTTTATCTTTCTACTGTGGTTATCCTTTGTGGATTTTGTGAGACTTTGAGGGTCTCAGAGACCCTACTGAGTATCTTTATACTCACCCCTTAACATTCTATGCCCACACCTCGTTGTGTTGGATGCAGATTACGGTCATCGTTGATGGAGGCCGAGAGCGATCCAGGACCGGACGGTACCTGGAGGTGGACCACACGGCGAGACGGTTCACGGAGCGGACCGATAGACATGGACTGCTGAGGTGGACATCTGTACCTACCCTTCAGATAGGATACTTGGTGGAAATTCCAAGAGATACCCTTTTATTAGTTGTCCCTTTTTCAGTTGTACTTTCTTTCTTTTGTGAATGTACCTTACTGTTGGGCTTGTATTTCCGGCCGCTTTACTTTTAGCACTACTTTTTGTATACAGTTTTATCTTAGTTCTTTGCTTCCAGATTACTCTGTTTGTGTGTTTGTTTACTTTCATAAAGGAAATTCCTTCCCAACTTAGGGATTTACTCCTTTGGTTCTAGTCGCCATCCACTGGCTTATGGAAGGCGAGCTTGGGATAGTCACGGCACGGGCCCTGAGGACAGCTCGTGACAAATTGGTTTCAGAGGAGTCGGTTCTACCGTAGAACTTAGACTCTAATTCTTTAAACTGAAATAGTGTTTAGTGTTTTGAGTGTGTTTTTTAGTCTAGGGAGTCCAGTGCTGGTGCAGTGGCTGACGTATCCATACACTAGGACCCTGACCTCTGATTTCTGACTCAGTTCACGAAAACACTGATTATGTGTGTGTGTTTTCTTTGAAAATGTTTTCCTCGTAATTAATTTTTGTTAGATCACCAGGTATACTGCTTTAACCATGGATCACCTATTTCTTTTCAAGATGGCCCCACTAACATAGCCAACTAGGGTTCCGATTTTCGTACGAGATGGTAGCCCACCGAGCGACGAGGCCTCGGGGCAAAGCCCCATCACAGCAGAGGCACCAACGGTACCACTAACCGATGGGCTACCGCTGCCAGCAGCCCCAGTAGCAGAGGATGCGCACCGTTTGATCACGTTGCATGGGTTCCTGCAATAGAGGCCTCCAAGGTTTCTAGGTGAGACATATTTTCAGATGGTCAGGTGTGGGCTGGAGGTGGTAGCACGATTTTTCCACACAGTTGGGACACCCGCTGACTTGATGGTGTACCTAGATATTAGTCTCTTTTAAGGAGCATTTGAGAGGTGGTAGAGCCTGGTGATCCAGTTTTACGATGAGGCGACCCTCAACTCAGGAGACTTCGAGGGTATTTTCAGGGTGGAGTTTGTACCATCGACTCTACGCTCTGTGCGGGCTCAGGAGCTACTGCTCTTTCCGCAGGGCTTTCCTAACATAGTGGAGTCTTCTGCAACCGGAAGTAGACGGATTTCATAGAGGTCCAAGCGGACTAGGCCAACAGGTGGGTGACCCCCGGATACAGGTATGGTTGTGCAGGGCACACGTGATAGAGCCAGCTATACGAGGACCAGGCAGTTCTATGCATGCGGCGAGAAGGGTCACATGGATCAGGACTGCCCTACCCTCTATGCGGATGAGCAGCAAGTGGTAGAGGGACCTCCCAGGCGAAGGTGTAGGTTTTACCTTGGTGGTCGACGACGTTTCAAAGACCTACCACCACCACCACTAGGAAGTCCACCTCGACTGCAGAGAACGAGTGGACAAGGGAAAGCTCAGCATCATGCATCTAAGGCCTATGACCATTGTTCTTCAGGAGCAGGTGGACAGGAGCAGTACTAGCTCCAGGCATAGAGACCTTTGATCATGATTCTTTTAGCTTCATTGATGTCATTGTTTTTGGTTTCTTTGTGTCTTTGTACTTTGAGATACAATAATAAAAGACACTTGTCCATGTGACGTTTTCTATATTACCTTTTTGGGTGTGGTAGTTACTGAGAGGTTCTGGTAAAAACCATTGACCTGACCCTCACACTCGAGATTCCTACTGGAGGAGACCCAGTTACCACACACTGCTGCTGTAACGCCTCGACCCCAGCTACCCAGAGTCGGTGCATTAATTACATAACATTGGCATGATCACAAGAAAGATCAAATCTCGAAAGACCGATTGGTTTAGTAGCCTTGGAAACACTATATATATTCATAAGTTTTATATTACATCATAAAATGAAAAACTACTACAACAACATAATGTTTCCACAGTCCACACTATAATCCCCTCATAATATCCCTGCAGTTCATTCATAACTTACATCTTCACTTCCTGGGAAAAATAAAACATAGAAAAGGGGTGAGCTCAAATTCCCAGTAAGGATAAAAATATAGCGGAACATTCAAAATAAGCATAAACATTTAAGGCAATGAATTACTAAAACAAAAGCCTTTTAAAATTGAACTTCAACATAGTATGGAAAAAGTAAAATGAAATAATGCCATTTACTTGTTCACATGGATATTCTACTAATCGAATAATCACATGCAATATCAATAACCACTTTCATAATGTTGGAATGCATAATTCCAGACTATCATAACCACATAGCCAAGGCCTCGTGCCAAGACTACAAATAATATTTTGTCAAGGCCTTGTGCCAAGACACTAGTTTGTCTCATGAGACCTACCGATGCATCGAGGAGATATAGCGGGCTCCACCCGTCACTTATTAAGTCCAATGCATTCCCATATGAAAAGGTTTAAACATAACATAAACATTCGTATTAAAACTAGCATACGAAATGTCAATACTTTCACTATAAACTATGAATGGTATAAAAATAGCACATCCACAGTCAAACATATCACAAAACCTTCAATACAATATAGAAGTTTTGTATCATAATAAATCAACTTCAAATAATCTTAAAATCCATCAAAGGATGTTGACATAGATGAAATCAAAATTCTTTTTAAAGAAATATCTCCTTTTATTTTGAAATCATTAAAGATCCATATAAAATAAAACATTTTCTTTGAAAATATTCTTATAAGCTTGTAAGGGAAGCTTTGAAGATTTTATAACGGCGTAAAATAACCGCACCCGCCGTATAAGTTAAAAAAACATTCTTACCTCAATTCTGTCGAAAAGGTTAAAAATGACCTTGTTTTGAAAACGACGGAAAGATTCCTTTATAAACCTCTTATAAAAAGTCAAAAAAGGGTATAAATGACTTTAACCCATATTCTTGTAAATAGTAAAAATGTTTTGAAATACATTTTGAAAAAAACATGGATGTGGATGATAACGAGATCCCAGTAGATTTTTACGTATAAACAACCTCGGATAAAGAAGAGATTGTGAAATAACCCTTACCTTGTACTTTTCCTTGGTTGGGGTAGGTTAACCTCCTGTATAATGGTGAAATAATTGTTATTAAATTATACAAGAATCATATATATTAATATGATATCATATATGATCTTTTAACATTGATTTATTAATAATATCTTAGAATTATCATTGTTTCGGGTGTTAACTTACTCATTTTCTTTTATATGTTTTGTTACATAAGCCATGTTTGTTGTATCTTATTCATATCCAGAATGATATCAAGTCCTCAAACATCATTTTTAAATCATAAAATGATAATTATACTTGAATGGATACGATGGAGAATGAATTTCATCGCGTTCGTGGAGACGGTAGTCCGTACGTACGCACGAGCGACAATATCATTCTTTTGATATTAAAATAATATATAAATGAATGGTGTATAATATATACAGAATCATTAACATGTTATATTTATTATTTACATGAGTTACACATCATTATTATACCCATCCAAATAATATTATATTGAATAACAATTACACCACGACGTGGAGACGGTAAGCCGTACGTACGCACGTATGGTGACATGTTATTCAAAGGGTGGATAGAATACTGAATATGGTTGTACCATACTTATAATAACATCACAGTATATGTGAGATACTGGAGTTATTATTTTAGAATGGTAAGAACAAAGGAAGAAGAAGTGGAAGAAGAAATGAACTTAGAAAAGGGTGGTGAAATCATTACCTCTTCTTCGGGTTCTTCCTTTTGATTTGATCAAAAGGGCTCCTTAGGTTGGCTTTCTGGTCAAACTAAGGCCTCTAGGTTGTAGTGAGGGATGTTGGTAGAGTATTTGGGCAGAGTTTTGACGAGCCAAGTGGCTTGAGAGGTGTGAGGAAAAGAGAAGGAGGAGTGACCTTTTATAAGAGGGGTGAGGGGCACCTTTGGAAAAGCTAGAAATATTAATTTATAATAAATTCATATTCGGTTTCCAAAGGCTCCAAAGTTGACTATTAAAAGGATGAGGTGGGGATAGGTCGAAAACAACTCATCCAATAGAATTTAGACAGGTTTGGGTACTTATATTAACCTTATCTTTATGTATTAACTCTAAGTTAATTAGTTTCACTTTTACAATGTCTCTTTGTATTTTTATATAATATGGTTAATAAACTTACTATATACATCCAAGCGACCCCCAAGTGGTCCATTAATGATTTACCTATCATAATATAAGTCTCTTGGCCAAACCTTATATTTTTAGGAATTTAATATGAATTAATAATATAATATTTGTTTTAAGAACTCTTTTATGTCAATTTTGACACTATTCAATAGTTGATTTTTGTGAAACTCATAACAGATTGATTACTTCGAACAAAGTCCATTAAATCAATCCTAATATATCATATTAGCCTATAAAATTAGTTTAATTCATTAAAAGTTTCATATTATATTTATTTGGGTATTTATAATATCAATTATTTTAATTTTTCACTATTATAGTAATTACTGCATCATCATTGTGTCATAAATAAAATAAATTATTTAATGTCTAAAAATTATAAATAAAATATCATTATGTAGGAAATATTTTTATCTTTCTAATGAATATTTATAATCTAAAATCCAACATATATAACCCTATGTAAAAATTGTTGTTCTAAAAGATATATTTTTGTATTCATTTTAACTAAATTAAAATAAAGTGTCATTATCACTTACAAGTGGATCCATGGGGTCCCAAAATAGACCCAAAGATGCCCATGGTCGACCATCTATCAACCAATAGGGTAACGACACGTTTTTAGGGTAATTTAGTATTATTATAATATTATTTTTTTAACCCTTATTTACCGGATTTACTCTTAACCATGGTAAATAAAATATTTACCGCAGTAATTATTCAAAATGTCTAAAAATAAAAGTTACCTATTTACACAATTTGAAAATCCTGATTCCAAATATGGAATCCATTTTCCTAAATTCAAAACACAGAAGTGGCAGAAATTAATTTAAAATTAATTCCCGCTGTCAAAACAAAAAGCGTGTTTTTAAGAGATAATAACTATCAAAAGATTGACACTTGTTTATGTTCGGTTTAATTGTAAAATTATGTCCAATGACCAACATTATATTAAATGGTAAAAATATATTCTAAATATATTTTAAAACTACTAAAATTCATAATTTATCACTATTAATTATTTTGTTTAAAAAGTTGTTTTTAATTAAAATTTAGTAATTTTCACTATTCATCAAAATATGAAAGTTATCCGAAAAGTACCAAAATTTCACCTTAGGCTAAATTCGATATTCCGAGTCCAAAAATGAAGTCCTTTTTCAAATATAAAATATATATAATTTCAAAAATTAGGTATTACTATTCACAACGGCTAGTTTAATTAGTTGTGGTGTGTGTTAGAACTCGAGGTTGCGTACAACACACGCTATCGCATTATTCAAAGGGAAACGTACCGTAGAAGCTTGGGGTGTTACATTCTCCCCTCCTTCAAATAATTGCGTCCTCTCAATTTCTAGGGTATTACTGCATAAAAAGACTCGGGTGGTTCTTCATCATATGTTTCTCGGGTTCCCACGTTGCCTCTTCCATCTTATGATTTCTCCACAAAACTTTTACCAGACGCGTCGTCCGGTTTCTCAGTACTTGTTCTCTCGTATCAAGAATCTTGACGGGCTCTTCGCAATAAGACAGATCGGGTTCCAGTTCTAATTCCTCATAGGTGAGTACATGCGTTGGGTCAGGCATGTATTTTCTCAACAGAGATACGTGGAACACATCGTGAACTTTGGAGAGACTTGGCGGCATTGCCAATCGGTAAGCTACAGCCCCAATTCGTTCTAGAATTTCGAAAGGTCTGATGTACCTGGGACTCAATTTACCTTTCTTACCAAAACGTATGACTCCCTTCCATGGAGATACCTTCAGGAAAACATGATCACCGACTTGAAATTCCAAATCCTTCCTTCGATTATCGGCATAGCTCTTCTGCCTACTTTGAGCTGCTTTGATGTGATTTTGGATTACTTTCACCTTTTCCACCGTTTCCTCCACCAGTTCTGGGCCTACAAGTTTTCTTTCACCAACGTCATCCCAACAGGTTGGTGTACGACATCTCTTTCCGTATAACGCTTCATATGGTGCCATCTGAATACTCGAATGGAAGCTATTGTTATAGGAAAATTCTACCAGAGGTAAATATTGATCCCACATACCCTGAAAGTCAAGTGAGAAAGATCTCAACATGTCTTCTAAGGTTTTTATAGTCCGTTCTGATTGTCCGTCTGTGTGAGGGTGGTAAGTAGTGCTCAAATGAAGTTCAGTATCCAGGGATTTCTGAAGACTTTTCCAAAATCTTGAAGTAAAACGGGGGTCACGATCAGAAACAATCGATAGGGGTACTCCATGAAGTCTCACAACTTCATTAATATATAGTCTTGCTAGACGTTCCAGGGGTAGATCTTCTCTTATAGCAAGAAAATGTGCTGACTTGGTAAGACGATCAACAATCACCCATATTGCATCATTCCTTCTAGGAGTCTTTGGTAGCCCCATGACAAAGTCCATTGTAATATTGTCCCATTTCCACTCCGGTATGGGAAGAGGTTGCATGACTCCTCCAGGCTGTTGCCTTCCAGCTTTCACTTGTTGACAAACCATACATCTTAACACAAAATCAGCAATCTCCCTCTTCATGTTGTCCCACCAAAAATGTTCCTTCAAATCTCTATACATTTTGGTGCTCCCATGGTGTATAGAGAAATTGGAACTATGAGCATCATCCAGCAATTCCCTTTTTAGATCAGGTATATTGGGAACAAAAAGTCTCTTCCCGAATTTCAAAATTCCACCTTCATACGCAAAGTCTCTCAATCTCCCATCATTCACAGCTTTAATCTTCTTTTGGAATTCTTCATCATCAGTCTGAGAACTCTTAATCCTTTCTAGTAAAGATGGTTTGGCAACCATTTGAAAAAGCATTGATGTTTCACCTTCCCTGGTTATTCCCATGTCCATCTTCACTAGCTCCATGAAAATTGGATCCCTTTCAGTTCTCATATTGTTCAAAACTCCATGGTCTTTTCTACTCAAAGCATCTGCCACCTTGTTTGCCTTCCCTGGGTGGTAGTGTATCGTACAATCATAATCCTTGAGTAATTCAAGCCATCTCCTTTGCCTCATGTTGAGTTATTTTTGTGAGAAAATATACTTCAAACTCTTGTGATCAGTATAAATCTCACATTTTTCACCATAGAGGTAGTGCCTCCATATTTTCAAAGCAAAGATCACTGCTGCTAACTCGAGATCATGAGTAGGATAGTTTTGTTCATGAATTTTCAACTGTCGTGATGCATAGGCAATAACTCTATCATTCTGCATAAGGACACAGCCAAGTCCTTTCTTTGATGCATCACTATAAATAACGAAACCATCATTCCCCGATGGTAGAGTCAATATAGGAGCATTGACTAATCTTCTCTTCAGTTCTTCGAAACATTCTTCACACTCTTTTGTCCAAACAAATTTAACCCCCTTACGTGTGAGCATCGTTAATGGGTTAGCCAATCGGGCAAAATTCTGGACGAAACGTTGATAATAACCTGCCAAGCCAATAAAACTACGTACCTCAGTTATACTCGTAGGTGTTGGCCATTCTTGGATTGCCTTGGTCTTAGAAGGATCAACAGAGATTCCATCTTTAGAGACAATATGGCCAAGAAAAGAAATCTCCTGAAGCCAGAATTCACACTTGCTAAACTTTCCATATAATTCATGCCTCCTCAGAGTCTTCAAGATAATGCGCAAGTGATTTTCATGATCTTCGTAGGTTTTGGAGTATACCAAGATATCATCAATAAATACCACCACAAATTCATCGAGATACTCCTTGAAAACTCTATTCATCAGATCCATGAATACAGAGGGTGCATTAGTCAATCCAAACGGCATTACAGTAAACTCGTAATGCCCGTACCTGGTTCGAAATGCTGTTTTCGGAATGTCTTCCTTCATTACACACAACTGATGGTATCCAGATCGAAGGTCAATCTTTGAAAAGTATTGAGCTCCATGCAGTTGGTCAAATAAATCATCAATACGAGGTAGGGGATACTTGTTCTTTATCGTTATAGCATTGATCTCCCTGTAATCGATACAGAACCTCATAGATCCATCTTTCTTTTTAACAAAAAGAACAGGGGCTCCCCATGGAGAAACACTAGGGCGAATAAATCCCTTATTACTCAATTCCTCTAGTTGTTTCTTTAGTTCGAATAGCTCTACAGTGGCCATTCTATAAGGGGTCTTCGATATAGGCCTTGATCCAGGAATCAAATCAATAGAAAACTCAACTTCTCGTTCTGGAGGATGTCCAGGTAAATCTTCCGGAAATACATCTACAAATTCTTTCACAAAAGGTACATCCTCTATTTGAACATTCCTTTCCTCACCGACAGTTATTTCATTCTCTTCCTCCCCGATAATTGAATTAAGTTGAGCTACAGGGGGTGGATCTAAATAAGAATTAGGTGGTGACGATTCTGCTCTAAAAATAAGGTGCTCCTTATCATTATCATCAAGAATCGTAACCTCTTTCTTCTTACAATAAATCTTCGCATCATAGTCCGAAAGCCAGTCCATACCGAGGATTATATCAAACTCAATCATAGGTATGACGATGAAATCAGCAGATAAAGAATATTTATGTGCTCTAATGGGGACTGATTCACAAAACTTTGTTGCAACGATACTTCCCTTAGTAGTTTTAACTGACAACTCCCTTATTAAATCAAATTGGAAATATCTAATTTTCTTAGCAAACTGGGAAGATATGAAACAATGCGATGATCCAGAATCAAATAATGCATTTGCTAAACTTGAGGAAACCATTAAATTACCTGCCACCACGTCTTTAGGAGCTTCTACCTCAGCAGTAGTGATAGCATAAGCCTGGCCTTGATCCCTTGGCCTTTTCTGAGGTAAGTTCTCCTGACGCTTAGGACATGCATTTGCATAATGCCCCATCTCCCTGCAATTGTAGCACTGAACGTTGGTAGCTTCCTTCTTCCCCTTGCAATCATGAGCTTGGTGGCCTTTTTCACCACACTTGTAACAGACTCCCATTCCCTTCAAGCAAGTACCAGGATGTTTCTTCCCGCATTTACCACAAGATGGATATTCAACCTTTCCCTTCTTCCCCTTATTTCCATTCCCAGATTGATCAGCAGGTCTCTTCTTCTCTTGCTTTGCTTTAAAGTCATAAGACTTAGAGAATTCCTTTTCGGTCTTGATAGCACATGAGACAATGTCTTCGTACGATGAAAAGTATTGTAAGACTAATGCTCGACGGAGAAATGGTTTTAACCCATCAAAGAAACGATCAATATTACTTCTTGGGTTGCGAATATAATCTCCAGCATACCTCGCTAAGCTTGTAAAGTTAGCCTCATACTTTGTGACATTATCATCCTCCTTTTGTCTCAGACTCAGAAATTGCCTTTCCATATCTGCTCGATGGTCGCGAGGAAAGTATTTTTCTAAAAACAGATCTTTGAGCTCCCTCCATTCCATGTTTGATACTTCATCATCTTCCTTCATGTTTTGAATCAATGACCACCATTGATCAGCATCTCCAGTGAGGCGGTAAACTGCCATGGTAACTTTTTCCCTTTCACTACTCCCCAAAGCCTGAAATATTTTCTCTAGGGAAAATATCCATTGCTCAGCTACTAAGGGATTTGTACTCCCATTGAACGTTGGTGGTTGTTGTCTCATGAATCGATCTAACATTGATCCTCCATGCTGCGGATCAGGGTGCTCCATACGGGTAAGGTTATTATTCATAACCTGAGTAAGTTGTCCCAGTACGGTGATTAGCTGATCAGCACCAGTTGCATCACCAGCCCCACTATAATTATCTTGAGCAGGAGGGAAATCCCTACATGGAGTGCGTGCATTGATACGGCTTCCATTTCTTCCACTAGGCGCCATTTCTAAACAATGGCATAAACTAGATCAGTTTATGAATCAAAATACATAATCCCATACTTATAAAACACTAAACATAAATTGAACTATCTATGGATATAATCCATAATCATAAATATGTTTTCTTTGAGGAAGTATATACTCATAAACCCTTCATAATGATTTGTAAAGAAAGTGAGAGTTATCCTAAGCATATCCCCCGGGAGTGTCGTAACCAAGAGTGCAGCAAGGCCCGTTGTCGTGCACCAGTTCCCGTTCGAGTCTAGCTCAAAGCGGTGTTTTCGGGTTTTACCCCTAGGTACATCTGTGCCAGAGCCGCCTCTACCTGCTCGTATCCAGACAGGGATGTATTGCTCGGAAAACTCACAAAATCTCTACAATACCAAAATTCTAGGAAGTTCTTCTATACTAATCCTCAAAGTTCATCTTAGGTCTACCTGCTCTAATCAGAGTTTATCTACATCTAGCTTCCAAGGTTTGTACTAAACTTCCTCTGATACCAACTGTAACGCCCCGACCCCAGCTACCCAGAGTCGGTGCATTAATTACATAACATTGGCATGATCACAAGAAAGATCAAATCTCGAAAGACCGATTGGTTTAGTAGCCTTAGAAACACTAGATATATTCATAAGTTTTATATTACATCATAAAATGAAAAACTACTACAACAACATAATGTTTCCACAGTCCACACTATAATCCCCTCATAATATCCCTGCAGGTCATTCATAACTTACATCTTCACTTCCTGGGAAAAATAAAACATAGAAAAGGGGTGAGCTCAAATGCCCAGTAAGGATAACAATATAGCGGAACATTCAAAATAAGCATAAACATTTAAGGCAATGAATTACTAAAACAAAAGCCTTTTAAAATTGAACTTCAACATAGTATGGCAAAAGTAAAATGAAATAATGCCATTTACTTGTTCACATGGATATTCTACTAATCGAATAATCACATGCAATATCAATAACCACTTTCATAATGTTGGAATGCATAATGCCAGACTATCATAACCACATAGCCAAGGCCTCGTGCCAAGACTACAAATAAGATTTTGTCAAGGCCTTGTGCCAAGACACTAGTTTGTCTCATGAGACCTACCGATGCATCGAGGAGCTATAGCGGGCTCCACCCGTCACTTATTAAGTCCAATGCATTCCCATATGAAAAGGTTTAAACATAACATAAACATTCGTATTAAAACTAGCATACGAAATGTCAATACTTTCACTATAAACTATGAATGGTATAAAAATAGCACATACATAGTCAAACATATCACAAAACCTTCAATACAATATAGAAGTTTTGTATCATAATAAATCAACTTCAAATAATCTTAAAATCCATCAAAGGATGTTGACATAGATGAAATCAAAATTCTTTTTAAAGAAATATCTCCTTTTATTTTGAAATCATTTAAGATCCATATAAAATAAAACATTTTCTTTGAAAATATTCTTATAAGCTTGTAAGGGAAGCTTTGAAGATTTTATAACGGCGTAAAATAACCACACCCGCCGTATAAGTTAAAAAAACATTCTTACCTCAATTCTGTCGAAAAGGTTAAAAATGACCTTGTTTTGAAAACGACGGAAAGATTCCTTTATAAACCTCTTATAAAAAGTCAAAAAAGGGTATAAATGACTTTAACCCATATTCTTGTAAATAGTAAAAATGTTTTGAAATACATTTTGAAGAAACATTGATGTGGATGATAACGAGATCCCAGTAGATTATTACGTATAAACAACCTCGGATAAAGAAGAGATTGTGAAATAACCCTTACCTTGTACTTTTCCTTGGTTGGGGTAGGTTAACCTCCTGTATAATGGTGAAATAATTGTTATTAAATTATACAAGAATCATATATATTAATATGATATCATATATGATCTTTTAACATTGATTTATTAATAATATCTTAGAATTATCATTGTTTCGGGTGTTAACTTACTCATTTTCTTTTATATGTTTTGTTACATAAGCCATGTTTGTTGTATCATATTCATATCCAGAATGATATCAAGTCCTCAAACATCATTTTTAAATCATAAAATGATAATTATACTTGAATGGATACGATGGAGAATGAATTTCATCGTGTTCGTGGAGACGGTAGTCCGTACGTACGCACGAGCGACAATATCATTCTTTTGATATTAAAATAATATATAAATGAATGGTATATCATATATACAGAATCATTAACATGTTATATTTATTATTGACATGAGTTACACATCATTATTATACCCATCCAAATAATATTATATTGAATAACAATTACACCACGACGTGGAGACGGTAATCCGTACGTACGCACGTATGGTGACATGTTATTCAAAGGGTGGATAGAATACTGAATATGGTTGTACCATACTTATAATAACATCACAGTATATGTGAGATACTGGAGTTATTATTTTATAATGGTAAGAACAAAGGAATAAGAAGTGGAAGAAGAAATGAACTTAGAAAAGGGTGGTGAAATCATTACCTCTTCTTCGGGTTCTTCCTTTTGATTTGATCAAAAGGGCTCCTTAGGTTGGCTTTCTGGTCAAACTAAGGCCTATAGGTTGTAGTGAGGGATGTTGGGAGAGTATTTGGGCAGAGTTTGGACGAGACAAGTGGCTTGAGAGGTGTGAGGAAAAGAGAAGGAGGAGTGACCTTTTATAAGAGGGGTGAGGGGCACCTTTGGAAAAGCTAGAAATATTAATTTATAATAAATTCATATTCGGTTTCCAAAGGCTCCAAAGTTGACTATTCAAAGGATGAGGTGGGGATAGGTCGAAAACAACTCATCCAATAGAATTTAGACAGGTTTGGGTACTTATATTAACCTTATCTTTAAGTATTAACTCTAAGTTAATTAGTTTCACTTTTACAATGTCTCTTTGTAGTTTTATATGATATGGTTAATAAACTTACTATATACATCCAAGCGACCCCCAAGTGGTCCATTAATGATTAACCTATCATAATATAAGTCTCTTGGCCGAACCTTAGATTTTTAGGAATTTAATATCAATTAATAATATAATATTTGATTTAAGAACTCTTTTATGTCAATTTTGACACTATTCAATAGTTGATTTTTGTGAAACTCATAACAGATTGATTACTTCGAACAAAGTCCATTAAATCAATCCTAATATATCATATTAGCCTAGAAAATTAGTTTAATTCATTAAAAGTTTCATATTATATTTATTTGGGTATTTATAATATCAATTATTTTAATTTTTCACTATTATAGTAATTACTGCATCATCATTGTGTCATAAATAAAATAAATTATTTAATGTCTAAAAATTATAAATAAAATATCATTATGTATGAAATCTTTTTAGCTTTCTAATGAATATTTATAATCTAAAATCCAACATATATAACCCTATGTAAAAATTGTTGTTCTAAAAGATATATTTTTGTATTCATTTTAACTAAATTAAAATAAAGTGTCATTATCACTTACAAGTGGATCCATGGGGTCCCAAAATAGACCCAAAGATGCCCATGGTCGACCATCTATCAACCAATAGGGTTACGACACGTTTTTAGGGTAATTTAGTATTATTATAATATTATTTTTTTAACCCTTATTTACCGGATTTACCCTTAACCATGGTAAATAAAATATTTACCGCAGTAATTATTCAAAATGTCTAAAAATAAAAGTTACCTATTTACACAATTTGAACATCCTGATTCCAAATATGGAATCCATTTTCCTAAATTCAAAACACAGAAGTGGCAGAAATTAATTTAAAATTAATTCTCGCTGTCAAAACAAAAAGCGTGTTTTTAAGAGATAATAACTATCAAAAGATTGACACTTGTTTATGTTCGGTTTAATTGTAAAATTATGTCCAATGACCAACATTATATTAAATGGTAAAAATATATTCTAAATATATTTTAAAACTACTAAAATTCATAATTTATCACTATTAATTATTTTGATTAAAAAAGTTGTTTTTAATTAAAATTTAGTAATTTTCACTATTCATCAAAATATGAAAGTTATCCGAAAAGTACCAAAATTTCACCTTAGGCTAAATTCGATATTCCGAGTCCAAAAATTAAGTCCTTTTTCAAATATAAAATATATATAATTTCAAAAATTAGGTATTACTATTCACAACGGCTAGTTTAATTAGTTGTGGTGTGTGTTAGAACTCGAGGTTGCGTACAACACACGCTATCGCATTATTCAAAGGGAAACGTACCGTAGAAGCTTGGGGTGTTACAGCTGCCGACAGTGTGACTCGACCCTTGGAGGTGAGATTAACGGTTGGATCTCTTAATAGTGGTGTTGAGGCATTACGACGACGTCCATGCCATGAAATAGAACCGTTAATGTAAGTATTGATTGTATTAGGCAAATAATATGGTTCATTCAGGGTATGAGACCACATTTCTCTTTTTGGTAAAGGAGAAATCTTAGCAGCTCTTGTAGGACGTAAGCGAAGAAGGGTGTAGTTGAGTTATTTACAATTGGCTAGTCACACCCATAGTTCGTTGAGTGAACGGTTTCCTTTTTACTATAATCTCAAAAGTCTTAGGTGTGTCTTCTTATTGGATGACCTAGACCTGAGACAGTGGTGATGGATCGAGTTCCTCCAGGACTATGACTTTGAGATAGTCTATACTCCTAGGAAGGGGAACGTTGTAGCAGATGCTCTCAGTAGGAGATCAAGCATTCTGTTGTTAGGGAATGCGACAAAGCATCTAGACGCATTCCAGATATCCATTGTGGTTAGAGATGGATCAGCCTCTCTATAGTCTCTCACAGACACTCCTCCACTACTTCATCTGGACAGGGAGGCACAGCATTGGGACGTTTACTGTGAGACGTGACACGCTCAGATAACCTCAAGGCAGGCAGCTGAGGGGTTTTCTGAAGGTGGGTATCATGTCATCCTCATTAGAGGACGTACTACGGTACCAGTTTCACTACAGGAGGAAGTGATGAGGGAGTTTCACACTTCCCCTCTAGCAGTACATCCAGGAGTGGTGAAGATGTATCAGGACCTTAAACGACAGCACTGGTGTCCGGGTATGAAGAAGGCGGTAGCAAATTTTGTCTCACGGTGTCTCATTTGTCAGCAGGTGAAGACGGAGCACGAGGTACCAGCAGGATAGGTACAGCCCTTAGAGGTCCCAGAGTGGAAGTGGAATTGAATATCCATGGATTTTGTGACGAGGCAACCACGTACATCCAGAGGACACGACTCTATCTATGTGATCATTGACCGACTCAACAAGTTAGCCCACTTCCTACCGATCAGAGAGCAGGGATCAGTAGAGATCTTGGGAGACCTCTACATACAGGAGTTCATACGGCTTCATGGTGTTCCATCGACGATCTTTTCAGACCGCGAAGCATGCTTTACTTCCTGACTTTGGAAGGAGGTTGCAGGAGGCATTTGGGATGCATCTACTATAACATGCCATGTAAATGAAGAATAATATATTTTCATATTTATTAATTTTTGTGAATTAAATATTAATTTTACTTTAAAAGGGTTTATATGTTCGATAGAGTACCCGATATGCAGCAACGGGTTTCTTTGAAATCTTACGTTGCACACTAATAATATAGTATTATTATTTTAAATGGTAGTAAACTCCAAGCCATTATATTGGCAGGAATGAACAAAACTAAATACAATATGATTATACATGATTTTTGAATCTATTTACATTATCCAATAAAAATTTAGAGGCTTAAAATGTGAATGAATGAAATTTTAATCATAATTTACATTAAAAGACCGGCTTATCTCCTTCTAATGGTGAACCCTCTTTAAATCTAGTTTTCGTTACTTTAATACATTCTATATGAAAAAATAAAATCCTTATTTATAATGGGGACATCAAAATTTACTTTGTGTAAATTTTTGTAATTTTTCCGATAAAGTTCATTTTTTATTGAATAGTGAAAATATTTTATTTTAATTCAATACTATGTATTAATCTAATTAATTTATATGTTTATATAATATTTTAAATTGGGTTTAAAGTGAAATTAAAATATATTTTTACCATTTAATCTAATTTTGGTCATTGGAATTAATTTCACTTTGAAATTGGACATAAACAAGTATCAATCTTTTGATAGTTATTGTTTCTTAAAAACACGCTACTTGTTTTGATAACGAGAATTATTTTTAAAAATAATAATTCCAATTCAATGATTTGAACATTGAAAAATATAAATCATTTTTGAATTTATAATATCAAATATATCTAAGGCTGAATTGTTTTTATTTTTCTTAAAAATATCAATTTTTTATGAATAGTGAAACCACTTAGTAATAGTTAAAAAACTGACTTTTTCATTTAAATGAAATTTTACCAATTCTGTGATTTGAACTTCAAAAATATGATGTACATGGTTATTATCAGGATATAAAATTCGGTCCAATAAGATGAAAATAATTTTTGGTGAATATTATCTTTTGACTTTTATTTATCACGGTTAAAGTTAAAATAGGGTAATTCTAGGTTAAAAGAATATTATAATAATTCAAAATTACCCTAACACTTGTCCTAACATTATTGGATGAGTAGTGGCCGACCATGGTCATCCTTGAGTCGATTTTGGGACCCCATAGAGCCACTTATGAAATATAATTCCACTTTAAATGAATTAATTTAAAGTAAAGGCAAAAATGACAAAAACAAATATCTTTTAGTAAATTAAATTTTAGAAGCTGTTATATAAATTATCTTTTTGACTATAAATATTAATTAGAAATATGAAAATATTTCCTACATCATGGTTTTTTTTATAATTTTTAGACATCAAATATTGAAAATTATTTACGACACAATAATGATGCATTGTTTACCCCATTCATAAATCATTTAAATAAATAAGATTCTAATGATTAAAATATTATCCAAAACTTGTCCAATTTTTATTGGATGATTTTATTTCAAATATTAGTCATCTTATCTTCGATGATAATGATTTTTGTACTTTTAGAAACCAAATATCATTATATAATAAAATAATGTTTTCACACTTTCCTAAAGAGCCCCTCATCCCCCTTATAAAAGGGGACCATTTCTAACAAAATCCTCACACCTCTCAATCCATTTGGCTCTTTCAAAATATGACCAATTGAGCTCCATATTTCCCTATACTTCTTCTAGAAGCCTTAACTTAGGCATAATGCACTTCAAAGAAGTTATTTGGTTCAAACCAAAGGAAGTTACCCATATTAAAGGTAACGGTTTCTCTTAAATTGTTTTCATTTATTTTACTTCTCCAACCCCTAAAATATTTTTATTCCTTTATTTTTTAAAAACACATGTATCCTCAATATAATAGTATTTTTTTATGATAATGATTCAAACTACACTTTAACACAACTCCATCTAATGTATGAAGAACATAATGTTTCTGTGGATGTTGAAGTAATGCCTCACGAAACGATGATCGTTCAATTAGATCTTACCACCTCTCATGGTGGCCATTATGATAAAACTATATTTATATATGATATATATTATGTTTATGATTTCCTTATGCTTCTGTACTTCCCAATTATATCAAGCCTTTATGGTTTCCATAGTGGTTAAATACGATAATCTCATTTGAGGAAGTGCGGACTACCGCCCCCTTAAAGTGATGTGACTCATTAATGCCTTATGTGGGATATATAAAGAATAAATTTAATGATATTATATATTATATTATACTAGAATTATAATATAATTATGTATCATTATTTTTTAATTCTATTAAAATAATAAATAGAAATAAAAGTAGCGTCCATGCGTACGTACGGCTTACCGTCTCCATGAACGGTGCATTTCATTTCTTATCTCAAAATACTATGTAAATATATGTATATACTGGATATATATTATATATATGATATCTACCTAATGATTCTCATTTTGTATATAATGAACCTTTGACAACATGAACAACATGTGATTATAAGAAGTCAATTTTTGACTCAAGTACCAAATATCCACAAAACACACATTATTAACTTAAATGATTACATAATGTTTATAACATTTTAATAAGTGATATAAAAGGAATAATAAAATTTAAAAAGGTTCATAATATAGTTTAAATTAACATTAGTTTGTTATTCATGAGATTAAAGAACGATCGAGTCAAGTCGGACATGAAGTAAGAGACTTCGTCTCAATCTTCTTTCATTGAGGCATATTTTGTTTTAATACACGACTTTATTTTATACGCTGTATAAACACCCTTGACTTTTCAAAGGGGATCTTTTTCTATAAAACGTTTTACTAAAAGAAAAAAATGATTTTTTCTTTTAACGTAAGCGGTGACAATGACATTTTTCACTGCAGTGAGTATTATTTGATCTTTGGTTTCCTCAACAAGCCTTAATGTTTTCAAAAGAAAATAAATACCATATACTCTTTTATGTATTTTGGTATTAAAACGGTTTTGATAATAGATTTGTTTTGCCAAAATATATTTAAGTGAAATGTTGTGCTTTAAATGTGTAAATGTTTTCTTTACTTTATATTTGTTGTATGTGTAATGATCTTATATTGGTACTTGGACATTTGATGGGTGGTTATGTGATAAACCAAATGACTGGTGGTTTTGTGAATACCAGGAGGGGTGGTTATGTTATAACCTCCAATGTATTAGGTATGGAAGTCGGCCGTATGGCTATTCCATTTAGTGATATGTGTGGAAGTCGACTGTATGGTTATTCCCTTTAAGTATTTTGTGTCCCAAGTTACCTTTATATGTTATGTGTTCTTTATATGGGTTTTATGGTAATCAGTTGGTTACAAAAAGGTAAGTAATGATCTTTTATTCAGTGAAGAGTATTTACTTCTTCATAAAGGTGAAAAGTATTACTTATGTTAAAGTATTCATGGTTTACTTGTTATTTTGAAAAACTAATAGTTTTACTTCTTTGTGTATCCCTTAATGAGTTTTTAATGCTCATTTCAAGTTTTTGAAATGTTTTTCACAGGACATAATGTGGAATAGGGTCAAGGATGGGATCAAGGAAAATTCATGATGTCTTAAACATAGAACTAGACATGACACTTTTTTTCTAAAGTTCATGTTTTGTAAAAAAATGGATATGGGGTAGAAGTGTCTATTTTGTAATCTTTTGAGATGTTATAGTTATTTCTTAATTCTATAAAACTCTAAACCTAAAAAGATCCTCAGTGTGAATTATTCATTTAATTCAATATTATGTAAGGTTTAAGGTCGGGTCCTTATAGTTGGTATCAGAGGTCGGTTTGAACAACTTTTGGAGTTAGGGTATTGCTAAATTAATATCCATAAAGTAATTTATGTTAATATTGAAATCATATATAATTTACAAATTACCATGTTTCTTCACCTAAGATATTTCTGTGTTCAGAATGGTTTTATGCAGAGGAAACAGGGCAGCTATGTTGGGATGACATCAGGGGGAAGACAACCTTCCAAATCAGCAACCTAAGATAGTTGGAATCGAAACTGAACAGTTTGTCGCAGTGATGGAACAGTTGACTCAGACAATAAATGGTGGTGGTATCCATGCACGAGATCATCCAGATCAAACGCAGAGGAATATGTCAGTAGTGGATCATTTTATGAGGCAACATCCCCCATCATTCAATTTATCATCTGACCTCGTGCTGGAAGAAGGGTGGATTAAAGCACTGGAAAAGATTTTTTATGTTATGGGTTGTTCATAACATCAAAATGTTAGTCTCGTTGTTTACCATTTTGAAGGTGAATATGATCAGTGGTGGTCGATGGTGAAAAATATCAGGGATAGTGAGGAGATTGATGCTCTTGATTAGGGTGAATTAAAAGGCATGTTTCTTCGGAAATATTATCCTGAGGTGGTTCATCTTAGGATGGAAAAATTATTCCTAGAATTGAGGTAGGATGATGACTTAGTGGCTGCTTATGAAGCAATGTTCACTCGACTGGAAAGGTATGCACCAAATTTCGTCTGAGATCTTGATAGTAAGATAAATAGATTTTTCTCAGGACTGAATCCACAATATAGAAGATAGTTAGCCTCTTTTGAGTTCAAAATTTATAAAAAACTAGTTCGATGTGCGGAGAAGGTGGAAATGGAGTTTGCTGATGATCAAGTGTTCTTTGAAAAAAAACAGAATAAGAGGTCCAGTTGGCTGGAAAAGGGGAAGAATTCATCAAAGAAGCATGGAGGTAAGGGTAATTAATTTCCATATTTTGAGAAGTGTGGTAAAAAACATCCCGGAAATTGATTATCAAAGTCTGGAAAGTGCTTCTGATGTGGAAAGTGTGGTCATATTACTCATAACTGTAAGGAAGATGATCAAGAAGGAAATGAAAAGCCATCAGTAAGATTTTTTAAGTGTAATTAAATGGGTCATTATTAAAATGAGTGCCCAGAGAAGAACTCAACTGAGGAAAATCATCCAGACTAAAATAAGAAAGGGGTGGTTAAATCCTTTGAAACTACTTCAGCAGATGTTGGTCCATCGAATAAAGTAGTATCTGGTACACTATTTGTTTTTTCAGATTATGCCAATGTGTTGTTTGATTCAGGTTCTACACACTCTTTCATTTCTGAGAAGTTTTCTAGTAAATTGGGAATTCCATCTCAAGATATGAATATAGAACTTACGGTAAAAACACCTGGAAGAAATTTTGAGACAAAAAGAAAATATAAGAACATTCTTGTCCTTTTGTGCGAAAAGAATCTACCTGCAAGCCTTATTTTTTCCTCTTGTAGAGTTTGATGTCATTTTAGGCATGGATTGGATTTCTGCTTATCATGCTAAGATTGACTGTAGAGCTAAAGAGGTTTCTTTTTAGAAAGAATTCTAGTTTGTGTACAAAAATTAACCCTGGCTTTTGATAACATATCAGAAAGTTGAAAAACTGGTAAAAGATGGAAATGAATGTTACCTTGCACATATTGTTGAAAATAAAGGAAATGTTCAGATTAATGATGTGCCAGTGGTAAATGAGTACCTTGATGTTTTTCCTGATAGGTTTCCTGGTACAATACCTGATCGAGAAGTTGAATTTATTGTTTACTTAGTTCCTGATGCTATGCCAATTTCAAAAACTCCTTATCGAATGGCTGAAATTTAACTTTTAGAGTTTAAGAAGAAATTTCAGGAGTTATTAGATAAAGGTTTCATTCGAACTAGCACATCACCATTGGGTGCTCCTGTCTTGTTTGTTAAAAATAAAAATGGTTCAATGAGACATTGTTTTTATTATAGATCATTGAAAAACATCACTGATAACAACAAGTATCCTTGGCCTCATATCAATGATTTGTTTGATCAGCTCTAGGGAGCTCAGTATTTTTCGAAGATTGATTTGAGGTTGCGTTACCATCAGTTGAAAGTAAAGGAATCAGACATTCTGAAGACCACATTTCGTAGTAGATATGGCCATTATAAATTTTTATTTATGCCTTTTGGATTAACCAATGAACATAGTGTATTCATGGATCATATCAATAGAATTTTCTGTGAGTTCTTGGATAAGATTGTGGTTGTGTTCATTGATGGTATTTTAGTTTATTCCAAAAGTAAGGAGGAACATGAAAGTCATTTTAGGTTTTTCTTTCAAACCTTAAAATAAATGAAACTATTTTGGAAATTCAGCAAGTTTCTATTTTGGTTGAAAAAAATATATTTCCTTGGTCACATTTTTCAAAAAAAGGCATAAAAGTTGATCTTGCTAAAAAACATTGTTGAAGAATGGCCACGACCAACAAATATAACTGAGATTTGTAATTTTCTTGGTTTGGAAACTTATTACCAGAGGTTTGTTGAAATTTTTTCATGGTTATCTAGTCCAATGATGAAGTTAACTCGAAATGGTTTTATGTTCATCTGGACAAAATAATGTGATGATTGTTTTCAGGAATTGAAAAGAAGATTGGTGAATGCTCCAGTTTTAGAACTTCCTTCTAGAAATGGTGGGTTTTTTATCTACAGTGACACTTCATTGAAAGGACTTGGATGTGTCCTTATGCAGAATGATTAGGTAATTGCTTATTCTTCACGTCTGTTGAAACCTCATGAGTTAAATTACCCTACACGTGATTTGGAATTAGCTGTAGTTGTTTTTGCTTTAAAAATTTGGAGGTATCTATTGAATGGAGTGAAGTGTGAAATATATAATGATCAAAAAAGTATAAAGTATATATTCACTAAAAATGTATTAAACATTAGACAAAGGAGATGGATAGAATTAATCAAGGATTATGATTTCACAATCCATTACTATCCGGGAAAATCAAATAAAGTGGTCGATGCTTTGAGTCAAAAAAGTAATGTCTCATTAGCCATGCTATGTTTGGAATGAGATCCTTTGGTTTTTGATTTGATAAACTTTGGGATAAAAGTTGTTAGTGTAGGAAATTCTTCTGTTTTGTTTTAGGTGTCAGTGAGATCAACTCTATCAGACAGAATAAAGCAAGTGCAGAAGGAAGATAGTGAGTTGCAGAAAAAGGTTGTGTTGGTTCAGAAGGGTAAGTTGCCTGATTTTTACATTGATAATTAATGTTTTTTGAGAATTGGAAAGAGATTATGTGTGCCATGTGTTTCACATTTTAAGAATAATTTTTTATGTGAAGCTCATAGTTCTCCATTTTCAGTTCATCCTGGCAGTACTAAGATGTATAGATATCATCAAGAGTATTACTGGTGGGATGGAATGAAAAGAAATATTGCTGATTTTACTATGAAGTGTTTGACTTTTCAGCAGGTTAAAACAGAGTGGTAATTACCAGATGGAATGCTTTAGCCTCTACCAGTTCCAGAGTGGAAATGGGAAAATATATCAATGGACATTGTTGTGGGATTACCAAAGACATCTCATGGTAATAATGCAATTTGGGTTATTGTTGATCGATTGACTAAATATGCTCATTTACTTCATATTTGGGATAAATTATCTTTATATCAAATTTCTCAGTTGTATGTTAAAGAGATAGTCAGGTTTCATGGAGTTCCCCTCTCCATTGTATCTGATCGTGATCCCAGGTTTACTTTTAACTTTTGGAAAGGCCTTCAAAAGTCATTGTGTACTGAATTAAATTTTAGTACAACTTTTCATCCTAAATCATATGGGCAGTCAGAATGAACAATTCAGAACTTGGAGGATATGCTACGTTCTTTTTTGATGGATTACCAGGGATGTTGGGACCAACATTTTTCTTTGGTTGAACTTTCATATAATTACAGTTTTCATTCCAATATACAGATGGCTCCATTTAAGGAATTATATAGAAAGCGTTGTCAAACTCCAGCTTTCTGGGATGAAGTAGGTGAAAGGAAGCTGATGGGACCAGAATTGGAAAAAGAGATGGCAGAGAAAGTTCAGTTGAATCAGAAGCACATGAGAATAGCTCAAAGTAGATAGAAAAGTTATATAGATAACCGAAGGAAGGATCTTTCCTTTGAGGTAGGTGATCATGTCTTTCTCAAAGTTTCTCCATGGAAAAGTGTGATGTGTTTTAGTAAGAAGGGAAAGTTGAGTATGAGTTTTATTGGACCTTATGAAATTTTGGAGAAAGTTGGATCAGTTACATATAGAGTTTATTTACCTCCATGTTTATCCCAAGTACACAATGTTTTTTCATGTTTCTATGTTGAGAAAATATATGCCAGCTCCATCTCATGTTTTGAGCCCAGAGGTAGTCCAGTTAGAAGAGAATCTCTCTTATAAAGAACAACCAGTTCAGATTCTTAACCATAGATCAAAAGTGTTTCAGAATAAGGTAATTTACTAGGTAAAGGTTTTGTGGAAAACCATATGGTTTAAGAGGCAACGTTGGAATTAGAAAATTCTATGAGGGATAAATACCCCCACTTATTTTGATAAGTGAATAAATATGGCAAGGAAGAAATTTCCAAAAGGGGGGAAGGATGTAACATCCCAAGTAAATGAATAAGAAGATATTTTCATATTTATTAATATTAGTGAATTAAATATTAATTTTACCTTAAAATGGTTGCTATGTTTGATAGCATACCCGATACGCAACAACGGTTTTTTTTAAATCTTATGTTGCACACTTATAATATAATATTATTATTTTAAATAGTAGTTAAATTCTATCCATTGTATTGTTGTTAATGAAAAATACAAACTACAATATGATTATACTTGATTGAGAAATGTATTTACATTATCTAATAAAAAGTTAGAGGCTTAAAAAGTGAATGAATCTAATTTGAAGCATAATATACATTAAAAGACCGATTTGTCTCCTTTTAATGGGGAAAACTCCTTAAATCTAGTTTTGGTTAATTTAATGCATTCTATATGACCAAATAAAATCCTTCTTTAGAATGGGGACATCAAAATTTAGTTTGTGTAATTTTTTGGAATTTTTCCGATAAAGTTCATTTTTTAATGAATAGTGAAAATATTGTATTTTAATTCAAACTATGTTTTAATATAATTTATTTATATGGTTAGATTATCTTTTTAATTGGTTTTAAAGTGAAATTAAAATATATTTTTACCATTTAATCCTATGTTGGTCATTGGAATTAATTTCACTTTGAAATTGGACATAAACAAGTGTCAATCTTTTGAGAGTCATTGTTTCTTAAAAACACGTTATTTGTTTTGATAACGGAAATTAATTTTAAAATTAATTAATTAAACTTCTAGGTTTTGAACATGGAAAAATAGACATCATTTTGGAATTTTAAATATAAAATATAGCTTAGGCTGAATATTTGGTATTTTTCTGAAAAACATCAATTTTTGATGAATAGTGAAACCACTTAGTAGTAGTTAAAAAACTAACTTTTTCATTTAAATGAAATTTTACCACCTCTGGGATTTTAATTTCTAAAATCCAACATACTTGGTTGTTATCAAGAAGTAAAATGGTGTCCAATAAGATGAAAATAATTTTTTGTGAATAGTATCTTTTGACTTTTATTTACTGCGGTTAAAGGTAAATAGGGTAATTCAAGGTTAAAAAAATATTATAATAATTCAAAATTATGTTAACACTTTTCTTAACCTTATTGTATGAGTAGGGTCCGACCATGGGCATTTGCGAGTCGATTTTGGGACCCCATGGAGCAACTTATGAAAGATAATGACCCTTTAGATTAATTAACTTAAAGTAAAGGCAAAAGTGACAAAATTAAATATCTTTTAGTAAATTAATTTCTAGAAGTGGATATAAAAATTATCAATTAGAATATGAATTTTAATTTTAAGGATAAATAGATTTCCTACTTCATGGTATTTTTTTATAATTTTTAGACATCAAATAATTTAAATTATTTATGACAAAGTAATGATGTAGTGTTTACCTCATTAATAAATCATTTAAATAAATAAGATTATAATGATTAAAATATTATCCATAAAATGTCCAATTCCTATTGGATGATTTCATTTCCACTATTATTCATCTTATATTTTCCTTTAATGATTTTTGAACCTTTAAAAACCGAATATCATTATATAATAAAATATTGTTTTCGCACTTTCCTAAAGAGAACCTCCTCCCCCTTATAAAATGAGACCATTTCTAACCAATTCCTTGCACCTCTCAAGCCATTTGGCTCATCCAAACTCTGCCCAATTAAGCTCCATACGTCCCTCTCCTCCTTCTAGAATAATTACTTTAGTTATAAGGCACTTCAATAAGTTCATTGGTTGAAACCAAAGGAAGTTATCCAAATTAAAGGTAACTGTTTCTCTTAAATTGTTTTTTATTTTACTTCTCCAACCCCTAAAATCTTTTTACTCCTTTCTTTTGTAACCACACCAGTATCCTAAATATACTAGGGTGTTTTTATGTGAATTATTCTAACTACACTTACACATAACTCCATCTAATAGAAGAAGAAGATAATGTTTCTGTGGATGGCAGACTAACGCCTCACGAAACGATGATTGTTCAATTACATCTTACCACCTCTCATGGTGGAAATTATGATGGAACTATATTTATATATGATATATATTATTTTTATCATTTCCTTATTCTTATGTACTACCCAATTATATCAAGCCTTTATGGTTTCCATAGTGGGTAATTATGATAATCTCATTTGAGGAAGTGCTGACTACCACCCCCTTAAAGTGATGTGACTTGTTAATGCCTTATATGGGATGTATAAAGGATATAGTTAATGATATTATATATGAAATTATACTGTAATTATAATATAATTATGTATCATTATTTTTTAATTCCATTAAAATAATAAATATAAATGAAAGTAGCACCCATGCGTATGTACGGCTTACCGTCTCCATGAACGGTGCATTTCATTTCTTACCTCCAAATGTTATGTAAATACTTGTATATACTAGATATATATGATATATATGAAATCTAAATAATGAGTGTCATTATGGATATAATTAACCTTTGACCACATGAACAACATGTGATTATAAGAAGTCCATTTTTGACTCAAGTACCAAATATCAACAAAACAAACATTACTAACGTAAATGATTACATAAAGTTTATAACAAGGTAATAAGTCATATAAAAGGAATGATAAACATGAAAAAGGTTATTAAGAAAGTATAAATTAAAATTAGTTTTTTATTTAGGAGATTAAAGAGCGATTGAGTCAAGTCAGACACAAGGTAAGGGGCATCATCTCAATCTCCTTTCATTGAGACATATTTTGTTTTAATACACGAATTTTTTTATATGTTGTATAAACACCCTTGACTATTCAAACGGAATATTTTTCTACAATGAGTTTTACTAAATGACAAAAATTATTGTTTCATTTAACGTAAGCGGTGACGACGACCTTTTCCGCCGCCATGAGTATTATTTGATCTTTGGCTTTCTCAACAAGATGTAATGTTTTTAAAAGAAAATAAATACCATATACTATTTTATGTATTTTTGTATTGAAAATGATTTTGATAATGGATTTTTTATGTCAATATATTTATGTGATATATTGTGATTGAAATATGGAAATGTTTTCTTTCCTTTATATTTGTTGTATCTGTTATGATTTTATATTGGTACATAGACATTTGACGGGTGGTTATGTGATAAACCAAATGACGGGTGGTGTTGTGAATACCCTGATGGGTGGTTACGTTATAACCTCTAATGCATTGGGTATGGTATTCGGCCGTATGGCTATTACATTTAGTGATATGTGAGGAAGTCGACTGTATGGTTATTCTATTTAAGTGTTTTTATGTCCTAAGTTACCTTTATATGTCATGTGTTCTTTATATGAGTTTTATGGTAATAATTTGATTACAAAAGGGTAAGTAATGATCTTTTATTCAGTGAAGAGTATTTACTTCTTCATAAAGGTGAAAAGTATTACTTATGTTATAGTATTCATGGTTTACTTATTGTTTTGAAAAACTAACAGTTTTACTTCTTTGTGTATTCCTTGCTGAGATTTTTATGATCATCCCACGTTTATGAAATGTTTTTCACAAGACACAATGTGGAATATGGTCATGTATGGGATAAAGGAAAATTCATGTTTTTATAAAAAAGGAACTAGACATGACTCTTTTTTTCAGGAGTTCATGTTTTTTTTAAGAATGGATACTGGGTAGAAGTGTCTACTTTGTTTTTTTGAGATGTAATAGTTATCTCCTAATTCTCTAAAACTCTAAACCTGGAAAGATCCTCAATGTGAATTATTCATTTAATTCTATATTATGTAAGGTTTATGGTTGGGTCCTTATAGCTACGTCTGAGCACCACCTTTCATCCATAGATGTATGGCTAGACTGAGATGACCATTCAGACACTCGAGGACATGCTCTGTGCATGTGTCCTTGACTTTGGTCGCATCTGGGAAGATAACTTACCGTTCATGGAGATTGTGTACAACAATAGCTACCACTCCACCATCAGGAAGGCACCTTACGAGGCACTGTACGACCAACCCTATAGATCTCCTTTGTGCTTGACTAACCCAGGGGAGTCAGCACTTGTAGGACTAGAGATAGTTTTGGGTACGACGGAGAAGGTGTAGATCATCCAGTAGTGGATGAAGACTGCACAGAGCGGACAGAAGTCCTATGCTGATAGAAGACTAGGACCACTGGAGTTCGAGGATGGAGACCACGTCTTCCTACGGGTCTCACCTCAACAATGTCTACGGAGATTTGGCTGGGGTGGCAAGATATCTCCATGATTTATCGGACCATTCTAGGTCCTCATCAGGGTAGGCGAGATGGTTTACCACCTGGAACTTCAACCTCTGTTGCACCTGGAGCAAGACGACTTCCACGTATCTTAGCTGAGGAGATATATGCACGACCCATCCCACATCATCGACCATAGGGATCTGGACATCGATGATGGGGAGACATTCACCGAGGTTCCGGTGGAAATCAAGGATCTACAGGAGTGGGTCCTATGTGGACGGTCGATTCCTCTGGTGCGTGTTCACTGGCAGCACGGGAACCTACAAGAAAGGACATGGGAGGAGGAGGCTCAGATGTGTGCTCAGTAACCTCTTTTCTTTCCCTAGTGTGTGTTTTAGATTTACAGGGACGTAAACCCCTGAGGTGAGGGTAATGTAAAGACCCTTAATTTCAATGATTTTTTTTTCTTAAATTTGTTGGAATTATACGTGTCCGTGGTTTTTTACGGCACCGGATTTTGAGTCCAGGTGTGCTCAGAATCATTTTCTAATGTTTAGATCTGGTACGTTCTGTAAATGTATGTGCAGGTTTTTCTATCTTTTGAGCCAGAGCTCGGAATTGAAATCTGAGGACACCGATGAACTCGTAGCACTGAAATTTGCTTAGGAAGAACTTGGCCTCGATCGCAGTCGAGTCGTGGTGAAAGTTGGTTTTCCTAGGTTTCATGGGATAAAAATATAATTAACTTTTTATTTTAATTTTATTTGTAATTGAGTTTTTTTTGAAAATCCTTTGGTGTGGGAACCACCCGAAAATAGAAACGCCTCATTTAATGAGGATCATTAAGAGTGTGGTTACACTAGAGTTGTAACCACCCAATTATTTAATTGATTAATTTTTGTTCAGCACACTACTCAACATTAGGTGATAATTAAGTTTTGAGTTGTCTTGGGGGGAAGATAATTCCTTGGAAAGGGGAGAGTTCTCTGAAAGGCTTATTGACGAAGAACAGTTCTCCAACAATGGATCTCCCATGATCTTCGACGATGAACAATCATTCAACAGAGATCGGATCCCGACAAGTCTCTGACGCTCAAGATCGGATAAGAAGTGCGAGGCAGACACGACGTTCGACGTCAACTCCATCCTCTTTCCACGACATCTTCAACGAACAACAAACCGAGGTATCGGTTTAAATTATTTCTGTACCTATTTTACGTCATTGAAATTATAGTTTCACAAACAAATGGTATCACCGTAACATGGGGTAATTCTGACCGCACCAACATAGAAAAATCTTCCCCATTTGATCTTATTTTTGGTTGATGACGGGACTAGACAATGGCGACCGACAACGAGCCGGCCGTGAAAAATGGGGTCGGCGGCGCAAAGGCCGCCGGCTCACCCGGAGGGCACGACATTGCCTCACTACGTGGAGAAGATCCGCGGCCACGTCAAACCACAGTGGAGGCGTGTGATGTCATCCCACCGCGTGGAGGGCAGCACGAGGCCACGACCAAGGCGGGCCGCGGTGGAGGGGTACGGCGCCGTCGCGCTGCACTGGAGAGGACCCGCAGCCTATGGACGTGGTGGACAAGGGAGGGAAGCCGTTTGAGCTGCCCGCCGGTGTGCACCAGGGCGGAACCCAGATGGGTTCCGTAGAGAGGAACCGGCAACTAACGGTTCCATTACACGGAGACGGGGGGGCGAAAACCCCCCATGATTGAATAGGGCAGGCCCTGTAGGGCACTGTCGCTTTCTGTTCTCCCTGACCAGGCGCCCTTCATCGCCCCCAGCCACTCAGGCTGGGCCACCGAGCCATACAGGCCATGCCCGCCGCTGGGTCGGGCTGCCTTTCGCGTCGGACCGGGCCACCCTCATGTTGGTCGGGCCGATGCCGCTGGGCCGTTTCGGATTCCAGGAGGCACGTCCGGAACAAGGGCTACGGACCTCCAATCGAAACACCATCAGTTGCGTAGCTTCTCTTGGATCACGACGGTCATTTCGGTATATTACACTCAAGGTTTGGGAGAAGTTTGGGTGTGGCCAAGTTGGTTTGAACCTGAAACCAACCAGGCCCGCGGAGCGGAAACACTTATAACGTAAAGACCGGACATCCGATTGGTGTGTCGTCAACTAATTTGGATTCCTATTGATTAGACGGTCCTTTTGGAATAATCCTCTCAGGATTTGGTTGAGGTTGGAGTTGTCACGACCCGACCTCGGGGCCCGTGCCGTGACTACCCCAAGCCCGCCTTCCATAGGCCAGGGGCTGGCGACTAGCACCAAGGCGTAAAATCCCGGTAAACAGGGAAGGCATTGCCTTTATAAGTAACAACCACCACAGAGTCAGCAAGCGGAAAGTAACTACCAAGTGCAGAAAAGTAAAGGGGGTCGGAATACAAGCCCAACTGAAAGTACAACTGAAAAGGTAAAGAACATCAACTGAAGAAAAGACGGCGGCCTCGTGTCGTCCACTGGCAATCCCACCTGAAGGGTGGGTACAAATAGCCTCCAGGCTCCTCGGGTCCCACGTCCGCTCTGAGCACGTCCCGCCCAGTGGTCCGCCTCCAGGTACCGTCCTGCTCCACGCCCCAACCGAGATCAGCGCTGTCCGTCGTCTGCATCCAACACAACAAGGTGTGGGCATAGCCCGTGCAGGGGTGAGTATAAGCTACTCAGTAAGGACCCCGAGACCCCCGAAGGTCTCCCGAAATCCACAAAGGATATAGCACAAAAGAAAGGTGCAATCATGAAGTAACATCTGACTGGACTTAGGTATATGCCCATACATATACCTAAGTCCCCAATTCTAGCTCTGCTCACGAGCTCAAGAACAACTCAATCCACACAGGAAAGCAAGACTCAAATCCTCAAAGGAGAGTAAACAGTAAATCCACAAAGGATAGTTCGACACAATCCACAAAGGAGAGTAACATAAGATTCAGCTCAACCAGGTATACTTTTTCAGATGACGTCAAAGATGATCACTGATCCATCTAAGTCGTCGGACCCACGAAGGATCGATAGGTACTAACCCCCGCAAAAGACCCACAGAGGATCGGGCTCACACAGAACCTGTAGGCAATGGCTCACACAGAACCGGTAGTAAGGACCCACACAGGATCGGTAGCACTGATCCACGTAGGATCGCTGAGTGCAGTAGTCGACGCAGTCCACTGAGGATCTCTGCACAGTCGTCGCCGCAGTCCACGAAGGATCTCTGCTCTGTCGTCGTCGCAGTCCACGAAGGATCTCTGCTCTGTCGTCGAAGTCACAGCCAGCGCTAGGGCTCCCGCACACAACGAGCTCGTTTAAGAGGGTCCGCTCCACGAGCCGAGAGGCTGATACATCAACTGACACGTAGTCCGAAGTTGATGTATCCAAAACTTCCGTATCGACAACAGGATCTCAACGCAACAGAAGGCGCGTCAATCGGACGCCCGGTCTGAGAGTTATTGGCATTTTTGTCCCAGGGGCCCGGTTGGTTTTTAGGGCAAAACCAACCCGACCGTACTCCGCCTGTGTCCGATCCTCGGGCGGAGTATGCCAAAAGTTCCGTCTCACTTAGAGGAAACCTCCACAGCTGACGGTACGTCGATCGGACGTCCGCAGCTCGGGTTATGAGCGTTTCCGCTCCGAGGGCCCGGTTGGTTTCGCGTACGAACCAATCCGGCCGAACCCAAAGTCTTCCGAAACCTTGAGTGTAATATACCGAAATGACCGTCTCGATCCAAGGATCGCGTAGCCGCTGACGGTTCGTCAATCAGAGGTCTCAGGCCCAAGATATGGGCAAAAGACCGAAGAGTGCCCGAAAACGGGGGTTCTGGGCCCGGGGCGACCCGGCCCGAACCCCCCCTGGGTCGGCCGAACCGGGTCGACCCGACCCGGCCCGGCCGACCGGACCGGCCGGCTCGGCTTCGGCCGAGCGGCCGAAGGGAACCGCCGCGGGTTTGACCTGCGGCTTGGAGGAACGCGGCCCGCGCGGGCCGCGTGTTGGGTGGCCGGACCGCAGACGCGGTCCGGCGGTTCGCCGCCGCCGCGGCCGAGCCGCGGCGAATCCTCCGCCGGCGCCGCCGCTTTCCGCAGGCCGCCAGAGTTGCTCCGGTGGCCCGATTCCTCTCCCGTCTGCGCCGTTGCTCCTCCCGGGGGCCGATCTTCACTGCGGGATCAACGGATCGCCCTTGCCGCACGGCTCGTCGTCGCTTGCCAAACCCGCACAACAAAAAGATTGGCGGAGGGTTGCCAGGTCTTGTTCGTTAGACCCGCTCCCTCCGTGTTAGCCATAAAATCAACGGGAGGAAAAGAGATAACCAACAACAATTTTAAATAAATTAAAATTGTTCCGAGATCGGGTTCTTTTTTTTAAAAGAATAAACACGGAAAATAAAATATTCCAACAACCCCTACCTCGATGTCGCCGTCGGATGTGAGGTCGTCGTGGAATCGCTCGTCGCGGAAGGAGGGGATCGTCGCGTCGTCGCGGAAGAGACGTTCGTCGCACCGCGGGGAAAACGTCGCGCCGATGATCTCTGGATCTAGAACAACGGATTTAATTAATTAAATCTGTTGTCATTGAAATTAAAAAGGGAGAATTAAACGATCTGTTGATCCCGCAGTGAAGATCGGCCCCCGGGAAGAGCAACGGCGCAAACGGGAGAGGAATCGGGCCACCGGAGCAACTCCGGCGGCCCGCGGAAGGCGGCGGCGGCGGCGCCCGGCGCGCCGCCGGAGGATCCGCCGCGGCTCGGCCGCGGCGGCGGCGAACCGCCGGACCGCGTCCGCGGTCCGGCCACCCAACACGCGGCCCGCGCGGGCCGCGTTCCTCCAAGCCGCGGGTCAAACCCGTGGCGGTTCCCTTCGGCCGCTCGGCCGAAGCCGAGCCGGCCGGTCCGGTCGGCCGGGCCGCGCCCAGGCCGGACCGGACCCGGCCTAGCCGGGTCGGGCCGGGTCGCCACGGGCCCAGAACCCCCGTTTTCGGGCCCTCTTCGGTCTTTTGCCCATATCTTGGGCCTGGGACCTCCGATTGATGAACCGTCAGCGGCTACGCGATCCTTGGATCGAGACGGTCATTTCGGTATATTACACTCAAGGTTTCGGAAGACTTTGGGTTCGGCCGGGTTGGTTCGTACGCGAAACCAACCGGGCCCTCGGAGCGGAAACACTCATAACCCGAGCTGCGGACGTCTGATCGACGTACCGTCAGCTGTGGAGGTTTCCTCTAAGTGAGACGGAACTTTTGGCATACTCCGCCCGAGGATCGGACACAGGCGGAGTACGGTCGGGTTGGTTTTGCCCTAAAAACCAACCGTGCCCCTGGGACAAAAATGCCAATAACTCTCAGACCGGGCGTCCGATTGACGCGCCGTCTGTTGCGTTGAGATCCTGTTGTCGATACGGAACTTTTGGATACATCAACTTCGGACTACGTGTCAGTTGATGTATCAGCCTCTCGGCTCGTGGGGCGGACCCTCCTAAACGAGCTCGCTGTGTGCGGGAGCCCTAGCGCTGGCTGTGACTTCGACGACAGAGCAGAGATCCTCCGTGGACTGCGACGACGACAGAGCAGAGATCCTTCGTGGACTGCGGCGACGACTGTGCAGAGATCCTCAGTGGACTGCGTCGACTACTGCACTCAGCGATCCTACGTGGATCAGTGCTACCGATCCTGTGTGGGTCCTTACTACCGGTTCTGTGTGAGCCATTGCCTACAGGTTCTGTGTGAGCCCGATCCTGTGTGGGTCTTTTGCGGGGGTTAGTACCTATCGATCCTTCGTGGGTCCGACGACTTAGATGGATCAGTGATCATCTTTGACGTCATCTGAAAAAGTATACCTGGTTGAGCTGAATCTTATGTTACTCTCCTTTGTGGATTGTGTCGAACTATCCTTTGTGGATTTACTGTTTACTCTCCTTTGTGGATTTGAGTCTTGCTTTCCTGCGTGGATTGAGTTGTTCTTGAGCTCGTGAGCAGAGCTAGAATTGGGGACTTAGGTATATGTATGGGCATATACCTAAGTCGAGTCAGATGTTACTTCGTGATTGCACCTTTCTTTTGTGCTATATCCTTTGTGGATTTCGGGAGACCTTCGGGGGTATCGGGGTCCTTACTGAGTAGCTTATACTCACCCCTGCACGGGCTATGCCCGCACCTTGTTGTGTTGGATGTAAACGACGAACAGCGCTGATCTCGGTTGGGGCATGGAGCAGGACGGTACCTGGAGGCGGACCACTGGGCGGGACGTGCTCGGAGCGGACGTGGGACCCGAGGAGCCTGGAGGCTATCTGTACCCACCCTTCAGGTGGGATTGCCAGTGGACGACACGAGGCCACCGTCTTTTCATCAGTTGTTGTTCTTTACCTTTTCAGTTGTACTTTCAGTTGGGCTTGTATTCCGGCCCCCTTTACTTTTCTGCACTTGGTAGTTACTTTCCGCTTGCTGACTCTGTGGTGGTTGTTACTTATAAAGGCAATTTCTTCCCTGTTTACCGGGATTTTACACCTTGGTGCTAGTCGCCAGCCCCTGGCCTATGGAAGGCGGGCTTGGGGTAGTCACGGCACGGGCCCCGAGGTCGGGTCGTGACAGGAGTATGGCTAGGTTGGATTGTACATGAAATCCAACCGGGTCCTTAGAACGGAAATGCCAATAACTCTCAGACTCGGCGTCTGTTTGACGCGCCGTCTGTCGCATTGGTTTCCTTTTGATGAGACGGAACTTTGGGATACATAAACTCTAGACTTTGTGTTGGTTGATGTATTGAACCCTTTTCTCGAGGAGCAGACCCTCCTGGAATCGTGTGTTCTATGTGCGGGAACCCTAGAGCTGGGTTTGACAACAACGACTATTGTACTTGAACCTACGTGGGGTCGGTAGCGACGACTACTCTACTTGGATCCTACGTTGGTTCGGCAGTGACGACTAGTGTACTTGGATCCAATGTTGGTTCGACAGCGACCACTATTGTACTTGGATCCTATGTGGGTTCAGCAGCGATAACTACTATTCTTGGATCCTACGTGGGTTCGACAGCGATGACTACTGTACTAGGATCCTACATGGGTTCCACATTGATGAATTATGTACTTGGATCCTGTGTGGGTTCGACAGATTAGATGAATTAGTGACTACAACTGATCATCTCTAACGCTATACGAAAGATGTATACTTGTATGAGCAGAGTCATTACCTTCGTGTTTACCTCATGTATGAGATGTGTACTCTTGACGATTTAGGTATATGAGTGGGCATATAACTAAGTAAGGGTGGATGTTTCTTCATGGTTGTTTCTTCATGGATGTATTGTGGTGAAGCCCATGTGGCTTTCTTCTTTGAGCTGTACTTGTTGGATACACCTTGTGTTGTACTTTCCTTGTGATGTGTTTCTACACTTGTGGAACAGAATGTGGTTGGGCTCGAGAGTTGGATCCAGACTGTGACTGGTTACTTAGGTATATATATGGGCATATACCAATGTTGGTTTGGTTGATACTTCGTGATTGTATCTTTCTACTGTGGTTTATCCTTTGTGGACTTTCTGAGACTTTGAGGGTCTCGGGGACCCTACTGAGTGTCTTTATACTCACCCCTGCATGGGCTATGCCCGCACCTCATTGTGTTGGATGCAGACGATGGTCAGCATTGATGGAGGGTGAGAGCAAGCTTGGACTGGATAGTACCCGAAGGTGGACCACACGGTAAGAAGATATATGGAGCAAACCGATAGACGTGGAGTGAGGAGGTGGACATGTGTACCTACCCTTCAGGTAGGACACTCGGTGGACGTTCCAAGAGCTTCCCTTTTTAGCTGTTGTCCCTTTTTCTGTTGTACTTGCTTTCCGTCGTACCTGTACCTTACTGTTGGGCTTGTATTTCCGGTCCCTTTACTTTCAGCACTACTTTTTGTATACATTTTTCACTTAGTTCTTTGCTTCTAGATTACTCTTTTTGTGTGTTTATTTACTTTCATAAAGGAAATGCCTTCCCAGCTTAGGGATTTATGCTTTAGTGCTAGTCGCCAGCCCCTGGCCTATGGAAGGAGGGATTCTGGTAGTCACGACATGGGCCCTGAAGACGGTTCGTGACAGTTCATTAGCACATGAAAATTCATAGAATTACTTATTCATATTATTTGATGTGTTATGAATCTCACTGATGTTGAAATTTCTAAAAAAATATTAAGATAGTTGAGTAAGAATAATCATGATATCTTTCGCTATATTGATAAACCAAGCTGGTTTATCAATATTTTTAAATTTTCATTCAGATTCAATATTTACATGATTTTTTATGGATCCATCCATTCGTTAAAACCTAAAAACATAGTGTGAGAAAGAAAAAAAATATAAAACATTATCATATTGAAAAAAAATCTTATTAGTTGTAAAAATAATGAATATTTATTTTTAATCTAGGACTCCATTTGTTTTACAAGGTTATTCAGATTCATAATATATTTAAATCCATCTTAATGTTTCATTATGAGTTTGGTAATTTTCCAAGAATATCTCATATGAGTTTTAGAGAGTATGATTCTAAGACCATTTTAATCCCCCAAGTGATGATTGAGTCCTCCTCAATTAAATCTTTTTATATTTATTACCCTTGGGTATAGATATACATGTGCCACAAAAACTTATAGTATCTAGAAAGGGATGCAATTTCATAGAAACCAATTTCTCTATCCTTTACCAAAATTATAGGACATTTTCATAAACTACGACTATTACTTATACTTATCCACAGGTACATCTATATATAAATAATTACTAATATCCCCACATATCTCATTAATATTTTCTTAACATAGATTCCATATGTTATCTAATACTATAATATAATAAGAGCTATAGCTACACTAATAAATCTATATATATATATATTATCTTTTTAGATTAATATTCAATGTGTTACATAAACAGATGCCTGAGAAAACAATTGTTTTCTTTATCTAGAAAATAGGTATACAATATTTTAAATTAGACAAATATCATAAAAATATCCCATTATGATCTTCCCCATTTTTAATCCTCCTTAACATATTCTATATAAATTAATTCATTATGACATTGTGAAAACAAATATTGGAAAGGGTGAGCTCAAATTCTCTATAAATAAAAAATATGTAGATACATAAGAATAATTGGAGAATAAGGGTAAGATATTATGATCATAAAATTTTAAAATCCTACCCTACTTATAAAATATTATAATAACAAGTAATGGAATAATGATTGGTAGTTCATAAGACATGAATCATAAATAAATCTAAGAAGGTGATCCATTAGATTATAATATTGGCATAACACATGGAATTGTAGAATACAAATAATCAAATAAAATCATCTCCATAATTGTAAACTGTTGCATTCATGTCTTTTATAATGATATATGTTAACTCCCTAAACCATAAAAATAGTCATTGTTGTCTCCCAAGACCTTCATAATGGAAAAATTCCCATACAATACTAGGTTCACATTCCATTCCAATACTATCTATCTCATGAGATATAAATCATTTCCCTATGTGTTGGAGGGTGATATAGGTATCACCCATATCTTGATGAAAATCATTTTTATGTATTCCAAGAGATCAGGAAAATTCATCATGTCATAACCTATGAAATAAAAGGTGATTTATAAACAATTCATCATATCATAATCTGCGAAAAAATCATGTTTCATAATAATTTCATCATTTCATCGATGGATATCAACAGGAAAAATAATTAGGTTTCATAACAATCCTAACATGCTATAACTCGTGTAAGAAACATGGGTTTCATAAATAGTTTTTATCATAAACCATTTATATAGTAAATAATAGTGTTACCCATAACTCTTATCCCATATAAATTATAAGTTACATCAAAGTATTTAATTTTATATTGATAATTATTTTGGAAGATAAATCACTTTTATCTCTTCTTATTGAATATAAATATTGATTAAAAGTATTTTTCGGTAAAAACAAATCATAATTGTTTTTAAATACTTTTCACTAAAAATTAACTTGAAATCATATAAAGGAATCATTAAAAATCATTTGAAAAATTACTTGATGGAAATATCCATGGTGTGAAAAAACTCATTTTAAAACATACATAAATTTCAAAATCATTTTCATTTTCAAACAATTTTTTTAGAATAACATAAATTATGAAATATTAAGGGAAAATATTTGTTGAAAAGAAATTTAAAAAATTTTAAGAGATGTGTGAAATAAATGATTGTTTATGAAATCATGAAATAATTTACATGCCATTCATGTTAAAAAAAATAATTTTCAAATTTCAGTTAAAATCTAAATACTGATTTTTTGGATAATTAAATGAAGATTACTTTAGAAACATTTTTTTAAAAATTAAACATTAAAAAAATTCATTAACATTTTTTGAACAAATATGTTAACATTTTTTTATTTTTTTAGGAAACATGGTTTTCTATAAACACATACTTCAAGTTGAAGAAATAAATAAATTCGTACTTTAAAACAAACTATTTATTATTTTTTATGTACCAATGATTGGTGAAATAGTATTATTACTAGAATATTTCATAAATAACAAAATGAGAATATAATTATTTAGTTTATTGAAAAAATTAAACAGAACACATTTTAATTAGAAACATAATAATAGACAATCTATATATAAAGAAGATTGTAAAATATAATAATTAATACTTTAGGCTCTCGGGCTCTTCGGTGAGCATTGACTTCATGAGGTGTGCATTCTTACCGTTAGGGACTCAACACTTCGGAATCTCTGTCGGCGAAACATCCCCCTTCGACGGATTGACGCTTGTAGTCCTTGACGCTCCGATTCATGCCTTCTTCTCCGATCTACTAGTGCGGACCTCTGACAAGGCCTTCGTCCACTCAAATATGCTCTGACCGCTTGGTCCATCGCTCCTTCCAGGTCGGTTTGGGGTTCTGGCCTCCATGGTGGTTTTGGGATGTGATGTCTGAGCGGATGATGGTTTCCAGGAGGTGCGTCTGGCACATGATTCTCCTTTGTTGGTGATTCATCATCCAATATCTCATTGATGATGGATTGTTAGGCACTTTTTGTTGCAAATGTTTTGTTCTTTGTTTGATCGATGTAGTTTCTTAAATTTACAGATCTGTTGTATGTTTTTGAGTTTGTTTTTGGTTCTCTGGTGTTGTTGGTGTTCTCGTTGGCATTGTGGTTTCTTAATTTACCTAACGGCGACGTGTGCTGCTCCAATGGATTCAGATCACCAGTGATGGTGACGATGAAGATGGGATGATTGCGAATCAGGGTTACGTTCAGGGAGTGTGGCTCAGGGATGTTCATGGCCCAACGTGTTCACTGCTCTATCCTATTTTTGAATTTGAAGTTTCAATGTTGATGTCCTGGGTTGGATTTTGAGCATGTATGCCGTGGTGTTTGAAGTCTATTATCGAGTATTGTGTGGTTCCCACTCATCCATAAAGTGGTTTATTGAGAAAATGAAAAAAAGGATTTGTAGGGGGAAAATAATTTCTTTATATTACATATTAAATGGGTTTTATAAACACATCTTGAATGAATATAGGTGAATAACATAGCATACATCTAAAAGAATTAAAATTGAGACAATAATAACTTAACTATTTAGTGAATTTTTAATCATAACCCAATGAAAGACAGATAATAAAATTGATATTTAAATTACAAAAAAAATTAGGATATGTATAAATAAAAAAAATGGTTATTATATATACTAAATAAAATAAATTTTCTTTGGATATGCATTGTCACACATTTTTAAAAAAGTGAGACTAAAATCCCTTTCCGTAAGTGTTGAATTCTATTATAATCATTAATATATAAGGTGCATTAAATATAATATTTAGTACAAAAATTATTGAATAATATTTATATATATCATACCATATAATATTTTCGTATGACCTTATATTACCCATTTCTCAATAATTCCATGTTAATGTTACGTTTCGAGTAATAACCACTATGTTTCTCATATATATTTTGATTTCATAATTTTGAGTCCCAAAAATTTTAAAATGATTTCATTATCCACATAATGTTCAATATGATATCAATATAATAAAATTTCATTACATATTTATTTATAGTAATATATCAAATTTAGTGATATAAAATGAAATACACTGTTCATGGAGACAGTGGGCCCGATGTACACTTGAATATTGATTCCATTTTCATTTTTGGTTGAAATAAAAAAATATAAATTATATATTATAATTACATGATACATTTTATTTCAGATATATCACACATTTTTATTAAACCCATCCGTATTACATTCAATTTAAAGTGTGAAGTAATCACATTGCTTCACAAGGAAATAGTCCACCGCCCACAAGAGCAACAATGTTTTATTCCCAAAAAATGGATAGTATAAAGGTATTTGAGATATAATAAATTCCATATGTATAATACTATAATATATATAAATTATAAAAAACAAATAAATTATTATATATATCCTTTATAGGATGTATTGGAAAAACTAATGACCTCATCTTGAAAGTCAGTAGTCCATTGTACACTTGAATAATGATTCTATATAACATTTGAAGGTGAATAATCTAGTTTATGTTCATGTAGTTATAATTAAAAAAATACCTATATAAAAAAGATACTTAATTTTTTAGATGATCATGAAATAATAGTAATTTATGGACTTTGATGAAGAAGTAAAACAAAAGTGATTGTTGATGAACGTAAACTCTTCTTCAGGTAACCTCCTTGGGTTTTCCCAAAAATTATACCTTGGTTGACTTCATATCTAATATAAGTATTCTATGATGATAATATGGATTTTGGGATTTAATTTGGGCTGGTATATTCTATTAAAATGGGTTTTAAGGAGTTATCAAAAGTGAAGTAGGGTTGGCCTTTATAAGTGAGGTATGTGGTACACTTGTAATGTTATGAATGAAATAACTTAACCAACATTTTATTTCAAAAACAAGTCTAAAATAATGAAAAATTATCAATTATAAATTAGATAAGGTTAAAATGTGGAAATACATTTAGTTTTTTAATAGTTTTTGGGTCTTTGTTAACCCTTGCCTTTTAAGATTAACCCCATGGTAAACAAATGTTTACATTAACTATGGAAAATATTTTTTACACATGTTTAAAATTAATTTTGGTCAATATTATGTTGAACATATTAGATATTATAAATTAACAAGATTCTATTTATGGAATCCATTTTTCTAAATTCTATTCAAATATGTCAAAAATTTTAATTTTAAAAAAATACCACACACCGGATGAGAAAACAGGTTTTTGAGGAGAAAATATTCAAATGTTTTAAAAGGATATTATATCAATATTAAATATTAAATTTATTCTAATGAAACAAAACAAATTATTAGATACATAATTTATCTAATTTTATTATTCAACCAATTTTAAATATTATATAACTTTATAAATAAATAAAATTTATAGGTAGTTAAAATTTGTAATTTTCACTATTAACCAAAACAAGTAAAGTTTTAATAAAATGATGTAAAATTAACTAAAATATAATATTAAAATTATGATATTAAAATTTATTTTTTGAAAAGAAATAAAATTTTAAAAATTGAATAAAAATTTAAAAAATGTTTGAAGCAAAAAAATCATTTTTATACATTCAAAAACTCATACAAAAATCTAATATAAATGAATTTAAAATTAAATTTTGTTTATTAAATATATTTTGAAGAATAATTATATTACAATAAAAAAATAATTCTGAATTTAAATTACATAATTTGTTGAAATGAAATGATTTTTTAAAAAAATCAATATTTTTCAGTATTCACTGAAAAAACCATTTTTTTGGAAAATACTCAAAATATCACACTAAGTTAATTTTGATATGATGGTTTCAAAAAAAATGTTCTTTTTTCAAATAAATTTTCTAAAATCTTTATAAATTGATTATAATATTTTTTAAAATAAAAAATCATTTTCATTTTCATGAATATAATTACTTTTGAAAAAATTGATTGATTATTTAAATAGAATTTGCAAATAAATTTATATTAACTAGAATATTAACATGTATATTACATAAATTAGTCAAAACTATTCATACCTAGTAATTTAAATGCTATATTATAATGGTTATATTTCAAATAATATTAGGTCATGGTTTGTTCAATCCTGGTTCCACGTGCTAAGAACTCTATCAAAGATGGTTGTTGTTACATGTGACACGACATAAAATTGATGTTTTTTGTGCCAAGTCATCATCTCTGTGTTTTGTGTAAGGAAATATTATCTTGGTTTTTTATGTGATATAAGCTATCAATGATATTTAATTAATTTGAAACTAAAGATCAAAATAAATCAAGTTTATACGAATGGACCCCTCTATATTCTTTTGGAAAACACTTATTTTATGGTAGTACATGAATTCAATTTTTTATAAAAGAAAACTAATATGTGATTGTTGTCATCATCAAACATTATCCTACACCAAAAACTAGCTTCATGATAACCAATAACATTGCAAGACACCATTATTATATCCTCTTATTTATTCATTGATCATTCATCAGTATCATTAATCTTTTTTGATGAAGATGATAGATAATATTTCACTCCAACTATCTTGGGTCTCTTTAATTCGAATGAATACATCAAAATTCTACATTATTTTACTTTTCATGATTTATGGAGAAATTTTTTTTGGGACTCATCTACTCCTTCCATTATAAAATTCCTTACTTGTAATATGGATATCCCAGTAGAAATGGTCGCTCGGTATTGATGAGTCTAATCATCCTCTAAATTTCCTTACGAGTTGAGGCCCAGTTAAGAAATAATGAAAAATTGTTTCTCTATTAATACTAGGATTCATTTATCTATCCAAATAGATTGATATCTGCAAATTTATCCATCCCCCCATTCATTTTATATTCTCAGGTATTCATGGTTTTTAGGGTATTATATAATGAAGATCTCAAAACAATTTTTAATCTATCCCTGAAATATGGTGTTTAGTTCATCTTCGAATCTCTAGATCACTAAAAATTCAATTATAATCTATGTTATCTCAATTATATAAATCCAATGGATCTAAAAATTATCAATTATATACATATTCCATTGAAATATTCCATGTAGTGGGGTATAATCTTCAATTTTCATAAAACCTCTCCAGTTTCTAATCATAATTCTTGGCACTAGATATCCTAGAAACTACCAAACTATGGTTTGAAACTAAATTCATGTGTATCCTATTTATATTGTATTATGAGGGGTTGTTAATTAAATTATACCAACCATGTTTAGTGGTTTATCCACATAGTATCTTATATTTTTAATTAAATTCTGTTCTAGAAGAATCTAAACCCCTAATTAGTTTCATATCTATTTGAAATTATAGGAGAAGCTCTCTATTACAGTATAAATTATTTTCTTATTTTATTAGAAAATAATTTTATGCCCTCAATGTTTCCTATAAGTATATACATTATATTTTTTACAAATACACAAACCTTTTTCTTCACAATATAAGGATTATACATACCTTATATGAGGGAAGAAATATGGTGGATGTTCTATCTTCCAATAGAGATGAATCATACACACTAATTATTGTATAATATTTAGGCTCTATACAACATGTTTTTATTTTTATTAGGGTTGAGAATGAAATATTATTACACCATTTTATGATTACATTACTTATACATTTTATATAATAATTCTTCCCTTAAAAAATATTTCTCAATCCTTCAATATGTAGGAAAGTAGAGTAAATTTTTTTTTGTTCTTTGTAAATACTTAAACAATAAAAACCAACAACTTTGAGAGGATAATATTCTCATTATAACTTCAAAAATTAACATAAAAACCACTCATTGAATTATTCTAGTACACCTATAAAAAATTCTCATAACATGTCATCTGTTCAAGAACAATTTCAATTCCAATATATTTAAAATTCATTAAAATTACATGACTATAACCCCTCAATAAAACTACATAGTAAGGGTGAAATATACCTTCTTCCTATCTTAAAAATCCAAAATAATATGAAGACCAATAATATAGAAATCATTTGACCATACTATAGTTTAGAATACATCAAACCCCTATATGGAACTACCAAATATTAGATAATATCTATCAGAGTAAGAAGTATAAAATATGGTCCATCTTACATAGAATTAGTATAACACAAAAACTCTCAAACATCCATAAATTTAAAATTGGAACACTAAAGATATATGTGAAAGAAATTCAGGAATATATATGGGATAAATTTACTATTCTGGGAGCTTAGTAGTTTGAGTAAGTAAATGGGTTGATCAGGAAATGATATTTCTATACTATATTAAATTAGCTAGAGAATTTGGATGTCATAGAATGTCCATAAGGGTCCTTTTGTAACTCTAACAAAACAAGAGTTTTGTTTTCACATGATACTTGGGGTCATAGTTCTATTTTATAACCATGGCCTACCCTAATGTAATGGGCTTTCAAATAATAATGTTGAAAACCACTCCCCATTAATTTATCTATCTCACACTAAAATACATAGGGATATGGCGATTTGTACCACTCAAAAATTCTTTTACACTAGTTTAATAAAAATTATGATAGTCCAAGGCCTCATGGTGTGGGATCACCCTTCATGGTGTAATATCATCTCCTCGATAAGGGTCTCCAATTTATCCCCCAAACTATTTATTCATTATGATCCCCTGACTAGAGAGCCCTCAAGGTCAAATACGTCCCACTATAACACTCATCATGACATGACCATGGGAGTCTTGATTTGATCAACCTTACTCATATAATTTCGCAAAGGCCTACAAGTTATTTTTCCATACCCCAAACAAAAGGGTTACCACCATTTTATTGTTCTCTCCATCACGTTCTGATATAACATATAAGTGAAACCAAATGATACATATGGTACTTCACCATGGTGTGATTCCCTCCACTATAATATAATCCTCACATATATGATATTTTCATTTATGAAACACCATCATCATAAGGGTCAAAATCACAATATATTTCACTCTTCTATAACATGATTCTTTTTTCCCTTAACCGTACTCTGACCCTATGAAATCATGGAATGAAAATACTCCTAAAATAAATATATACCCCTCACTTTGACCAATTCATCCAATATCCCATGGATACCCTTGATTAGCACTAAAAAAATTCACATTCCATATCAACACCTAAAACTATTTCAACTCTAAAAATTACAATTCAAGTCCCAATTATACAAAATAAATCTTCCCTCTGAAAAAATATTTAAATTTCCACTAAATTTAATTACACTTAACAATGTGAGATTTTAAACTTTTGCCTTATCAAATACCCATGAATTCATCAATTAATTCAAAAATTCTCATCAACATCTACACATCTCATTCCCATATTTATTTTTATTTGATTTATCCATAGTACATAACCTAATAAAGTATAACACACAATCACGTCAAAATCTCATCAATGCCACTACATTCATGATATGAAACCATCAAATTCTTCTCTAACCCATCAAGATAACCACACAAATCCAGCTGTATTACAACTAGAAAAGATTCATCAGATATAAATTTAATAATATCCACATAATAACAAAGAAATAACCTAATAGTATCAGACACGAAAAATCCATGATTCTTAAGGAGGTGTACATGTACTACCATTAAATTATTTATCATCCTCAACCTGTTTTGTACACCCTAATTCATAAATTATCTAATAAAAACCTATAAAAACTCAATTGATAAAAATAATCAATAATTGGGTAATAAATTGGTAAAACATACAATTCATGTTTGAAGTTATCACAATATATCCACACAAATTTACTTATGTTTCATTAATATTATAACTTATTTTTTATTAATTTGTTACCAAAGACAACCAGATTAGGATAATTTAATAATTATATGGTATAAAAATAGAATAAATTTTTAATCAACATCCACAAACCAGGATCAATATCTAGATGAGAATATAAAATAGGAAACTAAGGATTGGTCACCCACAACCCTATAAGACTTCCAATAATCTAGAAAGTGTCACCAAAAATCAATAATCAATAATTACTCACTAAAGTTCACCCATTATAATCTTATACAATATCTATTCATAGTCAAAATGAGATGTAATGAATAAAATTGGAAGGGAAATGCACCTTTGTCCGCATGATCTTGATCATGAAATATTAAAGATAATGAACCCAAATTGTAAGAAAAATAATCTCCCAAGATGAAGAATATAAAAAATAAGTTTCAACTAATTTTATGGGAATTGAAGAAAATTTAGCACATCTCACAAATAATTATTCAATACACTTCCATAAAACGTCATTGTGAAACAAAGTTCATCGTAGCACACCCATGAAGATATCCATGAACCATGAACAGATCTATGTTGGCCCAAATACCATTATAAGATTGTGTGGAATGTTTTTTATCAATATATATGATTCATTTACTTTCTATTCTTTGAGTATTGTTATATATTCTTCGTAATACATCTTGTTTGTATAGTTCCTCGAAGCATTTGAACAGAAATCTATCTAGAAGATAGATTACACACCATAGACCCATATTAACATCATAGAATGTCAGGAATTTTATAAATATATACCATATTATAGTTTTATTATACATATTAAAGATCCAGAGTGTCTATGAAAGGAACATCAAATGTTTTCCCCACCACAGTCTCTCTACTTATTCTGCAATATGGTACAGAAGATGGAAAGGAATATAGACATGTCAACTCAAGGGAAACACTCAAGTATCCTCTATAAAACATGATGTCCATTCTTAGATTCCAAATAGATGAGGGGGCCACCATAGGTGTGAGTGTGAGAACATGTGAATGAATGAAAATGTTTAAATGAAAGTATTGAACAATGTTGATACATGGTACGTGGAATTTTTCCTTGCCTCTCTTTTCTAGATTGGCACGGAAGTTTTTAGTTTTTCACTGACAAAATTAAGACTCGAATGAGAAACAAAGAGACTTCTAGATTTAATAATTGTTGGATTTAAAGAGGACATATTGATGTAGAAACAACAGTTTTCAAGACAGACCAGGATAAAATAATTTTTATTATAGGATCCATCCATATGGACTTTTTGTTGAGTTTCCATTCCCCTATAAAAATATATTATACCCACACCATATTGATAATAGATCATTTTAGTCTTATTAGGAAAGATATGTTCACACTGTAGATATCGATTTTCCCCATTAGGTGTCTATAATAGGTATTCTTGTGTTTATAGATCCTTCTAGAAGACACTCAATAGAAGCTAAATTATAATGTGGATAAATTCATATCACTGATAGAGATAATTTATTTTTTCGTACTTGAATGTGAATTACACCAATCGGTTGTAACTACACCACATGTCTCAAAGATCAGGACATAGTAAGATAATTATGATATGGAGAGTTTTCTGCTTCAAAGGATATATTGGTGATCATTTCATGGGTCTTGGGTTAATTTTGGAGAAGTTGTGTTTGATGATCACAGGTCCAATAATTTCTAAATAAATTCAATTTACGTGGCCCACAAAGGACTACCTTAAATAGAATAAATTCATGTACATAGATTTAGTTTCATCCCTCATTCCATACCATTGTGGAATGTGTTACAAAATATAATATACAATAAGTAGAATCTAACACCATAGATTACTATAATATGGCATAGTAAAATCAAAGTATGTGTTAGATAAAGAATAGTAGAGATGGTCACACCATAGTGAGATAGTTATTAACTGGATTGGAATATGTTTAGTGATGTTAACTATCTATTAATGTGAAACTCAAAGAAAACATAAACATTATTAATCACCTTATACAAGGAAAAAGGACTCAGTGAATTATCTAATGAAGTTATATGAAAATTTCAGTGACAAAAACAATTATATTATTTAATGGAAGTTGAATTGTGAATATATTCCCTTAACAGATTGGTAGTAAAAAAAAGAAAAAACGATTGAAAAAATAGGGTATTTATTTAAATTTAAAAGTTGATATAAAAGAATTATAAATTTAGGAAATTTCGAGATATTCTTGAAAAAAAATATAAATAAATAAAATGGAAATTTTAGGATCATTATCTCATGTGTACATCATCAGGGATTATAAAAGGGATGCACATTTCTTGATATGTTACTCCATTACAAAACATGTGAATAAGATCAAGGTATTCATAATGAATATGTGAGTTCCTCTTTGTGACTGGATTATATTTACCTTCATATCTTTTTTGAAAAATGTGATTGGGTGGCTAGAGTTACAGATCCATTATTTAAACCAATGTAATAGATTTTTTCTCCCATTAAGATAACAGGATAATGATCAAGGTAATTTAATGTTTAAGAATCTTGATATCCCAATTCATCTCCCATTTTTACCACTTAGGGAAATCACCTTGATATGGGTCCCAAAAAATCTTCAATTTTTAATGGGGTTGAAACCACTTGAGTTTTACACAAATAAATAGCATGATGTTGTAATAAGGATTATCATTTCACAATTCATTATAATCTGATAATAATTATGAAAACATTAACCATACCCAAATAACCCAATGATTCCTAGAAAAAAAATCCATGAAATAGCACCTATTATCACATTGAAAATGAACACATATAAAATTAAACAAAATTAAAAAATTTCTATAAACACAATAATGTATTGCACCACAATATATTAATATTCACAAAATTTACATTAGAGACACTAAATTATCATGGAATAATACATAAAATAAAACTCATGACCTTACACCATAATCCAATGCATAATAGAAAAAAATCCCATCTATCAAGTGGAAGACCAATCATTTACATATAAAACTACAAACCAAAATCCAAAAACTCATGACATGACATGTCCCTGTATAGCATAATAAATTATTCAATTTAAAATTTATATAGAAACACCAATGTTATTCCCAAAAAAATAAAAACACCACCACCACCCAAATTCCCAAAGTTAGAGGGTCATGTGATGTCTAATCATTCATATTTATAAACATCCACATCATTGATGAATGCTTATATAATAGAAAATCAGGATTATGACATCCCCAAAAATAAAGGCTAGTGGGAATATCTTTATAAAAAATTTGGATTAATTTTTTCCCCCTATGATCCCCATTGATTCTAATACAAACTGATAATGGATACGATATATACCAAAATATCTCACTACCTTTATCTTGGTCATGGGATATAATTCAAAAATAGACCAATATTACTATTATAGGTGTTGTGGATTCTTTCATTTAAATCAGCTTGTTTTGATTTAATTACACATATTAATTTATATTCTTCAAAAAATCGATAAATAAATTATATATTTCAATAAATACATATCATTGAAGAAATATACAAAATTATATCATATTAATTATTATACTAGAATATCGTTTGAATTTTATTCATATGTAAAATGTTGGATCATTTTTGGTATCTCACTTCATTCACTATTTTTCACTATGCTACAAATTATTCATGGTATGAATATGTGTTTTTCACCACTGCTTTGATATTCATCTTGATTTATACTAACACTTTTACCCTCTTGCATCTTCTGTGATTTAGTTTCTACACATACTTCTAATATACTACAAACCCAAATTTTTTGAAATATATGTATAATATACTATTATTGATTAACTATATTACTCATGCATAAAAACACTTGAAAACACTATAAATCATCTCAATTTATTATTATCTATTTTATATTTTTGAAACTCCGTCATTTATCTTGTATGTAAAAAAATCAATAAAACAAATAATTCTCAAACTCAAAAAATAAATAGTTCAATGGTTTTCAACATTATTAACATGTAAAGAGATATAACATCCTAAAAGTCTCAATCACAATAAATCGGAAACCGAAACAATTATTTATTATATAATAACAAAAATATTCATTTTTGGCATAATTATTGAGCCACAACATATGGTATAAATATTTGTTTCAATTATCCTTAGCATCATCTTAGAAAGAACATTAAAACTATATTATTTAATACCGTAGTTGCAGACACCATCATAGAAATACCCAATTAATTTTCTATAATATCAAATTGATTTTTTATTATGTTAGAAAATATAGGATCGTTCTTAATCAACCATTAAAATTTTTCATCAACTAAAAATTGAAACCTACCAAAAATAATTCCAATTGATGATTTGGTCACTTTAATCATCCATCGTCGTAAATTTGATATACATTTTGTGAGTTCTTCATGCACTCATGAGAACATCCTAATTGGTATAATGTTCATTACCATCCAAAATAATAATTTTTTTGACCATGTTAAACTATGTTGCATGTTTATTTATGTTAGATTCAATAAAAATTTCAACGCGCACACAATGTGGATTTTTATTTGATTGAAACACCATCAAGGTCATTTTAGGTTCTCCCTTTTATTAATCTTAATTTAGTCCTAAGGCCATTATAAACATAAGTTTCATTTATGGTATGCTCGTGTGTGTGATAAAAGTCAATATTTATTTATTCAAAAAAACTTCTCTATGTTTTTAATGTAATAAAAACTTGATTCACAAGCACTATGAGGTCAATTCAATATATTTTCCCATATTTTAATATTATAGAAGAATCACACTAAATCATATAACAATAATCTATTTAATGAAATTAACATCTTATTTCTATTAAATTCAATTTATTAAATTCATACATACTATAAAGAATATTTCCAAAAAAAATATCTACATATAATATTGAAATATGTGGAAAAAATACAAAGTATTCACCAATAAAAAATAATAATATAATATTAAAAAAATCAGACATTTGTCTCCACAACCTTTATCCCTCATTTTAATATCATATCTTTGATGAATGTATGTCCCTATTTAATTAAAACCATTTCAATCACATAACATCTTCATCTCCCAATCCTCATTTAGTAGAGCATGTTTGCTTCATCTAACTCCCACATTCAACAAACAATGATTCTGTATCTTGTCAATGATAATATAACATACCTATATTTAAGTTTAATATTTTTTAATACCATTTCATTTGAATTATTTTAATATTAATAATGTTATATAGTTTATATTTCCCTTAATATATATTATTATTTTAGAAATTAAATAATTTATTGAAATTGATGTTTTTAAAATTGTGGATTTTATATTGTTTTTATTTTTAGTTTTGAAAATTATATTTTTTTTATAAAAGAATAAATTAATTATTAAATAAGATAAATAATGTAAAATAAAAGTGTGGAAATAAATAAAAGTATTTATAAATAAAAATAGAATAATTATATATTTAATAAATTAAATATTTAGTTTTCTAAAAATCATCCAATATTTGAAAAATATATATTTTTATAAAAATTTTTTGGGAAACTATAACTATTTATTTTTTTTCTTAACTAAAATTAATTATAGATGTGTAAAAATATAATATAACCCGTTAATATAAACAAGGAAAATAAAAAGTTAATGAAATAAGGTAAAATTAAAATATAAATAATTACTTACAATATAAAATAATGAATGTTGATATTGTTTTATAATTTAAATAATTTCATATTTTTATATAATTTTTCATTGATTTTATTTAATTAATTTTTAAAATAATATAATAATTTAAAATAAATTTATTTCAATTCTAAGTATAAAAATGTAAATTTATTAGTTATTAATATTTGCATAAATTTTATATATAAATGATTAATGTCGAATTCCATTGTCAAAAATTGATAGAAAATTTAATTAATTTATATTATTTGTGTAAAAATTTTGTTGATATTATTTTATATATTATATTAAAAATATTATATAATTTAAAAATTGATAGAAAACATTTAACTAAAAAATTTATATATATATATATATATATAATAGACTGAAAATGTAAAATATTATGAAAATTATAAATTACATCAAATCTGTTATTTTTATAAATATTTTATTTGTATATAATCCATAATTTTATTTTTTATAAAAAATTCCTTTCCTGAAATAAATATATATTAAAACAAAATTGTTCAAAATAAATCATGTCAATTTTTCCAAGAATAATTAATAATTAAATTTTTAAATATTATATAAAATATAAAATATAATTTCCTATTAGCATATTAATATTATCAAATTTTATCAAATATTTTCCTTTATATAAAGGTAAATAAATGTGATATAATTTATATTCCAATGGAATAATGTAACTGTAAAAAAACTTATTTTATGAAATAACATAAAATTTAATGTTATTATTGTTCTATTATAAAAAATATAAAAAATATAAATTCTACACTTGTTATGTTTTAAATGGAAACAATTGATTATTTCATAAACCATCTCACAACTATGGTTTAAATTAATTGATCATATATTAATGTGTTCTTTCCACTCCAAATCCATCAGGGGAGGGACTTTCCTTCAATCTAGTCTATAAATATATTTTCAAGGGATTTACTCCATTCACCAAACCTGATTTATAATCAATTATACCTATCATTTTTTCTATTTTATTTTCAATAGCCTTTGTTCATTATCCATTTAACTTGTAGATTTCACTCAGACATTATGTCTTTATAATTTTTTATATGTTTTGATATTTGAGAATCATATATTTATGATTAATGACATAGAATTTAATGTAAATTAATCATGGTGACTAAAGAACTATGTGGTATATTTTCACAAGGATCCTTTACATATAACTAGCTTCTTAATGTATTAAGAGGCTACAGTCCTATCATTGTGAACATCATCATGTATTATCTACCCATTTTGGTTTTCTTTTTTGAAATCATCATTTGACTTCTAACATAAGTTTTGTGCTTGATCTTATTCAATCAAGGGGAATTTTTCATGTCATCCAATTTAGTTTTTAAATCATCACATTCTTGAATTTTAGGGAATTTCATTAGGAATAAACCATTTTGATAATATAAAAATAATTTTTATGTGCCACTTGATTGATCCTCATATATTTATAGATGTTGATATATTGAAGCCTCAATATTCAAGTTGGATTCAAATTTATGGAGAATATTATTATAATCATTGTGTGGAATTTGACGCATTGAAAATTTATTATTTCCCCAGAAACTACCAACGAAATGTTCGTTAACTCTATCAATTGGAGCAGCCTATCGTGGATGGTTTAGATGAATACATAAGATGAATATATGATATTCTAAAATATTATATTATCATTATTAATTAAATCAATGTTGTTGTGGAATAAGGGTCAGTTTTAGTTTAGGATAGGGTAATTGACATGTACCTCCCTACATGTTTTCATATAGTATCTTCAGGTTATACATCTCTCCCTATATTTGGTCTAGTTTCCAAGGTTTATACTAAATAAATGAGGAAGATTTATTTTGATATTGAATGTTTGAAACATTATTTGTGTCCTATATAAGTCTATAAGACATTTTTATGAATGAAATTTGGTGATAATTTTATATTATTATGGGTTTGATTAAAGGGATCTCTTTGGATTAACAGATCTGTTGGATTAGTAGGTAGCTCATTCCATGGTTTGTAATGAGGCATGTTCTCCATTCTAAGAACCTATTAACTATGATTTACAAAATGAGTAGAGTTTGTAATTTTATGTTCGATCCCTACTCAACAAGATGACAATTTATCATTCTTCAGGAGGATCCAGAATAGTTGATATGAAGATAGGTTCTTCTATGTTGTTCCTGACTCAATAAAGGAAGGAACGTACAATTAGTCATTGTCGGTGGTTAAAAATAATAATTGATTTTTCTAAATGGGATATCATATTGGTAACTGGGGGACTATAGTCTGTAAAAAAGTAGAATGATATTTTTAGTAATAACATTGAAGAAGAGTTGTATCCACTTAAATATTTACTTGATCCTTGATTGATATTTAATATAGCGAAATATAATAAAAATTTAAAGATGAATTCAGTGGGAAAAATATATAATACCCTATTAAACAATGAACAGGTTTGGGGAGATTCTAATTTTTTGTTAATATTATTTATAATGGATAGAAGTCATCAAAATATATAAATTATTCTATAAAATTGAATCAATGATGGTATTTTTTGTGTTTTTGTTTTGAATTTGTGGTGTTATAAATTATTCAATAATAGATCACATAATTTCTGTTAGAATAATATCCTTTATTTAGAAATTATACATACCCTATATAATAATAAAATTACTCAATTATGGGTTTATTTACATGCTAGTGATGTTCATTATGGGATCATCAAGACAAAACTCCCTTTATAGAAAAATTATATTGATCTATATCTAAAGAGTAAGAGTATAAATTTTCTTTATTTGAAATTCCTATTCAATATAAATCCCTTGAAAAATAGGAATATATAGATAATGAGATAATATAATGTGGGAAAAATAAAAATTATGCAGTAAAATAAATTGATAGATCATGATATGGTCAACATTACTCAAGTATATGTTTGTATGTAGTCAATCAATGACAATTTGTGGGATGCAGAAAAAAATTTAGAGGCCAAGTGCACCAGTTATTTTATTATGAAAAGATAAATATTTATCTAAGATTCTTTTCTAGTTATTCAACACATATTTTATTCTAAAACCCTTCTTAATAGATTTATTTTTAATATATAAAATTAATTATATATGTATATTAATAAAGGATTTCAATTTCATAAGTATATGTATTGTGTGTTTGAGAAATCAATGATTTATGGATAACGGATAAAATTAAAAAATAATTGAAGTTATTGAGTTAAGTTATCTAGACTAAAAAAATGTGAAATTATTAAAATTTCATGGTTTTGATATACATTATAGTTTATTAGTAGTATAAAAAGAGTCTTATTTGATCATTCTCCCATTTGGGGGTTCAATAAGAAACACTCCCCCAAATTAGAAGGTAGTGGGTTTGGTGGGTGAATCACTCCAAATTTCTTTTTCGGAATTTTTGGAATATATCATATAACATGGAATAATTTTTTATGAATGTAATATCAACGAAATTATTTCACATTTATTTTTTCCATGTATTTTTTTACATGCCAATAGTGTTGTAACAGTGGTTTCCTCAAATACAACATGAACATAAACTTCTCTATTGCTATTTCATGTGTACCGTGTGATAGATACAAGTGTTTTAAATACAGTGACAGAGATATTACTTCAGAATATATCACATATGGTAATTTTCATAGATTAAATTTCCTATAAAAATACTATTACATTTCCATAATTTATTGGAACATTGTATTAATATGATGTTAATCTCAATCATATGTCATATATATCCATTTTATGGGATATTAATTATGCATGGATATTTGGTGTTTGGGGATGATAATTATTGATTCTTACTATAATGAATTCACTTTTTAATCTCTTGAATAGGATGTTGTGGGTAATATATTTTCAATGGTAAAAAACATAGATTTTTATGTAAATTGTACTTATTTTTAAGAGTATTTTTATTGTTATCTATATTTGATATCATCTTAAATATATTTCACTAAGATTATTCATTTATAAAAGATATTTATAATAATATTTTATGTTTTTGGGGAGGTTTCTTGTGTTACGGGAAACAATAATGGTAAAATATTGATTGAATAATTATGGAAATATATGTCACTTTGAGTAAAATAAAAAGATTTTTATTTATTTTTAACCTTTATAGTCTATTCTAGATTGATTTTATATCAGTTTTTGAGAATGTAAAGTCCCCATCCAATTTAAAAAATTATCGATAAACGATATTCTATCCAATATAATAAAATATGGTATAAATAAATCATTGATTGATGGAGTAAAATTGCATACATATCTCTTTATAAGATATCTTTTGAAAAAAAGAAATAGTATTACAAATTAACTGTTTATTGGGAATATTAGTGTTTCCATTTCAAATTCCTATCTCATTTTTGGAAAATATTCATTATTAGATACAGCTAAGCTACTCTTACTATGGCATAATATTATTGTGATGTTGGCTAAGAAGGTAAAGAAAATATCAAGAACTCCAAACTACTTTGAATATTTTTGGGTTTGGATAACGTGTGAATTTTCTCTATGGGTTGATGGATATTTAATTGTGAATGATCTCAATTAGTTGAATAAATAAATTTAATAGTATGTTATTCATGATTATATGAATAAGTATTGAATTTATATCTCAAGGTATTACAATGTTGTTAATGTTTAAATATGTGAATATGATAATCAAATTATCTATAATGAATAATATTTATTAAGGATTCATTTAACTTATTCAAGATAAATTATAAAATTTAATGGTTCTTATTTAGTCATATGATTTAAAATATTTTTAAAAGTGAGTTATTAAATATCCATAAAACATTAAAAAAAATTAAAATGTCATTATTTATGAAAAGTTAAATATAAAAGGTTATCATTTTTTAGAGAATAATAAGAAAATAATCAATGGTTAATATAGATATTTAGATCCATTTTAAACTAATGAGTAGTGCATGTATCCCCTTTAAATGAATTCTATTCTATCAAAATTTCATTATTAATCAATAGAGTTGGAATCAAAATAAACAACATGGCAACATTCAATTCAATTCATTAGTGTAACAAGTTTTGTTTTCATGAGCATATAGAAAATATAAATCCATTTGAACTTCTATGTTTCCACACATGAATTGAATAATAGTATCCAAAATTTTCATAGTCTATGTGTGCATTATCTAGAGAGAACGTGATTTGATCTATCAATTCCATGGCACAATAGTGTTGAGGAAAGTACATACTTATATATCTAACAAATACAGTGTAAATTCATTAAATTTTATTTTGATTAATTACTATTTGATAGGGTCCAATAAAGAATTAAATAATTGGTATGTTAGATCATTTGTTATGATATTTGAAATTTCAATTTATGAAAATGATCATTCAAGAAACATATTCAATGACAGCATTCCATACAATGAAATAAAAGAAGTTATTTAATTTTTTTGTCAAAATTTTTATTTTGGTTTGAGGAGATTTTATTAGAGGGATATGATGCAGTTCAAACATCAAAAATTATTTATCATTTAAATATTGTCTTTTTTATTTATAGCCATCTAATGATGAAATAAATATTTTTAAATAGGGTAGGATCTTAAAGTTACCCCACATGCACATATCTGATTACTATTGTTGCCCCACTAACCTTGGGTGCAATCTCCACCATCTATGAACCATATAATGTGTGGGTATTATTTTCAGTTATCCTTTAAAATTATCACCCTACCAATTGGATGACCTCCGACATCACAACCCATGTTAGGTCAAGTCCATCTAGACATTCCCAAAATATCCAATCTTATCAAAAATTTCTCACATTCAACAAATAATTATAAAGCCCATAGATACATAAAAAATTATGATCAGAAAAAAAAAATATTTTGAACTATAATATTTTCAAATAATTCATTTTTAGGACCTTTTCATTAATAATTAATGAACTTATTAAAAATTATTTGTAGTATTTTTAACTTATTTAATAAAATTAATTCAATTTTCCTGAATGTGGAATAATCATGGATTGAAACTGATATGTGTTATTAGTTTAATATTTATTAAATTTTAATTATTGCAATGAGTAATGTTCAGTAAAATATTATCATAGAACATGTTTTTTTGATCAATGTATTATCTCTCCAACATTGTTATGAATATGTTTTTTCTTGTCTGTATTAGATTATTAATTGAAATCCAATATCTCGGGTTCCCCTAGCTTTCATTCAACTGTTCGTGTAAAATCAGGGAGTATCCTATATTTATGTGGTTTTAGGTAATAAATAAAACGGATCTATGTAGAAGATAATATGAGGAAGAAATATGGGAACAACAACTCAGAAAGGCATATAACTTGATAAATTTACATTGGTTCTCGATTAAAGTATTATTTTAAAATTTTTATAATGGTTTGAATACAATCATTTTCATGTAGTGGAATTTTCCCTTCATTATAATGAATTTTAAAGATAATATTTTTTATAAAATTTAAACTAAACTTTATATCAATTATAAATAATTCAAATTAATGTGCGGAAAAAACTATATGATTTTAAAAATGATGAAAACATTATATTATAATTATTTAATTATGTATGATATTTTTATTGGATTTTAATAAATATAATATGTCTTAATTATAAAATTATTTTATAAAAAATTATTTTATTGATTATATTGATTATACTAATTATAATAACTATTATATAACTAGAATAAATATATTTAATATAAACATTGTAAATAAAATTATATATATATATATTATAAAATGAAAATTCAAAAATTACAAACAATATAATATAAGGACATGTAATATTAATTTAGAAATTATAATATTTTATTGTATTTTAGTATTAAAAATTTTCCATACTTTAGGAATTAAATTAAAAACATATATTTTACAATAATATGAAAATAAAAAATATTATAAAATTTAAAGTTATTAAATTTTACTTATTTTCTAAATTTTTAATATATAAGATGAATATCAAACAATGATTTTGAAAATTGATAATAAATTTAATAATTTTCATTATTTTTCTACAAAAATGATCTAAATTTCCCTTCAATGTTGATTAAAAAATTATTATACAATTTAAAATATAATAAAAAAATTACACAAAATAAATTATTATAAAAAATTATAAATATATGAGATAATTTAAATAAATTTTTTTTATAAATTTAAATTATTTACAATTGTATTTTTTTAAAAATTTGTATTACATAACATTCATATTTAATCATTATACATATATATATATTGATACATAAATGAAAATAAAAAATATACACTTTATTTTAAAATGAAATCTTATTAATGTAAAAATAATTATATAAAAATATTTAAACACGATTTAAATGATAAAATATATTTGATTATTAACAAATTAAAACAATAAAAGAATATCTGAAATCCTTTATCATAATAATAAAAAAAATATTATATAATTACCATTATAACGGAATAATGTAAAAGAATAAAAATATTCTTCTATAAAATACCATAAAACTAAATTTTTATAATTAAACATATTTTTTAATATTAAAATAATAAATTTTTTACATTATAAATGGTTAAAAATAATTATATGCTTAATCATACTTGTGACTATGATTTCAATTGCATAATCATATTTGGCTACTTTTTCAACCCCTCCAGGCCATAGGGGGAGGGGCTCTCCGTCATTCCGCTTTGCATATATCTTCGCTACCGCTTCAATAATTTCAATAACCTTGATTCCAGTTATGTTATACTGAATATTTTTCTCATTGAATTTTAAAAATCTTCCACAGAGTGTCAGTTAGACATATGGAGTATAATAGGATGTCATTATGTCTCAATTTCACCTAGGTTGCAATATTTGAGCATCAAAAACACATGATTATTCTCTTTAAAAACTAGGTAAATATATAATGGTGACTAAATACACATTTTTTTTGGACACCTAGGTCCTCATGTCATTTATTAACTTATAGTTGAAGAGGGTCTGTTGTTATAACTGTGCAATAGAATACTTAAATTCAATTCATTTTTATTACCACATTTAAAATAGCCATTTTACTTCCACCAGATTTGTATCCCTTCATCTATAATGATTTAAATACAAATTAAATGTTAAATAATTATATGGAACAAACCTTAAACATTAAACATTATTGTTATTTTAAACAATAATTACCTTCCTTTTATTCCCAAATATCATTTAGGTTTAGAGTTTTAGATAATTAAGACAGACTATTCATAGTAATCCCATACATTACTAGAGGAAACATCAACTCAATATCAACTATTTACAATACAAACCCCATTTAAATAAAACATTATTTTTTATGATAAATCTTCATAATTTTCATATTGACCACCTTATTATCCCTACACTTATTAAAAACCCTATGGAAAACATTTTTGAACCCGTTTTTGAGAACAAAAAGAATATTAATAGAATTATAGAAATAAAATAATTATTCCGTTGAAAACCATGATAAATTATTTAATTTTCTTTGAGAATATGGAATGAATAATTTTAACATCAAAAAAAATTATTTTTTTCACAAATAAATCCTTTAAAACACATTGAATGAAAATAAAAAACCCTTTGTTAACACGGAGAATTGCATTAATATTACCCATTCAAACCCATGAATATTAAATTTCTATGTGGCATAATTCAAATATATTTCAATATATAAAATTATCAATTCCCAATTTTTTGGAGAGCTATAACACAGATAAACCTTTGTATAATCTATATCGGGATAAAATATTTTTTCCTAAGATAAAATGGGGATCAAAACACAATATAAGAAATATTGAGTTATTCAATGAGCTGTAATGGAAATCAACTAATTGTATAATCTATAATGGGGAAAAAATTCCCATTTATTGTTCATGTACCTAATCAGGAATAAAACATGTTATTCATTATATTTTCATCTTAAAACCTTTTCCAAACTATTTAAATCACATATGAAAAACACATTAGGATATAAAAATACATTTTTCCTTCAAAAACTCAGTTTAAATATAGAAATATCATGAATAATTTAAATAGTGTTTTTTAATTATTTAAATTTCATTAAACACATTCTTTATCTTAATAGATTTTATATTTTAAAAAAAAATAATTTCATAAAAAAATCAATCCGCCATAAAATGAAATTATTTATTTTTAAAATAAAATTATCAACATATAATATGAAATAAAAATAATTGTGGAATCCTATTTTTTTGAAAAAATGATTTTTTCCATATAAGATAAAAAAACATTACATTATTTTTTTTAAATAGTTGAAAGTGTTACATTAAAATTGGATTTTTAAAAAAATTCATTACAGAAAACATTAAAAAGATTCTTTTATGAAAGTTTTTTAGTGAAATTAGAAAATTAGATTTTTAAAACATTAACTTTCATAAAAACACATTCAGACAAATCATTTTAATACATGTAAATTAATGATAATGATTTTGAAAATAAATCTTTAAAACATGTAAAATGAGATTTCATATATAAAGGGTCCCTTATAATGAGTCAGAGTCATCAAATATATTTGATATCTTCATTAATAATTAATATAGGATATTTATTTACTTTATTAATAACCTTTTTAAATTTAATTATCCCCATTATATGACATATTTCCATGTTATAAAAATTATTAATTATCTATCTTCATGTCGAACGCTTTGAGGATGTTTGGTCAAATAGTCAAGAATGACTTTAGTTGGTTTACTATGGTAAAAGAATTAATTATTCCTTAATCATTAGAAAAATAACAATGACCTAATTATAATATATATTCATCAATAATTTTTTTAAATATCACCATTAAATTTGGTTCTGAAAAATGAACAATTTTACAATCAAAGAGACTCTAGGTCATTCATATGCATGAGTAACCTTTCAATTTTTCACCAATCGTTTCAGAAATTTGGGAAGTGTTATATTATATTTTCATAATTATTTTAATATAATATTATAATATAATTATGTTAATTTAATTATATATATCATCAATGTGATGTGGTATGGAAAAATGATTCACATCAATTCATGGTGGTGGTGGTCCACATATATGAACGAACTACATTTTCATTTTTATGTGCCTGGAAAATAAAGTATATAAAAGGTATATTATATTTTAATAATTATATATATTTAGTTTGTATCATATATACACATTAATTTCATCATAATTACTAGTTTTGAGAAATGGTTATGGAAATCAAAATACATCAGTTCGTGATGTGGTAGTCCACCATACACACAAATGATGATTTTGATTCAAATTCTATAGTAGTGAAGATGGATATAAGCCATTAAATTGATATAATACCTTCTACATATACATTAGACACTATATTTTTTATTTTATAATGGTAGAAGAAGGTTTTGGGTTTGTATAATAATAAATAAAATAAAAATGTTTGATTAAAAATGATATATCTTCTTTAGAAAATATATGTTTTTAACACCTTAATCCATATAAGATAAGATTTCATTCTAATATAAAGCCTATAGGATAAGGATATATATTTTCAAAATATATTATATAGGGTATTTGTTAAGAAATGGTTTTTAATGGTGATGTTTTTTGAAAAAGGGGGCCCTTTTGATAAGAGAGTGGAGGGGAACTCTTGGAATTTTTCATGTTATTAAGATATAATTAGACTATTTTAAGGGGAAATGCCTCCATATGATATATAAGTTCATAGTATATGATATTTTATACCACATCATAACCAGTTTGTTCTTATTTAATATTTTCATGATTTTTATGTAACTTAACAATATATTACTCCAATAAAATAGCATTTTTATCAATTTATTTACTATTCCTTACATGGGCTTTAATAAAAAAAAGAAAACATTTCAATCATGAATAAAAAATTTATTATATAAAAAAATTTCAATTTATCTATTTATTTTCACATATCACACTAATTAAATAAAATTATATTTATCTTCACATTTTCAAAATCATTTATTTTATTTTTTCAATATCTGAAAATAAATACAATGTATACATTGTGTAAGAATTTAAATTAATTATTTATTGCATAAAAATTATTAATTTTTTACCATTAATTGGGTAAAAAAAATATTTAAAAATAATATTTATATTTGAACATATCCTCTTGGTAAAATCATATTAATAATATTACACTTATTAAAAATATGAGTCTTGTATATTTGACTTTTCAATAAATAAAATATTATATGTATTATAATCATATAAAATTGGAATAAAATACTCTTTTAACTGATCCTTGGATCATTAATGATGAAAATAACTCAAAAAATTATATTTTGGAAAGTGATAGGGTTATTTTTTTAGTTCTTATTATTTTATTTTTACCCTTAATTACATGATTTACCGTATACCATTTTAGAAAACATTTCTAAAGTTATTACTCGTAATGTAAAAAATAAAAGGACAAAATTTCAAAATCTGGACCGATTTATTAAAAATATTGAATTTATATTTTAAAATCCAAAACATAGAACTTTTATAATTTAATTTAAAATTATATCGGAAAAACACATTGAAAAAAAATCTGAAAATTGCCAAATTAAATATTAAATATTTTATATGAAATTAAATCATAATATACATTAAAATATCATATTATGATTATCTAAATTCAATTTTACTATGAAAAATATAAATATAAATAAAATTTGAATTTCAACTTGTAAATAAAATACAACTTTTAATAAAACCAATTATTTTTCACTATTAATTGAAAAATATACATTTTTTAAAAAATATAAAAAAATAATTCTAAGGCTATTTTCATATTTTGAATTAAATAAAGAAATCAAATTTTTAAAATAAATTTTCAATATATTTTGTAAATTATAATTTTTACTCATAAAAAGAATAAAAACTCATTATTGAATAAAATTTATTATTGAAGAATAAAATGACTTTAATAATAAAAATGCTTCATCATTTTCTAAGAAAATAAAAAATAAATTCATATTTATCAAAAATATACATTTATTTCATTATTAGTTATTCCAATACGTACACCTCTAATTTTATGGAATGTTTATAATGATCTGATTTAAATAGTAATATTAATGTGTTTGTTTTTATGCAATCGAACATAGTGTGTTCTTATAAAATATCAACATGTTATAATCTACAGCCCATTGATATATATCACCTTTTAATTTTATATCAGTCTTGGTAAATATCTATGGACTATACAAAGTACATTTTTTGAATTCCCACATCATGAAAATGATTAATAGAACATCCACTTCATAAGTGATAAATATATATATATGAAGGTCACCAGAGATAGAACATAAAATGTTTCCATATATAAAATGATGTACATTGAAGATAAAATTATCTCTCGTCGACTAGAATAGAATGACATAGAACATATTCATGAAAAATTCAACTATCACAAAATCCTTAATAAGTGATGGGTTAAAATGTTTTTGAGTTTTCTATAAGAAAGGTGAATGTATAAAATTTTTATTTCAAGATAATTTTCCTTGAGTTGATAATCTTAATGTTTTTATATACTAAAAATATGGAAGTATAATTACTAGACAAGTATATTATATCTTTTAATTATTTTCCTCCACATATTCATCTTCTTCTCTAAATGATGAGTATTCATGATGATTTTTTCCTTCTCGAAGCACCGTAATTTGAATTCTATTGATCACAAAACACACAAATGAATAACTATATATTCATATTATTTTTATTAATTAACTAAAACTAAAATTCTTAGTACATTATAATATACTTATCTAAAATAAATAAACGTTTATATGATGAAAAACTTCTCCAATATCCAAAAATATCATTACTCGACCTAAAATTTCATAACATATTGACTCAAAAGGGGTTCCTAATACATTGAACTTATGATAAATCATATATTTAAAAACACATTATAGAATTTTTATGTAATAATAAAACATCCTAATCTCCAAATTTATATAAAACATTCCCTAATACAATGTGTAAGGATTCTACTTTTAAAATTACATATTCATATGACATTAAACAATAATTCTTTTTATTTTGATCCAAAAGCGTTTAGGATTATATTTTTACATAAAAAGAAAAATAATCTTCAAAATAACCACATAAATAATAATATGGGAAAACAACTCAAAATAAATTTTTATATAAAACAAAAACCTTTTAATGAAAAAATTATTTCTTCAAGAAAATGTTAAGAAAGTTTCCTATTGACCTCATTCATGTCCATAATTTTCCATGACATTTGTGAAAAATCATTGTAGAACATTGGATGAGAAACAAATCGCAATATTGAAAATAGAGAAAAATAATATAATTAGATTAAAAAATATAAAAATATATTTAATAATCATTTTTTGTATGGAATAATTCATTCTAACAAGAAAAAAAATAATGTTTTTTCTCTAATAAACATTTAAAACCAATAGTATGAAATTAGAAAACCTTTTCTAGTTTATTAGAGCATAAAATTCATAAAAAGCTTCCACACCCTTGATATTTTTTTACTGTATGGCCTTCTTCTAATATAATTTTCCAGATAATGGAATCATTAACCAATAAAATGGAGAGATACAATGGGGATCACCATTTGTATAAGCTATATCAGGCTCACATACTTTTCATGAGTTATAATGGTGATCAAACATTCATATAATCTATATCAATATATAATATGTGGTATAATTTAGAGAAACCCTTCATATAAGCTATATTAAGAACACACATTTCATGAATAATTCTCAAAATTTCCTCAATGAACCCTCAAAAGTTTACGATGTGACTCTGTATTTTTTTCTATGTCCTCAAATTGGTTCCCTAGTTTAGAAAATCATTGGCAGCATGAAAATATACTTGGGAGCCACCCATCCGACATGTAGTCACTTGCACGCCACAAAGACACTTACAGGACCAAACTCATTTCACCCATGGTCACTTATTTTCAGGTAAATAGATCCTTTGGGCCCTCATTTGTCTGAACAAATTTCCCCAAAGATGAATTACTGCTCTGGTTTCCCTAGTACATCGCCCCAGTCATCCAAAACATTCAAAGTAGTTCTTCACCACCTTGAGTAGAGGATTTAAAGGAGGATCATTGGAGTTAAGTCCTTTTAGTGTTTGAAAACCATAACACTTGTGGGTCAAAAATGCCCAAACTCTCAAATAAAAAAATAATTGCATGTCACCTATTCCTCCTACATGATCTTGATCTCCCCACTTCTAGGACCACTTGCGAATACTCTTGCAGGATTGAGCCAAGTCTCTCCCATGTATTACAATACAGGTTTTTTGTCCCTTAAGTTAATATCAAGTTGCCCAATTTTACTTGTGCACCCATACTTTCATGCCCTTCTATACATGAGCACCTTTCTTTGATTCACTTACTTTCTTTAGTCTAAAAGCCATCAAGCCTTCCTCAAAGCCATTCATCGTAAGGATTCTTCTTTATTGGCTCCCTTGTCTGAAAGGGATTCTATTGATACCACCAACAAAACCTCATGACTTATAGAAACTTTGGGAAAGGCACATTGGTATGAATCCTATTTCATTTTATATATCCACAGTCAGATATTTCACACATTTTTTTACAATGGTGTTAGGGTTCATGAATTGTTTGTGTGTTTGTATATCTACAGTCTCATGGACCTTTCTCCTTGGAATAGTGTTAGGAAGTTCCCAGTTTAGAGGAGGGTTGGGTCCTAGCCTCTACCTTCTCAAAGAGATGACCTGGAACCTCAAGTCTCTTGTAAGGAAGGTAAATTTCACACTTTATTTTCTTCCTTTTAAACAAAGGATAAGACTCCCTCCCCTACGAAGATCAATATTAGGTCAACCATCCTGGCATAATCGACAATATTTTTTTTGTAGGAGATAGCATCATTGATCCTCTTTTTTTCTTTGGTGCCAAAGACCAGAGGAGAGATGGTCACAGGGACTTTTGTAACCCATTCCATCTCCCACTGAGCTTTGTCACCATGGGGATTCATACTGGTGCAAGCCCCTAACCATCATCCATTCCCCCTTTCATTGGACCCTAGTCCAGCATAAATTGAACAGAGGGAGGGCTTGTGGCCTATCACTCTTCCAAGGTCGACGATCCCTCTTCCAGGGTCACCTCGCCCTCTACCAATAGTAGAGGAGGAAAAGTGTTAATTTTAATTAATGAAAATTTCACATTATCTTGTTCCTCACACCGAGTATGAATCAAGTGGTCTTAGAGATTCATGATGATTACAACAGGTACACAAACACCCAAAAAGAAGAAACTATGAGAACTCGGATTCCTGTTCAAACCACAATACGTAGGATGCCTTTTGAGGTCCCGAGCTCACTGGATATCATCTTCAGAAATCCAACACTAATTCCCTTAATATGGGAATCCTCCTTAAGAAAAAGCCCCAAATTTCACACCTAAGTCATCATAGAATATTTTTCATGAAGTAAGCCCAAACGCATTTCTATCAAAGGAATATAATCTCCTATGTGACTTATCGAACTACGTGGCCTTTGATTCCTATCCACATGGGGTACATAGGAATCCTCCATGAGGGTCAAATACAACATTTCAAATCAACCAAGTTCTCCTTTGGCCATTTCCCAATAGGGTCTAATTTAACATGGAATCCCATATCCTTTCTAAGTTCATTGGGATGTTTTGGCATAAGTCCCACACCAAACTTAGACTAAGCACCGTTCGCTTAGATGTCCTTTAAACAAGACACTAAACCATATGGTTATATCCTTATCACTTGACCTTAAAAGGTATGATATTTCTTATAAAGCAGCACCAGACTATGAGAGTTATGATTCCTCTAACAAGGATATGTAGGTAACCCATTTCATGGGTATGATCCCAATATCAAAACGAGCATTCATTTCCCTGGATGAAAATAAATCCCAGAGTTCCCCTTCGAGTGTCTTAAATACTAGTATCATCATAATGATGATTGAAATAATCATAAAATTATATATTAGAGGATAAAAATTATGGATAGCCTCGAATACATAGATATATCTCTATTAATGAAGAACCTTGAATGCATACTGATGATTCTAAAATTTTACATATGTTAATAAGTTATTATAAATTCTATGCGAAACATAAGTTATTCTAGGTGAATTAATAAGGACTCATGAAAATATCTTAAATTTAAAAAGAGGTTCCCGGAGTAGACAATAATTCCCCCTAAAAAGGATGTGATGAGTCTGACCTCCAATCCTCTCGATTAATGACATTATTAAGTATCATAAAATTCAAACATAATGAACACCTAACTTTGGAAAGTATGTCCCCTTTGGATAAAGAATGGTTGGAAGTTCCAGGTTCAATGAATAAATCCAGTGGAAACCACCTGGAAGCCGTTGTTCTTAAAACAAGAACACATGTTTCAAGTAACTAAGAAAAAACCATTTTATATTAAAAACACTTATTCAATAACATAATACTATGAAAAAGAAACTAAGTGTTTTATATGATATAAATATTATTAAAAACATTCTTTATGAAAAGAAAATTCCCATATTAAAAACATTACATTTAAAATATAAATTTAAAACCTTTAAATGAAAACATTTTCATTGAAATGAAAGTAAACATATAACAAAAAATAAATTTCATTGGGACATCATGGTGACACGAAAATTCACTCATGTATTTTAAATTTAAAACGTCCATTTTGTGTTATAATTTTTTTTAAATATTATCCTTAAAAAAGGATTTTTAAATGAAATTCCCTTTCATTAAATGTGAAAATTGATTCTTTTTTGAAATCATTTAAGAGATATTCAAATAATAACTTCATAAACCATAATTTTATATTAGATACATTCAAAAAAATCATTTTAAAAACATGGAAATGATAAGGAAATATTTAGAAAATAAATCTTTAAAATAATTAATATGAGTTTTTTAAATTAAAGTGTCACTTACCTTGAGTCAAACTGGTCACTTACTTCATTTATCATTCGTAATAATAAATTTGGGTCAATTATTTAATTTATTTAGAAACCTTTTTAGTTTTGTTATCCCCATTAAATCACTTATTACTATCTTATAAAAAATAATCATTTTTTTCTGTTCACGACTTACTCTTTAATGATATTCGTTCAAAATGCCCATAATGACTTCGGTCAATTGACTATGGTCAAAGTGGTAATTATTAAATCATATAACAAATAATTATGATAATGATATTATCATTTTTATTAATTAATTATACTTTTAAATTTAACCATAACATATGGTAATGAAAAATGAGCTATGTTACAATCATTGAGACGTTATTCGTATGTACACCAAAGTAATATTTACATTTCTGAATGATAATTATTGAAAGGTGATTGTTATTATTTTCTCTTTATAGATTTATAATAATATCATCTATATCATTTTAATTATTTATATATACTTATATGTATCATCCTTGTGATTTGGTGATGAAGAATGACTCGCATCTCTTCCTAGAGTTGGTAGTCCACACCTATGCATAAAAGATGTTATCATTTTTATATTAATAGATAGGTAAGAATGTAAATGATATATGAAAAATTAATTAATTATATATTTCCTAGAAATCGTATAAAATCCATAATCTAACCATTATGGTCATTATTGAGGGGAGGTGGTGGAGAAAGAATAGCATTAGTTCATGAGACGATAGTCCTCCAAACACACAAATAATTAATATTTTCCTCATGTGATGGACGTGTAGATAGATATATTTCATTAAACAGAAATAATAACATCTATGTTAATGGAGGATAATTTTTTTTATGTTATCCTAGTTTAATAATGTTTTAGGTATGTGGATTAATATATAAAACGGAAATTCTTGATTTAAAAAGATACCTCTTCTTTAGACAATCTCATTTTCATAACAATTTAAGCCATATCGAATTGGTGTTCTTCCTAAACTAAATCCCATATAATTAGGTTGGATATTCTAAGAATATATTTTGGTTGGACTTGTTTGGCCAAAACGGTTTTGATGTTTGAGTAAATGAGATGAAGTTGTATCCTTTTATTATAGAGGAGAGGGGAACACGTGGAATTTCTAAAAAATTACAATATAATATGACAATCCGGATCCAAATGATTCTAAATAACCTATAAATATATAGGGGAAGGAATTTAAAACCATACATTGTCCCCTTTCTTACTAGTTAATGTTTTTATAATTTTAATATAATTTAATAAAATATTAATCCCATAAAATATCATTAGTGTTAATTTATTTATATTTATTATGTTGACATTAAATTAATGACGAACAAATTTCAATTCAAAGAAAAATTATTTAATTATATACTAAATATATTATTTTAATTTTTAAAATTTTTCTATAACATTAATTATGTCAAATTATATTTATTTTAATAATTTTAATATAATTTATTTTATTTTTACATTAATTGAATATTTACTACATAAACGTTGTTAAATAATTTAAGTTAATTATTTTGTCGCTAAATCTTAGAAACATATCTTGTATTAGTTAAATGTTTTTTTATTAAAAAGATATTTTTCTTCGAACATAGATTCTAGATAACCCCATTTTAGAAACATCAAGCTTAATAAAAACAAGAGTGTGATATTTGTGACTTTTTCTTAAATAAAATATTATAAAGGTTATAATCATATCCACTTACCATAAAATGGTCATATGACTGAAAAAAGAATATTTGTGTATACAAAATGAATAAAATTTTAATTTTTTTCTGGTTTTAGGGTTATTTTGTATTCTATATCATTTTATTTTTACAATTAATTACCAGATTTATCCTTTACCATGGTAACAACAATTACAGAAGATACTATTCATAATATACAAAAAATCAAAGTGACATATTTACTAAATTTATACCTCTGGATTACAAATATGGAAATCATTTCAAAAAATATAAAGCACCTATTTTTATGAATTTTATTTAATATTAAACTGGATAAACACAATGAAAAAAAGTTTTTATAAAAAATGTGTTTTTTAAATATAAAAAATTTGTATACAAATTTCAATCATAAAATCCATTTAAAATCCCATTATTAAATTTTATTAGTTTAATTTATTTAATTAAAAATTACTAATAACCCCAAAAATATTTTGACCATGTTAATAAAACACATTTTAAATAAAAACCAATATTTTTTATTGTTCACTACAAAATTATCATTTTCAGATTACTATGAACAATTCATTGTAAGATAATTTTAAAATTATCAAATAAAAAATTAATTTATTTGGTAAAATTTATTTTTTATTTATTATTTACATTATAATATTTACTCATAAAATGTATAAAAACTCATTTTTGAAGAAAACTTATTTTTAAAGTATAAAATTACTTTACAAAAAATGTGTAATTATTTTATAAGCACTAAAAAATACATTAACATGTTTTTTTGGAAATTTATATATATATATTTAATAAATAATTTTATCAAATTAATGGCATCCAATTTAATTACATTATTATAATAGTCATATTTAAATAATAATATTTGGGTTTATGTTTGTATGCTATCAATCAAAATGGTTCCTTTTAAAATCTCACAAAGTAACAATAATTCCTTTCTCAAATATATTTATTCATCAATTTCTAGCTAATTATTTATAAATAATCATTTTTCTTGATAAATAACAACATTTTCCACTTGATTATTTCTATTATTTATAATGGGGTTGATATCCTAGAACTAAAACTATATTTTGATTGAATTTAAACTAATAGGGGTTATCTATATAAAAAAACATGTGTAATTCAGGTAATAGACTAATTTTTTTCACAAATATATAAGGAAATGTGTCTCTAATTTATTAATGGAAGCATCTTATTTTAGAAGGATTGAATGGCGAGGTACAAATAAATTAATATATTCTGAAAGATGATTTGATCTTAATTAATTCCCACAATGATGTTATTAAATAAGAATGTATTTTATTCAAGGATGGGGACACTTATGTTTGTATCTTTTAGTTGATTAAAATTTCACTTCAGGTAATATATTTGAAATACTAATTTTTCTGGCTTCTAAATAAATTGACAATCAAAATTGAAAGATTAAATTTTTATTAATAGATAATGTATATTATTGTTTGTTATATCAATGAGCTGGTGAAATTTTTGTTTTGATTATAATAGAGTTATCATAGAATATAGGGATGAATTTCAATTTTTTCATCTCTCTAGATTTATAGAGGATGTAGAGCACAGGGTAATTCTCATCAGGAAAAACATGGATGTATGTTTACATTTCATTGAGCCTTCCAGCTCTGAGATCCTTACAGGGCTGAAGATGAGCATAAAATTAGTATATATAAATGATGATCAAACTATTTAACCCTTTCCTTTAGAAAATACTATAAATTGGAGGATGATTGTTTCTAATGGTCTGTTTGAGCCCCAACTGAGGATATATCCACTTTTTACTCATTGGATATTATGGATAATAATGTATATTGGTTTAAATAAGATAACTTGTAGAAAATTGAGGTACATAAGTATGAGGTAATTATTTTTTAGTATTTCATTATTTATTTGGTGGATGTGGAGTTTCCCCCCTGATTTACTATTTAATACCTAATTATTGTCTATTTTAAGGAAAAAATATTTAGAATATTCAGAATAAAACTAGGTAAAAATGTAATACTCACTTTTCAAACAACCCGAGGGTAGGGGAAACCTGTTCTAATCATTTAGTTATATATAGAAGATAAGAAACGTAGGAATTTGGAATATATTCTCTAAAATTTTATTATCCTAGATTTATTTAATAAATCATTTATTTAATAGTTAGTAATCTTATAAAGTAGTGGTTTTATAAATATTCAGTAGTGGTTAATACTTTAAAAAAGAACATATCATATTCACTTGATTTTGGCCTACACTCAACAGATTTCAGACATTGGCTCACACAGACTTTGGGCCACCAAAGAACTTTGGGGAACTAAACCTTCAGGGCTAATATAGAGTAACAGGTAATGCAGAGTGACTAGATAATCGGTGTAGTATATCAGGTTGGTAGTACAACTTGAATTCAGGTAGCATTTCGATGTGTGAATCCCAAAATAAAAATAGGTTCATTATAACCTATCATGTATCCCACTTACCACCTTGGAAAGAGTTGTTCTCTTCCAAAAAAATGTAAAGTGTATCATAAAATGATGGTTCTTTGAATAGGGGGTCATGAATCATGTTAATGGTGATGATAAGATAGGTGAAGAGACACATCTTGGAATATAGTGTTTCATGAAGATATGTACATGTTGTGGGGTGGGAATCTCGAAAAAGTTATGGGTGTGCAGGCACCTATCATCTATCCCAGTGCCTATAAATTATTTAAATTGGGGTTCTCATTGATGAATTCATAGTGGGAAGTGTCATTCAATGGATGATGGTAATTGGGGAAATCATAATAAGAATTCTTGGATCCTGATTGGGTGCATGTATTCTTAGTATGTGACATTCGGTAATATCCTTCAATATTCAATCCATAGGGCTTCAAGAAATCAAATTTTAATGTTCATTTCTTCCACTGGCACATAGTATCATATAATTGTTACCTCAAAATCCATTTAAAATGATAGTTCTCTTTCCCTGATAGAAAAGGCTTAGCATCCCACAACATTTTTAAATAGTTGGGAAGTGCATGACAAGGAGGATGATCTATATCAGTAAAAAATAGAAAAGGGTAAAATAAAATATAATAAGTAAAATAGATATATGGTAAATGATAATTTCAATGAAATTATATATCTTTTTTTACATAATTAGTCACCTAGATTATAAGGGATGAGTTGTACTTTAATCTAGATAAGGAAATTTGTGATGTTTTTTTGAAACATATCAGATTTCTATAAGATTTTCTTCTTCTTTTAAAAAATTCAATATGTTTCCACTTCCCTTTATAGAAATTATAATTATAATAAATATAATTAATTATATATCTATATTATTAAATTATTTTGTATCATAATATTTCATGTAATAATTTAAAAACATCAATTAATGGTATAGTGTGTTTGAAATTTGAAAATGATTGGAATTATTCAGTTAATATAACTTGATAAAAGTATAAAATATATAAAAGTTGCAATGGTTGGATATAAATAGTTTGTAGGTTGATATTTCATCCAATTTTATCAATCCTTAACATGGGAGTTCAATGGGAATCCCCTCCCGAACATGAAAGGAGGTGGTTTTGGGGAGTGAATCCCTCTAAATTGATTTTATATATTAATGGAAGGTATCACAAAAAATTGGATAATGTATCATGAAAACAACATAATGCACATTTTATCACTAATATTATTATTTCTATTTTATGTTTACTACACTTAAATAGTGTTGGAAGAGTGGGTTCTTGAAACACAACATAAATATGCCCTTTTCTATTATCATGTCATATATTTAGTGTGAGATATACATGTATATTACTTTCCATGATAGTTTTATAATATATTAATACAATATAAATGGTAATTTTCATAGAGAATAGTTCATCGCAAAAAATTATTACACTTCCCATATATAATGGGAACTATATGAAAATATGTATGTAAGCATAATCTTTTGTCATATAATATATATAAATCAATTTTATATGACGTAAAATATTTTTTGATATGTCGTGTTGGTTGTGTTAGGTATTTATTCTTCCACACAAGAAGATAAAATTTGTTGATATAAATTAACATAAATAATAAAAATGAATTTTTAAATAGGAAAACCATTTTTATGGTGTCATTAGTTGCTTCTAAAAATGATCGTGTGTACAGGTCACAATACATGATATCATTATTAATATATATCCCCAATTTCATACACTAATGTATGATCTAAATGAATAGAGTTTATGTTTTTATTGATACATATTGTATTGGGTAAAAAATAATTATATTGCATTGATTGAATGATATAGATAGTATATATTTATTTTACCTTTTGACATGGATAGTTAGACATTAACTTAATTAATATCCATTTAAGAAAAAGAAAATTCAAACCAATATTTTCAAATAAGGAATAAATAAATAATGGAAATATAGTGACGTAAATTATACATCTATCAATATAATATATCACTTCAGGAAAAATATTATATTACACAATATGTATTTATAATAAATCTTATGTTTGTTATGAAAAATACTTATCTTCTTAGAGTGTATTATGTGTTGTTAGATTCAAATATCTTACTATTAATAAGAATCACTAATCATCATATATGGACCTATAAGGTCACAAATAAATTTTTTCTAGAACATCCTTTAATTTTCATGGAATGGTTTTTTATGATGATTTGGCCCCCACATCCATGGGTTTGTAGATGTCTGAGTATGAATATTAAAAATTAAATTAATAAATAAAATATTAATAATTTATTCAGTTGTATAAGAATATGAATTAAATATATTTCTTAAATAATTCTATTTTTATTTAGTCTGAAATTAGTGAATATGTGAGAAGTACCCTAGATTGGTCATATCACTTGAATTTGAGGGGTTGAATCAGTGAAGAATTTTTAATACGTTATTCTTTTAAAATTATGATAATGGAAAAATTTATATAAATATATATATATCCTTTATATTTTTAATATCTCACCTCTCTCATATGAAATTGATTGGAATTAATAAAATGACCACAAGGATTACTAGATGCTTTCCACAATGAAAGTGAAATCTCATTGTATAGATTGTTTTAAAATATAGGTCATCAACATCTACAGTAATTTACCAAGAATATAAGTACACACTAACACGTGAAAATCATGTCATAGAATCACACAAAATTCATTTCCACAAGATATTAATGTGGTAACCTCCATGTTTTTCTCAAAAAATCTCTTCATAGTTTAATCAACCTCAAAAAATGATTCAACTAAAGTCTTCTAGTTTACCCTTTGTATTAGATCTATGAACCTCTTAAATGGGTCCTTATAAACTATTGTGAATTTTACATTGACTAATTCTGATTTCTAATGTAATAGTACATCCACAATATTCTTAATCAAATCTATACAACAAAATAATGTATAGAACTATGATTTTTATCTTCATCCACTGTTTATAAGAACATTTATCTTCTATTATCTCACAATAAAAAAGTTCAATATTATTCTCTATGTAAAATTATTTTATACTATCTGAAATATATGTTTATCAATATATAACTCCTTCTAGTATTTTATTTTAAGATTATCCCAACTCAACAATTATAATCAACTATTTCACTCAATACAATTGCACTATAGTTTCTGAATTCAAGAAGATTCACTACTTCTGATGTACATACAACGATACTTATGGAATGCTAAAATCATATATTACTTTCAAAACTAAATTTATGTGGAGATTAATTTATATTAAAATGTATTTTCATTTTATAGTATTATTGTTTCTCTTTATTGCTGTGAAATCTTGATACTAACATTATGCATACATAGTATCATTCCAGGGAATTTCAAAATAAATATATCATAGCATCATCCAAATAAGAATATCATTAATGGTATATATATCACTCAAGGAATAATTTTTGTAAGTATTAATGAAAATATTCATCTAATAACCTTACTCTTAGTTACTTTTTAACTGATAAATGTTGTTTTCTGGTTACTTAGAGAGTCGATCAATTTGATCTACACCTCACAACACAATTGGATAATGAAGAGAACCATCCATTGAATTGAGATTCAAAAAAAATTTCTATCCATGTTTGAAAAAAAATATCAAATTTGATTCATCTTATATTTTATCATCATTATCGGAAAAAATAATTTCAATAATCTTTTTTAAGATATCAAACACATTTTCTAACATATGGAGCACATTTTTTCATGGTATGGAAGTGGATATTTTCTCATTTAGCTCTTTATTATTCTTTATGGTTTATCCATTTTATCATGGATCATGATAATAAAATTATTATGATTCTTATGGACAAATTTATAACATAACATAATCGAAATAACATTTTTAATATCAATGTATTCCCTAAAAACTGACATTTATGGTTTCATGAGTCATTCGTGAGAGTTATAAGTGTGATCACTTGAAAACCCTAGGAATTTAAATTTATCTCCTCATGACATGTTCCCTTGGTTTTTTCATGTTTTGTTGAAAAATAATAGATTCAAAAGAGTAGTTTTATTCAAAAACTAGTTGTGGCAAGGTGTATAAAACAATAAATGTTATGGTGTTTAAATAAACATGAAATATTTTTTTTGAATACTACCAATACATCAAGGGGTCTGACATCATAAAATGTTCTGGGAATCCATTGTTTCATTAATTCAACATATTCATAGATAGTCTTGAACTACCATATCACCTTACTAATATATATCTATATTTCATCATTTAACTCCACATGGTTTTTGTTTAAAAAATAATTTCACCATGATCATAATACCAAAATATAACCATGTATCCTCTCTATATCACCATGGTTTAACTATCAATCACAACTGGTAAAATATCACCTTCATCCATAGTATTCTGGCCACTTCATTGGTTATATAATAGGGTTGAAATATTTTTTTTACATTCCTTGGAAAAAATTAATATTTCTGTGGCTAATTCACTCATTCAAAATTAGAAATGTTTAATTCCAAAAACTAATTCTACATGAAAAATATTCCATCACCATTATATCAAATATTATTATCATTAGGTTATTCATTAAACATATAATAAATCATTTGAGTTTAATTATCTTCCCCATTATTTTTAATTAATAAAAACAAAGGGAAATATTATTAATCAAATATCCAATCTTCAATATCATATTTAGCTACCCCATAAACATTTACGTGTATCATATACATGATAGTTTGATTTTCAAAAGAACCAAAAAATTTATTTTTAATTAAAATTTCATCTCCAATAATAAAATGTATTTCACACATTGAAATTTCTTTATTCAACCTTATTAGTAACAATTTTTAATCTAGCATCACTAATTCATATTCGTTCTTTAATATCACCCCTTATACATCTATTCAACAATCATTTAATTTCTAAATCAAAATATATTGATTTCCACATTATTAATAATAAATACAAATTTTATATTTTATTGTAATTTATTCTTATCTAATTATTCATCAATTATATGATTAGAAAATCTTCTCCGTCTTTTTGTCAGGATTAGAAATTGATCGTCATTTTTGGTGCAGTTTATCATTACATATTAAATTGTACTGAGAGATAAATAAAAATATATCTTTCTACTTGATAAATTATCAATGTGTAATTTAGAAGCAATTGAATTAGGTATTAATATTTTCTATATCATTTTGATCATGTTATATAACTTGATCAACTCTCATCTTATGATTTGTTGAAACAGTAATATACAAAAACATCTAGACACATAATATATAAAACAATTACCATATTTAGGTGAAATAATATGTTTTATGCTGTAAATTAGTTTCCATCTCAATAATAATCTATCCCATTTTTTGTGTAAAATTTTATATAATCATTTAATTTCACAAAAAATACCTAGGAATCCCTAAGACTAGGAACCTATGTCCGACTATAAACTACCCAAAGAACATTCTCAAGACCTCTTGGATTGAATATTTTAGTAGGGATTAAAAAAATAATTATAAATGATCTCACCTAAGTAATCCAAATAATAAACATAAACATTCATAAAAGAAATCTAGTATGACACTTCTATATATTGGACGCCCCTACTATCAAAAACCTAAATAAAAGAATAAAATAGTTTTAAAAATTATTCATCATAAATAGAAAAATATGTAGTATTGTAAAATATAACTGAATGCATCATAATCAAATAGATTAAAACATAAATGACAGCCTACATCATAAAAATTATAGAAAACAAATGAGACCATCATAGTTGATACACATGATACCCATAAAGAAAAAATATCTAAATACAGAAAACAAGATGCTTGCATCTTTATATGAAATGTGACATTTCATTACCTTCTAATCGAACTATAATCATATAACCCAAACACCCAAATAAGTGGAGGTTGGATCTTAGAGACTAATTATATGGTTCCTAAAAGGAAACCATAAGTGTTTTGTACACAAAATGGACTATATAGAATGTAAATTACACCAAACAAAGAAGGATACCCCCAATGAATTTTCTTTTAATTTTAAAATAAAATTCAATTACATGATTATGAAATACATTTTGATAGATGGCTTTCCATCCATAGTTATTTAAAATCTAAGATCACATTCTTACAATTTTTTTAAATTCCATTTTTTTATTTCCAATAATTGGAAAATAAAAAACATGAAAAAAGAATTTAGACCCCTCCTCTTTTAGAAAAACATCCTCATTAAATACCCTTTTCAATTACTTTATATGTTAAATTTTATAAAATACATTTCAAATATATCCTGTAAAAATCTCCAATCCACAATAATGATAAATTAAAACAACAAGGAATCATATCCCAATGAAATATATAAATTCCAAATCCTTTTACATGTAATTTTACATGGTTTTAACCATAATTAACCATCGAATACAATCCAAAGTTCATAATGTCTTATGTATTTGAAGGAATAGGTAATAAAAATAAGGTTTTTTTATTCTCTATAAAGAGATCCAAACTTCATTTAACTATTATATATACAAAGGATAGTCTAATGAAAAAAAGAACAAATAGATGTGATAAAAATCCTAGTAATGGAATTAACATGTGAATAATGTGTTACAAAAGAGTAAGATGGAATAACATGATAACTCAAAAGGCATGTAACACAAACAATATTCTAAAACAATAACACATATAACACGAAATCCTACGATCATGGAAGTATAATAATGTGGAAGAAACATATAAAAATATATAAACATGAGTTGAGTCTAACATCCAAGGCTATATCACATGGTTGAAAGAAGTCCCATTGTGGAATAGGTTTACTCCATAATCCCATTCATAAGGTATCATGAGGATAAAAATTTCCCAATTATTTTCAGTGAAATTTGGGTTCAGCCATCATAAGATGTTCATGAAAATCTATAGCACATTAATAATAAAATATTAGGGATAAACATACCGTTTACCCATGAATGGAAATGGATATCATAATTATGTCATCAGGGATATAAATTTGGAATGACATAAAAGTTTTCACGAAATAATGAATTTAATTCAAACATGTCAATTCATAAGCTGAAATATACATAGATCATAAAAAATGATGTCCAAATAAAGTGAAAACATGTAAAAACAATTTTTATGAAACTCTAGAAATGAGCCACATTAGTGTTATTTAAGGGAAAATATTATAGACACATTAATGAAAACAAATGAATATTTGTTTATATAAAATCATAAATTAACTAATATAGTTTAGTATGATTCAATTTGATATGTATAATGATAATGATGGATGAAAATATATTATGGTGTCTACATAAAAATTGTTAAGAAACTGAAAAGTTCCCTTTAATCAAGCTTGCTTCTTAGGAGGAATTAAGAAGGGAACCTTTTTAAAATAAATTTTCCCATAAAAATGAGGATAAATGTATTTAGATAAAAAAATCATAACATATACAGAGATTATTTATGAATCACATAAAATGAATTAAGAATTTAATTTTGTAAAGAGCGGGAAAGTATAACCCAAAGGAAATTGGGAGGTTCAGAGAGATCTCTTACCGCATGCCTGAAAGCGTTTCACACATTCACATAATTTATGGGAAATAAAATTATATTCATTACTAATTTAATTAAGGGACTCTTCAACATATATTTATTCTATTAAAAATATACTAATTTCACATATGACCATTTCTATGGGTTTTAATGGATATTGTCGCTGTTATGGGTGTGTTCATTTTTGGATTTTATGATCGTTCTATTGATTTTAATTATGGGGTCCATTTGAAATGGATGAAAAACTAAAGAAGAGTAATTATATGATATTAACGCACCTAGAAAATTTTAAATTATCCCATATATCATTTTTTCTAGTATGATTATGATTCAAAATATGGAACATTATTGATAAATGTTTTGTTTATTTTGGTGGTTTTTTGATCATCAAAAACTAGTTTGTTGTATTATTTTATATTATGAATATTTAATAGTTATAGAACATGAAAATTTACATAATAAACATTTTACATTTTTTTTATGAGTTATAATCATTTTATGACCAACCATGAATGTGGTATTGGAAATCCAAAACACATCATCCATGAAGCCAGTGAATCGACACATCACAGATAATGTTTTCATTTTTATAATAACAGGAGAATCGAAGAGAAATTTTTATAGATATTAGAACAAAATAATTACATTAACATATATATATATTATAATGGAGTTATTATTATCTCTTTGATTGGTGGTGTTAGGGGGGATAAATATAAAATGATTTAAGGTATAATGAAGGTGGTTTTCTCCTCTTGAATGATGTATCCTTAAGAACAACATTAAGACACTTGGGATTGTGTTATTGGTGGGACACACATGATAAAGAAATGGTGAACAAAATTGGGAGATTAATTGGGTATAATATATGCATGTTTTAATTCATATAACATATGAGAAGAATAGGTGGTCAGGGGATGTATTTATAGTGGAAGGATTGGGATATTTTTATTTATTTGTTTCATGTTTTTATTATGTTGGCTCAAGAATATCAATAGTGTTGGTTATTTTGACTATGTATAATAAATATTTCATGTGAGTTTAAAATAATGGGTTCTTAAATCACCCATGACCCCAAAATTTAAATATTTTGAATAAAATGATAAATACTATAAATTACCATATTTAACTATTTAATAAAAATTCAAAATTGTAAGAAAAGTGCCAAAAAAATAACCACAACCATTTTTAGTTGTTTTTTTTTTCAAAAATATACTCCATTTTATTATAATATTATTTTCAATATGATAAGTTTTATTATTAAATATACTAATCATTGATTCTAAGAATACAACTATTAATATTATAACTGATTTTAAGACAATTTCATAAATTAATTAAGGCCTAATAAAATTATCTTAAAATCATCAAAAAAATATTAATTTTTGAATATTTTTATGAATATATTAATTAAAATAAATTTTGTTTTTAAAAAAATATATTAATTACAAAATTTTCATTAATATTATAATTTCCTAAAAAATACCAATACTTAATTTATCATTTTAAAAAAATTATTTACATATATTAAATATTTAAATATGTAATATTTTTATTTATAAATTCCTAAATTATATTTATACACTCATAGGTGAGGCTACACTTTTATTTTCTATGTTAGTATCCTTGATGGTCAGGTTACTATTCCAACGTTCATGTTACTATTCCATCAGTATAGGTTTCTTGATTAATATAAATAACACTAGTTTCGTTATTCTTTTATGAGAAAAGAATTTTTTTATTAATTTATATATGTGAAATATGTGTTTTATGCTATATAATATTATTTTAATAAGTGAAAGTCCATTGTTATAATTTTGGTTTTCTACATTCTTCCCACTTTTTGAATTTTCATACTTGATTTTTTAACATACTATGGAAAAAGTAGGGTATTATATTTTTTCCTTAAATGATTCCTCCAGTTCTTATGTGACCTCTACATAATTATGGTTCCTCTACAACACTATTGAAAAATGAATCATATTGTTGTCTAGGACATTGCCTCGATAGTCCAAGATGATCACCGGTTTCTCATAATATGAGAGGTCATTATCCAATTCTGCAACCTGTATATTCAATGCATATGAGGGGCTAGGTAAATACTACCTATGGAGAGATACATGGAACACATCATGACCTTGATCCATATTTCATTAAATTAAAAGTTGATAGGATGCTTCTAATATGTGATATAGGATTTCAAAGGTTCTAATTTCCATAAGGTTAATCTTAAATTTCTTTCGTAAACACATGATCATTTACATGGTGATATTCGAGAGAATACTTTTTATACAGCTTCAAACTCCATGTCCCTTCAATGTTTGCCAAAAAAATTCTTTTCCATCATTGGGAATCATTGAAATATTGTTGTATGGATTAAACAGCCTCTATCATCTCTTACGGTAGTTCTGGTCCAAGTATATTTCATCCTCTAACTTCTTCCCATCATGTTAGAGTTTTACATAACTTCATATATGGAGAATTATATGGAGAAATTTGAATAATCAAGTTGAATATGTTGTTGTATGAGACTCATATAATGAGAGATATTGATCTCATACTCATTTTTATTCCATTTAATAGTATCTCATCATGTCCTTAGATGTATGAATTGTCTTTTTTTTATTTCCAAAGGTTTAGGGTGATATGTAATGTTAAAATTTAATTCACTACATAATGAACAATGGATACTTCTCCAGAATTTATATATGAAACATAGACTACGATTAGAGATGATGAAAAGTGGATCCCCAAGAATCCTCACCACACCCTTTACATATATCATGCCATGTTGTTTAATTGAGAGATAATCCCAAATAGCGACAAAGTGTGTAGTCCTGGTTAGTTCATCTACTACAACCCATATCACATTTTTTTCATTAGATGTTTTCAAGAGACTGGTGGAAAATTCCATAGTGACATTCTCTAATTTCAATGTGGGTATTCGAAATAGTTTTTTCATCACATTAGACTTATGGTTTTTTACATTATCTTATTGACATACCAAACACATTTAGATATACTCCACTATATTATTCCTCCTATAGTCCAACCAGAAGTACTCTAGAAGATAAAGATATATCTTGGTAATTGTAGGATATATGGAGAAAGATGAGTTATATTAAATATTCAATAGAACCTTCTTAATATCAGGTTTTGACGGAACACAATTCTTTATTCCCAATGGAATCACCATGTAATCATTGATATGGAACTTCTGTATCTTCCCTTAATTTATCTAATTTACTTTTTTTGTAGCTATAGAACAACCCTTTATGATTCCTTGATTTTTTCATCGATAGATGTTTGGAAAATCATTTGGGAAAGATATGATTTATTCCCTAACATTATTATTTCCAAATATTTCCTTTTTTCTATCTATTAAGATAGGGTATATATGTATCATCATCCTAGAGAAGGAAGTGGTTTCATTTGTTCTGTGAGAATCAACAACCTAATCTACCTTTCTTGAACGATTATCAATTAGGAAATCATGGTCACTGATTATCTCTATACATCTTGTTTGATTGATGTTGAGTTCCTTCTATGTTAAAATATAGTTTATACCCCTATCAGCAGTATATATGTAAATTTTATTATGATATAGGTAGTGCTTCTAGATTTAAAAGAAATTCATGAAAACTACCTTCACATCACGCATCAGGTAGTTCTTCCAATGGATCTTCATTATTAATGAGTCACAGTATATAAATTTATAATTATATATGAGTACACAACCCAATAATTTCATTGAATCATCACTATATCTCCCAAAACCATCCCAAATTATTGATACTCTGAGTGAAAGTTTAATTATTAGCCACTTAGGGATCTCCTTGTAGCATTCCTCACATTTTTTTTCAAGAAAAACATATCCCATTTCCATGTAACTAAGATAATGGATTTGAAAATCATTATAAATTCATCACAAAATAATGATAGTACCCATCTGAGCCAAGAAAACTATGAATCTCTATTATAGCTGTTGTCCTGAACCACTCTTTGATTAAATTTATCCTAGAAGGTTCCACATATATTCCATTACAGATGAAAACATTACCAAATAATTGTAATTATACTATCTAGAACTCACATTTAGTATACTTTTTAGAAATTTTCTCCCTTCACAATTTCTTTACGAATGTATTCAAATTATCTTCATGTTCCTCCCTTCTCAGGTAATATAGTTGAATATAATCTATAAAGGCTACCATAAATTTGTAGAGTTTTTCACTAAATACTCTATTCATTGTATCTTTTAATATATATTTTTTAGTTAGTTTAAAGGGAATAATTATGAACCTGTAATGTTTATACCTCATTTAAAGGCTGTCTTGGTAATATATTCCTTCCAAAAACGTAATAGGAGACATCTTGATTGAATGTCCACCTTAAAGAAATAATTGGCCCCACATAGCTAATAAAAAAAGTCACCTATTTTTGGCATGGGATACTTATTTTTTATCATGAGTTTTTGGATCTATTTATAATCAATGTAGTGGGGAATTGATTCATCTTTCTTTTTGAAGAAGAGTATTGGTGCACCCTATGGTAAAGCACTAGGCTGTATGAAACCCTTTTCCAAATTATCTTATCACTTCTTATTCAATTATTCTTATTAAATGGTGTTTATTATATATGTATTAATTGATATAGTTAGATATCTAGTAATAAGTTCAATTGAGAACACAACCTATCGAACTTGAGAAAGACAATACAATTATTCAAGGAACACATAAGTGTAATCCATTATAATGGGCATGTCTTCAAGCATGATTCTCTTCTTTATCTCAATCATTTGAGCTTGATACTCTTTCTCAAGAGGCAATAATCTCCATAGTTGATATGTTAATTTTGAATGAGATTCATACTCATCATTACATTTATACTGAATTGTACGATTCCACTCGATGCGAGAGTAATATCACATTATTGATATAAGATATTAGATTTATATTAAGATAGATAATCCATTCCCAATATATCATCTAACTCTAAAAAATAAGGTAATATAATATTTTTTTACATCCTTCATCACACAAACATTATCTAGGAAGGAGTTATAAACTTTGGATGAAATAATTTTTTTTCTCATAGATAACTCAATATCCATACATTGAGGTTGTTTTTAAATAGTTCTACTAAACTTGAAATAAGTGAAATAATCTGAAGAATTAGAATTAAATAGTTTTTTTATTCATGAATTAATAACTTGTGTACCTATCACAACATCATTGTCAGGATCCACCTCAGCATTAGTGATAGTGTATTCTTGTCATTGTTGTCTTGGATTTTGTTGTTGTTGATTTCCATAGAAAAACCATGGATTAGGTTATTGGATCTCATAATTCAAACATTCCTTTCAGTTAAAACACTACACAATAGGGTTATTTTTTATCTTATCATTCATCTATCATTCCAAATTTATCAGATTCTTTTTATCAATTTGGAAATAATTGTCCTGGTGCTCCTATCTTCCACATTTGAAGTATCCCATAGTTCCCTTTATATTGTTCCTAGGATTCTTTTTCCCATAAATTTGACATGTAAAATGTTGAATCATGGGATTTATCTACTAATCCTACCATATTAAACTCCATTTTATCATTTTTATCTCTAATCCCATGAGACTAATGAGAGTCTTCAATATATATTGGAATGGTAAATCTCCTCATAGTTGTAAACATCTCATATCACCAAATTTTTTCACATAATTATCTATAGTCTATTATAGAATCAATCATCCTTACTTCACATGTTCATGAAAATGATATAGGCATATCATGGTGACTAAGAAAGGTTTTTATTTTATTCCCTGGTAGACTCATCTTCCTTTTACTTTAGTCCAAGAAAATCTCTTTCCATATTAAGAGAGAGATTTTTTGGAGAAAATGTTTATTTGATAATATTTTGTTTAATTCCTCGCAATTCATGGAATAATTTTCCTCCATGAACATTATTTTTATCCTTATTATCCACCACAAACTGGCTACCCTATCAAAATGATAGACCAGCACCATAACATTCACTTCTTCTAAGAACTTGAGGACATGTATCATTTTTTCAATGGATTTAATCCATTTTTCTATGATGAAAATATATTAAGATCCACTAAATATAGGAGGTCAGTTTAAATATATATTAAACAACAACATTCTCATTCTTATAATGAGGTTGAAATTCTACACGATTCAAGTTATTCTTCATAACACGAGCAGGGTGTGTTATTACTGGCATGTTATTGTTTTCTCCTATTCCCTTCATGTTTGGAATTTCAATAGGGTAATCATCAAATTTCCTGTCAAATTTATTTTTGGCATGGGTTCTAGTATTTATAGCCATTAACTAAGAAAAATAAAGTACAATTAGGGGGAGTGAATGCTTAGTATTTAAGTATATAAAAAACTTTTAATATAGAAGGATAATAAATTAAATTGAAAGAGTATCCTATCATGTGATTATCTATGTTTCTACCTAGTTTATCCATAGTAATATAATTATCACTAGGTTTCTTACAATAGTGTTCCAGTCCCAAAAATCAAAGATAACTATATTGTGTAGTAATGCTAACTATAGAAACTCTATCCTTTTACACATATTATTACAAGATTATAAAAACAATTAACAGTCATATAAAAACCAAGTATTATAGTGTCTAGTGGCTTGGTAAGACTATGTTAATAATTATAAAACATGAAACCAAACAACCCTATTTAATACACATAATCATAACCTACCATCCATTGATCTCTTACATCTGAATCGGATAACTTGTGGCATACATAAACAAATGTATGGGATAGAAAGACCAATAAGGCATGAAACATGGGAATAAATAATAAAATATTTGTTTGAAAGAATAATAGGATAATATAAAAGGAATAGAAAATGAATAATCTTATGGGAGAATTATACATGGAATATAGAATCATATGATCATATAAATATAGGAATTTTGAAACAACATAAAATATAACATAAATATGAGTCAAGGATAACTTCTCGGACTATATAACATAGTGGAAAAACATCCATAGTGTATAAGGATTACTTTTTAATCATATATATATTGACATCTGAGACTAAACATTACTCATGCATTAGAGTGAAATCTGGGTGCACACATCATAACATGTTCTTTCATATGTGTGACACATCATGAATCAATCATAAGGATTAAATATAAGGTTCTTCCACTGAAAGAAATGGGTATCACCATGATGTCGTAAGGAATAAAAATGGGAATATCATAAATGTGTCCCTAAAAGAATAAATTTAAATCGTTCATCGAAAATAATAATGTAAAATAATAATAGATAATGAGAAATGACATCCAAATAAAATTAGATAATGTTAAAATAGTGTTTATAAAATACTAGAAATGAGACTCCTCTGTCTGTTTTAAAGGAAATATTAAAAATAACTTAGTGAAGAGAAAGGCATATTTTGTTATATAAATTCAAAAATTAACTCAGATAGTAATTCATGATGAAATGAAAGATTTTATGAAAATAATGCGGGATTAAAAATATTATTTAGTGTACTTGGAAGTGGGAATGACATTTGAAAGTTCTCATTAATTGGGCATCCTTATCAGGATGATTTGATAAGGGAAACTTTTTAAACATGTATCTCATAATGAAATATGGATGACTCGATCTGGATAAAAACTATCAAAATATATATAGAGAATATAGAATAATTATATAACAATAATTAACAGTTATATTTCTATAAGAAGAGAGAGAAAACATAACCCAATGGTAATTGGGAGGCTTGGAGGGATTTTTCACCTCATGTATGTAGAAAGTGTTATATAGTTTCACTTAATGTCTTAGATAATCAAATTATATTCATTAAAAATTTAATTCAAATAATCACAATTATCTATTTTTTATTAAAATTTTATTATGTTCATTTATGAAGATGTTGATGGGTTATAATGTTTAATTTTGTTGTTATTCATGAATTTGTTTAATGATTTTTTGGTCATTTCCCCAAATTTTAATTATCGGTGTCCCTGATGAATGGAATCAAAACACATGAAGTGGAATTATATAGCATTGATTGACGCACATATTTTTTTGAATTTGTTGAATGTATCCTTTTTCTTTATGGTCTGAAGATGATTCATTAAAAATAAAGTTAATGATATTCATTTTACATTTTTTTACCAAGATAATAGTTTTATGACCATCCTTGATTATGGAAATAGAACATGAAAAGTTTTCTTCCATGAAGGTGGTGAATCAGCACATTGGAGATGATGTTATCATTTTTAGAATAAAAGAAAAATTCAGGAGTCTTGATGGTGGATATTACCTTAACATAAAAAAATTAAACTATATATATTATACCAGATTTATTATGATTTTTTGGATAGGGTATGTGAGAGGAGGATATGAAAAAGTAAGAAATTAAAAGAGAAAGAAAAAAGATTTAACATCTTGAATTTCATCTCCTTGAGAACCACTTTATGGAACTTGGGTATCATCTTTTGGGGACACTATCAAGAAAAATATGTGATAAAATTGGTTTGAAAGAGGAATTGGGTAGAATATATTCATGATCTGAATCTTTTATGGTGTGAGGAAAAGAGTTGGGGAGGGTTGCTTCTTATAGTGGGAGGAGAGGGGTGTTTTAAAAAAATTTATTCATATATTTGTTATTTTTGTTCAAGACTATATATAGTGTCACTTATTTTGAGGAACTATAGTAAATAGTTCAGGTGACTTCAAACTAATGGGTTCTTACATCATCCATGACTCAAAAAAATTGTATTTTGATTAAAATATTAAATACAGTAAATTTTGGTATTTCAATATTCACACAAAATTCAATAATTTTAGAGAAATCTCAAAAAATCATCCTAACCATTTTTTGACATGTAGATTTAAAAATGGTTTCCATTTTATGAATATTATTTTCGAGACATAAGAAATGTAATTTATAATTAAAAATTTCATTTATTCTGAGTAAATTAATTTTAAAATAATAATCAATTTTATGAAAATTTGAAATATTAATCCAGGTCCCATAAAAATATTTTATAAAGAAAATTATATAAAATATTAATTTTGGAATCTATTTATGAAAAAAATATCTTAAATAATTATACTAATTATAAAATTATAAATATACATTTACATTTCACAAAAATATGAACACATAATTATAGATTTTTAAAATATTTATTTACTTAAGTAAGGATATAAATATAACATATTTTCATTTTTAATATGCTTCAATTTTAGTTATACTTTAATTGGTGAGTTTAATGTTCTATAAGTTGGGTTACTATTTTCTATGTTTATATTATTATTCCAATGATCCTGTCACTATTCCGTTAGGAAAGGTTTATGAATTTCTATAAATACCACTAATTTCATTCTGAAGATAAGAGAAATTTTTTTTCAGATTCCATCTGTGTTTTATTGGTTTTATACTATATAACATAATTATAATAAAAGAAATTACATTCATAAAAAACAGGTCATTATAGAATGAGTGAAATTATGTTAAATTCATGGTTTCAAGTTTCCCATTTGAACTGGGGAACACTAATTAATGATGAATCCATGTAGAGTGAAATTGAGTGTCCTGGAAAATTCCTAAACATATTATGATTCAGTCCTAGATGTACATAGGTTGAAATAATATGCAGTCATTTCAGTGAAATCCAATGCCTATAAAAAACTGACTCATCTAAACTATCCACACTTATGGAATTCCCATATGACCTATAACACCATATATTATCTAGTCCATATAATCAAGAATATATTTTTAAATCCTATAATTCCACATTAAGACACCTCGGATGCCTCTAAATGTCAAACAATAGCATGTTAGAAATCACATATATCATTAAAATATAAGCAGTAAATCTCATATGATCACCAACACCATCATAACAAACAACCACTATTACGTATCATCCATATCACAATAATTTATATGGTATGCCCCTAATGTCATAATATACATCAAACACAAGAAAATGGTGCATTATGATGGCATGATACCCATATCATAGAAATATAATTTCTAGGTAAAAAAAGTGGCCTCACTAAAAAAAATACTGATATTTCACAAAATCTTACATTATTCAAATTATCTTTCAAATCATCCTTTAAAATAAGCCCACTAAATAATCATGAACATATTTAAAATATATTCCACAAAAAAATTCATTAAAAACTAAACTCAAAGACATATTAAAAAAATTATTTTCTTCAGAATTTTGCATTCAAAAACTAAAACAATGCCCTTAGTCAATTTATGATCCAAAAGGGGATAAATATCCATAAAATATACATAAATGTTTAAAAAGTCAAGAGTACCTTTTTTCAAAAACACGAAATTCAAAAATAATTTAAAAATAATATTTCATGGAATCTACCATTTAGCGGTTAAGAATAACTTCTACAAAAACATTTATAAATCCTCTTATTATACTATATATAGTCTAAAATTAGTAAAAAATCATTTATAAAAACCATGCACAAAATAGCATGTCAACTAATGTAAATACACAAAATTACTTACATTGGTTCCATAACAGGAAAAATGAAAGTCATTTCCTTTGCTTAAAGACACTCAATTGTGTAAGGGGATACCTAAAAAAATTTCGTACAATAAAATCCCCATGATTAACCCGCTTCTACAATACTAAAATACTGTCACATTGTGAATAGAGTTTTTGCAGGAAAAAATAAAAGTATATGGTAAAAATAGAATATTTGGTGAATAAAAATGAAAGTACACTTGACTAATGCATTGAAATTGAAAGTGAGAATGAAAAAGGAACCAAATAGAAGAATGAGGTAGTGGGAAGATCTCCATTAGCTATCCATATACTATAAAACATGAGATAAGTGTGAGGAAAGGATTAAAAATATTAAAACTATGAAGATCTATTCATGGGAAAATACATTTTTCATGGGGTGAATGGTCCTCCCTTTCCCCAACACTATGAATTTTATATGGTGAAATCCAATTTCATTGGATGAGTATCACTAGAATGAAATCGAATTTTGTTGGGATAACCCATTCATAGGGTGAACCATAGTAAACAATTTTAATGGTATCTTTATGAGTTTTTCATGTAGTGAATCTAAGATTTTTGGGGTGAAAGCACCAAGAAAGAACACCCAATAGACAAGGAAGACTCATTCTAGGGTCGAAACATAGTTAAATTAATGGATGGTAATCCCCTCAAGAATTTCCTTGGTTAAACTATCTATTCACTTGGTGACAAACTGTAGGATTAGAGTTACAATTTCTCAAACACTCTCAATTCATAAGAAAACCTCCTGCAATCCCCCAAAACTATAATTAACAAAATAATAATAATTTTAATTACATCAATTATATTATGTTAGTGTGAAAATTCTACCCAACATGGAACTTTTTTCCACTAGAAATTTTTTACATAAATTTAATATACCATAAAACCCTAGATAAAAAATCATAAAATATGGAGGGTTAGGATATGAATCAAATCAAACTACATACTAAAATATAAGGAATCAAATAGAAAAACAACCTTAAACCCCCCACCCCCCACCATATTATTACACAAATACATGTAGGATCTATAATAATAAGGAAAATATAATCAAAAAGAAAGAAAATATAAGGAATAGAGACCAAGAGTGGGTAATCCCAATATTTATAAATTCTTTATAATAATGAAATTATTTAAAAGAAATCACATAGAAGTTAAATAATAACCACAAAAAAATATTCATTTATTACCAAATAATCACCCAATTTAATCAATTATGAAATGAAACCATTGAAAAAACTATAAATCCTAATGGAAACAATATTCTATGAAAATTCGCCTTCACAATATTAGAACCATAACCAAGACCAAAAAGGTATTCTAACAGTGTAACATGAAGAAAACATCTAAAATCCATAACCTAATCAAAAAACTCCCTAAAATTAGTTCAATATGCTCTAATGGATAAAATAAGACCTCAAATCAGAACATTATCCCATTGAAACCAAATTAAAAATATAAATACCAATTTTCAAACCTCCAAAAATAAATGAATATATCAGTTACCCATATACCAACCGTATGGTTTACCATTATACACCTAACATGAACACCATCGTCATGGCATTGAGATCCCAAAATTCAAGATAATAAAAAATACATACATTAATATATAATTTACAACCACCCAAAAAAATATATTTCCAAAAAATCTGTGATAAAAAAATCATCAGGTACCTGAAGATAAAAAAACATGCATTAAAACTAAGAATTACAAAATAAACACCTTCTAGACTTTCCAAAAAGGATCTAAACCAAAAAACACTAATTATGAGAATTTCATAATCATTTATAAATAATTAAATTACTGATAAAATTTAATTTAAAAATATATGAATGAAAATATACCAATGAGATCTAGTGTGAAAAAAAGCATTAGGTCAACCACTCTACTAAGATTTTGGTAATATTAACTAACTATGTTACATGTGCCTCAGAAAAAAAGACCATTTATTTTGTTAAGGCCTTTCTAGGAGGCATATAACACTTACATGAAACAGGAAATTTTTCTGATGCATTTATGAAATATATTAACACACTAATATAAAGTAAAAATATTCAAATCCCTATTTTCCAAAAACATCTACATTCCTTAAAAACCCACCCTTTAAGACGTTTCCTTTGATTTTATATTTTAAAATATAACCTATTTTTACAAAATAATTTCTTTAATTTACAACATAAAACATAATATCATTATAAAAAATCATTATCCATTTAAAAACCTTCAATTTTTTAATTTTAAAACATAAACCTTTAAGATATTTCATGGGAATCAACCATTTTATATCCAAAAATTAATTCCACAAATTCATTTAAAAGTTGAAAATCATTAAGAATACACTAATAATCAATTTAAATATAATATTTTTCAATAAAATATTTAAAAAATTATTCTTCTTAAAATTAAATAACTTTTTCATACAAAACGACTTACAGAATCTCATTTCAAAAAAATATAATTTAAATTATTCAGTGAAACACAAATTCAAAACCAATTTCTAAAAAATAAATTGAAACCTCAACGAAGAAAAGAAAATTCTAAACATAATTATCATTTAAACTAAATTAAATAATTTATCATCACTACATGACTCTATAAATTATCAAAACACTAATCTAAAACCCCATTGGGATAATTTCATAATGAAAGTTGGGATCAAGAACATTTGAAAAGAAGAAACAAGTATGTGAAATTTTTCTCCACACAGGATTGTAAAGCATGCACCAAATATAAAAAAGGCTCGATGATGGTTACACGCCTACTATTATAAGTATTCCCCCAATTTACAAGACCAATCAGGTTAACCATATATCCCTAGTTTATTTGTCTCATTCTTCTATAAGACTAAAAAAATAACACTAAAATCATTGATTCACTCATCAAGTAATAATGTATCATCAAAATACATGACAATCCATCAATTCTTTGAGAAAAGAAACTCAACATCAAGAATCAAATCTGAACCGCCAATAGAAACTCAAGGATCATGTCAAGAAATACTCATGACATGATCATCACACCAAACTCTCAAGTTTTGATGATGATCAAGGTCTTCGTACTACCCAAGAAAACCAAATATTGTTAGAGAGAATGTTATCCTAACATGTTTTACAAGAATCAAAATGGTCCAGCCATGTACATGTGAACCAACCCACCCCATGGAACACTTGTTTTATGTTCCTAATCAACCTAACATGGATTCTAGTATTAGTGAATCGAATCCTAATCATTATTATTTAATTATCTCCAAAAATATAATTAAACCACAAAATGATTTTTCAAAAAATAACAAATTACCAATCCATAAGTTACATTCCCACACTACCAAATTTTAATATCAATAATAATAAATCATTCATACATTGTATTCAACATCAATAAATAAATACATCCAACAAATTAATAAATAAATGAATATTGAATCATCACATAATCTGAAGATTAAACAAATACTATCAAATAAATAATCCAAAAGGAAACTAAAACACCAAGTAAAATTCAAAATAATCAAAATACATATATATTAAATACCCAAAAATACCCATTAAAATCTCTATGATACAACTATCCATTCCTCACATCCCAAACCAACTATCATCAAACAACCCAAATACCCAAACCAAAGAAGACTGAAGCCAAGTGACCAATGTTATGTCTCTTAAAAGTAAACAAAATGAGGTTTTTAACTCCAAAATATTTTGTTATATATATTACAAAAATTTTGTTTTATGTATTTGATATTATTCTATATATACCATAAAATGTTCGAAAAGACTGGGAAATACTACTAGAATATTATTATTAAATGTCATGGTTATTGCCTATATTTTGGATCAGAGGGTATAGATAAAATAATATAAATTATGATAAAATTTTTTTCACATGGAAAGAATTAATCAATTGGATATCAATTGGTAAGAAGTAAAAATAAAATAATTTTAATGTCAGGATCATCTATTTTTATAAAAACATATTTTATGTTCCCAAGGAGTTTTTTTCTTAATAAAATTAAACAAATAACTTTAATTCAATAATTTTAATTCTATTTCTATATAATTATTTCAGTAAAAAAATTAACATTTATTTATTTGTTATTATTATGTAGATAATGATAATAAATTCCATTTTATGATTAAAATTCATTTTTCAAAAATTTATTTTGATTGAGTTTTATGGGATTATTTTAAAAATATTTTTTCTACTTATTAGAAAATAATTTGATAAATTGGTTTAAATATTTTAATTACACATTTACTATTTTGGTAATGATGTAAAATTAATCTTTTTCATAAATAATAATATATATTAATAAAATTCATTACTATTATATTAGTTAAAAATGGTAAGTGAGGGGTTAAATTTATGTGATCAGGGTTAAAATTACTAAAACACATATTAAAATCCAATTGGTTAATATTATTTCGACCCACCTATAATATATCTTTGAATTTGGATTTCATTAGTCTCAACTAAAATTGGATATAATTCTCAACCAAACCCACAGGGGCATGCCGATCCGATGACATGCTGGGGTTACACATTATGCCCACCTCCAACAGGTTAGGTGCTGGAAACTAGAACCGAGTAGGATTATACCTAAAATGGGATGCCTTAGGCTATTTATCTTCATATAAGCACAAAACCATCTCCATTAAACCATTAAAAGATGTATTAATTCTTAAAAATATATAGTTTAAACCACTAATTCAACAAACTCTAGGAAGTGAATCGGATTATAGCATCATAGTAAAAATGTATAAAGTTGAAGAATACATGGCCAACCATAAATAAAGTGCCAAACTGACAAAAAATTGAAAACTGAAAAGATACCAACTTCAAATGTTCATGTCCAACCACAAAACATGTCTAACCAAGAACCATTATGCTCCACCTAAATTCGGTCCCCAATGGGTCATCGTTGATCATTCTATAATATAAAAAATACACGACACATGTTGAAAAAAAACTAAACTAGGGTGAGTATATACATTCCTAGTATACCACCTTAATAAAAAAATGGAGAATAAGAAATATAAATAGTCCACTTAACCAATATAGAATGTAGGTATAGAAATTACAATATAATATGTTCTAAAAATAAACCCAATATTAGTTAAATTGGATCTCTACAAGCCAAGATGAAAGTGAAATAAATGTTTCCCATATAACCAAACATCCGATAATTGTAACACACATAAACAAGTTTAAGAATGCATCGTCGACTATTCATGCATGCAACTAAATTTTATACTTTGGGGTCACACCATTTATCACATTGATCTTCTAGATAAGCATAATTTTTTGCTCTGGATAATATAAAACAAGGTTATACCAACCAAATATCTCCTTTATTAAATAGTTATATATCATTCTTCCAGATTAACTTTCTATTGATACCCTCAGGGTGACTCCTTTTCACATTTACTCTAAAAATAGGAAAGGGAAAGTGAGATCTGGAATAAGTTTTTTGGGATCACAAGTATTCATTCCTAGGAGCTTTGGTGATCTCAGTTTTCAAATATATTGTTTAAAGGAATGGATCGAAATAGTTTTGAAAGAAAAGAGAGAGCCTACAACATTGGGGTGGAATACTAGAGCATCTAGTCTCTAGGACCTGCATTATGCTAACTAATTTCCATATCTTATCACGTACAGAAAAAACTAACCCTCCCTTTATTAACTAACAATGTACAATGCCCATTTTCCTTTCCCTCCTAATATAACCTTATAGAAGTAGATCAGGTTGAACCCTGACTAGAGCAGTCTTAAGATGATAACAGATGATTTAGGAAATATGGCCAGCATGATGGGTGGATGACTCATATAAGACATGGGAAGATATATCCTACTATCCTTTTCTACATCTTTTGGATATGGTGATTCACTACATATTGAATGAAAGGATATTATAACTGGATTTCAATTATGTTGTGGAAGTCACATTGAAATCCTGCAGTGGAAATGTAGTCCAAGATTCTCTATAACATCTTGCATATAAATTGTGGAATTATTTGGACTATCTATTACTAGTTATATAAGTGAAATAGGAACATCACTTGCCTCATGGAGATCCTTCACACCTGTCATGAGTGTACGAATGTTTTGAACTTATTAGAATCAATATCTTCTCATTATGGATTGACTAACTACAACCCCTATCTAGGCTCCTTCTATCAGGATGGTACTGGCATAGTCTGTAGGGATTCTCTCTTCCTATACAACTTTCACTCCATTAGTTTCCTTACTATTTTATTTATTAGCTTTTTTCAACCTTTATTTATTTATATTCAATGATGGTGACTATGATTAAAAGTCATAAAATGTAACTCTATTTGTTTTTAACATGTCTTAGCCACATACATAGAGAAAAACGTAAATTATGGAATAATATCAGTGTTTATTTTTATATTAATAACCTGATTTTCATGAAACAAATTTACTTTCATTTTTTTATTATATAATGGCCTTAATTTCACATGAAACACAGATACATTACTTCTCCATTTAAAAAAATTAAAATAAAAGATTTTAAAACTATTAAATGTTTTATAATTTGAGTCATTTGATGTTAAAAAAGAAATTTATAGGTCTATAGTTCTTATTATTATTGTTTTACTAAATTATAATATAATTCACTTTATTTATTGATATATTTAATGTTAATCTAAATTTGTAATGTCAAAATAGACAATAATAATATTTAATCAATATATTAATTTAATAAAATATTTAAAAAAACATTAAAATATTTAAATAAGACTAAAATTGATATAATGTGGTAAAACATTTCATAGATCTCTATTTATGGCCTAATTTTCTCCTTATAAAATAAAATTTGCAGCGTTTTAATATTGACAAAGGTTTTACCACAGTTTAAATTAAAATTTGAAAACGAATGGTTAAACAAAATTATAATGATAAAAATTATGAAAAATATTTTATAAATTATATTGGCCGATGGTGTGAAAACCCTACATTACCTAATATTTTAATAAATTTCCATTAAGATTCTTTTATGAAAATTAATTTCTTATAATTTATTTTTATTGTAAATTATTAATGTTTACTTAACTTTAGTTTAAGAAGGTAACCTCTACCTGCACTTATTCACACAAAATTGAAACTAAAAGATCAACCAAAATATAAAAATTTTCATTCTTAAATTCTTTATCGCCATTATGGATGTTCTGGTCTTCCAAAATGACCATCCTTAGAGCCCTTTAAAAGAGATCTAAAAGAATTAATTCAAATAAGAGGTAATCGCCTTAGCTGGTAGCTTTCTTTTAAAATCATCATTCCCACATAAATATCTTTTTTATTTTTAATAAAATAATAACATCTTTATATAAAATATTATGAAATTTTATTATTATTATTAAAAATTCTATTATACACCTTCTTTCCAATTAAATGAATATTGAATGTATCGCTCATGTTAACAAATGGCTTACCATCTCCATGGAGTGATAAATATAATTTGTTATCACCATATATAATGGATGGATGTTATGATCAGTTTTGTGTTTATATATTATATTTATGAAATAATTATACTATTTGAAAAATAAATCACATATACCTACTTACCATCCAATCTTCTATGAAACAATAATATCTTTCGTTCGAACGTGTGGACTACCAACTCTATGAAGCGATAAAATTAATTTTTCATTTATATTTTAATTTCATAGGATTTAGGAATATATTGATGAATATATGTTATATATTATATAAAAAATCATATTATGTTTAATTAATATATACCTTTTGGTATTTATATCTATAAAAAACTAACAATAATTTTCATGCGTACAAAATACCTAATATATAATTGAATAGGATAATTCATTCTCTCTATATTAATATAATTTAGTACTACAAGTAAATTTATATATTATATTTGTATCAAGTAAAAATTTCTCAATATTTCATAATAATGATCAATGTAAAGGACCAAAAATACAAAATAAAAAACATACATGAAAAACAATATTGGTATCACCCAAATAATGATTTTTACAATGATGTGATAATAAATTGGTAATAAAAGGATATAAGTAAATCATATGTTATATGATATGTTTAATAAAGGTTATGGAATATATTTAAAATAAGCATATATTTATTATTAAAAAGGAATGATAAAATATGAAGGAAGTCAGACCAGAGGAAAGGGTTTTAATTCATAATCATATCAATATTCAGGGTTTTCTTGTTTAAGTGTCCATTGGGGAATATTTTTCTTCTATATTTGAAGATTCTAAATATTTTTTAAACATGGTAATAAATACTCCCCTATAATTTTTAATTTAATTAATACCCATGTTTCACTCTTTATAAAATTTTTTAAAGGAAAGCGTTTTTCATTTTTTGAACGAGGTACCCGGTGAGTTTTTAATATAGGTATGGAAGGAATTTTTAAAAGAATTATATTGAATAAAAAACGTTTAATTCCTTAATTACTAACGTGTTAATTAAGGATTCCATTATAATTTTCCAAGTTTCCTTTGAAACTGATTTTTTCCTTCATTGGTTTTTTTAAGAAATGATATTAGAATGGAATGGTTATTTTTCACAAGAATTATTCCCCGTGATATTTCAAAATAATATTCTATCTAATATCACATAATTTTATGTCACTTATTCTATAATAGTATATTATTAAAATATAACATACTTATGATTTGTCAATATTTTTTATGTTTATGAAGAAAATATAAAACTTTTATGATACCTATTACATTTTCATTGGATATACTCCGATGAGTTCTTTATTAAACCAATTTAATTTCGATGGTTTTGATAAAATGAATGTTTTATGAATTATTAGACAAAAGATATATGATTTTAATTATATTATTGGTGGTTCATATATCTCTCTCCAATGAATTGGGTAAAAATTGATATCTCATTAGATAAACAAGACTAGAATGGAGAGTGATATGGGTTTTGTAAGGGACTTTTTGTACTATGATAGTCTAGGATATGAACCTTGATTACAAAAATGGTTGTGGGGTGAATATATTACACTAATATCAACATAGAAGTTATTATTTACTAATAAGGATATGATTTTTTATTCTATTTTAATGGAAATATTCTATGTATTATGCCTATGTTATGCTTTAAAGGTTCGTGTTATTTGACTCTATTATGAATCATTTATTTTGATCTATAAAGATTTATTAAATTACCTAAAATTATGATATTTGATATGTAGGGTTTGATTTTATAACATTAAAAACATTTTATTATACTCCTCTTCTCATTTTATGTTTATGTGATTGTTGATATATACATTTTTTACCTATATTGAGAATAAGAGCTCACCATTTTCTTATGTTTCCTTTTCCAATGTTATGAAAATAAGTATTAATTATTATATATCTAACTAGGTATCTGATTATGAATAATTAAATGGGATACTCTGTAAATATTTTATCAACCAATTATTTGTGTTTCAAATTTTCTACTAATACTATAACAAAAATATTCAGGCAAGTATTGAAATGTTATGTAATGAATAATAATATATTTAGATGTAATGTATATGTATTAAATGTATGAGTTGATATAGTTTTTATAAAAGACTATTTTACTTAAATTTTGGAAACTAGTATAAATAAACTTCAGTAAAACCCCTAAGTATATGTCTATGTATATGAGAAAATCATAATGTATTGGTAATGATCAGGAAATAACTAGTATAAATTTAATCATTCATAGAATAATATTTCCCAATATTAAAGTAATATAAATGATTTTTAAAGATTATGTGGTACCCTTACATGAATATTATTTCTTACACTCTGATATATATTTTTATTCAATTGATTGAACTAGAGGAATAAGGTCAATGCTTAATGTGGTGGATAATGCAATGACGGTCCGCTTTAAAACCAATGGTTTTCTGATTAGAAATGTAATTATATCCTTATTATGATCACCCAACATTCTCATGCCATGAATAAAAATGATCTTATAAATTTTAAATGGTTAGAAAAAACATTTTTTTTATTCCATTGTGAGGTAACTTCTACATTCATTTAGGGGGACTATAGATCTGCTAATTTTTTAATAATGGATTAGTACCACTGAAAGGTTATTTCCTACTCTCTAGTGTTTGAAACATGAAAAAATAATTTTTTATTTTCAATTTGTCAGGACAATAAAATCATTGGAATTATATTAAAATGAATATGATAGAACAATATGAATTTAATCTCTACAGTGGGAATAATTTAAAATCATAATTTTTAAAAAATAATATCTCAGTATCTCATTATGAAAATTGAGAAATAATTCATTGAGTTCGCGAAGTAGAATGATGAAAATTTTCATATATATGAGGAAATTTTAAAAATAATTGTGAGGTATTATTCTAGTATTACAATCCAAAATTAACATAAGATTGACTGATTCTCCATTGGTATAAAACCAACTACAAAAGGGGTTTTTTAATAGACTTCAATAGCTATAATGAAAATTTTTCAATGTTCTCTCATGTAGGTGATGGATAAAGGAGTTACACCACAATATCACTATTTAAATAAGAAAATAATATTGGAATTCAAAATAAACTATAGAAATGATTGTAATTAGAATATAAGGCATTCATTTATCTTAAAGTTTGAAAGGAAATAGCGGGAAATTTTCTTAAGAGAACTAGTAATTGTTTCACATATAGAAGGGAAAGTTATCTTCATGTTGAATGTTTAAATGATGGGAAAAGGTTAAAAAATTATTGAAATATAAGGAAATATACATGGAATGAACCACCCAATATCTAGTGCATAAAATATAATGAGTATTTTGATTATACTAACTATTTCAAATAAATGAAGATTAATTATGATTGTTGAAGTTAACAACCACTTAACCCTAATGAAAATTGGATATCTCATGTGATCACTATTTATGATGTGTTTTATGATAATGACATGGTGAAGGGTAGACATAAAATCCACTATAGAATTTTGAATGCCTTGTTTCATTATAGATATACCCTCTCTTTAATATCAAAATACATTTCTAAGGTTATCATAGTACCCCCTAAAAATGTTAGATGTTGAGTAAGCCATAAAACACCTAATGGTACGATTATCACACCCCAAGTATATGATTCTTATTCTTTGGAAGTTTTTTTAGATATGTTTTATTAAAATATTATCATTATTCCACATGTTTAATTTGATGTATTTTTTTCCATGGATTGGATTTCATTACATAAATCTCTAATAATTGTTTTGGGAAGGGATTATGCATTTGATAATCTGAACAAACCTTTGATTCTCTATAAGTGTGATCAATAAATTAAAGTATGATAGAAATTATATATATCGTATGGGTCAAGATTTATATTTAAAAGGGGAATTTATCATAAATGGTTGTAGAGAAACACATCTTTGAAAAAAATTCTTAGGGTTAGGTATTTTATTGATGTATTTCTATAAGAATTGAATAAAACTCTATAAAATAATGATGTTGAGTTTTAAATAAATCTCTTTCAAGGTGCTACATATATTTCCATTTCTCCATATATAATGGAATCAATTAAGTTTCAAAAATTAAATAGATAACTCCATGAGAATCAAAAAAATGGATTCTTTAAAAAAAATCGTACCTTAGGGTTCACAAATTTTTTTTAAGAATAAATATAGATTAATTAAACCCCGAATTTATTGTAATTGACTTGAAAATATCACAATCAAGAACTATAATCCTCTACCCTATATTTATGACATCTTTGATCAACTGTATAGAGTTCATTAAATTTCAAAGAATAAAATTTTTTGAATCATCAAGTGCGGTTCGATAAATGGGATATCTCTAAGAAAACATTCCATTCAAGTTATAGACATTATTAATTTATATTAATTCCATTTGGTCTTAAAAATTATTGTGTTATGATCATTCATTTTATTAGTTAAGTCTCTATTTATTGCTTTTATACATTTTTGGTAGCCATTATACATGATATTATTATATATTCAGGTATAAAAATATCATGAAGCTTACATGATTATTTTTCTAAATACTATAAGGAATGATACTATTTTTTATAAATTTACCAAAATTGAATTTTGGATTCAAAAATTCTCATTCATAGGTCATATAATTTCATGTGGAAGTATATCAGTGGGCACTAAAAAGACTGAAGTTATTGATCATTGGCCCCGAACAACCACTGTGATTTATATCCATAGTTTTCATGGGGTGTATAGATATTATCAGTTCCATTTATAGTAAATAAAAATTCTATATAATCCACTCACCAAGTTAACTTGGAAGGTATCCAAGTTATTTTGTATGGATGAATGTGGGGAATTTTTTAGGAACTAATAATAACACTACTCAACACACCTCTGTTTACACTACCGAATAATAGAGAATGGTAATATATATTACTGCATAAGACATGGTATTAAGATTTGTACTCGGGAACAATGATATTTTTATTTCTTATGCCTCGTGACAATTGATGTTTCATGAGAATAATTTCCTAACACAAATTTTAGATCCAATTTTGGATATTTTTATATTAAAGTCATACATGCATTATTTTTATGGTGAAATTGTGACATATATATGGATCATAAATTTATGAAGTGTATCATAACACTGAAATAGTTAAATATGTTCTAGATATTTTGGTTTTAATTCATCAATGATTTAGACTACTCAATACATTACCACCCTAGGAATGAAAACATGGTGGAAGATACTATAATTCAAAAGGATAATGATAGCATATCTATGATGAAGATCCTAAAAGATATAGTATTTTGGTAATGAAAATTATTAAACCTGAAATATTAAAGGAATGAGAGTGATATTTTCATTCTTAAATAGGTGTCCAACCATCTATCTATATAATGATTATAGAGGAACTGTTGGAAGTTGTAGATCTGAAGAAAAAACTGAGAAATATTTCTGAGTTCAACCATGATTGTGAAAAAATAATATGGTTTAGGAACAATGTATGTGTCCTATCATAACCAAATTTTAAAGTGGTTCAATTGGATACTGTTCATACTTATTCATTATCTATTCTTCCAAGATGTATAAATATTTATAGATATCTGAAAGAGTGCTTCTTATGGGATAGAATAATGAGATATTTTTCAATGTTTGTATATCAATTCTTAGTATTTCAAATTTTTAAATCAATGAAATATAATTCAAAAGTTATGTTCAACCTTTTACCAAACTAGTATAAAAATTGAAATTTAATACAATATATTATGTAGTTGGAATACACATAACATGTAAAATACATTGTGATATATGGTTTGTAGTCGACCAACATATTTTTTCACCGCATTCAATTTCCAATAGAAAATATTTCAAAAAAATTAAATAAACTCGACTATACATTATATATGTGGTATGATATCATTGTTTAGAACAATAAATTATATTTGATAAATATTAGATACTTTCCTTAATGTTTTAGATAAGTCTTTAGAAGGATCTAGATTCTATTTTATGTTTCATCACTACTTATCAACTTTATATAGATGGTTAGTTTGATAAAAAAATTAAAAAAACTATCAGATAATTGAGATATTTCAATATGAATTTTTTAGTGTTTGGGATAAAGACCTACATTTAGATGAATTTTTACAAACAATATCTTCCACTCTATCATTAATATGTCTATTTATGAATCCCTCTATGTGAAGAAGTAAATAACCCCAGCATGCTAGAATGATGTTTGAGAATGAAATATATTGGGACCAAATCAATATTATTAAATGTCATATAAGGTATGATTCATTCAATATAACATAACATAATATCAGAGACGGAAAAACACATATGCTAGAAATCACTGGAAATATAGGGGGTTTAATGTTGGTGACATGGTTGTAGTGTGAATATCTTTTTGGTAGAGGGTGATGAGCATTTGAATGAAACAAAAACATTTTCCTATGAGTTATAGTCTTTTAAAATTTATATATCATAACAATAGGGTATCCTATCTATACCTTCTTCAACCCAACCTTTATCATGTTCATGGTTTGTTCTATGTATCTCACCAGAGGAAGTTAATACCTAATTATTCACATATAGTGAACTCAAAATTCATACAAACAGAGTAAGGTATTTCTTATAAATAATAAATTTTTTAGATTCTATATCATAGAGAGAAGGTGTTATTAAAAAATACCACTCACCTAGACAACGTTTTGTGGAAAAATCATCGATTTAATGAACCTGTGTTGGAACCAGAGGATGTGATGAGATAGAACTATTTTAATTTTTTAACACTATAGAGATTAATTTAAAGGGAGAAATAATTTTATAGGAGAGTATAATGTAATACCCTTATATTTAAATGAAACATTTCTCTTTAAATTGTTTTATTTCTTCGATGGATTGTGTTACACAAAAAAAATAAGTTTAGATGAACAACGTAATGTTATTAAAATAATATGTTTACATTATTTGCTATTCATTGGATTGGATGGTCTTAATATAACTAAATAAATTATCAAAATTATATTGTATACACATTAATAATATGAATATATCTGTTACCAATTGATTATAATTTTTTTAAAATGAAAAAAGCGTTGTTTTCGGAAAATTTGTGTGTATACATGAAATGTATTTTAATAATAATTTAAATTAATTACTATTGGTGAATGATTTTAATTAATTAAATAATTTTTACATGATCGTATCTTCTATGAAATCAAAAAACCAAGCCATAGAATAGGAATAAATCATATTTTATGATCAAAAATGTATTTTTTTTAAACAATTTTCCTAAATTATGCATATTTAACGTAATATTAATTTCTTATATTTATATGTATTGGATTATATTAAATTAATAAAATTTTAATAATTATTATGAATAAAATGTTTAACTAGACACCTTTTATTTTTTGTTAATATGAATAGTAACTATGGTAAAATTTATCAACTTCATAATGAGTAAATCATGTTAATTTGGATTAAAAATAAGTGATAAGGCCATATTGTTTAAATACTATATATTATTGGATGAAGTTAATTCGACCCTTAACAAATTATGTTCTATGTTTTCTTGCTTAATTGACACTTTACCTTGAAAATGGATTATATATAATTTAAATGAATGAATGTTACAAAATGTCATAATAATTTTTTTAACAAGTATTGTGTGTCCATGTGGGGACCAAAATTTGATTTTAATGAATATAAGGGATTATTGTTATATTAATGAAAATAAATTTTTTTATAAATTAATATTCATTTTTTAATAATTATATAATGACCTTAAATTCTTATAAACCTCCTATGCGGTATTTCTCCAACAAATAAAAATATATAATTAATGATATAAAAAACATTAGAAGAGATAATTTTTTTGGGATAATGTGATACATGGATTTTATATATATAGTACTTATTATGTTGTTTTTAGAGAAATATATTTGAATTCCCCCTTTTTCATGATGTATTTACAGTAAAATTTCATGAATAGTGTCAAAATTGAAAAAAAAACAAATATTTATCAAAATAATATATTATTAAAATACATAACAATAAAAAACATATGCAAGCCAAGGATGATATTATGTGGTTTAAATTTTAAAAAACAAGAAAATTATGGGATAATTACTCACCTTATATGTAAAATTTAGGACCCTTTAATATTGAAAATTTTGTTATTGTAGTTATGATTAAAATTAGATATCTATTGAAAATTCAAAATGATATGATTTTAAATTAGACAAAATATTTTTTAAATTATATTTTTTTTATTACATCTCTATCGTAACATATCATTGAATCCATTACAATTTGGAGGCAAATTATTTGACAATGAATTAATTATAATTCAATCTTCTAAAAAATCCCAAAATTGCACCTCAGATCAATTATTTAAAAGAACTTACTCCCTAAATTCATTAGACCACATTGGAACTTCTATTATAACCAAACTAAGAAAATATCCATCCTTGACTTACCTAGACACATTCAATAGGAACTGGGCTTCCAAAAATAGACATCATATAGCCCATTAGAGGTGATCTAAATGATTCATTTCAAAGAAGAGGTAATTGCCATAACAGATCTCTTTCTTTATTACTCTTTTTTACCACTTGAACATATTTGGTATTTATCATAAAATAATAAGTATATTATCCTAAATAATTTTAAATATTATTATTATTATGAAAACTAAGTTATAACCCTTATTTCACATCACACGAGAAATGAACATATATATTTTGTGTACTTACGCCTTACGATCTCAACCTAGCGATACAATTAATTTTTCATCAATATATTTTATGGATGGGTACTATGTTGTGTTTAATTTTTGTATACTATGTTTATCATATAATTATAATTCTATGATTAAAATTTTATATCTACCTAATTACCATTCAATCTTCGAGAAAACAATAATTTCATTCATGTGTACGTGTGGACTAACCCCACCATGAAGTGATGTCATTCGTTGTTTATTTATATTTTTCTTGAAGGGAAATCTAGAAGATTTTAATAAATAATTATTCTATATATTTTATAATAATTACAATATAATAGAGTATTATTACTTATTATTACTTCATTACTTTAATTAAAAAAATTAAAAACAACATTCTGGCATATGTAGGACATAACATCTCCATGAACAATAGAATTGATTTTTTATCTATAAAATGGATGGCTTATAGAAAATAAATTTTTATATTATTTCTATATCATGGTTAAAATTCGGAATATTTTTTAATCATGATACATTTAATAGGAATGATATTATAAAATTAAAAATAACATGAAAAATAGAGCAGTTATACCCCGAAATGGAATTTTAAAAAAGAATTGTTTATTAACAAGTAATAAAATTAATTATGTAAATGATAAATTATTTGATATATATATATAGGTATTGTTTTCTAAAAATTTATAATAACAATATATTTATAATATAAATTTTTAGATAGTATTTTATGTAATCTTTGACAAATATGATTATCTGGGGATTGACCCATTTCTACAATGATATCCTTGGCAATAATCCTTCACTACTAAGGAAATTATTTTCTTTGATTATGCGTATTACACAATTAAATGTCTCATACCTATGTTATGATATTCTGGTTCAGGTAATTGGATTCACCTTGGATTTGTTTCCTATGAACTACCATGTTTTATGTGATGTCTTAAGATTATGATATTTAACATTAAGGGTATGGTAATCAAACATTAATATCATATTCTTATACCTATATTCTTATGTTATGACTATATGTTTATTGATATCTCCCCTTTTACCCTTAATAAAAAACATAGATCACCCTTTTTCTATGTATTTTTTCCCCATGATATAAATAAAGGAATTGGGTTCTGATATATTTATAAAGGGTGATAATTATGAACGATTCATTGGAAGACAATTTAGATATTTTATTAATGAGTTTTTTATATTTACCTGTTTTATAATGAAACTTGACATAAATTATCATGTCATGAATAAATATTTAATCAAATTAATATTCATCTATTATTATTTAATATCTATATATTTAAACTATGGTCCATTACAAGAATTTCATGTGGTAGTCTCACACATTGTGTGATATTTAATTCCATAAAAACTCTTATTTGTCACATCAAGGGGGAAAAACTATATGTGTCATTTTAAAATAAATTTCATTTATTTAAAGAGTTTCTAGAAACTAAATATCCTTTTTATGGACACTATAACCTATTATTCCATTGCATATCTGACGATTTTACTATCTAGTACCTTATGAAATCAAATGGGGATCCTCCCATTAAAAATTATCAGCCTTTGGAGGTTAAAATTTAAAAGTTTTTTCAACCATGAGGATATATTTTTTCCTCTCATTACTGAATGGGGGTCCCGATACATGATTCCATCTCCTGCATCCGACAACACACCTCGATGCATTTTCAAAACACCAATCCTCCAATATAACATAAAACCAACATAAATCAAGTGGTTCGATCAAACTCAAATCTAGTTCGACAATGTCGAATCATAAACCCCATTTCCCAATGAAGAAGAATGGGAATAATAGTGGTGGTAAAGAATAATAATTTGGTGAAAACATCATCATCCATCTCTAGAATTCTATAAATCACCGAAATCCATCTTCAAAACACCAATGCTATTTTATAAAAAAAAACCACCATGAATCCAATGGTTTAATCAAACTCAAATCATTATATCAATGTCAAATCATCAACACCATGGTCCAATGAAGAAGAACATGGAGAATGTAGGTGGGAAAGATTAATAATTTTTTGTAAGTATAATTATCCAATGGTATTCAAAATGAAAATCATCATGTTTGGAAATAGGGATGATATTATGTTAACAGAAGATAACATTTATCTTTTCTATAACAATATTCAAAATATGGCTCATATAGAGAAGATAAAATTACAATAAAAAAATTAGACATAAATCCTATCTTACCAAATAATTAATTGGGTAGTAATCCATAAAAAATGAGCCCAAATTTGATATTGGATTGATAACTTATAAATAATTTGGTTGTTTCATTGTCATTTCTTATATATAGGATCCTTGTTGGCGAAGGAAATACCTTTGAAAATGATTTGTTCACCTTTCTCTCTTTTTATTCATCAATATCTCTCTTCTAGGAATCCTATCAAATCCCAAGGTTATTGGGATAACCCATGATATTTTCCATAATAATGTTAAAAAGGGAGAGTAATAGAGTTTGTAAAGTTAAATAAATAAAATAAATAATTTCTTTGTTTTACGTAATTCACCCATCAACTGATTCCTTCATACAAGCATCTGATGCTGACCAAAATTATATCACCCCGATGGTAAACCCCAAGTTCTATAAAACAAGATGGTCTTGGATTTCTCATCCAAGGTATCCCTTAATGGGAAAACATCTATAGTGAAAATATGCATGCAAATTATTCAATATATATTAATATTTTTAATATATTAATTCAGTGGTCATGGGACTCTAAAACATAGTATCGACTCTGCAAAAAAATCTAGATATATAAAATGAAGATTCAAATTATAAAACTAACAAATCTATGGTAATCACATTGTCACCTCCATCAATTATTTTCACCATGAATAGAACATGTTACCCAAAAAGTGTAGGTAGTAAGCCTGCATCTAGAACACACATTCCAAGGATGTGTCATTCCCGATCAAATACTAGAAGAACACAAGAAATATAAGAATGACATTTCCATGTCTATCCTCTCCAACCAGTCCTCAATCACCATCAGGATACTCTGAAATGGTGTCGTGATCCTTGATTTCTATCTATCTCTATTCAATAATGTGTATTTGTTCATACACATATCGCCTCATCTATGATATAAAGATCATGATGTGTAATTGGTACCACTGAGGTGGTATAGGAAAGTGTTAATTAACCTCTCATGCCATCCCTAGGATCTAAAATTGACCAATAAACTTCTGTGACAGTTTTCATCCCATGAAAAAATATTAATCCTCAATATGGGTGGAAAATCAAGAAAATCATGGTCTTACTACTCATACTCCAAAGGCATGGGACATAGGTTCAGATAATATTTATATTAGCTGTAGGTTTCCCTAATACACTCATGGATCACCTTAACCTTTTCTAACACAACATCCATCATCTCTAGCTAAAAATAAATATCTTTCCCTTTTTAGAAAAATACAGGGGTGACCAATAAGGTCTCAAGTACAGTAAAATGAATTGTTCTATAAATATTATCGACTGTTATTTATTCTTATAAGATGCCTCAACTAATTAAAAGTGCTCCTCCAATATCTGGTCAATGTCCAACTAACAATCTCTTATCTTATCCTTATAAACCTCAATAAGAGGTTCCTTTAAACCCGTTGAACATTCATACATGTGGAACATTGAGAGAAAAACTCAACAAAGATCTTCACCATTCTGTACCACCATAACTATTGCATAAGTTCATTAAACAACTTTTCTAAACCTTAGTAATCAACCAAACATGATGTAAGAATATCCCTAAGCACCTTTTCTTGCAATTTAAAAAAATACCTTCATTCCATAGAAAAGGATAAAGTACAAACTATATTAAAAATCCTTCATGCAGATATCTTAAGGATATCTCATCATGTATAAAATCATATTCGGTGACTCCAAAAATATAATATTTAAAAAACTATTGATGTAGTGGAGTCACCACCATCAAATGAAGATAATTTTCTCCCCTCACATCCACTAAGTTCATCAATAATGAATAAAAATACTCAGATCCCTCCTCCACTATGTTATAAATTGGATTTATTATTATGGGGATGTTCCAACATATTTTCATTTCCAAGATTATTGAATATATCAATCCCATAGAATTCAATGAAATTTGGCCAATGATTTTTTCTTAAATTTATACCTCTCTGTGTGAACACATAATTGAGACTCTGGGGGTATGGGTAAATAATGAAATTATCATCGAGAATATAGTGCCTTAACATATTCATAGTGAATGCTGCTGTTAGAAACTCTAGGTAGTGGTCCGTGTAATACTTCTTATGGTTTCTCGACTACCTTGATCCATAACGAGTCACTACCTTCCTATGTGTCAATATTTATTCAACCCATCTCTAGTGGCATTATAGAAAACCATATAGTCAAATCCCTCCCTAGTAGTCTCAACATATGAATATGGGTCAACCTTAGTCTCATCTCATCAAAGTAACCCTTACACTACTTGGTTCTATTGAATATATTCCTTATCATTTCCTAGGTGGTAAATAGAGATGAAATATTGAAAAAAGTATCCAATGGACCTCTAATATTACCCTTACAACCAATTAAAAATATACACATAAAACATCATCTTGGGTGCTTCTAAAGAAATAACTGCATCAATATACATAGTTTCTACAACTACAACGTGCTCAGAGATGAAATTATTCTAAAAGTTAACCTTGAAGATCCAAAATTTATAGTTTAAGAAATTATTGTATAGCTAGTTCTCGTGTATTAAGTCTAGGTACAACCTCAAATAATCTATATAATCCCCCAATGATTTAGTTTATAAGATAATTTCATCAATTTATATAACTATGATTCAATCCAATTATGGTATAAAGATTAATTTCATAATAGACATGAACAAAGAAGGGGAATTAATCATTCCAAATGGAATTACGATGATCTCAATGTGTCTTTAGAGTCATAGAAATTCTGTCTTCGAAACATTAACTTCAAAATCCATCAACTGATGGTATCTATACATGAAATCAATTTTTTTAAATAACTCTAAACTTCGAATAGGTCAATATGGTCATCGGTCCTCATTATGAAGTACTTCTTCAAGATCGTTACCTGATTATGGTAATGATAATCAATATAAAGACTCCAAATCCCGTACACCTTATTCATGAAAAAAAATGTATATGACATTGAGGACACACTATGTTTGAAAAATGTTTTCTCATGATCATCATAAAACTCTATCCTCAGCTCCTAGTGCTCATTAAATCCCATTTTCTATAGCGCATAAGCTACATGGGATGTTGTGAGGTTCAAGTCAACAAAAAATTCAAATGCCCTCCCACTTGGACATACTAAAAAAAGGACACATTTAAATTAAGGAAATATCACATAAGAAGAAATCCTAAAGAATAGTACATTCACACTACCAAAATTGAATTGTGAACATTAAATATTAAGCATTATGATTCTTTATAAGTGAATTTTCATAAATAATACATGCTAAAATCTATCAATCTAAATTAAGGGATGGGGAATATAAGGAGTGGAATGAACCTTTGAAAAATATGGAAGATAAATCATAGGTTATTACATTTATAAAACTGAAACTACCAAGTCAAAAGCTCATACTACACGAAACCATTCTCCCACTTCCCACTAGTTACCCATAAAAAATGTTTTAAAAAATAACCTGACACATTCATAGAGACAACAATATACTAATCAAAAGAACACATATTGGAGTGGGAATAATCAATCTTTATTTTATCTTTATTATTGTATCCCATATCAATAATACAGGGATACCAAAAATTGAATAATAAAAATAATATATTGGTTAATAAAAAGGGAAAAAGGTTAAAATATACAAATAATACCTCAAAATATATCCAGAGTCCCTTGATTAGAAGCATTTTCTCCCTTTCCTCCATCTCAATCATGATGGGCCGATAAGTCTAAAGCATAATCACCTTTCCCATAACATTCATAACATCACCAATTATCATATCATCTGAATCTTTTTTAACTCATCAGAGTTAACAAACATTCATGATGAATGAGTGCACCACACTCTTGCTACATTGTTGATAACCACATATAACTTCATTAATGAGTATTCCTATTATACAAATACCCTAGAAACTATGTCCCTTTAGAATTTTTAAATGTCTCTTCTTTCTGATACCCATTCCCAAATCTAGTTCCCCAATTATTCCATCATAAGAAGCTCTCCATAGCCCGATTATGTTCTGGAAACTCCAGAAACCTATCTGGTGGTCTTCTCGTGTAAAACCCTGAGTTTTTTGGAATTTATTTTTTTAAATAAAAAAATTATTTTATATCTTCTACTATATGTAACACCAATTTAAAATTGTTCTATACACAACATTGGCATATATTGGGTTATAAATGACATTGAGTTTAAGAAAAATCATGATATAGTATTAATCTTTTTATTTAAAAGCTCTCGTTATAACCACACAAAAAAATTAGAGAAATGAATTATAAAAACTAGTTTTAAAATATTATTTAATATGTTTTTACATTAATAAAAATAATGATAAGAAATTACTTAGTTTTCATTAAATTAGTTAAATGATTTGAAAATAATTTTTCTCAATGAAAATGTAAATTTTTTATTACTTTTTTTGAATAATAATAAAATTAATTTATGTATAATTTTGAAATTCAATTTAATAAAGTAATTTTTTAATGTAATCATTTAACAATTTTATTTGGTTGAATTTTTGGGTTTTTCCTAAAAAGAATCATTTTTTAATAGTGAAGAATTATGAATTCTAATTTAAATGACCAATTCGATTAATTTATTTATAAAGATAAATTATATTTAAAAATTGTTTTAATTTAAAACAATAGTTCAATTATACAAACATTATTCCAATTTTTATCATTTTAATCAATTTCATGTTGAATTTTAATATAAAACATTTAAAACTTTTGAACACTTCCTCTTTCAAAACCTCCATTGTCGTCGCATCTATATGATAGATTTAAATTAAAATTTGACATTAATGTGAATTTAATTTGTGAATTTTTTCCATATTTTGAATTAAAATAAAATATATTATATAATAAGGTCAAAATATGTTTTTACTAAAAGGAATCGTAAATACATTATAAATTATTTACAGCGATTATGCTAAAAATGGATTTATTAGGGAGTTAAACTAAGAAGATGTATATTGAAATGAATTATAAAATTGTTTAAAAATATATTTTATGCACTAATGTAGAATTGTTTAGGTAAATGGATCTAATTAGATCGATTTTCGATTCTTTTATCCTGAAACAAATGTGGGAACATGTTATCTTTTCATATAATTAAATGTGCTCCACTCACCTCATTTATATAATCCACTAACCATCCTCCATTATTCACTAATTATAACTAATTTGGTTCAACCCAGACCTTCATAAGTCACATTTAAAATATCCACCTCCCATCCTAGTTTCCATTTTTTTATGTAAATCTAACATTAGAAGGCTTTTGGTGGAAGCATATGGCTGATATATGAATAAGAGTTAACATTCATTATTGAGGGGTTTTGTTTTATTTAATCCTCCACCTACAACAATTATTATCAAACGATCATGATCTAATAACCATAATAAATTTCATATTTTATTTTTGTTTTATTTCAATGCCTACAACCATCTTTACTTCCCTTAAATATGTTACGAATTCATTATTCATGTGTACAAAGGACAACTCTATCGCGAACTAATGTCATTCCTTTTTTCATTTCCACCAATCATGATTAGAAATAATTATAGATTTATTGATTATATATGATATTTATAATATTACAATGATTATATAATTAATATATATCAATACCTTCTAACGTTCCATTTTTTGTGAAAATGGTAACATCGCTCGTGTGTACGACGGACTATAGCCTCGAGAAGGGATGTGATTATTTCACACATTACATGGGAGGTAATAATTACAGTTTTAATGACTAAAATTAGAAATATTAAATGAAAAATATTCTGAAATTATAATATATTAATTACATTTCATTAATTCAATTTTAAGAGAAAGTAGAAACAATTTTCATTCATACATACGATATACCGTCTCCATAAATTATATATTCCATTTCATATCCCATTCATTTAGGGGTTAATATATATACTTTTATAAAGGATGTATATTATAATTATATCATGAATAAAATTTTGGATGTTATTTAATCATTATAAAATAAAAAACAAATCATCTAAGAAAAATAAATTTATTATTACCTAAAAGTTAACATTAACATGGAATTGTTAAAATACAGGCAATAAATGGTTATAAGTAAATTGTATATGGTATCGTATATCTATATATATATATATTAATGGTTATATAATTGATGAATGATAATCTTATATTAATTATACATGTGGTTTTGACATCAATGAATGAAGTCAAGACTTATGGTAGGGATATTCATCTCACTTTTTACTTCTTCTTTACACAAGCCATATTCACCACTTGTTTCATTTATGTGGTGTGTATAATTTTTATAAATTTATTTTATGATGATTATCCTATAAATATTTTTATTTACATCTCCTTTTAATTATATCTCATTAATTTGGAATATAGATGAAAAGTTACCTAAGATATAAGAGATCTATGACTCAATTTTCCTTCTTTGATACATATGTTATGTTATAAACCAATCTTTATATAATAGGATTATATAAAAATAATTTTGGATGAAATATAATGAATTTAATTATAGTTATATTAGGATTATATACTATTATGTTTTCAAAAACAAACTCTTTGGATAAGTCTCTCCTGAAATACATGAAATTCATTATCCTATAGTTATTCCATGAGAACACATGTTTTCCATTAACATTCCTCTCTTTATGTACTCTAGAGTTCAAAAATTAATGTTTTAAATAAAAATAATCCTTTTGGTCAAATGCCATTTTTATTGCAATTCCATGTCTTATAAAACAATATTTTCAAAATATTTTATGTTTTTTAATGTTCTTTCAAATCATAAAACATATTTTACTAGAAAAATCGTATGTGGGTTTTAAAGATTCCTTTAATGATTTTGAAGGTTATATTCTTACAGAGGGGTTTTCTAAATTTTTTATGTTTTAAAAAAATGTTTTTTTCAAAGTGGAAAGGATTTTTACCTCATTAGATTTTATTAAATTATTTTTAAATATTACTTTATATGTTTTCAATGTTATTTTCAATGAAAAGGATTTACAAAATAATTTCTTTTTGAATAAGTATTTTTCAATGAAAAATTATTTTCCTCAGGAAACATTCCATGTGATTTATAATTCTATATTATTCTCCATCTATGTTTACATCCATTGATGTAACATATTCCTTTCAAGAGATACGAACCAATTATTCCATTCCTATTCTTTCTTGGGATGGATTATGATTACAATATTTTTATGAGACCCATTTCTCTACCATGGATTAAAATTTGATAAATCTTTTATGAAACCAAATTACAAATCCTTGGTTTCTTATATGAGTAAATTATGAAACAATTATGAACCCTATATCTTTTTTATCAATTATTATACCAAGAATGTTTTATGAAATTAATTTCATTTCATGGGGTATAATATGAGTAATTTTTTATGCTATTCTGGAACACATAAGTCTAATTTTCATTATGTGATAGGTGGGGCCTATATCTCCCACAGACGTATTGGATACTGATTTATGTATTATGAGATAAAATGGTGAAAGAGAGGTTATCCCAAGACTTAAAAAAGTTATATATGAGGTCGTCCCAAGCCTAAAGCTAGAACATGGTTGGTTATCCCGAGCCTAACATCTTATGAATATCTTGACAGGTATCCTTGTTATATGATTTTCAATTCATATGTGTATTTCACAATTCCCTATATTATTTAAATTTTATTCTCTCATGGATCATGTTCTTTTGATTCCTTATTTTTAATGTCTTATGAACTTCTAATTTTTATTCAATGGCTCATGATAATGATCATTGATATGGAGGGTATGAGTTTAAAAAGTTGTGCTCATGTTCTCAAATTGTTATGTTCATGTTATGCTTATATATGTCTAGTAATTAAAATTAATGAGATTATGAGCTCACCCATTCTTATGTTTCATTTTCCCTTTCCATAAATAATGGTTTTAAATTGGGTATATCAATGATGAATAGTTAATTGGAAGATACATGGGAGAGGCGTTGAAGATATTTCAAGAATTAATAATATTGTGTACCTAGTCTCCAATGACACTAAAATATTAGATTCCTAAACTGTGTGTTTGTTTAATGTATTTAGTATTCATCTAAAAATGTGTAATATCTATATATTAATAGACTAGGTCACTATTATTGGTATTAGAGTATAGTCTTAGTTATCCTTTGGATCTTGGATGATAAAACACTATTTAGATTCCTATGGAAATTTCAAAGGGTAATTATAAGGATTTATAAATTAATAGAAAAATATCTATGAATTTTGATAAATGATAGATTGAGGGTTTTCCAATTAATTATCTCCTTTTTTGGATACTAAATGTCTAAAAACCCAGGGCACAAAGGTGACTAGGGGTAATAAATCAATATGGATGTATTGAGATAGACATGATTGTCACCTATTTCATGACAACAAGACGTTATTCACACCTGGTTTGACACTCTTGGGGAATAAAATTTAAAATTCACAACTATTTACCATACATCATAGAGGATTTAAATAAATTATGACTATGAATGACATTGGATAAACCTGTGGTGTCGTAGTTTAAAAAAATTAATTATTTGGATAGTCTATAACTAATTTGCATTATTATGTAGTTCTCCAATATGATTTGTTTTTCTCATCGTGTGCTTTTGTGCTTTACTAAGTAACTAGAACTAGAAGAAATTGAGTTATAATTGAATCTTTTAGACAATTTTGACAATGTGAAAAAAATTGGATGATGACTTGTGTGAAAGATATTGTGATTTTTCATAATCATACATCCTATTATATGACTCACAACATGAACATTTGTGATATTGTTAATTCTTGAAATAAGATTATGATGAACCTTTAGGAATTTCCATGTTGTAATGAACACATAGGTAAGACAATTCAGCTTCATACATCTCCAGAAGGTGATAAGAGGAACCTAGAAGAATATCTCAAATAGAGGGGAAGATGTTATCAATGTGGAAAATAAGTTCATAGATTAAATTTTGTTAAGTAGTTCAATTTATTATATATATAGAACATAATAATTTTCAATCTCAAGGACCAAACACACAAATTAACCTCTAAATCAAGGAATTTCTTATTCTAAATCAACCATTGGAGTGTAATATTAATATAAGAGCTATGGATTCCGTCATAGGTATATAATTTTGAGATTTATCGTGAGTTTAATGAAATATAAACCCCTCATTAGGTTTTATTTGGTAAGATATTATCAGGATTAAGTGTATTTTGGGATACATTTATGGGAATACAACCCTTTTATTTTCAAGAGTATTTCCATTTTCTAGAAATATTATTAAATTTATTCATAACATTTAGTCTCTTATTGCCTTTTATGTTAAACTAATAAAGCATATAAAATCAAAAATAATCACTCAATGTATTCTTATATATAATATCCACAAAGGCCATGTCGGGCAATCATGAATTATACCAAAAAGGGTTTAATAAAATATATAGAATTTCAATGCTTCCAATCGAGACCCTAGAGAATCATGATCAAAACTCCATAAAAACATTTATGGATTCCAACGAGTATATCAATAGATCACTTTATATAAGTACCAATCCTTAAACATTACTTAATCTTGGGTTATTTCAAGAATTTACATTTAGGATCTTTTCAGGTTTAGAGATTTAGAGAATTATATCATAAATCATGAATTACATTCCACATTTAAACAAGGTGGTCACATCAAAGATAGTATTCATTTTCTTCCACCAAAGAAAATGTATTTAAAATAAAATATGGTTTTTTTCTTGAAACTTCCTCTACATTATCATCACATCCTATACTTTTTCCCTTGACCTATGAAAAACATTTCAAAAACATGGGATGAGCATAAAAACTCACTAAGGGATATAAAAATACGGAAAGAAAACATTAGTCCATGTATACAATAGATTAAAAGAAATCATACTTTACTCATAAAACATAAGAACTTTAACATACCTCATGAAATCATAATATTTATTAATAACTCATAGAAATAATAAGACATAAAGGTAACTTGAGGCATTCATAACATTCTTATGTTGGGAGTAACCCCTATGGTTACGCTTGGAATACACATCAAAGTATATTCCCTAAATATCTTAGGATAAACCTTAGCGTTTAAATCCTTCACATTACCCAATTCATTGGAGAGCTATCTTGGGCTCACCCGCCCTTAGTTTATCACAGAACCACCTGAATTTATAAACAATTCCCACGAACCATAACATAATAGTATCACATAAAACATGCATAAAAGAAACATAAAATTTCCACATTTCAATCACAAGATATCAATACAACACATTGATATAATCAAAACATTATCAAAACAATTTCCAATACCAAAATAAAAGAAAACTAAAACATGGTATTTATTTTCCATTTAAAAAAAGTTATGGCTTGTAGTGGAAGCCGAAACTCAAATAATGGTCATGGCGGTGGAGAAGTCGTTGTCGCCGCATACGTAAGACAAAAACATTCATTTTGTCATTTAGTAAAACGTTTCATGTAAAAATATTCCTTTTTAATGAAATTATAATTCAAAAGGGTTTAATATACATCTAATAAAAGAAGGTCGTATATAAATTGAATTATGCCTCAACAATAGGAGATCGAGACGAAGTCCCTTACCTGAAGTCCGACCGATTCTCATTCATTCTTTATTTTCCTGAATAATAAACGTAGTTCAATTTATAATTTCTTAAGGACTTACATTTATGTTTATTATTCAATTCATATCAGATATTATCATGTTATAATAATTAGTTAATTATGTGAGTTCATATCATACGTTTTGTCGATGTTCGGTACATGAGTCAAAAATGAACTTGTTTGAAAACAATTGCACATGTATTTATAAGTACATCATCTCCAGAACGGTATTAATGATTTATATATCATATATATCCTGTATATATTCATTTTATACTATTCCAATACATTTCGAGATAAAAAAATGAAATGCACCGTTCATGGAGACGGTAGGTCGTACGTACGCATGAACGCTACATTCATTTCTTTGTCATATTAAAGGAATTAAAACTAAATGAGACATACATATATATATATAATTATTAAAATATAATATATATCTTATATACGTAATAAAATTTCATTAATTACATCATTTATAAATTCCATGTTTGGCATGAACGAGTCACATCACTTGAGGGGGCGGTAGTCCACACTTCCTCAGATGAAATTATCACAGTTCCACAACATTAAAAGCATAACTATATGATTAAAAAATAAAATTCAGAAGCATATAGAAAACAAATACAAAATATATCATACATAAATACTGTGACATCATAATGGAAACCATGAAAGGTTTTAAAAGAAGATTGAAAAATCATCGTTTCATGAGGCAGTAATTCACCACCCACAGAAACAATATGTTCTTTAACCATTAGATGGAGTTGTGTGTAAGTGTAGGTAGAATCCTTATAATAATAACATCCTAGTATATTGAGGATACTGGTGTTATTATGGGATCAAAAAATAAGAAGATAGTGGTGAGTGAAGAAATAAAATAAAAGGAAGAAACTCGAGAGAAGACATTACCTCTAAATCATGTAACTCTTTTTGATTTGAGCCAAAGGATTAAATTAAATGACTTCTCCCCATAGTGAGGCTTCAAGGAGTAATATAGGGGCTTTTAGAGATAATATGAGTAGAGGTTGGATGATCCAAGGTCTTGAGTGGTGTGGGTAAGGGGGTATAGATGGGGGCATTTTATAAGAGGGAGGAGGGTCACTTTTGGAAAGTATTAAAATGTTACTTTATTATAAAATGGTTTTAGAACTTTAAAGGTCTAAAAATGATATATTTTGAGGATAAGGTGATAAGGGATCTAATTCCACCCTTCCAACAGGTTTTCTACATTTTTAAGTCTTAGATTTTACCTTATCTTTTCATTTTATTTAAATCGTTCATTAAGGACGTAATTCCTGCATCATCATGGTATCATAAATAAATTTATTTATATAATGTCTAAAAATTATAAAACATATATCATGATGTAGGAAATATTTTTATCTTTCAAATGACTATTTATAGTCTAAGAGATAATTTATTTAAACAAAATTAAAATTGTTTTACTCATGATATACTATCCTTTGTTATATTTCTCTTCTTTTTAAAAAATAATTTCATAAATGTCACTATTACACCCATGTGACTCCATGGGCCATCAAGTTCGGTAAAAAGATTTTCATGGTCGGCCATGACTCGTACAAGAGGATTTGAACACATGTTGGGGTCATTTTATATTATTATGATATTATTTTATTACCCTTAACTACCTGATTAATATTAATCACAATAATTAAAGATAATTACCGTCGTTACTATTCATAATGTCCAAAAACAAAACAGTCTTAATTAAATAATTTTGACCTTATTATTCCAAATATGGAATCCAATTTACCAAATTTGAAAAATAGAAATTGCAGTAATTAATTTAAAAATAATTCTCGTTGTCAAAACAAATACCATGTTTTAAAAAAATAATATCTATCAAAAGATTGACACTTGTTTATGTCCAATTTAAAAGTGAAATTAATTCCAATGACCAAAATTGAATTAAATGGTAAAAATATATTATAATTTAAATTTAAATCCAATTAAAAAGATAATCTTACCATATAATTAATTTATAATAAAAGGCTGTTTTGAAGTAAAATGCAGTATTTTTCACTATTCATTAAAAAATTAACATTGTCAGAAAAATACCAAAAATTTATCCAAAGTAAATTTTAATGTTAAAATTCAAAAGAAATTATATATTTTTTAAAATAAAGCTTAAAAAATTGTCAAATTTTATATTTAAAAACGGATTTCCATCCGAAGGCGGTAAAACAATCTTTTAAAATATTATAGTATTCTATGCTTAAGATTGGATTTATTCTCATTTTAAGCATCTGAAACAATATATAATTCATAAATAGACATAGATATAAAAATCTATCATTCTTTAATTACATAGGATGTTATATCCTTCCCCCATTTAGGAAATTTCATCCTCACAATTTATTTACTTATCGAATAAGTGGGGGTATTTATCCCTCATTGCATTTTCAGATTATCGTGTTGCCTCTTCAACTATATGGTTTTTTCATAGAACCTTTACTTGATGAATCACCTTATTAAACAACACTTGCTCCTTGTGGTCATTAATCTGGGTCGGTTGTCCCTCATAATATATATTATCTTCCAGGTGAACTACCTATGGACTCAAAACATGAGATGGCTCTGGCATGTAATTCCTTAACATTGAAACATAAAAAACATTTTGTACCTGAGATAAACTTGGAGGTAAAGCCACTCGGTATGCAACTGATCAAAATCTCTCCAGAATTTTATATGGTCCAATGAACCTTGGACTCAGCTTTCCTTTCTTACCAAGTCGCATCACACTTTTCCAAGGTGAAACTTTGAGGAAGACATTATCACCTACCTCAAAACAGAGATCTTTCCTCCTGTTGTCTGCATAACTTCTCGGCCTTCTCTGAGCTGTTCTCATGTGTTTCTTTATCATCTGAACTTTTTTAGCCATGTCTTCTACCAATTCTGGTCTCATCAACTTCCTTTCACCTACTTCATCCAAAAAATCTAGAGATCGACACTACTTCCCATATAATTCTTCAAATGGTGCCATATGTATACTGGAATGAAAACAATTATAATAAGAAAACTCAAACAATAAATGATGTTGGTCTCAACTTCCCTAATAATTAATCGAACAAGAATGTATAATATCCTCTAAAGTTTGAATTTTTCATTCCGACTACCCATCTGATTGCAGATGAAAAGATATACTAAAAATTAATTTAGTACCCAACGACTTCTAAAGGCCATTCCAAAACTAAGAAGTGAAACTGCGATCACGATCAGATACAATGGGTAAGGGAACTCCGTGTAACCAGACTATTTCTTTAAGACACTATCAAGAAATTTGATCTACAGAAAAATTATTTTGTATAGTAAGGAAATGAGAAGATTTAGTCAAGTGATCAACAATAACGCAGATTGCATTATTACCTCGAGGTGTCTTCTGTAATCTTCCAACGAAGTCCCTGGATATATTCTCCCATTTCCACTCTAGTGCTGGTAAAGTCTAAAGCATCCCTTTCGGTAACATCCACTCTACTTTAACCTGTTGAAAAGTCAAACACTTCATAGTAAAATCATCAATACCTCTTTTCATTTCATCCCACAAGTAATACTCCTGAAGATCTCTATACATCTTCGTACAGCATGGATGAACTGAAAATGAAGAACTATGAGCTTCACATAACAACTCCCTCTTCAACTATGAATCACAAGGCACAAACTATCTCTTCTAAAATCTCAAAACACAATAATTATCAATGTTGAATTCAGGTAACATACCCTTCTTAACCAGCTCTACCTTTTTCTACAACTCACTATCTTGCTTCTGTGCTTGCTTAATTCTGTCTGATAGAGAAGATTTCACTGAAACGTGAAAAAAAACAGAATAATTTCCTGCACCAACAACTTCCAAACCAAAATTCATAAAATCCTTAACCAAAGGATCACGTTCCTAATGTAACATGGTTAATGAAGCATTACTTTTTCGACTCAAAGCATCAGACACTTTATTTTCTTTTCTCGGACGGTAATAAATTGAATAATCATAATACTTGATTAATTCTAGCCATCTCTTATGTCTCATGTTCAATTATTTGTGATTGAATATATACTTTAAACTTTTGTGATTAGTATATATTTCACACTTTAAACCATACAAATGATGCATCCAAATTTTTAAAGTGAAAACAACAATAGCTAATTCCAAATCATGTGTAGTGTAATTTATCTCATGAGTTTTCAACTAACATGAAGCATAATAAATTACCTGATCATTCTACATTAGGACGCAAACAAGTATTTTTAATGAAGCATCGCTATAGATAACAAACTCACCATTCCGGGAAGTTAGTGCCAATAGTGGAGCATTCACTAATATTCTTATCAATTCATGAAAATAATCATCACATTTTTTTTCTAGATAAACTTAACACCCTTCCGAGTTAGCTTAGTCAAAGGGAAGGACATCCATGAAAATTGTTTAACAAACCTTCAGTAATATCCTGCCAAACCAAGAAAACTATGAATCTCAGTTATATTTGTTGGTCTTGTCCATTCTTCAACAACCTTTGTTTTTTCAGGATAAAAATTTATTCCATCTTTAGAAGCAGTGTGACTAAGGAATTAAATTTTTTGTAACCAAAACTCACACTTTCTGAATTTCCCATACAATTTATTTTCTTTTAAGGTTTCCAAAATAACCCTTAAATGGCTTTCATACTCTTTTTTACTTTTAAAAACAGAAAAATATCATCAAGGAAAACAACCACAAACTTATCCAAAAACTCATGGAAAATTCTATTCATAAGGTCCATGAACACAATAGGTGCATTGATTAACCCAAAAGGAATTAGTACAAATTCATAATGTCCATATCTTGTACAAAAATCCGTATTCATAATAACTGCTTCCTTTACCTTCGAATGATGGTACCCCGATCTCAAGTCAATCTTTGAAAATACTAAGCTCCCTAGAGCTGATCAAACTAATCATCGATATGAGGCAAAGGATATTTATTCTTAAAAGTTATGTTATTCAAGGCTCTATAGTCAATGAATAGTCTCATTGAACCATATTTCTTTTTAACAAATAAGAGAGGAGAACCCCATGGTGATGTTCTAGGTCGAATAAAACATTTCTCTAATAAATCATGAAATTTCTACTTCAACTCTAAAATTTCAATTTGAGCCATTAGATAAGGAGGTTTTGAAATTGGCTCAGCATCAGGAACTAAGTCAACAGTAAATTCAACTTACTGATCTGGTATTATTATAGGCAACTCATCTGGAAAAACATTCGGATAATCATTTACCACTGGCACATCATTAATCTGAACGGTTAATTTTTTTTCAACAATATGTACAAGGTAACATTAATTTCCATCTATTACAGGTTTCTCAGCCTCTTGATATGTTATCAACATTAAGGGTTCATTCTAGTACACAAACTAAAATTATTTCTGAAAAGAAACTTTTATAGCTCTATAGTCAATCTTAGCATTGTAAATAGAGAGCCAATCCATACCCAGGATAGCATCAAACTCTACTAGAGGTAAAACAATAAGGTTTGAAAGTAGGTTCTTTCCACGGATAAGGATAGGAAGATTCTTATAAATTATTTTTGCCTTAACATTTCCCCTGGGTATTTTTACCACAAGTTCAGGAGTCATTTCTTGAGATGGAATTTCCAATTTACCAGAAAATTTTTCAGAGGTGAAAGAATGTGTAGACCTTGAATCAAACAACACATTGGCATAATTAGAAAAAATAAAAAAATTACCTGATACCACTTCATTTGATGTCCCAACATCTGCTGAAGTAGTTGAAAATGATTTCACCACACCTTTCTGCTTGTAGTCTGACTACATCCCATCATTCGAGCTCTTTGTTGAACACTCATTTTCATAATGACCCATCTCACTGCACTTGAGACATTTCACTAACTGTAAATAAAATATGGTCTTTCCATTATCCTGATCTTTACAGTGCAATCACGAGCCTTATGTACCATCTTACCACATCGGAAGCACTTTCCAGAAATCAAAATACAATCCCCAGCATGCTTATTACCGCATTTATTACAAACAACAAACTTAGTTTTCTTACCATCAATCCTTTTTGAAGGATTCTTCCCCTTCTCCTTCCACCTCAGTCTCTTCTTCTGTTGGTTTTCATAGAACACTTGATCATTGACAAACTCCATTTCCACCATCTCAGCACATCGAACAAGCTTTTCATAACTTTTGAACTCATGAGAAGCTAATGCCTGTCGATATTTTGGATTTAATCCTGAGTAAAAATGAATGATTTTACTATCAAGGTCTCTGATAAAATTGGGATCATACCTTGCCAATCGAGTGAACTTTTCTTCATAAGAAGCCACTGAGTTGTCCTCTTTCCTCAATTCCAAGAATTATTTTTCAATCCTTAGTCAAACATATGTAGGAAAATATTTCTCAACAAACATACCTTTGAATTAATCCAAGTCAAGAGCATCAATCTCATTAGCGTCCCTGATATTTTTAACCATCGACCACCACTGATCTGCTTCACCCTCCAAAGGATAAACAGTAAGACTAACCTTTTGATTTTCTGAACACCCCATGACATCGAAAATCTTCTCCAGTGCTTCAATCCACCCTTCAGCTAGCACAGGGTCAGATGATCCTCTGAATGATGTGGGATGTTGCCTCATGAAATGCTCTACCATTGACATACTCTTCTGTGGTTGATATGGATGATCTTGTTCATGGATAACACCACCATTTATCTCTTGAGTCAACTGGCCCATTTCTGTAACAAACTATTCAGTTCCAATTCTGACCATCTCAGGATGCTGATTTTGAAGGTCATTTCCTTTTGTATTCCTTCCATGCACTGCTTCCATGTTTCCTCTATGGAAAACCAATCTGAACAATCATGTCTTAGATGGACCAACATGGTAATCATCAAACGTTATATCATTTTAATTTGACCATAATGAGTAATAAAATAATTTTGGATAATCATTTAAAAGAATTATAACTCCTAAAGTTACCTAAACCTACCTCTGCTACAAACTATAGGGCCCCAAACTTTACCATTACTTAATCTTGGGTTATTTAAACAATTCACATTGAGGATCTTTTCAGGTTTAGAGTTTTAGATAATTATATCATAAATCATGCATTACATTCCACTTTTAAACAAGGTGGTCACATCAAATACAGTATTCATTTTTTTCCACCAAAGGAAACGTATTTAAAATAAAACATGGTTTCTTTCTTGACACTTCCTCGACACTATCATCCCTTCATGTACTTTTTCCTTGACATGTGAAAAACATTTCAAAAACTTGGGATGAGCATAAAATGCTCAGTAAGGGATATAAAAATACAGAAATAAAACATTAGTCAATGTATACATTAGAATCAATGAAATAATACTATACTCATAAAAAAGAAGCACATTAACATACCTCATGAAATCATAATATTTATGAATAACTCATAGAAATAATAAGACATAAAGTTAACTTGAGGCATTCATAACATTCTTACATATGGAGTAACCCTCATGGTTATGTTTGGAATACCCATCAAAGTATATTCCCTAAATATCTTAGGATAAACCTTAGCATTTAACTCCTTCGCATTACCAAATGCATTGTAGATATATCTTAGGATCACCCGCCCGTAGTTTATCACAGAACCACCCGGCTTCATAAACAATGCCCAAGAACCATAACATAATCGTATCACACAAAACATGCATAATGGAAACATAATATTTTCACATTTCAATCACAAGATATCAATACAACAAATTGATATAATCAAAACATTATCCAAACCATTTACAATGCCAAAATAAAATAAAAGTAAAACATTGTATTTATTTTTCATTTAAAAAAAGTTATGGCTTGTAGAGGAAGCCAAAACTCAAATAATGGTCACGGAGGCGGAGAAGTTTTTGTCGGTCCATACGTAAGACAAAAACATTCCTTTTGTCATTTTGTAAAATGCTTTGTGTAAAAAGATTCCTTTTGAATGAAATTAAAAGTCATAAGTTTTTATTATACAATTAATAAAATAAGGTTATATATAAATTGAAGTATGCCTCAATGAAAGGAGATTGAGACGAAGTCCCTTACCTCAAGTCCGACCTGTTCTCGTTCGTTCTTTAAATTCCTGAATAATAAAATAAGGCCAATTTATAATTTATGAAGGGATTCCTTGAATTTTTATTATTCAATTCATATCACATATTATCATTTTATAATAATTAGTTAATTATGTGAGTTCATATCATACATTTTGTCGTTGTTCAGTACATGAGTCAAAATGAACTTATTTGAAAAGAATTTCCCATATATTAATAAGTACATCATCTCCAGAATGGTATTAATGATTTAAATATCATTTATATCCAGTATATATTCATTTTATACTATTCTATAACATTTGGAGATATAAAAATGAAATGCACTGTTCATGGAGACGGTAGGCCATACGTATGCATGAACGCTACTTTCATTTCTTTGTCATATTAAAGGAATTAAAACTAAATGAGACATATATATATTATAATTCCAGTATAATATATATTTTATATACGTAACATAAGTTCATTAATTACATCCATTATAAATTCCTTGTTTGGAATTAACAAGTCACATCACATGAGGGGGCGGTAGACCACACTTTCTCAAATGAAATTATCACAGTTCGACAACATGAAAAGCATAACGATGTGATTTAAAAATAAAATTCAGAAGCATATAGAAAAAATAAATATCATATATATCATACATAAATACATTGAAATCATATTTTCCACAATCAAAGGTTTTAAAATAAGATTGAAAAATCATCGTTTCATGAGGCAGTAATTCACTACCCACAGAAACAGTACGTTCTTTAACCATTAGACGGAGGTGTGTGTAACTGCAGGTAGAATTCTTATAATAAAAACATCCTATTATTTTGAGGATACTTGTTTTATTATGGGATAAAATAATAAGAATAAATTTGTGAGTTAATAATAAAAATAAAAGGAAGAAACTTGAGAGAAGACATTACCTCTAAATCGGGTAACTCTTTTTGATTTGGGCCAAAGGCTTCCTTGGAACGACCTCTGCCCAAAGTGAGTCTTCAAGTAGTAAGAGAGGGATGTCGAGAGATAATATGAACATAGGATGGATGAGAAAAGGTCTTGAGAGGTGTGGGTAAAGGGGTAGATGTAGAGGCCTTTTATAAGAGGGAGGAGGGTCACTTTTGGAAAGTCTTGAAATGTTACTTTATTATAAAATGGTTTTCAGATTTTAAAGGTCCCATAATGATATATTTTGAGGATAAGGTGATAAGGGTTATAAATCCACCCATCCAATAGGTTTTTGACAAGTTTAAGTCTTATATTGTACCTTATAGTTTCATTTTAATTAAATCGTTCATTAATGAGGTAATCACTGCATCATCATGGTGTCATAAATAAATATATTTATTTAATGTCTCAAAATTATAAAAAAAATATCATGATGTAGGAAATATTTTTATCTTTCCAATTACTATTTATAGTCTAAGAGATCATTTATTTAAACAAAATTAAAATTGTTTAAGTTAGGATATACAAACCTCTGTTATATTTCTCTTCTTTTTAAAAAATAATGTCATAAATGTCACTATTACACCCTTGTGACTCTATGGGACCTCAAGTTCGGTAAAAAGATTACCATGGTTGTACATGACTCAAAAAAGAGTATTTGGACACATTTTGTGGTCATTTTATATTATTATGATATTATTTTATTACCCTTAACTACCCGATTACTAATTAATCATGATAATTAAAGTTAATTACCGTCATTACTATTCATAATATCCCAAAACAAAAGACTCTTAATTACATAATTTGGTCCTTATGTTTAAAAATATGGAATACAATTTACCAAATTCAAAATACAAAAATTTTAGTAATTAATTTAAAAATAATTCTTGTTTTCAAAACAAATAGCGTGTTTTTAACAAACAATATCTATCAAAAGATTGACACTTTTTTATGTCCAATTTGAAATTGAATCTAATTCCAATGACCAAAATTGAATTAAATAGTAAAAACATATTCTAATTACACTTTAAACCCAATTAAAAATATAATCTAACCATATAATTAATTTGGATGAAAAAGAAGTTTTGAAGTAAAATATAGAATTTTTCACTATTCACTAAAAAATGAACATTGTCAGAAAAATACCAAAAAATTATCCAAAGTGAATTTCAATGTCCCAATTCTAAATAAATTATTTATTTTGAAAAATAAATCTTACAAAATTCTCAAAAATTAGATTTAAAAATGGTTAGTCATGAGAAGGCGGTAAAACAATCTTTTAAAAATATTAGAGTATTCTATGCTTATGATTGGTTTTATTCTCATTTTAAGCCTCTAAAGCACTTTCTAATTCATAAATAAACATATATATGAAAATATATCATTCTTTACTTACTTGGGATGTTACACTTTCAATGTGAGTCTAATAAATTACAATCCAATGGGTGTCAAGAATCATGGAATCCTACAAAATCAAGATCCAAGAAGTAAATATGTCATAGGTATCCACAACCATAATGATAAACCATGGTGTATAATGTCTAGAGAATCTAATGGAATCAAGATCAAAGGATTTTCTCTCAGGAATACACTAGAATTGTCAATTCATTATCGCAGTTCATTCATCATTTCATAATCATTCACTTATCATGAATTCGTCTAACTCATTTCCAAAATTTATATATAATCCATTTAAAGAATACAAAAATTAAACATTATGTAATCACATGTCAATAAGTAATAACCTTATTCTAATCAATCATTCTCTTCTCAATAAATCGATCAACGATCCTAAAATGAGTGGTAAGATCACACTCAACTTGGGGGTGGTATAAAATAATGGTGATTCAAAGACACACCCTAGGGCTGGCCTAGGTTAGGGATAACGCCCTCCAACAATAAAAAAGTTACTATTGGGAAACCAAAATGGGTTCCAACTCTTTCAAATCATGAAATGAATTAATACTGGGAACAATGTTAAAAAAATATAGTAAGAAGAAAAAATATTGTGAGCTCTAAAAAAACCAAATTTTATGGGAAAATATTTATACCACCTACCATATACATGTGGTAGAATGTAACACCCCAAGATTCCATGGTACTCTTCTCTTTGAATAATAAAGTAGCGTGTGTTGTACACAACTTCGAGTTCTAACACACCACAACCAATCAAACTTGATGTTATGAATAGTAATACCCACATTTTGACATTTTATAAATTTTATCTTTCAAAATGGACTTCCTTTTTGGATTCATAATATCGAAATTATCTTAGGCTGAATTATTGGTACTTTTCTGATAACTTTCATATTTTGATAAATAGTGAAAATTACTAAATTTTAATTAAAAACTACTTTTTAGTAGAAATAATTAATAGTGATAAATTATGAATTTGACTGATTTTAATGTATAATTAGATTATATTTTTACCATATTATCCAATTTTGGTCATTGGACATAATTTCAAATTTAAACTGGACATAAGCAAGTGTCAATCTTTTGATAGTTATTATCTCTTAAAACCACGCTTTTTGTTTTAACAACGGGAATTAATTTTAAATTAGTTTTTTTCACTTATTTATTTTGAATTTAGAAAAATGGATTCCATATTTATAATCATGAAGTCCAAATTGTGTAAATAGGTAACTTTTATTTTTAGACATTTTGAATAATTATTTCGGTAAATATTTTATTTATCATGGTTAAAGGGTAAATCCGGTAAATAAGGGTAAAAAAATATTATACTAATAATAAATTACCCTATAATGTGTCCTAACCTTATTTGTTGATACATTCCAAACCATGGGAATCTTTGGGTCGATTTTGGTACCCAATGGATCCCCTTGTATGTGATAATGACACTTTAAATTAATTAAGTGAAAGTAAATACAAAAATTACAAAAGCACCTATCTTTTAGAAAAATAATTTGTACATAGGGTTATATATGTTATATTTTAGACTATAAATATTAATTAGAAATATAAAAATATTTCCTACATAATGGTATCTTATTTATAATTTTTATAAATTGAATAATTAAATTTATTAATTACACAATAATGATGCAGTATTTTCCTTATTAATGAAAGAATAAAATAATTGGCATTATAAATGTTATAATAAATATAATTTGAAAGGTTTGGTGACATCCACGAATTTTATTGGTTAATATGTCATGTTAGGATTACTTAAATGAATTTGGTTCTAATTAAAAAAGTTTTTAAGACTTTAACAAAAATCAATTATTAAATACTATCAAATTTTAAAAAAAATGAGTTTTTAAAACAAATATTATATTATTAATTAAAATTATATTCCTAAAAATATAAGGTTCATCCAAAGGACTTATATAATGATAGGTGAATCATTAATGGACCACTTGGGGGTCTCTTGGAACTATATAGTATGTTTATTAACTATATAATATAAAAATACAAAGAGACATGGTAAATGTCAAACTAATTAACTAAGAGTTAAAACTAAAAGATATGTTTAATATAGTGACCCAAACCTGTCTAAAACCTATTTGTTGAGTTGTTTTCAACCTATCCCAACCTTAACCTTTAAATAATCCACATTGGAGCCATTAGAAACCGAATATGAATTTATTAAAAAATAATATTTCTAACTTTTCCTAAGGTGCCTCTCACCCCTCTTATAAAAGGGCTCTCCCCCTTCTCTCTAATTTATACCTTCAAAGCCATTTTTCTCGGCTAAACCATGCCCAAATATTCTCCCAACTTCCCTAAAATCATCCTAGAGGCGCTATTTTGATCATAAATCCATCCCAAGGAGCTCTTTTGATCAAATCAAAAGAAAGAACCCGAAGAAAATGTAATGTTTTCACCACCCTCTTTCAAGTTCCTTTCTTCTTCAACTTCTTCTTTATTTATTGTTTTCATTCTAAAATAATAACGCCAGTATCTTATATATACTATGATGTTATTATAAATATGGTCCAACCATATTCAGTATTATATCCATCCTTTGAATGAAGAGTCACCATACGTGTGTAAGTACAGCTTACTGTCTCCACATCATGGTGTAATTGTTATTCAAAACATTATTATTTGGATGGGTATGATAATGATGTGTAATTGAAGTAAATAAAAAATATAAAATTATAATTATTCTGTATATATGATATATAATCCAATTATATAATATTTTAATATCAAAATAATGATATTGTCGCTCGTGCGTACGTACGGACTACCGTCTCCACGAACACGATGAGATTAATTCCCCATCGTATCCATTCAAGTCTAATTCTCATTTGATGATTACAAATAATCTTTAATGACTTTATATCATTCTTAATATGAATAATATAGTGACTCGGCCTTTGCATACATTACTATTACATCATTTCAAAGATAAACAACATAATAGTATTACACATGGAGGATCCAGAGGTTTAGTGTCTTGGGAAAACTAGGACTACACATAAAAAGTACAACATCAAGCATAAAAATTAATTTAATTTCTTCTTCTATAGCTTCTTAGTGGAACTTTTCCTCTCCTTATTACATGTATCCACCTGAGGATATACATCAAAAGGGGTGAGCTAGAAGCCCAGTAAGAGGATAGATAAGAACAATATATCATGGGGTGAGCATAATCATGACATAGACAAAAGATCATGAACATGAGAGGAGCATAACAAACATGAAATGTGACAATGCATAAAAATGAAACATCATGTCTTAGTGGTTAACTAACACACATGCTTGTGAACAAAGCTAGCATCATGTGAAAGAGGGAGAACCCGAAGGAAGAAAATTGGGTTCGAAATTTCCCCTTTCCTTGTACTCGAATGCCTCCTTCTCCTTAATGTCCTGTATAATGACATTATATTCATTAATTATAAATTCTAGAACCTTTTATACAATAATAATATTCATTATGGTTTTATTATTTCATATTATGTTCCTTTGGATGACTTATAGAGTTTAAAAACATTGTTCGGGGATGTTTGTTTTTATGGTTTTCTTGAGCGGTCCACTTGTATTCTTAAATTGATGTTCGGGTAGATCATGGGTAAACATACAGAACTGATAATACTTGTTATTAATTATATTACAGTAGCTTTAATAATTTTATAGTGAATTATATTAGATCCAAGTGGACGAATCAATAGATAAAAATTTAATGATGTTTATTTGGGTTAATTTGGGCGGTTTTTGGATCACAATGATCTTGTTTTAACATTTAACTTAGTAATAAGGCCATAGGTTATTTCCAGAACATAAAATAGAACATAATACATATAAAATATTCTGGTTCAACCATAAAATGTTTTCATGACCTGATTGAAGGTAGAAATGGAAGAAGAGAACATGTCGTTTTTGAAGGTGATAAATTTAACACCTCATGAACAACGTTCTCTTTAATAAAATAAATGGAAGAGGGAAAGGGTGTGGGGTGATATAATATAACAATAGAATCATAATACTACAGTATATATATAATACTGGATTTACAGAACAATTTTTATGAAGATAGTTAGGGAGAGATCAAGAAAGGAACTTGAACATGAAAGGAAATTAAAGGAGAAGAGGGAGAGAAATTACCTTTAGAATTCTCCTCTTGAGATCCTCTTTAAGGAAGCTAGGCTTGGTCTTTTGATGAGACCAGAAGCTTTTGGACGTGGGGTATGAGCTAGGGAAGGCGTTTGGGCCGAGTTTAGAGAAGGCTTGGAGCTTGAGAGGTGTGAGGAAGATTGGGAGTGAAGGGTGGCTTTTATAGTGGAGGGGAGAGGGGTTTCCTTAATATGAAATTGATTAGTTTATTAATTTCACCTAAGACAAAGAATAGTGAGTCTTGGATGACCAATAATAGTAAACAAGACATGTGAGTTCGGTATTTGGGTGCTTACATCACTTGTGATGTCAGGAATTGTGGGTTTTACTTAAAATGTATTTATATGGTAAATTAATGTATTATACTATTCACAAAAAATTTAAGTATCTCAGAAAAATCCCAAAAATTTACCCCAACCATTTTTCGACGTGTAGAATCCAAAAATGAAGTCCATTTTTCAAAAATAATTTTCTAAATATTATTACTTTAATATTTAAATAAAATCATAATTTACTTAAAAACAGTTTTTAAGATTAAAACTGATTTTATAGTTCTTTCAAAAATTATGTAGGGTCTTATAAAATTATCTAAAAACTATTATACATTGATTAAATAATTTATGAATACATTACAGGAAATTAAATATTATTTTAAATTAATTAATTAATTATAATTAATTATTTATGACTTATAAAATACCAAAAATGTTTACTAAGGTCAAATTGTCACTTTCTAAGATGTCTATATTTTATTTTATTATTCATAGGTAATGTTACTCTTATTTACTATTCATAAGGGTCATATTACTATTCATAAGGGTAGGTTACTATTCATAAGGGTAGGTTACTATTCACCTAAAAAATTTTTGTTTCATTAGACTCCAAAAACTATCTTGAACATAACCGTGTATGTCGGATTTTTAAAATTCCAAACATAGGGGTGACAAAATTATGTTTAAAGGTCACTTATCACTTAGTAGTTCCTTATTTTGTGTTTTTATGACATAGATATAAGAAGGTAATTTTCTATTGAAATACTTTGGGTTGTTACATTCTTCCCCACTTAAGAAATTTCACCCCCGAAATTTCACTTTACACAAACAGGTGAGGGTACTTCTCTTTCATTGCCTCTTCTGGTTCCCCCCATTTTCTAAAATAGAAAAGGTTAGAAGAAAACATAAGTAAACAATTCATGAATAACTTATTCATTTAAACAATTATACCAAAAACATAACATATGGTATCCCTAGGTAAATATCCTTGTGTGCATATTTGTACTTAGTCTCATGTTGTAGGTTTTCTCTAGGGTTCACAAATCCTAATCCCCAAATTAACTAAACCATTCCTCTGATACCAACTATAGAGACCCGGCCTTTTCTTACATTACTATTGCATCATTTCAAAGATAAACAACATAATAGTATTACACATGGAGGATCCAGAGGTTTAGTGTCTTGGGAAAACTAGGACTACACATAACAAGTACAACATCAAGCATAAACATTCATTTAATTTCTTCTTCTATAGCGTCTTAGTGGCACTTGTCCTCTCCTTAGTACATGTATCCACCTAAGGATATACATCAAAAGGGGTGATCTAGAAGCCCATTAAGAGGATAGATAAGAACAATATATCATCGGGTGAGAATAATCATGAAATAGACAAAAGATCATGAACATGAGGGGAGCATAATAAACTTGAAATGTGACAATGCATAGAAATGAATCATCATGTCTTAGTGGTTAACTACCACACATGCTTGTGAACAAAGCTATCATCATGTTCACACATCATTTCACATTTACTCATGAGATTCATCACTTCACCCAATGCATTGGAGCGCTATATAATTCCGGGCGCACCCGTCACATTTAAACATTCATATTGCGCTATATAATTCCGGGCGCACCCGTCACACCATAACATTATCATTATCATGATTGACACATAGAACACATATCAAAAATGTACATAAATAAACCATGGAAATTAATGGGTTTCATCTCATAATAACACATTCATAAGCTTTGGGTTCCCAAAAGAAAGAGGGAACAACATACATGATATAAGAACCATCAACCTTGAATGAGAGGTAAAAGGTGAGATCTTGAAAGAAGAGTTCTTTTGGAAAACATTTTGATGAACATAAAAACCAATGAAAAACATGTATATCCCAGAAAAGTAAAGGAAATGATTAACAAAATATCTTTGAGGAGTAACCATATCAAAAATGGTGTGAAAGAGGGAGAACCCGAAGGAAGAAAATTCGGTTCGAAATTTCCCCTTACCTTGTACTTGAATGCCTGCTTCTCCTTAATGTCCTATATAATGACATTATATTAATTAATTAGAAATTCCAGAACTTTTTATACATTAATAGGGTTCATTATGGTTTCATTATTTCATATTATGTTCCTTTTGATGACTTATAGAGTTTAAAAACATTGTTCGGGGATGTTTGTTTTTATGGTTTTCTTGAGCGGTCCACTTGTATTCTTAAATTGATGTTTGGGTAGATCATGGGTAAACATCCAGAACTGATACTACATGTTATTAATGATATTAATGTAGCTTTAATAATTTTATAGTGAATTATATTAGATCCAAGTGGACTAATCATTAGATAAAAATTTAATGATGGTCATTTGGGTTAATTTGGGCGGTTTTTGGATCACAACGATCTTGTTTTAACATTTAACTTAGTAATAAGGCCATATGTTATTTCCAGAACATAAAATAGAACATAATACATGTTAAATATTCTGTTTCAACCATAAAATGGTTTCATGACCAGATTGAAGGTAGAAATGGAAGAAGAGAACATGTCGTTTTTGAAGGTGATAAATTTAACACCTCATGAACAACGTTCTCTTTAATAAAATAAATGGAAGAGGGAAAGGGTGTAGGGTGATATAATATAACATTAGAATCATAATATTACAGTATATATATAATACTGGATTTACAGAACAATTTGGTTGAAGATAGGTAGGGAGAGATCAAGAAAGGAAGTTGAACATGAAAGGAAATTAAAGGAGAAGAGGGAGAGAAATTTCCTTTAGAATTCTCCTCTTGAGATCCTCTTTAAGAAAGCTAGGCTTAGTCTTTTGATGAGACCAGAAGCTTTTGGACGTGGGGGATGAGCAAGGGAAGGTTTTTGGGCAGAGATTAGTGAAGGCTTGGAGCTTGAGAGGTGTGAGGAAAAGAGGGAGTGAAGGGTGGCTTTTATAGTGGAGGGGAGAGGGGTTTCCTTAATATAAAATTGATTAGTTTATTAATTTCACCTAAGATAAGGAATAGTGAGTCTTGGATGACCAAGAATAGTAAAAAAAGGCATGTGAGTTCGGGATTTGGGTGCTTACATCACTTGTGATGTCAGGAAGAGTGGGTTTTAATTAAAATGTATTTATATGGTAAATTAATGTATTATACTATTCATAAAAAATTCAAGTATCTCAGAAAAATCCCAAAAATTTACCCCAACCATTTTTCGACGTTTAGAATAAAAAAATGAAGTCCATTTTTCCAAAATAATTTTCTAAATATTATTAATTTAATATTTAAATAAAATCATAATTTACTTAAAAAACAGTTTTTAAGATTAAAACTGATTTTATAGTTCTTTCAAAAATTATTTAGGTTCTTATAAAATTATCTAAAAACTATTAGACATTGATTCAATAATTTATGGATACATTACAGGAAAATAAATATTCTTTTAAATTAATTAATTAATTATAATTAATTATTTATGACTTATAAAATACCAAAAACGTTTACTAAGGTCAAATTATCACTTTCTAAGATGTCTAAATTTTATTTTATTATTCATAGGTAATGTTACTCTTATTTACTATTCATAAGGGTCATATTACTATTCATAAGGGTAGGTTACTATTCATAAGGGTAGGTTACTATTCACCAAAAAAATTGTTTCATTAGACTCCAAAAACTATCTCGAACACAATCGTGTATGTCGGATTTTTAAAATTCCAAACATAGGGGTGATAAAATTATGTATAAAGGTCACTTATCACTTAGTAGTTCATTATTTTGTGTTTTTATGACATAGATATAAGAAGGGAATTTTCTATTAAAATTCTTTGGGTCGTTACAAATAAGATACAACCTATCCATAATAAACATGGCTTATATAACAAAACATATAAAAGAAAACGAGTTAGTTTACACCCAAAACGACGATAATAATAAGATATTATTAACAAATCAATGTTAAAAGATAACATATGATATCATATTAATGTATATGATTCTTGTATAATTTAATAACAACTATTTCACCATTATATAAGAGGTTAAACTTCCCTCAACCAAGAAAAGTACAAGGTAAGGGTTAATTTCAAAATCTCTTTATTATCCAAGGTTGTTTTTACGTAAGTATCTACTGGGAAATATTTATTATCCATGTACATGTTTCATAAAAGAGTTTTCAAAGGGATTAGTTTAAAGGTACTTTTTACTAAAAAATCATTTTAAATGTTTTAAATATTTATTCTTCTAAATAATTCTCATTAATATCCATGTTTTTAAAATACTTTTTATGGATTTAGTTATATGGACATGAATGTTTTTAAAATGTTAATTCCTTGAAAAAGTTTCAATGTTGTATGGGACACTTTGATTCAAAAAAAATAAATGTCTTTCTTTCTAAATTGTGTGACTTTTAAATGTTTCCAAGAAAAAGGGGTATTTCTCTCAAAGAGTTTTATAATTCATTTTCATCTGTGTCAAAATACTTTAATGTATTTTAAAATTGTTTTGATGTCAATTTATCATGATACAAATATTCCATATTGTATTGAAGATTTTGTGATATGTTTGACTATGATGTGTCATTTTTGTGCCATTCATGGTTTATGGGTTAAGTATTGACATTTCGTATGCTAGTTTTAATACAAATGTTTATGTTATGTTCAAACCTTCTATTATGAGGAATGCATTGGACTTAGTAAGTAATGGGTGGAGCCTGCTATATCTCCTCGATGCATCGGTAGGTCTAATGAGATAAACTAGTGTCTTGGAAAAAGGCCTTAAAAATATTATTTGTAGTCTTGGCACAAGGTCTTGACTATGTGGTTATGATAGTCTGGAATTATGCATTCCATCATTATGAAAGTGGTTATTGATATTGCATGTGATTATTCAACTAGTAGAATATCCATGTGAATAAGTGAATGGAATTATTTAATTTTATTTCTGCCATATTATGCTCAAGTTCAAGTTTGAAAGGCTTTTGTTTTAGTTATACATTGCCTTAAATGTTTATGATTATTTATGAAAGTTTCCTATATATTGTTATCCTTACTGGGCATCTGATCTCACCCCTTTCTATGTTTTATTTTTCTCAGGATGTGAAGAAGTATTTTATGAATGACCTGGAGGGATAGTATGAGGTGATATGAGTGTGGTCTATGGAGACAAGATGCTGTTGTAGCCTTTCAATTTATGTTTTAATGTAAACTTTATGAATGTATCTAGTGATTCCAAGGCTACTAAACTAATCGGTCTTTCGAGACTTGGTATTTTATGATCATGCCAATGTTATGTAATAATGCACCGACTCTGGGTAACTGGGGTCAGGGAATTACAAAGAATACTCATCTAGTAACAAAATCTGATTCGGTCAGTATCAGAAGAAAAAGGATGAACAGACTAAAATTCAAGAAATATGGCATATTAGATTTCACCTAAATAACTCCATCAATATAAAGTAAAATGAAAAATGACACAAGTTGAAAATAGAAACTAACAGTGTGGGTCCATTGAGTCAATATGTTCTTGATTTAGAGTCTAGATAGAGTAGAATGATCAATCACAAATTTATTCTTGATGAAGTGACATATAAGATAAAAACCCACTATGCGTTGGAAACAAAAGAAAAAAATAAAGGGTTTCAAAGAAGTCATTAGTGTAAAATGATAATTTCACCTACAGATATTGGGTCTAATGGTTTGGTCGCATAATTATCCAAACCAAACACAAAATGTGTTCCCTTCTTGGCCTCAATGGAGACCTCACTTAGTCTTAATGAAATGTTAGATAGACCATGTTCCACTCATGTGTTAAGACTCTACTAAAAATTCCACGGCTCACGAATAGGGGTGATCCATGGCTGTGTGGTTTCATGAAATAATTCAGCCTCATACTACCCCATGTCCAGGCCCTCACAATTTACTCAAACTATGTTGGATAGGTTTTATGGATTCTACTAACCCTACATTCAAGTTTCATTTTCCAAAAACTAAGCCTTTAGTCTCAAAAAAATCCTCAATCACCACTGAAAATCCCATTATCTCATTATTAATCCACATTAGGTCAAATTAAGAAGTTAAAAAAATATTAAAAAGATCCAGATGTCAAGAAAATCCTATGACCTTACAATCTCACTCCCCCCATTAAAATAATCTATCATGAATTTAATATCCAAGGGTGGTCAAGCATTATCTTAAAATAATAATTTCACTGAGCTTGTGCTTCGGCTACCCACTCCAAATTATCTTCCTATAAATGATCGTGATACCATAGCACCCATACAATAGGATCTCACTAACCTATTAGAATCCTTTTTCTTCGATTAATAATATGTATGATATTATCCTCGAAAGACATTTCATCCTATAACTCCACATTATCTGGGAAAAGTTTGTGAGATGGTTCTGAGTGATAACATCATAGCCGAGATAAATGGAAGATTTCATGCATGGATTATTTCCTCTTAGGTAACCGCAATTGGTAGGATACCAGCTCGAGTCTCTCCCAAATCTCAAATATCCCAACATATCATAGTAAAATCCTTACCAGTCAGCTAATATATCTATGTCCCAGACTCATTAATAATTGTAAAAACACTCCATCCCAAACCTCAAAATATAGTGGTCATCGATGGAAATTGGTTCAAGATTTATAACTAGACTAAGTTGTGGCCATTTGTTTCCTGATCAAATGGAATATATCTAATGTCTCATTTATGAGACACAGTCCAAGTAAAGCTTCCACTCCTACCTCTAACTAAAACAAGGGATATCAACATGGGCTACCTTATAAGGACTCGTAAGGTGTCATCTATATCATCTTCTGATAGATATTGTTATAGAATATATTAACTTGGGGTATATGCCTATCCTAGAATCCCCCAAAACCAAGGGGAAAGCTATAATCATGTCCTCATGAACTTGAATTGTGTGTTCTGGCAAGCCATCAGTCTGAGGGTGGTATTTCATGCCCAAAAACAGCTATAAATCAAACTCCCTCTTAAAAATCATCCACAAATGAGATATAAACTGGGAATGCCTATATGATCTAATGGGATGAGGAATCCCATAGAGGCACATTATCTCAAGGAAATAAAATATATCAAACTTATTTGCTGATAATGTATCTTTGATTAGTATGAAAGGAGAGACCTTTATGCTCCAATATACAACAACAAATACATCATCACTACCATGATGTGACCTTGTCATACTGATCACTCAACCCATCTAAATATCATCCCATTTCCAGTCAATAATATATAACAACTATAAATTACCAACTAGTCATTGATTTTCCACCTTCACCTACCTATAGGGGTAACACCTCTTCATAAAACCAACTACCATAGGTTTTATCGCTAGCCACCAATTCTAGCAATATAACTCTTGGTAAATCTTGGTAACATTGGTATGTACATCCCAAAATTATGTAATGAAGATACTATATTAACTCATCATGTATATCTTCGAGAACACATCTACGACCGTGACTATATAGAATTACATACTTTCCAAGAGTCCAACCAGTAGGAAATTTCTCACCATTCTCACACTCTCATAAGAAGAGGCCCTCGACCTTAGAAATTTTTTTCATCATCAATACATACATAAGATAAGAAGTAACTTCCATGTATGAGAAAATCATTTCTCCTTTTCATCCTCCACCTCAAAGTGAAACTCTGAGAAAAAGGTTATAAGATGAAATTTGCCACATTCCTCCTGAACTACCCATATTTTTGGCGTCTAGCTTAGTAAAATGGGAACTATATTTCACTTTATATATATATAATCAATCTCAAAGTAGAATTAATTTAGGTATTTAACTAATCTTTACATCCCCAAATTGAATTTAGTTTGGTCGAATATATACTTGATGATTTTGTGTTCTGTATGCACCAAAAAATTCCCTCCTATTATGTAATGCCTCCAACAGAGTAGGGAAAGTACAACAATAACATACTACATATCGGGAATTATGTATATCTTATAATGTTTCCTCCACTAATGAGACCATTGTGCCATAGATTTATCCTCCTAAATCAAAATTGATCATTTTATAATATGAAGTGAAACCCAATTGTCCATAGAACATCATGAACTGGTGTAGATACTCTTTTTCTAATCCCCATTAGAGTATCTAGAGTCATAGTGCCATCTGAAAAATGAAAAATAAGTCCAAGGCCTTCCATTAGATGTGCAGATATGAAGTTATGAGAGGATCAAATATAAAAAGAGTATATACTAGAATAAATGATACTATGATAATACCACTCACCATAAATGGTATGTCACACTACTCCATAGGTGTAGGTAATACAAAATATATCTAGACTATACAATATCCCTTTGAAACAACCTCACTACCAAGAGTAGTCCCACTCTATTGTCCAAATACAACTAATGCATTTCTGCCTCAGCCACAACCACCACCTCTGCCAGAAAAATATAAACTACTCCATCTACAAGCTAGATTCATATCTATAAATACCTCTTATAAACCAAGATTCATATTTGATCCCACTCCATTGACTATTTTTGGGATTTTCTTGACTAAATGTTATACATGTCCAAACTTACCCCAAGCCTGGCACTTGATAGGGTCTTTATCAAAATGATTTTTCATATGTACACATTTTCAAAACTAATGATAGAAGATAGAACTTCTAATACTGATATCTTATATGGTACTCCCATCATGAGAAGTCTCAAAACAACACTTCCCTCCATTATATGATGATACACTTTTTCAAGTATCTAAAATACCATAAGTTGCACCCCGTCATCCATTAGGATCTTCTTAGTAATATGAACTTGGTTCACTATTTTTGTAATATTAGTCAATTGAAACACATTTACTTGTGATCGAATAGAAATATTGAGACTATTTTTGAAGCACATCGACGTTGATGGATATTGGACAACATGAACCGGCACAAGATACTATATCTCTATGATGTGAGATGAATATTGGATAAAAGACATTGTAGCCTGCTCTAGATTCCTAAACACACTAGTCCTTTTATATATTAATTTCTCATGAAATAATTAATAAGAAAAATTGGATTACATGTCCCTTTAAGACATATCTCAGAGTATAATTTTTTAGTGTAAAACATTCCACCAATTCTTACCTAATCCTCGAACCATATATTTCCTGATATTCACTCTCGTTTTAGGGGGTGTGTCGAGATGTTCAAAAATTTCCAATGTTTTATCACTCCATAGCTTAGTAGATTATAGACTACCATCCCCTAATAATGTGGGAGAGTTAATGTGTTGGAACCCATGCCTCAGCTCTTCTATAGATGAGGAAGGCTACATAGTTACCTAAAATGTCATCATAAATAAAATAAAACTCTTTTGGAATTGTCTCTGAGTACCGATATCTATCACAACTACGGTTGAATCAATTTTCCCTATAGGAATATTTTCTTGTAGCTCATGGAGCACCATATTTGGAGCATGGTCATTACTACCCTCCTGGTGTACAAATTGGGGTTGTTGTAGTGTCATGTCTAGATAATTCCAACTACATGAATCTAAAAATATTGTTAATGAGGAGATCACAGATAAAATATTCGGATAGGTAAAAACCTTCCTAAAAACAAGCCTCAACCCTATGGCTGCTCCAATGTCTTGGATTGAGTAATAGAAACTAAACTAAAAATTACCAGAAACACTTCCTAATTCCCACTCTAAAGACAGTATTGGTCATGTTCTATATATTAAATTTTTTATTTTTTTAAATTTACATTTATCAAAATATTTCCCTGAATGGTTGAACAAAATGGGTCAACAATTCCATTCTAAAAGGCCCAATACACCTCATAAACTAAATTAATACATCAGCATAAACTGATCCATAAATCATTCCAATCCATGTGCCTAATGGCCCATGTATCAAGGTTAGAAATTTGATATCTTATGTTGTATGTTGTAACCTATTAAGGAAAACATTTACAGGTTATACTAGGCACTCTATGTAAAAATTATGTTTATTAATTACCCATATAAATAATATATCATGTATCCGGAATATCACTCAAGGAACACATGTAAATGTCAGGATGTCTAGTGATGCATCCTATATAGCATGGAATAATGCCTGTCACGAAAATCCTAATGGGTGCCTAAATTGAAGCAGGAGATATAATACCCTCATCTCATCGGGCTCCGTATAAGAATATATAATCCTAAGAAACATAAAACATCAATTGTTTCACCCAACGGTAGAATCATGTCAACTATAATTGAAAAAACTCCATCAAAACGTTTCCTATTTCAAGAAATTTAAATTTCCTTATTCAAGGGTTAGATACTCCAAAGAATAGCTCATTACTAAATTCAAATAAATTCATAATATAATTTCTATTATCTAATAATAGTAAAACAACTAGAAATGAAAATGATCTGATACCACTTTGTAATGTCTTGACTCGGTAGCCACTAAACGGTGCCCCAAACTGGTATGTCATAAGCCCTCAAGCATGAAACACACAACGGTAGAGGCTACGGACATGTAGTAAAGTCATAGAGTGTGTTTGTGGGGAGACTATACCACCATTTTAGACTGTAACACAGTGTGGTAAACATATCATTCAATAGAATTAGTATTAATCCAACCATATAAGAGAGAAACTTCTATTAGACTATAAAAATTACTAGCCAACACCAAATGCTATCTCATATAAAAAATTCTTTTAATGTGTCTAAAAATTATGAAAATTGGTATACATTTCAAAAATGATAGTATAAAAATTCAATGTGATTATATCTAGCCAAACATGGACCCTATGTAATAATATCTAAGATCCCATACACAAGGGTAGCTGTAAAGAATAAATAAACATGTGTATGTTTTCCTAGCCTACAAAATGAAATCTGATACCAAAAACCTATAAGATATCTAAGAATTAAAAATATTCAAAAATTATACACCCTTTAAACAAGCTTATAACATCCACAATGTCCACACCATGTAAAGAAGAGTATAACATCCACAATTTCCACTTATTGTAATCAATATTCATTCCTAGAATGGTCGGATCCTTACTATAAAAGGATAAGGAATCATCTTCGAACCCCAAGGACATCTTGATGGAAAATCAGTATAGACTAGGGTGTATTACAAGGAGAATTTCAATATAGAATCTCTAATGTGAGTCTAGGAAATATGGAGCTATGTGGTCGAAAGGCATGTTACATACTATAAAACTAGGATCTAATTTGTAAATAGGTCCAAGGCATCCACTAATGTAATCAAGACTAATGGGGAAGTATCTATCAATCCGATAATGTTATCAAGATCCAAGGATGTCATCCAAGGCATCCAATACCATTATCAATTTATCATCTAAATCGATTCATCATTTCACAACGGTTCACATTTCATGAGTTCATCCAACTCACATCTATAATTTTAGTAATATCCATTTGAACAACCATCCCACTAAAGAGGTTTTAATTTACTCAATTAAAGAAAAATAATAATTTTAGGGAATATTCTTGATTTTTTTGTGTATGTTACATCTAATATGAGCTATAAAATGACCAAACCATAATGGAAAATTTCTAATCCACATACCATATACACATTGTAGAACATGCGTCCACTAATAACCTTTAATTTAGTCCATATTTGATGAAAAATAAAGAATATATGACAACATGGAAATATTTCTGATTATCTATCACATAAACAACTGCATTGATATGAAGGAAAATGAATAACAATAAATTAAGAATTTATACTTTACCGGTGTTGATCAAATGAGACAAACTATGCTTTATTCCTAGTCTAGAGGGAAATGATCCCCCAATAACAAGTATCATCTCGATGAAGTCTCATGAAAGAAGAAAAATACCTATGTGTATTGGAAACATGGGGAAAAATAAGTTTCAAAATATATGGAATTAATGTAAAACATTAATTTACCAACCAAATACTCATTTTCATAGTTTAGACACATAGTTGGAAAAACTATGAGCCAAACATGAACCCTTATCTACCTCAAGAGGCCTCGGATTGTCATTTTGATTGTTTATACAAACTATATGTCGACTGCACATGAATCCTCTTCTAAAAACTATAGATTGAACACATGAATATCTGCACCTGGCTATGTAGTTTCCTCAAATTGGTTGGCCTCTTATTCCCTCTATCGAGCTCTATACACTTTATTCATACTATGTGTCCATGGTTACATGGTTTATACTAATGGTCATACCTAGATTCCATTTCTAATAAATGATCCACTATGATATAAAAAATCACGAAACACCCCCAAAATAAAAATGATCTCATTAGTCACACATATTTGGTCAAAAACTGTGGAGTTAAACTTAAAATAAAATATCATTACAATAAGAAAAAATGAGATCTAATAGATATGATCCAAGGATAGATCCATATTATTTTTCTGGATAGTTTATAATTATTATTATGATATGTTTATGAAACCTATTTAATTTCTATAGTTTATATACTCATTACTTGTAAAACTTTCTATTAAAACCCATTACATTCTATAAATTTTGATATATGATGACTGAATAATGGTATAATGGAATAAAAAAGAACATATTATGATTATTTTATTGTTGGGTTTGTAATTATATTCCCCATCAACTCATTGGTTAAATATAAATATCTTTTGAGATAATAAGTATTGTAATTGGGAGTGAACCCACTTCAATAAGGGGCATTGTCCACATTGATAGTATTGGGAGTAAATCATCATAAGGGATATGATGGAATGGGCCGTAAAATAATTACTCTATAATAGTATTGGAATCCATACCAATGTAAGGAAATTAATTTCTATGATTATGTGAAAGAAAAAACATATGTATTAAAATAATGTTATACTATCATGGTTCATGTTTATTTGACTCATAACTTACGAACTGCTAGAATTTTTTCCATGACTCAAGATTATGATCTATGATTTTTTTAGTTATTGTTTTCAAAATTTAAGCTCATGTTTATATACACTTATCCTCATGTTATTATAGAGTTATCATTGATATCTTTATTGTTTACCTTAACTAATAATCTAATCACACCAACTTTTATTTTTCCTTTCCCCTGGTTATAAAGAATGTTTTTTCATATTATATTTTCTAAATGGATCCCATTATGAAGAACATAGTTGGAGATATTATACATCTCATATGAATACTTTCTTTTCACATCCATGTTTCCAACGAAACTAAGAATATATAATTCTATCATGGATTTTAGTGTTATATTTGAAATATTCTTCTAATAAAATAGAATAATTATGCTTTGAAAAGTATGGGTCGATATCATTGCTATAAGATAAACTTTTAGTTACCTTCAGATACTGGGATAAGAAAACCTTATTTGTAAATCTTATGATAATACTAAGTATAATATAATTTCCTATTTTAAGATAAATAATAGAGTTTTATTTTCCTATCAAACCCATACTTTCTAGATTGTACATTTTAACATTATTGTGGAATATAGTAATATTGGGATAAAAACCACAAAAATAGTTTCTTGAGTATATCTAAACCCTCATGCTGGTGAATGGTTAGTGTTACATCATGAGGAAAAAGTTTTAGTACTCCCAATGGATATTTTTGGGTAGTGTCACAGTTTATATATGGCCCATTAGGAAATAATTTAATTGACAATGACCATGAATGATATAGTTTAATCATATGGTGTATTGGATTGAAAATAATGTGTCCGGATTTAGACATACAATATATTATTTTCAATATTATCTTGTTTCCCACTAGGTTAATTATTTCTCACACTATTATTTGTTGTTTTAGTCAAGGGATGGAGCTTGATGAAATTCAATAAATGCAAGATTCTATGAACAATTAATTTATTTTCCTTCTGTGAGACCAAATTTCATAGCGTATGGAATAAAAAATATTTCTATTAAGCTGATGAAACATTATAAAGATATGATTCATGATGAAGTTCAAAATGATAAAATTATGGAAAAAATCTATCAATTCCCTCAAGAGGAAGCATCTACCATCACTTTGTGGGTTTTATAAACAAATAGTTGTTTCAAAATTGATCTATACTACTAAAATGATATTTTAAATTCTATAGTGTTCATTAAATGAAATGAATATTTTAGTTATTTATCATTTATAATTGGGATAAGATCAATAGTGTAAAATTATCAAGAAAAACAGTAAAGAGGTTGAAATTTAATCCATGTACTAATCTGAATTTATGATCTTATTTTTCAATAATTACATACCTTAGAGTCTTCATACAAAAAATAGAGAATGTTTTCCATGTGATTAATAAGAAGGACGGTGAATACATTTTCAAGTATATTGGTAAATTATTTATGTGAATAAAATAATTTCATTGGAAAATTTTATTTTGAATACATTATAAGAATATGTTAGTTAATGTTTGAGAGAACATTCCACAAAATACACCATACATGCCTTAGTGTCTCAAAAGTAAGGAGAATGGGAATTATTTGACCCCATGGAGAAATATGAAGGCTAATTAAAATTATTGATTTCATTAAACTCTTAATAATATGGATAAATATAAATATTATGCAATCACTATTGTCAATTTGGGTTATGATAGTGATGTCTTGAAAGGTACACTTACAATCTACCATTGAGTGCATGTGTATTATTGGATTATGGATATTTTCACTCTTTTATATCTAAATAATTTTTTTTGGGTAAAAAAATATTTCCCCAAATATTAAATGTTGATTTATCATTGAAATAACATAATGATATTTTAATTGTTTCTTAAGACTATAATTATTATCTGATCATTTTTTTGGTAATAAGATTCCAAAAAATCACATTATTCTCTCCCTAGTTGAATTCGATGTTATTTTAGTTATAGATTGAAATTAAATACAAAAATCTCATATCAATTAAAAAGGAAGTAGAGTGACATTTGATATTCTAAAATGAACAAATATATTCTTTGGGTGTGAAAATGAATAAAAAAATATGAAAGAAATTACAACCGTTATATATGTCCTCGATCATATTAAAAAGGGTTGTTTATCTTAGCTGGATGGGTGTAAATTCATCAGCGATGATATGCCTATTGTATGAGAGTTTATAGATGATTTTATGGAATAGTTTTATATTATTCCTATAGATTGCGATGTGGAGTTTTAAATGAAACTAAAACTTATTAATACAATTATTTCAATGAATCCTTATAAAATAGAAACTATTGTGTTGTTGGAGTTTAAGAAGAAACTCCTAGATAATCATGATAAGTTACTCATTTGTCCATGTATCAGTATGTGTATTAATTGATTATAAAAATCATAAAATTAATATAATATCAAATAAGTTTCATATTCCCGTTAGTGAGGATTTTATTAAAAAAATCACTATGAGATCAATATTTTTCAATGATTTATCTTCAATCTAGATACTATCGGTTGAGGTAAAAAGTGAAGGCATACCAAAGACAGCCTTCCATTTGAGGTATGTAAAATATTAATTTATATTGATTCAATTCTTTCATACTAATTGCACCAATATCTTTATTTATTTAAGGACTATGGTTTTGATTGATTTGTTTGAATTGTTTATGGTTGTATTTATAAATGAAATTCTTATATATTTAAATAGTGAGGAAGATCATGAATTTGAATTGATGATTTTACTGAATATAATAAGGATGTATAATCTATTTGAAACATTTTACAAGTGTGTGGTTTTTAATAAGGATTTTTGTTTTCGAGTCACATAGTACCAAGAATGTCTATATCGGTGGATCCATCAAAGATGGAATTTATTAAAAAATTTCCCAGACCCACCACTATAACAAAGATAAGTATTTTTCTCAGTTTTTATAGACATTATTGACACTCTGTATAATTTCTCACAATTGATTAATTGATTCACCAAGTAAACATATAAGGGATTCATGTTCCCTTGTGTAGATGAATATGAGTATGATTTCAAAGAACTGAAGTGAATTTTGTTAATGAAACTATTCTTACACAAACCAATAGTGGATAAGGGTTTCTGAACATTAGTAATACATTGAATAATGGAATAAGATGTTTCCCCAAGGAAAATGATTTGTTGATAGCATATACCACTTGAAAATTGATGGTTCATTAGAAAAATTACCCAACACATGATTTGGAGTTACCTATTGTATTTTTTTTATTATCGATATGAGGGGAACATATTTATGGAGATAGGTCTGACATATATATTTGGATAAAAAATAATGTTTACATTCACTCACAATGAGTATAATATGAAATAAAGAATATGGTCGGAATTAATTAATTATTATAACTACTTAATATATTACCACCTTGGGAAAAAACAAGGGGGTTAGTGTTTTGAGTTGAAAGGGTCAATCTAGTTTATCTATTATGAGTACCAAAAAAATACTAAATTTCTAGAATACAAATAGTTGGATCTATAATTATTCAATGAATCGGAAAAATCATATCTTGATCAAACTAACAATCAACCCTCTTTGTTTTTAAATATTAAAGAGGCATTGTAGGAAGATATAGAGATAAAAAGTAATGTACGAAATGTTCCACAGTTCAAAATTTATTATGATATAATGATAGGGTTCAGTAACTATGTATGTGTCTCATCCATTCTATACTTGAAGGAGTTGTTCGATAAAGATCATTGTTCAGCATTTTCTATTAATCATGGAAGTGTGATGTAATATAGAGATATTAAATATAATTTATATTGGGGAAACATAGAGAAATGTATTTTATATTATGTATCTTGGTGATTGGTATGTTAGTATGTTAAGGATAAGAAATAGAATTCTAAATCCATGTTATAACCATTACACATAAAAGAATGGGAAAGGGGAAAATCTCTACAGTTTTAGTCATTAGTCACCCCATAAAATGTATGTTCACAATGCTAATTGGGTTATAGATGATAGGATTATGATATTAGAACACATTATTTCAATAATAAAATATTTATACCTTAATCATCTATATAGAATATACAAAATGGAATTCATAAGGAGGCATGGTGTACCACACTCAATTGTATCTAGTTGGGATCAGAGGATAACCTCAATGTTCTAATTATGAATTCAAGAAATATTTAGATGAATAGTAGTGTTTAAATAATTATTATCATACAACAATATATTTAATTTCTATGAGATACATTAAATCCTATGATGATATTTTTAGGTCATGTTTTATGTATTTTAAATGTGATAGGGATCAACACCTACCTCTTGTGGAGTATTCTTACAATATTAGATTTCACTTGATAATTTAGATAAATCCATATGATGACCTTTATGGAAAGAAATGTGTAACTCCAATGTATTGGAATATATTTTGAGAAATAAAGATATTAGAATCATATTTATCTAATCAAATGGAAATGAAATTCAATGTTATTTAGTTACACAGCATCACATCTTAGAGTTAATAGATATTTAATGATGAAAATTGTAGATTAAATCATGAATTCAATGTTAGTGGGAATGTATTAATTTTAATCCCTATATGGAAAAATGTTATCTGATTCATAAATAGTTGAAATTTCAACCCTAAATATATATACCTAATTAATATTCTTCATCAAATAGGGACAATATCTTATATATGAGTGCTTCCACCATAACTCTATAAAGTCAAGATGTATTTCATTTATTTCTCTTGAGAAATTACATACCTAATACTTTTTATGTACTTTAAAATGAGTTTTTATCACTATATCAGTATCGTTATATTAAATAATAATAGGTATAATGCTTGTATCATAGAGGTAGTGTGTTATAGAATCAGACAACTCACCCACTTAATATTATTTGGCGGGACCATAAATTCTATTAAGACACTCAGGAACATGAATATGTGATAAAATTGAAATATAATAAATTAATTTTATCAGAGTGATGAAATATCTATAGATAAACTCAATTTAAGGGTTAAAAAGTATTTTTGGGGTTTTATGATACATTTCACTTGAAATAAATTTATTATCTTTGATAACTTATGATATAGGAAATCCTGAATCTAAAGAACCATAAATAATTATACCATTATATCCATGAAGTTATATTAGAGAAATGGATAAGAGAAAAAAAATAAAATTATTTATAAAGGTTTTTTATAGAAAAAATATATTGAAAAATAAGTATTAAATTTTTAACCAAGCCATTATATGGTTGAAATTTACATTCTTCTTCATAAATAGGATTTATTTATTTTTGTGGGAAAATAATATAATGAATTTTTTATAAATTTATAAAACTTATTTTCTGAAATGAAAATTATTTTTGAAATCAACCATTCAAAAATTTTATGGAGTGAATTTTTTAGAATTCATGAAACGATACATTTATCGATGAATAATAAAGAAAATGGAAAATGATATTTCACCGCATTTTGTAGTTTTAGTTTTAAATTAAATTATTACACTTCTTTTAATAAAATTTTTAATAATAAGTTAAATATTTTGAATAACCATTTCAAAATATGATAATGAGGAAAATTTAATTTTTATTCATAATGAATAGTAAAAATACTAAATGTGTGTCATCATGGTTAAGGTTAAAACAAGTTTATCGGGGGTAAAATCCCGATATAATGATATGTTTTTCAATTAAGTTATCACTAATAAAAATGTTTTGACATTTTTTACGATATACTATACAAACTTATAATATAGTTCTATTTCAAAATATTTTTCCTGATGATGTATTTATTTTGTTTTAATCATTAAAAAATTGAACTGTGTCCTCTCCCCTACACAGGGAAGGACATCCATTCTTTATCTTCTTTATAACACATTAATCCATATATCTAGAAAAAAATACTTCTCAATTTTCTTATAAACATCCCTATACACAAGTTATAGCATTTGATCATCTTAAAAGACTATTCCAATGGTCCTTAAGAAAGTATCAAACATATTCCTACTGAAGAGTATATATTTATCATACCAAACCATTTTTAATTTATTTTTTCTTCTACCTCCCCAAATTTTGTGGTATTAAAAAAATAATATATTCAGTATCCTATATATAATAAATTATTTATTGTTATGGAACCGCTATTATTCACCCTATTTCCCATTAAATGGGATACGAAATTATTTCTTATGTGTGCATTTAGATTACCACCTCCACGCAGTGATACAATTTATTTTAAATATCCATCATTCATGGATACTTATTGTGAAGGGATTGATGTATTTATATTATATTTAAGATATAAATATGTAACTATAATTATAATATCATATCTACCTTCTTACCTTATCATCAATTGGAAAACAACAATGTCGGATGGGCGTACTTGTGGACTGCCACCTCCAAGGAGAGATGTGATTTGTTTTTCATTGATGATTTACATGGATGGAAACCAAAAATATTTTAATAAATATATTTGATATATATGAAATTGTAATTATTGTTTATTGGACAGTTATTACTTTACATTTTTTATTCTCTCCTTCGAAAAGTGAAAATAGCGTTGATGCATATATATGACCTACCATCTCTATAAAAAGGGTTGTTTATTTTTCTATCTATAAATTTTATGGATTAATATATATATTTTTAAAAAATATTTTACATATTCATATTATTAAAATATTTTTTAGATGATAGAACCATGATAAATGTAAATTTAATGGATCTACCTAACTTAAATTATCATGGAAAATGAAACAGTTAACACTTGAAAATGATGAATTTCAAGAATAAATTACCAATAAATGGTTGTTAACATGTTATAAGTTACTAATATATCATATTATAAGTACGTAAATGAATCATGAATATAAAAATAATATATTTTTATTTATTATACTGCTGGTTAGAGTAATTTTAAGGAATGTCATACTTGAGGTAAGGTATTTATATTTCCATCTCATTTAAATGGGTATTTTTATCCTCGATTTTTGATTGAAATAAATTATACGATAATTTTATAGTAATTAACATTAAATTTTCCTTCCTATGGTTATTCAGTAAACACAAATGTAATATTACTATTTTTTCTCATGGCTACTTAAAGGAATCTGGAAAAAAATTTAAGACAACCAATATTTATATTCCATTGGGTCTGATTCATTTTATTCCATGGTTTTATAAATTTTTTGAAGACTATTTGAGAAATTATCATATTACCATTCAAAATAATTTTTACCCATGTTTTTATTTATATAAAACTTTCTCATAGGAAACTTTCTTTCATTTTTATAATCTAGTGCATTTAATTTTTTTTGGAAAATGTGAAAGAAAAATTAATTTTATATCAAATGGAATGAGCATAATTTCTAATCCTAATGACTGCTCAATTATTTATAGGGTCCAATAATTATTTCTGTATTTCATTAAAAAAATAAATTATATTTTTCAAAAACAAAATTTGTTAATAAGTTATTAAAAAATATAAAAAGGGTATTTTCTTCAGGAAATCTTCCAACTATTATTTTAATGGAATTTTCATTTATGATACGATCCTCTTATGATTATAATACATTTTCAGAAATGTGATATATAGATACCATCCTTATTATTTACATGGATTTTTTTTATTATTACTATGAAATAGTTAGGAAACCCATTTATTTTCCTTGGGTTATGTTATGAGGAAATATTGAAATGTTTATGAAAATCATTTACTTTCAAGGAATTATGTTATATAATGAATGATTTATGATCTGGTGGAACACGTATTAATTTATTTATATTATGATATCGTTTGTACCCAAATTATGTACCCCTCCAATATATTATGAAATTATTATAAAGACTAGAATGGGAAGTGAACTTAATTTGGTAAGGGACATTGTCTGTTATGATAGTCAATGGAGTGAACTAAAACTAAGGATGTAATGTAATGTGTATTGAACTCGATACACTTTAATTGACTTGAAAGTGATAATTAAGTAAGGAAATTATTTTCAATATTTATTTTATTGAATAAAAAGTATTTATTTTTTCCAATTTTCTTCACTCGTTGCTCGTGTTATTTGATTCCATTATGATTCAGGTCTTTGTAATGTTATATTTGTTTCCATAACCCAAAACTATGATCTAGGTGTTGTTGTGTATGGTTTAAAATTTTATGATCGTATTATGATACTATTATTCTCCTTTTATACTTTAGAAATCATTTTTATGTCCCCTGTTTAACCTTTTTGAGTATTTGAGCTCACACTTTCTTATGTTTAGTTTCGCTAGCTTATGAAGAAAGGTTTTAGCTATAATATTTATTTTAGGTCTTATATATATAATGAATTTATTCGTAGATTTTAAATATATATTATGAAAATTTTAATTATATATATACATTTCCAAATACAATAAACCTATATGATTTCGTCTTAGATTGTAATGTCATTTATTTAATATTATTCTAGTAATATGAAATATTTACATATGAAGAGAATGGGTTTCTATATGATGAATCATAATTTCCTTCCCTTCACAAATTATTTATTTGATATTTTGTTTTTTATTTAATCTGTATTCCAAAGTTATCTCTTCTTATCTCCCTTATCATACTTTAGATAAGCCTTCCTTATCACCCTCACTATTAGATTTTATCCGTTTTTTCTTCAAAAAGTCAATTGAATATTTCTCAATATCATCATAGTTATATCACATTTGAGGAGTCATACCTTTGTATTTCCTCTTCCTATTATAAAGATATCATAGATAAGGGAGATTCCCTTATGTTGAATTTTTTCTCTTTCTTCCCCACATTCATGATCCTATTCAGAATTAATTAATGCATCAACATCTTACCTTTTAGATTCATACCTTTATTGGATTCAGATTTTATCTCCTCCATGATATTATTATTCAGCACTACATCTTTCCTGATCTTATAAATAAAATTATTTTATTTAGTTTAATTAGGTATATGTCCTCTTTGACTTCAAGTATATAAACATTGGGGAAAAAAAATTTAAATGTTCATCATTAATCCATATTCATTTGTGGGATCATCTAAGGTCTATATAATACCAATTATTTTGTTGAAGTTGTCATTCACTATTGTGAAATAATCATAAATGGTTTCTTTATCATCCATCCTCATATATTTGAACCCGGTTCCCTATATTTTTAGTTTCTCTTATTAAACTATTACATTCCACATAAAAATGTGTCCATCCATATCCTATATTTCATTAGAAAATTTGTGTCCCATAACATTTCTAGTTAGTATTTCAAAAAGGTAAATGATGATTTTATTTATTGATTTACTATCCATCTCTATGAAAAAATATTATGAAACTTTCATTGAATTATATCTCCACCTTGGTGTAAATCACACAGTGGATGTATCAGTAACATCCATTATATTTAATATAAGATATTGAATCATCATTTTATATTCTCCATGATATATATTATCCGAAAAAATATGTACTCCACTAATGAAGATTTTACATAGTAAATTATACCACAACTTTAGTGAAATTTTGATCTATCCAAGGGTTCATGATAATCTGTGATAAAACATCAAATAACAAGAATCTGTTAAATAAACAGGTTGTGGAGATATTTATTAACGATAGAAATTTTAAATTTTATTCATTTTAGGTCAGCCACTACGAGTGGTTAAGATTTTGATACTTAATTTCATTAATATCATAAATCTAGTATATTTATCCAAATAAAATCATATAAAAGAATATTAGGAATTATTAATGGTTCAATATCTATTGGAGATACCTCTAATCAAAATTTCAATGTTGAGTTCTGAAACCTAAATACCCACTTTAAATCATGAATTGTAAAATTTTAAACTATCTCCCAAAAAATCCTAGTAGGCAATCCCCGACAATACATGTCCCCAAATGATTATTGTTTCCTCTTATGGATGGGATCTTTATACTATCCTTTACCAGTAGAAGCCTTCTCCAAAAAGGCTTTTTTTGTAGTTTAATAAAATTTTCTTTTTATTTTATCATTCTAATTCTTTAGTGATACATTTTCATGAAATTAATAAATATTATCAACAACATCAGATTTGTAATGTTGCCGTATTCTATATTTTTTCATTCGTAATTATACACTTTGAGATCAACTGTATAATTAGAATCACTAACATTACTCACTATCTATCAAAACACACATATTATAATAACTTCATTTCTGGAAAAATAAATTTTTCACCCATAGTAAACTCAATGTAAACTATCCAAAACATACGTTCCTAGTAAAATAACTTCCTCTGATACATTATGTTCTAGTAAAATCAACCCACCCTCACTTAACTAATCTTTCATGAAATAGATTATCACCAATGTTTTTGACTTCAAGTAAACTCACTGCTTTCTATATACATACACAATAAATTCTAGTACTCTCAACTCAAATATTATTTAGGAAACAACATGTTATGTTCATCTTAGTTCATTTAGGAATGTCTCTCTTTTTTTAACAAAGGGTCTCTTCTATATATATGAAATTTTTGATAATGTGCTTATATAGAAATGTTAATAATAATATGACCCTAATATAAAAACATTATTGGATCCTTTATATAGTAAATTTTTTTCAACGAATCTTATTTTCATACATGGTATGTCGGTTGAATGGTCAGTAGGTGTGGGGGAGTTGAAAAAAATTTAAAATTTAAAACAATTTTTTATTTAAAATAAATTATGTAGAAAAATTTTTAACATATGGATTATTTATATTAATTCATATCAATTTTATTCTACATAAACCCTTAACTTCTCTCCATCACTATGTGAAATGGGACCCATTTAAATACTTTATTCTAAAGGAAATTCATAACCCATTCACTAATATTGTTTCTGATGGAGGTATAAAAAACAAAGCATCTATCTTTTAAATGGGAGTCATAACCCATTAAAATTTATTTTTTTAACTTATAATCCAAACCCAAATACCCATCATTTTTCACCATTGAGTCACAATTAATAACTTATATTCTATGCACAAAAAAAGAAAAACCTTGGAATATCATTTTTAATGGTACTGTAACAAAATTATCCTCCTTATGAATAAAAATTCATAGAACAAAAATAATACAAAATGAAATGATTTGGATAATAAATCAGCACACAATCCAGTTTTATACTTGAAGTGTTAATCATCGATGGCAATAAAACTATTATAAATTTATAAGTACCCAAGTGCAACATGCTCATTCCCAAAAAAAGGAAATCAATGAAATAATGATCATAGGACTAAGTATAGTTAGTCATTCAAACATTTCATAATTTCTAGAACACAACACTCTATTATTCATCTTATATTCTAATGAATCTTTAATACGGTATTTATAGAGATTTTTCATGCACAATAAATATTAGAGAAGTAGTCGAATGTGGTTCATCTTAAAAATAATAACTATTTTAGTTCTTTTACTTTTCAAATAGAAGTACCAATTTTCACTGTTAATCATAGTGATCTACTTTAGAGTTCGATGAACCATTTTTAGTTCTTAAAAAAACTACTGATGTTGTTTTTAATAAATTAAAAAAATATCTAACTATTAATTATATTATTAAAAAATCTCTTTGAATTTTTCTTAATAAACCCCAAATATAAACAATTATTCCAAAATAATCACACATAACAACTTATAAAAAATTTGATGAGATTTTAAATTTTAAATTTTTCTATAAAAATAAATTATAAACATAAAACATACTTCTTCTTCTTCTCCAATATTATTTTTGTTTAGTAAAAAACAAATAAAATTTATTTTTAATGGCATCAATATAAATAAAACATAATTTTGGAAAAAATATATTAAGATAACTATGTAACCAGATTATACAATGGATTTAAATAATACAATATAGAAAATAGTGCATATATTGATTTTTTTAATGAAAAAATAAGAATCATTCAATGCATTTAAGAATTTTGAAATGGACATAAGACTTTGATATACTAAAATACATTATACTCAATAATAATTTAAATCTTATAAGACACTAAGTATTTTAATAAAACAATATCATCTTGATAATTTTTATTTTATATTAAAATTCTGATTATTGAGAGACATTACTCAACTTAATATAATTTATCAACATTAATAGAAATCTCAGTAATTTCGTAATATATGGTTCTTTGTTAAAAATTAGCATTTGTAACATTTATTATTATAGAGTAGATTAAATATTATTCTTGTCATAAGACTATTTTTCATAAGACATTATAATAAATAAAACTACTTATTTGCATAATATTTAGAATTTTTATAAGGATCTTTATAAGGTTTAAAACATCATATGGTTCAATCAAAAGGTTAAATCCCTTATTTTTTCATCCATCACATGGTTTAAAGTAATATTCCTAAGGTTCAAGCTTTTTTTAAAATATACAACATAAGGATAAAGAATATGGTTCAAACACTTAAACACAGGTTTTTAATAAGGATCGTCTCTTAGTCACAATCTCTAAAAACACCTCAAATTAAATTTCCATAGAATAAAATAGAGTATAAGAATATTAAATAAATAAATAAAAATTAATAGTTAAGTATAAATTATATAAACAACAAAGAATTAGTAATTAGTAATTAATAAATGAATAAAAAATTAAAAATTAAAAAAATTTAAAATAGTTTTTGATTTTATAATTAGTGAAAAATTCCAATATTTTTGTCTACTCCTAATATATTTAATAAATGAATATTTTTTTAGTTATTAAAAAAGGAAAATAATGTGACTAGGAACTAGTCCATAGTCTCACACTTTATAAATATAAATACAAAATATCACAAAAAAATATCCTCTATTAGAAAATAATTAAAATAATTATAAATAAATAATTTTAAAAATATATCATTTTAATAAGTAAAAATTACTACAAAAATGGAAATTGACATTTACATATTTTTTATAAATAAAAAAAATTAATTAAATAAATTTTCAAAGATTTAAAAAGATAACTCAATTTTTATAGACAATATAATTTTGAAATCACTTTAAAACATTGTAAGAATTAATGATATATTTAAAAATTCTAATTTTAGTAATTAATTCCTATTTTAAATTTTTTAATTCAAGTATACATTTGAATATTTAAAAAATATAACTACAAAATAATTTTTCACCACAAACAAATAAATCAACTGAAAAATAATTAATGAATCTCTATTTTTGTAAATAGTTTTAAATTACAAAACAATATTTGTATTGGTTAAAAACATATTTAATAAATATTTATAAAATATGTTATTTTGGTATAGATCCCACAAAATAATGTGTAATTGGAAAAAATTTCATATGTCGGGTTTTGAAATAGACCAAACTATGAGTTAACTGTTGGTTGAAATCAATGAAATCATTTTATCTACAAGGTAATGATTATATTATCATATTATAAATTTATATTTTTTAACTATAACTACTAAAAATACATATATCATTGGAATAATAAGGTTGAACCCATAGGTAAGGGCCATTAATGGCAAGTTGCATAGTGACTGGAACCTACTAAAGGATTATTCACATGATTCTAAATGTTTGGGTTTTAAATATATTCAGATATAATTTACATAAAATGATAAATAAGATATCAATATCAATATTTGGAAGACTATACAAAGGGTGTTCTGTAACGACCCCAACTTTTTCTAATGAAAATTCGTCTTGATCTAATTAAATGTCTTTTTATGTAAAATGGTTATATAAAACATATAAACTTATTTGGTTTTTTGTTTTAGGTTTTTTGTTTTAGGTTTTCTAAAAATATTGTAAATAATTGTTACTGTTCAAATATAACCATTGAATAGTAATCACTTTATTTGTATAAATATAGGGCTTTAACAAATGCAATTTACTCAGACAATGGAAGTGATGGCCTCGTCCAGTAGAATTTCTCTATACAAAGACCATTTTTCGGAACATGGAAAGGAGGTAGTGTCACTAAGATTCGGTCTGACCAATCCAAAGTCAGTCTTCAACACGTTAAGCATGAACAAAACCACCTATGGGAGAAGTGTAAGTTAATAGAGATTACCACTCGAGCGATGTTATCTGAGCCTCCCAAAGAGTCCATCACCATCACACACCTAACCCTGAGGTCATATGTGGGTTTTATAAGGGGTTATGTTACCAGAACCTATCACTATGATTATGTTCATTATTTTTTGTATAGAGAATATACATTCATTTTATTATTATTACATTGTGAATAGTTTTTAAATAAAAAATAGTACTTTTAGTTAATATTTAGTTAAGAAATATATTTTTATGAATTAATGGATTTTTTAAATAAATAATATTTTTCTAAAATATTATTACTAAATAACTTTTTATTAAATATAAATTATCATATAATTTTTATGAGCACAGTTGTAGTTTTTATTAAGGTTTGAAAAATGTTTTTGTCAAACCCCGTGAATTTTCAATAAATTTTCATTTATATTTTAAAAGTGAAAATTCACATATTTATAAATTTATTTATATAAAATGAATATTATTTTTGGATTTAAAATGTCTAAATTATATAAAGGTTAATTTTTATATTTTTCTAAGATAGTTGAATTTTTGGGTAAAATAAAATATCATTTAAATATATAATGTGTTTTATGACTTCATAATGACCAAATAGTGATGTAATAAGATACTATAAATGGTATTTTATTCCATTATATGTTTTACCTTTAATTTAATGTGATTTTAGGTTTGTTTGATTTATTTTACAAAGATTTAGTTGACCCTCTTAGACTTATAAAACATTTTACCATTTTAAAATGATTTCCTTGATAGTGTGACACACCTATACATAAGAAAGACTATTATTTTGATAATTTACTCCTTCGGAGATATAAATTTATTTTTTTCACTCCACTTTGTAAAAAAACATGGACATAAACCATGGTATGGTATGTCATTTTAATTAGTTTAATGTGTGGAGTCCAAAACCTAAATAATAAGAAATTTCCTCCCTTCCCCTATATTGACCTACCAATGATCCCATATATCTTCTCAAAAAACTATTGGAGCTTGACCAAACTCTTCCTTTCCCTCTCCAAAATCTTACCAAGGAACCCCATGATCTCAAGAATCCCTTCTCAAGCCTCTCCGCAACCATTGGGGTCACACATCTATGTAATGGATTTCTTCCTTTCTTATTTTTTTCCAAATTTCCTTATGTTGTGATACCTTTTTTAATTAAAATTGTTGGGGTATTATTTCTCACCCCCCCCCCATATTTCCTTCCTTATTTTATAATGATGAGATACCTCTTTCTATCTCATTAATTCCTCCCATGTACACCTGTTACCATGCCGAAATTCCGTAACAAATTTATCTTTTCTCGTTTACATTCATGAAATTGTTTTATATTATGCATCTAAATTACATTACATATATTGGGAAAAGTATCTATATGACCCTCTTACTATCCATTTAATGTACATATGATGATATAACCCTTTATCTCTCATCATCCATCTTTATGAATTAATATGTCGTGCTATTATACTGTCAAAATTTCCCCATGATTTTCAAATCCAAAGTCATTGTGTAGTGAATACCAAGAATCTCCATCATGGTTATTCGCCATTATGCATATTTAATAATTGATTATATAGTTTCATGTTTTCATTCCATATTACTTTATCATGGAATAAATTATTATGTTTAATGATTCCTTGTCTCATGATCCATGTGGCACACTTATGCTTGAAATGAAGTGATTAAGAAGGGTGTTCCCTTATAATGATCCGATGTATTGGGTAAATATTAGTATCGTGATACATCTAGTTCAATGAGTTTTTAATCATGATAATTCAAGTGAATTTAGGATTTACTCATGAACTAGGTTAAATGAGTATTGGATCATGCTAATATCATGTTAAATGTTATTTCCACGTTTCCATGTTATGATAATCATGCTATATCAGGCTTCTATGTTCATGTTTCTATTATGTTCCATTGATATGTCAATTGCCTAACATTTACTTTATTATTCAAGTTATTCTTTTTTACTCCCTTACTGGGCTTTATAGCTCACCCTTTTTTATTCTTGTCCTCGGGTTATCCCATGAAATGCTATGTATGATTGAATATTGTGGTCATGTAAAAGTAGTTTTCAAGAAAGATTTTGTATTTTATGTTCTTTGTTGTTATGTAATGTTCCTAATTACCCAAGCCACTAGACCTCTAGATCTATAGTGTTTTCCTAACTTATTTATTTAATAAATCGTGTTTAATTGTGTAATAAATAGAAGGGTTGTTATAATGGGTATTAGAGGGGACGTTTATTTATTTTTAGGAATAGGATTATAAAACCCTAGTGAAATCCTATGGGATAAGACTATATATAATAAAAACATCCCTAAATTTTTAGGATTATTAAGTAAGTAGTTTATCAAGAAAATATATTCCAATCTGGATATGAGCAGGTAGAGGTGGCTTTGGTATAGATGTATCTAGAAGAAAAACCTGATAACACCACATTGGCCTAGACTCAAACGGGAAATGGTGAACAAAAATGGGCCTTGATTCACTCTTGGTTATGAAACTCTTGGGGGATATGATTTGGTAAATTCATAATCATTGTATGAACCATAATTAAGGGAATAAAAAATCCCCTAAGAATAAAAGTAGGGAACTACATCTTGGATAACATATATTGAAGCCTATAAATACATAAATTAAGGAAATAAAAGTTGTTTTTAAGTCATCTATTTGTGTCTTTATATTACCCTTTATGTGTTACCCCTAACATTACTTTCATACCAACCAATGGCCTATAATTAGAGAACATGGGCTAGAAACGAAGTGAAGAACAATGTCATGACTATTCTAATCAGATTCCAAATCAGATGGGAGTAGAAATTCAAAACATTATCATGATACTATCTCATTTGACTCGTGTTTTGAATAGAAAAATGAGCTATGAAGAATGTTAACCCCCCCCCCCCCAAGAAAGAACAATCTGCAATCGAGAGCTTTATGATACAAAGGCCACCTAATTTTAATAGATCATATGATCCCTCGATCTCTGAACAATGGATCAACACAATTGAAAATACTTTCTCCATCCTTCAATGCTCTGAACAAGAGATGTTTATTCTGGATTCTTATCATATGGAGGGTGAAGATAATCAACAGTGGACATTAATCAAAAATACAAATCCCGAGGGGGAGATTGAGGCATTGGAAAGTAAGTATTTCTTGAAAAAAAAAATTGATAAATATTTTTCATGCACCCTCAGACTTAATATGGAAAGGGAATACCTTGCCCACAAGAAAACAAAGGATGAAGAATCCATTGGAGTGTATAAGGAATACATCACAAGGCCTATGTAATACACCTCCATATTTTTTGTTACACCTGAATGCATGGTTAATTGTTTCTTTGGTGGGACCAAACATATCTTACCGAAAGCGCTAGGGATCTGTGAATTTGATAGCTATAAGGATATTTTCTGATGTTCCCTCAATGTAAAAATGGATATCGGTAAATTATAAGGGTATCATAGGGCTAAGAAGCATAAAATGGACTTTAATTATGGTGGTCTGATGGATAAATCTAATGGCGCTAAGAAAACTCCAACACCCCACTTTACAATGGTGCGTAAAATGCACCACAGAAATTGCCTAAACGGGTGAGGAAATGCTTTAGGTGTGGAAGAAAAGGGAACCTGACCATTAACTTCTGATAAGACAAACTCGTGGATGTGACAACAAAGAGGAACACTCCATTCGAACCACAATGCATTGTTCATTTCATCATCTTCAAATAACTAGGGAAATTTTTAAACTAGTTCCCTATGCCATGGGTTTTCAAAGGCAACCAAAAACCTCCAAGGCAGCAAGGGTGATCTTTTTCAATCACTACCGCTAACATTAACCCCAACAATGAACTAGTGATAGGTGATCTAGTTATTTATTCAAAAATAGCAAACGTAATTTCTTATTCAAGTTCTATGGTTTTTTCTATTTCCATAAAGTTTAGTAGAACAATACCAACATCACTAAAAATCATGGAAGTGATGATGTCAGTGAGAACAAAAAATAGAGAAATCATTGCATCCCATGAATATAAATCCTCACCTAACATAATTTGTGGAATGAACTTCTTGAATAACCTCTTCATACTCCCATTGGTGGAATTTGATGCAATTCTTCTCATTTATTGAATTTATATATATAAAGCAAACATAAATTGTCTTAAGTGGGAAATCACTCTCTATCTGGCGATTCAACCCCATATTTAGTATAATTTCCAAGTCGAGGATGAATATTTTTTTGGACCATCATCTCAAGTGTGGATATTATTGCCCTATGAGCATGCGTATCTTTCTTAGATGATTGAGTCCAATGAAGTAACCATCCTTGAAGACATTCCTATTGTAATGGAATTCCATAAAGTTTTTACTGAGGAATTTCACGGTCTTCCTCCTAGAATATATGTTGAATTCTCAACTGATCATATACCTAGGGCATTTACATTATCCAAGAATCAGTATAGAATGGATGTTGTAGAGATTGAGGAGCAGAAAAAACAACTACAAGAGAATCTGGATAAAGGGTTTATAGGCCCAAATGCTTCACCATGGGGTGCACCAGTCCTCTTCATCAAGAAGAAGTATGGGTCAATGCGCATTTACATTGATTATCTTAAGATGAAAAAAATCACAATAAAGAACAAGTATCCTCTGTCCTAAATTTATGACTTGTTCAATCTGCTACGTGGACCAGAATACTTCTCCGAGGTAGATTTTTGGTTGAGATATTACCAATTAAGGGTGAAGAAGGAGTATATCCCCAATACATATTTTCATACAAGGTACGTGCACTATGAATTCATATTAATTACTTTTGGACTTACTAATTCTTCAACAATCTTCATGGACATGATGACTAGAGTCTTTAGAGATTACCTTGTCAAATTTGTGATAGTCTTTAAAGAAGATATTATGATATAATCTAAAAACCAGAAGGAGCATGAGAGCATCTAATAACTGTACTAGAGACCATGTGAAAGGAATATCTATAAAAGTAAAACATGTGTGAGTTCTGGTTGAAGGAAGTCTCATTCTTGGGTTATATCATCAAAAGCAATGGAATATTTATATATCACTCCAGGGCAGCTGCAATTGAGGGATGGATGAGGCCAAAATTAGTAACAGATATCCTTTTCTTCCTGGGGTTAGCTCCACACTCTCACCTATTTTTGAGAAATTTCTCATGATTATCCATCCCTCTTACCAAGATAACTGAAAAGGGATTAATGTTTGCTTGCAGTGATGAATACGAAGAGAGATTGAAGGAGATGAAAAGGTAGCTTATCACAGTGATCGTGCTTACACAACCCACAAGTATAAAACATTTTTTTGTATTTAGTGATGCTTTGAATAAGGTATCGGGATGTGTGTTTATGTAAAATGAAAAATTAATTACCTATGCTTCACATCAATTTAATGTTAAGGAGAATAACTATCCAACACAAGATCTGGAGTCGGCTACAGTAAAGTTCACTTTAAAAAAATAGTGACATTACCTATTTGCGGAGAAGTGTGAAATATATACCAATCACAAAAGCCTCAAGTATATATTCACACAAAAAAATATTTGAATATGCACCAGTGAAGATTGTTAGAGCTGTTCAAAGACTATGATTTCTCAATCCATTACCACCCTGGGAAAGTGAAAAACGTGGCAGATACAATATGTAGAATGGATAGAGAAATAATAGCATTTATATGAATTAAAAAGGATCCAATCATCTTATATTTTATTAATATGTACATTTTAATCAAAAATAATGGAAAATCATCAATCTTTTCAAAAATTATTTCTCAAAAATATCTTTTAGAATGGTTAAATGATGCTCAAAAGGATGATGTGGAAATTCCAAAGAATGTGGAAACTATCAAAAAAGAGAAATCCTAAAATTTTAATGTTAATGAAGAAGTAATTATGAGATTTGGGTCAATAATATGTTTTCCATAAAATCCAAAGATAAAGAATGAACTTTTGGCTGATGCACATAGTTCAAATTTCTCTATTCACCCAAGAAACAAAATAATGTATCGAGATCTCTATGATCATTATTAGTGGGTTAACATGAATAAAGAGATCATTGAGTATACATCAAAATTCTTGGTATGTAAGCAAGTGAAGGCTGAGAGGTAGAAGTCTAAGGGGATGATGAAACCATTCCTCATACCATCATGGAAATGGGAGAACATAACCATGGACTATGTCACTAGAATTCTAAAGACATCCATAGGAAACAATTCTATATGGGCTGTTATGGATCATCTTACAAAGACTTCACACTTCATTACAATTTGAGAGGATTTATCATTTGATCAACTAGAACGTATATATATCATATAAGTGGTTATAATATGTAGTTCCACTATCTATTTTATCCAACTGAGATCCAAGATTCACCTCTATGTTATAGAAGAGTCTTCAACATGCTTTAAATATGAAACTGAAATTCAGTATGTCTTATCATCCTCAAACTGGTGGCCATTCTAAGTGGATAATCCAAACACTTGATGAAATGTTGATAGCATGATCAATGGACTCCAAAGGAGGATGAGATTAATATATTTCTCAGGTGGATTTCTCTTATAATAACAGTTTCCACTCAAGCTTTTAAATGGATCTGTATGAAGCCCATTATGGGAAGATGTGCAGAACACCGGCATGTTGGGATGAAATTGGGGAGAGAAAACTCCTAGGTCTAGAAATAGTCAAAGAAATGGTGGAGAAGGATAAGACCATCCAGCAGCACATTAAACCTACTCAGAGTAGACAAAATATCTATTTTGATAATCATCAATGAGACCAAGATTTTGTTGTCAGAGACTTTCAATTTCTATGCATATCACTTTGGAAGAGAGTTATGAGCTTTGGGAAGAAAGAAAAATCTTAGTCCAAGGTACATCGGCCCTTTTGAGATCCTTGATCGCATTGGAGAAGTGGCCTTTGGACAAGAACTCCCACTAAAACTATCTCAACTACAAGATGTATTCCATGTATCACTATTGAGGAAGTACAAACCTTAACAATATCATATACTCAATATAGAGGCTCTACCATTATATAATGACTTATATTATAAAGAGAATCCAATTAAGATATTAGATCTTAGGGTAAAAGTTATCGAAATAAGAAAATACCTCTCGTTAAGGTGTTGTGGACAAACCACAAGTTTTAAGAAGCAACGTGGGAAACATAGGAGGTGATGAAGAATAGTTACCCTCAAACTATTTTAGTCTGGTAAAAGTAAATTTTGAGGAAAAAATTTCTTAAGGGTGGTAGATTGTAACCACCCAAAATTTTACTAATAAAAATTCATCTTGATATAATTAAATGTATTATAATGTTAAATGGTTATATAAAACATAATCACTTCTTCGGTTTTATGTTTTTGGATTTTTAAAAATAAAATTAAGAATTTTTACCATTGTTAATATAATCATTGAAAAGTGATCACATTATTTTTATAAATATAGGGCTTTAACAAATATAATATACTCAGAAAAACGAATCGATGGCCTCATCTAGTAGAATTAATGCATATGAAGCCCATTTTTTGGAGCCTGGAAATGAATTAGCGTTACTAGGTATTTCTCTTGTCCAATCCCAAGCTGAGCTTCAGCGCGTTAATCTCGAACGAAACCACCAATGGGAGAAGTAAAATTTAATAAAGATTACCACCCGAGTGATGTTATCTGAACCTCCCCAAGAGTATATCACCACCACACATCATACCCTTGTGTCATACGTAGGTTTTATAAGGGGTTATGTAAAAATACCCTATCACTATGATTATGTGCATTATTTTTGTATAGAGAATATAAATTCATTTTATTATTGTTAATTTGTAAGTAGTTTTTAAAGAAAATATAGTATTTTTAGTTAATATTAAATTAAGAAATAAATTTTTATGAATTAATTTAATTTTTAAGTAAATAATATTTTAATAAAATATTATTACTAAATCAATTTTTATTAAATATCAAGGGTCATATAATATTTATGAATACAATTGTAATTTGTATTAAGGTTTGAAAAAAAATTGTCAAAACCCATGAGTTATCAATAAATGTTTATCTTTCTTTTAAATGTAAAAATACAAATATTTAGGAAATTATTTGGATAGTATAAATATTATTTTTGGATTCAAGACTTCGAAATTATCTAACGGTGAATTTCTCATAATTTTCTAAGACAGCCAAATTTTTGGGTAAAAATTAAATATCGTTTAAAAATAAAATGTGTTTTATAACATCATAATGACTCAATAGTGATGTAATAAAATAATATAAATGGTAATTTATTCCAATATATGTTTTATATATAATTTAATGTGGTTTTAGTTTTTTTATTTATTTTACAAATATTTAGTGGACCATTGAAGACTTATAATACATTTTAACATTTTAAATTGATTTCCTAGAGAGTGTGACTCACCTGCACGTAATAACCCCTAATATTTAAATAAGATAAGACATTTTGAATTTAAAATAATGTATTCCAATCCACTTTAGAAAAAACTATGTTCAAAAACAATGGGATGGTTTTTGATTTTGATTAGTTTAATGTGTGGTGTCTAAGACCTAAATAATAAATAATTCCTTCACTTTTCCTATATAAACCCACCCAAGCTCCAACTTATATTCACACAAAAACATTGGAGCTCGACCAACCTTTTACCTCCTCTCTCTATAATCCTCCCAAGGCACCCTAATCTCCCCATAATCCCCCCTCATGCCTCCCCTAAAACTTTACGATCACATTCCAAGTAAGGGATTTCTTCCTTTCCCATTTTTAGTCCAAATCTCATTATGTTGTTGTACCCTTTTTTCAATAAAAATTATTGGGGTGTGATTTTTCAACTCCCCAATACTTCACTCATTATGTTTTAATGATCGGAGACCTATTTCTCTCTCATTAATTCCTCCAATGTACACTCATTAACATGCCGAAATTTCGTAAGTAATTTCACTTTTCTTATTTACATTCATGCAATTATTTTATATTATGCATCTAAATTACATTAATTATGTTGGGAAATTTTCCTATATAAACGCATTACTTTCCATTTCATGTAAATAAGATGAGATACCCCTTTCTCTCTCCTCAACTATTTTTATGATTTATTATGTCAAGATGTTATGTAGCCAATATTGCACCACGATTTTCCATGCCAAAGGCATTTTGTAGTGAATATCATTCCCATTTCTCTATCAAGGGTATTCACCTTTACTCACATTTACTTATTGATTGTAGAGTATCACATATATATTTGAAATTCCTTTATTAAGGAATAAATGATGATGTTGAATGATTCCTTGTTTTATGATCCATGTGGAACACTTATGCAAGAAATGAAATGATTAAGAAGGGTGTGCCCTGATAGCACTCCAATGCAATGGGTAAAGATTAGTATCCTGATACTACAAGTGTAATTAGGGTTTATACATTCTAATTCATGTTCAATGAGGATTTACTCAAGCTCAATGTGAAATAAACCTTGCCTCATGCTAAAATCATGTTAAATATTGTTTCCATGTTTCTATGTTATGATAATCATGTTTTATCATGCCTTTATGTTCTTGTTTCTATTGAATTTCGTTGATATGAATATTTCATAACATGTACTGTATTCTTCATGTTATTCTTTGTTTACTCCATTTCTAGGCTTTATAGCTCACCCTTTTTTTATTCTTATCCTCATGTTATCCCATGCAATGCTCAGTACGAAGAATATAGTGGTCATGTAAAAGATGTTTTCAATAAAGATGTCTTATTTTATCTTCTAAGATGTTATATAGTATTCCTAATTTTCCAAGACACTAGACATCTCGATCCTTAGAGATGTATTAAGTACAATTTTATGTAATAAATCATGTTTAGGTGTGTAATAAAGAGTAGGGTTATTATATGTTCAAAAAATCCTTCTAGGGTCAGTTCTGTGGCTTAGGATACAAAGTGTTTTAGAAGATAACAATTGGTTTTATTCAAATTAACTGTAAATACCTAGACATGAAACAACTCTTTTTCCTAGAGGTTTTCATGAGTCTAGGCATATAAACATCAACTTTAAAGTATTAAAGCATCACATACTATTGATCCTAGTATTTTTTTTAACTCTAATTAGTTATTAATCATTATATTTAAATTCAAAAGATAAGGGTTTTCCAAAATAATATGATAAATATATGGTATTATCCAAATCCCTATCCAAAGGGTTACCCAAGTTTTGATTTAAGAATTCATTTGGTTCATGCTACGCCTGCACATGTGGGTTATCCATGCTTGGTAATGATTGGATGAAATGTATGAGTAAACAATAGAATTATTAGAATATTCATAAATTAATCTATGATTAAAGAACCATATAAGAATCATGTGCATTATTTCAGTGGAGAAAAATGAATCATGTGGAAATAGGAACTGGATGTAGTAAGGCATATAAAAATGAACAGTAAATCCAAAACTCTATTTATGGAATGTTTTAGCAACAAAATGATATAATATAGAATAAATACTATATAAAAAAGTTTTAAAATGAATGAAAAATAATGTGAAAAATAAAATTGTTATTTTCGAAGCGTCATAGTAACTTGAATATTAATAGGGTGATCAAATCATGACGTATAAGGATTTCACATTATATTTTTTCTTGTATTACTTATTTTAAAAACATTTAAATTAGAATTTTAAATATAAATAATTTAATTTTAGATTCATATATTTATATATTCTATATATCCTAAAATTCAGGCCTTACACCAAATTCTTTTGAGCGCTGATATCAAGCCTTTAATGTCAAGTAAATAATTCACTTTCTAGAAACTCATTTATCTAGAGGACTCATGACTTATACGGATTACATGGGATCAAGGTTTTATAGATGATTTTTTAGTATATATGTTGACACATTCACATAATTTAATACATTCAAATCCAAAACATTTTCATCCTAGACATTCATGTACTATATTAGTTTCACAGATTTTTCTTCAGTTTGAATGAATCTTATAATTGAAGGAAAAATGGTATAAACTTGATTCATGTAATGAATTATCTGAAATTACTAAAATATATAGTTTCACATAATGTTAATATTGAGTCCCTATTTCATAAAAATACTTGTCAGAATCCACTACATTATAATATTTCTACGGTTCCATATATTTTATATAGAGGTTTCAAATTACCTCACCAAAATATTTTCATTATCACTCAAGGAAATATAGATTTTGTGTTATTCTCAAAACTTTAATATATGTTCCTAACCATAAGAATTCATTGATTATAAAAAGTACACTTTTTAATGAAAAATATAAAATAAATCATGTTGTATTCAGAAATAATGTTCACAGGACTCTGAGGATTTGGGTAGGTGGAAATATGACAAAAATTATACGGAAAAAAAAGCATAAACTCTCAAGTATGAACCAAAATAATCATAAATAGTGATGTAAAAAACTTATCCATGAAGTTGAATATTCATACTCCCAATAGATCAAGGAAGGTCCATGTATGTTATAAAAAAGTAAAAAAGAAGGTATGATGTTGCTTCTTTTCTTTTTTTTCTTTTTTTCAAAATTCTAATGTAGGACAGATCTCACATCCACCACCCAACCAAAAATGTTATACCATGATATTAAATAATTTTTTAATGGTGTTTTTTGACATTCATAATACAGAAACCTTGTGATTATTTGAAATGCATAATTGTGAATGGTATATATTATCAATCATGGGCCACATCACATATATCATGTGAAAGAGTCATAAAAAATCTACATAGTAAAAATCATATTATGTATATTAGTAATTAAAATTCCCCTACACTTAATTAGGTGAAAATCAAGAAAAAATAAAAAAGAGCATGGTGAGATTGTATAAAATGGTCCAAAAACATGGCTCAATACTAAGAAGGTCATTTTTTGCTTCTATAATCTTGATAATTTTCCACTTCATGTTCTGCTAGGTTTACATACCCCATGTATCTCTCAATAAATATGCTTCAAAAATAATGAGAAAAGGTATTTCCTAACACGTCATGGGGATATGAATACACAAAAAATGGGATATCATTGAAGGAATGATATCCAATAATAAGTCAGTCAATTCAATAGAAGAAATATAATATCAAAACAATTTACACAACATATTAATCCTTATAAAAATCTAAGAATAAATAATATATATTATCATACTAAATCTAAAAATTTTATTTTATTTATATGAATGTAATGAGATCTAATTTTAATGAATTTGTGTAATGAAAAAGTTATTTTATACTAATGAGAGAAAGAAAAAACCTAGGTTATAAAGTAATAAAGCTCCAAATCCCCCCCCCCCACACTCATAAAGAGAAACATATTCTATATGGTTTCTTAATGTGATGTGGGACAGATAGAAATGGCATAAGAATAATTTTATGTTTCATGTATTAAAGTAGCATAGGGAATCTGAAGATACCTTAGAACATGTCATTCCATGGGGGAAAAGATTGGTGTTTAGGTGAAAATAGGATACCTACAAAAAGTTAGAAACAAGACATACCTTCACTAGATATATAATTAGTTTATCAGATATATCCAATATGAAAGATGTAAATAGTAAGTTTCACATAGTAGTTTACAATGGTTATTTTCTCATATAAACATGCATGGAGGAGAATGTAAACTAAGAATGTAATTTCCTGGACCCGGGTGCCACAAAACGGGTGCCCCGAGCCCAGTTCACAACGTGACCTCAAGCGCATTTCCCCAAACTCCAGAGGCTGCCGACTAGCAGTGAGGGCCCAGGTCTAATATTGGGGAAATTATGCCTTTATTTGTCAAAGTTTAGCGCAGCAAAATACCAAAATAAACATACAACAACAGCGGAAGCAGTAAACATACACAACTGAAATAACTACAGCAGTGGATATAACCAACAGTATATAAGTGATGATGCTACATGTTTCAAGTTCTAACAAAACAGCCAGAACATGTTATACATCAACATAGTACAGCAGAAAATAGAGTACAGCAAAACAAGAAAAACAGCTAGTAGCGGCATCGCGAGCCTAGGCTCGGTCCCATGCCCTCCTACTCCTCAGCAACAGTCAAGTACCTGTATAGGGACTCTTGCCCCTATCTACACCTGTAGAAATGTAATCTTTTTGGGCCGAAAAGCGTGACCCAAACAGGGTGTGAGAAATATATCTCAATAGGCACCCACCAAAGGCCCGTGCTCAACTGTGTGTAAAACATGCAACAAGTGTGCAGTAGTAAAATGTAATAACTAAGCAGTACTCAAAAGTTACTAACTTGACAGTTAAATTGCCATTTTATTATTCATTTTATTTCTTTAATTTAGTAACATTTTTGTGCTCAACAGCACCAAGCCCTCAGGCCAACCAGTACTGTGCCCTCAGGCTAAAATAGTAACCATGCCCTCAGGCTTTCCCTAAGGCTATATAGAATCTAACCCGCAGGTATTTCCCTCAAGCGTAACAGAAATTTCCCTTAGGCATAGGAAGTGTCTCCCTCAGGCATAGAATTCAAGCCCTCAGGCACGAAAGGTTGCCCTCAGGCAAAATACGATAGCCCTCGGGGTAAAATAGTCACGCCCTCAGGCCAATCACAACAACGCCCTCAAGCTAAATACAAAAAACGCCCTTAGGCTAAACAGGTAATCGGGCCATGCCCAACAAGTAAACAAGTAGTAGCAAGTAATTCCTCTCATGGAAATTCTACAATTTCTACTTTAAGGCATACCCCTGGGTATCTTGGCCAAATGGTTAAACAGAGGAACACACAACTCGGGATGGTCCTGGAACCAAGCAATGATCCCAAAAAACATTTTTTAACTTTATTTAATTACCTATACAGTTCTATGTAGTTAAATTAGCCTTGGCCTTAGCCTCACGACACCCCAATATGGGTTCGTAGCTCAAAAACACACAAAGACGCACGACAGTTGCAAAAATAACACCAAGCCACCTACTTTATATGCCAACGAACGCTATACCCGAATGCCAACTCCAGAAATGCCCAAGAACGGAGTAGATCTGACGAAGAACAAAACTCATTCAAATGTAAATAACTTATGTTAGGAGAATAATTGGCAAGAACAGTACCAGGAGGGGAGAGGGCTCACTCGTGTGGTTCCAACGAGATCGTCCGAAGCCGAAACGGATTCCAGACGAATGCCTGGAGGATCTTCAAAGATCCGAACTCCTCCTTTGGCTCCAAAAATGGCTCAAGTTCCTCTGCCAAATGAGGAGGCTATTGCCTATTTTAAGCTGAAAAAACAAAGTACACTGCGTGTACTTCAAAGTACACGGCGTGTACTCCCTTCATTTAACTGTTCAAATGGCGGCACCGCCACACTGTTCATACGTCGACATGAGTACACGACATGTACTCTCGAGTACACGGCGTGTACTGACGCCCAGCTGGCGGCGACGCCACCACCTTACTGTTTAAGCCTGCCGACTGACTACACGGCGTGTAAGGTACCACTACACGGAGTGTAGTCGGTTCCTACACCCTTTGTCGCCGGCATGGTCACACGCCCTGTGTACTCATCCCAACATGGCCAAAAGTACACGGTTTGTGGATAAAGTACATGGCGTGTAGTTCCAAAATTTTGGATTTTTCCCCATTTTCCATATTTTCTCAAAATCACTTAAGGAAAAAGAAAAGAAGAAGCTCGTACCTCTAAAACAAGAACCAGGTTCTTACAAAGAACATAAAAAATTAATTTAATAAAATAGTATAAAATGAAATTAAAAATATTAACAAACTCATCAATAAATAAATAGAAAAAAATATTGGTTTCATACCTTGGAAAGCTAAAAATGATGTCATGTTATAAATAAATGGACATTTATCACTTGAATAAATCCATTATCTCTTCTATCCTCATCCTCCTACAGGAAGTGGAGTCAGTTTCCCCGAGCCTTAATAGTCACATTGATGTGTTCCCCACTATAGGAATGGGTCCAAAATATCTCTCATGATTCAATAAGAGAATCAGTGTAACTCAGGGACCAATATCAAGGGGTAATCCATTTATAGCAGCCACATAAAGAAATACCTCATCGTGGAGGCCAATTGATGGAGTAACATGTTCCTGAATTGTAACAGTGTATGAAGATGATCAAACCATATCTAATTGAATTCATAAGTAAAAAATGTAGTGTAATAAAATAAATTACAATCCAAAAAATATCTCTTACATTAGATAATATAAATTTCACAACGATTTAAAGGGAATAAAAAGATTTTGAAAAATACCAAAAATAATCCAAAAACCAGATGGAATATAACTAAGATGATTGTGAAGAATATCTAAAATCATTTTTTGAGGTACCCTCCCCCAAGATCCTAGAGTTTTCATGTAAAATGTTGTCTCAATTTCAATAATTGTGGTATGATTTTGTGGATGGACCACTGAAATTGGTTTTTTTATGATGGTATCATGGTCAGTCACAACTGGTGGAGGGTAGGTATTTATTTTCATGTAGGACATATGTCTATATGCAATATCTATGAATAAAACCTCATATTTACATGGTAGAGTAGGTCTATTTTCCTTTAATCCTTTTATTCTTAAAAGATCATCCATATATCAGCATATATTATCTTACAAAGTAAACAGAATGATGGAATTGTATGGGGAATTATGGATTGGGCCAGAATAGACTTGGAGGTGGTATCAGCTACAAAAAATGGTGTGTGGGTGGAACTGGTAAATATTGTATGAGATGTGGTGGTGGAAGGGATTGTGTCTCCTTGATATGGGTAGTGTTGAGGAATTGGGTGGACTTAGTGAAATGAATTATTAAATGATGGTAGATCCACCATTTGTTCTCCAAAATGCACTACATAACACTATCAATGAAATAGACCATGTCTCATATATCTGATGGAATTGTTAGGGTATGATCAGACTGGCTAGAGGGTTTTTCTTAGGAGGGATTTCTTGTAGAGTTGAGGGGTGTAACAATCCTAAAATTAATAGAAAGTGAGTTGGTGGTAGGGATTGTGACTTGGGAAACTATAGTGGGTTCCTTATGAACTAGTTATTGGGGATGTTGAACCTCGTATACTTTCTAAATATACTTAGTAGTCCAATACTAATTCCCCCAAATCTTGTAAAAAAGTCCATTATATAAGGAATTTTAAAATCAACTAAATACATAGATCATAATGATGACAGGGGATGAGAATGGATGAAATTAAAGAAATATTGAGTTGGATGGGTAAAAAAGATCTCACCCATCAAAGTGTCATGATCCCTCCCATCAAGTTCCTCATAATATATGGAGACATGGAATTCCATTTTATCCATAAGAGAACCATTATAAGAAGAAAGAATGAGCACATTGATCTAGCTAACCGCCCTATGTCAATCGCCTCGGGCCATCCATGAAATGGATAATGCACAGTTAGTAATCCACAAAATCACCCCTCAGTAGGGTGATATTTATCATTCATGGATCATGGAAGATCATAGTTTTCTAGGATATCATTTTACAATTCCCTCGAGTTTTTAACTTATTATTTTTATTCCATAGTGATGAATAGGTTGTAGAAGAAACAAAGATGGAATAATAAATACCATGTCTAACTTGGAACTCACGAAGTGTGATTTGAGAGTCCTGGAAGCCTAATCGAACGAATATGCACAAATAATAGAAGAAGTTTCACGAATCTAATGAATGTGATCCAAGTATTTCTTCTTGCACTCCTTAATGATGTTATAAATTTTCATGAGGTATATCAGTACATTAATTTCTCGTACATGAGGATTTTTTGAAGCACAAAAAGGTCCAAAATCATATTTTCCCCCATAGTATTGTCCTAATGATGTGACAATTAGAGGTGAGGATTTTTCTCGTAAAAATAAAGGTATAGTTTGAGCTATTACAACTATGCATCACTGAGGGAATAGTTTGAGGAATACTCTACATGGTGGGAAGAGTACTGATAAGTAGTTTCCAAAGAAGAGGTATGTGGTGAAGGTTCTTCAGCCACTGGTGGGTGATCAAATGTCATGATCATGGGACTAAGGAATTACACATGTAGGTTGTTCCTTTATAAGGAAAAAATATTGCACCCTTTGTGTGGGTCATGGTGGTGGAGTATAATGTATATAGTGTATCAGGGAAGGGAAATTAGTTATGTATTGTTTCATTGCCACATGAGGAGAGGGAGGTCGGATGAGGAGGTTCGAATGGTAAGGGAGGGGAGAGGAAGATCAAGGGGTGGGGGAGAGAATTGATTGTTTCTCATAAAATATATGCTGACGGATAAAATAAGTTTCCACAAATATTAATTCCAAGAATTATTTATCCATGAAACATATTATGTGTAAAAATTTATTTTGAAATCTAAAAAAACTAAGATGTGGAAGACATACACAACAAGAATTTTTCCACTATAAAAACACTTTTGGACTTATATTTTCACAATTTAACATGTCTCACAAAACCATAATGAACTCATAAAACGTACAACAACCTATAGATCCTAAAATGTTTTACCTACTAGTTAATGTTTCATATACCATTTATTATTGAGAAAACATCAAATAAAATGAATTTTAAAGATATGACACGACCTTCTTGAAATGGTTTTTCATCTTTTAAATCACTAAAAATTTTCCTTACATGGGGACTCATTGAATCTTATAATTTCTAAAATTTATTTAGTAAAAAAAATAAGTATTCTGGAATGGTCCTAACCATTCATATTTCAATTTTTCCATAATATTTTTTTTAACATGAATTGAACAAAAGGACTTCATCCCTTGTTATGAATTTCCTTCAAAAGATCCATCATTTATTCAATTTATTGGATTTATCTTTATAAATTTTTTCCATTTTAATATGTGTCCCTTGGGATCATATCCAACTCATTTTCTTGAAAAATAATTTTCTTCTTAGATTTTTTTGCATTGCAATATATTATCATGATGTCCCAGAATGAGTGATGTGCTACCTGATAAGGTAAGTGATGGGGATTTCCATAGTAAATTCAAAAATGATTTGTTACAGTTTGTGTTTTATAATCAATTTGTAATTCCTAAATTGTATCATCCTGTTTTATTATTAGGTATTTTACACCATTATTAACATTATTTTCTAGGATCTTCTTGGTCTCTAGATTAGATAATTCTACATTCTTCCTAGTTTTTTTATGGTAGGGGTGCCATTGTTATATCGAATTTAATATATTACTAGTGTTCAATTTATGAAACAATTATTCAAGTGTTTCCACATTAACTAATGATTAATCAACGAAATCTAAATCATGAAAAGATGTTTTTTATTTAAAAAGTAATGAACACTTTGGTTGTTTCATTTGTGGTAACTTCTTCTTCTACCCACATTGATACATATTTCATGCCTACCATGATATAAAACATCATATGGGAATAACGAAATAGACACATGAAATCAATGAATAATAAATTAATGTTTTCCAAATCCTAAATTTGATTCTAGTGAATCCTGTTAATTTTCATAATGGTTCATCTCTTTTTGAACTGATCATATACTTGTAAAAACACCTTTCATTTTGATGGAGTGTGGGCCATAAAATTCCACATGGTTAGATTTTAGCAATGATGTAATCAGACCCATGGTATTTACTAGTGGATAATATTGATAGGCCACTTGAACACATTGATTTTCAACCTATGGAATTTACAATCAAATTAAACTATCATGAAATCACTTGAAAAGCATTGGTTCAATCTGTTAATAATGTGAAAAATCATATGACAATTTGTTCCATTATTGAATAGAGACATGTAGATATTGGGTCCTTATTGATTTATAGTTTTCAATGTCATAGTACTATGTTCATTCATTTACAATGATTTTATATATTTATTCTAGATTTCCATTACTCATTTCACTAATTTTTTACTGAAGAATTTATAATTTCATGTCAATGTTCATGTTTTATTCATAAACACATATAGAGAGAATTTCTCAAATTTATTTAATTAAAATTAAATTAAATTTTTTAATCATATCATTGAATACACATATCCAAATTATATGGTTCACTTTTTAGTTCTCATGATTCAAATTACAAAAAAAAACCCAACTAGGTAACATGATATTTCATCCATTTAAAGGGAAATATCTCCCACATAAGAAGACCAAAAACATTTGTGATGAAGACTAGATCGGTCATGTTGATTAAATTCTGTAGCTCAAAAAAGAATCCCAAATTTCATGAAACTTTATATAATATTCATGGATTGTGAAATATATCTATGATAAAAATTCATGCCCCAAATCAACATATAAGTTTCCAACTGATTCATGAATTTATAACCCACAATTCTTCCTGGGATTTTATAATAGTTTACAATTACTCAGGTTTCTCCCATTTTTTTATTCCAAAATAGATTTAATTTTTTGGGTAAAAATATATTTTCTATTTTTTATTTTTTTAGACATAATGGGTCATATTTAAGGGAATATTTCTTGTCTAAAATCCTTTCACATTGGTACTTTTTTAAGATTCTATATTAAACTGGACGGTATAACAAGGTTTATGAAAATATCCATAAAAATGTCTAAATTTTCCATATAGCCATAAAATTTAGATATTGGACTCTCAACATACTAATATAATTCTTTTAGTAAGTGGAATTGTTTATATGTGTCTTTATTAATGGTAAAAATAATGATCCAACTGTAATGATAGTTTTGGAATGAAATCAGTTCTACACTATTGGATATAAATTCACACCCCTCTTCTCCTCATAATAGGATGGAAATTTAGAGTGTTTAGGGAAAATTAGATTGAAAAAACCCAATCCAACAGCCTGGGAGGACACAAAAAAATAAATTTTTTCACCTCAGAGACATTTCTTCCTCTCTTATTTTGAAAGTTCTTTGTCATTCTCTTTCATTTGTATTATCATAATTGTTGAAGATAAAAAAAAGTATAAATTCAAGTATCTTCATTAATGCTCATATTCATCCAACTTCTGTAGATTAATATAATTGTAATTAATAAAATTTAAATTATGTTGGAAGCCCTTTTCGTTTACTTCCTCATTAAGTCTAGTATTTGTGTTCAACTATCTTCAACACTTCTATGTGTGTTTAGCACACAACTACTTTCTTATCCCATTTATTTTCTTGTTATATTTAATAATCACCCTAAACATCATAAACTATATTAATGAAAAAATTAATGGATTATTAAATCATCCATTTGGGTGATTTGTAATTTGGGGATTTCGAGTGATTGGGAGCATTTGGTCATTAAATATTCAATATGTTAACATTACGTATATTAAAACATAAAAAACTATTAATTAATGAAATTATTTCATTAAAATGAGGATATCATGGATTATAGGACCCATAAATAATCTTCTATTAGAAGTATGTATTGAGATTAGAATTCTACTTAAGGCTCAAATTATTTGCATAACAATGGTAATTCTGAGATAAATCATATGTTGAATTTGATTTTAATCTACTTTAACATATATAAAACCTCAAGGATATCATAATATTACATCCATAATAATTAGATCAACCAAAAAAGTATTTAATAGTAAAATTAAATTCATCAATATAGCATTTCACTTCTTCTCTATAAACCAACACCACCCCTCAATTTCAAAAATGGAAAGTTAAAATAATCAACAACATTAATAGTATCATCACCAAGGACTAAACTTGAGTGCTACTATACTCATTATAGAAGACAAAAATATCTTGGAACAAATATTAAGAGAATAATTTTTGTAACACCTTGATATTTAATTGCATGTCCTTCTTAAGTAATTTCCACTCATTAGATGGCTCATAATTCACAAAACACTGAGTCTCTGTGAAAACAAAAAAATTTCTATTACCAAGCCATTAATCTTAATTTTCCCTCTTCTGTGATTTGAATTTCAAAAAACTAACATAAAAAATTGCGATCAGTATGATATTTAGAGTCTGAAAGGAACAACTTAATTTTTGATGAATAGTAACCTACCCTTGTGAATAGTAGCCTAAACATATTAGTAGTAACCTACCCATATGAATAGTAATATAAACCTTATGAATAGTAAACTGGACAAATGAATAGTAACCTCACACATGAGTGTATAAATAAAATATAGGCACCATATAAATTAAAAGTGATTTTTTAATTAAGTGTCAGTATTTTTGTGAGTAATAAATATTTAGTTTCAATTTTAACAATTAAAAAAATTAATTAAATGATAATTCATTTTCACAAAATATATTCATGAATCAAGGTTTTTTTCCCTATCATATAAGATAATTTAATGGGAACCTAGTTAATTTTTCAAAGTGTTATAAAATCGGTTATAATATTAAATTGTTATTTTTTTATTATATGGTGATTTTATGTAAAATTAAATTTTTTATATTTCAAAAATTATTTTCATAAAATGGAGTTCATTTTTTGATTCTATATGTCGAAAAATGGATAGGGTGAATTTTTGGAAAATTTATAAAGTACTTGAATTTTTGGTTAATAGTAAAATACGATAATTAAGGTATAAATACATTATGAGATAAATACAAAATTCTATGCATCATGGTTGATGTAAGAAGCCATTATTTCAAACTCACATGCACCTACTACTATGTTTTTTCACAAGAATCAATACTATTTCATGTATTGAGTAAAATATTAAAATAATGAATAAAATATTGATAAATCTCTCCTCTCTTCCACTATATAAACAACCCCTCGCCCCCTCTTCCCCTCACACCTCTCGAGCATTTACCCATACCTAAAATTGGTAAAATACTAATATTAATCCCTCCCCCAACATCTAATACCCGATAGTCTCACCAAAGGGCCAAAAAATCCATAAGGATATTCTCAAGGAGTACTCAAGAGGTAAACCTCTCTTCTTTTTCCTTTCACCTCCTTTTAAAGGTTCTATACTTTTTTTTCTCTCCCGTCACCTACCCTCATCCAAATTCTAAGATAATTCAAATAAAATACATGTACTATAATTTTATTCTACTAATGTAATAGTTTAATGTCATCTTTCTTTCCCCCTCCTCTTATAATAAAAATGGAAACATCGTCTGAGATGTGTTAATTTATCACATTCAAGGACCAAAAGTTTTAAATTTCTATTACCATATAAAATTATGGTTGTAAACCCATTTGTTTTGTTGAACCAAGTCATTATATATGAAATTTTTCCTATATAATGTTTTGGAATCATTTTTTACACGTGTTATTAAATTATAAAGCAAAACGAGTTCGTGGTGATCAAAAACAATTAAAATAATCCAAGTGTTTACCATTAAAATTTTATATAATGATTTATCTTATCGCAAAATAACCAAAGTATTTATGTCATCATTCTCATCTCACTTTTATTTCCATGAGATTTCCATTGTTCGCCACTTATTTATTTTATGTTGTGTGTGTTTACTGAAATTTGATTTATAATATCATTATTATATTTATATTCCTTTTATTTTTTGATTCAATGGATGAATATTAACTCAATTGATTACAATGTTGTAAAGAACTTTGTTTCAATTTCCATTTCATTGTGATTTACTTGGTATTATACACCTAATCATTATTATGTTGTGTAACTACTACCACTTTTAGATAATTATAATTTAAATTATTATTAATTTATATATCCATGTTCTTGTAATATAGATATAATTATTTTATTATCTGTAAATGATTTTACAAATAGTGTTTATGTGGAATATTGCTTTAATTGTGGAAATATTCGTGAATATGTATCCCTGATTCAACATAGATACTAATAAGGCATATTGTTCTTATATTAAATTATTATATAAGGAATTATTTGGACTGAAAATTACTGGTGGGTCTTTATATATCCCCTTGATGCATTTATTGGTCTCATGAGACAAATCAATTGGAGACAAACCCTTCAAGTTTGTTTCCAAAAATCAGAACAATTTCTACCAAAATACATAAACTGTCTCGATAGATGAATGTTTCATGTGATAGATACATGATATCAAAATAATAATATTTCTATTTATTTAGTATTCAGTTTTTACTTTCCATGAGTTTTTCACTATGGAAAAATCTATGGATGCATTTTTGTTCTCTGCGTGTTGATGGCATGTGTTTTCATTTATTCATTATGACATATTAGTTATTTATATTTGATTATGTTTCACTTATTATTGATTCATGATTCCACCATGTGTTACCATTATTAAGCATTTGAGTTCACCATTATTATGTTTCCTTTGCCCGGTTTGTGAAGAATATAACCTTGAATAACCTTTCAAGGAGGTAGTTTATTTTAGTTTATTATGTATCATGTTCAACTTTCTATTTTACCCAATGTACTATGGGTATCATGTATGTAATCTAGTCTTACAAAACTACTAAACTAATAATTACTTCAGGATTTATTTCTTTAAATCATGCTAATATAATAATATAATGTATCGGATCCTGGTTTTTGGGGTCGGGGGTTGCAGTTGGTATCAGATGAAGTTTAGGAGAAACCTTGAAAAATAGCTTTAGGAAGCATAGTTTATAGGATATAATGCTAATATAGACTTTGAGGATAGGAATAGAGTAAAATATTATGATTTTGGTAAGGTATATACTATATGGCTCTTCCTAGAAAATACATCCATGTCTAGATACTACAAGTGGGCGTGGTTCTGGAATAGATATACCTAGGAATAAAAACTCTGATAAGGAGTTTCAAGCTTGACCCCGGGTATCCTTGTACATGACAACGATCCATACTGCACACCTAGTTATACACTCTTGGGGGATATGCTTAGGATAATTCAATGTTTCCTTACGAACCATTATGAAGGATTTAAAAGTAAATAGAAACTTTGTTTATGATTATGAGCTTAACTTCGCATAAATTTTTAATTTATGTTAAGTTTTTGAAATATGAAATTATGAATTGTGACAAAATTTAGTGTATGTAATTATTTAGAGATGGAACCTAATGGAAGAAAGGGAATAAACACCCATGGACAATATAGGGATTACCCCACTCAACAGGTCAACATAGTTAGTGTTGGAGTGGATTAGATCATGGCCGTATTGGTATACCATAAACGACCTTTGAGGAATAATATCACTACACCTCTATTATATCATTTCATGTAACAGAAGCCCCCATCTTTTAGTGGGACTACTATTCCAATGCTAGTTGAGCAATGGATCATGTCACTTGAAAAGATATTTCTTTCATTAATATGAAATGAAAAAGAAAAGGTAGTAATAATAGTATATTACCTCAAGGGTTATGTTGATAAATGGTGGTACATGATCCAGAATACCACAGAGGAAGAAGAAATAGAATATATAGAATGGATCATTTTTAAGTAAATATTATTCGACAAAAATTTTCTTGTTAAAAACGAACTTAAATGAAAATAAAATTTTTTATCCCAAATAAAAGAAAAGATGTGTGTTTCATAGTATGAGTATATATTTACTAGATTATCCATATTTTCTATAGATTATGTACATGATTCGAAAGACAAGATTGGTCATTTCTTTATAGGTCTTAAGCCATGCCTTCAAAGGGAACATGATTTTAAAAATATTTTATCATTTGATGAAATTATATTATGTACCATCAAAATATAGAATAAATTTGCAAGATCAAATTTTTTAAATGGAACCCAATATAAAAAAATTACTATGATATCCATGGAAAAGTTGAGGTGCTAATAGAGAAGAAGATAATGAACCAATTCCAATTATGAGATAATTGTAGAAAGAATCATCTTGGGAAATGCTTGATGGTCATGGAAGTTTTCTATAAATGTTGGATCGGATTACACCAAATATACACAAGAGGAGAGTGAATTGTGTATTTTCAAAAATCCTTACGAGATTGTGTTCTTCCTTTTAACTTTAATCAAATAAAATGATGCAGTGGAAATTTAAATAGCAGAAACACCAGATGTATAGTGGTTCGGGGAACAGAAGGCCCCTAGTCCACTCAACCAATGCTCTATTCCATGAGCTTGGTGATTTTTACTATTTGGTCCTCGTTTCAACAGGCCGGTTCACAATTGAGTATAGGCAGTTTACACCTTTACAATACAAGGCAAAAAAAAGCCTTCTGGTTCACTTACAGAACCTACATAGCTTAGTACGAGAAGTCGATCACTCAAGAATAGAAAGAAAAGATTTTCGTATTTTGAAAATACTTTCCAGATGTTCTTCACAATTGCAACAGCATGCAATTGATAGTGGGTAGATCATCGCCTTCATAAATAATAATCTTCACATAATAAGTGTTCTGAGTCGATCCTGTTGTAGTAGATATAGAAATATAATTCACAACTTTAGCAGTAGAAAATTCACAGTAGATCTTTATTGTAGACCAAGTGAATCTTCTATCTCATTCCTTCCTCTTTTAAGAAACGGAGCTTTGACGCTCCTTTTGAACCAGTAGATCGGTGTGTTTTAGTAGTCTCTATATTTCATTTTTTTCAGAATAATCAAAATATCACACATGATCAATAATCATCCATGCATTTTAAAAAGCCCACATAAATAAAAGAACGATAATAACTTCTCCTGTAAAATTAGATCCACAAAAGTCGCATTTTTACTCGTGATATTCAAACATTTGAATTTACAGAGTAGTTTCAAATTCCCAAATGACTTGGCAGAAAAATCTCCTTTTAATTAGACTATCAAATCATTGATGAAACGGTTTTGAAACAGTCAAAATCGTACTTTAGAATCAGCTTTAAATCTAGCTTGAAATCCTCCTAATAATCAGTGTATTGACCGTTGCATAAAAATATCGACCTTAAATTCTCCAATGCCAAATGTAAGGTTAAGTTGAACTTTATGCATCCTATGAACGTAAGGTTGATGACGTAGTCTTCAAACGTAAGGTTCACAACGTAAGGTTGACAACGTAAGGTTGTCAAAGAACGTAAGGTTCATTCCAAATATGGGGTTGGTCATCTATACTTTTCTCTTCAACTTACAAACGTACGATAAAAGGTCCATACTTTTACTTGATCTATACATTTCTAAGAACGTATGGTTGTTTACAAATGCAAGGTTGATGAACTATACTTTTGAGAAACAAACGTAACGTTTAATATTTACGTACGTTTACCATTCCATACTTTTCTGATATCCCAAACATAGGGTTCCTTCCTAACGTAGGGTTCTTCTTCCATACTTTGCTGATAATGTATGGTTGTTTAACCATACCTCTTCCTTATCTCAAAAAGTATACACGTTTTTTATCCTTACTTTACGTTTATCCACATAGTGTATGAACAGTGTTTCCAGAACACGCTCAATAAGAATTCGAATAAGTAACTCATGAACCGTGTTTCCAGAACACACTAAATACGAATACTTTAATAATAAATTCCTGTAATTTCAAGAGTAAAATAAAATGATAAATTCCTGCAAAATTATTAACAAATAAAATCATTAAAAAATAATTAAGGGTATTTGTGAGCATCAAAATTATCATAAAGAGATAGAGTATTAATATAAACTCTTCCTTTCAATAACAATATTATGTATTTTTGAAAACAACACTTTCTTAACAATCTCCCCCTTTATAATTATCACAAAACCCATAAAATAATAATAATAATTAAATGAAATTAACTTTCAAAATTAATTACATAAAGTTTTATAATTTTGAAAGGATAAAACAATATTTAATTTTAACAAAATCATTTCAATAAATAAACATTGTATTGTCATTAAAAAAATTCTCCCCCTTCATGAAAATAAAATAATTTTTCTTTAAAAATTAAAGTAAATAATTAAATAAAAGTTTTTAGTTTTATCCAAATTTCTCCGTCTGAATAAAAAGTAAAAGAAAATTTCTCTTTATAATAAATGACTGTTAAAAAATTAAAATAGTGTTCTGCATAAGTATAAATCTGTAAAAATCCAAAACTTTTTAAATATACAGGTTTTAAAATCTTAAAATAAAATGTGGTGTTTATCCAAATTTCTCCCCCTTTTTGTGATATCAAAAAGAATGACAAATCATGGATTTTAACACATTTAATGTTGCACTGACTGTAGGTAAATTCTATTATTAACTCTTTATCAATAATTAAATCTTGAGTATGGAATATCAAAATAAATACAGTAAAACAAATAGAAAGAAAGAAACATATATTCATTAAAAGTCAAAAATAGATACAATGATGATAAACACAGGAATCAAGGTTTTTTTGCAGTGAATGGATAGGGTTTATCTTCGTTGGACTGTAGACATGATTTTTGATAATGGTTCTCTCAACCTTATCATCAATCCATCACAAATATTAATAATAATATCTCTGCTCTCTTGAGTCATACGAATATCATCAATGAGATTGACTCTGAAAAACTCATGAAGCCTTTCTTCTTTCTCCATAAACAAAGACAGCTTCTCTATGAATATTTCTAAGATAGAGCGGATTCCTGGATCAATGGATGTTAACTGATCAACTAACAATTTCTGATTATCTAAGAAAACAGATAATGGAGCATTGTTTCAATAAAGATCTTACAACCTATCATTAATATTTCTAATTGCAGCTGTGATAGCTTGAAATATTATGATTAAATTAGGTGATGTGCCTGATCCACTAGTAGCACTATTCCCAACTAATGCAAATTGTGTCTCTAGAAACAACTTAAGATCTGAGAAATCTGACTTCATAACCATTTTATATTTCAATTTGGAAACTTCATTTAGCATATCCTCTTTAAAAATTTCAACTCATTATCTTGAAATAGTACTCTCCTTAAGATTTGTAAATTTCAACTGTTCGGATGCTATGATGCTTCTCAGAGAATCATTCTCACATTGAAGTTGAGATAAATTTTTCTACAACTCTTCAGCTTTCCTATTCCATGAATCAGAAGCACCTGGTGCATGATTCACATTCTCAGCCTCAGTGAGAGGTAGCATTACTAAAGGTAATGTTTTAGCATCAAATTTTCCATTCTCCTTGTCCTGAGTAGGTTGGTCCACAGATTTTTCCTCAGAGTCTTTTTCAGACTCTTCCATAGAAAAATATTCTTGAATAACTTTTGTGTGAGCTTCAGAAGCATGATCATCATGAATATCTGTAATTCGTTCATCTAATGAAATATTTAAAATTATATTCTTTGGAGGTTCCTAAGGTCTGGCCACTTTCTCACCGGGCTCTTCCTCCTTTTCTTGTTGAAGTACAATAGCAACATTTTCTACAGCCTATTGTTCTAATCTTTCAAATACAATCCTTTCATGATTAGGATCTATAATAGTGACATTCTGTTCTTGAAGTTGTTCAACAACCTTTTATCTGACAAAGCTATAAGAGAGTAAATATCCTATAGTAAATTAGGGGAAGTAATTTCCTCAGTCATAGGTCTTTTCCTCTAAGTTTGAAGTCCCTCCTAACTTCTTTCTTCCTCAGTTTCTACAACTTCAAATCTGATCCTCCTTGCCGTAGTGCGGACTCTCGATTAAACTTTTCCCTCCTTGGACTTTGCAGATTGAGCTTGAGCACTCTATGATTCATCATCTTCTTATACTGGAAAAATGTTTTCCTTTGATAGTAATCCACAAATATCCAATCTTCCTTAAAGTTTCAGAATTAAACAGATTACTATGATGACAGTGTACTCTAGCATCCACCAGTCTCACCATGTCCTTCTTAAGAAATAGCTTGGAAATAAATCATCCAAAAGGATAAAAGTTCATTCGGGCATCACTCGGACAACAATATCTTAGGTATCTAACCATATACCTAGGAAAATTGAGTTTGAAATCCCTGAGAAAAAGATACATTATATTCATATTGGGATATAATATCTTTTCCATCTCAGACATCCTCGGTGAAATCCTTATTTGTATAAATTTGACCAAAATTTTCCGATCAGGCTCCAAATCCTTGAAGAAAATTTTCATTACAGTCTTAATACCAAAGAGAAACGACATTATGTCCTCTGATTTATGTACAAAATCTACAATAATTTTCAAATCGAAATGAAAAACTCCCTCATGAGGGAAGTTGAAAATCTGACCAATTTCTACTGACGAGATTGAGAAATCTCTATCCTCTATCTTAGCCATCATACTATCCTCAGTATCTCCCAGACTAAACTGTATAGATTTGAATAAGTATCTAAGTTCTACCTCATTCAGAAATTCTGTATTTTCACTGTTGAGCGTCTGTTCAAGGTTCTGAAATGACAATGCTTGTTTTGATAGTAGATTTGTCTGAAATAACTAGTCGATATCGATTACCTTTCCCTAAAAAATTTTTCTTCCTTCGGAGCGTTTTCTCTTGGCATTTCTTGTCTCGACTTCACAAGATCTTTTATTCCTTACCATCTCTTCAAGAATCTATGAAGGTTTTATGTTTAGGGTTTTAAAGGTTCGAAGATTAGGGTTCACGAGCATTGGTGCGGTTTACAGGTTCAAAAAGGCTTCGATATAAATGAAACGGTTTAGAAGTCGAACGGGTTTCTGACAACCTTGATTCTCGTGTTTTTAATAATCATTACATATATTTAAAAATAAATAATATAGATTACGCGGGGAAATGAAACTTATTCTGTTTGAAAAACAAAATATCTAAATTATTTTAATCAGAATTAAAATAAAGAACTACCATTGTAAAATGAAATTTTATTTAAAATCAAATAAACCTAGCTCCCCCTTAATAAAATCAAACCTTGCAGTGGGAAGTGGTTTAGTAAAAACATCAGCTAATTGAATTTCAGTACTTACAAAATCCAAAGATATATCCTTTTTAAGAACATGATCTCTTAGAAAATGATATCTGATATCAATATTCTTAGTTCTAGAATGATTAATATAATTTTTTGAAATATTTATAGCACTAGTATTATCACATAAAATAGGAGTATTATTAAAATTTAGTCCAAAGTCCATAAAACAGTATTTCATCCGCAACACACGTGCACAGCAACTGCCAGCAGAAACATATTCGGCCTCACCTGTTGAAAGGGAAACTGAATATTGTTTCTTACTTGACCATGACACTAAATATTTTCATAAAAAGTGACAAGTTCCTGAAGTGATTTTCCTATCTAATCTACTACTCCCAAATTCTGCATCTGAATATGAAATCAAATTTAAATCATAAGTTTTGGGATAAAAAAGTGATTGAAAAATAGTTCATTTTAAATATCTAAAAATTATTTTAACAGCAGTTAGATGAGATTCTTTAGGATTTGATTGAAATCTTGCACAAAGACATACTGGATACATTATGTCTGGCCTGCTAGCAGTAAGATATAATAAAATACCAATCATGCCTCTACATAACTTGTTGTCAACTAATTTTCCTGTTTCATCCAAATCAAGTTTTATATTAGGACACATAGGAGTTGTATATGTCTTGTTGTTTTCAAGTCCAAATTTCTTCAACAAATCATTAATGTATTTTCTTTGATTCAAAACATTTCCAAAATTTTTTTAATAAATTTTAAGTCCTAAAAAAGAAATTTTGTTCTCCCATCATACTCATTTCAAATTCTTTTTGCATTAACTTTGAAAACTCCTGACAAAGGGTTTTATTAGTTGATCCAAAAATTATATCATCAATATAAATTTGAACCAATAAAATATTATAATTCACAGTTTTATTAAAGAGTGTTGGATCATCCATTATAAAAGTAAAATAATTTTTCAAAAGAAAAGAGCTTAATCTTTCATACCAAGCTCTAGGTGCTTCTTTAAGGCCATAGAGAGATTTAGTAAGTTTAAAAACAGAATCTAGTTTTTGAGAATATTCAAAACCATGAGGTTTATCAACATAAACTTCCTCCATTAAATAACCATTTAAAAAGCCAAACTTAATATCCATCTGAAATAATTTAAAGATCATAAGAGATGCATAGGCTAAGAGGATTCTAATGGCTTCTAGTCTAGCTACAGGTGCAAAGGTCACATCATAATCTATACCTTAATCCTGATTATATCCTTTAGCTACAAGTCTAAATTTATTTCTAGTTATTATTCCTTGATCATCTTTCTTATTTCTAAAGACCCATTTGCTTCCTATTACTAGATAGTAATGTGCTCTTCAACTAATTCCAAGACTTCATTTCTTTTGAACTAGTTTAATTCTTCTTGCATTGCTATCATCCAGATATCATCATCTAAATCTTCTTCTATAGTCTTGGGTTCTAATTGGGATAGAAAGGCAGAGAATTATACAATATCTCTTATATTTCTTCTATTTTTTATTCATGTATCTAAGTTGGATATTATAGTTTATAAAGGGTGATTCTTTAGGGTTCTAGTCGGTCTAGGTAACACACTTATAGGTCCTTCAGTATCATGTTCTTATGAACTGAACTAAATTTTATTTATATCATTTTTAAAATCTTTTTTCAAGTTCTCAAGCCTCAGGATATCATTAGAGTCAGATTCATCCATTTGATATGTCATTTCCTCAAATGGAACAGATTCATAAAATTTCACAAGAACTAATTCTTCAAAAATCCTTGACTTCTTATTATAGATTCTATAATCTTTGGAAGTAGCTTAATATCCTATGAAAATTCTATCATCAGATATTTGATCGAACTTACCAGGATTATCCTTGTTGTTTAATATGTAAACCTTGCATCCAAAAACTTTAAAGTAGTTAACATTAGGTTTTCTATTATTCAAAAGTTCATAGGGTGTCTTTTTCAAAAGAGGTCTAATTAAAACTCTATTAATTATATAGCAGGCTGTGCTTACAGCTTCTGCCCAAAAGTAGGTAGGAAGGTTGTATTCATTTAGCATAGTCCTAGCCATTTCCTGAATAGTCCTATTTCTTCTTTCAAAAATTCCATTTTGTTAAGGTGTTCGAGGTGCAGAGATGGTGTGTTTAATACCCATATTTTAGTAGAAGTAATTAAATTCTTGATTCTCAAATTCTCCAACACGATCACTTTTTAATTAAATTATTTTAAAACCTTTTTCATTTTGAACACCTTTACAAAAACTTTCAAATAAAGTAAAAGCTTCATTTTTAAATTTCAAACAGAAAATCCATGTATATCTAGAAAATTCATCAACTAAAACATATAAATATAATTTACCATCCAAGTTTTCTACTCTTGAAGGTAAAAACAAATCCATATGAATAAGTTCTAGAGGTTTAGATGTAGCAATTTTGCTAACAGATTTGAAGGATGATTTTTGTTTCTTTCCAAGTTGACATGCATCACAGAATCTGTCACTTTCAAATTTGAGACTAGGCGAATCAGAAACTAAATGTTTCTTATATAACTTATTTAAAAAATATGTATTATAATGTCCAAGCCTCCTATGCCAGATCCAGGATTCATTTATTTTAGCAATTAAGAAATTTACTTGTTGTTTACACAAGGAATTTAAATCCAGGGTATACACGTTATCAGTTCCTGGTGCTCTAAATTTAAGCAATTTATTTTTGAAAACATAACAGAAATTGTTTAAAAAAATAAAGATCATAACCATCATCACATAGTTGAGAGATACATATCATATTGTGTTTCAATCCTTGTACAAAAATTACTTTATTAATTGAGATAGCTTCTGGGTCTCCAACTGTTCCAATACCAATAATTTTTCCTTTGGCATTGCCACCAGAAGAGACAAGTCCACCATATTTTGGAGTTATTGTAGATAAATTCAATGATTTTCTACTCATATGTATTGAGAATCCACTGTCCATATACCATATGTCATTTTTGCTCTTCTGACTTGCTCCCTGCAAAGACATTTACACAGATTGCTTTGGTACCCATATTTTGTTGGGTCCAGTAGTGTTAGCTAGCAAGGATCTGAGAATCCATACTTTCTTTGTTTTTCTAATTTCACATGAGTTGAATATATCATTTGATACAAAATATTTCTTAATTCCACTTATTTGGGGTTGTCTTAAGAAAACGTTTTTAAAAATATGTCCCATTATTCCACAGTAATTACAATTTAGTCTTTTTGTACTTAGAATAAAATAGTTTTTGTACAACTTGGGTTTTTCACCTTTACTGCCAATTCCAAATCTTTCCTTTTTAATGACATTTTTTCTAAGGATGTCATTTAAATTGTTTTCTCCTTCAGTAAAAACAAGGGTTGTAGTTTTATAAGTTTCTACTTCAGTTTGCAGTGATTTTATTTTTGATTCATAATCTGTATTGTTAGAATTAATTGAATCAAATTTTTTAGTTAACTCCTTATATTATTTCAGCATTGTATCTATTTCATCAAAAAGAGCATTATGAACATTCTTTAAATACATATTCTTCATTAATAGAGAGTAATATTTTTATTCAACAATATTGTAGTAGGCTGCAAGTTTTTCATTAGAGTAATTAGATTCAGAAATAGAATGAGAAGAGTAGTACTATTGTACATCATCTGTTTCTGCCATAAAACACATGTTGGCTTTCAGATTTTCTTCCTCCTTCTCTAATTCTAATTGATAAGTACTACTGGAGTCTTCAGATACACTCCAAGTAGCTTTCATGGCTTTCTTGTCCTTATGGTAATAGTCATTTCTTTTGAAAAATTTCTTTCTCTTTTCTTCTTTTAGCTGAGGACAGTCAGGTCTGATATGCCTCATTTTCTTTCATTCATAGCATCTTACTTCCTTTTCATCTCTCTTAAAGGATTTTTTTAAGCCTCTTTTCTTTCTACAGAATTTTGTGAATCTTCAGGCTAGCTGAGCCAATTCTACATCAGAATTAGATAACTCAGAACTCTATGACTTCTCTTTTTCATGTTTCTTCATCTTTCTATTTTTGATCTGTGATGATGCTTTCAAGGCAGTACCTTCTCTTTTGATAAAAACTTTATATTCATTAGATTCATATTCCATCTCAGTTTCAAACATCATTAATGTTCCAATCAGTTCTCTCATGGTTAAATCTTTGACAGGTGTCGACTGTCTGATTGCTGCAGATATTCCATTCCATTTTGTAGGCAGTACTCTAAAATTTTTTAAAGCTTGATCAGCTTGCTTAATGGGATCTCCCAAGACAGTTGTATTATTGAAAATCTCTATCAATATTCCATTCATTTGAGTAATATTCTCACTTCAACCATTCTGAATGTATCAAATTCAATATTAGCAGTTTCATATCTCATTTCCCTAATATTGTTAGTTCATTTGTAAGAAACAACAATAGTTTTCCACATTTCATATGTTTTTGGACATTGAGATACTCTGTTAAACTCATCAGGTACTAAGCCACATATAATTACATTCATTGCCTTCGAATTCATATCATATTCTACTTCAGTATCTGCACTCCATGTTTCAGGTTTTTCCGGTATTACATATGGAGTGAAAATCTTATAATAGACTCTATATCCAATATTTTTCAGATAGATAATAATTCGAGACTTCTAGCATCCATAGTTTTCTCCATTCAATTATGGTGCTCTGACCATGGACATTCCCTCTCTTGTATCAGTCATCTTGCTCTGTGTATAATCACTTTAAGCTTGTTAAAGTTTTGTCAGAAATCCCAACCTCTAATACCAATTGTTGGATCATATTACACCAAATATACACAAGAGGGGGGTTAATTGTGTATTTTCAAAAATCTTTACAAGATTGTGTTATTCCTTTTAACTTTAATGAGATATAATGATGCAGCAGAAATTTAAATAGCAGAAACAAAAGATGTATAGTGGTTCGGGGAATAGAAGGCCCGTAGTCCACTCCACCAACGCTCTACTCCACAAGCTTGGGGAATTTCACTATCTGGTCCTCATTTCAACAGACCAGTTCACAACTGAGTATAGGAAGTTTACACCTTTACAATCCAAGGCAAAACAAAGCCTTCTGGTTCACTTACAGAACCCACACAGCTTAGTACGATAAGTCGATCACTCAAGAATAGAAAGGAAAGATTTTCGTATTTTGAGAATACTTTACAGATGTTCTTCACAATTGCAACAGCATGCAAATGACAGTAGGTAGATCGTCTCCTTTAGAAATAATAATATTCACATAAGAAATGTTCTTAGTCTATACCGTTGCAGTAGATATGGAAATATAATTCAGAACTTCATCAGTATAAAATTCACAGTAGATCTTCATTGTCGAACAACTGAATCTCATATCGCGTTCCTTCCTCTTTTAACAAACAGATATTTGACACTCCTTTTGAACCAGTAGATCAGTGTGTTTCAGTATTCTATGTTTTTCCTTTTTTTAGAATAATAAAAAGATCACACTCGATCAATAATCATCGATGCATTCTAAAAAATCCAATATAAATAAAATAATGATAAGACTTATCCTATAAAATTAGATCCACAAAAGTCTCCTTTTTACTCGTGATATTCAAACATTTGAACTTACCGAGTAGTTGTAACTTCCCTGATGACTCAGCATAAAAATATCATTTTATTTCAATTATCAAATCATTAATGAAATGGTTTTGAAACAGTTAAAATCATACTTTAAAATCAACTTTAAATCTGGCCGGAAATCCGCCAAATAATCAGCGTATTGACCGTTGCATAAAAATATCGACTTTAAATTCTCCAATGCCAAATGTAAGGTTAAGTTGAACTGTATGAATCCTCTGAACGTAAGTTTGATGATGTAGTCTTCAAACGTAAGGTTCATAATGTAAGGTTGACAACGTAAGGTTGACAACGAACGTAAGGTTCATTCCAAACATAGGGTTGGTCATCTAAACTTTTCTCTTTAACTTACAAACGTACGATAAAAGATCCATACTTTTACTTGATCCATACTTTTCCAAGAACGTATGGTTGTTTAAAAAAGTAAGTTTAATGAACAATACTTTTGAGAAACAAACATAACGTTTAATATTTACGTACGGTTCTCCTTCAATACTTTTCAGATGTCCCAAACGTAGGGTTCCTTCCTAACATAGGGTTCTTCTTCAATACTTTGCCGATAACATATGGTTGTTTAACCATAATTTTTCCTTATCTCAAAAATTATCCACGTTTTTATCCTTACGCTGTGTTTATCCACATAGGTTATGAACAGTGTTTCCAGATCATGTTCAAGAAGATTCCGAATAAGTAGCGCATGAATAGTGTTTCCAGAACATGCTAAATACGAATAATTTAATAATAAATTCCTGTAATTTCAAGAGTAAGATAAAATGATAAATTCCTGCAAAATTCTTAACAAATAAAATCATTAAAAAATAATTTAGGGTATTCGTGATCAACAAAATTATCATAAAGAGATAGAGTATTAATATAAAATCCCCCTTTAAATAACAATATTATTTATTTTTGAAAACAACACTTGCTCAACAATAAATGTGTATAAAATGGCCATTGATCTAATGAATTCAAGGGTAAGAAACAATTCAATGATGATCAATGATATAATTGTAGGGAGGTGGGATACTATGAAAATGAGTTTCCTAAACTCCAAGGAAACTTTCCTCCAAAAAGGCCATGAGATAAAGAGGAAGTTTATACGATCACAACCATGGAGGATTAAGTTCATAATGATTTGGTGGTAGGTACTTTACTTTTTCCCTCCAACTTAGACAATGCATTATTTGATTCTAGATCATCATATTCCTTTATTTCTTCCTAGTTTTCAAAGAAAATTAGACGTTTCCAACATGATTTAAAAAAAAGATTTTTTAGTCAAAACTCCTAAGGGAAGTATCATTGAAACAAATATATGTCAGAAAGTTCCTATTATGGAATATAAATGTGTCTTATGTTCTGATTTTATCATCAAACCCATGATTGAATTTCATATAATCCTCAGTATGGATAATATTTTATATCATTATGAAAAAATCTTTTATATGAATAAGGAAGTTACAATTTTTGTGAATGACGTAGAATCTATTATCTTTATAGAAAAAACAACATTATCTGGATCTTATCCAGATCCACCATCAGTAGCTCTATTAAATGAAATTCTTGGGGAGGAAGATAAAACATAATCTATGGATATTCAAATTTAAGATGTACCAATTTTGTAAGAATACATTGATGTATTTTCAAAGGTTTCACCTGGACACCCTCTAGAGTGATATGTTGTGTTATTTATTTATTTAATTTCATGTGCAAGACCTATATCAATTAATACTTATTAAATGTGCACTATGGAATAAGAATAACTCAAGAAACAACTATAGGAATTCAGTGATAAAGGATATATTTTTCCTAGTGTTTCTCTCTGGGGATCCCCTATTCCCTTTATCAAGAAGAATAGTGGATTTATGAGGTTGTGCATTGACTATAGGGAGATCAATGGTATTAGGATAACAAAAAATTATCATATTCCTCACATTGATGATTTATTTGATCAAATTCATGGAGACCAATATTATTTTATGATTGGCCTTTGATCTGGATATCATCATCGATGTGTGGGGAAGGCAGATATTCCAAATACAGTATTTCAAACCAGGTATGGGCATTAGGAGTTTATAGTAATGCCTTTTGGATAGACTAATTTACCGTCTGTTTTCATGGATATAATGAATAGTGGTTTTAAGGAATATCTTTATACCATTTTGGTGGTATTAATCGATGATATCCTGGTATACTCCAAAAGATATGAATACCATGAGAATAACTTGGGGATAATTCTAAAAACTCTTAGAATAAATGAATTATATGGGATATTTAGCAAGTACAAATTATGGACTGAATCACTTTCTTTTCATGGAAATTTTTTCTCTAGGGATGGAATCTTAGTGGATCCTTCGAAGACAAAGGAAATCTAAGAATGTCCCACAGCAACAAACATAATTTTGGTATGTATTTTTATTGGCTTAGTATGTTACTATCATTGTTTCTTTTAGAATATCTCCTGATTGGATAACCCGATAACCAAGATCACACGTAAAGGAGTTGCATTATTTTGAATGAAAGAATATACCAAATTCTTTGAATAATCGAAAAGCAGATTAGTCAATGCTCTAATTTTGACTCTTCTCTGTGTAAATGATAGATTTTTGATATACAGTGATGCATCAAACAACATACTAGGTTGCATACTTATGAAAAATGATAAAGTTATTTATTTTGGATCAGGGAAGTTGAAGTCTCATGAGTAAAACGATCCAACTCATGATATTCTTTTGGCAGCCGCAATCTTTTCTCTAAAAATATGGATACATTATCTCTATTATGAAAGATGTGAGATATATACAGATCACAGGAGTTTGAACTACATTTTTACACATAAAGAAATCACCATGAGGAAAAGTAAACTACTAAAGTAACTCAAAGATTGTGATTTTCCAATACACGGCCTCATAAGAATAAAAATAAGGTGGAAGATGCATTAAGAAGGAAAGATCATGGACTTTTGGTCCAAATGAGGATTGAGAGTTATACAATATTCATGGATCTTCTAAATATTGATATCGGAATTGTTAAGGAAGAGGTAAACATGTTTAATTTTTCAAATTATTTCTAAACTATCTTTACTAGAGAATATACAAATCTCTCAATATGATGATGAGAATCTACAGAATAAAATTAAGACGAAAGGATGGAAGATTTGAAGACTTCGTATATGAGGTTGGAGTTCTGAAATTTGGAAAGTGGTTTTGTGTTACATCACACCAGATCTAAAAAATGAACTATTAGATGATGATCCTAGATCAAATTTCTCGATAAACCTTGGTAGCATAGAGATGTATAGGGATTTGAATGAACATTTTTTCTGGGATAACATGAAGTGATAAATTTCTTACTATGTGTCAAGTTTTCTAGTTTGTCAACAAGTGGAGGCTGAGAGAAAACATCCAAGAGGGGTCATAAAACATCTAAATACTCTTATATGGAAGTGAGATGACATTACGATGGGATTTTTCACAGGAGTATTGAGGAAACCTATATGAAATGATTTAAATTGTTAATTTTTTATCAACATAAAAAATCAACACATTTTCTTGATATAAGAGAGGATTTTCTACTTGATCGCTTGGAAAGACATTATATTAATGATGTTTTAAGATATCATTGTGCACCTATATCAACTGTGTCTGATCAAGATACCTAATTTACATCCAAATTGAGGAAAATTTTATAGACAGATTTTGATAATATTCATTATATGAGTACTAATTATCACCCCTAAAATGACGGACAGTCGAAAAAGGACTGTTGAAACACTAGAAGACATGTTGAGATCATTCACTCTTGATTTTCAAGGTATGTGGGATCAATAATTGCCTTTGGTGGAATTTTCCAAAAATAATATTTTTCATTATACCATTCAAATGGAACTATATGAAGCATTATATGGGAAGAGTTATCAAAATCCATATTTTTGGGATGAAGTTGGCATAGGGAAACATATAGTTCCAGAACTTTTAGAAGAGACAATTTCAAAGGTAATGAAAATTTAGGCCCATATTAATGAATCCCACAGTAGGAAAAATACATATACTAAAAACCAAATAATGTATTTGGAATTTCAAGTGTGATATAATTTCTTTATAAAACTACATCTAGGGAAGGGTGTCTTAAGGTTTGGAAAAAAATGGAAACTGAGCCCCAGGTACATCGGATAGTTCAAAATTCGAGAAACAATTGGGGCTATAGATTACTATTTAGAAATTAAACCATGTACCTCTGAAGAACATAATGTGTTCAACATGTCATTGTTAAATAAATACAAGCCATACCAAATTCATATACTCACTTATGAAGAAATGTAGATGGAACCTGAATTGTCATACTATGAAGAGCTAATCGAGATTCTTGACAAAAGAGAGAAGGTATTGGGAAATTGAATAACTTGATTGGTAAAGGTTCTCCTGAGAAACCATAAAATGGAGGAAGCAATGGGGGAACCATAGGATATTATGAAGAAGAACCTCCCATATCTTTTTAGCGAGAATTATACATGAAAAATTTTGAGGATGAAATTGCCTTCGAAGGGACGAATGTAACACATTGATTTTTATTGGCATGTACTTCTTAAAAAAATTCAACTAATTAGATAGCTCACATTAAATATAACACTAAGACATTATAAAAACAAACACTTTTCTATAACCTATCCATTATAATTAATTTTTTCACTTATATGATTTGAATTTAAAAAGACATACATACACGTTTGTGATTAGTATGATATTTAGAGTTTGACAGGATAAATATAATTTTTAGTGAAGAGTAACCTACCCATATGAATTGTAACCAACCCTTATAAATATAAATATGACACTTATGTATATTAAATCTTCTAAATGAATAGTAAACTCACCCATGAGTGTATTAATAAAATTTAGGCACCTTATAAGTGTATGTGAATATTTTTAATTAATTATCGTCATTTTTATGGGTAATAAATATTTATTTACAATATTAAAAATTAATAAAATTATTTAAAAGATCATTAATTTTAATAAAATGTATTCATGCCTTCTGATTTTTTTTCCAATCATATAAGATAATTTTTTAAGAACATAGTTAATTTTTCAAAGGTTCATAAAATCGGTTATCATATTAAAATTGGTATTTTTTTGAGTAAATGATGATTTTACATAAAAATTAAATTTGTCATATATAGAAATTTTTTCATAAAATGGAGTTTATTTTTTGTTTCTACATGTCGAAAAATGGTAATGGTTAATTTTTGGGAAATTTCTGAAATATTTGAATTTTTATTGAATAGTAAAAAACATTAATTATGGTATAAATGCATTATGAAGTAAATACATTATTTCTTGCATCATGGATGATGTAAGAAGCCATTGGTTAGAAATAACATGAAATTATTACTATTATTGGTCATAATAATCATTACTATTGCTTTTCTTGAGAAAATTAACAAAATAATAAATAAAATATTTAGAAATCTCTCCACTCCTCTACTATATAAACCACCCCTCACCCCCTCTTCCTCTCACACCTCCCATGATTTGAATCGTGCCTGTTTTCTTCCAAATACTCTTCCCAAGACCTCCTTCAATGTCTAATACCTACTTGTCTCACCAAAAGTCCAAAAAAACAAAGGCATTAAGGATATTCTAAAGGATGAGTGCTCAAGAGGTAAACATCTCTTCCTTTTTCTTTCAACTCCTTTTACATGTTTCATTCTTTTGTTTACCTCGAATCTACTCCCCTCATAAAAATGTTGTGATAATTCCATTACCGTACATGTAATTTAATTTTTTATGCTAATATAATATTTCATCATCATCTTTCTTTTCCCCTCCTCTTATAAAAAAAATGAAAACATTGTCTGAGATGTGTTAATATATCACATTCAAGGACGATGGTTTTTCGATTTCTATTACTGTCTTGAATTATGGTAATTTACTCATTTTTATTTTTGAATCAGATTATTATGTAAGTAATATATCTTATTTTATTTTTTAGATTCATTTTTTACACCTGATATTTAATTATAAAACAAAATTAGTGCATGGTTATCAAAAACCATCAAAATAATCCAAGTATTTATCGATAACTTTTTTTATAATGATTCATTATTTCCTAAAATAACTCAAGGATTTATATTATAATATAATCTTTTTTATGATCATTAATAACTCAAACCATATATTTTGGATTTCAATTTCCATTTTACAAGAACATCCATACTCTTATACAAGCAAACATATCATAAAAACTAAGAAAATGTGTACTCTAAAATGATAAAATTGACTCTATTAACCCAAATAAGAGGACACAAATGAACTTACTGAAGAAATAATAAATAAATTACATGAATATAAGATTATATAATTAATGATTAATAAATCTAATTTTACTATCCAAAGCATTAACATCAAAGGAAGAGCTTATTCGAGCATTAGGTAAGGGGTTTCTAAACTCACTTTTATTTCTGTGATATTTCCATTATTCGCCACTTATTTTTTGTATGTGATTTATTATTTCTGCCATTTTATATATAATTTCATGAATTTATTTATATTTATGTTATTTTTTGATTTACTTGATCAATATTAACTTCATTGATTGTGATGTTTTAGGGGACTTTCTCTCAACTTCTATTTCATTGTGATTTATTTGGTATTGTGGAACTAATCATTCTTATGTGGTGTAACTAATGCCCCTTTGAGAAAATATATCATTTTAAATATTAATTAAATTATATATCCATATTATTGTAAAATTTATAGGATTATTATCTAATCCATTTACCATTTTACAAATAGTGTTTATGTGGAATGTTTCTTTTACAATAGAAATATTGGTTAATCTGTATCCTCTACACAATATGGTTATTAAAAAAAATATTTTTCTTATATTATATGTTTTTATAATAAATTATTTTGAGTTAAAGTGATTGGAATGTTCCACTATAGCTCCTATATTCATCAACAAGTCGTAGGAGAAAAATTCATTGTCGACAAACCCATCGAGTTTGTTTCCAAAAATGAGGCGGGTTTCTACCCAAAGACATATACCGTCTTGACGGTATAATGGTTCCTGTGCTAGATACAAGGTGTCCAAATAATAATCATTAACTTTATTCAGTATTTAGATTTTATAGTCCATGAGGATTTCACTATGAGAAAATCTATATATTCATTCTTCTCAGATTGTTGAGGGCATATGTTTTCACTTATTCACTATGTCGTATAAGTAATGTCTCATGGATTATTATTCACATATTTTTGATTCATATTTACACCATTTGTAACCCTTACTAATAATTTGATATTAACATTATTATGATTCATTTCCCCAGGTTATAAAGAAGAAAACCCTAAATAAACTTTCAATGTGGTGATTTATATAAATTTATTATGTATCATGTCGGGTTTTCTATTTTCCAAATGTTCTATGGGTAACATATATGTAATCTAGTCTCCCAAAACTACTATACTAATAGTTCCTTCATGATTTATTTCTATAAATCATGCCAATGTAATAAAATATTTTTTTGGCTCCAGGTTTCCTGAGTCGGAATGTTTCATTTGGAATTCATTTCATTACATTTCAATTTGAAATTTCTATTATATCATTTAAATTAATGATCCAAACGATCTGACACATCCATATTGAAAGGTGTCGCTTCATTGAAGTCATATTCAATATTCATCTCTTCACCATCATCAATACTGGAACGTTTAGGTCTTGAAAGATGGTTAGAAATGGAATTTTTTGTCTCATTTATGAAATTGATGAAGATAAAAAATTCTTGTAGGAATAAGGACCCATCGTATCATTCTAGGTTAGGAATAAATTTTTTAAGGAAGGTATTCCAATGCGGCATGGTTAGTGTAAACAAAGAATCTAGAGAGCTCAAAGTATGATCTAAATTTTAAAAAATGAAAACTATATCAGTAATCTTTTTTTCTAGGGTTCTATAATTTATTTGACCTTCATTTAGATTATGGATGGAATAATAAATGGGAAAATATTTACGTACAACCCACTATACCGAAGAGTACCCATATAGAATTCATTAGAACCACACATTAGTTCATTGTGTTTGCAACACATATGATAATCTAATGACTATATAATCCACCATGTTATCTTTTATAGTATAAATGGTCCACTTAAATTCTTCACAAAAATCCAATGGAATGTCTATCAATAACAGGAATGTTCATGGTCAAGAAATATTTTCAAGGTCATTAATGAAATAGTGATAAAATAATGAATGGACCAAAAAACTCACAATTCCATTTATAGTTGTGGGTTCAGGTATGTCAATTATTACTTTGATTTTTAAAAGGTATAATTCTATTTCAATCATTGAAATTTTAGAAGATTATACTTCTTTGGATTGTTAAATGATATTTTTCCAAGTTTAGTACTAGGGATTTCTCTTCAAAAAATTATAAAACTAATTACAAATTTCACATACAAAAATATAATAAGTGTTAAAAATTTGACAAAAAAATCCATTAATATCTTCAAGAACTCATCCACCATATAATTAATTATATGTGTTATGTATGATGGGAATTTTTATAGAACATTACATATTCAAAATAAAATCCTTTTAATGGTAAAGGTTTCAAATAAATAATTGAAGGTAATCATTAAGTAATCAACTTGATCGAAAATTATTTTATTGTATCCTTAATATCTATCTAGAAATTAATAAAATTCATTCTAATTAAATATTTAAAGAATTTGATCCATTAATTAAATTGGGGAGTGTTACTTTAGTTTAAATGTGTTATGATTTATATATTCAATGCATACTCACCATACTGTATTTTTTCAAGTTAGAATTAATTTATATTAATTATTTTTTACCTGTTTAAAACTACTTTTCATTGGTAAAACATGCAGTGGGATAACCCACTCGCTTTTAGAGATTGAAAACAGAATCCCAGTTTTGATATTTTTCAATGTTTCCTTTTTAATAACATCATTCAATGGTGGGGTATTTCAACTACTAAGCTTTTATTTGTTCTAAGTGACTTCTTTTAGTAGAATGTGAAATTATTATATCACGGGTCTAATCCCATTGATATCATATGCACCCATTTATAATGAATTTATGTTCCACAAGATGACAATAATTTTTTTTCTTATTTCTCGTCATTTATTTCCATGATTATGAGGACTGAAAATTAATCGTTATTTTATAAATATGAGAACGTTAATGTTTTTTAAAAAGCATTTATTTACAAATTCAATATATTAATAACCAAAGGTGTAAACTATGTAACTGTGTCTCATATTAGAGGTTAAATGAAATTTTATTTCTTATATTAACTACACTCTTCTTTATTAGGATATAGAGTATCTTTCTTATCAAAAATATCCATGAAATCCTCTTTATCATTAGTTATAAAAATTGATTAAAAAATAAATAAATGACCAATTTTCATGGAATCCTTCACCAGATCAAATATTACTTGTTCTTCACTATATCTAATGATAATTCTACTTTAGTGAACAACAATTAAAACTTGTCTTATTGGATTAAATTGCGTTAATATAATTAAGGGGAAATATTCTTCTTCCTTAATTCCTATGATAAAAAACTAGTGGGGAATATGAACTTTTATAATTTCACTAAAGCATCCTCGATAAGTCCATGAAGACAATTGAATGAAATTTATTCCAGTTGTAGGGACACTATCACAAGCATCTGGTGTTCATATTCTATTTATCAAAAAACACTCAATGTTATTAGATTAATAATTAAGCAAATATTATATAATGGTTTCCTAAAATAGCATTAGTTGAGGGATCAGAAGATTGAGATGATTTTAGGGTCCCTCGTAAAATGTGGAATTGTCTACTGAGCTACCACAGGGAGTTATTTGATCATGGATATTAATCATAGTTATTATTTAATCCTCTTATTAAAGAGTTCCTTATTTAATAATATAGCATATACAGTCATCTAAGAAATAGCTTCTTCAAATGGGTTATTAACGTGGGGTTGACTGAACATTTCCAAAAAAATTGTATTTCCCATATGTATTTAATTCTTTAATCTTATCCAGAAATGGTAGATGGGCTCTGTATATATATTTAGTTACACATTGGAATATTCCTTTATGATATACTATTGAATGTTATTTTTTTCTTTTTTTTTCTTCCATGTTTACTTCTTCTATGGATTTTTGCGTTCTCCCGTCACTTTGTAAGATAAACTCTCACATGGGATTCATGTTTTCCTATCCATATTCTCTCTCTTTTGTAAGGATATGGAATTTTCATCTCTTTTCAGCTGTGAATAATCACATATTTATCCTAAAATCTAAATTTTTTCTTATTAGTACCTGTTATTATTCCCATAAATCATGCAAATAGATTCGTTAAAATCTTTCACACTTCCTTATAGAGGATTCGAAGAGTATCCTTTTGATTTTAATTCTATATTTATTTATTATTGATTACCTAATCCATTTTTTTAATTAATATGGAAGAAATATTTTAAAGTTTCTACTAAAGAGGTGAGACAAGTTGATATCTAGGAGGATCGTGGTGAAACTATTGCTAACAGGGGTGTGTAAACTAGTAATTCCTATGTGAAAAATGTTTTTGCGGGAAAATATATTGTTCTCTAAGAGATAGATTCTAACATGGTTACCCAGGTGGTCCCTTATTCCATGGTGTTGAATGACCACATATAAATTGATAATAACCATTATTTACTTTTTGTTGTTTCAATAATCACTATGGTTAAAAGGGTTACTAAAATATTTTTTGTTGTTGATTGTAATTAATGAAATTATAAACCTGTATTTTTTATTCAACCATTCCTTCTTATTATTATTGATACATATGATGTAATCCACACTTATTAATAGCCTAAACCTCCACAACATGAGAAGGTCTTTTTATTGGTGGGGAATTCAACCACCAATTTACTTGCACCTTAGTAAGGGATTTGACATAATCTAAAATGTTGGTGTCTTCTTATACTTGGTGAATTCTACGATAAGGTTGTCCCTGATAACTCAGCCATAGAGTATCATTATGTGATATCTCATTAATAAGACCTAAAAAACTTATGGGGTCTGGATCATATGTATTCCATTCATAGATACATATACCATAGTCCATGAAGCAAGATATAAAACTTGGTAGACATATTGATATTGTAACCACACATTCATTCCAATATGTTTGAAATTCAATGTTAATTCCTTAATTTTATCCCAATCCCCCCAAGAAAACACATGAATCTTCTGAATAAATTTTCTCACGTCATTTTCTATCATTAATTCATGTATTGTTTAAAAAATATTCATCTATTAATTTTTTTAGCTAATCCATCCCATGTGGTGATGGAATTAGGAGCATGAATATCCAGCTAGTCATCAGCCCTATCATTCAAGGAAAATGGAATGACCCTAAATTTGATGGAATTATAAGAGAATCCTTGGTTATGAAATTTTTTTCATCTATATATTAAATTTTACAGATTTTCAGGTGGACCATCCCTCGGAATTACACTAAATTGTTTCATGTTCTTGATTATATTAATGAGTTCATGTTTATGCCCAAAAGTGTGCATCCGAATAGGAGGACGAATAATTATTTCCATAGAACCCCTAATGAATGGAAAAACATATTCCATAATGGTAATTGATGAATTAAATTGTGTAACTCTTTACTACTAAACTGGAATAAGCATAATGTTGTTGGGGAGTATAAATATTGTTGTTCTCAACCATGCATAGAAGATGATGATGTGGAATTAGGAACCTATAGTTGTTAGGGTTTATATAATTTTTTATTAATGTTCTACGATCCTTGAATAAGTTATATGGTACTAGATATTTCACTAACGTAATAGCATATACATATGTTATAGTTTGTGTGTTGAAGTTCTATAAATTTGAAGGGGTAGGATGTGAGGAAATACTATGTTCTTGCCCAATGTCATCATAATGAAGGAAACAAAAAACTCCCTGACAATGTCACAAATATTTAACTTTACCATGTATCATCATTGAATATATTCATTCATGATTTGATTAGATATTTATATAACATAACACACACAACTATTTATATATGTAGAACAATGGAAGATTGTTGTCAATTCCATAGGAAAGAGCTTAAAATGGCTGCTGACCAGGTGACTAGAACCTGGAACCATATTCATCATTTGATTCTAAATAGTTGAGTTTAAAATAAAGAATATATAATTTAATTTAGATTATATAGAAGGGTTCAAGATCAATATCATATATCCTACAAATTTTGTGGTCCTAAAAAATTATTTGGATGGTTATATGGCTTGTGATGAGAAACAAGTCACATTTCACTAACTGGTTTTGCGCAATGCAATTAGATATTCCTATACAAGAAACTAGTCTCTAGTCTAGTGTAAATCATTGGTCTAGGTTCATAAATTCAAACCTAAAAGGAATAAAGAATCGAGGAATATGGGTATTACTCTATTTGACTCAAATTATGTCATTGTCCATCTCTTTCCATTCCCTAGATCTGGGTTTTGGAAAGGAATATGATAAAAAAATAATTCAAAACCTAATTCCACACCAAAGGGTAACCCCTATTCTTATTTTAAAATTGATTAGGTCCACCCTCCCATGGTATAAATCCCAAACCCTATGTCGGATATCCGTACATGGTAATGATTGTTTAAAATGAACGATAAAATAAAACATGATTCACATATCGATAAAAAACCTTGACTAAAGAAGAAAATATAAATCACATAATTACTTTTAATGGAGAAATAAGATTCCATCAATAATTGAAATTGATGGCATCATGGTAGAGAACAATGAACAGGAAATCTAATATTACATAGAATAAATTGTATTTCAAATGCAATGATAAATTATAGAAGAAGGGGTAGAGAAAAAAAGTCTTAAATTTCTTATAAAAGAGAGTGAAAAAGAATAGAGTTATTTTAAAAGTATTGGTACATTATCAATAATAATAGCCTGATGAACTCATGATGTTTAAGGATTTTACACATAGGGGTATCATGGATTATATCATCTAGAAATATTCATATCATATATTGGTATTTTATATAATATAATTGAAAATTCAAATCATCATATATTAAGTATCTCCCAATCTTTACTACTTATACCCAATTATTTTTGGTAATTGATTTAAATTCTTTCATGTCATGTAAATTATTCTTTTCTTGAATATATTTTTACTTATAGGCTTTATGAATTTCATTTCATTCAAGGGATCAAGTCTTCATTGGTGGTTGGTCGGTTCATAAGTCCAAAATTTCAAATCATTTAATATATTCAAATACAAAATTTCATCATCTCATGAATTCACAACCTATAATGGATTCATGTGTAGCACCATGTTTGATAACCCATATAGATTTTGCGTCAATCTGATTGACCACTAGGTCTAAAATGTTCATCCTCATATGCTATAGGCTATCAATTAATAGAGATGGTCTAGTGGAAGTATATTTGGGAGGCAATACCCAGTGGATACATAATAAATAATTTTGAATCAATAATAACTAAATTGAATTAGAGTATAATAAAAAATAAAAAACAATAATAAGTGAATCAGTGACCATACATGAACCTTCCATAAAATATGAGAAATATAAATTTATGTGATTCAATAAAAAAAATATTAGAAACAATCCCCCAAGGGATCTTTCCAAAATCATCCGGAAATCCATCTCAGTCTGGTGCTCAATAAAACCATTGTACAACCGTAACATCACACAACATAATCCATGGTACAGAACTTTAGTCAATACATGACATATTTGTCTATCAATAAGTTTCCTGAATAGGATTTGACTAATACTTAGTAGGTCACCAACAATGGTGTCAATATTTAATCCATTCCGTGCGTATAGACTGTAGTAGTGTTCAAATATAATATAAATAAAATTTTAAAGAGAAGTTATAGAATCATGTCAATAAGAACATGTTATAACAGTCGGTCTATAAAATAAGTGAACTATATAAAATAATAAATTATTAACTATTAAATTTTTTGGGTGTGTCAAAAATCAGACCAATGTGGTCTAGGACCTAGGACTATTGACCAAGGAATCCTCTGTGAATACATAGAGATCCTATATATCAAAATCATTGATATTTGGAAGAACATTTACTTGTAACCAAGACAATTGACCATGTAATCCTCTTAGAGTCTATGAAAAAAATCCATATTAAACTCAATAAAGACTTGGTTGGATCCCATGGAGTGTGTATAAGGTGGTCCAATCAAGCTAGATCCAAGGTTATAATCTAAGTAATCAGATTTAAATATAATGGGTTTATTAGATCCACTCCATGTTGTGTCACATAGATCTTGTAGCATGAAATACATTTCAACATAATTCATATCAAGATTTGGGGGACCATGTTTGTGTGCATTATAATCTATATTTAATTTATCTCCTTAAATTTTTAATTAAATTATCTTATAAGAGGTGTGAATGAAGTCCATGTTAATGACCATACCATTTCATTAATTAACTAAATAATTAGCATAGGTCAAGGGATTCTTCATTAAATTCCATAATTCTAATTTAATCCATTTCATTATTTCATTGACTTATAAATTATAATTTATTGACTAAGATACACAACCATTAGCATTTCATTTAAGATTTTTTGGCACCCTTAATAATAGGTGATCTTAACTCAACCAATGGTTGGTGTAAACAAGTTCAATACCACAAACCCAACCCAAGGGGGGTTAAAGTTGTGTTTTATGACATCCAATGTTACATATAAGAGTACTTTCATGTTTAAATAATGGTTTGAAAACAATGTTTTGAGAATATTAATTTAAGTATGAATGCATAGAATGTATGACATGAGTCACAATGGTAGAAGATATAAAACACCCAAACATATAGGGAAAAGGTATAGAACACCTAATGCATGTTTAGGATGAACCAACCATAAAATATTAGGATTTTACTCAATATATAATGAAATAAAATGGAATATTATACAAACACCCTGAAAATAGAGAAAAAGAGACCACATGTATTAAAAATTATATATGGTGAGGGAAAGTGAAAAAGGAAGAAATAAGACTTGAGAGCATATTGGTGTGGTTATGATGCACTAGATGGTGCCTGATTTAGAGCTTGTATGAGGTAGGCCCATGGATTCATAGAGGATGAAAAAGAGGGGATCATTAGAATCATTTTCATGTGTTCTATAAGGGTGAGAAGTGAAGAAGAAAATAAATAAGGTTGATGGATAAAGTTGTCATTTTACTACTATTTAAGGAGGAACATGGTTAGTCCACATGGTTTAGATAAAAATGTGTTATCCCTGAAAGTCAAACTATATAATATCCATACCATATATGGGTTTTCCACAAGCCTTGGGATAATTGTGCACTAACCAGTCGGTGTTACTAGTTAAGTGGAACTAACCATGTAGCTATGAACACAATTCGGAAAACTACGAATATCCCATGTTCCAAACACTAATGTTTAATAAAGAAATTATGTATAGCCATATACCCCAAATAAAATAGTTTAATAATTATGTGTAACATCTTATAGGGCTTAACACTTTCTCATGTGCGGCCACACAGTTTAAGAATGTTGTGTGCCCTGTCAGTTTCATGGGGAATGTGAGCTTTCAGATCCCGATGCTCCCTAAAATCATCTAAAATAATAATAAATTTATCAAAAAATAAGCAACATCCAAAAACATCACTTTAAAGTGTTGCAACACTCATATTTACATTTTATGGATTATTTAATGATTTTTCCCATTCACAAACTGGAAAAATTATAATTCCTTATAAATCATCCACCCATCCAAAAAACATGACATTACCCCATAGATTTTCTTTCATTATATGGGGGTCTTATAGTATGGGAAAACACATTGAGTACATGTTTTGTGATGTTAATTTTCTACAATTTCAGAAATTTACATCATCACATCATTAGAATATTGACATGTGATTTCCAGAAAAAACTAGTAAAATTATACTACATCATATTTCAAAACTATAATAAATATCTATGAAGTAGTTTAAATATATAATATATAAATTATTCTTATCAAAAACCCTATTTCAATATGAAAAATATTTTATTAAAATAATGGAAAAAATTAATTAATAAAAAGTTATTAATATACCATACTCCAAATGATTATAACATAGCTAAATCATATTTAAAATATTTTAAGACATGACATAATTTTTTGTAACATAGCAACATAGAATTTTTTTATTAAATTTGTCAACTAATTAATAATTATTAGAAAAATATTATAAAGAGATGTCTTGTTTTTATACAAGACCTATAATAAAATAAAATCTTCCATTAGAGTTATTAGTTATTAAGTGTCATAAAGGTTTTTAGAAACAAATTCAAATAAATTGTCACATTAAATTAATAAATTATCAAAATGAATTTCAAAATCACTAAAATGATTCTCAATCCTAGAAATCATATTCCAAAAAACTAATATAAAAAACATATTCTACATTAATTATACAAAGAGAAACTGAATATAGTTTTATAAATTCTAATAAACTAATCTTTTTCTTAAAAATTGATAAATATTGTGTATACTTCTTATATAAATTTAACATCCTCCAAAATCAAAATCATTGTAACTTTTCAATGAAAAATATTTTATGCCAGGATAATATATACCACAAATTATAAAACATTTAAAAAATTTAATTATTCTGTTATCACTTTTCTAATGACTTGATTTTTTGTTCAACTAGAAATCTAGAACACATACGAACACTAAATGTAAAATATGGCCTAAAATCCATTAAATGCAATAAAGTTTCAATAATTCTTCTGAAAATTATTATTCGAAACTAATTTTCTAGTAACATCAACAAATAATTTACAAAAACTATATGTTATTGAATTTCAACTTTTAATTGATTCTAGTAAAAATAAAATGCATTTTCAATGTAAATAACATGTATTGATTTTATTGAAAACCTAATAGAACCTCTCAAATTTACCCTAGATATTTCTTAAAAGTTTCTCATTATATTTTTCATTTATTTTATTATATTTCCTATTTTATTAGGTTTCCCAATATTCAGTGATCATTTGGAGATTGATCGGTCATTTTTAGGATTGAATAGATGTACTTACTCTTGGATCTATTCTTTGGGTCTACTGGATTAGTACATCAAGTAGTGTTTTTTTGGAATTCTCTCACTTTAGTTGAACTACCATGACTAGTAAATTTAAAGAAGGTGGTTATGTACAAATTGAATCTACTTCTCTTGGAAAAATTGTGAATTATGTCATGTGTGAGTGTTGTAGAGATCTATAGTAATGGGTTCTTCCTTTCAATTGGATGGATCCCTTATCTCATTTTCTTTTATGTATAACTAGATGGATTTTGGGAGGATGGTAGGGGATATTATGGGGATAATTATAAAACCACAAAATATCCGAACTCTTTTATTTATTTTTTTTATTAAATTTTATATTTTCCGATCATTTCAGATCAGGTTAGGAAAAATATTTATGTTTGGGGGATTTTGTATAGGGACCATAGTTATCCTACCTTGTTTTTATAACATTATATCCCAATGGTTTGGTTACCAGTTTCTATATAGTTATGGTGAATATATAGAACATAGTTTGTAAATTCCTGTGGCCAAACCATGTCTGGCTCCTTGGATTTTTAATTTTTGGGATTTACAATATTTCTCTTTCATGATTAAGACAACAAATGTGATGTTTTATCAACATTTAGTCATGTATCATGACGTGTGATCCCAAGGAACACCCCATACCTTAATCCCATTGATTTTTGTGTAATTTCATCCACAATTCACTTTTGATCTCACGTAGAAATCATTTTGTATCTTTCCCTGTATCTTATTTCATGGTTTCCCTTATAATATTGGATTTTATTCCATCTTGTTTGAACCCTATGGTAGGGGTTTCGTTTTTTCTCTTATTTTAATAGTTTTATACTGAGAAACTCATGCCTTGAGTCTTGGAAATCCCATTTCTATAGGTTTTATTCAATCCACAATAAATTTGATTTTTTTAGTTCCATGTTTTTACTTTTATTTACCCTTCATACATGGTTGAGGTCTATAAAATTAGTTCTTTAATAAAATTGATTTATTTAATTAGTAGAATTTCATTTATAATAAAATTTTCATATTATTTTATTTTTTTAATCTTTTTTAATCATTTTTTGAATATTTTATGTTTTTGAAAAAATTAAAAAATGATTTAAAATGATTTACAATGTTTTTTATAGATTTTGTTGGATTTATAACACATTTATATTCTTGTATCATGGATTTTGAGTTTTGTTTAATCAATCCTATTGGTTATGGTGTAATTTTTATGGATTTACATTATGATTTATTTGTTATTGAAATGTTACTTAGTCATAGTATCATATTGGTTTTTTGCTACTTCCCATGAACACACACACACATATATATATATTTCTGTGATTGGGAACTGATATAAATATTTATCATCATACTTAGGCTTGTGGTTGTATATATATATGGGGGGGACATGGGAAGGTTTCTTGGAAACATGACCCTACAAATTATCTTTCGTTTTCACAGTGGTTTCAAATGGTCTATTCATAAATGATAATTCTTTTAAATGGTTCTCACGCGAATTTGTAACTTTCCAAAATATTTTCAAATGAAGTTGTTTATAAATTTGTTTCCAAATATATCATATAAAAATTCTAGTTCAATGGCCCATTTCACATTATATAAAAATATTTTATAATGACTTTATTTAAATTAATTTTAGATTGATAAATGGAATGATTATTCTAGTACTAAATATGAAGGCCAAAATGGAACATTGAAAATATTCCTCTAAATCATGGTATTCCCTAATATAACCCCTCCATACTATATATTTATACACAGATTTTTTAGAGATTTGTGCTGATTATTCATGTTGGCATGTGAGTATTTTTAATGAGTATGGGAGTTTTTCTCTCATTATCCTAATTAGATGTTCTTGATATAAAAATTTGGAATGTTCATGGGGGGAGGGGGTTCCACTATTGAGGCTAGTTGAGAGCATCCAGGTTAGTTATTGACATACGAATGTATTATTAGGATTAAAAATGATTCTTAAATGTGTAAGTATAGGGTATCCCCACAAAATGTTTATAATTTCCCATGAATATATATAGTCTAGATTTTTTCCTCCATATTATACCTGGATAAATGGATGTTTCCCATTTTTATTCTTTTTCTCTTCCATTACCCTCTAGTTTCAATTGTATTAAATTTTTATGCTCTTAAATTTTATTAATTTTATCTAAAATTTTATGTTAATATTGGTTTCACCATTCATGTTCCTTTGGTGTGGGCTGGATTTCTGTTTAAAATAGCTTTCTAAAACTTTTTTTAAAACGATCTGATTTAGAGAGTTCTTAAATGCTTTCAATAAATTATAACTGAGTTTTAATGATTTTTTCATCTAAAGGATTCATTAATGGATTTTGATTAAATTAAAAAAATTACTTTTCTTATGTATTTTAAATAAACATTTGTGGATTGTTTTATAAAAAAATGAATAGATTCTCAACTAATATCCAAAAGATTTTAGTATTTATCAAAAACTATTTCTTTCACTCTATATCAATAGATCTATGTTTTTTTCCTATTTAGGTATATTATGGAATCACACTTGAAGTGAGTGGTATTATGGATTTATGGGAACTAAGAGGTATCATTGATATATATTCTAGTATCTTCTTGGTTTTAGTATTTATTTTGTATCTTTTATATTGTCCCTATTTTAGTCCCCTTGTTATGAGTTCTTTTCAAAATTATGTAGTATTTTTGTCTCATTTTATTATTTTTTGTATCTTTTTTTGGGTGAAATCATCCATAATGATTTTATCCTGATACCCAAATGTGTTTGATCTTCCCATAGGGGTCGAGAATTCCCCTAAGTTTTGTATTGGGTTGTATTAGGTTTTTTATGGAGAAATTTAGTTTTTTAAAATTAACAAATCCAATCCAATGCTACTTCAATATCCCCATTTTGGATTTTTTATAAACTCTAACAAAACCTATTTTATAACTTCTTATTTCGTTAATAAAAACACTATAAAACCTGAGAACCATCAAATCAAAGTTTTTATCTAAATATAAATATTACTTATTCTACACAACAAGTTAAACATATACCTTTTAAGTATTTTTTCCCTCAATTTAAAGAATTTATGGCCATTTGACCTAAATGTACTCCTCTCTAAGAATTCATTAATATCTCAATTTCAAGAATCACTGCCATTATATATAATTCCAAAATTTAGATAAAACGTTAGTATACACTCTATGATTTCACCAATAATTATCTCCACTAATAGAAATACTTGTTTCACTATTAGTCCTCTATTCACAAAATAATCTAAGTCCTAGTGGGTGAAAATTTAAGACACCTTAAAGTTAAAGGAGAGGGTTGAACATAGTATTTTATCCTAGGATATTTAATCACGTACCTTGTCTTAAGCCTCATAATGATATCTGAAATAATATTTTTTGTGGATATACATTATAGTCTGATATCTCCACTAGACACTCTTCCCTTATTGAAGTGATGATTGATGTCTACGAACTTTTATCTAAAATATTATAAAGAATTATATAATAGATTTATTACACTCTAACTATCACATAGTGTCTTTAGTGGCCTATAATCTCCAACATTAAAATTTATTAACTATAAAATCATACACCAAATTTTTGTACATTAATGAGTGGAAACCATATACTCTACCTCATTTATGCTATGTTACATTGAGTTTCTCTAATTATTATACCATCTCACACATCAATCACCAATGGATAATTTCTCACCAGATTTGGATCTTTTGAATATAAAATCTTGTCCTTGATCTAAATAAATTTATCCAGGTAGATTCATATTAGTAGTTAATCAAAACAACATGACATAATTCATTATTTATTTCACATATAACAAAACTCCCTTGGATGCTAACATGTGTAACTCCCTTGGGTTACATTAAAATCTATCAAAAAGTGTCACTACTTATGCTTTGTTAGGTTTGAAATTTTTCACATACAATGATGTTATAATTACTCTTAAATTCATATTTATCAAGATATTCACCATTATAAACATTGAATCTGTATATTAGAACTAAAATTACAGTTGAAACTGATCTGAATAATTCATACAAAATTATTTAATTAACTCCATAGATATATTTTATGAAGAAAAAAAATTATAATATTATTTAGGGTCAATCTATAATTCCCAAAAACAATTATATTCTCCCAATATATAATCCTCATTATTCCCTTTCATTTTCTCTAAATATTCCAAAAAAATTTCTCCTAGATACTATTAAAAATTATATCATTAATATACACTTCTATAACATGTGTGCACATAGAAATGTATTTACGAAAAAGTTTATTTTAACCCATTTTGAAAAACCAATCAACATTAATCTATATATCATGTTTTTAATACGAATATCTAGTATATTTTTTTAATAAAAGAAATATATTTTCCAATTCTTACACCATGATTCTATCAATATCTAGATTAAACCATTAGTTTTATCAATAAATACTTCTTCTTAAAGATCACCATTGAAAATTGATACATGTTATAATTCATATTTTTATTCTCTATAAAAAAATCTTATGATTTTTATTCATCCTACTATAGAGATATATTATTCAAATTTTACCCCTTCTATTTAAGTACATATTTTTCGTACCAACCAAGTCTTGTTTCTTATCACTTTAACTTTATCAATAATTTCATTCCCATATACATATTTTTTGTTAATCACGTTTTTATATTTGGACTGTCACACTATCACTCATGTATATTTCCTTTTGATTTCACTTATTATACCATGCAATTTTATACCCACAACACATTCTGAATAACATCTTCCAGTCTTATATTTTCAAATTTTTATATAAGTAAAATTATGTATTCTATAATTAGTCTTATTATTTTTATCCCTAGTGGAATATTGTTTTACTGTATATTCTATAGATCCAAAAAAATTCAATATTTGATTTTTTTCACCCTGGATTATTATAGCCTCATCATCAAAAGTTAGATAATAATCAATAACCACATCTGCATACTCAAATTTCTCTTATTTCATAAAATATTTTGAAAATTATTCTCATTTGAAGACTATGTATCATCACCCACTACTTCAAAAAAAATTATTTTTTTATGTTCATATATTGATACATCAGAGCATTCATCATTTTTAAAATCATGTTGTTCCAGCACATATTCACACTATCATAAGATATGCACTCCATAAATATTCATTCGTCAACTTCGTCTTCAAATATCCCCATCTTATTATTTTTATCCTTTTTAGATCTTGGAAATATAAACACATTGATGTACTTTACTATTATAATATTCTTGAGCCACATATCCTAAGAATTAGAAAATGCATTAGTTCTCAAATGATATCGGTTCTGAATGCGTTGAGCAGTACACATAGATTCTCCCAAAATATATATTGACATTTTTTGTTTCACTAAAAACATTATGACTGCAAGAAAAATGGTATTATTATTTTACTCCACAACACCTTTATTCTAGGATGTATATAGTGTGATTAATTTATACATAATTATACATTTTCATATATATCATTCAAATGAATAACATGTATATTTCTTTCTATTATCAAATCTCTATTTTTTAAGAGTATTTAAAAATATTGTTTTATATTTACCATCAATATTTTGAGAATATATATGATATATTTCATTAATATTAGTAGCATCATGTTGGACATTCAAGTATAATCAGCTATGAATGTGATAAAGTATAAATTATCCCTCATAGCCTTTTTCATTATTAGAAAAAATAAATAATTTCAAATTAATTCTAGTGGTATTCTACAGAGAATTTAAAATTTTACATATGATTTTTGAGTCTTATTACTTTTCCAAATTCTTCCAAAAATGAAAATACTTTCTATTTTTAGATTGGGATCTCTCCCAAAACCACATGTTTTTTGAATTTTTTAGTCTTATTTTTTGAGATTACAAAGTGATATGCTCCATAGTGTACTCTCCTACTTTTCACTCAAATAAATTAAATTAGGTCAATAAAAATTTAGAAAAATATTACCATTTATTATTTTCCCTTTGGTGATTACTCTTTCATACATTAATTTGATAAGATATATGAATTCTTTTTGAAATTAAATTCATTTCCATTATCAAAGAGACAACTAACTCTTAGAAGGACATTCTTGCATCTTCTCACATACTACACTTCTTTAAATTTTATATTTGGAGCTTAAATTTTATATTATCTAATCCCTAAATTAATTTTGGAATAATGATTACTAAATATCACTTGTCCACCTTCACATTTATCAAAACCATTTGGAATCATTGTGTAACTTTTCATGTGGGAACAACTCCAACTTTCAAGAACACATGAATTAGCACTTTTTTATACTTCAATGAAATTTACTGATTTATTTTTGTTTATTCGCTTGGATTATGAATTCCAATTGTTTTTTATATTAACAATATTGGCTGCATAGTCTTTCCATTCACCTCTCAGTAATATAACCTAATTCCTCACATCTTCCACACAGTTCCTCAAGAATCTCAAAACAATTCTAAGTTGTAATGTCAGATGTGTTTATTTTTATTTCATATCATCTCTATGAAAAATAATTAATATCCTATTGTTGACCCCTTAATGGCATGCGCCATTTTATGTAGTGACATATTGTACTAGATTGAATCATCATTGGGCCAAAACACTCCAATGCACCCCCGGTAGCCATGAATTATGCATCATCAAGGACAAAAAAATTTAGGTAATGATTTATATAACTTTATGCATATTATAAACATTGGGACTGAATTTAACTCTTTATATGATTCATAATAAATCAATATGTTTTCCATTGTTTAAAGGAAAAAATAAATATTTTTTCTCATTTTTTTGTATTCCAAAAATGACAAGATTTTTAGTTTAAACCCATATTATTAGTGAAGATAGGATTAAAATTTGAAATAGTAAGTATGGTTTAAACTGGATTTAAATTTCAATATATATCTTATTATATAAATGATTTAGAAATAAATTCAATATAATTTTTATGGAATCCAATAAATTCAATAGAACATTCCCAACCTCGAGACTCATGGATTCTCTATTTGATAATTCTAATTCTTTTAAAATGAATTTTTCTTCAAGGTTTTTTATAATCTTATCTTGTTTGATAAAATTATTGATTATTTTTATATTTCACCAACAATGTTTTCATAATACATTATACTATATTGTACTAGGTTACCATTATAAATTGTACTATCATTTTTTTGTACTCAAAAGATCTATTATTTATAAATCTATTTAAATATTAAATGTTTGAATGTTATAATTTTATTTAAAAATAAATAAATATAATTTTATAATTAGATATAAATTAATTATCTTAATATTATTTTTTCAATTTTTTTCAAATTTTTTTAGAAGAATAGTGGAAAATACCCATTTAACTAATACTACTTCTTAAATTATTTTTATATAAGTATTGAATAAAAATTTATGTATCACTATTATTATTAAAAAAATTAATTTCATAATTTAAATAATAAAATAAAATATATTAATTATAGTTTAAAAATAAATGATTGATATTTTTGAACTCGAGTGATATTTTTCTCAAAGACAATTTTAATATATAGTACATTTTTCATATTAATATTAATTATGAACACCTATAGAAATTGAATAAGAAAAAATGAATTTCAAATTTAGAATATATTGGTCTAAATTATCTAATAAAGATCATTTTATTTATAGTAATAATGCATTGGGTACCATATTAAAGTCATGTTAATAAATTAAAAGATAAAATGGTAAAAGTACTAATTCATGGGTTAAAGGGTATGAAACATGATGTAAATTTCTATAATTAATTTTATGTGGTTCAAATCACCCATACCTTTTACCCACTATATAATTTATTGTTTATAAATACACATCACATGTTTATAATGATATCTATTTATATAAAGATTAAATATTTATAAAAAATCATTCTCACGTCATATACAACTAACAGGATTTTATCCAAATCGCTTACATTCCATGAAATCTAACAAGAGAAGAAGAATGTTCTCAATATATGTTTAATATTTTCACTAACTTATTTTCCTTTTCTCTTTCCATTTAAAATTTATTTATCCAAATATATTATTATAAGCCCATTATTTTTATTTTAATGAATTCTTAAAAATTTATTAAATCAGTACTAACAACTTTTTCTCATTCCCTTAATGAAACAAAATCACTAATCATGCATTTTGCAGACTATCGCCTCCATGTTGAAGAGTTTTCATTTAATTTCAAAACCATACAAAAATGGATACAATCATTTGACTAAAGGATATATATATTTTATGAACTAGTTTATTATTATTTATTAAAAACTGGAGAAACTATTATTTATATGATAAATAAACGGTCTTCATAAATTTATTCTTTTCAAAGAATCCTACTAATAGGGTAATTATTGATTCAAATTGTGTAATGTTTTAATATTGATTTCCTCCTCTTATACATCATTCCTATTTTATTATATCACTCAAATAAACAATAAATAGTATATTTATACTTTTGATTAAATAATATTACCAAAAAAAGAAGCACCCTTTTATTTTTGGATATATTTAATTAAATTTCTTTGATAGCGTGTGAAATAAGTTACCCGGATTCTTAATGAAGAGTAATCTAATATGCCATTATCACCTATCCATTATGTTGATAGATAAAATTAGAAAAAAACTTTCTTATAGAAATATACCTAAAAGTTTTGTATAATAAAAATAAATTAAAAAATAACTACTCAATTTTTAGTAAAGTCATTACATGCTTCATAAAAGCAATTTTCCGAAAAAAAATGTTTTTATTGTTTTTTCATGAGAAAATAATAAAATTAATTTTACCCACTTTTATAAAAATAATTTTAAAAATTTTAATTTAATTTTTTAAATCATCATTTAAATTTAAATTATCATGAAATTTTAACATTTTTTGGAATTGATTGATTTTTCAGTGAATAGTGAATAATAAATATTTTTAAAATACTGTCATTTATTTTCAATAAATTAAGTAATTAAAAAATCCCAATATATTTATTATTTTTTAAAATGTGAAATATTATCCATTTTAATTAAAATAAAATAATTAATTCTGCTAGAATCAGAAATATTATTGACTTAAATATATTTTAATAATTTGTTATTAAAATGCACTTTCTAATAACTCTACTTCGTTATGTTTAGAACATTAATATTTACATTTATTTTTTCACTTTTAGTGATTTAATCATAAAAAATGCATTCCATATTGAAAATTAAGAGATTTAGATTTTTTAAATAGGTGAATTTTATATTTTGTCACTATGAACAGTTACCATGGTAAACATCTTCTCCTATGTAATATCAAAATGGGTAAATTGGGATAAAAATCATAAATTTGTCAAAATCAACCCATATATTTCCTTTATTTCACTTATTGAATAAAATAAGTAATTAAAATCCAAAATTTGAATATATGTAATTTTTTCCCAATATCCCTCGATAATGAAATTTGTATTATTTATTGTAAATAAAATTTTAAAAAGTCACTCTCTTGAATTTAATATCCCTAAAACTGTAAAATAAGTTTAAAAATAAGATTATTTAAATTTTAATTTTTTATTTGATATATGAATTATCTTTTATCATGGTAATACATTTTTTAAATTTATTGCGTGAATAATTATCTTAATTTCTTACACAACACTAATAAATAACTTTTTCATGTTTTATAAAAAAATTACAATATTTTTTTAGACATTATATTGATTTTTATAAGGGTGTTATAGTACCCCGTGACATTATTAATTGAATAATACATATTTGGGTCCTTTTAGAGGTTTATATTTGAATTAATTTACTATATTCATTTTTTTAAGGTCAAATTAAATTATTGGTGTCAAAATGACATTAATGATGTTTTCTATCATATGATATTTTATTAAATACTATTAAAATTGTAAAAATATTTCAATGGGAATATTAGTATAATAAATGAATAAAAACAAGATTATATGATGGTATTTTTAATTTTAAATTATTTCCATGAATATATGTCTATTTTAAAATATTTGTTTTCAGAATAAATTCATTATATTTTATTCTTTTAAGGAATTACATGTGTGTCTTCTCCCCCAACTATAGAACAACACCCCTGTATACAATTTTATCCACTAAATTTATCCATATTTTTTAACCAAACCCAATCCAATTAGTTTATAAATTTCCTTATCCTTGAATTACAAGTTCTTTACTGATTATAGGAACATTCTAGAGGTGTTAAATAAAGGATGTAAGGGAGGCCTATTGAAGAAGAGGTAATCATTTTACCCAACGACATTCTATTTATTTCATCTTCTACCAACTCTAAAGATGTGGTATTAATCATTAAAAAATATATTGATTAATGAAAATATACTTAAATTTTATTATAATTATGGAACAACTATTAACCTCCCTTTATTCCATCAAATTATAGGTCAAAGTGTCACTCATGCATACGAATGGACTGCTACCTCCACATAAAGATACAATTAATTTTCCATCACCATATTTTATTGATGGGTATTATGATGGGTTTAATATTTTTATAATAAATTTATGAAATAATTATGATTTTTTTATTATAATCTTATATTTAAGTTATTTTCTTCTAATATTTTGCAAAACAAAAAAATTTCAAGTGTTTACTTTTGGCCTACCACCTCTACAAAACAAACTAATTCGTTTTTCAATTACACTAAACATGGCTGGTAATGAGGATAGAATTAATGAATTTATATGATAAATATATATATATATATACGATATTACAAGGATTCAATAAAGGTGTTTTTCAACTCTTTCATTTTATCCATCTAAATTTGAAAAAAAATCTTACGTATGTATGGCCTTCTATCTCATGAACAGCATAATTCATTTTTTTATCCCTATTATTTATGGATGACTATAAATATATATATAGTTAATTTTCCTGATATTTATATCATAATTAAAATCCAATATTATATGTAATCGTGATTAATTTACGATGACGGAACAACCAAATTGAAATTCTCATGAAAGATGAAATATTTATCTTCTAGAAAAAAATGTTTTTCCAGAAGGAATTATTATCAAATGGGTACTGAAATGTTATAGGATGATAATATATATTATTATATTTTTTCCTAGGATTATGGTGTATAATTATAATAAATTCAAATATATTTTACTAGAGTTTATAGTTATTTTGATGGAGTAAATTTGGGTAAGGGATTTATGTTACAATCTCATTGTTTATCAGGATTGTTTATGATCAAGTTTTTAGTGAAAACTTTTTATGACCTATATCTCAATAATACCATGAATGTTCTATTCTATGGTAATTTATTGATAATGAGCGATTTATTTTCATTTTATTCACATTATGTACTCAATGCAACAAATGAATGTTTTAATGAAAAATTGATTTTTTATCTCTCCATAGTCAAAATTCATTTTTTCTACCATATCCATGATTCAAAAATAATATTTGAAAAATGATTTTATAATATTCTGTTATTTTTTTTATAATTATTACCCTTTAGTTAATTAATATAATATAGTTTAAAGTTAATTTTATTTTTTCTATATGATTAACTTATATATTTTTACTGAATGTGTTAAATGAATATTTGTTTTTACATTCATGGCATGAACAAAATTTCTACATGTACGGGAGATTGATGCTTTGAAACATAATTTACAAGTATCCAACGATCATTTCATAGAAAAAATTTTCCTTAAAATTCAAAAATAAATATTTGAATATGTTATTTAAAATTGAAAATTTTGTTTTCGTCAATAAATATTCATATGATCTTTTAAAAGAATTTAAAAAATATAATAACATACTTTGTTGTTACTTTTTATTTATTACTGATATAATCTAATGACTCCATATTTATATCTTCTCTATATGGTTTATGATTATAATAGGAAAATATCATTGAAATCCATTTTCTTTTTCTTAGGCTATGTTTTGTTTAATTTTTTATGATCTTATTGGATACATGTGAATGAATTAATAATGATGAGGTATTTTTCCTTGTACTTATATATCCCTCTAATGTATTCATTAATTATTATTATTCTATATTCTAAGAGAATTTATGGATAGTTATCTGAATCCAAAAAGATGGTAAAAATGATGTTTTCCTCACCTCAAAAGTGGGTACACAGGGGGTTCTCCCAATCCAAAAAGATTTTATAAGGGAGGTTTTTGAATGCCAGAAGTATGTATAAAACTTTTTATCCCAAGAAAAACATGTTATGAATGTAGTTGTGGGTATTCGTGAAAATTTAATTCTATGATTATAAATTTTCCATAGTTTTAGGACATGATATCATGACAATGTTTTCTCTCTTAGCTCATGAAATTTGAATCATTAATTATTAATTTGTTGTGAACTTCTATGATTTATTCCATGAATCAATATAATGGTATTTTATTTCTGACGTGTCATTTTCAAATTTTATTCTCATGTTCTTCTACCTTTAGGATTATGTTATGTTCATCTCATTGTTGATATCTCCCTTTCATAGACTTATTGAGCATCTCATCTCACCAATTATTATGTTTTTCCTATAGGATATGAAAAAACAATTTATGAATAAAGTGTCTAAAAGGGTTCTATTTTTGAATAACTATGTAAGAGATGATGTGGACCTTTTATGAAATTTTGTTATGCATCCAAGATTCCAAAAAACCATTATGATTTTGTAATTTAACATAATTATATGTAATGAATATTTTCTAGTCTAATGTAATATTTAATTAAGAAAAGTGTGGGTATCTATTATTTTTATTAGGGAGAGTTTCAGTTTCCATTTGGAAATTACAATGGGAAATATTTAGTGAGAACACATTAGATAATCCTTTTATAGGTTTATTTTAATGATCCCCTTTTCCACCAATACTATGCTAAGGGACGGTTGACCACTATTCCTTGGGAGTGGCTCTCCATGAGCCAAAGGTTGTTGAATAGTATCGAGGGTCTAAATTGGTTTAAGTAAGGAGGATACACCATATGGTGATTACAATAAAAATGTCCCATATAAATATAACATAGTGTAAAAAAATATGCAAATAATTTGGCCGGTAGACCATAATATATGAATCAATAAGATATATCAACAATAATAATCAACGAGTTCAAATATACTATTTCCAGAATAAAACATAAATTATAGCTACTAAAACAAACCTTCCATATCAAATTTGGACATTCAAGAAAATAATCTAGAAAGATCATCATGGGTGAAATTTTTATATACATACAAGCATGCTAATAAAAAATACTAAAGAAAAAAATAAAGTCCAAAAGAAATACAAACCTCTAAGTTCCCCTACCATCCATCCCATGATGAGAAAAATACAAGATCACTAAGTTCCAGCTCCTATGCTCGAACCTTTACCTGATTACAAAACAATAAAATATGTAGGTGTTTTGAAGGGACCAACCTGGGTGTGAGAATAAATATCAGTATGTTACCCCCAATGTGTGAATACTTACATCTAGGAATAAGTAAGTGTATATAATTTTAAAATGAGAAGGGAATCACATGCATGATAAATATATAAATGATTCCACTGTGCTCGACATACGTAAGGAAGAAATCCCCATCTTCTTTCATCGTTGATATACCATATTCCCCCAGTTATATATATATTATAGAGTGACATGTATAAATATATATAATGGTTTTGGTGGGGATACTTATCTATAATTCCAATACATCCCCGGATAAGTAATAAGCTGGACTTCTCTTAAGAACCTCCTATAAATGTAACATCGGAACCATATACCTACTGAAACATATCCTATCATAATCAAATAATTGATATCGCGATGAAAACCAAATCAACATCACTTTGTCCCTCTGACCACGTCTCAGACATCTTCATCGACCCCTAGCCCGAATTCCTGATAAATAATGATGCATTCCCTTAAATTATCAAAAAGGTCAACACATGCATGGTAAATAAATAACTTCTTCCATTATTCCCAACAACCATAAGGAAGTTATCACTTGCATTTTTCATTAACAGTATAGCATGTTCCCACATTTATATATATTTCATATAGTGACATGTCTGTATATATATAGAAATTTTGTGTCAAGGATCCTTAGAAATAATCACAAGGCATCCTAAAATGAATAATACGATGCAGAGCCCGTAGGCACCACAGGTAAAAGTATCATTGGAACCACATGCCTACTGAAACCTCCCATATCATAATACAATAATTGATGTCCCAAATACATGAATAATGAATAGAACATGTTCCCGTAGGCATAATCTCAAAATTCACAGTTGACCCTCGGCCTAGTGTCCTGATGCACATTGATGTATGTCCTCTAAATAATGAACTAGGATGGCTCAATAGCCGATGTCCAAATGAATAGTGATGTGGGTCCTCTCAATAACCCCATCCCAATGGCCTTCATATACATAAATCCTTCACACCCCGACCAATGGTCTTATTACCATTAACTCATTACAACTATCCGTCCACATGGTTTTGTACAACACGATACTCTAACCTCATTGATGGTCCACAATAACATAATCCACAACTAAAAGAGACCTCTACACACTTGACTGGTCAATACCCTGTCATAATCTAACTCTTTTTATTGTGAAAAAGAGTTCAATGATGATTCATCCAATCATGTTTAGAAGAAATCACCAAAAAATTAGATATTCCACCTCATCTATCACTTTGTTAACTTGTGACAATGTCACTCGTCTTGATGATCAACACCATCAAATATCATATGGTCCATACTAGTAATCTAATGACCTGGTAACCTCAATTTGAGGATCACAATACCCAACCTATATTCAAAATCATGCATAGAAAACAATCTTCACCCAACCCAAAGAACCGTATTGCCTCAACAATATGTTCAATATCATCTCAATAATCATTTCAAGAAACCAATGCTCTCATGGAACCATCATATGAATTAAATATAAATAATAATCTAATTTAAATAACTCACCTGACCTAACCAAATGTAATGTTCTGAAGCCTCTCGCTGTGATTGATAAATTTTTATTCAATGGGAAATATTACCATATGCATATTATATTATCAATTAATAATTAAAAGGCTATCATTGAATTATTTGGGTCTCCCTTGGACAACCCAAATACGCAATTAGGAACACCCCCCCCCCAAACATTATAAAATCAATAGGAAATATAGCCACCACCTACCTCATACTACTAGATGTTCCCTCATTCCTTATCATCTTCTAAATCAAGAATGATCTAGAGAAATTATATTTCTAGATGAATTCACAAAAAATAGGGTAAACTTGATTTAATGGACATAACACACTATCTGGTGAGAGAAAACAAGAAAAGTGGCTAGTAGATTAAAAGATGTGTTGAGATGAATTCTATTCCACTAATAGACAGAATATTAGAGCATGCATAAAAAATATAAAATGAACCATAGATGAGAGGGGGAGAGTCACTATGCTATTCACACATGCTCCCACTTTTGTTCATGGAAGAGAAAAAAATAAAGGGGTTGATCTCCCATTGGGTCATCTAAAAAACACAGTCAGAAACTTATAGGGTATATTAATATTTACATGTTTTATATTGGGATCATGATGTGTATCCCTATTACAAATTGTGCATTCTTTGGGTAGACCACTCAAACCCTCCCACCCTGCCGCATGTTAGGTAAATGTATTAAACATCAGGAAAATATTACACTCTGTGTATTTATAGATCTAGTTGTTTTATTTATCCTATACCCTCTGACCTTCCTCTGGTGTTCCCCAAAATTCCCTTGTCAACTAAAAAATCAACAAAAACACCTAAAATAAGGTCATAGGATAACAAAAGTCTTGTAATAAGGTTTTGAAGATAAATAAAAAGGTTTTGTCTGACCAGCCACTAAAAATTTTAAATTTACCCATAAAAAATAGCCTTTTAAAAACCTAGGATGTTATAGTAGAATAATTTTCTACGTTATTAATATGAAAGGCTTGTAAGATTCCTAGAAACATGTCCTAGTCCAGATACTAATAGTATATTTTCCTTTGTATAAGATGTATCTTGGGTTAATTAATCATAAAATAGTTGGTTAATTATATCACAATCAATAATCTAGTGTATGAGGAATTTTCCCATAGTATGCACCAGGTTTGACAATCTCTTGGCATATTTTTTTGGTTATTTCTTATTTTCATTTTTATGTATTATGATTTACATGAATAAATCATGATCATAGATGGCCTAGGATAATCCTATATTTTAATATTTTAAAATTAATGTATCATTATTTTGAAATACAAAAAACTATTTTTCATGATTATGGGGTTTGGCAATGTTAATATTTCTTCTCTGTCTATGATTTTCAGTTTTATCCAAGGATGGAATTGAAAGGAATTTTGTTAATGCTGAGTGGGATATAAAATGGAATGATTTTCCTCTTGAGAAAATGAATTTTTATGAAATCTTCAATTTGAAATCATAATGTTATTCTTTTGAAAATTTTCCAAGAAATGAATCATGTTGGGCTTCTAAACTAGATAATGGGGGAACAATGGTTTTTGATCCATTCATGAAGAATCATACACCATATTTTAGAGGACATAAATACCCACTGGTTTCTAAAAAATGTATCAATACCACTAAAATGATATTTTCCATCCTCCATTGTTAGAAACATGAATATATTATTTTAGTTTTATATACATTGAATGGTTTTGAAAATAAATGGGGGGATCTTATCAAGAAAAAGAGGAAATATAATGAAATTTACCCTAAATAGTTGTATTTTTTAAGATATTTTATTTTAATGAGTACATAATCATATTCATTATCAAAAATGGATATTTATTTATTTATCTAATTAATAAGGATGATTAATCCATTATTATATTTGAGGAAAATTTTATAACACTTTTGAGGTATGGTTCTGGTGTTATCATCCAACCTAATATTAATATTTATCTATTCATCTGTGTTATAAAAGAATGTCTATAAAAGAAATTATATATAAGGGACTTTTATATTAATAAATATGTTGTTTTACTTGATATGAAGGTTAAGATGACGATTGGATTTACCCATAAATATCATGTTTTTAAAAATAAGTGGATGGTGGAATTAAAATGAAATTATAGTAATAAATCCCAAGGAGGGAAAATATGATCCTTCATTATTCTCTAAGTGTTGATGGAGGAATAGAAAAAAATTTCTTTAGGGGAACTATTAAATATATTAATTTTGTAATGGATGTTAATTTCACAATAAAATACTAATGTGATGGGAATAACCTCGAAGATCTAGGTTCTCGACAAGTCAGAAATAAAATTATGAAATAAAAGTATAAGTACAAAGTCAAGAATTGAAATGGAATCGAAGATGATGGTAGAATAAAAATTCCAACATATTATCATCTACCACCATTGGGAAATAATTAGGTGTCTTGAATGACCACATGTTGTTCACTTACAAGATTTCTCTCTTTAATAATGCATCTTCTACTTGATTAGCTTCCCTATAGACATGTGAAATAGTCAAATTGAGTTATTGTGCACATCTCAGGCATATAAACCAATGATGGAGAATTTTTTTTATGGTTATTCCTTGATCAATATTTGAGAAATTAATATCATGGTGATAGTATAATTCAATCAATATAGATTCAAAGTTGTGGTAGAAAGCATGCTTGATAAAAAAGATCATTTCTCGTAGCTTAACTTTATAAGAAATTCTCGTCCAAATAACATGGTGGAAGAAACATTTAACAAAACCAAGGTGGGAGTGGAAGAAACCTCTCTAACACAAAGGCTCTAACATTCCAAAGGCTGCTCCATCAACATTTATCTTCATGAATTATATAATTGGGGGATCCATTCAATAAATTTCTGAGCAATAGGTTTCAAAATCCATCTTAAATCTCCCAAAAATTTTAGGGTATTGAGATCGGAAGAGGTATTAATCATGGTACCTGGTTGTATAGATATAACAGCATGACTGTCCTTATGAATAGTAATTATACTTACATGTAGTGATGGAGTTTGTTTATCAAAAAGACAATTATTTCAGGAATCCCAAAATGAGTTTAAGGAATATTTAAAAGATACTAGCCAAATGATATGTATTTGGTGAATTCATCCACTACTTCTTATGCATATTATTAGCACTTCTAGTTTCCTACATAAATTGAGATCAATGAAAATTAAATTTCACCACCCATACTCCAATTTTATAAATTCATGTATTATTCAAATTATACTAACGAGTGCCCAAATAGGAAGGATAATGATGAGGACTAGTGTCAAAACCTCTAAATCCCAATGATAAAGTATAGTCAGATATTATTACTATTTCATATGTGGGATATCATAAAAAAGTCATTAAAGGTACCATTACTATCTACTCTAGAAATGTTAATGTATTATTTGATTTTGCATCCATCGACTCATTTATATTTAAATAATTTTCTAAGTATATCACAATACCACAGCAATAATTAAATGGTGAATTAGAAATGAAAACCCTTAATGTTATGATGATCACTTCTAAATTCTATGATTCTTATCTGATTTATTTTAATTGGAATGTGATTCCCAAAAATAGTATTATTTTCACTCTATATTAATTTGATGTTATCATGGTAATGGAATGTATTTTCTTACATCAACACCACATCAATTTCTAATGATGGGAAGTTACTTTTTACATTCTAAACAAACCAATGCATTTTTATTAGTGAAATGATACATATGAACTTCTAAGAGAAATTTCATACATTAAATGGGTATATAATCCTATTAAAAAGGATTTTTGATCTCAGACACTTATCAAGAAACAAAACATCAATTACATTCTTGTTTAATATGAGTTTGTTGATCTCTATCAAGAATAATTTTCCGATCTTCCACAAAATTTTGAAGTTGGGTTTTAAAATGAAATTGTATCTAGCACTATACATATTTCAAATAATATATATAGAATAGGACCTATTTAGTTTTAAAAATGGAAAAATAACCACTCTGAGAATATTAAAAATGGACTCATTTGGGCCAATTCATCACCTTGGGGTGCACTATTTTATTTTATTTTAACAAGATAAGGTGGATCAATGTGGCTCAGCATTGATTATCAGGAACATAACAACATAAAAATCAATAATAAGTATCATATAACCTATACTAATGTATTTTTTGACAAATTATAAGGATATTAATATTTTTAAATGAATGATATTTGATTTGGATACCAACAGTTGGGTGTCAAAAGTGAATAATTACCCAATATAACCTTCCATACAGGGTATGGTTGCTATAAATTTATACAGATGTCATATTTCCATACAAATTCCCAAATAATAATCATTTATTTAATGAATATATACTTTATATACAACTTTGATTAGTTTTTGGTGATCATTAAAGATATTAATCATATATATTCAATGATAATGGAAATTCATGAAGAACACATGAGGATTGTACTAAAGGGCCTAATAAAGAAGAAGTTTTATGAAAATTTTACCAAGTGTTATTTTTAGATATAGAAAAAATTTATTTCAGTCATATAATCTCTATAGAGGATATATATGGGGATCCCTCAGTGATAGAAGTCATTTAATATTATCCCAGAACAAACATTGTCACTATGATTTATAGTTTTCTTCAATTTTATGTGTATTATCAATTATTTTTTTAGAATTAATAATTGTTGTCAAGTATAACAACCATGTTAACTCATAATGGAAGCACATTCCTTTATATAGATGAATGTGATAACAATAACAAAGAAATGAGGAGAATGTTATTCAGTGCACCTATTAATAAATTTCCCTACAGTGGAGAAGGGTCTATGGTTTCTATTGATACCTCATGGAAGTTAAAAGGATGGTTATTCATGAATAATGATATGGGAATATCCTATTCTATATAATAATTAATGAATCTTGTCAAAATTTACCCAAATCATGATTTGGATTTAACTATTATTATTTCTATATTAAAGATATGTTTAATTGTCTTTATTAGTAAATATGTGGAAAATATACTAATCCAAAAAATTTACAGTCTATTTACCACTAGAATGATATTAATATGTTCCAGAAAATGTGATTATAATTGATTAATGATTATGACTACTTAATTCATGTCCACCCTAGAATAAAGAACATTATGTTGATACTTTGAGCCAAAATGGTCAATCTTTTTCATTTATGATGATGATCACAAGAGACTCAATATTTCTCTATTTGGATAGGATGGATCAAGAAATATTAATGGAATGTGGGATATCATGTCTTTCTCAATTGAGTGTTTAAACTTCTATTTAGGTGAAGATTAAGGTGTCCTAGAAGGAAGATGTTGAGGTGAAAAGGAATGATAGAAATTTTCCTGATTTTAACATTTATTTTGATATAAATATTATGATTAGGAACTATGTATTTTCCCAATCAATTCCAAATATGAAAAAGGTTATCTTGGATGAATCTCATAGTTCTCCATTTTCAATTAATCCTTGAAGTACGATGATTTTTAGAGATGTTAACAATTATTTATTTTTTGAAAAAAATTAAGAGATATATAACAATGTATGTAACTCAATGATTGGTGTGTGTGTGTGTGTGTTAATGATAGGAGATATAATTATAAAGGGATTTTATAACCATTACCCACACATGGATGGAAATAGAAAATATTTCCATGTATTTTTTCACTGAAATCCTCAAAACATCTAATAGATATAATGATTTTTTGTAATAGTTGTCCTCCTTATATTATTAGAACACATCATTACCCTCATAGAGGATTTATCTATAGATCATTTGTTCAGGTTTTATATTAAAGAAGTGTTTTTATTCCCTGGATTACAACAATCTATTGTACCTGATCAGGAACTAATGATTTACTCAAAGATCTGGGGAACTCTTTAGTAGCCTATAGATAGAGAGTTAAGTTTTAGTAATAATTATCATCCTCAAAATTATTTCCAATATAAAAGAACCATTCAGTCCCAATATAATATTTTGAGACATTTTTAATAGATTTCAAACTTGTTTTGGATTATAACCTTTCTCTAGTGGAATTCTCATAATATCATAAATTTCATTCAAAATTTTAAATTTCTCATTCTGATGATGTCTTTGTAAAGATGAATATATTTCCAATTTAATAGGATGAAGTTATAGAAATAAATCCTTTCATAACAATGATATTAATGAAAAATGTTGAGAAAGTAATATACATTCCAAAATAAACCATGGTATCCTCATGTTGACCAAAAATATGTGATTCTAACATCATTGAAGTCTAGAATTTGATATTGTTAAAGATATAATCTTGTGAACATGTCAATGGAAAAAAGTTATGATATTCAGAAAGAAGCTATATATAATCCCTATATATATTTTTCTTATCATGACCCAGCCCAATGGGGGGAACCTTTCTATTGATGAGATGAGTGTTACTACCCCAATCCCACCTCCAAAAGTCTAGGGGTAGGTGACTAGCATCAAGTTAGTGTATCACACATGTGAGAGAAATCATCTAAGGAACTAGTACATGTGCACACATCTCTAATATCATAAAATGATGAAATATAAAGAATAATTAATACCAATAAATCATGCACAATGTCTCTCTAAGGAAAAAATATGAAAAAATCACATGAATGCACTATAATGGCCCGAAACCAACCCTTCCAAAAATAGGAAAAAAGTCCAACCTACTCAAAAGGAGGGGACTCATATCAAATGGAAAACCTATATAAACCATTGTTTTTTCAGCCCAAGAAATTCTCCACCAGCTCCTATTCCTCCAAGGAATCCATAAATGATCCATTGAATTAATAATACAAAACATGTGTTGTAAGAGCCCACGTTAGCGTGAGTATAAGAATAACTAGTAGTACACCCTGAAACAAGAGAATATATAGAACAAATAGTAATTATATTACAACTATATAGGTATTTTAAAAAATATATGATACATAACTATCAAAATTTAAACCCGTATACACTTATCTCATACTCCAAGTATCATAAGGTCACAACGTCACATTCAACCACATGATTCTGCTCTAGGCTCAAAGGAAACACTCATTCGGGATATCTCACTCCATTATCCCTACCATCCCAAAGAGAAATCAACAAAGATACACCACTAATTAGATATTACTTTATTGATGGAACATCCCCACCATTCTACAGAGCATATATTTGAGAGAACACACATGTCGGGTCTCTCTATGTAGAATGTCATAATGGAAATTAAGAGGAATTATTTTAGATATAAAATTAAAGATACAAATACATCATTGGAAAGATCATATATCAATAAAATGATAGTGTATAAATGCTCAGGGCTCACTTATGGGGATACATAACCCAACTAGATTTCTCCTGCCAAATTTGGTATCTATTCCTGTGTATGTTTGGGTCATACTTATATCGAACCAGAAATAACATACATGGATATTATATATTTTTAGGCGAATATTTATAAAATTTAAAAAATACATGCTTGAGGATCATAATAGTTTAGTGTCTTTGGAAACCTAGAATAAATACTTCTAACTCTGTGAAAAATCATCAATGTTTCCCACAAAGATCTTTCCCTTTAGTAATTCTACATAAAACCATTATTCATAACCCGGGGAAAGGAAACATAAGAATGGGGTGATCCCATACACTCAGTAAGAGTAAAAAAAGGAGATAAATATTCATAACATGAGTATAAGAGTATGGGAAAATGAGACTAACATTTTAATATCATGCCATGCATATCAAAGATCATATACATGATTCATGGAATAAATATAAGAATCGCATCATAATTGAATCATAATGGAATTAAGGTTATAAACCATGAGACCATGACCTAGGAATAAAACATATAATTTCTTGAAAACAAACAATCATATTAATTTATTTCCATATTAATCATGTAAGAGGTTATAAGGAAATTAAATTAGTATGGGTTCAATATCTATACCATCTAGGTATTCCTGGTACACTCCCTTGATCAAATTTGTAGTCAAGTATCACTACCTAGACCATCTTATCTTACAAATCCATTTCTTGAAATAAGTTCAGTGCCAGTTGAAGCCATGTCTATATCATGAGATATAAATCTTTACCCAATGAATTTAATGGAGATATAGGTTCTATTAATCTTATAATTAAATCAAGCATTTATGTTCCAAAATATCATAAAAATTCTTATAATAACCCTTTAAATTAAATGGTTATCATAATAATGTAATTCTATCATAACCTATTGAAATGATATAGGTTTCACAATCATTTCATTACAACATTACCCATGAAAAGAAGGGGTTTTCATAAGAATATATCCCATGAAAGAAAAATGGGTTTCACAAACATCATTCCCTAAAGATATAAACCATTTTGAGAAATAAATGGAATGGAACCAATGTATCATTTACCCATAAATGCATTAGTAACACCAATGGATTTTATCTTACATGAAAAATAATTTTTACATGTCATATAAAAACATATATTGAGGAAAATATCCTTTTTTATTTAAGAAATACTTTTTAAAACATAAAACCATTTGAAAACCATTTTCTCTTAAAAAAGACATGAATAATTATAATTTAATTTAGATAAAACTTTTAAAACATTCTTAAATAAAACCATATAAAATAATGATGAAATTTATTTGAAAACATTTTTCTGTGAAATATTGAAAAATAATCTTGAAAACAATTTTAAATATTTTTTCCTTAAACTTTTATAAAAGAAGATCCAAATATTTTGTAAAAAAATTTCCTTGAAAAAATATAAAATAATATTAAAAAAATTGAAACACATTTTCAACATAAAATATTTTTGAATCCATTTTTTGAAAAAAAAAATTGAAATATCATAGATTTTCAACAGAAGAGAGAGACATATCTTTATATCCTTAAACAAAAAATATAAATTTTCATTAGAAACCAAAATTGGGAAAATAGTACCAATACATAAGGATATGATGAATAAATAAAGTGTATTAAAATTAATAAGTGATATTTAAAATTGGTTCATAAGTTATCATCAATAAAATCATAATAATAAATAATCATGATAAACAATAAGATTATTACAATAAACTATTACTATAGGGTAAATTTTAATTAAAATCTCCATGTAAGGAAATGAAATTAAATGAAGCCCAAAATATCATGAAAATAAGAATATATCTATTATAAAATTTAAAAGGTAATTTTATACACATCGTAGAATAATATATCTATAAAACATGGAATTTTTTTCAATGAAGACAAATTGAGAAAAAATAACATTAGTGATTTGGTATCTTTTGAAACATAATCCCCATTAAAGAGAGATCATCAAAGGGGTATGTACATAATCATATATATAAAGATCATAGCCACATAACATATTTATGTGAATTATATACACAAAAAAATACATGTGGTTAATAAGGGATAAATCTCATAAAAAATATGAAATAAGAAAACTGTTACTACATATGTAACTTTTGAATCATGAGATCTGTGAAATAATAACATCAATTGAATCATTGAATATCATGAAATAAATTTAAATCATCTTATGACATGTCCTAGTGATGTATACACACTATATAAAATTAACGAGGTTCATAATAACAATTATGACGCAATGAAATGTAAATTGTGACGAAACCCCTTACCTTATGTCTTGACTCTCACCATACTCGTATAAACTTCCTCTTTTTTAGGTAATTCAATTTGATTTGGGTCAAAGTTATTACATAGTTATCTTTTAGCCAAATTTTATCTATATATTTTATGGGGAATATGTAGGGAGACTATTTCGGTAGTGTTTTGATGATCCAATGTAGATTGTGAGGTGTGAGGAAGGGGAAGAGTGTATGTCTTTTTATAATGGAGGGGAATTTTCATATTTGTAAAGACCAAAATGTTTTCATTGTTTTGAGGACTTACATAACTCATGTGCCTCCAAAAATGACATATATTTGATTAAAAGTGATTTCTGGTTGAGAAAACCCTCTATCACAAAAAAATAAGTGCATTTATATTAATTTTTTCCTTAACTTATATATTTCCCCAATTTATCATTTTGGTTTTTATTAACATAACTAGTTTTAAAACCTTTCTAATTCAACCATTTAGAAAAATAAATGAATAATTTATTATGAAATATTCACCCAATTAATTATAAATATGATACCTAATTTAAAAAAGAGAAATACTATGTTTTTGAAATTAATTTTAATACAATAACATATAAAGTACCAAAACACTACATTTACTCGTATTATGCTAAATGTTTTTTTAATACATAGGGTTCAATATATTAACTATAACATATCAATGGGTCTATTAATGTACCATATTTAATATTTATTAATAGATAAAACTCACTTGGCATAATATTTTATTTTCATTAATTTTAAATCATTTAATAAAATATCATTTATTGTAAAATAACATTATTGTCAATTTTAAGATTATTTATTTATTTTTAATTAAAAAAAATCAAAACATTTTTGGAATTCAAATATATTAAATTAAAATCTGTGTGACATGATATATTTACCAAATAGTATAATGAAGCACAAAAATTCCTAAAATTTACTTTAATTTTAATATATTTAACATCATTTATGTTATTAATGTATTAACTAAATAATAAATGTGTTCAAATTTATTAAGAATTTAATGTAAGTATATCAACACTAAAAAGTAAAGTTAAAATATTATGAAACAAATAATTTACCATTAAAAATAATTTTTATAACCAAAACTAAATAGCATTTTCCATACTCAAAAGCTTGATAAATCATAAAGGTAAGAAAGGTTGCTTTTTTGCCTTTATTCTTATGTAACATATTATATGGGTCACATTCATGAAATTTTGTTACACTAAAAAATATAATTCAAAGTAATATGGGTTATTATCAAACTATCTTCATCTATTAGATTTTTTACAAGTTTCTATATCATTTTGGACCTCAAATTTTAGGTTTAGTCCCTTATTATGCATAATTTTACAAGAATCTCTATAATTAGTTTTAATTACTTTTACATATATTTTTTTCAAAAACAATGTTTATATTATTAGAATGTATAAAAAATTCATATTCTGATTATGGAATCCATTTTTCTTTGGTCTAATCAAAAATGTTGAAGAAATTAATTTAAAGTTAATCCTATTGAGGATATAACGAAGCAGATTTTTAATATAAAAAGTCTCAAAATTTTGCTATGTTTTTATATCTAAATATAATGTGAAATTGATTCTAATTCCCCAAATTGGTATAACTGATATAAATTTGGACACATTATAATAAAAAATATTTAAAAAAATTATTTAACTATATAAACAAATTGGACAAAAATGCAGTTTTGAACTAAAATTCATTATTATTCACTATTCATTAAAATATGAATATTCTTTGAAAAATAAAAAAAATTCACCTAATTCAAATTTTTATGTACACTTTTCAAAAATTAAGTTTATTATTTAAATAAAAATATATAATTTTCAAAATTTAGATTTAATATGTGTTCTCCAAAAAAAGGTAGAAAAATTAACTTCTAGAAAAATATGTCTTTTTATTCATAAAATTTTATTTATTTTCATCTTATACCTATAAAATATATCATATGAGTAAGTAAATTATGTATTTAATATATATATAGTTAAATTATAACAGTAATAAAATGTTTTTTTTAATTTATTAATATTAATTTTTGTTTTTACATGGATAAAATAGTTTTTATAGAACAGTAATTTTTCCAAATAGATCTTACATTATCTTGTAGGAATTGATATCCAAGGGTTCATTTTATATACATGTGTAAATAATATTTTCACAGTTTAATTAATCTTACTCATAAATTTCATTTCAATGGATATGTTGTAGCTATAATAATTTTTTAATTATAATATTAACAATATATTGTATTATAGTAAAAGTCTACCCTATATGTAATGCATCCTATAAAAGGAACATGACATTGTCTGCCACCTAATAAAAACATAGTGTTGCATGTACCACAAGTTAATATATTTTTTGTGTGTATAAAAATATTAACATGGTGTTTTATATTCCAATAGCCAAACATAGTAATTTTATATATATAAACCATATTCAGTGTTTCATGCAAAAAAATATCAAAAAAATTAAATTAATTCAAAATAAAACATTTCCCAAAATCTCATGTTGTTACATTCTACAACCTTCAAATGAATTTCTCTATTGAAATTATTCTTTGTTATTAATTTTTTAATACTAGAAAGTTCCTTTCTTAGAATCCCTCATCGTAAAAAGAAATACAATAAATTCCATTAAAAAGAATGTTGAAACTATAAAGATTACCCAAAGTAACTCATAACTAGGTTTCCAAATAGAATAACATGTGATGAATGTTAAAACGTGGACATAGAATAGAAATATAACCATATAGTTATGATGTAAAGTGATAGAGAACATGGTTAGGAGAATGTTCAAAATCATAAATCCATAACCAAAAGAGGCATGAAAAGGACATTAATATCACTAAAAATGACGATCAATTTAAGAAAATTATTTGGATACCCTTTTTCCTAAAGTTGAAGAATTTTCATGAAAATATAATCTTTCAGGATTTCAAATCAACCTTACCCTTGGTTTTTCCCTAACCAGCTTCCACTTCACATATTATTCCAAAATTTTTAGATGAATCTATCATTATTGAAGTATTAATAGATCATGAGATCCATGAATAGAAAGGTAATTCATTCCAATTGACTTTATCATAAAAAAATTACAAAAAGTTATTAAATATGAATAAATACATATATGGAGAGATAATTCATTAATTTCTAAAAAATTATATAATTTTGAACATAAACCATTCTATAAATGGTTATCCTTATTACCATTATGAAATATGGGAGTCTAAATATTTATAAGGTACCTAAATTTCTCAAAAAGATATTAGTAATGATCCCCTTTATTTCATAATGTATCTTTTTCTTTTTGTATACCAAACATCTAAATACCTTCATCATGTATTCCCATAAAACAAGGAAATACCTGAAATTACATCAATTTTTTATTAAAAACATGCTTGTTTTATTATTCTGTTGTTTTTTGGAAATATTACAGAAATTCAAAAAGATTTAAACAATATTCTTGATAACATTGAAAAAAATTTCAAAAAATCGTTTGTCAGTTCCAAGGTAATCAGTTCTTTCCAATTTACTTATTCATATCCAACACATCATTATCCAAAAATCATAATATCAATGTCTAAGACATATTAAGGGTTATATTTTCCTTACTATTTTATTTCCCTAGAATATCACTTTTCTTCTAACTCAAATTTCTAGTCCATCAAAACCATTAAACATATTCCTATAAATCCTTTTCAAAAAAATTATATAAACAAACCTTATATATTTTACAATTCATATAAAATAATTCATGAATTTAAATACATAAAAATGTTGATTATTCCACTTCATCCTTAAGCAATTAACAATTCTACCTCATCTTATTAATTTATACCATTTTCATTTCACATTTCATCAATATTCTCATCGTTATCGTTAATATAATATATAATCTTACCACCATGTTGAATCTCTTCATGATCTTTCCACTTGGGAAATCCTTTTCGTAATGGCCATTCATTCTACACATAATGAATTTATCCATTGATGATGTATTAGGGTGGAATACATCCCCATCCACTATGTTAACTAAAACCTTAATTTTTCCACTGTAGATACATATATTTTGTACTTATTTTCAAAAGTCAAAACTACTTAATGTTCCTATAAGACATTCATATTAGATATTTTTTTCACAATGTTGACATAGAATAAAATGAATATCATTTACCCCAATGTCTTTATTACCATAACTCTCATTGAACATCTTAATTATATTCTTTGGTGAGTTCAATATTTGTCTAAGGTATATGTTATTAATCATGTTCTGTGATAACTAATTAGACATCATCCCAACATCCTTCACAATAGTGCTCATAATATTTGACTACTCAATATAAAATTTTCCATCACATCCATCATTATACCATTTCCTTCTATTTACCTCCATTTACTAAAACCAAAAATAATATAGTGATAAACACTTATCATATCATAAAACCATATAATCTTGAATATTACTTTTAGGATGCATCAATAATGAAACACACGTTTAAATCTATGTCATGTTCGAATTATCCTTAGAGAAATCCCTATACATATTTATAGATATATAGCAAGGGATCACACTAAATTTTTTTCATTCTATTTTATAATGGTTAAATAAACCATTACTTAAATACCTACTATAGCAACACAAGCTAAACATACATGGATATTACATCATTTTAAACAAACTTTCATCACATTATAAAAATAAATTCCTTGAGGAAAATAATACTTTACTGTCATTGAAAAATTGGAAAAACATATTCTAATATGTTTAAATATCTTGAATGTTTCCCTAAAACATCTTACCCTTTGGTAATTATACTAAAAACAATTCAACATTTATTTGGGAATGGACTCATAATAATGTTTTTATCCTAGGAGCTCATTAAGGGTAAAATATGGAGATATATATGAATAACATGATCAAAATGGTATGAGAACATGAGAAAGACATTATATGATCATACCCTACATATTAAAGATCATATACATGAGTAATTTCATAAATATTTGAAGTCCCTAAGACATGAATCATATTGGATTCAATAGTATGAACTATAAAACCATAATATAGTAATAAGTCATATAATATTTGGATGACACATAAGCATATAAAATGATTTTTATAATATTCATGGCTTCACTCCCAAGGCCATATTAATAGTATGTGGTCACTCCCCATGCCATGTTGGTATTCAGGGATTTCACCCATAACCATCTTTTTATTCAATGCTCTCTCCCAAGGCCATCTTAGTAGACAAAGTCGATTACTAAATTGAGTTCACTCCCAATTCCATTTATATCTATACCATGTGATATAAATCATTACCTAATTAATTGGAGGGATTTATAGTTCCCACCCAACTTATAGTGAAATCATACATATGTGTTCTGGAAGTTTATAGATAATAATATCATAACCCATGAAATTAAATGGGCATCATAAACATTTAATCATATCATAACTAGTGGAAAATAAACAGGTTTCACAAACAATTCATCAAAACAGAACAACAAAAAAGAATCAAGTTTCATAAGCACACAACCCATGAAAGAGAAATTCATTTCATAATATCATTTTATCAAAATATTAATCTTTAAATAATTAATATTAGTGGGACTAATAGATCATTTCCCTATAAATTCATGAGTAAAACTAATTAATTCTATCTTATACCGAGAATAATTTTGACATTTCTTTTAAATGCTTTTCTTAAGGAAAATATCCTTTATTATTTGATAAATACATTTTCAAATAATAATCCTTTTGAAAAAAAAAATTTAAATATAAATTGATATAGTAAATAATTTTATAAAACATTTTGTAAATATATTTCCCTAAATTCTTTAAAAATAATCATGAAATTTTTTTGGAAACATTTCTCCTAAAAAACATATAAAATATGATTAAAAACGTTTCAAAAACCTTTTTCCATGAAAACATATAGAAGAACCCTGAAAACATTTTGAAACCCATTTCCTATGAAACAAATAAAATAGTCTTGAAAACATTTTGAAATAATTTTTAGATATAAAAAAGTGAAATAGTTTTTAGAAACCATGGTTTTGGAAGAATTAATTTTCTTGACTGAAGGAAGAGATAATGTTAGATTTTCTTAAGCCCTAATTCTAAATTATCATTATTACCAAATAGTGAAAAAATTATACTAATAAATAAATATATCATTAATAGCCATAGTGGATTAAAATTTATCACATTTCATAAAAAATGGTTCATAATGTTTTATAAATGAAAGCATGAGCATAAAACAAATCTTGATAAATGATGAGATTATATCGATAAACACTTACCACTTTGTTACTTTGAATTTTAATCAAAATATAAAAAACAATTACATGAACCCTAAAAGAACACTAAAAATTTTATATTAATAATATTACATGTCAAAGGGTTGTTTATACTCCTCTTTGAATAATATAGGTGCGTAACATGGCATGTGTCTCAAAATGGAAAATTGAGACAAAATTACTTTATTGATTTGGTAACATTTAAATCATAGACTTCATTAAAGATTGATCATAAAATGGGTATGTAAATACCAATAAATTTAAGGATAATGACCATAAAATATATTCATGGGTAGTATAAATACTACATAAAATTAAAAAGTGGATAATAGGGAATAAATCTCACAAAAATAAAAGTGATATGAGAAATACCATTCTACTTGAGTAACATTTTAATCATGGTATTTGTGAAAGATTAACATAAATTGAATAATTTAATATAATTAAATAAATGATACATATGTTATATTAATTCATATGTCAGTAGAAACACCATATAAAAGTAATTATGTTCATAATAATAATTTAAAATCAATGGAATGTAAATTTAGATGAAACCCATTACCTTTAGTCGTGACACAATTTTTATTCATACAAACTTCGTATTTTTTGAGTAATTGCATTTGGTTTTCCAAAATGGTTTCCTTGGTTTACTTTATTCCCAAATTCGTTTTTCTATATTGATTTTAGGGATGTCGGGAGAATATTTAGATAGTTTTTGGATGATCCAAAATAGCTGTAGAGGTGTGAGGAAGTGGAATATAGAATTCCATTTTTTAATGTAGTGGGAGTGGATTTATTATTAATACCCAAATATTGACACTATTGGGAATTCTACCTTACCTCTTGCACCTCCAAAGTTAACAAATAATTTAGTAATGAAGAATTATGGTCGAGACAGACCTCTCCGAAAAAACATAAGTTCATTTCCACAATTGTTTTTATTAACTTCTATGTTTCCTCAATTTTATCATTTTGGTTTTTATTAATGTAACTAGTTATATAAACTATGTAATTTACTCATTAAAACAAAATTAATGTTATATTTATTTGAAAATATAGACCCACTAAATTATAAATATGATATCAAATATTCAAAATAAAAATACCATGTGTGTTTGAAATTAATTTTAAAACAAGTGTATGAAACACGTAGAAACATTGATTTAACTCAGACTGTTGAAAAATAGTTTTTACTTTCTATGATTCAATATGATAACTATGTTGCTTCTTTCATACTATAAATCTGTATAAAAGTTAATCGTATGGAAGGTTCCTTCTTTTAATTTTCCTTACGTAACTTATTATATGGGTAAATTTCATGAACATGTGTCCCACTAAATAATATAATTAAAACCAATTGGTTATATAATCTTTATATTATAATCTAATGAATTTTAAGAAAATTTAATATGTCATTTTGGCCAATAATTTTAATGTTTAATACTTATAAAGCTTAATTTTACCTTAATCATTGTAGGTAATTTTTATCAAATTTACTAATGTATTTAGAAAAAACTATGTTAACCTTATTTGACATTATAAATTATTCTGATTCCAAATATTGAATCCATTTTTCCAAATTCTAATCATATAATTGTCTGAAATTAATATAATTTTAATCCCTTAGATGGCATGACAACGTAGATTTTTAAAGTAATAAATTTTTAAATGTTTTCTAAATTTTAATACCTAAATTTAATGTGAAATTTCTTCTAATGGCCAAAATTTGATTAATTTATATAAAATTTTTCTATTTATAATTAAAGACACATTAAAAAATTATACACTATATTTATAAATTTAATGAAAATGCATTATTTAACTAAAATTCGGTATTTGTAACATTATTTTACTTATCTATCAGGTACTTCCTTTACCTTTTCCTTGTTTTCAATATTCTTATTTTCTGTAATAGACCCAAAACAATTGGGAGGATACTTATAATGGTGTAGTCATAGAACTGTTGGACTCTTGGATTTAACTATATTTTTCTTGCAGACTAAAGGAGGTTTTGACACCATGTAACTAGGTTACACACCATGTGTGTATTCGAGGATAAATTCATTAAAGGTATCATGCTTTGAAAGGTCACATGACTAGAAGAGGTGTTACATGTGATGACTATTTTAAATAATATAATTTTAATCCATGTTGATATATTCCTAAATGTACACAGACATTGTGGATTTTAGTGTGTGTAAAGGAATTACATGTAATGCAATTCCCCAATAATGAATGTTTTAAGGAATCACTCGTGTTTTGGGTGCCCATTTGACCATCTCTCATCCCATTCTCTCGAACCGAATCTCCTCTCAAATAATTTTTTTGTGACACCGTTCCTTTCAGATCGATCTATTCTGCGTTAGATCTTCATTTTGATTTTGGTGAATCTGAGTGATATTTTTATTTCCTCATTTCCATAGATCATGGTAGCACCCTTGGGTTTAATTATCAGATCTTTTTATCTCAATTGGTATTTATTTTTTTGTTATTCCAAGATCTGTTGTGTGATCTCATTTCAAAGGTAGTTTTATTATTGTTCGTGGTGCGCCATTAATTCATTATCAAGGTATGTGATATTTCATATCCTCCACCAACCCTCGTTCTCAATTGAATCAATAATAAGATGTGTGAATTGGATTATGGGTCCCTCGTTGATATCCTTTGGTTTTTTTTGGTGGATCCCACTACAGGCATATATGACCCAAGTTTTGAGGTAGGTAGTGCCATCTCTATCATTTGTTTGATAAACCTTATTCATCCATTTTTATAAAATAGTTTAGAAATAATTTTTTCTTAAATTGGGATGGTTTATGGTGTGTGTTGGAAATAAGTTTTTAATAAAATTTAATTTTCCTTACATTTTTATAAATGGAATAAAAATGGGTATTTTCATATCATTGAAAATGGTTTTGTGAAATGGTTTTGAAATTATTTTCAAAACATTTAAATGATTGTGAAAATGAGCACTTTGGTTACCTTGGGTACTTGGTGGAAGGTTTAACATTTAGAAATCATTAATTGTAGGGGTTCACTTTCTAGGGTATTTCTATTGTCCAAGATTGATGATTATTGGATCTAGGTACAGATGTGAAGTTGGGGATTCACTTTTAAGGGTGTCTACCAGGTCCTTTAGTGTAAATTATAGGCATTAGGTACCATAGTGCACAATTCATAAATGTATGGGTATGAGTAGTTTGTAGCCTGACCTATTTTATTCTTTAGTATTGTGATCCCTGTGCTGCTACTACAGTTCATTTTTATTGGATTTTTAATTTTTTATCCTTGATATACATGATTAAGCTTGTTAATGACGATATGGAAAATGTTATTTGAAATTGATATACCTTCTTTTGTTTTAGAATAGTTACAAAGAAGAAATTTTTACCATGTATTATATAAAAATTCTTTACTTCCTATCATGCCATGTTTTATTTAAATTGTGCAACAAGATTTGTTATAGAGAGACTCATTATGGAAAACCTAGGTGGTATATGATTCAGTATGTTATCTCACTCCCAGTGAACCTCTTCGATTGTGCATACACCATTTTCTATCTTCCATTTTAGGGAAATAAAATGATTCAAAGTGTGGTGGAAATATATTGTGTCACCTGGGTTGGGAATCTAGTGGTGAGATTATGGGAATTCATCCATGTCATCTTTTAGAGTAGATATTTCGTTTTGGTTCTTTTCAGTTGGGATTTTCATTTAAAGTATTATATAATTTTAAAGTTGTTTTTTTCATCTGTCTACTCACTGTTATGGCCTATATTTATTATCATTACATTTTTTGTTTCATTCCCATGTATATATATATGCAATGTTTTTGTTCATGTTGGGAGAAATTGTTCACTATGGTCTACTTGATTGATGCCTGGGTGATTATCATTAGCCCATGGGGATTAGGAATGACCTTCGTGTACATGTATTATCAGAGTGGGTTCTATGTTTTAGGGTAATCTTGGTTGGTTCATTAAAATGTGGTATTAGAGGATGTTTTCTTCATGATTCGTTGTCTTGGACATCTGTTAGACTAGATATTTGATTTTCGGGACATGATAGGTATGTTTTCATAAGTGCATGTTTATCTCTTATTGTAATGAGACTCAAGTTTCCATTGAAATTTTGGATACGTGCCTCTTGGGTTGGGTTTTGTTTTAAGTATAATTTTATAATTATGGGTTTTCTAGTTTGAACTAATTTTTTTCTATTGACTGCTCATTCTAATGTTTCAGTGTGCAATAGTATGCCTTTGAGACATCATCCATGTGTTTCTCAAGAAGGTGTAGTTGATTCTACACAAGGAAATCCTCTATTGGATTAGAATCTCATTGAAACTATCATATGGGATGTTTTTTCTATTGATCAATATGTTCCATGAGTTTATAATGTGGTGGTTGAGGTTTATACAGGGGCTATATGAGAGAGAGATCGATCATGGTAATTCATTCATGAGAAACCATCATCCCTTCAAGGAAGCACTAAACCTCAAGAGTTAGAGAACCTTCTAGTAAGGATTGATCAAATATTCAACTTCATGGAGACACCATAGAATATAAAGGTGAAGTGTGCATCATTCAGGATTGAGTTGTTTTGAAAGGGAGGGTGTGATTCTACAGTCTAGAAAGATAGACAAGTGGACTTGGAATAGGGAGAGCTCTTTCTGTTTGCATACACAAATTGGTTGGCTAAGAATTTCCACATTACTCTAGATGTGGTGAAGAATGACTAGCTGAAGGATCAAAAGTACCAAGAGGGTTTGTGGCCAGATATCATACTATAGGTATTGATGTTGAAACTTTCTACCCATTTGGATACAGTAGATAGATCTATGATGTCATAGATAGATATATATGTAAATGTTGGTTTTCCCAACCCTTTTATTAAATCTAAGGGTATTTTCGATGGCGTGCAAGGGAGGAAGAGAAAGTTGTAGGATAATCATAGAGGTAGTGGTGGAAAGTCTCAGTAGTGAGCCTCCTCCTCACTGTCTGCTATGGCTAGTAGTTTTCTCCTGGCATACTATCAGTGTGTCAAGGTTAGACACACACAAGAAATTCTTGTCCCGGCAAAGATGTGTAACAAATATGAATGTTTTGGTCATATAAAACGCTACTGTCAAGATATGACTATTCATCAGTATGTTCAAGGTTCATTAGCTCCACACACTACTACAGTTCATTCAGAAGCCTCAAAGACTATAGGGATTATACCACAAGACACAAGAGTGAATCACTATCTTGTAATAGATGAGTATCCAATGGAACGTGATGAAATCCCAACAATAGTGATAGGTACTATCTTTATTTCATATTCTATAGCAATTGAATTATTTTATATTGGTCCCTCGAAATCATTTATATCTTCTTGTTTTGTTGATGTTCGTAAACTTCCAACGAAAAATATTCCCTTTTGTAATGGATTTAGAAACCCTTATGGACAAGATGAAAGAGCAGGGGTTATGGGGTCCTTATTGTTCATTAAAGATAGCCAATATGGAGTTGGTCTGGGATTTTCTCATTCTTGATCTGGATCTGTTTGATGTCATTATCAATATGGATTAGCATGTCGCTCATTGAGCTAAGGATTATTTTTATCATCATTGAGTTTAATTTATTGCTTCCAACGGGATCTCTCAAGTGTTTTTTTGGGAAGTGGAACTAGATACCATGTCTTTTAGGGCGTTCCCATCCAAAACATCAAAGATTGTTGTATATTTTTTCATTGGAGCTTGATTATTTTTCTTCTATTTTTTATCATACCATTATTATTCAGGACCTTTATGAAATTTTCCCAGAAAACATCTCTAGTCTTCTTCTAGATAGGTAGGAAAAGTTTACAATTGACCTGGTTCCAGTTACGTAATTGACATCGGTGCCTTGTTATTGTATGGCACCAGCAAAGCTAAAAGACCTCAATATTCTTTCGGATGGCCTACTAGAAAAATGTTTTCTTCACCCTAGTGTTTTACCTTCAGTATCCCCTATTCTATTTTCCAAGAAAGAAGATAGTTCACTTCATTTTTCATTAGACTATTTGAAGTCCATCTAGGTAATATTTAAAATCAAGTATCCTTTTCCTCATGTGGATGTTTTTTTATCAGTAAAAGGGGAAAAGTGGTTCTCAGAGATTGATCTTTAGTAGGGTTATAATCCGCCTAGAGTTTGGGATTCTAATATACCAAAAAATGATTTAGGAGAATATATGTGGATTATTAATGTCTTGGTATACCATTTTTTCAATAACTATCCTGTATTTTTTTAAGGCATTGATTAATTAGATATTCAATTAATATCTTTCAACTTTTTTTAGTGTCTATGGATGATATTCCAGTTTATTCGAAATCTGAATTTGAACATGAGCACCACTAAGTATAGTTCTGGAAATTATGAGAAGTCATCGCTTGTAATGAAATATCTTGAAATTTAGTTTCTAGATACAAGAAGTGATGCTATTTGGGAAAAAATATCTGAATATGTCTTATCAGTTGATCTGAAGAAGGTGAAGTCTAGCTCTTCACGGATGTAACCATAGTATTTACATGAAATTCATATATTCCTTGATCTTGCTTGATACAACCTATGGGTGTTTAAGGACTTTACTATGCTAGAGTAACCTTTGACTACTCCTACCTATAAAGTGGTGAAATTCACATTGGATGCGAAGTGTCTGTCTTATTTTTATGAACCAAAATGACATCTGACATCGTCTTCTATTATGATCTTACATGAGCCCGGTAAGGGGTATGTGGTGTTTTTTGATACATATGGTTATAGTTTGTGATACCTACTTATATAGGATGAACATGTGGTAACTTATATCTCTCATTATCTGTATACACATGAGAATAATTACCCAACTCATATTTTAGATATTTATGTAGTTGTGCATGTGTTTAATTGTTAGGGGAACTATCATGTTGGGGAAATAATAATAGTATTCTCTCTTTATATGAGTATTAGTTACATATATTATCAAAATGAAATAAATCATAGACATAGATAATTTTTATAATAACTTCAGTTGTTTTACTTTAATATCTCATACACTCTGAGGAAGGGAAATGTCATTACAGATTCTCTTATCATGAAAGTACCATTGTGAGCTATTCTGGAATCGAATGAGGGGTAGAATATTATTGGTATTTTCATTCAGTTGAACTGGGACATGGAGGATAATTTTTCATGTATGGTTCTCACCAGTGTTTAGTAATCATCATATCTCTTGGAGTTAATTTTCCAATATGAGTAAAAGGATGGTGATTTTTCTAATGTTTGAGAAAGCCTTTATGGTGGGGAGATAGTTTCTTGATTGTATCTTTCTTTAGATGGAATGCACCATCTTGGGAATCAAGATATTATCCAAACATCCATGAGGAGTTTAGAATTTTTTGATTAGGAAAACTCTTCATGGGAGATTCATCTAGGCACTATGAAGATATATTATGACATGAGATGTAAATTCAAGTGGCTATGTATGAGGCATGACAATGCATATTATGTGACCCATTTTTACACCTACTATCATTTAATGCTAGATCAATTGAAACCATATGGTTTACATCAACCTCTTCTGGTGATGATTTGGAAATGGGACAATGTATCCATGAATTTTGTCTTCGAATAACCATGGAATGCCCAAAATAAAATGTTATATGGTTGGTCATTGATCAGTTGAAGAAGCCGGATCATTTCAACCTGATCAAGGATACCACTAAGGTTGAATATCTAGGTTGGATGTATGTGTAGGAGATTGTGAGGTTATAAGGGAGTCCTTCAGTCATTATTTCATATAGGGATCATATGTTTACCATGACGTTCTATATGAGTATCCATTAATCAGTGGGAACTCATGTCATGTTTAGCACAACTTACCTTCCACAAACAAATGGTAAGAAAGATTGGGTAATTCAGATCTTGGAATACATGCCCCATTCCTACGTTATTGACTCTGATAGATCATGGTATAGACATATTGGGATAGTTGAGTTTGTTTACAATAAAATTTAATATTGTTCGATGATAATGGATCCCTTTGAGGCATTGTATGGTCTCCCATGAAGATCACCTTGTTGATGGGATGAGGTGGGTGAATTAGCTTTGGTTAGAGCAGGTTTGGTTTCAGAGACATCTACAAAACGTCTAGATGCACATTGATGTTTTTTTATAGATTAGAGTCAACATAAATCATAGGTGTATCAAATAATTTATCCCCTATAGTTTTGTGTTAGTGAATGGGTTTTCCCAAAACAGTCTCCTCGATTGGGTCACCATCGACCTAGATAATAGGGAAAGATGAATCTGAGATATGTTAGACTATTTAAGGTCAATGAGTGGCATAGAAAGTTTTCTTATCAATTATAATTTTTGGTTTATTTTTTAGGTATTCATGATGGTTTACACATGTCTCATATCAAGAACACCCTAATCATGCTCACATTCTAATTTGGTAATAAATTGAGTTAGAGAAAGGTGTTTTTATTTTTGAGAAACTAGTTGGGATCACTGACTCTCAGGGGAAAGCCTTTCATGGGATGTTGAATCCATTGGTCAGAGTTCTATGGAAACACGTATTGGATTCTCTTGAGGTTTGGGAATGCGATTCATTGATGATATAGCAATGGCCTCATCTTTTTTCTAGGGATTACATCTTTCACATGACATCCTAGTGATGGAAAGTATTCATGGTGGGGAGTTTTTAACATATTGTTACCAATCAATCAAATACGTCCTCGACCTAATCATGTTTATACATTTTCCCATTATCTATAGAGGATAGAGAAGGAATTTGGAAGATAAATATAATGTTAAAGTCATATAATTGTTTGACTCTTAGATTTAATTGGATTTTTCTACAGGATCCAGGAAGGTTAAATTCCATGATACTAGGTTAAACACCATGTAAGTATTGTGGGGTAAAATTCATGAAAGGATTCATGTTTTAAAGGTTTACATGACTTGAATAGGTGTTACACTTCATGAATGTTTTAAATAATGTATTTTTTATCTAAGGTGATATATTTGTAAGATTGTTTAAACACCATGGATTTCACTACAAGTGAAGGAATTACATGTAACCTAATTGCCCGAATAAGGATGTTTTATAGAGCTGATAGGGGTTTTGGTGCCCATTTGACCATATTTTCTCCCTTTCTCTTAAATATAAGTTTTACTTCAATTTTTATTTGTGACATTGTTCCTTCTAGATCGATCTTTTCGGCATTTTATCATCATTGCAGTTGTGGTGCGTCTCTTTGAGTGTGTGGTCTTTCTACTTCATCATTTCCATAGATTTCAATCACACCCTTGGTTTTATTTATCAGATTTTTTTATCTAAGTTGGGGTTTCTTATTATCATCATCTAATATCCATTTCATGATCTCATTCCAGACATCGTTCCATTGTTGGTCATGGTGTGATGGGTGTTTGTTGTCAAGGTATTTGATATTTCCACCCCTCTGTCAACCCTATTTCTCTATTGAATCAATCCAAATATGTGTTCATTATACTCTAGGGCCTTCATTAATGTCATTGGGTTTTAATTTTTGGTGGATCTCATTATTGACATGTGCGATCCGAGTTTTGAGATATGTTGTTTTGTCTCTAACATGTGTTTGATAAAATATTTTGTACTATTAAAATGAATTGGTTTAGAAATAAAGTGGTATGAAATTGGAATGATTTTTAATGTGTTTTTAAAAGATATTTTGAAAAAAAATGGACTTTCCTTGGTTTTTGATAAAAGGAAAAAAAGTTTTATTTTTTATGCATTCAAAATGGTTTTGTGAAATTGTTTTGAAATGGTCTCTAAAACATTGAGGTGATTGTGAAAATGATCATATGTGATTCTCTGAGTACTGGGTGAAAGTTTTAAATTGAGGGAATCATCACTTGCGGGGGTTCACTTTCTGGGGTGTTCCACTTGTCCAAGAGTTTTGATAATTGGATCCATGTGTGGATATGAAGTTGGGTTTTCACTTTTTGGGGTGTATCTCTAGTCCTAGACTGTAGATAATATGATTTAGGTACCACATTGAAATATTTATAATTGTATGGGTACAAGTAGTCTACTACCTGACTTGTAGTATTCCATGGTATTGTGATGCCTATATTGCTACAGTTGTTTTCTATTTCTTGGATTTGGATTGTTATAGCCTTGATATGCATGTTGATGATTTTGAATGATTATATGGAAAAGGTTATTTGAAATTTATATACCTAATTTTGTTTTATAATTTTGATAAGGAAGAAATGTTTGACTAGTTTTTTATAAATCTTCTTTACTACCTATCTTGCCATGTTTTATTTAAATTGATCATACATGAATTTTTATACAGATAATTGTTATAGAACACCTTGGTGGGATCCTATTGATATTATTTCATCACACCCTAGGCACCTCTTCCATGGTATGTAGACCTTTATATGTCTTCCATTTCAGGAAGGTAAGGGTGTAACAGTGAGGAGGTGAGGTTTCGTATTGGCTGGGTTGGTTAGTTGATGGGGGGATGGTGGGAGTTCGTTTTTCCATATTTTGGAGTAGCTATTTCATTTTTGCCTTTTTCAGTTAGATTTCTCCATTGGAGTTTTGGATACTTTTATAGATTTTATTTTTGATAAATTCTCACTGTTATGGAATATATTTATTAGTGTCTCGTTGTCTCTTTACTTTTTGAGTGTATATATATATGCCATGTGTTTGTACAGGTTGGTCGAAATCGTTCCCTTAGGTTTAATAGATTGATGCTAAGGTGTTTCTCACCGGCCCATAGGGATCATGAATTCCATCTCGGTATGTGATGGATCGGTTCAGGTGCATGTTTTGAGGGTAATCTAGGTAGACTAGTTACAATAATATTCACTATTCATCAAAATATGACAATTTTGAAACAAATACCAAAAAATTCACTCAAATTATATTTTGATATTTTTATTTCAAAAATAAAGTTCATTTTCTCAAACGAATATTTTATAACTGTTAAAAATCATATTTATAATTTTTTTAAAATTTAAAGGCAGTAAAATTACCTTTTTTAAAAATTCATATTTTTATTCATAAAATTTTATTTATTCTCATATTATAACTATAAAATATATTGGATGAGTATAAGAAATATATATTTAATGTTTATAAAATTATTGAAAACATTATTCAAAAGTGACTTCCTTAATTTATGGATATAAAATGGTGTTTTTACCTAGAAAAAATAGTTTTCTTATAAATTTAATTTCATTATTTTAAAATAGTTTGTAAATTTAGTTATACTAATTGATACCAATGGATTCATTTAATATACATGTATAAATCATATTTTCCAAATTTAGTTAATCTTTTTCTTAATATCCATTTCAACGGATAGGTGGTAGCTATAGTTATATTTTAATAATAATTTTAATCATATATTATTGTTCAAAAAAACACATCCGTTCATGCCATTTAAGATATTGAAGGAACTCATCATTGTTTGTAACTCTACCTAAACATAGTGTTGTGTGAACTATAATCTAATCTAAGTGTTGCATATAGAGAAATATTTACATGGTGTTGGGATATCTCAACTAAAAATATTTCTTTTATATGTAAAAACAATATTTAGCATTTCAATTAATGTAAAATATCAAAAAGATTAAATTAATTTAGAAAACATATTTCACAACATCTCAGTGTGTTACAACACTAGATCTGACAACCCTTACAAGGGATCATGAAGGAAACAGTGATAAAAAATTTCCCACTAAGTAATTCATGATCACTCCAATAAGGGGTCTCATATTCAATTCTCAAGACCATATATCCTAACAAACCCTCTTGAAATGGGATTGACTAACTCGGTCCAAAAAAGGGAACTTGCTCACATAATAAAATTCAAAGTAATGAAGTTATTGGTCATGATTCAATGATGGGGTTGTGATGCCACACCGAAACATCATGGTAATGGACCAAGGGAACACACTCCCGCAATACTAGTCAAAGAATTATGAAATATTCTTATAATAAAGATTAGAATAGGATAAATGGGTATCTAACATGTTCTTGAAGGATTAAAAAGCCTGGTCCTAGAGGTACTTATCATGTATCACTAATATAATTACATCCCTTATATCAGGGTCACATGGAATTTACTTTTCCACAATAAATAGTGTGTCCCTATGGAGAGATGACAAGTACATGATGACCTGGATATTGGACTACTACCTACCCATGAATATGTGTTATGACATGTGTTTGTGATCATCTCATCATGTGGTGTTTAGGGGTTTAGGATGTCACTCTGGGTTCCATCTTCCCATGCATGTGTACTTTTTATATATGTTGTGTGTGGGGCAACATAGCCACCTAGTCTTATACTCCTTATACACATCGAATTAGTTGAATAAGGGTCACATAACGTCTAAGCTACAAAATTTGATATGTGATAATTATCTATATATAAAAAATAAGTTTCGCAAATAGTGTACTAAATAGAGTTTTCTACTAGTCCACACGTTGTGTAGTAAAGAATTTAATTGAAATTGTAGACAGTTCAAGAGTCTTCATCCAACCCTCCAGAGCTATCAAATCCACCTAAAAATGCACCATAGTTCATGGATATGGGGTTAGAAAAACCCCTTCACCATCATTTTTCAGATTTTATCTATATCCACAACTAGGGAAATTTCCACCATTGTTCCCTTCCACTACCGCATCCACAACACAAATTGTGTTTCTCTGATATGATCATGATTATACTCCATGGTTGTGATTAATGTTTTCATTACCATATCTCAAATATAAACATGAGGAAATTAATTTATTCACCAAATATTCAATAAAAATTTATCATTTTATTGGGTATTATTCAAACCATTGGAAAAAATAAACACAGATGATGAAAACATGTTGAATGGGGGGAGAAAACATAAGACATAAGTTGAGGGACAACCCTTGGCCACTGTTCAGATTTTCCTCAATATTTTTCCTTTTGAAATATGAATTAATATAAAAAATAATATTATTTTTCCCCAAATCCACTACAAATAGTCACATACCCACTATACATTCTTTCTCTAGAACAATCCATTATTTTATTTATCAATTATCTTCATTAGATAATAAAATGGGAATAAATATAAAAAATTTAAATCCATTCATTGATTGGGATCGATCATTGATGAATACTAGAAATGTTTTTTTTATTTTCAAGATCCAAGAACATTGATTTAATTAGAAATACTAATGTTATTTCGATCATGGATCAATGATCCAAAGGTCTAGTAACGTTCCTCTATGTTCTTCTATAAATTCTCATGGTCATAAAGCTATACCTGTGAATTGGAAATAGTAGAGTATTAATTGAATATACCATGTTTATTGTCTCAACACATAATAAAATTAATAAATTTATAAATTTATTATTTATTTTCACTTGTGTAACTTTAAACAAACGCTCAATGTAGAAAAATATTATATAATACCAAGGGTAGAACCTAACTTCTAAACTAAAAAATGTTCTCATATTTCCTATCTATGTCTACTTTTAATAGTTATTCTAAATTTTTAGAAAAATTTAACATGAATGATATTTACATATTTAATATTTTGAAAATAATAATTCTTAGCTCACGAACTCGTAGATTCTTTTTTCATATCAGAGCTCGGATACCGATATATTCCTATAAATATTCTAATGAATTACATGATAAAAACATAGGAATTAAACTATCCCCATGTGGATGGATTTCCATCCTAATAAGTGAAATCACTAATCACAATAGAGGGTAATAATATCTCATCTAGGTCTCATAGTCTGATGAGATCCCCTATTGGTTTCTAATGATGTCAAAAAAACACCCCTGAGTAAATACATTCCAAAAAAGGTTATTCTCTTATCGATTTTTATCTCCACCAGACCCTTTAATGTGTATATCCACCCTCTATGTCCATCACAGAAAATTAGATATTATATAATGAGTCGTGTACATTGCTCTATAGATTCCAAATGTGGATAACACCAAGAAAAAATAACTAATTTTTTTATGATGTTAAGCAGTGTGCTTCCTTTTAACCAAACATATTAACAAAAAAAGGGAAGGGCATAAGGACCCCAATTATATACTAACACCCCAACTAAAACTACATAACTTTCAAATGTTAAAGGCCTCCATTAATGATCCAAAAATTCCTCGAGATGTTTTAAGGTCGTTCTAGTTTATAACTTGATTAATGAAACTTTTTTATGAATATAAATAGAAGTAATTATAGGTTTCAAGTATTGTATCACACTTTTTTGACCAATACAATAGTTTCATACAAGGTTCCCCATACTTGGAATAAAAATTTGATCTACCAATGTTGGAGTGGTAATCATTAGGCCATGAAAACTTCACTGAGGTTTGGTATAGCAACCCAGTAATACAGTAAAAGGATATTACATCATTTTATATCAATATTAAGAAAATTAAAAAACATTCTTGAGGGATTTAATAATTTATTTTCATTGGAAACATGGAATACAATATCATCTAACATGGTGAGTGATCTCCAAAGAATTCCATAATGAACTACCCCTTTAGTACTCTAACTTAAAACAAGTACTTATAACCTAGGTAATGTAAACAAAAGAAAGGGTGATCTCAAATGCTCAGTAAGGGTATAAATGAGATGTGTAAGGGTAACCATGAGAATACTAGTGTGTGAACATGACAATTACATTACAAGATCATATCATACATATCGGTGATCATAATTAAGAGTAATGGCATAAATATTGGCATATCATAAGACATGATCTATAATATAGTAAATAAAATGATTAATGTGATCATATCATAGTCATACGGGAATTTTTTTTATATATGCATAAACTTATAACATTTTGAACATGTATAAGTAAAAAGAGGTTCACTCATTTTTTTAAGGAAATGAAATAAGACCCTCGCATAATTTATTGATATGTAACCTGGTCCACACCTAACATTGTGAACATGCAATATTGTTCCCACATAAAAACATAGTAGTCAAAGTCCACACCCAATACTGTAAATATAGTGGATCATGACACACATGTTTCCAATTATGGATCCAGTCACACCATTTTCCAATTGTGGATTAGGACACACATGTTTCCCATTTTAGATTATAACCCACCTATTTCCCATTTTTTTCAAGCTCGTTGACTTTTTTCCCATCATAATCTCATGATAAATAAATCATTACCTAATTAATTGAATGGAGATATGGGTCCCACACATACCATAATGAAATCACACATAAGTGTTCTACAAGATCACAAATATTCATCATAACCTGACCCATAAAATATATAAGTTTCGTAAAAATCATTTCATAACCATGAAATGAAATGGGTATCAATAAATTTAATCATTATATAACCTATGGAAAATAGATAGTTTTCATAATCATCTAATCCTATAATAACCCATGATAGAAAGTGGGTTCCATAATAATTTATCATGGTATGACCTTCTTAAGTGAAATAGTTTTTATAAACATCAAGCCATCAAATCATAAACCATTTAGAGAAATAATATTAATGGTATCCTTGGATAATATCTTGAGGAAAACATAATCTATTACCAAGTATTATATCTTAGATGCGGAAGGATTTTCAAACATCACCTAAAACATATATTTTCACTGAAAATCATTTTTTAAAACATATATTATTTTCATCAAAACAAATTTGAAAACATAAAATGGAATCATTATAAATCATATAAAAAGTTTCTAGATGAAAATATCCTTTCCAATTTAAAAAAAATAAAACATAAAAAGACTAAAAACATTTTCCTTTTAAAAGTGTCTTGAAAATATATAAAGTAAGCATTGAAACCCACTTCAAAAACTTCTTGAAAAATAAAATATTTTTGAAAACAATTTTTATTTAAAAAAATTAAATAAATAATTTAAATAATATTTGGAAAATTTTAAATTTAAAAATAACCATGTACAATATCACAGGATAATTCAAGAAAATGACATTCCTCATAGTGGGTAAATCTATACATGTATAACATTCATTTTTCACCATAAATAGTTTAGGAAAGTTCCCAGATAAGAAAACAATAGGAAGATTCTATTTAAAATCCTTTTTCTGAAAGGTAAAACATGGGTAAGATTTTATTTTAAAAACCAATGTATACTAACACAAAAAAAAAATTAAATTCATTTTTAGAAAACCAGGTTCTAGGAGAAAATATATTTCTGACTAATAATTAACATAATTTTAGATTATTATAACAACAAATATTAATTATCTTAAGTAATATAGAAGGGGAAAACTCTACCAATAAATTTTTGTATCCTAAATTACCTAAGGTGAAGGAAATTAATGATAATTATTGACATAAGGATGAAAATATTTAATTAATGGAAACATAACTATAATCAATCTCAATAAATGGTGATATTATAGCATCAATGTCTAATACATTGGTAACTTGAATCGAAGTCCCTATAAAATAATAACATTACATGGAGATTATAGTACCATGAAGATATTAATTTTAATTATATAACATGTCAAAAAGAATTACATAGACCTTTTTAGATAATATATATTCATAACATAACATGTTCCTCAAAGAAGTAGAGTTGACAAAAAATTTCCACACTAATTTGTTAACATTTTATCTGTAAACCCTGTGAAAGTTGTATCATAAATGGTATGTTTAAATAACCATAAATTTAAAGTGAAACTTTTAAAAATCATGAGCCCCATAAAGGAATAAAATCAATTGAAACTTTTAAAATAAATAAAAAAAATTAATTAATTTCATAAAATGTCATAGGGAATTATATTAACCAAAAAATATAAATAAGTGGTGACAATACTATATATCTCACGGAAATAAAAGTGAGAAGGGGAAACCCTTACTTTATGTCCTGATATTCTTCATACATGTTCACAACTCATGTATAATAAATATATATTTATTATACATACACCATAGAAATTTATTATTATGTATCACACCATATATCATTTTATTATGTCTTTATATTACTCTTTTGTTGACAATTTCTTGTTAATGTTATATTTCGTGTAATATCTGCTTTATTTTTTGTATATTTTTTTACTTGTTATTATTGATTCTATTAAATGGATCATTGTTTAAATATTTATAGAATGTAAATCATGGTATAAATTTCAAATATATATATTATATATGTATTTAGAATAATATTTAAAATATATAAATATGAAATTAAATACATAGTTCATGGATATTGTATGTCCTACGTACACTATAATGCTATCTTCGTTTTCATTTCATATTGAAAAATAGTAATTAAATTGAATATATATATATATATATTACCATTATATTTGACATATTATTTCTTATATATCAAAAAAAATCACTATACCCATTCATTATACATTTCTTGTGAAGATTTAACAAATCACATTACATTCAGGATGTGGTAGTCCACACGTCCACAAATAAAATTATCGTCTTCCCAAAAAATATAATGTATAATTGTATGTGATATATAATTATTAAATAATTTCAAACAGGTAATAAATATCATATATTTAATATAAAAACATAAATTATATCCTTAATTTAAACCTAGATGTGTAATTGAATAACAAACAACATTGGTTCGAAAGGTGGTAGTCCTCGGTACACGTGAATAATGATTTTGTACCCAATTTGATGGAATTTTGTGTTAATATATTTCATACCCATAGAATAAAAAATATAAGTATATATATAATACTGATTATATTATATAATATTTAAATGAAAATAATTTATGACCTGAAGAATGAATTAAAAAAAGTTCTAGTTGAAGGATGTTACCTCTTATTCTAGCAATTCCTTTTTGTTTTCACAAATGGAAAAACATGGTTTACTTTTTTTCTAAATAGAGGATTATTGGAAAAAGATATGGAATTTTTTATATTATGTTGGTAGGTTTTGGAATAGTAAAATGGATAAATTGGTGTGAACAACTCAGGGGTGAGTTTCTTTTTACAATGACGAGGGAGTGGAATTCTAGTAAATATAAAATGATAAACACTATTGATAGGTATAACATATATCATGTGTCTCAAATAATTTTATTTATTAGATCCAAGAGATTATATGGTCGAAATATGGCCTCCAAATGTATTTCTTACATGTTTTTAGGTTATTTGGACCCTTAAGTTAATATTTAACTACTAAGTAAACTCGTTTTATCTTAATCCTTGTAATTAATTTTAATTAAATTCACTAATGTTTTTTGTAAAAAATGGAGATGATATTATTAGAAATTATAAATTACATTGAGTCCCAATATGGAATAATTTTTCCAAATTCTATTCACATATGTGATAGAAAATAATTTAAAATTAATCATGTATACCGGATGAGATGATAGGATTTTAATGTAAAAATGTTCAAAAGTTTAAAATTTATATAAATCTTATTTCAATGTAAAAAAGGGTCCAATAACCTAAATTATTTTTATTGTTGTATAATGGATCTAAATTATCATTAAAACTAATATAAAATTTAATTTATCTTCAAAAATAAATTAGATGAAAAAATAGTTTTCAATTAAAATTATGTGTTTTTTTACTATTGATCAAAACATAAAACATCTTTGAAAATTCCAAAAACAATCAGCCTAAGTAAATTTTAATGTCTAACTATCAAAAATAAATATTATTTTATCAAAACAATTATTAAAATTTCAAAAACTATATTTAATATTTGATCTCCTTTAAAAGGAGGTAAAATTACCTTTTAGAAAAGTATGTCTTTTTATTCATATCATTTGATTTATTCTTATATTATACAAATCATCCCAATTGGATGACTGTCAAAAAAATTTTTGAATATATAATATATAAATATTAATAAAAACCTTCATCAAGATTAGTTTGTTTAAATTGTTTATAATAAATGATATTTGTACATAGACAAATAGTTTTCTTTGAAAAATAGTTTCTTTATTTTTAAATAGTTCTTACATTCAGTTCTTTATAATTTATGAGAAAGAGATTCAGTTGATATATATTTTTAAATAATATATTCCAAATTTAGTTAATCTTATTTTTCACTTCCATTCCAATGGATTGGTGGTAACTATAATAATATTTGAATAAAAATATTAATAATATATTGTATTCTGCTAAAATATGGTCTTTCATGTAACAAAAACTATCGATGTTACTCAGTGTTCAGTGTAACACAAGATAACTATACTGTTTCATGTAGAAAAACACTAAATTGGTTTTTCATAAAATTCAAACCAAACAAAGTTCTTTTGTAAATAATCTATATTCACTATTTCGTAAAATGAGAGATATAAAAACTATTAAAGTAATTCGAAAATAATTATTTCACAAAATCTCACGGTCTTACATTCTATCCCCTTAAAATAAATTTCTCCCTTGAAATTCTTATGGGTTTTAAAAGGTCTAATACATGAAATTTTCTATCATAGAAACCTATATTATAAAAATTAATACAAAAAAATCCAATAATTTGAGAATTTGGACTCATAACATTTTCCCAATGTAACAGATAACAAGGTTTCCACATAGGAGAACATTTGTGGGAAAGGAAAACATGAACACGGGAAAAAACTATAAATCATCATAGAGATACATAAATATTTCTAAATACATGAATGTTGGTGATATAAATAATGTTAACAATCACAATAACATATATTTAATAAGTTTCAAATAGATCATTAGTATCCATAAAAATGATGAAAATCAGGAAAAAATTATTTCAAAATCCATTTCATACAATTAAATAATTTTCACAAGAAGATATTTTTACTTGGTTTTTCCCAGTTCATATGCAAAATCTCTGTCACTTGTAGTTCCTCGATAAATTTAAAAATCATCTATTACTCTAGAAAATTATGTTTTTTGGTCAATCCTAAAGATCTAATAGATCATACAATCAGTAGATATAATTATAGACCGTCCTCATAAATTTTTTTCTGATGAAATAAATAAGGTTAGCACATGTTACCCAGTTTGTTAAGAAAATAATATGTCATATAAAACTTTGATCTCAAAAACATCATCTAAAGATTAAATTAAACCATTTTAGGAACGATTAACCTTTTCAATCTTATGAAAATTGAAAAATATAACACTTTATGATTAATGTCACTAAATTTATCAAAATTATATTAGCACTGATCCCCTAAATATCATAAAGTATCTCTTCATTATCACATACCAAACATTTGATTAAATTCAACATGTATTCTCTTGAAACATCATTAAAACCTAAATTATGATAAATACTTTTTTTAATATGCATGATTTTTTATTCCAGTAATTTTTGGATATATTTCTTATGTCAAAAACTGTTTTAAACACCATCCATGATAGCATAAACCACTTGGTCAAAAAATCCTTAATTAGTTCCATCATAATCAGTACTACCCAATTTAAATTATCGATATCAACCTTCTCTTTATCCAAGATAAAACTAGTTTTTTGAACATTAAAAACACATTAAGGGTTATATTATATTAATCAATATATCACCTTTATATTAAGTCACATTTCTAGGTCATCATTACCATTCAATATATTTTTCCAAATACTTAATGGAATATATTTACTTCATGATCCATATAACATATTTCATGAATTTCAATACATATACACTTCAATAATAGAACATTATTCTTAAACCGCTATATTTTACTTATCATCTTATTCCTTAATAATCCTTTCATGGAATTGAAATATGAATCATTTCATAATGTAAGTCCACATTAATTTAACTATGGTTCTTCTATTTAATGTAAAAAATACACTTAGAACATTCCTTAAATATCAGATTTTGTTTTGAACCTCCTTATCTTCAGCAGAATAACTAATACTCTGACTACATTCCTAATTTACATTAGGATAATTTCACTTAGGAAATCACTTTTTATAATGCCCATAATTTTAAATTATGAAAAACAAAATCAATATTAACTCAATTCCATCTAGTTCCCCCTTCTGAATATGACCAGAAATCATAAAGTGAGAAATAGTCCTCAATGAAAAAAACCGCATAATAATGAACAATCACATATACGATACCTAAATCATGACACCTATATTTAAATATATAACATCATATGATTTTATATAGATACATCCATAAATGTTTCCTTATAAATATCCCGAGTCATGCTAAATTTTTCTCATCCCACTTCCCAATAGTTGACAAAACCTTTCCTTTGATAAAAAATATAGTGACCCAAGCATAACATCAATGAATATTACATAATTTTAGATGAATATTAAGAAAATTAAAAAATACGTGCTCAAGGACCATAATAGGTTTTTGTATTTGTAAAAATAGAACATAATATCTTCTCAAATAGTAAAAGATCTCTAATGTGTCCAATAAATATCTTCCCCTAAAGTCCTCCTACTTAAAACCAATCTTCATAACCTGGGGAAATAAAGCATTTAGAAGGGTGAGCCTAGATGATCATTTAGTCTAAGAAAATGAGATATGTAAACGTAATCATGACCAAATTGGTATGATAACATGATCATAAAATTATAAGATCATACCCTGAATAAGAAATATCATAATTAGGGTTCATGGCACAAATAGTTGTAGTTCAAAATACATGACTCTTAAGATATCCAAAAACATGAACCATGTGATCATATCATAGGCATAAAAGTTAGATTTATTGAATACATATCAGATTATAACATTATGAAAATGTATATATAGAAAAAGGTTCACTCATTAAGTTAACAACATGAAATCATGACTTCACATAAAATTACGGACAAGTAACGATGTACACGCATAACATTGTGAACATTTAATTAGGTTTATGCATAACATTATATTAGTCAAGGTTCACTCCCAACACAATAAACTTATTCTATTAGGACACACCTATTTCCCCTTATGGATAAGGACACACATATTTCATATTGTGGATCAGAACCCACATGTTTCCTTTTTTGGAAAAAGGAACCCCTGTTTTCCATTTTTGATCAAGCCTGTAAAATTTTTTCCCATCATTTTATCATGAGATATAAATATTTAACCAATTATTTTGATGGATATATAGGTCCCACCAGTCAAATAATTATACCATACATATGTTTTCTATAATATCATAAATATTCCTCATATCATGACTCATAAAAGGATATGGGTTATATAAACATCATTTGATAGCCCAAAAAATGTAATTTGTATCATAAATATTTCATCGTATTATAACCTATGAAAAATAAATCGGTTTTGAAAATTTTTAATCCTAGAATAACACATGAATATTTGTGGGTATCAGAAGCATTTATCATGATATAACCTACTGAATAGAATTGAGTTTCATAAAAATAAATCAATAAAAAATAATACATTTAGTGAAATAAAATGAATGGTATCCTCGGATCATATCCTTATTAAAACACAAACTATATACCTGGATGTCATCTTAGACGGAGATTGGTTTTGAAAGATCACATAGAACATAAGTTTTCTTTGAAAACCAATTTTTAAAACTTATAACATTTCCAAAATCCTTTTTCATTAATAACATATAAATTAATCATTAAAATTAATTTAAATTATTTTAGGAAAATATCACTTCATATTTGAAAAAAACGTTTTGAAATAAATAAAATATTTAAAATATTCTCCTTTGAAAATTACCTTCAAAACATATAAAGGAATCATTGAAAACTATTTGAAAATTTTTTTAAAATAAACCTGATTCTTGATAACCCTTTTCATTGAAAACCCCTTTAAAAATGAATTTCTAGAATATTATGGAATAAATTTTCTCCTAAAAATCATTAAATTCTTCAATGGAATCATCATGGATATTATCGTCATGATATAAGGTAAATTATTATATGTTGAAGATTTATTTTTTATTATAAAAATTTTTGAAAAGTGCCCTGATCAGAAAATGACAAGAAGATTATTTTATAAATAATTTTCAAAAAACATAAAACATAAAACATGGATAATTTTTAAAAAAAAACCATTATATAAAAATAAAAAAAATTGATCACATTTTTTGAAAATATAGTTTTGGGGGGAAACATATTTTCGATTGAAGATATAAATAAATCCAAATTTTCTAAAAAACATTTTCTTTAATATATTAAGTACTATAGAGTGGTAAAATGTTAAAAATATATGAGGATATCATAAATAACCATATAAGAGGAAATATATTTATAATTATTGAGATATTGATCATAATATTTCATCAATGGAAGCATAATCATAATTAATCCTGATAAATTATGAGATTATTGCAATAAAGTATTACCCCTTGGGTAAAATTAAATCAAAGCCACAAAGAAATAATAACTATAAATTAAGTTTAAAATATCATGAAAAGTAGTATTTTAATGATATATAATGTAAAATGGTAGTATATAGACCTTGTAAAATAATATAGGTGCATAATATTACATGTGTCTCAAAGAATTGAAATTGAGACGAAATTTACCATACCAATTTGGTATCTTTTGAACCATAAAACCCCACAAAAAATAGATCATAAAAGTAATATTTTTAAATAACCATATATTTAATTATAATTATCATATAATATAATCATTGGAAGTATATAAACCACGCAAAATAATCAAGTGGGGAATATGGAAGAAGTGTTGCAGAAATAAAAGTGACACTAGAAATGCTCTTACAACTTGAGTAACATTTGAATTGTGATCCTCGTGATATAATAACATCAATTTGAACTAGTAATATAATTATTTAAATTAAATACATTTAATAATCCAACATAGTAAAGTATATACACAACAAAACAATAATAAGTTGGGAATATATCATATTTCTCATAGAAATAAAAGTGAGAAGAGGAAACACTTGTTTTAACTCTTGACATCCACTATAAAACATAAAAAATATTGTATAATGAATAATAGTTTATTATAAATATTATAAATAGCCATAATAATATATATAATACCATATATTATTTTAATATGGATTTATATTACCTATTTATGAATAATTCCATGTTATTGTTAGATTTTGGGTAATATCTGCTTTATTTTTCATACATGTTTTAAATTTTTATTATTGTTCATATTTCTTAGATAATGATTTAATTATCTCAAAAATGTAAAAAATATATAAATATCATATATATTCATTATATAATTATTTATAATAAGTTATTGAAGATTTAAAGAAGAAATGAGATACACTATTCATGGAGACGGTTGGTTGTATGTACGTATTACCGTTGTTTCCTTTTTATTTTCAATTTGAATGAATGAAAGTCAATGAAATAAATTTTTATATATATATTATCATTAAATCTCAATTATTATGTTATACATATCATATAAGTTTACTAATCACATCCTTAATACATTCCATGTGAAGTATGAACGAATCATATCTCTTTGATGAGGCGGCAGTCCACACGTCCACAACGAAGTTATCGTATTCCCAAAAAAATTAATGTAGTAAGTAATGTGTTATAAAATAATTAAATAATTATTACGACAAAATAAATATTATATATATCATATAAACACGCAAATCCCATCAATAATTCCAACCTTAAGAGTTGGTAATGATGAATGAAGTACATTAGTTCGTGAGGTGGTACTCTACCGTACAAATGAATGATGATATTATATACCATTTTATAGATGTGTTTGTTATTGTAGGTCATGAAATTAGAGTAAAAACATATCATTATATTAAGGATACTTAATATGTTACATAAAAATTGAATTATAAGTATTGATTGGGTGGAGAGGGAAATAAAAAAAGTGTTTGTTAAAGGATGTTACCTCTTCTTTGGGTAATGACTTTTGGTTTTTACAAAATAACTAAATAGGTTTTAATTCCTACTAAATTGAGGATTATATAAATAAGGGAGGGATGTTAATATATTATTTTTATTAGGGTTTTTATGATCCATAAGTCCTGATAGTTATGAAGAAGGGAGGGATGTTAATATATTATTTTTATTAGGGTTTTTATGATCCATAAGTCCTGATAGTTATGAAGAAGGGAGGGTGACTTCCTTTTTAATAGTGGATGAGGAGTGGCATTCTTGTAAATATAAAACGATAAATACATTAGAGAGGTATCCCTTACATCATGTGTTTTAAATAATGGTAAAGTTTCTTGAAAATGGAGGATATGGTAGAAATATTTCAATCCAATAGGTTTTGGACTTCTTTATAGGTTTTTTCCTTTAAGTTAAATTTTAATGAATAAGTAAACTAATTTTTTACCCCAATCCCTTTAATAAATTTAAATTATATTCACTAATATTTTTGTTTAAATATTCGGTTGGACTTTTTTGAATTTATAAATTATACTGAGTCTAATTATTTAATCCATTATTCCAAATTATAATCACAATAGAAGTATAAATTAATTTAAAATTAACCCTACATACAAGATGAGACGATAACTTTTTAAATTGAAAATGTTAAGTCTGAAATGCTTCTATATCCAATGCAAGGTGAAATTGGTTAAAATTAATTACAATGTATTTAATTGTGTATAATTTATCTAAGTATATAAACATACTATAAAAAAATTAATTTAACTATATAAATAAATTAGATGAAAACCAGTTTTCAATTACAATTAAGTGTTTTTCACCATTCATAAAAAATGGCGCTTCCCTAAAAAATAACAATAATTCAAAAAAAGTAAATTTTGATATCCCTATTGATAAAATTATTTTTATTTTTTCAAATATAAATTATAAAAGTGTGATAAATGTGATTTAAAATGGGTTCTCCATTAAAAAGTAGTAAATTTAACTTTTTCAAAGAATGAATATTTTTATTCATAAAATTGATTTATTCTTATCTTATTTGTAGGAATCCTATTGGATGAGTTTAAAAAAATATTGAATATAATATATATATATATATATATATATTTTATTTAAAACATTCATAAATAGTGGGTTTTTATTTTATTTATATAATATGGTGTTTGAACATTGACAAATATTATTCTTAGAAAAGTAATTTCTTAATTTTCAAATACTTCTAACTCTTATTTAGAGCTAATTAAAAACCAAAGTATTGGTTTTACATACATTTTTAAAATCATATCATCATAATTTAGTTATTATTATTTATAATTTACATTCCAAATTCTTGGTGGAAACTAGAATAATATTTTAATCACAATATTAATAATAAATTATAGTTTGGTACTATGTCATCTTACTTATAACACAAGTTATCAAAAGATCATAGAATTGTGTGTAACACAACACAAACATAGTGTTTCATACAGAAAAATCATAACATTGTGATTTTTATAACGCATTCCAAATGTAGTGATTTCTTATAAAAAAGATATATTATGTGTTCTTTGAAATGAAAAATATAAAAAAGAATAAATTAATTTCAAAAAATAATATTTCACTAAATATCAGGTTTTTTAACTAGGTGATCCTCCCAACTACAGCTAAAAACCAACATGCTACCCCAAAGCATGTTCCATAGAAGATGAGTTGTTCACATTACCTAGCCATCTGACTAAGTTAAAGAAGTTTTCACAACAACAACTAAGACCCCAAAGGCTTCCCACATCCTCTCCTTAATCATGATGTGAAGAATTTTTCATGGTCTACACCGATATTCAAGGGAATTACATGAAGTAAGACTACCTCTATCACACACAAGAATAAAAAAATCTCCCGAAATATCTACACCCCTTTTTGCAACATGACTGGTTTCACCACCCATTTTGAGGGAAGGATAAAATGCACTCCACCATTGTAAAATTGATATGGAACATATCTAGCGGATATATAGTATCAAAAAATGTTAGGTCCACATGGCTGAATACCCTGAGAGGGGGGGTGAATCAGGGTATAACTAATTTAAAATTAACGCTCGTTCTGATCATGTTTCGTTGTTAAGAAAAACACTCTTCTCTCTATTTCATGTTGCACAAAGTAAATAGAAAGTAAAGCATGCACAGGACACATCAATTTTACTTGGTTCACCGCAAAGGGCTACGTCCAAGGAGCATACGCCGACAAGTTGCTGGTCGTACAAATTCCACTAAACTTGACTAGCTGTGGATTAAAATGTTCGGGAAAGATCACTTCTATGCCCAGGCTCACTGCCTTTACAATGTTTGGGGTCATCTCACTGCTTCCCCAAGGGTCACTCCCTGTTTCTCTCTCTCTGGCTCACTGCCGGTGGAGAGGATCAACATCTTTCTCTTCCTTTGGTCACTACTCTTGGAAGGAATCCACTCAGAGTTTATAGACCTGTAGGTCTCCTCATTTTCATGAAGGAATGCATCTTACTCTATAATTAGATGCTCTGTTGAAGCCCAATTTTCACCCGTAGATGAATATCTCTTTGCACTGAAGGAATCGGGAAAACTTCCAGCTTCCACGCAGCCCGAAAATCACTACTGTAACTAAACCTTACTTGGCGCGCAAGTCAATCTCGACACGCAAGTATCAGCGCGCAAGTCACAACTCGTGCGCAAGTCTACCTCAGACACTTGCGCGACACAACCTTCTTCAACCCAAAACCTGTGTGACTCACCTCCTTTTACGCCCAAACAAATGTTGGCGCGCAACTACCAACCGGCACGCAACTTATCACACCGGCGCACAACTTCACTTGCGCGACCCACACACCACCTACGCGACCACCACACCTACGTGACGAGAGCTCTGATTTCTCAAATTGTTGAACTACAGTGAAGAATGAAGAGGGGTGGTCCAGTATTTGTGGGAAAATTGACCACCCTACACGACGGCACGCAAGTCACCTGTGCGACCCAGTCTCAGCGAGCAAGTCTTCTGTCCTTTTAGACACTTTCCTAAACAACTCCCAAACTTGCGCGAACCTATTTCCTTAGCCATATTTTGATCTGATGATCTTGTAAAACATATGGAGTTCAAGTTTCCTATACTCCAAGTCCTCTTCGCGCAAGTCCCTTTGTCAAAAACACTTTTCTTCATTTGCCGATTTTCAGGCCCAAAAATTTGGCAAACACTGGAAAATGACGCCACCTTGTATCTATTCTTTTGTACCGCCTCCAGAATATCCATTCCTTTTGTCTAAGTTCTTGAATCAAACATTGATCGTTGACCTCAGCTCTTGAACTCGACAATCCATCATGAAATCCTCTTTTTCACCAAATTTGTATGTCATTGTTTTTCTTTTTCAACAATCACCACTCAGATGTCCACTTTGTCAACAAACTCAATCACCTCAAAAATGCTTCAATGATGCCTTGAGGGATTTTTGCCCAACAATCTCCCCCTTCGGGTTTGTTGAAAACTCTTTTATGGAAAGATACATCTTTACTTCTACAGCCACCATTCTCCTTTTGCGATTCTGATAGCGATCAAGGATTTACTCAACACATACTCTAAGCCCACATGAGCAATGCTCAGAGAAACAAGAGTAAATGAAAAGTTCATCAATGGATCACTTCATCTCTGACATCCACTATTGACACCAAAATGATACTAATTTGTAAAAAACTGATACCAATTGTTGAAGGACTTGTTGGAAGACCAATTTTGGTTGGAAATATTTTTAACACATTCCAACACTACTCTTCTGCTTTTATCACGATCTACAGTTGTCGTGATATCTATTTTTTGATTGATCACTTCTAGCATCGTCAGATTTAATACGCTCCCCCTTTCTGTTCACAGCTTCATCCCATGTCAGCTTCAAAACCTCTTTAGCCCAATTTCCTGTGTTGTCCAAACTAAGCTCTGGCTAAGCACGTTCAACTAGCTTCAACTCCCCCTATCTGGCTGCTCCACTTTTCAGCTTCTCCCCATATCATTCATGATTTATCAAATCTCCACATTGTCTCCCCCTTGAACAATCACTAGTTTCTCCCCCTTTGTCAATGAACCCAAAGGACAGTCCTTTGCAGTCTGTAATAGAGTAGAGAACACATATCAGCACATTATGGAAAAACACATCATACCTCGGGGAGAGGGGGGCAGTTCCACATCCACACTATTTCAAGTTCGGGGAATCGACTAAACTCCCAGAGCCAGTCGATGTCTCTCAAAAGCAACCTTCGGAAAGGCCTTTGTCAGGATGTCTGCAACCTGTAGCTCTGTAGGCACATACTCCAACTTCACGATTCCCTGCTCAACCTTCTCCTTGATAAAATGATAATTAATCTCAATGAGCTTTGTCCTTGAATGATGGACGGGATTTTTTCTAAGACTTATAGAACTTGAGTTGTCGCACTGGATTCCGATCGGAGACTTCACTTCAACTCCCATATCTTCAAGATACTTCTTCATCCATAATAACTGTGTGCATGCTTGAGTGGTCGCAATATACTCAGCTTTTGTGGTGCTCAATGAAATGAAATCTTGCTTCTTGCTTAGCCAAGAAATACGCAATCCACCAAGATAGAATTCACCACCTGACGTTGATTTTCTATCATCTGCTGAACTGGCCCAGTCTGTATCTGTATATCCCAATAACTCTGTTTAATATTTGTTAGTATATGTCAAGCTGAAATCCATTGTGCCCTGGATATACCTAATTATTCTTTTCACTGCAAGAATGTGGCTTTCCTTGGGATTACTTTGATATCTTGCTGCTTGGCATGTGGCGAAAACAATATCAGTCCTTGTTGCGGTAAAGTACAACAGACTTATAATGATTTTCCTGTATTCTGTGATATTAATTGCCTTGACATCCTCATCTTTTGATAATTTTATCCGAGTAGCAACCGGATTCTTTATCTCCTTGAAATTTTCCATTCCAAACCTTCTTAGGACCTCCTTGGAATATTTAGATTGAGAAATGAATGTTCAATTCCTTCCTTGTGTCACCTCTAGAACAAGGAAAAACTTTAGCTCTCCAAACATTGACATTTCAAACTCATTTTTCATGAATTTGGAAAACTGTCTGCACTAAGCTTCATCTGATCCACCAAATATTATGTCATCGACATAAACCAACACCATCATCCTTTGATTACTTTCATTACTGAAATAGATATTGTAATAAACTCCTCCATGCTGAAAACCAAGCTTCTTCAAGTACTAATCAAGCCTTGAGTACCATGCTCTTGGTGCTTATTTTAGCCCATACAATGCCTTCTTCAGCCTGCAAACTTTGTTCTCAACCTCATGAATGAGAAAAATATCTAGCTGCTCAATGTACACATCTTCTTCTAGAACCCCATTCAAGAATGCGGATTTGACATCCATCTTGAACACTTTGATCTTTCTTTGCACTGCTATGGCCAAAAATAATCTGATTGTCTCCAGCCTTGAAACCGGATCAAATGTCTCATCTACATCTTTTCCCTCGATCTGGGAGTACCCCTTGCACACTAGTCGTGCTTTGTTCCGAATCACTGTGCCATATTCATTCATCTTGTTGCGATAGACCGATTTAGTCCCGATGACATTCTTATCTACTGGCCTCGAAACAATCTCCCATGTTTGGTTCTTCAAAATCTGATCAAGCTCTTCATTCATAGCCTGAACCCATTTTTCATCTTCAGCTGCATCGGAAAAACATTTCGGCTCCACCTAAGACAAAAATGATGTTTTCTGTAATGATTTCATTCTTCGAGTCTGAACTGGAGCTATCTGATCACCAATGACATTCTGCCTATCAATTTCAACTCGACTCTTTGTCTTCCTTGCAGACACAGACTTTACACTTTCTTGTTCATCATCAGTATCTTCTTTTGAGTCAGCCTCTGCCACTTCTACTCCCCTTGTTTCGCTTACCTCATCATTACTTTCATCCAAAAAGTGTTCACTAGGTCATTGAGCATTCTGTTCATTTTCGACTATAGTGATATCATTTCTCTCAACAATTTTTTCCAGCCTTTTGTTGAAGCATTTATATGCTTTACTTTTCCCTGAGTAGCCAAGGAATATCCCTTTATCTCCTCGTGCCTCAAACTTCCTGTGATTTTCTTTGTTGAGAATGAAACACTTACTTCCAAAGATTCGAAAGTATTTCAACGTTGGATTCTTTCCGTACCACAGTTCATACGGAGTCTTCCCTTTCTTCGAACACAACAGAGACCTGTTCGAAACATAAACCAATGTCAAAACAGCTTCCTTCCAAAATTTCTCTCGTAGTTCTTTATCAATAAGCATTGTTCTGGCCATGTTGTTGATGCTCCTATTTCTCCTTTCAACCAATACATTATGTTGGGGAGTTCTCACTGATGAAACTTGATGCCTTATCTCATGTTTCTAGAGATAGTTTTCAACTTGACTGTTAGTGAATTATGTACCGTTATCAGTACGAATCTTCAGAATTTTCTGCCCAAGCATATTTTCTGACTCCCTCCTATACTGCTTTATGAAACTGAACACCTCTGTCTTATGGGTAATGATGAATACCCAGGCCATTCTAATATAATCATCAATGAAAAGAACATAGTACCTTTGCCCATTTATAGCTCGTGGGGAGATAGGTCCACATACATCACCCTGCACCAATTCAAGAACTCCAGTTTTTTTTATTCCTTTGGCCTGTATGTCTTTTTGATGATCTTCCCTTGTTGACAAGCATCAAAAGTATGAGTGAGATCACGTGATAGTTTGGGAAGGTCTCAAGAAGCATCACACTTTACCAGATCTTCCATGGATGGTTGACATAGATGACTAAGTCGCTTATGCCACAACTGGTTTTTTTCTTCTCTGGATAAAAAGCACGAATCTTCTTCCCCACCTACCAGGTAAAGATTTCCCTTTGACCTTTTTCCCTGCAGAACAACTGCTCCATATTTTCCTTTCACAACACACATCTTCTTGGTAAATCGTATAGAGTGCCAAGAGTCACATAGTTGACTAACACTGAGTAAGTTATGACAAAGACCCTCTACTACCAAGACATCAGCACGTCTCATCTCTTTGCTCCCAAACTTGGATTTTCCTAAGCCAATAATATTCAAGCCTTTATCATTTCCAAATTTGGCAACTCCTTCTTTTTCATATTTGATGCATGTAACAAGATCTTTATTACCCATCATGTGGGATGTGCAACCACTATCAAGGATCCACACACCAGATCGATCTGATGCTTTAAGGGCAATCTCCGCCACAACGGCCTTCTGATTTTTCTTTTTCTTTGTCCATACTTTTTCTTTCACACTCATCATGGATTGAGACTTTTGTTCTTTCTTAGAGTAAGATGGTCCAGCCTCATCTTGCAAAGCCTCAAATATATTATGCATTTTTAACTCACCTTTCGGTTTATTGACCTACTTCTTGCGAACGTTTTGATTCTGCTTTGGCACATTTCCTTGAATGAAGTATAGTACCTAGCCATGTGCCCAAATCTTCCGCCCCAAAAACAGTGTCCTTCAAAATATGTTCTGGAAAACCGTTCTCTGTTTGGCTGCCATCTCTGTTCCTGTTCCCTTCTATATCTCTTGTCTATGGAACACACATACTATGAATGTTCCATTTTCCCACAGCAATAACACCTGATATCGGATACATTCCTTCGTGATACTTCAGCACAACAATTTTCCCTTTGGGATCTCTGAATATTCTGAATTTGTTTTGTCCCCAAATCAACCTTCAATTTCGGGACGGTTTCTTGCGGTCTGACTGCAATTATCACAGATTTTTGTTCCTGATTAAGCCCTAAAACGACCTTAACATTTGAGCTCAATTGCTGCTTCTTCCCTACTGAACTACTAGGCTCTTCTTTCATATTCTCTGTCTTCTGAATGGGATGATTTTATTATATCACATTGGGAATCAAGAGTTTTTCTTGATCCTTAATTTTTTGTCGCAGACTTACCACTTCTTCTTCAAGCTCTTTAATACGTCTAGCCAACTCCTTTCCTGTGTTAGTCAAACAATCAATTTCCTTCTATTGTTACTCAATTTTAAGCTTATACTCAACAATATTTTCTGAGCTCTCTGGTGTTGAGGATTTTAGTCTTTCAATTTCTTCTAATAGCTCAGAATTTTTTTCATCCTGTTGTTGCATATAGAGTTTGGAATCACAAACCACTTTATTGGCTTTCTTCGTTTTGTCTCTCCAAAAATCTATCTCCTCAAGAGCTACTTCCAATTCGGCTTCCATATCAACTCTCCCTTCAATTTATTCTTCTTCTTCAGCGTCATATTCATCCTTTCTTTGAGAACTAACAAAAATCGCCACCAAGGCATTTACCCCACGATCTCTGTAATTTTCTATTTCCTCAACCTCTCCATCCTCAGACTCCTCTGAACTTTCAAATTCTTGGGAAAGGAGATTCTTTTTCTAACATAAATTTCTCTTGAAATGCTTCTTCCCATTCACAAACGTTGAAGTCTTCTTCTTGGGAATTTCAACTACATCATCATCTTAATCGTTATCTTGAAATTTCTTGGGGCATCTTGCCGCAAGATGACCAAACTTTCCACATCAAAAGCATGCTAGTGGAAGTTTACCTTTAAACTTTTCTATTCCTCTTTGCAGATTTGAAGAAAGGAATGACATCACCTCATCTGTCTATTCTTCTTCATTAGAATCTTCAATGGTGAGTTTCTTTATGTCCTTGAATGCCACATCTTTGAATTTCCCCTTTTCCACTGTCTCGTTATCATCGTTTCTCATTTCATATGCAACAAGAGTGATGTGCAGGTTATCCAATGTCAGTTTTTTTGGGACCTTATCTTCCAAAACAGAAACTTTCAGATTGAACTGAGGTGGAAGTTTTCTCAATATGCGCTTCACAATTTTTATATCTTCGATAATTCCTCCAAGACCCTGCTTGTATTCTACCACAGTATTTACCCTGTCAAAGAATGCATCAACAGACTCATTCGGGTTCATTCTCAGATCTTCATACTTGTTCCACAACACTTGCAGCTTTGCCTCTCTCACCTTTGTATCCCCTTCATATATATTCAAAAGCTTTTCCCACATGGCATGTGAAGTTTTTCATGACATCACCTTCGTATAGATGGGATTAGAGAGGGATCCCCCTAAGGCATTGATTACTTTGGAATCGGCATCCAACTATTTGTGCTCAGATTCTAATAATGCACCACTAGTAATATCAGCTATGATACCATGCATAGCTGCTGAAAACACATCCATTCCCAAAGATTGAAAATAGTGTTGTATTCGATTCTTCCATATCTAAAAATTACATTCATCGAAGATTGGAATACCTCTATGATTAGTGACCTCCATTGATAGAAGACCTAATATCAACCTTTCCCTCTGATACCAATTGTTAGGTCCATAAGGCTGAATACCCTGAGAGGGGGGGTGAATCAGGTTATGACTAATTTGAAATTAACGCCCATTCTGATCTTGTTTCGCTGTTAAGAAAAACACTCTTCTCTCTCTTTCCTGTTGCACAAAGTAAACAGAAAGTAAAGCATGAACAGTACACATAAATTTTACTTGGTTCACCATAAAGGGCTATGTCAAAGGAGCATACGACGACAAGTTTCTGGTCGTACCAATTCCACTAAACTTTACTAGTTGTGGATTACAATGTTCGGGCTAGATCACTTCTATGCCCAGGATCACTACCTTTACAATGTCTGGGGTCAACTCACTGCTTCCCCAAGGGTCACTCCTTGTTTCTCTCTCTCTGGCTCACTGCCGGTGGAGAGGATCATCTTCTTTCTCTTCCATTGCTCACTTCTCTTGGAAGGAATCCACTCACAGTTTATAGACCTGTAGGTCTCCTCATTTGCATGAAGGAATGAATCTTCCTCTATAAGTAGATTCTCTGTTGAAGCCCAATTTTCACCCGTATGTGAATATCTCTTTGCACCGAAGGAATCAGGCAGACTTCCAGCTTCCACGCAGCCCGAAAATCACTACTGGAACTAAACCTTACTTGGTGCGCAAGTCAATCTCGGCGCGCAAATATCGGCGCGCAAGTCACAACTAGCGCGTAAGTCTACCTCATATACTAGCGCGACACAACCTTATTCAACTCAAAACCTGCACGACTCACCTCCTTTTAAGCCCAAACCATTGTTGGCGCACAACTATCAACCGGCGCGTAACTTATCACACCGGCGCACAACTTCACTTGTGCGACCCACACACCACCTGCGCGACCACCACACCTACGCGACGGGAGATCTGATTTCTCAAAGTGTTGATCTTCGGTGAAGAATGAAGAGGGGTGGTCCAGTATTTATAGGCAAATTGACCACCCTGCGCGACGGTTCTCAAGTCACCTACGCGACCCAGTCTCGGTGTTCAAGTCTTCTGTCCTTTAGACACTTGCACGACCACCTCCCAAACTTGCGCGAACCTATTTCCTTAGCCATATTCGGATCTTCTGATCTTGGAAAACATATGGCACGAAAGTTTCCTATACTCCAAGTCCTCGGCACTCAAGTCCCTTAGCCAAAAACACTTTTCTTCATTTGTTGATTTCCAGGCCCAAAAATTTGGCAGACACTGGAAAACGGCGCCACCTTGTATCTGTTCTTTTGTACCACCTCCAGAACATCCATTCCTTTTGTCGAAGTTCTTGAATAAAACATCGATCGTTGACCTCAGCTCTTGAACTCGACATTCCATCATGAAATCCTCTTTGTCAATAAATTTGTATGTCATTTTTTGGCTTTGCCAACAATCACCACTCAGATGTCCACTTTGTCAAAAAACACAATCACCTCAAAAATGATTCAATGATTCCTTGAGGGATTTTTTCCCAACAGAAAATATCCAATAGATTTTCCTAAGTTGTGTACCTCAGTCCTACTAAAGAAGATTAAGTGTAGAAACCATTGACATGAGGTAAAACCCACAATCCTCATTTATCTCATGCACTCTTCCATGGACACCCATCACATAAACATGTTATAAATGAAGAATATTATGAACTAATCCAGAAAGAATTTAGGATCCAAACCATAATTATAACAATTCAATTTAACATTCCATTTTATAATGGGTAACACTATGAACTCAAAACAACCATAGTATATTTGGGAATCCAATTCTGGTATATTCTGATCCATAACTGAAGATGTTCATAAATTTCCTTGAGGTCAACTCTGACAACCCATCCACCCCAATCCACCGGTTGAAGAATCCATTGATTCGATAGAGTGAGAACTCATTCCTATGTTAACTAGTTCAAGGGAAGCCAAACCACAACCAATATATGAAACTCATCTGCCTCCTGGTTGATCAACATGAGGCTACCCAGGTGAACAAACTAGATCATAAAAACTCATATTCTATATAATCTCAATTTAACCATTAGATTATGAAGATCAATAGGCATTGTTTAATATGTTGTCTCAATTATTGGGGTGATACATAGTGCACGTACATGAAAGAGACTAATTCTAAAAGAGAATTTAAACCCGACAAACCCCTATAAATGTATTCCTCATACTCCACAACATAAGGAAAACAAAAGATCATAGAATCCACTATTATAAATGTATTACTATCTAACTGATAAGGAGACATTTGTAACCTCCAACACATGAGATCATCATGATCCACCTTGGATCACTCCTTTTGATATAAATAAAACTTCTTCCCATATTCCAAAAACTTCACCATGCTCACTAGTAAAAACCATGTGAGAATGGATGTTACAAATCCATTCCATATTAAATTATACATCGTAGGGCCCCACTTCCACTGTGGAAAAATTATACTTGAGGTTCTCTCTCTATCTATAACTTTGACAAGAGTATGGCCTCACAATCTGTTTAAGTGTGTGATCATTGATTATCCATTAAGAATCCTCAAATACAATGACTGAGATTATAGGCACCACTATTATCACTATGTATCATACAATGGTCATAGTCAGGGATAAAAGGATTGAGACCCTATGTGAAAACCATAATTGGGGCAGTGAAAACACATGTCATATCGAAAACTATTCTTGAATGCTATATGAGTTTCTATATCCTAGAACTAACCCTTTTCCATCCCCCCTATTCACCATAAACATGTATTTCTATCGCAATATATTACAATAAACTTCCCAAAACAAAAAAAAATCAAAGTAACTCATATGCTACACCTTAACACTTTTCTCTTTGTTCAGCACTGACTCACCCATTCCATTTTGGATCACATCACAAGAATGCATCTTTGTGGGGGAATGTATTCATTTATCTTGTAAATATAAAGTTTTGTCAAGTGTTACCATGATATGGAACTACTGAAACACCATTTATTCATTAAAATACTCATAAATGGTGAAAATAGAGTGGCTCACACATGTGTCTAACAGGGCTAAAAAATAGAAATGACACAGAATGTGCCTCAAAACACTCATATAGTCTCTAGGTTAAGAGACTAGAAATATTTTGTCATTACATGTTTCATACCACCATATTCCTAAGATTAGGTTGTTCCTCTATATAGAGGGATTTGTGGTAAAAAAATCCATCCACCGACTATTTCTCAACCAACTCCTTTTACACGTTTAGAGTACTTCAAACTACTGAGGTCCATCCATGACCTCTTTCTAGGTGGTCCTTAAATTATTCCTCTGACTAAAGCATGATAAGTAGAAAATTATCATTTTATATTCCTTATTACATAACAATCATTTCAGTATATAAGCCACAGTGAACCGATATTTCCCTGAGTTCTCGAATGAAACCTTATGTTTTGTGAGTTGTGTCACATGCCTGTTTTTGAGAAGACCTTCTGAAACTTCATCTCAGGTGACCCATTCATTGGATTCAAATGATATGTTCTCTAAATATATACATAATCATCACACACCAATAGATACATCCATAGATCATTATGAAATGCTATATCCACTAAAACTACTTGGGGTTGATCTATGAACTAATCAACTAGTGAAATTTCAACCTATTGACTATCCAGATGAATAAATGTCTCATAATAAAGAACCTCCACGGATAAAATTTCACTCATTTTTTCATACACTCTACACGATTTAGTAACCTCACTAGTTGTCATAGTGGAAACATCCTCTAAATAAACATGACTTACCACAGTCAATGAGTATATCTGGTGAGATTACTCAAGAAGGAAATGTAAACTACAAATTATTCCTATATGATGTATGTGCCAAATTTTTTCCATGAAAACAAAACCTATGATTACTAAGTTAAAAATCAGGTTATCAATTTCCTAGTAAATGGATAGTTTGGTCACTACACCAAACCTATCATCCCTAGTCTGAGAGCCAAAATCAAAACACTTAACACTATTACCGTAAATCCCAAACAAATCACACTCCTAAAAAATCTGCAAACCCTGGTCCTAGGATAGAAACCTCTAAATTGATACTAATATATCATATCAATTCCTAATGTAACACCCAAAGCTTCCACAGAATGTTTCCCTTTGAGTAATGTAATACCTTTCATTGTACGCAACTTCGAGATTCTAACACACCGTGATCAATCAAAGTAGCCGTTATGAATAGTAATACACACTTTTTGAAATTTGATACATTTTATCTTTCAAAATGGACTTCATTATTGGATTCAGAATATTGAAATTATCCTAGGGTGAAATTTTGGTACTTTTTGGATACCTTTTATGAATAGTGAAAATTACTAAATTTTAAATAAAAACAACTTTTTTAATCAAAATAACTAATATTTATACATTATTAATTTGAGTGGTTTTAAAGTATATTTAGAATATATTTTCACCATTTAATACAATGTTGGTCATTGGGCATAATTTCACAATTAAACCGGACATAAACAAGTGTCAATCTTTTGATAGTTATTATATCTTAAAAACACGCTTTTTGTTTTGACAGCGGGAATTAATTTTAAATTAATTTCTGCCACTTATGTGTTTTGAATTTGAAAAAATGGATTACAAATTTGGAATCAGTATTTCCAAATTATGTAAATAGGTAACTTTTGTTTTTAGACATTTCGAATAATTACTTCGGTAAATATTTTATTTACCATGGTTAAAGGGTAAATCCGGTAAATAAAGGTAAACAAATAATATTATAATAATAATAAATTACCCTAAAATGTGTCCTAACCTTATTTTTAGATACATATCCAACCATTGGCATCTTTGGGTCGATTTTGGGACCCCATGGAGCCACTTGTAGGTGATAGGGACACTTTATATTAATTACGTTTAAGTAAATACAAAAATGACATAAGCTTATATCTTTTAGAAAAACAATTTTTACATAGGGTTATATATGTTATATTTTCGATTATAAATATTAATTATAAATATAAAAATATTTCCTACATAATTATATTTTATTTATAATTTTTAGACACTGTGAAAGTAAAAAATATATATGACACAATAATGATGCAGTATTTTCCTTATTAATGAAAGAATCAAATAATGGTATTATAAATGTTAAAATAAATATAATTTGAAAGTTTTGATGACATACACGAATTTTATTGGTTAATATGAAATTTTGGTATTGCTTAAATTAATTTGTTTCGAATTAATAAAGTTGTTAATACTTTCACGAAAATAAATTATTTATTAGTGTCAAAATTGACACAAAAGAATTTTTAAAAAAAATATTATATTATTAATTTATATTCTATTCCTAAAAATATAAGTTTTGGCCAAAGGACTTATATAATTATTTTTGTATCATTAATGGACCACTTGGAGGTCTCTTGGATGTATATAGTAAGTTTATTAACTATATATTATAAAAATACAATGTGACATGGTAAGTGTTAAACTAATTAACCAAGAGTTAAAACTAAAAGATAAGGTTAATATAATGACCCAAACCTGTATAAAATATATTGGTTGAAAGTATTTCAACCCATCCCCACCTTATACTTTGAATAATCCAATTTGGATCCATTATAAACTGAATATGATTTTATTATAAAATAATACTTTAAGTTTTTCCTAAAGAGCCCCTCACCCCTCTTATAAAAGGGAACTCCCCCTTCTCATTAATTCACACATTAAAAGCCATTTGGCTCGGCCACTACCTGCCCAAATATCCCCCCAACTTCTCTAAATTCATCCTAGAGCCCTTAGTTTGATCAGAAATCCAACCTAAGGAGCCCTTTTGATCAAATCAAAAGGAAGAACCCAAAGAAGAGGTAACGTCTTCACCACCCTCTTTAATGTTTCTTTCTTATTCAACTTCTTCTTTCTTTGTTATTTCAATTATAAAATAATAACTCCAATACCTTATATATATTGTGATGTTATTATAATTATGGAACAATCAAATTCATTATTTTATCCATCCCTTGAATGACATGTCACCATATGTGTGTATGTACGGCCTACCGTCTCCACGTTGTGGTGTAATTGTTATTCAATATAACATTATTTAGATGGGTATAATAATGATGTATAATTCATGTAAATAATAAATATAACATTATAATTATTCTTTCTATATGATATACCATCCAATTATATATTATTTTAATATCAAAAGAATGATATTGTCGCTCATGCGTACGTACTGATTACTGTCTCCACGAACGCGATGAGATACATTCCACATCGTATCCATTCAAGAATAAATTTTATTGGATGATTAAAAATAATATTTAAGGACTTAATATCATTCTGGATATGAGTATGATACAACCTATCCATAAAAAACACGGCTTATATAAAATAAAATGAGTAAGTTAACACCCAAAACGACGATAATACTAAGATTTTATTAAAAAAGTGATGTTAAAAGATCATATATGATATCATATTAATATATATGATTATTTTATAATCCAATAACAATTATTTCACCATTATACAGGAGTTAAACCTAACATCAACCAATGAAAAGTACAAGTTAAGGGTTTATTTCACAATCTCTTCATTATCTGAGGCTGTTTATACGTAATTATCTACTAGGACCTCTTTATCATCCACATCCATGTTTCTTAAAAATGTATTTCAAACAATTCTTACTATTTCACAGAATATGGGTTAAAGTAATTTATACCCTTTTTTGAATTTTTTAAGATGTTTATAAGGAATCGTTCCATTGTTTTCCAAACAAGGTCCTTTTTATCCTTTTCAGAAAAAATTAAGGTAATAATGTCTTTTTTTAACTTATATGGCGGTTGCGGCTATTTTCCGCCATTATAACATCGTCGAAGCTTCCCTTACAAGCTTATAAGAATATTTTCAAAATAAATATTTTCTTTATGTGACTCTTAAATTATTTCAAAATATAAAGAGATATGTCTCTAAAAAAGGTTTTGATTTCATCTATGTCAACATCCTTTGATGGATTTTAAGTTTATTTCAAGTTGATTTATTATAATACAAAAGTTCCATATTGTATTGAAGTTTTTGTGATATGTTTCACTATGAATGTGCTATTTTTATACCATTAATTTCTTATGGTTAAAGTATTGACATTTCATATTCTAGTTTTAATACGAATGTTTATGATATGTTTAAACCTTTTTATATGAGGAATGTATTGAACTTAGTAAGTGACGGGTGGAGCCCGTTATAGCTCCTCGATGCATCAGTAGGTCTCATGAGACAACTAGACGTCGAATTGGCAGAGGCCCTTTCCCAATTTGATTTAGGTTTTTGGCCGAGGCCTTATTCATTTTAGACATCTTGGCCGAGGCCTTGACAAAATGTTTCAGAATGTCTGGCATTATACATTCCCTCATTATTTAAATAATATTGATGGTTCATGTGGTCATTCGGCTATTAGAATGCCCATGATTATGTTTTATTATGAAATTATTTACTCATCTCATAATATTTCCATAAAATTATTCATGTTTATTATTGGTAAAGTCATGTGGTTTTCAATTATTTACCATGCTTAATATTTATGTCATTTTCTGCAGTATTACTTACCTTTACTGAGCATTTGATCTCACCCCTTTCTTATGTTTTATTTTCCCAGGATATGAAGAAGTTAGTTATGAGTGACCTGCAAGAATAATCTAGGAGGCTTGGATGCTTCTAATGAAATATATTATTGTAGTATTTCTCTTCAAGTTGTAAAGTGGATCATATGTATGAATCTTGTTTCCAATAATATTAAACTGATCGGTCTTTTGAGACACTATTTCCTTGTAATCATGCCAATGTTATGTAATAATGCACCGACTCTGGGTAACTGGGGTCGGGGCGTTACAGGTGGTATCAGAGGAAGTTTAGTACTACCCTTGGAAACTAGATTTAGATAAGCTCTGATTAGAGAACATATCCCTAAGATAGACTTTGAGGATTATTATAGAAGAACATCCTAGAATTTTGGTATTGTAGAGATTTTGTGATTTTTCCAAGCAATACATCCTTGTCTGGATACAAGCAAGTAGAGGCATCTCTTTCACAGATGTACCTAGAGGTAAAACCCAAAAATACCACTTTGAGCTTGACTCGAATGGGAATTGGTGCACGACAACGGGCCTTACTACACTCTTGGTTACGACACTCTCGTGGGATATGCTTAGGATAATTCTCATTTTCTTTACAAACCATTATGAAGAGTTGTGAGTATATACTTCTCAAAGAAAACATTTTTATGATTATGGATTATATCCATAAACTGTTGAATTTATGTTAAGTGTTTTAGAATTTTGGAATTATATATTTCAATTCATAAACTAATCTAGTTTAACCCATTGTTTAGAAATGGTGCCTAGTGGAAGGAATGGAAACAGTGTCAACGCACACACTCCATTTAGAGATTTCCCTCTTGCTCAAGATAATTATAGTGGAGCTAGTGATGAAACTGGTGCTGATCAGCTTGTCACCATACTAGGACAACTCACTCGTGTTATGAATAATAACCTTACCCGTATGGAGCACCCAGATCCACAGGGTGGAGGATCAATGTTAAATCTCTTCATGAGGCAACAACCACCGACATTAAATGGGTGTAAAAATACCATAGTAGCTGAGAAATAGATAAATTTCTTAGAGAAAATTTCCCATGCCATGGGGAGTAGTGTAATGGAAAAAATTGTCATGGTCGTTTATCGCCTCACTGGAGATGCTGATCAATGGTGGTCATTGATACAAAACACGAAGTAAGATGATGAAGTATCATATATGGAATGGAGGGAGTTCAAAGAGATGTTCTCAGAAAAATACTTTCCTCAAGACCATCGAGCAGATATGGAAAGGCAATTTCTGAGTCTCAGGCAGAAAGAGGATGATAATGTCGCAAATTATGAGGCTAACTTTACAAGGTTAGCGAGGCATGCTGCTGATTATATACGTAACCCAAGGAGTAAGATTTATCCTTTCTTTGATGGGTTAAAACCGTTTCTCCATCGAGAATTAGTCTCGCAAACCTTCTTATCATATGAAGATATTGTCTCGTGTGCTATCAAGATAGAAAATGAATTCTCTAAGACTTATGACATTAAATCAAATCAAGAGAAGAATAGATCTACTGAACACTCTGGGAAAGGAAATAAAGAAACAGGGAATAAGGGTAGAATTGAATTTCCACCCTGTGATAATTGTGGAAGGAAGCACCTTGGTGCCTGTCTAAAAGGAAAAGGAGTATGCTACAAATGTGGACAGAAAGGCCATCTAGGTGGTGATTGTAAAGGAAAGAAAGACGCTACCAATGTTAAATGCTAAAATTTCAGGGAGATGCAACATTATGAAAATGAATGTCCTAAGATTCAAGGAAACTTACCTCAGGAAAGGCCAAGGGATCAAGGCCAAGCTTATGCAATCACTACTACTGAGGTTGAAGCCCCGAAAGACGTGGTGGCAGGTAATTTAATGGTTTCCTCAAGTTTAGAAAATGCATTATTTGATTCTGGATCATCGAATTGTTTCATATCTTCCCAGTTTGATAAGAAAATTAGATATTTCCAATTTGATTTAACAAGGGAGTTGTCAGTTAAAACTCCTATGGAAAGTATCATTGCATCGAAGGTATTGAGAATCAGTCCCCATTAGAGCACATAAATGTTCTTTATTCATTGATCTCATCATCATACCTATGATTGAATTTGATATAATCCTCGGTATGGATTGGCTTTTGGACCATGATGCGAATATTTTTTGTAAGAAGAAGGAGGTTACGATTCTTGATGATGATGATAAGAAACACCTTATCTGTAGAGCATAATCGTCACCACCAAATTCTCATCTAGATCCACCCTCAGTAGCTCAACTAAATTCAATTATCAGGGAGGAAGATAATGAAATAACTGTGGGTGAGGAATGGAATGTTCAAATAGAGGATGTACCTATTGTGAGAGAATATGTTGATGTGTTTCTGGAAGATTTACCTGGACATCCTCCAGAACGATAAGTTGAGTTTTCCATTGATTTAATTCCTGGTTCAAGGCCCATATCGAAAACCCCTTATAGAATGTCCATTGTGGAATTAGTTGATCTAAAGAAACAACTATAGGAATTGAGTTTTAAGGGATTTATTCACCCTAGTGTTTCCCCATGGGGAGCCCCTCTCCTTTTTGTTAATAATAAATATGGATCTATGAGGTTGTGCATTGACTATAGGGAGATCAATGCTATAACAATAAACAAAAAATATCCCCTACCTCGCATTGATGATTTATTTGACAAACTGCATGGAGATCAATACTTTTCAAAGATTGACCTTCGATCTGGATATCATCAGTTGTGTGTGAAGAAGGAAGACATTATGAAGATAGAATTTCGAACCAGGTACGGGCATTACATGTTTACAGTAATGCCTTTTGGGCTGACTAATGCACCCTCTATATTCATGGATCTAATGAACAGAGTTTTCAAGAAATATCTTGATGAATTTGTCGTGGTATATATTGATGATATCTTGGTATACTTCAAAAGCTACAAGGATCATGAAAATCACTTTTTCATTATATTGAAGACTCTGAGAAGACATGAATTATATGGAATGTTTAGCAAGTGTGAATTTTGGCTTCATGAGATTTATTTTCTTTTCCATATTGTCTCTAAGGATGGAATCTCTTTTGATCCTTCTAAGACCAAAGGTAATCCAAGAATGGCCAACACCAACGAGTATAACCGAGGTATGCAATTTTATTGGTTTAGATGGTTATTATCGACGTTTCGTCCAGAACTTTCCCAGTCGGCTAACCCATTAACAAAGCTCACACGTAAAGGGGTAAAATTTTTCTGGACAAAAGAGTGTGATAAATGTTTTGAAGAACTGAAGAGAAGATTAGTCAATGCTCCTATATTGACTCTACCATCAGGGAATTATGGTTTTGTTATTTATAGTGATGTATCGAAGAAAGGTCTTGGTGGTGTCCTTATGCATAATGATAGAGTTATTGCCTATGCATCACGACATCTGAAAATTCATGAGCAAAACTATCCTAGTTAGGATCTTGAGTTACCTGCTGTAATATTTGCTTTGAAGATTTGGAGACATTATCTCTTTGGTGAAAAATGTGAGATTTGTACTGATCATAAGAGTTTGAAATATATTTTCTCACAGAAAGACCTCAACATGAGGCAAAGGAGATGTCTTGAACTTCTCAAGGATTATGATTGCATGATACACTACCACCCTAGGAAGAAAATAAGGTGGCAGATGCTTTAAGTAGAAAGGATCATGGAATTTTGAACAAGATGAGAGTAGAAAATGATCCTATATATATGGATCTAGTAAAGTTGGATATGGGAATCACCATGGAAGGTTAAACATCAATACTTTTTCAAATGGTTGACAAACCATCTTTATTAGAAAGGATAAAGAGTTCTCAGACCGGTGATGAAGAATTTCAAAAGAAGATTAAAGCTGTGAATGATGGGAGATTGAATGAATTTGTGTATGAAGATAGAATTTTGATGTTTGGGAAGAGACTTTGTGTTCCAAATATACCTGATCTAAAAAGGGAATTATTGGATGATGCTCATAGTTCCAATTTCTCTATACACCCTGGGAGCACCAAAATGTATAGAGATTTAAAGGAACATTTTTGAGGGGACAACATGAAGAGGGAGATTGCTGATTTTGTGTCAAGATGTATGGTTTGTAAACAAGTGAAAGCTAGAAGGCAACAGCCTGGAGGAGTCATGAAACCTCTTCCCATACCTGAGTGGAAATGGGAAAATATTACGATGGACTTCATCATGGGGATACCAAAGACTCATAGAAGGAATGATGCAATATGGGTCATTGTTGATCGCCTTACCAAGCCAAAACATTTTATCTCTATAAGAGAAGATCTACCACTTGAACGTCTAGAAAGACCATATATTAATGAAGTTGTGAGACTTCATGGAGTTCCCCTATCGATTGTCTCGAATCATGATCCCCGTTTTACATCAAGATTCTAGAAAAGTCTTCAGAAGGCCTTGGATACTGAACTTCATTTGAGCACTACTTACCACCCTCAAACAGATGGACAATCAGAACGGAATATTCAAACTATAGAAGACATGTTGAGATCATGCTCACTTGACTTTCAGGGTATGTGGTATCAATATTTACCTCTGGTGGAATTTTCTTATAACAATAGCTTCCATTCAAGTATTCATATGGAACCATATGAAGAGTTGCACGGAAAGGGATGTCACACACCAACCTGTTGGGATGATGTTGGTGAAAGAAAACTTTTTGGCCCGAAACTAGTGGATGAAACGATGTAAAAGGTAAAGGTAATCCAAAACCACATCAAACCAGCTCAAAGTAGGCAGAAGAGCTATGCCGATAATCGAAGGAAGGATTTTGAATTTCATGTAAAAGATCATGTTTTCTTGAAGGTATCTCCATGGAAGGGATTTATACGTTTCAATAAGAAAGGAAAATTGAGTCCCAGGTACATCGGACAATTCGAAATTCTAGAACAAATTGGGGTTGTATCTTACCGATTGGAAATGTCGCGAAGTCTCTCCAAAGTTCACGATGTGTTCCACGTATCACTGTTGAGAAAATACATGTCTGACCCAATGCATGTACTCACCTATGAGGAATTAGAACTGGAACCCTATCTATCTTATTGCGAAGAGCCCATCAGGATTCTTGATACGAGAGAACAAGTGCTGAGAAATTGGACGACTCGTCTGGTAAAAGTTTTATGGAGAAACCACAAGATGGAACAGGCAACGTGGGAACCCGAGGAACTCATGATGAAGAACCAACCGAGTATTTTTATACATAAATTTTCTAGAAATTTATAGGATGAAATTATTTGAATTAGGGAAGAATTTAACACCCCAAGCTTCCACGGTATGTTTCCCTTTGAGAAATGCAATAGCTTGCATTGTACGCAACTTCGAGATTTTAACACACCGCGATCAATCAAAGTAGCCGTTATGAATAGTGAAACCCACTTTTTGAAATTTTATACATTTTATCTTTCAAAATGGACTTCATTTTTGGATTCGGAATATCGAAATTATCCTAGGGTGAAATTGTGGTACTTTTTGGATAACTTTTACGAATAGGGAAAATTACTAAATTTTAATTAAAAAAACTTTTTTAATCAAAACAATTAATAGTGATACATTATTAATTTGAGTGGTTTTAAAGTATATTTATAAAATATTTTTACCATTTAATATAATGTTGGTCATTGGAAATAATTTCACAATTAAACCGGATATAAACAAGTGTCAGTCTTTTGATAGTTATTATATCTTAAAAACATTCTTTTTGTTTTGACAGTGGTAATTAATTTTAAATTAATTTCTGCCACTTCTGTGTTTTGAATTTGGAAAAATGGATTCCATATTTGGAATAATTATGTCCAAATTATGTAAATAGTTAACTTATATTTTTATACATTTTGAATAATTACTTCGGTAAATATTTTATTTACCACGGTTAAAGGGTAAATCTGGAAAATAAGGGTAAAATAATAATATTATAATGATAATAAATTACCCTTAAACGTGGCTCATCCTTATTGGTGGATACACATCCAACCATGGGCATCTTTGGGTTGATTTTGGGACCCCATGGAGCCACTTGTAGGTGATAGGGACACTTTATATTAATTAGGTTTAAGTAAATACAAAAATCACATAAGCTTATATCTTTCAGCAAAACAATTTTTACATAGGGTTATATATGTTATATTTTCGATTATAAATATTCATTATAAAGACAAAAATATTTCCTATATAATTATATTTTATTTATAATTTTTAGACATTCAAAAAGTAAAAATAAATATGACACAATAATGTTTAAGTATTTTCCTTATTAATGAAAGAACCAAATATTTCATATTATAAATGTTAAAATAAATATAATTTGAAATTTTTGATGACATGCACGAATTTTCGTGGTTAATATGACGTTTTAGGATTGCTTAAATGAATTTTGTTCGAATTAATAAAGTTTTTAAGACTTTAAAAAAAATAAATTGTTGAGTAGTGTCAAAATTGAAATAAATGAGTTTTTAAAACAAATATTATATTGTTAATTTATATTCTATTCCTAAAAATCTATGGTTAGTACAAAGGACTTATATAATTATTTTTGTATCATCAATGGACCACTTGGTTGTATCTTGGATATATATAGTAAGTTTATTAACTATATATTATAAAAATACAATGTGACATGGTAAGTGTTAAACTAATTAACCAATAGTTAAAACTAAAAGATAAGGTTGATATAATGACCCAAACCAGTCTAAAATCTATTGGTTGAACGTATTTAGACCCATAACCACCAAATACTTTGAATAATCCACTTTGGATCCATTATAAACCAAATATGAGTTTATTATAAAATAATACTTTAAGATTTTTCTAAAGAGCCCCTCACCCCTCTTATAAAAGGGCACTCCCCCTTCTCATTAATTCACACATTCAAAGCCATTTGGATCGGCCAAACCCCGACCAAATATCCTCCCAAATTCTCTCACTTCATCTTAGAGGCCTTAGTTTGATCAAAAAGCCAACCTAAGGAGCCCTTCTGATCAAATCAAAAGGAAGAACCCGAAGAAGAGGTAACGTCTTCACCACCCTCTTTAAAGTTCCTTTCTTCTTCATCTTCTTCTTTCTTTGTTATTTCCATTCTAAAATAATAAATTCAGTACCTTCTATATACTTTGATGTTATTATAATTATGTAACAAACAAATTCATTATTCTATCCATCCCTTGAATGACATGTCACCATACGTGCGTACGTACGGCCTACCGTCTCCACGTTGTGGTGTAATTGTTATTCAATATACCATTATTTAGATGGGTATAATAATGATGTATAATTAATTGTAATAATAAATATAACATGATAATGATTCTTTATATATGATATACCATCCAATTATATATTATTTTAATATCAAAAGAAGGATATTGTCGCTCGTGCGTACGTACGGATTACCGTCTCCACGAACGCGATGAGATTCATTCCCCATCGTATCCATTCAAGACTAGATTTTATTGGATGATTAAAAATAATATTTGAGGACTTAATATCATTCTGGATATGAGAATTATACAACCTATCCATAACAAACATGGCTTATATAAAAGAAAATGAGTAAGTTAAAACCCAAAATGACGATAATACTAAGATTTTATTAACAAAGCAATGTTAAAATATCATATATGATAACATATTAATATATATGATTATTGTATAATCCAATAACAATTATTTCACCATTATAAAAGAGGTTAACCTACCATAAACCAACGAAAAGTACAAGGTAAGGGTTTATTTCACAATCTCTTCATTATCCGAGGTTGTTTATACGTAATTATCTACTGGAACCTCTTTATCATCCACATCCATGTTTCTTAAAAATGTATTTCAAAACATTCTTAATATTTTAAAAAATATGGGTTAAAGTCATTTATACCCTTGTTTTACTTTTTATAAGAAGTTTATAAAGGAATATTTTCGTCATTTTTCAAACAAGGTCCGATTTAACCTTTTTGGCAAAATTAAGGTAAGAATGTCTTTTTTTCACTTATACGGCGGGTGCGGCTATTTTCTGCCCTTATAACATCGTCAAAGATTCCCTTACAAGCTTATAAAAATATTTTCAAAATAAATATTTTATTTATGTGACTCTTAAATTATTTCAAAATATAAATATATATGTCTCTAAAAAAAGGTTTTGATTTCATTTATGTCAACATCCTTTGATGGATTTCAAGTTTATATGAAGTTGATTTATTATGACACAAAACTTCCATATTCTATTGATGTTTTTGTGATATTTTTTACTGAGGATGTGATATTTTTATACCATTCATTTCTTATGGTTAAATTATTGACATTTTGTATGCTAGTTTTAATATGAATGTTTATGATATGTTTAAACCTTTTCATATGAGGAATGTATTGGACTTAGTAAGTGATGGGTGGAGCCCGCTATAGCTCCTCGATGCATCGGTAGGTCTCATGAGACAACTAGATGTGGAATTTGCCGAGGCCCTTTATCAATTTGATTTATGGTTTTGGCTGAGGCCTTAATCATTTTAGACATCTTGGCCGAGGCCTTGAAAAAATGTTTCAGAATGTCTGGCATTATACATTCCCTCAATATGGAAACAATATTGATCGTTCATGTGGTCATTCGACTAGTAGAATACCCGTGATTATGTTTTATTATGGCATTATTTACTCAGTTCATAATCTTTCCATAATAGTATCCATGTTTATTATTGGTAAAGGCATGTAGTTTTCAATTATTTACTATGCTTAATATTTATATCATTTTCTTCTATATTACTTACCCTTACTGAGTGTTTGAGCTCACCCCTTTCTTATGTTTCATTTTCCTAGGATATGAAGAAGTTAGTTATGAGTGACCTACAGGCATAATCTAGGAGGCTTGGATGCTTTTAATGAAATATATTATTATTTTATTTCTCTTCAAGTTGTAAATTAGATCATATGTATGAATCTTGTTTCCAATAATACTAACCTGATCGGTCTTTCGAGACATGATTTCCTTTAATCATGCCAATGTTATGTAATAATTCACCGACTCTGGGTAACTGGGGTCGGGGCGTTACACCTAATGAGGACCACATTATCGATAATGAGCCGAGTGTGACTACCCAATCTAACCTCTAAAAGGGTAGGGGTGAAAAAACTAGCCATGAGTGGGCATATCACACATATGGGGGGAATTATCATAAAGTAGTTATATTACCACACATATCTCCATTACAATTAAATTATAAAGTGTAAAAAATAAATTATACCAATTATTCATTCATAGCATATCATCTACATCAAATTATGAAAAAAAGTTTTGGAAAGTAATAAAAGGGTCCACAACAAGCCCACCAAAACGTGGAAGATAAATTCTATCCTTCGTAGAAAGAGAGTTCTAATATCAAATCAAACACCATTATACAACTCAATCTCTCTATACCAATCTATTCTTAACCTTCTCATCACCCCCCCCCCCATGGACTTTGTAAATGATATTTCAACTTTATAAGACCCCAAATGTGTGGACAAGGCCCATTAAAGGGTGAGTATAACAATACCAAGTAGGAAACATTGAAAACCCTAAATAGAAAGCAACAAGATTAGTCAGATCATCAATATATTGGTTTATTATACAAGATATGAAACATAATGATAAATATAATAATCCTAGATATACTCATAGTCTCCAAGCCTCTTGAGGCCCTAAACTCAGTGCATTCAATGAGATTCTACTCATGGCTCAAATGTAACACCCGTCTAAGTGATCTCACCACACAAGCCCCTCTATCACTAATGTCACTCAAATGAGATATACCAATCATTTTATATCACTAATATAATTGAACAACCAATACATACCTGATGGAATGAATATGGGAGAAAGCATTCTTAGTGTAACAGCCCGAGATTTTATGAAAAAATATTCTTTTTAATTTTATTAATGTCTTGTGTTGTACGCTACACCAAAAGGAGCTTGCACAACACACATCCTTGACTTGCCTTGCATTACACGCAATCACGACCTTCCTCGATATCGTGTGTAGTACGCAATACCGAGTTTCACTAAACAACGATATGCTATTAAAATATTATTATAACTAGCCGTTATGAATAGTAACAACCACCTTTTAAAATTTTAGAAATTTTAGCTCTGAAAATGGACTTCATTATTGGATTCGGAGTATCGAATTTAGCCTAAGGTGAAATTTTGGTACCTTTCGGATAACTTTCATATTCTGATGAATAGTGAAAATTACTAAATTATAATTAAAAAAAACTTTTTTAATCAAAATAATTAATAGTGATAAATTATTAATTTGAGTGGTTTTAAAGTATATTTAGAATATATTTTTACAATTTAATACAATGTTGGTCATTGGATGTAATTTCACATTTAAACCAGACATAAACAAGTGTCAATCTTTTGATAGATATTGTTTCTTAAAAACACGCTATTTGTTTTAACAGGGGGATTTAATTATAAAATTAATTAATGCAACTTATATGTTATGAATTTGGTAAAATAGACTTCATTTTTGAATTCGGAATATGAAATATAGCTTAGGATGAAATTTTGGCATTGTTCTGAAAAACATCAATTTTTGATGAATAGTGAAACTACTAAGTGGTAGTTAAAAAACTGAATTTTTCATAAAACATAATTTTACCACTTCTGTGAATGTAATTACAAAAATCCAAGAGACACGGTTGATGTCAGTAAGTAAAATTTGGTTCAATGAGATGAAAATAATTTCTGGTGAATAGTAACTTGTTACTTTTATTTACCACGGTTAAGGGTAATTAAGGGTAAGAATGATATTAATATTACCCTAACACATGTCCTAATTCTATTGGATAAGTTTAATTCGACCAAAAACAAACTTAGGAATAAAATATGACCATTTAGGACCACTTGTATTAGATTAGGACATTTATTATTATTTAATTCAAAGAAGAGTTAAAGGAGATAAAATCGAAGTATATTTACTAAAAAAAATTTAATATAGGGTTGTAAATAAGATAAATTCGATTGTAAATATTCATTAGAAAGATAAAACTATTTCCTACATGATGGTATTTTATTTGTAATTTTTTAGACATCAAATAATTTAATTTATTTATGACACAAAGATGATGCAGTAATTATCTTATAAATGAAATATTGACATAATTGATATTATAAATACCAAAATAAATGTAATTTAAGACTTTTTATGAATTCTACTAATTTTATAGGTTACTATGATATATTAGTGTTTATTTAATCAACTTGGTTCGAACATATAATTCTATTATGACTTTCAAAAAAATCATATATCAAATAGTGTCAAAATTGACACAAAATAGTTTTTAAATCAAATATTATATTATTAATTGTTATTTTATTCCTAAAATTATAAGGTTCGGCCAAATGACTTAGATAAGGATATATATATTAATATTAAACAATTTGGGGTTCCTTTGGAATGTTATAGTAAGTGTATTAACCATATAGTGAAAGAAAACAAAAATACACGGTAAAAGTTAAATTATTTAACTTACAGTTAAATCTAATTGATAAGGTTAAAATAATACCCTAAACTTGTCTAAATCCTAGTGGTTGATAGGATTTCGACCCATCCCCACTTTAGCTTCGAAATAAGACCCTTTGGAACCATTATAAACCGATTTTGACTTTAATATAAAATAATATTTTGAGATATTCCTAAGGTGCCCTCTCCTCCCTTATAAAAGGGCACCTCCTCCCCCTCCTCCTCACACCAATTTGAGCACTCAAGCTCGGCCAACCCCTGCCAGTCTCTCCTCTCTACTTCCCTATAATAATCCAAGAGGTCCTGGTCTTCTTCAAAGACCAATCTTAGTTCCCTAAGTGGAGGATTCAAAGAGGTGTTCCAAAGAAGAGGAGCTTCGGACACGTACAAAGCAAATCGGACCTAAGGTAAGGGAAATATCACAATCTCATTTTTATCCGAGATTGCTAATTAGTAAGTATTTACTAGGGTGTATTTTATCATCCACATCCATGTTTCATAAATATGTAATATTATTTCCATCCACCTACAATTGTTTAAATACATTTTTACCCTTCGGTGAGTTTTTAGTAAAAGATATTAAAGGAATCTTTTGTCGTTTTTTCGTACGAGGTACTTTTTGACTTTTCCGACAAAAGTACGAAGAATGTTTTTTTTAACTTATACGGCATTAATGGATTTATAAAACATTATTTCCAAGAAGTTTCCTTTACAAGTATTCAAGTTTATTTTTAATCAACTTCTTTTAGTTTAAAATTGTATGACATGTTAAGAAAGGAAAAGTGTTTTTGAAGTAGAAAGGATATTTTCCTCAAGAATGGAGTTCAAGTATTTTATCAAAATTATTTTCCAACTAAGATAATAAAAGGGTTCTATTTTAATCCCTATTATTACATGGATTTGATTATGTTGTGATGGAAATATTTTTTTTTTCTTTATCTTATATGAATTGTTTTATGATGTCATGTTGTTTAAGAATCCCATTTTTATTACATGGGTTACGCTATGATGTATGGTTTATGATTATGTGGCACACATAAGAAAAGATTCATTATAAGATGGGTGGGACCTATATCTTCCTCCAATGCATTGGGTAAAGATTTTATATCTCATGAGATAGACATGGCTGGAACGGTAGGTTATACCGGTTCAGTGAAACAGGACTGGAACGAGGGTGAATCGGTTCAGAAAGGGACTTTGTCCACTAAGATAGTCTTGGCAATGAGTCATTAATAACAAGAAATGATTTTCCATGATTATGTGTGCATGACACAAAGTTTCAAGTTTTATGTTATGATTATGGGGATCTCATTTTCACTTATATGATTTATTCCATGTTAAGATATTATGATCTCTTTTGCAGGATATGATTTTCAAAAAGATATGATATGATTTTTTTTTCCTTTATTTTCCCTTGCTGAGCATTTGAGCCCACCCTTTTATGTTTTTTTCCCCAGGATATAAAGAAAGGTTTTAGGTGGAAAAAATGGAAGATCTTTATGGGAGATATTGAAGATCTTTCACCACGATTAGAAGATTACGTTCCGAGTTTCCAAAGACACTAAACTATTACGGTCCTTATGTGTGTGTTTTTGTTATGTACCAAGTATTCCGCAAAAGTAATGTAATGTCCATGTACGTCAAGCTTCGGGTCTCTACAGTTGGTATCAGAGGAAAGGTTTAGTCAACCTTTGGAAACTAGGATGCGATAACTTTAGTGAGATACCTAGAGATATTTCTAAGGTATGTCTAGGGATGTCCCTAAGGTTAAGTATACGTATAGGTTATAGTACTAGAATTACGCTAACGATCATAGAATTAAACCTAAGATGTTAGATATTGAAGGTACTCCCCCTTTATTATGTTGTTTTCCCTAGCATGATTTTTGCCTCTCACACTATTCTTTTTGGGTTTTAGACGATGGCTGGAACCTGAAGGAACCGTGTTGATCAATGCAATGGACAATGCAATGATTGTCCTCCTGAACAAACAAATGTTATGGTAGATGGAGTGCAAAATCTTATTGCTATACTTACACAAGCTATGAATTATTATGGACTTCCAAATGAGCAGAGAAGGGAACAATATTCTATTGAGTCCTTCATGAGGCAACGTCCACCTTCTTTCAGTGGCTCTTCTGATCCACTTGTTGCTGAACAATGGATCAGTACCACTGAAAAGATATTTTCAGTTCTTCAATGTTCTCAGAATGATAAAGTCATCTTAGCAGTATATCGTTTGGAAGGTGAAGCTGATCAATGGTGGAAAATTATCAAGAATACGAGGAAAATAGATGAAATTGAGTCCATGGAATGGGACGAGTTCAAGAACTTGTTTTTCAGTAAGTACTTCCCTCGTACTCTTCGAACAAAGATGGAAAAGGAGTTTCTTGAGCTGAAGCAGAAGGATGATGAATCTGTTGGTATATACGAAGCAAATTTTACAAGACTTGCAAGGTATGCATCTGGCATTATCATCCAACCTGAAAGTAAAGTTGATCGATTTTTAAGTGGCTTAAAACCAAGTCTTCGAAGGGAATTATCTATAAGAGACTTTAGTAGCTATGAAGAAATTGTGCGTTGTGCTATCAAGGTAGAAATGGAAGTTGGTGTTACATATCCATCTCATGGTTTTGACAAGAAACGAAAGATGGAGTTCAAGGAGAAATCTCAGAATAATGGTGAAAAGAAGATGAATGTTTCCTTATGCACAAAGTGTGGAAAGAAGCATGGTGGAGATTGTCTTAAAGGGACTAGAAAATGTTTTAATTGTGGAAAAGAAGGTCATCGATCAGCTGAGTGTCGAAGTAATGGAAAAAGGGTTTCTAATGATGTGAATAAAGAAAACACTACAGAGAACGCACCACCAACACTTCAATGCTTCAAGTGCAAGGAAATGGGGCATTATGCTAATAAATGCCCTAATCCAAGGGTTAGTGATGATCAACATGAGCAACCACTGAAGGCAGAGGACAAAGGGAAGTCACATGCGATCACTATTGGCGATGTTGAATATGACAACGATGTGGTGGAATGATTAAGTGTTTATGTAATGGGATTACAAAATAATATTGTATCATGGAGTATTAGAATATTTATGTATTGGTCTAATGTGGTATTCAAAGTGATTGAGATATTTTTGGAAATAAGATGATATGCGCATAATGAAGGGGAAAAGAGAAAACAAAATGTTTAACAGTATTCATGAGCTCGTGATTGATATAAGGACTAAGTGATATCATGTTTTGAGTATATAGAATTTTAAGGATTTTGGTATGTGGAATGTGTTAACTTTTAACTGCATTCATGTTTTCACTAAGGTATTCAAGAGAATATGCGATTAAGGACTTTGAATGTTTGGAATGTGACCAACAAAACATACCTTATGATATATGGGGATCGACGATGGTGTTAAATCTCTGTTAATAGTTTTCACTATATTATGAGAGTGGACTGTAGTATTATGGATAAGCCTAAACATTGGAATGGATTATGTTGGACATAAGTTAGTATTGTGTAAGGATAAAAGTTTTTTCGATATTATTGATGGGATGTTATAGTAATATACTTTTAGAAAAAGGACAACCTGCAGGACGGGCGACAGCCCATGGCGTCAGACAAGGCTGTGGGAATCGAACCCACAACCGAAGTGCGACTGGCCTTTATCACCTACCACTGGCCTACAGGAAGTCCCTGTTTAGTAGAAACTAGTTTTATTATATTAAGCGGTATGATATATGAAGTATAAGTCCATTTTAGGAACTATATATGATTAATCTCACTATAGATCGACTTATGTATATAATTTTTGCTAACCTTTTGTTTGAGACAGATGGAATGACCCGTCATTCTATCACATGATCTGCTAACACTTCACGAATAACAAATTCAACTTCTTTTATTTAAGAGATGAAGTGGAAATTGTTCAAGGCACGAACAACAGTGAGATTGTACCAAAATAAAGTAAGTATTTATTCTAAGCAAATTTTCAACATTAGGGAAATGATCTTGAAAACCAAAAATGTTGTCCTAGTGATCTTATACCTGATGAATCAGATGGTACCTTATATCATCACAAATCTATGGATTTGTGATTACTGGATTTTCCATAGCCATGTTCTCTACCACTCTCCATCAGAACATGATGGTTAGATTTCTCTTCCATATCCATATTTTCACCTATGTGGAAACCCAGTGATTAGTTTATTTGGGTAATCGTTACATTTCATACTTTAGTTTTTAAATCGAAGTTTTGGTATTCTATTTTACGATGTGGGTTTCTATAAAGGAAACTTTCGAATTGCAAACCATTTATAACCCCGACGAATTTCAAGGGCGAAATTCATTTTAAGGGGGGTAGAATGTAACAGCCCGAGATTTTATGAAAAATATTCTTTTTAATTTTATTAATGTCTTGTGTTGTAAGCTACACCAAAAGGAGCTTGCACAACACACATCCTTGACATGCCTTGCATTACACGCAATCGCGACCTTCCTCGATATCGTGTGTAGTACGCAATACCGAGTTTCACTAAACAACGATATGCTATTAAAATATTATTATAACTAGCCGTTATGAATAGTAATAACCACCTTTTAAAATTTTAGAAATTTTAGCTCTGAAAATGGAATTCATTTTTGGATTCGGAATATCGAATTTAGCCTAAGGTGAAATTTTGGTACCTTTCGGATAACTTTCATATTCTGATGAATAGTGAAAATTACTAAATTATAATTAAAAACAACTTTTTTAATCAAAATAATTAATAGTGATAAATTATTAATTTGAGTGGTTTTAAAGTATATTTAGAATATATTTTTACAATTTAATACAATGTTGGTCATTGGATGTAATTTCACATTTAAACCAGACATAAACAAGTGTCAATCTTTTGATAGATATTGTTTCTTAAAAACAGGCTATTTGTTTTAACAGCGGGATTTAATTATAAAATTAATTAATGAAACTTCTATGTTATGAATTTGGTAAATTAGACTTCATTTTTGAATTCGTAATATGAAATATAGCTTAGGATGAGATTTTGTCATTGTTCTGAAAAACATCAATTTTTGATGAATAGTGAAACTACTAAGTGGTAGTTAAAAAACTGAATTTTTCATAAAACTTAATTTTACCGCTTCTGTGAATGTAATTTCAAAAATCCGAGAGACGCGGTTGATGTCAGTAAGTAAAATGTGGTTCAATGAGATGAAAATAATTTTTGGTGAATAGTAACTTTTTACTTTTATTTACCACGGTTAAAAGTAAATAGGGTAATTAAGGGTAAGAATGATATTAATATTACCCTAAAACATGTCCTAATTCTATTGGATAAGTTTAATTCGACCAAAAACAAACTTAGGAATAAAATATGACCATTTAGTCCCACTTGGATTAGATTAGGACATTTATTATTATTTAATTAAAAGAAGAGTTAAAAGAGATAAAATCAAAGTATATTTACTAAAAAATATTTAATATAGGGTTGTAAATAAGATAAATTCGATTGTAAATATTCATTAGAAAGTTAAAACGATTTCCTACATGATTGTAGTTTATTTATAATTTTTTAGACATCATATAATTTAATTTATTTATGACACAAAGATGATGCAGTAATTATCTTATTAATGAAATATTGACATAATTGATATTATAAATACCAAAATAAATGTAATTTAAGACTTTTTATGAATTCCACTAATTTTCTAGGTTACTATGATATATTAGTGTTTATTTAATCAACTTGGTTCGAACATATAGTTCTGTTATGACTTTCACAAAAATCATATATCAAATAGTGTCAAAATTGACACAAAATAGTTTTTAAATCAAATATTATATTATTAATTGTTATTTTATTCCTAAAAATCTAAGGTTCGGCCAAATGACTTAGATAAGGATATATATATTAATATTAAACAATTTGGGGTTCGTTTGTCATGTTATAGTAAGTGTATTAACCATATAGCGAAAGAAAACAAAAAGACACGGTAAAAGTTAAATTATTTAACTTAGAGTTAAATCTAATTGATAAGGTTAAAATAATACCCTAAACTTGTCTAAATCCTATTGGTTGATAGGATTTCGACCCATCCCCACTTTAGCTTCGAAATAAGACCCTTTGGAACCATTATAAACCGATTTTGACTTTAATATAAAATAATATTTTGAGATATTCCTAAGGTGCCCTCTCCTCCCTTATAAAAGGGCACCTCCTCCCCCTCCTCCTCACACCAATTTGAGCACTCAAGCTCGGCCAACCCCTGCCAGTTTCTCCTCTCCACTTCCCTAGAATAATCCTAGAGGTCCTGGTCTTCTTCAAAGACCAATCTTAGTTCCCTAAGTGGAGGATTCAAAGAAGTGTTCCAAATAAGAGGAGCTTCGGACACGTACAAAGCAAATCGGACCTAAGGTAAGGGAAATATCACAATCTCATTTTTATCCGAGATTGTTTATTTGTAAGTATTTACTGGGGTGTATTTTATCATCCACATCCATGTTTCATAAATATGTAATATTATTTCCATCCACCTACAATTGTTTAAATCCATTTTTACCCTTCTGTGAGTTTTTAGTAAAAGATATTAAAGGAATCTTTTGTCGTTTTTCGTACGAGGTACTTTTTGACTTTTCCGACAAAAGTACGAAGAATGTTTTTTTAACTTATACGGCATGAATGGATTTCTAAAACATTATTTCCAAGAAGTTTCCTTTACAATTATTCAAGTTTATTTTTAATCAACTTCTTTTAGTTTAAAATTGTATGACATGTTAAGAAAGGAAAAGTGTTTTTGAAGTAGAAATGATATTTTCCTCAAGAATGGAGTTCAAGTATTTTATCAAAATTATTTTCCTTCTAAGATAATAAAAGGGTTCTGTTTTTATCCCTATTATTACATGGAATTGATTATGTTGTGATGGAAATATTTTTTTTTCTTTATCTTATATGAATTGTTTTATGATGTCATGTTGTTTAAGAATCCCATTTTTATTACACGGGTTACGCTATGATGTATGGTTTATGATTATGTGGCACATATAAGAAAGGATTCATTATAAGATGGGTGGGACCTATATCTACCTCCAATGAATTGGGTAAAGATTTTATATCTCATGAGATAAACATGGCTGGAACGGTAGGTTATACCGGTTCAGTGAAACAGGACTGGAACGAGGGTGACTCGGTTCAGAAAGGGACTTTGCCCACTAAGATAGTCTTGGAAATGAGTCATGACTAACAAGAAATGATTTTCCATGATTATGTGTGCATGCCACAAAGTTTCAAGTTTTATGTTATGATTATGGGGATCTCATTTTCACTTATATGATTTATTCCATGTTAAGATATTATGATCTCTTTTGCAGGATATGATTTTCAAAAAGATATGATATGATTTTTATTTACTTTATTTTCCATTGCTGAGCATTTGAGCTCACCCTTTTATGTTTTTTTTCCTAGGATATAAAGAAAGGTTTTAGGTGAAAAAATGGAAGATCTTTATGGGAGATATTGAAGATCTTTCACCACGATTAGAAGATTACGTTCTGAGTTTCCAAAGACACTAAACTATTATGATCCTTGTGTGTGTGTTTTTGTTATGTACCAAGTATTCCGCAAAAGTAATGTAATGACCATGTACGTCAAGATTCGGGTCTCTACACTTAGGGTCTCTCCATAAAGAATTACACAATGGAAACTGAGATGTCTCAACTGAGAAACATGATTGATTGAACAAGTATCTCATAACATATATCAGATAAAAATACGGTTGGCACCGAGTGATCATATGGGGGCACCTAGACCTACATGATTTAACCTCGTGGATAGGGGCTGATTGATGTGTATGTTTTGGGAACATTATTTCCAATAACTCTACCTTAGGTACATAAAGGAAATGAGAATTAATTCAGGCCCCTTGGAGTGTTTTATGCTCTAATCAACTAAGGGGTCTATATTCAGATGATCAGGAATATAGTTTATATTAAACAGTCATAGAATCATACTAAAAAATAAAACAAAAAGGCGTAACTCTCTCACACTATATAATAATGATGAAGATATTATGGGGTAAGGATCCTATGATGAGGATATGAGGTCACACTGAACCCTCTTAATAATAGACCAGGGAAATAAAATCAATTGATATTGGTGTAAGAAAGCTCGCAGAACCTAGCAAAAAAGCTTCACAAAGGATAAATAGGACTCCAAAATGTCCTTAATGGATTATGGGATTTATACCTAGGGATAAATGGTGTGTCTCACTAATTCTAACACTGCTCGGGTATCACAATCACACAAAATGAACATTTCAACAATACACAACATGTCGGCAAGGGTAAATTATGTGTAGATGATGATCGGGAACTCAGTATGATGCATATCCATTCTCATATATTCTAGCTAGTGTCCGTGTATATTTCATTACCATACATGTAGTGGTTTGGGATTGCACTTGGCGATAAATTCACACATTCCCATATACTATCTGAGTAAATAGCGTGTGGGCCCATATAGCCATGTAAGTATGTACTCCATATACTCACTAATCTGGAAAGCTAAGGGACACATGGAATCTGACACTAGTCACAAGGAAAGTGATAAATATCTCTATTTAGAAACCTTATCACCAAAAGTAGTGCACTACAAGATGTGTGCTCATCCAACTACATAATATGCAATTGGGAGTTTTACAGAAATTCCAGACAGTTCACATGTCATCATATGAGACCCCATATCCACCAAATCGTCCAAACAATGCACCCCAGGTCATGGATCTAGGGGTGACCAACACCCCCCCCCCCCCCCCACCCCCCACCCCCCCAACATCATTTTCCAAACTCTGGTCATATTTGTTGCCCGTGAAATGATCATCATTTCACCATTACACAATCACATTCCAAAAATAAAATATATGCATCCAATTTGATCTGGATTACTCTTTACAATCCAGTTTCATGATTTACTCCCTATTTTTCAAAGATGAACATGAAGAAATTAATTTTTTCTCCAAATATTGAAGGCACAGTGATCAGTTTATCAGTATTGATCAAATCATCAACAAAACAAATAGACAATAAACACATGTTGAATTGAGGATAAAACAAAAATTTAAAGATGAGTAATTTACCTCATCCATTTATAAGATTTTCAATGATCCATTTTGATTGGAAATATAAAATAATATCCAAATATAATATCAATAATCCCCCAAATCCTATAAAATCAGTGACATACCCAAAATATATTCGGTCTGTAGATCAATCTAGTAGATGATTAATCTGAATTCATTATAGGTTAATAAAATGAGGAAAAATATACATTAATATAATATCTTACCTCGATTTGGATGGATCAATGATGAATAACTTATTTTCATTGGTGTTTTTTGGTCAGATCCACAATCTAGGATGTCATTTTTGAGCATTACAGGGTCCAATTTGTGATCCATGATCTCAATGTCATCAAATGTTCCAACATTCTTTCCTTCCAATTATTAGGGTTATGAGTATAATCCTATAAATTGGATAGACAATCACACTTATAAAATATCCCAAGGTTGTTTCTCTGACACACAATGAAATAAAATAATTTATTTAATATTTTCCTTAGTGATAAACATTCACAAACACCCAATACCGATAATTATTACGATTCTCCACGGGTAAATCCCACATTTCAAAATAAATGGAAGTACCATAGTTCTAATATGAGAATCCGTTTATGACATATTCTACATTATCAAGGAAAATTGTGCATCTAGGATATTAATATATTTAATATTTTTATATTTTCAATTCTGGGCTCACTAAGGATCAGATTATCAGGACATCCTAATTTCTATCTCTTAAAATAGTCCTATGTTTATTAAAAAAATTTACATGGAAAATATTGATACATTACATTACCCATTAAGACTCTTGATCAAGTATTAATGGTATCCTATAACTTGATGCTTTGACCAAACGTCTCTCAAGTTCATAATGGGATCCATATATATCTCTTTTTGAAGTACATACTTGATCCATATCATGTACTTAACTCAAAATATATATAAATATAGCATTACCTTTTGTGTGATGAAAAACTTGTAGATTTCATGGATCATAGATATAATCTTCCATTGAAAAAAAACTACACATTTTGATAAATTTCCTTGGAGAAATAAAAAAATTATTGAATTTTATTCAGAACATGAGAATGTAAAAAAATATATATACCCTCATTTTTTGGTATCATAGTTTTTTAGTTTTTAGGATTGAATTAATTTTAGGTATGGTATAATTTTAAAATCTATGGTTTTATGATATATTTGACATTAGAACAATTTATTTTTTTCTTGTAGAAAATGATACACTCAACCCAAGTCAAAATGAAATGTAATTTTATATATAATTACAACCAAGCTATTAAGATGGAATAGTAAATAATAATAACTACAATTTCTTAAAAATAAGAATAAATGTTAATAAATTTTTAGTAATGTAATTATGTTATTCAAACACATGTTTTTATTCAAAAATATTTTTAATTGTTATTTTTGGAGAAAATAATAAAATTATTTTATTCCAATTTTATAAATAAATTTGAAAAAATGAAATTAGTTTTAAAAGTATCGTATCAAATTATCTTATGTTGAAATTTTGGGATTTTTCTAAAATTATTTATTTTTTAGTGAATATTGAAAAGGTAATATTTTTAAATACTATCATATATTTTCATTAAATCATTTTTTTCTAGTATCATTATATTTTAATATTATAATCTATTTAAATATGATCATTTTAATTTTTAATAATATGATTAATTCCATTGGGATCTTTAATTTTCATTATTGAGATATAAGTTATTTTTTTACTTAAAATCTCATTTTCTAAACATTATTTTTCATTGTGATTTATGAATTTATACTAAAATTCATCTCTATGACTTATATATATTTAATATTGGTATATTAATATAATATATTAAATAATGAGGTTCAAATTTGGTAAATATTTCATCTTTCGTTTTGGTCATTATGAAAAAAAACCATTGGAAATATTTTTCACCACTATAAGGGTAAAATGGGTAAAAACATGGTCAAACCCATTAAATAAGGTATCAAAATTAACCCAATATAATTAAAATATAGTACTTGTGCATGCAGTAGAAAAATAATGTAAATTATTTGTGAGAACATTAATATTAATATTGTTTATGAGAGTTATAGAGCCTGATGAATTTTATAAATTAATATAACTTATTAGGGTTGTTTTAATGGTTTATATATTACTTATATTTCTATCTTTATTTCACTAAGGTTAATGTTAATGAATATTTTCAAAAATGACATTGATGATATTTTATGAAAAATAATATTTAATTAAATTATGTAAAAATCATAAGAATCCTTATAGAGGAAAAGTAAGAATCAAAATGGTTTAACATGTCATCCATTTTCCATTAATGAGCTAATTGTTAGCTTATAAGTAGAATTTTGAACCCTTAAAATTAAAAAACAAAATTACCATAGTTAAGTTTAAAAGTAGTTAACTAAGGGGTTAATAAAATATAATCATTAATATGAAAAATAAACCATTTAAAATTGCATTGGATGATGACATTTATAACTTGTATTGTTTTTCCTCAAATTTAGGGCCATTTGGAAGCACTTTTCTTGAAAATTACATTATGAAATTTTATTCTGGTATAAAATTACAAGTGTCTCCTTTCCCCCACATATAAAATAACATCCCTCTTTTATCTTATTTGCACTAATATGGAACATATATCAAGACCAAAACCTTAAAAATACACATATAAACTTCCCCATAAATGAATTAGAGGTCATGGTATTCTTATGAGTCCATTGCGGGGGGTCCTTAATTAAGGATCTAAGGAGGCCTATCTAAGAAGAAGTAATTGTCTTACCCAAACTCTTTCAATTTATATCCACCTATACCATCAATAGAAATTTTATATTCATCATAAAAAACTACATCAATATCGAAAATCTAATGAAATATTATTATTATCTTAGAATAACAAATATCTTCCCTAAAATCCATCAAATGGTAAGTGAAATTATCACTCATGTGTGCATGTGGAATACCACCTACACAAAGTGATGATGTATATTTTCATTCACCCTTTTTTATGGACAGGTATTATAATGGTTTTAATGCTTATACCTTATGTTAATAATAAAACAATTATTCTAGAATTATAATATCATATATACATTATTACCTTCCAATCCCTTGTAAAAGGACAATGTCACCCATGTGTACCTGTGACTACAACCCCCACAAAGTGAGGTGATTTTTTTTTCTATTCCACTTTTCATGGATGAAAATAAGAATAGATATAATTAATTTTATGGTATATATGTTATAATAAATATTTTCAATATATGATTTTTTTTACATTTCTTTCATTCCATCCATCAAAAGTGAAGACATCGTTCATGCATAAGTACGACATACCATCTCCATGAATGGTCTAATTAATTTTTTCTATATCTATACTTTATATTTGACTATAAAGATCTATATAATGAACATATATGATTTTATGTCATTATTTAAATACATTATATGAAGTAACCTTTATCAATGTGTAAATAATAGAACTACAGAATCAAAATTCTAATTAAAAACACAATAGTTAACACCCCGAAATGATGGTTTTAGTAATGAAATATTAATAAAGTGATGTAAAAAGGTCATCATTTGAAAATATGTAATATTTTCAGTATTTATATATTTATATAATGGACTTATAATAAATTTATATTTATTATATAGGGGTTTAGAGTTCATTCTAAGACATTCAAACTTTAGGTAATAAATTTCTGTTACAATATCATTATTTATCATTATTTATTATGATCATGTTTATAAGGATGGAATTATATGACCTATCTATAAAAAATCATAAGAATATTTTTATATTTGGGTTATTTTTTTAGAACACATGTTTCCCTTTTATTTTATTCACCTTATGTACCAAGGACACAAAAATAATTATTTTAATAAAAAAATGGATTTATTCATTTCATTAGTGAGAAATCCATTTTATTCCATATTCACATTTCTAAATAAAAATAAAAAATATTTTAATATTACTATGATACTATGTAAAGTAATTTTTTCCAATGATTTACATTTAAAAATGGTTTATATGAAGTGTTATTAACTTTTTATGGATGTGGTACATTTTACTTTTTACTGAAAATGTGAAAGGAATCATTGATTTTAATTACACGACATGAAAGGAATTTCCAGCCATTATGACTGCTCAATTCAATGAAACATCCATTATATGTTTCAAAGTTTATTTTGGAAGAAATTGTTTCCCTAGATATTTGTTATTTTCTAATGTATTATTTAAAATTAAATTTATATTTTCCAAAAGTAATATTCATGTGATCTTTTGATGGAATTTTTCAAAATTTATAACATCATTTGGTATTGATTGGGATTTATTTGGGATATGATATAATAATAAAATATTAATTATTTTTTGTATTTTTTATGGTTATGAAGATGAATTATGATAGAAACTATTTTTTTAAATGGATTTTGTTATCCTAACTATTTTTATCATGTTTTGTAAAAGATATTAATTAATTTATGATAATGTTATTTGTGGGCCTAGAATTGTATAGCCCGCTAATGATGTGGGTAAACATTAATGTTCAATGAGATCACATGGTACATAGGAGTTTATCCCAAGCCTGAAAGTCGATACACAAGAGGTTATCTGAAGCTTAAAATATGGCATATGAAATTTTATCCCAGGCCTGATAAAGGGTACACAAGATGTTTTCCTAGCCCTAAAAAATGCATAGGTGTTTAGCAGAAGCATAATATGTTATGAATTTCTTTGTGGGAATATTTTAAATTGTATTTCATAGATTATGATTATGAAACACTTTATTCTACACTTTAATGACATGATTTCTTGACACTTTTATGCTCTCTTGGATCATATTATATGATTTATTTACAATTAATGTCTTATAAACTACCAATATATATGCTATAACTCATGATTTAGATCAATAATATATAGGTTATTGTTTTTTAAAGTCTATATCTTTTTCTCATACCCTTATGATCAGGTTATGTTTGCATGATCATTGATATCTGCCGTTTTACCTTTAATTAGAATATTATCTCACTATATATTATTATTTATTTTCCCCATAATAATATGAATAAATTTATGTATTTGGTGTCTAAATTGGGCTCTAGTTTTAATGACCTAACTAGGATATGATAAAGATATTTTATGAACTACTTATTTCTATATATAGGATTCCAATGTCAATAAATCATTATGGTTCAAGAAAATATAATAGTTTTATACAAGGTATATTCATATAAAGAGATATAATATCTCTTTAAGGAAATTATGGGTCTTTGTAAGAAACCACCTCATAATCATTAGTTAATGTAGATTATGTTCATGTTTGGGTCAGTTTAACCTACTAATTGAACAAAACTATGAATTTATATCATAGATGATTATGGGAATATAATTAATGGTAAAATATGATATAAATGTCTAAATAATGATATTTATTAGTGATGTTACATAAATTTTTAGTTATTTACTTTTGAAAACACACTTCGATTGACATAAATCACAGAAACAAGCTTCATGCTGATTTCAACATCAAGGATAAAGACAAAATAAACTCATGAGAGGAATTTTGGAAATCAATACTATTTAAATATTCTTCATAATCTTATATTTACTTAACTGGTAATTATGAACATTAAAATGATAATGAACACAAACACTATGATTATGAATCTAGTATATGTGATCAAAACTATAAATAATAGATGTGGGATGTCGATAGAATTTACAAAGAGAATGAATATTTAGGAATATTATATATGAAAATATATATTATTAATTTAAATAATTAATTTATTAAGATAAATATTCTTTTTATAAAAGTGTTGAAAGTGTGGATGTGGATTTTTGGACCAAATTTAAGGGGTTTCTATCTCAAATTTCACTCTTTGAAACAAATTTTATATTATGGACTAAATTTCATTTATGTGGTGTTTATTATTCCTATTTTATATGTTATATCCTGAAATTAAATTATTAATTATATTTGAGGATAAATTTAAATCTATCTATTTAAATAGGTTTTTATTGAATTTATATCCAAGCCTTAATTGGGGTTTTTCCATCTCAATTTCCTTTATTTTGGACTCCCGTAATAATCACCACCTATTTCATTTTTTTGCATAAATTTACAAGTTATAATTCTAACATATTACTCATTAAATTTAAGAAAATTAAAATTATATATTTTTATACTTCTCTTAATTCTTGTTTTATTTTCCATTATAAAACTAAATATTTTCATTTTTGAAAATCGTCTAATGTTTTGGTATTGTAAAAGTGTAGTTTCCATGAAAATATATCCCTATATATATACAGGAAAGTGGATTTAGAAATAGCATAGATTTTCCAAGAGGTAATCACTATAAAATTAGTAAGCTAATAACTAAATCTATCATCACTCGGATGCATGATGAATATTCCTATGATTGCACACCCATCCAGATAGTACCACTATATATTAATTGAAATATTTTCATGCACTCTATAGACCATGATTTAGTAAAATCATTACCATTTTCTTAGTCTCCTAAAAATGTATGATGTTATATAAAATTATTTTCTTTCATTGATAACCCATTACACGTCATATAGCATCACCAGTATATTTCTTTCATAATGGTACTTCATGTTACATTGATGATAAAACACTACTTCTAGGTCAATTATGGTATGTTATTCTAGAAATACACATTATTCAATTAAATGGGGAAGTATTTTTTTTCTCGATATATAGATAGCCACATTTTATTAATAAGAGGTTCCTCAGAGAATGGTATGAATGGTCTCAATGAATTTTTTGGTGAATTCATTTGAAGAAATCAAGTGATAGGTGGGGCAGAAAATTATATATCCCAATCATAATTCAAAAAGATATATAATTCAACATAGTTTCGTATTTTCTGTATACCCCATACCATAAAAGGATAGTGTTTTCTAAAGATTCATTGAAATAATGTTTTGTTTTTTATTATTATACATTCCATCAGTATGAGATCAGTGATTATTGATATCCATGTTTTCATTTATTTTAAGGGATGTAGAATACTATTTATTTTAGTTGATTAGGACTTTATGTTTATCATTAATTCCAACCAAATAACTTATTTTAGAATTTGGTTATGAAATATTCTCCTATATGCTCCCCCTTATAGGGAATCTATGCTCACCCTTATTAGTTTTTGTTTTCCTAGAAAACCTACTGGTGAACTCTGTCTAATGTTTAGAGAAATGATCAAAGTTATAATCAATACCTTTCATTATTTTCATATTGTATATTATTTTTTTAAATTTATTTTTTATACGTATCTATTCTTCCATGACTTCTAATCAATCGTAACATTTGGGAGCTATGGTAGTTTGTATTAATAATATAATATAACTATAATATCTGGGTTTCTAGTGTCCATGATATTATAGTTGAAATTAAATGAATTTTAGTAGGATCCATGGTGATTAAATGAATGAGAATCAAGTGATATAGAACAATTACTATTAAAAAATCATGATTTATTAATAAAACTTTAGAAAAAAGATATAAATTTTATTTTACAATTCAATATCATGGGAGAATTAAATATATTGATTTTTAGAGTCATAGAGTATCACTATTGGAATGGGAGCATTTTAAACCCATTATCCAAAAAAGATATGTTCCCCCTAAATATGTTAATTAATATAGAGTTTAAATTAATCAGTTCATAACAATATTGGGGATGTTGACCCTGGTTATGATACATAATCTCACCAACATACAATTTTCTTATGATCCACAATATGGTGTAACTATTTTTGAGTGATTCATGTGTTTTTAATGATTCACTGCATTGGGGATTTAATTAGGAATATGAAATACAATCTTTTTACCCTTGGAGTAGTTAACATCCTTGGACTTTCCATGGCCCTGAAAGGTGGATTCCCCACATTCACACTTTCTGTTGGAATAATTCCTATCAAAAAATGTTGATGATCCCAGATCCCTTATCATAAAAGGATGATGTAATGTTGGATACTCCATCAATGTATTTTTTTGTGGTATTTTTTAACTAGTATGTTTCCCCCTCATAGATTTGATACATTCTCAAATATCACTTTCATGGTGACATCTTGATGTGTGTATCGGTGAATTATGTTTATTTTTGTCATAATCGGGTAGCTACATACAGTCAAATATATTGGTGATGGAGACATGTATAGAAATCTCTGGATGTTGGGTGTGTTGGGAACCATTAAATTATTCTTATTTCAATGTTAATGGAATATCATGTTTGAGGCATCTTAGGTGTATAATGAAAGGTATCTTGTACCTATTGTGGAGAAACTTATACGATGGGTGTAAGGAATCCTAGGACCATTTCCTAAGGAATCTCATATGTGTAACATGTTGTAGATATTATAATATGTTAGTATGGGACCTAGGTTTTAGGTCATGTGGGTACATGATCATAGGTTTTTTATATTTTAGGAACATGATCATGGGTTTAACGTCTTGTGGTTACATGATCACAAGATTAGTGTATTTTTGGGATGTTTCCCATGTATTATTGTCATTCATTGGTTAGGATATGTTTTATCATCACATGGTAGTGTTGACTTCTAGTGGGTACATCATGTTTAGATGGTGAGATTTTAGTTGTTCCCAAAACAGGGGAATGATTAGACTTTAGGGTCATCGCCTAACAATGGTAAGATGGATATATTTGTTTTTGTGTTGGGATTAAACCTAGGGGTGGAATAAAACATACCCTATTATTAGAAAAGGATCAAAACCCAAATAATTCAAGTGTACAGTTTAAGGTCATATTCCAGGATTAGTTCATTCAATTTAACATTGTGTGGTATGGTTTAATATGTCACAATTAGAGTGGAATCATGGATGGTGTGAGGATTATGTGTCGAAACTACCCAAAATGCGGGGTATCTTCTCAGTCATATCACATGAGTCATCCTATTTCTGTTATATAGGGAAAGTCTATAGTTTAACATCATGTACTTAGTATGTGGTCAAGAAGTTTAACATTATATGACTATCAATTTTTCTTCTAATTTTACTTCATGACACTATAATAATAGGCAATATACTTTAAAGTTATATAGTTGAAATTTCCATAGGTAATACAATAGGGGATTCCAATTCCTGTTCAGGTCCATATGAAATAATTAAATATAATCATCCCATATTTAATAGAAAATTATATTATTTCCTTTAATGATGCATTCATATGTGAATAACGAGGGGATACTGAGGTTAGGGTACCTATTATTAGGAGAAATATGCAATAGAGTTTTTTATAATATACTTTTACTTCTAGATATAGAGGCTGATAGTGCTAATTGTTTGGATGATTTAGGCATAAGTAAACCAAGCATGGATAGAAAAAAGGCCCAAGGAAATAAACATTCACCAAGATATGTATTTTGAAAAGTGGTTTTATTTCAGGGAATTTTATGGGGATTTTCCTATAGAAAAGGTATTTATGAAGGTGGGTATTTTGGGGTTGGGTCCTTTACGAAAAATGGATTCCCTTCCTCGGGATTGTTCTCTGGCCCTTATAGGGTGGAATTTGAAAAATATAGAGGCCTCATGGAACCCTATGAGAATAACAATATTCCACTAATGTGAATATTATAATATTTCAATAATTTTATATCCACCATGGTCATATGTGAATGGTTCTCAAAGAATTATGTTCATGAAACATGGATATAATTTTGAATCAACTTCACCATTGGCTCGTGATGAATGTTGTTTCATAAATTCATAAATTAAATTAAAAGATCAAAGGCCAAGACCATCTTATGTGAACATTGAAAGGGGGATTTATTGTATTCAAATAGTTTGGGTAATACATCAAGAGAAATACTACCATCTTGATGGGGAATTTCCTTTTACTATGCATCGAATTCCATTACAAAACCCCACCTATTATCAAACGATTAATTATTCATGAATATAGATCCCTTGGTTCATTTTTACCATGTTCTATCCTACATTCACCACAAGTAATCTATTTCCACCTTATAATATCCCTTAAAAAATTCTATCATCACTAACTCCCACCCCTAAATGATATCCCACGTGAGAGATTATGATTGAATTCAAATGCTAGAACAAAATAATTCAGTGTTAATGGATGTCTAGTTTTTGATACTCATACAAACCATGTACTATAAATAGGGTGATGGGACCTAGAGGGGACCATAAGATTCTTTTTTATGAATATATATAAAACTCCTTTCAAGAAACTCAAATCAATCATGAGTTTTTTAGAAGGAAATTCTATGTGATCACGATACATTAACCTTATGTGAATGAATCCTCCACAAACCATTTTTTGAGGACAATATTTTTTGAAGACCATATTTTGTGATGTCCAAAGAATATTGAAAATTATATTGAGAACCATATATAAATTATTTTCAATGTACTTTACATGGAATTTAGGTTCTATAAGTTTTTTGTGTATGGAGAAGGGTGATTTTTGGGACCACTCTTACTCAAGATAGATTCATAATGAAATTAGATCATAAAATTTTCTTTGATTTGATTAATGAAGACTATAAGGATTTCCCTCTCTTGGAAAGGTAATCAATGTATGTATTTGGGTTAAATGGTTATGGGTTCATCCACAGTCTCAATCGAGATTTCCCAACTTACTTTTTAGGAATCTCTTTAGGGCTATATCAGTCAAATGGATCAAATGTAGATCACTGTTTAAAATACCAAGATTCATTAAAATATATATATCTATAGAGCACAGGGAATATGAATAGTGGGGAGGATCTTGAAGCATATACATCTCCCATGTAATACGAGAGTAACTCCATGGAGGACCATGAAGACCACCTTCAGGGTTAAAGTGATGAGTGGGACCTGTTCAATGGTAGAATATTCATAGATGACTGGGTGTGGGAATAACATGTATTTCCAACATTGGATGATTTTTTAGAACTAAAAATATTCAGGTTCCATGAGGTGGCATCATCCTCCATGTTCCACATATGTCAACACTCAGAAATCATGCTTAAGTTTTTGAGAATATGGTTATCAAGGACTAAAAATTTCATGTATACATCAATATGGATAACATTAACCATTGGGATATATACCACATTAGTGGGATTCCAATCCATTGGGAGATGTATGAAGAGTTTCTACCCCCTAAGAATATCATGGATGAATGAGAGAAGCTTCCGATTATAGAGAAAGACCTAATGGGCATGGTTTATGGGGGAGGTGGAAAAATATTAAATGAAGGAAACCTCATTCAAGAAAGTGTTAATTTATTTTTTGAATAAAACCATGGAGAGGCTTCTAGAGATACCATTCAACTACCTGAGTGGATCATAATGTTGGAAGGATAAATCCTACCAAGTAATCCATGAAGAAACCAGTTTCCTCTATAGGGTTATGGTGTAAAGGGACTTTCCCCCGAAGTCATACAATAAAGGATCATTCTAGAATTATTCTATGGGTGGATTTTCTTATTTAATTATTCACGCATGGGGGTATAACTTATCAATATCATCATGGAAACAACATTGTAAATTAGTTTTCTCATTAATCTGGTGGTTCATGTACTTGAGGAGTTGTAAATGGATCTAAGTGACATCATCAACTGAAATACCCCATTCTTTTTTTATAGATCGTTCCACATTCTATATGGTGGTGTCTATATACACACGGGGTTATTAGTACTTGAACCCCATTCCCCCTCCCAACCCCATCATCCACCCATATATTCTAAATATCGATGTGAACCTCCCTCTATAAGTGGAGTGTGTATGTGTTCTAGAACGAGTTGGGGTGATAGAGTAGTTTATATTCCCTCCATTTCCCCTATAAAAAGAATAAAATCATGTAAAGTGGAGTGGAAATGTTGGAATAGTGATCATACCTCCATGAAATTAAAGCTGGTGCATGGGTGGTCTGGGTGGAGTGTAAGTTGGTCTATGAACCCTATGCCTCATAATAGTTTTCTAACAAATTATAGTGTCTATAGAGGCTCATGATGAATGCCTAAATCGGTGTAGCTAAGAATTTCACCTAATGATCCTATAGGATTTTTTTCTTCATATTTTCATGGGATGGGATCATATGCATGATAAAAATTCCATCAAACAATACTCTAATTGGGATCTTTTAAAATTACTTTTGATTCATGGAGAGCGCATAACCTGAAGGAAATTTGATAAATCCAATGAAACAGGAAGTTGTTGAGGAGGGATCATTACCATGTGGTTAGGGATTTTGGGTAGAAAGTGGAACAAATCAGGGAGGATGTTTTGGACCCATTGATGGAGTAGTTAAAAATATAATGGTTCCAAACCCTTCATGGGGTAAATCTCTTAAGGGAGTCATAGTATAGGGACCAAGGCTCTTGGGAAATGGATTTGGGAGGAGGAATAACCTCCAATAGTATTCCTATTGGTGTATTATCTTTCTCCATGGAAGTTATTACACCATGTAGATATTCCAAAAGATATTGTCTTCCCTTCCCCCTAATGGTATTTATATATTTTTCTATAAACTCCCTTTGGGAAATGTTAATATATCTATAGAGTGAGGGGATTCTCTTTCTTTGGTTGACCTATTACAAGGATAGCTTACTAAATCCCTTGTTCATGAGGATATAGTACATATAAGAGCTAGAATATATGATCTACTCTAGTATCATAGAATGCTCATTGACCGATCGGGTGAGAAAATTGTTGGGCATGCCTTATCCTAGAGACCTTATGTGGAGTCAATCTATTGAAGTTGCAACTGGGGAATAATGATCAACCAACAAGGTTTCCTGATGGTGATTCCATCATAGAATCCATCTAATTCGAATACACCACTACTTATTAGTATAATCAAATATTTTTATGTTGTGATCAATCCATTTTTCACTATCTCGGGTTTTCTAACTTGTTCTGCATGACCAGTGTTATGATCACCCAGCCACCCATCATTGAGATTCCACCTATGGCTAATGATTTTGAGATCGGATCATTGTAAGAGGCTTTAGAGAACATATATGATATACATTTAACACTTAATTATTCCTGTAATTATTATCCCATATTTCACCCATTCATTCTCTTGTCCGACCCCAAATCAAGCTTCATTGACATTGTATATAAATGGATGTGTTTCCCACATTGGGGACCAACCCATTAGTGGTGATGATGGAAAAATAGGATTCAATAGTTGTGGAAGAGATTCCATAACCTGTTGCCTCAAATGGGGTGGACAAGGAGGCTATAATCATCAATCCTACCCTTAATGTGTCATAGGATGTTTGAGAATCTGACATTGTGGATTAAAGTTTGGAAGAGGTTGACCTTCCCATTAACATAGAACTCAGGTCATCTGATAGGATTCTAGTTGTAGGTCTCAATTTTGTAATACTAGATTCCTTTCTTGAGTACAAGAATACACCCCAAGATGACCTCAATGAAATTGAATCTAATTTTTAAAGGATACTGAATATGTTTTTTGAATCGTGTGGGGGATCAAACAGAACACAATCACCTTCACCCCATTTGTTGACCTAATAATCCAGATGGGGTCTCTCCAAAACTAGTTTGATATTATATGTAATAGAATAGAGGAATCCCACGAAATCCATTCCCTATAATGGTATATCCTTACTAGGTTTTGTGTGTTGAGTGGGAAGAGTTTAACACCACATGTTATGTGAACACTTCATACGGTACCACATGACTCTAGATTTCAAAACATGATCTCTCTTTGATATAAGATCATGAACAAAAATATTAGTCTTTCATTTCTATTATAAGAGATATGATGATCCACTTGATGGAATAAAAGGTAGTGGTTGATGATGAAGCAGCACATGTGGAATCTATGGAGGTAGAACAAAGGGTCAAATAAGGACTGGTGAAAATCTAGGTAGACAAATTTTCCCTTCTGTCTGAGGAGGTGGTTGTGGTGATAGGCAAGCCAGAGTGGGCTCTCAAGAACAATATAAAAATGTTTCTCCAGGAAATAGTGATATCTCACCCATCATAAACCATAATTTTCCATTCTTAATTTTCTATAATGAAGGAGTGGAATGATCCTGTAGTTTTCCTACCTCATTATCGTCCTCTGCAATTAATAAAATATTTTTCCCATAAATTATATATTTTACTGTAATGGCCCGGACCTCTCCGGCCCATTCCTTTGTCAAAAAGAAGGTCACGAAGTGTTCTGGAGGGTAAAATGGACTTTTCCCACACTTTACAAAATTTTGAAACTACACGCCATTTAGTTTGATTACACGCCGTGAAACCCCTTTCTGGGTATACCCCATGTTGTAGACTGTGTCCTTGTTGTGTGGAATAATGGGTGCACACTGTGTGCCCAGTTCTACACGCCGTGTAGTCCTTCCCCGCGTACGCATTACCAGTTAATGGTTGTGTACCGTGTTGGAGTCGTGTCCTTGTCATGTGCAATAAATGAGAACACATCGTGTGTCTAAACTACACGTCGTGTAGCCTTTCCCTGCATATGCATTACCCTCAAACCATGTGTTTACCAGTCAACGGTTGTGGAGCCATTTTGGAAGCCGCATGGAGACCGTGTAAAATAACCAAGTACACGACGTGTACCATAAAGTACACGCCATGTACTTTTCCTTTTATCGCCTATAAAAGGAGGGGTTCCCTCATCCATTTCAATTCACACCTCTCCTCCCCTTTCCTCTGAGCAGAGCTCTCCCAAGAGACTCGAAGGCTCCTTTTCTTCCATAACTTTTTCATCCGAGCTCCGATTTACGATCCGTCAATAACCACGGGATCGTAACGATGAGGTGGAACTTCCGAGCTTGGATCCGTTCTTTCCTTTGGAATTTCCTTTACAACTTCCACCCAAGGAGGTTTTTCCGGGACCCAAAAGAAGTGACGGCCGTCGACGGACTTCTTCTAAAGTTGATCCGGGGGAGCGTTGTGATCAAAACCTGTTGAGGTACGGATCTTACCTTCGTCTCTCTAATTTTTGCATCATGTGGGGTGGGTATCCTCTTTTTTTCATGAGAAACAGTTGAACTATTAAATGAAGATAATAACTGGTTAAAGAACGGGGTTGGGAAGTTTGTGATTGATGTTACTTTATATCATGTGATGTTATGTAGTAAATTGAATGAGCTTCTGCCTACTAAAAATCACGGTCATTGGGGGCCTTTCTTTGTGCAATTAAATGTTGCCCTATCTTTCTAGAACATTTTTGTGGATGGAACTTTGTGGAATGTGGATTTTGGTTAATCATGTAAAGTTGGCTGTTTAAAATCTGGAACCCTTGTGTGATAACCCCGGTTAAACAAAAACAAAATAATGAACATGTGGGTGTTGTCTTGGATACGTGGCATGTGATGGGGGTGTTTTGTGGGTTGTTGTGGATTGGGTGAGCAGCGGGGTTGCGGTTGGCTTGGTTGTGGATTGGTGTGAATGTTATGTTGGTGTTTGGCAGCGGGGCTGCGGGGAAGGGTTTGAATGTGAACGGACCATGGGTTGTGAATAATAAATAAAAAGTAGAAGAGTTAATGAATCGTGGGTCATGTTAATGGAACAAGATTAATAATAAATGGGTTGGTTGGTTGATAAGAAGGAATTGGTTGTGTTGCTTCTGTTTTCCTAACTTTATTTTTTGATGGCGGGGATATGTTTTATGAACGATTTATGTGGTTGGTTGTGGATGGTTGCCCAGTAGTTAAGGAACTAAATAAACTAATTCTACTGAAACATGAAAACCTAAATGGGGTTGGGGTTGTTTTTTGTATGCATGCTTCGTAGTAGCAGTGTTGAGGCACGTGCTCAGTTTCTCTGTTTAGAATCCAAAGGTTGGGCTGTGTGGTTGGTATAAATATCTATATCTTTTGTGTTTTATCACACCCCACCCATGTTGAGAACTTAGTGTCGAACACTCCCATTCCATGGGAGAGGGTGTTTTTCCCTTAGTTACTAGCTCCTTACTGCTCCTTCTCCCCTAGGATGTGATGGCTTGAGGCCGCCTTACACCTAAGACTCTTTGGGTAGGTTTTGATTGGGGTGGCTTTAGCCCAAGACTCTTCGGGCAGGTTCTATTATTTCCCAAGAAACTTCGGAATGAGGCCCAGGTGTGTGCGGGCGGGATACGTGGTTGTGAGGCCCAGGTGTGTGCGGGCGAGATACTTCGTTGTGAGGCCCAGGTGAGTGTGGTCGGGATACGTGGTTGTGAGGCCCAGGTGTGTGCGGGCGGGATACATGGTTGTGAGGCCCAGGTGTGTGCGGGCGGGATACGTGGTTGTGAGGCCCGGGTGTGTGCGGGCGGGATACATGGTTGTGAGGCCCAGGTGTGTGTGGGCGGGGAGAGTGTGGAAGCATCAGGACATTCGCCATTAGGAAGAGCATCTAACTAAGGAGAAATGGTGCGGGTTACCCAATACTCTTGTTCTTATATACTACTACCTGTTGTTATTGCGTTTTTTGTGAGTGTGGCTGGTGAGGTTGGGTGGATAGAACTCCTTGCTAGGTTTCTTCTGTTGTTCTCATGGGTCATTAGGATGTCTCCCCACTTGTGCACGAGAGATTTTGGTTTCCCTACTGAGTACACTTGTATGTTCACCCTACCGTTACTTTCAGGTTTCCAGGAGGACTACCAAGGTTGTGCGGGACCCTACTAGTCAGACAGTTGGAGTTATTGCAGTTGTTGTTCTCTTATTTTCTTTTGGTATAGTACTTTGAGCTTTCTTGTACTTGTAACTTGGTATAAAAATTATTTAAACATGCATGTGGTCTTGGTTTGGGTTTATTTCTATACACTTGTTCTTTTTTTCCTTTTGGTGGTTGACTTGTCCTATTTCCCAATCCTAAATAATAAAAAGGGTAATGCCTCCCATATTTGTGAAAACTCATAACCTTGGTGCTAGTCGCCACACCGGGGCCTACTGGAGGCGGGACTCAGGTGTCATTATCTCCCTTTCACCATTTCCAGCTCAGGAGGGGCATCTTTAGTGGGAGGGGGTCATGTCAGAATGGTATCAAAGGTGATGGTTGAGAGATAGGATGGAGTCTGGAGTTAGGAACAGTGAGGATTTTATGGGATGGTAGGGTGACAATGTTAGTCAATCTTGGTGCATGACATAGGCCATGGAAGACCGGCTAGGACACAGGATTTTAGGTCCCCCCATGATCTGATGCAAGGACTCTGAGCCTACCGAACAACCAAGTGAAACTACATTGGTTGTAGGGTAGAGACCCTAGGGAAGGTACATGCATCATCATGATTGTGTTTTACTTGATTTGGGTGTTCTGGGAAATAAATTTAAATAAAATGATAAAATAAAACCTTGAGTTTTACTTACTACTTGGTCTTAGGAGATAATTTTTTACCCTACATCTATGGCACCCGGACATCATCCCCGGGTGGCTCAGACGGCTGAGTCCCAGCAGATTAAGGCAGTCGATCAGCTGAGGATTGATCGAGAGGAGGAAGATAGCCAGTGACAGAAGACTCTCCGTTCTTTCTAGCAGAATGCCCTCAAGAAGTACGAGGTTAGTACTTCGGATACGGAGATGGAGGGGTGGCTTGAGGAGCTAGGGATCTCTTTTACCTTGATTCGTGCTCTGAGGGAGTATTGGGTTCCCCTAGCAGTCAGTCATCTAAGAGGTGCGGCACGACAGTGGTGGAAACTCTACCTCGGAGAGAGGATAGAGGCAGAGGTTCCATGGGCTGACTTTGAGATAGAATTCCAAAACAAATTCCTTTCTTCCATGATCAAGGCGGAAAAGCGGCAGGAGTTACTCTCCCTTCAGCAGGGGAGTATGTTAGTACGAGAGCTGGGGATCAAGTTGAAGGATCTCTTGCGCTTTGCTCCAGATCTCTTTCCGGAGGAGGAGTCTCGGGCGAGACGTTTGTAGGAGGCGCTTCATCCTTCGCTCCAGTATGTTGTCACCCCCTTCACCCTTCCGACATACTTGGAGGTACAGAATAAGGTAGAGGTTGTAGAGAGGATGCACTCGCTGGGAGGTGCACCCCGAGAGGGGATCCAGCCAGGCTCGTCGAAGGGGAACGCAGTCAACAGCAGGTCTCCTGCGACGGGACCTTCCAGGTTCAGGACAGTGGGGAGCAGGCCCCTGTAGTTCCAGTTCAGATCTCCGGGCCCTCGTTCCTTTTTCACAATCCTAGGACCGAGGTGTTTTTCTTGTGGAGGTTTCGGGCACGTTCAGAGTTGGTGCCTGACCCGAGCTCAGTACGGTGGAGGTGGGTAGGTTCAGCGCCCACCTCAGCAGCACCAGTTGCTAGCGAGGCCCTTTCAGCAGCAGCAGGACCATGCTCCTCCGAGGGCAGACTTTGCGGGAGGAGGCCGACCTCAGGATGCTCCTCAGGTACCTCGACCAGGGCATGGTCGGGGAAGTGGAAGACATCAGAGAGGAAGAGGAGATGGTCATGTACAGTTGCACGTAGCAGAGTTGACAGCTCCAGCAGGACCAGAGGTGGTGCAGGGTACAATTTGTTTCTTCAGCACTCTTGTTTCTACTTTGTTCAATTCAGGAGCCTTGCACTCCTTTGTTGCACATGGTCTAGCCCATACTTTTGGACTATACGTAGAGAGACTTTTGGTACCACTAGTGTTGAGTACACCAGTTGGGGGCCAGACAAGCATATCTTGTGTTTTCCAGGGATTTGGGCTAACTTTGGGACCTCATCGATCTAGTGGGGACCTTCTTCTGTTACAAATGCAGCCATACAATGTCATCTTAGGCATAGACTGTTAGTTTTCTGTTAGTGTCGTTATCGACTGCTTCCGGAGAAGAGTCGTGTTCTCCGACGTGTACGGGCAGCGTGTAGCTTTTGTTGGCGAGAGGATCTATCAGGTGGGAAGCCGGCGTGTGGAGCCTCTCCTTTCTTTGTTAGGTGGGATATCAGTGGTTCCAGATAATATAGAGATGATGGATGTCCTGGATGTTGTTTGGGAGTTCCTCGATGTATTTCCTGAGGAGGTTGTGACTCTACCCCCCCCCCCCTCGATATGGCGTTGAGTTCGGGATAGACTTATAGCCTGGTTCCTGTCTGATTTTGATGGCCCTTTATCGTATGGCACCTTCAGAGTTGCAGGAGTTGCGGATTCAGATTGATGATCTGATGGAGAAAGGTTTTGTTCGACCCAGCGTATCGCCATGGGGTGCTCCGGTTTTGTTCGTGAAGATGGAAGATGGTGGTCTCAGGAAATGCATAGACTACCGAAGGTTGAACCAGGTAACGGTCAAGAACCGCTATCCCCTCCCAAGGATAGATGATCTCTTCGACCAACTGAGGGGAGCAGGTTGGTTTTCCAAGATTGATCTACGATCTGGATATCATCGGCTGAGGGTAAAGGACAGCGACATCTCGAAGAAGGCTTTCAGGTGCAGGTATGGGCACTCGAGTTTGTAGTGATTCCTTTTGGAGTTACGAATACACCGGATGTGTTAATGGGAGTTTTTGGACTGGTTCGTCGTTGTGTTTATCAATGATATCCTGATCTACTCAAGGTCAGAGGAGGAGCACGTTGAGGATCTTAGGGCGGTCTTGGGAGTCCTATGACACCACCAGATTTATGGGAAATTGTCAAAGTGTATGTTCTTGACACAAGAAGTACACTTCCTTGGGCACGTGGTGTCTCAGCATGGAGTGTCAGTGGACCCGTCAAAGGTGGAGGCAGTTGTTTCTTGGGCAGCACCCAAGAGCATGGCAGAGGTTCATAATTTCCTGGGGTTAGCAGGTTACTATCGGAGGTTCGTTTCGGACTTCTCTCGAGTTGCTGCTCCATTGACAGCTTTGACTAGGAAGAACTAGGTCTTCCTATGGAGCGATCAGTTCCATAAGGCTTTTGACTACCTGAAGGAGAAGCTGGTCAGTGCTCTTGTACTCAGGTTTCCATAGGAAGGGTTGTTGTATGAGGTGTTTTGTGATGATTTTGGCCTTGGTCTGGGATGCGTGCTGATACATAATAATGGAGTGATCTTTTATGGGTATAGGTAGTTACACCCTCACGAGCATAACTATTCCACCCATGACCTAGAGCTTGTAGCAGTAGTGTTCGCACTAAATTTTTGGCGACATTACCTCTTTGGGGAGAACTTTGTGGTCTTCTCGGATCACAAGAGCCTGCGTTATATCTTCTCCCAGTGTGACCTGAGCTTATGGCAGTAGAGATGGGTCGAGTTTCTCCAAGACTATGACTTCGAGATCTCTTGCACTGAAGGTAAGGGCAACATTGTGGCTGATTCCCTGAGCAGGATGTCGCGTCAGGAAGTATTTTGGGAATCCACTGATGCTTGGAAGGCGATGGGAGAGTTGGCCGCCTTGCACTTGGATTCCGGGGTAGAAGCTTTTAGAGGCTATTTGTTTCAGATGATGGTGCAGTCCTCTTTGTTGCAGCAGGTGGAAGAGTCTCAGTGGGGGGACTCTGAGGCGGAATTGATGCAGGATCATGTCGATCAGGGGAACGCTCCAGAGGGATGGTCAGATGACAGCTGACATCGGATTATTTTCCATGGAAGGTTGTTTGTCCCGGAGACAATGCGTGAGGGAGTTATCCTTGAGTTCCATAGCTCTACCTTGGTGGTACATCCAGGAGTTTCAAAAATGTAACAAGGCCTCAGGGAACAGTTTTGGTGACCCGGGGTGAAACGGGCAGCGGCGGAGATTGTGGCTAAATGCCTAGTGTGTCAGCAAGTGAAGGCTGAACACCGGGTTCCCAGTGGTTTGTTGCATCCTTTAGATGTCCCCGAGTGGAAGTGGGATGAAATCTCAATGGACTTCATCACAAGACTACCCAGATCTCAGGGTGGTTATGATGCTATCTGGGTAGTGGTGGATCGGCTGACGAAATCGGCTCACTTCTTAGAAATTAAGGAGTCGGGCCCGGTGGTACCTTATCACAGTGGTACGTAGACGAGGTTGTGCGGTTGCATGGAGTCCCAAAGACTATCATCTCATATCGGGATACTCGATTTACCTCACGAGTCTGGAGGGGGTTACAGCATGATTTTGGAACCCAGCTACGCCTTAGCACTACTTTCCACCCCCAGACTGATGGGCAGATGGAGCGGACTATCCAGACATTGGAGGACATGCTGCGAGCATGCATTCTGGATTTCGGAGGATCATGGGTACGACACTTTCCTTTAGTAGTGTTTTCCTACAACAAAATATTCCACTCGAAAATTGGCATGGAACCATATGAGGCTTTGTATGGGAGACCATTTCGTTCACCCATTTGCTGGGCAGAGGTTGGTGAGACAGGTTCTCTTGGGCCAGAGGTAGTGCAGAGCACCACAGAGAAAGTCCAGCTTATACGTGAGAGGATGAAAGCGGCTCAGGACCGACATAAGTCTTATGTTGATCGTCGGAGGAGGCCCTTGGAGTTCGAGGTGGGAGATCATGTGTTCTTGAAGGTTTCCCCTCGACGGGGGAAGTAGAGGTTTGGGAAAGGGAGCAAGCTCTCACCTAGGTTCATTGAACCTTTTGAGGTGCTGAGGCGAGTCGGCGAGGTGGCATATCAGCTAGCCCTCCCACCTCAGTTGGAGAAGGTTCATGACATATTCCATGTCTCCCAGCTTCGTCGGTACATACACGATGACTCCCATGTTATCGACTAGGGAGAGCTAGATAAGGGAGACGACGCAACCTTTGAGGAACGACCAGTCAAGATCGAGGATCGTAAAGAGAAGGTGCTCCGTGGACGAACCATTCTGTTGGTTCCTGTGTTGTGGAGGCATGGCGGCCTCTAGGAGATCACTTGGGAGTGAGAGACCCAGATGGACGCTCAGTACCCAGATTTGTTTTGACTTGTGTTTTCCCTTGTTCTTCTAAGCTTTGTGTTGATGTTGTACTTTGTACCATTGATATATGGAATGCTTGGCTTGTCAGTTGTGAGACCTTTTGTTTCCTTGTTCCCTGGTAATGCGTAACATGTCCAGATGTGTGGGAAAGGGAAAAACCTGACCATAAATCAAGATACATTAATGAGGATGCGATTGAACCCGTGCGGGTGAGTCAGTGCCGCCCAAAGCAGATAATATCTCTACATACGAGAAGGAATTTCCCAAACCCATGTGTTCGGGCAGTGTGTTGGTTGTGTGGTGTTGGGGGTAGTGCGAGTTGAGAAATCCTAATGTATGAAAGTGGGAAGACCCAATTAATCGAGACGCATTAATGAGGATGTGATTGAACCCGTGCAGGCGAGTCAGTGCCGCCTAAAGCGGATAATATCTTGACATAGGAGAAGGTATTCCAAACACATATTATTATGGTTGTTGGTCGGGTTCCTGTTATAACGAGAACCCTAAGAGGTATCTTGTTGGGTTCCTATGGTTGGTTTTTGAATTCTCGGGGATGAGAATGTTTTAAGAGGTATCTGATGTAATGGCTCGGACCTCTCCTACCCATTCCTTTGTCAAAAAGAAGGTCACGAAGTGTTCTGGAGGGTAAAATGGAATTTTCCCACACTTTCCAGAATTTTGAAACTACACGCCGTGTAGTTTGAGTACACGTCGTGTACCCCCTTTCTGGGTATACCTCGTGTTTCAGACCGTGTCCTTACTATGTGGAATAATGGGTGCACGCTGTGTGCCCAGTTCTACAGGTCGTGTAGTCCTTCCCCGCGTACACGTTACCAGTCAACGGTCGTGTATGGTGTTGGAGTCGTGTCCTTGCCATGTGCAATAAATGAGTACATGACGTGTGTCTAAACTACACGCTATGTAGCCTTTCCCCGCGTATGTGTTACCCTCAAACCGTGTGTTGACCAGTCAACGGCCGCAGAGCCATGTTGGAAGCCGCGTGGAGACCGTGTAAAATAACCGAGTACACGCCGTGTACCATAAATTACATGCAGTGTACTTTTCCTTTTCTCGCCTATAAAAGGAGGGGTCCCCTCCTCCTTTTCAAATCACTCCTCTCCTCCCCTTTCCTCTAAGCAGAGCTCTCCCAAGATACTCGAAGGGTCCTTTTCTTCCATAACTTCTTCGTCCGAGCTCCGATTTATGATCTGTCAGTAGCCATGGGATTGTAACGACGAGGCAGAACTTCCGAGCTTGGATCCATTCTTTCTTTAGGCCTTTCCTTTCCGACATCCACCCGAGGAGGTTTTTCCAGAACCTGACAGAAGTGACGGACACTGACGAACTTCTTCTAAATTTGATCCGGGGGAGCGTTGTGATCAGAACCTGTCGAGGTAGGGATCTTACCTTCGTCTCTCTAATTTTTGCATCATGCGGGGTGGGTATCCTCTTGTTTTCATGAGAAACAGTTAAACCATTAAATGAAGATAATAACTGGTTAAAGAATGGGGTTGGGAAGTTTGGGATTGCTATTACTTTAAATCATGTGATGTTATGTTGTAAATTGAATGAGCTTCTGCCTACTAAAAATCACGGTCGTTGGGGGCCTTTTCTTGCGCAATTAAATGTTTCCCTATCTTTCTAGACCGTTTTTGTGGATGGAACTTTGTGGAATGTGGATTTTGGTTAATCACGTAAATTTGGCTATTTAAAATCTGGAACCCTCGTGTGATCACCCCAGTTAAACAAAAACGGGATAATGAACATGTGGGTGTTGTCTTGGATACGTGGCATGTGATGGGGATGTTTTATGGGTTGTTGTGGATAGGGTGAGCATTGGGGATGTGGTTGTCTTGGTTGTGGGTTGGTGTGAATGTAATGTTGGTGTTTGGCAGCGGGGCTGTGGGGATGGGTTTGAATGTGAATGGACCATGGGTTGTGAATAATAAATAAAAAGTGGAAGAGTTAATGAATGGTGGGTCATGGTAATGGAACAAGATTAATAATCAATGGGTTATTTGGTTGATAAGAAGGACTTGGTTATGTGGCTCGTGTTTTCCTAACTTTATTTGTGGATGGTAGGGATATGTTTTATGAACTATTGATGTGGTTCATTGTCGATAGTTTCCTAGTAGTTAAGGAACTAAATAAACTAATTCAGCTGAAACGTGAAAACCTAAATGGGGTTGGGGTTGTTTGTTATATGCATGCTTCGTAGTAGCAGTGTCGAGGCACGTTCTCAGTTTCTCTATTTAGAAGCCATAGGTTGGGCTCTGTGGTTGGTATATATATATATGTATCTTTTGTGTTTTATCGTACCCCACCCATGTTGAGAACTTAGTGCCGAACACTCTCATTCCATGGGAGAGGGTGTTTTCTCCTTAGTTACTAGCTCCTTCCTGCTCATTCTCCCCTAGGTTTTGATGGCTTGAGGAGACCTTACACCTAAGACTCTTCGGGTAGGTTTCAATTGGGGTGGCTTTAGCCCAAGACTCTTCGGGAAGGTTCTAATATTCCCCAAGAATCTTCAGGATGAGGCCCAGGTGTGGGCGGGTGGGATACGTGGTTGTGAGGCCCAGGTGTGTGCGGGCGGGATACGTGGTTGTGAGGCCCAGGTGTGTACGGGCGGGATACGTGGTTGTGAGGCCCAGGTGTGTGCGGGCGGGATACGTGGTTGTAAGGACCAGGTGTGTCCGGGCAGGATACATGGTTGTGAGGCCCAAGTGTGTGCGAGCGGGATACGTGGTTGTGAGGCCCAGGTGTGTGCGGGCGGGGAGAGTGTGGTAGCATCATGACGTTTTCTGTTAGGAAGAGTAACTAACTAAAGGTAAATGGTGTGGGGTACCCAATACTCTTGTTCTTATATACTACTACCTGTTGTGATTGCGTTTTTTGTGAGTGTGTCTGGTGAGGTTGGGTGGATATAATTCCTTTCTAGGTTTATTCTGTTGTTCTCACGGGACATTAGGATGTCTCCCCACTTGTACACGAGAGCTTTAGGTTCTCCTACTGAGTATACTTGTATGCTCACCCTACGTTTACTTTCAGGTTTCCTGGAGGACTACCAAGTTCGTGCGGGACCCTACTAGTCAGACAGCTGGAGTTGTTGCAGTTGTTGTTCTCTTTTTTTCTTTTTTTATTGTACTTTGAGCTTTCTTGTACTTGTACCTTGTTATAAAAATTATTTAATCATGCATGTGGTCTTGGTTTGGGTTTATTTCTATACACTTGTTCTTTTTTTCCTTTTTGGGGTTGACTTGTCCTATTTCCTGATCCTAAATAATAAAAAGGGTAATGCCTCCCATATTTGTGAAAACTCATACCCTTGGTGCTAGTCGCCACCCCGGGGCCTACTGGAGGCGGGACTCGGGGGTCATTCTCTCCATTTCACCATCACCAGCTCAGGAGGGGGTCGTGACATTTACATAAATGTTCACTTGTATTATATTTATAATAAAACCAATTATAAATCTCTAATAGCATGTTATTCATTCTTAGTTTGAAGAAAAGGTTCAAAATAGATGACTATTTATTCATATGAGTGTTTCAGGGATGTGACAATGGTATAGGGTTGGAACAATTAATTGACTACTAAGAGTGTCCAAACTATGATTACATCGGTAGGTGATAAGGACCTGACACCACTGAATTTCATTCCCAATGTTTATAGTTCCATGAGAATTATTATTCCAAGAGAGTTGGATTCTACAATAACTATGGTTTACATGGAAGATGTGAATCGAGATGTCCTAGATTTGGAATGTTATTAGGATCAAAATTCTAAAGGAGTATTTGTATTGAATCTATTCAAAACATCAGTTTAAAAACTACACTTCTAAGATTGGGGACATACAAATTATTGTTGAACATTAATCATGTTCAATATCGGGAACTCATCAATTTGATGTTAGAAGTCCTTTGAGTCATGTTCCTAGGACAGGAGGTGAGATAGTTTTTCGAGGCACTATCACCATTAGGGGATTTTTTTTTTGGATGTGGATGATGGTGGAGATCCATGTCAATGATGATATGAAGTGTAGGGGTGAACATGGAGCTTTGATTTTATATGGTCACATTTTGTGAGAATATCGACTTGAGTGAAGGCAAGAATCAACTTCTAATTTGATCAATGTCAGGGTTTCCAATAGATGATCAAGGATCTCGAGTGGTGCGGTAGGTGACTGACATGAATTGGAAAAAATCCTCTCAAGAGAGGGATGAAAAAAATTAGTTTTATATCATGAAATGAGTAAAATTGGAATGCAATTTAACATCTAGAATTTATGAAGTTTAATACACAATTTAAAATTTTATGGTGACAATGATACATCATACATTTTACCATCACGTTACTGGGATGTGTGTAGAGGAGTTTAGCATTATGTGACCAGGATGTGTGCACCAACATGAATAACATAAACACTTTTGATTAAATGGATTCATAAAAGGGGAACACATAGAATGTTATCTTGTAGAGGTCCTCTTTATGGTGTAGAAAGGGTGATATAAGGTTTTTCTTTTACTTTTGTCTAATCCAATGGATCTAGCAGTGAGTCTAGTAGTCTTTTTACCTTTTTTGCATTCAATATTAATATTTCCAATGTCGTATGGGTTACTCAGTGGGTGAAAGCCTAAAATTTAATCAGATATCAATCATAGGTTTTTAACCTGATAGGCATTTATACCTCTTTCCAATGAGTGTTTATGGTCATACATGTAAGAGAAAATAGGAATAGAATTATGGTTGTGTGTATTAATGATATCATATAGTTTAGTTCCATGATTATTTAACCAAGGATATTATTTGAATGACATAGATATTGGACCTAAGAAAGGGTTTTTTTGGTTCATATGGAATTTGAGAGACCATGATCCTAGTGGGAATGGAGGTCCAAGGGAGGTCTTGCATAAATAAATGTCTCCAAAACATGTTACAAATAGTTTAATGTCATAATTATTGGACCATTTGAATAATATTATATGGTTGATAAGGTTTTATTAACCCAACATGTAGTTAAGGCCAAGGAGGCCTAGTACTATTTATGCTTCCACAGAGTTTAAGGGAATAATTCATAGACCGCATCTATCTAACTATCACATTGCCATAGAATGTACAAAGTCACATCTGAATTGTGATTAGGGGTGCTGAAACAAGGTATGATACAGATAATTAATGACTAATTGGGCTCTATATTGGATATCTATGTATCAATACATATCCAACATATAGGGAATCAATTCACATATAGTTGTGGAATGTGGTGCGGTAGAAGCTCACACAAAATGTGGAAGTCCTCTAGAGTGATGATGAAGTAAAAAAGTGAAAATTTTCAATTAAAATAGTAGATTTGATTCAAACCAAATATTGATCAAGGAACACAGGGGACCATATCCACCCAACTCAAGGACATAATGCAAGAAACAACTGAGTTTTCATCAATTTCAATTTCATGGAGCATGGACTAAATAATGGGGATTATAGAAGAGTTAATATTGGGCTAAAGAGTTTTAAACTTGATGAAATGAGAGGTTCAATGAATCATTTCACCAAAAAAATCTATTAGTTTGGCTACATGTAGATTGAGGACATTATTATTGGATTATTTGTGGTGATAAAGCATTTTTTTCTACCCAATATTGACAATCCTTTCTTAAATATAGGGTCAGGTGTGGAATTATTGAAATAACAGTCCAACCTGATGGTGGAATTTTTTATTTCAACTGAGACAGAGGAATGTGCATCATTATGTATACCATGGAGTATGAAATCAATCCACATATAGTATAGAACATGGAATGGAATAAGAAATCGAACATGGATGGGGATATCCTCTAAAGATAGGATGAGGACTAAATATTATGGATTCAAATTTCATACATGATTATATTGGTAACATAGTTGTAGTCATAAACCTTGGACCATGGTTTCCACATTTTTTAACATCTAGTGATATAGAAATTATCCCACATTTAAACATTATACATATATGGTGATGATTTTTAGTTTCACATCTTATGGTGGGGATGCTGATTGTGGATTTTATGGTTTTATAGATTATACCAGAGGTTTTCACATATTTTAATGTCTTTGAGCTCGATCCAAAATGTGCAACTTCTAATATATGTTCATAGAGATTATAATATTGTGTCACCGCTACTTTTTGGTATTATTTCATGAATCATGGGGGATGACACGAAGGAGATCATGTTGTATGAATTATACAAAAAACAACCTCAAATGAGGGATGAAGATTCCATTCACCGCACAAGATATTTCCGATATAGATTTCATAGAGTTTTAATTAATAAATATTAGATAAGGATTCCTACCATTCTAATTTCATAGAGCTAAAGACATTAGAGGGTGATGTGTTTCTTTTAAATTTATGTGTGTCTCAAAAAATTATGGGGGAAATAACACCAAAATTTTTAATCACATGTGATCCATTATCGGTGTGAGATATAAGGATTTTTGGGTAATTCCTCCTGTCATAATGGGGAGACTGAAGGCAAGAAATGATCCACCCTAAGAAGGTCCCAAAAAAAGAAACTACACTGATCATCAATAATGAGTAAATTAGGGGAAAATACCATGTTTATTAAAACTCCACCATATCAAAATTTAGGTATAAAAAGTTAACACATGATATATGAGATCATTATTATAAAAGGGGCTGATAGATGGGAAAAGAATGTCTTCTGATTTTCCTTGAAATATATGTCCCAAAATCATATTGTTCAAGGATGGGGAAAGAAAATAAAAAATTAATCATTGACCATGTTCAAAACATGGTAACAACTCTCTAAATCAAGGTATCTTTCAAGGCATTCGTCTAGGATGGGTGTTTAGCTAGTTTTTTCATGCCCCATTTTCATTAGTGTGCCTTTTTATATTATCAGGTTGATAGGGATCCTAACTGAGGAGGGCATGAAGTGTGAATGTGAGCATGTGATATGTTCAGGCGGATGAAAATTCTTGAAGATCTATTCTCACACTCATCCAAATGTGATGGATATGCATGTCAACAAGTGATGATTTGACATATAACAAAGGGAACTCCCTAGGAATCAGTTAGTGTCTAGTCTGTTCTTGGGACATGAGGTTTAAGAGACACTATATATCCTATTAGAAATTTAAATTAATGCATAAATAGTTCTTGAGTGTTATAGGATGGGATACTAACACCAGAAGTGTGACGTGCACTCTATTGGAGACCCAAGGTATCACGTAGTTTCACATTATGTGATAGGTACATGGATATTTAGTTTCAATTATTTTATTCATGAAATTAAAAATGAAATTTTACATCAAATGGTAAATATGTGTGGTTATTTTAGATTAATATTGTCTGCTTTGAACATGGTGTCATACATATTAAATTCACATGACCAGGAGGTTGTATCGTAGTTTAAGAACATAAAACTAGGAAATTGTAAAATAGTTTTATATCATGAGAAATGGAGGTTGTCCCACATTTTAATTTTATGTGATCGAGATGATGTGATATATTGATACATTATATGACAAGGACGTTGTCCCTTAGTTTAACATCATGAGATAGGGATGTTTTCTGGTTGTATTACATTGTGTGAATATTATGTTTTCATGAATATTAAATTCATTATACTAAGAAAATATCATATAGTTTTACATTATATGAATAGTATAAAAGGTGAAGAGTTTTGTTAATTACCTCTTGAGTAAAATAGAATTGGTGGGGGTTGTAATGTTCTCTCCATCCATGGTGATAATTAAGTATGTACCATTGGAGTTCACCATATAATTAATGTATTATACTTACGATTAGGGTTATATATAGAATTTATTCTTCTCATGTTTAGTAAGTGACCTTGTATCTAATAAAATATCACATTTTAGTAAGAAGTAGAAGGGAAAAGGTTTTTTTTTATTCTTGCGCTACCCGATTCTCGTGACAATTTATTTTACGTAGCACATTGAACTAGTTTTCTTTGTGGGATTCAAAATCTACCCAATGTAATTAAACTCTCTTGATTTTTATCTTCTATTAAGAAATATCTACCTTCAGTAAAAAATCATATTCTTTATAGGTAGAATTACCTATGTACCATGCATGTTGAAGTATGGAGTTAGTTGGGTGGAATTTTAGGACATCTTCTGATAGAGTAAGGGGGCATTGGATATTTATTAGGACAAATCATCATGTTATATCTAACCAAATTATTGAAAAGTTAAATATGGTTTTGTTTTACATTGATATCTTATCATTCTTCTATTAATGATGGCGGTACATGTGATTGGATCAATATTATTAATACAACAACTTCAATTCAGCAACCAAAAAATCAGTGCTATTATATATGGGAATTTGATGAGGGATTCTGAATCAATGTATTATGTGGTATTTCACAAACTAAATCATAGAAAATGTCTTGAATTCTTTAAGAGAGAGATATTATGACCAATTTGATAAGAAGTATGTACTTTTGAGTTTTCACTTGCTCGTAGGGATCCACAACATTATGTCCCAAAAAAGAATAGGGCCAAGAGTACGTGGTTGAATGGAGAATATTTTAATTGTTGAAAAATGATGTTCACATAGATCATTCATGAATTCCACTTCTTGATGAACTCAATGTATTCATGAACCATGGTGGTAGAGAAATAATAAAACATCTATATCAAGTGGGACGGCTTCAAACCTACTTTATGGGCCTCAAATGACCTGACAAAGACCTCTTTAATGACCAGACGAACCTCTTCCCCTTTGATATAACGTAGAAGTATTCCACCAAACCCACACCTGTAAAGGGTATGTCATAGATTGTGTCCATACTAGAAGGTAAATTGTATAATAAACTAAAAGATTCACTCAAACTCATCTCTGTCTTCTTTGAGGGTCCCTTGGTATAGATAATAAATAGAGGGATTCATCTAATTGGTTGATTATAAGACTGTCATGGAATTTGAGGGCCCTACCATCGTTGTGTCAGTGATCAACTGATTCACCTACCAACCCTCATTATCAGAAGTGAGTGGGTTTGTGGCCTATATTTTTTCACATTAATGACCAAGTCATCTGGGTTGGGATCTATGATGGATGTGGCTAGGCTTTCAAAAGTGTTAGATCAATCATTTTGAGATCATCGAATGGGGTTCACTATCATTTGCGGATGTAACTGATATATTTTCTCATGAATCCAATTTGAAAAGGGGACAATTAATTACTTCCTATATATGTAGGAGATGTTTACCTACATGGTTATTATCTCATAGATTATCCTTGTATTCAATCAGTAGATTTCAATTTCGAGATCCAACATGAGTCTGTTGATAAGAGTCTGATAGTCATGATCATTTGTGGAATAAAGTTTTGAAAATATAAATGATTATAGAAAGATAATCTGAATAAGAGTGGTGAAGAAAATTTCAAGGAGCACCTTGATGAGTTGAGGGTTATTGAGCCTTCTCCTAGTAAATATATAGAAGTAACCAACAAATTACATCCACCAGCATGGTGTTCTGTTATCCTTGGAGAGGATAGCCTAATCATGGAATTCAATATCCTGGGGAATTTATTAAGGGTCATATGCAGGTCCTGGAATACCAATAGTGAAAGGACTTTGATATCATTAAAGGGGACAAACCTAATATCAAATTTTTATAGAATTACTTTTAATGTGACAATATTTTAGCCAAAATGGTGTTTCTAAGAATATATTTTAGTTGATAGGTGTAGGATCATAGCTATATCTCAGGGTGATTCATGTAGTGTCATAATCTTTGAACTTTGAAGATCTTGAAAAATGACTCATCTTTATAAGAAAACATCTAGTCTTTATGTTTAACAACATCCGGCTAAGGTAATATATATTTTTCTCCCAACCCTCATTGTTCATTTTGTAAGGGAGGACATAAAGGGACCATTTTAGGGAAATCAAATAAAGGACTACAGTCTTCCCTAGTTGGGGTGTCATAAATAAAATAGTGTATTCCATATACTTCTTGATGTCATCAAATAGCATCTAGTGTTCTCTTCCCAAACGATATTTTGTATATTTCTTCAAGATCCTTGAAAATGGATTATACATGCATAATAAATTCTCAATGAATCATTAGATGTGTGCCAATTGTCTCAAGAAGCCTCACATCGATCAATGGTTACATAGAGGAGGCATTTGGATGATATCCTTGATATTCTATGGATCGATCTTAATACATCTTTTCTTGAAGATATATCTAATAAAGATACCGTGGGAAGCCTTGAGTGTGAACTTATAAGGATTCATCATTAGGTGATTGGGGCATAGAAATTCAAAATATTTCCCAAGATCATTGATATAATCCTGGTTTTTGTGATATTTGAACAACAGAACATCCATATAACACCCTACCAATATTCTATGGAGTGTATTGAAGATGTGGTGTAGTGAAAGATCCTATGTTACTCCAAAATTATTCAAACATAATGGAATGTCTCATTATAAAAAAGGATCTATATTGGTGGACTGAAGTTGGGGGATTCTTCCTCATCAAGGTCAATATGGATTTGATTATATTGAGAGTTTCCATCCATGAATGATATTCTATAGAAAATATTCATTGTGTTAATTATCAATTCTTCCACTGAATGGGGAATACAATCCCTCGGGTAGAGGTGGTTGAGGTACAAGAAGTTTATAAAGTAACTTATATGTTTATTATTATTCCTTACTGTGATGATGTTGTACATCCATATATGGTACCATTCTTCCCAAATAATGTTTTCTTTAATAATCAATAAAACATTAGACTCAACCATAACGCTATGGGAAGGGTTCATTTTCATGGAAGCTAGTTTGAACACATGGTGACCCACTCAGAGTCCAAGTTGATGAACAAAAATAGGGGGATTAAGCATTTTTATATCCTTGTACCTCCATTGGAACACATCGTTGTGAAACTTTATGAAATCGATAAATTGATATTTCACCATGGGATACATGAATCTGCAAATTAGTGTCACCCTTGGGTCTTACATAGTTAAAAGATTCACCTGGGTGATCTCATCCCCCATAGTGGAGACACCACCTTCCAAGAAAACATCAACATCATCTAAATACTCCCCATAATTTGAAACATGTGGACCTAGGGAATGAGGTGACAACCATAGAGTCAGAGATCATGGAGTTGTGATTACATCGAATTCATTATGGTTTTAATCCTCAAATAGTGATTCCTACTATTCTGAAACCTAGTTAAAAAATATTAAAGTACCAATCCCATGTGTTTTATGCCCATATGATCCACCATTGATATCAATGAAATGATGATGTGTTAACCTCCATGAAGTCAACCATGCTCTTCGAAAGGCATGGTTTCCTCATGGTTATGTTGTTATGGGGTGGATCTCTCATTATTAAAGAGAAATATGAGTTTCTAGCTTCAATATTTCCTATATTTTAAAGGAATATATGGAGATCAGTGAGTATTCTTTCCTCTTTGTAACTGTGAAGCTACTCCCAAGTTCCTACATTGTTTTTTCTAACTATTGGATTGGTAGGATGAAGTTATCTTTCAAATCATCCCAAATAAATTCTAAGGTGATTGTCATATCCTTTGGGGTAATGATATTCTCGGCTCCATCATACTAGAGATGTTTCCCAATGAATTTTTAGTAACCATCTTTCTTTCAGTGAGATAAATAATTGTTCAAGTGAGAATAATTAATAAGAAATACACTTACTCGAACATTTAGGATGTATTTGAGGCGTTTGTTGTATGAATAGGGGATCTCTATGTGAATACAGATCCAAGACCTTCTTATAAAAGAGTTATAAGCACTGTCTTATAAAGAAACTGTAAATTAGGTGTTTATTAAAAAATCTCCTAATTGTGTTTTTAGAAGAATCGTTCAACACCTCTTGTTCTCTCCCTTTTGATACATATCAATTTTTATGTTGAATGGGGTTAAATAAACTATTATGAGACTCTTCTTATGGAGAATCTATATTGATATTAGAGAGATCTCGGAGCAAGTATGACTAGGAAAAGACATAATTCTACACAATTTAACTATCTTATGACATACACTCATTATATGTTCCCATTTTTTGTGGCACCCACTTTCAATTATGATATGGAAATTATGTCTTCACAATCTTACCACTCAGCTTACCCTTCATGATAGGATTAATCGGCAGCTATCTGGGTCTCAAATTATAGAGGGCTCTTCAAGGTATCATTAGGATCCTCACACATCTCCTATACTAGTAGGCGTTCATCAAGGATCAAAATAATTGATGTTATTATGGGGAGGTGTTTCAGTACATCATAGTTGACAGAAAGGTGCGTATTTAAACATTATAAGGATCTATCATTAATATGGAGTGTGGTTAGAATAGTTGATTAAGTAATTGTTCCTTAAATGGTTCATTCCATGTTCCTCTATTGAACAGGAGGTTTAGTATTCATACTAGTGAGCTGAAACTATGATTTGGATAGTATTAGATGATGGATTGGTTACTTTGGTTGAGCTACATGATCAAAAAGATTGTTTTATTATAAAGGCATGCCTGATGGTGTGGCCTGAGAGTACTCTACCTTTTGGGCCTTCAACAAGTATTATTTTTTGGTATCAACAATATAAATAGTCATTATATTATGTTGGCATAGATAACTTCCCTACCAGCAAGTCGTATGATCTATCTTTGGTAGCGCTATCCAGATGTTCCTAAATGGTCCACATGGAATTTTGTGTCATTGATTATTTCTCAATAATCCACCATCCAAAAATAATTCATAGAATTTTAATCATGTTCAACATTGTAGACACCTTGAAATGTGTTGTATGCACTTATTAGCAATTGAAGATTTATTTCCAGGTGCCACGCAACCTACTTGCGCTCCCAAACTACTTTTACCCAGGGTCGTATATTTTCCTATAAATAGACTCTTGGGGCCCTCATTTGTACGAAAAAATTTCCATGAAGCCCAATTGCTGATCTGGTCACCAAAGTACTTCTCCCGAGTCTTCTAATACTTTCAAGATATTTCTTTAACTCTTTGAGTAGAGGATTTAAGGGGAGATCATTTTAATTAAGTCCTTTTAGTGTTTGGAAACCATTACACTTGCGCACCTAAAGTGCCCAAACTCCCCAAGTCAGAAATACTTGTTCTCCACCCATTCCTCTCATAGGAACTTGAGAACCCCACTTCTTGGATCACCTATGAATACTCTTAAAGGATTGAGCAAGGTCTCTCCCATGTATTACTATATATTTTGTTCATCACCTAAGTGAACGTCCAGTCTCCCAAGCCTACTTGTGCACCCTTACCTGCACGCCCTTGCCTACTTGTGTGCCCTTACTTGCGCGCCCTTCTCTACTTGGGAACCCCTTATTGATTCACTTACTTTCTTCAATATTTTCAGTATATAATCAATCAATCCTTCTTCAATGACTTTCATGGAAAGGATTTTTCTACATTGGCTCCCTTATCTGAAAGGGATTATGTTGAGACCTCCACCAAAACCTCCTAACTTATCAAACCTTTTGGAAAGTCACATCAGCATGTCTTCTATTTGGGTTTGTATTTCTAGAGTCAGAGGTTTCCCACATTTGGTTCACAATGGGGTTAGGGTTCATGGAGTGTCTTTGGGTTTGTATATCCATAGTCACATGGACATTTCTCCCAGGAATAGTGTAGGGAAGTTCCCGGTTCTGAGAATACAGTTTGGGTCCTAGCCTCACCCTTCTCAATGAGCTGGAGACATAATGTTTTTGGTAGGGATGGTATAGTTCACACCTAATTTTCTTCCTTTTAAATATAATAGAATTCTCCCTCCCCTACCAGGATCAATTCATGGTCATCCATCTTGGTGTAATCCCCTAACCTTCATCCCTTCCTCCTTACATTGGACTCTTTTCAATGTAAATAGAACAGAGCAAAGGCTTGTTGCCTCTCCCTCTTCCATGGTCACCTAAACCTCATTCACCTTGGACACCATAGGTGTGTCGTCTTCCACAAGCGGAGTAAAAATTTGAAAGTGTGAATTCCTTTGTTAAATTGTTGAAATCCTTTTATTTCTCACACCGAGCATGACTCCTGTGGGCTTAGATATTTTTCATGGTCACAACATTTGCACAATTGAATGAACTATGAGAACTTTGATTCCTGTTTAAACTAGGATACGTAGGAATCCTTTTACAGGCCTGATCTAAATGGATGTATTTCTCAATAATTCATCCCTAATTCCATTAATCGGGGCATCCTCATTAAGAATAATCCCCAAATTAAACACCAAATCACCAAGGCATCATTTTCAAGAAGTAATCCCAAACTCATCTCTCTCAAAGGACCATACTCTCCGATGATACATATCGAACTATGTGGGCTTTGATTCCCATCCATATGGGATATGTAGGAAGCCTCCTGGAGGTTCAATCCCAACACTTCAAATCAACGTTGTTCTCCTAGGTCCATATTATCAACAGGGTATGATACGACTTGGAAACCCATATTCTTTCCAAAGTTCTTTGGGTTGCTTCAATATAAGTCGCACACAATGTTTTGACTAAGCACCTTCCACTTAGATGTCCATACCACATGACATTAAACTGTATGGCTAGGTTCTCATCACATGACCTTAAAAGTTATGATGTGTCCCATTCAGTGGCATTGAACTATGGGGGTTCTGATTCCTTTTAAAAGGATATGTAGGTATCCAATTTTATGGGAACGATCCCAAAATCAAATCAAAGCTTCGTCTCCCTGGATGACAATAAATTTTAGAGTTCCCCACTAAGTGGCTTAAAAACTAGTATCATCACAACGATGATTAAAATAATATCTAAATAGTATATTAGAAGATACTATTGATGTAAAACCTCGAATACATACGGATATTACCATTAATGAAGAACCTTAAATGCATACTGATGATTCTAAATTTTACACATGTTAATAAGTGATTGTAAATTCCAAGGGATACTTATGATATACGTGGTGAATTAAAAAGGATTCATGAAAATATCTTAAATTTATAAAGAGAGTCCCAAAGTAGATAATAATTCCCCTAAAAGGGTGTGATGATTCCGACCTATCATCCTCTTGACCAATGCATGTTCTTAAGTATCATAATGTTCAAACATAATGAATGATTTCCTTTGGAAAGCAGGTCCCCTTTGGATAAATAACTATTGGATGTTTCTGGTTCCATAAATAAATCCAATGGAAACTACTTGGAGACAGTGATTATTAAAACTAGAACACATGTTTCAAGGAACTATGAAACAATCATGAGGGAAATATTCCATGATGCGTTGGATTCTAGGGGATTATTAATATTCATATGGAATGGCATTGATGAGAGTGCAAGATGGTTTTGTAATTGGTGGGGGAATCTGGTTACCCAATATTTTTCAGTGCATATTCATATAAAATATGGGAGGATGTGATTATGATGTGGTGATTAGAAAATTTTTAGATACTATAATGGGTTCTAGTCTACTTTAAGGGGCATGGATAATTCCATGGGCACATGAAACTATCTCATGATCTATCTAATCATTTTAATTCAATATACCACATCCGAGAAGTTATTTCTATTAAATGAGTAATCATATCAACTATCATGGGTTGAAGAGACAAATGAAATCTATATTGAGACATAAACCAACTCAATAAGTACATGGTATAACATTTCATATATCCAATATTTTAATATGAATAATTTATTAAAAAAATTTCTTAATCCCCAATGGAAAGGGATGTAGTTAATATAATCAGTGAGTTCTCCTTTGTGAGGCCTCTGGCATTCAAGAAAATTCAGGATGTTATTATCTATGGCACAGAAAAAATAACCTAGGACTAGTGTAGTATTGAAGGATTATACCATGTTCCACCAATCTACCAAAGTAATTCTTGGTTCTTATCCCAAACTGGGTATTTAGTTGGTATTCTTGGAGCGCGGATACACTTGGAAAGACTAGTCGTGCCAAGGTTCCTAATGATGGACTGGTTGTGGTTCCTAATTCTATACAATGGAGGATATTTCTAACTTCATGGGTTTCTATATTGGAGATAAAAGAGGTAATGGGGAATACCACTATATGGTCTACTTAAAATATTCCTTAAAATACTATGATCTTTTGGTGAATTATCACAATCAAGCTATATATCATAAAGATATTGGGTAGTGACCAGCATATCCCATAAATTCTCTATACATATCCACTATATATGTTCCTATTAATTATTCTCATCAAGGGAGGTAGTGTACCCCTTTTATCCGAAAATGAAATTGGAAATCACTCATCGTCCCTATGCTTTCATTTAGATAGGTTGGAGATTCTTTTATTGTACATTTTAAAGATAAATTGGTAAAGAAACTACCTGTATAAATCTTCCCAGCTAGCGCAGTGTCTTGGTTACACCTGACCATATCACACATAATATGGTATCTCTAAATTCAAAACAAAACAACAAATCCTGATTGCTTCATACTATTATTTATTTCATAGCATCAGTTCGTGTAATGAGAAAATTTGTTCTAGATGGTAAATTAGATCACCTATCCTTTGAATGGGGTGAAACTTGGACTACCAAACTCTAGGAAGAAGATATACATCGTATAACCATATCATATATAGATTCAATTCTAGTAGTTTTGAAAAATAATACATCACAAAAGCCTCAATATGGGAAAATAAAGTGGTTATCACATCCTCTTCATAAAGGTTGGTATTCACCAATTCATTCACCATCCTTTCGGATCGACAGGTAAAGATCACATGGTCCAAAGGTGGAAATTCAGGATGTTTTGTTGGGGTAGTAAGGTCATATCTTAAATTATTTACAGATCCACCATCATATACCCTACTTTAGTTCATAGGACCACATTCCCCAACCATGGGTGTCTCACTGAGAAGGACTAGTTGTTTTTTTAGAGGAGTGGTAGGGTCACCATAGATAATTTATCACTCTAGGAACTGTTCGATAGGGATATTAATAGGGATCCGCTGTTATCCCTCTAGCTCCAATAGTAATGTATCTAACCAAGAATATGACTCATTTTATGGAATGGATTAAGAATGGATAACTGGATCAGAAAACACCTTCCCCTAGTTTAGATATTGGTGAGTAGGTGGTGGTGCCTTAGTAGGGGGAAATCTGTGGCCCATCACCTATCTCTAAATATGACTGAAGTTTCCTATCAAATGATCAATCTGATAATGTGTCTCCCCTCAAAGATGGTTCTCTCCATCAATCCCTATGTCATCATCCTAGTTTCATCGATTATCAAACTGATTGATCTTGATGATGTTCTAAGTGGTGGTGGTTAGAGGTGATTATTCATCATCAATTGTTGTGTGAAAATGTTGATCATTTTGTGTCTGTGGAAGGGGACTAAAGAAGATAGCTTAATACTATTCCTTTCCTTTTTCAGAAACCTCTTACATTACCAACTAAATTATTATGAGACTCTTTACACATGTCCATAAAAATCATAGGCAGTACCCATATGAGTCGAGGTGTTAAGCTATCGGGAGTGTAATGATTTCAACATTCCAATACTACTTATTAAATAATTTAAGTATCCTATGGATCCACGGATAGGATAACTAAAAATTTTGGAGTTGGCTGATTGTTTACCATATATTTTCACAGATTAATTATTAATTATCCTCACTGTCGAATTCTGGAATAGTAAAGTGTGGGCTTATAGGTGGAAATTACACAACAGAAAACTTATTAGTGGTAAATATCTCCCATAATTCTTCCTTGTTCCCTTTATTTATACACTCATCCAATACAAGATAACCTAAGGCTCTCGTTGGTTATTTTTAGGAATATAGTTGTGGGGGTGATGTATGTATTCTCTACTATATATTTTTGAATATAATGGATGTCATGTATTCCAATTGTCTTTGGAATGCCAAAGTGTCTTCCAGAGGTGCAGTTATCTTCATAAGTTTATATATATATATATAGGATAGGGCCTTGATGACCACCTTAATATCAGACTAATCCACAACTCACTATAGCTTAATATAAATTTCACCATCATACGAGGGGGGGAATCTAGATCCTGAAGTCTCCCCTAAATCATAGGTGGGGGTAAATAGGATGGAAAATGAAGGTGTTGGCGAAGGTTCCATGGGGATTCCTATGAAGGATTCTAAGATATCATCCACATAAAGGTACATGTTGAGATATTAGGTTTCCTTGTGAACCTAAACTTCATGGATGTTTAGCCTCAATAGGTGGGATCCTCCCCCAATTTTGTTGGTGGAGAAGAAGGTTTCTCCATTAAGTAATTTTTATCCTCATACTCTAAGAGGTTGATAATGACAATAAACTTCTCATATTCCGACGTCTAGAATCTTGGGGGTTCCCTAACTGATATCCTCTATGGATCATGGGGATTTCATCCATGTGAATTATGGATTGCATTGCATGTGGTTTAACACAATTGTTTTTTATTCAATTCTTTATAGGGATGGAACTTTATGGAATGGGAAATCTTCATTAAATAGAGGATCTCTTTTTCAGTTTATGGTGTTGTATAGAGGACAAATACAGTGAATTTTTTCATAATGGGGTGACCCATGATGGTTTTTAGTGGTGCACATCATGGGAAGATTCAACCACGCATTCCTAATGGGTAGTTGGGTTCTCAATAAAAATTAAACAACGATGTTCCCCACATTATAATAACCCAATGTTTTAATATGTAAATATTTAATCTTTTTCTAAGAATAGTGAATAAATTTTTCAAATACATACCTATGGCCATAAAGGATTAGCCTCATTGTAACTAGATACAAACACTTTATTTATTGAATGATATTCAACATCTCCCAAAATGATATTCCCGCCTAGTAAAAAACATATATATACCATACCTAAAACCATTCCCCATGACCTAGGGAATGAAAATATAAAACTAGGTGAAATAATAATTTTATTAAGGGTAAGCATGAGAGATATCAATAAAACATGATCATAATAGTATAAGAACATGACAATGTCCTTTGAAAATCAAACCCATCATATCATAGATCATAAAATTAAGTCATGGAATATATATTAGTAGTTCAATAGACATAAATCATAAAATAATGAAATATCATAATCCATTAGAGAATAACATTAGAATTCATTTGTTCGATACACTAAATAATGGGAAATAATTTCCTCAATATTCAAGGATCATTACCAAAGCTATCAAAATGGAATTGGTTTACTCCCAAAACTATCATAGTAGAAAAGTTTCTCTCCCAGGACAGACATAGTGAACAATGTCCCTTATCGAACTAGGTTCAGACCCCATTTTACTCCTGTTTATCTCAGTAGATATTAATCTTTGTCCAATGCATTGGAGGGAGATATAGGTATCACCCGTTACATATAGAAAATAATACATTCTTCTTCAGCATGAATATAAAGACATCAAAATAATCAATCCAATGAAAATAAATGTGTTTTATAAACATTTCATTGAATTGTAAAACATAGAAAGGATATTTGTTTCATAATAATCCAATAAATTCTTCTTAGAATAAACAATTTAAAAATAATGAGTTTCACAAACATTCCTTCATCATAATCATAAACCATATACAGATATAATAATTTTCGCATAAATGGAACATATTCCCAGTTAATCAAAAGTAACGCCAATGGTTTTTGTCATTGATGAATAGAAATTCAATAAAAATATCATTTAAAAATATTCGACAAAATCATCCATCCGATATTAAAAAAATCATTAAATTCTCAAAAAAAACATTTTTTTGGTAAAACAAATACTGTAAACATTTAATAAAAACATTGAATTATTAAGTGATCATGATAGATAAAAAAAATTCATGTCAAACATGTTAAAACAAGAATTCCTTTCTCATTTTTAGAAAAATTTAAAAAAAACATTTTCCTAAAACTATAAGAATATTTCATTAAAAACATTATAAAATAAATATGGGAATAAAGGAATTTAAACCGTCATTGATTAATATAAAAACATTTTTAAAAAAAAATTAGAAAAAAATTGATGTGGTAGAAAAATGATTTTTGATTGAACGGAAAGATAAGTTTTGTATTCCGTTAAAAAATATTTTTGAATACCGTGTACATAAAAAGATTAAAATGAAATGAAAACATGTAATTTCTATAAATAACTTTATTACAAGAAAAAACATGATTTTCTTGAGGAATATATTCTTAACTTTATTCATTAAAATCATAATCAGAAAGAATCCTAATATACATTGAGATTATGACATCAAACCCTTTCCTCTTTGGTAGCACTTAAATCATAAGCCCCATGAAATATATAAGATTTTATGGATATATATATCCCATAATATTCATGATAATAATTATAAAATAAATTCATGAGAAGTATATACACCACACCAAATAATCATGTTGTGTATAAGGAGTGTGTCCCTTAGAAATATAAGTGATACGATGATCACTTAAAACATTGGTTACATTTGAATCACATGATCAATTAATGAATAAAATTAAATGTAACTTTAAATATCATTTTAGAAATTATATTAATGATATAACATGTATAAGTGGTATAATTTACACCACACAAAATAGTTGAGTGGTGAATATGGTATATGAATCCCAGATTTATGAACAATTCCATGTTAAAATAATGTTTTGGTTGAAAGTACTTCATTTTTCATGTTTTTTATGGTTTGATATTTTTTGGACAATTTACATTGATCATGGTTCAATGACCTCCATAATATTATCCATGACATATAATTCAGATATATTCACTATTTATTTATTTATATTAATCCATTAATATTATAGATAAAAAAACTAATAATCGCATTCATTAAAATGGTAAGTCAAACATATGAAAGAACATTGTTTCCATTTTATTGAAAAATGAAATGAAAGTGTGTTAAATAATATATTACAACACTATAATAATTTTTACGTCATATACATCTCATATTTTCATTAAAATGATCATTATTACCTTTCATGTAATGCGTTTGTGAATAATGAATCACATCACTTCACAAGACGGTATTCCGCCTTATGAATCAGAGACAATATCTTTTTCCCACAAAATGGAATGTAAGAAGATATATTTGATATTATAATTCCAATATTATGGCTATTTATTAAATATCAATTAAATATTTTAAATTCTTCATTATATTCATCCATTATTGGTGGTGATCAAAATCAAATATATCGACTCGGGAGGGGTAGTCCTCCATACGCACAATCGATGGTTTCATTTCCTATATGATAGAATAGAAGATAGATGTTGGTTTCTAAATTAACATCATAAAATCTCAATATATTTTATATACTTATTTTAATATATAATCATGTTTCAATAATATTTGAAGGATTTAAAGGATTAAATAAAATGAAAACACATGGTTAAGGTCTATAATTATTCCTTAAAGGACCCCATTAGGTTTACTCCTCAAGACTTCATTGGTGTATTTACTAATTAAAATATGGCTTTTAAAATGCATGAGTATATCTACGTAATTGATTTGGGTAGGTATTGGTCATTTGGGAATTGTGTATATGAGGGTAGAGGGGTGGAATTTTATAATTAGCGGAGTTAAGACACATTAGATTTAAAAAACGGTGTTCCAATGTTTCAAACATGAAAATGGATCTTAAATATAACATTCTAGAACCTTAGATGATATAATGTCAAAAAATATCTATAATGTTTCAGTTTCACAAGATTCTAGGTAATTGTTCTAGTTAATTTTTTAGTTCCATCCCCCTATAAACATGGTTTAACCATAACCGTAGTAATTAATTCTTAATATTTTTACTATTAATTTTAACCAAAAATGTAATGGCTTAATCCACCAAGGCCCACATAGATAGTAGAAGGATGGTCCTCCACAACCCCAATCCTAACTCCAATAGTCTAGGGGTGGGAAACAAGATCCTATAATGAATAATGTAAATGTGTGGTCATTTCATAGTGTACATGTACACACCCAACTAACCATCTTCCTACAATAATGTAAAGGAATAATTAAAGGATCTATAACAAAAAAAGTAAAAAAAAAATAAACACAATAACTTCAAGGGAAAACAAATATGCTTGATCAAATAAATATAGTGATTAAAGGGGGAAGAATACATCCCAAGATAGAAATGATGTCCTAACCTAATAACAACTGGAAATAATCAATCCTGAGAGACTGAGCTCTTGATCTATAAGTCCGACCATAGAATTACACATGTGAACTCAAGAATCCCCATATTCCACTAAATTAAATTATGAAATATCTATCATCTACATAATACACCATATTTGTATAAAACTCCCAAGTAGAGATAAGTATATACATACCCACAAGGACTCCCCGAAAAAGCACAAAGGAATAAATAGAGGGATATGATATAAGTGGTTTAATCAACCCAAATCAAGGGTTCAATGAAGCCCAATAATATATGTGATCATAAAAATGTTACATGATAAATAAAGGGAATCATCATCTCATAGCCCAGCCCAAGATGATGAGTCTCCCTAGAACTCTAAAGGTCTATCATCAATGCCTAGCGACTTGTGTGTATGTATGAGAAGGCCTCATGATAACCCATAACTAGACATATATCAACAAACCTATGGGGAAAATATCTAATATAGGACATATACCCTAGTGTGATAGGTTATTACACTCAGTTGATGGATAGAGGACTAGTGCGCTAGTACATTTGGGGGATTTCACTCAATGGTTGGATACATGACTTGTAGCCTAGTGAGATATGGTGTTTCCACCAAGTATGTACATATAGGACCTACACCATGGTGTGACCATAGGATCCCACTCAAAATATGGGTATAGGATAGGTTCCCTAGTGTGCTAGGTGGTTTCACTAAATGTATGTAAGACCCACTCACTAATGTGATATGGTGGGTTCTAGTTGTTAGGTATAGATAGGGGACCAGTTTCCTTATGGTTCAGGGTGTGCCACCCAATGGAAAAAGGACAAACACCCTAGTTTCATATGGGGTGACACTAAACCTATGTAAAGAGAATGTCAGACATACATATTTGTGGGATAGTGGTTCGCCATCCCTGGCCTCTCTCCAATGATCATGCATAACCTTTGTTAATGTTATAGAATCCCCTAAAGAAGGGTCATTCTCTCATCACTACATGACATATTTCAAAATCCACCATTAAAGATACCATTGAATTATGACTAGAAAACAACCATGTATATGATACCCATGGGATAAAATATGATTTTAAATGAAGGAGATGCCAAATGCGGTAGTACCTGAGAAGTGTATATGGTATCGAACAAGGGTTGCATGGTGTGTGGCCTCACCTGGGATCATGGTCATGCCCTCACCAATACATGTGTTAGCTGGCCATGTAGCACTACATGGTGGGTAAGGGTACAACACATTGTGTCTTCACCATCAAGGGCCTTCTCATGCTCTTCTAGTTGTCCCTGTGTAATTTTTGTCATGCCCATATACCTATTAATGCCAAGGTACCAGGTCATTATTGATAAATGGTCATGCTCATGTACTACCAGTGTGACTGAAGTGTCCTCCCTCATGGGGTCATGGCTATGTGGAATCTCTCACATGGCCTAGATACCTTCAGAGACTCACAAGTTGTGTAGTCTTGGACACATAACATGTGATCCTTATCTCAACATAAAACTGAATAAAACAAGAAATTTAAAGAACATGTAATGTGTTCTTCTGAAAAAACATTATATAGTCAGATTTTTAATAGAATCATCAATTTTTTCATACAGGTTCCTAATAAATTCATGTTTCTATGATTATCAATGTTTTACCACCTGGAATTAATGGAAATCACCTCCATAAGTCATTTCCATACCTTTGGTTTCTGAAAATAAAATCCTTCAATCTACACGAAGCCTGAAACATTTCATATCATGTATAATATCACCTTTTGCCTCTATAAATTTTGGATCCATGGAGCATCTCATGAAACATATCATGATCCATAAAAACTCGCTATATTAATAGCCATTTACAAAACATCCATGAATCCATGGTTTAATCTTTCTTAAAACCACTCTAAAAATGTGGAACCATGACATAGTCAGCTAATGTAGAAGAATGTGGTTAATGGTTAGATTATATGTATATATAAGTGTTTATCCATCAATGGACAAGAATTTTGGGTGAAATTATCACACAATAGGGGTATCCAAGGTGAATAAAGGTGAAGTGGGATAATTATATCAGATAATTATAATCAATTAAATTTTGGGGCTCTTGCGAAGTGAAATTAAATCACAAATCAAGAAATCAGATAATAATCCATGCTATATATTTTAATAAAAAGGAAGGAAACCAAATTCATATTTATATAAATTCGATTTATCAAATTTTTTTGTGAAGATTTCATTGGATAATGGTGTAGATGATCTGATGTGTTCACTGCCTCTCAATCCACCTCGACTTGATAACCCAACATCCCCCTATCTCAATACACCAATTAAGAAGGCTCATAGGTTCTATAGATTCTCCCAATATTTACATCTCTAACCTTGGTTAATTTTTATAATGTGTTATTAATTTATATAATAAATTAGTGAAAATTTAAAATAAATTTAATAAATACAATTATTTATTTTAATTAAAGGCACCGCCAAAGACTGCCTCAACATAATATCTGTGATAACCAAACATTGGTAATGCCTATGGTAAGGTTCTTATTCTAGAATCAATTTTGGTATTATATTTTCCATTTTAGACTTAATTTAAGTTTTATACAACTATTGAAGGATAAATATTCTTGTATTCTATTAATATATTTTGTATTATTATAATATCAATAACAGGATTATCTTGCCTTGGAATCTCACATCATCCCAGTTCCTAGATCTGAAAATATTCCAAATTATTTTCCAAAGTATTAAAAGGAAAATTTTGGTTCACTGAATTCTACCATATTTTAAAGGGATTTCTCTTGAAAATAAACAAGATAACAAAATAGATTTTGATGATGATTCTGAATCAGAATCTCTCACTCCTAGGAGCTCTCCTACATGATCCCATGATACTACAACATATAAACCAAGGGAATGATCAATCGTCACAGGATACTCCCCATGTGATCCTCGATCACAAATGAATACTCCATGAAGGAAGATCCATCCTCGATATCTATATCACCCCAAAAAAATATCATATATAGGGTCATCCACATATCTCCTAAACTGCAACACATGGAAGATATCATGAAACCATTCCAACTAGGGGTGTAAGGCTAAGATGTAGATAGCCTCGAAAACCTTCTATCAGGTCCCAAGTAGCCTGATGAACCTTTAATATATATTTCCTCCCTAGAAAACCCTCCAAAATCAATATCATATTGAGTCTTTGTTGAAAATATGGTCTCCCTACTTTATCATTAAAGTCATATGATGTCGTTTTGTATAAGATTCTTCTCAACACTTTGATGTACTCATATGTTCTCAGATCACTTGAACATTCTCTGCTAACACCTGCCAATACCTAACTAAACAAGATATGTATCACCAATATTATCCTAGCACAAGTATGATGTGTAGTGTCTCCAATACATGCCCTTGAAAGGTGTCATGCCGACAGTAGAGTGGTAGGTATTTTATAAGAAACTATAGTAATGGAATGTGATCCACTGACTCTTGATAAATTCAAAAACACGGGCCCTCATTATATCCTCTGAAACATATATTGTGTTCTTAGTATTCCCATCCATTTACGGGTGGAACATAGTACTCATCCCCAATTTTTTCATGAATTCCTCTTATAGGTGACTCCACATGTAGGACATGACCTGCAAATCATGGTCAGATACAATCATTAAGGGTACCCCATGAAGTGAAACTGTCCTCCAAACATAAAACTAATTAAAAATCCTCACCTAACTCCTCTTTATGGTGGAAAGGATATGTGGGGAAATCATGATATGTGAAAAAATCACCCTAATATTTTGTTTCCCTTGAAATTCCCATTACATATTCTATGAATATTCCATCACATTTCCACTCTATAATATCATGTGTCTATGTCAAACCTTCCAGAACCTAGTGCTCAGCCTTCACATGTTGACATGTGAGACACCGATAGAAAATTTAGGAATGCTCCACCTCACTCTATCACACAAAAAACCAACAAGGGCCCTTTTTCATCTTTTTACTCCATGATGTACTAACATAGGTCATGTGTGACAATCAATAATCACCTTCTACCACATCATGATCGAAACCACCTCCCACCCATTGAATAACATGACATGCTCCCCTCCCTCAAATAAGCCATCTCGTGAATCTCCTAAACATATATGGTCCTAAATAATCTTTCATTTTATGTCTCCCAACTTTGTATCTCCAACAAGTTGATGAAGTTAAGTATTCACCAAAAATTGCTGAGGAAAAACAACACCCCTCTACTTAGCCAGGTCTAGCTTCAAACAATCCATCTACTCAGACTCCCCTACACAAAGTGACAACAGGAAATCCTATTAAAGTAATCTTCCTATTTGTTAACATTCCCAATTTTATATATTATCTCAGTCATAGTATTTTATGAACTCAACCCATCATCTCTATTTTTTCTCAAATATTTCTCTGTTAATATATCACTGATACTTTAATTGTATAAATAAAAAACAATATGCTCTCAGAGAAGATAGTTCTTCCACAACATCTGATTGAAGACTACCACTATCAACTATATGTCATGAGTCACGTTGTTTTTATAATGGGATCTCAACTACCTCAAATAATATGTGATCACTCCCTTCCTTTGAATAAAAAGGTAGTTTATCCAAAACTCCAGAGGAATCATAAACCACTAAAAACTCCACACCCATCTCTAGTAGTCTCAACATTGGATCGCTAGTCAACCTTTACCCCAACTACTCTATGGATCCCTAACACAAGCTTATCAAGATAAACTCCTACCCTCTCCACATTAGGGTAATCAAAGAGGTTTCTACCTTAGAAAATTTAGGCATAACTCTCCTATAGTACCATGAAAAATAATAAATCTCTAAACCATTATCATGCACTTGGGAGGATCTGAATAAAGAACTGCATCAATCTTAATTAGGTCCACATATAAACTATGCTTTAAAATTACATGCCATGATTAATAAACCTTGTGGATCCAAATCTGAAACATCAAGAGTTTTCCATAAAGATGATTCTCTCTATGTATGTCAAGGACCATCCTCAAATACTCTATATCACCCTCCACTAATGTAGAGTAAATGGTTGTGTTATAAATAAACCCAAAAAATCAATCAAAATATGGTTAGAAAGTATTATTCATCTAATATATAATCACTTCGAGGGAATTTGTCTCACCAAATTCCATTACCAGGAACTCATAGTGCATGTGCTGATATAGGAATGTCATATTTAGAATATCAGCCTCAAGAACCCTAAAATAGAATAGTTTAGACATGTGATATAACTTCGATAACCAACTCTTTCCCAAAACTAGTAGAATATGTCATCATTCTATATAGAGGGTTATTACCATTCCCTAGTTTATTGGATGATTATAAACACAAATCTTCAAGTTCTTGTCCTCCCTTTTCATGAAAAAAAACTAGATATTTGTAGTGAGACACATTGGGACTAATAAAACTCTTATCACAAAGGTCCTTCAACTACACCCTCAGATCCCAGATCTTGGTTGGGAAAATATGATACACAACATCAGATATTAGTGCATTACAATGGTTAATGTCAATGAAAAAGTCCATATCTCACCTCATAGGTTGTCCTGGAACATCCTTATGCAGTACAACCATAAATTCCGCCACATCCAAAGGAATATAGATGCTTAAATAGCCTACCTCACTAATGCAAAAACATTACAAATAATTGGATATTTGATTCCACATCCAAGTCACTAGACCCACTTTTTTGGCCATGAGATCTCTCTCCCACAAAGGATAACCTCATCCCATCTATTAGAAAGCGTATAAAATATCATTGATGAGAGGAAATATGGGATTGATCCATGGAAAATAAGTTTATACCAAATATTATATCATAATGTTTCATCATGATGACTAGTAATCACCCTGGGAAACTCTCTCCATCAAGCCCCATCTCACACTACCAAAAGATATGTGATATAGAAGAATTTCACCCTGTCATTACATCTTGAGAAATATATTGGATTAATGCCTCTATAGGGAGATCATGATATCACATAAGTGATATGAAAACAATGTAGTGGCTTATAATTATTACTATAAAAACTATAGAAACTGTATAAAAATTCATAGATTGTACCTCATATCTTCTCATTTGCTATGACTTCAAAAGCCTCCATAGCATGCATCTGTCATTGGCCCCAAATTCTGGATCCCTAACCCTAGAAAGGGGTTTCTAGTGGAGTTTGTGGATATATATGAAAGTTTCTCCCTCTACCAACATCTCCTCCACTTATGCTATATCTTTCCTTAGCTCTCTGGGGGTTTCCCTAACCACACCTGGGATAACCTTAATCACAGATTTACCATTGTAGTGGTGGTTCATCTGTTGTGTGCCTTCCATCCTTATCATGGTGGTTTAGGAAATCACATTACATAGTACCATGTATACCACAATCATGAAATTTTTACTCTCTAGGGTGACCTAGTCTTTTGTGCAATCCTTATGCTACATCTCCACATGACTGTGACTGCACATGAAGAGGTGTCCAACATTGAGAACTTACCCACTCGATCCGGCTATCTAGTGTTAATAAATCACCCCATGACATCCACATCCATATTTATCTACAATGAATAGCACTGATAGGAACCAATCCATCACCAGTTACTAATTTATCACTCTATAATAGGTGGGAATACACAAGGGGCCACACTAGCATGGACGTCTATGTGAAAGCCCAACATAGACTTCTTCACCTGGAAATAACCATAAAACACTATATCTTGGTAGTACTATATATGGTCACTATACCTCACCAAACACTCAAAAACAATCATATAAACCTTTAGTATATCAATAATATACTAGATCAAAATGAGAATAAGCATGAGGGGTAATACTCGTCATGAAACAGATGTTGGATGTAAGGATATGAGAGAATAGTCTCATTATAGTCTACATGAATAGACTCCAAAATCCTCCATATAATCAATGGAAAAGACTTTATATTAGTTAAACCATCTTATTAGTTAAGTTATGTACAATCCAGAAGATTCTTATTATCTATTTAAGTCAATCCACCATTTCTTAGGGATATAGCTCACTAAAGAACCTCATTAGCCTCCAGTCATGGAACTCAAGTAGTGTACTAAGAATTAAATCATCCTCATCCATACTGTAGTTATCATATATCGCTCGACCCTATAAAGCTATAACTCCCTACCCACCGATGGGAAATTCCTTGTGAGTTATCCCTTGAATTGAGGCATCATCTCCCATTGGACCATCATCCTGATCTTGAATTTTTAACCTTGTTTGATTTCCCCAATGAAGAATCTGAAGAGTGATCCATACATACCATTGTTAGATGAGTATATATATATGGGGAGCTTAATCATGAATAAAAATAAAAGGATTCATTCCAATATTATTTGTTTACCATTTTAACTTTCATCCAATGTTTTAGTATGTTGAGTTTATTGGTGGGTAAAAAGTGTCCTATTGAATGGATATATTGATCGTCAGACAGGCACTATGTTCCCTAGAGTATAAGTTGTACTTGCAGAACTCTAACACTATTTCCCTATGTCACATCCAATTCCTCATATGGGTAAAAATACCAACACCATCACAAAAAAATAACCTCCTCTGATACCACTGTATAATGACCAAACCCACCAACTCCCACCTCATTAGAAGAAGGATGATCCACCATAACCCCTAGACCTCATACTATATTCTAGGGGTTTGTGACAAGAACTATGAAGACATAATTTGAATGGGGGGTCTTTTCATAGTGTACCTATATGAACCCAACAAAATATCGACAAAAAATAGTGTAATGGATTAATAAAAGGAGTTATAACATCTATAGTAAAACCATGCCTGCAATAAACTCTAGGGAATACAACAGAGTAAGATATAATAAAACCAAAGTGTAAAGTTGAAAAATACACACCCTACTATAAATGGGGTCCCTACTAGAAAAATACTAGAAATACATAATACTAATAGTTCCCAGTCTCTAACTTGTTAGCCCGGCCATTGTATATGGCCAAATCACCCATGTATCCTTACGTTCCAAAAAAGTAAGCTCCAAATATTCTATCACCAAAAACAGACAATACAAATGAAGGATAATACTATGTATTAGTGAGTACATACATACCCAGTTGGATGACCTAAAAACCGAAAAGGGACAAATATAGAGAATCGATATAATTATTCAGATTCACCCAAATCAAAGGGTAAATAAAACCCAGAAATATATATTCTCATAATGTAATATAAATGTGAGTGAAATGTGATCACCATTTCATAGATTATACTAGGATGATGAGTCTACCTCCACCACCAAATGTCATTCATTGATGCCATAAATTTCATGTGTCTAGATAATAAAGCTATGTGGACCACAAACACCTCACCACTAACCAGCATCTTGATGGAAAAAATAAAAAATTGAGGACCCAATCATGGGTGTGATATGGGAATTCCAGTCAGTATGTGTATAGAGGACAAACACCCTAGTATGAAAGGATGGTTCCACTTAGAATACGGATTAAGGACTCCAACTCAACTATAATAGGGGATTCCTCTCAATATATGGATAAAGTACCCATACCCTTCTTTTATATGGTGATGCAACTCATTATATTGATGGAGTAAATGTTCCCCAGTGTAATAGGGGTTGCCACTCAAAGAAAGGGGTACCCATTCCCTAGAATGATAGAGGTAAAACATTGTAGGTATCGATAGAGTACTCTCTCCATAGTGTGTCATTGTCTTCCATTTGATGGATAAATAAACCATGACCTTAATACCATAGGGGGTGAAACTCAACCAGTGTATAGATTATGGGGGAACTACACCATGGTATCACCTGAGGGTTGCAAACCCCGACCTCAATGTGGTGACATTGCTAGATTATTACTACTAGTCCAACATCTCTTAAAGAAGTGAAACACCTTTATATCCATATGTTATGTATGGAAAGAAACATAGAAGGCTTCCAAAATATTAAATATGGAAACAATATTATGATTGGATATATGAATTCCAAAATTTGAGTTCAAATGAAGGTGACACTCATGGTGGAATTCCCAAAGAAAATTATAATGTGAATATCATAGGTAACATAATGTGCTACCTCACCTGGCATCCTTGTCATGTCATCACCATCACGTGGCTTAGAAATCTATGTACCGCAATAAACTGTGCAAGGTTTCAACATGACATGTCAATTCCACCTGAGGCCTTCCCAAGTGTTTTGGGTTGTGCTAATATACTTTTAGTCATTCCCATGTACCTATTTTTTTACCTGGTAATACTTTGGTACTAGTACATGCTTGTGTTCTCCTAGAGTACACATCTTGTCCTCTGAAATGGGTTCCAAGCCCTGTGTAGCTTGTACATGGCCTTGATAGTTAGGGAAGGTAAGATTGATAGTGGAACTAGCCACATGTTGTGTGATTCATATCTCAACTAAAAACAATATCCACCATGAAATGAATAAAAAATACAAGATGTGTTATTCTTCAATTCACAATGTGTATTTTTCTCTGTAGAATCACTATATTCTACACACGGCTACTTGACCAATGATAATTTTTGTGATTCTCAAAATTTTTCTACCTTTGATTAAAGGAAATAACCTCCTTACATCATATACTAATCTTTAGTGACCAAAAAATAGGATTCTTTAATCCACATGAATCCCTCTACGCCAAACATTATGTCTCACAATGTCTGTCACCGCTTCAGATCCCATATCCATTGAGCATCACCCGAAAAACATCCTGACCCATCTAAAAATCGTGATCCCTATCATTTTTAACCAAATAACCATGAATATCAGGGTTCTATTACACTTTAACCCACCTTGATTATGTTGAATTGTGACTCTTTGGGCCAACAGTGAGAAACCCAAAGAACAGTGGGTAGATATGCACATAAACAAAGTGAATCGATTATTAGCCAAGAATTATTTTCCAACATTCACATAATTGTGGTATATTGTGAGATAATAGCTGATATGTGAGAATTATATCAAAAAATTATAGATAATAAAATTTTAGGTCTCATGCATTGAATAATTAAATATAAAATCAATGAATCGTATAATATTCCATTTTCAAACCTTTAATAAAAATTGTGAAAATCATAATGAATGACTCCAACCACAATTTTGGATCAATAGTTGGTGAATAATTCTTCCAATATAAATTAATATGGTCTCTTTTGTTTTTTTTTCACACTATCTACCCATATCTAATCACTTGAAATTCTCTGATCTCAATATTCCAACAAAAATGATCATATATCCTCTAAATTATCCACGTATTTATGAAAATAACCATAAAAAATTTTTAAAACGAGGTATTTATAGTGGTAATTGGGATATTGGGATTTTAAATAAATTTAAAAAAAAAAATATTTCTTTTAATTAAATGCACTACTAATGACTACCACAACTGAATGCCTGACATCAACTAACCGTGGGACATGCCTATGCTAATCATCATCTTCCAAATATAATTGTGGTATCATATTTTCTATTCAGAATGTTGTTCAAAATATATTACAATATCCCAGATAAATTATTTGTTCTTGAAATTAATATATTTATTATTTTTATAATATCAGTACTGCTCTCATGAGGCATCAGAATCTCATGTCATCTAAATTTCTAGATCTGAAAAAAAAACTCATTATTATTATCCAAAGTCATACAAGGAAAAAATTTCACTAAAAAATTAAGATAACCATATTTAATAATATTAATTATGATAAATTAAAATATAGAATCCATTTCATCACATTAAATTTACCTAAGTAGAAAACATTATTTTAAAATTATAGTTGTAAATCTGATGAAAATCTATTTTCTAAAGAGGAACCTTTCATATATATTGAATGTTATAATATCAAATGTCAAGAGTAATTTTATTCTAATTACATAAATTCATATAATGATAACATAACTAAACTATTAATAATTATAAAACATTTTTAAACAATATAAAAATATTTCAATACATTAAAAAAATGTTTTTTTTCATAAAATCGGTATTTTTCAATATTCACTAAACAATTAATATATATAGAACATTATAAAAAAATCACCCAATGTTAATTATGATAGGTTGATTCTAGAAAACTAAGTCAGTTTTTTAATAACATTTCTCAAATTTTCCAAAATTATTTTTACTATTTTTTCACTGAAAATAAGAAAATTTATTTGGTTTAGAATATTTCTTCACATAATATAATGACTTTTACAAATTTTTTAATTATTAATAAATGTATTTTATTTATCTAAAACCTTTAAATATAGTTTTTTAAAGTTTATTTTTCCAATTCAAACCATAAAATTTAATATAAATTTGATAATATTTATGTTTAAAAAATATTATTTATAGTATCATGTGTTTCATTAAAACTCGGTGTTGCGTATAATGCACGAAATCAATGTAATTATATTTTCATGAAAAAATCAAAAAATGTCATGGTGTTAAATATTTAATCCCTCAAAATGTATTTATCCCTCGAAATAACATAACTTCATTACAAAAAACATCATATATTTCTCCCACATTACATCCTCACATTCACATCTAACTTCATCAAGCTGGTGGTTTCCCAACAAAATGTGTATTATGTTATTGAAATTCTTTTGAAGAAGATTCTCGATATCTTGAAAAACATAAACATGTTGTTCCTCATAAGAAGTATCACACTTTATTGGTATAACCTAAGAGTTCATTACATATAATGTATTAGGTATTTACTTCCCTATGAGAGATATATGGAACACATGGTGGACTTTAGAGTGGTTTGGTGGAAGTGCCAATCGATTAGCTACCTTCCTGATACAATCAAAAATTTCAAATTGAAAGATATAAATAGGTATTAGTTTCCCATTATTTATAAATATAATTAATTTATTTCATGGATAAAGTCAAAGAATCATGTTGTATCTAACTTCAAATTATGAATCACATAATCAATTTTTAGTATAATATTTTTTCTGATTTATATTCCCCTTATGATTTGTTGAATGGATTTAAATTACACATTGATATAGTCATCTTGATTAGATCCTAATAGATTTTTTCTCTAACTTCATCCAACACATTGTAATTTTATACTTATTTCCATAAAGTTATTCATAAGTATCCATTTTAATTATTCAATGATAGCTATTTTTTTGTACAAAAACTCAACTAGTAGAAGGTGTTGATCAAAACAACCTTTGAAATCCATTAAATTAGATCTCAGTATATCCTATATGGTTTGAATTATTCTATTATACTAACCATATATCATATGATGGTGTGTGGTGATAAAACACAACTCTGTATCTAGAGACTGTTGAAGGCTTCCTCAGAACATTGAGGTAAAACTATGATCCTGGTGAAATATAATATTATAGGGTACTTCATGGGACCTTACCACTTTCTTAATGTATATACTACTAATATAATCTGTAGATAATACTTATATGATAGAGATGAAGTGAATAGATTTTTAATATGATTATCTATAATGAATATAACATTATTCCACTAATATGTTTTGTTCAATCCGATGAAAAAATATGTTGTGTTTTCCCCGTTTTAATTCTGGTATGAGTAATGGTTGTAAAATATCCTTATAATGTTATCTCTTTAGCCTTAATATGATGAAATACCAGGCATTGAGATACAAAGTTTTCAATAACTATCGTAGTGATGTACCACCAAAAATAAAATTTAAAATCTTTATAAACCATTGTATTTCCACAATGAATTGAGAATTAAGAACTATGAGCTTCCTTTAATATCTCATTCTTCAAATATAGAATGGATGGGAAACTTAAATGATTCTTAAACCTTATCATTCCATCACATCCAAGGTTATATTTTGGAATATGTCTCACCTTATTTTTTGCCTTTATATGTTCCTAATGTGCCTATTTAATCATTGCTGGTATTGATGATTGAACGCCCTTTTGATAAAGGACCAATTTCTCCCTTTAAGTATTTTCATTTACATCCTTTGAAAATATAGAAATACAGGATCTTTTTTATCCTAACCATTGATAAGATATCATGATCCTTTAAAATCAATGCCCAGATCATCCAATTTTCTATCCTAGTGTGGTATTTTATTGAGATTCCATAAAATTTAGTCACCACAAACCAACATCCCTAGAATATGTTCAACTCCTTCCATATAAAGGAATAGTTTACATATTATTTATCAGAAAGTATATCATAGTTTTCTCTATAATTATTATTCCTTCATAATATTATTGCCTAAATTACCATAGATGGATCCAAATCATGAGTTGGTTAATTTTTATAATGAACCTACACTTTTCAGTAGTTATAAGGTATAACGATTTTGTTCTATATAATAACTCTACTCAATGAATTAGTCAATGAATCATTGTATATTAGTTCCCATTATCCACTATAGGGTAATTAACGAATGTGTAAATTGACTAATCATCCCTTAACTTCATGTAAATTTTCTTCCCATTAATCCATTAGGAGGTTCATGGATCCCTTCTTAGATAACATGGTGAGTGGGTTACATATTCAAGAGAAATTATCCCCTACCCATAAATAATATCCCTCCAAACAAATAAAATTTCATATCTCGATTACATTGGTTTATCTAGAACAATGTTCAATAGCCTTTTTCATTGATGGATACACCAATATGACCACTTTTGTTTTTATATGACCAAAAAATGAAACTTTTGTTGCCTAATTTTACAGAGTTACATTTCTTAATAAAACTCCTCCTTCCAAAGGATCATTTCTACAATTCTCAAGTAATAATCCTGATATTTATTTCAATTTTAATATATAGTATTTGCTTCTATAATGTCTATAAATAACTGATCAAGGTATTTCCTATCGACTATACTCATTATGTCCATTATGATAGTGTGGGAACTAGTAATACCGAATGGAATCACTATATACTCATAGTGTTCACAAACATTAAAGAGCATTGTCTTGGGTATATCAACCTTTTTTATCCTCAATTGAAGGTATCTAAAATGAAGTTCAATATTGTAAAAGTAATTATCTCTTCAAATTATATAAAACAAGTCATAAATACATGGTTAATGATACTTGTTCATTATTGTGATCTTGTTCAGTTCATGGTAATCAATGTCGAGATGTATTGATCCACATTTCTTCATAAAAAATTATTATAGGTTCTACCCATGGTGACAAACATTGATGGAAGGATACCTTGTCATGGTTAACCTGGTATATGTTCTTCAATCCATTCAGCTCAATCAGGGCTATTCTCTATAGATTATTTAAAATATGTGGCATACTAGGTATGGGTTCGATTCAGAAATCAATTTGGTGTTTTATTGGAAGGTTATGAAACACTTATATAAAGACATCCAAAAACTCCCAAAAAATAGGCATATAATCATTTTTTATATTCTCTATAAAATTTTAATATAAGTGCACCATTTAAATAGGAATCAAAACATATACAATAGATTCTATTTACATTGAAATTTCATATTTATCATTACATAGATAGAGGATCATTGTTTGGTTTGGAATATAAAATTTGACACACCATCCCTTATAATTAATGTGGGATTTATATATTTATATATATATATATATATTCATCCATGCCTAATTTAACATCAAATTAAATAATATTGAGAATAACAAGACTTTACATAAATGCTTTCCACATTCTTAAACTATGGAGGAATCATATACTTCAGATGAGATCATCACACCATTAGGGGTATTCACTGCATATTCAACATATAATAATTGATGATAACAATAAGCATCCATGTATATCATTGAAGATATAAATTAACATTAATAACTATTCTAAAATAGGTTACTGTAATATTTTAGAATACTAGCATCCACATCAACATTATTTTTTAATCTTCAATCCCCTTGTAAAACCAAAAGTCTCAAAAGAAACAAAAGGAATCATATATTATTATATTAAATTATTCATTAGATGTGAAAATTATGACAATTTATCTCAATCTAAGATATCATAGTTTTATATTAGGTCATTTGTGGTTATAATCTATTCAAATAATTCATGATGGTTTGTAAAGAAGTTATATATTTCCTATGTATATACCCTATAATTGTCAAAAAAGATGTGAATCAAGGCCTATTGTCATGAAATACGTGATAATAAATTCCATCTCAATTCTCGCTTTTTTAGTTATTACACCTAGGTAAATCTGTTCCAAAACTGAAACCACTTGTAGTGTCCAGACAGGGACACAATTTCAGGTAAACCACATGCTTGATCCTTCACCAAAATTCTATGACATTTTCCTATACATTGACTTGTCCTTATAATTATCCTTAGACATATAACATGGGATATAACTAAGGTTTTATCATCTAATTTTCTATATGGTAACCAAAACATTCCTTTGATACAGACTATAACGACCTAAGATTTTTACTCATAAATATTGCATATTTTTATATGAAAATTACAAATATTTTAAAAATACATGCCAGGGGACCATAAAGATTCTGTGTATTTGAAGAAAATACACACCTCCATTTTATTTCATGAAGGATCGTAAACATATACTAAAATATATTCCACCTATTTGACTTCATAAAAACATCATACTTAAATCCTTTTTCATGACCTTGGATAGGAAACTTAAGAAAGGTTACACTTAGATTATCAGTATGGGAAAACATGAGACATATCAATATAACATGAGAATTAGGTTATGAGAACATGAGAATAACCATTTAAAATAATAACATTCATATCATTGATAATAAAATTCAATCATGGAATCAATCTTGGTGGTTCATTGTACATAAATCATAATGGAATCAAAAAACATAAGTTAGAAGCGAAAAAAATTGGAATTGATTTGTGGAATACATAGAAGTAAGGGAAATCATTTTCTTAGTAGTAAAGGATCATTTCAGAAACTATAATAGTGTATTGGAATCACTTAGAAAACCATCTTAGTAATCAAAATTCACACCCAATACTATCATAGTGGACAATGTCCCATACATGAAGAGGGATGAATCCCCATTCTAGTACTACTTATCTTATGGGATATCAATATTTACCCATTAATTTGGAGTGAAATATATCTCAAACCCATCAAATAATTTAAATCATACATACACATACCACATGTTCATAAAATATTCATCATATCCAAAACCATAAAAATAAATGGATTTCATAAACATTTCAAACATTCATAACCCATGAAAAGGATATGAATTTTATAATCATCTCATATATTGATAATAGCATAACCAATGGAAATGTAATTGGGTTCATAAGCATATCTTCATTATAATCATAATTCATCCAGATAGTGAATAAGGATGGAACAATACAATCATATCCCCAAAAAAACATAAGTCATACTAATGGTTTCTATCAATAATGATTAGAAATTACAAAAAAAAATTAAAATTCTTGAATGAAATATCCTTTCTTATTTGAAGATAATTCATTAAAATAAAAAAAATACCAAATATTAAATAAAACATTATATTTCGAAAAACATCCATTGAAACTTGTAAATTATTTTTTACGTCATTGAGTTGTCACCACAGTGAAAAATACCTTTCATGTTGTCGAAGTTCTAAAAATGATTCTTTTAAAGTTTTTGTTAAAAAGTAAAAAAGATGCTTTTTGTAAAATGATAAGAATATTCCATCAACTAATATTCTAAAAAGGTAAAAATGTGTAAAAATGACATTAAACCATCACATTAGAATCTTAAAAACAATCTTGGAATCATTTTCATAAAAAATATGTATATATATGAAAAGGGTTTTTGAACGAAGAGGGAAATAAATTTCTTTTTACTTAAATATGTTCACTAAGAATCATGAATACATAATGAGAGGAAAATGAATGTAATATAGGTAATTTCAAAATAAATAACCACGTAAGAAATAAATACAATATGTTATTGATGGATAAACCATAATATTACATCATTGAAAGAATAATAATAAACAATTATTATAAATAATGAGACTGTAACATCAAACCCCTAACACTTTGGTATCTGTTGAATCGTAAGACTATGAAAAAAGATTTACTCGATTTGTTTTTATCCCATAATTTTCATGATAATAATCCTAAACACAATCATCAGCAATATATACTCCACAAAGAGGAAACATGTGTTGTATAATGGATGTGTCCCATGGAAATAAAACTAATATGAATATCCCTTACGTCTTTTGTAATATTAAAATCCTAAAACCCAATAAATAATAACATCAAATGAAGCATTAAATAACATTTAAATAAGTATATTCATGATATAAAATTTCAAATAGTTAGTATATACACCAGAAAAAAATCAACTATTGGTTAATATGGTATTTGTATCCCAGAACTAAAAGAGAGACTGAAAATCCCATACCTTATGTTTTGAATTAATTTTGACACATTCGAACCTCATGTATAATAAATATATGTTTACTAAAAATATGTTATAGAACTTCACTCAAATATATCACAATATGTACTATTTAATGTTTACCTTATATAACCTCTTTTTAATAATTCTTTGTTAAAATCATGTTTTGGATAATAAATACTTCATTTTTTATTTATTTTTGGGTATGGTAATTTTGGTTTGTTTATTTTGATTATGGTTCCCTAATATCATGAATTTTTAACAAGATATTAATATAATATATATTAATTATATATGTATTTTGATTAATCCATTATATTATATATAGAAAATTAATTATACCAATAATGGAGATGGTAGGTCATACATACGTATGAATGTTGTTTCAATTTTCTCGATGGAAGAAAAAAAATAAAGGTAAATAATATATCACCTTTCCATGATACTATTCATTTAATTTATATAAAATATTATTAATAAACCAATCTGTATTACCTTCCATGTATAGGGTAATGGAAGAACATATCACATTACTTTGTGGGGCGGTAATCTTCCATACTCAAGAGTGACATTATCATATTCTCATATAATGGAATGTAAGAAGGTTTATATGATGTTATAATTCCATAAGAATAATTTTTTATTAAATATCATATAATGTTTATAAATTCATCAATATATCCATCCATGAAAAAAAATTCCACTAGATCAAATGTCCTGATAGGGGGTGAATAAGGGCATGATAGTTTAAAATTACTACCCCTTTGAATATGGTTTTTTTGTTAAGAAAATGAACTTCTCTATTTATCCTATAGAAATATATGAAAAGAAGTTAAATCATGAATTGTACACAATGATTTTACTTGTTTATCCTTCACTGGGCTACATCTAAGGATAATACATTCGTAATGTCCTTATGTACCAAATAAAATAAAAGTGATCTGATGTTTACATGTTTCATGATATATCACTTATATTCCCAAGATCACTACCTTTACAAAGTTAGGGTATTCTCACTACATTCTAAATGGTTACCCCATATGTCTCTTCCTCTGGCTCCTTACTAGTGGTATTGATCTTCATCTTCCTCTTCCTTGACTCACTGCTCTTATAAGGGATTCACATACAGTTTACGGACATGTATGTCCCTTTATTTGCATGAATGATGCATCCTCAACTGCAGATAGATGATCTGTTGAAGTTCTACTTTCATCCAATGATCAAAATCATTTTACCAAAGATATATTAGGAAACATAAAATCTTTTGTGCAACCCTTACTACTCCTTGAGTGAAAGTTTTATTCTTTTCACGCAAAACCTCTTATTACGTATAACTTTCATCTTAAACACAACATAAATCATATGAGAAACTTCTTTATCCTATGCTCAAATGGAATCTTATGCGCAACTTTTGAATCTTTCATCCAACTACAACTCTTTAATGAAACTCCCTCTACAGAAAATCATTATGTGATTCAAAGCTCTGATTTATACTAATTGTTGAGCTACTCAAATGAGGCGGGTCACCTTTTATTTATAGGCATGGATGACCCCTACGTGGAAGATTCAACACATCTCAAAAGATCCCATATGAGTGTGAAAAAACATTATTTGACTTAACAAAGGGGTGTGCAAGGCTCTTTCAAGAAACCTCATCTTTTGCGCAAAATACAAATCATTCTCTCACTTATTTCCTTTTCCATATTTTGATGGTCTGATCATGAAATATGAATTCCTCACAAAAATCCAAACCATCTTCAATCTTTCACACAAATTCCTTTTCCAAAAATACATTTCACCTTTTTCTTGATTTTGAGGCCTAAAAAATTGGAAAACACTGGAAAATGATGCCACCTTGTCTCTGTTCTTTTGTTACCACATCCATATCATCCCTACCTTTGTCATAGTTAGTTCATAACATATATTTTCAACAATATTACTACAACACCACAACTAACCAATGAAATCATCCTTTCCAATAAAAATAATCTACCCAAAAATGCTTCATTGTTACCTAAGGGATTTTTTACCAACAAAAAGGGTTGATGTAAAATGAAATACATTATTTCTTTAGGTGTTAGTCTACCGAACACATGTTCGGTTGATTTTTTCCCACATAATGGAAGAGAAGATAGATATGTGTAATTTCATTAAAAAAAATAAAATATCAGTATATTTGATACACTTATGATATTATATTATCATTTTTTAATAATATTTTCTAAATTTTGCGGAATGAATTAAAGAAAAATGCACAGTTAAAGACTATACCACTTATTCAGAGACCCAATTTAAGTGTAAAAACCCAGAATTTATATGTAAATTTTTTTTACTTAAATGAGAATTTTACGAGTCCGCAAAAATTAACGGCACGTCATTCCAAGGACCGGTGTTCCCAGAATGAATTTTTGAACTTTTTTTCTGGTACGTTCAGTTAACGTACGAGCGGATTTTTGTAACTTTTGAATCGGTGCTCGGAATTGAAATCTGAGGACACCATTGAACTCGCAGCGTTGGTATTCTCTTAATGGGACCTTCACCTCGATCGTAGTAGTCGAGGGTGAAAGATAGTTTTGGGGGTTTTTCATGGGAATGAAAAATAAAATAAACTTTTATTTAATTTCTAATAAACCTCCCATGTGAAGTCTATGGAGGTGGGGACCATGAGGGGTTAAAACCTCTCAACTTGAATGCTAGGTGGTGGGGACCACCCGAGCTAGTAAAACCCCCAATTAAAAAATTAGAGGTGGGGGCCACCCGAAACCCTCATTATGGGAGAAAAACCTCTCAACTCCCTACTTTAATTATGCCAACTCTCCTTTAATTAATTAAGCCAACTCTCCTTTAATTAATTAAGCCAACTCTCCTTTAATTAATTAATCCAACCTTTTTTGTTCCAATATTAATTTAAACAACATATTCTATTATGTTGGATAATTTTCTTTTTTGGTGGTTTTGGGAGGGGAGAGCCTTTGGGAGGATTACTCTCTCCAACTAAGAATGTGTTCCCCAACGAAGAACGTGCTCACCAATGAAGGATGCTCATGCCGACGAGGAATGTCTTCGACGAAAATGAACTGGCTATCAGGGAAATGTTGATGTCACCTACTTTACCCCTTCCAACGTTAATGAGCAATAAAGGTAGGGATTTAATTCTATGTGATTAATATTTTCCATGTTCTTCCCTTCTAAACAAATAACTTGGATCAACTCTTTTTCTTACTAGTTGATCCATGGATGTTTTTTTTGTGGGTTTCGGAAAAGTGATTGATAGAGGTTGTGGGGTTTTATGTTTTAAATATCTTCCATACACGTTCTTGATTAAAAAAATTTGAACAAATTACTACCACCCAATCGCGGAGACTGCGGGCCAAACAAACATGGACCGACTTCTCTGCAAAATATTATGGTTCTTTTGTGTGTTCTTCACAATGGTGATGGTGACTAGTGCCGGCAGTTGGCACCAGTGGAACTCAAGAACCACGGTCGGTACCACGGCTAGCCGCGGTGAAGGAGATGAATGATGGATGGCTGGTCAAGCCAGTCGCTGGCAAAGGCACGACACCCCGCCGTCCCGAGGTGCTCTGCCCCCCGCGGCCACCACTGCCCACGACCTCCGCCGTCTGCGGAACTGCCGGCGAAGGCATGGCACCCTGCGGTGCCGCGCCACCCTGCGGCGCCCCTCCATCCCACGGCACCTAGACACACACATCCATTGCCGTCTGCGACACTACCGTCTATGTCCTCACCACCCTCTCGACCATGCAGCCTCGCTGCCCTCATGGCCCTACGGCCTCGCCACCCTCGCGACCCCGCGGCTTCTCCTCCCTCGATGCCCCGTGGCTTCGCTGCCCTGCGGCCTCCCCGCCCTCGCGGCCCCAAGGCCTCGCCGTCCTCATGGCCCAGTGGCCTCGCTGCCCTCGCCGCCCTGCGGCCTCGCCGCCCTCGCTGCCCCACGGCCTCGCCTCCCTCGCGGCCTAGTGGCATCGTCGCCCTCACAGAATCATGGCCTTTCTTCCCTCTCCGCCCCATGGCCTCGCCGCCCTCGCAGACCCATGGCTATGCCCGTACTTCATTGTGTTTGGTGTAGACGACAGACAGCGCTGATTGAGGATGAGAGTACCAGGACTGGAGTAGCTCGGAGGTGGACCTTAGACGAGGCGCACCACAGAGATAACCGATCGATAGTTTTACCTACCCTTCAGGTAGGATCCTTGGAGGGTGTTCACAAGAGCTGTTTCAGTTTACTTGTACATTCATTTTCTTGTACTTTCCATTTGGGCTTGTATTCTGGCCCCTTTTACTTACTGTACTCACTCTTTTTCCTATACAGTTTTACTTGTGTTTGTATCTCACTATGTGCTTCGTTGCGTGTTTTTACAGGTTATAAATGCTATTCCATCCCAATTTTAGGGAATACACCTTTGGTTCTAGTCGCCAGCCCCTAACCTATGGAAGTCGGGCTTGGGGTGGTCACGTCACTAGCCCTGAGGAACGGGTCGTGACATTAAGATTACAGTTGAAGCCTTTATAGGATATTTTCTAATAAAAATAAACACTCCATGATATTTTGTGCTTTTCATGTAATTCATTTAGTCAAATTTTAGCAGAAAAATGGTTTTGGAAGTGTGAAGTGGAGAGGATTGGGGTGACCTTTTATACATGTGGGAGAGGACACACATTGATTTTTTTTAAACAAAAGGTGTACCATTGTGTTAAATATTTATAAAATCCACCAAATGGATCATTCATGAACCATATATGACATAAGGTCATAATATTTTCATACAATGGTGTCTGGATAAGTTTTTAGGTAATTGTATAACTTATCATTTTAGTTTAACCCTATGGTAAACTCATTTTAACCATAGCCATGGAAATTAATTTTTAATTATTCTACATTTAGTTTTGACTAAAACATAATAATACCATATTATATAACATTAAATTTTATTATTTGAATTACATAATTAATTTTTCAAAATTACATTCAAAATCATTTCAAAATTTAATATTAAATGAAACCCACAAACACGATGAAAAAACGGTTATCCAAAGAGAAAATTATGATAATTATAGAAATATTTGATTACATAATTCAACACTAATTTTATTAAACTGAACTAAATTTGGTTAAAAATAACATAGTTAAAAAATTACATTTTAAACAATTTAAAACAATATGAATATTTGTAAATTGTTCAAACTAAAAATAATTTTTTAATAAAAATTAATATTCTTCACTATTTATAGAAAAATTATCCATTTCATTAAATTATCAAAAATCTACAAAAATATAATGTTTTACATTTTTATAACTAAAATTAGTTTAATTTTTTGAAATATATTTTTTAAATATTTAAAAAAGGTTATTATTATTTCAGAAAGGTAAATAAAAAATAATTGTAGAGAAATAAAGTATATTAAATCATATAATTTATTTTAAACACTATGTACTTATTTATAAATATATTTTATACATCTAAAACATTTATACATAATTTCAAAAATGTGGGTATTCTCATTCATACATTCAAATTTATCATCTAGATTGTAATGGTAAATTTTAATTATTAAAATTAATAATACATTGTGGTCCATTAATACATAGTGTTTCATGTAACATAATGTATCAAATAAGAAAAATTAATTTGAAAAACAATCATAAACTCTATGGGGTTATATGAATGGTGGTTGGGAGGGAAATAGGAGGTGAAATGATTTTGTAAGAATCCATTAGATATGATGAAGAGGATTCCCCTTGGGAATGGTCAACAACCAACCCCAAACGTCGGTGAATGGTATTTTAAACTAGGGTCAGTGGAGCAAGGATAATATTACCTTATATTATGGCTTACATACCTGATCAACGTTGTCAATGTGATTTTGTGGGAGATCTCATTGACAGATCTCATTAGTGGTTAGAATATGCATAAACAATGAATCCCCTATATCATAATCATTGTAGGGTGATGTATCAAAACATTATTGGGAAAGGATCCCTAAATGGTTTGAAATGGTGATTGGTTTAATTTATCCATGTGTAGCCTCTAGGGGTGATAGTAGTGTAATGGTGATGATTGTTCCAATTCCATGTGGGACATTCCCGAGATAGGTATGACACATTCCTGTTCATAGTTTTGAACCTGAGCATTAATTACCCTCTTTATATGACCACATAACGAGAGATGGATTGAGGGTTCATGTGATCTCTAGGATTAGTGGATAGAGTTGTTAGAGTGTAGAATTGTAGGATTTTTGACCCATCTTTCCCCCTTCCCCCTCACTATTTGGTAGTGGGTCATAGAGAATTTACTATTAATTTAGTCTTGTGGGAGGCATGAGGCCAACCATTAGTAGATGTCTGATTAAGTCGATTCCCAACATGCCCAACATAATCCATCCACATTTTGGTAGAAAAAATATCCATGGTGATAGTGTCTCAGACTTGGGATTACCAATGTTCATTACTCCCCCCCCCCAATTGTAGGAGAAACAATCACATTGTTGCCACAATTGTTTTGACAATCACTAATCTCATAAACATATATATTCATTATATTTCAAATTATATTGGGTCCAACATTACTCATTTTATCATAGATGAATGAGAAGTGATTCATGTTGGGTTCCCCATTTTGCAGATTCTTTCTAGTGTTCCATACATCAGAGTGATGATTTTCTTTGTTTATACCACCAGGAGTGGTTCATGTACAATGTTTATGATGTTAGGTCCTTGATCATAATTGTATTATGGGTTTTCAGTTCCTCCTCTATTGGACTCTTACATTGAGTTTATCACTCTTTAAAATTAAACTTTATTGATTTCAAACATGTTCATGAATCTTGTTCCTGGAGTTATCTTAAAGTCCACACAATTTTATTAAGATTCTTGTTTTTAGGAAAAGTCAATTACCTATGATTGGAGATAATGGTGATATTTTAGATATATCCACATATTTTTACATTGTGTGTTTGGGTAATATGTAAAATGATTCATGTTTTGAAGTTAATAAAAACTAATGTGTGAGGTATATTAGGTGTAGAACCCAATGAATCATCTACCCATTATTGGGAATCATACACCAAGGGAATAATGCATCTAAAGATTTATTATGAAGGAATCTCATGTCTTCCACAAGATAGAGGGATTCTGATACTTCCATAGGGATCATAGTTTTAAGGTCTTTTAGTGATATAATGTCAGCTTTAAGGTATTATGGGGACACAATCGTATTTTTAACGTCTTTTGGGGACAATATCATTGATCTAAATTCTTTTGGGGATGCTTCCTCTATATTCTTGTCATGAATTTGGATAGATATAATTAAACAATGCATGGAGGTGATCAAGTCTATTGGTAACCACATGTTTGGATGGTGATATATTAATGTGCCCTTGAGGGTGGATTATTAGACGTTCAGTTCAATGCCTCCAAGGGGGGACGGTCTAATTATTTGTGTTGTTGGGATTAATCCCTTGGGAGTTAACATATGTATCACGTTAGAATACAGCAACCAAACCTCATGTAGTTAGAGTGAACTATATAAGGTCATATAGTAGGATTAGTCCTTACATTTTACCATCATGTGGTATGTACGCTCATGTCACAAAAGGAGTGGAAACAAGGGATGGTGTAGGGATTTTATGTGGAAATATCCTAGAAGGAGTGGAATTATCTCAGGTTAATCATATGAGACGTCTAATATTCTTCACACATGGGTAAGGATACAATTTAATGTTTTGTTAAAAGGAATTATTCATGTAGTTTAATTTTATACGACAAGGGCATTATTGTTCCATTTATCATGCAACAACTAAACTGATAGGCTTTGAATATTAAATTCTTATAGCTTGGAAATCAATGGGGATTACACCAATGGTTCTCCATTCATGGTTTGGGAATGATGAGAGAAGTACATAGAACTATACCTCATTGAATGGAAAAACAAGTGGTTTCCATTTCTGATTTGACCACCATAATAGCATGTGAGTGAATTGGGGTTAGGGTTCCTATTCCCTGGGGAAACATGTGACAACATTTTACAGCCCATAAATTGTGTTAAGGGTCTGTATGAGATGGTTAATAGTGTATTGGGGAATATTATGTCCCAATTAAACTACCATTAGAGAGGAATAAGGCCCATGGGAACTCCACATTATTGATATTGTGAATGTTAAAAGGAGGTGTTGTGTTGGGGGGATTGAGGGGGGGTTATAAAGTATAGGTGGTTCAAGAATGTAGGTGTTTTAAGGATGATACATTCAAAAAATAAGGATTTCATTTTTAGGGATGGTACCCTAGCCATTATGGGGTTGGATTTACAAATGATGGAGGCCTCATATAACCACTTGGTGCATCAATCATTAACATATAATGTAAAGGGTGTGATCATTTGAAGCTTTATTCTCCCCCATGGTCCTAGGTGTTAAGGTAGTCTTGGGATTCTATTCATGAAAGATAGATAAACATAGGAATCCATCACCCCTTTGGATCATGATGGATAATTTTTAAAGGATTTATAGCTTCTTCTAGAATTCAAATGGTCATATCCCCATAAATAAGGGTTGAAGTGTTGATTTATAGCCACCATGGTGGTTGGGATAGATGTTTCCTGGAAAAATATATTCCTTAAAAAAGATTCACTATAATGAATATCTACCTTAATTTTTAAAATAATTTCCTTATATAAATGTTTCACCTAAAATCACTTGTGTGCTCCTTGACATGTCATGTAACACATATTTTTTGGCATCAATAATGTGATAAATATCTATATAATTACATGGAAATACTAATCTACTTGTAGCTAAAAATGGATGAAGTACACAATGAAGATCTTTATTGATTTGGGAAGTAATAAAAACAAAAAATCCATCATGGAGTATTATCTTTTGAAGGGATATATAGACCAATAGTGGTTTTTAATTAAAATAATAAAAACTAATATGAGTTTTAGTTCATTAATTGGGGAACTTTTAAGGAGTTAATATATGAAAAATACTTTTCATGTGAAAAGATAGAGGAAACACCAAGGTTATTCTTCAGTTTTAGAAAAAATGAGGAGGAACCATTTTTTTAATATGAACCTAACCCTATATTGTAATCTATGTATGTTTTGGAGTATGTATATAGTCCATAAATAAATATTGATCATTTATTTGAAAGATAAAATTTGATCCCTAAAAAGGAATTGATCTGTATGACCTTTTCTTTATATGATTACAAAGTCTTAGTCACCATTAAGATATAAAAGGTTTTATATAAGACGTATGTATACAAGGGAAATCAGGATAATTAGAGGTCGTATGAGAATTATAGGATGAACAATACAGAAAATGGGAATAATGAAATGGTATAATTTCAAACATGGGATAACTATTTAATGAAATACCATTTGTCTTGTAGTAATGAAACATTAGTTTTTTATAGGTGTGTAGAAAATTTCATCAAAATAATCAATTAAAGGGAATTTTATAAGCTTTTTATGTTCAATGTCTTAACATAAGGGAGATTGATCAATATGAAAACCAGATCCTCTAATTTCAAGGGAAGTTACCATATAAAATGATAAGTTAGAAATCATTTATTTATATGATTTCCATACCTGAATTCAAAGTTCTTATTGATGAGGTGGAAGGAACATTGATTGTTTCCTCAAATATAGCTAATGCTTTATTTGAATCTAGGCCATTTTAAATTTTTAAATATTTTATTATTTCCAAAAAAATTAAATATTTCCCTCTCACCCTAGTAATGGAATAATCAATAATAACACCAATGTGGAAATTATGGAAATAATGATATGTCTTATAGTTCCCATTATGATTCCTAGGAAAATAATATTTTCAATCATTGTTATTATACATATGGTTGAATTTTGTATTATCCTTTGTGTGTATTTTCATTAAAATTATAATGAAATGATTTATTTTCAATATAAGGAGATTGTGATTTGTGATAGTAACATGGAATATCTAAACATAGATGGGGAACATCATCATCGGAAACATTTTTAGATCCCCCCACACTAGCTGTAGTTAATTAAAGTATTTGTAAATTGGAAGATCATGGGTGTTTTTTGTATGTGGAAGGTATCCTAAGAATATAGGATATATCCATGTGGAAAAATTTCATTGATGTTTTTCTAGAAGAATTATCTGATCATCCAGTAGAATGTAGTGATGATTTATCCATTGAACTCATTCTTGATAAAATGACTTTATCTAAAACTCCTTATATAATATAACCAATAGAGTTAGTGGAGTTAAATAAATAGCTACAAGATTTGTGTTTTAATGGATTTATATTCACAATAATTTTATAATGGGGATCCCTTTTTTATACATAAAAATTAGGATGGGTATATGATATTGTGTATCTATTATAGGTAGATAAATTCAATTGCTCTAAAGAATAAGTATCATTTACCCCTCATTGATGACTTATTTGGTCGAAATCAGGGTTCCCAATACTTTTTAATGGGATATCTTCACTATAGCTATCATCAACAAATGGTGAATGAAGATGATAAACCGAAGACAAAATTTTGAACAAGGTATGTGTGTTATGAATTTATGTTAATTCATTTTGGATTAATTATTTAACCTTATTTATTTGTTGATCGAATTAACATAGTGTTCAAGGTGTATCTTGATAACATTGTGGAGGTATTTATTGATGGTGTACTAGAATAATATAAGATCTATGAAGATTTTAAGGGTCATATACAAATAATTTTGAATACCCATAGAAATATGGATGTATATGGGGCGTATAGTATTTGTGAATTTATTCTCAATGATGTTTATTTCCTTTTCCATATTCTCTCCAAGGATGGGATATCTATTGGCCCTCAAATAAAATTTATCCAAATAATGAACTTCACTATTGAATATAATGAGATCTACTTTTTACTAGCCATATCAGATTAATATTCAAAAAAAATTAATGATTTTTCCTTGTTGTCCATCTCATCAAAAAATTTAACATGTAAAGGGTTAAAATTCTTATTTTCAAGGAAATGTTATTATTATTATTGTCAACGAATGAATAAAAGAGTAATAAATTCATTGGTATTGACCCTACAATTAGGAAATAGAGGGTTTATAATATATAGTGATGAATCAAAAAAATGACTTGGTTATGTACTCATTTTGGATTATAGTGTGATTTACTATGAATCGTGGAAATGGAAAATCCAGGAATACATATATGAAACACATGGCCTGGAGCTAGAATATGTATTCATCTATATAAAAATGTAGAGGTTCTACTTATATGGAAAAATAAGTGATATATATATATAATATATTAGTTTTAAGTATATATCCTCAAAGAATGATCTCAGGATGTAGATAATAAGAGGGTTGGAACTACTCAAGGGTTATGATTTCTCAATACACCACCACCTTAGAAAAGAAAAAAGGTGGATTATTCCTTTAGTAAAAGGAAGCATGATGTTCTTACCATGATGGGGGTTAAAGGAATCCAATATATAGATCTCTTCTAAAGATGAATATGGTTGTTTTTATACATGTGGATTCATAATTCATTTTTTAAGAAATTTTTAATCCATACATTTTACTTGATGAAGTACATAACCAAAATTTCTCCAAACATCTCCGTAGAATAAAGGTATATAAGTATTTAAGATAATATTTTTATTGGATCATATGAAGTAAGAAATTATGATCTATGTATCGATGTTCTTGGTGTTCTAGTAGGTGAAGAATGAATTTCAATATCTTAAGAGAGTCATGAAGCTTCTTCCTATACCTTTGTGTATGTATGACAATTTTTAAATGGAAAATTTCAATGGAACTTGTCACTAGAATCATGAAGATTACAAGGAAGAAAAATGTTATATGGTTCATTGTTGATCATCTTATAGAGTCTTCTGACTTCATATGAATAATAGAAGATCTAACCCATGAAATATTTTCCTAGATATATATCCATGAAAACATAAGGTATCATGGGGAACACCTATCGACTATATCTAACCATGAACCCTTGTCCACATATAAATTATTCAAGAGCTTTAAATCATCTCTTAACACTGATATACATTTAATAACCACCTAAAATGCATAGGCTTATTGGAAATAAAAATAAATGGTCAAACATATAAATATATTATTAGTTAATTTTCCCTTTACTTACATTGTATGTGGGATTGGTATCTAACTTTGATGGAATTTTCAAAAAATAATAGATTTTATTTGATCATGAAGATGAAACCATATGAAGCACTTTGTGTGAAGATATTTCATACTCTAACCTATTCAGAAGAAAATGGAGTAGTAGATATAGTTAGACTAGATCTTATTGATGATATAACTATTAATTTATGGACTATGTTGGATGGCAATAAAGCATCCCAAAATATACGGAAGAGAAGCATAGATAATTGAATAAAGGATAAGGAATTTAACACAGGGGGTCATGTATTCATGATGTTTTCCCCCTAAAAGGGAGTTTTATGATTTGGTAAAAAGATGAAACTAATCCCTATGTATATTAAAAGTTTTGAAATACTAAAAATAATTATATATGTATCTCACTTATTTTCTATGTCATTAATCCTTTCTAAAGTACATATCATTTTCAATGTTCTGTTACTGAGTAAATATATGATGAATATAACCCTTGTTCCTACATATAAGTGAAATTATTTGGATCCTAATGTGTTTATAATGAATATATTATTAGGGGTTTTGAAAATAGAGAAAAAGTGATTCATAATCAAATAACTCGACTGGTGAATGTCCTTTAGAAAAATTACAAACTAAAAGAGGCGACCTTAGAGCCTATAAATCATTGTAGTAGTAATATCTAAACATGTTCAATAGATGATATGTATGAAAATTTCCATTACACGATTATGTGGTTAGGTTAATGTAACACATAAGACTCTACTATAGTAGTTAGACACCATATCTTTAAAAACGTTTATTTTTTGGTGAATAGTGCATTATGCCAATTTTAATAATATTGTGCCTTTCATTACATAATTAGTATATAAGTTTTACATTTAAATTTAAAATAATACTTTATTTAAAATATTTTTATTTTCTAATTATATTTTAAATTTTTGGGATAATAATTGAGATTTATAAAATAATGATTGATATTTTAGAAATCGTGTAAAACTAATCACAAAAGAAATTAATAGATTTTACATTTTTCATATTGAAATTTATTTCTAGAATATATAAAAATATAATAAAGAATGGTTGTAAAATTTATAATAATAATATAAAAATCATCTAATTATAATCACTATATTTTAAGTCATAAACAATAAGTTACATTAGGAAAAAACGGTTAACCATGGTAAAAGATAAAATGGTAAATGCAATAATTCAATGGGTAAAGGGATTGAAACATGATTAAAAATGTCTAAATTAGATTGTTTATATGTGAATAAACCATATATATTAACCAATACATTATTTCCAATTTTTTGATCAATATTACATGATTAAGATGTGTCTTAGTTATAATTTTTTGATCAACATGACATGTTTAAAATGTTCCCTATTTATGTTCAGTTGAAATATTAAAATAAATTAAATTATCATGGCATATAAAAGGGTTCCCTCATCACCAATTAAAATAACTCAAAAAAATTATATTTCTTCTAAAAAAATATTCTATATCCTACACCTATAATACTTTTTTAAATTCATAACATCTGTTTCATAAGATATTATCTTATGCCCTTCCTTTACAAGTAATCTTCCAAGTGAAACCCAATTTTATCAATGTATGTTCAATCCTTTTTCTAACATATATTCCTTTCATAAACTCACTTAAAAATTACTTTTCCCAATATTGTATTATGAATCCATTATTTATTTTATAATGAATATTTTTTATATTTTCCATATAGACACTCACTACGTATTCTATTTCTATTAAGAAAACAATCTATTAAAGTATTCTGATGTCTTCCACCTCCACAATGCATCATGTTTCATTTTTCATCAAAACCTAAAAAGGATAGATAAAAATATGGAATTAAAGGATAAATCTGATGTTTCTCATATCATTAATGTACTATAATTACAAATTTGAGAACCTAATATTTTTATAATCAACAAAAGTTAATTATTAATATAATTATCTAAAATAAGTGTACTAAGAAGATAATAATTAATAAAAAATTATAATTTTTTCATATCCATTACTTATTAATTTAATTAAATACAATTATCATATATTACACTAATAAAAACTAAATAATATCATTATGGTTTTGGTATAATTAGTTTACAACAAAACCACTGCATATTCATTTATTAAATTAGTGTATATTCATGTTTAGGTTAGTTTTACCAAAAAATTGAACAATATTAGGAGCTTATATCATATATTCCTATGAGAAGATAATTACCCATTTAATAGGACTAAAAGTTAAAAAAATTGGATATGTTCTATCAAAATTTAATTCAGTAATCAATATAATACACTTTGATCATCAAGAATCATCAAAACATACTTGTTATCAATTTCACTTCAAAGATACAAACTAATACACTCATTAAAGGAATATTATAAATCATAAAAAAATATAAATATTTCTTAAATGTGACATAAATTATAAATTGTGGATTATATTTTCAAGAGGAATTTTCATGGACACTATAGTTATGAAACTGGTATATGTGATCCAAACTATAAACAGATAATGTGGAAAATTGGTATAATTTACATAGAGAATGATTATTTAATAAGAGTATAAGTAAAAATAGATATGATAATGTTTATAAATTTAAATAATAATATATATATATATACTAGATATTGGAGGTTAATGTGTGTTCATGGAATCCAAAATTAGAGATAAGGGGATTGCATCTCAAATTCCTCTCTTTGAGAATGATTTATGTAATAAATCAAATTTCCATTATGTGGTGTATATACAGCATATGTGAGTAGTGATATCATAAAATTAATTAATTCACTGAATATGAAGATCAATTTAAATCCCTCCCTTTCTAGAGGTTTTGAATGAACTATTACCCATGATAAAATTTGGGGTTTTATGTCTCAATTTTCATTATTTGAGACTCATGCTATATTCACCGATGATTTCATTTTTTGTAGTGAATACATTTACATGGAATAATTTTACTATAATACTCATTAAATTTATGTTATTTGTAATTCTATGTTTTTATCTCATCCTATTATTTTTAATCAATATATACTAAAATCGTTATGAAACTAAATATTTTTCATTTTGTAAAATCATTTTTATGTTTTGGTAAAGAAAAGGTATGTTTATTTGTAGAGAAAATAAATATGAGTATGAATTTTAGAATGTCTCTCATTTTGTTATAGATGAAAATAGTATTAATCGCCATAAAAAGGTTTGGAAAATATTTGACTCAATCATCACTCTTATTCACTATGAAATTTTCTAATACTGAACAAAAAGATATAACTTCCCGAAGGATATGCTTTAGAATATTCACATTCCCTTTATAAAACATGATGAAGGATATTTACTACCATTTTCATAGACTCTTACCAATGAAATTTACCCAATACAATTACTATCTTCCCTGGATTACCCTTCACATTGAATACACACTCGATACTTTATTTGAGTGATGGAAGTATTGCATATTGCATTAACGATACCATGTAACTTCAAAGTTGATTAAGGGATGTCCTCTACAACATCCACAATATTATAATGAATTGGAAATTAATTTTTTCTATATTTTTTACAATAAAATTTTCAATATTTTATTCAACAATATGACCCATAAGGAATTATTTGAATTTTTTTCATGACTCATATGGTGAATTCATTAGACTAGATCAGAATATCAGTGGGGATTAAAATTATATATCACTTTGATAAATTTAAATGCTTCATTAACCAAACATTTCGGGTTTTGGTGTATTAAAATTACCACCATAATATAGTGTCTTGGAAATTTCCTTAAAGAATGTTTTAGTGTTCAAAAATATACCTTCCATTAGTATGATATCAATGATTATTTTTATACATGTTGTCATTTATTTTCAGGAATGTAGAATGCCCTTATTTGAATTTTATTTAGGCTCCATGTTTTCTATTTATTTATACCATATCACATATTTCATGTCATTGTTATAGAATATTATATTGTATTCTACACTTTATTGAGTACCTAAGCTCAGTCTTTTTTGTTTTTCATTCCCTAGGTAACCTAGTGGTAAAAATGAATAATTTTTTAGGATAATATCAAAGGGATAAAAATGTTATTTCAATATATTCGTGTTGTATAGTGTGTTTTGAAATTTATTTTATATATGTATTTTATCCTCCAAGATTACTAGACATTTGGATACAATGGTAACCCTTTTATTTCATACCAATAATTTAATATTAATATCCACTATGTGTTTCTAGATTTTGGGATGGTAATCAATACATCTTTCTATTCAAACTCATTGTTTTATACAATTGTATTATTGTTTTATTTTTATATCTTCTTAATTTCATTATTGAACATTTTATTATACTCAAAAAAACTCCAAACTCATCCTTCAACATGTCTCCCATATCCATTAGTTCTAAATCATATTCTTTATTAGTCTATGTAACAAAAAGACTTTCATCATGATCCAATAAAGTAGTAAATTTTCACAAGATTATCTTTTAGATTCACTACGAGATGTGTGATCACCGCCTTCTTTTTTTCACAGCATCATTCCTCTCTTACAACTAGAAATTATCTTATTTATTCTTCTAATTTCGATAATAATTATAAACCTTTATTTGACTTTATTCTGTAATGTGTTTTATCCTTATAATATTAAAAATATTATTTCATTTTATTGGTAAATTTTATATAAATGTTCCCAATTTCAATACATTTTGATTACATTAGTTGAAAATCACATTTTACCTTATCATATTCATTCAAAAAACTCTATTAAATAAGAGTCTAGATTCATTGAAAGTCTTTATAATCATCAAAATTTTCAAAACCACTAGAATCGGCATCATCATTATCATGTCCTTTTATTTTCAACTTTCTCAAGTCCAAAAATGTAATTTCATCTTTTTTTCCTTTGTCTTGAAAGATGTAATTTTTCTCATTTCATAAGCTATTATAAAGTGTTGAATTTTATTGACCGAAGGATCTGATATACCTTCTAGACCTAAAATGATTGGATAAAACCTATCTAAAAAGTTCATCATGGTCTATTTATAAATAGAGAGTATAATAGTTGTCAACCAAACCCCCATATATTTATAATAAATACATTTAAATGACTAAAATAGTTATTTGTTTTATCCTCATCCATATTTATGTATTTAATACTTATTCTCCAAATATAAAATTTAGCCTACTTTATATTCAAATTTTAAACATGGATACTTTCCAACATGTTCTAAATTTAGTGGGATGGATTAATTCAACTAAATTGAGCATATTTATTTTTTTATAACGATATAACAATAAATATTTTCTGCCTTTACATTATTCTACATGCTTATCATATCTTCTATGTTCATTTGATAATTTTATTCAATGTATAAAAAAATAGTAATTGAATCATCTCAAACCTCCATGATATGGTTTAGAAGATATAAAAACATTATATTCATCCAAATAAGATAAATCATTCCATCAAATATTGGAACACCAATAATTTTAAAATAATTAAGATTGCCAATTATTTTCAAGTGGTTAAATAAGATAGTAGAAACTGGATCTAAAACCAGCAGAACCTTATATGATTTGTTAACTAGATAAATAATGGGGGATGAATCATTAAAGACTAGTATTTATTAATTATTTTCACTTTCTTTCAAACTCTACAACTATTTGATGTTTGATTCAATCAAATAACATTCATCATCTTCATACTTATATATAGAAAATAAATAAACAAATAATGAGACTATTTTTAAATGGTATGTCCCCTTCATTGGAATGAAACCCTTTTTCATGTTTGGTTAGTCTCCCTAATAATGTATTCCTCATTAAAGTCACATCTAACTGTAATCATGCATTATTAGCATAGAGTCTTACTATAATGATCTAATCAAGGAACCACTAGAATCAGCTCCAAACCTGATCTTCCCCTGAACTAAAGTGCTTTACCATTCCACATGGTATGTGAATTAGATCATGGGAATTGAATAATGACCTTTCAAAAAGTTTTTTCTAATATAAAATTCTTAACAAATGAAGTATTTCTACCAAAAATATGATAAGAGGCATCCATTTATCCGAAAATCATTCCATAAATAATACGGGGATACAAAAAATATAAAAAAATATAAACTAATACCTTATCTCACCCAAACCACAACTTCCTACCCTTTCCATTAAATAGTAATCACTTTGAAATCCTTTTCATGAATTAATGGGAAACCCTCATTCATAAATGTTACATTTTAAACAAAATAATTAAATTTTCTTCATAAGCCTTGATAATACATTCATAAATAATCTAAAGTATTGATACTTAATTCTTTAATTTATCTCAAGACAAAAATGAGATTTAAATAATTATAAACCACCCTTTTTAGTCAAAACCACAAATTAATCAATTTATTATGACTTAGAGTTATACGTCTCACTTGAAATGCCAATGAAATCTCATTAAAAATTTTACTTCACAACCACAACCCTGATTTATAACCATAAGTTCCATTTTAATGGATAAATCAATAAATATGAAAGGAAAGAATCATGAAACTAGATTTAATCAACTCTTTGAAAATATGAAAAATCCTCTATATATCCACAATAAGATTAATTAAATCAATTTCATTTAGTAATTATATAAAATAATTTAATGATACTTTTAAAAAATTGAAATATGAATTTAACTCCCAAGGAGTCAATAGTTCTAGAACTAAATGTCATGAAATGGGGAAAACATATATACACCAAGAAATGATTAATAAACCCTAAAAATGTAGATAAGAGGGCCCTAATAGAAGATCGAATGGGGAGTGGAACCTTTTTTTAGCTCGATGAGTGCACATGGTAGAAGAGGGGGAAACGATGTGGAAAATAGAAATAAATGGAATGGGAGAAGGGATAGGAACATACCATAGATAAATATGGTCCATAATTATAAAAAAAGAAAGATAATTGGAGTAAGGGTAAGGGGGAACATGGGCCTAAGCCCAGTTGGTGAGGACTCTTAAGTGCATCCAGAAGACCCGGGATCAAATCCAGGCGAAGGAACAATTTCTGGGGGGCACTATAGCATTATTGTAGCAGTATTGTAGTAGGTACTATAGCAGGAACTATGCAGTACTATAGTAGGAACTATAGCAGGAACTATTTGGCACTGTAGCAGCTGGGAATTTTCCCCCGTTTGGGCCTTCCGGCCACTGATTTGGTCCCTGAGTTCTTTAAGGCCTTCGGGCCACCCAAGCCTTCGGGCCAGTAAGGCCTTCGGACCACCTCCAGACCTTTGTGCCACCATAAGTGTAGATGAAAACTAGACAACCTACAAAGAACAAGCTCTATAGGAGGATGATTAAGGAGCTTTTACCACAGTGGAAGCTACACAGATTTCAAGAATGAGAGGGTATGGCACCTGCCATACGCACAAGCCTATGCATTCATGGTATAGCCTAGCCGAACAACCATACGAAGGTGAAGAGATAATTTCACGATGAAGATACTAGGGAGGAGCAGTTCCAAGTAGTTAGTATGTGTTGTATGTAATGTTTGAACCCTACGGGGAATGAATTCTTATATGGCCTATGGTCCAGGTAATACTTATGCCTACTGACATTGTAAAGGTTCCACCTCACCCCTTGAAAGGTGGATTATCAAAATCAATAAAAAAATGAAGTTCTTTATGCCATTGGATGGGTTAAGAGTAAGGGGTCGTGCACCTCAGGCTTCTTCCATTGGTATGTTAAATGTATGAGTGGGGTAGGTCAATAATAAATAAATCTACTTATAGTATATGAATATTTTCGAGGAGATGGTAGAGAATGTAAACAATATAAGAGATGAAATTGGGGAGAAATCCACATGTTAGGGTCTTCTAGGTGCCAGTGAAAATCACATAAAAGAAGAGGGGATAGGGAATGGAGACCATGTTTTCGGTATTTTTATCACTTTTATAATTAAAAAAATTATTATAATTAATTGATATTATTATTTATTATCATTCTTAACATAATAATATTATTGATAATACCATAATTCTCATTCATTATCAATCTCAAATATCCAAAAAAAATAATCCAAAATTAAAAAACCCAAAAAAAATATAATTTAAATAAAATGGGGAGGTTGGGATATGACATTTCTCCCCACCATTTCCCTTTATTCACTCAAAAACACTCAATTGAGTAAGAATATAAATTGGATTTATGGAAACCAACATATTCAAATATAGAATAAATTTAAAACTAAGTAACACATATACATTAATTTATATGATTAAACCACCAAACACATTTTATCTCCCAATCAACTTGAAGGGTAAAATGGACTAGAAAACAATCTCACATAAATATAGTTTCCTGCGTGGGTATAAAATATAATTTAAAAAACATCTATGTTAGAATGAATATGGTGGAATCCCCCACTATAATATAATTTAACTAAATAATCAATTCTTCCCTAAATTATAAATATCTCTTAATGACCTGACAGGAACTGAAACTAAATAATGAATGGAAAGTCTCCAAACAGATATCACTGATTTTTTGTTCTCATTATCCGGTTATAGATTCATCAAATACCAAATCGATGATGAACACAAGTATTAATCACATGAAGAAACCCCAAAAACACCATATAATAAATATTGGACATCACGTCCGAATGAAAGTCTCAAAAGGGTTATTATCTCAAAAAAACCAAGATAAATTAAGTAAGAGAATGATGGAGAAAAATTGGGAATATATAAAATGGAACCATTATATAAAAATAAATACATAGGATATCCTGGGTCCAAGTAAGAGTAACCTAGGACCATGCCTTCTAAATACATGTTTTGTAAATACAATAAAACATCATAGAAACCAACATCAGCACCTAGTTTTCCCAACTACATCCCAATATTTTCTATGTATAGTCATTTAAAATCAATAATATAGCACAAATTTTACATTAAAATAAAATATAATCATTATCATGTACTAAGTAATGATCATCCTAAAAACCCACCACCCATACAAGAGAAACCATATACATTCTAGGAACCATTCCCATCTCCCTTACCTCAAATTCATAACTTCCCAAATTCATGAAATAAAAAACCCAATATATTTTCAATCAAATAATCGCTTCTCTAAATAGAGAAATAAAAAAACAAAGATACATCAAGGGAATTCCACCTAAAAAAATCTTAAACATCTCCTAGATCATCAATTGAAAACCCAATAATAAAAATTGCCCCATTTATTCGGAATATAATAGAGAAAATAAAATATGGATTTCCTTAACTATTTTAACAAATATAAAAATTAAAAATCCAAAACCAATAAAAATCCCAATTATGATTTATAAAAATCATTAAATAACCACAACTTGACCAATGAAATACTCAAACTATGTGTCACTCAATGGGGTAGAATTGCTTCCTACCATTGATAGTTCTCTAGGGTATACTAAAAATAGCATAGCTAATAAGACTAAAAAAATATGACATTCTGAAAATAATACAAATAAATTCAACATAGACTATAGGATAACCCAAATCACAAAATACCTTTAATAAAATACATTCAAAAGTCCTTTTTTCATTTTAATAAGAATTTACCAACTAAATTTTTGAAACCACCTATATAGAAGAAGGAACAATATGAAAAAAAATATTCTCCTCCCTTCAAAACACATCAACTCATTAAGGAAACTAAACAATTGTAAATAATTACAAATAAGATTCATTTTCCTTTTAAAACACAGCCACACAAATTTTATTAAAATGATTTCGAACTCCCATAATGGAATCAAAAAAATTGAAACCATTTTATGAAAACACATTTCTATTCTCCATATAATCTAATTACTTAATTTCAAGTCAATCCAATTTTTCATAAAACTCATTTCTTCGTATTCATAAAATGATTTTTCACAATGAAAATATAATCAATAATACCTCCAAAATAAGGAAACCCATAAAAAATATCAAAAAAAATGGACATCACAAACCACCACCAAATCCATTTCAACCATATCAACACATTATAATTAACCACCCTTTTTTAAAATAATTTTTCAGTTTACTTTATGAAATCATTCGATTATAAAAATTTCACCTTGAAATTACTTCATAGGTTTCAAACTAGATAATATATTTCAAATAATTTTGTTGGAAACATTTTAATTCATTTCTAGACACACTATTCTATTTAAAAACTAGTTTCATTTTTCTATAATGAATGATTTTTATAAATTCATTTCGAATATTTTAAATCTAAAAGAATTTCTCGTTTTGAAAATAAAATTTATACTATCAAGAACCAAACCAAAACTTAAATCATTAACATCACATAACATAATTAACCAATTTATGATGAGAAGATATGTTTTATTTGGAAACATAGATTAGTAGAACATATCTTATTCTACAAACTACCACAAGAATCCATAATAAATAATGCATTTAGGATCCCCATGGTTTTTAGTTATTATGTTTGGAGTTTGGTTGATTAGTGTTAGGGTTTTCAGGAATCAATAGACAGTTAATGGGAAGAAAATTTTCACACTACTTACATAAAAAATGTAACCAAAATGATGATTATCTTATTCATACTTCGGTTTCCTAAAAAATTAAAAATATAGATACTCTTCAGAAATCCTCCTAGATATTAAAGAATATATTCTCGCATCATAAAGTTCATGATATATAATTTCATCTGAATAAATGAATCTAAAAATTCCATTTAATACATGATCTCAAATTGAAGTATATTATAGGTTATGATCTTCAGGCAACTGGAACTCTTTTTATCTTCTTAACTCTTACAACCCACATTTTCAGGATCATCAAACATTGGATTTTCTATAGTAGCTCTTATTTTATCTATAAAACTTTTATAATTTTCCTAGATTAAATTTACCAAAAAGAATATAAGTTATGAAGACAAAAATTGATGCATTAAAAATTGTATCAATTAATATAAAACTAGTGTCACCTCTTTTTCCTGTAATCTAAAATATTGGTTATTAAATAACAACTTTACGAAACCCCACTTTACTCTGACCCATTTTTTTAAAAAAGTCCCCATATTAGATAGTATATCCATATGGGTTACGAATGTACCCTACTATAGATTATCTTCTCAAACCATCTATATTAAATATTTTAGTATACTTTTATTCTTTTCTTAGAACAATAACTCAACTAATCTAATTGAGGTATATATCAGTTTCAAACGACACAACCCATATAAAATCATTTGTCATAAAGAACATTAAATTAAAAAAACAACTTTTTCAATCAATACACTATATTAATGTAACTATACCCACAAACATAATGAAAACTTCATCGTGTATAACATTTTAGAGTTAATATCTATAAATTCTGCATCAGTAAACTCAATTTCAACCTTAACAATATCTTTTCTGATAAACTAGATAAAATATTCATACATATATTCATTGAAAATACTCTTTTTATTACACTCCTAAAATATCATTAATCACATATTAAATTTTATGTTTTAAGAAATGATGATCAATTTTATCATCGTTGAGTTTAATTTTTCTCTTTAGGGTTGAAATTCTTGATATTGATATTTTTTCTAACACAATATCTAAAAATTACTAAGTAAATAAAGACAAAAAGGAATTCATGATAACACATAAATTGAGATACTTATCATTTATAATTTGTCCATTTCATGTAAACTCGCTATTATGACACCTAAACTGGAGAAAAGCACACTAATTATCAGCAAGGTTAACAGGTACGTCGACAACACTAAAGCTTATACAAGAATTTCTTAGTAAATATTCTTATCTTCCAAGAGATGTAACTTATATAAAAGTTCTCAATGAAACCTAAATAGAGAAAAAAAAGGCACCTACAGTGTAATGAATTATCATGAATTTCTTATCCAATCATAATTATATATTTTCTTGAAATTCAAAAAGAAATTATTGAATTCACCACAGATATTCTCTTAGAATCTAAAATATAAATTTTGAACCGGAAAAAAATAATTACACACCTTTTATATATCTAAAAAAGATTGAAAATAAATTCAAAACTATCAACAAATCCAATTCAGGGGTTTTATAGAATCAATAGATTTTAGAATAAAAATATCAAAAATAAAACCTCTATAGTATAAAACATTAGGTTTCCTTATATTCAATAATTAATAAGGGGTTTTCATTCTAATATGTCTCAAAATAAATCAATTTTAAATTTAAAAAGCGGTTTAATAGTTTCTACCCAAAAGTATTTTGGTAAACTAAATTTAGATAACATATTTCATTTCATTTGCTAAATAGTTCTATTTTTCCTTTCAACTACACTAATTTTTTAGACTATTTCATGGGCGAAACTGTTGAATATAACTATTCTATATATAAACCAATTCATAATCCAAATTTAAAAATTATCTTCCACTATCAACTCAAATTGGTACCATTAATTATCGTTTCCCATTATGAAATAGTTTACAATAAAAAATAAACATAGATCATGTTTAAAATTTATGTGTAAGGAAATAATCCCATATAAGTCTACAAAACTCATATATAATAATGAAAAACATATATTATACCTCCAAGATATGTAGTTTTAATTGGTCTGGAAAATTTGAGATGAATAAGTTCAAGTGTTATAACTATTTTATGTTCTTTAATAAGTATGAAGCATTATTTATGTTGTCTTGATTTCTTTCATGACTCACAAACATGATTTAGATCCATTTTTTACTTTTTTTTAGTAAAGGCGAGGGCCAAGGACCTTTTTATTAAAACAAAAGCAAATGTACAAGATGAGTGAAGTATTTCATTTCACACAAGTCACTACTCTCATCATCAGAGCTCAATATTTTTCTTAACTTATCTGCAATATTTCGTTCTGTGTCCTGTAAGGCTCCCAAACCAAATCCACGAACTCACCCACATCTCCAAACCTGGGAGTAAAGTGCTTCAAAATTATTTACTTGTGGAATAATTCATTCAATGTCTTCATCTGAATTTGAATCCATAGATTGTAATTCATCTTTCACTGAGCTCTAGTTTTCTCGACCTCGTCCTCACCCATGATTTATAGGGAGTCATCTGCGCTCCCTTGATTTGGCATGCTGCCAAGAGCCACCATCCTCCACTAAAATAAGAAAGTCTAACATGGGGGGCTCCTCTATCATATGATGTGGTTCCAGTAGCCTTGATTAGGAGAGAGTTAAGTCTGAAGATTCCACCACTTCCCGAGGAGGAACAACAGTCGTAGCCTCCAAATGACCTACAACACTACTAAGAACATTGATTGCATTAGTAGTGGGCACCTTCACATTAGTAGAAGACTGTGTATCAGCCTTTCCAGGTTAAGGAATGAAGGTTTAGGTATCTGAAGCCCCAAAATCACCCTTAAGAGGTTATAATTCCTTTGAGGGAACCACATCAGAATTAAGTGGAACCTCAGTGTTGTGATCAGTTGCGGGGCACCGAGGCTTTTTCCTATCACTTTTATCATCATGTAAATGTGTGGTGGATGTAGATAAAATATTATTAACCACAATAGAAACATCCTTAACACTAGGCAGGGGGTTCTGGTATGTCCACTATGTAGTTAGACCCACCTTTGCTGGATCCTGAGTGAGGACTTTAGCAACTGGGTCTTACAAGCCCCTCCCCCCTTCTCAACAATAGCTGCCCATGACCGAGGTCCATATTGGCCCGAGATATTTTTTGGTTGAGATTTAAAATCAGGGGAGTTCATAAAAGAACCTTCATTGCTGTCAGCTAGTTTGTTATGTGCAATAGTAGAATGAGGTTAAATAATTGTCTCCTGGTTATTCCCAAATTCGAGTTGGACATCTAAAACAGACCACTTCTGAGAAAGATTAACAAAAGACAAGACCTCCCATCAAAACTAGTAGATTGTGTAATACCAAAGGTATTATTCTTCAGAGGGTGAGGTTTTTTAAACAGAAATGTATATCATTCCCATGTACAGCACAGAATGCACAAATAAGTGATCTTCTACAGTTTGTTGAATCATAACCTATTGTTTTACAGTCTTGACAAAACATGGGGAGGTTTCCATATTCTATTTTCAGTTCCAGTTCACCATCATCTGTCGATAGATGCATTTTATCAATTAAAGTATAACAAAGGTCAATTTCATCTATTAATCTAGCATAGTGTTTATACACGGCGACCTTCGTTTCTTTATCTAATTTGATCGAAACTCACAATGCTAAAGCAATATCATATAGAATACGAGGGTGACAAAGTATCCAATTTAAACTGAAGACCTTCACCCAAGTTTGAACCATCGTGTTACCTATTTCCAGGGGGTTGAACATTCTATCCCATTCCTAGATGTGCAACTCTCCAGGATTGAAAGAGATAGAGCCATGACCCTAGGCACACATCTTGAGGTCTTCAGTTGGGAATAATATGTGGTAGTATCCTTTCCCTAAAGATACACACTTCTAGTAGGAGAAACCCCATAAATTCATCAAACACTGTATCAAAAGCTCAGTTTTCCTTGGCATAAAGCCTCTCAGCAAGATGAGTCTGGCAGTAATGGAGTGTACTCCCATCTCAGGTCTTTCCGATATAGCATCCATGTCATCTTTGACGTGAGCAATTGTTCCCTTCTGATGAATACCAGCATTTGAACCTTTGAAGGCAGAAAAAGTACAGTTATGAGAACTGACCAAATTCAGACTCGCATCCGAAGGTTATGGATTAGTAAGCATTGGCACTGCCTAAAGATTATGAGAATTGAAGTGCCCTTGAGCAAGGAATTCTTCCATTAATGTCAAAGATGATTAAGGAAAACCTTAATCTCCATTTCGAAGAGTCGAGGGGTGATCCGCACTACTCTTCATAATTTTTTACTTAACAATATTAAAAATAATCATCTACAATACTTTTAATATCACATCAAATTTTGTGATTAAGCTACCTACTCTATATAATTTTTCCTAGCATTACAATATACAAAAACTTAACATTTTGGTCTATTAGTTTATAAAAACTAATGAAATAGATATTTATTTTTTAGTCATAAACAACTATTTTATAACATATAAATTTAAATCCTAAAAAACATAACATCATTGAAAGATTTTTAAATAAAAATTATATTATGTTTTAATCCCCAAACATATAATACCATAGAAAAAATAATATTTTTCAAAATTATAACTTCACTAAAACGTTTAACCTTCCCTTTTGAATTATCTCAAAATATCAAATGTCATCTATCGAATCTATTAAAATATAAATGGTTTGATAGATATCTAGTCAAATATCCGGAGTAGTCATTGTTAATATACAATGTGTCTTCATCACATTAAATGGATAATTTGTATAAATTGATTTTCAATAATGTTTGTGTACCAAAAAAAATTTCCATCTAACAGATTCGTAAATGTATTATAGGGAATCCAAAAATATTCAACATTATTTTTTATAGGTAATATTGAAGATATGGATTTATAAAGGAATGATTTTTTGGGTACTAATTATTTTGGAAATTTTAAGGACCATTCACTTGAATTATAACCTTTCATCTTACATCAGAAGCATGTAACTATATAAACACTTCCTTTATAAATTATATAAAATTAGTTATTTTTAATTTTAGGTAAATGATTATAATATCAAATTCAATTTTTATTTTTATTCATTTTTTATACAAAAATATATATCGATAATTTCACTACATATACCAAATATTGGGAGATTAAATTTCAATTATTAAATTTCATTATTATGTCTTCATTTTCCATTTTATACATTAAAATTTAATCACATTATAAATTGAACATACTTTTACCCAAATTATTATTATTAAAAAGAAAATCATACGACTATTCAGTTTCTCCCTTTAGTATATTGTTCCCTTGAGAGGGAAGATTATTTTATTCAATATTATAATTATTCTTTTATTTATATTACTTATGTATATATCAAAAAGATTAACGATTTAAATTTTTAATATCCTAGTATCATTATATAATATTTAAATAGTATGTTTTTCATAATCATATTAATTTGCATCAAAATCAGAATTACTAACGGCATTTAATGAATCCATAAGAATGAAATTGGATGATTATTTTCCTATTCCAGAACCATCACTAGAATAAAAAAATATTTGTGCATATCGAGCTAGATATTAAGGCTCTCTTCTCATTATTTTTTATTCTTTTAGTATTTATTTCATTAAGTATCATTAGTCATTCATTCTTTATATACAATGTTAATCTAAATTCATAACATATTACATTAGGAGAATCATTCAAAACAACCTTAACTTTTATATGTACTTTACTATCATATCTATTATAATACATTTAATTAGAATATCTTATATATTCTTATATTTATTTTTATACAAGAGAGTATTTATCACATTCACTCACATTTCATACTAAATCATATGTGTAAGTTGTAACATTGATATTTTTTTAAAGGTAACATCATTTAGTTTTAAAATTTCATCATTAGAAATATTTTTAATATCCAATTCATATTGAAATAGTGAATTAATATATTCAACAAGTGTATATTATTTTATTTTATTACTCTCATTGATATAAACCATTTTAGTATTCCATTTATTTGTTAAATATTTATATACTCTTTCTAGAATGACTATATTTTCTATGGTTTCACCTAAATCACCAATTAATATTATAATAATAGTAAATTGATGAAACATTTGATTTAATGTTTCTTAGATAGTATATCCAAAGTACTGATATTAATCTCATAAAATTCCAATATTTTTTATTTTTATCATAGTATCTCTATAGTTTGTGTCATTCATAACTCACCAAAAATTATGGGAAATCTTAAAAGAACATATATGGATAAAAAAATTCTAATAATCCCAAAATATTATATATTCATGAAAATATATTTTAAGACCTAGATAAAAAAAATTGTTATTATTCAATTAATTTGAATTAATTTCATGTAATTTAAATTATTTACCTATAAGACAAAATATTCTTCTATAGTAGGTAACCATTATATCATGAAAAATAATACACCAGACAAATTCTATTAACAAATAATTTTAGTAATGTTTATGGAGTTTTATTTCAGAAATAAATTTAAAATTTATATTTATACAAATTATAGTTATAATATAATAAAATATACATCAATTTTTAATTATAATATAAAAAATTTCATAATTTTTATTTTCATATTTTTCCCAAAGTATGTTTATTTTAAATGAATTTTTCTTGAATGTTTTATCTATGTTCTCTAAATAAATAAAATTTATAACTTTTAAATGAGGAATAAAGTATAATTGAAAGATATATAAACACCCATTTAATTAGTAAGTGACAAAAATGATAATAAAAAATGTTAATTTATAAATCGACATTAATCTATAGAAACATTTTTTCGATCTTATGTTTTGATTTATAAGTTAATTATTTTCATATTAAAAAAATTAAATAAAATTAAATGGATAATAAATTAAGATCCATAATATATAAATTGGGTAATATGGTTCATCTTAAATTTTTAGTGAAAGAAAAATTTCCATGTTAAATATTTATTCAAGACTGTTAGTGGTGATAGTGGTAAATTAAGGTGTCTCAAAATTATAATTATTAAAATTAAACCTATATATTATAGAAGAACGTTACTCAGTAATAATTTTAATTCTAAATATATCACTAATATTTATTTACCGTACCCACCTCAATCCCATGCGATTCAATCATTACCTTTCACCTAACTTTAGTTTCTAACTAAATGTCCCCTTTTTTCACTGATTAAGGTTCTGCATCCACTCATTCTCTCATCCTTCTCCACTAAAAATCTATTGAGATTGAATACCCTCTCATTTTACCTATAAAGCATTTCTAAATAGATTTTCTACGATTTTAATGAGGTATTCTCCATCTTTAATTTTTTACTTTGCATGTACGGCTTTCCAATACTCCTCTATCTATTTCAATAGAATTTATTTTTTAAGAAATTTAATTTAATTAAATGAATGTTATTCTAGGGTATCATTATCCATATTACATATTATTAATGATAAATTACTTATCCCCCTCATTATATCTGATTACAAGTCTATTATTATATCTCTGTAAGGGGTTTTAACATCTTTTTTTCCTTTATTTTCCAAATCATTTCATTTAAATTTATTTTCAATGATAAATCATATTATTCATCATATATGTAAATTAGTTATCATATCATCAATGATATATCGACATTCCATGTCACTATAGTACCGTCATAATCTATTATAAATCACAAATACACCTATAACCATAAAACATTCATAAAAATTTATAAAGAAAAGATATTGTATCTTCCTAGAAATAAAATTTCTATCTCTATAAAAACATTAATATAAGAAATAGTATATATAAACCTAAATTTAACAGCCCTAAAAAGGTTACATTGGTATTAAATCTACATTCACTCTGTGGAAAACTAGTGGGACTACCTGCACACTTTGTTTGACACTCTTGAGATATATTCCTTTGATTACTCATGATCTACTTATAAAGAAAAATGAAGGATTTTTCCTTATTGTTGTCCTTAAACGTTGAATTTACTCTTAAATGATCCTTTTTTATCATTTAATTGATAAGGGATATTTCCATTACATTTTTAATATCATATTATTTATAAATTATATTGTCAAATATTAACCAAGATATTATTATTCAATTAAATTAGGAAATAATTAAATCCCATATATCCATTTACCTATGTGGGGAACTATTTCTTACTTATCCAAGATTTATGTACACGGTTCGTTTGGTAGTATTATGATAATTATTATCAATTAATTCCTTAATGATATGAATACATTTTACATAAGTACTCATCAGTGGGGGATAGAAATATATAACCCATTTATTCATTGGTATGTCTCGTGAGAAAAATTAGTTTAGGTAATTTGGTGTGTGCCTTACCAACCTAAGAATAATGTCTTTTCTTGAGGCCTTAAAGGTATGTAAGGTGTCTTGGAATGAAGTCATGATGAAAAGATTTTGATTTACATCTTTATTCATTTTGTCTCTAGAAAAGAAGTTTTTATTTTCCATGTGATTATTTATACAATTATACTATCCAAGGGAAATTATAATTATTTATGGAATTATTCAATTTATTTATCCACTCTATATTATTAATACCATATTTATTCTATAATTGATTCTATTTTGCGATACCCCTCTCAATCACCTTTTTATTTATTATTTCACATTTAAATTCTTTAAAATAAAGACTATTATGTATTAAATATGTAATTTCAAAGAGAAATAGTAATATTTGTATATTTTTATATTATTTATATTCATTTTTATGGTAATTTAATTTTCATTTATGTATCATGTTTCTTAAAACTATTATTGTTTATCATAGTGAGTAAGATCTATGTTTTTTTTCCAAAGTTTTAAATTAACCACTAGATTTTGGATACTATAGTTAGGGTGTTAAATTGTTGTAATGATCCAATTAACAATCCTATGATATTTTAGGACAGATTCAATCCTACCATTACAATGGGCATATTTAGTTCCATTAATTAATGGAGGTCCCTAAAACTACAACTATCATTGAAACATGTACCTACCATCTCAATTTGTTCTTATACTAGGATGGTTAAGTATACAATAAGGTTATATACATTATATAGTTTTTTTCAATGTATGTTTGTAAAAATTCAGCTTAACTTTTCAAGTACATTAATTAGTTCCAATTTTTTTCTATATGGTGAGAAGACTAAATTCTCAAGATTATGGGTGAATTGACGTGTCTATATAATTTTAAATAAATAATAAATGTTAAATAATTTAATCATTATAAAATAATAATATGATACAAATGAGTTTTTATAGATTTTTTAATCCAAAATATCATATGTCTACTCTACACCTCTCAACATACCTAAGAGAAATGGATCCTACTAAATCATTGAATTTTGAATGGGACTTATAACCCAATTACATATTCGTACATATTCTAATTAAAGTGGGGGAAAAACCAACATAACAAAAGACTTTAAATGGGGATTCACAACCCATTACAACTGAATTTTTTAACCTCGAGTAAGTACCCAAATATCATACCATTTTTACCCTCGAGTCACAATCAAAGACCTTCCTTTTTCACACCAATAGGCACACCCGAATGTACTACATGATTTGTAGTATAACACAGATATATAATTTTTAAATGAAAAATAATAAACTAAGAATAATTCATTATGAAAATAAAATAAGAATACAACACTACAAAAATGAGTATATAATAGAAAATTATTGATCATAAAATTTGAGGTTTCTATAAAAATTTTATAATAATCATAATATAGAACATTTAGTACAGTGAAAATAGTCAAAGTAGTAGTGATTAACAAAACATTTAAAATAATTTATTTATTATATTCACACTGTATAAAAAACATATATTTCTTTTCTGTCTAATTTTTCATTATAGCATTTGAAATCAATTTTTGGAGTCTCTTCATGCACAAAAACATTATCATAAAGTAGTTTCATTTGTATTTCCATTAAAAATATAAGTAACTATAGTTTTTTCCTAAAAATCCTCAAATTTCTATCATAATTATAATGAAATACTTTAGAGTTTGAAAAAAAATTAATGGTATGTACAAATAAAAACACCGAGATAGATAAAATTGATGAAATAAATGGTCATAAAAGTAATTATAGTAATAAATAAACCATTTATAAAATTCTTAAAAATATCTAAATATCTTCATGAGTTTCAAGATAATCATTAATAACAATTTAACATAATTAATAATGAAATTAATATTTTAAATTTTCAATAATGAATATGAATAATTAATATTAAGAAAAATATTTTAGCTTGTGATTATCATTTAATTTTAATTAAAATACTTCAAATATATTTTACATGGTATTCAAATAATTATGGAAAAAATAAATAATGTATTATAAGTAACATAACTGACTGAATGAATGGCCCAAAGGGAAAAAATTTATTAATTTTTGGATAAACCTCATTTTAAGTAAAAAGGGGAAAACCTCACAAAACATAAAGGACATAAATACATCAACAAAAATTGAATGTCAAATCCCAGAACTATAATACATAGAAAAATTCCTCCCCAAAATAATCATTAGTATGGAAAACCTCCACCATCCACCAATGCATGACTATTCATAAAGTGATCTCATCCAAAATTCACGGACCTGGCACTAATGGCAGAGCCATACCCGCTCAAACTTCCAAATCTGGATATTCATGCATGGTGAAAGCACATTCTGTGGATAAAATCCTTATAGAAAATCTATAAGAAGCCTTCCAAAATCCAAATTTAGAACCATTGCTTCGAATACAAGGAAACAACATCAAATTCTATAGAACCAGACCTCCTTCATCAAAAGAATCACACTTTCACACGAATCCAAATCCAAGCATCCAACGACCTCAAACCGAATAGAAATCACTGACCTCCTTATCCAAAATCAGAAAAGAGCACAAAGAAAAATAAAACAAAAAACAAAAAACAAGCATGCTGCCAATTGAGAATCAAATGAAGATTTTAACATCATATCAGTGGATTTTTTAGCAGAAGGAATTCAGGTGAAATAGTTTTGCAGAATCCAAAGAACTATAACTTCAACACTAAATCAAGTAATAAACAAAAATAGAATCCAACAATGTTGTGTAAAATCAGCAACATGAACCAGTGAATCCCAACCCAAAACGACTGTAAAAAATGAAACTAGAAGAAATAAGTAGTACGCCAAAAAGAGACCCACCACCCTGATCATGTCTCCACCCACCATATCGCACTAAAAGACCATGACGAAGCACCAACCACACACACCGGGGAAAAGGAGAAGACCTCAGCCCGCTGGATCAGGAAGCTCGGTCATGAAGTGGAACCACACTGCCATGGGAGACCATATCTAGAGATGAAGGAAACATGTGAAGAGAGGCCAGAAATTGTTCAAGGTGTAGATGACCTAAGTCCACAAAGTTATCCCACAATAAAGGATTCATTTCCAGATCTTGTTGAGCATCATAAGTGTCGTCGCGTCAACCCAATTCGAAGGCGGTGGTGATGAGGGGAAACCCTAATGTGTTTTGCCTCGTACGGGATCATCCATATTATAAGTAACTTTAATATATGGTGGATAAAAATATAATAAATAAGAAAATCATTGCATGTTTTATATTTTTTTTAAACAAAATATTGTACCACATGATACTTGTATGAATTTTAAAATTCACATATGACTTCAATATCCCATAATACTTCATATTTCATTATATTGTAAATCATTTAGTACTTTAAATCACATAAGATGCCTATATGCTCACAATAAATTTGAAATCATGTGACTTAGTTGATTTTTCTAAGAATGTACATCACTTCATAAGACATTATCAATTTTTATAATAATTTCAATAATTTCATAAGACTTCCTAATTTTCAAAATATTAATCTTTATAAGAGTTATTATTATAGAGTTTAATATTTTTTATTCATTGCATAATAATTTTCTTTTCTCATAAGAATTTAGAATTTTGAATAATGGAGGTTATGGATAGGTTTTATATTTCCAAATAATTCAATATTTTAATAAGGTCAACCATAAGGGTAGATCTATTATATGGTTCATCAGTCGTAAGGTTCATAATAACCTTTCTAAATTTTATAAATTTATAAATAAAATTACTTGGCATGGATAAAAGCATATGGTTAATAATATTATAAAATAAATATTCGTAAGGTTTGTTACATTTTCAAAATTATCCAAAACATTAGAAAAAAATCATAGAATAAATATAAAAAAATATTTTTATAAAAAATTATAATGTAATAAGGAAAAAACTACTATAAAATTAATAACTAATGAGTAAAGAGTAATGAATAATTTAGAAATTAATTAATAATGGAGAAGAAACATATTCATCATCATTATTTTCTTCTGCATGAATTGAATTCTTCGAATTCTTTTCATTAATAATGTTAAATGTATAAAATGATGACATTTTAATTATAAAAAAATATTTCCAAGTACCCACTCAACATTCTTCCCATGAATCCTTAGGTGAATACCAAGCTTCTCATCATTTTATTAGTTGCATTTTCACTGGTACATGATGTTGAAGGTTTATTTATAAACTATATAAATATGATCCTCAGCTCTTCTTGATTTTAGAATATGAGGTAATCTATTCATTTCTTTTTTGAAACCAAAAAAAACATCAACTCAAGCTCGTAATAGAATCTACATTGATCCTTGATTATTTGAGACCAACATTGTGTATAACAAAACTCATTTTGATAAACTCACTCCTAGGATGTCATATACATGATCTAACACATTGAATAAACATTTTCATGGTGTTGTAGTCTAGTTATTCACATTTCATTCTTCTCCTTCTAATTCACATTTTATTTAATTACTCTTGGATAATGATTATAAAATCATTATTATATTTTTAAGATAATTTATTATTATAGAATCATCATATTAATGTTCAAAATATCTCTTTATATTCTTGAAAATTTACAGTTATGATGCTATAAATCAATTTCATTGGGTGCACGTGTGATCATATGAAAACTATTTCTTTTGGTATCGATCATCTCTTGATCGATTCTCATGTTAATTTCATGCCCTAAGTAGAATTATTACACAAAAACCAATAGCCTCATTCAAACCCATGTACTGCCATTACATATAAGATGATCGATATAGTATTATTTTCAAAAATATAGTGTATCTTTCTTAATATATGAATTGTGTTACTACATGAAATTGCCTCACATAGACAAACCATTGATGAATATACTCCTACATTTCACAATTCTCTAGATAGTTATTCTACTAATTACCATGTTTTAATCCCACTGTATATCCACATGCCATCACGCTTCTCTTCTAGGTGGTGATCCACCCTACTAATGGACCACGATTATCCTGTATGTGCTGATAAACACGTCTTCAAAATATACCTATGACCACACAGATTTCCATATATATTATCCTTAGGCCTTAAAAATTGGTAAAATGTCTAATCCAATGGTCAAAGGATAGATATTTAAAAATAATAATTTAAACAGTGAAAATTAAACATTCCTAAGAAAGTTCACTTAGAGATAGTATGACCTATTTAATTAAATAATCAAATTCACCCAAAAATAATATATTCTCTATTATATCTAATATATTTAAATGGATAAACTAATTTAGTCCCATAAAATATCATCCAATTAAAATTATTTCCCCATTAGTTTCCTTGAAAAATAAATACAATGATGGGATCTCAATCAACAACTCAATATTCAAAATCACTATTAGCTAGAACATCAACATTTTTATGTATTTTTTTATAATAAATTTTCTTCTCATAATAATCACCACTTATATATCAAATTTTAATCTCCTTTCTCAGTATCATATTTAAGGCACACATTGAATTTTCTTCACCCAAATGTAATGAAAAAAATAGAACCCTACATTCACTAATCTACATGAGTTATTCAATGAAAAATAGTTATTAGAATGAATAATAGTTATTAAAGTTTCATTGATACTATTTAGGAAAACCCTTGCATTTTATAAACATTAATTTTTGATTTATTACATTATGGTATGTGTAAGACAATCACAACAGATCAAGTGGCCTCATTTATTCTGGTAATTAAATAAAAATAATAATAAATTGGAATATAGATACAGAATGTTTTAAAATGTTTCCAAAACAATCCCATAAATTATACTGACATTCAAAAACATTATAGGTTAACCTAGGGATATATATAAGAAAGGGAAGAGTTGTTAATCCCATTAAGGGAATAATAAAATAAAAAATTGATGAAATTAATATATATTAGTTAATAGGTATATCTTGGAGACAAAAATTGGTGAGAATAATAAAAATGAACGTTGACTAATTCTGTAGGAAAAGAACATCAATAGAACATTATAATGTGGTAAAAACCTAAAAAATGGAATTGTAAAACATTAATCAAGGACAACCATTGAGAATTATATCATTTTGTTCTTAGGATAAAAAACATACACAATAAATGGTATCTCATGATATAAAAACATTACCAAATGCATAGTAGGTTTATATAATTTTCATCTGACCCATAACATGTATTTCATATACATGCACTTATGTGAAACATTTACCATACATCATAAGAATTTCAGTCATCAAATTTAACCCCATGATTAATTTGTTTTTTTTATATATACTTTGAATTACCCAAAAAATGATGTATATTTACATCTTGGTAAATACCCATGAGTGGAAATGTATATGGGCAATCACAACTCAAATGTTTGTAATAGAAAATCACGGGGAAATATCAGCATCATAATAGGTGTAAATAGAGGTTCATGGAAGGGTTTAATTATAGTAAATGGCATTATATCATTACATGGAAAACATAAGGAATGTAAATGAAAGAATAAAAACATATTCTAAAATAAAGAATTTGAAATCAAAAAGGCTTAAAATGAATAATATACTAGAATAAATGTTTAATCTATATATTTCCTCTATCGGCACGATGAGCCCGTATAGGGTGCTTCTTCATTAAGGTTTCCCTTATAGCATATATCCTTCCCCCACCTCGGGTTGGCTTCAGATCCTCTCCTCGACGATTTTTATAAGAAATCTTTTGGCATCTGGTTCCTTGTTCAGTGGTGGAATTAAGGGAGAATTCATGGCCTTATATATATCTATGATTATCATTATCTACTGGCCTGTTTTAGGCCCCTTTCCACTAAGGATTCCATTGGTGGTGTGGTGATGGTCTAGTGGCTGAGATCCAGCTTCTGTGGTCTGAGGATTGTTGTTATGTTTTATATGCGGGCTGGGAATGCCTTGGCTGGATTTTTATGGTCTCCGCGAGCACTCTTGATAGTGGTGATAGGATTTTCAGACCTGGTTTGTGAAGGATCGTTCGTCCAATGTGTTCTGGCATTCAGGCGGCCACACACATGGTGGTGGTTTTTGAACATTTTTTTTTGACTACGTGATTTTGATTTTGATGTGTATGAAGCCTTGAATGTGATTATGTTATGGTGTGTGAATATTTTATTGTTCTGTGATCTATTATGTGGCCTGTAATCTGTAGTTTAAGGGACTATGCTTCTAGATCTTCTTCAGGGGATTCTCTAGATGAGGTTTAGAGTAGAGAGTTTTTACCGAACCATAGCTATCCACAATTGGATGTTTGAGAGGGTATGTCTTTATCCATCGGTATCAGGAACATACATCACTACACGGGACACCTTTCCGAGAAGTGATGACAAGGTGGAAGTTGGACATAACATTTTTATGATGGGGAGGAGCTTTCCATTATTGAATTGATCTGTCTTTGTGATTTTTCACCATTAGGGCATGGTTCCTTTTTGTCATAAGACTTTGATGTCATGAAGGGTTCCCCTCATCCCATAGTAAGGGGTTTATGATAATTAAAAAAATTAATTTTCAGCAACAAGAATATAAATGATGAGGAAAAGAATCCCTTACCTTAAAAGGTTTCATCTAAAACTTTCAAAGGAGATCCTTATGAGCTTGGTAACACCATGGGAGGGATTTTGAGATGGGTATTGAGAGTGACTTCCTACTCATTGGATTTTGAGTAAAGAGGAATGGGATGTTGGTTGGGTATTTAATTAAAATAGGGTATAAATTAAATATTATTTTCCAAACATTGGTTTTGGACACTATTTGATAAAATAATAAAAACCAAAAAACACCACATGGTTTTTTACATGGTTTCTTCCAATGGAGAGTGGTATTAATTATTTTATTACAATAAAAACTAGACTACTTAAAATAATTTCATTGATGATTTGTAAGCGAGTCATGCTTATAAAGAAATAATTTTAAAAATTTAAATTATAATATTTGTTTTTAGGATTAATTAATGGTTTGTAAAAATAATAAAATAACATAAAACTAAATTATTTGAAACAGGAAAAAAAATTCATATTTATTCACTCTACAATTTATTACATCACTTTCGGTGTATTATGATGTCATTATTATATTCCATATTTTATTTTTACCAAAAACTTCTACTATCTTAGAAAACTATGAAAAATTCATCATTTTAATATTTTAATGTAATTATTTCAAAAATAATATATATTTTATCAAATTAATTTTTTAAATTATAGAATTTACATATATAAATATTAACTCTTATTTACAAGAAAATACTAGTTCTAATAACACTAATAACATTATGAACCTTATAAAAACAACATTAGACTTAATTAAATTATATTATCATATATATATATATATATAATATTTTAGAAGAATAGTTTATTTTAAAAAATTCTTCCAAAAATATATGAATTTATCAAAAATCGTGTTTAATTTATTATATATATTTTCCAAAAATGAAATTTTTATTTCTTCATATTAGAATCTAATTTTTATCAAACAATTATATAATAAAGTGTATATATAATTTAATAATTTAAATATTCAATTAAAATAATTAGTTTATTGAAAATAAAATTCATAAATTCTTACTATTAAGGTCTAGATACATAACAACTTATTACACTAGCATACTCCCTAAGGGTAAGGTGTGTAATAATAGTACTTTTTTGGGGTGGGTTGGTAAATAAATTTGGGACATTTAACTTAATAAACAAGAAATTCTCTTGAAATTTGATTCCCTCAAGTTTTAGTTTTTGAATCAAGGATTATGAGTGGTCAAGGGAAAATCTTTGTGATATCATCTCCTTCAGAAGATCCAATAAATGGGATTCATAGGGTATGCTTCTACTTGTTGAGGCCATCAATTCTTCCTTCTATGTCAATTAGCTATTGCAATTACCCTTAATGTAAATAAAAATATTAACCATCACTATAGAATTGAAATATTATCATTTTTTATGATGATTAATGGTCTTTTTATCTCGATAGACAAATTATGGAAATGTTTTCTAATGATTGATAATGAAAAAAAATAGTGCATGTGTTTTAAAAATATAATTTTCATAAAAATGAATTTAATAATTACAGAATATAATTTAATTTATAAAATGTTGTGTCTTCATATGCCCCCACCCCCCATCAGAACATTCCACCTCAAAAAATCATTTCATACACTAAAATGGATGAGGGTAGTTTTATCACATGTGATGGTTATGGTATGTACTTATTTTAGAGGGTTAAATAGAACACATAATGTAAATGATAAATTTTAGTTGGGAGTGATAGTTGATTGAACTTATCTCTGATGTTATCAAGGATGTCAAAGCAGATGATGTATCTAGGACTAAGATTTACCTTCTTCACAAACCTCAATACTTTCTTCCAATATGATATATAAAAGAACACTTTATCTCTAAGTGTAAACTATAGGAACCATCAATGATTATGTGCATATATTTTTTGATGAATTATCACATATTCATAGTTACATAGAATGGTTTGATACTCTCTATCATATCCGTGCTATAATCTGATTACATTAGCTTCCTCTCTCTAAATTCATCCCACTATATTGAATTTTGACACCTCTTCCCCTGTAGAGACTCATGAGAATCAATTTGAATATTTTAATGGATGTTATTATTATTTGAGAACCCCACTATGGAAAGGTGTTGATGCCAACATCCTTGGGAATTCATTAAACAAGATCTCATCATATCCTTAAAATTTTTAATGGTTTCCTTAGATTAATCATTGGTATAAGGGTTATAACCAGTACTAAACAATGTATCACTATCCAATGATTGTTGAAGGCCTCTCCAAAACCTCAAGGTCAACCCTAGATCTTGATTAGATAAATTGGAGAGTTTCACCCCATGTTTTATTAACACATAACAATCTATATCCAAGAAATTTATTCCATAGATACATATTTCTTGATAGTTGTGAAATTTCTAGACTTGGAATAGTGTTTTACTACCCCCAAATAGTGTTATTGCATTAATATATAATGGGGAGTCCATTGAAAAAGATTAGTTATGTTTTCCCATTTCCATACTGGTATGTGTATTTATTGCATCATACCTATAGACTTTTTTCATTGATCCTTAACTTGTTATAATAAAAACCATTGACAAAAAACAAATTTACTCTCCCTCTTCATGTTATCCAACCATAATTGTTTCATCAAATCTCTAACATCTTATATCATTATTGATGAATTGGAATGGATAATCTTTGGGAATCTTCAAAATTTTCCATCTTTTATTGTAGTTTCGATATTCATGTTACAAACCTTATAACTCATTATTTAAAAAATTTTAAATCCAAAATATTCACTAGCATTCACTATAACTACCCATCATATTTTTGTTTCTCCTTGATCATATTAGGAATTGATGGTTGTGAAATCATTTAGAAAATTTATAATTTCCTTCCTTTTATAATTCCCATGTCCATCCACTACAAGTCTATATAGATTGGATCCTTTTTAATCAACAAACTTTTTATGGTTATAGGAACTTTTATACTTAGAGAAACTTCCATTTTATTAATCTTTGAAGAATGGTAATGGATTGAACATTACTAATCCCTAATCAACCCTAAAAACCTTCACTTGTTCATATCAATCACATTTTATTGAATATATATACTTGAGGATTTTTTTATTCTTTATATATGTCGCACTTCACCCAGTAGATATAATGTTGAAAAATATTAAATGTGAACATCCCTACACACAATTTTAGGTCATGTGTTTGGTAGTTTTTATCATGTATCAATAATTATTAGAAATAATAATCTGTCACATTATCATTTGTAATGAATACACAATCCAATACCCTTTGGAATAATCACTATTGATCACAAATCCTTACCTTGTTGGGTAAATTGAGTATTTGTGTAGTTATTTCCCTCTACCTTAACTTCATAATTCTCTACTCAGATTCATTCATCAAGAAAAAAATTACACCCTTTTTAAAAACATGATATGTTTCTTAAAAATCAATGATAGTGCCCAGATAATCCATGGAAACTATGTTTCTCTATCATAGATACTGATCTGGGCCATCTATTGATTAACGTTATCATCTAAGGATCAAAATAAAACCCTCTACTTGTGATAACATTCCCCAAAATTACTTCTTGCTCTATCAAAATATCGCACTGGATATAATTACCATAAAACTTTTTATTTCTCAAGGTCTCTAGTATATCATTAATATAGTCCTCGTTTTCCTTCTTAATTTTTTAGTAGATAAGAATATAATCTATAAAAACTATAAAAATCAATCAAGGTAATCCCCAAAGTCTCTATACATTATCTCTTTGAATATTTTCTGAGCTTTTATGAGTTTTCATGGAATCACTATGAACTAATAGCTCTCAAACCTTGTACAAAAAGGAGCCTTGGGTATATCCCCCTTCTACGCCTATACATGATAATATCCCAACAGAAGATCCACCTTAGATAAGTAATGGTATCCACCTATATTATCAATGAAGTAAAAAATATATAAAGACGGTACATTTTATTTATCATAATCATTTTGAGCTCATGATATTCAATTTATAGGCACCCTAACTAGTCTGTATTATTGATAAAATGGATAAATATATCCTATGATGAAGTACATGGGAACATAAACCCTTTATCTAGGTTCTACGGTACTTATTCATCTCATCATGCTGAAAAATGGTAAATCTATATAGGTTAGTGGATATTTTTTGTTTTCTGGGAATAAATTTTATTGATAAATCAACCTCTCAGTTATGAAAAAGACCAGAAAACCCATTAAAAACACATAAACATATTTTCTTATATTGCACATTTCATCAAGGATGGAATATTCCTTAATCTTAATCATTTTTGACAAATGTCGTTTCTTATAATGAAATATTATAAATTCTTTAGTTGAATATTCAAAAGTAGATTCATTATCTTCTTTACATTATCATGGAATCATACAATGATTCACAACATAAAGGTTGATTTTCTTCTCCTAAAAATTTAATATTTCTCTAAAAAAGTGAATTCATTCCATTCATAGTATAAAATTGAATCATGTTAATGTTATTATCACATGTTTTTTTATATATTCATCCCACTAATAAAGATATGGGAGATCATATATGCCTTGGATGGAAAACTTTCTCCATTTTGGTTATCATTAATAACTCAACTTTCAAGTTTTTAGGTGGTGATCTTATAGTTCAACTAAACCTCCATGACATGAATGAATGTTTATAACCACAGTCACATAGGGAAATTCAATTTAATAAATTGATGATAATCTTAGCATTCACAATTTTATTCTTGTTCAAATCGTTAACATTTTACAAAATAAACATGGGATGATAATTCTCAAATTATTTTACACTTAAATTGTAAAATATCAACGTTATAGGGTTAAAAAATAAATGAAATATATTACTTAACCTATGAATTTCTTGGTTTCAATATATTTTATCAAATGTGTTTTTCTAAAATAAAAAGTCATATACATTCTTTCCCTCTATAATGGTCTCTAAAGTGAATATAAATATACCAAATCATATCCCTCAAGAATGTCAAAATAGATGTATTGTAATTCCTTATTGTCAGGCACCAAGTAATGATTTATTTAATTAAAAATTCACACTTTTGAGGGTTATTACACCTAGTAACAACTATAATTGGGCTAAATCCACTTCTAGTATCTTAAACAAGATTTAATTTTAAGGAAAACCCTTCTCTTTATTTTAAATAAATAGGTATTTCTTTCTATGTTTAGTCCTATAACAATGATATTCTTTATGGGTGTATAATAATTTCTCAACATATATATAAAACTTTCTATGATACCAAAAATGACAAACCATATCTTTAATATAGTTGATTTTATGATTTATTAAATTAAGACACTCAAAATCTCGTCTCAAAAGACCGAGTGGCCTAGTACATTTTGGTAATTATAAAAATATCATAATAACTTGAAATAGTGAAAAAAAAATTATTTTAAAACTCAACAATATGAACATAAATTAAAAGGATATTTTAAAACTTCACGGGATAATCTAGGGACTTATATAAGAATGAGGTGAGTTACGAATTCTAATAAGTAAATAATAATAAAATAAAATGATAAAAGCAATGCATGTGATTCAACAGGGTTTTTGAGGTGGAAAAAATTGTTAGAGTAAAAAAATGGACATAAAACCTTGTTATAGGATGATAACAAAACGGTAACATAAAAATATAGAAAAATAAAATTCATTACATTGTAAAAAAATAGGTTAATGTAAAACCACTAAGGAACCATAATATATAATTCTTAGGATAACCACCATGAACAATACATGGTATCTCTAAAGATAAAAATCATTCCCAATCCATTAAAGTGATCTCTAATTTTGGGCCCACCTATCAGATGCATGTCATGTACATTCATTTTTGTGTCACATAGATCATACAGCATAATATTATATTTCATTGCATTTAATCCCATGGTTAATGAGTGTATATTACATACACGGATGTCCCCAATCAAGGAAGGATAGTAACATCATGGTGAATATCCATGAGTGGAAATGGGTATTGGTATTCACAATATAATAGTTTTTCATGGAAATTCAAGACATAATTTTGACAACATAATAGGTGTTCATAAAGGTTTATGGAAGGGTTTAATGAGATTGAAATATGGTATCTCATTAAATGGGAAACACAGGGACGGGAAAGGGTTTTGTAAAAACATCTTCAAACATAGATAATTTGATATAAAAAAATATTAATATAGATAATGTTATTTAATAGATAGGAAGAAAAATAGAATCCATTACCTAGTGAGGTTGATTCTAAAAGATTGAAAATTCCTCCTAAAAATATAGGTGAATTATTTTTTAATTTTTTAAAGTAGGTTTTGGACTCTAAGTTATATAATAGTTAAAACCACAAACCTTACAATTTTATTACCCATGTATTCTATTCAAGATAAGCTGTATTAAATGTTTTATTATGCTAGAAATCAAACTCCTTATAATAATACCACTGATGATATGGAAGTGAGTCACATTTATAATAAATTATTATTAAAACCATAAAATATAATGTATGTTATTTGACGATTCATTATATCCTTGTGAAATTATTAAAATAAATTAAAATTACATTAATTTAAATATAAAATCTATTGTTATTCATTTATTCCCCTTATTAAATTTATTAAATCACTTTTGGCCTTTTATGAGTTCAAAAGTACATAAAATATATTAACACCATATTTAATTACTAACCATAAAATTTTCTCCCTCAAAAAATTATAAAAAATTTCCATTAGATAATTTCAACATTTTGGTTTAAGAAATTACTTATATTAAAAAAATTATTTTATAAATATGATAATTTTGACATTAAAAATCTTTATTTATTCGAAAATTATAGTTTTTATATCATTAACAACTTTATTATCTTTATAAAAATTATATTAAATTTCATTAAATTGTGTTATAAAATATTTTTATATAAATATTATTTAATAAGAATATTTTATTAAGATCAAACTTATTTAAAAAAATAACTACATTATCAAAAATCATATTTATATTAAAACTATATATTTTACATTAATAAAAAGTGGATTTCATTATATCGAAATCTTATTTTTATCAAACTCATTATTTAATGAGGTGTTCCTATAAAGTAATAATTAAAATGTATAAATAGAATCATTTTTTTAATAAAACAAATTTCCCATTCATACAACCATGGTTGAGATACCTAACCCTTTATTAAATTTGTGTATACCCTAAGGGTAAGGTATTCATTATTAATACTCTCTTTGCCGAGGTCCATTGAACATAGTTTGGTTCTTGATCTTGATATTCTTGAACTTAACTTGTAAATTGTTTTTCTCAAGTTTTAGTTTTTGGATATCACCACACGATTGGTCAAGGTCACATCTTAGTGGTGTAATCTCACTTAGAATACCAGATAAATGGTTTTTATAGTGACCAATCCTACTATTTTACACTATCTCTTATTCTTTTGATGTCAATTCAACTTCATCCAAACCCTTAATATATATACTAATATTAATTCCCACTGTATGGAAAATATATTTCCATTTTTTATATTTAATGATCTTCTATGATAAGCATAAAAATTATGTCTCTATTATACAATTACCTAAATAACAAAAGTGGTGTTCTTTTTTACTATATAAAAATTTATTAATAATAAAATTATTCATTCTAAAAGTGAATTTCATTTATAAAAGATTGGTTCATCACATTATTCTAGTTAAATATCAAATGGAATTATTTTCATTTCATCAAATTATATATAAGTGTGTTAAAAGTGAGTGATTAAATATTCATGATGCTTAAAACAAGTTTACTATGTCATTTGGGTCAAAAAAAATTAATAGGATAAATGTATTTAGATAATAATTTGAAAGAATAAAAAATGATATACATATTTAAAAATATTTTATACGCAAGGGTATTTTGGGAATCCCCTTAATATAAATATATTCTCTCACATCATTTCTCTTGATCTCTTCAGTGAGAAATGAAAGTAAAAAAAAGATCATATTGAATTAATTTAGGGAATGGATCCGATATTTTTATTTCATTATTATTATCATAATAAATCATATAGATCATGTATACTATAACACTTTAATTGAGGAATGAGGTCCCTTTCATGGAGCACGTTTGGATTATATGGAGGTGTCCTTGATTGGATTCTTTAATTACATGACATACTAGCATTGAGCAGACTATATGAAGACCACTTTAATGGACAAAGTACCATTTTATTGAATTTCATTATGGTTAAATATAGTTTGATATGTTATATTAGAGAATTGAAGAATGGGTTTCTCATATCTAGTGTTATGACAAATAAAAATTCAGTTAATTTAATTATAAATATGATATCATTATTCAAAAAAATATTTTCTAAAATGGTATGAAGGTAGTCATAACATTTTTATATCACTAATTTCAATTATGTTTGTTAATATTTGAACATAGGGATTTAATAAAAACATAAAAAACATAAACAGTTCATCTATTATAGTTTTTATTATTGAGTTTCGGACATTAAAATATTGGGAAATAAAGGAGGTAGTGAAAACAACTTTTATATGCCTACATCTGATTCTTTTCACCTCCCTAATTACATTTGGTAGCACTGATAGAATCCATTACCCTTTTTAGGATTGTCTTTTACTTTTTGTTTTATATTGAAAATTTTCTTCCACCCTTGTTTTAGGATAATTTCTAACCAAAATTTCTCTTATTTAGGCATTATATAACATACCCTACCTAAAAATTCTTATTAAGACTTTCTTTCTCTTTGGAACCACATTTGTGACTCATAAATACTCAAAAAATCAAAATATATTAACAAAAAAATTAAAATGTAAAAATTAAAATAAATCATTTTCAACAATATCACATATATTGTTAATAAATTCATTAAAAATTCCATCAAGTAATTTTTTAGCATATTCGTTTAATTTTTTGATATATATATTACTGTTGAATAATTATTGGTATAGATACACCTATAAAATATTAGGTTAATACATTTTTAATTAAATATATTTTGAAGAGTAATGTTTTGTAAATAATAATTTTTTTATGAATATTATGATACAATATATGTATTGTCCCTATGATAATGTAATATGTTAGGGTTTTTATATATATATTAGATTATTAATTGAAAATTGGACTCATGAGTTCTCATGTAATTCTATATGAATAATGGTGTATCATTATATAATGTTTCTTAGGAAAGAACTGGAATGGATCAAAGAAATAAGTAATAAATGGGGAAATTATATCATTATAAGTCTTGTTCTTATATGACTCATAGGTTTTCTATAATTTATTGATTAATCTATAATTATCTCAAAAGATCATCCAATATATTAAAACTAAAAAATTAATTATTCAATTATTTTTTATCATCCATAATTAATTATTCACTATGTGAATATTTGGTTGATACAAAATCATATAGTATAGTTAACAAGCAATCAGGGACAAAAACTAATAAATTAAGGACAAAAATTTCTATATAAGCTTGTTTAATGTTGTAATTTTGAACACATAGTTTAAAAAACTAAAGTTCCCTTGGGTTAATGATTGTATTTTGGGTCACATGGTCTAGTTTTCCTTGTAATGTTAATTATAAATATGTATTTTCTAAAAAAAATTGGGTGGTGGAATTAGAGTTTTTGCAACTTACAGATCTTAATAGACTACTTTGAGTTGTAGAAAATACATTCAAATGATTAGGATTCTTCTAATTTTCATGGAATCATGAAACGTGACGATGCAATGATTCGAACTCTTTCTATAAAATCTATACAATATGTGATGTGTATATTTGTTGTAAAATCCATCATAATTTAATGATTAATTTTATTATTGAAATCATTGTTTTATAATATTTGGATGATGTTATATTTTGTATAAACTGGCATAAGGGGGTACATGGAGTGGAAGAACTTGAAAAAATCCTAGTTAAGTGTAATGCACTCCATGATCTTAGTAATATATAGGAGGTGACTAAGAATATAATAATAATTTCCTTTCAATCTATAATAGTGTCGGATCAATACCAAAGAGAATCAGACAAGCTATTCATGATGATGCTCTTGGCCTTCATCATCTCAGGTCCCCATGATCCTTGTTGTTTCTTCTTTGGACTCTTGAATTTATTCTTCAATAAAAGTCAACTTTTATGGATGTATGTTACTAATAATTCCCATGTGTCAATTTATGTGATTTTGAGTAGCAAGATTCATTTTGGGGAATCCCTAGATGAATCTAACTTTATTTTTTTGTGGATTTGTAACAGGTCTAATGGTAACGTCATGTTATAAAAGATTATAAAGGGAAAACAATGAGGTTTCTTAATGTAAAATATACATTTAGTGTGAAAGATATTCATGAGGTTGATCATAAGCTTATTATCGTGATCGATCTATAATCTATATATGGTTGATCAACAGATCATTATTAATGTGTTCACTTAATGTATTACCTTTGATACAATTACTTATTGTCTTTTCATTATTGATATATTCTATAGTCGGTCTACTGAGTATTCATACAATGGTTTTTCAAGAAAGAATAGGTAAAACATATGTTTGAAGATCATGTTCAATATGAAGACCACATTATTTCATACAATCAATATATAATATGGTCAATTTGATGACCACATGGTTCTTTCATGGACAATAAATTTATACAAATGTAACTAAAATATTATAAAGTATTCACAAAAATAATGAGGGGTTCATGGATATAATACTCATGAATTTTAATACCCTCTTACATGTAGGATAATATTGATTTATAAGAAAAATATTAGAGATAGTGTAATTTAATAGTAAAATATTTTTGAATTAGTCATTTTGACATTCAAATCATATACAGATTGTTGAGGATGTACTATATAAGAGGAACATTGATCACATGATAATTGTGAAGAACATAACTATATTTTTCATGAGTAAAATGTATGGAACCACACTATGGTGATAATTCTGTGGCCATGTTGATATATTTTTCAATTACTTTAATGTGGTGGATTTCATAAGGTCACAAGATCAGTGGAAATTATGAGAATTTGTAAATTAAAAATATTTCATGGAGTTATATACAGAGTCTTTGGGTTAATTCATAAGTGGATATTATCTCAGTATTAACGAGACTGAAGCATAGAATTATAAGAGATAATATTATATCTTCATATTGATGAAAAAAATATGATTTTTTGAAGAAATCTGGTGTGAATTCATGAATATCATAATAATTTAGAAAAATAGAGTGATATTTAGAGATATCTAGAATAGCAGGTTATAGATCAGTTTCTAGGAATGTGGGAGCTCAAGCATTCAGTAAGATCATGTGAGTTTAACAATTTGAGAATGGAAGATGAGTTTGTCTTGAAGAATATGAAATACACTATAATAGGTCCTTTTAGAATATTGAAAAATAATATATGAAAGGAAAGTCAATAGTAATGACACTCATAGAATTTTCTAAGATACAACCATTTGAGAGTACAAATGAAATAATTATGATTGTGGGAATACCCATATATGAAAAAATCATCAAATATTTAATGAGATCATTCTCCCAAAAGTTTTTCTAATTTATTATATTCCTAAATGGTTAACTAAATTCATAGTGAATAATATATTTAATTAATTTTATGCAAGGAAATATTTGAGTTCAACAATTAAGAAACAAAGGTCTATTTTTTCTCTATTAAAAAATTTTATGTACACTCCAAATAAACTAGATTATGGAGAATCTAAGATTTTATTGTACTTGAATTTCATCTGGGTAAAAATTCTAAAGTAATTATAAGATATTCCAACAGTATCCAAAGTGGAAAAATAAATAAATGAAGAAAAAGGATAGTATAATGGACCAGTAGTGTAAGATTTCATTTATTAGTGTCAAAACACCTGACTATTGGTGAAGAGATACTTGGTTTCAATTTTAAAGGATCTCAGAGATTGAGTGATATTTCTAGAAGAGAATATTTCTTAGATGGTTTTTAATTTGATCATTAGAAGTTATAGAGTTCCATGTATTATTCTCAATGAACATAATTCATTTTAATAAGTTTCTTTTTAGAATAATGAGATATATTATATTGTTTTTTTATAATCCCTCAATGAAATAGAAACATACTTACAATAAGGTACCCTATAGAGACACTTATATATACATTATGGGGTTATATAGAACCTGAGGGGCTCAGTTTATCCTGGGGGATAACAATATAAACATTTGACTTTAGTGGGATTTTGTTGAAACAAGTATTGTGTTGTAATATAAGTTGAATTCTTGTAGGACGATAGAAGGTGTATATGTATCTAGTTTTAATAAAAATTACTTTATAAATGGGAATCCCTGATTGGTGTAAATAACTTATCAATTTAAGGAGTATATCATTGTACTAATACTTGAAACATGATGTCTGTCTTCTTCTTTTTTTCACTTGAATTACATTCAATTCATGATACCAAGGTTAAACAAAAAATATATATCAATATGTATTAACCAGAAAAAAAGGTTAAATTCTAAAGTATTTTTTAGTATATTTTGGAATTTGGAAAAAAATAGACATCACCTATCCTGTTAATAATATCAATTTGGATCGGGTCTTTGGTTACCCAATTATTGAACCAATTGTAAAAACACAATGATTTTAGTTTGTATTAATGAGGTTAATATTTGATAATTTTCAAAAGAAACTTATTAAAAAACACAATACATTCCAATTATTATAGATTTGGAAGTCTTACTAAATACTAAGGGAAAAGGGAAAGTGAAATAGGCTATGAATATGAGAAGAACGTCCAAAATAAAGTAAGAACAATAACTATATGAATGTAGTTAGTGTGGAGTTGTTAGTTCAAGATATTAATAAAGATAATATATTAAAACTATTGATTATATATAATATATGGATCTAGATGAAAATAAATCCTAGTTTATAAATGATGTTGAATCCATGAAAAATTAATTGGTATGATATTTTTGGAGATGAAAATCCCTTATCAAGGATCATAACTCATTGGACAAATCTTTTTATATTTAAATTGAAAAGTTTCCAATGGAAAGAGAAAACAGTCAACACTATCTAGATTTGAATTTAAATTTCAGTGAATATTATAGATATAAAATCTAGGAACATGGAGACATAAATAATTTTTACATTGGTGTGAACAATTCTTAGTTAGAGATAAAATCAAAATGGTTAATGTCTAATGTTTATTTTTATTAAGGAAGTATTAAGTCAGATTAATTTTATATTTAGATAATAAAGAAATAATGTGAAGGGAAACTATACATAGTTATGATTCAATTTCATGTTTTATAAGGAGTAAGGTACACCAAATCATTGTTAATTATATTAATAGTAAAAAACTTAATTTCATGCACATGACACGGATCATGGACTACAAGAAAATGGGTGATTAAAAATAATGATTTTTTTAAATATCAATGGTGTGTGTAAGAAGATATAAAAGTAACAACCCCCAAAAATAGTTCCCATAAAATTAGTGAAAGTTAAAAAAAATAGCAAGAACGTAAATCTAGAAAATATGAATTTCATGTTATAAAATATATAAGTAAGTGGTTTGAATAAAAATATTGGTATGGTTGGAAGATTATAAATAAAGATATGTAGTGTTATAATAATAGGTTAGTTCATTCAAATGATATATTAATATAAGGAATGTGGAAATAATTTGAACTAAAGGGAAAGCTTACTTGTCAAAATTTGGGAGTAAAAAATGGAGATTCTATCTCATATGAATATATTTAAGTATATTTATAATATTTTTGAGATGTGAACTAATAATGGTCATTCCATTGGTAAATACGTGTATAATTCTTCCATGCATTACTCAAATGGTGAAGATAATAAAGGGTGACCTCCTATTAAGGATAAGGTATATAGGTCCACTTTAGGGATGAATCCAATGTGGAGTTTGGTTAATAATTAAATTCCCTATAAGAAAAATATATATATTCAAGAAGTTTTCCAATAGTGGGGATTAAAAGATGAGTGGTATTTTTTGTGGTTTGGTTCATATAACTGGACATACTCTATGAAAGTATATAACTACTCTACCAGAAAAAAATAGAACTGTTAGAACGGAAATGAATTTTTAGTCCCCAGTGTGAAATATAATGTAAATAATAATTCCATGCCTGTTATAAAAAAAGTTCATGTACCTAAAAATATATAGATTATATAGAAAAAATAGATGGATGAATAATGGAAGTTGGGTTTTGAATAAAAGAGTGAAATCAATATTCTATTTCAAGAAAAGAAGTTTCTACCAGCTACTGTGAAAGATGATAAAAATAAAAATACATATTGTAACATTGTGTTTAATTACTGAAATCTAAAGAGGATGTAACCATGAAGAAAAGAGTTCATTTCAGTGCATTAATGAAATATGAATGTGGGTAGATAATGAAGCCCTAGACTCAATTCTATCACTGAATAGGTAATAAATTCGACCACATTCACACATTTTGAAGAGAGTCATTTAAATAGTTAATTAAAGGTGAATCTTTGATTAATTCAATACATGGCGATAAATTTTAATTGATATTTATTTATAACTGGTTTTAGCTTTAACTGGTATCATAATTTCATGGTGCTTATTTCTTGAATAAACTTTTCACAATAAGGAAGTAGAAGAATCATCCTTTTATGAGATATAGAATATATGTGATAGCCAGCAGATATTTCTTATACTCTTAAAACTAAAAAATATTGATATCCCTAAAAATGGTGAAGTCATGGTTTGATATACATCTCCCTTACTATTTAGGGTGAATAATTTTTTACATATCATGTGGAATTGTTTTCAAACAAATATGGAAAATTACTTTTCTTACAATAGTAACTTCTAATTTTTTTTATAAAAATCAATTTAAATTTACAATTTTTTGAAAGTTGATTTAAAAATATCTTCAGAAAATATATTTTTATCTGGAAGTACAATGAAAAATGTAAATGAATTTTTTTTATATTTAACAGGCTTCTATTTTCTAGAGATAGTTTTCCCATGTAGATTTAGTACGATTATTTTTTATACCATTACTATGAAATAAGTGGTGCCTATATTCTCTGAAAATATAATAGATAATGGGAAGAAAAATTGTTATTTCAAGTTTATGATAGAACCATTACATTAATAGGATAAACATTTCCCTATATTTACATCCAGTTTCAAATAGGGTTAGAATTATAATATCATGAATTGTATAAAATTTATTAAAAAATACTCTGATGGGGTATTTGAAGTTACCTTGTTTAAGAGATTTTATTTTTTTGTAACTTTTTTTATTGTCCCTTACAATTTCATTATGAAACATTTCTTCCCATAATTGTTGAGTAATGGAATTAGATTTTTTTCTAGTTAATGATATTGCTGGATTGATTTGGATATAATCCTATGAATTAAGAAAAATGTGTTTGTGGTGATCTTTATATAATCAAGAAAATTTTTGAAGGGTTGATTCCTACTCTATCTACAAAACTTCCATAATATCTGAAGTGTATACATGCTATAAAATCATTCAAAATGTATAGATTAATATTGACCACTGAAATCATTATTTTAGAACACTTGGATGATGTTTTATTGCGTCTTAATTTATGTTAGAATAGTACATGAAGTAAAAGTTAACGAAACACTCCCACTTGAGTGTTAAATATATTTTATGATCCTGGGAATAGTGATTTCATGATTGAGAAATCCTTAAACATTCCTAAGTCTCGTTTAAGGTGTTTTTGAGTACTTTAATTAGAGTTAATGAATACCTAGATGAAAATGATAAGATTCTTTAGTGGGATTGTGAACTACACCAAGGTAACATCATGTTTAAGAATGATTTATATGGGTAAACACTGAGGCTATATAAAGGAAAAGATAAATTTGATCAAGAAACTATTAATGTGGTTGATCAAAATAGTATTCTAATGGTCAATAAATAACAAAATTACAGTTGAAAATTTTATTTTCATTCATCCAATGGTTTCATTGATCATGGTTGATATAGTAACAATGTTTGTTCTCATGGTATATACAAGATTTTTCGATCTTCTTAGTGTTCATATAGTGTATTTTTTAGAAATATATTGTTAAACATAAGTTTTAATCTCAAATATGATACTGTAACTTCATTTTTTATTTCAAATGATATGGGATATGGTCAATTGAGTGCTTATAAAATTTCTTCATAGTCAATCTACTGGGTTAAATATACATAATTGAATATGATGTATACAGTCAATAGAAGAAATGTTATTAAAGATAATACTCAAGAATTTTAATATGGTTTGGTATTTTATGTGTTTTTAGTTTTTTATTATTATACATTAGATTATTTGAAAAATTATAAAAGTGATATTTTAGAAACAAAATGACATAGTTCGAAACTGGCCATGAATAAAAATTTGACAGCGCCTAGAACTGATCTTGACTAAAAATAGGGAAATCTATATAACTGATCGAATTCCAAAATGAATTGAACTAATGAAGAAAATTAAATTGGATGAATGGTGAAGAATGAAATGAATTCCATAAAAAATTAAATAAATTTATAAATAAAAATGAACATGCCACTGAGATAAATATTAACAGATCACATGAATAAAATTTAATTTGCTGCATAAAGAAAAATTAACTAACGCGTGAAGAATAAAAACTAACCACATGATGAAAAATTAACTCCAAAAAGTAAAATTAATTAACTAAATATTTAATAATAAATTCACCAAAATAAAAAAAAATAATCCTGCTATAATTGAAATTTTAAAAATGTTTTTAAACTACCTTATGATGTTGAAATTTTGAAAAGCATTGAAACTTCCCAATGAATTAAAAATTTCAGAAATTGTTATACCTACCTTATTGCCTATGGTTACTGAAGTAATTTTTAATATTATATTTCAAAACATGGTCTAATTTATTTATAAATATATATTTTTAAATATAAATTATTTTCCAAATTTTTAGCTTGATTTAGTTATTTGTTAAGCACTTATTAATTATTTCAATATTGGGGAATTTTATTTAAAATAAATATATTTGAGATCAAATTATCTTCACATGGGTTTAGTTCTCATGAAAGTTTGTTGGGAAAACTTGAATTTATAATCTAAATTAGTTTGAATTAGAATTTGTTTCTCATATATATTATGGGAATGTTCCATGTAAAACTAAAATTTATTATAATAGTTTTTCTGTAATGTATTAGTTATTATAACATGTTATAATGGTAATCAATGACTTTAGTATTATAGATTAATGAAATAACCCATGTGTGTATGTTTTTTATGATCATTCAATTATGAAATCATGTGTTTCATTGGAGATGATTAAATGAAATAGGATTCTTGGATTGAAAATGTTGTGCTTGAAAAAACCAATATGTTGATATCGATATAACAATATTGATACTGAGATTGAGGATATTATTGAACTATGTTGGGAAATACACCATGGTGGTAAAATAATACTTTCCAAAGAACTTTAAGGGTTTGATCCATTAATACTTGAAAGAAATTTCTTAATTAGACACTTTAATCCATTATTGTTCATCTGGTTTCTATAGTTCTTACCTATTTTAATCCTTATCATTACTACATCATGTCGAGATATATTACCCATGAAAGGTATGAGTTGGTTTATACCACCCCATGCAAAATATATGGGTTTTGTAATAACTCGTAAAAGGTAAAAGGATTGGTTGTGGCTTGCTTTTGGTAAAAGGAAGGGTTTAGTTCTACATTCACTATCCATGTTAGATTATCAGTTCTTCTACCATGTGTGAAAAGGGTAGGGTGATCAGATTAAACAACCAAGTGTGAAAAACGTTCTCTTTGGTTATACCTCCAGGGTTTAGAAAGGTAGTTGTAAAGGGTTTGGAATCCCTTCAAAAGTAAGAGTATTGTAACGTCTCATATTCGGGTGCCACTCAATGGGAGCCTCGAACCATGTTGGTCACATGACCACAAGTGCATTTCCCCAAACACCAGAGGTTGCCGACTAAAAGCGAGGGTCCAGGTCTGATTGTGGGGAAACTATGACCTCATTTTTCAAAGTGTAGTGCAGTGGAAAAGATAAATAACATACAACAGCGGAAGCAGTAAACCATATACAACTGAAATGGATAACTAAAGTAAAGAGAACCAGCAGTCATATATATAAAGATGCAGCATGTCACTAATTCTATAAAAGCATCCAGAACAGGATACACTACAATAAAATACAACACAACTCAAAGTACAAGGTACGGCCAAACAAAACAAAGCAGAGTAAACAGAACGCAGCATCATCGCAAGCCTAAGCTTGGTCTCATGCTCTCCTACTCTTCTGCTACAATCATGTACCTGTATAGAGACCCTTACCCCTATCGATAGCTGTGGAAGTATAGTCTGTTTGGGCCGAAGACATGACCCAAATAGGGTATGAGAAATAAATCCTAGTAGGCACCCACCGAAGGCTCGTGCCCAACTCTCAGTGAAAATATGCAACAACAGTGTGCAAAAGTACATGAAATAAACTAAGCATTACACAAAAGTAACTAACTCTAGAAGTTATATTGCTATTTTAATATTCATTTAATCATTCCAAGCGTGTGATTTAACTTGGAAGGCATAGCATATAAAAATCACCACGGTGAATATTCATGACAACACAGTCCTCAGACATACAATCCTTACCCTTAGGTAATCATAATCGAAACCCACAGGTGTCTTCCCACAGGCATAAAGAATATTTCTCATATGCGTACGAGGTGTCACCCATAGGCACAGAAACTACTACCCACGGGCATAAAAAAAGGTTGCCCACAGGCTAAAGGAACACTGCCCTCAGGCTATACAAGTAATCGGGCCGAGCCCAACATATAAGAAAGCAGTTATATATAATTCCTCTCAAGGAAATTTTAAACCATGTTAAAATTTACGGTATACCCATAGGTATTCTGGCCAAATGGCTAAATAAAGGAACACACCATTGGGGTGGTCCTGGATCCAATAAGTGATCCCAAACAGCAGTTTTAACTTATCAAAAGTTTATCTATGAAATTCAAGATAACTTTCAGCAAAGGACACAGCCATACGACACCCCAAACATGGGTTTGTATCACAACGGTACACAAATTCAACTCAACAGTTGGAAATAAACACCAGACTACCTACCTCAATCACCCCTAACCGGTATATGTGAACGATGCCTCCCAAAACAAACGAGAATGGCATAGATCTGAGGTGAACATAATATCGTTCAAACTCAAATAACTTTCACTCAACAATAAATTGGTAAGAAAGGATCTAGGAGAAGGAAGAGGTTACCCGTGCGGTTCCAAGGATATCGATGGCGTAGGAATCGAGTTTCTGGTGTGCGGTCGGGAGATTCTCCAAGCTCCGGGCATCTCTCCCGCTTTCCTCTGGCGTTCTAAGATTCATCTATGAACATAGGAGGATACTTACTGTTTTAAGAGAAAAAAACAAACTACACGGCATGTACTCTCAAGTACACAGTGTGTACTTCTCATTTTTTTAACTGTTCCTCTGGCGGATACCTTTCACCGCTAAACTGTTCACATGCCCACATGAGTACACGGCGTGTATTTCTGAACACACGGTGTGTACTGTCGCTCAGCTGGCGGCTACTTCCACCGCCTCACCGTTCATCTGCTGACTGATTACACGACATGTAAATACCAAGTACACGGAGTGTAGTTGGTTTTTACACCCTTCATCACCGACAGGCCTACACGCCCTGTATACTCATCCCACATGGCCAGAGTACACGACATATGGAAAAGTACACGGCGTGTAGTCACAAAATTTGGGATTCTTACCCATTTTCCTTATTTTATCAAAAACACTTAAGGAAAAGGGAAAAGAAGATACTCGTACCTCAAAATGAAGAACCGGGTTCTTAAAAACTTCCCCCCTTAAAGAAATTAGTCCATGAATTACCCTTCCAAGGGTGGTGAAGATATATCTCTAAACAACTATGGCCACTGAGCATGTACATCAGTCTCCCGCTCCTAGGTTTCGTCCTGTACTCAGCCATGCTGGTATAGCACCCGTATGAGAGGAACTGAATGGCCTTGGGGAACCTTCATGCTCCTATCAACAATACAAATCAGATGCTCCTCAAAGGATGCATTGACATGAAGCTCAACCTCCTCAGGATGATAAACATGAGATGGGTCTGAATGATAGTGGCGCAGCTGAGACACATGGAAGATGTCGTGCATGGCCTGGTACCTCTGTGGTAACTGAAATCAATAGGAAACTGACCCAACTCTTTCCATAATCTCAAACAGTGCCACATATCTTGGTGAAAGTTTACCCTGTCTCCAGATCCTCCTGTGTCCCATCCTTGGCAAAACACATAAGAAAACTTGATCTCCAACCATGAACTCTAAGGGTCATCTGTGGCGATCAGCATAAGATTTCTAAAGAGACTGCGCGGTAGCCATCTGCTTCGGAATCAACTGGACCTACTCTGAAGTCACCTGTATGAGACGTGGTCCCAGTAAATCTGCCTCACCTTCCTCCAACCAGGAAAAAGGTGATCGGCATGGCCTACCATATAAATCCTCGTAAGGTTTCATCTCAATAGTTTCCTGAAAAATGTTATTATAGGAAAACTCGTCCAAGGGTGTATGCTTCTCCCAAGAGCCCCCAAAGTCTAGGATGCATGCACGTATCATGTCCTCTAACACCTGTATCATACGCTCTGACTGGGCATCGGTTTGAGGGTGGTAAGTTGTGCTCAGAAGCACCTGTGTACCCAGTACCCTCTGAAAACTCTTCCATAAATGAGAAGTAAAGTGGGAATCCCTATCAGAAACGATAGAACAAGGGACCCCATTAAGATGTACGACCTCTTGGATATACAACTTTCCGATATCATCCACACTGAAGGTCTCCTTGATCGGCAAAAAGTGAGCTACCTTCGCAAGTCTGTCTACAACAACCCACATGGAATCACTGCCTCGAGGTGACCTCGGAAATCCTGTCACAAAATCCATCACGACATTATCCCATTTCTACTCCGGAATGGGTAACTGCTGTAATAGTCTAGCTGGCCTCTGATGCTCTGCCTTCACCTGCTGACAGGTGGAACATCTCGTAACAAAATTAGCTACCTCTCTCTTCATACCAGGCCACAAATACTGATGTCTGAAGTCACGGTACATTTTGGTAACTTCAAGATGTACTACCCAGGATGAAGCATGAAACTCCTGCATCAGCTCTGTGCATATATCCCCTTGAACCCACACTCGTCAATGGAAACGCAAGACCTCACCATCGTATATCGTCTATCTAGGAGGAGGATCCTCACTTGCCACTGACTCCCATAGAACTAGGCCTTATGAATATGATAGTTGTCTCATCCTCACTCTATCTAGGAGGGTAGAGGTCACCGCTAAGGAGGAAAGACTGGTTTACCCCTGACTATTGTGCTCCTCCAAATGCATCTCAAATAACAAAGCCATAAGCTGCAACTCACTACTGGCCTCCTGCACTGCCTGTATCTGAGTCCTCCTACTTAGTGCACCATCTACTGCATTACCTTTACCAGGTTTATAGGCAAGCTCAAATTCGAAGGACTGAAGGTATTCAACCCACCTTCGCTGTCTCAAATTCAGGTCATGCTGGGTAAAGATATATTTGAGGATTTTGTGGTCGGTGAAAACCTCGAAATGTTCTCCCTAGAGATAATGTCTCCAACAGCGTAATGCATGAACTACTGCAGCTAACTCGAGATCATGTGTCATGTAATTCCTCTCATGTGGCCTCAACTTTAGAGACTCATATGCAACAAATCTATCTCCCCGCATCAACACTGCTCCTAGACCAATCCCTATTGCATCGCAGTAAACTGTATAGCTCTTCCCTTGCTCTGGAAGTATCAGGACTGATGCTGATGTCAACCTTCCCTTCATCTTCTGAAAGGTTGTCTCACAACCTTCTGACCAAATGAACTTTACACCCTTCTTAGTCAAACTTGTTAATGGTGTTGTTAAGCGGGATAAGTCCTGTATAAAACACCTATAGTAACCAACCATCCCCAAGAAACTATGTATCTCAAACACTTTCTTAGGATGCTCCCAGGAAACTACTAGTCTCACCTTCTCTAGGTATATTGAAACTCATACCTCAAAAATAATATGACCCAAGAAGTGAATATGGTTCATCCAAAAGTGGAACTTAGAGAGCTTAACATATAACTGATGCTCTCTCAGTGTAATCAAAACGATCTCAAGATGGGTGGCATGGTCGTGTCGAGTGTGAGAGTACACCAAGATGTCATCCACAAAGACTACCATGAAAGAATCCAAATAGGGATAGAACAACTGATTCATCAGAGCCACGAAAACCGCTGGTGCATTCGTGAGTCCAAACGGCATCACTATGTACTCATAAAGACCATATCTGCTCTGAAAATCTATAAGCGGTATGTCAGATGGTCTAATGCGTAACTGATGATATTCGGATCTCAAGTCAATCTTCGGGAACACTTTTTCTCCTCTAATTTGATCAAAAAGATCATCAATCCTCAGTAAGGGATATCGGTTCTTGACTCTCAGCTGGTTTAGCTTCTGATAATCCACACAAAGTCTAAGGGTACAGTCCGCCTTCTTAGCAAATAGGACAGGAGAACCCCAAGGAGAAGTACTAGGCTGGATGAAACCCTTTGCCTGCAACTCTTCCAACTACCTCCTTAGCTCTTGAAACTCTTGTGTGGCCATCCTATAAGGAGGAATGGACACTGGTGCCGCTCCTGGCATAAACTCAATAGAGAAATCCACCTCATGCTCTGGAGGTAGACCTGAAAAGTCGTCCAGGAAGACATCCCTGAAATGATCTACTACTAGAGGGAAATCTTTCTGATAAGTTCCCTGATCATCCAGATATAAGCTCGCAATCTAGGTTGTCACACCACCTCACCCACGATGCTCGGGTCCAGCTCGGCTCGCCTGGACATCCCATTCTCCCTTGTATAGAAACTCTCTGCCCTCTGGTGACGTGAAACTCACCCTGCGACGATAGAAATATTCAAAGGCTCGAAAGGGAACCAGCCAGTCCATCCTAAGAATGTCATCATAAGCTTTCATCTCTAAGACATAGAGGTCCCACATAAAGTGACACCCACCAACCTCTAGGGGGCACTCCTTGCACTAATGCACACTAGTTGTTCTAGTTCCCAATGGAGTTTCTAGCATCATAGTATCAGAAGAAGAAGTCACATAGAGCCCATATATCTCCACAACGGCCACAGATATAAACCTATGCATATCACTAGTATCAATAAGTACTGAAGATAAAATAGAAGAAACTAGAATAGTACCTCTAACTTATAAGGTACGGGATCCTGCTCATGTTGGGCCTGTTGCACTGCATATGCATGCCCATTGTTGCGGCCCTGTGACACAGCCTGGCTACCCTGAGCTGACCCACCCTACTGCCTCTAATATCCTGGTGTCTGGCTACCACATCCACGACCACCATCTCTGGTTGCACGCCCTGACATACCCCAATTTCCCAACTAGTAAGAAGTTGTTGGTAATTCTCTTGCATGTGGAGTCTGCACAGGACCCCTCTCACTATCCACTGATGGAAACACCCTACAGAAATGCTATAGATGACCCATCCTTCCAAAAGATCAGCACTCCACTGGGTCACATGGACACTGCGGTCTCTTGTGCCTCTCTTTACCACACTGGTAGCACATGACCTGGCCATCTAAAGTATTCTTCTGGCTAGTACTACCACCCTGAGATAAGTCCACCTGCCTCTTCCTCTTATCAGTAGAAATATTACTAGAAACTGGTGCCAAACTTCCCTGGCCTTCACCACTAACTTCCCACAGATTCCTCTTAGTAATCAGTGCCTAGTTCATAATAGCATGCACTATAGGCAACCTGAAAACATTCACCAGTGCTTGGATGTCACATAGAAGAACATCCTCAAAGTGTCTAGCCCTCAATGTCTCATCACCCACCAGAACAGGTGAAAAATGATGAAGCTCAGTGAAGCGGAAAAAATAATCCATCCCTGTCATGGCGCACTGCTGCAGATTAATGAACTCTCAATCTCAATCTGCTCTTAGCATCTCTGGGAAGAAGAATTCATAGAACTCTGCCTGAAAATATTCCCACGCAATATCTCAGTGATGCTCAGATTGGGTGGTAAGATCTCACCACCTCTTGGCGGAATCACGCAGTATGTATGTGGAGAGCTTGACCCTCCTCCTAGGAGGTGTCTAAAAATGCTCAAATATCGTCTGCATCGAATCCATCCATGACTCCGCAGCCTATGGTCCGTCGTCCCCTAAAAATGTAGGTAGATGTTGTTGATGGAAGATACTTATCAGCTCCGCCATAGATGTGTCGGCCTGCAGTGCTCCCTGAAAGGTCTACATGAACCGCATAAAGCCTTCACGGAACTGCGTATCTGTGCCTGTGCCAGGTATAACACCTGACACCGCATCTGGCACTTCTGGAGGATCCACTGGTATCCCATGGCCAACCATCTCAGGAGTAAAATCTTCACCGCTCTCCTGGCGAAAAACCGGTGGTCGTCTCAGAGGCACGACTCTACAAGGTCAAACACGTGCCTTAGGTTAAGCTTATCAAAGACTGAAAACAACGAGTGTAATAAGGGAACACGAGAAGAAAATCATTCAAATTTTACTAAACTTGACTACACAGCGTGTATAAATACTACACGGCGTGTTGTCACAGGCCAGCCACATGGGCGTGTACTCTAGCTAAACTGGTTGTGTAACACCCCAAACACACGGCGTGTCTTCTGAATACATAGCATGTACTTGAATCCTTCTTCCCTGCCCGAGTCCTTCTACATAGCTAATCCACATGGATCTCCTAAAACGAAATGACACGGTGTGTCCCACGGAAACATGCATGTACGCAACAAGCTCTTCACTGGCCCGTGTTGTTCGTGACATGGCATGTGTACCCAGGTCACACTACACGGCGTGTTCCAAAAAGACATGGCATGTACAAAGAAGTCTCAGCCCAACCCATGTTTCTCACTACACGGTCAGCTACACGGCTGACACTACATGGCATTTTCCACATAGACACAGCGTGCACTAGGAAAGATAACACTGACCCGTGTTGTTTGGGACACGGCAGGGTACCTGGGTCACACTACACGGCGTGTTCAAGGTAGACACGATGTGTATTTCTTAAGTTTTCCTATGTACATGTTTTTAGTTACATGGGCGGACACCAGGTCAACACTACATGGCATGTACAACCAGTACATGTCATGTTCCCCCCAAGAGATTCCTTACCCCATGTCCTTGCCCACACGGCCTATGACACAGGAAGAGACTACATGGCGTGTACTGAGGGTACACGGCCAGTACTTAAAAAATTTTCATTTCTTCCTGAACAGAAGAACACATTCCATGTGTCCATAGAACTACACAGCGTGAATTCTAGGTTTTCCAAACAATAAGCCTCAGAAACTACTCTGGATCCCAGAAAAACACAGAACAAACACTTAAGTGCCAAATTCCGATCTGCGAGGGCCCATACTCCCCACGAATCAAAGCTTGGAATCTTATACATGTTATAACATAGAAAACACATTCATGATCCACCAAATTCCAGTCATTGAGGTCCCATACTCCTCAAGAACCAAAGTTTGGTGTTCATTCTATCAAAACCTCACACCAAAATACCATAAAAAAATATCAGGTTTTTATCAAAGCAATTATCACAACAAAATGTTTTTCTAGCACAACAACAATCACAACAACATGCAATTCCTAAAGCACCTACATGGCATAGAAAGAATGAATGACATGTGATTTCTAGCATGTTCCTAAATGATGAATGAGATTGAATACCCTGATCTCATCAATTTGCAACTAAATAGAACCCATGTATAACACATAAACAACACAATCATAAGTGATCCTCCCAACAGTGAAAATCAAATTAACTATAAATTTGAAAAACCAGTAATAATTACAATAACGAAGTAGACTGGATTTTCCCTATAAATGGGTTAGCTACTCCCGGGCACAGCTTATTACTAACTACCATGTCCGTCCTATCCTTAACTAATGATCCAAACAGTAATTCAAAGAAAATAACCCCTCTGATACCACTCTGTAATGTCTCGGATCTGGGTACCACTCAATGGGTGCCCCGAACCCAGTTGGTCACATGACCTCAAGGGAATTTACCCAAACTCCAGAGGCTACCGACTAGCAGCGAGGGCCTAGGTCTAATAGTGGGGAAACTATGCCCTCATTTGTCAAAGTGTCGCACAGCGGAAAAGATAAATAACAAACAACAGCGGAAGAAGTAAACCATATACAATTGAAATGGATAACTGAAGTAAAGAGAACCAGCAGTTATATATATAAAGATGAAGCATGTCACTAATTCTATGAAAGCATCCAGAACAGGATACACTACAATACAATACAATACAACTCAAGCTACAAGGTACAACTAAACAAAACAAAGTAGAGTAAAAAAAATGCAGCAGCATCACAAGCCTAAGCTCGGTCCCATGCTCTCCTACTCCTCTTCTACAATCATGTACTTGTATAAGGACCCTTACACTTGTCGACACCTGCAGCAATATAGTCTGTTAGGGCCGAAGACATGACCCAAACAGGGTGTGAGAAATAAATCCCAGTAGGCACCCACCGAAGGCTCGTGCCCAATTTTTAGTGAAAATGTGCAACAATGGTGTGAAAAATTACATGCAATAAACTAATAAGTACTCAAAAGTAAATAACTCTACTAGTTATATTTCCATTTTAATATTCATTTAATCATGCCAAGCCTATGATTTAACTTGGCAGGAATAACATATAAAAACCACCACGGTGATTATTCATGAAAACACAGTCCTCAGACATACAATCCTTACCCTTAGGTAAACAAAATCAAAACCCACAAAAGTCTACCCACAGGCATAACGAATATTTCCCACAGGTGTACGAGGTGTCGCCCACAGGCACAAAAACTACTGCCCATGGGCACAGAAAAAGGTTTCCCATAGGTTAAAAAAACACTGCCCTCAGGATATACAAGTAACCGGGCCGAGCCCAACATATAAAAATCAATTATATACAATTACTCTCAAGGAAATTTTAAATCATGCTAAAATTCACGGTATACCCACAGGTATTCTGGACAAATGGCTAAACCGGGGAATACACCCTCAGGGTGGTCCTGGATCTAAGCAGTGATCCCAAATAGCTTTTTTAACTTATCAGAAGTTTATCTATGCAATTCTGGATAACTTTTAACAAAGGCCACAGCTATATGACACCCCAAACATGGGTTCGTAGCACAACGGTACACAAATTCAACTCAACGGTTAGAAATAAACACCAGACCACCTACCTTGATCACCCCTGATTGATATATGTGAACGATGCCTCCAGAAACAAATGATAATGGCGTAGATCTAAGGTGAACATAATCTCGTTCAAACTCAAATAAATTTCCCTCAGGAAATAATTAGTAATAAAGGATCTAGGAGAAGGAAGAGCTTACCTGTGTGGTTCCAAGGAGATTGACGATGTAGGAATCGGGTTTCCGATGTGCGGTCGGGAGATTCTCCAAGCTCTGGCCATCTCTCCCACTTTCCTCCGACGTTCTAAGATTCCACTGTGAACAGAGGAGTCTACTGCCTGTTTTAAGTGAAAATAAAAAACAACATGGTGTGTACTCTCAAGTAAATGGCATGTACTTCTCATTTTTTTAACTGTTCCTCTGGCGGCTACCTTTCACCGCCTAACTATTCACTTTCTGACATGAGTACATGACTTGTATTTCTAAACACACGGCGTGTACTGTCGCTCAGTTGGCGGCTTCTTCCACCGCCTCACTATTCATCTGTCGACTGATTACATGGCGTGTAAATACAAAGTACACAGCATGTAGTCATTTTTTACACCCCTCATCGCCAACAGGCCTACACGCCCTTTGTAATCATCCCACATGGCCAGACTACACTGCGTGTGGAAAAGTACACAGTGTGTAGTCACAAAATTTGGGATGTTTCCCCTTTTTTCTTATTTAATCAAAAACACTTAAGGAAAAGGGAAAAGAATAGACTCATACCTCAAAATAAAGAAACGGGTTCTTAAAAGTATCCATTATAGTAGGTTTCATTTGTCACTATGTTTATAGGGTTGAATATAATAGTAGGGTAATTTATATCTATATAACTATAAATATCACTATGTATATTTCTCTTTTTTCCCACTATATTTGCATATATTTTATATTTAATTAAAATTAGTTTAGACGGTAAATTAACCCCCCCATGAAAATTCATCAATTCCTATATCGAACTCACAATTGGAATCAGATAAGGTTCCATAAATTTATAATATTTTTCAATTATTTTTTATAATCATATCTAAACATAATCATTCAATAGAGAAAAACGTCCATTTTGAGATGAAAATAACGAATTCGAATAACAGAAGGACTCCTTAAAGACCTTTACTATTTGATTGAACTGATTGTGGTTATTGTATATTTCATATATAGGAACTTTTTAAACACCATAAAATTAGAAGTTATTTAATATTTTTGAAACCGTACACATTATTTTATATTGGTCTTAAAATCATTTTTTGTAATTTTGTGGTGAAGTGTTTGATAAATTACATGGTGATCAATATTCTGTACTTAAAAATTAATAGGGATGTATATTGTCATATTTGTATATGAATCATTGCACGTGAATTTGGGAAAATATTTTATGTTACTCATCTGGGTTCATTAAATTTATAAGATCTAAATTTTTATTCTGATAGTTGAGTATCAATAATTAAAAATTGTAGGAAAAAAAAGATGTTTAATCAAATGTTTCATAGATTTATTAATTTCATAAATGTATTGAGGGATCTAAGAAAATTATTAAATAATTTAATATTGGTTGAAAGTTTTTTAATAGCTTTACCAAATAAATGGAATGTTAAGAATGTATCATTTTATAAAATAAATTTTTTAAAGAAAATACATTAGGTGTTCTTGTTGGATCAAAATAGTAATGAAATTTAAAATTGAAAAATTATACTCATGAGAAGAATTTTAAAAGGATAGGTATTATTGGAAATAAAAAATTCATGTTACAACATATCCTTATTATTTATAATTACAAATAAATTAAAGATACAACGTTATACATTTTTCCCAAGGAAACAAATAAAGGATACTCAAAAAGAAGTAATAATAGTTACCCAAGGAATAAACAAGGAAAACCCAGTAACAATGAAAATAAAGTCATATATTATGAATGAACATAAAGAGGGAAAATTTATCCTAACATCCAGCAAATCGTTATTGATAACAAATAGATAGTTTAAAAAGTAATTGAAATTAGTGGAAGTTGATTAGAGTTACACTTCAAATTCAGATTCTTGTGATGAATATTGTTCTTGAATAGAATCAACAAACCCATACTTAATAGTATCATAAAAATAGTTAATTTAATATAACTATTTTACCTCTTCTTGAGATGATTTTTATTCCTTTAAGGACGAGTGATATTAAGTGAACAAGAAACTTAATCAAAATGCCAAAAAGAATAATAGAATATTTAAAAATCATAAGAATAAAAATATAGAGATTCTTGATGAAAATATGAAATTAAAAAAACATTTGAAATCCAATGGAAATTTATTAGTTTATCAAGAATGTGTTCAAAATAATAATATTCAATTTAAGGATTAATAGTCTATATTTAATGAATCTAGTGGAAATGATTTTTATTTATTTGAGAAAATGATATGCTTAAAAAACATATTAATAGATTAAATTATGATTTGTCTAAATATATTCAATAGAGAAACATTTATGATAATTTTATAAGTATTAATTTATTGAATAAAAATATAACTAGTCTTGGATATGATAATTTTCAATAAATATGTATAAATGCATTTTTTGTAGGATTATGTTGAAATGTTTCGAGAGTTACATGATTTAGAGGTCAAATGAAAGACCATTATGAAGATGAATGTTACAGTATATATCCATAGTCCCCTAGTCACAGTAATTATTTTATCTAAAAATATTTGTGTTATAGATATAATTTGAGAACCTTAATGAAAAAAAAATTATTCCATAGAAATATTTTTCAAACCTAAATAGATGTAAATATTTATGGGTTCTAATGACTTCTTAATTCTATTTTTGTAGAAAAATTATCTTGGAAGCATCAAAAAAACTTAGGGAACTTCTATAGTATATTTTCATGATATATGATATATGATATTTCAATAATTGTATCTTTTAATAATAATGATGGAGGTACTGTTTCATTCAGGGATAATTCAAAGGAAAAATTGAATGGTTTTAGAGATGTTGGAATTTCAAATTCAGTTATTAATTCAATGGTTTTTTTATTATTATTTGAAACATTATTTATACATTATAACAATGAATTATGATAATAATATGAATTTGAAATTTAAAAATGAAAATTTTATATTTTTTGAACGAAAAATTTCTCTTGTTTTATGAAAATATAAAATATAGTGTTTATTCAATTACATTATTTGATCTATCTGAATAGGTTATCAAATGTTTAAATTTTGTGAAATTGTAATTTTTTTGTGGAACAAATGATTATGAAATCAAAAATTTTGAGTATTACACAAGTTTTTGAAAATATAAAAGGTATTTTAACTACCTTATTTGAAATAGGACAACACATATCTATGTTATTCATGCTTAAAAGATAAAGAGTCTTCATTTTATGTCCAAGAGGTAAAATATTTAAGACAACTTCAATGTTTAAAATTGGGTTTATTTAGCCTAATTAAAATTGTTATTCTTATATTAAAAAGGTATCTATTTATTTTCATAAATTTCTATAGTATATTTATGTGGACTCATTTTCATACAAAAAAAATATGATCCACTGTCTAAAATTATTTAAATTTTACAATTTTTTTCAAAATGAAAAATGCTATTTTATTTTATTAATTAAAAGTGATTTAGGAGGTGATTATTAAAAATATATAATTTGATAAATTATTTTATGATAATGGGTATAGTAATTATATTTCATCCACTTTGACTCCACAAAAAAATAGGGTGGTAGAAAGAAAAAAATAGTACTTTATATGAAATGGGAAGGATGATTTGAAATGTGTACATTTCACAAAAATATTTCTACGAAAATAAAATTACATTTTTTATAATTTTTCCAATCGAATTAAACTCAATAACTTTTTTAAAGAAGACACCTTATAAAATATGACAGGGAAAGAAGGCTAGAATTTTCTATTTCAGTGTATTTAGATGCAATGTTTTTATTTTTAATAAAAATATTTCACTATGAATTTTTGTGTCAAATTTATATGAAGGTATTTTTTTAAGGGTTTTAAAATTATAGTTAGGAATATAGATATTATAAGAAAATAACATTAGTTTTTGAATAATATTTTCCTATCAAATATGATGAAAAAAATTAAAAGAAATAAAATATGGTTTTTATTAGGTTAAGATATAGTTTAGATATTTCAACTTTAGTGAATATAAAAATTCATAGATGGATGAATATATTGAGGGGGAGATAAATCCTCATTTAAAATTTTCCAATGATTCAAATAATCATTTAGTTGACCAATTAATCAGTTATATAACTACTGGGGTTAAAATTATAAATTCCATAACAATTTTTTGTGCTTATAGAGAATTTATTCCTAATTTTGTGTCTCAAAATGTCGAAGAAGTTTAATCTAATTCAAACTACCTAATGGAAATGCATGAATAATTGAATAATTTGATACAAATAATTTTTGGGCTATCATTGAACCCCATGTGGATAAGAATATTATTTGAACCACGTTGATCTATAGGAAACATCTCGACGAGTCTTTTTTTTATAATTAGAATGAAACCTGGGATAGTGGCATAATGTTACTATTTGGATGAAGGAATTTATTTTGAAGAATATTTTTTATAATTTATCAATTATAATCTATAATATTTATTTTTTAATATACATGTCATTATGGAACTAAACATTTTCAAACATACGTCAAATATTTATTTCTAAATGGATATATCTTAGAGACCATTTCATAAAAAACCTATATTTTTTGAGAAGTAATATAAAACTATCCATTTTTAAAACATTCAAAATATCTTCATGGATTGGAACAAGATCCTCCATCTTGGTATGAAAAATTTCCCCTATTTATTTTGAATAATATTTTTTAAAAAGGAAAATTTTCACTCAACATTTTTTTTAAATGGATTCCAAATATAGTTTAATATTTCAACTGTATGTTGATGATATTATATTTGGATCTTTAAGGGATTTACATTGTAATTATTTTTAAAATATAATGCTTTGGGTCCTCATAACAAAGTTTGTATTATGGGTTGATCAATGAGGATTAATGAAACTAATAAGAATGTTTGAAGGAAAAACAATTCCAATATTTTAGGATAATAGGGTCTAATCAACCGATCACGGATTTATAAGTTAATGCATTTGGAAGGTTATGCCAACATAAATACTATAGAGTGCGTTTTTAGGCCCTGGTATACATTATGGGATGGGTAATATGGTTCCATTCCCCTATAATATCCATATAGTAGGATATTAAAAAACTAATGGTGAGGGATGATTTGTTTTCAAAAAATATTGGGAGACTAATAAATAAAATTTATTATGTCATTCCTTTTCTTAATCAAGATAAATATTAAAATCTTCTATTTATTATTTTGATATATGGAAAGGGAAATAATTGTAACACTATGATACTTCAAGACACAAACCATGTCCTTACTAGACTATAATTCAAATGGTGGTATAGTTTTTTGATACACCGAACTACTATATGATAACTAATACTTTTTACTAGAATTATCGATAACTGTGAAGATACCTCATATAGTATGAGAGGGTGAGATGGATACCTATGGGTGGTACATGGGATGTTCAAAATAGTTGTTGTGTTAGGAGATAAATTTGATCTAGAGAACTAATTTTATACTTTATGGACATAGATGAATATAGAAGACATCTTATCTCATATACCATGAAAGGAGGAAAATGTTTTTTCAGATAAATAAGAATTTAAAAACACTATACAATTTTATTATTGAATTTGGTACTTAGTGATTGATTTTATATTCAATATTTGAATGTATGTTTATTAGTTAGAAATTTTTGGGATCACATATGGATAAAAAATTATAATTTAACATCATAAATCCTCCATACCTTACTAGTTCTCCTTATTCATCTAGTTAATGAGATAAAAAGTGTGGATAAATAGCTCAGTAATATTTTGAATAATATTCCCTAAGAAAATAAATGTTATTAGGAACTCATATCTACAAAACTTATAGAGAAAAAAGGAAGCATTCAAAAGTCCCATGATTATTTATAATAAATTCTTCCTTTATAAATACATTCAGAAAGACAAAAAACTTAGATGGACTATACTGAATAGGAAGATATTTTATACATGTGTGGATAGTAAAGTCATTTTAAAGTAAACATCTGTGAATTAAAGAAGAATCAATCAATAACATCTAAATTTAGAATATATTCATAATATTATTTAATACATCTTTATAATTTATTTTCCAATTAATACAATTTTATTTTATTACATAAAATAATGAATACTGAATTCTATCTGAGTGGATGTGAAATGTTTATTCCTATTTCTGCAATGAGTGTGACACAAAAACATTACAAGAAGCATGGAGTGTTATCAAAATGGAATAGAAAGTGTGATTCTTGTGTCAATGGTGATACAAATATATATTTAGAAGTATGTTTTTATAGTGTTTGAGAAATGGTGATTTCTATTTCAACAATGAGAATAAAACAACTTCTAGTTAGCCAGTGGATATATTGTAGTTGAATTATTATTTTTGTTAATTTTTACTAAACATGTATCTCAGTGCTATATTGAATAGAATAATACATTATTTATTTCGAAATTAATAATCTTATAGTAAAATATAATTATTCAATAGTTCATATTATCATGAATTATAAATATTAACAAATATAAATTGGTGATGATTATAGTTATATGATGCATACCCACTTTTGGAAATATAATTATTACTCCAATAAATAGAAATTAGATAAAATAATTATACTAACTGTAGGGTAAATGTTCATTATAATGAGTATAATAGATAAACAAGGATCATGAAGGCCCGATGTGATTAATGACTTACACATCCTTATAATAGATGATATTTCAAGAAAGTGTGAAAGACCCTAAATAGGAAAAATGGTAAGATTGGTGGAACCAGTACACATGTTGGAAAAACAAATAACTCTTGGTTACCTTGATTCAATTTATGATGAATCATAGTCTTGGGAGATTGAATGTTTATCTATTTCATAATGATATAAGCTGCTAAATAGTGGGTCAGCTAGATTCCTTCAATAAATTGTTCAATCGGAGTTGATTACATGTCAATCCATGATATAGGAATACTCTAATCCCTACTAAAATAAATCCCATAAAGGAACAGATTTTTTTACTCAATATCGGAATTCTCTGCATCATAGAAGACATTATATGCCTTTTCCACTGATTTGAGATGCTCATGGATGATTCCCCCACATTTCACCATTCCACTGACACATGAACACTTTGAATTTTTTTAGACCCAAAGAAAAAGGACCCCAAGAGATCCAATGGAAAAATTTACCAAAGGAGGATGAAGGTATATTAATAAATCTAAAGAAACTGGTCCACCCATTTTAGTAATTAACGGATATCGGAATTTAATGAATTTTAAAAAGAACCTTCATATTTAGGTGAGTATTATTACATGTATTTATAATAATATTGAGTTCATTTTGGGCTTCCCAAATCAACCAATAGTCATTTTAATAATTCCTTCATATTTTGGTAACATTGGTAACAGACATTATTTCCATGTGAATTGAGTTTAAGAGGGAGTTGACAAGTATGATCTTCCATCCCAATGAATGAATACATTATTTTGTTGGAAATAATTCCTATAATTCATTATAATAAATTATCAAAATTATTAATCTTAACTATTACACAGGATAGGGGTACTCCAATATTCCCTGGGGAATAAACTCCAACTGATACCTAGCCTCTCCCCACTTGCAGCAGCATGGGAATCAAAAACATAACTAGAAATAAACAAATTTATTTTGGAAATAATTATTTTTTTCACTCTATATCACATATTTTCTATAAGAGTGTTGAAACAGCTCATAAGGACACATCTTCCACTAAAAAATAAATCATTCCTTATGAAAAATATAAGTGATGTATTCCATGTTTATTATACATTCCATTAAAGTGGAGAATCAAACCTAAATGGATAGGTTTGTAAATATACCTATTAATGGAGTATTTAAAAATAATGGAAAGGGTAGAAAGTATGTGGACCCCTATCAAATACCACTAATTTTTTTTAAGAAATGCATACTTCTCAAAGCCATAGTGATTGATTACCGTGAAAAAGAGAAACAAAAAAATCACAAAATCAATAGAAAAATCCATTTAGATGAATAACCTTTATTATAATATTTTACTGAAATATATCTTAAGCCATATAAATATCCAAATTATCCATAATATTTAATACCATCACATTCTTATTAAGATCATTAATCATTTATTGTGAATGAGTAAGTTCCCATTGAATATTAATGTTCTTAAAAAAGTCTTGTTATTATTTTGAAACTAATAGAGGTCAAAAGTTTGATATACTTTCATAATTATTTTTCTAAAATTTTATATAAGAAGTAATGTTGACTCATTAAAGGAAATAGATCAAAAGTGGAAGGGTGATTAAATTTAGATATGATTACAAGGGACATGTCACATATCGATCAGGTAAAGTGACCTCCTGTGAAATTATCATTGATCTATATTTTTATATCAACTTTATTTATATCACATGATTGCACATAAAAATGGTTGGAGAATTCATCTATCCCATGTGCACCATCTGGGTGGTGGCACATATATTCCTACAAAAACTAAAAAGGGTCTAGGGTTATTCAAGATAGATATTCATATTCTCATTGATATTGTTTGGTATGTTTCTCAAAAAAGACCCATTTGGATCTTTTGTCATATAACCTCCTCGAGAGGGGGATCCCCTCGTATTATGATGTTATTAAAATAAATTAACTTACAACATCCCAAAGACATGTATGTCATTAATATATGACTTATCCTTCATTATCTTGTTCATATTTACAATTTTACATTTTTTATATGATGAAAACATAGAGGTATTCCAAATTCCTATCAACATCTTTGATCCAATTAATTGGAGAACATTCCTAAGAAATATATTCATCTTCTAGGATAATATCTAATATGGATCTTCACTTCACAATGAGGGATAGGAATGCATCATGACTATATATTTTTTTCAATATTTTATCAAAATAATTGATGTCACTTTCCAACTCATTAATACCAAACATATTATTCTTGAAGTGAGTGGACCATTTCTCAAGAATACAATTAAACCATTTTATCTTCCTCTGCACTATATCCAATGGATAACCATTTATCATTCCATCGTGAGATCATTTATTTATCATAATTGAACCATTCCCGTTGAATCAAAATAGTTGAGATATAGTATTTTTAAAGTTGTTCTCCACCTCTCCCAAATGTTAGGATTAGTAGAGAATGATATGAGACATTATTATCTAGATAGGCGACTGATGAGTTTTTAAAATGTGAAATCCCTTGGAGGTTCAATAAGAAACTTTAATCATGGATTAAAATCCTATGTTTCCATTATTTTAGATTTCACCATGTGGAAATGTCTCTCAAGACTCCAAAATCCTAAATGTTTTCCAAGACCAACAAATTATTAATGTAGACCATGGAATTCCTAGAGTACCAGCAACCACCTTTTTTCAAAGAGTTTTCTTGAATTGTATTGATGTACACACCAATGAACCCTCAAGGAGTATTGGGATTGATATAAGAAATATCTTCCCAAAATATTTTTATATACCTGAATTCACATTTGGAGTCAATGATGATGATCAAAAATGTGTAATTAAGAGTAAACATATTAAATATTATAAATTGGGATAATGAATAGATGAGATTGTTATAAATATTTCCACTCCATAAAATACATATTTTTTCATTAGTGGGATATAAATAGAACAATTTCCTGACCTATAGAATTTCACTGAATTTTTTAATGCAGCTCTAATTTTATTTGTGTTCAATAGTGGTTGTAAAAAGTATGTTGTGATCATGTATCCGTTTAAAAATAAACATGTAAATCATGGGGACCCATTAACCTCACAATAAATATTAAATTGGATTTCATAATGTAACAATCCAATGATTTATGGTATGTATCTCCTTAAATAAATTCAATTTATTTGATAGATTATAGCTTAACCAAACTGTGATATACTATTAAATATTAACATGACCTTTGGAATATAAATCTGACTTCTGGGAATAGTAATGTTTCCATTAGAATAATAACAAAACATTTAAAATTATAAATAATATTATGGTATCTCATTAATTAAAATATGATATATTTATATCATGGAATAATATAGAAATATTTTAAAAATGATAAATTAAGTGTTGGCAATTTTTTGAAACATAAATGCATATTTAGAATTTTATAATAAATTTAAATATTTTAAATGAATGTTTTTTCAAAAAATATATTCATGAAATAATATTTTATTTTATTATAATTAGAATATAATTTTATGATACCATAATTAATTTTTCAAAGTTGCATGAAATCAGTTATAACATTAAAATATGTATTTTTCAAATAAATGACTGTTTTTTTTTTTTTAGTATTTTAATATTTATAAATTCATTTTCTTAAAATGGATTAATTTTTTGAGATACACATGTATATAAATGGTTAGAATGAATTTTTGGCATTTTTTAAAATGGTTATATTTTTATGAATAGTGAAAAAATATAGTTTTTTAAATACAGTGTCTTTTGTGAAATCACATATATTTTATAAGGCACCAGCCTTAAACATTACTTAATATTGAATTAAATGAATAATTCACATTGAGAATCTTTTCGGGTTTAGAGTTTTATAGAATTAGGACATAACTATCACATCTCACAAGATTACAAAGTAGACACTTAGACTAAGTTTCCATAAATAAAAAACTCTTAAAAGAAACATGTCTAGTTCCATGTTTTAGATAGCATGTCTTTCCTTGATCCCATCCTTGACCCTATTCATCTTTAAGTCCTATGTAAAACATTTTAAAAACTTGGGATGAGCATAAAAAGCTCAGTAAGGGATATAAAAATATGGAAGGGAAACATGAGTATATGTATACATAAGAATCAATGAAATCATACTTTACTCATAAAACATAAGCACCTTAACATACCTCATCAAATCATGAATAAAAAATATAAATCATAAGGAATAAGGGTAACCTGAGGCATTCATAACATTCTTACATAGGGAGTAACCCTCTTGGTTACGTTTGGAATACCCATCATAGTATATTCCCTAAATCTCTTCGGAGAGACCTTAATGTTTAACCCCTTCGCATTACCCAATGCATTCGAGAGCTATAACGGGCTCACCCGCCCTTAGTTTATCACAGAACCACTCATCTTCATAATAATGCTCAAGAACCATAACATAATCATATCACATAAAACATGCATGAAGGAAACATAAAATTTCCACTTTTAAATCACAAGATATCAATACAACACATTGATATAAAAACATTATGAAAACCATTTTCAATACCAAAATAAAATAAAAGTAAAAAATGGTATTTATTTTTCATTTAAAAAAGGTATGGATTGTAGAGGAAGCCGAAACTCAAATAATGGTAACGGTGGTGGAGAAGTCGTTGTCGCCGCATACGTACGACAAAAACATTCCCTTTTGTCGTTTAGTAAAACGCTTCGTATAAAAAAGATTCCTTTCAGATAAACATAAAATTAAAAGGGTTTTATACAACGTATAAAATAAGGTTGTGTATAAAACAAAATATTCCTCAATGAAAGGAGATTGAGACGAAGTCCCATACAAAGATGGTATCCTTGGATTAAGGATAAATCAATTACATAATTATGTGTGACAAACGAATACACCAAATATAAGTGGATAATAAGTGTAAAATAATCAGAGTTTATTCACACATATTCATAGAACGACTTATTCAAGGAGTACAAGTTTATCCCAAAGAATCAAAATTGGGTTAAGAAGTTCCCTTGCAAAAATTCGACAGCCTAACGGCGTCACTTCAAAATTCATAAAATGAGTCGATGAGAGATAAAAAGGGTATCATATCACCTGGAAATAAAATTTACATCAATAAGGATATAGAATAACATATCCCAACATAATATTATGTGAATTAAAGGACATAACAATTTAAGTCTTTTAAAAAGGGGAGGGTGAAAGGTTCCCTTACCGACTTGGGTAACTTTTGAAATGTACACCCCATGGAAGAAGGGTCATACAATGAATTTGTAAATAGCCATAAAAAAAATTATATTACACAAAGAGTATAATAATGGTAAGTAAATACACCACTCAAAGGAAATGATGGAAAACATAGCATAAATTTCACGGGAATAAAAGTGAGATGAAAAATCCATTACGAAAACTTAGCAGCCTAACGGCACCACTTAAAACTTCCAAAAATGGTTTGATGAGATCAAATAGGGTCTCTCATCATATGAACATAAAAATTACAGTAAGAGGAATATAAAATAACATCCCCAAACATAATAAATATGATATTAAATTAAATGATATAAAATAGAGTGCTTAAAAAGAAAGATAGAGGTAGGATCCCTTACAAAAATTCGGCAGCCTAACGGCGCCACTCAAAACTTCCAAAATGGATTGATGAGAGAAAATAGGGTCTCTCATCATATGAAAATAAAAAGTATAGTAGGATTAATATAAAATAACATCCCAATCATAATAAATATTATATTAAAAGGAATGACATAAAAGAGTGTACTTAAAAAGAAAGAGAGGGGTAGGATCCATTACCTCGTATCCGACATGACTCGATCATTCTTTAATCTCATGAATAATAAAAAAATTTCAATTTATAATTTCTTAAGGACCTCCTTTAAATATTATTATTAAGTTAATATCACATATTATATTTTTATAATAATTGGTTAATAAAGTGATTTCATATCAGACACTTTTGTCGATGTTCGGTACATGTGTAAAAAATGAACTTGTTGGAAAAGAATTTTCAATGTAGTTATAGGTACATCATATACAGAATATTATTAATTTTTTAAATATCATATATATCCAGTATATATTCATTTTATACTATTCCATAACATTTTGAGACAAAAAATTAAAAGCACCGTTCATGGAGACGATAGGCCGTACGTACGCATGAACGCTACTTTCATTTTTTGTCATATTAATGGAATTAAAAAAATGAGATATATATATATATAATAATTTTAGAATTATATCCATCATTTAAATGTAATATATTACATATATATCCGTTATATATATGCACTTATAATAGTACATAACATTTGGAGATAAGAAATGAAATGTATCGTTCATGGAGACGGTAAGTCGTACGTACGCATGAAGGATACTTTCATTTATTTTTTTTATTCAATGGAATGAAATAATAATGATATAAAACTATATTATAATTCCATTAGTATATAATATGTTATACCATTAATTCCATCCTTTATACGTCCCACATATGGCATTAACGAATCAAATCACTTTGAGGTCCGCACTTCCTAAAATGAAGATATCGCGTTTACCCATAATGGAAACCATAAAGGTATGCCATAAATGAAAAATATAGAAGATTAAAGAAAATATAAACATATGATATATCATATATAAATATATTTACATCTTAATTTCCACCTTTGAAGGTGTTAAAAGAATATTGAACAATCATCGTTTCGTGAGGCAGTAATTCGCCATCCACATAAACAGTATGTCCTTTAACCATTAGACGGAGGTGTGTGAAAGTATAGCTCGAATAATTCTTATAAAAATATCCTAGTATATTTAATATACTGGTATTGTTACAAAAAAATGTAATAAAAAGAGTTTAGGGGGTTGGAGAAGCAAAATAAAACAAAAGAACACAAGGGAAGACATTACCTTTAAATCGGGTAACTCTTTTTGATTTGAGCTCAAAGGCTTCCTTGGAAAGGATTATGCCCAAAGGTGAGGCTTAAATGATGAAGAGAGGAATGTGGAGAGATGAAATGGTCATGGGTTGTCTGATCCAAAGGCTTGAGAGGTGTGTGTAAGGTGGTAGAGGTGGGGGCCTTTTATAAGAGGAGAGGAGGGGCACTCTTGGAAAGTTATAAAATATTACTTTATTATATAATGCTTTTTGGATTTTAAAAGTCCCAAAAGGATATATTGAGAGGATAAAATGATAAGGTTTCTAAATCCACCCATCCAATAGGTTTGTGAAAAGTTTAGGTCTTAGATTTTACATTATCTTTTCATTTTATTTAAATCGTTAAATAATGAGGTAATCGTTGCATCATCATGGTGTCATAAATAATTTAATTTATTTAGTGTCTAAAAATTATAAAACAAATATCATGATGTATGAAATATTTTTATATTTATAATTAATTTTTATAGTAAAAAATATGACTTTAATTACCCCATGTAAAAATTGTTTTAGTAAAACAACACATGTTTGTGATATTTTAATTTTAACTTTAAATAAACAGGAATTAATGTCATTTTCCTACCAAAGTGGCTCCATGGGGTCCCCAAGTTGACCCATGGATTGTATTGGTCGTCCATGACTCATCCAATAAGGGTAGGACATGTGTCATGGTCATTTCATATTATTAAAACATTATTTTTACCTTAAACTACACTAATTACCTCTAATCGTGATTAAAACTTAAAAGTTACTATTCACCAAAAAATTATTTTAATCTCATTGAACCACATTTTACTTCTTAATGACAACCATGTATGTCATATTTTTGAAAATCAAATCACAGAAGTGGTAAAATTTCATTTAAACGAAAAATCGGTTTTTTTAACTACCACTTAGTGGTTTCACTATTCATCAAAAATTGAAGTTTTTCAGAAAAATGATAAAAATTAACCCTGAGATATATTTGATATTCCAAATTCAAAAATGTTGTCTACTTTAAAAGATTAAAAACATATAAGTTGCATTGATTAATTTAATAATTAATTCCCGTTGTCAAAACAAATAGCGTGTTTTTAAGAAACAATATCTATTAAAAGATTGACACAAGTTTAAGTCCAATTTCAAAGTAAAATTAATTCCAATGACCAGTATTGGATTAAATGGTAAAAATATATTATAATTGGACTTTAAAACCAATTCAAAAGATAATATAGTCATATAAATAAATTATATTAAAAAGATGTTTTGAATTAAAATACAACATTTTTCACTATTCATTAAAAAATGAACTTTATCGGAAAAATACCAAAAATTTACAGAAAGTATATTTTGATGTCCTGATTCTAAAGAAGAATTTTATAACACATAATATTATCAAAAGGTGGATTTAAAAGAGTTTCTCCATCAAAAGGTTGTTAATCGACCTTTTAAAGAATATTAGATCGTGTACGCTTAAAATTGGATTTATTCACATTTTAAGCCTCTAATATTTATTGGATAAAAGTAAAAAAATTTGACAAACATATATACTCATTTTGTATTTAGTTCCATTAATTCCCACCATTACAACGGCTAGGTGTTAACTACCATTTAAAATAATATTATTTTATTATTAGAGTGCAACGTAAGATTCCCAAGAAACACATTGTTGCGTATTGGGTACGCCATCGAGCACAGTGTCCCCTTTAAAGTAATATTAATATTTTTTTCACAAATATGGCTAAATATGAAAATGTCATATTCTTTATTTACCTGGGGTGTTACACATTTAATTATGATATAAAATTTATTTAAAAAATTTCAAATATAAATTTTTATATTATAATATAAATATTGTACAAAAATTATTCATAACATGTGTGTTGTAATTTATTTCATGATAAGTATAAAAATCCATTATCAGTGCCAAAGTAGTGTATGCGCAACATTTTCAAAGTAAAATTTGTTTTCTTATAGATAATAATTGAGTTTTGAAAATAATTTTCATTAATTTTTATTATTATGAATAATTTATTTTTTGGATTATATTTTCTAATTTTATTCTAATATAATAATATTCTTTTCCAAATGAGTGTGTACTACCTGCGTAAGGTAATAAAACGAAAATTTACAAATTAAAATATTTTCTTGACTTGGATATATAATAAATGAATATAAATTATTACATTGAACCAAATAGATTTAATTTTATTATATAATTATATTTTTAATATTTATAAATTAAACAATTAACTTTAATTCTTATGCAACGCTAATGCAGTGCTTCTACAAGCTGATGAAAAATAAATAAAATAATTATAATAAAAATTATAAGAGTCATTAAATGACTCAAAAATATGAATAAATATTTTTTATTGGTCATATATCTACCATTATTGTACAAATTTCCAATTAATGACCATTTAGATCTATATTTATATGATTAAGACCTCTTATAATATTTTATTCAAAAGGAATTCAATTTGTTCACGCTATAGTTTTTAATTTTTATAATATTTTAATACATGGTTTTCCAAAAGTGTTTTTCAAACTTAATTATTCATCTAAAATATAATAAATTTATATCATTCATGTACATTTATTTCTATTTTTTGGGGAAATTCTTTTACCTTAATTTCTTTCATAGTGGTGATGTAGTAATTATTTAATGAATGAATAAATCAAATAAAAGATATTTAAAATAATAAAACAAATATATTTTGAGATTTTTATTTTAATTCACGAATTCTCTATATCAATATAATATTTTTAGGCTATAATAAAAAATATAATTTGAAACTTTTTTCTATGTATTTAATGTCATAGTTACAAAAAGTTTTTAATTTGAAAAAAAAAATATTTTCCATGAATATATAGTTAATTAAATTATTTAAAAATAAAAAATCATGAACAAGGAAAAAAATATTAATATTCTTTCAATAATATGATATTCTATTATTTTGTGTAATTATAGAAGTATTTAACCCTATATTAGACTTAATATGGTGTTATATTTTTAGTAATTTCTAAATTTCAACTCACCTCGATTATAAAATGAGACCCAACCTTTCAAAAACTTTCATATCCTTGAGACCTCTTGCTCAATTGTGCTCTGCCAAATTTCCTTCTCTTTATCCATATGGACATTCTAGTTTTTTTGGTCTCCCAAAAAAACCACTTCTATGTTTCATAAGGAGGTTCTCAAGGGGTATAATTCAAAAGAACAATAATTGAAAGTGGAGAACGCTTTCAGATATATGGTAAGAGTTTTATCATGTTGCATTTATTTCTAAAATATATACCTTATTCACTACTATTTTTTGTGTGAGGTTTATTTATACTAAAATTTGATGTATAATATCATGAATGTATTTATCTTCATTGTATTCAATTTTTCTTTTATTAATCATTTATTTTATAGGGAAAACAATACGACTATTTAAAAATTGGTGAGGGATTCTACCTGAATAACCATTTTTACTTCAATTTATGATTTGTCTCTAATTACCCCCAATGAAATTGTTATTTATTTTTACTTACATCTTTTACACTTTGTGTATATGGTCAAAACTCATGTATCCAGATCATTTGATCTTTATTTGATGGGAAAACACATGTTATATAAGGTTTTCCTCTTCAATTCCTCATGATAAACAACCCTGATTAAAGGGAACTTCTCAATTTTCACCCATTTTCAAGTACACTTACTAATATATTTTAAGAACACAATTTAATTCTAAAATACCGATTTTTATCCAGAAAAACTTTCTTATCTCTCTTCTTGTTTTATATAAATAATTAATCCATGTCCTCTTTAAAGACTCTTTTATATTTTCTCTAAAATTGTACTAAAGTGACCCATATATAATGTTACTTAAAAACACATTTTACATTTGTTCACTCATGTTTGAAATATTTAATTCAAATAATATAATTTCATTGTACTTTCCTTTTCTTTTTTGGGATATAAATGTTTATAATCAGAATTTATGAAAAATATAAATGATTTTATAATATAAATCTTCTTTGCAAAGTAAAAAAATGGTATTTCTCTAAATAATTCCATGATGATTTTGTTAAATTATTTTCATCTATTTCAACACCCTGTGTTGAATCATATTATTAATTTGTATTAATATTTTATAATATGATATATCAAACAAAATTATATGTTTTATGATTAATTTTACTATGGATGTGATATCTTAATACCATTCACCATATTATTTATGATAGTTAGTGGTTATGTTTATAGATTAGGGAAATTTATTTACATTTTGTTTATATATGTTTTTTATGTTTCCCACTATTCATATGATTAATGTGTTGGACTTAGTAAGTGACAGGCAAGGCCCACTCCCTCCCCTCGATACATCAGTATGTCTAATGAGACAAAAAAGATATAGACTTGGCAGAGGCCTTTCCCATTTATTTTCTTATATGGTTTTAAATGAGGCCTTAACCATTTATTTTAATATATCTTGGATAAGGCCATGATTGTAGGTTTTATATGTACAACATTATTCCTTACATCATTATGATATTAGTAATTAATAATCCATAGTATTATTCCACTAGAAGAATATCCATGGATATGCTTCATTGTAATATTTTAATTTAAATGTATTAATTTAATTAACATTTATTCCTACCATATTATTCTCAATATTATGTTTTCATGGCATTTGTTTTTAGTTATTCACCTTACCTTATTGTTTATGATTATTTATGATAGATTCTATTATATTGATTACCATTATAGATTATTTGAGCTCACCCCTTTCTTATGTTTTATTTCTCCCCAAGATGTGAAGATATATATTACGAATGACTTGTAGGGATAATCTTGGAGTTTAAGGATTCTTCCAATGAATATGTTATATTGTTTTTCATTTCAAGTATTAATTCAAAATTTATGTTTGTATCTTCTTTTTCCAAATCTAACAAACTATTTGGTCCTTTGGGATGAAACTTCTTTATTTATTATACAAATTTAATAATGTAACATACTGGTTCTAGGATAATAGGGTTGGGGCCTTTACAGTTAGATTGGGAGAAAGTTTAGTAGAAACCTCAGCATCCAGATTTTTAAAACATAGATTTTGGAACATAACCCAAAGAAAAAATTTTAGGTTAGGAATTTTAGAACATCCTATAATTTTGGAAATTTATAGATTATGTGGTTGTTACTAGAAATATATCCATATCAATATAACACAAGTGGGTGTGGTTATAACACATATTTACCTTTGTGTAACAACTCTGACATGGTTTTTTGGGCCTGAATCGGTGTATCCTGATACATGACAATGAGTCTTATTGTGACTGTATTTTGACATGCCTGGGGTATATTTTTATTATAATTCATATTTTCATTACAATACATTTTTCATGTATTTAATTTAAATATGTCCCTAAAGAAATCATGCTTATTATTATGATATTTTCTATGCATAAAGTTTCAATTAATGTTAAGTTTTTTTTAGTTCAAAATTATCAATTGTGATTCATAAACTAATTTAGTGTATTCCATTATTTTGAAATGGTGCCTAGTGAAGGGAATGGTAAGCTCACCAATGTAAATGATGTAAATTATAATAATGATCATATCATTTATGGTCTTACGGAAACATTAAAAGGTAAAATGCCTCCCAAAATTTATCATCATATTAGGATATTATATAAAGTACTTTCAAAAAATAGAAATAATTATCAAAGTTTTATGACTTCAAAAGAAAAAAATAGAATAAAAGGACGTCATATAAAATAATGGATAAATGGAATAAGGGAAAGATGGATTTTCCAACAAGTGAAAATTGTGGAAGGAAACACCCTGGTATGTTCTTAATGGGAAATAGAATTTTCTACATCTTTGGAGAGAAGGTGCACAAGGCTTGTGAATGAAAATTAATGAATTAATAGGTATAATGCTTCAAGTGTATGGAGATGGGGAAATATGGAAACCATTTTCTCAAGAATCAAAAGAATATACCCCAAAATATGATAATGTATCATGTTCAAGCTTATTATATTACCACAGATGAAGAGGAATGGTTATTATGCCTGATTTTTTATTCAATAATTAAGATATTTTATTATTTTATATATAATTTTCCCATTATAATAATCAAATATATAATTATTGTACAATAATACTCTTTCTTTAATGAATTTGAATATTGTGATAATTATCAACAGTAATCAAGTTGCATTATTCTCTTATATGATAATATTATTTAAAACACCTTACATGTCAATGATAGAACAAAATATGTTCTGGATGTTGAGATATTAATAAATAGATATTTATGGGATATTATTGGTAACCATGAAGGTGGTAAGTGATCTGATGGTTTATGTTATTATGGAATTATTAGATGTTTGGATTTACACACTTTATTCAATAACATGATAGTATACTCATGGAAGCATGAATGTTTCATAATGGTTTAAAGAAGATTAATATATTCATATAATTGGAATATGAAAATAAAATATCAATTAATTGGGGAATCTTACATTAAACTGATTTTGGAAATTTAGTTACCTTCAAAATATTTTGTTTTTGAATTTGGATCGACATATTTTTTATGATTATTAAGTTTAAATACTTATGGAATAGATTAACAATATTGTTGATTAAGATTAAAGTATGATTTTTCATTTTGGATAACCTATACTAACCATATTGGTTTGAATAAATAATTAATGGATGAACAAATGAATTTTGGATCTTATTAGAACAACCAAAGGATGAGATTATGACTTGGAAAAGAATCATGTATGTTTATTTTATAAACCACATCTCTGGATAATAAAAAATCACTCAACTCTAGGAAAATAATATCATAACAAAAACGTCATTCATTCACTTTTAATTCTAAAGAATAATTTATCTATTAACAGATAATGAATTTATGTTGTTGTGATGTTTAATTTTATAATTTACATGTTATTTACCACTCTCTATTTGAAATTTATCGCTAGAATTTAATCTATGTCCATGTTTTAACTTTTCACTAATTATATCCCATTTAGATACATATTTTTGTGGTGGCATTCACATTTCTCATTCCCTGTTACTATGATGATATATTATTGTAATTCCCCAACCTTATAATCCTATAGCTGGAGCATTATTTTAATACATTATCATGATTACAAGGAATCAAATTCTGATAAAAAATGAAGGTTCGGGTGGAACCCCTTACCGCTTTGTAATCAATCGAATCATATACAACAAAATTAATAATCATCAAATTCTACATTTAATACCATGAAAATAAATAGATTTGTGATATTATACATTAATGGGAAGTATACATATACCAAACATATTAAATTTTTGTGGATAAAGAATATCTCAAAAAAATATAAGTGAGATGAGAAAACCCTTACCTTATGTCTGACAGTGTTCTACACATGAACATAAGGTCCCGGACTATGAAATTAGACCCATTGGTGAATTGTTTAAGAACCAATTATACATGTATATAATTTATTATAATTTCATTAAGTTATTTTATGGTCTTTTTATATGTTATAAGATTTAATTCCATCATTCTGGAGTATTCGTTTCTTAATATTCATGATCGGTTCGCTTGATTATAAGTATGGGAGTTCATGTGGAATGGATTTAATTATTTAGTATTGGATTTATATATTATTAATGTACATAAATAATTATAAATGTATATATATATATATATATAATTTATTACATGGTATGAGGATGAATCATTAGATAAGTCATTTAACGATAATCGTTTAGATTTTTACGGGGGTTTTTTGATCACAACGAACTAGTTTTGCTATATTATATAGTATCTTGTACAAATAAGGGATCCGTAATTATTACATAATATATAATAAATATTTTATAATCCAGTTCATCCTTAAAACGTTTTCATGAACTGAATTTATGGAGAAAATAAACAACAAATGTTCGTTGTCCACAGAGGTTGTAAATTGGCACCTCCCGAACAATGATTTGTTTTTTAAAATAAAAGAGAGACCACAAATATATTGATGATGTATATTTCATTAAAATTATATAATTAAAGATAAATTTTATACTAGAATTATCATGATCATTTATACATAGGAGGTGAGGATAAGATAAGAATATATTTCCAATTCAAAATTAAATTAAGAGAAAAGGGAAAGGGTTTTCCTCTTGAACAATCCTCTTTGAGAACCTCCATAAGAGAAGGGGTTTTGGTATTTTGGAAAGACCAAGGGATCTTAAAGGTGGGGAGGGAGTAAGTTAGTGTATTTGGGTAGAACCTTGAGATTCTTCAAGTCTTAGAGGAGTGAAGATAAGAGAGAGTATGGGGTAGTTTTTATAGTAGAGGAAAGGAGGGTTTTCCCATTATTTTTATCATTAGTTTATTATTTTGGCTGAAGACTATGAATATTATTGATTATTGTGACTAAAAATAGTAATAAGTGAATTTTAGTTCAGAAAATTTCCATTTAAATCATCCATGACTCAATCATTATGAAGAAGTTTATTTATTTTGCATATTTCTTAAATTATAGAATTTCAGTATCTCCCAAAAATTCAAGTATTTCAGAAAAATCACAAAAATTCTCCCAAACCATTTTTTGATGTTTATAATTAAAAAATAGGAAGAAGTTTACCAAAATAATATTCTAAATTTGTGAAATTTAATTTTTATATACAATCATTATTTAAGTAAAAAATACGGATTTTAATTTTGAAACTTATTTTATAATACTTTCAAACATTAACTGAGGTCTCATAAAATTATCCTTAAATCATAGGAAGAATATATTCATTTAGAAATAAATTTTACAAAATTGAATTTTATTTAAAATTTATTTATTAATTTAAAATTTTTAAGAAATATTTATTACTCATAAAAATACCAACACTTAATTATATATTTTTAAAACATTCACCCTCATTTATAGGGTCCCTAAATTTTATTTCTAATTTCATTGATGATGATTCTATTCATAAGGTTCAAGTAACTATTCATAAGGGTAACGTTACTATTTATAAGGTTACATTACTATTCATAAGGGTAAATTTTCTATTCACCAAAAAATTAAGTTGATCTAATTAGACTCTAAAAAATATACTGATCACAATAGTGTATGTCTATTTTTTTGAAATTCAAAACACAAAATTGGAAAAATTATGTTTCAAGGATAGTTTATAATAATAAAAAAGTGTTTTTTCATAGAGACTCATTATTATGTTCATATAAGTTGTCGAATGAATTGAAATTATTTATGAAGAAATATACCATAAAAAAATTGGTTGTCATATTAATAGTGAATATATTTATAACATAATTAATTATTTATCAAAATAATTATAATACTAAATATATATATTTAGTTAAATAATCTATTGAAAAAATTTATTTCTCTAAATATAATCAAATATATATATTCATATTAAAATATTCATTTACACAAAAATAATACTATAAAATAGTATTTTTCTTAGAACATTAATTAATTTGAAAGCTATAAATTTTAATTATTTATAAGAATTTTTATTAATTTAAAATTTTAATTTTAAATTACTAAAAATTATTAAACACATTAATGGGGTGTTACATTATTCACCCCTCAACAAAATTGCATCCTCACAATTTGAAACTGTACTTTGAAAGTTAAATTTTGATGCTTGAAAATTATCTTGTGGGAAACCCACATGGGAAACAGGGTTAATAAAATAACCTCTTAAAAAGAGGATTAGGGAAATGAGGTGGTCACAAAAAAAAATTCTTTCGAATGGGGTGACATTAGTTAGAAGTAAAGACCTTGACATTGAATAAAAATAAAACTAAAAAGTTATAATGGAAGTTGATAGAGAACATATTCATATGAATGTTTATTACTAGAAAACTATAAACTACTCTAAAAACTCTTTAATATAATCAATTATTATGATAAGAGGAAAAAAATTATTTAAGGATATTTTCCATGAGTTTTCGAATTATTCTTCTCTATAAGAGTATAAATATACATTTAAATTTAATAAACATAGTCTTATCCTTTGATTGAGCCTTGAACTATCTATACTTCATCTCTTAGCATAGGTTGTGTCATGTGGTAATGTAATACATTAACCTCCCCAACCACATAAAATGATCAACTTAAACCATTCATAAATGGTTAAACATTTCAAAATATAATTTTTCAAAATTTTAGAAAAAAGGTCCCCAAATTTCCAAGATGAACTTAGCTAATAAGCAGCCCAAAATTTTCACATTCTAATCATATGAATAACTTCATCATGTATCCTATTAAAATATGGTAATAACTTGAATTACCCAAAAAACATTTTTAAAACATTCATTTTTCCATATTCCTTAACTAAGATACATATTGTTGTTTATGTTCCTTAAATCCAAAAGTTTAGAAACTATATTGATGATAGGATAAACCACTTGTCAAAAATTTAATAATCAGTTCCAAGGTAGTTAGTTCTTATCAAAATCAATGATTTATTCATCATTACCTCAACATCAAAAATATATTAAGTGTTGTATTTCCTTCAATAATGTGTTTTTCAAAATTTTTATATTTTTAATGAATATATTTTCTTGGTTCCATTCAACATATAGTATCAAATCCTTAATGAAAAGTACGACAATATAATCCTCATATTTTCCATAATTCCTATAACTAATAAATTAATGATAATATTTTCAAATGAAATAATTCATGAATATACATATTTATTATTTTTCTTAATATGTGGAAGTATAACAACTTGATCATTTTCTAATAGAATCATTTGGTGTATATTTCTCCGACATTTGGGACATTGATTCACAGTATGTCCTATATCCTCACAATTGAAGCATTGTACATTGGAAAAAAATTTCTTACCCTTTCAATAATGAATTTTTTGTACTTTTTTTCCACACTTATAATAAACTCCAATTCACTTCAATAATTTTCCAGGGTGATTGATTACACAATTATCACATGTGGGAAAATCCTTCATTATCATCTTCCTTTTATATATCTTTTCCTCCTCCATATATTTATTCTATTATATCCCTTTAAATCCATAGGACTCGTATAAATTTTTACATATATTTTTAACACATGATATTATTTCCTCATATGATAAGGATACTTTGGATATTTCCCTTAAAAATTTTGGCTTAAGACCAGGAATCATAGGATCCTTCTTAAACTTTTCATTCTGTGAATTGCTAACATTCTCATTTGTTTTTCTAGGCACCATTTCTAAAAAATTCTATATACTATATTAGCTCACAAAATTATGAACATTCTATAAATCTAATCATGTTAAACCAAAAAACATAAATTTATGCCTCATAAATCCTAGAACCATATACTTTGGTTACTTTTGATGCATAAATCTTTCATTATGGTTTGTAAGAAAAATTTTGAATTATCTTAAGAATATCCCCCGAGAGTGTCAAACTAGGTGCACAGTAAGGCCCATTGTTGTGTACTAGGTTACCCCGAGTCAATCGTGGAACACTTTTTTCGAGTTTTTACCCCTAGGTACATCTGTTCCAGAACCATGCCCACTTCTAGTATCCATTAATGAATTTATTTTCTATAAATATCCAAATAATCTATACCTTACTGAAATTTTTGGGTGTTCTCCTATTTTAATCGTCAATGTCTTACATAGGTTTATGTTCCCTATCCTTTGTTCTATAAATAGAGTTTCCAAGATTGATTTTAAACTTCCTCTGATACCAACTATAACTCCCTGAAACTAGAATCCCTAAGTCGGTGCATTAATTTAATAAATTTTCATGATTACAAGGAATCAAATATCAAAGGAAAAAATAACGGTTCAGGTGGAACCCCTCACCACTATTGTAATCAATTGAATAATATGCACCAAAATTAATAATCCTAAAATTAAACATTAAATGCCATAAAAATAAATAGATTGACAATATAAAACATAAATTCTTAGTATACATAAACCATAGATAAGAAAGAGTGGTGAATTAGGAATATCTCACAAAAATGGAAGTGAGATGAGAAAACCCTTACCTTATGCCCAACAGTGTTCTTCACTTGACCTTATGGTCATAGAATATGAAATTAGACTCATTAGTAATTTAATTTAGAGAAAATTATATATTTATAAAATTTATTATAATTCTATTAAGTTCATTTATGACCTCTTTAAAAGTTATAATATTTAATTTTGTCGTTCTTGAGTGTTCGTTTCATGATATTCATGATCAGTTCAATTTATTATTAATATGGAAGTTCATGTGGAATGGATATAATTATTAATTATTGAATTTAAATATTATTAATAAAAATAAATAATTTTAAATGGATATATATTTAATTTTGTTACATGGTATTAGGATTTGACATTAGATAAGTCATTTAGTGATAATCGTTTTAATTTTTACAGTTGTTTTTCGATCATGATTAAAAAGTTTTGTTATATTACTTAGTATCATGTAAAAATTATGGATAAAAAATAATTAAATAATATGTAAAACATATTTTATAATATATTTCAACCATAAAATGTTTTCATGTCCATACTTGAAGGATAAATTATGAATAAATGTTTTTCATCCATGACGGTTATAAATTAGCACCTCCCGGACAATGATTTCATTTTTAAAATAAAAGAGAGTGCGTAAGGAGACTGATGATGTATCATCCATTAAAATGATATAACTAATGATATAGATGATACTAGAGTTATAATCATCATTTGGATAGAGTATGTTAGGGGAATATAAGAATATTAAACAATTTTAAAATGAAATTAAAAGAAAAAGGGAAAAGGATTACCTCTTGAAATATCCACATTTAGAACCTCCTTAAGAGAATGGGTTTTGGTCTTTTGGAAAGACTAAGGGCTCTTGGAGTTAGGGAGGTACTAGGTAAGAGTATTTGGGCAGAAATTTTAGATGATTCATGGCTTACAATAGTGAATAAAAGAGGGAGTGAGGGGTGTTTTTTATAGTGGAGGAGATGATGGTTTTCCCATTATTTTAAACAATATTTTATTTTTTTTGCTCAAGACTATCAACAATATTGATTACTGTGACTAAAAATATTAATAAGTGCATGTGGGTTCAAACCAATGGCCATTTACATTATCCATGACTCAATAATGATGTATGAATTCATTTATTTAGCATATTTTGTAAATTATTGAATTTCACTATTCACCAAAAATTATTGTATTTTTTGAAAATCCCAAAAATAAAACCTAACAATTTTTTTATGTGTAGAATTAAACAATGGACTCTATATTACCAAAATAATTTGATAAATATATGAAATTTATGTTTTCATAAAAATCATTTGTTACATGATAAATACATATTTTAATTATAAAATTGATTTTATAATACATTCAAAAACTAAATTAAGTCTCATAAAATTAACCTAAGATCATAGTACAAAAAATATTTATTTAGGAATAAATTTTTTGAAAACAAATTTTATTTTAAATAAATTTATTATTTTTAAATTGTAAATAAATTTTTATTACTCGTAAAAATATCAACACTAAATTATTTATTTTTAGAACATTCACCCTCATTGATATGGTACATAAATTTTATTTATACATTCATGGGTGGTGTTACTACTCATAAGGGTCATGTAACTTTTCATAAGGGTAAAATTACTATTCATAAAGGTACATTACTTTTCATATGGGTCAAGTTACTATTCACCAAAAAAATTAAGTAGATAAAATTTGACTCCAAAACATTTACTGGTCGCAATTATGTATGTCTGTTTTTCGAAATTCAAAACAAAAAAGTTGAAAATTTATGTTTCATGGATAGGTTATAACTATGAAAAATGTTTTTCTTCACAATGACTCTATGTTATGCGCATATAAGCTATCTAATGAATTGAAATTTTTTATGATGAAATATACCATAAAGTCGAGGGGTGTCCTATTAACAGTGAATATTTTCATAACATAATTTAGTATTTATAAAAATAAATATAATAATCAATATATATATTTAGTTTAATAATATATTGATGAAAATTAATATTTGAAAAATAATAAAATATATATATTAGTATTGAAATATTATTTTACAATAATATAATAAAATAAAATAATATTTTTTTAAATAAATTAATTTGAAATCTATAAATTATAATTATTTATAAGTATTATTATTAACTAAAAAAAATTTAAATTATTTAAAATTAGTCAAAAAATTATTTGGGTGTCACATTATTCCTCCCTCAATAAAATTTCATCCTTGCAATTCTAAACTGGACTTCGAAATATAAAGGTAGATGCTTAAAAATTCCCTCGTGGGAATCCCACATGGGAAACATGGTTAATAAAATATCCTCTTAAAATAGTATAATGGAAATGAGGTGGTCACCCCAAAAATTATGATTTCTAATAGGGTGACATTATTAGGACATAAAAACCTAGACATGGAAGGAAAATCAAACTATGAAGTTCTGATTTAAAATTATAGAGAACATATTCAGATGAATGTTGATTAATATATTACTATAAACTACTGTTAAAAATCATTGATATTATCAATGATTATGATAATAGGAAAAAATTTTGTTTTAGACTCTTTTCCTTGAGTTGGGGAATTATTCTACTCTATAAGAGTATATATATACATTTCTATTTCATAAACACAATCTTGTCCTTTGATTGCACCTTGAACTGTATATACTTTATCTCTTAGCACATGTTGCGCCATGTGGTGAAATAATAACCTATAAAACCTCATACAGTGATCAAAATAAACCATTCATAAGTTCTTAAACCATCCAAAATATAATTATTAAACACTTTATAAAGAAGGTCACTAAATTTCCATGATGAACGTAACCATGACACAACCCTAAATTTTCACATTTCAAACATGTGAATAACTTCATCATGAATCCTCTTGAGATATGGTAATAACTAGAATTACCATAAAAACATATTGGAAACATGTATTCTTCTACAGTCCTTGACTAAGATATATTTTATTGGATATATTCCTTAAATCCAAAAGTGTTGTAAACTCCATCAATGATAGCATTGGCCACCTGTCAACAAGTTAATAATCAGTTCCAAGGTAGTCAGTACTTATCAAAATCAATCTTTTATTCATCACAATCTCAACATCAGAAATAGATTAAGGGTTTTATTTCCCTCAATTATGTGTTTTCCAAAAATATTAGCTTTCTACTGAATATCTTTTCTTGTTACCATTCAACATATAGTCTTGATTACTTAATGAAAAAGTATTATAGTAAAATCCCCATATATTCCTTAATTATTATAACTAGTAAATGGCTGATAAAATATTCAAAATACATAACTCATGGATATATATATTAATTATTCGTCATCATATATAGTAGTATAATAACATGATCATTATCCAATAGAATCATTTGGGGTATACTTCTCAGACGTTTGGTACATTGATTAACATTGTGTCACATACACTCACAATTGAAGCATTGTACATTGGAAACCTTTTTATTACACTTTAAATCACAAACTTGGTTACCTTTTCTATTAAATAGAAAACTAACTCCCATTACCTTCAAGTGTTTTCCAAGGTGATTCTTTCCACAGTTATCACATGTGGGAAAACCCTTCATTCCCTTCTTCCCTTTATCCATCTTTTCTAATTCCATCATTTTCTTCTCTTGTTTCCCTTCAAATACATATGACATGTAGAATTATTTACTTATCTTGTTAACACGTGATATTATTTTCTCATATTATGAGGATAACATGGAGACTATTTCCCATCAAAATATATGCTTAATACCATGAAATATATGATCCTTCCTACACTTTTCATCACGTGAATTGTTGGAAATATTATTCCTTCTACTAGGAGGTATTTCTAAACAATTCCATATACTATATTAGCTCATTAAATTATGAAATTTATATAACTATAATCATGGTATAGAAGATAAAATAAATTTAAGCATCCTAAATCCTAGAACCATATACATTGGTTACATTCAAATAATAAATTTTTTATAATGATATATAAGAAAAAAGTGAATTATCCTAAGAATATACCCCAGGAGTATCAAATTTGGTGCGCAGTAAGGCCAGTTGTTGTATACCAGGTAACCCTATGTCAATCTCAGAACACCTTTTCAGAGTTGTTACCCCTCGTTAGATCTATTCTAGAACCACTTCCACCATTATTATCTATAAAGGGATGTATTTTCTATAATGATCCACATAATCTATACCTACCAAAATTAAAAAATGTTCTTTTATTCTTATCCAAAAACTCTATTAGAGGTTTATATTACCTAACCTATATTTTATAAATCTTGTTTACAAGGATGATTCTAAAAATCCTCTGATACCAACTGCGACACCCCGATCCCAAAAGACCATAGCCAGTGCATTATTTAAATACATTGTCATGATTACAAGGAATCAAATTGCAATGGAAAAATGATGGTTCGGGTGTAACCCCATACCACTTTTTAATCAATCGAATCATATGACTAAAAATTAATAATCATAAAATGATACATTGAATACCATGAAAATAAATAGATTCATTATATGATACATAAATGGTTAGTATACATATTACATACATAATAAATAGTAGTGAATTAGGAATATCTCACAAAAATGGATGTGAGATGAGAAAACCCTTACCGCATGTGTGAATGTGTTCTGCACTTGACCTTAAGGTCCATGAATATGAAATTATACCTATTAATAATTTAATTCAGATCCTATTAGACATGTATATAATTTTTTATAATTTTATTAAGTCTATTTATGGCCTTTTGATAAGTTATAATATTTAATTTAGTCATTCCAGAGTGTTTGTTTCTTAATATTCATGAAAAAGTTCTCTAGATTATAAGTATGGAAGTTCATGTGGAATGGATATAATTCTTCAGTATTGAATGTATATATTATTAATGTATATAAATAACTGTAAATTATTATATATATATATATATATATCAGTTACATGGTATGAGGATGAATCATTAGATAATTCATTTAGTGACAATCGTTTAGATTTTTACGGTGGTTTTTCGATCGCAACGAACTAGTTTTGTTATACTATTTAGTATCAAATAAAAATGATGGATCCAAAATCATTATATAAGATATAATATATATTTTAGAATCTTATTTTAACCATAAAAATGGTTTCATGACAATAATTTAAGGGTAAAATGAAGAAAAATGGTTGATCGTCCACGAAGTTTGTAAATTGGCACATCTCGGGTGATGATTTTGTTTTTTAAAAAAGAGAGTGTAAGAAGATTAATTATGTATCATACATTAAAATTATATAATTAAATATATTGATTATATTGGAGTAATCATGAACATTTTGACAGAGGAGGTGGAGAGAAGATAAGAATATAAAACAAATTGAAAATGAAATTAAAAGAAAACTGTAGAGGGTTTACCTCTTGAAATATCCGCCTTGATAATCTCCTTAAGAAAAGGGGTTTTGGTATTTTTGAAAGACCAAGGGATCCTAAGGTGGGGTGGAATAGAGAGTGATTGGTGGTCTTATATTGGACCAGAGGAGGGTTTTTCAATTATTTTAATCATTATTTTATTATTTTTGCTCAAGATTATGAATAGTCTTTATTATTGTGACAAAAAATAGTTATAAGTTCAAGTGAGTTCGAACTAATGGCCATTTACATCATCCATGACTCAAGCCTGATGCAGAAATTCATTTATTTAGCGTACTTCGTAAATTATCAAATTTCGCTCTTCACCAGAAATTCAAGTATTTTAAAAAAAATATCAAAAATTAACCATAGAAACTTTTTGATGTGTATAATAAAAAAATGGACACCATTTTAACAAAATAATATTCTAAATATGTAAAAATTAATTTTTAAATAAAATCATTATCTAAATGAAAAATAAAGATTTATTTTTAAAACTAATTTTGTAATAAATTAAAAAATTATCTGAGGTCTCATAAAATTATCCTAAAATCATGGGACAAAACAATATTAATTTAAGAATAAATTTTATGAAAAAGAATTTTATTTTAAATAAATTTATTAATTATAAATAATAAATATTTATTTTTTACTCACAAAAATACCAACACTTGATTATTTATTTTTTTTTAAATCACCCTCTTTTATAAGGTTCCTAAATTTTTTTTATACATTCATGGGTGATGTTACAATTAATAAGGGCCAAGTTACTATTTATAAAGGAAAAATACTATTCATAAAGGAAAAATTACTATTCATAAGGGTAAATTAATAATCATAATGGTCATGTTACAATTCACAAAAAAAAATAATTTAATCCTATTAGACTCTAAAAAACATACTGATTGCAACTGTCTATCTTTGTTTTTCAAAATTAAAAACATAGTAGTGGATAAATTATGTTTCATTTCAAATTTATAACTATAAAAAAAGGGTTTTTTCCCAAAGACTTGGGGTTATGTACATATAATCTATCAAATGAATTGAAATTATTTACGAAGAAATATACCATAAAATCTTGGGGTGTCATATTAATAATGAATATATTCATAACATAATTTAGTATTTATAAAAATAATTATAATATACAATATATATATTTAATTAAATAATATATTGATAAAAATAAATTTTTTAAAAATAATCAAATATATATTCATATTAAAATATTATTTTAAACAAAAATAAAACAGTAAAATAGTATTTTTTTTAGAACATTAATTAATTTAAATATATGAATTATAATTATTTATAAGTATTATTATTAATTAAAAAATTAATTTTCAATTATTTAAATTTATAAAATAAATTACTGGGGTGTTACAATTATTAACCAAATTTATGATGTGTGTTTCCCACAAAAGAATTTTAATGTATCAACATTTGAAATCTCCCAAGGGAAATTTTAGAATTTTGAGGAAGCAATTTATTATATAGGAGAATTTAACACCCCAATATTATATGGTATGTATCTCCTAAAATCAATTCAAATTATTTTATAGCTTATAGATTTAATGAACCGTGATATATTATAAAATATTAACATGACCTTTAGAATTGCAATATGACTGTTGGGAATAGTAATTTGGTCATTAGAATAATAACCTAACCTATGAATGTATAAAAAAATAGGTATCTCATTACTGAAAATATGATAAATTTATATCATGGAATGTGTAAATAAATTATTTAAAAAAAATAACTTATGTGTTGGTTTTTTTGTGAAACATAAATTCATATTTATAATTTTATAACTAATTTATTGATTTTAGATGAAAATTATTTTCCTAAAAAATATTCATGAATTAATATTTTATTTTATTGTAAATATAAGACAATTTTACGAGACCATAATCAATTTTTTAAAAGGTCGTAAAATCGATTATAACATGAAAAATTGGTATTTTTCAAATAAATGATGGTTTTGTTAAAAACAATTTCTCATATTTATAAAATTATTTTAATAAAATGGAGTCCATTTTAGAGATATATATATGTTAAAAAACTGATAGGGTAATTTTTTGGTATTTTTCTAAAATGGAAAAAAATTCGGTGAATAGTTTAAAAATACAATTTTTTGAAAATACGGTATCTTTTGTGATATCGCAGATATAAAATTATGATTTAAAATTTATTAAAATTATTTAAAGACTAAATTATGATATTTTAATATAAATATTTTACAAATATTATTCATTATATGAATTTTATAGTTTATTTAAAGATAATTATAAAAATTATTATCATTCCTGACGCAGTTCCAATGCAGCATTAGAAAAGTCAAATTTGTTTCCTGGTAGATAATAATTGAGTGATAACAAGTATTTTTTGAATTTTTATTAATTATTATGTATATTTTATTTTATTTTGATAATATTTTGAATTTTATTTTTATATAACAAGAATCTTATCAAAAAGCATGTGGAATTCTTACGCAAGGCAATAAAAGAAAAATTGACAAATTAAAGAAGTGTTTTGACTTGGATATAATTAATTATACTTAAGAAATAAATTCAAATGATTGTATGGATCCTAATATACATAGTTTAATGATAGTAATTTATTTCTAGTTTTTATATATTAAATAATTACCTTTAATGATTTTGCAATGCTGATGCAATGCCTTTGCATGGAGAAGAAAAATCTATTAAATTTTTCACTATAGTTAAATGACCTAAAAACATGAATGAATATTTTTGATTGGGTATATCTTGACCATTTTTTTCATCGGTTGAATTAATGACCATTTTGAGCCACATGGATATGATTAAGAACCTTTATAACATTTCATTTAAAAGGAAGTCAAGTTGTTCACACTATATATTTTTATTATTGTAATATTTTAATATATGGATGGCCATTACTATTTTTTAACATAATTAGTCATGGTAAATCTAATAAATTTATCTTATTCATGGAAATATATTTTTAATATTTAGGGTGAAAATATTTAACTTAATTTCTTAAACAACGATGATTCAGAAATTATTTAATTGATGAATATATCAAATAAATGATATTAAAAATAATAAAATAAGTATACTTTTTACTTTTATTGTTATTCACGAATTCACTAGAGTAATTTGATATATCTATGATATAATAAAAAATATATTTTATAATTATATACATTTATTTTGTTTCATTAAATTCATAGTCATGAATAGATTTTAATTTTACAAAACCTATTTTCATTAATATGATATTTAAAAAATAATTTAAAAATTAAAAAAAAAGTAAAGAAGGAAAAAATGATAATATTCTATTGATAAAGTGAACTCCTATGATTTTTATTTCTTTTTTAAGTCTTTAACCCTGTATTATACTTATTAAATTTTTATATATTATGTAATTCCTAAATTTCCCCCCCCCCCAACTCAATTACAAAAGGAGACTCTTCCCTTCACAAAATTTCATCACCCTGAGCACTCTTTCTCAATTATCCTCTTCCCAATTTCATTCTACTCATCCATAGCCACTTATTTTTGTTTCTGGTCTCCCAAAATGTCCTCTTACATGTTCCCTAAAGTGGTTCTCAAGGAGTAGAGTGCAAGAGGACAATAAGTGCTACTGGAGAACGCTTTACGATATAATGTAAGAGTTTTCTCATCTCACCTTTTTTATGTGAGATATTCCCTATTAACGACTATTTCATGTGTGAGGTTTATTTATACTCCAATATTATGTATAATATCATGAATATATTTATCTTCCTTTTATTAAATATTTAATTTCATGTTCATTAATTATATTGGGCATACGATTTGACTATTTGAAAAGTGTTAAGCGAATCTTCCAAAATATTCATTTTATCCATCACGTTACACTTTCTCTCTTTTTATGCCAATTTAATTCTTCTTTATTTTTACATATTTTTTATAAAATCATTTTATATGTTCTGAAATCATGAATCCAAATCATTTTACTTTTCTTTGATGGGTAAATATATGTTCTAGATGGTTTTTCGTTTCAATTCCTCCTAATAAGAAAGTCCGATTAATGGTAACTTCACAATTTCTCACCTATTTTCATGTACACTCCAAAATATATTTTATATAACCAATAATGTTATAAAAACACTCTTTTTATCCATAAAAACTATCTTATATCTTCTCTCGTTTTATGTAAACAATTAATCCTTATCTATTTTAAAGACTCGTATATTTTTTTCTTAAACTCCACTGAAGTGTTCCTTTTCTAAAGTTTATTAAAAAATATTTTTACCTACTTTTAGTTCATGTTGACATATTTAAAACTTCAAACATAATTTAATTTTACTTTCCTTTTATTTTTTAGGATATACACATTAATAAAAAAATTATGAAAAATAAAAATTATTGTTCAAAATATCTCTTATTTTTAAAGTAAAAGGGTATTTCTCTCAAGAATTTCTTGATGGTTTTATTATAATATTTTCATTTATTTAAATATATATTATTCAATATTATTCTTAATTATAATTGATGTTGTAAGATATCATCTACCGTATTTCATTAAATGTTAGGATCAGTTTCCCTATGGGTGTGCAATCTTGATACCATTCACCATATTACTCGAAATGTTTTGTGATTATATAGACCAACTATGTTTAAATTTAATATGAATATGTTTTTATTTTTCACCCCATTTATATGAGGAATTAATTTCACTTGGTAAGTGATAGTAGGGGCCCAAGGTAACCCCTCAGTGCATTGTTATGTCTCATGAGACAAACCAGATATGGACTTGGCTGAGGCCTTTCCCATTTTTTTTATGGTTTCTTATGAGGTCTTAACCATTTATTTTAATTGTATTATTTGAGGCCTCGATAGTATGTTTCAGTTGTCCAAAATTATGCATTCCATCATTATTATATTAGTAATTTAAAATCCATTTTATTATTCAACTAGTAGAATATCTATGGTTATGATTTATTCTTATATGATTATTTATATATTATTTTTTATCATATTTTATTCTAACCATATTATGATCATGATTATGATATAATGTAATGTGTTTTTAGTTATTTTCTTTGCTATATTTTTATGTTTATTTATGTTAGATTTTAATGTATTTCATACCTGTATTGATCCAATGAGATCACCCATTTCTTATGAATTATTTTTCTCTAGGATGAGAAGATGTATATTATGAATCCCTTGTAGGTATAATCAAAGAGTTTAAGGATGTTTCCAATGGATTCTCTATGTTGTTCAGCCTTTTAAGTTGAAATGTAAAACTTTTCTTTGTATCGTGTTTTTCAAAAGCTACTAAAATATTTGGTTCTTCATGATGTGAATTCATTGTTTATTATAAAAATTTAATAAAGTAATTCCCTAACTCTAGGATACTAGGGTCCATGTATTTACACATAATTATATGAGATTGTTATTCTTCGATAATTTGAAAATATAACTATGAGGAGTAGTGAGTAGGCCTGTAGAGAAATAATTTTTCTAAATCCTAATTTTTAGACCACTAGTACCTAAAGGGTTTCCAAATTATTTTTTGGAAATATTTTTCCTAAGTGTGCGTGAGCCTAGCAGATGAACCTTGAAACCATCCAAGAGCTCAAAGAAGTTATGAGAGGATAAATGAGGGACTTATTAAGACCAGTTTTGAGTAAAATATTAGAATAAAATGGTGAAGTATGTGATGAAATTTAAGATAGATCCAATAAGGTTGACTTTCTAGGATCCACAAAAGGATAATTTAGTTGGGATATCAAAGTATATCCAACCCTCACATCCATATCCATGGCGGAAAAATATCCAATGTTGATAATTTGAGACATAAAAGCTAAAGTAATTTTAAGGATTCATTATTCATTATTATACTAAACTAAGATGTTCTCGGAAGATGAAACCAGTCGTAAGGATCTGTATATATAAACAATTACAACCACACTATCATTGGATCCATCCTAGTCACCTGAAATCCAAAGGCCTTCTAAGGGGTAGACAAAAATAGTGGTATGAAGTGGTTGATAATATCTATTGTAAGACACATATGATGAGGGGACCCGTACATAAGAGAATACCAAGGAATGTGGGTGGAATTATTGGGAGGATTTTGATGGATTATGGTTTATTTTTTTGGTAGTAGAAGCAGAAAGAGTAGCCATGCAAGCCACATCCTTTAAAGATGATCACCAGAGGGATCAAAAATATCTGCTTACAAAAAGAGATTTCAATACAATCTATAATGTTGATTTCTTATAGGAGAGGGTAAAATATATCCATCTCTACACATAGACAATATTTCATCATATTACATATCCTCAATATGGAATCATATGTGCAATGAAAATTAACTATTATTTCACAAATACCCTTGAGAGATGAACGATTGTGAAATAGAAGGGATGATATAGTAAGATAACCCAATGATCAATTAAGTGAAAGTCATAAATAGAATTCATGTCCATGGACCATCAAAAAATAAGAAATAGATAGTTTCCACAAGGAATGGAATCTCTCAGCAAGGATGAAACAAATGAATACTTTAAAAAATATGAACATAGAAACAAAAAAATTGAGATATGAGAAAGTGGTAGAAAACATAATGTTCCATGAGGGGTGAATATTTTAATTTCTAGATGAGAATGATGAATAGGTCTAAACATAGTAAAGATATACCAAGCATGGTATGCCTCCAAATCTAATAACTCTCCCTCAGGAAAAATATAACACTAGGTAACCATTGATGAACCCCAAGGGATTTGGATCCAAGGGAAGGTATAGGATCATAGGATTGTGGATAGGAATAAATGGTAGGGATTTCACAGGATCATGAGACAAGTAATCCTTATATGATCCTCGTGTGTTTAATAAGGAAGATTACATGATAAATGTAGGTGGTTTTCTAGGTAAAGGGAGTAGGGGAGCAGGGGCTAGTACTTATCTAGATGGAGAACCTAGAGCCGACATCGAGTTAAGAGGTGCTAGAGAGGGAAGGTTCACTAAGGTTTAAATAAAGGGTTTCTCCATCCAATAATCTAAAGGAGAACCAGAAAAAATTTATAACTATTGGAAAATTTAAAAAATATGAGAGATCAGTGGGAGGCAAGTGCAGCGAATTATATGGAATTTTAGTTCATACTCAAATAAAACAATAAATTGTTAAGTATATTCCAAATATAATTTTTATAATATCAATTGATAAAAATTTTAGTATATGACATGATTCTGTTTTATACTAATAAACCATTAAATAAAAATATATACCATAAATATTCAAGATTTAGTACATATTGATAGTGGTATTATTCTAAGGAGAAGAAACAGGTAAATTCTTGTGATCTCTAAGAATACTTTAAAAAAATATGAATGCATAGTGAAGTATAGGATAAACAAGGTAGAGTATGTGGGATCATCTAATATGGTATTTCAGAGGGTATATAAACCAATATTTCATGAATATTTATAATTAAGTGAGGATTTTCCAAAATGTAGATCGCTTTATTCACATATAAGTAAACTGTATGATCAATAAGTAGTCTTATATACATGTTTTAATCTTTCATGATTATTTTCCAATATTTTATTCAAGTGGTAGTGAAAAAACTAACCATGCACAAAATATATTGACTAATGGATAACTTAAAAGGATATCCATTGTTTCATAACCTTAGGGGGTCTGATGAGTTCAATTTTTAAGCTAGTTAAATCTTCAAATCTATATCATGAATATACTAGGTATATATAAATTAATGACCTTATTACCATTAGTGATATCAACATACCCATGATGAAAATGGTCTTAATAATACCAATTTAATTTATATGAGTTTAGTACATTTATTTTGAAATATTGGGATAAGGAAACACTTCAATTAAATATTGTATCTAGATACACAAGTTGAAAAATAAGATTTAAACTACACAATTATTAGTGGAAGGAATTATTCTATAGACACTTATCATAAAGGATGGTTAAATGAACATTAGTGGTTTAATATTCTCCATATTTGGTGATCTATTATTAAATAGGAATAATAAATCATATAGAGATAAGTAAGATGAAGCAATCTATGATTGAAAAATTATTATGAATTCAATGATGGATTTTATTTACCAAAATTAATTATGTATTTTGGTGTTTGATGTTGATTTTTTGGTGGGTATTCAATATAAACAATACATGGATGGAACAAGAAAATTATGAATAATACTTGAGTGCCTACACTAATATATTATAAATAAAACCATTTTAATTATAATTTTCATAGCTGCCATGACAATTATATTAGGCACCATATATCAAGGTCCCCTTATTTCTAGTAAAAATTAATAAACATGTCTATTTGCTTGACCAAAATAATATGATACATAAATTAAATCTAATTTGGATTGAATTTTTTAATAATATATTAATGGGTCAAAAAAATCATCATAGTATATCTCTTTGAAAAAATAATTTTCTAGTTCCGAGAAGAAGTTGGAGGAAGTGCCATTATTTTTCAAGAAATGTATGTTTGACAACAGATAGGAAAAATATGACTGGTATTATGGTTATATAATACGAAATAATATCTTAAAAACATAAGTAAATACCCATGTCCTATAAAATAATATTTATTATCATAGATCAAGTTGTTTCTCAATCAAATTAATAGTAACCGATGAACATGGTATTGAAAAATACAAAATGGAACAATAAACAAAAAATTGTTTCTTATCTCACCAGGTATTCTTGTGATTTATAGGCAATATATTCCCAAGAATATATTAGAAATCTATCTCACTTGACATGATAGGTACATGAGTTTGATTATTCCTACGCCTAAATCATATATAAAAAATATAAAATGATACTAAGAGAACTACATTAGCTTGCAGTCAAAACTATCTGAAAATTTTTTAGGAAGCCAAAATATATGAGTTCTTTATATTTGGACAAATGGGAATAATTTTTTAATGAATATAAAACTTTACTTATTTAGATTAGTTTGATCGAGTATCGCAATTAGTTTAATAAAATATGAAAATAGAAAATCACTTAATAGAATATTGTTTTCATATCTTAATTACACAGATTACATTTTGGCTTTTGATATTCTTTAAGACTCATGTTTATTAATTATTTCTTCTATTTTTTTAATTTTTTCTAGATAGTAAAAATTGAAACATAAAATGATGAATTTTTTCAATGGAATTATCTAATACATTGGGGATGATAAATTAGGAAAAGTAAAACCTCAATGGTATCATCTCATGAGATATCTTATCATAGAGATAAGGTCTTAGTAAATAGAACTATAATGGGTCAGGTGGGGGATAGTAACCATATGCATATATCAACATACAGATCTCTATCATGTAGAGGTAACCGGTTAAGTTTTTAGCAGTTGTTATTAGTGAACATAGAAGTTCATTGGATTTGGTTCCCCAAAACTAACTATAATTCTATCATCAAAATATTCATATTATTGAATATAAATTATATCATATCACATGATGATCATAATTCTATATGAAATCTACGTGGTAATATTCCAGGGGTACTTTCATCATTGAAACATCAATGCAGTTCCCTACTATGATGAGAACCTTGAAGTCCTATCATATTATTTTTATATAGATGTTGAATATACAGATGGTATGATTTGATAATATACAATAGATATAGGATATCTGGGGTGTAGACTCATATTTATTTGAGACATTTTCCCAAGGATTATTCCCAGTGTAATTTTTAGAGTGGGAAATTATGAGAACATGACTAGCTAGTTTGAAATCAAACATTATATGCTTCCTTGGATGTTCCTTTCTATGGATGCATATAATTTTCTATGGAATTTAAAATTATTATTAAATTATATCAGGATCCACATACATTGAAATATTGATTAATCATGTATCACTACATTCAAATGATGAATTATGTCACATTGGGTGTGTCACGTGTGATATTACATTAATGAATAATGAAAAAAAGGATGTCCCTCATCCTTTATTTTATAGGGGATTATATCCCCAGACCATTGATGAAAATGAAACCTCCATATTAATTTTAATTCAATGGTAATATATAAGAAATTAAAATTCCAGAAATTTAATGAAAGATACATTGATTGCATAAGTTTATGACACTAGTATTCTCCCTGCATGATTAGATATATAGAGACAAAATGATTATACTGCATAGTTAATGTTGGTATAAGTTTCTTTTTTATTGTGACAGTATCTTCATTCTCAGTGGGTACCTTGGAATATTAATAGAAACTAACCATGTAAATTTGGTTGTTCGACCTAATTCTATTGAGAAAGAGTCCTAGTGTGTCACACACTATGTGTATCCAAAACCTCAGATAAATTTTATTTGAAATAAACATGTTGAATAAAAAGTTTTCCTATATAAGTTATAATAATTATCCATGTATGTTTCATTAGATATATTCATCCACCACTATTTTGAGATAATATTTTGTGATATGAATGCTAAAAAAATATTCATTCTACATATAAATATTTATTTAATTATGTGAATATATAATATTAAATTTTCTCTCGTTTATTCATAAGATTAAAAATATTTATTTATTTGGTTACACTAAAATTTAATAAATATTTATTCTCTATTCTAGTGATTATAATACTTACTTATCAAAAAAATAAATTTTTTGAAGTTATTTATTTAAATAAGTATACATTATTTATATTCAAAAAATATTGAGGACTTGAGGATTGAGATAAATAGTCTATAGAGAAGTGATATATTAAAAACTATTTAAGTAAATATTATTTCATTTATTCAAGGAAATAATATTTATTTATCTGTGAATCTATATATGACAAGTGAATAATAATAATATTATAATTATTATTCATAAAGGGGTTTTTTCAAATACTAAATGAAAAATATTTACCCACGTACAATTATATATTTTCTAACCATAGGTATATAAATAATTGGGTAGTTATTTGATAACCCATGATAAGAGAGCACCATAGTTATTCCTTCTAACCATGAAGGAATCTATTTAAATCAATTTAGATTGATAAAATAATTAAAATCATGTATTATATCTCCCCCTAAACTATTTTATAATTATTAGAGGTTTTTGGAATATGTGTAAACTATAGATAAAGAAATTAACCCTTGATTCCCCAAATGTGACGATGGTGTGACATGTGGTCTCAAAGGAGTCATAGTCGAAGAAATAATTAAAAGCATTGAAAATTTTGAATCATGACTCAAATTAATTAAAAAATATAATTTATGATCCTGAATCATCAATTTTAGCGTTTTTATTTAATCATGTTCTCAGAAGAAATATGAAGGAGTTAATGAAAAACATTGTTGGGCATAGACCTGACCACTATTACTACACTATAGAACATTCAATCTGGTGAAGAGTAGGGTGGATAAATAAGAATACAAGAGACAAATTGATGATTTACCTTATCCAATGTGAGTAATTTTATGACCCTATCAAATGAAAAACTTTGAATTCATGAGGAAATGTTTGCATATTGTTCCAACCTAGATGTTGTGTGTCAGATTTCTTGACTAAAAAAAGAAAGAATAGTTTGTGAGATGAAATAGAGATTAGAAATTTTTGGATGATTGTCCATATAGATAGCATACATGGGAATCACAATTACAGAAGGATATAATATAATGGTAAACTTTGTAGTAAAGAATGTGGATCATCATTAAAAAAATTGAGGATGTACTAGAGGAACTACAGTAGAGAGAGAGAGAATGTTTTCTGATAAAAGGAAACAATATCTTGATATATTTTATATATTGATCATGGGAACTGTAAAATTGGAATTAGAGGGTTTGGTATTTGTATAGGTTCGCATGGTGTTATTCTGGTCTACTAAGTTTTTAAGATACGTGGGAGTATGCATGGTGTTATTTGGTTAAAAGTGAAATTTTTTTAATGAACAAATCTAATCATGATGTCACAAAAGTGACCATATTACAATCCAGTCGCATGGGAGATTAAATAGTTAATTCTTAAAAAATATTTGGAATAATAATCCTATAGAAGTACGAAATAATATGACATAATTGTATTTACCTCATCTTTATGGTAATTTCTGTATAATAAAAAGAGAAGTTGGAGTGATGGTGATTATAGGGAGTACTAGAGAACATAAGAAGAATAATACTAAAAAATTAATCATACATCTATATAATATTGGCATTAGAGAAGACCGGTAGGCTATACTATAGGCTAATATTATACACCATATAATGAGTCGTAGATAATTATCTTGATGTATCAAAAAATTATTTTAGATTAACCAGCTAGGAAAAAATAATCTATATATAATTAAACACATGTGATTTTGGAATAATGTGTCCTGATGCTGATGAACATTCCACAACAGATATGATGGAATTTTTAAAAATAATGTTTTATTAAATCATACAATATAATTCTTTACAATAATGATAGGATGTGAAATGTTAATAAATCCATAGAATATGATTATTATAGAAATTTCACTATAATCTAAGTAGCATAATACATTTTGAAGAATTATTACAACGACCATTCCATATCACAATAGATTATTCATAGATGATATTATTTAGGAAAACGGGGAAAATCTAATTAACTAGAGAAAAGTTTCCTTGAACTATGGTAAAGGATCTTATAATATTTCTAGTTTTAGATTCAAAGATATGTGAGAACATACTACTAAGATCATCAAACAATCTAAAATGAGATATTGAGTGTATTTTTTAGATCTACTTTTTTACTAATAAAAAAAATAAGTGAAGATGTATATCATCTCTTTATGAGGATAAATTATTTTTATGTGATTCTAAAATACATATAATCATGTTGTAATCAATATATTTCCATAATATTTTAGATATTATATATGATTTTAATAAGATAAAGATTTGTATTATGAATAATGGAACTAAAAAACATCAATTGGATGTATCTAACCATATTTAATTATATGGGACACATGTGAATATAATAGGGTATTATTTGGTTAAAATCAATCCCAACCATTTTGGTTAAGGTAGGAAGTTTAGAGGGCTCAGGAAAACTCCTCGACACAATTTTATGACGAGAGAGGAATAATTCATATCTTTTTTACAAATATATGACGTGGAAACCAATGTATATTTTCCAATGAATAAATATTGTATTTTTTCAAATTAATATTTATCTTTATAACTTTATAAAAAATTTCATTAAGATGTGTATGATGAGTCAATAAGGTTTCCTTATGACTTTTCTATTCCTCTATGTTTTGAAAATCAAAAACACTCTATCTTAAGGAAAGTTATTTTTTTCCAAAGATTTATCTTAATAAGGAAAATTTTCCTTCCTAATAGGAATTTTTTCCTTACCTATGTTTTCATTGTTCATTTTATAGTTTCTAAAAATCTAACTCTTTTTATTCCTAATGGTTAAAATTTGGTTTCATATCTAAAACCTCATAATCCTATAAATCCTTAGTTATAGAGAATTTTGTTTTTAGACTCTTAATTCTCTGAAATTTAGACTCTGAATTATCTCAAAATCAGACTTCGAATTCTCTAAAATTCAGACACCTAATTTTATGAAATTCAGACTCCAAATTCTCTGAAATTCAGATTCTGAATTCTCTGAAATTCTAACTCCAAATTCTTTGAAATTCGGACTCCAAATTCTATGAAATTCAGACTCTGAATTATTTGAAATTCAGACTCCGAATTCCTCTGAATTCCTTAGAATTTAGACTACAAATTCCTAAGAATTCAGACTCCGAATTCATCATAATTCATATTCTGAAATATATATAATTTAAGTTTTAAATTCTTTGTAAAATAGAATCTAAATATAAATGATTTATAGTATCCAAATTATTTTTATTTTAGATACCGAAATTTTATTTTTACTCAGACTCAGAAAAAAATAGATTTGGTTAAGCAACCTTATTTTTCTTACACTTGTTATAGTTATGAAACGATGTCATACATTTTGTTTCTAACTAACTATTGTTTGAGTGACACATATAGAAGTCCCTCTGAAATTCAAGGAAAAATATAATTGTTAGAGGAGAGAGCCGAAAGTTAGAGAAGCTCCTATAAATAGAATCTCATTTGAATGAGCTCGATACACTATTGATCACTCTAGATATTTCTTGTTGCTGAGGTGATTTATAGAGAGAGAGACTATCATGCCTTTTGCGTACTGAACATCTTGTTCATCTTGCTTCGTGCGACATTTATTGTTTCTCTGTACAATCAAGGACTTCTGAGGATATGAAGATAGAGGTTTTAACTACCTTAAAGATTGAGGACTTCCATGGATAGAAAAATAGAGGTTCTAAATACCTTAAAGTTTGAGGTCTTGAGGGGATAACAACACAGATTTTGGTATTCCTATTGAGGACTTACCCTAGTGTGGGTAAGAATGAATTTATTGAAAGTATAAATCAAGGGACCTTTATCCAAGGTTGTTGGATACCCTTCTCTTTGGGTTAAAAGATTTCATACTTCTTACCTATTTTTATTCAAGTTTATTTCTACTATATTTTGATAAAGGAAGAAAGTATAAACTTCTTATACTTTCTTGTTCTTTTTTATACTATGATAAGTAAGATTCTATACCATTTAAGGAAGAATATTTTCCTTGTAAACTTTTCTAAAGGTTCATTTCTAGAACCACATTTCTGAAACCTGCCATGTTTGTATAACTAAAAGAGGTCTTGTGATTTTACCTAGTTTAACCTTGTTAAACATAGTTTTCCTTAAGGTTAAAAATGAAAGTTTTAAAAATTACAATTCACCCCCCCCCTCTTGTAATTGAGCATCTACATTCATATTTCGATCCTAAAATTGGTATCAAATCAGGTGTCTAAAATACTCATATCCACATATAAGTTGTCTTGCTCAGTTTTAATTGTTCTAAATATTTTCCTTGCTTATAATTTTTATCCTTGTTTACAAACTTTTTCTATTAACATGTTATGTAGAAAGATATTTTCTTTTAGATGGCAGAAATGAATGTCAGTTCGATTGACTATCTAAATCCTACTAGACCACCTATATTTGATGGGAATGATTATGAATATTGGAGAGATCATATGAAGACTTTTTTTATTAATACTAAAGTGGAAAAATTCATTATGCTTACTGGAGATTTCAAGATTCCTGATAAGAAAGTCAGAAACTTTACTAATCAAGAAAAGTTAGAATATTAACAAAACTACAAGGTATGCAATACTTTGTTGTGTTCCATGACCAGGAATATATAAAGTCAGATTTGTTCTTGTGAATCTGCTAACAGTATCTAAAAAAGTTTTAGGTTACTCATTTTGGTACATCCAAGTTTATAGAAACTAAAAGAGCTATACTTAGAACAGAATATCACGGATTTATATTTCCTTATGGAGAACCAATGTGAGAGGTACAAAAAAGGTTTATGACTATTGTTAACAGTTTACAATCCATGGGTGAGAAAGTTTTAGATGATGAGGCACTTGTGGAAAATATTATAGATATCATGCCTAATGAGTGAGAATCTAAAAGAACAGTCATTGATGAGAATAGGAAAGTATCTCAAATTAGTCTTGATGGGATTTCTGGAACTCTTCTTCCACATGAAATGACAATGAAAGGAGATTATGAAATGAATAAGAAGAAAAATGGGAATGGGAGTGAAGCCTTTACAACTACTAAAGCCAAGACTCCTGAAAGGATTACAAGATCCAAGTCAAAGAAAGACACAATTTTATCCGAATCTAGTGAAAGTGAACATTCTGAGAATGAGCTAACTAATCTTGATCGAAGGATGAACAATATAGTAGGTAAGGAAGAATTTCAGTATAGATTTAAGAAGAAAGAAATAAAGGACAAGAAAGACTCAGAAGTCACTTGCTATGAATGTAAAAGAGCAGGGCATATAAGGCTGGATTGTCCTATGCTTAAGAAAAAGGATAGAAAGGAAAAGCATTCTGAGAGGAATAGAAAGAAGTACTACAAAGCTAAAGCTAAGAATGTTTTGAAATATGATGACACAGGGAGTGACAGTGGTGGTGACTCTTCTGATGAATCCTTAGACTATGAATCTTCTAATCAGAATAATCTTGGTCTACCAACTAGACTACCTACTGAAAATCTTTGTATAATGGCTAATGTACATAATGCGGAATCTATCACAAATGTATCCTTAAATGAAAATTATATTGTTGATAAATACTATAAGTCTTCAGATGAAAGATACTCTTCTGATGAAGATGATATATTACCTACTTATGAATAAGTATCTAGGTTTACTAAAATTCTTGAGAATTAAAATTCTAAACTCAAGAAAAATATTAATATGTCAAATTCTAGAATTTCTATTTTAACTAAATAAGTATCAGATATTTTTAAAGACCTTGATAAGAAAATTTATGATTTTGTAAGTATTTCCCAAAACCTTGAGGAATATAATTCTGGGAAGGATAACATTCTAAGGATCTTGAAAATGTGATTTGTAAGAAAAATATTTTAGAGACTAAATCTAGTTCTAAAAAAATGTTTTTTAGGATAAAAACTTGGTTATTAAAATAAATTCAGTAATATTTTCCTTGAGGAAGTGTTTGTCAAACTTTACCTATGGTAAGGAAAGCTTTGACAAGATTTTTTACCAAATTCAACCTCTAATGAATAATTCTGGATTTGGTTATACTCATTCTAAACTGTTTTTTAGTAATAATTAGTTTGTTCCTTAAAGTGCTCCATTATGCACTAAATGTCAGTGTGGTGGGCATTGGGAAAAAAATTGTTATTTAAAAAAACTCAGTCTTTAAGTTTTCATAAAGATTATTTTTCTAAGAAGATGTGGATTCGTAAAATATTGCTTTCTAAAATTTCTAGATCCAAGAAAATTTGGATTCTGAAAGTCTAACACTCTTATTCTCAGGAAAATAAATATAGTACCAATAGCAATACATGGTACAATGATAGTAGATGTTCCCAGAACATGATTGGTAACAAAAAATTCTTTGAAAATATTATCAATATGAAAGGAGGAAAAGTAACTTTCGGAGATAATTCACAGGGAAAAATTATTGGTATAGGTAATATTGTTCTTCTTGGAAAAACTTTGATTTCAAATGTTTTATTTGTTAAAGGTCTTAAGCCCAACCTCATTATCATAAGTCAATTATGTGATGAAGGTTAACTTGTGTATTTTAGGAATGATAATTGCAAGGTAATATTTCACATTAAATATTTATTGAAACATATCTCCTTACAGTAAGAAACTCATTTTCATAGGGGGAGTACATTTGCTTCATAATCAAAATTTTCGTAATCAAATTTTTTTAATCAAATTTTTGGTAATCAATATTTTCTATAAATTTATTTTAAATTTTTTGATGTATAAAGTTCTTTAAGAAGAATTTTCCTCCTTACCAATAATTTATCTAACAATCCGGAAGGTATTTTTTCTTTCTTAAATTTTTGTAATCATCTTTTTATTGATGGTATTTTCATTTTGTTTAAAAAAAATTAGATTCAATTTTCCTTAAATCTGAACATTTTATCTTAAAAACCTCAAAATATTAGAACCTACCAAATTATTTCTTAGGCTATCATCTCAACCTTCAAATCTGATCAAGAGTTGTTTCAATCGTTGGATCAATCAAGGAAGGTGAAATGTCACCACAAACACCTATATAAGGACCCCCTGATGTTTGAACCACATTGATCTTCAAAGCTCTGGCATGCTAAAACTTTGTTTCTCTACTTAATCCCATTCTGAATCTTCAGGTTTTTCTTAATTCTGAATGTCTATGAAAGCTTCCCCTCAGAAATAAATGTTGTCTGTAAAGGAAATATCAGAATAGAAAATATACAGAGAGAGTTTATTTGATTTGAAATTCTTTGCTAAGTATGATTCTATCATTTCAAAGAATATCAAGATGAATGGATGGTAGAGCCCATGTGTTTCAAAATTGAAGGCTCAAGATCCGGTTTATCTGGAGTTGTTGGTTGAATTCTATGTGATAGTAAGTTTCTTCAACAAAGAAGGGAGAGAAAAGTTTTCTTTCAAGTTTTATGTAAAGACTGAATCCCTTTCCTACACCAAGGTTGTAAGTCTTATTGGAATTCCATATGAAGGTAAAGATGAATTTTACACCGACAAATTATCAGATGTATCTGGTTTGTTTGAGAAGGAAGAGGCTTTACAGTGCCTTGGCTTGAAAGAAGTGAAGACTTTAAATATTTTTCATCTATCTACAAACTTCTGGATTCTTAAATTATTGGTTCGAGGTTTTATCATTTTGAGAAAAGGGGATAAGGATTACCTGATGAAAAGTGACATCTATATTCTGTATTTCTTGGTCAAACTCAGGATAATAAACATGGTTAAGTATATCTTGGTCACAATTGAGAATATCAAGAATGGAAATTTGAAGTCTCAAATCATCATTTATTTAGAAATTATCTCCAAGATTATTGTTCTTTGTCTTTAGTCTTTCAAAATTCCTTGTAGTTCTAAGATAAGGAATTTCAAAGTGATGTTGTTGAGTGATGATACTCTCAAAAGGATGGAGGTTGGATTCAATAGTAAATCTGAAGATTTCTATGATCTGTCTAAATCAGAAATCGATGCTCTTTCAATGAAATCGGAAGCGTTTGAAACTTATAAGAAGGGTGGAAGGAAGATGAAGGTAAAGGAACCCAAAGAAAAAGAAAAAATACCTACTTCTATGGAAACTCAATCAGCACCCCCAAAACCAAAGAAGCAAAAGACCTACCCAGATGAAGTTATGGCTAAGTGGAGAGAAGACAAAAAGAATAGGAAGGAAGGGGAGCCTATATTTGGTTTGGACCCTGCTGAGGTAAAAACCTTGAAGTTAAAGGTTGATGAAGATCTTGAGAAGCAATAGAAGGAAATGAAGTAGATGAATAAAATGTATGCATCCAAGATAGTTCAATCCCTTATTAAGGCTATTGAAAAAGCCTCTGAAAAAATCTCGGTACTGGAATCGATTTTGAAAGAATCACACCCTGTGACTCTAGGAAAGAAGGTAGTGATTCCGGAACTAGAATGAGAATAATAAATTATACAATAGAAATAAGTATAAGAAGAAGAAGAAGAATAAAGTGTTGATACTGAATTCATGATAAGACAAGTAGAGGAATATCATGAGAAGGAGTCCTTCTGAGAAATTGTCAATACAAACTTCTGAAGCAGAATCCTAAAAACTTGCTACACCAGGAAAAGAAGAAAAGGGTCAAGAAGAGGTGAATAAAATATCTGAAGAAGAAAGTAGCAACCAAGACTTCATTTATTTAGAGGATATTATGGCAGGTACTGAGAAAGAAAACCCTGAGAAATATAAACTTTTTCAGCTATATGATAGTGAGCATGAATCACCCAAAGAAGAAGAGAATATTCTAAGAGTTGATAAGGGAAAGAAGGTTTTGGTTGATAAACCTAATAAATCTATGGTGAAAAAGTAAGGTTTTGGTGGTTCGTCTAAGAGGAAAGCTGGAGTGTTAGAAAAAGAATCCTCACAAAACAAACACTATGATTCAGAATCATCCTCCCTTGGACATGATTTTGTGGTACAATATTTAAAGAAGTAGGTTGATACCATTCTCTTATTTATGAGTATAGACTCTAGGTTCAAGATTCTTCATCACTCATTTAATCAGAAAATAGATTCAGTCACCATGCTTATGGATAAGTTTGTAAATCTTGAGACATATTTCAATACTTTCTTCATTGAATATGATGCTCATAAAAGATCATGAAAGAATATTACAAATTGTTCAAGGAAGACAATTGAAGACCTGGGAGCCTTTGATGAATTTCAAGAAACTATGAAGGATGCCTTTGACACTGAAGAATGTATGTTTAATGATCTTAATAAGAGTTTTGAGGAAAATATGACTCCCGAATAGACAACCCAGAAGCAAGAAGTCAAGGACCTGAATGGGAAGCTTAATTAAGTTGCTATGAATTATAAGAGAGAAAGGGATCTAAAAATTTAGTTTGAAGAAAATATTTTTAAGCAACAAGAAGTTTTTAAGGCTCGGGAATATATTCTTAAGGCTCAGGAAGAAAAGATAAATGCCCTAGAGAAGAAAAATTAAAATCAGGATTCACTGCTCAAGCATGTAGAAGAAGATCACAGGGAGATAAACAAGCTGAAAACCATTGTTAAGAAGTTAATTCCGAAGGAGAAAGAATGATAATTCTACACCATTTTGATCTTTTGTTGTATTTTCTTCTTTGTACAAATTCATTAAATCATAATTGAATTTTGGTTTTTCTTCATATATTTGGTTTTTTAGAACTAATTTTTCAGGTACCATATTTTTTTCAATTATCTTTATTCCTTTTTGAAAATCACAAAGGGGGGGAAAGGAATAATAAAAAGAGTTTTATGTAAAGAAGAGATTTCCCTAAGTATGGGGGAGTTCATCTAAGGATAAGTTCTTATCAAAGAAGATTTTTGTATGCAAGAAAATGTAAAATATCATTCATAAAATCAAGAATACGATCCTTAGGATTTCAAAACCTAAATGGGAGTTAGTCGTATTCACTATAATCATATGTAAGGAGAGATATGTTTTCTATTATGTTCATAATGAAAAACTCTAATCCCTTATATTCTTTTTCATATGGATGTTTTTCCTTTCCAAAAAGGGGGAGATTGTTGAGTCAATAAGGTTTCCTTACGAATTTTTCATTCCTCTGTTTTTTGAAAATCACAAACACTCTATCTTAAGGAAAATTATTTTTTCCCTAAGAATTATCATAATATGGAAAATTTTCCTTCCTCAAGGAAATTGTATCCTTACCTATGTTTTCATTGTTTGTTTTATAGTTTCTCTAAATATAACTCTTTTTATTCCTAAAGGTTACAATTTAGTTTTATATCTAAAACCTTGGAATCATATAAATCCTTGGTTATAGAGTATTATGTTTTCAGACTCTGAATTCTATGAAATTTAGACTCCAAATTCTCTGAAATTCAGACTCTGAGTTCTCTGAAAATCAAACTATAAATTCTCTAAAATTCAGAATCCAAATTCTCTGAAATTCAGACCACAAATTCTCCAAAATACAGACTCTAAATTCTCTAAAATTCAGACTCCAAATTCTCAAAAATTCAGACTCCGAATTCTCTAAAATTCAGACTCCGAATTCTCTAAAATTCTGACTCTGAATTCCTCAGAATTATGACTCTGAATTCCTCATAATTCTGACTCTGAATTCTTTAGAATTCAAGATCTGAATTCCTTAGAATTCCAACTCCTAGTTCCTAAGAATTCAGACTCTGAATTCCTAAGAATTCAGAATCTGAATTCATTATAATTCAGATTCCCAAATCTATAGAATTCAGGTTCAGAATTATTTGGAAAACAGAATCTGAATATTTATGATTTATAGTCTCCAAAATATTTTTTGGTTAGACTCCAAACTGTTACTTTTCCTTAGACTCTGAAAAAAAAATATTTGGTTAAGCAACTTTATTTTTATTACACCTTTTATAGTTATGAAATGATGTCGTACATTCTGTTTCTAACTAATAGTTGTTTGAGTGACACATGTACAGGTCCCTCTGAAATTCAATGAAAATATCACTGTTGGAGGAGGGGGCCAACTGTAAAAGAAGTTCCTATAAATAGGAGATCATTTGAACGAGCTCGATACACAATTGATCACTCTAGAGATTTCATGCTGCTGAAGTGATTTTTAGAGAGAGAGATTGTCATGCCTTGTGTGTACTGAATATCTTGTTCAGTTTGCTTAGTTTGAATCTGATTATTGCTATGTACAATCTAGGACTTCCAGGGATAGGAAGACAGAGGTTCAAACTACCTTAAAGTTTGAAGACTTCTATGGATATAAAGATAGAGGTTCCGACTACTTTAAAGTTCAATGGAATGCAAGGATATCAAGATAGATTCTAATATTCTTATCAAGGTCTTACCCTGGTGGTTTTAAGATAAAATTTCGTGAAAGTATAAATCAAGGTACATTTATATAAGGTTGTTCGATACCCTTCTCTTTGGGTTAAAAGATTTCATAATTATTACTTGTTTTGTTTCAAGTTTATTTCCATTGTATTTTGATAAAGGAAGAAAGTATAACCTTATTATACTTTATTGTTATTTTTTATACTCTGATAAGTAATATTCTATGTTCTTCAAGATATAATCTTTTCCTTGTAAACTCTTTTTAAGGTTCATTTCAGGAACCAAATTTCTGGAACCTAGCAAGTTTGTAGAACAAAAAGAGGTCTTGGGAATTTACCTTGTTTAACCTTGTTAAACATATTTTTACTTAAGGTTAAAAATGAAAGTTTTTAAACTTACATCTCACCCCTCCTCTTTTAATTGATCATCTAGATTCATATTTTAATCCTATAGTGGAATATGATTAATCATTTAAAAAATAAATTATGTTTTATTCAGAATAAATTTTATTCCATGTGTTGTATGGATCTATTTAAAAATAAAATTTAAAAATTTAACTTTTTTAATTTCATAAAATTAAATTAATTTTTTTATTCATCTTATTGAAAATTTTATTAGGGTTATTTTTTGTTATTTTTCATAAAGTGGTTAATTTTTAGGTGAACGCTGGATAATTTCATGTACCCAAATACCATAAATTTTTCCATTGAAGTATCCATAGGGTAAATTTCAATTTTAGATTAGTTTTAATGTTGAATTAATCTCCTTTCATTTTCTATATACTGGTAAAATTTAATTATATTCAATTATATAAATTATTTTTATGAAAATTCATTTTTAATCAAAAAAGGGATATTTTTCTAAAAATAGTTTTCATCATGGTACGTGTACTTATATTAAAATTACATTTTACCCCAAAATAAATTAAATAAATTTTAAATTTATTTTATAGTTATAGTACTAATAATAAAATTATGTAATAAGATAAAGTTCTATTTTATCAATAAAATCATGTTTCTATGGTAAACAAATTTCAATACGGTAAGTATTAAATCGAGTAAAAATGGATATAACTATATTATTTTGTCATGAATAACAAAAAATATTATCTATAAGTTTATTATATGGTTTAATTTTAACCTCCCTCATTTTATATTTGTATTAATTTTTCCCTATTTCAACTTTAATATCATAAAAAAATAATATTCTTTTAATGTTTAAAGTATTTACAAGGGGGTCACTCCTCTAACATATAAATGGATCCAATCATACACCACTTCTCTACTCACTTATAGCCCCATATAAAAAAATATTCCTTTCAAAATCACATCCAAACACACTTATTGAAGGCTTATAGTTTCTTATATCACAAAAATACAAACATGTCTAAGAATAAAGAGAGATCAAATAGAGGATACAAAAGGAAGAGGTAATCATCCTAAACAAGATCATTTAATCTTCCTACTTTTTACACCTCCTCCAAATATATTATAAAAATAATAATATAATGTTATCATTATCATTATTATATTGAAATATAATTATGTTGATGGAATCAATAATATCTACTTCACATCAATCTGATGGAAAAAGAAAACGTTTCTCGTGTGTATGTACAAATTACCACCTCAATAGATGATGTATTTAATTTTTGTTCACTTCCTCGGAAGGTGGGATATATGTAAATAAATAATGGAATAATATTATTTTAATAAAAATACAATTATTCATTAATGATAAATTAAGAATCTTTTTTTAATATAAATAAGAAATGCTCAATGTAAATATAACCTCTTAAACTGGAAAAACTAAGGTACTCTATAAGTACTAAATTCTTTCCATTCTCTTTAATTTAACTTATCCATCAACCTCATCATGAATATAATTTATAATTTTAATAAAAATCTTATTAAATGATTTATATTTCAAAAAAATGATATTATTGCATTAAAATAATATATTATTACTCATTCTGTTGTTATAATGTTGTAATGTTTGGGTTGGTTTTACCACATATATAAAAATGTATTAATATGTCATGAATGATTAAGAAAACCTAAATACATGTGTTATTATGTTATAATGAAAACTTTAATATTTTTCCATGATATTATAATTTCAAAATATCAAATTATAATAGTAGAAATAAAGAAAACAAACATTTTTTACTTCAAATCTCCAAAACAAGTATATTAAGAAAGATTCAAGGAAAATTAACCATATCATAACCTATTGAACACATTTGTTTACAGAGTGATATAAACTATATACCATTATAATTTATAAATTCTAAAAAAAATTGGAAATTAATTCTTATTAATATTAATATAGGTAATCTATTTTTAATGTTATGAACCAAAAAAACCAAAAATGACCACTTATAACAGATTAGTAAACAAGTAAAACCCAATAAAAATGAATTTAATGAAATAATTATAAATGAATAAAAATTTGAAATCTTAAATATTATATAAATAGTTGATTTAAATTTCTAATTTAGGATTTTTGATGTTGTACGAAGCAATTCGAGACTCATGGTAAGGAATTTTTCTTTAAAAACTTATTTTAAATGTGTTATATTTTTGAAATAAAATATTTTTATTTCATGTCCATATTCATCATGTTTGTTCAAAATTTGTTTTACTAAATACTTCATTTATAATTTAAGTTATTTTTTTTCTACCTTTTCCTTTATTTATAATGGTCTAAAAAATAATCTTATAAATGATTTATATATTGGTTAATTTTGAAATTATTTTAAAAAGGTTGAAAATAATTATTCTTTAACACATAAAAACTAATCACCTTTTATCATAGCTATGTTGTTTCATTGTTATTGAGCTTCCTTTTCAATTCTTCTTGGTTTTTAAAATAATATCCAATTCCTTTTGTTCTACTATTTTCTTCATATTTAAAAACTTATCAAGTAATAATATATTTGTTCATGTATTTATTGGTCAATTATAATTTGTTATGATTATGGGTTAAAATGAAAGAATTCATGAGTTTTGGATGAATATGAAAGCCCCTATTTGTAATATTCATATAGTGGTTCTTGAAAAATGTTAATTGTAATGAATGGTTTTGGGATATTTCTCACTAATTCATTGGTTAATGATTTAATCTTCAGAGGTAAAATGTTCATAGTAACTTAATAGGTTATTCCCATTAAAACCATGATATGATAGGGTGATTTTACATCAGTGATGATTATGGTGCCTGAATATGTCTTCATGGATTTCCTATTCTTGATATTAGATTCAATAGATTTAATTAATTAATGATTTATTTCATATGTGATTATGAGATCAATGTTTATTATGTGAAAATTAAAAATCATTCATGGGTCATCAGAATTTTAAATGGGCTAATGTGTTACACTTTTTTATAGCCCTTATTAACCATTATCTTTTCTTCACACATTTTTAAGTGATTTTATTGAATATATTTATATTTATGAGCTATAAAAAGGTCAACCGTCTATTTTTGGATACTTCTATATAATGGAATAATTACCTAAATGATACATGTGTTTTAATTTTTGAACTTGTTTAATAGATAAATAAATGTACATTATGAGAAAGTGTCCATATTATAATGTAATTGTTTTCCTAATTATTTAAAATTAAAAACCTAAAATGTTATGGGAATTGTTGGAAATGAACTATTTTATACAAATTATGTAATTAAGATTTAGTTTTAATGTTGTGTTATATATGTTAGTAAATTTAGTCATGAATCTCATTTCAAATATATATGAAGATAATATGACTACAATACTGTTTCAAAGATCTCATCTGATCCATTGAAGAATAAAATTATAGAATAGAATGGAATTATTTGGAAAAATATGGTTTTTTTAGTTGATGAAGAAAGTGGTAGAGAAGAATAATTATATTACATAATTTTTATTTAATTTCATTTTATACCCATTACGACTATAAATATTTTTTATACAAATAATTATTCCTCAAATTAAGTGGAAACAATCATTTATTTGGAGGAAGATAATGGTAATGACACAATTTTATATAATTACTTGATTAATTAAAATTTAGATAGGTGGAATATAATTGAATTAGAGATTAATAGAGAATCTATTCTCATATTTGGAAGAAATGCACATTAATTATTTAAGCTAATGTGAAAGATATGTTCATTTATATCAACAATTAGAGTCCCACACATTTATGAATTGATTTTACATTTAATAAAATAGTGTTTGATGTATAATAATAGGGAGTGTCCTTTATATCAATAATGATTCATTATTACACATTACAAGGGATATGTGTCTTGGAATTGACTAATAGTGACTTAAAATCCTTTATCCAGAAAATAGTGTACAATAGTGCATTCATGTACAATAATATATTTCCATGTGTATTTTCCATACATTATCCCTTAATGGTGAACAATTTACAATAATTTAGTCATTGTGTTTTTGATTCTTACATATTCAGTTTATATGTTCCTTAAAAGTCAGTTAGAGATTGTATGATTGAAAATGCTCCATTGAATAAGAGAATAAGTACTATACATGTAATGGGTATCAATTAAAAAGTTATTATTTATTGTTCATCCTTATTCAATCCCCCTCTTAGGGTTTATACATTCAGTCTTTTCCCAAACAAGTGGTCTCATAAGTGTTATTCTAATTTTATTTTCAATCTCTAAATCAATTTTTTATATTTTTTGTTCAAATTTATTCAATGATTAGGTCTCTAAATTTTATTAGAAATAATTTTTATAGATAAAAAATGACATGTGTATTCAAAATAGTGGTGATGAGATTTTGCAATAATTTATTCATGATGATAATTTGGGAAAGGAACGTGAAATAGTTCAACATACTGGGAAAAAAAAGTGTTGGATCAAAGTATCAAAAATTTGGTTCTAAAATTATACATTCATTATGCCAGTGAATTCAATATTTGTGTTATAGAGGATAAAACTTTTGGAAATTCAGTAAAGGAAAATAAATTTTCTTAGTCATCACTAAGAGAATATTTTAAATAATATATTAATTATATTTTATCAGAACAATTAGTAGAAAAATACCTTATTTAAACATGTAAATAAGATTAATTTAAAGAAGCATTACAATAAGAAGAATACACCCTAAAAATTATGTTATAATGTGATCATTTTTAAATCAATTTTCAACATCATTTTAGAAGATTCTTGTAATTATGGAAATTTATATTCCTCTACTATAAATGTCACAAGTGGATATTAAAATAAAAAGTGATAATGACATCAATTAATCAATATAATGTATGTTTCAACATCAACCAAGATGAGATTCAATGCATTTATGAGATAGTGTATCAACTATATATTTTCAATTAGGGGACTATGTATGAATATAATATATTCCCCATGGAGAGAATAAGGTCATAGAAAGTAGTAGTGTCCCTAAATGAACATACCATGGGAATGGATGAAACTTTATCAGCCAAAATGATATACTCATAGAACATTCATTTTATTTTGGAAAATAAATGTCCTTGAAAAAATAGTTAATGAAAGAATCATCCCTCTCAAAACAAAACATAAATATAGGATGAAATTGAGAAAGGTATTTGGCTCACAGATAGAGAATATGGATACCCAACTAAAGTAGGAGGATGAGTAGACCAAGGAGATTGAATCAATGTTAAAATCTTTAAAAGATATTGATATATAATAAACTCTAATGATAACCTCCACAAGAAGATCATGAAAATTTTAGATATTGAATTAATAAATAAATCTAAGAGATTAGACTTAAAAAGTAATGAAGCAACAATGTCCCACATTTTTTGGAGAATGGGACACACCATAGATCTATGCCTATATTCTCAAGAGAAAAATGGTGGATTTAAATATTCATCCATAATATCTCAATCTATTCATCCCTATATAATGTATATATTAATCAGGTGATGCTTTATTTGTGTTAACCATGGTCAAATAGAATGAAATTATATCATGAAATTATATAAAACAGTTATAATGAAATCATCCATCCCCATGAAAAACATAATTATAGATTAAACTAAAATGAAATATATTCTTTAAAGAAATTAAATTTTCCACATTGGTGGAAAATAATGATGGAGATCAATTAACGGTGAACTGAATACAACAATTCCTTACACAAAATATCCCATGTTGAATGAATTAAATCAAATAAAGAGGAAAAAAGAATGAAGAAACCCCATCATTGAGAGTGGAGGATGAGTATGTGATGAAAAATACACTAAAGGATAGAAATTTTATACACGGATCAAATGGATATTAATGATTATAAATATGAATTATGATTCAATGATTTCATAAATTCAATGAAAATACAAGACATGAATACCAATAGAAAAGACCTTCTATATTTGAGGAAGTATTATGAAGAATATAGTGATGATGCATTGACAGAATAAACATGTACTATTATAATAAACAAAGGTGAATCCCAAGATAATTAATATGATTTAAACCAAAGAAAATATTTAGAATTTATTTTTAATAAGTGGAATTATAATTTCAACTAATGAAAAATCATGGATGTGATTTGGAAGAAATTATTTTGTTCAAAATGACCAACCAAATTCAATACATAAGGATGTTTAATATGTAAACCTGTACCTTTAGATGTTAATTTCATTATCTATTAGTTTAAGTGATATATATTTAATGGGATGATATGATTCATTTTTTGTGAATGTGATGAAAGTAGATAAGTACAAAAAGTATAGCCAGATTTATTATAGTTTTGAATTCGTTTTTAGCATAAAAAATAAAATTTTATTAAGAATTATATGAATCATTTCACATTTTTCATAAAACAAATTATATATGAAAGGAGAATATAAAAGTTCATGTTATCTTGATGATGTTAAAATGGAATAGATATTTATATTAAGTTAATGTGGTTTCAAATCCTTATATAAAATATCTAATTATGTCATGATAATTTCTAGTGATGGAAAAGTTTTATGAATAACTAAATGGAAGAAGACATATCAAATGAAGAAATTATAATAGTTATGAATTTTATTTGAAAATTTCTATATATTGATAATGGTGAATAAATATATTATTATTTTCAAGATAAAGAAGTTGAGAAAAATTAATGTTCTAAGAACAAAAAGTGGTATCCCAAGGAATATTTTTATCCCAACATTTTGTTTCCAAATTTCTATAAATTAATTGGGAGGTGGAGATGACAATTAAATGACTTATTAACCTTATATAGTAAAACATAATTCCTATAAAGAAACTAAGATATTGGATATCAATTTCTATCATAGATTTTTCTAAAAATTCATATTAATTGATTCATTATATAGTGTAAATCACACACTTGTACTTTATTATTTATTAACTATTATTTTGTGTATGTATGATTTTTATTATAGGATATGTTAATGAATAAAAAATATAAACTATTATTTGGTTATGGGAGTTATTTTTTGACATTGTTGTCTTTGAATCTAGTAGACTTAGATGATTTATCAATTACTCATTTCTATGTATGAAATTGGAACAGTAAAACCATTTTAAAAAATAATATGAAGGGTGTAAGTTGATCAAAACGTGAAAGGTGATAAATATATAATTATTATGTTTAATAATTTTTATCAAGTAATATTTTAAAAATGTAGTGTTCCTACAGTATTAAATAGAGTTAAACTTTATCCAACACATTTTCAAGAGTTTCTAAAGGTTTTGGGGTGGTAAACGTAACCAAAAGTCAAAGATCATGTACCCAATTTAAAGTGGATGAAGGGTCAAATTTATTTTAAATGAAACTATCAAGTAATTAACATAGATAAGAGTTGTGAATGTCAGTAAATGGTATTCATGTTTTTAAGGAGTTTTATTCATTATGTAGAATATTATTTCTCTAACTCAAAAAATTGATATTTCATTAGAGTATATGAAATAGGGAGATCATAGCCACTCTAAATATTGTGTTTCCTACTAATCCAAATATGGGAGAATATTTTAAAAGGAAACAGATTTAATTTTCATGGAAAATATGTCTTAATGAGATAGTTTATTCATTATGAAATTCGGTGAAAATTTACTAGAAAAGTCAAATAAAAGTATCAAATAGCAAGAACCATTTCATTTTATTGAAAAAGTGATTGTGGTAAATAATCAAAGTCAATCCATTCATTTCATTAACGAATTTGAAGTGTCATTGTGGAATGATAAATATGGTAGCATTTCTAATAAAATCCATGGTCATGGAATTTTGAAACAATGAGGTTTACTATTTGACTTGTTGATAATATGTATTTGAGTAGTTGAAATAGAAAACATGATTGATTGCATGAGCTGACATAGATCTTGGTTTGTGTTTAAAATAGTTACAGAACAAGGGAACTCTATTTGGTGAAGGCTACATAATATTGGTAAACTTGTAATTGATGGTTTTGGATCATCATAAACATTCATGTGTGGACATATTAGAACTATTATTGTGGCTATGTGGAGGATTATTTGTGACGAAAAGAAAACACTAACATGATATTTTTTTTATCAAGATTATTGAAAGAATCTAATGGGATAGAGTTTTTTTATAATTTTATGAAATTCACACTATCTTATTCTAATATAATAAGGTACTAAAATAACTAGGAGTATGTCAGGTGGTATTTTATGTTTAATGGTATTATTTTTGTAAATAAATATAATAACGTCACAAAAAAAGTTACCACACCACAATCTAGTCTCATGTGAGAATAAATAGAGGATATATAAGATTTACTAAAGAAGAATCATTTTGGATAAGAAATAGAATCCATGCCAAATTAATTTTTACCAAACTGTAATGGTAAATTTAAATGAATAATATGAACTTAAAGGCTGAATGGAAATTCTATAATATATTGGATCACTCCACAAGATTACATTCATAAGAATTGTTTTGAAAGTTCATGAGATTGATTTTGTAGATGTCGGGTAGGACATAACATAATCTAATATTCCATGTTGTAGAGGTAGTCACATAAAAATAATATTAATGATTTTGAATAATGTATAGTATTAACCAGAGAGGGACAAAGGCGATATGTGGGATGAAACCTAGATGATTTAAAATTACTATGTGATAATTTTGGGGACCATTCCAAAATAAAAGCTATAAATAATTAAAAATAGTAATGTAAAACATGAAAGATTAAGCCACACTATAGTGAGAATCTCGAAATATTTGATATGGACCTATAATTTAATTATAGTAGAAATAAATCATATAATTAGTGTATCACACTATTTTTAGTTATGTTTTGAAATAGTCCATACCACGCATTGTAGTGGCACTACGGTGGATGTGGTTTTCATAGTAATGTATAAAAATGGTTATCTGAGGTAGCAAGTATTTTCTAAAACTAAAATAGGCTCACTCAATAACTAGTTTGAGAATTAATTAAGATTGGACGAGATAACATTATTATCCTTAGGTCTATTAACATGATATATTAATCATAGTTTTTTTAAATATGGTGATTTACTAGAAACCTTGTTGTATAAAATTTTTTCACACATCAATAATGTTAAAGTCAAGATATGTTGTACACCAATACTTGAAATCATGCCTTAACGTTTATATTTATAGAATATATTAAATATTATATAAAATTTTTAAAAAATAAATATTATGATCAAGTTTTATTGAATTAAAAATAACTAGTTGAAAATATTTAATCACATTTTATTATTTGGGACAAATTTTGTGATTATAAAGGATTAAAGGAATAATAATTAAAAAAATCAATTGATGAAAGGTTAAAAATCATAGGGTGAATATAAAAACATACTATAGTAGTTCTAGAAAGAAAAAGTAATATTAAATATCTATTTAATATAGAGATAAGAAGATCTAAAAAGATACATCAAATTTGAATGAGATAGAAAAAGAGGATAACCATAATGGAGTTGCAACAATAAAGTCTAGTACATTGTTGAATGAAAGGATAAATGATTAGTGAAATATTTACTAGCATCTGACTATTTGATTATAAGAAGACACTATTAAACAACAATAGTTCCATTACTGAATTATTCCTCAACATAAATTATAGTTTCTACTAATTTGACTGTTTCAGATACAAATAATTAATTCTAACACTAAGAGGATACTCTAATCAGGTTTTGGTGGAAGTGTAAAAAGACTCAACTACCTATAATGAAAAAATATCATTTACTTTGAAGAAGTGGAAGCATGGTAAAGTATATTTAAATGGATAATATACTTTTAATTGATGATACCTAGATCATGAGTTTCTTATACTAGTATAGAAGAGACTTTCATGACTATAAACTACTGATTAGACCCTTAGGCCAAAAAACTATATTTTCCTTCACTTCAGTAGTTAATGTCGGAGGATATGAAGTATTGGACATTGTATTGAAAATTAATTTTTTCCAATACCTCATGTGGGTAGTGAACCTATACACTAAGTGACCATGAAATAAATGATTTTATTCACCAAATAGAGAATGATAGTGGATCCTCCTACACTTTCACACTGATATGTGTTTTTTCTGTGGACAATATTTTAGTGGTAAGATAAATCAAGCCTATGTGTTCATATCCTTTACATTATTAAATATGTGTTTGATATTCATGTAACAGTAATTTCACAATCAAATAGAATTTGATCAAGAAACAATTTGTACACACCGATTTAGCAAAATATCAAGGTGTTTATATTTTGTTTGGTCCAAACACATATAATGTGCTTTCTCGTATCAATTTTTTATATTTTCTTATAGTGAGGTAGGATACGCATAATATATATGGTATACTTTTATGGTTGGGAGAGTAAAATTGAGTCAATCCTCATATATGTAAGATGATTAGGTTAATTAAGGGATTGGATTCCTTATGGTTAATATTAAATTAATATCTTTCAACTAAAGCCATACTTTCATCTTCACTTGTGATCTTATAAACATTAATTTTTAAATATGATTTTAATAAACTAATTAATGTATCCTTAATATCCTTTCCATAGTTTCTTATGATAATAAGGAATGGAATCAAAGTAATTATCTCTTATTTATGGTGAATAAGAAAAGAAAGGGATGTGCTAAGGATCAAATGACTAATTAAAAATCAATAACAATTGTGCAATGATCATCCAAGAAGTAGAAGATACTAAAGGGGGTAAATGAGGATATGTATGTATTCTTCACATGTGTTACGAAGGAAAACTAGAAAAATAATTACATTACTAGAAGAATGTGTCAAGTGAAGTCCTCAACGTGAAGAATATTTTTCTTTTTTATGTATTCTATGTATTTATAAAATTTAGATAATCTATATACCATGTTCCTTAGACCAATGTATTCAATTATAAGAACCATATAGACACATGACATTAACAAATAGTTATGTGGATCTCCAATTAGCTAATGTGGATGTATTTGAGGTATCGGTAATTGAAAATTTTCACCACACATTTCCAAAGAGATTGGTTCATATACTATAAATATTTTATTATCTATATCATGTTAAACAAAACCTTATATATTTTTTCATGTTTTGATAAAATGGTTTTTATTTCATTTATTGGAACAATATTGTTTAATTTTATAATAATAACACATGCTATGGTATGAAATATATGGATAATCGTTTGTATTTACATATACATGAAAATATAGTATTATTTATCAATGGAAAATACATGTAATAAGAATAATATCTAACTTGTATATGGAACATCGTGCTTTGTCATCTAAAGATAATGTGATTGAATAAATTATATCTCATAGGGTAAATAATATGTTTCAAATTAATTATCTTAGATGTATTCCATGAATTATTAAATGGAAAAATGTTCAAAACAAATTTTAGAGTAATGTAAAAGGGATTACAAGGATTTTGGTATTGATTCATATTGATGTATCTTCACAATTTTAGGTATTGGTTTGGGGAGGATACTCTTAACTCGTTACTTTTACTGATGACCTTAGTAGATATGGTTATGACTGCATAATTAGGTATAATTTATAATTATTTCATATATTTAAATTATATAAATATTATGTTGTGAATATCATTAGAGATATGATAATGAATCTTCTCTCATTCTAGGGAAGATATTATCTTAAAAAATATTCATCGAACATTTTAAAAATCATAAGGTATTTTTCTGACTCACTCCTTATAATACACCTTAGTGGAATAGTGTTTTTTATAACAGAAATCATACCTTTAATGACATGGTGATATCATTGACACACACAATCCATATTTTTGAATTTTCTAATAACACTTTTAAGGGGTGAGTGTGAACCCTAACATAAGACCACCAGATTCATCACAGTCCAGGAAATAAAACATCACAGTCTATGAAATAAAACATCACATCCCACAACTGCTGCAATTAAGAACCGTGCCTGAAGATTTTCAAAATTAAAATTCAAATTCAAAGAAGCTGTCAAAATGGATTACGAACCACGTGTCGCTGTGTTGCCTAATAAACCAACCCTCGAACACCTAACTGCCATCATCACGTCACCAGCATCAGTTGTCAATGCCATCCACCATCAACATCTCGCCAGAGCCAAACACAACCACGCCATCGATGTTCGATTTGTCCTCACTATCCACCTCTCGACACCACCCATTCAGACTCACATCCCAAAGGCCCTTGAATACCACCGTGCAGCTCCACCTCGGAGATAATGATGGAATCTTGATCTAGAGTAGAGAACATAGAGGGCATATGAAGATAAGCGATCTGGAACCACCGAAGACCGTAGAAGACCATCGACCCACTGAAAAAAATCATCACTTTTCCATCATCGTCCATTCATCACCGCAATAAAAAAATCATTGAAACCATAAACACCAACCATCGGAACATTCCAAATGCATACCATCGTCGTTGTTGAGGATGAAAGGCCAAATGCCTCCAAAACCAGACCATCGAAAACCACATCACTATTGTTTGGGAACAGCAGAGAAAAATCCAAGGGCTATGAATCGAACAGATCCTAAGAAAACGGAAAATGCCAAACCAACACCCAAGTATCCGAAGATCTATACCAGCACTCCACTGTCACCATACCAAACAGTCTAGGTCACCATCGTATTAGACCAAGATGGGGTCTTAGTGTGACGGTAAAAGTCGAACAGGAAGAGAAGGAGGAAGCAAAAAACTCGAGCCGCACGATGGAAGATACAAAGACCAAACCGGGGCGAGGGAAACATGAGAGAGCCGGAGGTAAGGAAATGAAGGAACGATCTTCAAATCACCATAGAAAGGCAAAAGAAGGGGGAAACACATGGGAAAAACCCTAATAAAAATGAGGAAGACTCCCCCAGGAGAGAAACCACAGGGAAGAAAAGCCACAAAACCAATTATGAAAAAAAGAAAAATGAAATGATGAACCTATAGGAGATAAATAGGATCAATGTCAAGGAACGCTATAAGGATCCGCCACCACGAAGAAACCAAGGTATAAACCCAAGCGAAGGGAGAAACTCCTCTATTATCCTCTTGGGAATATGCTACCCAAATAATGACTTGTACACTGAACTGAGTAATATTTAATTTCATAGTTGTGAAACTATGAAATTTAGAGTTTCGAAACAAACCTTCACTATTAAATAAATGTTTATGGGGATGAAAAATGTTTTTCAATACCATTATAATGGAAAAACCCACGTCCTGAGGTGAAAAGTGCTCATTTTTTGATATTCAAAGGAATTCAAAGGATATTACATATATGAAGCTTTATATTTAAAGGTAATTATAGAAATATATTCTATATTTTTATGGAGATGATATGATTTAAATTTTTATAGTGGGACTATGATTGATTGAAATGATGTTGAAGCTTCGAATACAGAAGCATTGGCACAATTACATGCACCTTAAGAAATGGTGGATGTGAATGAATATTCATAGAAATAAGCACTATGTAGGTCACTAATGGATGTCACAGAATGACAGTAATATAGTTCACCTATCATTGATTCAAGTCTATAATGACCCAACCTTTTCTTACATTACTATTACATAATTTCAAATATAAACAACATAATAGTATTACACATAGAGGATCCAAAGGTTTAGTGTCTTGGGAAAACCAGGACCACACATAACAAATACAACATCAAGGATAAACATTTATTTAATTTCTACTTCTATAGCTTCTTATTGGCACTTGTCCTCTCCTTAGTACATGTAGCCACCTAAGGATATACATCAAAAGGGGTGACCTAGAATCCCAGTAAGGGGATATATAAGAACAATATATCATGGGGTGATCATAATCATAACATAGGCAAAATATCATTAACATGAGAGGAGCATAAATAAAAGACTTGAAATGTGGCAATGCATAAAAATGAAACATCATGTCTTAATGGTTAACTACCACACATAATTTTGAACCAAGATAGAATATTGTTCACAAATCATTTCAAATTTACTCATGAGATTCATCACTTTACCCAATTCATTGGGGCAATATATAATTCTAGACGCACCCATCACATTTAAACATTCATAATTGCGCTATATAATTCTGGGTGCACCTGTCACATCATAACATTATCATTATCATGATTGCAAATTTGAACATACATCAAAAGTGAACATAACTAACCCAAGTTAAGGAATGTTTTTAATCTCATAATAATACATTCATAAGCTTTGGGTTCCCAAAATAAAGAGGGAGAAACATACTTGTTACAAGAACCATCAACCATGAATGAGAGGTAAAAGTTGAGTTCTTAAAAGAAGAGTTATTTTGGAAAACATTTGGATTGACATAAAATTAATTAGAAAATATTTATATCCCATAAAAGGAAAAAAATGATGAAAAATTGATCTTTAAGTAGTGACCATATCAAAAATGGAGTGAAAGAGGTAGAACCCGAAGGATGAAAGTTGGGTTCGAGAATTTCCCCTTACCTTGTACCTGAATGCTTCCTTTTCTTTAATGTCCTATATAATGACATTATATTCATTAATTAGAAATACAGAACCATTTTTACATTAATATGGTTCATTTTGGTTTCATTATGTCATATTATGTTCCTTTGGATGACATATAGAGTTTAAAAACATTGTTCGGGGATGTTCGTTTTTATGGTTTTTCTTGGGTGGTTCACTTGTATTCTTAAATTGAAGTTTGGGTAGAATATGAGTAAACATTAAGAAATGATATTACATTTAATTAATGATATTATAGTATTATGAATGATCTTATAATGAATTATATTAGATCCATCTGGATGAATCATTAGATAAGAATTAAATGATGGTTATTTGGGTCAATTTGGGCGGTTTTTGTATCACAACGAACTTGTTTTAACTTATCACTTAGTAATATGGCCATAGGTTATTTCCATAACTTTAAATAGAAAATAATAAATATAAAATATTATGTTTCAACCATAAAAATGGTTTCATGACCAGATCTAAAGGTATAAATGGAAGAAGAAATCATGTCCTTCTTGAAGGTGATAAATTAACACCTCACGAACAACGTTATCTTTAATAAAATAAAAGGAAGAGGGAAAGGGTTTGGATGATATAATATCCCATTATAATCATAAAATTACATTATATTAATAAAAATGGAGTTACAATACAATTTGGATGAAGATAGTTAGGGAGAGATCAAGAAATGAACTTGAACTTGAAAGGAAATTAAAGGAGAAGAGGGAGAGAAATTACCTCTTGAATCCTTCTCTTGAGAACCTCCTTAAGGGCCTAAGCTTGGTCTTTTGATGAGACCAGAAGCTCTTCAACATGGGGTAGGGTATAGGGAAGATGTTTGGGAAGAGTTTAGATAATTCTTGGAGCTTGAGAGGTTTGAGGAAATGAGGGTGTGAAGGGTTGCTTTTATAGTGGAGGGGAGAGGGGTTTCCTTAATATAAAATTCATTAATTTATTAATTTCCCCTAAGACAAGGAATAGTGAGTCTTTAATGACCAAGAATAGTAATTTTATCATGTGACCCCGAACCAAGTGGGCTTACATCAGTAGAGCATCATCGGTGACTCACTTAATCCATTATTTAGCATTTATTGTAAATTATCGGATTCTACTATTCATCAAAAATTCAAGTATCTCAGAAAAATCCCAAAATTTTACCCCAACCATTTTTCGACACGTAGAATCCAAAAATGAAGTCCTTTTTTCAAAAATAATTTTCTAAATATTATTAATTTAATATTTAATTATAATTATAATTTACTTAAAAACCATTTTTAAGACTAAAACTTATTTTATAGTGCTTTCAAAAATTACGTAGGGTCTTATAAAATTATCTAAAAACTTTAAAACATTGATTTGATAATTAATAAAAACATTTTAAACAAATATATTTTCTTTTAAATTAATTAATTAATTATAATTAATTATTTATGACTTATAAAACACCAAAACGTTTACTAAGGTTAAATTGTCACTTTCTAAGATGTCTAAATTTTATTTAATTGTTCATGGGTAAGGTTACTCTTATTTTGGATGATTTACTATTCAAAAGGGTCATATTACTATTCATAAGGGTATTATACTATTACTAAGGGTATGTTACTATTCACCAAAAATTATTTTTGTTTCATTAGACTCCAAAAATCATCTTGAACACAACCGTGTATATTGGATTTTCAAAATTTGAAACACAGAAGTGACAAACTTATGTTTAAAGGTAACTTATCACTTAGTAGTTTATTATGTTGTGTTTTCATGTTATTTTATGACATAATTATAATAAGGTAATTCCCATTGAAAAACTTTGGGTCGTTACATTCTTCCCCCCTTAAGAAATTTCGCCCCCGAAATTTCACTTTACACAAACAGGTGAGGGTGTTTCTCCTTCATTTCCTCTTCTGGTTCCCAAGTTGCTTCCTCAAACTTATGGTTCCTCCACAACACTTTGACAAGATGGGTTGTCTTGTTGCATAGAACCTTATCTCTCCGATCCAGAATCTTTACTGGAAGCTCCTCATAGGAGAGATCATCTTCCAATTGCACCACCTCTGAGTTTAGTACATGTGAGGGGTCTGGTATGTACTTCATCAGTAGTGATACATGAAACACATCATGAACTTGAGCCATATTTGGTGTAAGTGAAAGACGATATGCCATGACTCCTATGTGTTCAAGGATATCAAAGGGGCCAATATACCTTGGGCTTAGCTTCCCTTTCTTCCTGAATCACATGAATCTCTTCCATGGAGATATTCGAAGGAAGACTTTATCTCCAACGTCGAACTCCAAGACCCTTCAATAGTTGTCAGCATAGATCTTTTGCTGACTTTGAGCAGCTTTGATGTGTTTCTGGATGACTTAAATCCTTCTCTGTCATCTCTTGAACAAGATCGGGTCCAAGTAGCTTTCTTTCTCCAACTTCATCCCAATAGGATGGAGTTCTACATCTCTTCCAATAAAGTGCTTCATACAGAGTCATCTGAATACTCAAGTGGAAGCTATTATCGTATGAAAACTCAACCAATGGGATATATTGATCCCAATCACCATTGAATTTAAGAGATTAGGTTCTTAGCATATCTTTAAGCATCTGAATAGTTATTTCAGACTGGACATTAGTTTGGGGGTGATAGGTCATGCTGAAATTTTATTCAGTACTCAAAGAATGTTGAAGGCTCCTCTAGAATTTAGATGTGAACCTTGGATCACGGTTAGAGACAATTGAGAGTGGAACACCATGAAGTCTCACCACTTCCTTCACATATATCTTTGTAAGTTGTTCAAGCGAGAGATCTTCCTGAATACTGATAAAATGGGAAGTCTTTTTGAGTCGATCAACCACAACCCATATTGCATTATTTCCCTTTGACGTTTTCGGGAGACCCGTGACAAAGTCCATAGTAATGTTTTCCCATTTCAACATGGGTATAGTCAATGGATGCATCATAACCTTGGAATTTTGTCAATCATGTTTAACTTTCTGACATACCAAGAACATTGATATATATTTTTCAATCTCCTTCATGTTATCCCACCATAAGTGTTCTCATAGATCACGGTACATATTGGTAATCCCTGGATGAATAGAGAAAGTTGATCTATGTGCATTTTCCAATATCTTCTTCTTTATCCCAACTGATGAAGGCACACAAAGCAGTGTTCCAAACCAAATCACACCATCATCGTCGATATGGATCTCCTGCATCTTCCCTTCCTTTACTGCATTCACCCTCTTTTGTATCTCCACATCATCCCTTTTTGCTTCTTTAATCTTCTCTTAGATGGAAGGTTACGCAATCATTTGGGCAAGGTAGGATGTATACCCTGCCCTTATGATTTCCAAAACCATTCTTTTCATATCCAAGAAGATAGGGTCTTTCTCAATCTGAAACATGGATAGAGTAGCAGGTTCTTTTCTACTTAGAGAATTAGCTACCTTGTTCGCCTTTCCAGGATGATAGTGAATAGATCAATTGTAATCCTTGATTATCTCTAACCATCTCCTTTCACTCATGTTGATCTCCTTTTTTGTGAATATATACTTTAGGCTCTTGTGGTCGGTGTATATGTCACACTTCTCGCAATAAAGGTAGTGCCACCAGATTTTCAAGGCAAAAATCACAGCTTCCAGCTATAAATCATGTGTCGGGTAGTTTTTCTCATGGATCTTCAACTGTCGTGAGGCGTAGGCTATAACATTATTATTTTTCATGAGTACACAACCTAAGAATTTATGTGAAGCATCACTGTATATCACAAAACTTTCTCTGCTTTTTGGTAGTGTGAGTACAGGTGCAGTGATCAGCCTTCACTTTAGCTCCTTGAAGCTTCCCTCACATTCTTCCATCCAGACATACTTTACACATTTCCTTGTTAACTTAGTTAGCGGGCTTAAAAATAATGACAAGTTTCTCACAAAACGTTGGTAGTATCCAACTAATCCAAGAAAACTATAGATTTTTGTGACACTAGAGGGCCTGGGCCATTCCTCTATCTCCTTGGTCTTTAAAGGATCCATAGAAATTACCTCACTTATGATCACATGTCCTAAGAACATGACTTGATTCATCGAAAAGTCACACTTTCTAAACTTGGCTTAAAACTTCTCCTTTCTCAATGTCATCAAAAAAAGTCTTATATGTTCTTCATGTTCCTCCTTTATCTTGGAGTATATGAGAATATAATCGATAAAAACTACCACAAATTTGTCGAGGTAATGTCTAAAGACTCTATTCATCAAATACATGAAGATTGAAGGGGCATTAGTAAGTTCGAAGGGCATCACTAAAAACTCATAGTTCCCATACCTTGTACGGAAGGCAGTTTTCTGAATATCTTCCTTCTTCACCTTTACCGGATGATATCCAGAATGAAGATCCACCTTTGAGAAGTATTGAGCTCCTCTTAACTGGTCGAACAAGTCATCAATACTTGGGAGAGGATACTTTTTCTTTATGGTGATCTTGTTGAGTTCTTGATAATTGATACACAGCCACATTGTTCCATCCATATTCTTTACAAAGAGCACTGGCGCACCCCAAGGAGATGCACTAGGGCATACGAACCCTTTGTCCAGATGCTCTTGCAGCTGCATCTTTAACTCCTCCAGTTCGTTAGGATCCATCCTATAGGGGAACTTTGAGATAGGAGTATCTCCAGGTATGAGTTCAATTGAGAACTCTACCTCATGATCCGGGGGAATTCCGGGTAACTCTTCAGGAAATACATCTATGTATTCCCTCACGATGTGCATTTCATCAAGGTTGGAACTTTCCTCTGACTCAACCATTTTGGAGAGGTATGCTTCTTCATAGGGAATCAACACCCACTCCATTGAAGGATTTTTCAAAGGAGATTCATGATCTTCCTTGCATTTGTAGAGCAGCATGGGATAGTTCGGAATATGAAAAGATATTTCATTTTCCCGACAGTTGATATGTGCTCTATATAACGAGAGTCAATTCATTCCCATTATAGCATCGAATTCCACCAAGGTAAGTATTACAAGATTTTCTAGAAGAATATTCCCACATACGCCAATAAGAGAAGAGTCAAACACTTGGGTTGCAATGATTTCACCACTTGGTGTTTTCAAAAAGATATCTCTACTTCAAGGTTTTGGAGATTCGATTCTATAGTTCTAGCAAACTTGCAAGATATAAAGGAATGCGTAGAACCATAATCAAATAAGACTTTTTCCATTCTTGATTTAATAGGAAGTGTACCTTGTATGACATCATTATCATGCTTCACCTCCATAGTAGTGATGGCATAATCCTTCCCTTGTTCCTTTGGCTTCGGTGTCTACTGACACTAATTACCCTCAAGAGCTCGAGGTTTAGTGCACTGGATTGCATAGTATCCTAGATACCTATAGTTGTAGCATTGAACCATGAGTGGTTCTCTCCTTTCATCAGCTACATTATCCTTATTTTTCATGTCTTTTTGACACTCTTGAGCATGGTTTCCTTCTTTCCAACACTTGAATCATTTCCTCTTCCCTTTGAGGCAATTCCCATTGTGCAACTTCCCACATTTTTTGGCATGTGGGTCGTTGATTTTTCTTCCCACCTTTATCATTGGATCCACCAGCTTGAAAATCCATCTTTCTTTTCTTATCACCATAGCCATGGGACCATTCACAAAACATCATATCCAATTTGAGAGCACACCGAACAACTTCTTCATAACTCCCAAAGTCTCAAATTGTGAGAACCTTTCAAAGGTGTGGTTTTAATCCACTAAAGAATCTATCAATTTTTCTATAATTGTTGATAACAAAACCTGAAGTGTACCTTGAAAGCCTTGTGAAATTTTCCTCATAGGTTGTGACAGATTCTCCTTCTTTTTTCTTGAGCTCTATGAATTCTCTCTCCATCTTCGTGCGAAGAGTTCTTGGGAAATACTTGTTAGGAAACAGTATCTTAAAGTCTTCCCATTCCATCTCTTCAATTTCCTCCCTTGGCTTGGTGTTCTTAATAAAATCCCGCCATTGATCGGATTCTCCATCTAGACAATAAACGGCTAGAGTCACCTTCTCAATCTCAGAACAGTGAAGCACAGAAAAGATCTTCTCCATGGATTTGACCCTCTGTTCTGCAACTAGTGGATCAGAAGATCCACAAAACGTCGGTGGTCGTTGCTGCATAAAACACTCGATAGCCAGTTTCTCCCTCTTTGGTGAAGGAGGACGTTCCCCATTATTGTGGTTATTATTCTTAACCAGAGATAATTGGGTAAGCATCACCATGAAGTTTTGAACAACACCTCCCAAATCATTGGGAATGTCGTTCGGGCAATCGTTGCATCGGCCCTCTCATGAGTTTTTGGCTGGATTTCTCCTGGTTCCCACCATTTTCTAAAATAGAAAAGGTTAGAACAAAACATAAGTAAAAAAGTCAGGAATAACTTATTCATTAAAAAAATTTATACCAAAAACATAACATATGGGATCCCCAGTTAAATATTCTTTTGTGCAAATTTGTACTTAGTCTCATGTTATAGGTTTCCTCTAGGGTTCACTAATCCCAATTCCCAAATTAACTAAACCTTGCCTCTGATACCAACTATAACGACCTGAGTTTTCTTAAATTACTATTACATCATTTCAATGATAAATAACATAATAGTATTACACATATAGGATCCAAATGTTTAGTGTCTTGGGAAAACTAGGACCACACATAACAAATACAACATCAAGCATAAACATTTATTTAATTTCTTCTTCTCTAGATTCTTATTGGCACTTGTCCTCTCCTTAGTACATGTACCCACCTGAGGATATACATAAAAAGGGGTGATATAGAAGCCCAATAAGGGGATATATAAGAACAATATATCATGGGGTGATCATAATCATAACATAGGCAAAAGATCATGAACATGATAGAAGCATAAATAAAAGACTTGAAATGTGGCAATGCATAAAAATGAAACATCATGTCTTAATGGTTAGCTACCACACATACTTGTGAACCAAGCTAGAATCTTGTTCACACATAATTTCACATTTAATCATGAGATTCATCACTTTACCCAATGCATTGGAGCGCTATATAATTACGGGCGCACCCGTCACATTTAAACATTCATAATTGCACTATATAATTCCGGGCGCACCCATCACATCATAACATTATCATTATCAGGCTTGCCACATAGAACATACATCAAAAGTGAACATAACTAGCCCATGGTAAGGAATGGGTTTTATATCATAATAATACATTCATGAGATTTGGGTCCCCAAAAGAAAAAGGGAACAACATACTTGATACAAGAAACATCAACCATGAATGAGAGGTAAAAGTTGAGATCTTAAAAGAAGAGTTCCTTTGGAAAACATTTGGATTGACATAAATTTCAATAGAAAACATTTATATCCCATAAAAAAATAAAATTATGAACAAATTATCTTTAAGGAGTGACCATATCAAAAATGATGTGAAAGAGGTAGAACCTGAATGATGAAAGTTGGGTTCAAGAATTTCCCCTTACCTTGTACCTGAATGGTTCCTTCTCTTTAATGTTCGTTATAATGAAATTATATTACTTAATTAGAAATCCAGAACCATTTTTACATTAATAGGTTTCATTCTGGTTTCATTATGTCATATTATGTTCCTTTGGATGACTTATAGAGTTTAAAAACATTGTTCGGGGATGTTTGTTTTTATGGTTTTTCTTGGGTGGTTCACTTGTATTCTTAAATTGAAGTTTGGGTAGAACATGAGTAAACATACAGAAATGATATTACATGTCATTAATGATATTATAGGAGTTTTAATGATATTATAATGAATTATATTAGATCCATGTGGATGAATCATTAGATAAGAATTAAATTATGGTTATTTGGGTCAATTTGGGAGGTTTTTGGATCACAACGAACTTGTTTTGACTTATCACTTAGTAATATGGTCATAGGTTATTTATATAACTTTAAATAGAACATAATACATATATAATATTCTGGTTAAACTATAAAAATGGTTTCATGACCATATCTGAAGGTAGAAATGGAAGAAGAAAGCATGTTGTTCTTGAAGGTGATAAATTAACACCTCACGAACAACGCTCTCTTTAATAAAATAAAAGGATGGGGGAATGTGGTTTGGATGATATAATATCCCATTAGAATCATAAAATTACAGTATATTTATAACACTAGAGTTTCAATACAATTTTGGATGAAGATAGGTAGGTAGAGATCAAGAAATGAACTTGAACTTGAAAGGAAATTAAAGGAGAAGAGGCAGAGAAATTACCTCTTGAATCCTTCTCTTGAGAACCTCCTTAAGGGCCTAAGCTTGGTCTTTAGATGAAACCAGAAGATCTTGGACGTGAGTGAGGGGCTAGGGAATGTTTTTGGGTAGAGTTTAGAGAAGTCTAGGAGCTTGAGAGGTGTGAGGAAATGAGGGTGTGAAGGGTTGCTTTTATAGTGGAGGGGAGAGGGGTTTCCTTAATATAAAATTCATTAGTTTATTAATTTCCCCTAAGACAAGGAATAGTGAGTATTGAATGACCAATAATAGTAATTTTATCATGTGATCCTGAACCAAGTTGGCTTACATCAGCAGATCATCATCGATGACTCTGTTAATCCATTATTTAGCATTTATTGTAAATTATGGGTTTCTACTATTCATCAAAAATTCAAGTATCGTAGAAAAATCCAAAAAATTTACCCCAAATATTTTTTGATGTGTAGAATCCATAAATGAAGTCCATTTTTGAAAAATAATTTTCTAAATATTATTAATTTAGTATTTAATTAAAATCATAATTTACTTAAAAACGGTTTTTAAGACTAAAACTGATTTTATAGTTCTTTCAAAAATTACGTAGGGTCTTATAAAATTATATAAAAACTTTAAAAAATTGATTTGATAATTAATAAACACATTTTAAGAAAATAAATTTTCTTTTAAATTAATTAATTAATTATAATTAATTATTTATGACTTACAAAATACCAAAACGTTTACTAAGGTTAAATTGTCACTTTCTAAGATGTCTAAATTTTATTTAATTGTTCATGGGTAAGTTTACTCTTATGTTGGATGATTTACTATTCAAAAGGGTCATATTACTGTTCATAAAGGTATTTTACTATTCCTAAGGGTGTGTTACTATTCACCAAAAAATATTTTTGTTTCATTAGACTCCAAAAATCATCTTGAACACAACCGTGTATGTCGGATTTTCAAAATTCCAAACACAGAAGTGAAAAACTTATGTTCAAAGGTCACTTATCACTTAGTAGTTCATTATGTTGTGTTTTCGTGTTATTTTATGACATAATTATAAGAAGGTAATTTCCATTGAAAAACTTTGGGTCGTTACAAAGTCTCACATTATTCCTTGAAAATAATTATCCTCTAAAAAAATTGAAATTCATAGATGTAAGAGAACCACCTAAGTGGAAATTATTCATGAATTCAGAAATGTATTTCCACCTCGAAAAATGTGTTCGAAAATTTTCGTAACCACTAAATGATGTCAAACGAAATGGGTGTAAAGGGGTTTTAAAGAGAAAAAATTGGAATTGATGGTGATATAAATACTTATAATTCATGGTTAGATGTAGTGGGTTTCATAAAACAACATGAAATTGTTAAACAAGAAAACTTTTCACCAGTTTAAATAATAGTTTACAAGATAACTCTATATAAAATAATTTCCATTAAAGATTATATAATTTGGGAATAGATATCAAAATTTACTTTTTAAGTGGGAAATTGATTATATGGGTTTATTTCAAACAATAATCTAGGTATGTTCCATCTAAGAATTATAAAAAATTATACAATATATAATGATCCATGTGGGGACAAAAACAAGAATAATGATAATAGAATATTAATTATTATAAAACTATATATGAGTAAGGTTTCAATCAAAGTGGAAGTTATACATGTGTTTATAATAATTTTAATAGGAATGAAACCATTTTCCTGTCATTATATATAAAAAATATATTATTAATATTAAAAAATTCAAGTCTTATAATCAATTATGACTTTGTTAAATAGATGATTCTCCAAAAAAGACTTATGTTACATTAACTAAATTATATCAAATATTATCATTTAAGAGAGATCTCAAAGCCAAATTTTAAAATGTTTATCTAAATACATTAACAAGTTATTCAAATAGTATATTTTAGATTAGTACAATATATGATTTTTTCAACTATCATATGGAATTAATTTCACCTAGAAAATGAGTCCACCAAAATGAGATAATTAGTATAATTAATTATACACCAGCAATGGGATCCATCATGTATATTATGCAATATAGTATTTATTATTATTCCTAATTCATTAGTGTTGTGGAATGATATCATGAAATTTAGTAAATATCTATATTGAATTAATTAAAATACCCTATATTACATGAGGATTAAAAGTAAATATTCATAGTTTATGAAAGTGTTGAGAAGATGGTAGTGATAGAACATAGTGATACTAGATTCCATGTATATCCGAATAGTATTAAATTTTATTCATGTTATGTAGTTTAGATTAATGGTCATATAGTTAATTAGAAAAGATAAAATAAAAACACAGTCGTCAATTTTACAACTAAATTTTTGCATGTAAAACAATATATGAACACTAGAATAATTCTAGTTATAAAATCATATCTCAGATCTTTTGGTTATTCCTAGATGTAAAAAAATTGTTATATAATAGTATGATAATACTAAAATATCTGTATATTTCATGGACCCTGGTTTGCACTAGTGGGAAATTCTTATACTTTTCAGTATTCCTCTTTTAATTAATTGTAATCAAACAGAAGTCATAGTTAGTAGGGTAACCCTATTGAATAATATGGTCAACCCACCAATCAATGAAATTTCATGGTAGATGAAATTAATATCAAATAGGAAATTATATATTTAGAGTAGTTATCCAATGGAAAAAAATGAAATTGGGAGTGTAGTGAGGGTTTATTCTCTATGACAAACTCAAACATGTAATTTTCGATGACCATGTTATCTATATAACATGATATAAACATGTATTTCAATTAAAGTGATGTCATTATTGATTCTACATATTATAAATACCTAATTATTATTATACGTTGTGTGTAATGACCTATTCATTTCTAATTTTCAAAAAGAATGGGAAACATGAAATTATGGATCATTAGTTCTTATGAGGTGTAAAAGGTAATTTTCTATAGAAAATAGTCACATAATGATTTTTTAATGGTTCACTGATCTTAGGATGATACATTTTAATAGGGATTTTATATAAGGTTTCATATTCTAGAATGGTATTTGGGTCTAATAATGGATTAATCATAAGACATTTGATATAGTAGAGGTGTTTCAAGGGTGGATAAAGGTTTTAGGAATGACCTTTGGGAGTTATCTTGGGCTCAGAAGTATTAATTTTTATTAAATTTTTTCACATTTGTTATTCAATGAATTCATTTTTATCTAGTTTTTTATTGATGTTTATAAGATCTAAAATGTATTTTTTTATTTTTACAGGATTTATGGGATTGAATTTTTTTTGAATAATTGTAATAGTCTTTAAAGTGTGACTTTATTCTAAAATCATTGTTCCTTTAGTATGAAATTGTTTATTGTGACTTCATTTAGTATCACATTATTTAGCATGAATTCATTTAGTCTAACTATTACTAGATTCATTGTTTATTTCATATGAATTCATTGAAAAATGGAGAATTCTTGTTCAGTATGACATCATTCTATATTTAAAATGACTTTGTTAATTTTCGAATTACTTTTTTCATGAATCACTATTAATTTAGCATGAATTTGTTGGTAAAATGAATATGTATTGTTTAGTATGACTTCATTTTGGATTTATAGTCACTTTATTATTCTTAGTATTACATTATTCTAAAATCACTATTCATTTAGTTGGACATAATTGAAATTTTTCTATGTTTGGTAAATTATGATTTTGTTTTTTATTTATTATGACTTCAAAATTCAAAAAAGTAATATATGGATACCTGATTTTAGGAAGAAAAATATTGGAAAAAAATGTTTTGAAGCTCTTAAAAATTATATAAATGATTTTAAAAAAATGTATTCAAAATAGGATTTTGGTCATTCACACACCCATTAAAGCATAAATTTCATCAAAATTTGGGATCTTACCCTTGTTTACTTCTCAAGGGAGTATTTCACATGATTAATTTCAAAATTGGGTTTTATTTTATCTAAATCTAATAGTGATTTAAATCTATAACTCCACATCAATTAATTCTTATTTTATTCCCCTTATTCGTCATCTCCCATATTTTCTTGTCAGGTGAGGATTTCTAGTAATGACGTCATCAGAGAGTGGTGTATTTTTCCTGATAATAAGGGAATTTTTCTTGGCTTAGCTATTGGTTGTCCTTTCAAGATGTTTCAATAATATTACATGCCATTCAATTGAAGGTATGTCACCCTATGAACAAATTTATCGTTTTTATTTTGTTAAATCAATTGGGATTTGGTCCAAGTTCCATGTATTTGGTTTTTTCTCCGGAAAGTTATAAGGTTGCACAATCAATATTCTTCTAGTGGTTGGTTATAGTTTTTGTGCATCTTGATGACTCGATGGTATTTTTAGAAATTATGCCCATTTTTTAAATTATAAATTATATTTTAAAATTTATAATTTCTTTAATTAGTTATAATTAATTAATTTTGACATTGTTTCTTGGTTTTGAGTATATGTTAGGATTATACTACACCATGATGCTTTTGGGTTCAACAAATAGATTTCGCTCAAGAATTCCATATGCGCTATAATAATTTCTATTAAATTTTAAAATTAATTATAAAATGTTATAACTAATATTATTAAATGTTATCACCTTTGATCAGGCCTTGTGAATATGGGTGGTGACCAAATTAGCTTGGATGGTCATGAGAGAGAGTAGTTGTAATGTCTCAGAATTTTTGTGTAATTATTTTTAGATATATGTAATTATTTCGAGACCACATGCTTTGAAAGCATGTGATTCTGAGGCCCAGAGTGCCCGAAATTTAATTTTCATATTATTTTAAAGTACGTTAATTAAACATGCGAACATGTTTTTTTAACTTTTGAACCAGTGATCAGATCAAAAAATGAGGGCTCCATTGAACTCAGATGGTCAGGATTCTCCTAGAAACGATATAACATTGACTGGTAAGGGTCGGACAGAAAAGTTAATTTTTTGTGATTTTCATAAAATTAATAAAATAAATTTAAATAGTTATTTTATTTTTCTTTTTCACAATTGAGTGGCGTACAACAATGCTATGAAGCGGTGATGAGGCAACAAAAAGGAACAATTAAGCAAGTCCCTTAATGGCTAGTTGTTCAAGTGTAACGATGCAACATCGCAGCATAACAGAAACGTTGCGACATGTTTCTTTTTATTAAATGACCACGTTGGAGAGTACAGAATTAAACCGTGGGAAAATCTATGATGAACTTCTGGTGATATTTCTCTCCAATGATGAATGATGAACATTGGTGGAGCGTTATCGACTTTGAAGTTCCTCGAAAGACGATGCTGGAATGTAACGAACGACGTCGACCCCTTGAACCCTTGAGTACAGAATGCTATGACAATGAATGTCAAGCGAGGTAGGGTTTTGGACCATTTAAAGTTTCCTCATTCTTATTAAAATGAAAAATTCGAATTAACCCATGAATAGGTTAATCCACAGACTGTGCTTTCTTGTGGGAGGGTGAATTCTTTTGGAATTTCTCTATCCTGAATTATATTATCACTTGTCATGGTTGAATTAAAATCACTAAACCTCCCCTTGTTTATTTTAACTTCTAACACGAAGGGAACGGGCCTGCATGAACAAGGCCTAAGCCCATCTGCATGTGCGTTCTTCATGGATGATTTCTCGAAATGGCAGAAAGCAAGTGTAAGGTCGTTGTAGTGAAGTTGGTGGCCTAATGATTCGGTAGACATAGACAGATTGAGAAACAGGCCATCGAAGCAACTCCGGTGGCCCGAAAAAGAAATTTTGGGTGCGCTGGCTCCTGAGGGGGCCCACAGTAGTGGCTACGAGTGGAGGGAGGTTTCATTGAGACAGTTGCCCATGTCTGGGCTGCCCGGGTGAATGGTGGACGTCACAGTCGCTCAACTGTGGCACTGCAGATCTACGTCGCCAAGCTAGCACCGCATTGACCGAGTTAACCCATGGGCTCAATCCATGGTTGATGTGGAGAAGGTGGTTGCATGTGTCATGGCATGAAGCTGGCCATAGTCATTCGACCATGGTAGAGATGAGGCCCCACATCCATAGGGCAGCAGACGAGCCAGACGTTGCTCCCAACCGTGTCCTGGCCAGGCCGAAGGCTGGTCCGCCTCTAGAAGACTGAGACAGACCCACGAAACTATGCCAGACATGCACTACTAAGAGGGACCCATGCTAATAGGCCCAAACATTACTATCAGGCTGGAGCCATGACCCAAAGGACCAGGCCCAGGCTGAACCGGGTGGGGTCAGATCGGTCAGACCCGGACCCAACCAGCCCCCTTTTTACTAAAATGCATGTATCCCTCAAATCAGGCATTCGATTGATGTGATGTATATGGAATTGAGACCCTTGCGAGGGGGGAGGTCCTTCTAAGACACTCTACAGGAGTTTTGGTGGAAGTTTGAAAATGGCCATGTTGGATCGGGTTCAAATCATATTAGTCCCTTTTTACAAAAAAACTACATATCTTATAAATCGGGAGTTCATTCGATGCGACATCTATGTTGTACATCGTGATGGTTGAGGTATTAATTATGGCTTGAGAGTTAGATTCTCTTTGAATCAAGTGTGCTAAGTGCGGGAATCTAGTGGTTGGATGTGACGTGAAGAATGAATAGAGATTCTATGTGGGTTAGCACCTAGCAATCCTGTGTGGGTCACCACCTAGAGACCATGTGTAGATTAGTATTAGAGCCTCTCAACATATTAATATGATCTTTATTTACGACTAATCATCTTTATTTTCATTCTTAAGTTAGACTTGGTGTGAGTTGTGCCTTTTACTTTGTTCTATGTGTTTGATATCTTATTTGGTGGTATTACCTATGTGGTATTTCTTTTGTAGTGTTTTTCTTTTTTGATTACTAAGATTCCTTTAGGGGTCTCGAGGTCCCTACTGAGTATTTTTATACTCACCCCATCACGGGCTTCACTCGAACCTATTATGTTCAGTGAAGACGACGGACAAAATTGACCGGGACTTTGGGGAGCGAGGACTAAATGATGCTCAGAGGTGGATTGATAGATGTGGTGTACTGTAGTGACATCTAATAGAGTGATGTAACTACTCTTTAGGTAGGATCCTTAGTGGATGACCTTTGAAACTTTTCCATCTTTGGTTTCACTTTCCATTCAACTGGGCCTGTATTCTGGCCCCATGACTTTCAGTTTACACACTTTACTCTTAGTAGTTATACTTTTTAGTGGTTCTACTACTTTCTTTCCTTTGTGGTTTGCTTTGTTCCGTATTACCTATCTTTTTGTGTAAGAGTTTAAAGGAAATGCCTTCATTTTTTTGGGATATTCCTTTTAGGTGCTAGTCATTAGCTCCTAGCCTATGGAAGGTGGGCTTGGGGTAGTGATGGCATGGGCCCCGGGGGACGGGTAATGAAAAAGTGATATCAATGGGAGGTCAGTTCTACCAGAAGAATTAAGTGTTTTTAATTTTCAATGGCGGTGATAGTGTTAAGTATCTTGAGTTTGGATTTAAGTCCAGGGAGTCCAGTTTTGGTGTGGAGGTCGATGTATCCATACACCATGACCCTGAATTCTGTTTTCTAACTCGATACACAAAAACAATAGTTGAGTGTGTTTTGGAATATTTTTTATCTTGATCTATTTTGAGTCAGCTCACTAGTTATATCTTACTGACTGTGGGACATCTGTTTCCCTACAGGTCACCTCCATAAAGACAAACATCCAGGATCTAGTGAGAGACTACGACGATGGTCCACCGAACGATGAGACGTCGGTGCAGGGACCACGTATAGCGATAGCACCCTCGGGTTGTGTACCAGCAGCACCACCACCCTGGAGATAAGTATTTTCTATCATCCCCAACAGCGGACAGTGCATGAAAACTGAGCGCGCTGCACAAGATATAGATATATAGGCCTCAAAGGTTTCGAGCCGAGATAGAGCCTCATGCAGCTAAGGATTGGATGGAGGCATTTAGTTAGGTTTTTCTCCTTGTAGGGACACCAAAATATCATATTATGTTTCTAGTTGCTAGCCTTTTTAGGGAATGGAAGGGAGATGGTGGAGCTTAACGCTCAAGACCCATGAGGATGCAACCCTTGTATGGTCATAATTTGAGAACCTCTTTAGGGTGGATTTTGTACCAGGGACACTACACTCAATGCGTATTCAAGAGTTATTGCAACTACAGCATGGTAGCCTATCTGTGGAACAGTAATCAGTGAGGTTTAGTAACCTCTCCTGCTAGTCGAATGACATCGTATTGGACCCTTTATTTAGGGCTCAGACCATTGAGAAGGGACTCCGACAGGATATTAGAGATTCAATGATTTCGATCAGCATCTCAAGGAAAGATGGAGTGCTAGAGTGATCACTTCTGGTGGAGAGATTTCTAGCTAAGTAGGCACCGATGGTGGGAGACACCACTGGATGATAGGTGGTTGATTCATCTACAGGAGGCAGTAGGATGATGTCGCAGAGGCCCAAATGGGCCAGACCTTTTAGATTACAACACCAGGATGTAGGCTCGGAGGTTCGGAGCTCATGAGGAAGAGTAGGTCATTTGAGGGCTAGAGTTTGTTACTCTTGTGGTGGAAAAGGGAACATGGATCGTGACTATCCGACTCCCCATACGGATGACCAGAATGCAGTCAAGGGACAACCGAGATAGAGATAGAGGTTCAAGCGAGGAGTTCTGCAGGGCGGCGAACGTGGCAGGGGAGCAAGTCGATCAGAAATCGATGGAGGATGGTTTGAGGTAATACCACCACCTCCCCCAGGAGGTCCACCACGAGCTCCAGGTGTATGTGGACAAGGGCGGGGCCAGCTTCAGGAAATAGAATCCTATGACCACATCACTCTAGAGATGATTAGATGTATGATCTTTCTCTACTCCACCTTAGCTACAGTTCTTATAGACATAGGTTCTAGTCACTCATTCCTTTACATAGACCTTGTTTGAGGTTCGGAGATTCTGGTGGAGCCGTTGTCTTAATCCTTATGATTAGAGACTCCTATGGGAGGGGATTATATGATTACACACTAGTTTCGATAGTGTGATCTTATTCTAGGAGGTGATATCTTCAGCTGGGATCTCCTAGAAGTAGCGTCAAGGCCTTACAAAGTCATCTTGGTTATGAAATGGTTATCTACAGTCCATGCTTAGATTGACTATTTTAGGCACAATGTATAGTGTCTCCCTGAGCTGGGACCAGGTTTTCTGTCACTAGCAAGAAGTGAACATTTACAGCACAAGATTGAATTTCTCATAGGAGGATGCAGCTGATTACTCACAAGTTGGCTATCCTTGCCCACGGTGGGGTGGACGAGAGGAGTTCGAGTTTTCCTATAGGGTTGGATGAGTTTTAGGATGTCATTCTAGAAGATGTCCCATGATTCCCTCCTCGTATAGAGGTAGACTTCTACATTGACTTGTACTAAGAGAAAACATCAATATCTACACCTACATATCGGATGGCTCCTTTAGAGCTCTAGGAGATGAGGGTACAATTGGAGGACTTATAGAGGAAGGGGTTTGTAAGACCCAGTGTTTCTCCATGGGAAACCCCTATATTATTTCCCAAGAAGATAGATGGGATATTTAGGATATGTGTGGACATCTGGCGCATAAACCAGGTGACCATGAAGAACAAGTATCTACTTCTGAGGATTGATGACTTCATCGATAAGCTTAAGGGAGCGAGGTGGTTATTGAAGATCAACCTTAGATCAAGTTATCATCAGCTTCGGGTATGAGATGAGGGCATAGCAAAGACAGACATTAGATTCTTGTACGGCCACTATGAGTTTTTGGTGATGGAATTCAGTGATACAAATTCCATAGTAGTGTTCATGAGACTCATGAACAGGATCTTCCAGCCTTACCTCGATAGTTTTGTGGTACTCTCCATTGATGACATCTTGGTGTATTCAGCGTCAGATAAGGAGCACTCTGTATGCGTACGGATAGTCCAAGATGCACTCTGGGAGCACCAGCTTTATGGTAATCTCTCTAAATGATAGTTACGGATTTGGGAGGTCCACAATCTGGAACACATCATCTCGGAGGCTGGAGTTGGAGTGGATCTGGAGAAGGTAGAGGCAGTTCTTGATTAGAAGCCACACAAAAGCATGACTGAGGTGCAGAGTTTCTTGGAATTGTCCAGAAACTATTGGAGATTTGTTCCCTACTTCACGAGAGTATAAGAACCTATTAAATTTTTGATGAAGAAGGGAAAACCCTTCATATGGACAGAGAAGTGCCAACAGAGCTTCAAGAAGCTGAGGTAGAGCTTGACCAACGCTCCCATCTTGAGGTTTCCATAAGAGGGAATCGACTAGGTGTTATAATGTGATGCATAATTGACCATACCGTGTTGTGTATTGATGTAGGAGTGACTAGTGATCTCCTAAAGCTCATGGCAGTAGAGGCAGCATGAGCGAACTATGCGACCCATGACCTGGAGTTAGCAGTAGTGGTCTTTTCCTTGAAGATGTGGTATCACTACATGATGGGTGAACAATTTACCATCCACTCCAACCACAAGAGTCTCAAGTAAATATACTTATAGAAGGACTAGAACTTGAGACAATAGTGATAGCTGGAGTTCCTCCAGGACTATGAATTTGAGATAGTCAATACTCCTTGGAAGGGGAATGTGGTGGAAGATGCACTCAGTAGGAGGTCTATTTTATAGCTTTTCAGTGAGGCTATGAAGTAGCTATCCGCGATGCAGATATCCTTTATAGATAGTGATGGAGCATCTTACCTCTAGTTTATGATAGTCACTCCCCCACTCTTACAGTGAGTTAAAGAGTCACATATTGTGGATGTTAACTGTGAGACCCAATGTGCTCATATATCCTCAGGACATGCTCTTGATGGATTTTCGATATGTGGGGAGAATTAATCCTCTTACGAGGAAGCACCATAGTACCAGTGGAGTTATGGGAGGAGGTGTTAAGGGAGATCCATAAATCCCCATTTGCAGCACATCCTGTTGTGGAAAAGATGTACTAGTACCTCCGACATCAGTACTGGTGGCCAGGGATGAAGAAAGCAGTGGAAGAGTTTGTTTCAAGATGCATCACTTGCCAACAAGTGAAGGCCAAGAATCGGTTCCTGTTATACTTGACACAGCAAATTGAGGAACTGGAGTGGAAGTGGTATGGTATCTCAATGTACTTAGTGATGGGGTTACCATGCACGTTCAGGGGCCACGAATGATTATATCTGGGTGTTTGTTGAACGACTCACCAAGTCGGCTTACTTCTTACCCATCTAGGAGTAGGGATAAATAGAGGGATTGTGACGCCTCAACATCCAGGAGATCGTGTGGCTTCACGGGGTACCTTCGACAATTGTCTCAGAACGTGATGCACGCTTTACATCCTGGTTATAGAAGGGGTTGTAGGAGGCCTTCGGGACTCAGCAATGATTGATCACATCTTTCCACCCCCAAAGGATGGTCAGACGGAGCATACCATAAAGACCATAGAGTAAATGCTTCATGCTTGTGTCCTAGATTTTGGTCGCATTTGGTAGGACCACATACTACTAGTGGATTTTTCATACAACAACACCTATCACTCCACCATTGGCATAGAAACATTTGAGTCCTTGTACATGAGGCCATGTAGATCACCTCTAAGCTAGAAAGACCCAGGGGAGTCAGCTCTCATGGGTCCAGAGTTGGTACGGGTTACCGCTGAGAAGGTACAAATCATCCAAGAGTGGATAAGGACTACACAAAGAATTCATAAGTCATATTCTGACACGAGACATATATCCTTGGAGTTCGAGGAGGCAGACCATGTTTTCCTTTGGGTCTCTCCCCAACGGGGAATATAGAGATTTGGTCGGGGTTGTAAGCTATCTCCATGGTTCATCGAACCTTTCCAGATCCTCAGTAGAGTTGACGAGGTGGAGTACTGTTTAAATATACCCCCACAGATGCACTGTATACATGATGTGTTTTACGTGTCGTAGATGAGGAGGTATGTGCATGATCCATAACACATCATCGACTAGGGTGAGCTTTAAATTGACGATGGGGACATGTTTGCAGAGTTCCCAGTGGAGATAGAGGATCGACAGGATTGGGACCTTCATGGATGGTCGATTCCTCTATTTTGTATTCGGAGGTGGCACAGGAATCTCTAGGAGAGCACATGGTAGTGGGAGACTCATATTCATGCTCAGTACCCCCACATGTTTTATTAGCTCTTGTCTTGGATTTTGGGGATGTAAATCCCTAAGATGGGGAGAATTTAATGTCTCAAAATTTCCGTGTAAATTGTTTTTAATTATATGCAATTATTTCATGATCGCACACTTTGACGGCACGTGATTCTGAGGCCCAAAGTTCCTTGAATGTAATTTTGAACTTATTTTAAAGTGCATTCAGCAAACGTGCCATCGGGTTTTTCTAAAATTTTAACTGGTGCTCGAATTGAAAATCTGAGGGCACTATTGAACTCAGAATGACATGATTCATCTATAATGAACCTAAATTAAACCACCAAGGGTCGAACTGAAAAGTTGATTTTTGGGACTTTTTGGAAAAATACTAAAAAACATTAAAATGTTACTTTATTTTTCTTTCACACCATTGAGTAGTGAATGGCGACGCTGTGGTGCGGTGATGCAGTGACGATGAGGCACAATTAAAGAATCCATTTAATGGCTCATTGTGCAAGTGTAACCACTACACTGTTTCATAAATGAAATAGTTTAACGACAAAACATCGAAGCATAATATAAACGTTGTGATGTGTTTCTTTTTATAAAACAACCACTTTAGAGAGTGAAGAATTAAACCATGGGAAAATCTCTAAAAACCCTCCAGTGAGATTTCCCTCCAATGAAGAATGATGAATGTCAGTGGAGCATCATCAACTTTGACGTATCTCAAAGGATGAAGCTGAAAAGTGATGAATGATTTCTACCGATTTAACCCTCGAGGACGGAACACTACGACAATGAATGTAGAGCGAGTGTAACTGCGCTACTGGACTAGACCCGCGCTACCAGGATGGACCTGTGCTACTGGCCCGGACTCACACTATAGGGCCAGACCAGCACTACCGGGCTAGGACAAGGTCGAACCGAGTCATGATGGGTCGGTCCGACTAGGTCGGACTGATCCAGACCCAACTGGCCCCTATTTCACAAAAATGTCCATATCACTCAAATTGGACATCCAATTGAGGCGTCGTTAGTTCAGTTGCAATACATTTGAAGGCACGGTACTTTTGAGATACTCTCCATGAGTTTTGGTGGAAGTTTTCATGCAGTCAAGTCTAATTAGACTCCTATATAACTGGGAACTTATTACAAAAATACCCATATCTTACAGTCTGGGCGTCCGTTCGATGCACCGTCTGTTGCGTTGGGGCCCTAACGAAAATACTGTCCTTTAGGGTTACTCTATGTGGGACTTAGTGGTGGTTGAGGTACAACCAATGGCTTGAGGAGAATATTCTCCCGAAATCAAGCGAGCTATCTATGGGAATCCTTTGGTTGACTATGATGTGAATAATGAATAGAGATCTTGTGTGGGTTAGCACCTAGAAATCCTGTGTGGGATAGCACCTTGGGATCTTATGTGGGTCAGCACCTAGAAATCATGTGTAGGTCATCACCTTGAAAAATTGTGTGGGTCGGCACCTAGTGACCCTATGTGGATTATCAGTAGAGCCTCTCAACAAAATAAGATGATCTAGATTTATGAATAAACATCTTTATTTCTGTAATTAAGTTATACCTTGTGTGCGCTATTTATTTTACTTTGTGTTATGTGTTTGAGATATTTCTTGGTGGTATTAACTCTTTAGTATTTACTTTGTGGTTTTTTCCCTTGTGGATTATTGAGAGACCTTTGAGGGGGCTTGGGGTCCCTACTGAGTATTGTTATACTCACCCATGCATGGGCTTCACCCGCACCTGTTGTGTCATGAACAGATGACAGACATATTTGGTCAGGAAATTGAGGATCTAGGACTAGACGGTTCTCGGAGGTGTATTGATAGATGTGGTGTGCTGTAGTGATATAAGAAAGAGAGCTATACCTACCCTTCAGGTAGGATCCTTGGCAGACAACCCCAGGAGCTAGAACTTATTTTGTTGTACATCCCTTTCAATTTGGTCTTGTATTCTAGCCCCTTTACTTTCAGTTTACACACTTTACTCTCATTAGTTATACTTTATGGTGGTTTTACTACTTTCTTTCCATTGTGGTTTTCTATTTGTGGTTGTCCTATCTGTGTGTGTAGAGGTTTAAAGGAAATTTCTTCCCTTTTTTGGGATATGTCGTTACGGTTCTAGTCATCACCACCTGGTATATGGAAGCCGGGCTAGAGGTAGTCATGGTATGGGCCCTGGGGGTGGGACGTGATAGTATTCGAGCTAACATTAAAGGTAATAACTCCATAGATGTGGTTACTATTCATTTCAGAATACCCCTATGGAAAATTCATTTTATTTATCTACAAAAGAAATATTTCATCTCCTCACTATGGTTGATTTACCTTTTTGATTTAACTAAACTTTTTCTATAAATTAAAATTATTTTATTGTTTATATAAAATTCATATTGGTTGAAATAGGTTTTAAGGACCACTATAGACATTTAAGCTATAATGTTGCCTCAACCATCGATGGTCAAGGGAATGAGTAGAAATATGTTCTATGTAACATGAAAATTGTGTATAAGTGTAACTTAAATGAATTAAGGTGTTCTAGAAAAAAATGAAAGGATCCCCATAGTAAATATGGGAAAGGATGAGTGAATAATTAAAATGAGGGGATCAGGTAGGATATGATATAACTATTAGATTCATTAGAGTTATTGAGCTAGTTTAATAGAGAGTGGAATGACCATTTCTTCTCCCATTGGTATGTAAAACCCTATGATAATAGAACCTAGGAATATTGATGGTAGGTTGGGTGAGGGATTTGATCTATTAAGACTAGGAATTTGTGATCAGTATTGTTCCATCTTCATTTAGTGATAAAAATATGGATTTTCTTATGAGATATTAATGATAGAATGTGATAATTATGATTTTAGAGGATTTAATTTTCTCCAAGTGATGGGATTTTCCAGACATTTGAAATTGATTTCAAGGATCCCACATAGGGTGTGTTTATTTTGATGAGACCTCAGGAACACTAGTAGGTCTCCAATATTATGATGACCCTTCTGTAGGTTAGTATTAGAGAGTATGTGTGGTAAAATTCAGGTGTCACCTTGATACCCAAATGTTGATGTTGTGATGATACTAAGGATGATTTAATAATGGTTACATGAGATATCATAGAAGGGATGGAATACCATTGAGATTTCATGAATGAATTCCTTAGACTATATCAAGGATTATGTATATAGGTTTATAATGATTTCATAAGTATGGTTATCATGAAATTTCACATTAATACTATACCAATCCATGTGGATGAACTCCAATGGATTTTATTTATTCTTGAGTACTATTGAACACTCAGGATTACCTCCCAGGGATCATCTTTATGCATGATGAATATAGATCACACGGGATGACATCCTATGGATTGGATTTGTGCCTTATGAATATTGACCAATCATGATGACATCATGAATATTGAAGTAATTCATGATACTTTTTATCCCTTATGAAGAACTCACGGGGATCATTATTATGGATGGAAACTATTGATCACCCAAGTTAACCTTCAAAGGAATGATTTAATTACAAATACTATTTAATTATTATAATATCACATGGGATTCATCAATTATTCAAGATGGATTATTATGTTCAAATAGATCTATATCAAGAAAAATAAGGTATGGACCATCCCATGTGTTCCCTTAGAACATAATGATCGGTTATGGTTATTTATTTATGATTCTATTGTATATTTACTTATTTTTTAGAGAATATTCCATGTGTACACATTGTATTTTTTCATAACATTTGGGACCCCATTGGAGGTTCCATAATATTTTATACTCACACTCTAATTGGGTGGCCATGTCACCTGGATACTCGATATGACTTCACTATTCAAAAGTACTATTAGGGAATTGGCCTACTGTAGCTTGATTAAGTGGGATAATTTGGTTGGGTCTTAGAGATTAGAATGAGGTGACCATTGAGGATGGGTAAGAAACTCATGTATTATGATTATTTTATTTTATCAATTTATGAGATTGACCATATGGAAGAACATGAGTTGTATGCTCACATTACCCTATGTTAGTATAAATTTAATCTTATATATTCATTTTATATAACATTGTATGTTTTATTACATCTGTGTACTCTGATATATTATTTTAAATTATGTTTTTTTATTTCCATTATGTTTTAATTTTATATAAGGGTATATTTTCTACATGGTTACACTTTGGATCCTCATTATTAGTCATAGGCCTTTGGAGTTTAGGGAGGAATTCTTGAGGTCACATAATGACAACTAGGTCAGGCACTATTGAGTATTCTGGGGAAGTGGTTCATTGAAATGTCTTATGAGTGTTTTTATTTTTCCTTACAAGTCAGGAATATGATATACATGTTATGTAAGAATGTTTTATAGCATGTTATGGACCTTGAACTACTATTTCATTAACACCATTTCCAATATAAAATTCAAGTACCCAAGTATATTGGAGTGCTATTCTTTGTTTCCCCTTTTATGGTTTTATGATTTCGCCTAGTGTGACTCACATGAGATTGTGGATATATGATTTATGTATTGGATCTTTTTCCATTTATAGTATCTCTCATACATGCATCATATTTGGAATATAGGGTTTACATGGAATTAACATGCCAATGTGTTATTGATATCACTAATGACAGAGGGTTTAACTATTTAATGTTTCCATGAAAACATATATTGTGTTATAGAATATAACTTATTATTGGAATCCTCCTCCATTAAACCACTATGAATTTTCATCTAATGATATGTCATATGGGTTCTATAGATGGGTTTACATTGATGAAATCTATACAGTGGGTCTATGTTAGTGATTTATTATTACCCCATGAGGGTTAAAATTGGACTTTTATGCCATATTATTGAATTAGAAATAAAAATATTTTTGGTTACTTAATGTTTCTAAAAAACCTATATGGTTTTCCCATATACCTTCTTGGAGGAATTGTACATGACTAAAACATATTATTACAGTTGCTCAAAATGGATCATTATTGGATGATGTCATTATATATATGTATGTGAGATCATGATCATTAAGGTTCTATTTTCATATGCAAATTCTCAATGATGATTATTACCACAAAATGAGTTGATGAGTTAGAATGTGATCCATGATATATATATATATAGTAACATGAGATGGGTGTTTCAACCTCTGAGTTATCTTATGATATCAAATATGGGAAATGGAAGTTTCTGATCAGTTGTGGCCTTCATGAGACATATAGTTATAGTAATGTTGGGAGAGTCCAGTTCCTTTATAATGTGTGGAGGTAACTTGAGAGATGGGTTAGTCTCCCTTGTAACGAACCTTAAATATGGGAGGGACAGATAGATTCCATAACTTAGACTATACATGGGATGAGCAATAAGGTATGTTTTATAAGAATGGAGTGTCCAGTTACTTCATGAATTAATTTTTATAGACATATTTTGGTATTAGGATTAGGTTTAAATGGTCTATATTGGATGGATGTTAGAAATTATTAATTTATACAATGATCCCAATTAGATAGAAAAATATGATTCATGGTGGTGGGATCATGGATTCATATAGAATGGGTAGATGCTTATAATTTTTGCGAACTTGGAATTAGTGAAATGCATTGATTTTGAAGAGTAACATCAAGGTAGATCTTGGATGGATGATATTAACATACTGTGTGCATGGTCAGTGAGTTTGGTATGTGTACTTATATGTGATATAGTGAAACTCATGAGAACTTGAGTTGGGTTATATGACTATATGGTATAGTAAGGAAGACCATTTTTCTATAGATGAGATTGAAGTGGTACATATTAGTTAAATTTGGTACCTATAGATTTTGGATTAGTAAGTAGTTATATATGGGCCAATGGACGATGATTTATTGTGGTTCTTTCAAGCATGGTTCCAAATATATTTTATGATATTAATGGATGTACCTCTATATTGAGAGGTGACATTAGAGATGGATTGGGGTTTCATTGTATGATTGACTCAGGTTTATGACCTAGAATGTATTTTCATAGAGGTATAATGTTATAAATATATCCTTTTTATGATTGGGTATTGATATATGTGAAAATATATAGGGGGAAGTGTGGAATTTATCATGGATTGATAACACTCGTTTTGGTAGGGTTATAGGTATCATAAGATAATTCACTTAATGGTAAAGGTGATTATGTGGTGTCAGTGATAATATGGATTTAGTTTCCTTTGGTTCCTCATTAAAGACCAAATTTTAGATTCATGTATAGTATTAGAGGTACATTGAGAATTTGAATTATATTTTGGATATTTTTGGATTTGTTCTAAGGGTGGGTTAAATTGATGATATGTCATTACACGGGGAGAGAGATTAGTTACTGCTTTGGTCGATCAGTCACTAACCTTGGAATTACATCGAGTGTTATGTAGAGACATCATTATGGATATAGGGATTATCATGGGATTCTATTGAGTATTTAGGAATAAAAAAGGGTGATATGATGGAATTTCAGTGGAATAAATCAAGTGATCTAGGAAACGTTATCCAGGTGAGGAAAAAAACATTTCTCATGATATAGGGTGTGTTGGCATGGAAACTACACTAATAAGGTTGATAAAATACAAGAACTAAATTTTAATAGAAAATTATGATGTTGGGGAGAACCATGGAAAGAAATTATCCCTTATTAGTATAGCATTATGGTGGGGAGTTCCATAATCTTAAAGATAATTTTATTAGATTTTGCAGTGACATTGAATAGACAAGTGTAAATGAGTTCCATCTCAATATTAGTGACAGTGATAAGAAGCTAGATTATATTTTTAATGAATAGTGTTCTCCAATATTTTGAGTTAGGATATGGGTTCTCAGTTCACATTCTAGGGTAGAACACAATGAGTTAGTTATGAATTAATGATTGAGGTTAGTCTAAAATTTTAGTTGGAAGACCATCAAGGATTCTTTGGGATGAGAATTGTAATTCTTGGGAAGTTGTGAAGATACAATATTTCTAGGTAGGGAAAATGAGCGAAATTTTGATCTTCAAGATCTAGGTTTCTTAAGAGGGATTAAATGTCAATTTAAATTATAAAATAATCTCAAAAATATTTTTTTATGGTTTCATAAATATTTGGATGGTATGTTAACCTTTTGGTTATTATTTAAGGATGCATATCTTGGAATGGTATTTGGGTTGAATGTTATTTCAAATGAATGAAAAGGGGCCATGAGGAGGTGTTGGAAGTGTTGATATAGCCTTATTAAGAAGAATTGGTAGTTATACTAGGCATGAGGGGCCAAATTTTATTAAAAGAAATTGTGTTGTTCTAGAAAGATTTTATATTTATTTAATTATATAGATATGTTTGTAAACCCGAAAAAACAATTTAGAGTTTTTATTAGATATTTGGGTCTAGAAATAATATTTGAAAAAAATGGTTCGATAGTGTGACTTCATTCTATAACAATTATACAATTAGAATGATTTAATTTAATATGAATTCATTTATAATGAACTAGTACTCACCCGTGCGAATGCACGAAATTATCAATAAATTCTTATATTCAACAATAAAATACTGGTTCTCAAAGTTAATAATGAACAGTAATATTGAATTCATTTAAATCACAAAAATATGGTACATAATATTGGATATATGTGGAGGAACTATTGAGACATCATGAAAATAGTATAAAACAATAAGGAAAACTTTAAGGGATTGAGAATTTAATTTTAGAAAGAAGAATTGAAAAAAATGAATGAGAATACATTTCAAATAGCATTCACAAAAACACTGGATCTTACAGTGAAATAAAAAACTAATGACAAAAATATTGTTCTCTCTATTTCTAGAAGATTATTATCCATTGACACCACAATCCAAAACAGCAACATGCTTCATTAATAAAATGGTGGAAGATATTAACCTGTTTAAAATGTAAATAATGTCAACAACACATAAACCATGATTTTTATGGAAACTTTATGTTGTCATATTTTAAAATAGAAGATGTTATTTTTTCTACATGAATGATTTAAGATATAATTGACAATACATGTTTTTTATGCCATAAACTACTAATTGTAATCTTAATATACCATGCTATAATACTTAAATATGAAAATTTAAGCAACATCATTAATTAAATTAGTTCTACCATGTTTTATGAACCAAACATGTCACAAGTTATAAATACACATAAGAATACCAACAAAGAATAAATTTATATATACAGAAACTATATTCCAATTTTAAATTCATTTTATAATAAATATGTAATAGACTAATTTCAAAAAAAAATCTGTATGAATTTAAAAATAATTAATAAAAAATTTACATGCTAAATATGCCAATATGCTAGCATATGTTTTCTGCATGCTAAAGTGGGATATCATGGAATGTTCAGATGCTCTAAGAAGTTATAAATGGAGAAACTTGTTTTGCGAAGAATGTGGTCAAAACTAAAAATGTATTTCAGCTAATGGAAAACTTGGTACAGATATAACTATCAAATTCTCAATGATAGATATATTTATCACAATGAATTATGATGTTAATGGGATTGTATTTAAATGAATGGAGCTAAAAATATAGGAATAAGTGAGTACATTATGTAATGCTCTAAAAATGAATTACAAGTCATATTTAAAGGTAATAAGGATGTATTTGTCATGTATGAATGATTTGGTGGTGTTGTTACCATCTAGTTTTGAAGATATCATTTCAATACCGGTGAACCCTATAATATCAACCACACTAACTCTTCTCTATAATACAAAAAAGAGTATTAGATAAAATGTTTTTAATCCATATGAAAATATTTAAGATGAATCGGGAAAGAAATTATTAATGAAAAAAACCTCAATGATTCAGTGAATGGCGCACCTTAGAATCTCTCTAATACATATCTTGAGTACCTGCTTCAGTTATCTTCAAATTATCTCTCCCTAATCTATTTATTTGATCAATTCTGGGCATCACAGTTGTCCATAGGCCAGAAAGGAAGATCCCCACCAAATTCAGTGTACCTGTCAACAGATGTTAGAGAGGTGGGGTAATAGGATGATATAAGAATTAAATGAACTGAAGAAAAACAAATTTTTGAAAATATCCTCATCTCATGAACATGAAATATTATTAACATAACACCCACTCTAGGATTATTTCTAGAAAATAAGTGACTTTATTGATCAAGTAGAAAGTGACAGTGATAGATTAAATCATTGAAGCAAAAATATGATGCTTAATAGTTGTAAGGATTATAATATAACAACAATTGGGTAGGGTTGAAATAGAACCATAAGTCCTGAAATTCTAGGGTTTTAATATACCTTCCCTAAATAAAAATTGATTTTGGATTTGAAACATTCTATCATCGAGATTCAATTGTAATGAAAATGTATTATTCACTGATAAAAACATTCATATTAACTAAATAGTTTTAAACAGCTATGATGATTAAAGTATGGAAATTCAGTTGGATACATAGAATTGAACTCCTCTAATTCATTGATTTTGCAAATAAAAACCTGTTAAAAAAATCACTTACCAGTAATGGGTTGTTTGTAATTATGACAACATGATCTGCTTCTAGGATTCATAAAAATGTAATTAAACAAATGCCAAATTAATAAATATTGTGATATGATAAACTCAATAAACTTGCAAAAAGTAGTAACTAATGCAGATATTCTTCTACAGTGTACAATACTTCCAAATTATATATACCATCAATATTATCTGTCCCCAGAATAGTTTTTATAAGTAATTAATACATGAGTACCATTAAATGGTTATTGTAGCTACAACTAAGAAAATACAATATTTCTTGTGATGAAGTATCCAAACCAAGTGAAGAAGGCTCCTTACCAGGAAAATTTTTTACCAACACTGCTCCCTAGAATAGTTAAGAACAAATGCATTAAGTACAAGTTGAATTAGGAGAACATATGAGACTTGAAAAAAGGACAAAAAATAAAGCTACGTTCACAACCTTGGTATCATCAAAACAATAATGTATAATTACAACCTGCAAAATATAATTTAGTTACATGTGATTATTCCATGCATTTCACCATCAGGCATAATTTTTATCAGGCATAAATGACATAAAATGCACTTCTATGGGAAATTATCCCTCCAAGCCAAAAAATGACATTTATGATACATTCATAAATTAAACAAACCTTTTGTGTTCTAGAAACTCAGATAGAGAACCAATTTGAATATCCTCTCAAAGAAGTGAATCCCCCTCATCAATAACAATGAAGAGTATATTAGATGCGTGAAACATATGGTTTGGTAAACTGAAAATAGAAATACCATGTCATGTTGAAATTTTTATCAACACAATTAGAAAATGGCATCACAATGTTACAACTAATTTTAAGAAATACTATAGTAAAAATAATATTAGATGTGGTATGTGTTCAAAAATATAACATACCATTATAGTCAACATTTCTTACTATTTGAACAACATTAGATTTTTATAAATATAATTTTCTGGGGTAAACAATATATATAGTAGGAGTTCAAAAATAAAATGAATAAGGAAATGGAAATGGAAATGGATAGGTAGAAGTTGAAGTTTCAACCTTATTCTCAATCACATCAGTCAGTTTTCTATCGAGACACTTCTCTAGCTACTTAAAATGGCAGCGATCAAGTAAAAAAGATCCTCCTTGTTATTTTTCTAGTGTATATGCTTCCTGGGACTCAGCATGGGAAAATCTAGTCAGACCATAGTTATATTTAGAGATATAATAATTGTTGATAGATATGATTTACACTATACCTATTGATTTAATGCTTAGTACGGTAGAGTGGTATGACTCTAAAAGAAATGGATGAGTACACAGACCTGCTTACATGCAACTCAAGTGTGGGTTGTTATAGTTATTCCAGGTTCCCTGATCACAAATCATGACTTTAAAGTATTTATCTCATGCTTCATGGATTCAAAAATATAAATAATAGGACAAGGAGACAAAAAAATTAAGAATCGCATATCACCATTTATTATTTGACAACTCAAAGAAGACAATCAATTGTTCTATTTGAAAACAAAGATAAAACTATTGAACTACTTCCAAAAACATAAATAATAGAAAATATCATGTAAAAAATTACATTAGATGTGGATAAATTTCATTATAAAAGGGAGGATGAAAATAGATGAAGTTCACAATACATTTAAAAAATGATTCAAAACATGCTCACAACCCTATCTAAACAGGTTTCAAAAACAAAAAGAATTTTTGAAAACAAGAGCATCCATATCCTTCTAAAAGAAATTAATCAGGGAAATGAAAAATATAAGGAATTCTTTCTAATCAAACCTTCTATCAGGATTCATCCATACTGTCAAGAAGACATTGAATCCTTTAGCCAATATTTACTCATTGTTAATGTCACACCTCCTCAAAAATATAATGATTGCATGTCACATACCTGAGTAAGTAGAATAAGTGACAAAATTTTAAATTTTAATTAATAGAAAAAGATATTAGGAGAATTACCATGAATTTGTGTTACCATTTCATTCAAAAACTACAAATAATGATAAATAAAACTAAATTAAAGAATACATTTAAGCTCATTATGCACCATTACAATGATCATTCAACGTACAAACAATGTACAAATCATGGGTAACATCAAATTTTGTAGAATAGTTAAATAACGAAACAATACTAATCCTAAAATCTTTAAAGTTTAGGAGGATATTGGTATTTCATCATAGGATAATTTAAATGAAAAAAATAATTATTGGCTTTGTCACGATTCAGTGATCCTAAAATCTGTACATTTTTTATGGGATATGAAATCCAAGTAAGTTAATGAGAAGATCTACCAGAACATAATATGATGGTGTATGATATATTTCCCAGATATCATTTCTATATGACATAAATTGTAGAGTCCGACTCTAGACCTGATTCAATCACATACATCACTAATATTAGAAAATAAAAAACATCAATTATGTTATGGGAAATAAGGCCTCGTAGTCAAAACCAAATGACATTAATGATTCGATATCAAAACTTAAACAAACCTTGTCTTCTCTAGAAACTTAGATATAAATCTGTTTAAATACAAACTCAAAGAAGTGAAAACCCCTTGTCAATATCAATGAAGATCATACTGAATGTGTAAAATATATATAGTGGTAAACTGCAAATAGAAACATAATTTCATGTTTAAATTATGATAAACAAAAATAGAAAATGAAATCGCAATGTTTCAAATTGTTTTAAGAAATACTACAGTAAAAAATACACTTAGATGTAGCATGTGTTCAGAAATATAACATACCATCATGGTCAGTATTTCTAATTATTTGATAAGAATCAAAGTTTTCTAAATAGAATTATCTAGGGTAAATAATATATATAGCAAGATTTGAAATAATATTAAGCTCAAATAAATTGAGTTTAGTAGGAGTTGAAAGATAGCATGCGTTGAAAGATAATATATAGCAGGAGATTAAATAATATGATTTTTCTAGGGTAAATAATATAATGAAACATAATATATTAAGATAAAATAAAGATTCTATATACAATTAAGTAATGATAGGAAACAATAGATATAGCTGGATTTGAAAAAATTCTATTTCAAATTTGTTAATAAGAAATAACCTAGAAAAAAATGAAATTGTGTTTAATAAAAAAATATTTTGGATTAAAAAACACTTGAAGTAAAATACAAAAACATAAAATTAAATGTCATAACTTTTTATATCTATACAAAGATTCCACCATAAACAAAGTTTGATATAAATATTCATGGATTGTTAGTGTTTGAAGTTCATAAAAGTAAGAAAATTAATTGTGACCATTAAAAATGAATGGAAAATAATACATGGGATCTAAAAGGTAAATCCCTCAAAGAATATAATCCTACAAAGACTATTAAGCATAATGACATATAGAATAAAAAATGAAGGAATGATCAGTGAGAATATATACTGGAGGAGTTAAAACAATGTTACCGGTAATTTGTTAAAATTATATAACCCAAAAATAATGAAAGTTTATTTAATAATATTGAAAATGAAATAACAAAGACTAATAATTTGAGTAAGCATTATTACAAATAAAAATACTAATAAAAGACAGCAGAAAAAATATATACATAACAAAAAATTACATGAAACAATGATTTTGTACAAGATGACATAGAATTATATATCAAACAAATATTGATGTCAAACAACAAAACAATAACTGAAACATTATTTAAATGTAAGTAGAAATATTAGTGAGAAAAAATTACATTGAATCTTTGATATCATTACTTTGACAATCAAGATATGGTGATATGGATACCTGAATCAAAGAAAACATGTAAAGTCATTCGTCAACATTTTGATAATCATGAAAAGTAGAATCAAAGTATAGATCATGAATAATATTTCATTTTTCATAACAGTCTTCAAACAATGAATTGGTGAATAAATACCCGATAACATAATGAAATAGATGCCCTAATTTGTGAATCAGAAAAACAAATTTACTACAATAACATATGAAAAAATTTTATGTGAAGGGAAATACTAAAATTTGAAGAGGAGATTATTTCAACGATTTAGGAGAACATACCTATTGTCAGGCGACCATCACATCGGTCAGAATTTGATTGAGTTGAAATAGTCGACAGATGTAGATGAGGATAGAAATGGTGATCTTGAGGGAATTAGGGAATGAGATATAGTGAATCTACAGGGTTTCTGACTGAAATTCTTTGAAGGAGTAGGATCTGCGAGAAACACATTAGAAGATGAGGGGATTCAGGATGATGATTTGTAGTACGTGATGGAAAATTAGCAAGGAACCCTAGGAAGGGGAATTTATCACAACAGGAAGCCTAAGAAGCTATGAGGTGAAGGAGTCGAACATGGAGGAGCCGATGGCGGAGGAGATGAAACCCTAGGAAAAGGAATATATCACAGTGGGAAGCCTAAGAAGCTATGAGGTGAAGGAGCTGAACGCGGAGGAGCTGATGGCGGAGGAGTCGATGGCAGAGCAAGCGGTGGTGGGGTGAGCTGCTAGAGAGGAGAATCGGGAATAGCAGTGGGATTAGGGTGTCGGGGAGGAGAGTGGAGACATAGTAAACCCGAGGTAAATCATAATCGGGTGCGGGATGCAGCATTGTTTTAGGGTATGGAGGTAGAATTTGAGGGTATTTGGGAGACATGGATTCATGAAAAGGTGACACGTAAGAAAGAAATAAGCTAAGTTTAGTATATATAATAGATTCCTTTAGTATGACTGCATATAGTTTGATATTGACTATAATCATTCTTCATTTAGTATGACCATGTTGGAAAATGGTTATGTCTAGTGTACTATGACTCCATTCTATATTTAGTATGATTTTATTGAATTTTGTTTGAATTTGTGAGGTAATCACTTTCTATTTATTATGAATTCATTTAAAATTTGAAATTATTAATTTATTATGACTTTTTCTTGGATTTAGTATGTCTCTACAAGTGAAAATAAAAAAAATTATGACTTCAAGTCTTTTCCAAAAAATTGATTCAGATGAATAGTTTCTCCAGAATCCTCTAAATATCTAATAAATGATTAAAAATATATTTCAATGTTTATTTAGAACATTCTCAGACTCAGTAAATCATGAAAATCATCCAATATGGTGCTCTCACTGATCTCTCCTTCTTAGTAAAGTATATACATCGATTTTTTTAAGAAATGAAAGTCATTTGATCCAGAGAGAATCTCCATGTAAATCTAATAGTCCACATCACCTCCACCTAATTTTATTCCTCATGTTCCTCACTTCACATTTTTTTCCTTGTATGGTGAGGGTTTTTACAAAAAAAATCCAGCAGATTATGATGGAATTATCCCAGTATCACAAGGGTTTTTCTTGGATTAACTAAAGGTTGTCCCACGGGGATTGTCGCACATTTTTTCATGTAATTTTATTGAGTTACAAATACCTTTGAAGTTATTAAATGTTTGGATTTAATTAAATTAATTCTTATTTTGATAATATGTCATGTTTCATGATTTTTCTTGAGAAGGTTCCAAGGAATCCCAATGAACCATCCAAAAGTGGTTAACCATTGTTCCATAGCATCAAGGTAACTCGATGAAATTTTCTATAATTATGAACATATGTTTTAAATTATAAAATTTATTCTAAATTGTATAATAAATTATAAATAGTTTTAAATAAAATTATGGACATCATGTCATACATAAAGGTGCATGGAGTAAGTACACAATATGAAAATGTTCATGGATGTAGCTAGGGGATGTTTCTCCATGAGTCTATAAGAGTTATGGACTTTTAAATTAAAATTTAATATAAATTACTAAGTGTTATAACTATTTTTTTAAGTAATGGATTGATATATGGCCACATGATGATATCCAAAGGATGAATGGTATTTGAAGGTCATAGATGAGAGTATTCAGGATTAAATTAAAGGGAATAACCTAGTTTTTGATGCAAGTAGTTCTTTAAGAATGCCCCTATGTAAAAAACATTATATATATATATGAACTATATGATATGTGGTTTATCCACTGTAGGTGATTAACATATTTGATTAAAATACATTTTTATAGATTAAATTATTATTTTTGTTTAGATAAAATGCCTATGGGTGAAAATATGATTCAAGGGACACTTCATAATATTGAGATATAGTGACACCTCTACTGCTGATGGATTATGTCATAAGTATAAATTCATTCCATAAAACATGCAGGCCCTAGAGGGGTGTCTAATAAATTAATTAAGGGAATGTGGTGGTCCTTGATTGGTTTTCCTTAGTTACCTATAGAATATAAGGGGGATGAATTAGAATGAGTTGTCCAGTAAATCCATGATATTATGGTGAGATTCCTTGTAGACATTGGGTTTTTTAATAGAGAGTTGGGTGACTATTTCGTCCTCCAAAATTATATGAGCACCCAGGAGGTTAAACCAAGGATTGGTTGATGATAGGAAGAGTGAGTTAACTGACCTAGGAAGACATTGGATGTGTAATTGGAATGGCATCAGATTATTGGAGTGATTATATTATAGATTATCCTATTGGTCTGATGAGGATGGGATTTCACCAAGATGATGTCAAGGGATGATACACCCTCTGAGTGATGGGTTTCTCCAAAGAGTCAAGATTGAGATCAAGGATCCCATCTATGGTGTATAACTTTTGATGATGCGTGGAAAACTCTTGTGTGTTCCTATTATTATGTTTACCCTAGTATGTGTTAGTATAGGACAGTATGTATTTTCCCCATCAGGTGTGACATTAAAACATGAAGTTTGATAGTGTGAGAAAAATAGGATTTAATAAATAGTTAATAATATATAAAAAGATTTATACAAATCACAACATATTTTTTGAATGGAAACCAAGGATTTTACCTAGGATTTTTCATATATGTCTATATTTTTTTCCAAGGTCCAGTCACATGGGAATAGGCCTCCCTCAATATATAGATTAGTCAAGGTGACCTCAGGGGGATCATCTTTCTGCCTGATGATTATTAATACCACATCAAGACATTTAGGGTATCATCATTAATCCTGGTGACTATTGAAAACTTAGAATAACCTCTATGAGATTGTATATATGCTTGATAACAATTGATCACTTAGGATTACCACCTAGGGATCAAATTTAGTCCAAATTTAATTGTTCACTTGGGATGACCTCCTAGGGATTAACATTATTCTTAACAACTATTTATCACATAGGATACCCTCATAGGGATTTGATTTATGCCTAATGAATATTGGTCACTATGTATTAACTCCTAAGTATAATCTTAGTGTTAGATACTATAAAACTATTAGTATATCACTTAGGTTTTGGTTATTATACCTGATGTCATATTTTGTTCGGAGACATCCGACACAAGTTGAAGTAGGTATGGTTGATTATGTGGGTAACCATATAACCCATTAACATATTATAGTTATTTATTTGCACATATTTATTCTATATAATTATTTTATAGAGAATATTAAATGTCCATACCCTACATTTATGAGTTATGTTGTGGACCCCATTTTTGGTTCCCTACTATATTTCACATAAACACTACCTAATAGATCATCGTACTTTAGTAAAAATGTAGACTTCATAATTTTCATGTTCAGATAGGAAAGAGGTTTGGTATACCCTGATTTGGAATGATCTTTCAGATTGGTCTTATGGATTAGTATAACTTGAGCCAAAATGATTCTTTGAGAGCCATATGTATTTTTTATCTATATATGAAATCAGTAAAGTGGTAGATCATTTGTTGTATGTTATCATGAAAATGTTTCTATATGACTCTATAGAGCCATATTCACATGATAGATGATTTTATGTTTTATTAATTCCATATACTCTAATATATTATTGAAATTGATATTTGGTCCATAATAGACGTCCAAAACATTGTATTTCGAATTCAATGTTATAGTTATTCCATTTATAAGAGTGATATGGAAAATTATGTCCCACGATACTGATATGTTTCATTTATTCTTTTTATGGTATTTTTTGGTAGAACTATGACTTAAAAAAGGTCATTAGTGAGCTTATATTCAAAATAAATTATTTATTACTTCTTAAGGGTAAAATGTGTAAATTTGTTAAAAGGTTTTCCTGAGTTTATCATGTTTCTAAAAAAACTTAATGAGTTCTATTTTTCTTAAAATGTTTATTAATAAAGGTTTTATAATAATATTTGGGTAGAAAAGATAATTTATTAGGTATGAAAATTTTTATTTTCTATACAAAATATTATTTTTTAAAGGAAAATTTTTATATGTTTTAATAGACAAACGAATTTCATTAATTCTTATTTTTATATCCCTTAATGGTATTGTTTTATTCCTACCATGTTTTACAATTTTTTTCATAGGGTTTATGGATGGGTAAAGGGGTGAGGTCAAGTTGAAAGTCATGATGATATCTCATGAAATGAAATCGAACCTTATTTTTAAAAATTTATATTATGGTAAAAATGTGTACGGATTAGAATTTTCCACTTTTTTAAGTGTATGGTTTTGTTATGACCTATTTCTCTAAATATCTAAACCTAAAAAGATCCTTGAAATGGATGAAATTGAATTCTCGACTAAAACTCAATATTATGAAATGTTTAAGGTTGGGTCCTTATAACTGATAAGATATTGATTTCCATTTCTAGTTCCCAATCATGAGAAAGAATTCTATTCTATTTCTAAATATAAGGAAATATTATGAACATGGTTCATAGTATAATTTTGGATGGTAATATTGAATCAATGTAACTCAATATGAAGTTTTGCGATAATGTTTTTTGAGCTGATGAAATGAAGATAAATCATTTGAAACAAAAATATATTTAAAATCATTTCATAATCAAGTTAGGTTCTAGGGAACCATGGGAATCTTTTAATACCAAAAAGATTATTATTTATATAGTTCACATTTCTAGTAGAAATATTCTTTACCGATAGTACGAAGTATTTTATTTTTGAATCCATTCAATCAGTGGAAGACTTCCTTATGTGGCTCATTTGTTTGGTAAACCAACTCACAATCCTTGGTGATCTGAAGCCTCAAAAAAAAGTTGTTGATAAGCACCCATGCATCATCACCTTCAAATTCTCACTAATATATCTCTCAATTAAAATTGTACTTGGTATATCGATGATCTCTGTAGATGAGGTAACGTGGAGACTCAAAGTGGTACAGGACTGTGTTTAGTATGTTCCCACCTCCAAAATTAGAGGAAAACTGCTCCTCACAAAGGATATGTGGGTTTCATAGAATAAGTAGAGACACAAAGGGGAGGTATACTTTAATGATTTCCAGTCCATCCATCAGTTTTGATGACCCCACATTGAAAGACAGATGCAGACAATAGAGGAAATGGAAGGGATGTCTCAAGATCTAGTGACTATTATGATTTCTCAAGGGACCAAGGCCACTAATGTAGAAAAATTGTTCATTGGACCAAATATTTTAAGTAAAGGCTGAAATAGGATTAGGACTATCTAATGTAGAGTAAATATGATGATCCCATGATCCTTATGGATAGGGTGTGCATCACATTTCCTGGTTCCCCATGGCCATGATCTGACACTCCAAATTCTCCACTATAATGATGTATTCCTCTATAGAATGATGAGGTGAAGGTCATTCTGCAATAGGATCATAAGGAGGTGAGAAAAAAATACAATTGGTACCTTGAACCTACTACCACAAACCATATGATATCTTCCCATACTATCTTCTATTATCATGAAATTGGGATCCACAACACTATCTTGGATCATTATGATTCTATTTCCAACATAGAAGTGCTGGATGATCTTTTCAACTACTAGACCAGCATGCACCACATGCTCACTAGGGTGTACATCATCCTGAGGATCACCATGAAAATCCTTAGCCTCATAGAACTTGATGAGAATGGTCGTGAGGTACACATGGATAGAGTAATATTGAAGATATATGAACACTATCGGTGCCTTCTGTCCAGTGCATAGTTCTTCTCCAATCAATTTTGAAATCTTAGAGTCGATATTTAACAACTAGTATACTTGTCTTAATGGGATCACATGATGTATTGTGATGTAATGTGAGATATGGCCACATGAATATACATTCTCTATAAAAACTCATTCATTATGATATGATGTGAGGGATTCCATAAATTTATCAGTTTGATCAAGTCTGTGAAATATATCCTCCTAAAAATAATATATGAGTTTATTTTCTGAAGAAAGAGAAGAATCATTTTGAGCATACACCAGGTATTTTTTTAAAAATAACCTTTTTGGGCCCATCATCTGATGATTCTGAGTGGGAACTATTACTTTTTATCACATATAGATGACATAATCTTCTAAAATTGCCTCAAAATACTCATGATAAAGGACCAAGATCTAGTAGAAAACCAACACATTCAGGATACATTATATTTGGATATAAGGCACAAGTTGAAGTTCATTTTCCCTAACCATATATGTGAGTTCACTTCAATAAAATTAAACCAATAATTTAAAGAGTGAAGTGTACAATGGAACATCATGGCTCATTACTCACCATGGAAGAATTGGGGTATTTAACTACCCAACCAAATGGTGGATTTCATGGAATAAATCTTGTATAAGTAAAAAGTCCTTTAAAAAATTTTGTGGGTTGATTCCATGTGCACCACCATATTCATCTAAAAAAATACCAAAACGAATCATTGAAAAGATGATGTCATATGTGTCTTGGAATATAAAAAAGACATTAGTTCCCTTTATATATTCCTTTAGCTACATCATTCCAATCATAAATGTAAATCCTCACATGATGAAGCTAGATGATCGGAGTACACTAATGATCTTCACTAGTATAAATACTAGTGATGGTGGAGATCAATAAAATTGTTATAGACCATAGATCATAACCCTCTTTTTCTAGAGAACACTCTAAATACACTACAAAACCAATAATTTTAAAGTAGATTCACATTCCATCAGCCATAATAGAGTTTTCTTCACTTTCATACAACATGGAAGAATCCCTCAACATTGATCATGGTGATTCCCTATATCATTTTTTCATAATAGGCAACATTTTTAGGCAGAAAACACCACCACGGTTTTCAATTCACAAGCTTGTATCTGGTGAGTAATACTTTACTACAATCTATGAGAAAATATTTTTTATTTATGTAGAAAACCTCATTTCAAGAATAAGGTAATTCATGAGGACAAGATTATGAAATAATTATCTAGGTATATGGGGGAGAAATATAATAAAGTGTTGATTTTTTTGTTCAACATTGAAATACTTTTTATGTACCTAGGTGTATGTGACAAAAGGAATTCAATTGGAGTCCCAATAGCGTTTCATAGTCAGCCATGGATAAACCCATAGACATCTCACCTTCTAAGCTTTCTCTCTCGTACACCATGTTCATTTCAAAGAAGTTGATGGTGAGCGATGAGAAGGATTCAGATTAGTGGAAGTTTCTAAAATCTCTCACGAAGTCACTTGGGTGTTCCTTGTTCTAGGAGATGCAAGTGAAGATTGGTGTTTTGGAAATCTAGTGAATATGATAGAAATTAAGGGTGATATTGTTGAATAACTATAATATTGTGATTAATTTGACCATTATTTTTATTCCCTCAATTATTCCCATCCTATATTTTTTATTTTATGGATCAACATGTTTTGAACCCATTAAGGTCCCCACAAGGTTTTTAGTTATGTTTTAAATTAATTTAGAATTATTTTTTATAAAAAAACATGAAAACCTCACCATAAAATCATTTCAGTTATTATTTCATAGAACATCTATTATTTTTTAGATTTTTCTTTTTTCATTCAATACATTATTTAATGTTTGTGTGGGTTGATTGGATAATAATGTCAAGAAAATAGTAGACATAATGATGAATAATGCATCAGAACTTCACATGGATCTAATTGAGAATTTATGTGGAAGTGCATACGATATGCTTGAAAAATGATCTAGGGAGCACAAGGATGGGATGATGTTTCTAGAGAATTCTTCAGACTATTCATTTCCACTTTCAATAATTTTTTTTCATTTGGATGATTTTATTAAGGAATCGAACAGACCAATTCTGCTAATAGAAATGGATTTTTAGCAAGTATTTTGTTGAGATCACATGTCCTCTCATGAAATTCCAGAAATGATGAATCACGTTCCTAGAAAATTACAACTTTTCATACCTCTGTAAAAATATTATTTCATAGATGGGAGCTTTAGTTTTTCCTCATGGTTTTTCATTGAAGGTATCACTTTCTTGAGTTGAAGAATTATTCAATAACGGAGATTTTAGAAATCATAATTTACTTACACATATATTCCAAAAGTTATTAGCGGTTTAATGGTGGTATTTACAATATTTAATAGGGGAACATAGAGAAAGTATACTCTTAATTCATTTATACTCATAAATGAATGTCATTAATAAATTAAAAAATCACATCTATTGTTCTACAAAACATAAATTATTTAGGGGTGATCTTCCAAATTACCAAGGTAGTGACTAAAGTTTAAAGGAATGTATTTGATGGAAGTGATGAATTATAGGTAATCATAGAATTGTGAGGTATTGTAAATTACATAGTCATTAGGGCATTAATAATTAAATAAAATTGATGAACATCAGTAAAAAAATAAAGGATATTCATTTTCTTGGTGGTGGGACTTGAGGAAGACATAATAAGATGATAAGAAGATCGATCGAGAGGGGGAGATCAAGGTAAGATTATTTTTCTTAATTATTTTTATTTATTTCTCATTATAATTGATTAAAATATCATATTATATTATTTTTTGAATATGTAATCATTCTAAAACATTTCTTAGGGAATATTATTTACTTGGTTCGTTCTTTTAATTTTCTCATGTGACCAATTCAAAATGTAATTATATATCTTATAGTTCACATAAATTGATTGAAAAAATAGTTTTAGTGAACTTATCTTAACATTTATTGTAATAAATTAATTTTTTTATATTAAGAACTAAAAAAATAAACTACAATCCTATATTCTCAATAGATGAGGATTGTATCAATTTTGAGATTCTAAATTGGACAATTTTTTCACAAATGAAGATATATATTTTTAACCAAGAAATTAAATTTATCATTTCCTTCTCATTGATTCATACAACTTGTATACCACTAGTATTATTCTAAAACCATAAATTTCACTAAATTTAAAATCAAACTTTCCTTGGTTGTTTGATTAAAAAACTATTCAACCTTATTTGGTAAGTTTATGTTTTTTTTCTTATTTTTTGTTTTATGTCTTGACCTGTACATAATTCACCAACCCTAAGGCTCATAACCTAGATCAACACTATCTAGTAGCTAGAAGTTATTATGTAAATTTATATAATATAATGAAAATATATAAAATTTTGGGATTCGTTTTCTCATAATCCTACATGCATTTAAGAAAAAACTAAATAAAAAATTAAAAAAAATAACTAAAATTTTTTTCTCTAAAAAACTAACAATAAAATATACTTTTGTGGAATCTTAAAATATGAAATGAAAATATTTAAAATATATTTTTAATTATAAATATGATTAATGTATTAAATTTGAATCCAATACTACATGATTTTAACATACACTACACTACGCCATAAAAAACTAAAAATAGCTATGGAAAATAGAATATAGAGAGATATTTCTTATTAAAATAAATTATTCAACATAAAATCATTAATGAGTCTATATAAAGGTCTAGTTTTATGGATTACCAACTCCCTCAAGTCTGAAGAAGTATATCTTTAATTAAACTATCTCCTAGAGTCTTAATCATTAAGCTAACATAGTCACACCTCTCACTAATGCCCACATTTAATATAATTACAAATGAAGATTATTTTCCCATAATTAGGAATTTTTATGAAATAATGTAGTAGTTTATTTTGCATAGTTTCAGTGATGATGGTTTGAAAGTTATAATTTTTCAATTAATTATTTATGGGAATTCTATAAATTGCTTTTTAGCTTTAAATGAGATTTTTTTGAAACATGGGAACAAATATATATCTCTTATGTCATGTAATTATATCCTCCATGAATTAAAGGAGAGTTTAAGAATATCATCACCAATTTTTACAAAGAGACTAAATACGTATTTCAAGATATTCAAGAAAGGTTTAGGGATCTGATTAGTAAGTTCCTTCATCACCAATGCCCTTATAAAATTTTAATAGATACTTTACATTAAATTTTTCCACCATCCTGTCAGAAAATGGTTGAAAAAATCTATCGGGAATTATAAAGACAAAAATTATGAAGGGAATATGTATATTTATAACACTTATATTTTAAATCACAACTAAAAATGAATGTAGAATGAGTGTAAATTTAGGAGTTAAAAATACTGCTTAAGAGATGGAAATAATCTTCATGCAAAATAAGATAAAAGAAAAATTCAATCCCTAAAGAATCACAATGTCAAACATGGTGTTAATTAATTTTTATTTCAAAATACAAACCTACCTCTCTGAGAATAGTTTCCTTATTGTGGTACTCATTAGAACGCTGAGAATTATGCTTGATCATTGATATTATTTCCCAACCACATGAGAATTTAAATTTTATTGGTATGGACCTAGGATAAAATATAGGGATTTTCCATTTCCAATGAATTATAGTGCCATCTGTATGAACCATAAAAAAAATTTATAGAAAGAACAAGGTATGCTTAGACAACACACTACCCCTAGTTTCCTAAATGAGTCTAGAAAACAATTCTAAAATCAACCTTTGGTGAATCTTTTAAATTTCAAGTGGATGTTAGGGAAATGTTTCAGTAGTTTTTAGAGAAATTTGAATCAAAACAATGCTCAATATGATTCCAATTAGACTTAATATATGTTAATATATATAAAATTGACATAAAATTTGGGAATCTGTCTAAATATATTACATTAATAGATAAGATAACTATTAGAGGAACCATTGAAACCAATCTTAGGGATAGTTCCATGGTTGTTACAACTAAGTGTTTTAAAAACTCATGATGAAACTAGAAATTACCCAAGGAAAGTTCAAATTGACAATATGCTTGAATCTATATCTCAAAAACTATTTGACACCAAATCTATAAATATGGACATCATCAATGAAAATATAAAAAATAGTGACCTTCAACTGCAAAAAATTAAAATTAAATGTATTCTTAATTAAAAATGAAAAATGGATGAAAAATCAAAAATAAGTACCACGTAAAGTTCTTTCTATCTTAATAAACATTTACACACCCATACACTTCCTATAACATTAAAAAATAATGAATATAAACTTATCAAATTCCTTAGTATTTTCCACAAACTCCAAATAAACATCCCTTTTATTCAATCCTTAATTTAGATTCCATCATATTTTAATTCTCACAAAAAAATATTTTAAATAAAAAAACCATATAATAGATTACAACTTACACCCTCATTGAAGAGTGTTTCACTATGTTTCAAAAATAAATCCCATGAAAATTTAATAATCCTGGGGGATTTTTATACCCTGAATTTTAGAGAATAGTGATTAGATGAATTGTATTTTTGAATATGGGGCCAATATCAATCTTATTCCTTTCTCATTGATTCAATAGTTAGGATTAGGATAACTCTGACCCGCCACTATTTTCCTTCAAATATTTTTTTTGATCTGCAACATATCCCATGGGAAGACTCAATGTCCCATTTCTAGGAGTTGGAATGATATTTTTACATATTTGTTTTTTAGTCATCAAGTGTGACAAAGAAGTCCATATAATCCTTTTTGTGATTTTTTATCCATATGGGGTACTATTTATGTGTTTAAGGGTCATTTTATTTTCAATTTTTAGTAGAAATAAGAAGACATTATTTTATTTAAAAATCGGATAGAATATACATTGGGATAGAATTGCAGAAGGGTTGAAATGGTGGAGTTGGAGGAATAATTAGCTAATTATAAAGAAGTGCATAAATAATAATTATCTAATGAATACCCTATGTATTTTGGAAATAAATTACATAAAAATTTTAAATTATTAAGGATAAAAAATTGGATGGATTTCCAAAGATGTATTGAATATTTATTCCTACTATGAATTTTTTTTTTAGAAGATTAATTTTTTATTCTTATGATCACTAGTTTTTTAGAAAATAATGATATTATTTTTCCTCCTATAATAAAGTAGTATATCACTTTTATAAATTTGAGGGAGAGATCTTTTAATACAATAGTAATTTTTTGGGGAAATTTGATCCTAAACCAGATATGAATTAAGAAAAAAGTGAGTTGTCAACATTGGATTGAAGTGAGTAAAAAATTGATTAAGGTTTAGAAATTAAAAAATCACCAAAAATTGATACTCACATTAAGAAAAATATTTGGGATCTTGGACCTCCTAGTTTCAAGAGTCTAACTTTTTGTAAAGAGGCACTATAACTTGACATCTACCTCATGCCTTCTCACTTGAATTATTCATTTTGGGCTAAGACCTCTTCACTAATTATCATAATTTCTACTGAAATATAATAAATTAAATAGAAAAAAATGATGAATATTATAAAGAAGTTTAAAACATCCATAATTTGGATAATAGCAGACAAGAAATGAATTCTCCTTTCATTCCATATGCATAATATTCATATATAACTGAATTAAAAACCATGAGTTGAGGTCTAAAGAAGGCTCAATCCTAATATGAAACTGTTAGTTAGGGAGGAAGTGATTAAACTACATTAGTCTATGATTAACTATCTCATTTTTGATATCCCTTATGTTAGTCCAGTCTAATTAGATCTAATGAAGGTAGGATTAACTACTGTTAAAAATGAAAAATGAACAAATTCATGTTACAAAATAAAATAAGTGTGTATTCAGTATAGACTATAGGAATATAAATTTTGTCAATATGGTTAATCATTTCCTAATTCCATTGTTAGATAAAATGACTGATAGAGTTCCTATGAATTTACTTTTATTTTCTATTGAATTTTATTCTATGTATGACCAAATTATTACTACCCCATAAGATCATGACAAGTCTTCTCTCACTTTTCTATTTGGATAACTTTTTACCCACCAATTTTCTTTGTCTTGGGTGGGGAATTGGGAACATTTTTAAGGTGCATGATAGATATATTTTGAGACATTATTGAGATAATAAAATAGGTTTTTATGGATTATTTTGTCATAGACAAAATTATATTTGAGAGTTGCTTATAAATCCTAGAATTAGTCTTATTGAGATTATGAAGCACTTATCTTGTCATTAACTAGGAGAAATATCAATTTTTGGTTACATAAGGCATTGTGCTTGGTCAAAATACGTCTAAGATGGGTATAGAGGTTGAAAATGAAAACATCAATGTAATTAAAAATCATCCCCCTCTTAATCATTTAAAAGGTGTAAGAAAACTTATCGACCTTCTTTGATTTTATTGGACATTAATAAAAGATTTTTTAAAACTTTATTCTCCTTTATACTCAGAGTGTGAGAAATATGAACCCTTCTTATTTAATGAAAAATGATTATAATCCTTAAATATTATTAAATAGAAACTCACTTATTAACCAAAAGTCACTATATATAATTGTAATTTTTCATTTTAAATAATTTATGATGCAAAATGTGTGGTTATTTGAGTAGTTTGAGGATGTAGATAAAATAATAGGTTTTATATGGTGAACTATGCTTATAGATAGAAAGATATTTCCCGATGTAATTATAGAACTACTGAATATTGGTTTTTTATTGTATTGTTTACTCTGGATATGTTTAGGTAGTATTTCATAGGGTCAAAACTCATATTCTTCAATGACTATTATAGCATGAAATACTATTTGTTTAAAAAAGATGCCAAACCAATCTTAATTAGATGGGAACTTTTTTTATGGGAATTCGATTTAGAGATCAAGGATAATAATGGTGATGAAAATGTAGTGGTGCGCCATTTTTATAGGCTTTATATTACTCATAATGATGACCCTTGGGGGATTAATTATACTTTTCTAGATGAATTTTTTTATTGTGTTATAAGAACCAGTTTCATGGTATGCATTTTTTTTATAATTAAATGGTTGATAGATTCATTACAAAAATTAAAATTCATAAAATAAAAGTAATAAATTCATTTTTGAGTAAAATTCATACCTTTGGTATAAAACATTACTATTTAGGACGTGTTTTAATGGTATTATTAGTAGGTGTGCTTCTAATGAGGATATGCTACCCATTTTCAAAAATTTATATTTTATACCTTTTGTGGCCATAATGTAGGAGAGAGGACTACTTAGAAAAAATACAGGCCGGTTTCTACTGGATTCTAGTTTTTATAGATTCAAAGATGTTAGAAGTTATTTGAGATAATTTTCAAAAGTTAGGAAATATTGGTAGAAAGTCATAGATGTTATGGATGATGATGAAGTAGTTGTTTAATTAATGAAAGAATCAAATAAATGATATTAATTATATTAAAATTAATATAATTTGAAATAACTGTTGTAATAAATTAATTTTATGGATTATTTTGACATTTTATGGATGATTAAACAGAGTTTTTCTAAGATATAATTTTTTATGATATTTTTAAAATTTAAATAATGAATAGTTTCAAATTTGACACTAATGATATTTGGAAATAAATAATATTTTAGTAAATGGTATAAAATTTAAAGAAATCTAAGATTCCGAAAACTAATTATTAAAAGTCCTAAAATTGTATAAATAACTCATTTATTGGTTTTTTTCATGTTATATTAATTTTATTAACCCTGAAAGTGTAAATTACATGATAACACGGTAAGAGTTAAAAGGGTAAAATGGGGTTTTAAACAAAAAGATAAGGATTACAAAAAATACTCAAAACCTATATAATTTTAATTTGATGAATTAATTTTGAAACATAATAATCCTATATAATACATAACTCAATTAGGGTCCATTTGGAATGGAAAATTAGTTTATATTAAGTTAAAACTTTGAAGAATTATAGGAGTGTCTCTCCCCTCTCTTATAAAAGGGTACTACTTGTCATTTCTTCACATTTCAAAACCAATTTTTTCATACAATATCTACCTAAATACCTTCCTATAATCCCTCAAAACATTCTATAGTTATTATTTTAGTAATAACACCCTCCTTATAGGTGTTAAGGTGATAATCAAAGGAAATCACTCAAAGAAGAGGTTTTGTTTTTATTTAAGTGTTTCTATTTTATTTCTTCTTCCACTTCCTTAAAATATTAATCAACTGTGATGAAATAAAAAATACATTATCATAAATATAATAATATGATATAATTTTAATATCATCACCAAAATCATTCTTCACTTCCATCAAATGGGAAAATAATTAATCGTTTGTGTGTACATCTGAAATATCACATCTATGAACAGATATAATTCGTTTTCCATTACCATATATATCTCAATACTAGTTATAATGATAGAATTATTTTTTATATATAATATTCATTACATATTTATCATTATAGTATAATAATATATCAATTATGTTCTTACCTTCCATACACAAAAAATGATAACAACGTATGTGCATACGAGTGAACTATCACCTCCACGAAGCAATGTGATTCATTTTTAATCAGCTCATCACATGAATAATATATATAAGTATATTTAAATAATGAATATTATATTAATTATATTATTATAATCCTATAAAGATAAAATAATATATACCTTTTTTCATAATGATTATTGAAAAATGGAAATGTTACTTATTCCTACGTATGGCCTACCGTCTCCAGGATTATAACGTTGTTCATTTTGTATAAACATAAATAAATGGTGTGATTTAAAATTATAATTCATGTATAAAAATTATTATTATTTCATGAATATTATTTTATATATGATGGACTAATGACCACTGTGACTATTGACATCTTACCAAAGTCATTTTAGACTCATGTACCAAATATCAACAAAACATCCAACGTGAACTTTAATGATTAATTAATTGTTATAACATGATATTAAGTGATAAAAAAGTAATATTAAATTTTAAAAAGGTTCTAAAAAATTAAATAATTAAATTAATTTTATTATTTAGGAATGTAAAGGACATACCTGATGAATCAGACAAAATAAGGGATTTCGCCTCAATCATTTTTTATTGAGGCATTTCTTAATGACATGAAAGTTTATTCTTCTATAAGGTGTATATACTACCCATTTTACATTTAATATCCATATTTTATTTATCCTCATGTTATTTAATTTTTTTTCAAATGTTCCACTTTTATGTGGCTTTTGATTTAAATGTTGAAAGTGGTATGGGACGCTTTTAATGTTTAAATATTTAATTGTCAAATATTTTTCTCCATATCAATATTCCTAATATTATTTTACATATTTATTATATGTATATAAAAGGATTTTAAATTAAATTTTATATATATTTTTAATTTAATACAAATTTTTTTAAAAGAAATCTTTTTAAGTGTTTATACAAAATATTTTGACAAAGTGCAAAACGAATGTTGTTTTTAACATTTATGAAGACAACAAATTCTCCACAGCTATGGGCATTATTGGATATTTGGATTCCTCTACAAGACATAATATTTTTAAAATAAAAATAAATCCCTTATTCCCTATTTTGGGAATTTGGGTATTGAAAATGGTTTTGTAAATGGATTGGTTATTTAAATAACTTGAAGTGATTTCTTGTGATTTCAAATGAAATTTTATGAGTAAAATACTAAAAATTGAAATCTTTTTTGTGTTATGATTATATAATGATAATTGGAAATTTTATGGGTGGATACTTAATAAACTAAGTGTGGGTGGTTCTGTGATAAGCCAAGGATGAGTGGTTAGGTTATAACCCCCAATGCATTGGGTATGGAAGTTGATCGTATGGTTATTCTATTTGTAAGAGTGACATGTATGGAAGTCAACCACGTGGTTATTCTATATAATTATAATTATGTCACAATTTACCTTTATGTGTATTCTATAATTGATATGGGTTTTATGGTAATATTTTTATTTTAAAAATGGTAAGTAATGATCATACTTTCAAATAAAAGTATTTACTACTTCTTAAGGGTGAAATAATTACTTTATGATAAATTATTCATGGGTTCTTATGTTTCTACAAGAATAACAGTTTTTCTTCTCTGTGTATCCCTTAGTGAGATTTTTATGCTCATCCAAAGTTTTAAATTGTTTTATAGGATTTAAGGGATTATAAATACAAGGATGGGATCAATGGAAAATTATGATGATTAAACATGAAATAAACCATGATTCTTTATAAAAAAATTTGTTTTTTGACAAAAAATGGATATTTAGTCGAAGTGTCTAAATTATAATATTTGAGTTGTTATATAAGAATTATGGCATGATTCTCTAAAAATATAAATCTAAAAAGATATCCAATGTGGAAGAAAGTAAAATTCTTGACTTAACTCAAGATTATGAAATTTTTAAGGTCAGTTCCTTATAATACCTACATGAGTATATAGAGGCATACACAAAAACATGTGATCACAATCAAAAATGGATAAAATCTACACTAATATAACACAATGGATTCACAATAGGTTTTATTTGATACACATACACTCAAATGTGATCATAATCAATCACAATCAATCAAAAATTCCAATAAATATAATCATCAAGGTAACAAGTGTAAATGTGAGACCAAGAATGTAAAGAACTTCCAACCTCAAAAGTTATCGATGTAAAAATTCAGGTATAAACTGTTCAAGAAAACCTCTTCACGACCTTATTATAGAAACATCGACACTCGAGGTTTGTCAAGGTTTACTAGAACCAAAATCAACTATTTTATTTACAAATGAAATGAAATATCACATGTAATGATACTTTCTCCCATCGGGATATTTTTTGAAATATCATTAAAATATCACTTGTGATGACATTTTCTATTTATTGAATAATTTTATAATTATCAATTTGGTTAAATCATTAGCTCTCTATATTCTCCTCAAGAGTAATTATATTTTTATAATTTATTATAAATTATCCTTTGAAAAAAAATTTCTAATGTTTTATTCTATAAATTATCCTTTGATAATCTACCAATTATCATTTGATAATTTAATAATTATACTTTGATAATACATGTAATTATCCTTATGATAATTTTTATAATATTTGCCACATGATAATTAAATTATAATTATACTATAATAATTTATATAGTATTATCTTTGATAAACTCATAGAATTATTATTTGATAATTCATTGTAATTATTTCTATCAAATTAAATAATTTATCTCTTAATAAATTGACAAAAACATTGCTTGATAATTATTTGTGATTTATTGTTTCTTTCAAAAAATATCTTTTGATAATTTTATAGACTATAAGTTCAGAATAAGTTAACTATGTAATTATAATTAAATAATTATTTAAATAATTATACCAGATAATTTTTCAATAATAATCTTTTAATAATCTTAAAAAATTACCCCTAATTATTATCTTAGATAATTATATACCTATCTCCCAAAAAATTTCATAATCATCCTTTAATAATTTCTTATACTTTTTTTAATTTAGCACAATTATAATTTGATAATTTTTTAAATTATCTCTAGATAATTCAGGTTTCATCATCTTATAATTCAAACACTTTTTAGATAATGATAAGTAACAAAGACAAAGGTAAAATAAAATTTTTAAAAAACAAAAACTTGAAATTTCTCATATGTACACCACGTAGGAGGGATAAGCTGACACCATCACCTGGATCTGGAGGAGGAATCAAAATTTGTTCAATGGGTGTGCACAGAGAAGGATCTTGGGTTATTTGAACTTAGTGGAAACAACATACACCATGTCTGAAATTGTTCGGGTATTTAGAACCACAAACAGCATGCTCCAATTGATCAAAAACAAAAACCCATATTTATTACACTATTTCAATAAAATATTGATTACATAGGGTTTTAATTCATCCTATTAATATGTGGGTGATTGAAATAGTTAAAATGTGTGAGAATCAAAGGTTTTGAAAACCATGGGTGTTAAAAATAGACTTCCGACATGGGTAAGGTAATATGAATAGTAATTTATTCTATTTAAGAATTACTAAGTTCAATTATTTAATTCAATTATCAAATAACGTGATTTTTATGGGCAAGCTGACCAAAAACCCATTGCATGTGAAATTTATACCCCACATTTTGAGTCTAACAATGATCTTAGACTTTTCATATGAAACATCATTTGATAAGAATTAATTATTTATTAATTAAAAATAAAATAACTAAATAATTATACATAAAAAAGGGTTTTATCATGTATGATGTTGCCAAACACCCGATGTGCATAAAATTTATACCTCTTATATGGTAAACACCATGTTATAGACCTAACAATGGTCTCATATTTCTTATAAAACACACCCCGTGATAGATATAAAATTATTTTCAAAAAATAATACAATAAAATTTATGAAATAATTTATTCTCGTGACTGAGCCATTCAATCATCTGACTCTTAAAAATATTATACCCCACCTAGGGTAAACACCACATCTCAGACCTAACTGAGGTCTTATATTTCCCATACGACACATCATTTAGGAGTTATTCAATTATTTTGAATAAATCACACATGTGTAATAAAATATATTTTTTATTTTTTATTTCATTTGTGCCAAGGATTTATGGTCCTTGGAATATCTCACTAACTCATCATATAACTCTGAAAATATTATATTAAATATTCCAATATGTTATCTGGGATTTTACTTTTACACAAATCCTTTAACACATTAATTTATTTATTTTCATTGATAAATTATTTTTTCACATAAGAAACTTATAATTTATCAAAAATTGGATTTTTATTATCTTTTTAAAATTTGGGATGTTAAAATTATCCCCCTATATTTAATTCTCATCCTTGATAAGTATCTCTAATGGTATTTGTCAAAAAACTCAGTCCACTGAACTCAAACATCAGACACACATTCCCATCTTTCTTCCTAGATCTGTCCATGCAACCACTGAATTCGGATGAGTGGTACTATATTTCCTCACTGCACTTTCTTGATTCAATATATGACCTACACTGGATGCTCTTCATAAGATGCATCAGTCTTCAGCTCAACATCCTCACTATTAATTTCATTCTCAAGGTCGGGTATCTACCTTCAAAGCTTTGACAAATGGAACACATCATACTTACCTCGATAGTTACAAGGGAGGTCCGAATGACACATCACTTATGCTATCTTCTCGGTGATCCCAAAGGGTCTAACAAATCATGGTGCTAGCTTTCCCTACTACCCCATATGAATGTTCCCCAACTGAGGAGTCGATCTCAGGAAAAACTGATCTCCCACAGAAAACTCCAAGGGTCACCATCTATGATCGTCATATGATCTATGTCTACTCTGAGCAGTGATCAATCTCTTCTGTATCAGTTCTACTCTCTCGTAGGTCTCCTAAACCATACTGGGGCCAATAACTACTGGCTCACCCACCTCATACCAATACAGTGGTGAGAGACACGGTATCCCATAAATATCTTAATAAGGTTTTATCTTAATTGAATCCGGATAACTATTTTTGTATGTGAAATAAATCAAGACAATGTTATCATCCCATGCTTCGAAAAAGTATAGAATGAAAGCTTGAAGAATACCCTCTAATATGTGTATAGTCTTCTTAGACTGTCTATCGGTTTGATAATGGTACATCGTGCTCAATCCCGGCTGAGTCCCTAGGTCTTTTTATAGGCCCTTCCAAAAACATAATGTAAAACATTTGTCTCTATTTGAAACAATGATCAACCAGAATCCATCCAGGTGCACGATCTCTTGGACATAGATCTTTCCCATATCCCCCACTGAGTGAGTCTCTCTGATCAGAAAAAAGTGAGTAGACTTTTTTAATCAATTGACAGTCGCCCAAACTATGTAACGACTCCTTGGGGTCCTGGTTAAACCCATCAAAAAGTATATTTTGACATTAACCACTTCCACATAGGTATCAGAAGAGACTGTAACCATCCACTAGGACGTTGGTTCTCAGCCATTACCCTTTAATAGGTTAGGCATCATTAGATGAAACCAGTGATGTCTCTCTTCATCCCTGGCTACCAGAACTGCCTCTTGAAGTCATAGTACATTTTGGTTGCACCATGATGTACAACCCATCTAAAGTTATGGTAATCCATCATCAGATCCTCTATGATGGAAGGTGGGACTACCACTCTCCCATGTAAATGATCATATCATTGTCACCTAAAATCCATCAAGGTATCAGGTCACCCCCATCCAGCTACTCCCTCATGACAACACATTCTCAGTTTTACACCTGAATAGTCTTAACTCGGTCCACAATAGAAGACATAATCAAAAAAGGGGGAAAATTTAAAGATCCATGATCCTTTGAATCACTGACACTCCATTCATCCAATAAGCTCATCAAACTCAACTCATCCTCTGAAGGACTCTCACCAATCCCTTTCTCATAATGTGTCTTATAGATAATAGCATCCACAATGACATTACCCTTTCTAGATGCATATTCCATCTCAAACTCGAATATCTACATATACAAAATATAGAACCTTTGTATCAGTTAAAGGTACCTCTATATAAAGATATATATAAGGATCTTATGGTATGTGTAAACAATAAATACCTCACTAGAGAGATAGTGTCTCCAACATTTCAGAGCATGGACCACTACTTTCAACTCAAGATCATGTTTAGGGTAGTTCTTCTCATGGGGTCTTAGCTAACAAGACCCATATGCTACTACCTACTCTCTTTACATCAGCACCACTCCTATAACAATTCCTAATGCATCACAGTAAAATGAATAACCTAGGATTAAGGAGTTTTAGTATTAGAGATATCATCAAACTTTTCTTTAGCTCAAGAAAATCCTCTTCACATTGTTTTGGCCATTGGAAATTCACTCTCTTCTTTTTCAGTGCTGTCATGGGTGTTGATAGTCGGGAGAAGTCCTGGATAAACCTCTGATAATATCCTAACAATCCCAAGAAGCTCCTAATCTCAAAAACATTTTGAGAATGTGACCAAGAAAATACTTCCTTGACCTTATCTAGGTTTACTATTATACCAGTCTCATACACCACATGTACTAAGAACTTTACCTCTTTAATCCATAAGTCACATTTTGACATCTTGGTGTAAATATTGTGTGATCGAAACATACTTAGAACTATCTCTAGGTTCCTTGAAAGTTTATCTTATTTCAATGAGTAGATGATGATATCATTGATGAGCACTACTATGAAAGATTCCAATTATGGATGAAAGATCTTGTTCATGGGGTACATGAACACTACCAGTGTGTTCATCATCCCAAACGACATAAATAAATACTTATAAAATCTATATATTCTCTAAAATAGTGTACTTGGATAGTCTACCTCTCAAAATCACAACTATTGAATCCTGATCGAAGAACAACATTGGAGAACCACTAAGCTCCCCATAGTTGATCGAAAAGATCATAGATCCTTGGGAATGGATATCGGTTCTTCAACATCACTTGATTTATCTTCGGGTAATGGACACAAAATAAAGACTACCATCTACCTTATTGTAAAACAAAATAGGTGAATCCCATGGTGAAGTACACATCCTTTTGAATCCCTTCCATATCATCTAGATAAACTTTTATCTCCTTTATCTCAGTTGATTCCATATGATACAGGGGTATTGGAAAGGGTTGTGCACTTGGAATGAGCTCAATTTCAGCTTAACTTGTCAATCCTTCAGAGTCTCTAATATGATAAAGATTATAAAAAATATTTCAACCCAACCTTCATCATGTTGAGGAACTTCAATTCTCTAGAAGGATAAAGAATTTTGGTGTTGATAATAATGGAATAGTTGGCCATAGTTATGAACTCTTATGCCTAGGACAGACACTATGTGAAAGAATTGTGGTTGAATAATCTATGCTTCATAAATCACATAGTAGGTGCAGGATAATTCTAAACTATATTCTTCTACACATATAATGGTAAATTATAATTGTTAGGTCCACTAGGATTGATACCCTGAGAGGGGGGTGAATTAGGGTATGAAATATTAACACAACTACCCCTTTTGATCTTGTTTTTCTATTAGACAAAACTCGTTTCTCTCTCCTTCCCGATGCAGAGTATGAATGAAACTTAAAGCATGCACAGGACACAGAAATTTTTACTTGGTTCACCCTCACTGGGCTATGTCCAAGGATCATACACTGGCAGTGTACTAATGTACCAATTCCACTATAAGCGCACTGCTGTTTACATGTTCAGAGCAGACTCACTATCCCTCCTGGTTTACAAACACTCACAAAATGAAAGATCACTGCTCTCTCAACTGAAGTGTGCTCACTTATTCTTCAGAAGATCCACTCACAATTTATAGACATGTAGTTCTCTTTATTTTCTCTAATGAAAAACTGCATCCTTAACTATTCATAAATGCTCTGTTGATGTCCAACTTTCACCCGTAGATGAATCTCACATTGCACCGGGTGTACCGGGCAACTGCAATATTTACGCGTAACCCTTATAGCACCTTGTGTGTAATTCTCTTGCCTTGAGAGAAATACAATTTTTGCGCAACACCTCTTTTACATGCCACCACCAAATTTTACGTGTAGCCTCAACATTGCCTTGCGCGTAATTTTCTGCTTTTGCGTGAAAACCACTTCGCGCACAGCACATCGTTTACGCGCCACCACCAAATTTTACGCGCAGCCTCAACACTGCCTTGTGTGTAATTTTTTACTTTTGCATGAAATACACTTTACATGAAACACCAATTTTATGCGCAGCACCATTTTTACGTGGACCAAATTATTTTCCACGCAACAACTTTTACGTGCAACCTATCTACTGCCTTGGGCGGAATTCTCAGCTTTTGCGCGAAATTCACTTTTCATGCAACTGTCTTCCTTTCACGCAACTCTCTTGTGCACTCCAATTTCATGCGCCAGAGCTCGGATACTCTCTAAGGATTAAGCTATACCAAATAGAGGGGGTCACTTTATATTTATAGGCAAAATTGACCCTGTACGAAAAACCTTCCTTGACCGCGTAATTCTCTTCAAGCGTGAAAAACAAATCTTCCGCGCAACACCATTTTTTATGCACTACTCCAATATTTCGCGCACATCATGCCTTTACCAATTTTTGAGATTCTGACCTTGAAACACCTATTGTGCGAAAAAAATCATCCCTCTATTTTGTGCATTCCGCAAATATTTCGCGCAACTCTTTCGTATTTTGTGCACAGCGCAATTATTTCACGCATCCTGCTGATTTTTCGCACCACACTTCATTTTCTGTGCACCTATTTCCTTTTTCATGCCACACCCTTTGGAAAAATCATATCTCTCCATTTTCTGATTTTCAGGCCCAAAAATTTGGCAAACACTGTAAAACGGCGCCACCTTGTATCTGCTCTTTTTTGTACTGCCTCTAGATCATCCTTTCCTTTGTCGAGGTTCTTCAATCAATCATGGATTGTTGAAAGAATCCCTTGAACCCGAAAAATCACCATTTAAACCCCCTTTGTCAACACACTCATACATCATGGTCTGCTTTTTCAACAAACACAACACGGAGGCCCTCTTTGTCAACAAACACAATCACCTCAAAAATGCTTCAATGATGCCTTGATGGATTTTTTTCCCAACAAGAAACGTACTCCCTTTCGGAAGTATTCGGGCATGCTTCTTAAGTATCCCCATAAGAATACATCGAGGCGATATATCCCATAAAATGAAGGAATGAACTTAAGAAAATAAACATTCTTTAGGAAAATCCCTAATTATTCAAAGAGATTACACAATGTTTCTTTTAACCAGTCTATGGGATCAAACAAGTTTTTCCTAGGAGTCTACCCTTAAAACATGGTATACCCCTCATAGATCCAACCCTTGTTTTCATCCCTATACATTAGTCACAGTAAACATATATATAATAACAAAAGACCAAGATAGATTCAACTAATTAATTCCAATAAAGATATATGACAATTGCATGAAGCACAGATATATCACACAAAGAGAAACTATCCCAACCAAATATCACAAATCAATTCATTTAAATAATGAACCACTATACAGTACAACAATAGGTATATATATGGAATGTGAACATATGTACCTGGTTATGATGCATGAACATATGTGAACATTCAAAAATCAAACATAAACATCATTTGAATCAAGAAAGGTGAATTTAATCAACAGTATCTTCAAAATATATTTTCCCCACTTTATGGAAACTCAAAGGTCCAATATGCAGTACTACCAAACACTAACTTAGTTCCCCTACCTGAGTCTCAACCATCTTATCTCATGAATAACCTATCCCAACCGAAAGAAAGTGAATAATGAGTTAGTTAGTAACCTGACTCTCTGATTCCATTTTTTAATATACCAACCTGAACCATCAGGTCTGAGCCAGAATTCCACATAACTTCATATGTTTCTCCTTATATGCAAGAGGTTCTCGACTTGCAGCAATGGTCTAAGTACATCATTTAGGAGACTATACCCTTAGTATCACATCACTGGATCAATAATAAATAATGAAAATATAATAAATAATCAGAGTAATCATATAGAAAGTAAATGACATACATGTCATGAAAATTAAACAACTCCCAATGTGTTAAGCCTATCCATAATGAATAAAATATATGATAAATAAAAAAATGTAGGGTCCACTAATGTCTTTCATGGTCCACCATAGATCTATGCTCCACCTTCTAAATTATCCACCATAGGGATCTTTCCCTTCATCGGTTCTCTCATGAAATATGCAAGTGCACCGAAATTCCTGAGTGGGATGTAAGTATAAAGCTTCGTATTACACAACAAATGAATCCTTAACCTGATGTACCCAAGTATATAATTTTATTCCATAATAATAATAAATGTAGGAATCCCATAAACATAAAATCCAAAACCAAGTGGGGGTGTGATAACCAAGCTACCACAACCCTCGACCATACCAACTTCAACTCCATGATGGAAGATAATTAAATGAGTCAGAAGAAGAAAACCAGACCTTGTACGGCATCCTCACAGTGTCGTGGAGATGATACCTAGTGTCATCTATCCCTCGAGAGGACCATGTCACCTGGATCCTCTAGATGAGAATAACTATTACTCACATTGACCAGGCTATCATTTGGTGAATAGAACTTGTAAAATCAAGGCTACCTAAAGCACACCCTTGACATGATGCCATGGCTACCTCGTACCTCCACCCTATTCTTAGGTCCCTCATCACTATCATCACAAACAAGCATTTTCCCCCACTAAGGGATGAATATTTCATGGAGTTACACCTATCTCAAATACCACTAACATCCAAAGGTATGGTAACACATATACAGGGTGAGCACACAAGTAGGCATAGTATATCAACATGAGTATATAGTGGCATACTCAACAACATGTGATCAAAATAAAATATGGATTAAATCTAAACTAATATCAACCATGGAATCAAAATGGGTTTTATAGGCTACACATACACTCACATGCAATCACAATCAATAACGGTGAATCAAAAATTCCAACAAATATAATCATTAAGGAAACAAGTGTAAATTTAAACCCAAGAAGTTAAGGAACATCTTTCCTCAAAAGTTTTTTATGTAAAAAGGTGGGCATAAACTAGTCAAGAAAACATATTCATGGACTTATTATAAAAAAAATCAGCACTCAAGGTTCGTCAAGGTTTCCTAGAACCAAAAACATCTATTTTATTTCCAAAAGAAATAAAATATCCCATGTGATGATACTTTCTCTTAGATAATTTTCAAATTATCATTAAAATGTCACATGTGATGGTATTTTCTCTATATTGAATAATTTTAGAATTATTAATTAGGTCAAATCATGATCTCTCTATATTCTCCTTAGGAATAATTATTTTTTGATAATTTCTTATAAATTATTCTTTATAATTTATCTTTTTATAGTTTACTCTATAAATTATCCTTTTATAATCTAGCAATTATTATTTGTTAATTTTAAAAATTATCCTCTGATTATCTAAAAATTATCATTTGATAATTTAATAATTATACTTTTATAATAAATGTATTTAAACTATGATAATACACATAATTATCTTATGATAATTTTGATAATATTTGTCACATGATAATTACCGTATAATTATCCTTTAATAATTTGTATATTATTATCTTCAATAAACTCATGAAATTATTATTTGACAATTCCTTGTAATCATAACTAGAAAATTCAATAATTTATACCTTGAAAAAATGATAAAAACATTTCTTGATAATTCTTTGTGCCTATAATTTCTTTAAACAAAATTATCTTTTGATAATTTTATAGATTATATCCTCAGAATAAATTATCAGTGTAATTATCATCGGATAATTATTTATAATTATCCCTGATAATTTTTTAGTAGGCATATTTTTATAATCATAATAAATTATCCTTGATAATTATCTTAGATAATTATTTACCTATCTCCCAAAAATTTTCATAATCATCCTTTAATAATTCCTTATAATTTTTTTAAATTTAGCGCACTTATCCTTTGATAATTGTCTAAATTATCTCTAGATAATTCTAGTTTCATCATCATGTAATTTAACCATCTTTTTAGATATTTAAAAGGAATAAAGAAAAAGGTTAAAAAAATTAAAAAAACAAAACTAGAAACTTCTCATCTGCACACCACAGAGGAGGGACAAGATGACACCATCACCTGGATCTGGAGAAGGAATCTAAATCTGATCAATGGGTGTACACATAGGAGGATTCGGGGTTATTTAAACCTAGTGGAAACAATATACACCAAGTCTAAACTCATTTGGGTATTTAGAACCCCAAATAGCAGGCTCCAATCAGCCAAAAACTAAAACCCAAATTTAATCCATTGTTTCAATAGATACTTGATGAAGGACGGTTTTAATTCGTTCTATTAATGAGTTGGTGATTGAAATGGTAACAAACAGGTGAGAATAGAAGGATTTGAAAACCATTGGTGTTAAAAATGGAGTTCAACATGGGTAAGGGAATATGAATAGTAAATCATTCTATTTAATAATTAATAAATTAAATTATTTAATTCAATTATCAAATAACTTGATTTTTATGGGAAAGCTGACCAAATTCCCATTGTGTATAAAAGTTATACCCCGCTTAGGGTAAACCCCATATTCCAGACCTCATTATGGTCTCAAATTTCTCATATGACACACCATTTGAGTAAATTATTTATTTATTTATTAAATAATTATAAATAAAATAGGGTTTTATCACATGTGATGTTTCCCAACACCCGATGCGCATAAAACTTATACAAATTATAGGGTAAACACCACATTATAAACCTAAATTTAGTCTTTTATTTCTCATACAACTCACTTTTTGAGAGATATTAAATTATTTTTAAAAAATAATATAATAAAAATTATTAAATAAATTATTCTCATGGTTGATCCATCCAAACGTCGGATGCTTACAAATTTTATACCCCACCAAGGGTAAACACTATATCCCAGACCTAATGATGGTTTTTTATTTATTATAAAATGAACCATTTAGGAGTTATTAAATTATTTTGTAAAAATCATGTGTGTGTAATATAATATAATTAATATTTTTATTTCATCTATGTTGAGGCTTTATGGGCCTCAGAATCTCACACTAACTAATCATCTGACTCCGAAAATATTCAATTGAATATTCTAATGTGTTAACTGGACTTTTACTCTTATGGAAATCCTTTAACACATTTATTAATTTATTTTCATTGATAAATAATTATTTTCACATAAGACACTTATAATTTATCAATAAGTGGGATTTTATTATCTTTTTAAAATTCAGGATATTACAATTTTCATATTGATTATTGACATGGGATGAAACAACATAAGAAATAGATATAGCATATTAGAAAGCATAAGTAATGGATATAGCATATTCATATGATGACATAACATAGGAAGTATATATAACATAAGAAATAATATAATAGTTGATATTATGAAACATAAGTATTACATATTCTATATCTACTACTTATGGTATATATATTCAAAATAAATAATATGATATATCTATTTCTTACTAATTACTTCCTTGTTATTTTAATGATTTAGATATATTAATTATTAGTGTTTATAACGTAAGTATAAGATATCACATATTCAAAAAATGTACAAAATATTAATAAAATTATTTAGTAGATATAACACATGCAGTAATGATATGTGGAAAGTGTTAATTTTTAGTAGTAAATGTGTTACAAATAGATACAGGATATTCAAAATAATATTAGAGTATAAAAGTGGGTATATAATTATTTATTTAGTAGTAATATCTAAAATAAATAATATAAATAATCATAAGAATTAACAAAAAAATCATGTTTTATAATAGGGTTTTTTTTATTTTTAGGGATATCATGTATTTTCAACCTTCATAGTTGAATATAGAAAATATCCTCTCAAATAATTTCTAAATGAATATAAAAAACCATAATTGTGCACTATAATATCTATCTTACCTAATAGGAAACAAAATGAAAAGTATGGGTTGTTTTTACGCCCAATTTTTTAATTATTTCATCAATACATAATTACGAACCACAATATCTACAGAAGTGGACAATGTCACCAATTTATACTTACTCTATATGAAAGAGATTGAAGAATTAATTCATATTTTAAAATGAATAAGTCAATACATAAAAAAAATAACTCTTGACATAAATATAACATATGATAAATAAATGAATACATGTACATTATATAAATTCTAACATGTGATCGATATTTTATTTATTAGATACATTTTGGATAAAATAATAATCTATATATATGTTTGTTTTATTGGAAAAAAGTTTTAGATAGAACAGTTCAATAATAAATAATGTGTCAAATATGGATTCAGTAATTATAATGAAATGAATGATAAAAGTTACCTTCAGAACCCACTAACTCATGAATGTGACCATTTGATATTATATGTCGACTTGGTCTAATATTTATGGTTAAAATAATAACATGTGATAATGATGTTGAAGAATGAAAAGATAAGATAATTTAACCAGATGAGATAATATAAATACTTATAAGTGTAATTTTTTCGAATTAAATTTTGTGTAAAAAATATGAAACAAGAAACATGAGGGTTTGAATATAAAATAAAGGAAATAATGTTTAGTAAATTTATAATTTATTATATAATTTAATGTGATTCATTTACATTTCACTGTAGTAGATTTGGTTAATATAATTGATCTCTGATGAAATTAGTTTTTTTCACATTAACCAATTTCAAAAAAAAGTTATTAAAAAAGTTTATAATAGTGTATTAGGAATTTTATAAATGTTAGTGAAATTATAAAATAAACATGTAACTAAGGAGGTCACTAAATTAAAATTGTGAAGAATATTTCTTATAAAATAGATTTTTATATAATTATGAATCAATAATTATTTAATGGTGAGATAAATATATAATTATATCCATGTAATATACCAAGCTGAATATAAAGAACATGGATGATATGTTAATAATATATCTTAATGGTCAGAATCAAAAAAATTAGGGGTTCTTTCAATGATAGATGGACTATTAGTGAAATCACTTGGCTTATAAGAACATGAAATGGATACCAAGGATGAATGAAATTAATGATGAAAATATAAATTGATTTAAAAATATAAAATAAATGTAATTCATACAATTGGGTGGAACATTCTCCAACAACTGCATATCGAATACGCTCATTACCAAATAAGCATTTCAATAATATTTTGTAATAATTTTTAGATTATTAAAAGTATAAAAACACATTGAAACTATTAAATGTTATATAACATAAGTAATAAATGGAAAAGATATATTTTAAAAGGAAGACAAAAATTAAACTTACCATTTAATGGTGTTATTGACAATGACATGTGTCTTGAATTTTATAATTCATTGTTAATCCGGAATAATGTATTCACTAGAACAATGTTTTGTAAAACATTTTAATGTGATGAACATGATATGGTGCATATAAATTTCACTTAATAAGGGAATTAATTAAATAAATACAAAATCATAAAAAAATTAGAATAAAAGTAATATTTTATAATTTGAATGACCATAATTTGACTTTTAAAACCTCCTTAGTTCTCTTTCTAATATAAACTCTTTATAATTCTATTGGTGATTATAATCCTGGTGTGACATATCATGGATTATGGTATAATAAATATTAAAACACAATCTTGGAATTAAAAAATGTATATTTAGTCCATCATAAGGTGTATAGAGAGTATTTATATATAGTGTTAATACATGGAGTGAATATAAGGAAAATTTAATCATTATGTGATAATCTTTTAAAGGGAGAACACCTATAATTATTAGACCACCATTTTTATAAATTGTGTGTGCAACAGATAGTGTATGGGTTGTAGCTTCAAAATAATAGAATCCAAAATAAAGTTCATGAAATGATTTGGATGATATTTTTTATAGTTTTTTAAGGGTTTTAATGTAAGAAATATATTAAAAATCATTAACATATAAGATATTATGAAAATAGTGCACTCCAATTAAAATAATATAATAAATAGTGAAAGAAGTTATTAGATAAATTTTAACATTTTCAAAGAATTATATTAGTGGTACTTGGTGGAAGGTACTGGACAACAGATAATTTATACATAATATGTAACTATTATAAGTGTAATACTGAATATATAGAATAAGTGTGGAATTTATGAAATTTTTGAATAAGAAAAAAATAATGGTAGAGAAGGGAAAAAATTGAAAATACCTATAAAATGAAAAAACTTCTAAATAAAATTAAATCTTTATAATTTAGAATTAAATGAATTTAGGGAATCAAGCTCGAGGTTCCCCTACCATAGAATAGAAAATGGAATCCTAAAAATGATGAAATTGAATGATTTATCACCTAAAAAATAAAAGAAAATGAGCAAAAATAATTAGGGTTATAAATTCATATTATTTTCATTTTATGTGTAAGGGAATTTAAGAAAAATACCTATTAATTATAGTGTTGTGAATGTATTTATTTGTGAATAGGAATAGTTTTTCTAAGTCATTTAGAAAAAGAAGGATGGAAGGGATATTGTGACTCTTTAGAGTGAATAATCGGGTAGACTATCTGAGGATGGGTGAAATCGATAGTGGGTTGATGTAGTTGTATTATTGGATCTATGGTGGTAATCAGTGATTTAGTGTTTACAATTGGAAATCACCCTATTCATAGTGAGATGAAATCGAGTAGGGGATAGGAAAAATGAGGTGGAGGTGGGAAGGTGGAGATATGGATAACAGGAGATAAAGGTTGGGATACAGTAGAGAGAATGAGGGATAAAGATAGAGGTGTATATGGGGAGTAAGGGAGGTGGAGATAAGGGGGTCATGGATGAGAAATCAAAGAGGGAGGGATATTAAGGAGGGGGAATGTATATATCAAGTGAACTGGTAGCGTAAATATTTTGGAGGGAAATCGATGAAAGCAATGGTGCCACATGTAATGAAAAAGTGTTGACTATTATTAATATTATATATATATATATATATATAGTGATCTCATTATAAATAATAATAATATATGAATTTTAGAACTCATGAAAATTAGTAAAACTTGGGGCTTGACCCTGGGATATACACCCACACCCCACCCCACTAAAACCACCCACACCATGCTTGGTGTAACAATAAAATTATGTAACTATTATTTTATCATAATGTTATTAATAAAATAAAGTAATGATTTAATTATTATTATTATTAATTATTCCTAATTATATTCTTAATTATTCATAATTACAATATAGTCATTAATATTTTTGTTAATTTAAATTAATAATTATTAGTATTAGTATTATTGTTATTATTAATATTATCATCATTATTATTATTACAACTTATTATTAATAAAAAAGAACATCATTATTAATTATAGTTTTTGTATACAAACCTCACATGACCCATAAAAATCTTGTTCTTCCTTGTGTAGCCCTGCCCTCACCTAAGAGGGTATTAGACCCCAGGTCTTAAATACGAACCATAAACCATGTGGATGAAACTGACCATCCCACACTGAATTTTCATTTATTTTTAAAATAAATATATCAATACCCTTAACCAACTATGTTATTGATCATATCAAAGATTTACTATATCCCCTTGTTAGAGATAGATGGAAAATTATTGCAGTGGATTGGCCCGTAGTTTCTTAAACCATTTTAAACATGGAGAAGTGTGGGGTTGGCTAAAGGTTTCAACCATTGGCCCCATTGAAATTTTATTAATCATGATTTTTTTCAAATATATTATATTTATTTTTATTATTTTAAAAATTACCTTTTTCCTTGCTTAAAAATAGAATAGTTCCCCACATTTATAGTGGTGGATTTATTCTCACTCAAAGTACTAAAACTATGTCATATATTCTCCATAATCATCAAGAGATCAAATTGTGATTTTACCACACACATTGTGTTAAAAATAGTTATTGTATTGAAAGTATCACAATCTAAGAAAGACGATTCATTCTATACTATGATACAATTCCACATGACCTTGGGCATCGCAAATGGAGTAAATTTTTTTTAAGGAAAAAATGTGATTCTTTTGGGATCAGATTTTTAGTTTTATTATTTGTTCCTTACTTTTATTATCTATCCCCTTCCTGCCTTATGAACTTTGTGTCCAGATTGGCTCAAACTACTTAATTAAATTCTAATATATTTTATATATAGCTTACATGATTGAGTCTACTAAGAAAGAACCTATTATATTCTATATACATACTAGTTTAACCTTCCTCTAATGTATTTAGACAAACTAGGAAGAAGTACCCTGCTTTAATAGTATATAGATTTGTCAATACTTCCTCCATTGTTTTTATAAACTAGGAAGTGGCCCTACTAGACTCTGAGGGTAGATTTCTCATCAAAATTATAACTATATTTTATATATTGGTATTTTTTCTTCAACAATCTTAATAAAAAATTATTTTACATAAAAAATATTGATTTTGAATTTTTTTCTTGTGTAACAAAAATGTCTACATCAAATCAGGTAATGTCTCTCATGACCGTGTAGCCACTCAAGGAGAGAAGCTATAAAAAATTAATTTAATTAATTTTAAAATTTGGAAACAAAATATTTTATTCTATCTAACTAAATTAAATCTACAAATGATTCTCACTAACAAATATCCAAAGCTTGATAAAGAAAAAATGAGCTCAGGGATGGTTATTGTCCTTGATGCTTGGAAGTTTTCTAACTTCCTATGTCACAACTATATCTATATTGGTATCAATAAATACATTTAATATATTTATATATCTTTCAAAAATGTTAATGATTTATGTAATTCCCTGAACCCACACTCATGAATCTAGTTCCATAAACACATACTTTAAATACTCACTTTGATACTAGATGTGAAATCATAGGTGTATTCATCCTCAATTTCAAAATCAATAAATATTATTATATCTCTTATAACCCATGGTTCTTTTTATGTTTAGATCTTTATATAATTACGAAAAAATAATAACTAAAAAATACCATGTTCTTTGTATAATGTGGACATTTTTTCATTTTATATGAAACTACTTAATATATAATGAGTCTTCAACATCTCCCATAAATTATTTCATAGGTATTATCCTTTTAAACATGTCACATGTACTAATTTTATTCATAACCTTTGGAAATTAAATATATAATAATGGATGATCACAAATGACTAGTAAGAAAAAACATACAACAGAGATAGTCATGGTATAAAAATGGCATAAATATTTTGGCAGGAATAAGTAAATAACATGAATCCATAATCAACATGAAATTGAGAGTATTTTATATCCATGAAAATATATGTAAAAATGTATATCAATAATAAATATCTCATATTAATGGAATTCATAATGTCAGATATCAAAACCCTATTGTTGAAGACTATTTCCAAGACACTGTACTATAATAAGAAGAGGAACAAACTAAAACCGAATATTTTTTGTCTTGTGAAGCCTATCGCTGCATAAAGGGGATATATAATTTAATGCCCCACCCATATCCTAATTAAGACCAATTGATTCATGAAAAGATTCAAAAAAAAACTTTTTATAACATTCCCTAAGGAACCTCTTATTGGATAAAAACTTGTTGATCTGTATAATGAAAGGTATGAAGTGTCAATACATAATCAACCTACATTAGTAGTCAATAATCATCAAGAATGTCAAAACTTTTCCCAATGTAGATAAATGGTAAAACATGATCCTAACCCATATAAATAAAGAATGGAGATGTTTAAATAATAAATAGTTAATTTTCAAATAATCATCCATATTGTAATAACAATATATGGAATGCCAATACTTTTACCCATGTAAACAAAAGGGATAAGATAATTATGGCCCGTCTGGAGGAAGAAGGTGGATGGTTAAAAGATATATAACAAAATTTCCGATAATCATGGAAGTTCCAAGGATCGAATGTCAACTAAGAAGGGGCGGTTGAATCAGTTGATATCTTTTTATAAGTTTAAAAACTTTATGAAACTTAACCCTTGAAACCTGTTAAGATTTACTTCATTATCAACCTTTAGCAAGTAACCCAAGCATGCAAGAAAGGTAAAGCAAGAAAAGCACACAAGAATTACAAGGTTCGGCCTCAATAAGAGAACCTACACCCTTTCCATAGCCACTCCCATGGGTCTATGGAAATCCACTATAATGAAGAAGTGAATACAACTTGTGCCAACTCCCGTTGGACACATTCAATCTCCCGATAGGAAAGATTATACTGACTCCTGTTAGTTTACAATGTTTCCTTAAAGAACAATTGAGCCAAACATAATAAAAAGACTTTTTCAAGATGATCCACAAAATGCTCACTCTGAATCCTCAATCCAATTTCTTGGATCTGATTTTCTGAAACTGAACTTCTCAGGAAGAAAACTATGACTCCGCAAAAGCTCACTCTGAATCTTCAATCTGGATTTCTTGAATCCGGTTATCTGAAACTGGTCTTCTCAGCAAGGAAACTGTGACTCTGCAGAAATACCCACTCCGAATACTCAATCCGAATTCCTCGAATCCGATCTTCTGAATCCGAATTTCTTAGCAAGATAATAATGATTCTGCATAAATTCTTACTTCGAAAACTCAGTACGGATTTCTTGAATCTAGTTCTCTTAGCAAAGAAAAGATGACTCAGCACAAAAGATCACTCCGAATTCTCCAGTGCTCTGCCTTTTCCGAGTGTGTAAAAAGTTGTTTTTGAGTGAATGATCTGAGCACATATTTATAGGAAACTCATAAAAAAAAGACGGGAATCTTGAAAAACTTTCCCACCTTCTCAAATCTCAAAAACTCTGCAAATATCTCGCATTTAATCTTCAATCTTTAACTTATTCAAATCTCCTTAAATTTCTCTGAGATTTATGCAAAGTTGAAGTATGGGTTTTCTTGAACTCTTCATATCTTCCTCAAAATGATAAGGCTAGATCTTGGTTCTGATTTTAGGTTCAGGAAAACTAGTTCAAGAAAACTGGTTCAGGAAAACTGGTTTAGGAAAACTGGTTCAGGAAAACTGGTTAAAAAAAATTGGTTCAGGAAAACTGGTTCAAGAAAACTGGTTCAGGAAAACTGGTTTAGGAAAACTGGTTCAGAATTGTCATTCTGAATTTCTGGCTTAGGATTGTCATTCCTAATTTCTAGCTCATGATTGTCATTTCGAATTTCTGGTTCAGGAAGTCCACTCTGAATTTTTGGTTCAGGAATTCCACTCCGAATTTTGGTTCAGGAAATACACTCTGAACTTCTAGATCAGCAAGTAGACTCTGAATTCTAGATCAGCAAGTAGACTCCAAAAATATGATTCAGCAAGTAGACTCCGAAAATCTGGTTCAGGAAATAGACTCCAAACTACTGGCCTCGGTAGACTCTGATTTTCTCGCTTAGATAGACTCCGAAAAACAGGTTCATAAGAACTAGTTCAGGAAAATAGGTTCTGAAAAACTGGTTCTGAATTTCCTCAGAATTTTCCTTAGTGAAAAAAACTCAATCCTCTTCACCATTTATTTAACAGCTTTTATCATGAAACTTTTCATGATGTGTGAGAACTATAAGATCATAAAATCATCGTCTGATTTGTTTAAGAAAGTTTGATACACTTTCTTAACTTCGGACTTCTCATTCTTTAACAAAATCTTCTTTAATAAAATCTTCTGCAACCAGCAACTTCAACTTTCTGTAACTAAAAAACATTCTTCAACAAAAAGATTAGTTGTCAACATATACAAAAAAAATTTAAACAAAACACCAAAAAGGTTCTTCAATCTCCCCCTTTGGATTTGTTGGCAACCCTGGTTAACAATTTTTCACCTCACAAGACTTTCATCTCTCAAAAATGAATTTTACCAAAACATAGACTTTCTCAAAAGAGAGTGTCCTGACACCACACTACTAGAAAAAGTAATGTTTTTGAAGGATTTCCATCCCTCGATGACAAGAAAATATTGTGGCCATGTAAGGGTAAACTTCACCTTACTAAAACTACCCCTCAACATTTATTTTTCTCATTCTCACTCCCCCATTATATGATAACCACGGCTTTAGATTCATAAAGAAAACTTACTCCCCCCCCCCATTGTCAACATAATCCAAAGTACAGTGGGGGATACTTTTTTATGAGTTTTTCAGAAGTCATGGGAGGAGGCTGAACATGGATTTGTAGCCTCAGCTCAACAAACCTCTCCTTTGACATTGCTTTTGTGAAAATATCAGCATCTGATATTTTTTTGAAATATATTCCAGCAAGATTTCTCCAGTAGCAGCTTTATATTTTAAGAAATGGTACTTTATATCAATGTGTTTTGATCTTTAATGTTGAACAGGATTCTTGGAAAGATCAATGGCACTTTGATTATCACAGAGTATCATCAATGGTTCAGAAACATTCACTTTCAAATCTTCCAGCTGAACTTTCATCCACATCATTTGAGTACAAGCCTGAGTAGATGCAACATATTTGGATTCAGATCTACTTAAAGTTACTGAACTTTGTTTCTTGATGTTCCAACTCACACAGCATTCCCCTAAGAAAAATGTTCCTCCTGATGTTGATTTTCTATCATTACAATCACCAGCCCAGTCAACATCAGTATAACCATGAAACTTCATCTCATTATTTATCTTTTATAACAACCCATGTGAAGTTGTTCCTTTAACATATCTTATAATCCTCTTGACTGCCAACATGTGTGATTCTTTTTTATTACTTTGATATCAGGAACAGAGAGTCACAGTATAAGCAATATCAGGCCTTGAAGTTGTAAGATAAAGAAGTCTTCTTATCAACTTTCGAAAGACTTTCTGATTTACCCTTTTCCCTGACTCATCTTTTCTCAACTTTGTGATCACTAATATAGGAGTTGAAACTTCCTTTGATTCCTCTATCCCAAACTTCTTTAACAATTCCTGGGCATACTTTTCTTGGGACAAGAAAATGTAGTTTTCTTGTTGATGAACTTGAAATCCAAGGAAGAAAGTTAATTCTCCCAATATTGACATTTAAAAATTTTCCTTCATTTCTTCAGAAAACTGTTCACAAACCTTTTCTTCATCGCCAGTAATAACTATATCATCCATGTAAATGATTACAATCAAAGTTCCGGAGTTGACATCTTTAATATAAAAGTTGCTATCAACCTTTCCTTTAGAAAAATTCATCTTTCTCAAAGAATTGTCAAGATTTGAATACCATTCTCATGGAGCTTGTTTCATCCCATATAAGGCTTTCTTCATTTTGAAAACTTTGTTTTCATCCTCATCAAGAAAAAACCCACAAGATTTTTCAATGTAAACTTCTTCCTCAATCTCACCATTTAATAAAACTGACTTTACATCCATCTGATAGACCTTGTAATTCTGATGAGCAGCCACTACAAGAAACATGTGAATAGTTTCCAACCTTGCAACAGGGGCAAAGGTTTCATAAAAATCCACACCTTCAACCTAGGCATATCCTTTACACACAAGCCTCGCTTTGTTTCTTGTAACTTCTCCATGCTCATTAAATTTATTTCTGTAAACCCACTTGGTTCTGATAACATTCTTATTTGCTGGTCTTGGAACAAGTTCCAATGTTTCATTTTTCTTAATCTAATCCAGTTCTTCATTCATTGAATCCACCCATTCTTTATGTTGAATAGCTTCTGAAACTGATTCTGGTTCAACTTTTCAGATAAGGGAAGTCTGATCTTCTAATCTCAACTTTCTTCTTGTCTGAACTGGAGCCTTCTGATTCCCAATAATATTATGGGATTCAAAATGTTTTCGTAATGTAGGGAAACTCACATCTTCCTTCCCAACATCACTTTCTTCCCCATGTGGCTCATCTCAGTCACTTTCACTCTCGTGGGAATTCTTTGATTTATCTTCCTCAATATTATCAACAAATTTTGTGAAGGAACTTGGATTTTCAATTACCTTTACATCATATGAGTCCACCAACTTCTGTAAACGTTTGTTCCAGAATTTTTAACTTCTTCCATTTGGTGAATAACCCATAAATATTCCTTCTTTAGCTTTCTCATCAAACTTTCCTCAGTCAGTATTTTTGTTTTTGAGAAAGCATGGACTTCCAAAAACTTTGAAGTAATTAAAAGAAGGCTTTTTGTTATACCACATCTCGTAAGGAGTCATGTTGGTTTCTGGTCTCAACAAGCATCTATTTTGAACATGTATAGCAGTGCTAACAGCTTCTCTACAGAAGAATTTTTAAAGTCTGTATTCTGATAACATACTTCTTCCCATTTCCACCAAGATTCTATTTTTCCTTTCTACTACTCTATTTTGTTGTGGAGTATAGGGAGCACTATACTGATGTTTGATACCATGCTTCCTTAGATAAGTTTCAAAAGCATTGCTTGTGAATTCACTACTGTTGTTTGTTCTCAATTTCTTTATGGAAACTCCCAATTCTTTCTCAAAATCTCTTCTGAAGAATTTAAACATTTCAATAGCCTCTGACTTATGCTTCATGAACATGACGTTTTTCATCCGATTGAAATCATCAATAAAAGTGATAAAGTATAAATCTACTTTTGCTGATTGATGTCTCATCGGCCCACACAGATCGGAATGAATAAGCTCAAGTGGTTTGTAAGATTGAATCTCAACTCTTTTATGACTTTTTTTAGTCATCTTTCCTTTCTGTCAAGTAACACAAACATCTTCATCTCTTCTTTTCAGTTCTAGAAAATTTCAAACAGCATCAACTTTAGAAAGCTTACTCATGTTCTTCTGCCCTAGGTGGCCAAGTCTGTGGGTGCGTGTGGCGGATCTGGTCATAGTGTGAGGGCTTGAAGGTGGTGTTGGACTTGCGGTTCAGGTGATCTTGCTTTTATTCGGGCCGTTTTTGGGTGTGCGTCTTGGTTTTCTGCTTCGTCGTTGTTGTTCAGTATCATCGTCAGGTTGCGGCGACGGCTTGGATTAGTCAACGGGATCTTCCCCCTCATGATTTTTTGGGTTTTTTGTGGTGATTTATGTTTATCTTCATGTTTTGTGGTGATATTCAGAGACTTGGGTGTTCAGAGGGTTCTGATCTGGATGGGAATGATGGTATTCCGACAGCGAGTCCTATGAATGCATAGGTAAATATGAAAGCTGGTTTGGTTGCTGGATGGTGTATGTTCAATGTTGGGGTTTTTGTGGTGTTGAATCCTTGTTGCTGTGTTTGGCGACATTGTATGTGGAATCGATCTCGTGTTTTGATGTCTTCGGTGATGTTTCTTCCTTAGATAATGATGATCGGTGGCGGATGGTTGTCACTGGCATTGTTTGATGCTGAGGTGATGAGGTTGCTCTGACGACGATGATCTGATGGTATCGCCGGTGACCTGGAATGATGGTAACACGTGATGATGGGCTCATAGCTCGAGGTGTGGCGCACGGCATATGGTGGGCCATGGTTTGGATTTGAAATTTCAATTTTGAAATTTGGATGAATCCTGTTTCAATTTTGGGTAATGGTCTGTACGGTTACTGATAACCCTTAAACCGGTTTGGGTACCGGGAACCCATAAACCGGATTTTGAAAATGAAAAAAAAATGATTTGCAAAAAAAAAGAGATTCCCACTGGTTCTTTCTCCTTTTGTAATCACTTTTCCATTTTTCACACTTTTGATTACACAAGAATCTTTTCTGAAAATAACTTCTTTTCCATCATCACAAAGTTGACTTACACTAAGTAAGTTATGTTTTAGACCATCAACAAGCAAGACTTCCTTAGATTTCAGTTTCTATGGTTCAATCTCCGCCTTTCTGATTCCCTTAATTTTTAAGGAACTATCATTTCCAAAAGTACCTACTCCTCCATCATGACTTTCAACATGATCCAAGATTTTTATATCACCTATCGTGTGTGAAGAAGAACCACTATCAAGAATCCATGGTTTGTTTCTCTTACTTTGTTTTAAATCTTCTTCAAAAAAAAAATCTCTCTCATCAACCATCTTATCTTCAGCTTTCTTTTCTTTCATATCATAAGAAACTTATTCTAAAAGAAGAGTCATACATCGTTCGGCATGATGACCAGATTGATCACATCTTCCACAAAATTCTTCCAAACATTCAAATTGATTCTTTTTTGGCATGTTTCTGACATCTTGAGAATTCACCTTTTCAACTTTCTTTGAATACGGAAGGTTACTCATTATTCTTTTGTTATTAATTACACTTTGCTCAAGCATTATTCTGGGTAGAGATAAATTGTACTATAAATTATAAGCTCTAGGCCCATACATTCCACAACACCAGCAATAGCCCTCAAATCTTGATTTTCTATTAAAGAAAGATCTTTCTTTATAGAAACTTTGTTGAGGTTGATAACTTCTTTCAACTCTAGGAAACTCAGGATGTAGGACATCTCTTCTTTTGAGTGACTTTTCAATTTTTTTAGGATTGAAAGGTTTCTCACATCCTTTATCCACCCAATTTTTACTGATACTTTTTAAATAACCTAAAATGTTAGAAGAATTAGATAAAACATTATTTTTGATAGGAGAATATTTCACCTGATTCTCATGATAAGCCTTTCCAGCAGTCTTGGAATTCTCAACTTTTACTTTAGTGGCATTGTGGAAGTTTTCATTAATCTTCCTTAGGGAATTTTCGGACTCAATAACTTTTTATTGCAACTTGTTGACCTCTTCTTCTTTAATTTCCAGCTTCTTTCTAAGATCTTCTATCATCTTTCCTTGTTCAGCAATTCTAAGTTTGTGACCTAAAATTTCTTGAATGTATTCATCTTCCTTCTTGGTAACATCTTTACTTCCATCCTGAACTTCTTCATGATTTTTCTTCATCACCCGAATTTCTTTCTTGAGGTATTTTTTTTTGCTCCAGACATACAAGAAGTTCGGATCTTAGCTGATATTCTCTGTAAGATTCTTCACCACGTTTTTCACTTTCAGAGGAAGCATTTGTTTTCTCAAATTTTCCATTGAAGGTTCTGAATCTTTCTCTACTTTCATCATCTGAGTAATCATTGTTAGATGATTCTGATTCAACCTTCTTTCTCAACATACTTCTTTTCTTTCTATAAAACTTCTTCTTGAGTTCTTTAGAAGTCTTCTCTTCTTTTTCATTCTTGTCATACTTCTTCCATCGAGTATTCTCATTAGAAACATCTTGATATTCTCCAACTTTATTCTTTGGGAAATTCATAGCAAAGTGCCCGATTACACTACACTCAAAACATTTGAGAGGAAGTTTCCCTCCATATTTTCCTCTTCCTCTTCGATAGTTCTTGGATATGAGAGACATGATTTTTTCATTCAACTCTTCATCTTCCTTATCAACAGACTCACAAGGATCAGCTTCATCATCATCTTGGATTTTCATCTTTCTCATAGATTCAAAAGTCATTTCATCTTTCAACTTCTTCTTAAAGATAGGAGCTTTCCTCATTTCATAAGAAACAAGAAATTTATGCAGTTCATCAAGAGATAAATCATCCTTATCTTCTAAAGCTGAAATTTTAGAATCAAACCTGGCTGGAAAGTTTCTCATAAGTTTATTCACAATTGTAGAATCTTCCAAGTCTTCTCTAAATCCCCTGATGTTGCAAAAAAATTAATTAACTCTAGTGAAGTATTCATCAATTGTTTCCTCATCTCTCATCTTGATGCCTTCAAACTTCCTACGCCAGATTTGTAGCTTGGCTTCCTTGACTTTTGTGTTTCCTTCAAAAACACTTTCCAGCTTGTCCCACATGCCTGTTGATGTTGTGAGACCCGTCACCTTCTGATAAACATTTTCTGATAAGGACATAAGAAAATAATTCCTAGCCTTTCCATCAACTTTTATGTTCCTCTTGTCGGGATATGTCATAGGATCATTTTTTTCAATAGGTGGAAAGCCATTAGTGACAGCATCAACAACTTCAAGGTCAAGAGATAGAAGATAAGGAATCATCCTATTTTTCCATCCATAATAATTCTTGTCATAGAATGTAGGAATTCCTCTACTGTTGATAGAATTGATATTCTCCATGATAAGGAAAAAAGAACAAGGGAACCTCCCTCTGATACCACTTGAAGTTCCAAGGATCGAATGTCAACTAAGAAGGGGGGGTTGAATCAGTTGATATCTTTTTATAAGTTTCAAAACTTTATGAAACTTAACCCTTGAAACCTGTTAAGATTTACTTCCTTATCAACCTTTATCAAGTAACTCAAACATGCAAGAAAGTTAAAGTAAGAAAATCACACAAGAATTACAAGGTTCGGCCTCAATGAGAGAACCTACGTCCTTGCCATAGCCACTCCCGTGGGTCTATGGAAATTCACTATAATGAAGAAGTGAATACAACTTGTGCCAACTCCCATTGGACACCATCTATCTCTCGATAGGAAAGATTATACTGACACCCATCTTTTTACAATGTTTCCTTAAAGAACAATTGAGCCAAACATAAGAAAAAGACTTTGTAAAGATGCTCCACAAAATGCTCACTCCGAATCTTCAATCCAATTTCTTGGATCCGATTTTCTGAAACTGAACTTCTCAGAAAGAAAACTATGACTCCCCAAAAGCTCACTCTGAATCTTCAATCAGGATTTCTTCAATCTGGTTATCTGAAACTGGTATTCTCAATAAGGAAACTGTGACTCTGCAGAAATACCCACTCCGAATACTCAATTGAAATTCCTCAAATCTGATCTTCTGAATCTGAATTTCTCAGCAAGATAATAATGATTCTGCAGAAATTCTCACTTTGAAAACTCAGTACGGATTTCTTGAATCTAGTTCTCTCAGAAAAGAAAAGATGACTCAGCATAAAATCTCATTCCGAATTCTCCAGCACTCCGCCTTTTCCACGTGTGTAAAAATTTGTTTTTGAGCGAATGATCTGAGCACATATTTATAGGCAACTCAGAAAACAAAGGCGGGAATCTTGAAAAACTTTCCCTCTTCCTCAAATCTCAAAAACTCCAAAAATCTCTCTCATTTAATATTCAATATTTGAATTATTCAAATCTCCTTAAATTTCTCTTATATTTATGCAAAGTTTAAGTACGGGTTTTCTTGAACTCTTCATATCATCCTCAAAATGAAAAGGCTAGATCTTGGTTCTGATTTTAGGTTCATAAAAACTGGTTCAAGAAAACCGGTTCAGGGAAACTGGTTAGGGAAAACTGGTTTAGGAAAACTGGTTCAGGAAAACTGGTTCAGGAAAACTGGTTCAGGAAAACTGGTTCTGGAAAACTGGTTCAGAATTTTCATTCCAAATTTCTGGCTCAGGATTGTCATTCTGAATTTCTGGCTCATGATTTTCATTCCGAATTTCTGGTTCAGGAAGTCCACTCCGGATTTTTGGTTCAGGAAGTCCACTCTGAATTTTGGTTTAGGAAATACACTCTGAACTTCTAGCTTAGCAAGTAGACTCCGAATTCTCGATCAGTAAGTAGACTCCGAAAATCTGATTCAGCAAGTAGACTCTGAAAATCTGGTTCAAGAAATGGACTCCAAACTTTTGGCTTGGGTAGACTCCGATTTTCTAGATCAGATAGACTCTGAAAAACAGGTTCAGAAGAACTAGTTTAGGAAAATAGGTTCCGAAAAACTGGTTTCGAATTTCCTCAGAATTTTCCTTGGTGAAAAAAAAACTCAATCCTCTTCACCATTTCATCAAAAGCTTTTATCATGAAACTTTTCATGATGTGTGAGAACTATAAGATCAGAAAATCATCTTCAGATTTGTTTAATAAAGTTTGAGAAATTTCTTAACTTCTGACTAGTCATTCTTCAACAAAATCTTCTTTAAGAAAATATTCAGCAACCAGCAACTTCAACTTTCTGTAAATCAAAAACATTCTTCAAAAAAAAGATTAGTTGTTAACAAATACAAAAAAATGTTAAACAAAACACCATAAAGGTTCTTCAATTTCCCCCTTTGGATTTTTTGGAAACCCTGGTTAATAATTTTTCACCTCACAAGACTTTCAACTCCCAAAAATGAATTTTACCAAAACATAGTCTTTCTCAAAAGGGAGTGTCCTGACCCCACACTACTAGAAAAAGTAATGTTTTTGAAGGATTTATATCCCTCAGTGACAAGAAAATATTGTGTCCATGTAAGGGTAAACTTCACCTTACTCAAACTCCCCCCTCAACATTTATTTTTCTCATTATCACTTTTCTTTCTCACTCCCCCATTATATGATAACCACTGCTTTAGATTCATAAAGAAAACTTACTCTCCCCCATTGTCAACATAATCCAAAGTACGGTGGGGGATACTTACTTATGAGTTTTTAGGAAGTCATGGGAGGAGGTTGAACATGGAGTTGCAGCCTCAGCTCAACAAACCTCTCCTTTGACATTGCTTTTGTGAAAATATCAGTAATCTGATATTTTGCTGAAATATATTCCGGCAATATTTCTCCAGCAGCATCTTTATCTTTTAAGAAATGATACTTTATATTAGTTTGTTTGGATCTTGAATGTTGAACACGATTCTTGGAAAGATCAATGTCACTTTGATTATCACAGAGTATCTTCAATGGTTTAGAAACATTCACTTTCAAATCTTCCAGCTGAACTTTCATCCACATCATTTGAGTGCAAGCCTGAGTAGCTGCAACATATTCGGGTTCAGCGGTACTTAAAGTTACTGAACTTTGTTTCTTGCTGTTCCAACTCACACAGCATTCCCCTAAGAAAAATGTTCTTCCTGATGTTGATTTTCTATCATTACAATCACCAGCCCAATCAGCATCAGCATAACCATGAAACTTCATCTAATTTTTTCTCTTATATAACAACCCATGTGAAGTTGTTCCATTAACATATCTCAGAATCCTCTTGACTGCCAACATGTGTGATTCTTTTGGATTACTTTGATATTTGGAACATGGAGTCACAGCATAAGAAATATCAGGGCATGAAGATATAAGATAAAGAATACTTCCTATCAACTTTCGAAAGTCTTTCTGATTCACATTATTCCCTGACTCATCTTTGCTCAACTTTGTGCTCACTGATATAGTAGTTGAAACTTCCTTTGATTATTCCATCCCAAACTTCTTTAACAATTCCTTGGCATACTTTTCTTGGGACAAGAAAATGTAGTTTTCTTGTTGATGAACTTGTAATCCAAAGAAGAAAGTTAATTCTCCCAACATTAACATTTCACAATTTACCTTCATTTCTTTAGAAAACTGTTCACAGACCTTTTCTTCATCACCAGTAATAATTATATCATCCATGTAAATGATTACAATCAAAGTTTCAGAGTTGACATCTTTAATATACAAGTTTCTATCAACCTTTCCTTTAGAAGAATTCATATTTCTCAAATAATTATCAAGATTTGAATACCATGCTCGTGGAGCTTGTTTCGTCCCACATAAGGCTTTCTTCAATTTGAAAACTTTTTTTCATCCTCATCAAGAAAAAACCCACAAGGTTGTTCAATGTAAACTTCTTCCTCAATCTCACCATTTAAGAAATCTAACTTTACATCCATCTGATAGACCTTGTAATTCTGATGAGCAGCCACTACAAGAAACATTCGAATAGTTTCCAACCTTGCAACAGGGGCAAAGGTTTCATCAAAATCCACACCTTCCACCTGGGCATATCCTTTACACACAAGCCTCTCTTTGTTTCTTGTAACTTCTCCATGATCATACAATTTATTTCTGTAAGCCCACTTGGTTCCGATAACATTCTTATTTGCTGGTCTTGGAACAAGTTCCCATGTTTCATTTTTCTCAATTTGATCCAGTTCTTCATTCATAGCATACACCCATTATTTATGTTTAATAGCTTCTGAAACTGATTCTGGTTCAACATTTCAGATAAGGGATGTCTGATCTTCTAATCTCAACTTTATTTTTGTCTGAACTAGAGCATTCTGATTCCCAATAATATTTTGGGATTCAACATGTTTTTCTAAGGTAGGGAAACTCACATCTTCCTTCCCAACATCACTTTCTTCCCCATGTGGCTCATCTGAGTCACCTTCACTCTCCTGGGAATTCTTTTATTTATCTTCCTCAATATTATCAACAAATTTTGTGAAGGAACATGGATTTTCAATTACCTTCACATCATATGAGTCCACCAACTTCTGTAAATTTTTGTTCCAGCATTTCTAACTTCTTCCATTTGGTGAATAACCCATAAATATTCCTTCTTCAGCTTTCTCATCAAACTTTCCAAAGTCAGTATTTTTGTTTTTGAGCAAGCATGGACTTCCAAAAACTTTGAAGTAATTAAAAGAAGGCTTTTTTTTATACCACATCTCATAAGTAGTCATGTTGGTTTTCGGTCTCAACAAGCATCTATTTTGAACATGTACAGCAGTGCCGATAGCTTCTCTCTAGAATAATTTTGAAAGTTTGTATTCTGATAACATACTTCTTCCCATTTCCACCAAGATTCTATTTTTCATTTCTGCTACTCCATTTTGTTGTGGATTATAGGGAGCACTATACTGATGTTTGATACCATGCTTCCTTAGAGAAGTTTCAAAATCATTGCTTGTGAATTCGGTATCGTTGTCTTTTCTCAACTTCTTTACGAAAACTCCCAATTCTTTCTCAACATCTCTTCTGAAGAATTTAAACATTTCAATAGCCTTTGACTTATTCTTCATGAACATGACATTTTTCATCCGAGTGAAATCATCAATAAAATTGATAAAGTATAAATCTCCTTTTGTTGATTGATGTCTCATCGGCCCACACAGATCGGAATGAATAAGCTCAAGTGGTTTTTAAGATTGAATATCAACTCTTTTATGACTTTTGTAAGTCATATTTCCTTTATGGAAAGTAACACAAACATATTCATCTCTTCTTTTCAGTTCTGGAAAATTTCGAACAGCATCAACTTTAGAAATCTTACTCATGTTCTTCTGCCCCAGGTGGCCAAGTCTTTGGTGCCACAACTTGTTTTCATCTTCATCACTCAAATAACAAGAGTAATTGGATTCTCTAATTTGAAAAGGATTCCCACTGGTTCTTTCTCCTTTTGTAATCACTTTTCCATTTTTCAAACTTTTGATTAAACAAGAATATTTTCTGAAAATAACTTATTTTCCATCATCCCAAAGTTGACTTACACTAAGTAAGTTATGTTTTATCCCATCAACAAGCAAGACTTCCTAAGATTTTAGTTTCTATGGTTCAATCTCTGCCATTCTGATTCCCTTAATTTTTAGGGAACTATCATTTCCAAAAGTAACTCCTCCTCCATCATGACTTTCAACATGCTCCAAGATTTTTATATCACCTGTCATGTGTGAAGAACAACCACTATCAAGAATCCATGGTTTGTTTCTCTTACTTGATTTTAAACCTATCTCAACATCAAAATATCTCTCATCAACCTTCTCATCTTCAGCTTTCTTTTCTTTCATATCATAAGAAACTTGTTTTGGAAGAAGATTCATACATCGTTCGGCATGATGACCAAACTTATCACATCTTCCACAAAATTCTCCCAAACATTCAAATTGATTCTTTGTTGGCATGTTTCTGACATCTTGAGAATTCACCTTTTCAACTTTCTTTGAATACGGAAGGTTACTCATTCTTCTTTCGTTATTTCTTCTACTTTGCTCAAGCCTTCTTCTGGGTAGAGATAAATTGTGCCAGCAATTATAAGCTCTATACCCATACATTCCACAACACCAGCAATAGCCCTCAAATCTTGATTTTCTATTAAAGAAAGAGATTTTTTTGTAGAAACTTTGTTGAGGTTGATAACTTCTTTTAGCTCTAGGAAACTCAAGATGTAGGACATCTCTTCTTTTGAGAGAGTTTTCAATTTTTGTAGGATTGAAAGGTTTCTCACATCCTTTCTCCACCCAAGTTTTACTGATACTTTTTAAATAACCTGAAATGTTAGAAGAATTAGATAAAACATTATTTTTTATAGGAGAAGATTTCATCTGATTCTCATGATAAGCCTTTCCAGCAGTCTTGGAAGTCTCAAATTTTACTTCAGTGGATTTTTGGAAGTTTTCATTCATCTTCCTTACGGAATTTTCGGACTCAATAACTTTTGATTGTAACTTGTTGACCTCTTCTTCTTTAATTTCCAGCTTCTTGCTAAGATCTTCTATCATCTTTCCTTGTTCAGCAATTCTATGTTTGTGACATAAAATTTCTTGAATGTATTCATCTTTCTTCTTCATAACATCTTTACTTCCATTATGAACTTCTTCATGATTTTTCTTCATCACCCGAATTTCTTTATTGAGGGATTTATTTTGCTCCAGACATGCAAGAATTTTGGATCTTAGCAGATATTCTCTGTAAGATTCTTCACCACCTTCTTCACTTTCTGAGGAAGCATTTGTTTTCTCAACTTTTTCAATAAAGGTTCTGAATCTTTCTCTACTTTCATTGTCTGAGGAATCATTGTTAGATGATTCGGATTCAACCTTCTTTCTCAACATAATTCTTTTATTTCCATAAAAATTCTTCTTGAGTTATTTAGAAGTCTTCTCTTCTTTTTCATTCTTGTTATACTTATTTCATCGAGTATTCTCATTAGAAACATCTTGATATTCTCTAACATTCCTATTTGGTCAATTCATAGCAAAGTGCCCGATTCCACCGCACTCAAAACATTTGAGAGGAAGTTTCCCTCCATATTTTCCTCTTCCTCTTCGATAGTTATTGGATATGAGAGACATGATTTTTTCATTCAACTCTTCATCTTCCTTATCAACAGACTCACAAGGATCAGCTTCATCATAATCTTGGATTTTCATCTTTCTCATAGCTTCAAAATCCATTTCATCTTTCATATTATTCTTAAAGATAGGAGCTTTCCTCATTTCATAAGAAACAAGAAATTTATGCAGTTCATTAAGAGATAAATCATCCTTATCTTCTAAAGCTGAAATTTTAGAATCAAAACTGTCTGGAAAGTTTCTCATAAGTTTCTTCACAATTGTAGAATCTTCCAAGTCTTCTCTGAATCCCCTGATGTTACAAACAATTTCATTAACTTTGGTGAAGTATTCATCAATTGGTTCGTCATCTCTCATCCTGATGTCTTCAAACTTACTACGCCAGATTTGTAGCTTGGTTTCCTTGACTTTTGTGTTTCCTTCAAAAACACTTTCCAGCTTGTCCCACATGCATTTTGATGTTGTGAGACCCATCACCTTCTGATAAACAATTTCTGATAAGGACATGAGAATATAATTCCTAGCCTTTCCATAAACTTTTATGTTTCTCTTGTCGGGAAATGTCATAGGAGAATTTTTCTCAATGGGTGGAAAGCCAATAGTGGCAGAATCAACAACATCAACCTTTAGAAAGTAACCCAATAATGCAAGAAAGGTAAAGCAAGAAAAGCACACCAGAATTACAAGGTTCATCCTTAATAAGAGAACCTACGTCCTTGTCATAGCCACTCTCATGGGTCTATAGAAATCCACTATAATGAAGAAGTGAATAAAACTTGTTCCAACTTTCGTTGGAAACCTTCTATCTCTAGATAGGAAGGATTATACTAACTCTCTTCTGTTTACAATGTCTCCTTAAAGAACAATTGATCCAAACATAAGAAAAAGACTTTGTCAAGATGCTCCACAAAATGCTCACTCCGAATATTCAATCCAATTACTTGGATTCGATTTTCTGAAACTGAACTTCTCAGCAAGAAAAATATGACTCTGCAAAATCTCACTCCAAATCTTCAATCTGGATTTCCTGAATCCAGTTATCTGAAATCGGTCTTCTCAGAAAGGAAATTGTGGCTCCGCAGAAATACCCACTCCAAATACTCAATCCAAATTCCTCAAATCCGATCTTCTGAATCTGAATTTCTTAGCAAGATAATAATGATTTTTCATAAATTATCACCTCAAAAACTCAGTACAGATTTCTGGAATCTGGTTCTCTCATCAAAGAAAATATGACTCAGCACAAAAGCTCACTCTGAATTCTCCAGCGCTCTGCCTCTTCCGTGTGTGTAACAAGTTGTTTTTGAGTGAATGATCTGAGCACATATTTATAAGCAACTCAAAAATCAAAGGCAGGAATCTTCAAAAACTTTCCTGCTCCCTCAAATCTTAAAAACTTCGCAAATATCTCACATTTAATCTTTAATCTTTGACTTATTCAAATATCCTTAAATTTCTCCGAGATTTATGCAAAGTTGAAGTACGGGTTTTCTTGAACTCTTCATATCTTCCTCAAATTGATAAGGATAGATCTTGGTTCTGATTTTAGGTTCAGGAAAACTGGTTCAGGAAAACTGGTTCAGGAAAACTGGTTCAGGAAAACTGGTTCAGGAAAACTGGTTCAGGAAAACTGGTTTAGGAAAACTGGTTCAGGAAAACTGGTTCAGGAAAACTGGTTCAGGAAAACTGGTTCAGGAAAACTGGTTCAGAATTGTCATTCCGAATTTCTGGCTCAGGATTATCATTCTGAATTTCTGGCTCTTGATTTTCATTCCGAATTTCTAGTTCAGGAAGTCCACTCTGAATTTTTGGTTTAGGAAGTCCACTCCAAATTTTGATTCAGGAAATAAACTCCAAACTTTTGGCTCAGCAAGTATACTCCAAATTCTGGATCAGCAAGTAGACTCCGAAAATATGATTCAGCAAGTAGACTCTAAAAATATGGTTCAGGAAATAGACTCCAAACTTCTGTCTTGGGTAGACTCTGATTTTATGGATCAGATAGACTCTGAAAAATAGGTTCCGAAGAACTAGTTCAGGAAAATAGCTTCTGAAAAACTAGTTCTGAATTTCCTCATAATTTTCCTTAGTGAAAAAAAAACTCAATCCTCTTCACCATTTCTTCAACAGCTTTTATCATGAAACTTTTCATGATGTGTGAGAACTATAAGATCATAAAATCATCGTATGATTTGTTTAATAAATTTTGATACAATTTCTTAACTTCTGACTTCTCATTCTTCAACAAAATCTTCTTTAAGAAAATCTTCAGCAACCAGCAACTTCAACTTTCTTTAACTCAAAAACATTCTTCAACAAAAAGATTAGTTGTCAACAAATACAAAAAAAATGTTAAACAAAACACCGCAAAGGTTATTCAATCTCCCCCTTTGGATTTGTTGGCAACCCTGCTTAACAAGTTTTCACCTCAAAAGACTTTAATCTCTAAAAAATTAATTTTACCAAAACATGGTCTTTCTCAAAAGAGAGTGTCCTGACACCACACTACTGGAAAAAAGTAATGTTTTGAAGGATTTCCATCCCTCGGTGACAAGCAAATATTGCGTCCATGTAAGGGTAAACTTCACCTTACTAAAACCCCCCCTCAACATTTATTTTTCTCATTCTCACTTTTCTGTCTCACTCCCCCATTATATGATAACCACTACTTTAGATTCATAAAGAAAACTTACTCTCCCTCATTGTCAACATAATCCAAAGTACGGTGGGGGATACATCCTTATGAGTTTATAGGAAGTCATGGGAGGAGGCTGAACATAGAGTTGCAGCCTCAGCTCAACAAACCTCTCCTTTGACATTGCTTTTGTGAAAATATCAACAATCTGATATTTTGTTGAAATATATTCCAGCAAGATTTCTCCAGTAGCAGCTTTCTCTTTTAAGAAATGATACTTTATATCAATGTATTTTGATCTTGAATGTTGAACAGGAATCTTGGAAAGGTCAATGGCACTTTGATTATCACAGAGTATCTTCAATGATTTAGAAACATTCACTTTCAAATCTTCCAGCTGAACTTTCATCCACATCATTTGAGTACAAGCCTGGGTAGCTGCAACATATTCGGATTCAGCTGTACTTAAAGTTACTGAACTTTGTTTATTGTTGTGCCAACTCACGCAGCATTCCCCTAAGAAAAATGTTCCTCCTAATGTTGATTTTTTATCATTACAATCACTAGCCCAATCAGCATCAGTACAACCATGAAACTTCATCTCATTGTTTCTCTTGTATAACAACCCATGTGAAGTTGTTCCTTTAACATATCTCAGAATCCTCTTAACTGCCAACATGTGTGATTCTTTTGGATTACTTTGATATCAGGAACATAGAGTCACAGCATAAGTAATATCAGGCCTTAAAGCTGTAAGATAAAGAAGACTTCCTATCAACTTTCGAAAGTCTTTCTGATTCACACTATTCCCTAACTCATCTTTGCTCAACTTTGTGCTCACTGATATAGGAGTTGAAACTTCCTTTGATTCTTCCATCCCAAACTTCCTTAACAATTCCTTGGCATACTTTTCTTGGGATAAGAAAATGTAGTTTTCTTGTTTATGAACTTGTAATCCAAGGAAGAAAGTTAATTCTCCCAACATTACATTCAAAATTTTCCTTCATTTCTTCAGCAAACTGTTCACAGACCTTTTCTTCATCGCCAGCAATAATTATATCATCCACATAAACGATTACAATCAAACTTCCGGAGTTGACATCTTTAATATACAAGTTGCTATCAACCTTTCCTTTAGAAAAATTCATCTTTCTCAAAGAATTGTCAAGCTTTGAATACCATTATCGTGGAGCTTGTTTCAGCCCATATAAGGCTTTCTTCTATTTGAAAACTTTGCTTTCATCATCATCAAGCAAAAACCCACAAGGTTGTTCAACGTAAACTTCTTCCTCAATCTCACCATTTAAGAAATCTGACTTTAGATCCATCTGATAGACCTTGTAATTCCGATGAGCAGCCACTGCAAGAAACATGAGAATAGTTTCCAACCTTGCAACAGGGGAAAAGGTTTCATCAAAATCCACACCTTCCACCTGGGCATATCCTTTACACACAAGCCTCACTCTATTTCTTGTAACTTCTCCATGCTCATTCAATTTATTTCTGTAAACCCACTTAGTTCCGATAACATTCTTATTTTTTGGTCTTGGAACAAGTTCCCATGTTTCATTTTTCTCAATCTGATCCAGTTCTTCATTCATAGCATCCACCCATTCTTTATGTTGATATCTTCTGAAACTGATTCTGGTTTAACTTTTTAGATAAGGGAAGTCTGATCTTATAATCTCAACTTTCTTCTTTTCTGAACTGGAGCCTTCTGATTCCCAATAATATTTTGGGATTCAATATGTTTTCGTAAGGTAGGGAAACTCACATCTTCCTTCCCAACATCACTTTCTTCCCCATGTGGCTCATCTGAGTCACTTTCACTCTCATGGGAATTCTTTGATTTATCTTCCTCAATATTATCAACAAATTTTGTGAAGGAACTTGGATTTTCAATTACCTTCACATCATATGAGCCCACCAACTTCTATAAGGGTTTGTTCCAGCATTTTTAACTTCTTCCATTTGGTGAATAACCCATAAATATTCCTTCTTCAGCTTTCTCATCAAACTTTCCTAAGTAATTATTTTTGTTTTTGAGCAAGCATGGACTTCCAAAAACATTGAAGTAATTAAAAGAGGTATTTTTGTTATACCACATCTCGTAAAGAGTCGTGTTGGTTTCCAGTCTCAACAAGCATCTATTTTGAACATGTAAAGCAGTGCTAACAACATCTCTCTAGAAGAATTTTGAAAGTTTGTATTCTGATAACATACTTCTTCCCATTTCCACCAAGATTCTATATTTCCTTTCTGCTACTCCATTTTGTTGTGGAGTATAGGGAGCACTATACTGATGTTTGATTCCATGCTTCCTTAGATAAGTTTCAAAAGCATTGCTTGTGAATTCGGTACCGTTGTCTGTTCTCAACTTCTTTATGGAAACTCCCAATTCTTTCTCAACATCTATTCTGAAGAATTTAAACATTTCAATATCCCCTGACTTATGCTTCATGAACATGACGTTTTTTATCCGAGTGAAATCATCAATAATGGTGATAAAGTATAAATCTCCTTTTGTTGATTGATGTCTCATCGGCCCACATAGATCGGAATGAATAAGCTCAAGTGGTTTAGAATATTGAATCTCAACTCTTTTATGACTTTTGTTAGTCATCTTTCCTTTCTGGAAAGTAACACAAACATCTCCATCTCTTCTTTTCAGTTCTGGAAAATTTCGAACAACATCAACTTTAGAAATCTTAATCATGTTCTTCTACCCCTGGTGACCAAGTCTTTGGTGCCACAACTTTTTTTCATCTTCAGCACTCAAATAACAAGAGTTATTGGATTCTCCAATTTGAAAGATATTCCCAGTGGTTCTTTCTCCTTTTGTAATCACTTTTCCATTTTTCACACTTTTGATTACACAAGAATATTTTCTGAAAATAACTTCTTTTCCATCATCACAAAGTTGACTTACACTAAGTTAGTTATGTTTTAGCCCATCAACAAGCAAGATATCCTTAGATTTCAGTTTCTTTGGTTCAATCTCCGCCGTTCTGATTCCCTTAATTTTTAAGGAACTGTCATTACCAAAAGTAACTGCTCCTCCATCATGACTTTCAACATGCTCCAAGATTTTTATATCACCTGTCATGTGTGAAGAAAAACCACTATCAATAATCCATGGTTTGTTTCTCTTACTTTCTTTTTAAGATGTCTCAACAACAAAAGCTCTCTCATCAACCTTCTTATCTTCAGCTTTCTTTTCTTTCATATCATAAGAAACTTGTTCTGGAAGAAGAGCCATACATCGTTCGGCATGATGACCATACTGATCAAATCTTCCACAAAATTCTTCCAAACATTCAAATTGATACTTTGTTTTCATGTTTCTGACATCTTGAGAATTCACCTTCTCAACTTTCTTTGAATACGGAATGTTACTCATTCTTCTTTCATTATTTCTTCCAATTTTCTCAAGACTTCTTCCGGGTAGAGATAAATGGTGCCAGAAATTATAAGCTCAATGCCCATACATTCCACAACACCAGTAATAGCCCTCATATCTTGATTTTCTATTAAAGAAAGATCTTTCTTTATAGAAACTTTGTTGAGGTTGACAACTTCTTTCAGATCTAGGAAACTTAGGATGTTGGCCATATCTACTTTTTGAGTGAGTTTTCAATTTTTGTAGGATTGAATGGTTTCTCACATCCTTCCTCCACCCAAGTTTTACTGATACTTTTTAAATAACCTAAAATGTTAGAATAATTAGATAAAACATTATTTTTTTTATAGGAGAAGATTTCACCTGATTCTCATGATAAGCCTTTCCAGCAGTCTTGGAAGTCTCAACTTTTACTTCAGTGGCTTTGTGGAAGTTTTCATTCATCTTCCTTAGGGAATTTTTGAACTCAATAACTTTTTATTGCAACTTGTTGACCTCTTCTTCTTTAATTTCCAGCTTCTTGATAAGATCTTCTATCATCTTTCCTTGTTCAGAAATTATAAGTTTTTGACTTAAAATTTCTTGAAGGTATTCATCTTCCTTATTGGTAACATCTTTACTTCCATCGTGAACTTCTTCATGATTTTTCTTCATCACATGAATTTATTTCTTGAGGGATTTGTTTTTCTCCAGACATGCAAGAAGTTCGGATCTTAGCTGATATTCTCTTTAAGATTCTTCACCACCTTCTTCACTTTCTGAGGAAGCATTCGTTTTCTCAACTTTTTCAATGAAGGTTTTAAATCTTTCTATACATTCATCTTCTGAGAAATCATTGTTAGATGACTCCGATTCATGCTTCTTGCTCAACATACTTCTTTTCTTTCCATAAAACTTCTTATTGAATTCTTTAGAAGACTTCTCTTATTTTTCATTCTTGTTATACTTCTTCCATCGACTATTCTCATTAGAAACATCTGGATATTCTCCAACTTTCTTCTTTGGTCAATTCATAGCAAAGTGCCCGGTTCCACCGCACTTAAAACATTTGAGAGGAAGTTTCCCTCCATATTTTCCTCTTCCTCTTCGATAGTTCTTGGATATGAGAGACATGATTTTTTTCATTCAACTATTCATCTTCCTTATCAACAGACTCACAAGGATCAGCTTCATCATCATCTTGGATTTTCATCTTTCTCATAGCTTCAAAATACATTTCATCTTTCATCTTATTCTTAAAGATAGGAGATTTTCTCATTTCATAAGCAACAAGAAAGTTATGCAGTTCATCAAGAGATAAATCATCCTTATCTTTTAAAGCTGAAATTTTAGAATCAAACCTGTCTGTAAAGTTTCTCATAATTTTCTTCACAATTGTAGAATATTCCAAGTCTTCTCTGAATCCCCTGATGTTGCAAACAATTTCATTAACTCTGGTGAAGTATTCATCAATTGTTTCTTCATCTCTCATCCTGATGTCTTCAAACTTACTATGCCATATTTGTAGCTTGGCTTCCTTGAATTTTGTGTTTCCTTCAAAAACACTTTCCATATTGTCTCACATGCCTTTTGATGTTGTGAGACCCATCACCTTCTGATAAACATTTTTTGATAAGGACATGATAATAGAATTCCTGGGCTTTCCATCAACTTTTATGTTCCTCTTGTCGGGAAATGTCATAGGAGAATTTTTCTCAATAGGTGGAAAGCCAATAGCGGCAGCATCAACAACTTCAAGGCCAAGAGATAGGAGATAAGAAATCATCCTATTTTTCCATCCATAATAATTCTTGCCATCGAATGTAGGAATTTATCTACTATTGACATAATTGATATTCTCCATGATAAGGAAAAAAGAACAAGGGAACCTCCCTCTGATACCACTTGAAGTTCCAAGGATCGAATGTCAACTGAGAAGGGGGGGTTGAATCAGTTGATATATTTTTATAAGTTTTAAAACTTCATGAAACTTAACCCTTGAAACCTGTTAATATTTAATTCCTTATCAACCTTTAGCAAGTAACCCAAGCATGAAAGAAAGGTAAAGCAAGAAAAGCACACAATAATTACAAGGTTTTGCCTCAATAAGAGAACCTACGTCTTTACCATAGCCACTCCTATGGGTCTATGGAAATCCACTATAATGAATAAGTGAATACAACTTGTGCCAACTCCCGTTGGACACCTTCTATCTCCCGATAGGAAAGATTATTCTGACTCCCGTCAGTTTACAATGTTTCCTTAAAGAACAATTGATCCAAACATAAGAAAAAGACTTTATCAAGATGCTCCATAAAATGCTCACTCCGAATCTTCAATCCAATTTCTTGGATCCAATTTTTTGAAACTGAACTTCTCAGCAAGAAAAATATGACTCCGCAAAAGCTCACTCCGAATCTTTAATCCATATTTCTTGAATCCGGTTATCTGAAACCGGTCTTCTCAGCAAGGTAACTGTGACTCCGCAGAAATACCCACACCGAATACTCAATCCGAATTCCTCAAATCTGATCTTCTGAATCCGAATTTCTCAGCAAGATAATAATGATTCTACAGAAATTCTCACTTCGAAAACTCAGTAAGGATTTCTTGAATCTGGTTCTCTCAGCAAAGAAAAGGTGACTCAGCACAAAATCTCACTCTGAATTCTCGATCTCTTTGCCTTTTCCGCGTGTGTAAAAAGTTTTTTTTTTTTGAGTGAATGATCTGAGCACATATTTATAGGCAACTCAGAAAACAAAGGCAGGAATCTTGAAAAACTTTCCTGCTTCCTCAAATCTCAAAAACTCTGCAAATCTCTCGCATTTAATCTTCAATCTTTGACTTATTCAAGTCTCATTAAATTTCTCCAAGATTTATGCAAAGTTGAAGTATGGGTTTTCTTGAACTCTTCATATCTTCCTCAACATGATAAGGCTAGATCTTGGTTCTAATTTTAGGTTTAGGAAAACTGGTTCAGGAAAACTGGTTCAAGAAAACTGGTTCAGGAAAACTGGTTCAGAATTGTCATTCCGAATTTCTGGCTCAGGATTGTCATTCCGAATTTCTGGCTCATGATTGTCATTCCGAATTTCTGGTTCAGGAAGTCCACTCCGAATTTTTGGTTCAGGAATTCCACTCCAAATTTTGGTTCAGGAAATACATTCCAAACGTCTGGCTCAGTAAGTAGACTCTGAATTCTAGATCAGCAAGTAGACTCTGAAAATCTGATTTAGCAAGTAGACTCCGAAAATCTGGTTCAGGAAATAGACTCCAAACTTCTCAATTGGGTAGACTCCGATTTTCTAGCTCAGATAGACTTCGAAAAATAGGTTCATAAGAACTAGTTCAGGAAAACAGGTTCCGAAAAACTGGTTCTGAATTTCCTCAGAATTTTCCTTAGTGAAAAAAACTCAATCCTCTTCACCATTTCTTCAACAGCTTTTATCATGAAACTTTTCATGATGTGTGATAACTATAAGATCAGAAAAGAATCGTCTGATTTGTTTAAGAAAGTTTGAGACACTTTCTTAACTTCTGACTTCTCATTCTTCAATAAAATCTTCTTTAAGAAAATCTTTAGCAACCAGTAACTTCAACTTTCTGTAACTCAAAAACATTCTTTAACAAAAAGATTATTTGTCAACAAATACAAAATAATGTTAAACAAAACCCCACAAAGGTTCGTCAATCATCTATATTGAAATAAAAATACACATAATGTCAATATTTTTCCCCCATTTCAATAAAATAATATTCCTTATAGGTGAACATTATCTAATCTGAATAATGTAAAATGAGATATTCACGCCAAAAAGATTAATGAGTATACACCTAAGAAAATATTAGAATAAGATGAACATAAGACATCCAAATAATTAGGTGGATGAATTTAAGAGACCATATCCCCAGTGTAAAAGAGGAAACCTATAAGGACATTGATATAGATTAAAATCATCCATAAAAAATAATTCTTTAATGATACTATAATGACCCGCGATTTTCATAGTCACTTTTCCTTAATTAAATATAGTGTGAGTATCTTGTCGTCTACCAAACACTTAACTAAAAAAATATGATACCATAATAAAATATTACCATTAAATTATATTTGTTAATTTTATGGGTATCATTAGAAGTAACCACTTCATAAAAACTATATAAAATTTTATAACAAAACAAAGCTCATTTTATGCTTAGAAAATTATGTCTCCTAAAAACATTATGCACGTTTATATTAAAATCAATTTTTACAGATTTTATAAATTGGATCATATAAAAGGAATCACATAATTTTTATTTTCATGGTCAAATTAAGTAATATGGTCATTTTTTTTGCATAAATTTAGGTTTCCAAATTAATTAATATTTTCCATGGTAAAGTAGTAATTTTTCAAAAAATACTACTTTTATGAATATATTTTTTCAAATTAAAGGAATATATTTAAAATTAATACCCTAATAATATTTTTATACATATATAAAAATTAATTAATTATAATTTAACTAGTAATCAATGTTATATAAGATTAATATCACTTAATGATTAAAATTACTTTTTCTACATAAAACAATTGTTCAACACATTATATGTTTTGATTTAAAAGTTTAATTTCTCCAATTTAGAAATTTTATTAGGTCAAATGGAGTCCAAATTCAGATTCATTGCCTCCAAATTTATTAACAAGGTTCATATTATAGTTTTAGTAATAAAATAATTACCATGATTAATTTTTAATCTAGGTTAAAAAGGGTAAATAAAGTATCTCAATTTGTAACGATTAAAAGGACACTTAAACCTTTTAGAAAACATTTTCTTTATATTTAAGTCAAACCCACATGTCTCAACTACCATTTATTCTCCTAAATCACCTAACCTACCTAACACCGATGTGATTTCTTTCTTACACTTTACCTAACTATTTTTTCCATGAAAATCCCCTCTCTTTCACCTATAAAAGAATCCCACTCCAAACCTTTCTCACATCCTAATCCACTAAAAAATCATTTAAAAAAAAATTCCCTTCTAAATCCCTCTCTAAATAACAACCAATAAGTTTATAAGGTTCTTAGGAGTCCTCCAAAGTTTTAAGAATCTACTTAGCAAGGTATGGGTTATCATAATCCTCTTTTTGATTCAAGTACTTATTTTATGATGATCCATTTGAGTTTCAATTTATTATGCTTTAATAAATTCATAATAAACCTATTACTATATAAATTATTCCCTTTTTATGAGATAATACCCTTACCTCTCATTAAACCCACTATATAAATCTTCATGTATAGCCATTATTCTTCAAAAATCAATCCTTGAATCTCTCCCTCTTTTTAATCTAGAAACTTCTTTTTTATTAGCCTTTGATTTATATATAATTATGAATTCACATTTTCATAATAAATCCATTAATATACTAATTAATACCTAGTGATGATATTCTATCATTCTCTCTCATTAATCCATTTTTATAATCCCATTTCTATAGTTTTCATGCTGTCAAAATCATTCTCCGATTTTCCATCTTCATATTGAGAATACCCAACTCTAATATAATTCAAGGGTATACATATAAATTAAATTTAAAAAAGGTTATAAATATAAAAAAAGTTTCTAAAATAGGTGACTAATATAGATATGTTTTTTATACATGGGGTTAGAGTACAATCAACTAAGCGAGAAATCAAGGTAAGGGTGTTCGTGGACTCAATTTTTAATTCATTGGATCATAGCCACTTTTACATGAATATATATTTCAACCATTATTTTATCTGACCATTTTTCTATTTTATTTCATATTTAATTTTTTTCTCTAATAAAATCATGTTTCACGCCAAATTCTTCTTTTTTGATGATCATATTGTTTGATTAAAATAAATGAATTTTTGTAAAGAATAATTCCCATTTATTTTAATGGATTTTTTATTCAACATCCATGTTTATAATTCACACCAATTTTATCCTATATTTTTATGAAATATAAAATGGATTATTTTCTATTATTTTAATAAATATATTTATCCCTTTTCAAAATTAATAGTTTTTACTCTTTTTACGATGTGCAAAAAGGTATTTTAAAATATTATAGAAAAAGGGTGTTCCGTCATTTCAAAATAAAATGTTTTATCATACACTCAATGTTTTTTTATGATATTTATGTATTTTCATGTATGTATTACATATAACTCTTTATAACACATTTTTCAAAAGTATTATCATTCCCTTAGTGAAAATGTTTTTGAAAGGAATGTGCAATTAATATTTTATAACAATGTTTTAAAAGTTTTGTGAAAACTTAATCACTTTTATTTTTCCTCCAAGTTTTAGATTTTATAAAGTAATGTTTTTATAATCCATATATATTTTATTATGATATGATTACTTTTTGTAAAATTATATTTTTATATCTTATGATCTCTTAAATTTATTTTATGTGATGTTTTTTGGAAAGTTTAAAAAAAATCATTTTCCATGGGTTCATTAAGATATGTCTATAATTGATTTTAAGTGGAACACACATATATGGATGATGATGAGTGAGGTTATCTAGCACCATAAAGGTTTTAGGTTTATATTTCATGAGATATTCATTCATGTACATGATGGTTTTTTTCAAATGGGTGTGGGCATGATGGGTTTTCTAACATTTTTAAGCATGCGCGGAATGATTTTATTCACATAAGAATCTTCATAATGAGTTTTATCACATATATTTTCCTATAATTATGGATGTTATAAATTTCTAAAAAAAATTACAAGTTATACCATGTTTTCAAGATATATTCATTTCCATGAAATTCCAAGTTTAAATGACCACAACCTATTTTTTTTAGTTTTCTACACCCATATATTGTTCTCAAATGTTTTATGATTTTTGATATATATTTTGATCCATATAGTATCTTTTATGTTTTACTGGTGATATCTTTATGATCTTATATTTCTCTAAAAAAATTGGGGTCTTTATATCTTTAAGATATTTATGTCTCCCTCATGTTCTTCTTCATTTTTATGATTTTACACTTTATGATATGTTTTCCCTCACTAGGAATTTGAGATCAACCCATTCTTATGTTTAGGATACCTAGGTTATTAAGATGAGTATTTAATGTGATATGTATAGAAAGGTTTTATAGGAAAATGATTGTGGAGAAATGTTTTCCAGTGTAGTAAAATAATATGTTTACTTATCAAATTTCCAGGACACTAAACCTTACAGTCCTTGGATCGTGAGACTATTGTGAGATGTAAAATTTAAATCATGTGATTAATATATTATTTAATTCATGTTTATCATGGGATTATATATTTAGTATCAGAGGTAAGGTTTAGTTATTTTTTAGATTAGTTTAGTTATTTTGGAGATTAGTTTAGTTATTTTTGGATATTAGTTTAGAGAACATTAGAAAAACCCTAGGGAAAAGTATAAGGGATGATTCATGGTATAGGATAACATCCTGATGTTTTGGTAAATTATGGATTATGTAGTTTTCCTTTTAATTCATCCCTTTAGAGATAATATAAATTTATGTGGTTTTGGAATAGATACTGATAGTGGTAGTAACCCTAAAATTATTTGATCGAGTATAACTTTTCCATAATTTTGGTGTATGGTAAATGATCCCTTATTGTGTGCCTAGTTTGAAACTCCTAGGGGACATACTTTGGATAATCATATTATCTTAACAAACCATTTTGAAGGGTTTAAATATATTTAACTAGTTTAGTTATAAATCTAATCATGGATTACCTAGATTGAAACCTAGAGATTCATAGGCTAATTTATTCATGTCGTTTATGAAATCCATATTTTGAGTTTATTGTTTCCTTTTATATATAATCACTAATTTAAGTATAATCATTCTTAGTTTTTCATTATTCAAGGTAATAAATGGAAACCGAATGAACTAAGTTAATAATGGGTGCAATGGAAAAATTAGAGATTATCCCAATGGTCAACCTAATGAGACTGGGGATTGAATAGGAAATATTTTAAAAATATTCACCCAACTATCTCAAAATATGGGCAATAACCAAAATCATGTTGATCTCCAAAATGAACCAAGGTAGGAGAAACTCACTATTGATTCATTTATGAGGCAACTTCCACCATCTTTTAGTGGTTATTTTAATCCAATGGTTACTGAGTAGTGGATCAATGCAGTGGAAAATATATTTTCTATTCCCCAGTGTTGGGTCTATGAGAAGGTTGTTTTCAAGTCTATATTTTAAAATGTGATAAATATTAGTGGTGGAGACTCATTAGTAATGCCATGGAAAAAAGTGGATATAGACTCTATGTAATGGGAAGAGTTTAAGAAGATATTTTTCACTAAGTATTTTCCATATACTCTTCACACAAAAATGGTGTATGAATTCCTATAATTATAGAAAAATGAGGATAAATCTATTGGGTCATACAAATAAAATTTCATAAGGATTTAAAGACATACCCCTAGTTTCATCTTTGATATTTATAGAAAAATTAATCCCTTATTTATAGCTTAAATATTGGTATTTTATGGGAATTATACATAAGAGACTTTGGTCTGTATAAAGATATTGTTTGATGTGATCTTAAGGTAGTGATAGAAGCTGGATCCTCACAGCATTTTGTGAAAAGAAAAGGAAAGTAGAGTATTCTAGAATCACTGATGATAAGACACTTGGTGAGAAGAAATCCCAATTTCCAATATGTAATAAATATGGGATGAAGTACTTGGGTAATTGTATCATGGGTTCATGTAAGTGTTTAAAATGTGGAAAAGATGAACACCAAACCCCAAACTATCAAAATAAGTCTAAGAGGCAGATTAATGTAACAAAATATAAAAAGTTCACCACTAATTATAAACCCACACTAAAATGATTCAAGTGAAAGGTTTTCAGACATTATGAGAATTAATGCCTTAATTATTGGTTAAATGAAGAAAATATTCCCCCAAAACCTGCCAAATAGGTGGAACAAGGAAGGGAATTCATGATCACTACTATTGAGGTAAATTATAATAATGAAGTGATGTGAGGTATGAAATATATACTTTCTATATCTGATAATACCTTATTTAATTATGGTCCATCACATTATTTTACATCACACATGTTTTCTAAGAATGTGAAATAACCACCCTAAATAATGGATATTGAACTATAAGTGAAAACACCTAGTATCATAGTGATTTTTTATAAGAATCTCAAATATGCTCTGATTGATATTTTTTGGTGAATACTTCAAAAAATCTAATTATTATTCCTTTTGTGGAATTTGATATAATATTGGCTATGGGTTGGATTTCCCTACATAAAATACTTTTAAACTTTTGGGATAAGGAAGTCTTATTTCATATCCCAAATCATCCAATTATCATTTATCAACACAAGGATTATTATCAACTCCATTTATAAGAAACTTATATGATATGGGTCATGATACCCAATAATTAGGGACCCTTGGCTCAAATAATCATAAAGGAAGTTGACATTCATGACATGCCTATTGTTTGGAAGTATATAGATGTATTTCTAAAGGATCTTCCTAGTCTTCCTCCAGAGTGTGAGGTTGGTTTTCAATAAAACTCATACATGGATCCATTCTTATATTAAAGGGTCTATATATAGTGGCTCCCATTTAATTAGAGGAGTTAAATAAGAAACTACAAGATAATTTAGACTATGTTTTTATACTCCTCAGTTCTTCACTGTGGGGTGAACCAGTCATCTTTATTAAAAAGAAGGGTGGATCAATGCATATTTTTATTGATTATCATGAGATTAATAAAATATCAATCAAAAACAAGTATCATCTACCCCATATTGATGATTTATTCAAACTACTCTAAGGAGATCAATACTTCTCAAATATTAAACTTTGATCTTGATACCATCAATTAAGAGTCAAAAGGGAGGATATTTTGAAGATAGGTTTCCATATGAAGTATAGACTATATGAATTTATATTAATTCCCTTTAGACTTATTAATTCTCCTTTTATATTTATGGATCTAAAAAATAAAGTCTTTAGAAACTACCTTGATCAATTTTTAGTTGTATATATAGAAAATATTCAAATATATTCAATGATCATGGAATATCATGAATATTATTTACAAATTGTGTTAAATACCTTGATAAAAGAGAAATTGTATGCTAAATTTAGAAAGTGTGAATTCTGATACATAAAGTATCATTCTTGGGTCATTCAATCACAAGAAATGGAATATCATAAGATCCATCAAAGATATATTTATCGAGCAATGGACCAAACCAAACATTTCAACTAAGTTATATAGTTTTCTAGGGTTAGAAATATATTATTGACACTTAGTGAGAATATTATAATGGATATAAAATCCTATAACCAATTTTACATGAAAGGGAGTATAGTTCTTTTGGAAATAGGAATGTGAAGAAAGTTTTACGGTAGTGAAGAAGATATTGGTCACTATTACCATACTTATATTACCCTGTAGCGAGGAAGGGTTTGTAATGTACAGTAATGCTTAGAAAAAGGGATTAAGTTGCATCCTTATGCCTAATTATAAGTCAATAGATTATGGTTCATTCAAATTAAAGACTCATGAGAAAAATTACCTAACACGTGATTTAGAGTTGGAAACAATGATCTTTTCATTGAATATTGGGAGACATTATCTCTACTAATAAGTGTCATATATATACTAACTATAATAGATTGAAATATATATTTACACAAAAATAATTGTATATGAACCAAATTATATTGTTTTATTCGATAAAATATTATTATTAATCAATAAATTACCACCTGAGGAAGGAAAATAAGGTGGTAGATGCTCTGAATAGGAAGTATTGTGCTATTATATTCATGATGATAATTTAAAAAGACCCAATACTCATGGATTTTTAGATAATGAATCTTAATTTCATAATGGTTGGAGATAAGTCCTATCATTCCCTAGATATTTCTCAACCATCTGTTCATGTAAAGATCAAAAAAACTCTAGAAATGTGATTTATATATACAGAATAAATTAGTGAATATTATAGAGTTCAGCTTTGAAAGGATATATTTATAAGGTTTGGAACCCAAATATGTATCCTATCAAATACAAAGTTGAAGAAGCAAATTTTAAATGATTCACATTGATAATCCTTCTATATACATCCTAGAATCACAAATATGTATATAGATATAAAGAAAAAAACATTGTGGGAATACATTAAGAGCGAAATCATGGATTACATATCTCGATGCTTGGTATGCTATCAAGTTAAGGATGAATGAAAAAAGTATAAGGGTATGTTGGAACCATTACCCATACCAGTATGGAAAGGGAAAAACCACCATGGACTTTATTGTAGGACTTCCCAAAACATCTAAAGTTCATAATGCTATTTGATTTGAAGTCGATCTCCTTACAAAGTTAGCACATTTTTTACCATCAAATAATATTTACCCCTTAACCAACTCATCAAGAAATAAATAAGGGAATTGGTGAGGTTGTATAAAGTGACATTATCCATTATATCAAATTGGGATCTAAATTTTACCTTGAAGGTTTGGTGAAGTCTGTCGAAAGCATTGGAGGTAAATATGACCATTATCACTGCATATAAACCTCAAATTGGTGTTTAGTATGAGATGGAAATTAAAACTCTAGATAATATGTTAAGATCTTGTTTGATGGATTTACAAGGATTTTGGGATCAACACCTCCCCCTTGTTGAGTTCTTATATTGCAGTTTCTTCCATTCTAGTATTCATATGGCAATATATAAGGCTCTATATAGGAATAGATATGGGACTCCAACATGCTAGGATGAAGTTAGAGAGAGGAATCTTATAGGTTTGAACCTTGTCTAAAAAATTATGAAGAAGGTTCAAACCATTAAATATGATATGAAAGTATCACAAATTCAATAGAAGAGTTATGAATATAATCATTAATGATATCTAGAGTTTGAAGTTTTTTATATGGTGTTTCTTTGAAAATATATATGGAAACTCTTTATGAGATCTAGGATGAAAGAGAAGTTGAGCCCTAGATACATCAGTCCCTTCGAGATCCTTGATCATGACAGGGTCATAGTCTATCGATTAGTTCTGTCTCTACACCTCTCTCAATTATATGATGCATTTCATGTATCATTTTTGAGAAAGTACACACTAGACCCTTCACATATGATAAGATCAAAATATGTGAAATTGGAACATGGTCTCTCATATGAGGAACAACTAGTGGAGATTCTAGATCGAAGAGATAAGGTGTTATGGAACAAGACCACTCATATAGTCAATTTTTTCTAGAGAAATAATAAATTTTATGAGGTTAAATGGGAACCTAAGGATTTTAGGATAGATAAGTTCCCTCACTTGTTTTCCTCTATATAATAAAATTTCAAAGAAAAAATTCTTTTAAGGGGGTAGAATATAATGACTCAAATTTTGTTACTTAATTTTCCTTAATTAAATACCATGTGAGTAGCTTATATAGTATGAAACACTAAAATAAAATAAAAAAACAAATAACCATAATAAAATATTATCATTATATTATGGCCATTTATTTTTTTTTTATCACTATAAGTAACCACTTTATAAAAACTATAAAAAAATTATTATAAAAAAAATGTCTTTTATGCTTAGAAAATATATATTTCTTGAAATAGGTTTTATACACACTTATATTATAATTATTTTTAACAAATTTTAAAATTTAATCAGATAAAATTAATTACATATTTTTAATTATCATGATTAAATTAAGTAATTTGTTCAATTTCTTTTTAGGAAGAAAATTATGTTTCCAAATAAAATATAAGTTAACACGGTAAAGCAGTTATTTTTCAAAGAATAATGATTTTATAAATATTTTGGTTTTTAAAATTAAATGAATTTACTATAGATAAATAACCTAATAATATGTTTAAACATATATACAAATTAATTAACACTCATTAATTGGTAATTGATTAAAAATAATATTAATAACACCTAATGATAAAAATGACTTTTTTTCTACAAAAATAGTTTTTAAAAACTTTATATGTTTTTGTTTAAAAGTTTAATATCTCCTATATATAAATTTATTTAGGTTTCATATAGTACAAATTCATATTTTTTACATCCAAATTTGGTAAAATAAGTCAACTTATATTTTTATAAACCAAACTAGTTTGGTTCTTCCCTGGTAAAAACATCCACAATTATTTGTCTACAGCTTGAAAATGTGTCAACATAATGAAGAGGAAAGTGAAGTATGGGAAATATTCTATCAAAATTTAAATCTATAAAGCAATTTAAAATATTAAATGGGGTTTTATTATTGGTTTAATTAGAAGGTATGGTTTCTCTAATGAGTTTATCATATTGATCACCACCATTCTTAACACTGAAAGGCTCTCCATTCTCATTAATGGATCACCCATAGGCTTCTTCTAATGTTATAAGGGGATTATTCAAGGATATACTCTCTTAAGTATTCTATTTTTCATTTCTTAATACTATATGTGGATATGAATTAATGATCTTGTTCAAATTGGATTATACAAATGTATCATGGCTAGTACAGGCCTCTTCACTCCCTCAAACCTCCTTTATAATGATGAAATCATCCTTCTTGGGTAGTCCTATAAAAAATTATATCTTCTATCATAACCTTTTTTATCATTATGGTGAAGCGGTGTTTCAATCCATCAACTGTAATAAATCGTTTGTTTAATTTTTTTATAGAATTTCTATTACCAGGAAAAATAGGATTACCAAAACTCTTGAAGTGAAGAGGGGATCTCTACCCTTTATCTACCTTAGTTTTTCCTTATTCTGGGGAAAATTCAGAAGATGTTATCTTTAGAGTATATTCTCTAATACCATTAAATAGTTTTCTAGGTGAAAAGTAAATTCTATATCCCAAGATAGAATATTTTTCTTTTTCAGTTCAGTGATAACCTATAAATTTTTATATGAATTCTTTTTATAAATATGGCATAAAATTATTATTAATAATATTCAAAATATGATCATGAACTTTATCTGGAATGGATCTATCCATGAAAGGAAACTTATAACTATTAAATGGAAAGAATGAATCAATCCCATTGACATGGGGGGATTATGCATCAAAGACCACAGAATTTTTAATGTTTCCCTTCTCAGTACATTCACTTGGAATATTCTAATTTCTAATAATTTTCCACTTGAATTTATACTAAAGAAGAATCACCTGTCCATTACTAATTTTAATCAAAATAACAACCCTGAGGAGATTATCCCTATCTTATATCCCTTGATAAGTACAGTTATCCCTTTTTGGAAAGGGACTTTCTTATCTTGAATCTGAATAGAAATTTCCATTTAAATTACAAGGAATACTACATACTAAGTTGTTATGGATCTATCGATATCCCCTAATGACTGTTAAAATTCAAGACACCTTTCATCCAGCATGAAAGGTTTTTCTCTAAGAAAATTTGGAGACGTTTGCAGCCTACTCATGAATAGATGAAAAGAACTAGTCTTCAGATAGTATCATCTAGAAACCTATATATGGGGAGTGTAGAGAATATACAACATGTCTTTATTAGCTATAGATTTTCCTTAAAACTCTAGGATTACATCCAGGGGGTTTTCGGAATTAAAATACATATGTAAAACTAGCTATAGGGACTGATGTCATTTATCACTAATTCTATCTATATTGAATAGGTGCATAGGATCTTCCTTGTGGGAACTTCCTCAGCCATTGCATTTATATGATGTACCAAGAATTCACTGGCTTTTGAAAACTAGGATCCCTCTCTTTATGCAAGTATCCTTTCCATGCACATTGATATTTTTTCAGCCTCTAAACTACAAAGAAGTGTGATATAAAATATAATGGTTGATCTTAACATCTTAAAACTATTGGGTGTTTATGGTAGGACTAAAATACCTATAGTTATGAAATACATTTCTTGGATTCCCCTTATCCCTTCATCAATCAAGGTGAATGTTGTTAGTGCGACCCCTAGCATTCCAAGACCTTCATGTTGTGGTGGTGTCTTTTGTTCCCATTGTGTCTTCATTAAAGGATACTTATACCATTTTATTAGGATTTTAATAGACTATGAGATCAAATTATGGGCCATGATTCATGATATTAATCATGTTCTCCACCATGAATAGAAATCCCTCTAGATTGAGTTGGATTTTGAACTTTTTGTTGAATCCCTTAAGGTCAAAATTAGGAATGTTCCTTGGAAATTGATAACTTATTAGATTGAATGTCTTCAATCCACTAGTCATCTCAACATAATTGTCTTCCCTGCCTACAGGGAGGATAATCAATTTTGGATGCCTTATCAAAGAGAGATACTATGGAGATGAGCTTGATGTGGTTCTTATGGATCCCTGATTATTTCACACCCTTGGTGGATGTAGATATGTGGAGTGAGATTATCTCCAATATTTGTAAAACCCATTGTAATTCAAGAATCGCTTATTTATATATTATTTAATAAATTTTAGAATTGGGTTTCCCCATATACTATAACTTTTGGAGTATATTTTCAGTAATAAAATAATTAACATGAATAATTTTAAATCAATATTAATAAGTACAAAATTGGTAGATATAGTATCTCGATTTTAAAGTGATTAAAAGGTCACTTAAAACTTCTAAAAAACTTTTTTTTGTATTAAAGTCAAACCTAAATGTGTCGATTAACATTTACCCACCTAAATATCCTAACCTACCTAACTCCCATGTGATTTATTTCTTATCCCTTACCTAACTTTTTTTCCTTGAAGAAGTCCCTATCTTTCATCTATAAAAATATCTCACTCACATCCTTTATATCATCCCACTCCACCACAAGGTCCTTGATCATGAAGTTACCTTCCCTCTCCCACTCTAAATCCCTCCCAAGAATTGTATATGCATTTAAGGAGTCATCCCAAGATTTAAGAAGCTACTTAGAAAGGTAAGGGTTCTCCTCCTCTTTTTGATTTAAGCGCATCTTTTATTAATATACCTTTAATTTCAATTTATAATGATTTAATATATTTATAATCAATACTTCACTATCCAAATTATTCTTTATTAATTAGATACTATCATTACCTCCCATTAATCCCATTTAATAAACCTTTTTGTATAGTCGTTATGCTGCCAAAATCACTCCTTGATTCTCTCTCTCCACTTTTTAATTAAACCACTTCCTTTATTATAATCCTTTGATTTTATATATGATTATTCATAAACATATTCATAATCAATACTTTAATTTCATTATTATTCCATATTTATGATAGAATATCATTATCTCTTATTAACCCATTTCATAATCCCTTTCCTATAGATTTTATGCTTCCAAAATCATTCTTTGATTTTATCCCTTCCTGTTGAAAATTCCCAACTTTAATATCATTCAGTGGATCTATTTAAATGATGCTTAAAAAATTTTATGGATATAAAAAAGTTTCTAAAATATTTTTATAATATATATATTCTTTTTATAAAGGATATTAGAGTGTGATAAACTAGGTGAGAATTCAAGGTAACGGTTTTCATTGACTCAATTTCTGATTCATTGGGTCATAGCCTTTATTACATTATTATACTTTTCAATAATTATTTGATCCTACCATTTAACTATTTTAATTTTTATTTACTTTTTTTATCTATGTAAATCATGTTCTACACCAAATTATTCTTACTTTATGATCATATTGTTTCGTTAAAAAATGAATTTTTGTTAAGAATAAATCTCATTTCTTTTAATGGATTTTCATTCAGTATCCATGTTTATACTTCTCCCTAATGTTATCCTATATTTTTGGTAAAGATAATATAGATTATTTTCAATGGTTTTCATAATTATATTTACCCCTTTTCAGAATTAATGTTTACTAATATTTTTATGATGTGGTAAAAGGTATTTAAAAATATTATATAAAAAGGGTTTTCTACACTTTCAAAATCAAATGTTTTAGCTTCCACACCACATATTGTTTTAAAACACTTATTTATTTTCATGTATGTTTTATTAGGAACTATATATAAATTTTTTTTCAAAATTTATCTCTTTCCCTCCACTAGAATTTCTTTGAAAGTAATTTTCACTTCATCTTTTATTATAAAGTGTTAAAGGTTGTGTGAAAACTTTTTCAATTATAATTTTCCACTAAGGTTTTTATTTAATGAAGTTCTATTTTGATCATATTCAATACTTTTTTATGTTATGATTCCTTTTGTATTTTTTTTAAAAATACTAAGATATTTTATGTTTATGTTATGTGATGTTTTTTGGAAAGTTTAAAAAACTCATTCCTTTTCCATGGGTTCATTAAGATACATTTATGATTAATTTTAAGTGGCACACATATGGATGTATGAGATGGGTGGGATCCTATATCACCCTCTAATACATTGTTTTATGTTTATAAATCATGAGATAGTCAATCACGGACAAGATATGTTTTTTCACACATGTGTGGGCTTGATGGGTTTGTTTAAATTTTCAAGCATGGGAAAATGATTTTTTTCACATAATAATGGTCATAGTGAGTTTTCTCACACAGGTTTCTTATGATTTTGGATGTGACACATTTACAAGTTGTTTATAAAATTATTCCAAGTTTTCAAGATACATTTCATTTCAATGAAATTATATGTTTTCATGATTACACCCTATTTATTTAGTATTCTTCACATTTATATCATTATTGAATGTTTTATGATTATTGATATTTATTTTAACCAATTTCATATCTTTATTGTTTTCCTAATGATCACTTTATGATCCTATGTTTCTATAACATGTTTTGAATTCTTTAAGTATTTAAGATATTTATGTCTCCCTCATGTTCTAATTTATCTTTATGATCTAGAAATTTATGATATGTTTCCCCTTACTGAGTGTTTGAGAACATGATTATCCTATGTTTCCAATCCCTGGGTTATGAATATGAGTTTTTCAAGTGAGATGTATAGAAAGGTTCTAGTGGAGCATGATTATGGAGAAATGTTTTCAGGTGTAGTAAAATGAGATATTTATGTAAACAATTTCCAAGATACTAAACCTTTTGGACCTTGGATTATATGACTATTGTGAGATGTAATATTTAAATAATGTGATTAATATATTATTTAAGTCATGTTTAGCATGGGATCTTATAGATACCACCAAATTAGGAATTATGAATTGGATTGTTTGGTACCAAGAATTTATTCTCCCAAAAGGTGAATATATATTAGAGTAATATTGAAACCAAAACCCTATAAGGTTAAAAACTATTGAAAATTAAAAGTTAAGTATAATTGAAAAAATAAAATAAGTTTAATAAAAAAAATTAACATTGACATAAAAGATGATGTTACGGGTCCCTTCCAAAATTCGTTTTTTCAAAAGGTGAAGTGAAAAATCATTGAAAAATAAAAAATTTAAAAATAATATTCATTAATTCATCCTTTAACATGGAATAAATTTTTTTATATGAAATTTGAATCCAAAATATATAACATTTTATTAAGAAATGGATATTTTTAACACTTGATGTTACCTTTATTGAAAAACCACATTGTAAAAATAGAAATAAAACATTCAATACATTAAAACTAAATTTTCCCAAATAGTACTATAAAATTACATATAATATTAGGTTTTTAGAACCAAAATATGGAATAAAAATGTTTAAGATAAAACATTATTACCCAAAAAAGGATATTTGAGATACCAATATCTCTTAAGGGAAACATATCTCAAAAAGTGAGAAATATTTGTCAAATAGATTATGTGGTAAGATTTTATATATCTAGAAACAAATTAGAAAACAACACATAATACAATAAAAGTGAATAATATACCAAAATTTTATCAAATAAGGTCAAGATAATGACCATAACTCAATGAATGAAAGTTGATTTACCAAAAATCCTTACTACTGGGGAAACAACAAAATCAATATCCACTTGAATAAGGGAAAATGATTTGGATGGTAATTTTCATAAAATAAAAATAGTATGAAAAAAATATATCCATGGTTAGTAAATAAACCATACAAATAAAACATGGTGCACAAAATGTAATATGTCTCAAAAAATCATAATTGAGACCAAGACCACTCTTATAGCTTTAGAAACTTTCGAATCAAAACCTCTTGAAATGTAGGGCTTATGATTAAACTTAATATACCATTATTAAATTATTATTCATGATATTATATCTTAAATAGGCATTATATACACCACATAAATGAAATTATGTTCATGATACCAAACTTGTCTCAAAGAGAGGAATTTAGTTGTAACCCTTACCTTGTCCATATCCATTAAGTACTTGAAATAATTAGAATAGAATAATTAAATTAAGTTAATTAAATACATACCCAAGAATGTTATTCATAAATATAACCATTTATATTCATAATTTTTAATCATCATATATATATATATTAGCTATTTTTTACCAATTTTCAGCACAGAGTGTAAGTAAGACTTTATCTATTTGAACAAGTTTTGTAAGATTCATGTTGTTATCTATTATTTTTCAAAATTCCATAACTATTATATAATATAAATAACTATAATATATTTTACAATATATTTTATAAATATATATTTTCATTTCATGTCAATTTTGGTTACAAACCATGAAGATGAAATCGGCAATGATCATGTTTTGGTGATTCTTAACAAATAAAAGGAGTTTTTTTAATTAATGAGTTTAGTGTTGATATGACCTTAACAAAACAAAAAAAACATTATTTACATATGAATATCATATTATAATAGTAAAAAATTTCTCATATCCATCCATGACATAAATATATAGTATTCTTCAAGTGGGTGGTTAAACCGATCCAAACCTAAACCTACCATGATTAATAGACGATTATCAGATGTTTTAGTTATAATATCAATATAACATTAGAATAATGACCTTATTTAGTTTTTATTAGTGTGATATATCATAATTTTAAATAATTGGTCAGGGAATATAATTTATATAAAGTCATTACATATAATGAACAGATCATTTTCCTCTTAGTTCACTTGTTTTAAAAGATTGAATTAACAATAATATTTTGTTGATCGTATCATTATTAGGTTCTAAAATTTGTCACACCAGAACCTTAATGATATCATAAATATAATACTTCAACTATAAATATATTTTATTAACCATTAATGATGGTGGTGATAAAAAACTAATTTTGTTTCCCGTGGGGCGATAGTCCGTATGTATGCACAAATGATGAATTCAGTTTTCTTAATGGATTGGATAGATGAATAGATCATGATAATAGCCTTAATATAGTGACATTAATGTATATAATTGATAAAAATGTAATTATATTAGTATGTATATGAAAAAATTTAATGAAGATAATTAATAAAAAAAGATAATTAGTTTGTAATAATCACATTGGGTACTTGAATTTTCCTTGAAATTCTCCTTGGATTTGAAGGCCTTAAACTAAAAATTGTAAAGAGAATATTTTCAAAATGGGATATTTTTTTATGAGGATAAAAATTTAATACTTTTAATAATAAGGAAGGTGACCCTTGAAGTGGTGGAAGTTCTACCCTTTTATAAGTGAAGGGAATAGAAGTTTTGGAAGCACCATTAACCTTTTCAAAAATGTGATGTTACTATTCTAAGGTCAATGGATCAAAAAAATAAAACAAATATGAGTGGAAAGTGATTTTGGGTTGAAACTCAACATAAATACCTATTTTTTAGACAACTTTCACTATTTTAAGGCTTTTTATTTCAACATTTTAAATTTTACCCCAATTTACCTTTACCTTGGTAATTAATTTTTTAAGATTAGTAATTAATACTAACGATACAATTAAAATTGAAACCCTTAAATAATTTTAACCACATGATTTTAAAATAATTAAATTATTTTATCAAATAAAATTTCTAATTTCTTGAAAAGACAATTTTAATATTAATTTATATAAATCATAAAAACGGTTTTTAGAAAAAGTGTATTTTTAAGTTTCAAATTTATGTATCACCCATAGTTATTAATATTTTCAATAAAAATTAAATAAATTGGTTTATTATGAAATAAATAAAATTTATGATTCTTTCATTCCAATACAAGAATGAATCTCACCTTGAAAATATTTTATTTAAAGAAAATACTAAAAGCCGTTTTTATTAAACTAACATTTAGCTCTAAATTTGTTAGAAATAGGATTTATAAACTTAAATAGAATTTTTAAGTAGAAAATTTTATTAAATATAATCATATTTTATCACGTGATTTTTTTTAATCTTATAAACCATTATTATATAATGATAAGTTCATATAAATTACATGTTTTGTGAAAACCGTATTTTTTAATAAAACCCAACTTTTTAATAAAAGATCAAAAATTCAAAATAAGTAAACTTTGGTATAAGTAATTAAAAGATTAATTTTATTTTATTATTTTAAATTTCAAAAATTATAAATTCAATTTTTGAATAAAATCATAAAACTTAACAAAAAACCATTTTTTATTTAAAAATGAAATTTTCAAATATTTACTATTATTATATTTATTTCATTTAATTTACCAAATATATTGGTAATAACCAATTATCAATATCAAACATAATTTATCACAATTAATCATATGTTTCTTTAAATATAAATTCATATCACTTAAAAGAAATTTTTTTTAGAAAAATATATTTCTAAAAAATAAAAGATTGGATTCGTCATTTTAGGTGAAATAAATGTATTTCATTTTTATTAAAAGTAGTCATTATTTTCTTTATACATGTATTTAATAAAGTTGTTACTCATATTAATTCTCACTAATTAAACATCTAGGTTATAATTTTCATACTTAAATATTTATATATTTTTTAAAATATATCACGTTTTTGTTTTAGTTCGGCGTTGCATGTAGAGCAAGCTATCAAACACATTAACTTATTTAAAGGAAGTAATATATTAACAGATTGGGGTGTTACATCCCCCCCTAAAAAAATTGTGTCCGCATAATTTTAATTATCGATCATTGATGAAAGTAGGTGATGGTATTCTAAACATATTTATCATTCAAGGTATAGCCTCTAATATGACATCTATTATACTCTATTAGGATATATCATGTTACCTATATTAATTACAACAACATTATACAATTATTAAATCATATACCTAAGTATGTATATACCTAAATCCCAGTTGGATTTGAAGCGGTGGATTCTTTGAGGTTCTGGGAAGTGTGGTTCGGCAGCTTTCGGTGCTCCAGATGCTTCTTGAGTTGGTTTTATCCTGTTATGTTGGGTTATCATTTGTCATATTTTAGTTGTGTTTCTTCATCATATTATTTGGTGATGATTTGGCTGTTCGGAGTTAGACTTCTGGTGTTGTTGATGGTTCTCAATGGTGCTAGATGTTGACAGTGAAAGTGAAGGTGGACTGATGATGATATGGGTTTTTGATACTGGTTTCGAGACTCAGATAATGTTGTTGGCGATGAATATCTTGCGATGTTGTTGACGGACTCTGGTGGAAGGGCTCATCGGCAATTTGATCTGAAGCGATGATGGGGTTGTGATGGGATAAGGTGTGTGAATCATGGTTTTCAGGCAACTTTAGGTTGCATGTGGACCAAGACGGAATGATGGATCATCTTTGATTTTGAATTTTGAATTTTGAATTGTGATATTTTGGTGGGTTTTGGTGTGGCTTACTGCTCAGCCTTAAAGTGGGTTCAAAATCAAATAAAAAAGTAATTTTCAGTCATGTATATACCTAAATCATATATTCTCTATAACATATCTTTCACCAAACCATTTGAATCTCTAAGTCAATAAACCAAAATGCAGTTATATATTCATCGAAAAATTTTCTTTATATTTAACCACTAGTTCATAATGTCACACACTAGTCTATATATATCATAATCACGTTACCAAAAATAACATAAATTTTCATCAATCCCAAGGATATAAATACTATATAACTTAAATTTTCAAAATCATATAAAACTTTATTATATTTGACATCAAACATATATTAGACCTAAAAGTTATCCATGCCTCAATAATATGTTCTTCAATAGTTATACAAAAAAATATAAGCTTGTAATAAATCCAATTTTAAAGTTTATTTCATATATATTTCCAAAACTTTAAATCATGAATATAGAATAAAAATTATTATAATTTTCACATAAACCTTATAACTTTTATAATATATCAAAGTTTTATCAATAAATATCACTCACTAATTAAAAAAGATAAGAGTATCAAGAATTAATTTCTTTTATGATATTAACCTCACTATCATATGTAAGACTAGGAAACTCACCTTTTCCATCATAATATTCATATACTAAAATTCTTAACCATTTACCTATGATCCCTTATTCAATGATAAGACATGTTGATTTCTAGATACATACCTTTCTTAGCTTTATCTTCATGATACACTTTTAACCAAATACTAAAACAAAAAATTGTTATGATAATATAAAAAATATAAATATGAAAATATAAATTGGAATATTTATTCCGCTAGGAAGCCTTTGTTTTTAACATATGACACATTCATAGAAACTTATGACTCTGTTTTATTAATCCTTGGTTATCCATGGTCATTTATATATTAAGTTATCTTACCTAATTAGTTGACATAAATATTAAATCCTACGAAATGGTTTATAATGAGAATGTGTTTAACCAAAAAAATATTCCCTGAGAGTGTCTATCTAGGTGTGCAGTCTTAGTCACATTCATCATCCATCAGAGTGATGGTCGAGTCAATGTTGAACCAACTATTTTTGGGGTGATTTCCCCTAAGTGCATCTGTGTCATAACTATAACCACTTTCCAGTATCCAAACAAGGATTTATTACTATAAAAACCTAATAATTTACATTTTACCAAAACATCAAGATGTTATCCAATATTTAGACTTATTTCTAGGGTTTTAACTAAAGTTCTATCATCTTAATCCATAAATAAAATGTTCATTTTTTTCCTTAGCATTAAATCATATACTATTCCAAAGGTTTATCTACACCTTTAAAATTGCGATCAATATTAACTCATCAATCTATAAATTATCCTAAATTAACAACAAAATCTCCAAAGTTGTCTAAACCTTTCTTTTAATACCAATTGTGATGCCCTAGACTGACACTCTTGAATCTAGTGCCATAAACACATACATTAAATACTCACTTTGATACCAGCTATAAAAACTTGGATATAATCATACATAATTATAAAATCAATAATTATTATTTCGTCTCTTACATCCTAAGGATATTTTTAGGTTTAGAACTTTAGATAATTATAAAAAACAAAATAACTAACAAAGACCATATTCTTTGTATCAAACTAATATTTTTTCCATTATATATGAAACTACTTAATCCATAATGATTCATTGACGTCTACTATAAATTTTTTCACACATTTATCATTTTAAACATTTCATGTGTGCTTATTTTCTTTATAAACTGAGGAAATGGGAACATAATAATGGGTGATCTCAAACACTTAGTAAGGGAAAACATATATTTGGGATAATCATTTAATAAAAATGGAATAAATATTATGGTCATAATAAGTAAACAACATGAATTTATAGTCAAATTGAAACTGAGATCATTCTATATCTATGAAAATAAAAAAACATGGATATAAATGATATTGATTTTAAATTAATGGAATTCATAATTTTTGGGAATCAAAAACCTATTTTTGGGGCCTTATTCCAAGACACTATCCTATTATGGGAAGAGGTATATACAAAAACTCAACTTATTTTGCATTATGATACCTATCAATGCATTGAGGGTATATATAATTCTAGGTCCCACCCATCACCAGATTAAGTCAAATAAATTCATTATAAGTGTCAACAATACTTTTCATACCATTCCATAAGGAACCTTTTAATGAATAAATACATGGCTATCCATATAATGAAATATTCAAAATCTCAATACATAATAAAGCTACATTAGTGGTCGATGATCAGTAAGAATGTCAATATGTTTCCATGTTTCAGTAAAATTAATAACATGATTATAACCCATATAGATAAATAAGGTGTATGGTCAAACATTACATAGTCAACATGCCAATAATCATCTATATTGGAACAATAATATATGAAATTTCAATACTTTCACCCATGTCGATAAAAAGGAAAACATGATCACAACTCATCCAGAGAAAAAAAAGGAGGATTGTTATGAAATGAATATTCAACTTTCCAATAATCATATATATTAGAATAAAAATGTATAGAAAACTAGTATATTTCCCCCATTTCAATAAAATAAAATTATTTCTAGGTGAACATCATCCAATCTGAATAATGTAAAATGTGTTGTTCACACTAAATAGATTAATGAGTACATGAATAAGTAAATACTAGAATAATATGATCATAGTCCATCCAAATAAAAATGCGTGTTGTTTCAAGATAATATATACCCAGTGTAAAAAAGTAATCTTGGAAGAATGTTGACATATATGAAAAACATTCTTGAAAAAGAATGTTTAAACGATACCACACAAAAGGGATCAGGAATTGGATTTTTTGGTACCATGAGTTCATTCCCTCAAAAGTTGAATATATATTATAGTATAAATAGAGAAACATAAACCCTATTAGTGTAAATTATTTTTAAAATGAAAATGAAAGTGGAAGTGAAAATATTAAAGAGATTTTAGAAAACATTTTTAACATTGTCATAAAATAAAATGCTATGGGTTCCTTCTAAAAGTATTTTTTTTAAATGGTAGAGTGAAAACTCATTGAAAGATTTTTCTTTTAAAAATAATATCCATTAATAAATCTTTGAAAATTAAACAAATTTTTTATTGGAAATTTGGATCCAAAAGATAAAACATTTTATTATGAAATAGACATTCTTAGTACCTGAAATTTTCTTTCTTGAAATCTCACATTGCAAAATGAGTAATAAAACCTTCTTTATATTAAAAGTTAAATTTACCAAAGATTATTACAAAATAACATAAATTATTAGGGTGGTAAAACCCATCCACAGAAGAAACATGTTTAAGATAAAGTGATATAACTCAAAGAAGGAGATTTGAGTTGCCAATATCCCTTAGGGGAAACATATCTCAACAAGTAAGAAATATTTATATAAGTTTTTATGTGGTAAGAATGTATATATCTAGAAAAAAATTGATAGAATGACACATTATACAATAAAATGTAATAATGTTCTCAAATTTTCTGAAATAAGTTAAATAGAATGATTATAACTCAATGAATGAAAGTTGACTTACCAAAAATCCTTACTACTAGGGAAACAACTAAATTAATATCCACTTGAATAAGGGAAAATTATTTGGGTATTAAATCCCATTAAATAAAAATATTATGATAAAAATATATCTATGGTTAGTGATTACACCATGCAAATAAAACATGGTGCACAAAATATATTATATCTCAAAGAATCAAAATGGAGACTAAGAAAACCCTTATGGATTTAGAAACTTTCAAATCAAAACTCCTTGAAAGATATGGATTTTAATTGAACATAAAATAATATTATTAAAATATTATTCATAAAATAATATCTAAAATAGGTATTATATACAAATAATAAATTAAATAATGTGTACAGTACCAAACATCTCTCAAAGAGAGTAATTTTATATGAAAACTCTTACCTTGTCCTGATTTATTCTACACTTGCCCCAAAATCCTAAATAATTAAATTAAGTTCCTTAAATATATACCCGATAAACTTATTCATAACTATAACCACTTATACATATTATTTATAATTATCCCAAAATTATATTATCTAGTTTTAACCTATTTTCAATATCAAGTGTAAGTAATATATTATCACTTTAAACAAGTTCATAAAACTCATAATGAAATCTATTATTTTTATAAATTACATAAATATTAGATCTTACAAGGTACTGTAATAAATTTTCCAAGATATTTTATAAATTTGTAATTTCATTTCATGCCAATTCTGGTTATGAACCATGAAGATGAAATCGGTGATGATCATGTTTCGGTGATTCTTACTAAATGAAAGGTGTTTTCTTAATTAACAATTTAAATATTGATATAAAATTAACATAATAAAAAAATTATTTACATATTTATATAATATTATATTATTAAATAAGTTATCATATTCATCTATGGCACAAATGTATAGTATTGTTCAAGTAGGTGGTAAACTGACCCAAAAATGAACCTACCAGGATTAATGAATGATTATGAGATGGTTTAGTTGTAATATTATTATAAAATAATAATAATGAAATTATTTAGTTTTTATTGGTGTGATATATCATAATTAGAAAGAATTATAAAGAGAATATAATTTATATAAAGTCATTACTTAGAAAGAAGAGATCATTTTCCTCTTAGTTTGATCATTTTAGATGATTAAATTAATTATAATCATTTTTTGATCATATCATAAATAGGTTATCCAATTTTTTATAGAAGAGACTTAATTATATCATAAATATCATATTTTCTCATTAAATTTATTCTAGGAACCATCAACAATTGTTAGTGATAAAAAATGATTTATGTTTCTCATGGTGGCAGCAGTCTGCACTTACGCACAGACTACGGTTTCATATTTCTTAATGGATGGAATAGATGAATAGATAATGATAATACCCTTAATATAGTAACATTATAATATATAATTTATAAGAATATAATTATATTATTATGGATAGAATAAATTTTAATGAATATAATTAAGAAGAAAAACTAAGTGGTTGATAATACTCACGTTAGATACTTGAATTTTCCTTGGAATTATCCTTGTAAATGAAGGTATTATGCTAAATAATGGAGAATATAATCTTTTTAAATTGATATAGAGTTTGATGAGGATCAAGTTTTCATATTTTCAATAATAAATTCAAATAGAACGTGAGTCTTGAATTAGTGTAATGGTTACCCTTTTGTAAGTGAAGGGAAGAGCGATTTTGGGAGCACACTTAAAATTTTCAAAAATTTCATATAATTGTTCCATGGTCAATGGATAAAAATTTAAAAAAGATTATTTTAAATTTATTATGGGTCTAAAAACCTAAAACACTTATTTCAGATACAAATTTGACTGTTTTAAGGATTTTTCTTATATTTTAACTTTTACCCAAATTTATCTTCACCTTGATAAAAAATGCTTTAAACTTAGTAATTACTATTAATGATAAAATTAAAATTTACCCATTCACCTAATTTGAAAATAATGATTTTTAAATTTTTAAATCATTTTATTAAATAAAATTTATAAGGTTTTGAAAATATAATTTTAAGATTACTGCATATAATGAGTAAAAATAGTTTTTAGAAAAAGTGTAGTTTTAAGCTTAAAATTTATGTTTAATACAAAGTTATTAAAATTATAAATTCTTATAACATAAATAATTTTATGATAAAACAAATAAAATGTATTATGATTTCATGGAAATCCAAAAATGAATATTACCTTGAAAATAATTTATTTAAATAAAAGACTGAAAACAGTTTTCATTAAACTAATATTTTAATTTGGTTCTAAACATATTGTACATGGGATTTATAAACTCAGATAATATTTTAAAATGAATAATTTTACTCCATATATTCATATTTTATCAATAATTTTTTTTAATCTTCTATAACATTCTTATATAATGATAAATTCATAAAAAATTAAAGTTTTGTGAAAACCATATTTCTTGACTTGAAACCAACCTTTTCACAAAAAGATCAAAAATTCATACCAATTAAATTTTGATATGATATATTCAAAATGAAGTTCATTTTATTAATTTAAAATTACCAAATTTATATATTCAAATTTTGAATAAAATCAAAAAATATAATGAAAACCCATTTTTAATTAAAAATGACATTTTCAAATATTAACTAGTTGTTATTCTTATTTCATATCATTTACAAACTAAATTTATGTTAACAAATTATTAATATCAAAATTAATTTATCATAATTAATCAAGTTTTTATTTAAAGGGAAATACATATCTCTTATAATATAGTTTTTTTATAAAAATACTTTTCTAAACAATAAATGATGTTATTAGTCATTTTAGATAAAATAATTGAATTACTTTTTTATTAAAAGTAGACTTTATTTTATTTATACATATATTTCAGAAATAAGTTACTATTATTAATTCTAGCTAATTTAATAGCTATTTTTTAATTTTTATACATAAATATTTATATTTTTATTAAAATATATCACCATTTCGTTTTATTTTGGTGTCGCCTATGGAGAAAGATACCGAACACATTGAATTATTTAAAGGAAGTATTATATTATCATATAAGGGTGTTAAAAGTTATATGGGAGTCTTGATCACTAGTATAAAACCGAATATGTTGGATTAAATAAATTCATTATCAGAAAATTTTTGGACTTCAAGTTGCTTGAATCAAAAATAGTAATGAGTCAAGTCCTCGAACTACAGGTCATTACAAATGATATCCATACTAAAGGTATATATTTAAGTGAAACCTTTCCATATGAAAATTTTATTGAGAAATTACCTCATTTATGTAAATATTTCAAAAATTATCTTAAGAATGAGATAAAGGACAAATCACTTGAATACAAGATCATGAAGTTGAGGATAGAGGAAGTCAACTGTGTTTATAAAAATAAAGTAATCAATAACAACATGATCAAAAAATAAAATCTTGTTGAAGGAAGATTTAATATCAAGAATCATATGTTCACTTGATGGGATCCTAGCCACATTTAAAAGAATTTCATGTGAAAATCATATAACTATGACAAGGTTGGGCATCAAGAAAAAGATTATAGAAAGACAAAGAGGAAGATTAATACTCAAACCAATGTAGTGGATTTTGAAAAGATCTCCACTGAAGTTATAGATTTTAATTTATCTATCATAATATCTAAATGAAAACACATTAAAAACCCAAAGTAGTGATGGATTAACATCAAATACACTCATCATGTTTATTCTAACAAGTGTATGTTATCATTATATGTATCAGTTAGAAGTGATGAGAAACTTTTTATTAGGAACTCATCATCTTCTAAGGTGGAAGGGACAGGTATGGTAATTCTTAAAATAACCTCATGAAATATTGTGAAACTGAACAACTTACTTCATATACCTAATATTCGTAATAATTTAGTGTTGGGTTCTCTTCTAGTCAAGAATAGAATCAAGTTAGTGTTTATTTATAATAAATTTATACTCTCCAATAGTGATTTTTATGCTAGTAAAGTCTATCTGAGTGTTGTTCTATTAAAATTCAATGTAATTACTGTTATAACCAAATATTCTGGGATTAATGAAAGAAACGTTCATTTGGTTTATATGTTGTTTGTTTATATTTTTGGAAGTAAATATTGATCCATGTTAATTATAAATCTTTAAATAAATTAATTAACATGGATTTATTTCCAACATTTTATTTTTTGGGAAATAAATTTCCAGTGTGTGTTGAATAAAAATTTTGTAAACTACCCTTTTATTTTTTTTAAAGGAGTTATGAGCCTTTGTATTTAATACATGCTAATATTTGTGATATGAAATTAATACCTTAAATAGGTGGTAAAAATTATTTTATCACCTTATCATATAATTGTACTAAGTTTTGTTACATTTATCTACTTAATAATAAAGATGAAATTATTGTTGTATTTAAACATTAAAAAATGAAGTTGAGAATCTATTCAATAATAGAATCAAATGTATAAGGAGTGATCGAGATGTAAATATGAGTCACCTTTCTAAAATGTATGTAGAAAACATGGAATAAATAACCAAACTACAGCTTCTTACTCTACAAAATCAAATGGATTTGTTAAAAGTGAAAAATGGACCTTAAAAATGATTAATGTTATGCTAAATAGTGTTAGTATACCACAAAACATGTGGTGTAAGCTCTTTTAACTATAAATCACTAATTAAAGAGTACCCCACATAATGATACAAATTATCCTATATAATTTGTGTAAAGGAGTAAATCCTACCTTTAAATAATTTAAATACTGGGGGTGTTTGTCCAAGTTTATGGTTTCTAAGCCTAAAAGGGTAATGATTGGGCCAAAAACTATTGATTGTGCAATTACTAGTTACAAACTCAACAGTAATTCATATTAATTTCATGTTCATAATTAAGATATCATGGAAATAAAAAATAATACGATCATTGAATCAATGGATACTTCATTCTTTGAAAACATATTTCCATATCATCAGAGAAATGAGGTGAATGAGAACAATAAAAAGCCTCTAAATAATGTGTTAGAAAGAGATTCAATGGATATAGAACCTCAAATAATCAAAATAAAATTGATCTCTAAGTATTGTGGACTATAATTTCTAACATATTTGTAATAAAATATAACTCAATCATTTAAAGGGGTTGTGACTACCCCCATAAGCTTCATTTTGTGAAGAAGCTATCAATATTAAAATTAATTTCAACTTGTCTGACCATGCTTAAGAATTGGTTAATCATTATTTTGGAAACAAAATGCATGGATACAAGTGGATATTTATAAAGAAATTGAAGTTTTATAGAAAAATTGAAAAATAAAAAGATATACTTGTGGTAAAAGGATGTAAAAAAGGAGGAACTTGATTATTATAACACATATTCACTTGTCACAAGGATTACATCCAAAATGGTGTTAATCGCTTTAGAATCTCTAAATGGGATAGAAATACATCAAATGAATGTTAATACCTCCTTATTAAATGGTGATTTGGAATAATATATCCCCATGGAACAACATGAAGGTTTCACTATTCCTGGACAAGGAAAAAATCGATTAGTAAAATCTATTTATGGGTTAACACAAGCTCCCAAGAAATGGAATTTTAACTTTCATCGTGTAATGTTATAAAATAGTTTCAATATCAGTGAGTTTGATAAATCTTTATATATTAGAAACACTCAATATGGATATTTCATTGTATGATTGTATGTTGATGATATACTCATATTTAGAATAAATATATATATCATAAAAGAATTAGATGTTCACTAAAATGCACATGCATGATATTCATGTGCACATACATATGGTTCATAAAATATATATATATAATATATATGTATATATGATATTATATATAGTGTACATTTAATACATGCATATGATTCATGAATATTATCATGAATATGATTCATTAATAATAATAAAATTAATATAAAATATATGTGTGTTATATATATAGTATTGAATATAAATGAGTTGCATATTATGGATGATTTCTTATGATGAAACTACTTGTAAAACTTCTTTTTAATGGTTACATAAAATAAAGAACCAAAGGTTGTTCATTCATAAATTTTCATTTATTCATTTAAGTGAGTTCCATGAATAAATACCCAATATAAAAAAATGCATACGATGTGTCATGAAGTGGGAGCCTTGAGCTTTGGCTATAAAAGTGGATTGGATCCTATCATGTTGGAGGGTGTGATGTGTGTGAGACGCTTCTAAACACTCTTCTTCCCAAAAATATGTTTATCACAATAGAGAAGGCTTTAGAATCCCTTCAAATTTTGGGTATCCTCATGAAATGTTTGTGGACATACTAGTCGGTGATTACCTCAGAGGCAGTATGATTTGTATCAACTAATCCAAGTGATATCTCTAAATAATTACATTTCACCGATAAATAAGATGATTGTTATCATACATGGTTTATAGGTACTCTATTTTTTAGATTATTTACATGTTTATTTCATGAAGATAGATATTCATGTGTTTTTGGTTGTCTTTCGCTACATATGATGATTATATATTCATACAAATCCTATCAGTGGTATCAGAGGGAGGTTTCTTCAAGAATTAAACATGTTTTGATCACTATTTTTTTAGAAAATCATAACTAAAGACGAAGAATAGTGTTTTTATAAAACAGATGCTGAATACATACCTTTATGTTAGTTGTGTAAAGGTAAATATGATTTACCCTTATAATAGTAGGCTACATAAATGTTATACCCTTAAGATATTCATTTACATAAATTTGGATAATCCTTTACCCTTACACGAGGGGACCATATAAGGGTAAAATGTAAAGGTATATAGTTACTTACCATTATATGAAGAGTTCACATAAAGGTAATACCTTTTCATGAGGAGTTTTTGTAAATGTAATATGTGTATTACCTTTACATAGTGATTTTTAATCAAGATTCATAAAGGTGACCTTTAAATTTCCTTTATACAGTCTTATGAAAACATTTTTTATCCTTATGCAAGGTGTTGTGTAAGGGTTGTTTCTTCCAAACCCTTATGCAATTAGTGGGGTGTAAGGGTCCTACCCTTCCACTAAGTATGTTTATGAAGGTATATGGTAGTTAGACTCGCACAAGGTGTCTACATAATGGTAAAATGAGCATACCCTAATGTAGAATATGAATTCTTCCTAAGGGTAAGAAGAAACTTTGTTAAAAATTAATTTTAACATATTAAATGTTTTTAATGGTTTATAATTTTTTTATAAATCATGTTAAAATATTTTTTGGGAATATTTAATTAATAGGTATTTTATGAATTAATTAATTAATTTTAAATTGTTTACAATTAATTAAATAAATATTTATGAAATATTTTTCCAAAATATTAAATATTAATATTTTAAAATACCTTTGGAAAAATTAAATGTAACTCCTTATGATCTTGAAATAAATGTTTTATTTAAAAATCATAATAGCTTATTTATAAAGTGTTTATAAATTACAATATAAATGGTATTTAGATTATATAAAATGTTTATATAATATAAATTGAATTATAAAATTTTTATAATTCAATAAATATCACATCAATTTTATATAATATAAAATATAAGAGTTCTTATTGAAATTAATATAAAATGTTTGTATTATTTCTAAATTATAAAAAAAATTATAATTAGAATTTATTTATGAATAGTTCATAAATGTCTCATATTTTAAAAAATAAATAAATTGTTTATTTATTTTTTTAAATTTCTTTGATATTCATGCATAGTAAATTGTTTATGAAAAATGAATATTATGTATGCCTGTTTACATGATAAATTTCTTCTAGGATAGATCCTTTCATATCATGCAAGGTTTGTTACTATAAAACTTAGTATTCATCTACCTTGACCTCACTTTATAATTATAATTATGAGCTTGATAATAGTTGTTGGGAATAGTTTGTGCACATTAGGTGTTAGAGCTTTAATGAATTGAATAGTATCTTGAGTAAATGTTCCCCAGGTAGAGGTACTTGGGGTTAGACTACCTACTTTCCTAGAGGCTTATTTCTTGGTTAGTAAGTGAATCAGTTTGGTTATCTATCTCTCTGAGCTTACTCATGTGGAGTTTACAATATCATATAAATATATGCATTTACATGAAGTGTTCATATACCTTATTCATATGATGAATTTGGATATGTATTAATATACTTGGATTCTATTTTTGGGTGATTAACACAAACATATAGGTTGTCTAAAGAGTTACACAATACTATGGTGTGAATGCATTAATTTGGTGGATGGAATAGGTATTTCCAAAACTAAATTGTAAAAATCATGAATACACAAAAGGAAATAAAACATGAAAAGATAAAGATTACATATGATGTAATATTTATGAAATTAATATGAATATGATTTATATTAAATTGGTGATAAATTAAAAGAAAACCCCATCAATACTAAGTGTGATATTCCTTCAAAAGTGACACTTGTCAAGACCTTGATCATCTAAAAAAGTAGGTTATGACATAGTTGGGTGCCCATGGGTTATCTTGTGTCAGGTATAAAAATAATGTGTGACACTAGTACATCCTTGGGTAGGCCATGCCAAAATTGGGTGCCCTTGGATTGACTTTTTTTCCTATTTTTGGTGTTTGGTTTGGGCAGCACTAGTTGGGAGACCCTAATAAGATTAATTTATCAAAGGAATAAATCAGTATGATGGATTTGGATAAGTTGTTATCCACTAAACTATCCAATAGTCATAATTATTGTGACTATGATGATTCCCCACGTAAACAACTATGTGGTGATAGAAACGCCATAGAGAACTCATCACTTAGTAAAATATGGATATTTTATTAATAAATGGATTGATATATAGGGTTATCATTTTTAGTGGGGTCACTTTAATTTTAAGAACTTAATGAAATGATATAATACATGATACTCACCTACCGATATATTGTTGTTGTAGATTGTGGTACACTTCACACTAATCATATTGAGGTTATTAATAGGTATGGCCTATAAAATAGTAAGATATTGTTATCTAGGAATGATAAGTGTTCTCAAGGAGAAATATTCAGTGTAACCAAATGTGAATGTTATAGAAATAAATTTATCTAAATTTGACTCATGGGTATTATATAACGGTTCTTTTTCACACATTTTTACTGAAAAACATAGACTAAAAGATAGTAGGAAATTGATGAAAGGTGAAGCAGATCTTTTTTATGGTAATGGAGTAAGAGTTGTGGCATTATAGGTCGACACTTATGATTTAATTTTACAAAGTGGATTTATCCTAGAATTAAAAATTTGTTATTATATTCCCACTAAAAACATGAATATGATTTCATTATCTTGTTTGGAAAAGATGGTATTTTTATTCATTATTAAGATCAATAGTTGTTCTATATATAAGAATGAATTTTTTAATGGAATTGGGAATATAATGAATAATTTATATATTTTTTATATTTATAATATAATTTTTACTATTCAGAATAAGAATATTATACAGTGATTTTTGTATACCAATGAGTACATAAGAAAATGGTGGTTTTGTGTACTTTGTTACTTTTACCGATGAATTTATTTGGTATAGGTATGTGTTTCTAAAGAAAAAAATAATAAAACTTTTGAAAAATTAAAAGTGTTTCATAATGAATAAAGGAATAAACTGGGAAAATATATTAAAGTCCTCTGATCTAATCATCTTGGTGAATACTTGATCTAGGAATTTATAATCAGAGATATTTTGAAATTGATTCATAGCTCACTCCTCCAAAAAAACACAATGTAATGGTGTATCTAAAAGGATTAATACCACCTTTTTAGACAAGGTTTAATAAATAATGATTCTATGTGGCCTTATTATTTCATTTTGGGGTTCTTCTCTACAAACTATTGCATTCTTACTAAACTATGATCTATCTAAAGCAATCGCAATGACACCATATGAGATATGGTATGGGAAATTTCCCAGTTTGTCTTATGTGAATATTTTGGGTTCTAAAGGTTACGTACAATATTTGGATTATAATAAACTTGAGCCTAATTCTGATAAATACTTATTTGTTGGTTACCATAAGGAAACCATGGGATATTATTTCTACTTCCCTATTAATCACAAAGTTTCTATGGCTCAAGATGGTATATCTTTCAACAAGGATTATCAAATTCAAGGAGTCAGTGGGAGAAAATTTGAACTTGTAGAATTTCATGAACAACAAACATGAAGTATTCATGAGATAGAGGTTGTGCCAATTCCATAAATAGTTTTATAAGAAGAACTAATTCAAGTTATACATGAGCCTCAAGTATTTGGTAGGATTCATCCAGAACCCAAGAGATATGGATTTCTCGTGGCTAATGATGATATAGTAACATTAATATGAGATGAAAATACTTCATACTAAGAGGATATTGAGAGTTTTGATTCTAATAAATGGTTAAAATCCATGTAATCTTAAATAGAATCTATATACACTAACCAATTTTGAAACTTGGTGGATGAACCTGAAGGGGTGATACCTATAGGGTTAAATTGGGTTTTTTTTAATAAAACTAACATTAATGTAAGAGTGTCTACCTATAAATAACTCATGGTGGAAAAGGGTTACAAATAAGTCCATTATGTTGCTTATAAAGAGACATTTTAACCTATTTCAATGATAAAGTTCATTTGGATTTTTCTATCCATAGCAGATCATTATAATTATGAGATACAACGTTTGGATTTAAATACTTCATTCTAGGAATTTTTTTAAGGACATGTATATAATATAGCTTGAGGGTTTTGAAGTTCAAAATGATAATTTTAACATTTTAAGATTTCAGCGGTCTATTTATAGACTCAAGTAAGCCTCTCAGAGTTGGAATATCTAGTTTGATGAAGTACTAAAAGAGTTTTGTTTAATCATAAATGTGGATGATTTATGTGTATAAAATAGGTTTAGTGGGAGTATAATAATTTTTCTAATAATATATGTATATGACATACTTATTATTGAAAATTAATTCATGGTACTTCACTCTATGTAGATGTGGATGGGTAAATGTTTCTCAATGAAAGACATGGGTGAAGAAACTTACATACTAGGTATGAGTAGGGATGGAGCTAAGAGGTTTCTTGGATTGATTAAGAGCATGTATATTGGTAAAGTTATAAATATTTTTAGTGTGGAGAACTCCAAGAATGGGTCTTTACTAGTATTACATGGATGAATCTTAGAAAGATTTAGGATCCTTCTAAATATCTAGAAAGGATGTATATAATTCTTTATGCATCCACCATAGGATTTGTCATGTATTCCAATTAAAGTACTCAAACTAATGTATCATGTGATTTTATCATAATATTTACCAATAAAATCATAGTGAGAGTCACTATATTGGTGTGATGAACATCCTTAAGTAATTGAGAAGGACTAAAGATATGTTCTTGGTCTTTAGAGGAGAGGTTGAGCTCTATGTAAAGGTTCACAAAAATGGTTGTTTCCAATCGAAAAAAGATGATATGAAATATTAATTTGGATTTATTTTTTCCCTAAATAGTGGAGAAATTAGTTAGAAGAGTTCCAAACAAGACACCATATCTGAATCATTAATAGAGGTAGAATACATTATGACATTTGATGCTACAAAATAAGATGTTGGGATCATGAAGTTCATTCCTAAACCTGGAGAGGTTCCTAGCATCGAGGTAGAAATAAAGATATATTTTGGAAATAATGGCGTTGTTTCTCGAGATAAGGAACTCTAATATCATCAAAATACCAAACACATCCTTCAAAAATACCATCTCATACAGGAAAACATTTAGAGGGGTGATGTAAAGATCAATTGTGGATACTCAGGAGAATGTACCAAATCTATTGACAAAATCATTGCTATAAAAACAACATTATAGCCATGTAGAATCTCTAATTGTTATACACATGATATATCTTTAAGGACCCATGTTATTATGGATATTCAATTTGAGAAAAAATTTAAATTTTTTATTTCAGGTGCTCATGAGGGGTAAAATAGTCATTTTACCTTTTCAGATGATCTCAGATAATTTTTATGACCACTTTGTTGGTCCCATAATATGGATTTTACACTAGGATAGGAGTTTAGTAAAATTATAAGCCGTTCAAGTTCGGGATAAATATTTAATATTTGATTAATTAAATATTATATTATTCATGCAAGTTCAGGTGGGGATATCTTATGAACGGAGCATCATATTGAGATTCCTACTCCACTATTGTGTCCTGAATAGGGGTTTTCATCTTAAGTGAGGTATAAACCCTATATGGGTTTCGGTACTTGAGACAAGTGTCTTAAATGGATAATTAATTAATTATTCTATTAATTAATTGAAATACTCCCCCCGCCCATTTGGCTTCCCAAGAACGGGGGGAAGGGGAGAGGGGGCTTCTCCCTCACATATAGGTCAAATTGAGAGGGAAGGGAGAAGGAGGTGTGGTTGAACTTTATTCATGGTAGAGATCGAGACCGAAACAAGGTGCATATAACACCCAATATTTTATGGTATGTTTCTTCTTAAATAATTTTTATTCATTAGATAGCTTATAATGCATGAAACACTGATTTTTTGTGAAAAAACACCTGGTTATAGGAGATAGCTATAACCTAGCCATTAAACTTAAATTTTCCACTTCTGTGATTTGAATTTCAAAAAATAAACATACATAGTTGCGATCAAGGTGTCATTTGGAGTCTCATAGAATTAACATAATTTTTAGTGAATATTAACATACCCTTATGAATAGTAACCTATCATTATGAATAGTAATGTTAACCTTATGAATAATAATATGACCCTTATGAATGGTAACCTTACCCATGAGTGTATAAATAAAATTTAGGCACCATATAAATGAAGGTGAATATTTTAATTATGTGTTGGTATTTTTGAGAGTAAAAAATATCTAATTACAATATTATAATTAATAAAATGGTTTAAAATATCATTCATTTTTATAAAATTTATTCATAAATCAATATTTTCGTTCCCTATGATTTTTAGGATAATTTAATGAGACCTTAGTTAACTTTTCAAAGTGACATAAAATTAGTTAGAATTTTTAAATTGGTATTTTTTTATTAAATGATAATAATAATTAAAAATTAAATTTCTCATATTTATAAAATTATTTTCATAAATGGATTTAATTTTTGGATTCTACATGTTGAAAAATGGTTAGGGTTAATTTTTTAGATTTTTCTAAAATACTTGAATTTTTTGTGAATAGTAAAATACGGTAATTACGATATAAATACATTATGAGATAAATACACTATTCCTGGAATCATGGATGATGTAATAAACCATTAGTTCAAAATCACATGCACGTTTTACTATTTTTAGTCACAATAATCAAGACTATTCATATTCTTGAGGAAAGATAATAAACTAATGATTGAAATAATGCAAAAACCCTCCTCTCTAAACCACCCCTCACCCCATCTTCCTCTCTCACAACTTAAGCATTGAACCTTGACTAAGTTCTACCAAATACACTTCCATAGACCTCCCCCCACATTCAAGACCATCTGGTCTCTCCAAAAGTCCAAAAACAAAGGCCTTAAGGATATTCTCAAGGAGGAGTACTCAAGAGGTAAACATCTCTTCCTTTTCCTTTCAACTTCTTTTACAAGTTCCATTCTTTTGTTTCTCTCTCTTCACCTCCCCTAATTTAAATGATGTAATAATTCCAATACCTTACATTTACTGGAATTTTATTATGCTAATTTAATATTTAATCATCATATCTCTTTCTCCCTCCTATTTTACTAAAAATGAAAACATCGTCCGAGATGTGTCAATTTATCACATTCAAGGACGATTGGTTTTCAATTTCTATTACCATCTTCAATTATGGTCATTAAACCATTTTTATAGTTTAAATGGATCATAATATATGTAATATATCATATTTAATGTTTTTAAATCATTTTTTACACATGTTATTTAACTATAAAACAAAATGAGTTCGTGATGACCGAAAAACTATCAAAATAATCCAAGCATTTATCATTAAATTTTTATATAATGATTCATCCTATCCCAAAGTAACCAAAGTATTTATAAGATAATTTAAACTTATGGATGATAATTAATAAATCATAACTTAAATTCTTTTTTTAAATTTCCATTTTTCATCAACTTCCATACTCCTATATAAGAAAAATGATCATGAAAACTAAGAAAGCATGCGCTCCCAAATGATGAAATTGAATATCTTAACCCACATAAAATATAACATCCCACCTTTTTATCACATAAACATTCATTACATTTTACAAAACCGAGGATCTTTAAGGTTTAGTGTCTTGGAAACCAGGAAATTAAAACAGTAAACAAAAAAAAAATCTTCTTAAACACTTGAAAGGCTTCTCCTTATGTTCATCCTAGGTTCATTACTGCATCTCATAACCTGGGGACATACATCAAAGGAAAGGGTGAGCAGAAGGCCCAGTAAGGGAAACAAGAGAAACATTTTACATATGAACTTGAGATACATCAATAAAGTCATGAAAAGAACTTTAAGGCATGAAAATGAAATCATGAGGCATATCATAATAAAAACAACATTTTTCATAACTTGAAGATGTGGCTACATCATTTAACATAGACAATCATGAACATATCACCATGGTCCATCCCCAAGGTGTCATTTGAAAATTACCAAGGTTATTCACCAAGGTATCGTGAAAATTGTAATCTCTAGTGGTTACATCATTACCCAATGCATTGGAGCGCTATCAGGGCGCACCCTTAAATTTGCCTTTATTATCATGTGAGCCACATATATCATCATCAAACATTTCATAAATAACCCATATAGCATAAAATAAATGGGTTTTATTTCATAATCATAACATTTTAAAAACTGCTTTAAAGACATGATCTTTACGTCACTTTAAACCCAAGGAAAGGGAAAGAGGGTTTCATGTATGTGAATCCCAGAATTAAAATAGAACATTTTGATATATATGTGAATACCCCTGTAGAAATAAGAGCTTTGAGTATTCACTTTATAACATAAAATAATTTTTAGAAAAGGGAGAGAGGCACTTTGAGACGAAAATTCTGCAGCATAACGGCTATGTTACAAGGTTTTAGAAAACATTGAGAAGAGAGGGGACATGGGTCAAACATTCATAAATGACCCATAAAACAGTAGAGGGACAAAATATAAGGGATTTAAGAACATGGTAATGAAATTTGAAATTATACCATATGAAATGAAGAACATGAAAGGAAGGAAACAAAACAAGATTTCTCTTGTGAAAATTCGACAGCCTAACGGCGTCACTTAAACTTCAACAAAATTGAATTGACAAGGTCAAATAGGGTCTCTCATAATATGAAAATTAGAGTTCAGTATGATAGATATAGAGATCATACCCCAACATAATAGAAAGGAACTTGAAAGAATTGACATGAAAGTAGAACTTCAAAACGAGAAGGGTGAAGAACCACTTAAAAATTCGGCAGCCTAACGGCGCCACTTAAAACTTCAAAATAAAGAATTGAAGAGATCAAATGGGGTCTCTCATCATATGATCATAAAAGATCAGTATGATAAATATAGAGATCATGCCCCAACATAATTAAAATGAACTTGAAAGACTTGACATGAAAGTAGAACTTTGAAAAAGAGAAAGGTGAATGAATCCCTTGAAAATTCGGCAGCCTAACGGCGCCACTTAAACATTCTTAAAACGAAATGATGAGAGTAAGAGGGGGTCTTTCATCATATGAACATAAAAATGGAAGTAAGAGGAGTATAAAATAACATCCTCCAAAATAAGAACATGGAGCACAAAAGGAATGACATAAAAGAGAGTACTTGAAAAGAATGAGAGAGGTCGGATCCCTTACCTTAAAATGTAACTCTTGAACCTCAAAGGTTGGGACCTTGAGGGCTTGGGGACACCTTGGGAGGACTCCTTGGGAGGAAATGAGACCAGAACTTCGTTGGGGAGGAGTGGGGAGTCGAATTGATGAGAGGAGGGCTTGGTATTTATAGAGAAGGTGAGGGGACAAGGCATTAATGGCCAAGGGACACCTCACTAGTGGTTTTGGCAAAACCATGGGCTTGCCCATGGTATTTGCCCATGGTATTGGCCACTTGGGACACCTCAAACCTTATCTTACTATTCATAATTCGACCATATTGAATATATACTTAATACATCATTTAATGATGTCATTAAACACTCGTAACTTAAAAACTATACTTTCACTATTCACCGAAAATTCAACTTTCTCAGAATAATCCCAAAATTTCACCTTAACCAAATATCAATGCTCTGATTTCAAAAATGAAATCCATTTTATAAAAATAATTATCTAAATATTTTTAATTAAATTTTTAATTAAAAAACACTATTCACCCGAAAAAACTAATACTTGAAGAATAATTTATGAAACCATTATCTAACCATTTTATTGAATCACATTACTTAATCAAGGTGCCTAGTTTATATTAATATTTTCTTTAAGTGAGATTACTAATCCATTTGGACACATTACTAATCCTAATCATAAAATCACTATTCATAATTTACTATTCATCAAAAATTAAGTTGATCTTATTAGACTCTAAATTTCGTACTGAACATAATTGTAGAAGACCATTTTTCGAAAATCATTACACATTTTTAATTATTTAAGGTTTACACAACCATTTTTAAAATATCCTTTTTCTAAAATTCAACAAAAATATGCATACAATTTTTATCCAGTCATTTGAAAATTCATAAACTTCATCATAAAAAGAAATCCAAATTTTTATTTAAAACAAGGATTACACAAGGTAGTCACGGTCTCGTTACATAGCCCCTTATAATACCAGCATAGGACCTAAGATTAAGGTGTGCTAGGGTGATAGAATCTTGGGGCGGCTCGGTCAACATTGCCCGAGTAGTAATTTCTATCAGTTTGAACTTCTCGCGAAGGGGATTCCGTTCTAGCTTCACATGATGAAGTTCGGCTTGGGTTTGGTCCAGAGCAAAGGCCAATGGTGCTACCTCCTTCCCAATCTCTGTTAGATGGGCTTCGATCGGTCCAAGACTACTAGGTGAGGCCATCGAATCTTCTTTCTATAATAATTAACCAAGATTACTTGTATTTAGAGACAATAATCGAAACATTTAGTTTCTAGTGGTCATATTGAACAATGGTCATATAACAGTCAAAACCCAAAGGTCTCATTTTAATTATAATCATGTTTATCAAATAAAACATTTTTTTTGAGTATAAAAATAAAATAAAAATAAAATTACACACACAATTAGGAAACAATCTTTATTCAAAATTTTGGGTTGTTACAATCTTCCCCCCTTAAGAAATTGCGTCCTCGCAATTTTTTAAAATTAGGTTTTGAAATTTCATTGAAAGTCCCACATCGGAAAAGGAGTCAGTAAAACTATTACTTTAAAAGAATGAAAGGGAAGTACGAAGGTCACCCAAGTTAGCCCACACTAGGATTCCATGTAGGAAAACATGGACATGGAGGAGAAAACAAAGGGTCATGTTCTGAGGGAGAGTGATAGAAAACATGATTAGGAGAACGTTGACCACGAGAAAATCCCAAACTTATGTTGTGTGTAAACGGGCTTTGATTACCTAGTAGGAAACGTAAACCAACAACATTTTTGTTTTACGTTTCTTTTAATAATTTTGAGGAATTCATTTACTACATAGAACAAAAACATAAGAAAATATACCTACCTTCAAGTATAGTTTCACCTTTTAATAAGTTTCTACCAAATCTAATCTTTTCTCCCAAACGATGAGCATTCAAAACTACTTGGTCTCATCAAAACACAAGAATCATCTTATAGAGAATCATATAATCCACAAAAGATTAACTATCTATTTCTTCTATCTTTAAACATTATCCCAAAAACAGAAAGGTTAAGGTAAAACAACTCTTCAAAAAGAAAGAATCCCATAGGAATGGAAACTACTTTTAAATCATCAAAGTTCCATGGTACTACCCAAAGTTCATCATAGACCATTGCATAAATAACGGTCCTTAAAATTCCTCAAAACAAACCAAACTAAGATTGAAACCCAAATACAATAAGGATTTGATAACATAGTCTTCCAAAACAACTTCATTGTTCATCTCCAGACAACATCAACCACTCCTAACATCTTATAAAAAAGTATCTAACCTAAATATATTTTACCCAAGATAGGTTAGTCATTCCCAGAATTAACCTAAATTACTATAAGTTCACCTTAAATTCATCGATTCTTCAAAATATAAGTCAACCTTACTCCTCAATGAAAATACCGTATTAATCTATTTACCTCGATCAAATATGGTTCCCAAAATAATGAACGTCTTCCAAAATAATAATCATATTTTAATCCCCTAATCATCTCTGTCATATTAACACGACAATCATCGCATTTCCTATCACATTGGTTTTTGGGACATGTTCTTCCATTTCCCTCCATTAACTAAGAAAAGAAACTATAATTAGTGGCTTATTTACTTAGCTAATAATCATGAAAAGGAAACTTTAAGCATAAAAGGATAAAAATGTAGAATAAAAGTATATCCTAACTTGTGATCCCCTAGGTTCCAATCTAGGTTATCCCTGATCATATATTCTTATGTGAATCTTTATTATGTTTTATCCTTGATCCTTTAATAATGGTTCATACTAAGCTTATGAATTTACCAAAGCATATCCCCCGGGAGTGTCGTAACCAAGAGTGCAGCAAGGCCCGTTGCCGTGTACCAGTTCCCGTTCGAGTCTAGCTCAAAGCGGTGTTTTCGGGTTTTACCCCTATGTACATCTGTGCCAGAGCCACCTCTACCTGCTCGTATCCAGACAGGGATGTATTTGCTTGGAAACCCCTTACTCAATACTCACCAAAATACCAGGAAGATTTCCTATATTTAAACTTTTCCATAGGGTTCTTGTTAGAGTTTTCATATCCTAATTTCCACAAATAACTAAACCATCCTTTGATACCAACTATAACATCCCATCTTTTTATCACATAAACATTCATTACATTTTACAAAACCGAGGATCTTTAAGGTTTGGTGTCTTGGAAACCAGGAAATTAAAACAGTAAACAAAAAAAAAATCTTCTTAAACACTTGAAAGGCTTCTCCTTATGTTCATCCTAGGTTCATTACTGCATCTCATAACCTGGGGACATACATCAAAGGAAAGGGTGAGCAGAAGGCCCAGTAAGGGAAACAAGAGAAACATTTTACATATGAACTTGAGATACATCAATAAAGTCATGAAAAGAACTTTAAGGCATGAAAATGAAATCATGAGGCATATCATAATAAAAACAACATTTTTCATAACTTGAAGATGTGGATACATCATTTAACATAGACAATCATGAACATATCACCATGGTCCATCCCCAAGGTGTCATTTGAAAATTACCAAGGTTATTCACCAAGGTATCGTGAAAATTGTAATCTCTAGTGGTTACATCATTACCCAATGCATTGGAGCGCTTTCAGGGCGCACCCTTAAATTTGCCTTTATTATCATGTGAGCCACATATATCATCATCAAACATTTCATAAATAACCCATAGAGCATAAAATAAATGGGTTTTATTTCATAATCATAACATTTTAAAAACTGCTTTAAAGACATGATCTTTACGTCACTTTAAACCCAAGGAAAGGGAAAGAGGGTTTCATGTATGTGAATCCCAGAATTAAAATAGAACATTTTGATATATATGTGAATACCCCTGTAGAAATAAGAGCTTTGAGTATTCACTTTATAACATAAAATAATTTTTAGAAAAGGGAGAGAGGCACTTTGAGACGAAAATTCTGCAGCATAACGGCTATGTTAAAAGGTTTTAGAAAACATTGAGAAGAGAGGGGACATGGGTCAAACATTCATAAATGACCCATAAAACAGTAGAGGGACAAAATATAAGGGATTTAAGAACATGGTAATGAAATTTTAAATTATACCATATGAAATGAAGAACATGAAAGGAAGGAAACAAAACAAGATTTCTCTTGTGAAAATTCGGCAGCCTAACGGCGTCACTTAAACTTCAACGAAATTGAATTGACAAGGTCAAATAGGGTCTCTCATCATATGAACATTAGAGTCCAGTATGATAGATATAGAGATCATACCCCAACATAATAGAAAGGAACTTGAAAGAATTGACATGAAAGTAGAACTTCAAAACGAGAAGGGTGAAGAACCACTTAAAAATTCGGCAGCCTAACGGCGCCACTTAAAACTTCAAAATACAGAATTGAAGAGATCAAATGGGGTCTCTCATCATATGATCATAAAATATCAGTATGATAAATATAGATATCATACCCCAACATAATTAAAATGAACTTGAAAGACTTGACATGAAAGTAGAACTTTGAAAAAGAGAAAGGTGAATGAATCCCTTGAAAATTCGGCAGCCTAACGGCGCCACTTAAACATTCTTAAAACGAAATGATGAGAGTAAGAGGGGGTCTTTCATCATATGAACATAAAAATGGCAGTAAGAGGAGTATAAAAGAACATCCTCCAAAATAAGAACATGGAGCACAAAAGGAATGACATAAAAGAGAGTACTTGAAAAGAATGAGAGAGGTCGGATCCCTTACCTTAAAATGTAACTCTTGAACCTCAAAGGTTGGGACCTTGAGGGCTTGGGGACACCTTGGGAGGACTCCTTGGGAGGAAATGAGACCAGAACTTCGTTGGGGAGGAGTGGGGAGTCGAATTGATGAGAGGAGGGCTTGGTATTTATAGGGAAGGTGAGGGGACAAGGCATTAATGGCCAAGGGACACCTCACTAGTGGTTTTGGCAAAACCATGGGCTTGCCCATGGTATTTGCCCATGGTATTGGCCACTTGGGACACCTCAAACCTTATCTTACTATTCATAATTCGACCATATTGAATATATACTTAATACATCATTTAATGATGTCATTAAACACCCGTAACTTAAAAACTATACTTTCACTATTCACCGAAAATTCAACTTTCTCAGAATAATCCCAAAATTTCACCTTAACCAAATATCAATGCTCTGATTTCAAAAATTAAATCCATTTTATAAAAATAATTATCTAAATATTTTTAATTAAATTTTTAATTAAAAAACACTATTCACCCGAAAAAACTAATACTTGAAGAATAATTTATGAAACCATTATCTAACCATTTTATTGAATCGCATTACTTAATCAAGGTGCCTAGTTTATATTAATACTTTCTTTAAGTGAGATTACTAATCCATTTGGACACATTACTAATCCTAATCATAAAATCACTATTCATAATTTACTATTCATCAAAAATTAAGTTGATCTTATTAGACTCTAAATTTCGTACTGAACATAATTGTAGAAGACCATTTTTCGAAAATCATTACACATTTTTAATTATTTAAGGTTTACACAACTATTTTTAAAATATCCTTTTTCTAAAATTCAACAAAAATATGCATACAATTTTTATCCAGTTATTTGAAAATTCATAAACTTCATCATAAAAAGAAATCCAAATTTTTATTTAAAACAAGGATTACACAAGGTAGTCACGGTCTCGTTACATAGCCCCTTATAATACCAGCATAGGACCTAAGAGTAAGGTGTGCTAGGGTGATAGAATCTTGGGGCGGCTCGGTCAACATTGCCCGAGTAGTAATTTCTATCAGTTTGAACTTCTCGCGAAGGCGATTCCGTTCTAGCTTCACATGATGAAGTTCGGCTTGGGTTTGGTCCAGAGCAAAGGCCAATGGTGCTACCTCCTTCCCAATCTCTGTTAGATGGGCTTCGATCGGTCCAAGACTACTAGGTGAGGCCATCGAATCTTCTTTCTATAATAATTAACCAAGATTACTTGTATTTAGAGACAATAATCGAAACATTTAGTTTCTAGTGGTCATATTGAACAATGGTCATATAACAGTCAAAACCCAAAGGTCTCATTTTAATTATAATCATGTTTATCAAATAAAACATTTTTGTTGAGTATAAAAATAAAATAAAAATAAAATTACACACACAATTAGGAAACAATCTTTATTCAAAATTTTGGGTTGTTACATAAAAGGACATAAATGAAATTAATGAAGATATAATAAATAAATTACATGTATATAAGGTTATTTAATTTTTAATTAATGGATCCAATTTGATTATTCGTGACATTAAGATCAAGTTCGGAATACATTCGGGCTTAAGGTAAAGGGTTTCTCATCTCACTTTTATTTCCATGAGATTTCCATTGTTTTCCACTTATTTCTTGTATGTGGTGTATGTTTACTAGAATTTGATATATAATATTATGATTCTCTCTATATTCATTGTATTCAGTGATTCACTGGATTATTATTATCTCAATTGATTGCAATGTTGTAAGGGACTTTGTTTCGGTTTCCATTTCGTTGTGATTTACCTGGTATTGTGCACTTAATAATTCTTATGTGGTGTAACTGCTACCCATTTTAGGTCATTTTTCATTTGAAATTGTAATTTAATTATATATCCAAATTCTTATTACATGGATATGATTATTATCTTAGCTGTATACAATTTTACATATAGTGATTATGTCGAATGTTACTTTAATTGTGGAAATATTGATAAATTTGTATCCTCTACTCAATACAGATATTGAAAAGGCATATTTTTCTTGTATTAAATATTGGTATAAATAACTATTTGGACTATAAGTGATGGGTGTGGCCTGCTATATCTCCTCGATGCAATGATAGGTCTCATGAGACAAATCAGTTTACGAAAAACCCTTTGAGTTTGTTTCCAAAACAAAATGAGACGGGTATCTAACCACAAACTTAAACTATCTTGATGGTATTATGGTTCATGTTCTGGATACATTACGTACAAATAATAATAATTCTATTTATTCATTATAAATTTATTACTTTCCATGTGGTTTTCACTATAACAAAATATATGGATGCATTGTTTTTCTCAGTTTATTGATGGTGTGTGTTTTTCATTTATTCACTATGCCATATTGATTATATAAAATTGATTATGATTAAATTATTATTCATTCATTATTCCACTATATGTAACTGTTAATGATCATTTGATCTCACCCATTTCATTTGTTTTCCTTCCATATGTTATGAACAAGGGAACATTTATTGAGTTTTCATGGATACAGTTTATTAGCTCTTGTTATATATTATGTTTTCTTTTATTTTCCCAATGTAAAATGGGATCCATGTATATATCTAGTTTATCCAAGACTAATAAATTGATCATTCCTTCGAGATTTGATTCCTTTTAATCATTTCAATGTAATAAAATAATGCACCATTTCTTGGCTATAGTGTTTGGGGCATTACATTTGCTATTAGAGGAAGTTTAGTAGAAACCTTAGGAGTTGGATTTAGGAAACATAACTCAAGGAATATAACCCTAAGATATACTTTGAGGATAAGCATAGAGTAACATCATAGAATTTTGGTAAGGAAGAGATTATGTGGGTCTTCTTAGAAAATATATCATTGTCTGTATACTACAAGTGGATGTGGTTTTGGAATAGATGTACCTAGGAGTAACAACTCTGACAAGGAGTTTCAGGATTAACCCGGGGTATTCTGGTACAGGACAATAGGCCTTACTGCACACCTTATTTGAAACTCATGGGGGATATGCTTAGGATAATTCATATTTTCTTTAGAAACAATTATAAAGGATTTAAATGTAAATAGAAACCTTGTTTATGATTATGAGATTATCTGTGCATAAATTTTCAAATTATGTTAAGTGTTTGTTAGTTAGAAATTATGAATTATGACCTAATTTAGTGTATAAAATTGTTTAGTGATGGTCCCTAATTAAATAAATGGAATCAATACCCACAGATAATGTAAGTCAACACAGTTAGTGTTGGAGTGGATCAGATCATGACCATACTGGGACAACTTAATCAGGTTGTGATGAATAACCATGCTATACCTGTGTAGGATAATTTCATTCGATAGAATCCCCCATATTTTAGTGGGACTACTAATCCAGTGGTAACTGAGAGTGGATAAATTCCTTTGAAAATATATTTCTAGCCTTAAGATGTAATGAAAATAAAAAGGTATTATCGGTAGTATATTGCCTCAAGTGTGATACTGATCAATGGTGGTCCTTGATCCAGAATACCATGGAGAAATTTTAAATAGAATATATGTGATGGAGAAATTTTAAGTAAATATTCTTCAAAAAATATTTGCCTCATGAACAACAAACTGAAATGAAGAGGAAATTCCTTAGCTTAAAGAAAAGGGAAGAAGAGAGTGTTGCGGAGTATGAAGCTACCTTAAAAATACTGGTCAAGTATTCCATAGATTACGTACATGAATCGGAAGACAATATTGATCATTTCTTTTAATGTCTTAAGACAAGTCTTCTAAGGTAACTGGATTCTAAAACATTTTCATCATACGATGAAATTGTATTAAGTGCCATAAAAATAGAGAAGGAATTTTCTAGATAAAATTTGTTAAAGGGAAAACAATATAAGAAGTGGTATTCTGATAACCATGGAAAAGGTGAAGTTCCAAAGAAGAAGGTAACGAAAAATTCCCATTATGCGAGAATTGTGGAAAGAATAATCCTCAGAAATCTCGGAAAGGCATGAGAGTTTTCTATAAGTGTGGAGAAAAGGGTCATTGATCTAATGAATGTAAGGGGAAGAAATAGGTAAATTACATTTAAAGATACAATTTTAGAGATATGGGACACTATGAAAATGAGTGTCCTAAGCTCCAAGTAAACTTGCCTCAGAAAAGGCCACAGGAGAAAGGGAAAGCTTATGCGATCACAACCATAGAGGTTGAAGTTCCTAATGATGTGTTGGTAGGTACATTAACTATTTCCTCACACTTATACAATGCTTTATTTGATTCTGGATCATCACATTCTTTTATATATTCCCAGTTTTCCATGAAAATTAGATATTTACAATTTTATTTAATAAAGGAGTTATTAGTCAAAACCCATAAGGGAAGTATCATTGCAACAAAGATGTGTCAGGTAGTTCCCATTATGGCATATAAACATGCCTTATCAGCTAGTTTTATCATTATACACATGATTTAATTTGATATAATATTAGGTATGGATTGTATTTCATATCACGATGAAAAAATCTATTATAAGAAGAAGTAAGTTACAATTTTTTAGGATGATGTAGAATCCCTTATCTTTATAGCAGAAACTCCTCCATCAGATTCTTATCTAGATCCACCCCCAGTAGCTCTACTGAATGAAATTATTGGGGAGGACAGGAACTTGATATCTATGAGTTATGAAAGAAATATTAAAATTTAGTATGTTCATATTGTGTAAGAATATGTTGATGTGTTTCCAGAGGATTTACATGGAAATACTCCAGAGTGGGAAGTTAAGTTCATTGTTGATTTAATTCCTAGTTCAAGACCTATATCAAAGAATCCTTATATAATGGACATTGTGGAATTGGTATAACTCAATAAAAAATTAGTGGAATTGAGGGATAAAATATTTATCCACCCTAGATCCCCTGTTCCCCTTGTCAAGAAGAACGATGGATCTATGAGGTTGTACATTGATTATAGGGAGATCAATGTTATTATGATAAAGAACAAGTATACTCTTACTCACATTAATGATTTAGTTGATCAACTTCAAGGAGCACAATATTTTTAGAAGATTGGCGTTTGATCTGGATATTATCAACTACATGTGAGGAAGGAAGATATTCCAAAGACTACATTTTGAACCAGGTATGGGCATTATGAGTTTATAGTAATGCCTTTTGGACTGACTAATGCTCCCTTTGTTATTATGGATCTAATGAATAGAGTATTCAAGGAATATCTTGATAAATTTTTATGGTATTTATCAATGATATCTTGGTATAATCCAAAATCTACTAAGACCATGAAAAACACTTACGGATCATTCTGAAAAATCTTAGAAGAAATAAATTATATCGGAAGTTTAGAACATTGGAATTTTTTATTCAATCGGTTTATTTTCTTTTACATATTGTCTCTAAGGATGGAATCTTAGTTGATCCTGAGAATAAAAAGGCAATCCAAGAATGGCCCACACCAACAAACATAACCGAGGTACGTAGTTTTATTGGCTTAGCAGGTTACTATTGATGTTTTGTTCAGAATTTTTCTCAATTAGAAAACCCACTAACCAATCTCACACATAAAGGGGTTAAGTTTTTATGGTAAAAATAATATACAAAATGATTTGAATAATTGAAAATAAAATTTTTAAATGCTCTAACTTTTAATCTTCTATCTATAAATTATGGATTTGTGATATACAGTGATGCATCAAAGAATAGATTGGGTTGTGTCCTTATGTAAAATGATAAATTTATTGCTTATACATAAATCCAGTTGAAGACTCATGATAAAAATTATAAAACTCATGATCTTTAGTTAGTATCTGTAATATTTTCTCTAAAAATATGGAGACACTATCTCTATGGTAAAATTATGAGATATATAAGAATTACAAGAGTTTTAAATGCATTTTTACATAGAAAGAACTCAACACAAGGAAAAAGATATGGCTCGATTTACTCAAACATTATGATTTTTCAATACACTACCACCTAAGAAAGTAAAATAAGGTGGAAAATGCATTAAGCATTAAAGATCATGGACTTTTTACCCAAATGGGGATTATGAGAGATCATATATTCATGGATCTGGTAAAGATGGATATAGGAATTTGTAAATAAGGGAAAATATTTTTCCTTTTTCAAATGATTTCTAAACCATATTTACTATAGAATATTAAAATCTGTAATTATGATGATGATAATATACAAAAGAAAATTAAAGTTTTTATGGATGGAGGAATGGAAGACTTTGTGTATGAGGATGGAAATCTAAAATTTAGAAAGAGGTTATGCATTCCATCAGTACCTGAGCTAAAAAGGGAACTATTAGATGATTCTCATAGCTCAAATTTTTCTATACACCCCCATACCACTAAGATGTATAGAGATCTGAAGGAACATTTTTTTTGGGATAACTCGAAGAGAGAAATTGTTGACTATGTGTCAATGTGTCTAGTTTGTCAACAAGTGAAGGTTGAGAGATAACATCCCATAGGGGTCTGTAACCTCTATATATTCCTAGGTGGAAATGGGGTGAAATTATGATGGTATTTTTCATAGGACTACCGAGGACACCTAGAAGGAATTATGCAATATGGGTAATTATTGATCATCTTACAAAATTGGCACATTTCATATATATAAGATAGTATTTACCACTTTATAACCTAGAAAGACTTTATATTAATGAAGTTGTAAGACTTCATGGTGCACCCCTATCAATTGTGCCTGATCAAGATCCCCGGTTTACATCAAAATTATGAAAAGTCTCCAGAAGGATTCGGATACTAAGCTTCATATGAGTACTGCTTATCACCCCCAAACTGATGGACACTCTGAAAGGACTATTAAAACACTGAAAAACATTTTGAGATCATGATCTCTTACTTTCAAGGTATGTGGGATCAATACTTACCTTTGGTGGAATTTTACTACAATAATAGTTTCCATTCTAGCATTCAAATGGCGCCATATGAAGTATTATATGGCAATAGGTTTCAAACTCCAATTTTTTGGGATGAATTTAGCGAGAGGAAACTTATAGGACCAGAACTTATTGAAGAGACGAAGATAAAGGTAAAAAAATTCAGTCCCATATTAAAGAAATCCAAATTAGACAAAATATATATACTGAAAACCGTAGAAAAGATTTGGAATTTCAAGTTGGAGATCATGTATTTATGAAATTAAATCCATGGAAGGGCGTCCTAAGGTTCGGTAAGAAAGGAAAACAGAGCCCTAGGTAAATCAGACCATTCGAAATTCTGGATAGAATTGGAGTTATAGATTACCGTTTAGCGATGCCTCCAAGTATCTCCAAGGTTCATGATGTGTTCCACATGTCATTATTAAAAAAGTACATGCCAGACCCAACACATGTACTCACCTATGAGAAAATAGAACTGGAACCTAACTTGTCTTACTGTAAAGATCCTATCAAGATTCTTGACACCAGAAATAAAGTGTTGAGAAATAAGACGACTCAACTAGTAATGGTTCTTTAGAAAAAACCATAAAATGGAGGAAGCAATGTGGTAACCTAAGGATGTTATGAAGAAGAATCACCCACATCTTTTTAGAGGGCTTTATAGATAAAAAAATATGAGGAAAAAATTTTCAAAGGGAAGAAAATAACACCCCAATATTTTATGGTATGTTTTTTCTTAAATAATTTCAATTCATTAGATATCTTATAATGCCTAAAACACTAAGTCTTTGTGAAACAACACCTGGTTATAGGATATAGTTATAACCTAGCCATTAAACATAAATTTTCCACTTATTTGATTTGAATTTCGAAAAATATACATACATGCTTGCGATCAGGGTGACATTTTGAGTTTGATGGAATTAACTTAATTTTTTGTGAATAGTAACATACCCTTATGAATAGTAACTTACCCTTATGAATAGTAATTTTGCCTTTATGAATAGTAATATTACCCTTATGAATGGTAACCTTAATCATGAGTGTATAAATAAAATTTAGGCACCTTATAAATGAAGGTGAATATTTTAATTATTTTTTGGTATTTTTGTGAGTAATAAATATTTAATTACAATATTATAAATAATAAAATAATTTAAAAGATAATTAATTTTCATAAAATTTACTCATAAATCAATATTTTCCTTCCCTGTGATTTATAGGATAATTTAATGAGACCTTAGTTGACTTTTCAAAGTGACATAAAATGGGTTATAATTTATAAATTGGTATTTTTCAATTAAATGATAATAAAAATTAAAAATTTAAATTTCTCATAATTAGAAAATTATTTTCATAAAAAGGATTTCATTTTTATATTCTACACATCAAAAAAAATTAGGGTGAATTTTTGGTATTTTTCTGAAATACATGATTTTTTTGTGAATAGTAAAATACTGCAATTACAGTATAAATAAATTATGAGATAAATACACTATGAGATAAATACACTATTACTAGCATCATGGATGATATAATAAACCATTAGTTATAACTCACATGCACTTATTAATATTTTTAGTCACAAGAATCAAGACAATTCATAGTATTGAGGCAAAATAATAAACTAATGATTAAAATAATGCAAAAAACCTCTTCTCCTCCATTATATAAACAACCCCTCAAAAACTCTTCCTCTCACACCATTCAAGATTTTATCCTTGCCTAAGTTCTTTCAAATACACTTCCTAAGCCCTCCCCATGTTGAAGACCTTCTGGTCTCACCAAAAGTCCAAAAACAAAGGCCTTAAGGAGATTCTCAAGGAGGAGTACTCAAGAGGTAAACCTCTATTCCTTTTCCTTTCAACTTCTTTTACAAATTCCATTATTTTTTTCTCTATCCTCACCTCCCCTCATCCAAATGTTGTAATAATTACAATACCTTACATGTACTTTAATTTTTTTTTCTAATGTAATATTTCATCATCGTCTCTCTTTCCCTCTCCTCTTATACTAAAACTTAAAACATTGTTTGAGATGTGTTAATTTATCACATTCAAGGACAACAGGTTTTGAATTTCTATTACCATATTAAATTATGGTCATAAAAACATTTGTATGGTTTAAAAATATCATAATATGTGTAATATATCATATTTAATTTTCTAGAATCATTTTGTACACATGGTATTTAATTATAAAATAAAATGAGTTTGTGGTGATCGAAAAACCATCAAAATAATCCAAGTGTTTATCATTAAAATTTTTTATAATGATTCATCCTATCAAAAAATAACTAAATTATATATATAATCATTTAAACTTTTGGATGATAATTAAAAACCCATAACTTCAATTTTGTTTTTCAATTTTCATTTTACATGAACTTCCATACTCTTATACAATCAAATGATCATGAAAACTAAGAAAACGTGCACTCCCAAATGAAGAAATTGAATCTCTAAACCCATATAAAAGGACATAAATGAACTTAATGAAGATATAATAAATAAAATACATGTATACAAGGTTATTCAATTCATTATTAATGAATCTAATTTGATTATTTCGGACATTAGGTTCAAGGGAAGAATGCATTTGGGCATAAGGTAAGGGGTTTCTCATCTCACTTTTATTTTCATGATATTTCCATTTATTACAACTTCTTTTTGTATGTGGTGTATGTTTACTTCCATTTGATATATAATATCATTATTCTATTTATATTCATGGTATTCAGTGATTCACTTGATTATTATTAACTCGATCGATTACAATGTTGTAAGGGACTTTGTTTTGGTTTCCATTTCATTGTGATTTACTTGGTATTGTGCACCTAATCATTATTATATAGTGTAACTACTGCCCATTTGAGATCATTTTTCATTTTAAATTGTAATTAAATTATATATCCATATTCTTGTTACATGTATATTATTATTTTATTATTTGTATACCATTTTACATACGGTGTTTATGTGGAATGTTGCTTTAAATGTAGAAATATTGTTGAATCTGTATCCTCTACTCAATAAAGATATTGCAAAGGCATGTTTTTTTGGAAGTACAAAGTCAGACCCCAGGTATTACATGGTTGTGTAGTAGTACACAGTCAGACCCCATGTATATTGTGTCCATGTAGTAGTACACGTCCAGACCCTGGATGTACCCAAGCCCTGTAGAAGTACATGGCCAAGTTTGATGTTTTTAAGTGCACACTGTATATTGTCCCTTTGTTACCCTTTTGATGGTTTTTAGTTATTTTATGTCATATATTTAGATTTGGAAAAAATATGATTCCACTTTGAGTATTTTTTCAAGTATAACATGATGGTGGATCCCTGGGGGCATTTTTAGGACTTCTAAGAGGTGATTTGGGGAGAGTATGTTATGAAAGAGAGGTTTTCATCGAATATTTGAATTCATATATCTCCTAAGAGTGGTAAATGGGGTGAGACCCAAGTTTGGGTCCTAATAATGATTATAGGAAGTAGCATGGGTTCGCCAAATTTATCAATTGGTGATGGAACAGGATTGTCCCTGGTTAGTGGGACTGTGTTGTGACTTGAGGTGATGTATATATTGGGTGTAAAGACCAAACTAAGGTAAATTGGAGAGGAAATGGTATTAATTACATATCCCTTATGAGGTTTAATCCATTTTTTGTTTGGTGAGGCTGTGAGATTCTAGAGACAGGATTGTGGGATGTGTGAGCTAGAGAGATGGGTGTTAGCCCAAGAGGTTGGTTATGACCAAGATTTGGGAGAGGGATGTCTCTATTTATGTTATGAATTATAGGATCCCAAGAGTGATTTGTTCGATTATATTCCAGTTTTTAGGATCCCAAGAGAGATTAATCTACTTGCATGTTGACCTAGAGGGCTAAGTGGGTGCCCGATTGATTGACCAACCTTGACCAGGTGTATGTGTTTGGGTAATAATGGTTGTGGGTGTCCCTTTGGTGATTGAAATGATTTATGATTTATTGTGGTTGAGATATTTATTATGATAATGGGAATTCAACCAACCCTTGATACATTTTCCATTTTTATTTATATTGAGATTTAGCTTACATTGTAGGTATGTTGTTATATTATATGGGTTTCCATCACTGAGAGAGTTGGACGTGAGGTTCCACATATATGGATCTGGATGTATGAAATGATGCTCCACATCCAAGGTTGATATAGTTAGACATAATATTCCCAATGCGTGGTTCTGAATGTCTAAGATAACACTCCATATCCAAGCTTGGGTATGTTGGACATAAGACTCCATGCCCATATGATATGAGGTTATACAAGATGATTCGTATCAGTATCAATAGTTTTTTATGGTTTGAGTGATGGACCAAGGTTCCATGCATGTTGATTTTTGATATAGCTGAGACAGTGGACATATTTCTCAACATATGTGATTTAGATATCAAACTAAGGATCCAAGTATGAGTAGTATATATGGATTGGGTTTCAAAGTGAGGCTTTGGGCACTGATAGTATATCTATGTTTTATGTTATAAAGTGACACTCTGGGAAACGATGCTCTGGGAAGTAATGGTTTATGCTTGAGGAACTACGGTTTTGATAAATGGGATAAATGTTGGACTAATGACTTGGGTAATAGTTATACTCTAGCTTTGTATGAGTATTGGGGACTAACGTTTCTAGGTACGAGGATTGAGATAGTGAATGGAGTCTTGAGAACATGATAGAGGATACCTTATATTAGGAGCCTGAATATAGAGACTCTAGTTTTGACATGTAAGAATTTGGAATATTCTTAAGAATATTTTCAGATCTAGGCACTGAGATGGCACATGATTCTGAGGCTCGGTGAGCCCGAAATTAATTTTTTAAAAATATAAAATATATTTTTATTACGCACGCATAGTTGGCCTAAAAATGTAGAATATCTCATAAAAAGAGTCTCAAATTAGAAATTTGAGACCACGGTTGAATCTATAATGTGGATTTTACCCTAGGTGAGACCTAAAGTTGATCAGTGAGAGATGTTCGGATGGGGTAGTCGTTGGTGGGTTCATTGGATAATTTAATTTATTTAATTTATTTATTTAATAATAATAACCCAAATAAATCATATATAGTGACTTGGATGAGAAATATGAGATCATCATCGAGTTTGAAATATAGTGTTTTCCCTAGGTGCAACCTAAAATTGGTCGGTGTGGGACATTCATATGAGGCAGCCATTGGCGGGTACATTTAATCGAAATAAATAAATAATTTGTTTTTTTGTTTTATTAAACAAACTAATTAAACCCTCTATAAATTCCCTCTTATAACAATTTTTCAATATTTGGATTCATAACTTTTGTTGGATCTAAGAGGATAATGAGAGCATCCTTCATTGGTGGATCGATACCAGACAATGACCGGTGATTGGATCGAGGTGAATCGATAGGTGGCGGATGCAACGGATCACCTTCATCACCGGCAGACACATTCTTCACAAACGATCAATCCATAATCAACTTAAGACTCGTTATATGTGGTTTTACTTGCTTATAATTAAAAAATTGATCATAATCAATTTCATCTCTTTGATCAGTGATAATTTGAACCTTTGAATGAGCCTGTGTATCGGAATAAATTTTTATTTCAATTTATTTCTTATTTATGTCATGTTTCTCACCCCAGTTTCCCCATTATGAAATTATTGTCCATGAATTCTTGGCCAATGATGATTATCACCTTTTTTATTGGTATTTTTTCCCACTATTTTTCACGTTCTTCATCGTTGGACCGTGGGGTCACGATTTGACTTTGTCGGTATGGGTTTGAACATGGTCAAAGCCCTAGATTCATTTCGGTGGCATGAATGACATGTGGATCAATGGTTTGGGAACATATTGATAAACGAGCGGGATGGTATTTAGTGAACTGATCAATTGGGTACCATGATTGTGAGATTTTTGATCGGAGGTGGTTAGGTATTGGATCAGTGATCCCTATTTTCCCAGTTGGTTCATGGTGATAACGTACGGTGTGACAAGATTGTTTTTGTGCGGTGGTCATGCATGAAATCTCATGGCGGAGGCTGCTCGGTGGTGACTGGACTCATATCTCTGACAAGGTGGTAAAATGTTGTCAACGCGGAGAGCGTTAAATATTATTATTATTATTAATTGTGGTGAGTTAATAAAATGAAATGAATATTTTTCATTATTATTATATTAAATAATAATAATAGTTGTGACATTAAAAGTGTGGTTGGATAATAAAATTAAATGGATTTTAATAGGAGTTAGGTTATTAATATTGTTCATAATATTAATGATATTAGGAATATTGAATATTGGTTTAAAATAATAAATGATATCATTATTGTTAAAATAAAGTGAAAAGGGGATAAAATAAGGTGCCTAAAGAGGGGGTGTCGCTTGTGGGTTCCCAGTGTGAAGTGGATGAGCCTTTTATCTTGTTTCCTTATTATTAGTTTTGATTCAATAATAATAATAATATCATATAATAATATTGAAGGAGGCACTTGGTGGAGTCTTATACATTAAGGAGAGCCTCTATCCTACCGTCACTTTTTAATAGGGTTAAAAAATATTAATAGTAATATTAAAATATTATTATTTTTATTTTTGATTTTTAAATATGATTTCATCTGTAACTTCTTCGTACGACCTCGGATTGAAGAACCATCAATGGTAGAATGACCCTGAAATTGAGATGATAATTTTAAGAGTGATGTTGGATACCTATTTTAGACTAGTGCCACAGGTCAATAAAAACCCCAACAATAATAAAATTATTATTATTATGAAATCTTGTATGTGACATATCTCCCTCATACGGTGTCAGAATGGAAAACTATATGCAACATTTAAACCCTAAAATTAAGGTGGAAATTTCAAGACCAATTTAGATTATTTAATTTGGACACATGGCTTGGTTCCACAAATCATTGTTCATGCATAATGCGGTGAAATGCGACTTTTTCACTAGGTGCCTGATTGAGGCAAGTGAATTGTCTATCCCAATCATTTTTTCATGAGGATTACAATATAGTGACTCATTCATTCATATGGTTCCATTATCAAAGGCATATAATTGAAATTGTGTTTTTACCCTTGGACTGATGATGAGCCGCATGCATTCATCAGTCTTTTGGATGAGACATGGCATGTAGTACCCTTACATATTGTGTAGTACTACATGACCAGCAAGCCATGTGTTAGAAAGAACACATCCTAAAAATGGAGTAGGACCACACACCATGTGGGTCCCTTACATGTCGTGTACTCCATTATAAATCTTCGACATTCCATATCTCCTTCGTTTGGACTCAAATTCTAGTCTGTGAGTAGCCTATCCTGAGTGTTTTCCCACGTAGAACATGATGGTGCCCTCCGTTGCGGTATTCAAGATATGATACTAAATTTTTCAGACATGATTCCAAGAAAGGTGGTTCCCGATGATGGTAATGATTGTATAGGATCACCATAGACCTTTCTGAGTGATACCCTCCAGCTGGGTCGGGCAGTGGGTCCTCAACATCTACTTAGTGGTGCCCTCTATCTTGGTAGTGGGGCCTCGATGCCTTCAGAGTGTAACCCTCCTCTTGTACTAGGGCATAGATCCTCAACTTCATTTTTGTGCCCACTCGGATATGTAGTACAATGATGAAGCATGGTTAGACATGTACGGTTACTTCTCGTCAGACACGTGTGATATTGGGCATCATTGATAGACTTTTTAAACTATTTTCTACTCTTATTATTAGGTTGAGCTATGAGATGGAGATCCTATTAGTATCTCATTTTGGATTCTTTAACTGAGCATATATATATATATATACTTATTTTGTATCCAACCCTTATATATGGTTACTCTCCTTCCAGGAGAGACAAAGACATGCAGGATATGCCAAGTTCTTTCTATGTTTAGAATCTTATGATTGGATGAGTCTACTCTCTTGTTAAGGGTGGTGAAGAATTGACATTTAGTTCATCTATTCACCATGTAGATCCCCTTATGCTTGGATGATGTTACTTTCACTCTTGGTTTGGGTTGAGTTGTTCTCTTTGACTGTATCTTGCATCTACTGTCTTTCTTTCCTATTGTATCTCTTACAACTCCCTCTTCATCTTTTGGGGTGTCTTACTAGGTACGTTTATACTCACCCTTGCATGGGTTTTGCTCGCATGTGTCGTGTCAGAGAGGTCGATCATGACTTCATAGGATCTTAGGGATACTGGGTGATTTAGACCGCATATGGTGGTCAAAGTTTGGGATTCAAGATCTCATCTCTCTCAACAATTTTAGTTTTACAGTTTTGTTAGGTTGGGACATATTTTTGGTTCGGTGTGTATTTTTTCCCTTTACTTTTCAGTTTTCACTACCATAATTTTATACTATCTAGATGTTCATGAATGTTTGGTCTACTTTATAGCATTATTTTATATTTTATTTGTTTCCTCTGCATTTTTTCATCAATATGGTTGTGTGTGTGTGTAAAGGTACTTAGTCAAAGGCCTCCCCAAGTTAGTTGTGCCTTAAGCTCTTGTTGCCACCCCCTAGCCTATGGAGGCGGCCTTGAGTTAGTTTCATCTCGAGCCCTGACTTCGGTCGGGTCGGAACAGATTGGTATCAAAGAAATTTCATTCCTTGGGAAGTTTTTTTGATTTATCACCTTAAGAGGATTTAGTTTGGTTTAGGAAAACAGTGTCAAAGTGTATCGAGTGCGGCTCTCAGGCCAGGGAATCTAGTGATGGTGAATTGGCCAATGTATCTATTCCCCAATACCTTAACTACCTACTTGTCAACTTGGCATTTCAAGACATTTTTACAGGGTTAAATGTTATATGAATCATATATGATTGATTATTAAACTGTACTTCTTGAGTCATCTCCTCATTATTGTTGTAATATATATATATATTCATATGATTGTGGTACTCATTGATAACATTCAGGATGCCTCCACAATGACAGACATCCAGGATACCAGCTCTGGTTTGTGATGATGACCTTATGAGCGATGAGTCCTAGGTTTAGGGTTCATCCTATGATCCCCTTCCTCCAGGTGGGTAGGTAGTAGCACCTCCCCCTATTGAGCGGCAGATCGTTCCGGCAGAGCGAGATAAGGACGTGTGCAGTCTTAGCATGCTCTATGAGTTCTAGTATCAGAGATCGTTGAGGTTCCATAGCAAGCCAGGTCCTTAGGTACCATAGGATTGACTAGAGTCTGTGGTATTTATCTTCAGGCTTATTCAGACGCCAATAGATAGGGTAGTTGAACTGGTAGATAGCCTCTTCCACGGAGCGGTTGGGAATTGGTGGAGGCTTGTTACGTAGATGCATGATAAGTTGACATGCCACACCTGACCTATTTAAATTATTTATTTTATTTATTTTCTTGACATAGGGTACCCTTGTAGAGGTTTGGGATGAAGCCCAGATTTAATTTTTGTGTTTTTGCTGATAAATAAATGTTTTGGGCTTGACAGCGTCCGGTGCACAGGCAGAGCATAGTCGAAATTGTGCATCTTCGCCCCGGTCACCGTGCAACATGCCCGATATTTGAAATAAATAAGAAATTAAATGAATAGTAAAATAAAATGTAAATAAAATAAAATAAGAAAAAGGGTAAAATAAAATTTAAAAAATTGTATTAATAATAATGATAACAATGATAATATTATTGGGAATATTATTATTATTATTATTATTAAGAAGATTATTATTATTATTATTATAACTATTATAATTACTATTATTATTAGTTTGACTTTATATTTATTTTTATTTTATTTTATTTTTTAGGGTTGGTCTCTCCCCCCACCATCGCGCCTCACCCCTCCCCCCTCTCCATTCCCATTACACCATATCCCCCTACCTCTCCATCTCATTGTGCTTCCCTATCTCTCATCCCCGCCTGCGCACATCACCCCTGGTCGGCCTCCCTTCCTGCAAAGATCCAGTGCGAAACCCCTATCGGCCTTCCTTCCATAGGCATGACCACACTATCGGCGGTGTGATCCCCTATCATTGAAGCCTTTTCCAGAACGCAACCCAACCAGTCAACATCCTCTCCAACAGGTGTGACCTCATTGGCACCCTCCTCCTCTGGTGTCTTCCCCCCTCCGATAGTTTCTTCCACCTCTTTGTTGGGGTTTCCTTTTTCAGAGACTAGGGTTTCATTTTAGGGGTTCAATTTTGAGTATTTCGGTTTAATATTTGTGTTTAGGGTTCAAGGTGGGTACTTTGGGTGCGACTAGGGTACTATTGGTGATTCACACCAGGTTTAAGGGTTTTTTATGCCAAAGGTAGACGATTCCATGCATAACCATTAATTGATGAATTTTTATGCTTTCTTGTTTAATTTTTCATGTTTATTGAAATATATTTGGGGTGCGTGAGTGGTCTTTGAAGAGATTTTCCATGTTTTGGATTTGAAATTAAACTTTTACATACGAAATTGGGTATATTTTTTGTGTAAACCTCTATTGTGTATCTTGAAATGTTTTGTGAATTTTTTAAATGATTTATTAAACTATTTAGGTGATTTGATAAATTATATAAATGATGTGAGTGGTGTTTGAAAAATGTTCTAGTGTGCATTGGATTTTAAAGAAAATAATTTTAGTGTATTTTACGGTAAGTCCTTGTTACGCATCTTAGAAATGTTTTACAAATTTTTTAATCGGTTTATTAAATTATATAAGCGGTGAAAAGGTAGGTTTTAAAAAAATTGTTGCGAAATTGATTTTAAAATGGACTTTACATGTGAAATTGGTGTGTTCTTGATGTAATCCCTTGTTGTGCTCTTTTAAATGATTTATTAATTGAGGAAACAATTTGATAAATTATATTTGTAATTAAAATCCTGATTGGAAGGGGTTTTGGTGTGCGTTTGGGTTTAAAGAGATGATTTTGGGTGTATTTTGGGTGTAAATCCTTATGGGGGTTTCTTGAAACGATTTTTTTATAATTAGTTTAAATTATTTATTGAATCATTAAGGTGGTGTGTATCATGATTTTAAATGGTTTTTGGCATGTGTTTGGTTTTAAAGAAATGATTCAGGTGTGAAAATGGTGACTTTGGTATGTGTAATACATTATTTGTCTTAAAAAATGTGTCAGTGATATATTATGTGAACTTGGAACTTGAATGGGCACTAATGGAAGCTCAAGTAACTAAGTGGGTGTACTAGGACTAGTGTGCTAGTGATTTGAGAGGGATTCATCTCAGTTTCACTTATAAGGATTGAAGACTAAAACACTAACAAAATATATGGATGATGGTTGGAGGCTACTAGGGTTACGGGGATGTCTCCTACTAGTGGATCATGCACGAGAATGCAGGTTGTCATGGTTCCTATACCACCTTTCACCAAGATTTGAGGTTCTAGGGTCCCATTACTTGATAGTACCTATAGGGCCACTCCCATGTATAGTTCTCTTTTCCTTTTTTTCACCACATTTGGCATACAGTGTGACATTTGGGTTACTTCAAAAGTAAAGGAGTTTTTAATTAAAGTTGCATTCCTTTGAATTTGTTTTCCTTTAAATTATTCAAGAATTTCCTTTCATTTATTAAACTTGAAATTTATTTGTCTTTTAATGTTCATATCATGGAATCCTATTTTTGTTGGCATCCTACTGGGCTTAGGCTCACACCCTGCATACACCCTTGGGTGTATGCAGATCTTGTTTTTTTGTTGTTCTAGGTGAAGGTTTTTGGAGTTGGTACCCTAGAACCAACTTATTTTGTACTTTATGATAAACATATATTCATTGGATGGATATTAATAAACTTCTTATCACATCATGATTATTCTTCTACATGACATTATATGTGATAATGTCCTAAGACTAGCTGTCGTGCTAAAAGGTCATAGTGGATCCATGCTATGATGAGAACCTAGAAGTGTCATGACATTATTCTTGAACATATGTTCTGTAGCTAGATGATATAATTTTAATAGAAAAAAATGATACAGGCTATCAAGGGTAGAGACTCATAGGATTTTGAGGCACTTTCTCATGGTGTACACCCTTGGTAATGTCGAGGAGGATATTATTATAACGAGACCTGTCAGTAGAAAATCCACATTTATAAGTGTCATTGGATGTTCTTATCTGCAGACGTGTGTATTGGTCCATAGAATTTAATATTATTATTAATGGGTATTATGAATTTCACACTTAGATGTATTGGAAAAAATCATGATGACATATTTCTACAGTAAGGTAGGATATGTTGGGTGTGTCACGAGTAATACTACATTAATGAATAATGAGAGAAAGGATTTGTCCCTTATGTTCTATAATGAAAGTTGGTATCTCAGGCCCTTGGATGGAAATGATATAGCCTAAATAAATCCATGGTCATGGTATTCAATAGGCAAGTCCAATTTCTAGGAAGTTAAAGAATTAGAAATTGAGCACATGGGTTGATGGCACTTGCATGCAACTCGTTTGATTAGAGATATCGAGAAAAAGGGATTATATTACATGGTAAGCATTCGTATGAGGTTACATTCCATTGTGGAAATAATTTATTTTTCTATGGGTACCTTGGCGTGTTGCAAGATTCTATCCTTAGACATTATGCAGGTTCGTCTAATTCCATTGAGAAAGAGGCCTAGAGAGTCGCACACTAAGTGTTTGTAGAATCTCAGTTAAATAATGTATTATTTAACAAGATGAATAAATATTAATCCTGGTTGTAGTTTAATAATTATTCATGTATGCCTAATTGCATTTATTTTTTCACTGGTTATTCGAGATAATATATTACGGATTGAATATTTATTTATTGGTGAATAATAAAGTTTTATTTATTTAATAAATAAATAGTTGTTATCCAAGGCCCAATAAATATTAAGGAGGATGGGAAGACCGAGTTTAAGGGTCCAGTGAGAAATAATATTAAATATTATTTTATTAAACAATATTTAAATATAACTTTCAAGTTAATCACATATCATGGAAATAATGGTATTGCCGTTATTATTTTACATGGGGGTTTCACATGGAATAATAAAATAAGTAACGATGCTTCTGTCAATTATTAATTATTACCTAGTGAATTAAATTCTCAATTATGTTATTATTTTCTCATTTAGTCTGGGGCAAGATAATTCTATTCACTGTGGTTTTTCACAACATTTTAGATAAATTTTTCAAGCCTTGAGTGCTCTCTTTTCTCCAAGAACGTTCTCAAGAACAAGAGCGACCATCCTCCACCGGATCAGAGAATGCTTTGGAAGCAGCTCTCAAGGTGATCGAAGGCGGATGATGCAAGCCCAAGGATCTTCCATGTTGGCACCAGGAGACTCCTTCAATGAAGTTCAGAGATTCATGGAGTATGTGTGGATCACCGCTAGAGGAGATCAACTTTTGATCTCTACAATGAAATTAAGGTGCACCACGGATCTATGGTTAGACACGTTAATGAAGAGAGAAAACCTTAGAGGTAATTTTTTAATTTATTTTAATTAATTATAAACAAAATATGTTGATCCTCTCTCTGAGTTCTGAGGGAAATTATTTTTTGTATAAATATTTGATTTAATTCCATGGATGCTAGTATTTATCGTTGTATTGATCTCAGAATGATCTTTGATTATGGAAAAATCAAAGTAGGGCACTGCCCATCCTATGATTTTGTTGTGCCCAAAACCTACAAGTGGTATCAGAGGGGGCATATTTTCAATTATAATTATTTAAATAATTCATTGATTTTCTACACTTTAATAATTTAGTTTGTCAATTCAAGTTTAATCATTCTTGTAATATGAATTTCAAGATTTGTTTCTCCTTTATCATTTCTCGCAGATCTAACAGAAACAAAAAAAATTTATGATTAAAATTAAATCAAGGATCTCATCAGGAGGTGCCAAGGATTCTTTTTAGGTAACAAGATAGTACATGTCATGTATTAAGAGTTACAAGTTGTGTAATCTTCCATACATGATGTGTAATCTAGATCATACACTGTGTAGTTGTTTTTAGCACATCAGGAGTAATTAGAAAATTACTCAATCCATGTGCATTAATGGCATGCGGTGTAGTCAATTATTACACTACATGTTGACCAGGACAGACTGGAACACAGTCAACCAGACTACACGTCATGTGGTCCACTGGACATGGCATGTAGTCTCTTCGGGTCAGGGTCGAGTCGTGTATCACATTCATGGCTTTCCCGACTGGTGATCATGTAACGCAGAGTCTACATGGTGTGTGAACTACTGGACATGTCGTGTACTCCAAATATTTCTAAAGTACACCTTATATGTCATTTCCCTAGGCATGTACTTCATATGGATGGTAAGGAGGGTACATGTTGTGTAGTCGGATCTACACGCCATGTACTTTTTCTAAATTAAGTATATTTAAAATTTATTATTATATTATACAACCCTTGAGACATGTACCATCATGTGGGTGTAAAGTTGGGACACAACATCTGATAGATGTTTGATATATATATTTGTGCTTAATTAACATCTACATAATGTTCAAAGATCTGCACATCATGTATGAGTTGTATTACAATTATAATTTTGTGTGTATGCTACATGTTGCAAAGAATAAAGTGTATAAAAGTAAAATACATGTTGGGTAGTTTTGGATGGTTATTCACTAGGTTGCCTCCAAGGTACAAGTTAGTTTTATAGTTAACTTTAAATGAATTTATTAATTTTCTTAAAATTATAATGGATGATAATCTCAAGGAAATTCAAAAAAATATTAAGATAAAAGGATTGATTAATTAAAGATAATAATTAATCAATTCAATCATTATCTATATTAAATAAGAACAATTAAATAATTGAATGATAGTTTTATTAAATGTGGAATTCGTTGCATGTTTGTGGATGATCATAATCTAGACCAGACCATTGTATATGATTGATTTCCTTTTAATTTATGTGTTAAATTAAAATTGTTGGCTTGTATGCCTTATCATTATTAATATATAGGGATTTTGTGCCCATGGTTTATTTTATGTAAACCCCCTTTTACCCCTCACCTGCATGTGAGTTAAAAGCATATGTAATGGATGGAGCTCCCAAGCTTGTGGGGGTGGTTCAAGTTAGGTGTCGAGATGAAACCAATCCAAGGAGATATAAAGGTGGATAGGTGGAAAGCTGTAAAAATGAAACTTAAAAGGTTCAAGGTGTTTCTCCCCTGGGTCGGAGTTATTTTATCAACTGCTAGATAAACTAACCATTAGAAAATCTCATGATCATACCCTTTATTTTATTTCTATCAGTTTCATGGTTATTCATTATGGGTGTATTATCATGATCACATAATTAATTAATTATAAATCATGCAATATAGAACTAAAATAAAATTTCTTATGCATAAATATTATCAATACATGGTTAATCACTTAAGTATATCTCACTTAATATTAAAAAGCATGTGAAAAGATAATAAGAGGCAATTTATGCATAAAGGATAAAATCCCTCAATAAAATATTAAGTCTGTATAGTCTTCCATTACTTTGGTTAGAATCGAACCATCAGTTCAAAGGGCTTGACAAGCCAAATTTGGGGTACTTTCAATTATCGGGGAATTCTAATTTGAGGATTTGGGTTGACTTAACTTGGTTTATATCAAGGGTTGACTAACAAAGCAGGACTTGGTGTAATTAAGAGGAAAGTGTTGAGGAAATCTAAAATAATGATTTCAGGATTATGGAGTCCACTCAACAGATCAAGGAGCTATGAGTTAATGTAGTTAGTATTTGGAATTCCCACCAAAAACCATTAAAGTTTCTTGACCAGCCAAAGTTTGGGTGACGAGAATGGAATATGGATCATTACCACTATATTATCCAAGAAATATGATATTCCAAATCCAATGGTGAGGGCTATTGGGTTTCGATAAAATAGTGAGAGACTAATGAATGTTTATTTATTTATTTGTCTTAATTTTACCAGATAAAGTACTAAAACTTTGTTCATCTTATTTGTAGAAATAGAATTAAAAATGACATCAAGCATATCATTATGATCCATAATCATAAAGGAAAACCATCTCACAATAACTAATTTTTTAGAGTGTCAAAGGTTACTTCAGGTCATCCTTCACCATGAAGGGAAACTATATGTGCTGGAAGAACCTTTACCAGTTGTGCTTGGGAATGAGGTGAGTGTTGAGGAGTTATTTGTGTACGAGAAACATCTGAATGATTCTACAGATGTTCATTACCTCATGTTATCATCTATGACCAATGAGATCTTGAAACAACATGAGGAAATGGATTCTTATAGCATGATGTCTCACCTTCGGGATCTCTATCAAGAGAAGGTGAGATAATAGAGGTATGAGATATCTAATGCTTTTTTCTCCACTAAGCTTGGAGAGTCTGCACCAATTGGGTCTCATGTAGTCAAGATTATCGACTACATTGAGCATTTAGACATCTTATGGATTAAATTCTCGGATGAGTTTCATACAGATCTCATACTATCATTACTTACAAAGGCCTTCTCTAGTTTTATTGTGAATTATAATATGAGAAATAATGAGAAGAGCCTATCATAACTTCTACCCCTGATTTTTCAAGTGGATAAGGAAATGGGGCAGACAAACCCACAGTCCTTATGGTGAATAGGAAGAGTAAGGACAAGGCAAAGGGGTCTAATATTTATAAATAGTCTAAACCCCCCGAGTACCATCTGACCAAGAAGAAGAAGATCTGGAGGCAGGGTAAGAAAAAAGAGGCAGTGTGTTTTTCATGTGACAAGTTAAGCCACAAGAAGAGGAATTTCACCTAGAGGAAAGGGGAAGCCAAATGTGTGTTCTTTATCAAGTAAAATCTTTCCATTTCTATACATTGGGTGTTAGATACAGCTTGTGGTGCTCACGTCTATATTCAAGTGCAGGAACCAAGTAGATTTCAGAAAAATTCTAGAGGAGAGGTGGATCTGCGAGCTGCCAATGGTTCGAGGCTGGCTGATCTTTCCATTAATGACAACCACCTTTCATTATCTTCCAGGATAATTTTGGTTTTACATGACTATTATTATCTACCAAGTTTTACCAAGAACATAATTTTTGTATCAAGTTTAGATATAGATGGGTTTATTTAAAATTCGGAAATAAAAATTGTTTCTTTTATAAGGAAAACATATGTTATGGTGTGGCACATTTAAATAAAGGTTTGTAAGTATTGAATTATGAAAACCAGGTGTTGGAAATAGATAACGAATCAAGTTCACATGACTTGTATAACACCTAGTTGTAGCATCACCGCCTTGGTCATTTAAACGAGAAGTGCCTAAAAATGCTCTGTCAAGATGGTTATTTAGACTCTTCCAAGCTAAAAACACTTGATAGATGTCACACTTGTTTACAAAAGAAAATGAACAAACCACCATTTTATGGATATGGTGAAAGGTCCACAGATCTTCTATGATTGGTATACACTGATGTGTGTGGACCATTTCCAGTAAAATCTAGACGTGGATATTCTTACTTCATAACTTTTACTGATGACTTGAGTAGATATGGATATATTTACTTGATGAGGTATAAATATAAGTCCTTTGAGAAATTCAAGGAATTCAAGAATGAAGATCTAGGTGTATAATATCTTAACCAAGAGTTCATTGACCTTTTACAGGAGTTTTCTATCTCAATTCACTCCACCTTATACACCATAGTGGAATGGTGTTAGTTAAAGGAGGAACCGTACCTTTTTAGACATAGTAAGGTCGATGATGAGTCATGAAGATCTTTTGTAATCCTTTTGGGGATATAAATTACAAACTGCAGCATAAAAATTAAATCGAGTACCAACTAAAGTAGAAAATTGAATTCCCTTCGAGCTATAGAGTGGAAAGAAACCCATTTTATCGTATACATGTGTATGGGGATATGAGGAATTTGTTATGTCTTTCTCAGGAAACAAACTAGAACCTCGGGGCACAAGATGTATCTTTATAGGTTATCCCAAGGAAACAAAGGGATACTACCTATTAAACCCCTTAGATAAGAAATTGATTATTTCCAGAAAATCCATCTTTCTTGAGAGGGAGAACATCCTTAAAAAGGGTAGTGGGATCAATATTGACTTCGATGAAGTTGATTCTCAAGATACATAGAAGTTAGTATAGGAACAAGTTCCATAGGTCCCCATGAAATAAGTAGTTCCTGAAACACAAGTATTGTGTAAGAGTGTAAGAGAGGTAAGGTAACCAAAGAGATATGGTTTTCTTGTCACTAAGGATGGTGACTCATTATTGTTGGAAAATGATGAACATATCTCCTATAAGGAGGTAGTATAGAGATCAGAAGATACAAGATGGATAGAATATATGAATTCTGAGATGGATTCCATGTATCATAACCAAGTTCGGGTTATGGTCGATGTGCCAATTGATGTAAAGCATGTTGGATGTAAATGGGTATTCATGAGGAAACTAGACATGAAAGGTAAAGTAAGTACCTATAAAGCAAGGCTAGTGGATAAAGGGTTTAAACAGTATCAAGGAGTTGACTATGATAAAACATTTTCGCTAGTTTCCATGTTTAAATCCATCAAAATCATATTTTTTATACCAGCTTACCATAACTATAAGATTTAGAAGATGGATGTCAAAATTTCATTCCTTAACGAGAATCTTCAGGAAGATGTCTATAGGACACAAATAGAAGGGTTTGTGACAACAGGTGATCCCAAAAGGGTTTACAAGATATGGAGGTCTATTTATGGATTTAAGTAAGCATCCAGGTCATGGAATATTTGATTCGATGAATCCATAAGGTAATTTGGTTTCATTAAGAATGAATGTAAGCCATGTGTTTAAAAATAGTTTAATGGGAATGCAGTCGTTATCCTAGTATTATATGTTGATGATATATTACTTATTATAAACATCATACCAGTCTTACAATCTGTTAAGGACTGGTTGAACAAGTGCTTCTCCATGAAGGACTTAAGTGAAGCAGTCTACATTCTAGGGATCAATATCATTCGTGATAGAACCAAGAGGCTTCTTAGACTAAGTTAAAGTGAATATATTGACTAGATACTAAAGATATTTAGTATGGAACAATCCAAGAGGGGATTGGTTCCAGTGTATTATGGTTTACATCTTTCTAAGAAAATGTGTCCCCTTACACAACAGGAGAAATATAGAATGAGTAAGTTCCTATATGCTTCAGCGATAGGATCAATCATGTATTATATGTTATTTACTAGACTTGATGTTGCCTACGCACTGATCATGGTAAGAATATATCAAGAAGATCTAGGCGAACAACATTGGACTGTTGTTAATACCATCCTTAAGTATCTAAGAATAATTAAGGATATGTTTTTGGTATATGGAGGATACAAGGAGCTTATCATCAGAGGGTATGATGATGTTGGTTTTTAGAAAGATATGAATGATCTGAAGTCACAATTGAGATATGTTTTCTATCTCAATGGAGTTGTGAGCCAGAAGAGTTCAAAACAACCAGTTTTTGTTGATTCTATAGTGGAGTCCGAATATATAATGGCTTTTGATGCATCTAAGGAATCTGTCTGGATTCAAAACTTTGTCCAGGAACTTGATGTGGTACCTAGTAGCAAAGACCCTATCACATTGTATTATAATAATACTACAATGGTGGATCTTGCAAAAGAGACAAGGTCATGTCAATGGAAAAATCACATACTCCGAAAGTATCACCTCTTTAGGTGTTTTTATCAGAGAGGTGAATTTACAGTGAGCAGAGTATCCACAGAGAAAAAAGTGGCAGACCCCTTGATTAAAGGCCTATATTAGCAGAAGCATGAGTATCATGTGAGAGCTAGCAGAATGAAGGTTTTTAGTAGTTGGCTCTAGTGAAAGTGGGAGTCTTCTGGAGTTGGTGCCCTATAACCAGCTTCTATTATACTTTATGATAAAAAAATATTCATTGGATGGATATTAATAAACTCATTATCACATCATGATTGTTCTTCTACATGACATTGTATGTGATAATGTGCTAAGAGTAGTTGTCGCACTAAAAGGTCATAGCGGATCCCTACTATGATGAGAACTCAGAAGTTCCATGACACTATTCTTGAACATATATTTTTTAGTCGAGTTATATCATTTGAAGGGACATAAATTATATAGTCTATCAGGGGTGGAGACTCATAGGACTTTGATGTGCCTTCTCATGGTGTATGCCCTTGGTAATTTCTAGGAGGATATTATGAGAATGAGACCCACCAGTAGAAAATCCACATTTATAAGTGTCATTTGATGTTCCTATTTGTGGACGTGTGTATTCATCCTTAAACTTCAATATTATTATTAATGTGTATTATGACTCATGCACTTAGATGTATTAGTAAAAACTATGATGACATATGTTCACGGTGAGGTATGATATGTTGGGTGTGTCATGGGTAATACTGCATTAATGAATCATGTAAGGAAGGATTTGTCCCTTATGTTCCATAACGGAAGTTGATATCTCAGGCCCTTTGATGGAAATGATATAGACTAAATAAATCCATGGCCATGGCCTTCTATCGGAAAGTTCAATTTATGGGAATTCAAATAATGATAAATTGAGCACATGGATTGATGGCACTTGCATACAACCTGCTTGATTAGAGATATTGAGACAAAGATATTATATTATACTGTAAGAATTCATATGATGTGACATATCATTGACAAATTAACTTCTTTCTCTATGGGTGCCTTAGTGTGTTGCTAGACGCTAACCTTGGACTTTAGGCTAGTTCACCTAATTCCTCTAAGAAAGAGACCTAGAGGGTCACACACTAAGTTTATTGGGAATCTTAGTTAAATAATTTATTATTTAACAAGATGAATAAATATTAATCTCGGTTGTGGTTTAATAATTATTTGTGCATGCCTAATCACATTTATTTTGTCACTGGTTATTTGAGAGAATATATTGTGGACGGAATATTTATTTATCATCGAATAATACAGTTATATTTATTTAATAAATAAATAATTATTATTCAAGGCCCATTAAATATTAAGGATGGGAATATCGAGTTTAAGGGTCCAATGAGAAATAATATTAAATATTATTTGATTAAATAATATTTAAATATAACTTGCAAGTTGAGAACATGTCATGGAAATAATGGTATTGTCATTATTATTTGATAGGGGGTTTCACATTTAATAATAAAATAAGTAATGGCACCTATGCCAATTATTTATTATTACCTAGTGAATTAAATTCCCAGTTATGTTATTATTTTCTCATTTAGCCTGGGGAAAGTGAATGCTAGCCATGGTGGTTGTGCACAACATTTTGTAGAAATATATAAAGCCTCGAGATCTCTCTTTTCTCCAAGATCATTCTCAAGAATGAAAGTAGCCATCCTCTATCAGATCAAAGAATTCTTTGGAAGTGGTTCTCAAGGCGATTAAAGGCGGATGACACAAGCGTAATGATCTTCCGTGCTAGCACCCAAAGACTCCTTCGATGACATCCAAAGATTAGAGAAGCACATTTGGATCACCGCTAGAGGAGATATACTCTTGATCTCTACAACATAATGAATGTGCACCATATATCTATGGTTATACACATTAATGAAGAAAGAAAACCTTGGAGGTATTTATTTAATTTAATTAACTTAATTATGAACAAAATATATTGATCCTCTCTCTGAGTTCTGGAGGTAATTCTCCATTGTCTAAATCTTTGATTTAATTCCATGGATACCAGCGTTTATCATCGTATTTATCCCAAAATGATCTTTGATTACAAAAAAAATCAAAGTTGGGCACCACCCATCCTGTGCTTCTACTGTGATCAGAACCTACAAAGGCAAGGTGTTCAGTAGTGACAATTTGGGTTCCCATGATTTCCTTTGTGGGTCTTGGTGAAGGTGGATTGAGGAATTCAATCCTCTTATTTCATGGAGGTTTTGGATAATTTTTTTATTTCCCATTTTTGTTGTAGCTTCTTAGACTTATTTAAAATCGTAAAGTTAATACTTTAAGATTGGTTATGTCGTGTTTGGTTGTCTATTTTCCATTTTGGTTTATTTATCCTCTTGGTTGTTTATTTCTATGACTTAAGCTAAATAATTCCCTTTTGTGTTATTTGATACCCAAGAACTTTTGGCAGCCCGTGGGGATCAGGAATCCCCTTTGGCACTAGCCGTGGACCGGGTCAGGCGCCAAGTTGGATGGAGACCTAGCCTGGTTCATGACAAAATAGTATCAGAGGAGATCATGATCTTTCAGTTCATGTTATTTGGGGAAGATTCTAGGTAAACTGGAGCTAGGATTATAGGGACTTGACATTCTAATTATGAGTAGGGTGCCTAGCCAGCACACTTCGTGATGGGACTCAAGTCACCAGGGGAAGTCGGGTTTCATCGAAGTCATTTGGTTCTTGTGGTTCGTTGCTTGTGAAATGAAAATAGAGTTATTTAATAAGTCTCAGTGAGCTTGCAGGGCCTAAAAATCCATGTGGATCCAAAGACATTGTCCAAGAACACTCTCTATCATGGTGGTGCACTTGGCAGATGGCCGCCAACCATATATCCAAGCCACCCGCCGGCACTAATTTCCTCTTGCATCTCCTTGGATTCTGAAAATTGATTTTAAAAACATTGTTTAAAAATTTATGAAATATGGACTTTAAAATGGAGATGGTTTGATGTTTAAAGGGGTGGAAAATGGATTTTTGAGTTTTTTTTTTGAATAAAGATTTGGAAAAGTGAACCTTTGTGGGATGGATTTTAGTGAATGGGGTTGAATGTGGGTTATTAAAATTAATTGTTTCAAAAATATAAATTATGTTAAAGTGGATTTTGGAAAAACTGATTATAAATAGAATTTTATAAACTATTGAAAGGTGTTTTGAATGGAATGAAATGTTTGAAAATTGATGTGTAAGGTTTGAAATTGAATTCTTATTTGAAGGATTAGTGTTTTTCTGAAAAATTTTTGTGAGATTCAAAATGGGTTTTGATTTTGTGACTAGTGATTTTAGAAAAGTTAAGAAAATGGGTTGAACGCTAGTTTTGGAAAGTAAAAAAGGTTTTTTCTTGACCTTTGGTACTCTTATGAGTGACCACGTGCATATGATATGTGAGGTAAGTGGATGAGTATTGATGTGGCATGGAAACATGCATGTGTGAGGCCCATGGGATACCATTGGTGAATGTGAAACCCACCAACCTTGTTTATTTTAAAAAATGATTTATTTTAGAAAAGTTTGATGTTTTGATAACCAGTGATTGTGTGATGTGTCTTTTTTACTTTTGGGGAATGTTTTTGTGGGGTGTATTGAATTTGAAACCCCCTTGTTTGAAGTATGTTTTTGGTTTGTGTATCACCGATGGGTTGGTTTGAAATAATGGTTTGTAGTCTCTTTCGAGAAATGTTTTAGAAAGCCTTTTCAGTGGCTCCCCTCATATGTTTGGTTTTGGTTTGTCGCATGTTTTGGCCAACATACCTATTTGATTGGGTCCTTGGGTTTTTTTCTCACTGGCTAGTGTATGCCCCCACAAAGAGTTAATGTGTGACTGAAGTGCGGCCACAGGTAATTCTCCATTGGAAGATCCTCTAGTTGATCAAAGTGAGATATTTCTTATTGAGTTTAGGGTTGATTATACCCATCTTATTTTTTGAATAAATGAATCCTCTCACAATGGGGAAGCGGATGTGAGAGTAGTTGAAGGACGTTTTAGTTTCCTTGAGTTGTTTGGTAGTCAAAGGTGAAGTTTGGCATCAATAAGTATGAAGGTACCACCTGGAAGTGGTGAAGGGAAATCCAATGGGAATCACGGGAAGTAGTTTGGGTTATTGGTGGTTGTCGTTGTCTTATAAAGGTATTCAGGCCATTAATTGGTTTTTTTATAAGCAATAGATCGTGTTAGGACACTTGTGTGGAAGATATGGTCGTAAGAATCCATTATGTACATTTATAGGAGTCGTGTGTTTTTTGGGACTCGGTTTAAATTCCTTTCCCTTATAAGGCATCTTAAGTTATAGTGGTCATGTTCGGTGACATTTTTCAACATGAGGTTTTCATTATAGTGTAAGGATGTATGTCCTGAAATTTTCTAAGAACTATTATAATAGAAACATGTTCTCTTTTGGGAATTCTAAAATTTTCACCGTTGGGATGGAAACATGTTCTGCGTGTTCTTGTTTTGTCATGTCCTCACTCGAGATGAATGGAATGATTCATGGAAACCTTCTACATCCTTTTTTTCATGGTTGAATTCCATGTTGAGGTGAAATAGGTGGTGAAAGGTGTTGTGTTTAGTGGTGTTGTTTGGATTTTGGCATGGTTTCTTGTGGCACCAGAGGAAGAGTTCCATTCAATGGGTATTTAGCACCTAACTATTAGTAAAGAGATACTTAAACCATTAGAGCTCCAATTGTAGGTTTTGGAGTGAATCCAGCACATAGTCAAGAACCCCCAGGGGGTGTAAAGAATCTTGGTTTAGTGTTAGTCTTCGGTGTAGTAAATAAAGACAGTTTAAACATCTTGTGTGTCTATCTCATTCTGAGCAGCCCCGTTATGTGAAAAGAGACTTGGGGACATCTTCACATGGGTGAAATAGTTCCTCCTTCATTATAAGGAGTTGGGTTTATTTTTTTTACTTTAACCTTAGTGTTTGTGCTCTTGTGGGTGTGACCCTTTGTGTGGTTGTTCATGTATGAACAAAATTGTAAGTCCATTTCGATTTCAGTTCTTTTTGGGATCATACGAGGATAGTAATGATCGTCGGAGGGATTAACCATGTGGTGTCTTCTGTTTGGTTTGGAGTTTCTATGGTTGAGCCCCTAGTGGTGAGATATTGGGTGTTTAGGAATCTCCTAAGTTAAGTATGTCAATTTTTCTATGTTGGTTTGTGCCAGTCATCTAAGCTAGTTGATCATTATGGTGGGGAGAGCCATCATGGGTATCACTGAAATTCAAGTGGAATGAAATGGTGTCAGCCTATTCCTTGTGGTGGGGAGACCATTCATACCTCCCAATTTTAGTGTCCTAGTTCTATATTGGGTGTTGGTTGTTCTTATGGTGGTGAGTCCATTAGGGTATCCCCATGTCTGAAATTAGGTTATGTTCTTGGTGTCGACTTGGCGATAGGTTTCGACTTGGGACTGGAGTGCACCCAATAGTTTTGTTGATTTAAAATCATGAAAAGTATTTATCAGGTTGTGATTTGATTCTTGTTTCCCATTTCAGGCTAGCGGTGTGAGTCTCATTTAGTGATGTCTGGGGTGTTTGACTTAATAAGTTGGATTGTGTGTTGTGGGAAGCTCTTTTCCTTTGAACAATCAATTGGAGATGTTTTCACTTATGGGAATAGGTGGCACGTAGTGATGATTCCTTTTTGAGTGTCCTAAGTTTGATTGGTGAGTATCTTCCTTTGTTGATAGTGTTTTGAACTTTTCATGTTTGTTGTTCATTGAGGATCCCCTTAGATTATAAAGGGGTATTTATTTATATGTTGGGGTTAACCCTTGTTGTGGATTTTCTGGGGCCGAAATCATTATGGTGGGGAGAATTATTGCACATGACCTTTTTAAATTATTTATTTTATTAATTTTATTGGTATTGGGTACCCTTTTTGAGGTTCAGGTTGAAGCCCAATTTGAATTTTTTTGTTTTTGCTGATAAATGAATGTTTTGGGCTTGACAACATCTGGTGCACGATAAGAGCATGGTTGAAACCATGTGACTTCACCCTAGTCACCATGCATCATGCTCAGTATTTAAAATAAATAAAAATTTAAATGAATAGAAAAATAAAGTTAAAAGGGTAAAATAAAATTTGAATAATTTTATTAATAATGATGATATTATTGGGAATATTATTATTGTTGTTGTTGTTGTTGTTGTTAGTGTTAGAATACTAACATTATGATTAATATTGTTAGTCTTATTATTATTTTTGCTATTATTAAGAAGATTATTATTAGTAATATTATAACTATTATAATTATTATTATTATTATTAGTTTGTATTTATTTTTATTATTTTTTTTTATTTGTTAGGGTTGGCCTCTCCCTCCACCTTCGCGCCTTACCCCTCCCCACACCCCATTCTTGTCACACCCTCTCCCCTAACCTCTCCATCCCATCGCATTTCCCTATCTCTCCTACCCACCTTCGCACATCGCCCCTGGTCAGCCTCCCTTCTGGAAAAGCTCCATCATGAAACCCATTTCGACCTTCCTTCCAGTGGCACGACCCCCCTGCCAAGGGCGTGATCCCCCTACTGGTGAAGCCTTTTCCAACTCGCAACCAAATCAACTGACCTCCTCTCCGGTGGTCATGAACTCGCCGGCACCCTCCTCCTCTGGCAGCCTCCCCCCTCCGGGAGTTTCTTCCTCCTATTGGTTGGGGTTTCCTTTTTCAGTGGCTAGGGTTTTATTTTAGGGGTTCAATTTTGAGTATTTGGGTTTAATATTTGTTTTTAGGGTTCAAGGTTTGTTTCTTTGGGTGTGGCTAGGGTTTGATTGGTGATTCACACAAATTTTAAGGGTTTTTGACACCAAAGGTAAGTGATTCTATGCTTAACCATTAATTGATGAATTGGTATGCTTACTTATTTAATTTGGCATGTTTATTGAAATATATGTGGGGTGAGTGAGTGGTCTTTGAAGAGATTTTCCATGCATTTGAGTTGAAATTGAATTTTTACATGCGAAATTGGGTATATTTTTTGTGTAAGCCCCTATTGTACATCTTGAAATTTTTTTTGAATTGTGAAAATGATTTATTAAACTGTGTAGTTGATTTATTAAATTATATAAATGATGTGAGTGGTTTTTGGAAAATTTTCTAGTGTGCATTGGATTTTAAAGAGAATAATTTGAGTGTATTTTGCGATAAGTCATTTTTTTGCATCTTAGAAATGCTTTACAAATTGTTTAATTGGTTTATTAAACTATATAAGTGGTGAAAAAGTAGTTTTTGAAAAGAATTGATGCAAAATTGGTTTTAAAATGGACTCTACATGTGAAATTTGTGTGTTCTTGATGTAATCCCTTGTTTTTCTCTTTTAAATGTTTTATTAATTGAGGAAACAATTTTCTAAATTATGTTTTGTGATGAAAATCATGATTGGAAGGGGTTTTAGTGGGCATTTGGGTTTAAAGAGATGATTTTGGGTGTATTTTGGGTGTAAAGAATTATGGGGGTTTCTTGAAATGATTTTTTTTATAATTAGTTTAAATTATTTATTGAATCATTTATGTGGTGTGTATCATGATTTGAAATGTTTTTTAGCATGAATTTGGTTTTAAATAAAGGATTCATGTATGAAAATAGTAACTTTGGTATGTGTAGTACATTGTTTTGCTTGAAAAATGTGTAAGTGATATATTATGTGAACTTGGAACTTGAATGAGCACTAAGGGAAGCCTAGGTAACTAGGTGGGCAGACTAGGACTAAGTGTGCTAGTGATTCGAGGTGGCTTCGGCATGGTTTAACTTAGAGGTATTGATGACTACAACACTAACTAAATATATGGATGATGATTGGATACCACTAGGGCTACGGGGATGTCTCCTACTAGTGGCTTGTGTACAATAACACAGGTTTTCGAGGTTCCTGTACCACCTTTCACAATGTAAGGTTCTAGGGTCCCATTACTTGCTAATACATATAGGGCTCCTCCCATGTATATTTCTCTTTGGAATTTTGGTTCCATCATCAGCATATGGTGTGAAATTTGGGTTACTTCAAAAGTAAAGTTGTTTTTAATTAAAGTTGCATTCCTTTGAATTTGTTTTCAATAAAGTTGTTTTCCTTTAAATTGTTCAAGAATTTCCTTTCATTTATTAAACATGAAAGTTATTTTCCTTTTAATGTTTATAACATAGAATCCTATTTTGGGTGGCATCCTACTGGGATGAGGCTCACACCCTGCATACACCCTTGGATGTATGCAGATCTTGTTGTTTGTTTGTTCCAAGTAAAGGCAAGGCATTCGGTAGTGACATTTTTGGTTCTTGTGGTTTCCTTTGTGGGTCAGACACCGGGTTGGATGGTGACCTAGGCTGATTTGTGACATGACACTCTCATAGACTGACTTCCTATAGTTGTTTCATGAGGAGTACTACCCCCTCTTGCTTATGCCCAGTCCATATCCAAGAGCTTTTGGAGCTACATCAGGGAGGGATGACAGTGTCCGAGTACCCAGTGAGCTTCACAGACCTTACGCATTACTCCCTTAACATGATCTGGGATGGATACTTCCAATAACGGATGTTTGAGCAGGAACTATGTGGATATATCTGAGTTAAAATTGTTCCCTTGTACATTCTCACATATGTTGGGGTGCTGGAGCGGGCACTAATGACAGAGATCTTTCTATCAGAGGGATGTTAGACAGCTGGAGCTGGTAGTGAGCGTCGTAGATCTAAGTCGTCGGCAGCAGCTAGTAGACTCCATGTGCTAGGATCTCAGCATAAGAGAACCTTTCATGATCAAACTCGGGCACATGGTCAGACATAGCCCATAGAGGGGTGGTGCTTTACTTGTGATAGGAAAGGTCACATGGCGTGAGACTGCTCCGCCTGACTTGCTGATCAGCACAGACAGATAGAGGATGAACCACCATAGTAGAGGCAGTGTCGTGATCAAGGATCTCCTAGGTGTGGATAGGGTGGTCCCTAGGGAGGTGGATCTAGTAGAGGAGAAGGAGGAGCTATGGGTGGTGGAAGTCGCTATGAGATCCTTCCACCACGACTAAGTATCCCACATCAGGCTCATGGAGCTGGCAGTCGGGGCCATGGATAGCTGAAGTCTTTGGATGTATATGATCCTACTACGAATAAGATAATAATAGGTATATTTTGTGTCTATTATACTTTCTATAGTAGTAATTATTATACACTTTGAGAGGTACTCTTTTCTTTCTGATTCTCTCTCGAGGTTTAAACTGGGGTGACGCAGGGCATCGGTGTGACCCGTGTCAGTGTTGTTTGACGTAACTTCGAATGCATGAGGAAGAGGGGTCCTTCCCCTACTGAGATTTGTTATTGATACAAAAAACCATGGGGTTGATTCAGTTCCACACAAATCAAATAGAATCAAGGTGTGGTGGATGAGTCCCTATGACTTGTGTGTTAGAGGTCAGGTGATGTGTTGGTGTTTGCAAACAGAGGGCCCGGTAATACTCAGTTGAGCGTTTGGTCATCCCTTTGTTGTTTGTTAGTACCCTCATACACTTGGAATCAGTTTTTACACAAGACACTGGAGAAGGACATGAAGTAGTTTGACCTAGATTTTGACTCATGATAAATAAGAACTCTTTCCTCACCAAGATTCATTTTTATGACCCAACCAAAATTGTGCAGGTGAGTCAGTGACGTCCGAAGCAGATAGTTTCGAGGATTGTCAAATTATTTCCTTATACTTGTTCATTCAGGGAAAGGTTGTGTGATGGAGTGTCAAAGAAGGTCCTAATATTTCTAGTTGATTTTTTATGCTTTTCCCTTTTTTCTTAGGATGCCACTAGTGGGTTTGTTAGAGTTTCTAGTTTGGGTTTACTCTCTTTTCAAGATAGGTGAATATGCCTGAGGTAAGTCACTTTATTTATGTGTCTATATTCTCATGGTTGGATGATTCTACTCACCTTACTTGTTCATTGGTACCCTTTTGTGCTTATTTTCAACCTTGATGCAGCGATAGACAGTTATCTCATACGGTTCGAGGAATTTGAGACCCCATGAATAGAACTATGCGACTCACTACCTAGAGCTAGTAGTGGTAGTCTATGCCTTGAGGATGTCGAGGCACTACCTTCTAGGGGGCATCGGCTATGAGTTCCTGCATGACCAGATATCCTTAGGAGTTTCTCCTGATTAATTTTATAAATAAGGGAATCACATCATCCCTTTTTAGGGATGAATGGTGATTCCAGTCACATTACAAGAGGAGGTGATGAGGTAGTTTCACACTACTCCTTTGGTTATACATCCTGATATAGGGAAAATGGATGGAAAATCCAGATGTGGGCTCACTATCCCCAACTTTTCCTTAGTTTTTTTTAGGATTAAAATATTTGAACAAGGGAATAATGTATAGAATCTGGTTTTTCCATTTAAGACTTTGGAATATTCCTAAGAATATTTTTGGAGCTAGACGCTGAGACGGTGCGTTATTCTAAGGCTCGGTGAGCCTGGAATTAATTTTATAAAAATATTAAATATATTTTTATTGTGCGCACACATTTTTCCTAAAAAATTTGAATATCTCATAAACAGAGTCTTGGACCAGAAATTTGAGACCATGGTTGAATTTGAAACATGAAATTTACCCGAGGCGCGACTTAAAGTTGGTTGGCACGAGACGTTCGGATGGGGCAGCCATTGGTGGGTGAATTTGACAAATTAATTAATTTAATTTATTTATTTAATAACCCTAACCCAAATAACTCATATATAGAGACTCAGATGAGAAATCTAAGATCACTGTTGAGTTTGGAATGCAGTTTTTACCCTAGGCGCGACCTAAAATTAGTCAGTGTGGGACGTTCGGATGAGGCAGCCTTGGCGAGTCTATAAATGACCTCTTATGAAAACTTTTCAAGGGTTGGCCCTATATCCCTTGCTGGATATAAGAAGAGAATGAGAGTGCACTTCATTGGAAGATCAAGACCAAACAATAACTGGTGATCAGATCAAGGTAAATCGACAGGTGGCGAATGCAGTAGATCACCTTCATCGCTGGTGGATGCATTCTTCACCAACAATCAACCCATAATCGAGTTAGGACTCGTTATATATGTTTTTTCACCCTTATAATTAAAATATTGATCATGATCAATTCCCTCACTTTGATCAGTGATAATTTGAACCTTCGCATGAGCCCATGTATCGGAATAAATTATTCTTTCAATTTATTTCTTGTCTATGTCATGTTTCTCACTCTGGTTTCCCTACTATGAAATCATTATTCAGGAACATTTTTCCATTGATTCTTATCACCTTTTTTATTGGTGTTTCCCCCCACTGTTCTTCGTATTCTTCATTGTTGGACTATGAGGTCACGATTCAACTTTTTATGGGTGGGTTTGAACGCAGTCGAATCCCCAATTTTGTTTTCATGGCACAAAAACAATTGGATCAACAATTTGAGAACAAATTGATAAATGATTGGGATGGTGTTTGGTGGATGGATCAATTTGGTACTGCGGGTGTGAGCTTTGTGATCGGAGGTGGTTTAATGGGAGTTGTATTATTAATATTGTTAATAATATTAATGATATGGGGAATATTGAATATTGGTTTAACATAATAAATGATATCATTATTGTTAAAATAAAGTGAATAAATTAAATGGGATCAAATGAGGCGCCTGGAGAGGGGGGTGTCGCCCGTGGCTTCTAGCATGAAGTGGATGAGTCGTTTGTCTTGTTTCCTTATTATATGATATTATTAGTTTTGATACAATAATAATAATAATATCATATAATAATAATGGAAGAGGAACTTGGTGGAGTCACATATATCAAGGAAGGAGATCCACCAGTGTTACATCACTTTTCAATACGGTTAAAATAATAATAATAATAATAATAATAATAAAATATTATTATTTTTATTTTTGGTTGTAAAATTTGATTTTGTCCATAAATTCTTCATACAATCTCGGATTGACGAACCATCAGTGGTAGCATGACCCTGGAATTGATATGGAATTTTAAGAGTGATTTTGGATACATTTTTCAAACTCGTGCCTCGGGTCAACGAACCACCCAACAATAATAAAATTATTATTATTACAGAATCTTGTATCTGGCATATCTCTCTCATACAGTGTTGGAATGATGAATCGTCTGTAATGATGCGACCCTAAAATTAAGGTGGAAATTTTAATACCAATTTTTTTATTTAATTTGGACTTGTGGCTTGGGCTCATGAAGCACTGTTCGTGCGTAATGCAGTGAAATGTGACTTTTTCACCGGGTGTCCAATTGAGGAAATTGAATAGTCTATCCCTAGAATTTTTACATGAGAATTGCAAATTTGTGACCCATTTGACCATCTGGGGCCATTATCATAGTCATACCAGTGAAATTACATTTTTACCCTTAGACTGGTGATGAGCCACATGCGTTTTGTCAGGCTTTTGGATGAGACATGTCATGTAGTACCCTTAAACACCATTTAGTACTATATGGTCAGTAAGTCGTGTGTTGTAAAGGAAATGGCCTAGAAATAGAGCGGGATCATGCATCGTGTGGGTCTCTTACATGCCATGTACTCCTTTATGAATCTTCGACCTTCTATATCTTCTTCGTTTGAACTCAGATTCTAGATCACGGGTAGCCTATCCTGAGTTTTTTTTTCACATAGAATGTGATGGTTACCTCTTTTTTGAATTTTGAGATACAATGTTAAATGTTTTGGGCATGAAATTTGGATAGGAGGTGCCCGACGATGGTAATGATCACGCAGGATCACCAGATACCTTTATGAGTGGTATCGTCCAGCCGGGATGGGTAGTGGGTCCTCAATGTCTCCCGAGTGGTATCCTTTAGCTGGTTTGGGTAGTGGGTAATTGAGATTTACTGTGTGGTACCCTCTAGTTGGGATGGTTAGTGGGTCTTTGACGTCTTTAGAGCGGTACCCTCCTGCTGGGCGATATAGTGATGAGGTAATGGGTCCTTGAATTTGAATTTTATCCCACTCGGCTATGTGAAACAGTGATGAGGTGTGGTTAGACTTGTACGGTTACATTTGGGCAAACTCATGGGATGTTGGGCATCGTTGATGGACATTTGGAGCTATTGGCTACTCTTCTTCTTGGTCTGAGTCATGAGATGGAGATCCCCTTACTCTCTCGTTTGGGCTTCTTTGACTGAGAATATATATATATACTTCTTCTGTATCCACACCTTGTATTTGGTTACTCTCCTTCCACAATAGGCAAAGAGGCACGGGGTATGCTATGTACTTTATGTGTTTATCTTCTCATGGTTTGATGAGTATACTCTCCTACTAAAGGTGGTGAAGAATCGACGTGTAGTTTATCTACTCACCATATTAATCCCCTTATGCCTGGAAAAGTTTACCTTCACTCTTGGTTTGGGTTAAGTTGTTCTCTTTGACTATATCTTACATTAACTACGTTTATTTCCTATTGTATCTCTTAATTATCCCTATTTATCTTATGGGGTGTCTTAATGGGTATGTATATACTCACCCCTACATGGGATTTTACCGCACATGTCGTGTCTTATGAAGATTATGGACAGGTCGATCATGAATTTAGAGGAACTTTGGGATATTGGGTGCCTTGGACCGCGTACGGTGGTCATAGTTTGGGATTCAGGAGTTGGGCTCTCTCAGTAGTTTTAGTTTTCTAGTTTTGTCAGTTTGGGACATATTTATGGTTAGGCATGTATTTTTTCCCTTTACTTTCCAGTTTACACTACCATACTTTTTTACTATCTAGAGGTTCATGCATTCTTGGTCTACTTTATAGTAGTATTGTATCTTTTATTCTTTCCCTCTGTATTTTTTCCATCGAGATGGTTTTGTGTGTGTTTTTGTGTGTATAGGTACTTAGACTAAGGTATTCCCAAGTTATTTATTCCTTCAGTGCTTGTCACCACCCCCTAGCCTATGGAGGCTGACTTGGGGTAGTTACGGTTCGAGCCCCATCTCATGTGGGTTGTGACACTGAATGATTGGATTTCATGGAATGAGTTCCCAATGTCAAAATAATTGGTTATGGTGGCCATGGATGTGGCACTCACATGTTACATGGGATGTACAGTCTTCAAGACATGCTTAGAGACACTCTGGTGATGGCCAAAGAAGGTGTGGTTGATCGAGGTGATGGAACTGAGGATCAATAGTGGTTTTGTTTATCTTTATCTCAGTTATGTTTTGGATAAGCTGAGAATTTTTCATGATCATTCACTTATAGAATCGGTTTATAGGTTCACTATTGTGGGTGGACTACTATGATTTATTTCTAACCCCCTAATGTTTACCTCGATGTGTGTGAAGACCTTATTTCTTCTTTTAGATTGAGAATGGATGCATAATGGATAAGGTGGAGGCCCGGGATTACATGATTGAGAAGGTTGCTCATTTTAAGTCGGATGATCATGTTTTATCAGCTCGATGGCATACCAGATACTTGGTATGTGACATGGCTCAGAGTTAGAAATAAATCATGATGTATTTATTTTTTATTTTTTTATTTTGTATATGTGATTCGCCCAGTGGATGGTCGATGTTTTGTGTATGGAATGGATTTTCAGGACTTTACTATAACTCATCTTATTACATAATGCTTTTGTTTTAGTTTATTTATTATTTCTATGTACTCTGATGTGTATGGTTCTTAGTTGTTTATTTATGGTTGTGAACTCTGGTACGGGGGTACAGTCTCCTCAGAGTACCATCTTCAACTCCCATTTCTAGTCACCAACCTCTATCGTTAGAGGAGGTGCGCTTTAGGTATTGTGGAGAACCAGCTTGGGGAACTAATTTAATGGCATCCATACCAAGACATTACAAATTGGTATCAGAGGAGTCTCTTTCATTTTATTTTACTATTTGGGATTTGGAAGATTAGAGGTATAGAAATGTGTTGGATCATTTGATGGATATCATACAGGTGCATCACGAACACTTGTTCCAGTGGATTTCTAGGTTACCTGATATGTGTATTTCATTCATATATTTTAGGGTATTTTAATGCACTGTTTTATGTAATTTAATTGATATTATTTTCAATATTAAACTATTTAACTTTTTTGTGATTTATGGCAGGATATTACCAATATTTGGAAAAGGAACAAAAATATACGATTATTGTGAGCTAAAGACACTTTGTGTCATGCTCTGAAGTGGTGCGGCGTAACACCAAAGAAATAGAACTACAATGGAGATATAATTTCACAATTCACATCATAAAACATTACATGAATTTAACTTAAGATAGTACATTAAGTGAAGAAATTAAAAAAAATATGGGGTTGTACATTTCATGTTGTGAAAACCTTACACGTCATGAAAGTGTCGAGACAACCCAAAAACAGGTAGATTTGATGAAACGAGTGTTAAAGACCTCTTTTATGACCTCGGTACCAATTGGGATGACTTGATGACCCATTATGACACCATTGAATGATGCACGAGCCCTATGAGAGTCTATAAATAGGGAGACTAGCTGCTACTACCTTGTAAAGATTCTAGAGACCAAATTTTAGGGCAAGAAGCTATGCTACTGTAGGGTCTTCTCCATTCTTCTTCTCCAGTTTTTCATTCATGTTTTATTTTATTTTTTTCCTTCCCTATTACTCTCTCATAAATGATATTAGGGGGTAAAACCTTCCTTATACTAAGTTTATGTATCCTAAGGGTTAATGTGTTTTTGAATCTATTTATTATTCTTATTCATGTATTTGGATTAGTACAATTTGATTATCAACTTCCAATCCCTTTCATTTAATTTTTTCATGACTATTGATAATTGAATATGAAAGAACATTTAAAATTTCATAATTGGTTACCCTAAATTGAGGCATAGATATTTTCTAATTTAGTGAAACCAAATTTAAATATGTTATCAAGACAAACTTTATTTGGAAATTCCCTAATTACTTTTCCATTGGAAAAGGGAAATCACTACATTGGAGAGGGGATACCATGACCATCGAATAAGAATAATAAATATATCCAAGGAAACCTTCCCCCTTTGGCTACATAACCCTGCCATAAGGTGGGTTTTACCACCTCATCCCAGTGATGATAGAGTAAGAGGTAAGGAAATAAAGAAAATAAAACATGAATGAAAAAACATAGGAGAAATATGGAGAGGACCCTGCAGTAGTGCAGCTCCTCACCCTAGACTTTGGTCTTCGAAATCTGTCTGAGGTAGTATCTGATCATCTCCCTATTTATAGTCTCTTATAGGGAATGTGCAGTATTAAATGGTGTCATAATGGGTCATCAAGTCATCCTAGGTTATCCTGGGGTCATAAAAGAGGTCTCTACAACCCGTTGTGTCAAATCTGCCTATTTTTGGGTTGTCTTGACACTTTCACAGCATGTAATGTTTTCATGATGTGAACTTTATGGGACTCTTGCTACTATAAATTATACCTATAAAAATGCATATATACCAATGGTTTGTAAAAATCATTGTTATAGATCCCCTTTCTCAACAGTTTTCCAAAACCGTTGGGATAGGACACTTTGAGACCACTTTTCCCAACAGTTTTCCAAAACTGTTAGGAAAGACCACTTTAAGAGAAATTTTCCCAATGGTTTTGTAAAACCATTGTAAAAGGTTATGTATTTCCCAATGGTTTTCCCAAACTATTGGGAGATCCCACTTTGAGACCACTTTTCCTAACGGTTTGGGAAAACCATTGGGAAAGGGTATGGCTTTCCAAACGGTTTTCCCAAACCATTGGGAAAGCCCATTTTGAGTCCACTTTTCCCAATGGTTCTCAAAACCATTGAGAAAGGGTTTGGATATCCCAATGGTTTTCCAAAACTGTTGGGATATCCCACTTTGTGTCCACTTTTTCCAATGGTTCTCAAAACTGTTGGGATAGGTACCCTTATTTTTAATGAATTTTGTTGTAAAATATTGTCATATAAGTCCATATATAAATTACACACACATATATATATATATATATATCCAAATATATTCACAAATGTAACTATAGGATAGTGTTAAATTCTTTGATATATAACTTGCAGATTGTGGGTTCAAACATCCGCTATAACTTTTGTTTTAGATTTACCTATCCCAATAGTTTGGGGAAAACCGTTGGGAAAGACCTATCCCAATGGTTTAGAAAACCGTTGGTATAGACCTATCCCAACGGTTTGGAAAACTATTGGTATAGACTTATCCCAATGATTTTCAAATCGTTGGGATAGGTCTATCCCAACGGTTTTCCCCAAACCATTGGGATAGGTCTATCCCCATGCCAAATCACCCAACAGCTCCCCAAACTATTGGTATAGGCTGTACCAACAGTTTGGGGACCTATACCAATGGTTCCAAACCATTGGTATAGGCAATTTTTCCATTAGTGTCTATTTTTTGTGCTTTATTCACTTCATGTCATGTCTTGGGTTCATGTCTTGTAATGTGTCATGACATGAAATGTTTTCATGACCTGAATTGTACAATTCTATCTCCATTTAAACTTCATTTCTCTAGTGTTATGCCACAATTCTTCACGTCATAGTGTGAAGTGTCTTCAAATCACAATAATCATCACTTTTTCCCTTTTCCAAATATTGGTAGTATCCTACCATAAATACTAAACAAGTTAAACAGTCTAATTATTGGAAAGAATATCAATTATATTATATAAATCAGTGCATTAAAACATCCTAAAATTTATTCATGGAATACATGTATCATTACCGGGGCTGGTATTAATGTTCTTGGTATTTTATGTTGTGGTTGTATATGATTTTTACTTTAATAGATTCCATGTGGTTTGGATTTTATGTGTTGTGATGGATTTCTGGATCTTGGCCTACTGGCAAGAGGCTAGTGATTTTATTTTGACTTTTGGCCTATATAGGAAATAGGTGTATCATGCATCATGTAAGGCATGTAGGATTCACGTGTTATAGTACTTCTAGTGTGTGAGTTTACTAATGATAGAAGATCAGTTGTTTAAAGTTTTAACAACTACTCATATGGAGTTTTCCTACATAAATACTTAATGGAATTCTACTTAGATGGACCTAATTTCATATGGATCTCTTTCTGATGGTTAGTTATGTAGATCTATAGTGATATGCTCGATTATAATGAAAATGATATAGTCCTCATGCATAGTAGGTGTAGTGACCATAGTGGGTCATCATGGTATAAGTATGTGACTATTAGACCCCTTGAGGGTGGTTATTATTCAGATTCAAGAACTCATATATGTGTTTTTTTATATGGTTAGGTCCTCCAAGGAGTGTTCTGATTTGAAAATTCTCAGAGAGGTTGGGTTCCCTATTTGTGGGTGGTTGGTTTGGTGTGTGATGTCTTTCAGTTTTGATGCCCAAGATATGGGTGTTTTTATGTGATGATGTCGGGTAATGTTGGGGCGGGAGTGTGTTGACACCCTATGGGTTTTGGCTTTATGTGAGTTGGTATGGACCTAGGTGGTTGGACCTAGTGACTTATCATGGGAATTTACCAGTAGAGCTAGGAGGGAGATCCTAGTGACCTTTTGACATGACTCCGGTATAGGTAGTTGTTGTTGTTGAACTTAGGGGGTGACCCGTGAGAGGGTTCGAGTGAGATATGTGTGACTTAGGGTGCATGAGGTATGGATAGATGTTCTAAGACTTTCAACAATGGTATACAGAGGGTATAACCTAGTATGGGGCTTAGGTATTTTGGATGCCTTTTATTTTTTAGAAGGATAACTTGTGTGCTAGTTCTTTAGACTTGTGGTTGATTTCAAGAGGGGTGGGTTCGTTAAGGTGTCTAGACAAGGTAATGGTTGTGTAGGTGGGTTGTTCCAGGTGGTTATGAGTTAGGCTGGGAGAACAGGGGGCGCTCAAGGGAATGTGGTTTCTGAGGGAGGGACCGGTTAGGTTTCTGGTATGATTAACTCAGGATGCATCTTCAGGAATGTGGTGAGAGTGTAAATGAACTTAGTGGGATTTTTGAATGATGCTTGGGTTTTGAGTGGTCATGAAAGTGGCTTTGGATTAGTGAGTTGCCTTTAGTTTTGGAAATCACTAAGGGTGTTCTTCGTTAGGTGATATGGGCATGAGGGGTAGGCATGACCAGTGGAAAGGTCTTATGATCCAAGTTGTCATGAGATGTGACTCATTAGAGTCAAAATTAAGTTATGTGGTTGGGTTAAAAAAGAGTGTGTAATGGTTAATAATTAATGGGATCTTAGAGGCATGACTGCATAGAGGCATGTTGTGACATTTGGTTTATGGATTGGGTGTTACAGAAGCATATTCCTGTGATTCTAGAATTGATCAGATAGTCATGATTAGGTTGAGAACTAATATGGGTGTGATGGGAGTCTTTTAGACATGGTGACCCAAGGACCTCATGATATAACTGTGATGTTCCAGGAATGGATGGGTTTGTGGTCGTATTCATTGATGACATATTAGTATACTCTTAGTCCAGAGATGATCATACCCAATACATTGATATCATCTAGAATACATTGAGAGAACATCATCTATATGTCAATCTATATAGATATCACTTCTGGTTTGATAAAGGGACTCCTATGAGGTTGAAATCATGGAGTGGTGTATGGTAATTCATATGGTTGGAAGTTCATTGTTGGATATTGGTGAGTGAGGTCCTCATGGTGGATCTGATATCAGAGAATACCATGGGTTTTGTTCTCAAATTTTGGGAATGGGTGTAGTCAAGGTACACGATATATAGTAGGACATAGTTGTGTGGACCAGTACATGGGAAGACACCCCATGTAAGGGGGGCATGGCCATATAGAAGCACACAGCCAAAACCCAGGTATGAAATGGCCGTGTAGTGGTACACATCCAAACCTCATGTATGTTGTGGTCCTGTAATAGTACACGAACAGACCCCGGGTGTACCCAAATCATGTAGAAGTATATGTCCAAGTTGTATGTTTTGAAGTAAATGTTGTTTACTTAGGGTACATTCCATTTACTTACCCTTTGTTACACTTTTTATGGTTTTGACTGATTTTTCACCCCCGTAGTTGTATTTGGATACAAGAGGATTTCATTTTGAGTTTTTTTTGTATAAAACATGATGGTGGAGCCCTTCGGGAATCTTGAGGACTTTTAATAGGTGATTTGGGGTGAGTAAATTATAATGGAGAGGTTTTCCTCCAGTATTTGAATCCAACTATCTCTTGAGAGAGAGACATTGGATGAGACCTAGGCAAGGTTCATGATAATGATTGGTGGACATAGCATGGGTCACCAATAGTTATTTATTGGTGATGGAATGGTACTTTCCCTAGTTAGTGGGATTATGTTGTGACTCAATTTGATGGATAGGTTGTGTGTAGGGACCAATATAAAGTGACTTGGAGAGGGAATGGGCATGAGTCCATCTCCCTTACGAGGTTTACTTCCTTTTTGGTTCGGTGAGGCTGTGAGATTCTAGAGACTAGATTGCAGGATGTGTGAGCCTGAGAGATGGGTGTTGGCCTGAGAGGTTGGTTATGACCAAGAAATGGGAGAGGTATGTATCCACTTATGTTTTGGACCATATGATTCCAAGAGGGATACCTCCACTTGTGTACCAATTTTGAGGATACCAAGAGGGATGCCTTTGCTTGCGTATTGACCCAAAGGGACAAGTGGGTGCCTTATTGATAGACCATCTCTGATCGGGTGCATGTGTTTGGGTCGTAATGGTTATGAGTGTCCCTTTGGGACCCGGACTGATGTATAAGTCATTGGGGATGAGATGTTGAGGGTGATAATGGGTGTTCGTCCAACCCTTGAGATGCTTTCTCTTTTTGTTTATATTGATATTTAACTTACGAAGTAGGGCTGTTTTGATATGATATGGGATTCCATTGATGAGAGATTTGGACATGATGTTCCATGGATTTGTTTCCAAATGTCTTATGTGATGCTCCACATATGATTTTGATAGATTTGGGCATGATGTTATCCATGCATGGTTCTGGATGTCAAACATCATGATCCACATCTGAGGTTGGGTAGGTTAGGCATGACACTCCATGCATGTATGATATGTAGTTGGACAAGATGATATGTATCAATAATGATAGTTATTTATGGTTTGAGTATTGGATCAAGGTTCCAGGAACATTGATTTTGGTATAGTTGAGGTAGTGGACACGTTGCTCCCCATATGTGATTGAGATTTCAGAATGAGGCTCTGGGCATGAGTAGTATACTATATGGATCGGATGTTAGACTGAGGCTCTAGACACTGATAGTATACTCTGTGTTTTATATTCCAAAGTGAAACTCTAGGAAGTTTCGGCATGCCATATTGAATTCGATGTTGGACTAATTCTCCAGGCACTATGACAGACTGAAAATTAAATTTTTATTTCAAAAGAACTTTTGAGGAGAAAGTGGGAAACCAGGATGACATCAAAGACATAAAACACAACCATTCCTCCATGGTCAAGATCATCAAGACCAAATACAATTCAATTCAAAAGAAAGTAAAAGCTCCACCCAAGCAACAAAAATAATAAAATCAGCATCCACCTTTCCATTGCTGCTTTGCTAGCTGTCCCATGCAAGGATGCACGAACTCGGTACCGATGGAAAGTTTCATATCCTCTCAAAACTTCCAATTCCAGATAGCGATGATAAGGAGAACGCTCCCTTCTATGAACATCTTCTAGAACAGTCCCTTGAAAATAAACTAGATGCATCATCTCATGGACCAAGGCCACAGTGCCACAAGTGAACACACGTCATCAATTCACATAAACCTAAACCAAATCAACCTTCACCAAATCAGAACAAGTCAAAGGTGAATCCTCCTCCAACAACTTGATTGCAGAATCCTTTAGAGCCATGGTCCACCAAGACCAAATTCAACATCACTTACAGCAAACCACCATAGTCATTCCATTTGTAGACCGATAAAAACAACAATGCATAATCAACCAAAAACCAAACTCCACACAAGTGGCCAACATAGGCAAATTTCCAAAACCTTCTAATAGAAACATCAAGCCTCGCGAAAAGACAAAGAACCAGAAATTCATAGACCACAGATTCAGCAATAGAAAAACCAACATTAATGTATGGACTCAGCAAATAAACCATCATATCCCAAACTAGATGACTGCAAAGAAAAACCAAAGTATAAGAATATCACCAGAATGTCAGACGGTATCCCGGCCACCCATATCCCATCGCCGCCACCCAGAATGCATGTGAAGAACATGGCGAATCACCCACCGCACAGCCTGGAGAGAAGATGGAGACCTCCGACTGCTGGATCTGGAAACTTGGATATGGACCAGAACTGTGACACCTTAGGAGACCCTATCCAGCGAAGGAGAATTAGGCGAGGAGAGTCCAGAAATGGTGAAAAGGTCGACTGAGACCACAAAGCGCCACAATAAGAAGAATCGCTGCCAGATATCACCGAGTACAGGAGGACTTCCGCGACAACCTTAGGAGAATAGAGGTGGAGATGAGAAAACCCTACCATGAATGTGCCCCTTATGGGCTCATCATGCTCCAGGCACTATGGTTTTGATAAATAGGATAGACGTCAGACTAACACTCTGGGTACTGGTTGTACTCTAGCTTGGTATGAGTATCAAGGATTGATGTATCTAGGTACCATGATTGAGATAGATAATGGAGTCTTTAGGAAATGATATAGGTTGCCTTATATTAGGATCCTAAATGATAGGATTCCATGTAATGGGTTCCCAATGTTGAAAGAATTAGTTAGAGTGGCCATAGATGTGGTGCCCATATGTTACTTGGGATGTATGGTCTTAGAGATGTTCTCAGAGACACTTTGGAACTGGTATAGTCGATTGAGGTATCAGGCCTAAGGATTGAATGTGGTTTTGTTTATCTTTATTTCATTTATGTTTTGGCTAGGATGAGCATATTTCATGAGCATGCACTTGTAATTGAAATTTATAGGTTCACTGTTGGGGATGGAAAAATGATATTTATTTCTCACCCCCTGTATGTGAACCTTAGTGTGTGTACAGACCTTTTTTCTACTTTCAGGTTGAGTACAGATGCATGATGGATAAGGAGAAGGCTCAAGATTTCATGATTAATTAGGTTGATCACATGGAGTCTGGTGATTGAGCCAGAGTAGCTTGATAAGATATTGGAAACTATGTATTTGACTTGGTGCAGAGTTGGAAGTAGAGACTGATGTATTTATTTTTTAGTTGTTTATTTTTTATATGTGATCAGCCTAGTGGGTGATCGATATTGTATATATAGCATGGTTTTTTCGGGCCTTTACTATATTTTATATTTTTTCAGTATGCTTCTATTTCAGTTTATTTCTTCTTTCTATGTACTCGGATGTGTATGATACTTGGTTATTTATTTATGCTTTGTTCACTCTCATATGGGGATATAGTCTCCTCATAGTACCATCTTAGACCCCCACTGCTAGTCAGCAGCCTTTGGCATACGAGGAAGCATGCTCGAGGTCTTGTGAAAAACCTTCTTGGGGAACTGGTTTAATGGCATCCAAGTTGGGATGTTGTATATTATTTGTGATGGTTGTAAATATATAATGTTCTTATAATAAATGAAATCCCCAATTATCATTCATTCATGTGTGCTGCAATTTATTTTACATGAACAGATGAATGATAATATCCCATCAAAGAACAACTTTGATTTGTCCCTAATCGGTGATCATTACAGAGTATTATGGGTTTTAATGATATGATAAGGTTAGCATGAATACATTCCTGTACTTATTACAAAGATTTTTATTTGATTTACAAAGAATGGATTCATAAAGTAATAAGTAAAGACTTATTATTTGGATTAATCTGCTAAATTATATATCATGGAATGCCATACATTCATTGATATACTTAGGGGTGTATTCTTATTATAAATTATTTTTACCTGAGCTTAGTGAAATACCTACACAACTAGAAAATTGGCCTATTTTCATGGTTCAAAATTGTGTTTGTAGGCTGCAACCATGGTTTTCACCACTGTGGTTTTGTATCCAATTGTAATAGCTATCTGACCTACCACCACAGTTTAAAACTATAGTGATAGGAAAAAATCTATTTCCATGGTTTCAAAATGTGGTGGTAGGAAAAAATTTATTGCCACAGTTTGAAACCATGGAAATATATTTGAAAAAATAAAAAAAAAATAGCATATTTAGATCTAATGGCCTATTCTAAATTCTACATATGACCTTACCACTAACCTATGACTCACTGTATATATTAATATATGCCTATATATATACATATATATATTTGTATATAAATATTTATAAATATTATTATTAGACATTTAAAAGGTGGGAAAAGGTGATGTGTCCCGTGATCTATAGCCACGATTTTTGGAATTCATGGTCATAGGTGTTCGGTGTAGGACCTATGGTCAGAGTTTTGGAGAACTATTTCCATAGGCCCTCTCTACCACCATAGTTTTTAGAAAATTATGGTCATAGCCCTATATGGACACTCTGTTAACATAGTTTTTGGAAATTCATGGCTATAGGTCCTCTCTACCACAATGGTTTTTGTAAAATCATGGTCTTAGCTATATATGGCCACTCGTCCACCATGGATTTTGGAAAACTATGGTTGTGGACCTTTCCTGATAAAATTCCTTCTAAAATTGGTGTTTCATGCCTCCCCCTACTGCTATAGTTTCATATAATCATGGTTATATTCTGGCATAGAGTCATGGTTTCTATAAACCATGGCTATATTCTGAAATAAGAAATCATACGACCACAATTTAACTCTAATTATGGTAGAATGTTTCCCTACGGCCATTGTTTTTCCGACCATAGTAATAAAATTGTGTTCATAGGTCAGTTTCTAGTTGTTATAGCATGTGAACCTTTATACTTTGATACTCTACTTACACAAGTATACATATTAACTTAGCTAGTACAGGGGTGGTTGGGTATGTTGTTGATCATGTTGTAAGTTTGAGCAAAACCAAGATGGGATTTGTCCACTTGTATGACAAGTTAAAGACATCGGAACCTTGATTGAATTAGACCGATGAAATTCATGGCCTTGCTTAGTTGTTTCATGTATGATGTGTTCAACTACTTGGATAAGTGACATGTGATGTACTTATCAGATAAATGAATATAGTGTGATGTATTCATAAACTTATTAGTCTTTTTCATAAAATCGTGAAATGGTTAGGGGACAATACTAGATGGATATATTCCATGTTTAGTGGTTGATCGATGTCATGGAAAAAGGGATTATATAGGTATAAATATGATGTGTATGATACATATTGTGGTGGACATGTTCATATATAGATATGAGTATGTTTGATGGAGATAACATCAAACCTCTTAGTAGCTTGGGTAGCATTGATGCTTTTCTAGGGGATGCTCTGTAACACCCCTAGCTTCCACGATACGCCTCTCTTTCAATAATGCAATAGCTTGCATTGTACGCAAGTTCGAGTTCTAAAACACCGCGACTAATCAAAGTAGCCGTTATGAATAGTAGTAACAACTTTTTTAAATTATAGAAAATTTATATTTCAAAATGGAATTCATTTTTGTATTCCTAATATTGAAATTAGCCTATGTTGAATTTTTTGTAATTTTCTGAGAACTTCAAAATTTTTATGAATAGTGAAAAATACTTAAAACAACTTTTTTAATAAAAATAATTTATTGTGATAAATTATAATATTTAGTGGTCTTAAAGTATAATTAGAATATATTTTTACCATTTTATCCAATGGTGGTCATTAGAATTAATTTAACATTGAAATTGGGCATGAACAATTGTCAATCTTTGGATATAAATTGTTTCTTAAAAACACGCTACTTGTTGTGACAGCGAGAATTAATTATAAAATTAATTAATGCAACTTATATGTTTGGAATTTTGTAAAATAGACATCATTTTTGAAATCAGAATATCAATTATAGCTTAGGGTGAAATTTTGGCATTGTTCTGAAAAACTTCAATTTTTGATGAATAGTGAAACCACTATGTGGTAGTTAAATAACTGATTTTTCGTTTAAATGAAATATTACCACTTCTGTGATTTGATTTTCAAAAATCCGACATACATGGTTGTCATTAAGAAGTAAAATGTGGTTCAATGAGATTAAAATAATTTTTTGGTGAATAGTAACTTTTAAGTTCTTAATCGCGATTAGAGGTAATTAGTGTAGTTTAAGGTAAAAATAATGTTTTAATAATATGAGATGAGCTTGACACTTGTCCTAATCCTATTGTATGTGTCATGGCCGACCAAGAAAATCCATGGGTCAACTTGGGGACCCCATGGAGCCACTTTAGTTGGAAAATGACATAAATACCTTTTATTTAATGTTAAAGTAAAAAATAACACAAACATGAAATGTTTTACTAAAACAATTTTTACATGGTGTTATACAAGTCATATTTTTGACTATAAATAGTCATTGGAAATATAAAAAGATTTCCTACATCATATTATTTTTTTTATAATTTTTATACATTAAATAAATTAAATTATTTATGACATCATGATGATGCAGCGATGACCTCATTATTTAACGATTTAAATAAAATGGGAAGATAATGAAAAATCCAAGGCTTACACTTGTCCAAAGCCTATTGGATGAGGATATTTCGAACCCTTATCACCTTATACTAGAATTATATAAGTGTGGGACCTCTAAAATCTGAAACTCATTTTATAATAAAGTGACTTTTCTTTACTTTCCAAGAGTGCCCCTCCTCTCCTCTTATAAAAGGCCCCCACCTCTACCACCTCATTCACACTATCAAGCCATTTGGCTCGACCAACCTCTGCCCAAATACTCTCCCAACTTCCTCCTCTTACTCCTAGAAGCCTCACTTTGGGCAGAACTCTTCCCAAGGAAGCCTTTGGCTCAAATCAAAAAGAGTTACCCGATTTTGAGGTAATGTCTTCTCTAATGTTGTTTTGTTTTATTTTTCTTCGCCAACCCCCTAAACTCTTTTTATTCATTTCTTTTGTAACAACACCAGTATCCTAAATATACTAGGATGTTGTTATAATAAGTATTCGAGCTACAATTACACACACCTACATCTAATGGTTAAAGAACATACGGTTTCTGTGGATGGAAAATTTCTGCCTCACGAAACGATGATTGTTCAACACTCATATAACACCTTCAAAGGTGGCCATTAATATGTCACTATATTTATATATGATATATAATATGTTTATGTTTTACTTATGCTTCTGTATTTCTCATTTATGGCATACTTTATGATTTCCATTATGGGTAAACGCGATAATTTCATTTTAGGAAGTGCGGACTACCGCCCCCTCAAAGTGATATGAATCGTTAATGCCATATGTGGGATGTATAAAGGATGGAGTAAATGATATTATATATGATATTATACTGGAACTATATTATACCTTTATATAATTATGATTTCATTCCATTAAATATGAAATAGAAATGAAAGTAGCGTTCATGCGTACGTACGGCTTACCGTCTCCATGAACGGTGCATTTCATTTTTACCTCTAAATGTTACGTAATATTATAAATGAATGTATATACTGGATATATATGATATATATGACATCTAAATCATGAATATAATTCTGGAGATAATGGATATTCTACCACATAAACAACTTGTAATTATAAGAAGTTTATTGTTGACTCAAGTACCAAAAATCGACAAAACGACCGTTATTAACTTAAATAATTACATAATGTTCATAACATTGTAATAAGTGATATAAAAAGGATAATGAAATTGAAAATGGTAGATATTAACTCTAGTTTATTATTCAGGAGGTTAAAGAACGGTCGAATCAAGTCGGACACAAGGTAAGAGAATTTCTTAACCCAACTTCCATTCTTTGGGTTAATCTCCTACTTTCAAATTATGTCATGATATTATTATGTCCTATCTTGTATTTTTACATTATTTATGTGTACTTATAGTGAATACACATTATAGATGTACTTTATTTAAAAAATGATCTTTTTAAGGACTTCGTCTCAATCCCCTTTCATTGAGGCATATTTGGTTTTATACACAACTTTCTTTTATAAGGTGTATAAACCCCTTTGACTTTTACGTTTATTCAAAAGGAATCTTTTTTATACGAAGCATTTTGCTAAACGAAAAAAGGGAATGTTTTAATTTCCGTACTTATGCGGCGACAATTACTTCTCCGCCGCCGTGACCATTATTTGAGTTTCGGATTCCTCTACAAGCCATCATTTTTTTTAATGAAAAATAAATACAAAGTTTTAACTTTCTTTTATTTTGGTATTGAAAATGGTTTTGAAAGCATTTTTATTATATCAATGTGTTGTATTGATATCTTGTGATTGAAATGTGGAAATGTTATGTTTCCTTTATGCATGTTTTATGAGATACGATTATGTTATGGTTTATGATATGTTTAAACCTATTCATATGAGGAATGTATTGGACTTAATAAGTGACGGGAGGAGCCCGCTATAGCTCCTCGATGCATCGGTAGGTCTCATGAGACAACTAGACGTGGAATTGGCCGAGGCCCTTTCCCAATTTGATTTATGGTTTTGGTCGAGGCCTTAATCATTTTAGACGTCTTGGCCGAGGCCTTGACAAAATGTTTCAGAATGTCTGGCATTATACATTCCCTCATTATGAAAGTGGTTATTGATATTGCATGTGATTATTCGACTAGTAGAATATCCATGTGAGTAAGTAAATGGCATTATTTAATTTTATTTTTGCCATATTATGTTGAAGTTCATGTTTAAAAGGCCTTTGTTTTAGTTATACATTACCTTAAATGTTAATGTTTATTTATGAAATCTTCCACATTATTGTTATCCTTACTGAGCATCTGAGCTCACCCCTTTCAATGTTTTAATATTTTCCAGGATGTGAAGAAGTATTTTATGAATGACCTGCAGGGATAGTCAAAAGAGGATATGAGTGTGGACTATGAAGACTTTGTTATTAGTTTTTCACTTTATGATGTAATGTAACATTTATGAATGTATCTAGTGTTTCCAAGGCTACTAAACTAATCGGTCTTTCGAGACTTGATCTTTTGTGATCATGCCAATGTTACGAAGTAATGCACCGACTCTGGGTAGCTGGGGTCGGGGCGTTACATGCTCTTTGCTTACATCTATGAAATATGGATTTCATAGTTATTGTCAATACTACTAAGGCTCATAGGGTCACACGGTTAGGCCCTTGGATAAGGATAAAATTTTGGGCAAAGTCTTTGTTCATAATGAAGAGAGTTTTATGGAAAAACTATATCCAAAATAGTTTGGATAGATTAACAAAGAGTTGTGAAGTTTTTCATAAAGTCCTTTTGGGATTTTAGTGAAAGTGGGACATTGTTGGAAATACATTAAAATGTATATACATATGATGCATGAAATATATATATATATATAATATTATATTATATATAGTACACATTTAATACATGCATATGATGCATGCATAATAATATAATAAATATGTTGGGGTAATGCTAAAGTGGTTGTACCGAAGAATGTCTATGAAAGCATTGATGCATATAATCGGGTTAGAAAATTTCTATGATCAATTTGAATTATTTTATATAATAAAATAGAATGATTTTTTATTAATAAAATGTCTAGAATTGAAAGAAAAGAAAGAAAGAAATGAGAAAATAGCACAGAACACCAAGATATAATGTGCTTCAGATCAGTGTGATGCTATGTGAATGATGGGAACACCACCCAAACCAATTGTTTTATTACTAAAGAAAAAAACAAATAAGGAAATATAGACTCAGATACAAATAAGATAACTAGGGAAACTATCCTAGGAGGTTGGCCTTATTGAACTTAGCAGTGGTGGTAAAACCCATCATGAAGAGTCAAACTTTCCACTCCTGGACAAACTCATACACACACCCAAGAAGGATATAGTTTCAAGCATGACAAAAAGATAAATTGCTTACATATCCAAGAATTGTAAACTGAAACCTAGTTACGATGAATAGATTTTAATATTTAAAACCCCTTCTGGTGCGCAGTCATCCTAGACCTAAGGTCGAGTCATTCTACATCGAATCTTAATCGAAACAAAACATTGGTTATATGGATTAGCACAAGAAATATGTATGGGAGTGTGGGTGGATAGGAAACCCCATTTTCCCTCTTCTTCTCTGAGATATTCTCTATAGAGCAAGGTGAGTACTCTCTGGGAGATCTCAAGATGAAAACCATATGAAACCAAAAACACCAAAGTGAGAATGAGTCGATCACCTCGAATCAAAGTGATATTAGAGAATTAATGAGGTGTCAGATGATCATAAAGCAGTGCAGTCAGAACTATGGGATGAAAGCCACATGGATGGATGGGATGGCGAGGGTAGTTTACCTAACATAAGGTGGCCCAGTTTGTGGGGAAAGTGGAATCATTCCATTAGTTGGAAGAAAACAATGAGGATCTAGGCCAAGGAAAACAAACATGCTCAAGAGAAGCGGTAGATGTTAGATCAACCATGATCAATAGTTCAGATAAATAATGTTACATGGTAAGGAAAACTAAATATCCAGGAGAAAATAAAGATCCATGTGAACAATGTCCATGCTAGTGTTATCCCATGCATCCCCTAATATCAAATGATATGAAAATAAATTAAGGGAAAACATAAAGAAATTAAAATGAAACATTTATGAAGTGTGTAAAACAAAAAATATTCACCTTGAAATTAAATGAATTTAAGCATGGTGTTCTTGAAAACTAAGTTATATAATTGGGTCTAAGTTCATTAATTTTAAATAGTGCATTAACTTAGAAAATGACACAGCCTTAGTAAAACTATCGGATGGATTGTCCCCCATGGGTATCTTAGTGACACTCACTATCCTAAATTCTATAATATCCCTAACAAAATAAAGTCTAATATCAATGTGCTTTGGTCTACCATGGCATGCATAGTTTTTAGATAAGTCCAATGCAGATTAGATATCATAGTGAACATTATCAGCAGATAAATACAACTCACAAATCAAACCTTTTAACCATATACCCTTCTTAATAGATTTTTTCAAGGCCATATACTCCACCTTGGTGGTGGAGAGGGAAACCACTGATTTCATGTTGCACTTCTAGGAGATCGGTCCTCCATATGTAAGGAATACAAAACCAATGAGTGATTTTTTAAGTGTCAATATTTGAAACATAATCCAAGTAAACAAATCCAATAATGTCATCATTAAAACTATAATTTAATTCATATCAAATTCAAAATTTATCTAACATAGATAAATGACTAAGGATCTGCATCAAAGTATGTTAGTTAGGCTTTCTAGGTTTCCCTATAAACCTACTCAAAGTACACACATCAAATGTTATATCTTATCTAGAACAGACCATAAAATACATAAGACTCTCTACCACATTAGCATATTGAATCTTATTCATGAAGGAAAAATCGTTATCATTTTTAGGGGACTATTCTAGAGAAAATTTAAAATATTTTCCTAAAGGAATTTTCATAGGTTTAATGTTCTCAAATAGATATTTTTTTAATACCTTATTAACATAAGCATACTTCGATAAGTGCAATGTTCAGTCTTTCCTATCTCTAATTATGTCCATACCCAATATTTGATTAGCATTTCCTAAGTCTTTCATTTCAAAAAAAATACTGCACAATTGGATCTTGAAAAAATATATAATAAAATCATGTCATCAAAATAAAATAACCGGTAAATAGATTCATGTTTAACATATTTAAAGTATACACATGCATCAAGCTTGCTTCTGAAAAAAAATCAACCATAAAAGAGTCAAACCTTTTATACCATTGCCTAGAATACTCTTTAAGCCTATATAAAGTCTTATTAAGAATACAAACTTGATTAGATTTGAACAAATTTAAAAATCCTTTCGGGGAGTCATAAAAAAAATTCATCAAGAATACTATGCAAAAAAGCATTTTTTACATCCAATTGTTCAATATGAAAATGAAACTTGGCACTAAAATCAAGAAGAATCCTTATAGATGAATTTTTAACCACAAGAGAGAATATATCACTATAATCAATACCTTTACATTGAAGTAAGCCTTTATAAACCATTCAGGCTTTAAACTTGATCTTAGCTTCTCCAACATTGTTCTCATTCTTCTTATGTATCCACTTAGAACCTATAATATTTTGGTTATTAGGTTTGGATACAACAACCCAAGTATTATTTTTAATGACTGGATTAATCTCTTACTGCATAGAAGATAACCACTTGGTGTCTTATTTGGACTTAAGAGCTTGTCTATAAGATTGAGGTTCGTCATTAAACAAATCTTGAGAAATATTAAAAGCATAGCCAGAAACATCAGCCTGATTGAAATGGGATGGAGGACTAATTACTCTTCTCTCTATCTTGGGTGAGCTGATAATCTCTAAGATTATATTTCTCTTCTATTTCAGGTTTAGAATCTGAATTAAAATTGGATTCACCTTGAGTCTAAGGAATAGAAGAGATAGGATCAGTCCCAGATTGGGGCTAGTCTTTAGATTCTAAAGGAATTTCTACACCTATAGGTACAGGAGATCTAGGGGACTCTCCATCATTTTATGAAGACTCTATATATTATATTCCTTTATCTTTATAGAGAATAGACTCATGAAAAACTACATCATGGTAACTATACACTTTTGATAACCTGGCTTATCTACCCACAAACTATACCCCTTAAACCCTCTGGATGACCCACAAATATACACTTTACATCCCACGGAGCTATCTTATCATTTTAGGTATGATTATAATCTATGGATCCAAAAATCCTAAGGTATACAAGACTCAGGGGTGAACCTTTCAAGAGATATTCTAGTGCTTTAAAGGAATTAGTATATGATGGGCATTAATTAATTAGGTAGACTTTCATAGAGGTTCCCTCAGCCCAAAAGGACATGAGGAGTTTAGAATGGGACAACATGCACCTAACCCTTTCTAAGATAGTCCTATTAATTATTTATACTAATCCATTCTATTGCGGTGCTTCCAAAATATTTCAGTATCTTTTAATCCCTTCAGATTCACAGAATTCTATGAATTTAGTGGACACATACTCTAAACCAAAATCAGTTATTAAGGTTTTGAGTTTCTTACTAGATTTACTTTCTACACTAGCTTTACATTTCTTAAAAGTCTGAAAAGTTTCAAGCTTATGTTTGGGTATATAAATCTAGACTTTACTAGAGTATTCATCAATAAAGGATACGAAATACAAACCTCCATCGTGGTAGGAGACCCTAGAAGAACCCTGAAGCTTAGAGTGGACACACTCAAGGGGTTTTCTAGCCTTATACATTGATCTACTAAAGCTGACTCTTCTAGATTTTCCATATACACAATATTCATAGAAAGGAAGACTGCTAAGAGTAATTTTACTCATAGTCCCTTGTTTTCTTAGTTCATTAAGACCTTTTTTGCTAATATTCCTTAACCTTGTATGAAAAGGGTGGCACTGTCTAATCCTAAATCACAAGATGCATTCAACTGACTTATATAAACCTTACCATCTAACACATAGAGACAATTCTGAAGGTTTCCTTTAAGAAAGTGAGGGTTCCTCATGAAACCCTAAGACTTCCAAAGTCTTCCCTGAAGTTATAGCCCTTATGATCAAGACTCCTAGGTAAATGGGGTTTCTTTTAAGTTTAGATACCCACCTAACCTTCTCAAGAGTTTTAAAAATCCTATAATGAAGCTCTAATAAAACCAATCCTATTACCATAATATAAAATCTCATGTTATTCCCTAGAAACACCTCTCTAGATTCAATTTCCCTTAAATTAGTGAATTGCTTCCTCCTAGGTTACATGTGGAATGAACACCCCGAATCAAGGATCTATTCATCAAAGATTGAAATATCATAAAAATTTAACTCATCAATAGTGTCAAAATCCCACTCAACTAATAAATAATGGTCATTACTATTTTCTCTATAGTCACCTTTTTTATTAGGGTAGTTTATCTTAATATGACTAGGTTGTTTATATTGAAAGCACTTAATTAATTTGTTCTTAGATTCAAATCTTTATTTCTTGGATTGACCTATTTCCTTCCTCTTGCCCCTAGAATCACTTCTACCCATGATGTTCAGACCCTTTACCTTGGTCTTAATATTTTCCTTCCATTGGAGGTCTTTGGAGAGTAAAGCATATTCAACTTCTTTGAGAGTAAGGTCATATTTTACATACATCATAGAATCTTTAATGGAATTAATGATGTAATCTAATGAAGTCAACAGTATTATGGGTTGATATTCATCATCTAATTTGATGTCTATATTGGATATATCTAACAATATTTTATTAAATTCATCAATGTGTGGCCTGAATTCACTCCTGAGATGCATTCTGAATGTATATAATCTCATTTTGTTATATAATATACCAATAAGAGACTTGGTCATATAAATAGATTCAAGTTTAGACCATATACAAAAAACAGATGACTCGTATAAAACCTATATAAGAACTTTATCTCTTAAAGATAAAATCATTAGACTACAGGCTTTCCTAAGGATCTCTTTGGGAACATCTACATATGTGATAGCGGTCTTCCCATCAAAGGATAGGGTGGTCACTTTATTTTTAGTTCTATAAAGAGCATCAATCAATTGATTGTGATCCAGAAGTGTGATCATTTTAATCCTCCATAGGTTAAAATCATTTTCAACATCAAATTTATTGATATCAAACTTTTTAGAGCCCATTATCTATTATTCAATAGGCTCTGATACCAATTTTTGGGGGGTAACATTGAAGTGGTTGTCCCCAAGAATGTCCATGAAAGCACTTATGTGTATAATTAGGTTATAAATTTGGTCCAATCAATTTTATTTATTTTATAAAAGAAAATATAATGATTTTATATTAATCAAACGTCTAGAATCATAATAACATAATGAAAACAAGGGGAAAACAGCATAAAACACCAAGACATATCATGCTTTAGATCAGCATGATCATACGTGCATGGAGAGAACACCACTTAGGCCATTCATTTTATTACTAAAGAAAAAAAAGCAAAGAAATTCTTACTCAGATAAAATGAATATAACAAGAGAAATTATTTGAGGATGTTTTCCTTGTTAAACTAGGTGGTGGTGGTAAAACTCAATACAAAGAGTCAACATCATTCACTATTGGAAAGACTCACACACACACCTAAGAATGATACAATTTCAAGCATGACAGAATGATAAATAACTTACAGATCGAAGAATAATAAACCTTCTGGTATGCAGTTTTCCTAGACCTAAGGTCGATTCATTATCCACTGAATCTCCACCAAAACAGAACACCGGTTATAGGGATCAGCACGAGAAATACATAAGGGAGTGTGGACGGTAGGGAAACCCTAGTTTCCCTATTCTTCTCCAAGATTTCTCTATAAAACAAGGCAAGCACTCTTTGGGAGCTCTCAAGATGAAAACCAGAAGAAACTTAAAGCACCAAACTGAGAATGAGTTGATCACCTCAAATCAAAGCAGTAATGGAGCATTAATGGGGTGTCAGGGGATCTTCAAGCAGTGCGGTCAGAACAATAGGATGAATGTCACATGGATGATTAAGATGGAGAGTGGAGTTCTCCTAATTGAAGGCGGCCTAGCTGGTGGGGTAAGTGGAAGCACATCATTGGATAGAAGAAAGCAATGTTGATCTAGGCTAAGGCAAACAAATACTTTCAGGACCAGTGACAACCGTTAGATCAACCATGATCAATAGTCTAGATAAAGAACACTACATAGTAAGGAAAACTAAATATCCAAGAGAAAATAAAGATCCATGTGAACAGTGGTCGTGCAAGTGTAATCTCATGCGGCCCATAATATCAAATGATATGAAAAAAAATGAAGTTAAAACTTAAAGAAATTAAAATGAAACATTTATATGAAGCATAAAACAAAAAAAATATTATATATATATATATATTATCAAATATGCATGAGATGCATATTTTAGATGAGTTCTATGCGATGCAACTGCCTATACAACTACTCCAAAATGGTTATATCAAAGAAAGAACCAAATGTTGGTTCATTCGTAGCTTTTCATTTATTCATTGAAGTGATGTCAATGAATAAATACCCAATAGACAAAAACTCATATGATGCATTATGAACTGGTAACCTTGGGATTTAGCTATGAAAGAGGATGGGATCCTCTCCTGTTAGAGGGTGCAGTGTGTGTGAGACATTACTAAAATCTCTTCTTCCCGAAACCCTATTTATCGCATTTGAGAAGGCACTAGCACCCCTTCAGATTTTGGATATCCTTATAAAATGTTTATAGATCCAGTGGTCTGGGTATTACCTCAAAGGAAGTAGGATTTTTATCAACTTCTCCAACTGATATCTTTCAATCATTCTCCTTCACTGATTAAGAAGATGGTTTTTATTGTACATGGTTTATAGGTACTCTATTTTTTAGATTATTTACACAATGATTTTTTGAAGATAGATCTACCTATGTTTTGGATTTTCTTCCACAACATATGATCATTAGACAACTACTCTCTAGTAAGATTATTACCATTGACTATGTCAACTCAAAAATAAATATTTTAGTTCCCTTTATTAAAGGACTTACCATAGATTTAGTAGAAAAATCATCAAAATGAATGGGGTTAAGTCTTATTAAATAAATCCTTCACGGTGGAAACCCTGCCTAGTTGACTAGAGATCCCAAGATCTAGGTTCAAAGGGAAAACCTAAGTTATGATGAAGGATGAAATAATATTTTATTCTCATTATTTATATGATAAAGTACTTCAAGAAGAGGTTAAGAATGTGTTTTTAATGGTGGTTAAAATGAATTGATGTTTTGAAAATCGCCTATGTGAGTATGAAGAGGGGATGCTTCAAGGAGAATTGTTAAACCAAATTCTCTAAAATACTCATAAAAATCATAGGTGATCAAGGCCAAAATGAACAAAAAAGTGAGAACCAAGTGTGTTTTAGGTATAATTTTGTGATTTCTATTGTTAAACTTGCATGAAAGGTTGGTAGTTCAAAGAATTCATGTCGACTAATTAACTGAGAAAGGATTCATTAGGAAAATATCAAAGTTGAAAAACTATTTATCCTAAAGCATTTATCCATCTTTAGAAAACTATACATTTTTTCACTTTGAATTTTACTTTCCATTTATTTGGGGTATTGTTGGAGATAAATGAAAAATTAATGTAACAGATTGGCTAGCAGTTTCTCAAACTACTGGCAACATGGAGAAGTGAGGGGGTGGCAGTGCTTTCAACTGTTATCCCCTTTCAAATTTTGTTAATAGAGGGTTTTTTCAAATATATTATATCTATTATTATTATTTTAAAAAATTATCTCTTTATTTTCTTATAAATAGACCCCCCCTACCTTGTGTGGTGGATTTTCCCCTCTTAAAATATCAAAACTATACTGATTTTTTTCATGGTCTTCAAGAGTTTAAAGTGTGATTTTTTTGCACAAGTTTCATTTGAAGACATTCTTGGATTTTAAGTGGTTCTCTATATGAAAGGTGATCTATTTTATCCTAAGAGAAATTGATCACAACTTTGGAAATTATAGTGGGAACAAATTTGTCTTAAGGAAACAACCTGAGTTCATTGGACTCGGATTTTTAATTTTCTAATTTGGAAATAGAGCCTGATGTATTTTTTTCAGTTGTTTATTTTTTATCAGCCTAGTGGGTGATTGATGTTGTATGTATAGCATGATTGTTCATACCTTTGTTATATTTTGTCTTATTACAACATGCTTCTGTTTTGGTTTATTTATTTTTTCCATATGTTATGATGTATATGGTGTTTGGTTATTTATTTATGATTTTTCACTATAACATGGAGGTATAGTGTCCTCATAGTACAATATTATACCCCACTGCTAGTCAGTAGCCTCTGGTATACAAGGAGGTGTGCTTAAGGCCTTGTGGCGAACTAGCTTGGGTCACCAGTTTAGTGCCATTCAGTCAGGACATTACAAATTGGTTGTGATGGTTGTAAATTTATCATGTTATTATAATAAAGGCAATATTCAATTATCATTCATTCATGTATGCTTCAAATTATTTTACATGATGGTCGAATGATAATATCACCTCAAAGTACAACTTTGATTTGTCCCTAGCTGGTAATCATTACAGAGTATTATGGGTTATAGTGATATGATAAGGATAGAATGAATAGATTCTTGTGCTCGTTACAAATAGTTGTATTTGAGTTATGAATATTTTATTCTTGAGGTAATGAGTAGAGACTTATTACTTATATTAATCCGTTGAAGTATATCTCATGGAATGTCATACATTCATTGATATACTTAAGGTTTTATTCTTATTACCAATCCTTTTTACCTGAGGTTGTTGAGATACATACACATCTAGAAAATTAGTCTATCTCCACAGTTTAAAATTATGGTTGTAGGATACAACCATAGTTTTGGACATTGTAGTTGTGTGGGCAGTTGTAATAGCTATCTGACCTACCTCCACGGTTTTAAACCATGACGGTAGGAAAAAATATATTTCCATGGTTTCAAACTATGGTGGCAGGACAAAATTTATAGCCACAGTTTGAAACCATGGAAATTGCTTTGCAAAAATAAAAAACCAACATGTTTAGATCTAATGGCCTATTCTGAATTCTATATATGACCTTACCAATGACCTATGACTCACTACATGTATTAATATATGAATATATATATATATATTATTAAATATTTAAAAATTGGGAAAAGTTGATGGAGCACAGGACCTATAGCCATGGTTTTGGGAAATCATGGTCGTAGGTGTTCGTTGTAGGACCTTATGGCCACAGTTTTGGAGAACTGTTGCCATAGGCCCTCTCTACCACTTTTGTTTTTAGAAAATTGTGGTTGTATCCCTGTATGGACACTCTATCGATATAGTTTTTGGAAAATTGTGGCCATGGGTCCTCTCTACCACCACGGTTTTTCGAAAATCATGGTTGTAGCCATGTATGGCCACTTTGCCACCATGGTTTTTGGAAAATTGTGGTCATAACCCTTTACTGCTAAAATTTCTACTAAAATTGGTTTTTATAACCTCCACCTACCACCATAGCTTTAGATAATCATGGTCATAGTCTGTCCTAGAGACACTCTTTTTATAAACCATGGCTATATTTTGAAACAGGAAACCCTATGACCATAATTTAACTCTAATTGTGGCAGTATGCTACCCTATGACCACAGTTTTTCTAATTATGGAAATAAAACTATGGTCGTAGGTTAGTTTTCTAGTTGTGATAGCATGTGAACCTCCATACTTTGATGCCCTATTTATACAAGTCTACATGTTGACTTAGCTAATACAGGGGTGGTTGGGTATGTTTTTGATCATGTCGTCAGTTGGAGCACAACCAAGATGTGATTTTTCCACTTGTATGACAAGTTAAAGACATCTGGACCTTAAATGAATTAGACTAAGGAAATTCATGGTCATTATTAGTTTTTTTCACATATGATGTGTTCAACTATTTGGATAAGTGACATGTGATGTACTTATTAGATAAATGAATGACATGTGATGTATTCATCAACTCCATTGGCCTTTTCTAGATAATCAAGAAATGATGAAGGGGAAATACTATATTGATATATTCCATGTATAGTGGTTGATCGATGTCATGGAAAAAGGGATTATATATGTATACATATGATGTATATAATACATATTGTAGTGGAAATATTCTTATATAGATATGAGTATGTTTTATAGAGATCATGTCAGACCCCTTAGTAGATTGAGTAGCATTGGTGTTTTTCTAGGGGCTGCTCTTTGCTTATATCTATGAAATATGGATTTTGTAGTTGTTATCAACACTACTAAGGCTCGTAGGGTAACACAGTTAGGCCCTTGGATAAGGATAAAATTGTGGACAAATTATTTTTTCATAATGAATAGAGTTTGATGGAAAAACTATATCCAAAAGAGTTTGGATAGATTAACAAAGAGTTGTGAAGTTTTTTATAAAATCCATTTGAGATTTTATTACAAGTGGGAGATTGTTGGACATGCACTAAAATGTACATACATATGATGCATGAAATATATATATATATATATATAATGATATTATATATAGTGTACATTTAATACATGCATATGATGCATGAATAATAATATAGTAAATATTATATATATGTATATATATTATCGAATATGCATGAGATGAATATTGGATAAGTTGCATGTGCTGCAACTGCCTATACAGTTTCTCCCATATGGTTACATCAAAGAAATAATGAAAGGTTGGTTCATTCATAGCTTTTCATTTATTCATTGAAGTGAGTTCAATGAATAAATTCCCAATAGGAAACAATGCATATGATGTGTTATGAAGTGGGATCCTCAAGCTTCGACTATAAAAGAGGATGGGATCCTCTCATGTTGGAGGGTGTGGCATGTGTGAGACACTGCTAAACTCACTTCTTCCTAAAACTTTGTTTATCACATTCGAGAAGGTGCTAGCACCCCTTTGGATTTTGGGTATCTTTACAAATCATTTTTTGATCCAATGGTTGGTGTATTACCACGGAGGTAGTAGGCTTTGTATCAACTTCTCCAAGTGATCTCTTTCAAGCATTCTTCTTCATCGATGAAGAATATGGTTGTTTTTTTACATGGTTTATAGGTACTCTATTTTTCAGATTATTTACATAATTATTTTTGGAAGATAGGTTTATTTGTGTTTTGGGATGTCTTCCACTGTATATGATCATTAGATGTTCATACTAAACTCATCACAAAGTCATAGAACATGTATTCACTTGTCAATTTGAAATGAAATACTTGGGAGTGGCAGATGCCATTTCAAGAATTCAAATACATTGAGCATGTAATGGATTGTGTTGGGAAAGATGGAAAGCGAAGAATGCGCAAACAACAGTAAAGTGAACATGTAGATACAAATGTGATGAAGACTTTGGTGTTTGGATTTCTTTTTGTAGGGGAGCTTATAGTTTTTTGTCAGATGTGCAGAAGGGCATCGTCATATTTTCTGCAGATGAAGATGGTTGATGCAATACCAACCTATTTTATTTCCAACTGAGATTGTTGGATGTTTTCCCTTCTTTGATGTGCTGAAGGGGGGGTTGTTGGAATTCAGCACATTTATTGAGGAGAGGGAAATTAATTAATGGGTGGATTTTTCTCAACATTAATTGGGGAGTTTTCCTCAACATTAATGAAGAGTTAATTCACAATATTAATGGATGAATAATTTAATGTTCCTGTATCCTCTTATATAGAACCCTAGTCTATAACTCCAATTAATGCAGTCAGCATTAAACTATCCATCCATTAATATTGAGAATTAACTCTTCATTAATATTGAGAGAAACTCCTATATTAATGTTAAGAAAAATCTCTCTATTATTTAATTTTCCTCTCCTCAATAAATGTGTTAAATCCCAATAATCTCTACATTCAACACATCAAAGAAAGGAAAGTCATCCAACAATATCAGTTGGAAGGAAAAGAGGTTGGTATTACACCAACCATCGTCATCTGCAGAAAATATAACGACGCCATTTTTCACTTATGACAAAAAACTGCTAGTTCCCCCTGCAAAAAGAAATCCAAACGCAAAAATCTTTGTCACATTTGAATCTGCATCATCCTGTTGAACAAGACCAGAACTAGAAACATCTAACTCCCCCATAATCATGATTTTCACCCAATCTATAGCACCCATGGAAACAAAATGCCCCTGCTCAAAATCCCTCGAGCATCAAGCGCATCACCTCTCTCAACCTGCTTTGATTTCCAAACTTTATTTTGATTCATGCTTACATTAGCAATCCTCTCAGGAACTTCCATAATTCTCACATTAAATTGAAAGCATGGACCTTCTCTCTAATACCAGATGTTGGGAAAGATGGAAAACAACGAACATGCAAATAACTGCAAAGAAAACACGTAGCAGAAATAAATTTTCTTTCCCTCCAAACAAGCCTGCAAAACTAAAGTGGATACGTAGCGAGCAAAAAAATATGTGCGCAGAAAATAAATGTTGACACCGGAAATTTTAACATGGAAAACCCAATGGGGGGAAAAACACGGGACCTAATCCAAAAAGAAGATTCACTATAATCAATGAGTACACAGTAGAGACTCTCAAAAATGAAAGGGATCTCAAAAGTATAACTCTCTCATACAAAAGAAGAAAATACTAGCGGACAAGAGAGGCAGAAAACATATCTGACAAAAGAACGTCATCCATGAAAGAAGTGCAAACAATAAATCTGATTATACGAATATGAAGATCATCAACTGAATAACCAGGTGATGAAAAATCACCAAGATCAGAAGAAAACTGATTGTCGATCAAAGTCGATCACAAAAATGAAACTTGCTCCTCGTATTGACGTCGTGTATGCTGCTTCGCACCTATTACATGTTGACACGCTGCACATGCTACCACCGATGCGGTAGCCCCCTTCTTGCTCTTGGTGGACTACATCTTGAACAGCTTGTCAAGAACCTCTCCACGAGTACAAGTTAATTGTGTCATCATCACCGAGTCACACAAGTCACCGCAAACGCGGAAACCCATTATCGGTTCTCTCTTGCCACCTACATCATGTTTGAACACATCTCTCTTGTCACGACCTATCCTCGGGGCCCGTGCCGTGACTACCCCAAGCCCGCCTTCCATAGGCCAGGGGCTGGCGACTAGTACCAAGGCGTAAATCCCAACAAAAGGGAAGGCATTGCCTTTGAAAAGTAAACAAGCACCACAGAGTAAGCAAGCGGAAAAGTAAACACTAAGTAAAAACTGTAACAAGCTGTGCTGAAAGAAAAAGGGGGCGGAAATACAAGCTCAACTGTAAAGTACAACTGAAAGGGAAAAACAGCAACTGAAAAGAAAAGCCGCAGCGCCGAGCCGTCCTCTGGAAGTCCCACCTGAAGGGTGGGTACAGGTAGCCTCCACTGCTCCTCGGGTCCACCTGACCGCTCCGAGTACGTCCCGCCCAGTGGTCCACCTCCAGGTACTGTCCTGCTCCGCAAGCCTCCACCACGATCAGCGTTGTCCGTCGTCTGCAACCAACACAACGTAGTGCAGGCATAGCCCGTGCAGGGGTGAGTATAAGCTACTCAGTAGGGACCCCGAGACCCCCGAAGGTCTCCCGAAATCCACAAAGGATAATCCACAAAGGAAAGATACAATCACGAAGTAACATCTGACACGCCTTAGGTATATGCCCATACATATACCTAAGTCATCAATTCTCGTTCGGCTCCAACGTCCGAGCCCAAGCACAACCCAGTCCACACAGGAAAGCAAACGTATACCCACACAGGATAGCACAACACAATCCACAAAGGAGAGTAAACAGTAATCCACATAGGATAGCTCAACACAATCCACAAAGGAGAGTAAACAGTAAATCCACACAGGATAGCTCAACACAATCCACAAAGGAGAGTAACACAGGATTCAGCTCACACAGGTATACTTCTTCGGATGACGATAAAGATGATCACTGATCCATCTAAGTCGTCGGACCCACAAAGGATCGATAGGTAACTAACCCCCGCAATGACCCACACAGGATCGGGCCCACACAGGACCTGTAGGCGCTGGCTCACACAGAACCGCTGAGCGCTGACCCACACAGGATCGGACCCACACAGGATCGGGCCCACACAGGACCTGTAGCACTGATCCACGTAGGATCGCTGAGTGCAGTAGTTGTCGCAGTCCACTGAGGATCTCTGCACAGTCGTCGTTGCAGTCCACTGAGGATCTCTGCACAGTCTTCGCTGTCGAAGTAGCAGTCGCAGCCAGCTCTAGGGTTCCCGCACACAGCAAGCTCGTTCGGGAGGGTCCGCTCCACGAGCCGAGAGGCTGATACATCAACTGACACAAAGTCCGAAGTTGATGTATCCAAAAGTTCTGTATCGTCAACAGGAACTCAACGCCGCAGACGGCGCGTCAATCGGACGCCCGGTCTGAGAGTTATTAGCTTTTTCGTCCCAGGGGCCCGGTTGGTTTTTAAGGCAAAACCAACCCGACCGTACTCCACCTGCATCCAAACCTCAGGCGGAGTATGCCAAAAGATCCGTCTCACTTAGAGGAATCCAGCAAAGCTGACGGCATGTCAATCGGACGTCCGTAGCTCAAGATATGAGTGTTTCCGCTCCGAGGGCCCGGTTGGTTTCGTGTACGAACCAACCCGGCCGAACCCAAAGTATTCCGAAACCTTAAGTGCGATATACCAAAAAGACCGTCTCGATCCAAGGATCGCGTTTCCGCTGACGGCGAGTCGTTTGGAGGCTCGTAGCTCAAGTTACGGGCATTTGACCGAAAATGGTCCGAAGACGGGGGTCCGGGCCCGGGCCGACCCCCCCCCCCCCCCCCCCCCCCGCCCCCCGGGTCGGCCAAACCGGGTCGACCCGAACCGGGTCAACTCGACCCGGTCCGGTCCGGCCAGGGCGCGGCCCAGCCGGTCGGACCGGCCTGGCTCGGTTCGGCCGAGCGGCCGAACGACCGCGCGCCGCGGGGCGCTGCCCCCGCGGCCTGGAGATGCAGCGGCCCTGCGTGGGCCGCGCTGGAGAACCGCGGACGCGGCTTCTGTCGCGTCCCGTGCGGGCGAACCAGACCCGCGCGACCGTGGGTCCGTTGACCGCCGTCGCCGCGGCTTCAGCCGCGCCGGCGACCCGCGCCGCCGGAATCTTCCGCGGGCCACCGGAGTTGCTCCGGTGGTCCGTTTTCCTTCCCGTCTGCGCCGGTGCTCCTCCCGGGTTCCGTTCTTCACTGCAGAACCGTCAAATTTCTGTTGCGGCACGTTCCGTCGTCGCCCGTCAATCCGCACAACAACGAAGAACGGCGGAGGGTTGTCGGGCCGTATTCGTTTGGCCCGCACCCTCCGCGTTAGAGATAAACAACGGGAGAAATAATCCAACACATGAATCAACAATTTTAATGGATTAAAATTGTTCATATAAATCAGGTTCTTTAATTTTTAAAGAACATCCACGGGAATAAAATACAAAGGGGTATTTCCAAAATAAATCCCTACCTCGTAGTCGCCGTCGTACGCACGTTCTTCGCGGATTTGTTCGTCACGGAAGGAGGGGATCGTCACGTCGTCGCGGAAGGGCGTCGCGTTGTCGCAGAATCCGGCGTTGAGTCGGTGAACTCAACGGACCAAGAAACAACAGATTTAATTTAATTATATAAAATTAAATCTGTGTTTGTTAAAAAAAACACAAGGAAGATTTAAGAGAATCTCGAAGTCTCTTACCTCAAACAGTTGATCGAGGATTTCGTTGCGGAGGAAGAGACGTCGCAGAAGAACGTTGCAGGAAGGGAACGTCGGCGTCGCGGAATACGGCGTCGCGTCGTCGACTTCCGCGGGTTCGGCGTTCTTCGTCGGAGGCCGACGTTCTTCGCGTTCTTCGCGTTCTTCGCATTCTTCGCGAAGAGGGGTGAAGGCACAAGAACCTCTGTCAAAGCCTCTCAACGTGCAATCCTTCAAAAGTCGTGTTGGTCTTATTTTATTATTACGCCAACAAACGAAAAGGTAAGTAACGACTCATTAATTCGCAGAATTAATTCAATGAAAGAAACTACTCATTTAATTCACGAATAAAACCGCCCAATTAAATGGTCTGTTAAGAATTTAAGAAAACGCGTCAGTTGACTTTCATAATGACTGGTTTTCGCGGGTGCGTTACTTAGCGGAAAAGAAACGGCAGGGCTCGTACGGGCCCCACCTCACAAATATCCTACCAAGAGGGTATGATATTTCTGGATAGCATCCTATCCGGATCAACTCAGCTTAAACCGCTTTTAAGTGGCTTCAAGTGGTTTAAGTGAAATAAAATAAAGTTTGTCGAACAATTTATTTTATTTCTTAACTTTAAGCCCAAAAAATTAAAAACCACACCCGAGCAAACGCAACTCCGGAAGAGGCGTTTCTAAGCAAATATCGGCGCTGCGATTTCATCGGTGCCCTCAGAATTCGATTCCGGGCACCGGTTCAAAAGTTAGAAAAACCCGCTCGTCCGTTCACTGAACGTACCCGAGCCAAACTTCGAAAAAAGATTCTGGGCACACCGGGCCTCGGAATCAGGTGCCGTCAGAGACTGCATTCTTGTAAAATTCCAAAGAAAATTAAGAAAAAAATTTCCTTGAAATTTACGGGTCTTTACATCTCTAAAATATGTTATTGCATCCTCTTATATAGACACCAAGTCTATATCTCCAATTAATGCAGTCAACATTAAATTGTTCATCCATTAATATTGAGAATTAACTCTTCATTAATGTTGAGATAAACTCCCCTATTAATGTTGAGAAAAATCTCACCATTAATTAATTTCTCTCTCCTCAGTAGATGTATTGAATCTCAAAAATCTCCCCCTTCACCACGTCAAAGAAGGGAAAACATCCAACAATCTCAGTTGGAAAGAAAATAGGTTGGTATTGCACCAACCATCATTATCTGCAAAAAATATGACGATGTCCTTTTGCACTTCTGAAAAAAAAAACTATCAACTCCTTCCGCAAAAAAAGAAATCCAAACGCCGAAGTCTTCATCACATCTATATTTGCATCATCCTGCTGAACAAGACCAGAACTAGAAACATTTGGATCCTCCATAATCATGATCGCCACCCAATCTGGAGCACCCACAAATACAAAATGTCCCCCCTGCTCAAAATCCCTCGAGCAGCTAGTGCATCCTCTCTCTAAACCTACTTTGATTTCCAAACCTTATTCTACTTCACGCTTGCATTAATGATCTTCTTAGAAACTTCCATAATTCTCACATAAATTGCAACTACGAACCTTCCCTCTGATACCAGATGTTAGGAAAGACAGCAAGTGACAAACGTGCAAACAATAACAAAGTGAACGTTCATCAAAAATAAAATTTTCCCTTTAAACAAGCCTGCAAAACCAAAGCGGATGCGCAACAATCAAAAAATATGAGCATGAAAAATAAATGGTGACATCAAAAATTTTAACGTGAAAAACCCAATAAGGGAAAAACCACGAGACCTAGTCCAAAGAGCAGATCCATTATAATCAATGAGTACACAATAGAGACTCCTAAAAATGAAAGGGATCTCAAAAGTATAACTCTCTGATACAACAGAAGAAAATACCAGCGGACAATAGAGGTACAAAACAGATCTGACAAAAGAACGTCGTTCGTGAAAGAAGAGCAAATAATAAATCTGACTGTATGGATCTGAAGATCGTCGACTGAATAATCAGGTGCTGAAAAATCACCAAGATCAAGAGAAAACTAATTTTCAATCAAAGCCGATCGCAAAAAAGAAACTTGCTCCTCATATTAACCGTGTGTCTGCTGCTTCTCACTTATTAAATGTGGACATGTTGCACATGCTACAGTTGGCATGGTAGCCCCATTTTTGCTCTCGATGGACTATATCTTGAACAACTTGCTAAGAACCTCTCCACGAGTACAAGTTAATTGTGTTGTCGTCGTCGAGTCACATGGGTCACCGCAAATGCGACAACCCCTTATCAGTTTTCTCTTGTCAGCTACATCATGGTGGCACACATCTCTCTAAAATATGTTACCGCATCCTCTTATATAGACATCAAGTTCATATCTTCAATTAATGCAGTCAACATTAAATTGTTCATCCATTAATATTGAGAATTAACTCTTGATTAATGTTGAGATAAACTCTCCTATCAATGTTGAAAAAAATCTATCCATTAATTAATTTCTCTCTCCTTAAGAAATGTGTTGAATCCCAAAAGATTGGCATTGTCGCGGTCTCATAACATTGAGAAGATTTTGCAGAAATATCATAATCTAGATATAAAACCAGTAAAGTCTTTGATAAATGTAAATCTATATCTTTCAAAGAACACTAGTGACAGCTAAGTTAAGTTAGAGTATACTTATATTTTTAGAATTTTGATGTGTGTCATGATTTGCACTAGACGACATAACAATTTCTATAATTAAGTTAAGTCAATTTACAAGGAATCCAAATAATCTCCATTAAATGGCTATGAAACTAGTTTTGGGGTATTTAGAATATACCAAAAACTTTGCATTGAACTATACATAGCATTATGCAGTGCTTGAAGGTTATAGTTATGCAAATTGGATGACTAGGTTAAAAGACACTAAATCAACTAGTGGTTATGTGTTTACGCTTGGTGATGGATCTATATCTTGGAAAACATCTAAACAAATGTGCATTGCATGATCCACTATGGAGGCGGAATTTATTACCTTAAACAAGGCTGAAGGAAAAGATGAATGGCTTCGAAACTTCTTGGAAAACATTCCGCGTTGGCCAATACCTATGCCTATTGTGTGTATTCATTGTGATGGGCATGCAGCGATAGGAAGGGCAACAAATGTCACGTACAATGGAAAATCTTGACATACACATTGATAACGTGACTCAGTCAGACAACTACTCTCTGGTGGGATTATTACAATTGACTATGTCAACTCAAAAATAAATATTACAATTCCCTTTATGAAATGACTAACCAGAGAGTTGGTATAAAAAACATCAAAATGAATTGGGTTAAGGCCTATTAAATAAATTCTTCATGGTGGAAACCCTACCTAGTTGACTGGAGATCCCAATATCTAGGTTCAAAGGGAAAACTAAGTTATGATGAATGATGAAGTATTCTCATTCTTAAGGTGATAAAGTACTTCAAGAAGAGGTTAAGCATGTGTTTTTAATGTCGTGGGTTGCCAAGCCCCCAACAGTTCCAACATAGGATTTTCATTGCTCTAGGCGGGGTTTAGACATACCCGCCTCCGCCTCTGAAACTTCATAGAACTGTCCATCACCTGCCGCTTTCCACCTTTTTGGGAGGCGTTCAGTCACTTTACAATCCTCTGGATGTCTTTTATGTTCCCCGGGTTTTGCATTAGTAGTATCACCACTCATATCCCCACAATTTGCCCTTTTCCATGTCTGTTGAGTAAAGGTACCTGATGACTTTATCCCAATCGTATTGACTTCATCCATGTGTTTGATCCTTGGATCAACGGACACTGGTCTGGGAGCAGACTTTGTATTAGTATACACATCGGTTAACACTGCATCTATTGTTTTCATAGACTAGGTCAGGGACCTGCTGGATTTTGTGTATAGATTGGATGTTGAAATTATAAATGTATTTTACTGATCCTAAATTATTTTTGTATATTGAAGTAAAAAACAATAACTAAAAAATCTCTCAATAATGTGAATGCTGACGCAGCCCCATCAAGGCTTCAAATACGCCGCAACCCACCTGCCCCTAGATGGACCGTTAGGAGAGCCATGTGCCGTGGGCTCCTCTTCAAAATTTCACGATTTTTAATTAAAATAACAATTAAAAAGAAATAGCCAAGATTTTGGATTTTTTATATTATTGAAAAACATGTGTTAAATAATGGATATTATTTATTATTGTTATTATTCAATTATTAATTTCCTGCCTCGTGAGGGTCAAAAGTCACGGGTCTACAATTTATTTTTTAAAAACACAAACATAAATTCTATGAATTTTTTTTATGGAAAAAAACCATATAGTTTTTGTTTTTCAAAATAGAGTGAGAATTATTGGGGAGGAAATGTTGACTTTTGTGGGGTGGAGGCGCAGGATTGACTCCTGCGACGCTTGTCGGGTTGGTGCTGACTGACTGCGGCGGCGCCGACGTTTCCGTTGTAGGGACACCTGTACCCTCATTATTTTATTTATCACCAATTCATTATCTATATATTATTATTTATAGATGTTTTTAAAAATTTAAAAAATATGAACACGGATTTAAATTAATTCCAAAGAGTTTTTTTAATGAGTTTTATTTAAAAAATATTTAAACATTTCATGAGAAATTTATTTACCTGTTTGTATTCAATAACATGTTAATGGGTTTAACGCATGCCTTAAGCCCCTTAACATATTGTTTAATGAATTTAAATGCAATGCGTTAAACCACTTAACACATTCTCTAGGGTAAAAAAAAAAACTAACAAATTTCTATTTGATTTTATACATTTATAATAAACAAACACATATTATTTGTAAATATAAAACAAACATATAGATTCTTTAATAAATGAATAAGGCTGGTATTTATTGAAAATAAAATACAATGAATAAATATATGAAACACGCTCTGTAAGAAGTTTTAAAAATAAGACGAGTAAAATAAATAATAATTGTATTATTTATAAATACAAAAATAAATATATAGATTCAATAAAAAAGAATAAAACATAATAATCATACAAAATTGTCTAACCCGTTCACTGAATATGCATGATTGTCCTAACAAAGTTGTCATAATAATTAAAATATTTATTAATTTTATATATTGTAAAATACAATACATTTGAAAAGGATAATCTTGTCAAAAGTTGTGATAGTTCCAGTTTTGATTATCCCATACGTAAATAATAAAACATAATAATCGTACATTTATTATTTTGCCCTTCTATTCCACCGATTTTTTGTAAAACTCTTTCAATGCGGTTTTAAAGTGTGTTATTTAAAATAATGTATCTATTAATCAATTATAAAATTATATAAATTAATAAAATAATAATATTTACTTTTTCAATAGATCCTTAAATTGATCACACACAAGACCTAATAAAATTTGGTTATTGATTGAAATCTTAATACAAAATTTCCTTCATCAAATAAGAGGGTAATCTGAAGACTGATCGATTGGTGAACTTTGAGAAATCTTGAAGTGATCATTGTTGGGTTGACTCTTTCCCTAATTAGATTTGTAGCTCTGGTGTGTTTGACCAGTAATATATTATGTCTCTAATCTCAGAAAAGAAGCATAATCAATTTGTAATGTTTTATTGAGGCATAAAACGGATAAAAAAAGTGGATAAATTAAATATTTAATTACTAGCAAAAAAAAAATAAAATATTTCGATATAGGTTGGGCTTTACCAGCATAGTTTCTCATAGATTATATTGTGACATTTGATCCACAATCCATTCTGAACACAATAAGCCGGCATTGTTACGACTCTGCAAAGTAACGAAATTCTTTGAAGAGCCCTTGTGAAGTGAACTAACCAAAATGAAGTTTGAAAATGCTCTCAATGAGACCCGGTCAACATAGTAACGTTCTTTATACCGAGGATTTGAGTACTCTTGCAAACATTACTCTACTCAGTAATGTGGTGTTTAGACAACTCTCACATTGGGAGCATATTATGACTAGTTTCCTGAGATGTTTTAATGAGTTGTGAAATTGTTTTCATGTTATATTTTTCTTCAACAATAAGTGTCATTATCACAGTAATCAGTTTTATCCATCACTACTCTTTATCAACACTAAAAAAAAGCGCCGATAAAGGGGAAACTTTTATCATCGTTAAAAAAGCACTCATAAAAGGTGATTTTATCAGTGTTAAAAAAACGGTGATAAAAATATCTCTTTATCAACATTTTTTTTAACGTTGATAAAATCTGCTTTTATCAATACATTTCTTAACGTTGATAAAAAGTATATTTTATAAAAAAAGTTATTCACCATTAAAAAATATATATTAATATATAAATATATTGATATTGATATAAATCAAATATATTTTATAATATAAGATTTATATAAGACTAAATACACATTTACACTTAATATATAAGATATTTAGTGAAAAACAGATTATAAAATAATTTAAAAAATAATATTAATTAATAATTTGCTAATAATTATCGAGTAATAGTCATTTAATAACAATTTGAAGATAGAAAGAATAAAAAAAATTAATAAACAATCTAAAATAAGTAAAAAATGTGACTCGAATTTCAAACGACCATAACGTTTGATCAAAGTGTCTGTTTGAGTTCTACCACATATCAAATTAAAGCTCCCCAAAAGATATATGTCGTGATAATTAGGGGGAACCCCAATCATCATTTTTGGGCTAAAAAAAGTCCAAAAGACCTCCAAAACTGGGTTTTTTGTCGGGGTACCCCCATTTTTTAACACTTAATGGAATTTCATCACAGTTTATGGTAAGATTTTATCATTTTTCACATTGTTTTATAATTAAATATATACACATATATACATATTTGTATATATTCACACATAAAAAATTTAATTTTATAAATAAACATGTAAACATATTTACATGTAAAATATATTTCTAAATATATAAACCATATCTAAATAAAAAATAATATCCATTTTATTTAAAATAAACATATATGAATATTTATATACCTATACAATTAATTTATATATAATGTTTATATTTATATATAAATATATTTGTGCGTGCGCACATTTACAAACAGATATATATTTATCTATATATTCTAATACATGTATATAAATATTAATATATAATATATGTAAATAAATATAAATATGTATATTTATATTTATAGACACATAAAATATATGTGTGTGTGTGTGTATTTATACACACACACAAAAAACATATTTTATAAATGTATTTAAAAATAATTATATAAATATTTACATAAATATATATATAAATATATATAAACATATATATTTATATATGAATAAAAAAATGTGACGAAATATATATAAATAAATAGATATATCATAAAAACTAAAAGAAGACTAGTCTAGTGGTAGAGGTGCAAATCAATGAAGGGGGTTCTCAAGTTCGAAATCGGGTAGCGGCGTGCAGACGTGTACTAAGGTGATCTAGCGCTGATAAAGGGTAGCGGGGGTTTCGAGCGATGATAAAGGGGTGGTAGGTGACTAGACGAGCACTATTAAAAGGTGGCTTCAAGCGCTGCTAAAAGGGGGTGATACACTCTGAATCTGTTTTAATTTAGAGGAAAAAAATCTTTTTAAGAAATTATTATTTTTGACTTTTATCATAGATTTTTAGCACTGATAAAAGGGGACTTTATCATCATTTTTTAGATCTGATAAAAGGGGGTAGTCCACCCTCTGAATTTATTTTAATTTAGAGAAAAAAAAATTCTTTTTAAAAAATTCTTTTTTTTGACTTTTATCGTCGTTTTTTTAGCGGTGATAAAAGTGAAATTTATCAGCATTTTTTAGCGATAATAAAAAGGACCCCCTTTTAAGGGCGCTTAGGACAACGACACTTTTTTAGCGATGTTAAAGACTTTTTTACACAACGTTAAAGGCTACTTTTATAGTAGTGTACATTTATTGTATGCATTGTTTTTAATAAAATGCATTGATTATAATGATTTTTATTTTTAATACATGCTTGTACACATGATATTTTCTTCATTTTTTTCATAATGCTTTAAGTTATGGGAGATGAACAAAAAGAGTAGAAACAATCATGATACCCAATTAAAATAAGGTTTTCCCCAAGGATGGATGATCATAGAGCACTTCCTGGGCACATAACTAAAGAATTGAGGTGAAACGAGGCTTTCGAAGCAGAAAATAGACCTTACACATCGTTTAATCATTAAACATTGTGAACCGGTGCAAGTCATGAAAGAAATACAAGTCGTTAAGTGGAGGAAACCAACCTGGAATGAAGATCACTTGTGTCATGGTGTGACACATACCATAAATGCCCAAAAAGCCTGCAGGTCGTGAATTCGATACATGTGGTGCAACATGTAGAGGTCGTGTAATCACTACACGATGTGTAAAGGTCAGGGCGACCAAAAAACGGCCAAATGCGATGTATTTTGGAGTTTTGACGTATTTTATGACCAGAGACCCACTTTTGACCACCTTTTGACCCATCCTAAATGTCATTGAATGCTGCATGAGCCCATCTGGAATCTATAAATAGCGGGTTAGGCTGGTGTTGTCAGGGAGATCTAGAGATCAAAGTTTGAAGTGAGAAGCTGCACTATGCAGAGTCCTTGATAGTTTCATCTCCGTTTTTCATTATGCTTTCTTTTATTTATTTCCTTCCCTCTTATTCTCTCATTACTGGGATGATGGGGAAAATCCTCTTTGTGCTAGGGTTATGTAGTAGAAGGGGAAGGTGATGTTGGATTTATTCCTTTTTATTTATTCATGTATTTGGATTGCCGTAGTTTATTTAATCAATTCACAATCCCTTTCTTTTTTTTATCATGAACATTGGTATTTGAATATGAAATGAATATTAAAATTGCGCAACTAATTACCCTAAAGGAGGCATGAACGTTGTCGAATTTAGGGTAACCAGGTTTAAAAATGACATCGAGACAAAGTCGATTTGGCTAAACCCTCACTACCAAAAATTGTGGTTTATGTAGCACCTACTTTTATCAGTGCTAACTAGAAAGTGATGATAAAAGGGTTACCTATAATGACCCAAAATTTTATCAATGAAATTTCTCTCCTTATAATTATGTCATAAAACACATACATAGCATAGAGAAACCAACAAAAACATCATTCTCATAAATGATTTATGACACATTAGTCATCAAACAAACCAATAAGAATGTCAAATATTACAGCAGGATAATGAATAGAAAATAAGATATTAAGAAATGGAAAATTTGGACATGCTCGGTCCACTAAAATGACCACACTCACGGATAAAGCTTTTGAAATAAAACATAATGTTAATAATAAAATACACATTTTGATGAAAAAAGTATATATATAACCTTAAGAGAAAATATAAGTGAATGAAGAATGAATGAAATGAGAGGTATTTATAGAAATTAAGCAACCTGTACCATTGGAATAGTAACATAACCGTTGGAATAGTAACCTGGCTGTGGGAATAGTAATCTGACCATTAGAATAGTAACCACACCTATGAAATTATAAATAAAATTTAGTTATCTTATAATAATACTACAAAATAGGTCTTTAATAATGTTAAAAATGGACTTTATCAGCGCTAGAGAAGCGTTAACTACCAGGGTGAGATTAAAAGCCCTAGTCTTTTATCAACGCCGATAAAAGAACCATTTATCAATGGTTCTAAAAGTGCCGATAAAGTAGACCTTTATCAGTGCTTCTAAAAGCGGTGATAAAGGTTTCCTTTATATGTGCTTAAACAAACGTCGATAAAGGACCCTTTTATCAATGCTTAAAAAAACGTCGATAAATAACCCATTTATCAGCACTTAAAAAAGCACCGATAAAGGATCCCTATATCAGCCCTTGCAGAAGTGCTGATAAAGGGGCATGTTGCAGTGTGCTGTAACAACACACTACAACACCAAAAACACCACGAAATTAGCAAAATCAAGCACCAATACAAAATTTAAATGAAATAAAATTTACAACACAAATATAAGAAAAAAACACTATATTATAGACATTTCAAACATTGGTTTATACAATACATAAGTACAAATTATTACAGACATTCAAAATCATCAGTGTTCCTTTGTCTTTTGATCCTAACCCCTGCTCGAGCAAAAAACACACCTATATAAGAAAAAATTCTAATGTTAGTAATAATATAAAGAAATAAATTAATTGAAAGTGTTAATTTTAAACTAAACTTTAAGTCATACCAGGAACATTGTGTATCAGATTGAGTTGCAGTTGATTCTTGCACACCACACTATTTCTTGTTCGTCTTCAAGCATTATATCTGTGAAAATTAACTAAATAATTATAAGATAAAAATGATAAGGAAATTAATTAAGTAATAATAGATAGAATGATGAGAAAATGGTATAGGCTGATTTGCTCGGTTTTGGTAATGTGATGCGTGTTTTAAACTAAATTGACACTTACATATTGAAAAGACGCACTTGGAGTCATACCGGTCACACCATGCGTCAGATTGAGGTGCAACTGATTTCTACATGTCTCAAATGACTTATGGATCATTTTCCTAAAGTATCAAAACAATCTGAATGTGTTTGCTCGGTTTTGAGTACGCCACTTATCTTTTTTACTAAAATGTCATTTTAAACTAGAAACACACACTTTGACTCATACCAGTCACATCGTGTGTCGATTTGACGTGATACTTATTCCTACATTTCACAAATGTTTTATGAATCGTTTTCCTAAATTATCAAGACAATCTGAGTCTGTTTTTTTAGTTTTTAGCAAGTGACACTTTTTGAACTAAAATGTCGATTTTAAATTGATAATGGACACATTGAGTCATACCAAGCATATCGTGTATCAAATTGGGGTGCAATTGATTCCTACACATAAAAAATGACTTATATATATCATTTTCCTAAAGTATTAAAACAATCTTAATGTGTTTTCTCGGTTTTGAGTAGGTTAGTTGTCCTTTTTACTAAAATTGATGTCAATTTTAAATAAAAAGATGTACTTAGAGTCATATCAGTCACATTGTGCGTTGAATTGAGGTGTGACTAATTCCTACATGTCTCAAATGACTTATGAATCATTTTTCTAACGTATCAAAACAATCCGAATGCATTTACTCAGTTTTGAGTACGCCACTTGTCTTTTTTACTAAAATATCATTTTAAATTGGAAACACACACTTTGACTTATACCGATCGCATCATATATCAGTTTGACATGAGAATAATTCTATACATCACAAATGACTTATAAATCTATTTCCTAAATTATTAAGAAAATACAAGCGTGTTTGCTCAATTTTCAGTAAGTGACACTTTTTGAACTAAAATGTCGATTTTAAACTCATAACAGACAGATTGAGTCATACCAGACACATCGTGTATCTGATTGAGGTACAGATGATTCCTACACATTAAAAATGACTTATGAATCATTTTTCTAAGGCATCAAAATGACCAGAATGCGTTTTCTTGGTTTTGAGTAATCCAGTTGTCATTTTTACTAAAATTGATGTCAATTTTAAATAAAAAACGCACTTGGAGTCATATCAGTCAAACTTTGTGTCAGATTGAGGTGCAGATGATTCCTACAATCCCAAATAACTTATGGATTATTTTCCTAAAGTATCAAAAAATCAGAATATGTTTTCTCTGTTTTGATTATATCAGTTATCATTTTTTACTAAAATTGATGTCAATTTTTAATAAAAAGAACCACTTGGAGTCATATCGGTCACACTGTGTGTCATATTGAGGTGCGACTGATTCATACGCATCCCAAATGACTTATGGACCGTTTAGCTAATGTATCAAAACAATATGAATGTTTTTTATCATTTTTTTAGTATGTCACGTCTTTTTTTATTAAAATGTCATTTTAAATTGGAAACACGCACTTTGAATCATATAGATCATGTCGTGTATCAATTTGGAATGAGACTGATTCCTACACATTATAAATGATTTATGAATTGATTCCCTAAATTATCAAGAACATCTGAGCTCGTTTGATTGGTTTTCAATGAGTGACACTTTTTGAACTAAAAATGTCGATTTTAAAGTGATGACGAACAATTTGAGTCATACCGGGCACATCATGTATTGGACTGTGGTGAAACTGATTCCTACACATCAAAAATTACTTATGGATCCCTTTATTCAAGTACCAAAACAATGTGAATATGTTTTCTTGGTTTTGAGTATGTTAGTTGTCTTTTTACTAAAATTAATGTCAATTTTAAATAAAAAAAGTGCTTGGAGTCATACCGGTCACACCATGTATCAAATTGAGGTGTGGATGATTCCTACACGTCCCTAAGTCTCAAAACATTCCTAAATTCCAATGTTACCATGATTTCCATTGCCTTTATTTTTCGAAATTCCAACATTGCATATTGACATGATGTTCTTAGTAAAAAAACCCTCCTTGTTGTTGAAAGCCAGATGAGAAGAGGAAGCTCATGTGCCCTATACTCTTCCATATTTCAACAATGAGAAAGGGTTTTCAGTTAAAAACATTTTTGTTCAGAGTGAGTATCTCAATGGGGGGAGGGGGGTGAATTGAGTACCCAATAAAAATTTCTATTAAAAAAGATTAAATTGAAATCCCCCAAATAATTTAAAACAACCCAGTTAATCAATACAACAAATTGTTATAAGTTATAATCTTTCAAAAGGTTTCTTAAAGATTTATTAGTTCTCAGGTAAGTAATATAAAATATTACTTAGTCCTTTGAAATAAATTTACTCAATTAAAATCTTATAAAAACACTAATAAATATTAACTATCAAAGTATTAGTTTTTGTTTGGTTAAAATAGTTTTATTTTTAAAAGAAAAAATGAAGTTAACAAAAGCACACAGCGAAAATTTGAAATAAGAGGTTCAGTATCAAGCTGTGACTTAGTCCTCTCCACTTGGTGATCACCTACCACCAAGCAGTTTATCTAAAATAAACAAGTTGATCCACAACCTAGATCAGGTTTTACAACAAATTACAAACTGTCTAGGTCACACACAACCTCTTCTACTATTATCCGTGGGAGCACAAACAAACAGTTCACAGAGGGACCTCTACCACAGTTATGTGTGGGAATGAATACGTAATAAGGGATACAAGAAGATATCAAGTATCATACAATTTAGTATAGAATACAACGTGCGTGTGATAAAATAGAGCATGCACACACACTACTCAAAATGTAAGAATTAATAAACAAAAATAAGAAATCTAAAAAGTGTAGAGATAGAAATGTCCGGTCTATTGTAGTACAACTCGTAACTCATGGAAAATATTTGGAAATGCAACTTGAGTCGAGTTTTATTGAAAAACTTCAGTAGAACAGAGTATCGCGACTCTTGTTCTTGAATAGAGGAAAGAAACATATGTTTTTGTGCTTCAGATTCCTCTGTCGAGTGTTTCCAAGATGTAGCAATTCATCTCTTCAGCTCTATGTGTGTGTTTGATAAGCACAATATCTCAGATTGCTAACAATCTAATTTAAGCGTCTCAGTTTATTTCTACATACATCACATGGGGAAGTCTTCTTATCTTTTATCAGTAGTAGAAAGAATATATAGATCCTATATGTTTCCTTGTATTGAACATCTGAAATCCTCTTTAATACATTCTATCAATCATTTAAGAGACAATCATTAAAATAGAATTTGAAATTAAATTCAATAAACTAGCCATTATTAATAATTCAAAATAAGTATAAAGTAGGAAAAGAGTGGCTGTGACTTAGTCTGAAAGTGAATCAATCTGACAGTGTATCAGAGTCTGGTGATGTCTCATTATAATGGTGACACAAAGCTGACAATGTCTTGTACTTAGCCAAATTTCATGTCTGGTGGTAACTTCTATAGAGGTGATTCATCTGATGAAAGATCATCCTTTTGGAGGTAGGTCAAGCTGGTGGTGTCTCACACTTTTCTAAATTTATATTCTAACAACATGATATCTTGATGGTGAGATATCCTAGTGGTATCTCATAATTTACCAATTTTATACTCTGGCTGTGTGTCATCTAACGATGTATTAGACTTAGCGAGATGTTCATGCTGATAGTTAGTCATGGACAATGGTGACTCATATGCGACGGTGTCTCAGACTTTTTCAATTTTCCAGTTCAGCGGCATGACATCCTGGCGGTGAGTCCTTGTCTGGTGGTGAGTCTACCTTGGCAGTGTGAAAGGTTGACAATGTATTAACCACAACTGTGACTCATTTTTAGTAGTGACTGGTGGTGACTCATACTTAGTCAATTTCATCACCTGTCTCAGCTTATGAAATATTTATAGAGAATATGAAATTCATTAGTATAATTAGAATCACGATTTTATGATCATTAAAATAAGGAGGTCAACAATCTCTCTCTTTTTGATGATCACAAATCATGGTATCAAAGGTATCACAAATATAACACATGACATCAAAGGTAATATTAAAAATGAAAATCATGATATAGCATTCAAAATATGTGCAGATGAAAGAAAAGATAAATAATTAGAAAAATAAAGGTAATTATTAAGTATCAAAGGTAAAAAGAGTAAAAAATAGTATTAAAGGTAACATAGAAATACCACGGTAATAAATAGAAAGTGATAAGAAATAAATTCCATACAAGTATTTTCTCCCCCTTTTGGGATTATCAAAAAGGTAAAGAGTAGTAGAATAAATATAGTAAAAATAAGAGAAATAACAGAATAAGAGTTAATAAAGGTATTCAAAATTATTTTCAAAAAGTTATTAAAAAACAAGTCCCATCAAAATAGAAAATATAATTACAAAAACATACTCAAGGCTTGGTTGAAAGATCCATAGGTTCTTTTACTTTGGCCTTGGATTTCTCTGGATCAGAGGCAGAAGGATCAGAAGGTGCTGTAGGCAAAGTAGATGGAACACCAGTGGGTTGTCCAGTTATAGCTCGAGGAGGATGATCCTCTATAATAATAAATGGAATGAGCTATCACAGAGCTTAAGCAGGAGGTACAGGGAAAGGTTGGAACTGGTCAGGCAAAGGTGTATGAGGATCTCTAGTCACTCCTGGTATGAAAGATAGCTATAGAGTAATAGTAATGACTTCCTGATAAACAACTGTAGTGTCATGAACATGAAGAAATGGCTTCATCAGATTGATGAAATCCATAATGATCTAGCCACCAATTTCCATTGCACTAAAGAAGCATCCTTTTCCTCTATAAAATGATTAAGCACTAGATTCATCTCCTTAAACTAGAGAACTTTCTCCTTGAAGGCCTGAGTAATTGGTGGCATTCTCAAATTTTCTACCAGGAACTTGGAATTAGCATCCACTATATGCTTGGTATAAATCCGAGAGATATAATATCTTATACCCTTGGTTATTTTCAATATTTCAGATTTCATGTCATGGGAATAAGAGGTAATAAACTTAAGAACATGTTTACTATTATATCTTATTCATCTCAAGGTTTCTTGGGGCTGATCAGGCACAACACTTGAAGTACTAGATGAGTCAGTTCTAAAATCTTCTCTGACAATAGATTTGATCAATTCAACATCAAACACCGGAGGAGAAGGATCACTTGATCTAGAGGCCACTGAGGTAATATGTTCAACCCTTTCAAGCAGAGCATCCATACTAGCCACAAATGTAGATTGCATTCCGTCAAGCAGAGACTTCATGGATTCCAACTCACCACTCATTCTCTTATTTTCAATATCTATCTTATAAATAGGATGAATTATCTATGGTTGAATGTGACAAATCACTAATTCAAGTAGATATCATGAATCAATTTCACTTAACTTGGTTAGAAGAGGAGCTTGATTCTTCAAACACTTATCAAAATTTGAAATCAGCTGTCACCACCTGACCCGTACCGAGGCTCAAGCCGCAACAATCCCAAGCCCGCCTCCATAGGCCAGGGGCTGGTGACTAGTGACGAAGGCACAAAAAACTAGGGGAGGACTTTTCATAAGAAACTGTACACACACACGTAACCAACTCAATGCGAAAGTGCATAGGAAATGAAAAGAAAGATACAACACTGCTATATAAAGGAAACCAAACATATATGCACCGACCTCTAAATAGTACAAGTAAAAGAAAAGTAAAGCTAAAAGGGAAAGGGAAAAAATACACACCCAATTAGAAAAGTGCCACAACCCGGAAAGAGGTGAAAAAGTAAAACAACTGGGAGAGTACCACTCCTGAATCCCAAGTTATGACCACCACATGTGGTCCAATCACCCCTTATCCCTAAGCTCTTTTGATATCATGATCAACCTGTCTGTTGTTTTCAAGGGAACACCAAATGCGGGCAAAGCCCAAGTAGGGGTGAGTATAATAATACTCAGTAGGATGCCCCGAAGGCTTGAGGGAGCAATAAGATAGGTACTGAAGAGGGGAGAAGTAAGAGAGAACAAGGTACAACAAGAGTGAATGGAGAGAGTACAACTCAACCCAACAAGAGAGTAAAAGTAGACTCATCCAAACACAAGGAGCTAGAAATGGTGAGGATATGAACTCCCCATCGAATCTCCAATACCTATAGTAGGAGAGTGGACTCATCCAACTACAAGGAGCTAGACATGAAAATCACATGGCATACCTCGCGCGTCTTCACCTCTCCTAGAAGGGGAGTAGCCAAAACCCAAGGAGTGAGCACTGAAAATTGGATATATATATATATATATGATTAGTTAAAGAAACCCAAATGAGGGAGTAAGGGGATCTCCATCTCATAGTTCATCCCAAGAAAGTGAGTATCCAACAATTCCAAGTAAAACTATATGCGATGCCTTGCATCTTGTCGCATCTGCCTAGGAGGCATAAGTAAAAGGGGATCAAATCACCGCACTTCGATACTATCCACTTTGGGTGGCACTGACTCACCCACACGATTTTAGGTTGCATCACAAGAACACATCTCAGTGGGGGAAAGAACCCCTCTTTCTCGCGAGTGCTTAGATAAAAAACCACACCTCGCCATTGTGCCGCACAGTCGAGGGTATGCTCTGAACCATCAGAGACTACACTACCTAGCCCGACAGGAGGGTCAACCCGATATCTCCTCGGGGATTATGCTCTAGGTTAGACCGATATCTCCTCAGGGACTATACTCTGGGTCAGCCTGGTATCTCCTCAGGGACTACGCTCTGGGACTACGCTCTGGGTCATCCCGGTATCTCCTCAGGGACTACACTACCCGGCCTGGCAGGAGGGTCAACCCGAAACTGCATTGGTCATCCCTATTGGATGGTACCTCTCAGAAAGCATTGAGAGTCACTATCCACCCCTACTAGATGATACCTCTTAGAAAAGCATCGAGGAACACTAATCATCCCTGTTGGATGACACCTCTCAGAAAAACATCTAGAAACTCTAATCATCCCCGCTGGATGGTATGTCTTGGAAAATCATTGAGGAACCCTAATCATACATGCTGGATGGTACGTCTCAAAAAGGCATCGATAAACTCTGATCATCCATGCTAGATGTCACCTCTCAGAAAAGACATCAAGGAACTCTAATCATCTCCGTTGGATGGTACGTCTCAAAAATGCATCGAGGAACTCTAATCATCCCCGCTGGATGGTATGCCTTGAAAAATGCATCGAGGAACTCAAATCATCCCTACCGGATAACACCTCTCAGAAAAGGAATCGAGGAACTCTGATCATCCCCACTGGATGTCACCTCTCGGAAAAGCGCTGCTGTAGTAATCAGGTGCCGCCCTGGGTAGACGTCACACCCAGAACATCTTGCATCGTATCTCAAAATTCACTACGGAGGGCATCCTCACATTCTATGTAGAGAAACACTCAGGATAGGTTACCCATATGCCAAAGTCTAAGTCCAAAAGAATGAGGTACGAGAGATAGAAGATTCATAAGGTGGTAAATGGTGCATGTGGGGCCCATTCATCATGTGGCCCCACCTCTTTTCCTAGCCATGTACCTATCCATACTCGGGTACTAAACTACAAATTAAGTACCCCTAAGCCCGCTAGTGTACTCCCAGAGTACATGACATATCTAGTCAAAAGGTTGGTGAGTGCACATTTCTCATTGTTAAACCGAAGGGTGAAAATGTACTTTTACCAGAAGACCTCCTCAATGGAACTGGATAACCAAACAGGTCACACTGTTGCGATCCATAGAGAAAAACATACAAGATTGACTATTCATTCACCATGAACGGACATTCGATGGAAAAGTCGTATACCACCGCATTGTGCTTAAATGACGTCACATGGGGCCCATGCCTTGGTCCCAAAACAAATTATACAGATCATGTCATTGCAATCCTCACGAAAACACACACGATATGGACTACTCATTTGTGAAAAACGGATACCCGAAGAAAAAGTTGCATTTCACCATAACGTGCGTGAACTGGGCCTCATGGGGCCCATGCCTCGATCTTCATTTAAACACTTGAAATTGATCTTGAAAAGTCCGCCTCAATTTCAGGGTCATAATGCCGCTGATGTCTCGCCAATCCGATGTCGTATAGAAGAGTTACGACATATACATGATTCTGAAATAATAATAATATGATTATTATTGGGCATTTCGTGGACCCGAGCCACAAACCAGAATTTAATATTCAACACTGGACTTGAATCGATCGTCTTAATCCCAAGGTGGATCTACCACTGATGGTTCATCAAACCGACGTCGTATGAAGAATTTACGACAGAATATAGGTTTTACCAACAAAAATTAAAATAATAATATTTTAATATTATCATTAATATTTTGTTTTAAACCTTCCATGAATCACGTTGCTTCTCCCTTGGTCTTCATGCTGCCCACACATCCAGCATAATTGGCTCATTTTTTTCATTTTATTATTTTTCTATTAATTTATTTCATTTCAATTCTTTCTCCCTCCAATATCCTTTCACGATTTCCCCTCCTACAACCCTAATGATAGGGATGTTCGGCATGGCCAGAACTGTCACCACCACCTCCGGCTAGCCACGCCAACGCGCTTCCAGCCTACCGTGCTGCCACGCCTTAAGCCAGCCGCACCGCCTGGCTCTCGCTAGACTACCTCCATAGTCGTCTCCGCTCGACCGAGCCCAGCTCGTGCCGCCTCAAACCACTGGCCGAAGCCGCCTCGCCCGGAAGCTACTGATTGCCTTCCTCCTTGGTCATCTGCTCAGAAGCCACCCATGCCGGCTCGACTTGCTTCGCCTGAGCCGCACACTGCCGCGCGCCGCCACCAATGCTGCCTCGCCGTCGAAACCAGACCACTGCCGATCTGCTCAGGAAATGCTATCCGAGCGTCGCACCTCCCTCTCACCAAACCGAGTATGGAAACCCTCGAACCGGTCCTCAATCTATTTACAAAATCTTGTAAAACCACATCACATCTCGATTGATCACGAATCTGTATCCACATAAATGGTCTAATGTGTTGACGATTGGTTTCACAACAATTCATTGTCGGGTATTTGATGAACCGCCTGCCACAATAAAATATGGCGACGAACGGAGGGAAAACAAAGAGAAAATCATGATTAACAAATTCGAAAATTAACCTCGACTATTGTTTGGATTAGCCTTGACTCATTTCTGTTAGAAAGATGAATGAAGAACAATAACAATAATTTATAAACTGGTAAAAGCAGTTTATTTCAATTTCCGGGATCATGCAAGAAGGCGCATATTGAAGATTCAATTATCAATATGCTCAAAGTTTAATCAGAGGCATGAAGACACCAAAGACGAGTCCTACCTAGATTGGATTCATTCGCTATTAACAAAGAACATGTTCATCGACTAAGGAGGAGGATCCGCTGCATTCACTGATTCTTGATCCGTATAGAATCAGAGGTTCGTCGTCATTCGTTCTTCGTTCGCCAACATAAATGAGAGGATGAAAGAGGAGAAGCTGTCCTTGAAAAAAAGGGTTATGAGGCCAAAATCTCATAACCATGAATTTATAACCTCTCATTAGGTTAAAATAAATTAATCAAATAATTAAATAAACAATTATTTAATTATTTAATTAATCATCCATGCCGACACATAATCCAACCTCCTGACACCAACAAAGGTTATACCATTATTAGGAAAAAACCTATGTTTTGGACTCATCAGTGGTCTCAAATTTCTTATCTAAGCCCCCGTCTGTGAGTTATTTGGGTTTGAGCTATTAAATGAATAAATTAATAATTTAATTCATCCATTTAACATGCCGTTAATGAGAAAGGGGTCCGAACGTCCTGCACCGACTCATTTTATGTCGCTCCTAGGGTAAAAACTGCATTCCGGACCCAACTGCGGTCTCATATTTCTGATCCGATCAACCATTTAAGAGATATACCATTTCCAACATGTGCATAGTATAAAAACACTTTATTTTTATAAAATTAATTCTGGGCACACCGGGTCTCAGAATTACATGTCGTCTCAGTGCCCAGCTCTGGAAATATTCTTAGAAATATTTCAAAGTCATATTAGAAAAAAAATGGGTCTCTACATTATTTCCTCCTTCAAGATTTTCATCCTCAAAAAGAAAAACAAGGGAAACAACTCGGGATACCGAGCCCACACTTAGCTCTCCTGCTCTTAGGGAAACCTGTACATTTCTGTGCTGCCAAAGAATATGGACCAAAGGGATGGTCCACCTTCATAAGGCTTTCTTTAGTTGATGATGTGTGTAGGAACACACACGTATCTCCTCATTTGCGACACATGTAAGACATCGTGCACGCACTCCAACTATTTGGGGTAAGGTAAGACGGTATGCAACCTCTCCACCACTTTGCACATTCCTAAATGACCTGATAGAAATCGGGAGATAGTTTTCCTCCTCAGAAAAACCTCTATATCCCATGTCACAACTGGAATCACTATTTTTCACTGGAATAAGGTTTCGTGATTCCCTTCTTCAGAATTTACATATGGTGAAACACCTAAGGATATCTGGTCACACAGGATTTCAGAGTCGATGAATCACAACCGAAACTCTCTTACACACTCGAGAAGTGAAGGAGTCAACACCGTCAACTGAAGAAAAGTTGTACCCTCCTATTCCACCAGGTTCAGCTATAGGGAAGTTAACTGCATTGAAACTTCCCGCACTAGGTGAGTCTAGGACTTCCTGCACTTCCCGCTAAGGGCATCTGCTACACAACCACACCTTGAGTGCAGAAGTTAGAGGGACTCTTCCACCACGATTCTACTATGATTCATAGGCCCCATATGACCACGTACCTGAGATCGATCATCATAAGATCTCTTACGTTGATATCTCATCATCTGGCATCTACTAGCTGTAGTAGACATCTCAACTCTGTTGCGCTCACTACCACAACCAGCTGTATGGCATTCCTCTGAAAAAAATTTCTCTATCACCAACGCCTGCTCCAGCATCCCAACATAGGTGGGGATGCACAAGGGTACAAAGATAGTATGAATCTCTCTGCGGAGTCCCTACTCGAACTTCCGTGTCCAGAAGTAACCATTACAGATCATGTCCAGAGAGTAGTGCGCAAGGTATGTGAACCCAGTCGCATACTTAGCCACTATCATCCCTCCCTATCGTAACTGGAGAATCTATTGAAGTCGAACTAAGATAAAAAAGGATGGGTAGAACTCCTCGCGAAATAGCTGCTGGAAGTCGTCCCATGATAGTACCAACTCATCGTGTATCTGAGTAACTAAGCTCCACCAATGTCCAGCTGCTCCGGGGAAAAGGCCGGCTACAAAAGCCACCATGTGATCTTCCAGTGTTTGTACAAGCCTGAATAGGTGGACCACCGACTCTAGACAAACCTTCACTGTCTGAGGTTCTGACTCATTGCAGAACCTCAGCGGTCTCTGGTACTGGAACTCGCGAAGTACGCTCAACCTGCACACGTCCTCAGCCCGCTCTGCTGGGGCTATCTGCTGCTCAATAGGTAGGGGTGTTGCTACCTGCCCACTTAGAGAAAGGGGATCGTATGATGGGTCCTGAACTAAGGCCTCGTCACTCACGAGATCGTCATCACGAACCGTAGCTAGTATCCTGGATGGCTGTCATCATGGAGACATCTTGAATGTTATCAAGGAGTACTGCGGTTGGATGAACACATATATATATATATATACATCAACGGGAGTGGGGAGTTGACTCAAGAAGGATAGTCAAAGACTCAATACTATATAATTCATGTACCATTGTTCCCTGAAACAAGTATCTCAGGGTGCTAAGTCGAAAATCAGGTAATCAAGGTCCTGGTGAATGGATACGTCAGCCACCTGTACCATCACTGGACTCCTGATTAGCCACTAAATGAGGCTAATATTAATTGTTAATATATATAATATTCATGTGCTTTATTATTCATAAACACCATTTTAGTGCATTTTACACATTGAACATCATTTCACATTATGATTGTAATACCTTCTTAAAATACACTATTATGTGGTACATTTTTGAACATCATTTAAAGTACCCAATGATTCATCTGATTTTAAGGAATTTAATTATAAATATTTTAATTTGATATTTTTGGAAATTTATATACACTTAAATATGAACATGTTTGATTCAGGTATCAGTGGAGAATTCATGGAGGATGATAGAGATATTTGGAAATGAAAGGAAGCAATTCTGGAGAAGGCAGATTGGACATCATCCCACTGATGAGGATGTGGGGCCCAACATACAGGACCAATTAATCCCAAATTTCGTGGGATGATAGAATACATGTATATTAACAAATCACTATTCAGGAGTTAATGCTAATTCGGCGTTCATATTGGTCATTTAGGCGGCACAAGTTAGAGATAAAATTCTGGTCCAGATTCTGCGGCCCAGAAAAACATCCCACTAATTTGATCATATCTCGGAATCCACAACTCCAAATGGTCCCAAATTTTACAGGAGGTTATAAGACATCCTGAGATCCATTTTCTTCTTCTATGTCCCACCATTATTCGGCCGTATAGAAGGTATTACAGACGCGTCTGTTCGGTGAAGGAAAGCTGGCTGCCACCTCGGGTCAAATGTGGAAAAGTTCAAATTCCACAAGCTTTCCACCACCTATGGCCTACCAAAATTAATTGAGATGCTTTGTACTGTTGGAGGCTCAAACCAAGGCTCCCAAAATTCCTATTTAAGACAGTGGTGGTGAAGGAGTTTAAAATCGGGGATGCTTTGTTCAATTGTAATGTTATGCTGCATTTTTGTTGCCTCAAATTTGTCTTTCACATGTAAGTTGTTCAATTCACTTTAGTTTCTTAATAAAAGTTCTTCTTATACTCTTATTCTGTTTTTCTTCATATCACTTTGATACTGTTGGATCAATGTGTGAATTTATTCACACCAACCCTTGTGAAATTATTCACACAACGGTGGAGTGATCATTTTATTTTTGTTGTTTTCTTTACTTCTCCATTTCCTCCCTCACGAGTCTACTTTCCGCTTCCATTGAAACCATGAGATCAATGGAGGGCTAACCCACTTATGGGTTGATCCAAGGGAGTATCAAGGGGATAGTTGGATGTTATTTATCACCTAATTAATGTATAATCACTTCTTTAATTGGGATTTTTATTTGATGATTTTTAAACTCCATTGTCCTTGTTGAATTTAAGACCACACACTTCAAGTACTAATACGAACCTTTACCTTGAAGTGCTCAAAACTTTGATCCTTCAAGTGTATAGGTGATTAGTATTAAAGGGTGAAGCCATTAAACCAGTAAGTGATGATGTTGTTTTATCTCCTTAAATGAACCCATCTCAAATTTAAGAAATTGAAATCATTAAAAAGGAAATACGTCCAATCCACCCTGAGCGATAACCTAGGATCAACTCATCCTTTTAAATTGAATTCACTTAAATCAATTAGATATCTTTAAAACCCATCCAAAATCAATCCAAGTTTGCCACTTCATAGCCGAAAACAGTCCATAGAATGTACGTGTCTATAGGTTTCTTCTTAGGTCTCTGTGGATTCGATAACCCAAGCTAAACTACAAGGACCGTCTTACCTTCTTCTCTTGGGTAAATTTGAGCGAGAATAAAATTTTGGCGCCGTTGTCGGGGACCTAAGTAAGTTATCTTAGACACTATCATCATTTTTTTCATCCCACTTCTATTATCTCATCCCTAATTTCATTCCTATGGAAAACCCTTTTGAACAAATCCAAACATGGGGAACCTCTCATTTCTTTGATCACTCCACACCAAGTGTGATGTACAATGACCATCCTAGTTTCTACTGGTGGTATAATCAACAACCAAATGAGACACAATGTTTTAACTCCTATTCTCCACAAAACATTCCAACCTATTATGAGTTCCAATCCGAACAAGGCCAATCCGAACATCCTCCTATGGAATTCCACCAACTTAGTTATCCTCCTGTAATAGACCATCTATCTCAACCCACTATCCATCCTGATCCACATACATTACTTGAAAAACTATGTCAACAAATGGAGATAATGAATTTTGAGGTTTCATCATTGAGTTTAGAACTACAAAGAATTAAAACTTGTGAGGAACCCATCCCTACACAAACTGTCCCTTCCATAACCTTATGTGAATTGTCTAGTTTCCCACAAACCTCTCATGAATTTACTGAAGAGAAAACCTTTGGATTTGGGGAATATGAGGAGGATCAAGGAATTTTTGATAGGTGTTTAAATCAAGATGAAACTAATTTTTTGTATTCACAAGAGGATAATTTGACATCATGGATTGAGTGTCCTGAATATCACTCCATTGATTCTTCAGAACAAAAAATTACTGAACCATTGGGAGAAATCACAAACTTTGAGTCCATAAAAACTCTTAACACTGATCTTTCCAATTTTTTGGTTGAATCTTATATTAAAAAGGAACCAATTTTTTTGAGAAATTTGGAAAATGAAACTGATTTGGATTCAAAATCTCAACCTGTGTTTGAATGTACTATCCAACCTAAGCTCAAAATTATTGTCCTTCCTTCCATGATCAACTATCCCTTCATAGGATATAACCATGAACATTTTTTTGGAATTAATTCTTCTCTTGAAACCAAAAAAGTTGTAATTACCATTGATGTCTTTGGAAAAACTACAGTGGAAACTGGATCAACCACTTCAAACATTCCTTGGATTTTCCCACTCATTGTAAAACATAGGATTGTGAATGAAACAAATTATAAACATAGAATCAATCTCAAACTAGTATAAGGGGTGAAACATGTGATCCTTAAAATGTTGAAAGTTGGTATTGGATAAGTTGGGGGGTTCAAGTCGAGCTAATGACGTTAAACAAAGCGCTGCATGGGAGGCAACCCATGGTTTCTAAGTTTCCAATAATTTTGTTGTTTTAATAAAATTTATATTTTAAATAGGTTTAATTAATAATTTTGATATTTAATAAAAAAATATACTTTTGACCTGTTCTTCTATTCTATGTATGGATGAGTATGAAAGGGGAGCACCATATTCATCCGTGTCACGTGGTGTGATCCTTGAGTAATACCTTACCCAGAAATTTAAAAAGAAGACAATGTATCATCAGTTTGTTTTTTTGATGTGTTTTTAGGTTAAAAAATTAAAAAACAAAAACAAAAATATAATAATAAAAAAAAAGTCCACGCCATAGGTCGTGGGGAAAACCCCGTCACAACCGGCGAAGCTGCGGGGACTCGAACCCGGGACCGAAGGGAGACAGGGGCGCGTACTTACCACTGGCCTACGGCTTCTTGTGCTTCCTTATTCTATAATTTTTATATATATACTTATATTTTACTTCCTTTATTATATATATATTATTATTATTTTTTGTTTGTTTTGTTCGTTTTGTTTTTCCTTTTTCCACTAGGGAACTTTGCAAGCGACATGGATATCAAAGGAATAAATTGGAGCAACAAGAACTTCAAACTTCAACCACCAGGTGACTTCATTCCATGACCCTCATTTTCAATTTCCTTTTTGAACATTCATTCTCTACCTCTACCCCCTTCTAAATTTTCTTTTATTTAAACACTGGGGACAGTGTTATTTTAAGTTGGGGGGGGGAGATAAAATAAAAAAAATGCCTTTGTGTAAAAAAAAAAGAATGATTTGAAAAAATAATTAAATGGAAGGAAAAATTCCTTTAACTTTGAACATGGTAATATACATTGCACACTTTGAAACTGAATATAAAATAATTTAGCATACCCTAATTCTGATTTTAATCCTTGTATAATTTCATGAGCATAGATTTTGGAAAGTGTGGCTGTCCAATGTGATATTTCATCGTTTATATTTTCATCCAAATAAAAAAATGACACAATGCACGTCCTCTAGACTGTGGGGTACTAATTTGAATTTTTGGGGTCCCATAATAAATATCATAGGCTGGTTTTATTTTTATGAATAATATGAGTATTCAAAAAAAAAAAACTAAAAAAAAATTATTAATTTTTTTTTTGCGTGTAGAGCAATGGATTGATAAAATGCGAGGCTTTCGGCACTTGAGGATCGTGACTCCAGAGTTGTCTAGCCCTGAGTTTTTCAATATATCTCTATTTATGGTAATATGACTTTGTTTTTGATTAAGTTAACTCGAGACGATGCCGGAGTATGTGGGCTTCACTTGGTGCCCTAAGGCCTTTGAGTCTGGGAGTCATCGACAAAGTCTTGCTACATGGGTTAATTTGATTAACTGCAATCTCAATTACTATAGCAATATTGCAAAAAAAAAACAAAAAAAAAAGGGATGAATAATACTCATATTAGGATTAAATGTGATTCCACCTAGCGCTTCCATGATTTCCCCCTTGAATGAAAATGAACCCCCATATCTATTGTGATTCACAACACATCATTACACCTAATTGAGTTGGATGAAGTATGATGATGAATTCGATCAAAGGAATGGGCTTGAGATTGGGATCTGATTATGAAACTATCTTGTATTAAAATATCTTGATGGGTTTCATGATTGTTTGGTATAAGGTTTTTTGGTGATCATTGTGTATTAAAATGTTTTTAGAAAAGGGAATTCGAATTTCATATTGTCGAGATCTATTTTGCTCGGGACTAGCAAAACTCAAGTTGGGGGTGTGATTAGCCACTAAATGAGGCTAATATTAATTGTTAATATATATAATATTCATGTGCTTTATTATTCATAAACACCATTTTAGTGCATTTTACACATTGAACATCATTTCACATTATGATTGTAATACCTTCTTAAAATGCACTATTATGTGGTACATTTTTGAACATCATTTAAAGTACCCAATGATTCATATGATTTTAAGGAATTTAATTATACATATTTTAATTTGATATTTTTGGAAATTTATCTACACTTAAATATGAACATGTTTGATTAAGGGATTAGTGGAGAATTCATGGAGGATGATGGAGATATTTGGAAATGAAAAGAAGCAATTCTGGAGAAGGCAGATTGGATATCAGCCCACTGATGAGGATGTGGGGCCCAACATACAGGCCCAATTAATCCCAAATTTCGTGGGATTCTAGAAGACATGTATAGGAACAAATCACTCTTCAAGAGTTAATTCTAATTCGGCCTTCATGTTGGTCATTTAGGCGGCCCAAGTTAGAGATAAAATTCTGGTCCAGATTCTACGGCCCAGAAAAACATCCCACTAATTTGATCATATCTCGGAATAAACAACTCCAAATGGGCCCAAATTTTACAGGAGGTTAGAAGACATCCGGAGATCCATTTTATTCTTCTATGGCCCACCCTGATTATTCCGTCTAGAAGGTATTACAGACGCGTCTGTTCGGTGAAGGAAAGCTGGATGCCACCTCGGGTCAAATGTGGAAAAGTTCAAATTCCATAAGATTTCCACCACCTATGGCCTACCAAAATTAATTGAGATACTTTTTACTGTTGGAGGATCAACCCAAGGCTCCCAAAATTCCTATTTAAGACAGTGGTGGTGAAGGAGTTGAAAATCGAGGATGCTTTATTCAATTGTAATGTTATGCTGCATTTTTGTTGCCTCAAATTTGTCTTCCACATGTAAGTTGTTCAATTCACTTTAGTTTCTTAATAAAAGTTCTTCTTATACTCTTATTCTGTTGTTCCTAATATCACTTTGATACCGTTGGATCAAGGTGTGAATTTATTCACACCAACCCTTGTGAAATTATTCACACAACGGTGGAGTGATCATTTTATTTTTGTTGTTTTCTTTACTTCTCCATTTCCTCCCTCATGAGTCTACTTTCCGCTTCCATTGAAACCATGGGATCAATGGAGGGCTAACCCACTTATGGGTTGATCCAAGGGAGTAGCAAGGTGCTAGATTGGATGTTATTTATCACCTAATTAATGTATAATCACTTCTTTAATTGGGATTTTTATTTGATGATTTTTAAACTCCATCGTCCTTGTTGAATTTAAGACCACACACTTCAAGTACTAATACGAACCTTTACCTTGAAGTGCTCAAAACTTTGATCCTTCAAGTGTATAGGTGATTAGTATTAAAGGGTGTAGGAATTAAACCAGTAAGTGATGATGTTGTTTTATCTCCTTAAATGAACCCATCTCAAATTTAAGAAATTGAAATCATTAAAAAGGAAATACGTCCAATCCACCCCGAGCAATAACCTAGGATCAAATCATCCTTTTAAATTGAATTCACTTAAATCAATTAGATATCTTTAAAACCCATCCAAAATCAATCCAAGTTGGCCAATTCATAGCCGAAAACAGTCCATAGAATGTACGTGTCTATAGGTTTCTTCTTAGGTCTCTGTGGATTCGATAACCCAAGCTAAACTACAAGGACCGTCTTACCTTCTTCTCTTGGGTAAATTTGAGCGAGAATCAACTCCCTAGCCTGAGTATCGCTCTCGAGACACTTCGACACTATTACTAAAACCAACCAAGACCATTTTAGGGAAACATCTGAACAACATCCTAAGGGCCGAACCACCTTTGATACCACTTTTTCACGACCCCTCCCATACCGGGGCTCGAGCTACAACTACCCCAAGCCCACCTCCATAGGCCAGGGGCTGGCGACTAGTGCTGAAGGCACAACAAGCTAGGGGAGGCCTTTTCCTAAGAAACTGTACACACACATGAAACCAACTCAATGAAAAAGTGTAGAGGAAAATAAAAGAAAGATACAACACTTCTATATAAAGAAAACCAAACATATATGCATCGACCTCTAAACAATACAAGTACAAGAAAAGTAAAGCTGAAAGGGAAAGAATAAAAATACACACCCAACTAGAAAAGTGCCACAACCCGACAACAAGTGAAAGAGTAAAAAAAACTAAGAGAGTCCCACTCCTGAATCCCAAGATACGACCACCGCATGTGGTCCAAGCACCCTATATCCCTAAGCTCTTCTAATATCACGATAAACCTGTCCATCTTCTATAAGGTCACACCAAATGCGGGAAAATCCCAAGTAGGGGTGAGTATAAGAATACTCAGTAGGATTCCCCAAAGGATCGAGGGAGTAGAAAGAGAGGTACTGAAGAGGGGAGTAGTAAGAGAGAACAAGGTAAAAAAAGAGTGAATGGAAAGAGTACAACTCAACCCAACAAAAGAGTGAAAGTAGATTCATCCAAACACAAGGAGCTTGAAACAGTGAGGAGATGAACTCCCAGTCGAATCTTTTCTACCTATAGTAGGAGAGTGGACTCATCTAACCATGAGAATCTAGACATGGAAAGCACATGGCATACCCTGCGCGTCTTCGCCTCTCTTGGAATAGGAGTAGGCAAAACCCAAGGAGTGGGCACTGGAAATAGGATATATATATATGTGTGTGTGTGTGTGTGTGTGTGTGGGCTCAGTCAAAGAAACCCAAATGAGGGAGTAAGTGGATCTCCATCTCATAGCTCGACCCAAGAAATTGAGTATCCAATAGTTCTAGGTAAAACCATCTGCGATGCCCTACATCTCGTCACATCTACCTAGGAGGCACAAGTCAAAGGGGCTCAAATCACTACACTTTGATATTATACACTTTCGGTGGCATTGACTTTCCTGTAAGTTTTTAGGCCGCGTCACAAGAACGCGTCTCGGTGGGGAAAGTGCCCCTCTTTCTTGTGAGTCCTTAGATAAAACAAACCACACCTCGCCACTGTGCCACGCAGTCGAGGGTCTTCTCTAAACCATTAGAGACTATGCTACCCGGCCCGACAGGAGGTTCAACCTGATATATCCTTGGGGACTACGCTCTGGGTCAGCCCAGTATCTCCTCAGGGACTATGCTCTGGGTCAGCTCAGTATCTCCTCAAGGACTACACTTTGGGTCAGCCTGGTATCTTCTTGGGGACTGTGCTACCCGGCCTGGCGGGAGAGTTAACCTGGAACTGCACTAGTCATCCCTGCTGGATCATACCTCTCAGAAATCACTAAGGATCACTGGCCATCCCTGCTGGATGGTACCTCTCAGAAAATAATTGAGGAACACTGATCATCCCTACTGGATGACACCTCTCAGAAAATGCATTTAAGAACTCTAATCATCCCTGTTGGATTGTACGTCTCGGAAAATCATAGTGGAACTCTAATCATCCCTGCTATATGGTACATCTCAAAAAGGCATAGAGGAACTCTAATAATCCCTGATGGATGACACCTATCAGAAAATATATCAAGGAACTCTAATCATCCCCACTGGATGGTACATCTTGAAAAGGCATCGAGGAACTCTGATCATCCTCGCTGGATGGTAGGTATTAAAAAGGCATCAAGGAACTCTAATCATCCCTACTGGATGGAAACTCTCAGAAAAGGCATCGAGGAAATCTAATCATCCTTGCTGGATGACACTTCTCGGAAAAGCACTACTGTAGTAATCAGGTGCCGCCCCGAGTAGGCATCACACCTAGAATATCTTGCATCGTATCTTAGAAGCTACTAAGGAGGGCATCATCACATTCTACGTGGAGTAACACTAAGGATAAGCTACCCATATGCCAAAGTCTGAGTCCAAAAGAAATAGATATGACATATAAAAGATTCGTAAGGTGGTACACGGTGCGTGTGGGGCCCACGCATTGTGTGGCCCTACCTCTTCGCCTGGCCGTGTACCTATCCATACTCGGGTACTAAAATACAAATCAAGTACCCCTAGGTGTGCTAGTGTACTCCCAGAGTACATGACATATCTAGTTAAAAGGCTGGCAAGCGCACATTGCTCATTGTTAAACTGAAGGGCGAAAACGTACTTTTACTAGAAGGCCTCTTCAACGACGCTGGATAACCAAACAAGTCACACCATTGTGATTCATGGAGAAAAACATACAAGATCGACTATTCATTCGCCCTGAACGAACATACGATGGAAGAGTCTTATATCGTCGCATTGCGCTTAAATGATGTCACATGGGGCCCATACATTGGTCCCAAAACAAATTACATGGATCATGTCATTGCGATCCTCATGAAAAAACACACGATATGGATTTCTCATTCTTCCAAAATGGATACCTGAAGAAAAAGTTGCATTTCACCATAACGTGCGCGAATCGGGCCTCATGGGGCCCATGCCTTGATTTTGATTTAAACACATGAAATTGGTCTTGAAAAGTCCATCTCAATTTTAGGGTCACAACTCCACTGATGGCTCGCCAATTTGATGTCGTGTGGAAGAGTTACAACATATACAGGATTCCGAAAAAATAATAATATGATTATTATTGGGCGTTTCGTGGACCCGAGCCACGAACTAGAATTTAATATTCAACATTGGACTTGAATTGACAGTCTTAACCCCAGGGTGGTTTTAATGCTGATGGTTCGTCAAACCGATGTTGTATGAAGAATTTACGATAGAATATAGGTTTTACCAACAAAAATTAAAATAATAATATTTTAATATTATTATTAATATTTTGTTTTAAAACTTCCATGAATCACGTTGCTTCTCCCTTGGTCTTCATGGTGCCCGCACATTCAGCATAATTGGCTCCTTCTTTTCATTTTATTATTTTTCTTTTAATTTATTTCATTTTAATTCTTTCTCTCTCCAATCTCCTTTCATGATTTCTCCTCCTACAACCCTAACGGTAGGGTTGTTCTGCATGGGCAGAACCACCGCCACCACCTCTGGCTAGCCGTGCCACCGAGCCTCCAGCCTGCCGCACCGCCGCCCCTCAAGCCAGCTGCATCGCCGGGCCCTCGTTGGACCACCTCCGCAGCCGCCTCCGCTCGACCAAGCCCACCTCAAACCATCGGCTGAAGCCACCTCGATCGCCCGGAAGCCGCAGGCCTCCTTCATCCTCGTCTATCTGCTCAGAAGCCTCCCACGCTGCCTCGACCCACTTCGCCTGATCTGTACACTGCCACGCCATGTCGTCCCAGCCACCACCAACACCGCCTCACCGTCGAAATTAGACCACTGCCGATCTGCTAGGGAAATGCTATCTGAGCGTCGCACCTCCCTCTCGCTAAACCAAGTATGGAAACGGCTAATTTTTTTATCTGGGTTTTTAAAAAATTAAAATTTGATAAAAGGGGTTAGGGTTCCGGTATTTTTAAAAATGGGCCAGGGATGCGTGAACCCCGTTCACGCATCACTGACCCCGGGAAGATGCGTGAACGGGGTTCACGCATCCTACAGTAACTTTTTTTTTAAAATTTTTATTTTTATTTTTATTTTGTTTTGTTTTGTTATATATATATATATATATATATATATATATATATATATATATATATATACACGAACAAAACATAAAATTCAGCAGAATTTATCTGCTATTTAATATCCAGCAGAACTGCCATTACAGCAGTCTGGATTCTGACAGAAACCATCACCCAGGGCTCTCTTTTATAAGAGGGCTTGCCCAGGAAATCATACTGCATTTCCGATGTGGGATTCAGGTTCTCTTTTCCTGCACAGAACATTCTGCATTTCCGATGTGGGATTCTGTTTCAAGTACGTGACTTTGAAAGACTGTAAAATACAAACTATGCGACCAATATAAATGAAACTTAAAACATGGATTAAACATATAATAAATAGTTGAAAATGAAAAGAATTTCGTAAAAAGGGTTGATGAATAATAATTTATAAGCTTTCAAAACCACCAACTTGAAACTTAAAAAAGTTTCAAGTACGTGACTTTGAAAGACTATAAAATAAAAACTATAAGACCAATATGAATGAAACTTAAAACATGGATTAAACATACAAGAAATAGTTGAAAATAAAAACAATTTCATAAAAAGTGTTGATGAATAATAATTTATAAGCTTTCAAAACCACCAACTTGAAACTTAAAAATGTTTCAAGTACGTGTCTTTGAAAGATTATAAAATACAAACTATATGACCAATATGAATGAAACTTAATATACGGATTAAACATATAATTATTAATTACATAATAATTAATTAGTTAATTAGTAAATTAGTAATATAATAAATAATTACAAATATTCATTACAATTATTAGTTATTAATTATTAATAATTAATTATATAATAATTAATTAGTTAATTAGTAATATAATTTTTAATTATTATTATAATTATTAATTATATAATTAATGATTATATTACTAATTAACTAATTAATTGTTATGTAATTAATAATTAATAATTATATTACTAATTAACTAATTAATTAATATATAATTAATTTTTAATAATTAATAATTATATTGGTAATTAACTAATTAATTATTATATAATTAATAATTACTAATTATAATTAATAATTATATTACTAATTATAATTACTAATTATATTACTAATTATAATAAATAATTATATTACTAATTAATATATAATAATTATAGTTAATAATTATAGTACTAAATAACCAATTAATTTTTAATAGTTAATCATTATATTGGTAATTAGCTACTTAATTATTATAAAATTAATAATTAATAATTAATAATTAATAATTAATAATTATAATAAATAATTATAATCACTAATTATATTACTAATTAATCAATTACTTATTTTATAATTAATAATTATATTACAAATTAACTAATTAATAATTATAGATAAATAAAAAATAATTATAATTAATAAATATATTACTAATTAGCTAATTAATTATTATATAATAAATAATAAAAAATTATATTTAATAATTATATTATTAATTAACTAATTAATTATTATATAATTAATAATTAATAATTATAATTATAATTAATAATTACTATTAAGATTTATATTACTAATTAACTAAGTAATTATCAATTAATAATTATACTACTAATTAACTAATTAACTATTATATAATTATATTACTAATTAACTAATTAATTATTGTATATTAGTAATTAATAATTAATAATTATATTAATTATTAACTAATTAATAATTATATTACTAATTAACTAATTAATTCTTAACTATTTGTTATATGTTTAATCCATGTTATAATTTTCATTTATATTGGTTTTATAGTTTGTATTTCATAGGCTTTCAAAGGCACGTAAACGTATTTAAGTTTCAAGTTGGTGGTTTTGAAAGCTTATAATTTTTTTTTCATTAAATTTTTTTTATGAAATTCTTTTTATTTTCAACTATTTCTTATATGTTTAATCCGTATATTAAGTTTCATTCATATTGGTCATATAGTTTGTATTTTATAATCTTTCAAAGACACGTACTTGAAACATTTTTAAGTTTCAAGTTGGTGGTTTTGAAAGCTTATAAATTATTATTCATCAACACTTTTTATAAAATTGTTTTTATTTTCAACTATTTCTTGTATGTTTAATCCATGTTTTAAGTTTCATTCATATTGGTCTTATAGTTTTTATTTTATAGTCTTTCAAAGTCACGTACTTGAAACTTTTTTAAGTTTCAAGTTGGTGGTTTTGAAAGCTTATAAATTATTATTCATCAACCCTTTTTACGAAATTCTTTTCATTTTCAACTATTTATTATATGTTTAATCCATGTTTTAAGTTTCATTTATATTGGTCGCATAGTTTGTATTTTACAGTCTTTCAAAGTCACGTACTTGAAACAGAATCCCACATCGGAAATGCAGAATGTTCTGTGCAGGAAAAGAGAACCTGAATCCCACATCGGAAATGCAGTATGATTTCCTGGGCAAGCCCTCTTATAAAAGAGAGCCCTGGGTGATGGTTTCTGTCAGAATCCTTCAGCGTGGTTAAGATGCGTGAACCCCGTTCACGCATCTTCCCGGGGTCAGTGATGCGTGAACGGGGTTCACGCATCCCGGACCCATTTTTAAAAATACCGGAACCCTAACCCCTTTTATCAAATTTTAATTTTTTAAAAACCCAGATAAAAAAATTATCCTATGGAAACCCTCGAACTGATCCTCGATCTGTTTCCAAACTCCCATAAAACCATATCGCATCTTGATTGATCACAAATCTGTATCTACATAAATGGTCTAATGTGATGAGGATTGGTTTCACAACAATTCATTGTCAGGTATTTGATGAACCGCTGACCACAATAAAATATGGCCATGAACAGAGGGAGAATGAAGAACAAATCATGATTAACAAATTCGACAATTAACCTCAAATATTGTTTGGATTAGCCTTGAATAATTGCCGTTAGAAGGATGAATGAAGAACAATAACAATAATTTATAAACTGATAAAATCATTTTATTTCAATTTCTGGGATCGCGCAAGAAGGCGCAAATTGCAGATTCAATTATCAACATGCTCAAAGTTTAATCAGAGGCGTAAAGACACAAAATAGGAGTCCTACCTGGATTGGATCCGTTCACTGTTGACGAAGAATGCATTCATCGACGTAGGAGGATCTGCTGCGTTCGCCGCTTCTTGATTCGTCTAGAATCAGAGGTTCGTCGTCGTTCGTTCTTCTTTCGTCAATGGAAATGAGAGGATGAGAGAGGAGAAGCCGTCATTGGAAAAAAGGGTTATGAGGCCAAAATCTCATAACCATGAATTTATACTCTCATTAGGTTAAAATAAATTAATCAAATAATTAAATAAGCAATTATTCAATTATTTAATTAATCATCCACGTTGGCATATAAGCCAACCTCCTGACGCCAAAAAAGGTTGTACCCTGCTTAGGGTAAAACCTACGTTCTATACTCAACGGTGGTCTCAAATTTCTCATCCGACCCCCATCTATGAGTTATTCAGGTTTGACCCATTAAATGAATAAATTAATAATTTAATTCATCCATTTAACATATTGTCAACGAGCGAGGGGTCCGAACGTCCCGCGTTGACTCATTTTATGTCGTGCCTAGGGTAAACACTGCGTTCCAGACCCAACCGTGGTCTCATATTTCTAATCCGATCAAACATTTAAGAGATATCCCATTTCTAACATGTGTGTAGTATAAAAACACCTTTTATTTTTATAAAATTAATTCTGGGCACACCGGGTCTCAGAATTGCACATCGTCTCATTGCCCAGCTCTAGAAATATTCTTAGAAATATTTCAAAGTCTTATTAGGCGAAAAATGGATCTCTACATCCGCTTTTCACCAAAAGATTCTAAGTCACTCCTAGTGACGATATCAACCGGAAAAAAGGAGGATATGGAGCAATAGGTTCAGGTGAAGGAGGTCTCACAGAGGAAATTTTTTCCAATAAACCTCCAAGGCCTACTTGATCAATCATAGATCCATTAGGATCTCCTTCATTTTGAACCTTGGGTCCACCATTCTTTGGTGGACTCTTACTGAATTTGTCCCATTATTCTATCATGGGATAAACCCAACTGTATAAAGGAGTACCAACTGAAACATTAACAGAATACTATACAAAAATGGTATAAATAGTAGGAGGTACCAAAATAGGTGTAGGTACAACGGTAGCAGGGGTATCAACAACTATTTCAACACTCTAGGCAGCAGTAGTCTATTTGCAAATTGACACTTCTTCTATATGGATATCATATTTATGAACACTTGAGTTGTATACATCAATTTTCTATCCAACAACATGTTCAAATTCTGTACGGCTGTCAACTGGAGTCTCATCAATATCCAAAACACTAAACTGTTCATCACTACCATGCTCAGAAGAAAGCATCTTTTTTTATCTTGCTCAGCCACATGTTGTTTCACAACAGCAATAACACCCATCTTCTCAACCATAGTAGAATAATACACTTTCTGAACTCCACCAACTGAATTCACTTTAGTTTCATCAACATCCTTACCTTTTTTTAAGTAATTCCAAAGATAGGGATTTCTCCCCCTCAACAGTGCATATTTTTCCTTAAGCTATGGGTCCACTTCTTCAGTCATGTTTGGTTTATCAGAAGATTTACCAGGTGAATTAGGAAGATGAAGGCATCTATACATCTCTCTATCTAATTATTCCATCCGAGCCATTAGGGTCAGAGTTTTCATCATTATCTTCACTACCATGACCATTTTTATCATTTCCACTTTAATTTCCGTTCTCCTCATCTTCTTCATGATCACCATTATCATCATCATCTTCTTCAGTTGATTTCTAACTTTTGTATTGATATTTTCCAGAGACCTCGGTCTTATCATCATCACTTCTAAAAAGATTTTATCTTTTTGGTAGTCTCCTAGGTTGACTATGATATCCATATATAATCGGTGGTGATAAAGGTGATGAGTCTAGGTCACTACCTTCATAAAAAATAGTTCTTTTTCAACTTCTTTTGCAACACCCTCTTCTTCCTCATCAGAGTATTCTATAACCTTATCAGGCTCTAGACCTATATCAACAACATTCCTCAGTCTTGTAGGATGTTCCACTGGATTAAATTATGCATACAACTTCTCACTATCTTCGACCCACTATCTTTTCCAGGGGTTCCAGCTAATCTTCATTCTTGAACAGATAGCTTTTGAAATACAGAAACCACCACATTCTATAATTGTTTCTTCATTCTCAGCAACTAGACCCTTGGACTTTAACATTGTAGAAATCACATTTGGATAAATCAAGAAGTTAGATCTTGAAGTTGGATTTATCATGTCAGACATATGAACCATGATATACCTATATAGATTGATCCTACGACCTCATTTCATTATACAAAGAAAGTAAACATCTTGGTATCGTAAGGAGGAAAATCACATTTCCTGGGAGCTTGGGGTTAACTGGTGAAACTAGAGCAGGAACACTTGGTTCACCTTTTTGTTTCTTAGATGATCGCGACTCATCTAGAGAAGTCTTAGAAGGGTGCTTCATCCTTCGAATATAGATTGGTTCGGAAAGCTCGGTCTAAGTCTACAAGAAAATTTACAGGTTTGAAGATTGGGAGAATAGAGGTCGCTCAGGGTTTGAGAGTATAATACTGGGCTCAAGGTGTGTTGTAAATAGACAAAGTTTTGTTTTCATATCATTTGAGATGTAGGTATATTGAAAAAATTGAAATCGAAATAATATTTAAAAATTTGAATTTGAATTTGGTGTCGGAAAAAATACATATCAGATCATGAAAATAACATAAACTAGAAAAATATAAAACCGGCTGTTCAGAAAACATAGAATCAAAAATTCACTAAGGCATGAAATTAATAGTGTGCCACCCAATGGTGTGTCACCCAAACAATTAGAATTAACCAAAATTAATCACTCCTAATTCATGTTTAATATAGTTAATTCTCTCAGAATTTAAAGGCTTAGTAAATATATCATTTAAATGATGTTCTGTACTAATAAACTCAAGAGTGATACCCCCCTTTTGAAAATGGTCTCTCAAAAAGTGATATTGTATATCAATTTGCTTTTTCCTAGAATGTGAAACTGGATTCTTGGAAATGTTAATAGCACTTGTGTTATCATGGTTTATGGGGACATGTTGGAATTGATATCCATAGTATAGTAAAGTGTGTTTCATCCAAAAAATTTGTGCACAACAAATGCCAACAACTATGTATTCAGCTTCAATAGTGGACAATGAAATAGAATTTTGTTTCTTATTACACCATGAAACTAGCAACTTGCCTAAAAAGTGACATGTTCCATAGTTGGTTTTTCTATATAACTTTCATCCACCAAAATCAGCATCAGAATAACTCACTAAATCAAATGCTTGTCCTCTAGGGTAAAACAATCCTAAATTGGTTGCATACTTAAGGTATTTGAAAATTATTTTAACAACAACTAAGTGTGACTCTTTATGATTTTATTGAAAGTGATCATACATACACACACTAAACATTATATCAGGTTGGATAGTAGTAAGATATAGAAGACTTTAAATCAAACCTCTATAATTAGTTTCCCAACTTCATCAAGATTCAATTTATAGGTGGTACTCATAGGAGAGTCACTACTCTTAGTGACATCCAAGTTAAAATATTTTAAAAGATATTTTTTATATTTAATTTGATTTAAAATAATTCTATATTTATTTTCAAACATCTAAAATCAAAGAAAGAATTTGAGTTCACCCATTAAACTCATTTAGAATTCATTTTTCATCATTTTAGAAAAATCTATACAAAGATAATTTCTTGAAGATCCAAAAATGATATCATCAAAATAGATTTGTAATAATAAAACATATTTTGAAATTAATTTTATAAAAAGAGTAGGGTCATCTATACCTTTTGAAAATACTTTTGAAATAAGAGAATTGCCGAGTCTATCATACAAAGCTCTAGGAGACTATTTTAAACCATAAAAAGTTTTTGTTAACTTGAAAACTTGAATTGGAAAATGGGGATTTTAAAAACCAGGGGTTTTTCAATAGAAACATCCTTAATTACAAAACCATTCAAGAATTAACTCTTGACATCCATTTGATAAATCTTGAAATCTAAATGTTCTGTATAATCTAGAGGGATTCTAATGGATTCAAGTTTGGATATAGGTACAAAGGTTTCATCATAGTATTTCCCTTCTTCTTGACAATAACCTTATGCAACAAGTCTAGCCTTGTTCCTAACTATAGTACAGGAATCATCAGCCTTATTTCTAAATACCCATTTAGTGCCAATATTTAAGGTGTTCTTGGGTCTATCTACAAGTTCCCACACTTTGTTTCTTTCAAATCGATTTTCTTCTTACATGAATATTACCTAGAATTCATCATTAATGGATTCATTGATGTTCTTAGGTTCAAGTTAAGACAAGAATGCTTGATGTTAAACCTGATTTCTAAGAGAATCTCTACTTTTTATTCCTCTATTTAGGTCTCCTACAACAATATCTAAAGTATGGTATGTTGGAGTTGGTGGTCTAGAACCAACTACTTTGTACTTTATTCATTAAATAAAAGTCTTATCACATCTTGATTGTTCTTCTGCATGACATGTCATGTGATGATGTCCTAAGGACAACTGTTGCATTAAAGGGTCATAGCGGATCCCTACTATGATGAGAACCCGGAAGTGCCATAATACTGTTCTTGAATGTATGTTCTATGGCCGGATGATATTATTTGAGGGACACAAATAATACAGGTCATTAGGGCTGAGGACTCATAAAACTTTGAGGCACCTTATTATGGTGTGCACCCTTGGTAATATCCAAGAGGATATTATGAGAACGAGACTTGCCAGTAGGAAATCCACATTTCATAGTGTTATTGGATGTTCCTATCTGCGGATGTGTGTATTGGTCCTTAGACTTTAAGATTATTATTAATGGGTATTACAACTTGCGCACTTAGATGTATTGACGAAAACTGTGACGACACACTGTTCACAGTGAGGTAGGATACATTGGGTGCGTCATGAGTAATACCGCATTAATAGATAATGCGAGAAAGGATTTCTCCCTTCCGTTCCATAACGGAAGTAAATATCTCATGCCCTTTGATGGAATTGATATAGCCTAAATAAATCCATGACCATGGTAAGGTATGGGCAAGTTCAATTCTGAGAAGTCAAAGAAAGAATAATCAAGCACATGGGTTGATGGCACTAGTATGCAACTCGCTTGATTGGATATATCGAGACAAAGGGATTATATTACATGGTAAGCATTCGTAGGAGGTGACACGTCATTGCGGCGTTAACTTATTTCTCTATGGGTGCCTTGGTGTGTTGCTAGATGCTAACCTTGGACTTTAGGCAGGCTCAGCCTAATGCCACTGAGAAAGAGGCCTAGAGGGTCACACACTAAGTGTGTCCATGTATCTCAGTTAAATATTAATTTAACAAGTTAAATAAATATTATTCCCGACTATGGTTTAATAATTATTTAAGGATGTCTGATCACATTTATTTTGACACTGGTTATTCGAGAGAATATATTGTGGACAAAATAATATATTTATTAGCGAGTAATGCAGTTACATTTATTTAAGAAATAAATAGTCATTACTCAAGTTCTAATAAATGTGGTGGAGAAAAATGGAAAATAAAAGTACATGCCGTGTATATTAAATATACACGCCGTGTAGTTTTATGGAAAACAAGTACATGCCGTGTATTAATTATTACACTTCGTGTAGTTTTTCCAGTTGGGATTTAGAGGATTTAATATTGTTTTATTAAATGATATTTATTATAATCAGCGTGGGCGCATGTCAAGGAATTAATAATTCAACATGGGGGTTTTCAATAAGAGTTAATGAAATAAATAAAATGCGTAACGCGTTTATTTATTGTCATAACTCTATTAACCTCAAACCCGATTATAAATATCCTCGCAACCTCAACATTTTGAAGAGCCATTGTTGTGCACAACGAATTTGGAAATACTCTCAAGCCAAGAGAGAATTCCCTTTCCACCAAGAACACCCTCAAGTTACGAGAGCAAGATCCTCCACCGGATCAAGGCGGTCGAAGGCGGACATCGCAAGCGAAGGTTCTTCCGTGCTAGCACTCGAAGATCCCTTCCGTGACGTCCGAAGATATGTGACACACGTGTGGATCACCACTAGAGGAATCCTACACTTGGATTCTACGACGCAACGATGGATCACTGAATTGTGACCAGACACATCAAAGAAGAAAGAATTCCAACGCGCTTCCGCTGCGCCCGGAACCTACATGGTACTTAATGGTTCTAACTGCTTGAGAAAAGGATGGACCAGTCACTTCAGTTTCTATAGATTCAGGTTTAGTAAGTTCTAGAAATTCTTTAGAACTAGATGATTTTTCTAATTATTTGAAATAAGAATATAAAGGTTTATAATTTGAGTTTAGAGAAGAAAAATCGTCCTCAAGGTTTTCTAGGGAGGTCTTAGGCTCATGTGGATCAGTCTCATCAAATTTGAAATGAACTGATTCTTCCACAGTTTTGGTCATCTTATTAAGAACTCTATAGGATTTTATAGAGATTGAATAACCAAGAAAAATCCCTTCATCACTTTTGGAGGAAAATTTATCCAAATCATACTTAGTGTTAAGAATAAAGACTTTGAAACCAAAAATTCTAAAGTAATTAACCTCAAGTTTCTTATTGTTCCAAAGTTCATAAGAGGTATTATTAAGGATAGGTCTGATCAAGACTCTATTTATGATATAGCAGGCTGTATTAACAGGTTCTACCCAAAAATAAATAGGTATATTATACTCATTCAAGATGATTTGGGATATATTTTTTAAAGTTCTATTTCTTATTTATACAAATCCATTCTACTATGAGGTCTTAGGAGTATAGAAGTTATGAGTGTACCCATTTTGTGAGAAAATATATTCAAAATATTGATTCTAAAACTCATTACCATGGTCACTTTTTAAGGTCTTAATTTCAAGTCCACTAATATTTTCTATAGACATAACATACTTGGTAAAGTAAGAGAAACTTTCACTTTTGTGAGCTAGAAAGTATACCCAAGTATACCTAGAGAAATCTTTTACAAGAACACAAAAACAGTGCTTCCTATTTAATCTAGAAAATATAGATGGTTTAAATAAATCCATGTGAACTGACTGGAGAGGTTGAGAAGTTGACACTTCTTTCTTTAATTTAAAATAAACTTTGAGTTACTTCTCTTTTTGGTAGTGGTTACAGACTTTATCAGTTGGGAACTAGAGCTTAGGTAGATCCCTAACTAACCCTTAGTAAGATTCCTAAGTGAGTGAATGTTGAAATGGCCCAGTCTTGTATTACAAAGCCAAGTTTCCTTGTGAAAGGAACTTAATCATGAAACATTTTGAGAAAATAAAGAATTTAAATCAATAGAAAAAACATTATCATTTCTCAAGGTAGTAAAAATTAAATCATTTTTAGAATAAAAAACATTTCAAGCATAATTATCAAATTTTACATAAAATCTATCATCACATAACTGATAAATACTAAACAAGTTATACTTTAAACCATCAAAAAATAAAACTTTATAAAATAAAAATGAATTATGATTACTGATTTGGCCAAGGATGATGATTTTTCCTTTTGTGTTGCCACCAAAGGTGACATGACCACAATCAAAATTAATAAGGCTCTTGAAGAATAAATAATATCCTATCATATACTTTGACTAAATATTATCCAAGTACCATAAACTTCTATAAGAGGTCTATAAATAGTTTTCCCGCAAAAAAAATTTACACAATAAATGAATTTGGTACCCATATCTGTTTGGGTCCAGAAATGTTAGTAATCAAAGCTTTGGGAACCCACATTTTCTTAATGAGTTTCCTATAAATGGATTGAATAATTTTAGAAATAAAAACTCTGTTATTTCATTTAGACAAATAATTTTTATAAGAAATATCTGATATGAATTTAGGAACAAATGTACTCTTTGTATTTTTCCTCTGTCTAGGGTGATATCCAATTCCAGTGACATACTTAGGTGCAACAAGGTTACCTAAAATATGAGTAATATTTTCTCTACCATTTGTAAAATTTTCTAGGTCTTTATTTAATTTCTCATTTGAAATTTTAAGTTCTATATTCTCTTTGAGCAGTTGATCATTTTTCTCTTTTTCAATAGACAATTTAGATTTACTATTATCAGTCAAAGTATGACATATTTTGAGAACTTTTTATTTATAATTAAGATCATTAAAGGTATCTTCCATCATTCTATAATATTCAAACATATCTTCCTAATAAATATCATCACCATTATTTTTATTTTCAGAAAAGTCATCATTATTCATAGAAAAAATATTAGAGACAATAGGCACCTTATTTACATTTGTCATAAAGAAACTATTTGTTTGATCTAACTTCTCCTCATGTGATGAATCTGAATCACTGGAGCTATCTTTAGAAGCAATCCATGTGGATTTCATATAATTTTTATATATTTTTGTCTTTCTCCTCATATTTATTCTTTTATCTAAGGGATATTCTTCTTTGACATGTCCTTTCCTTTTACACTCTTAGCAGAAAACCTCATTTTCATCTTTCTTCCAGTCTTTCTTCCAAGTTACTTTGGATTCGTATTTTCCTTTGGAGTTTGGTTTTATAAAAAATGTTTTCTTCCTATAAAACTTATTAAATATTATATCTAGGTGAGCCGTCTCCTCATCACTATCTGGTATAAATTCACTATCACTTGAATCAGAAACTTTCACCTTTTCCTTTTACTTTTTTTACCTTCTATTTAGATTCAGAAGTCTTAAAAGGCTACTAATTTTCTTTTAGATTCTTTATATTTTTCTCATTTTACATTTAGCTATTTTACATACATAATAAGCTTAACAATCAGATCCTTGATTGGAATCTTGCTGATATCACAAGATTCTCTTAGAGAGAGATGTGCCTCTCTATATTTTAGGTAGGTATCTTAGCAATCTCATAATATGGTTGTTGCTTGATACTGATTTTCTAAGTGAGTTCATGGTATTCACAATTTCATCGAACCTGAGGTACATTTCAAAAATAGGTTCATCAGGATTCATCTTAAAATTATCATACTTAATAATATATGTGTTAAGTATCATCTCCTTAGCATTAGAAGTTCCATTATGTGTAACAGAAAAAGTATCCTAAATCTTATAAGCAGTTTTTCATGTAATAATTCTATTAAGCTCTTCATATCCTAGTGTACAATATATGGAATTCATGGATTTAAAATTATAATTATAAGATAACTTTGTTTCATCATCCTAAGTACTTCTAGAAGTATCAGTTATAATGTATTCATCTTCTATAGAAGACCAAATATCAAAACCCATGCTTTATATATGAATTCTCATCTTAATTTTACATTGAGAATAGTTGTTTCAATTAAATAAAGGAGGTATTTTTTCAGAAGAACCTTCTTGTCGATTATTCATTTAAAGAATTAAATTTATAAATAACAAAAATTTAAGATCCTTAAATCTTAATTGAAATCACAGTTATTTTTTTAAGACTTCAATACCAAATAAAAAAAATCCCATGATTCCAAATATTGGTTAGAGCAAGTACCACTAGAGGGGGGGGGGGTGAATTGAGTACCTAATAAAAATTTCTATTAAAAAGGATTAAATTAAAATCCCCCAATTAATTTAAAATGACCCAGTTAATCAATACAACCGTTTTTTAGAAGTTACAATCTTTCAAAAGATTTCTTAAAGATTGATTAGTTCTCGGGTAAGAAATATATAATATTACTTCATCCTTTGAAATAAATTTACTTAATTAAAATATTATAAAAACACTAATAAAGATTAAATATCAAAGTATTAGTTTTTTTGGTTAAAGGAGTTTTAGTTTTAAAAGCAGAAATAAAGTAAACCAAAACACACAACAGAAATTTGAAATAAGAGGTTCAGTATCAAACTGAGACTTAGTCCTCTCCACTTAGTGATCACCTACCACCAAGCAGTTTATATAAAATAATCAAGTTAATCCACAATCTGGATCAGGTTTTACATCAGATTATAAATTTTCCAGGTCACACACAAACTCTTCTACTGTTATCTATGGGAGTACAAAAAAATAGGTCACACAGGGACCTCCACCACAATTCTTTATGGGAATGCAGATGTAAGAAAGTTTAAGAGAAGATATCAAGTATCTTCCAGTTTAACACAGGAGATAGTGTTCATGTGAGAAAATATATTATGTACACATACTGCTCAAAATGCAAGAATTATTGGACTAAACTGAGTAATCTAAAAAGTGTAGAGATAGAAATTCCATGCCTGTTGTAATATAGCTCGTGAATCTTGAAAAATATTTTGAAATGCAGATTGAGTCGAGTTCTCTTGAAAAACCTCAGTAGAATAGACTGTCGTAGACACCTTTTCTTGATTGGAGGAAAGCAACAGATGTGTTTGAGCTTCAGCTTCCTCAGTTGAGTGTTTTTAGAATGTAGTAGTTTAGATCTTCAGCTCTATGTGTGTTTTCAATAAGAACGATCTCTCAGATTTATAACAATCTTCTTTAAGTGTATTGGTTTCTTTCTATATACATCATGCAAGGAAGTTTTCTTCTCTTTTTTCAGAAGCTACAACAAGAATATACAAATCCTATCTACTTCCTTCTGTTGCACATCTGACATCATATTTAATGCATTATGTCAATAATTTAAGAGACAATCATTAAAATATAATTTTTAATTAAATTAAATAAACCAGTCATTAGTAATAATTCAAAATAAGCATTAAGTAGGAAAACAGTGGTGGTGTCTTAGTCTGGTGGTGACTCGATCTGATGGTGTATCAGAGTCTAGAGGTGTCTCATTATAATGGTGACACAAAGTTGGTGGTTCCTTATACTTAGATAAATTTCATGTCTGGAGGTAACTCCTCTAGCGATGACTCATCTAATAGAATATAATTCTTATGGCGGTAGGTCAAGATAGAAATGTCTCACACTTTTACAAATTTATGTTCTGGTAGCAAGATATCCTAATGGTGAGATATCCTAGCGATATCTCACACTTTACTGATATTTTATACTATGGTGGTGTATTGTCTGATGGTGTCTCAGAGTTAGGAAGATGTTCATGTTAATGGTGAGTCATGGAAAATGATGACTCATATGCGGTGGTGTCACATACTTTGTCAATTTTCCAGTTTAGCGGTATGACATTCTGACGATGAGTCCTTGTCTGGTGGTGAGTCTACCTTAGTGGTGTGATAGGTTGATGGTGCCTTAACCACAATAGCAACTCATCCTTAGAAGTGACTGGCGGTGACTCATACTTAGTAAATTTCATCACATGTCTCAGATTATGAAATACTTATAGAGAATATGAAATTCATTAATATTATTAGAATCATGATTTTGTGATCATTAAAACAAGGAGGTAAAAAAAATCAAATCAATATGCAGGGTTGGAAGCTCGACAAGAAAGGCAATGAAAATGGAAATCATGGTAACATTAGAAGAAAGAAACATTTTATCTCTTTTGTGGCTTGTTGCATATAGTTGAAAGAAAAATATAAAATCCCAAAATATCTATAGAAAAACTAAATAAGCATTAGATAAAAATGATAAGGAAATTAACTAACAAATAGTAGATAAAATGATGACAAAATTAATTAAATAAGTAGTAGGAATTCACCTTTTTGTGGTGGTTGTATGCATTTTTGATGCATTTATTTGTTGTTATTATCTTAGTTGCAGGCTCAAAATCCAATCTCTCATGAGCATGAGAACCTTTGAACAAACTATCCCAACTCAAACAAAATAATCCACCTTTATAAGAAAAAAATTATTATATGAGTAATAATAAATAAATAAATTAAACATAAATATGAAACAATACATTAATTCTATAGACAATGATTTTACTATGAAAACATCAAGATTACCTCTATGACTGAGCACTAGAGGGAACTTGATGGAAAGTTATAAATGCCAACACTATAGGGGTGAAAATGTTCTGAATAAAAACAAATAATATATAGAATAAAAAATTGTTTTAGAAAAAAAACTATCTCTTTGTTAATAGATGCTATTTATTTATTTATACATGTCAAATATAATATTTATAATAAATTACTCACCTATACAAAAGGATTACATTTTAGTTATGAAAATTGTAATGGACTAACTGACTATATGTATACCCAATGACTATATATATCAAATGAACATATAATGACCAATTTATCCTTTTACATTTCTATATATTTCCTTAAATTATTATCTCAAAATTATTCATCCCATTTCTTTATTTCTTCTATAAAATACCTATCATATTTCTAACTTATTTCATTCTTTATATAGTTATACTTGATGATATGATTTTAATGGGAAACCATTAAAAAGAATATTTAAAGCATAAAACCTTTTTATTAACTTGTACTTATTGTCCTTTTATAGTTTTAATAATCATGTTCTTTACATTTTTCTTATAATTTATTCTTATAATAAAATTTATTACATTTTATGTTGTAATATTCTACTATAATAAAATAAAACATTGTTTATTTAGGTCTATATTTCACATGGAACAAGTTATTCAATTATGACACACATGAAAGATATAGAAGGAAAATTCATTCTAAAATATGGGACGCGGCATTCTCCATCTCCTAAAAAAATTTCACCCTTAAAATTCTATTACTTGAATGAGAACTTATGAGAATAATTGTATTTCATTACATCTTCTCGTTCCCATGTTACTTCCTCATGCTTATGATTTTGGAACAAAACTTTGACAAGTTGCGTGGTCATGTTTCATCATACTTTATCTCAAAGATCCATTATCTTCAATGATTATTCCTCATAAAAGAGATCATGCCCTATTTTTAAAACCTTCATATTCATAAGTAAAATTGGATGATGAATTTCACCATTGAATGAACTATATTAAAATATATTTGTATAATATATTTGTATAATATACTTATGTAATATATATTTTCATAATATATATCTATGTATTGTATAATATATATATATATTTATTTATTTTTATTTGTGTAATATATATCTTTATTTGTATAATATATATTTTTACTTTATATATTTTAAAAATATAATTTATATTTATGTTTGTATAATATATATATTTGTATAAAATATTTGTATAATATATAAATATATAATATTTAGTATATATTTATTTACATATAAATATAATATATATAAATATATAACAATTTTTTTAATAGTATACATATAAATTTGTTTAATAAATTTGTATAACATATTTATATAATATATATTTTTATAATAAAATTGTATAATATATTTATATAGTATATTTTCATAATATATTAGTATAATATATTTGTATAATATATATTTGTATAGTATATATTTGTATAATATATATTTGAACCATGAGCCAAATCTTACTTCATCCAGCTGACTAATAGAAATTATGTTCATCGATTAACTTGGAATGTGTTTAACTCCTTCTAAGTTCAAGTAACATTCATATGAAATATCATATTTAACAACTCCTTTACCCATAATTTAAAGATATTTATCATCAAATAAATGAAAATTGCTAAAAAAATAAGATACATAATAATCCATGCATCCCTTCATGGTTATAAAGTGGAATGAAGTCTCATAATTAATGATCCATGATTCCGATGGAATTTTTAGACTCAACAATAAATAGTTACTTCCTTCACTAGTGTTGGGGCAGATGGGTTGTATAGAATTGGAAAGAAGTGAGGGTGGGGGAGTGCAAGGAATGATATCCCTATCTCCTTTCAACCAAACATCCCCAATAAAAATTGTTGACCATAGGGATATGTCGATGGTAAAGTAAGAATGCAGATAAAAAAATGAAAATAGATCTCACCAAATAATCAATCAATGGGTGAGGAGTATAAAGACCCATAATTTACATACATGGTTATTACTTCAGAATTGAAGCATACTTATTACAACATATAAAAAAACCATGATAGGACCATATAGGTATAGTGTCTTTAGAAACTGGAAAACATAAACAACTGGTTTATAAATCACCTACATTGTCTCCTGTTTATTTCATCATATCTAGAGTCCCTTTTGGCATATCCTACTTAATACCCTTCTTCCTGACCTAAGTAAAAGAAAACATACAAAAGGGTGAGCTTAAATGCTCAGTAAGGGTAAATAGAAGAAATATCAATCATATCATATTCATAAGAACATAATATTTTGAAAATCTTAACCTGCAAAAAAGATCATAATATCATAACATGAGATAAATCATAGTAGTGAAATGTAATCCCGATAATCATAAATTAAAAAATTAAACTTTGTTTCATACACACAAAATCATAGAAAATAATTTCATATTATTCAAGGCTCATTTCCAAGACCATCATAGCAGACAAATTCCATTACTGAACCGAGTTCACTCCTCGTTCCAGTCCTGTATCACTGAACCAGATTAAATTTCCGTTCCAGCCATGTCTATCTCATGAGATATAAATCTTTACCCAATGCATTGGAGGGAGATATATGTCCCACCCATCTCATAATGAAACCATTCTTATGTGTGCCACAAAATCATAAATCATAGAATAACCCATGTAATAAAAATAGGATTCATAAATAACATGCCATCATAACATAATCCATAAAAGGACTTCATAAAAATAATTCCATCATAACATAATCAAATCAATGTAATAATAGGGATAGAAACAGAACCCTATATTATCTTATATGTAAAATAATTTTGATAAAACACTTGAACTCCATTCTTGATGAAAATATCCTTTCTACTTCAAAAACGTTTTTCCTTTCTTAATATGTCATACAATTTTAAACTAAAAGAAGTTGATTAAAAATAAACTTGAAAACTTGTAAAGAAAGCTTCATGGAAATAATGTTCTATGAAATCATAAAAATCCATTCATGCCGTATAAGTTAAAAAAACATTCTTCTCATACTTTGGCTGGAAAAGTCAAAAAGTACCTCGTACTAAAAATGAAAAAAGATTCCTTTCATATATTTTACTAAAAACTCAAAAATGGGTAAAATTGGATTTAAACAATTTTAGGAGGATATAAATAATATTACATATTGAGGAAACATGGATGTGGATGATAAATATTCCCCAGTAAATTCTGAAGTATAAACAATCTCGGATAAAAATGAGATTGCGAGATTTTCCATTACCTTAGGTCCGATATGCTTTGTACATGTATGAACCTCCTGTATAATGATTTAAATAATTTCATTGACTTATTCCAGAATCATAATCATTTTTATGATATCATATATGGTCATATTCTTAGCTTCTTATTAGTAATATTTCATTGTTACTTGTTATTCGAGTGTTCATTGCTTTATGTTCTTATGCATGTCTTGTCGAATAAATTCTTATTCCAATTTTTAGGTTATAGATAACTTATTTAAATAATGGTATTAGTGTAATATATATCATATTTATTCATTCTATTCATTTATATAATCAGTATTCAATGAAGATCATGTAGAACGAGTCACATCACATCATGGAGACGGTAGGCCGTACGTACGTACGAGCGATGATATCGTTCCCATAACTATTGAATGGTATTGGAGTGTAATATGAAATGTCTCAGAATTAGTATCATGTTATAATAATCATATATAGTTATTCTTTACACCATTATACCCATCCAAGTAAGGTGGTGGTGGAAAACAGATTACACCACGACGTGGAGACGGTATTCCGTACGTACACACGCGCGGTGATTTCATTTTCCGTAGGATGGATAGAAGGTGAAATAGGGTTGTTTCATATTTATAATAACATATAAGTATATTAGTGATACTGATGTTATTACTTCATAATGAAACAACTAAATAATATGAAGTAGAAGAAGAAATAAATTTGAAAGAATCGGTAACGGATATTACCTCTTCTTCGACACGCCTCTTTGAAACCTCCTCTTAGGGCACTAAAATTGGTATTTGAAGAAAACCAGGACCTCTAGTATGTTTCTAGGGAAGTTTAGAAGGGAAATGGGTAGGGGTTGGACGAGATTGAAGGCTCTAAATTGTGTAAATAGGAGAGGGAGGAGGTGCCCTTTTATAAGGGAGGAGAGGGGAACCTTGGGAAAAACTTAAAATATTATTTTATAATAAAGTCATATTGAGTTTTTAATAGCTCTAAATTGATTTATTTCTAAGCTAATGTGGGGATGGGTAAAAATCCTCTCAACCAATAGGCTTTATACAAGTTTATGTTACTATTTTAACCTTATCATTTAGATTTAGCTCAAATTTAAATATTTTAACTTTTACCGTGTCTTCTTGTTTTCTTACACTATATGGTTAATAAATTTACCATAACAAGCCAAACGAACCCCAAGTGGTTAATTATTAATATATATAACCTTATATAATTCATTTTTCTGAACCTTATATTTTTAGGAATAAAATAACAATTAATAATATAATATTTGTTTTAAAAACTATTTTATGTCAATTTTGACACTATTTGGTAATTGATTTTTGTGAAAATCATAACAAAATGATTAGTTCGAAAAAAGTTAATTTAATCAATACTAAAATGTCATATTAACCTATAAAGTTATTTGAATTCATAAAAAGTCCCAAATTACATTTATTTGGGTATTTATAACATCAATTATGTTAATATTTCATTAGTAAGGTAATTACTGCATCATCATTGTGTCATAAGTAAATTAAATTATTTAATTTCTAAAAATTATAAATAAAATACCATTATGTATTAAATCCTTTTATATTTATAATTAATATTTATAGTCTAATTTATCTTATTTATAACCCTATATTAAAAATGTTTTAGTTATTAAACTTTGATTTTAACTCTTTTAACTCTTCTTTAAATAAAATAATAATAAGTGTCCTAATATAATCCAAGTGGACCTAAAGGGTAATATTTTATTCCTAAGGTTGTTTTTGGTCAAATTACACTTATCCAATAGAATTAGGACATGTGTTAGGGTAATAATAATATCATTTTTACCCTTAATTACCCTATTTACTTTTAACCGTGATAAATAAAAGCAAAAAGTTACTATTCACCAAAAATTATTTTTATCTTATTGAACCACATTTTACTCCTTGATATTAACCGTGTATCTTGGATTTTCGAAATTCAACTCACAGAAGTGGTAAAATTAAGTTTTATGTACATTTGCAAATTCTCCTAGGAGGTGGGTAAAAGACGGTGAAAAGTTCAATAAATTTTTTATATATCTAAAATTATTATAAAATGACTCCAATGAATTAAATTGAACTTATATAGGTATTATGTGTCAATTTTGACCTAAAATAAATTTAAATAAAATAAATAATTATTTAAATAGAAATTTGGTTTTTAAATAGTAACCCAGTGTTTTCACTATTCATCAAAAATTGAAAATTTCCAGAAAAATACCAAAATTTCACCCCATGCTAATTTCAATATTCCGAATCCAGAAATGAAGTCCATTTTGAAAGATAAAATTTATAAAATTTCAACAATTGGGTATTACTATTCATAACGGCTAGTTTATATAATATTTTAATAACATATCGTTGTTTAGTGAAACTCGATATTGCGTACAACACACGCTATCGAGGAAGGTTGATCTTGCGTATAATTCAAGCCAAGCTAGTGTTGTGTGTAATGAAATATTCCTCTTATGTTGCGTATAACATAAGATAGAAAGAAAAAGAAAAAAAATATACTTCTCATAAAATATCAGGGTGTTACATTCTACCCCCTTAAAATGAATTTCGCCCTCGAAATTCGTCACTTTGTAACAAACAGATGAGGATAACTCTCTCTCATCATATCCTCAAGCTCCCATGTAGCTTATTTTAATTGGTGGTTCCTCCATAAAACTTTCACCAAGCGAGTGGTCTTGTTCCGTAGAACTTTTTCTCTACGATCCAGAATCTTTATCGGCTGTTCTTCATAAGAAATATCTTGCTCCAACGGTACAACTTCTGAGATTAGTACATGTGAAGGATCAGGTATGTACTTTCTTAGGATAGATAAATGGAACACATCGTGAACTTGAGATAGATTCGATGGAAGCTCCAATTGGTAAGCTATCTTCCCAACACGATCTAGTATTTTGAAAGGACCGATATACCTAGGGCTCAACTTTCCCTTCTTTCCAAATCTCATTACTCTCTTCCAAGGAGATGTTCATAAGAACACTTTATCACCCACTTAAAACTCTAGGTCTTTTCTTCGGTTGTTGGCATAACTTTTTTGTCGACTCTGAGCTTCTCTTATGTGTTGTTGAATAGATCTGACCTTTTCTGCCATCTCATCAACAAGATTAGGTCCTAATTGCTTTCTTTCCCCAACTTCATCCCAATAAGTTGGAGTCCTGCATTTCTTTCCATAGAGATCTTCATAAATATCACACCTTTCACCATAAAGATAATGCCTCCAAATATTTAATGCAAATATTACCGCAACTAACTCCAAATCATGAGTTGGGTAATTTTTCTCATGGATTTTCAACTTTCATGAGGCATAAGCTATCACCATATCGTTTTGCATGAGAACACACCCCAATACCTTCTTTGATGCATCACTGTAGATCACAAACCTTTCTCCGCTACAAGGCAGTGTGAGCACAGGTGCACTAGATAACCTTCTTTTCAACTCCTTGAAATTCTCTTCACACTCCTCCATCCACACTAACTTAACTCCTTTTTGAGTAAACCTGGTGAGTGGATTAGATAATCATGAAAAATATTTCAAAAAATGTCAATAATATCCAGCCAAACCAAGAAAACTTCAGATCTTGGTTACTGTTGTTGGTCTCGACCATCTTTTGATAACCTCTGTTTTTCCTGGATCCACAGATATCCCCTCTTTTGAGATTATGTGACCCAAAAATGAAACTTTTTGAAGCCAAAATTCACACTTGGTAAATTTGGAATAAAGCTTCTCCTTTCTTAGGGTCTTTAATACAATTCTCAAGTGATCTTCATATTTTTCCTTGCTCTTTGAATATACAAGAATATTGTCTATAAAGACTACCAAAAACTGATCAAGATAGTATCTAAAGACTCTATTCATTAGATCCATGAAGATAGCAGGGGCATTAGTAAGACCAAATGGCATCCCTATAAATTCATAGTGTCCATAACTTGTACAGAAATATGTATTTGGTATATCCTAACTTTTGAACCTTAATTGATGATACCCTGAATGAAGATCAATCTTGGAAAAGTATTGAGCTCCATGTAGTTGGTCAAATAAGTCATCAATGCATGGGAGATGATATTTGTTCTTGATAGTGATCTTGTTAAGTTCTCAGTAATCAATGCAGAGTCTCATTGATCCATCTTTCTTCTTAACTAACAGAACAGGTGCTCCCCAAGGTGATGCACTTGGGCGTATGAATCCCTTATCAAGATTCTCTTGGAGTTGCTTCTTCAATTCCTGCAACTCAATTAGGGCCATTCTATAAGGTGTCTTTGAAATGGTCATAACACTCGGTATGAGTTCTATTGAAAACTCAACTTTACTATTTGGTGGAAGACATGGAAATTCCTCTAGAAATACATCATAAAACTCCCGTATAATGGGTGTATTCTTAATCGTGAGTTTCTCTCCAACCATTTGAAATAAATAACCTTTATTTATTGGAATCAAGACCCATAATATGGAAGAAATTTCCATTGGAAGGTTATATTAATCCTTGCATTGATAGATTATAGTAGATTTATCAGGAATATTAAATGTGATTTCCCTTCTTTGGAAATTGATATGAGCTCCGTATAAAGAAAGCCAATCCATGCCAAGAATCACATCAAATTCCACTATAGGAAGGATCAAAAGATTTGCAGGAAGCACTTTCCCACAAACTTCAATCAGAGAATAATTCTAAACTTTTGATGCGACTGTTGTGACATTAGGAGTTATCACAACTAACTCAACATCTAATTGTTGAGGTAGTACAATGATACCCTTAGAAAATTATTAAGAAATAAAATAGTGGGTGGATCCAGAATCAAATAAAACATTTGATAATTTAGAGTGGATAGTAAGTGTACCTTTCACCACTTCGTTATCATACTCCACATCACTGATAGAAATTTCATGTGACTTTCCTTTTTCTTTGTCCTTAAGAGTTTTTTGACGTTGATCATCATCAACAACCCTTGAATTAGGGCATTGATTGGAATATTGCCCCATTTCCTTGCACTTGAAACATTGAAGTGTAGGAGGTGCATTCTGTGTATCCCTTTCTTTGTTCGCATCATTAGACATCTTCTTCCCATTATTTCGACATTCAACTGCCCGATGACCTTCTTTTCCACACTTAAAACATTTACTTGTCCCCTTAATACAATTACCTCCATGTTTCTTTCCACACATTGAGAATAAGGGAAAACTCATCTTCTTTTCAGTGTGGTCTTTAGATTTCCCTTTGAATTCCATTTTCCTCTTCTTATCAAAACCATATGACTGATGGCTTACTCCAATCTCCATCTCAACCTTGAGATCACATCGAACAATTTCCTCATAGCTATTGAAGTCCCTTATGGATAATTCCCTTCAAAGACTTGGTTTTAAGCCACTAAAGAATCGATCGATTTTACTCTCTAGTTGGATAATAATTCTGGAAGCGTACCTTGCAAGTCTTGTAAAATTTGCTTCGTAGGTACCAACAGATTCATCATCCTTTTACTTCAGTTCAAGAAACTCCTTCTCCATCTTTGTTCGAAGAATACAAGGGAAGTAATTATTGAAAAATAAGTTATTGAACTCATCCCATTCCGTGGACTCAATTTCATCCCTTTGCCTCATATTCTTAATAAGATTCCACCATTGACCAGCTTCACCTTCCAAATGATATACTGCTAAGATGACTTTATCATGCTCAGAACATTGTAGAACTGAAAATATATTTCTAGTGGTACTGATCCACTGTTTAGCCACAAATGGATCAGAAGACCCGCTGAATGAAGGTGGACACTGCCTCATGAAGGATTCAACAGAATGTTGCTCCTTACTTTTCTCGTTTGGAAGTACTACATGATACATAGATTGAGAAAGTTGTGTGAGGATGGCTACAAGATTTTGCATTCCATCTCCTATAATTTTTGGTTGCTCAGGGGGAAAATCATTGCATTGCTCGTCACATTCAGCATTAACACGGTTCCTTCGTGTTCCATCCATTGACTAAAACCAAGAAGCATAGTGTGAGAAACAATAATCATAATAGGAAAACCACATAATCAAGAATAAAATTTCACACTTTAGGTCTTATCATAGGTTGTTCATGGCCATTTCTAAAACAATAATATTGTGTTCTATTCTTAGATATATCCTTAGGGTTCTTACTAAGGATTTCACATCCTAGTTTCCAAAGGTTGACTATAACCTCCCTCTGATACCAACTATAATGACCCATACTTTACATACATGGTTATTACTTCAGAATTGAAGCATACTTATTACAATATATAACAAAACCATGATAGGACCATATAGGTATATTGTCTTTAGAAACTGGGAAACATAAACAACTGGTTCATAAATCATCTACATTGTCTCCCATTTATTTCATCATATTTAGAGTCCCTTTTGGCATATCCTACTTAATAACCTTCTTCCTGACCTAGGGAAAAGAAAACATACAAATGTGTGAGCTCAAATTCTCAGTAAGGGTAAACATAAGAAATATCAATCATATCATATTCATAAGAACATAATATTTTGAAAATCTTAACCAGCAAAAAAGATCATAATATCATAACATGGGATAAATCATAGTAGTGGAATGTAATCCCAATAATAATAACTTAAAACATGAAACTTTGTGGCATACACACATAATCATAGAAAATCATTTCATATTATTAAAGGCTGATTTCCAAGACCATCATAGCGGACAAAGTCCATTACTGAACCGAGTTCACTCCTCGTTCTAGTCTTGTATCACTGAATCGGATTAACTTGTCGTTCCAGCCATGTCTATCTCATGAGATATAAATCTTTACCTAATAAATTGGAGGGAGATATATGTCCCACCGATCTCATAATACAACCATTCTTATATGTGCCACAAAATCATAAATCATAGAATAACCCATGTAATAAAAATGGGATTCATAAATAACATGCCATCATAACATAATCCATAAAAGGACTTCATAAAAATAATTCCATCATAACATAATCAAATCAATGTAATAATAGGGATAGAAAAATAACCCTATATTATCTTAGATGGAAAATAATTTTGATAAAACACTTGAACTCCATTCTTGAGGAAAATATCCTTTATACTTCAAAAACATTTTTCTTTTCCTAAAATGTCATACAATTTTAAACTAAAAGAAGTTGATTAAAAATAAACTTTAAAACTTGTAAAGTAAGCTTCATGGAAATAATGTTCTATGAAATCATAAAAATCCATTCATTCCGTATAAGTTAAAAAAAACATTCTTCTCGTACTTTGGACGGAAAAGTCAAAAAGTACCTTGTACAAAAAAAGACAAAATATTCCTTTCATATATTTTACTAAAAACTAAAAAATGGGTAAAATTGGATTTAAAAAATTGTATTAGGATAGAAATAATATTACATATTGAGGAAACATGGATGTGGATGATAAATATTCCCCAGTAAATTCTGAAGTATAAACAATCTCCGATAAAAATGAGATTGTGAGATTTTCCCTTACCTTAGGTCCGATATGCTTTGTACGTGTACCAACCTCCTGTATAATGATTTAAATAATGTCATTTACTTATTCCAGAATCATAATCATTTCTATGATATCATATATGGTCATATTCTTAGCTTCTTATTAGTAATATTTCACTGTTACTTGTTATTCGGGTGTTCATTGCTTTATGTCCTTATGCATGTCTTGTCGAATAAATTCTTATTACTCTTTTTAGGTTATAGATATATTATTTAAAGAATGGTATTATTGTAATATATATCATATTTATTCATTCAATTCATTTATATAATCATTAATCAATGAAGATCATGTAGAACGAGTCGCATCACATCGTGGAGACAGTAGGCCGTACGTACGTACGAGCGATGATATCTTTCCCATAACTATTGAATGGTATTGTAGTGTAAGATGGAATCTATAAGAATTAGTATCATGTTATAATAATCATATATAGTTATTCTTTACACCATTATACCCATCCAAGTAAGGTGGTGGTGGAAAACAGATTACACCACAGCGTGAAGACGGTATTCCGTACGTACGCATGCGCGGTGATTTCATTTTCCGTAGGATGGATAGAAGGTGAAATAGGGTTGTTTCATATTTATAATAACATATCAGTATATTAGTTATACTGATGTTATTACTTCATAATGAAACAACTAAATAATAGGAAGTAGAAGAAGAAATAAATTTGAAAGAATCAGTAACGGATATTACCTCTTCTTCGACACGCCTCTTTGAAACCTCCTCTTAGGGCACTAAAATTGGTCTTTGAAGAAGACCACGACCTCTAGTATGTTTCTAGGGAAGTTGAGAAGGGAAATGGTCAGGGTTTGGCCGAGTGTGAAGGCTCTAAATTGTGTAAAGAGAAGAGGGTGGAGGTGCCCTTTTATAAGGGAGGAGAGGGGCACCTTGGAAAAAACTTAAAATATTATTTTATAATAAAGTCATATATGGTTTTTAATAGCTCTAAATTGATTTATTTCTAAGATAAGGTGGGTATGGGTCTAAATACTCTCAACAAATAGGCTTTAGACAAGTTTAGGTTACTATTTTAACCTTATCATTTAGATTTAACTCTAAGTTAAATATTTTAACTTTTACCGTGTCTTCTTGTTTTCTTACACTATATGGTAAATAAACTTAATATAACTAGCAAAAATAACCCCAAGTGGTTAATATATATAAACTTATATAACTCATTTGTCCAAAACTTATATTTTTAGGAATAAAATAACAATTAATAATATAATATTTGTTTTAAAAACTATTTTATGTCAATTTTGACCCTATTTGGTAATTGATTTTTTTGAAAATCATAACAACATGATTAGTTAGAAAAAATTTAATTTAATCAATACTAACATGTCACATTAACCTATAAAATTAGTGTAATTCATAAAAAGTCTCAAATTATATTTATTTGGGTATTTATAACATCATTTATGTTAATATTTCATTAATAAGGTAATTACTGCATCATCATTGTGTCATAAGTAAATTAAATTATTTAATATCTAAAAATTATAAATAAAGTACCATTATGTATTAAATATTTTTATATTTCTAATTAATATTTATAGTCGAATTTATCTTATTTATAACCCCATATTAAAAATGTTTTAGTTATTAAACTTCGATTTTAACTCTTTTAACTCTTCTTTAAATAAAATAATAATAAGTGTCCTAATCTAATCCAAGTGGACCTAAAGGGTAATATTTTATTACTAAGTTTTTTTTGGTCGAATTACAATTATCCAATAGAATTAGGACATGTGTTAGGGTAATAATAATATCAATTTTACCCTTAATTACCCTATTTACTTTTAACTGTGGTAAATAAAAGTAAAAAGTTACTATTCTACAAAAATTATTTGTATCTTATTGAACCACATTTTACTCCTTGATATTAACCATGTCTTTTGGATTTTCTAAATTTAACTCACAGAAGCGGTAAAATTAAGTTTTATGTACATTTATAAATTCTCCTAGGAGGGGGGTAAAAGACGGTGAAAAGTTCAATAAAATTTTTATATATCTAAAATTATTATAAAATGACTCCAATTAATTACATTGAAATTATATAGGTATTATGTATCAATTTTTACCTAAAATAAATTTAAATAAAATAAATAATTATTTAAATAAAAAGTCGGTTTTTAAATAGTAACCTAGTGTTTTCACTATTCATCAAAAATTGAAAGTTTTCAGAAAAATACCAAAATTTCACCCTAGGATAATTTCGATATTCCGAATCCAAAAATAAAGTCCATTTTGAAAGATAAAATTTATAAAATTTCAAAAAGTGGGTATTACTATTCATAATGACTAGTTTTTATAATATTTTAATAACATATCGTTGTTTAGTGAAACTCGATATTGCATACAACACGCGCTATCGAGGAAGATTTTATTGCTTATAAAGCACGCCAAGCTAGTGTTGTGTGTAATGAAAGTTTCCTTTGATGTTGTGTATAACATAAGACAGAAAGAAAAAGAAAAAAAATATACTTCTCATAAGATATCAGGGTGTTACAAGGAGGATGATTAGAAAATAAGATACATTGGATTGAAGCTTTAAATCATCTGAGAGAAAGTATAGATATCAGAAACTTGGAAAAATTTTGATTCTTAGATTTGTTTGACCCTTTAATAGTCCGAGTCTTGGATTTGAGCCTTGAAATTGTTCGAGCCTTGGATTTGAGCATTGATTTGATCTTTGATTAACCATGGAGGAGCATTGAAAGAGGGTGTCTTCTACCAAAAGCTTCAGTATCACGACAAGTTTGTGACTGGTTAGGGTTATTTAAATAGATAGAGACTATTTTACCAGTGCTTCCAAAAAAGCACTGATAAAGATAGCTTTTATCAGTGTTAAATTTTTAGCACTGAAAAAAGATGGATTTTATCGGCGCTAATGAATTTAGTGCTGATAAAGGATTTATAATTATAATTATAAATATTTTTTTTGTAAATATATTTAAATATTTATATATATTTAATATATATATATATATAAATATAAATATAGTAAATATATTATGCAACGTCCCCAACCTAGAAGCCACTAAATTGGTGCTCCGAGTTGGGTGGTTACATGAAGTTAAGCGCGCCTCCCTATACGCCAAAGGTTTCTGACTAAAAGTGGGAGTCCAAATAGTCAATTGGGGAGACTATACCCCCTTTTATCAGAGTAATCCACAACAGAAGATAAAAAAATAGCGGAATAACAACAAAAAAATGAGAGATTGCACAAAAAACCATTCCCCAAAATTGGTACAACCATGTTCAACAGTAAATATGCCATGTCATGCTATAAGTGAAAAAGTGAACAAAACCCAAAATGAAGAAAAACTTCAAAATCCCAAAAATGGTCCTGACACTAAGCCTGGGTCCTCCTCCATGCACACCCATACCAACCCAACTACCTTGCAAGGGCCTTTTCCCTTCTCCTAACCTGCAAACATGAAGTCTGCTCAGGTACCCAACGGTGGCCCAAGCAGGGTGTGAGTACAACTTAGTAGGCCACCACCAACAGTGTCTACAAAATATCCGATATAAATAATTGTGCATGAAAAAGGGAAATGAATAATAAATGACAAGAACATATTAAGTGCCCCTAACCAATTTAGGTCCATTACCAACATTTATTACCATTTACTTATCTTACCATTTCCAATGCATTTACCACAGGTTCATCACACACAACGAGATACACGACTTAAATTAAATAATCATATACATGAGAAAAAACACACACTTATCCTATCTCACTAGTACTAACTTCCTCATGTCAACCATATCCACACCTCGAAGCCTCAGTTCGGGTGGATGCAACCGATAGAGAAATAGAGCATCAGTCCTCCTCCCTAACCCGTGCATTAGGGGTGGAGTTTAGAGCCTTAGTCCAACTTGACCTGTGGGAATATAACCACAGTCAATACCCCACACTACCAAGATTTGTGCACATTCTATACATATATGTATCCATTAACCATTCACAAAACATCACAACCATCGCCCAAGGAAAACATAAACTATAAAAATAACATGAGAGTTAACACCATTACTTAACCCATTAACATATTTACCACATTTCACATTATTTATCCATTTATCCCAATTCCATTTTATTATGCTTATCTCACTAATAATTCATTCATTGTGCCTATCTCACTAGGCTTCGTTCATTATGCCTAACTCACTAGGCTTCATTAACATGCTCATAATCCATTCCATTATGGTCTTTAATCATTTCCACATATTATCCCAATATCCCTTAGATTACTATCAAGCCTAGGTGTGTCACCTAGCTTCTATCCCCACACAATTAGTCACATAAACATGTTTATCAAGGGCTCTACATAGTTACAAAACAATATCACTTGTTCTTTATAAATCCCTAGGTACAAGGAAGTCGGAACACCCCATGGGTGGCCCTAGATTAGTCTCATCATCCTCGATGCATCCCATGGGGATCGTGAGGGTCTCCATTTACCTTTTTAATAACCATTTTACCTAAACATGCCCAGTGTGATCAAAAAATACCAAGAGACACCCAAGAACAAAACCACACATGAAAAAAATCCTCAAATAAACCATGGGATATAACATGTAAACCACCTACCTTGATTCCATGGGTGAACACACTCTTAATCAAGCCCTTATATTCCGCTTCAAACAACCCTTGAAGCTTCAACCTAGATCCCACCCAAAGAGTAGGGTTTTAGAGCTTCAAAAGGAGAGGAGAAGAATATACAAACCCTAAACACAAAAGAGAAGAAAAGATGAGATTAGCTTTACCCGGTGCTTCAATCCGCAACCAACAACATAAAAAACACCTTAGAAATGGGGGAGATATCTCTTGGAACTCTTAGGAGATTTGGTTCATTCTCAGGGTGAAGAGGAGTGAATGGGGAGGAAATCCCGAGTTGGGTATTAAAATCCCAGAGTGAAAAAATTGTAATTTTTTTAAAATATTTTGGGTCGCAAAGATTACCCACACATTTTTCCCAACCATGCACAAACCGTGCAGAGGCCACTATCCAAAATCTCACCTCCAACACAGTTTCCTGGGCTGTTCGCACGGTTAGCACTAACTGTGTGCAGGTCGTGCTACCTACCCAGAAAACCCCTTTTCTTCATTTTTTCGTGTCCCGAACCCTTAGAACACCCCGATCCTCCTTAAGTACTTGGGTAATCACTTAATTAACAAAAACAAGGTATTCAAACCAAAACTTTAATGAGAACATACCTTTCCAAGATCCGAAATATTATAACCTCCCCACCTTATAACAGATCGTCCTCAAGCCGAGCCCCCAAGATTTATTTCACTTCCAAGGAAAAGAGATCCGGCCACTAAGTCTACATATGTGATTCCCACTCCCAAGTTTATTCTTGAACCTTCTCATGCTGCCATAGTACTCGCACTAATGGTACAACCTTTCCCTGCAATACTTTCTCACCAAGATCCATGACACAAACTGGATGCTCCTCAAAAGATGCATCAAACTCAAGCTCAAAATTCTCAACATCCATCACGTGAGTTGGGTCGGGGTGATACCGCCGAAGCTGTGACACATGAAAAACATAATGCATCCCACTATACCATTTTGGAAGAGCCAATCGATATGCCACCAGCCTAATCCTCTCTAAAATTTCAAACAGCCCCACATACCTGGGAACCAACTTTCCCTACTTCCGAATCCATCAGTGACCCAACCTTCGTGACAACTGAAGGAAAAAAACATCACTCACCTTGAACTCAAGAGGTCTACGCCTCTGATTCACATATGACTTCTGCCTACTCTGATCTGTTTCCATCCATTTCTAAATCAAATCATCTTTCTCTAAAGCCTTCTATATGATACTCAGTCCCAACAGCTCGGATTCACTAGCCTCCAACCAACATAGTGGAGATATACTTGGTCTCCCATAGAAAACCTCAAACGGTTCCATTTGAACAGTAGCCTGGAAACTATTGTTATAGGAAAACTCAACAAGAGACAAATAATTCTCCTAGGAACCACCAAATTTCAAGACACAAGCCCTCAACATGTCCTCCAACACTTGGATTGTACACTCCGAATTCCCATCCATCTACGGGTGGAAAGCTATACTCAAAAGCACCTGTGTACCAAGCAACTTATATAACCCCTTTCAGAAGCACGATGTGAAACAAGGATCACGATAAAAAAAATATAGTTTGAAGAACACCATGAAACCATACTATTTCCCAGACATACAACTCACCCAACTTATCAACTATGTAAGTCTCATGAATCAGTAAGAAATGATCCACTTTCATTAGCTGATCCATAACCACCCAGATTGCATCATTATTCTGAGGCATCCTCAGAATACTGACCAAAAAATCCATTATGACATCATCCCACTTCCATTATGGAATAGGCAATGGATGTAACAAATCACCTGGGTATTGATACTCAGTCTTCACCTATTGACAGGTATGACACTATGCCACAAAGCCCGTAACTTCCCTTTTTCATTCCCGGCCACCAAAACTACCTACGGAGATCATGATACATCTTGGTAAAACTAGGATGCACTGCCCATTTTGATTCATGGAACTCATGCATCAACTCTTCCCACATGCATACTGTCACAACCACATGATCATGCACACAAACAACCCTGTCCATACTGACGACCCAACTAGAAGGTGTCTCCCCACATTTATGTCTTTCCTTTATGGCCAAAAATTCAGGATCTCTGAGCTAAATATCCCTAAATCGACTCAAAAGTGTTGACTCAACCATCTTGGAAGCAAGAGTCACCTGACCATTTTCCTCCTGCACCTCCACGTGCATCTCCACAAACAAATCCATCACCTTCCACTTGGAACTGGATTCCTGAACCACTTGGTTTTGAGCCTTCTTTCTCAAAGCATCAACAAAATTGTTCCCCTTTCTTGGCGTATATACCATCTCAAAGTTAAAAGACTAGAGATACTCAACCCATCTTTGTTGCTGAAGATTTATATCCCACTGTGAAAAGATATTATTTAGACTCTTGTGATTGGTATACACCGTGAACTGTTCCTCCAAAAAGTATTACCTACAGCACTTTAAGGCATACACTAATGTATCCAACTCAAGATCATGAGTGGGATAATTCCACTCATGGGGTGTAAATTACCTCAACATCCCCAAGACCGATATCAGACACATCACAAAATATGACATAATTTCTACCTGGCTCAGGTAAGATCAATATCAGTGCGGCTTCCAATCGCATTTTCAACTCTTGAAAGGAATTCTCACAAGAGTCAAACCACTAAAACCTAATTCACTTCTTAGTCAAGCCTGAAAATGGTTATTCCAAGCGAGAGAAATCATAGATGAAACTCTGGTAATATGTAGCCAAACCCAAAAAACTCCAAATGCTTGAAGCACTCTTAGGATGCTCCCAAGACACAACAACCTATACTTTCTCTGGATCCACCGAAACACCTGCCTCAGAGATGATGTGACCCAAAAAATGAACTTCCCCAATACAGAACTAACACTTTGAAAACTTCACATAAATCTGATGCTCTCTTAGTGTACTCAAGACGATGTCTAGATGTTGGGCATGATCGTCATGAGTTTTTGAGTACACCAAGATTTCATCAACAAAGGAAACCATAAAATGATCTAGATAAGGGTGAAAGATTCGATTCATCAAAGCCATGAACACTGCTGATGCATTGGTCAAGCCGAAAGGCATCACCACAAACTCAAACAACCCGTACCAGCTCCTGAAAGCTGTCAGCAGTACGCCCGAAGGACTCACCCTCAACTGGTGATAACCTGATCTCAGATCAATATTAGAAAATAACGGTTCACCTCTTAGCTAATCAAACAGGTCATAAATTCTAAAAAGAGGGTACCAATTTTTCATTTTCATCTTATTTAACTTATGATAATCAACACACAACATTAATGACATGTCAACCTTATTTTCAAAAAGAATAGGAGATCACCAAGGAGACATACTATAGAGTATGAACCCCTTACACTCCAAATCCTCAAGCTGAACCTTTAACTCCTGGAGTTCTGTTAGTTCCATTTGGTATGGAAGAATAGAAACTGGCTCCGCTCCTGGTAGTAACTCGATCATGAACTGAACATCCCTCTTGGGTGGCAAACCTGAAAAATCCTCAGGAAACACATCCTAAAACTGATCCACTATTGGAGGGAAGAAAGAATATTTTCCTCTTTCATAATCAAGCATAATAAAAGCTACTTGAGGCATAATACTACACAACTACTGACAAAATGGTCCCATATGACCTACTCAAACATCCCACTCTCCATGATGAACAAAATCATTACCCTCAAGTGAACTGAAAGATACCTTGTGACGGTAACAATCTATGTGCTCCTGATACAACACTAACTAGTCCATACCCAAGATCAGGTCAAATCCCAACATCTAGAGAATGAACAAGTACCATAGGAAACTATACCCACCGACTTCCCAAGAACATCCCTTACGCTGCCTAATATCTTCCTTTCGCACCCCCAACAGAGTGTCAATCAATATAACTCCACACACACTCTCCATGGAAAGACCCAATGATACCATAAGCTAAGAAGAAATAAAAGAGTATGTGGCACCGGTGTCAAACAATGAACTAGTAAGTGTAGAATCTACAAGGATTTTACCTCGAACAATTGATGGCCCAACCTCACCATCACCAGGTGAAGACTGAACTTCATGAAGCTGACCTGCCCCTCTACCTTGGGCCCCAACCTGTGTGCCCTACACTGCATTGCCCTGCTGATGTGGGTGATCCTATCTCGGAGTTCCACATCTACCGCCCCTACTAGTACAGTTCGTAGAGCTCCAACTTCCTACTTGATATGGAGAAACTAATCCCTCACCTCCTATTGGCATCTGCCTGTCACCAACATTCATACTCTCCTACTGAGGGTTCCTGCAGAACCTTTGCACGTGTCCCAATATGACGCACGGCTGACAATCAATTGGGGGTCGAGGACACTGGCCATACATGTGACCTGGCCTACCAAAATGATAGAAGAACACCCAATCACCACCTTGATAGGACGACCCTCTATTCTGACCACTTTGCACATTTTTGACCTATTGAAAACTTCCAAAACAACGCTTCTGGACCTCAGAAGCTGCACCACTTATCTGCCCAATTGGAACGACAAGACCTCTACCTGAAGCTCCTTTCAGGTTCCCTTTTGAGATTAGTGCTTGGCACACTACATATGTAAACCACTTCAAGTGAAATATATTTACCTGAGACCCAATCTCATGTCTTAGCCCATCTTGGAAACGCCCCGTAACTGCTGCCTCATCCCCCGAAAACGTTGGAACAAAGTGTCATAGTTTAGTGAAGTAGCTAGAATACTCCATCACCAAAATTGATCCATGAGTCAGACTTATGAACTTTGAAGCCCTCTCTTGCCTTAAAGTCTCGGGATAGAAATTCTCTAGAAACTTTTCCTGGAAATTTTCCCCCAACATCCCCTTAGCCTGCTCAGTATGAGCCAGGATGTCCCACCAATGCTTTGCTTGGCCCCGTAACATATAAGTTTCCAACTTGACTTGCTTCCCAACTGGTTTCTCCAGATGCTCAAGTATCATCTGGATAAACTCTATATAGAACTTGGTTGCCTTTATCCCACCCTCTCCGGTAAAGGTCGGAGGGTGATGCAATTGAAACTCTCTGGTCAGCTCAAACATACTCTTTGCGACTCGCCCTAGGTCCTGATCTGTCATCTGTATAAAATGAGCCAATTTCTCTTGGAACTGCTCTTCCCCACTTTCCTAGATCACCATTTTCTATTTCTCCTCTACTCGAGGAGTGTTCTCAGCAACATTATCTTACTTACCAACCGGTGCTCGACGTTGTGGTGGAATTTCTCTACATTTCCAAACACAAGGTTTAGAAAACATACCATAAAACTTTGACAACTTCATAACAAGAAGGCTCTTCACTAGCCACAACAACCCACCATACATGCACCATCTTGAAAAACCATAGCATTCCAAAAAAAAACACCACCCCGACCATCCCTACCGCGGGCCATGGTCCACAAGGGTAAACAACTTTACACCACTACAAGGCTCTCAAAACATGTTACAAACAACATTTTAAATTCATTACAAACACTTAATTACACATATTTTTATTAATTATCACTTATAATTCTTTTATCTTCACCAACTTGTGTTGTTTTGTTTACGACATTTTCCATTTTCAATTTTCAAAATGCAAGGTGCATTCTATCTTTCATGCCTCACACACCCAACCCGTGTGTGCCTACCATGATGAATGCCACCTATATCTCTAGGTGCCTACAATGATGGAAGATTGAACAAACTCATGCCATTGAGGCCACATGCCAAATATCATAAACCATCACATCACACAACATGTGCATCAACCAATGGTGAAATATCATCAACTGTAACCTCACACAATCAAGAACAACAATTCCGCCCTGGGTGACCTGGGTTTCCCCTCATACATGGGTTAGTTACTCCCAAGCACGAGATCATTACCAAGGCATGACACCTCCCAACTACCATCTACCATCCCAAATAACAAGATTCCAGAGAATGAGAAGAAAGACCTCATCTGATACCACTTTGTAACATCCCCGACCTAGAAGCCACCAAACCAATGCTATGATCTGGGTGGTTACATGACCTTAAGAGTGCCTCCCCATATTCCAAAGGTTGTCAACTAGCAGTGGGGGTCCAAATAGTCAATTGGAAAGACTATACTACCTTTTATCAGAGTAATATACAACAGAAGATAAAAAAATAGTAGAATAACAACCAATAATACGAGAGCATGCATAAAAAACCATTCCTCAAAATGGGTACAACCATGTATAATAGTAAATATTCCATGTCATAATACAAGTGAAAAAGTAAACAAAAACCAAAATGAAGAAAAATTGAAAAATCCCCAAAATGGTCCCGACACCAAGTCCGGGTCCTCCTCCACACACACCCGTGCCAACCCAACTGCCTAGCAAGGGCCTTTGCCCTTATCCTAAACATGAAGTTTGCTCAGGTACCCAACGGAGGCCAGAGCATGGTGTTATTACAACTCAGTAGGCCAACACCAATGATGTCTAAAAAATATCTGATATAAAAAATTGTGTATGAAAAAGGTAAATGAATAATAAATGACAAAAAAAGATTAAGTGCCCCTAACCAGTTTAGGTCCATTACCAACATTTATTACCATTTCCTTATCTTACCATTTCCTTATCTTACCATTTCCAATGTATTTACTATGGGTTCATCACATACAATGAGAAACAAAAATTAAAGTACAAATCATATACATGAGAAAAAAGACACATTTGTCTTATCTCACCAGGACCAACTTCTTCATGTCAACAATATCCTTACTTCGAAGCCTCAGTCCGGGTGGATGCAACCGATTGGGAAACAAAGCATCGGTCCTCTTCCCTAACCCATTCATTAGGGGAATAGTTTAGAACCTCAGTCCAACTCGATCCATGGGCATAGAATCTCAGTCAATACCCCACACTACCAAGCTATGTTCTCATGCTATACATATATGTATCCATTAACCGTTCACACAACATCACAACCATTGCCCAAGGAAAACATAAAACATAACAATAACATGAGAGTTAACACCATTCCTTAACCCATTAACACATTTACCACATTTCACATTATTTATACATTTATCCCAATTCCCTTTTATTATGCATATCTCACTAAGATTTCATTCATTGTGCCTATCTCACTAGGCTTCATTCATTATGGCCAACTGGCAAGGCTTCATTACCATGCTCATAATCCATTCCATTATGGTCTTTAATAATTTCCACATATTATCCCAATATACCTTAGATTACTATCAAGCCTAGGTGCATCACCTAGATTCTATCCCCACACAATTAGTCACATCAACATGTTTATCAAGGGCTCTACATAGTTACACAATAATCTCACTTGTTCTTCATAAATCCCTAGGTCTGGGGAAGTCATCACACCCCATGGGTGGCCCTAGATTAATTTCATCACCCTCGACGCATCCCATGGGGATCATGAGGGTATCTATTTACCTTTTTAATAACCATTTTACCTAAACATGCCAAGGGTGATCAAAAAATACCAAGAGACACCCAAGAACAAAACCACACATGAAACAAATCCTCAAATAAACCATGGGATATAACTTGTAGACCACCTACCTCAATTCCATGGGGGAACACACTCTTAATTAAGCCCTTAGATTCCTCTTCGAACAACACTTGAAGATTCAACCTAGATCTCACCCAAAGAGTAGGGTTTTAGAGCTTCAAAAGGGGAGGAGAAGAATATACAAACCCTAAATACAAAAGAGAAGCAAAGATGATATTAGCCTTACCCGGTGATTCAATCCGCAACCAACAACACCAAAACACCTTATAAACGAGGGAGATCAATCTATTGGAACTCTTGGGAGATTTGGTTCATTCCCAGGGTGAATAGGAGTGAATGGGGAGGAAATCCTGAGTTGGGTATTAAAATCCCGGAGTAAAAAAATTGTAATATTTTTAAAAGATTTTGGGTCGCAAAGATTACCCACACGTTTTTCCCAACCATGCGCAAACTGTGCGAAGACCACTATCCAAAATCTCACCTCCAGCATGGTTTCCTGGGCTGTCCGCATGGTTATCACTAACCGTGCGTAGGCCGTGCGACCTACCCAGAAAACCCCTTTTCTCAATTTTTTCGTGTCTCGAACTCTCAGAACACCCCCAAGCCTCCTTAAGGACTTGGGTAAGCACTTAATTAACCAAAACAAGGGATTAAAACCAAAAATTAAACAAGAACACACCTTTCCCAGATATATATATTTAATATATACTATTTATTAGTACTTATAATTTATATATAGTATAATCAATTTATTCATTTTTATCAATAATTATTTAATTAATAAATTTTTTAATTTTTTTAATAGAAACATTTTTAGTTTTCATTTATTTAATTATTTAATTTTATTCAGACATTTATTAGCACTAAAAAAGCACTGATAAATGATCCCTTTACGGGTACTAAAAATTAAGCACTCATAAAGGGTACCCTTTATCAATGCTAAAAATAAAGCACTGATAAAGGGTACCCTTTGTGTGTGTGAAAAATAAAGCACTGATAAAGGGTACCCTTTATGAGTGTTTTTTCTAGCACTAATAAAGTCCAACACTATTAAAATCCTGATTTATAGTAGTGTAAATGAAAATATTAAATATTTATATCATGGTATAAGTAAATATTTTTTAAAAAAAAATGATAAATTAAGTGTTGTTAATTTTGTAAAACATAAATGTTTATTTTCAATTTTATAATCAATATAAAGATTTAAAAGAAAATTTATTTTCATAAAATAGATTCATAAATTAATATTATGTTGTATATTAATTATAATAGAATTTTATGAGATTTTAATTAATTTTTCAAAGGGTCATAAAATTGATTATAATATTAAAATCGATATTTTTCGAATAAATGATGATTTTATTTAAAAATAAAATTTATCACCTTTAAAAAATTATTTTAATAAAATGGAGTCCATTTTTTAAATCTACATGTTGAAAAATGGTTGAGGTGAATTTTTGATATTTTTCTAAAATAGTTGAAATTTTGGATAATAGTGAAATACAATAATTTATGGTATTTAACAAATACATGATTTTTTAGTCATGGATAATGTATGGATAATGTAAGATCCCATTAGTTTGAACTCCCCTAAACTATTTTCTGTATTTATTCATAGGAATCAATACTATTGATAGTCTTGATCTAAAATAATAAACTAATGAATATAATAATAAAAAACACCCCTCCCCTCCCTCTATAAATACCACCCTCACCACCCATTCTCATCACACCTTATAAGCCTGGAATATTGTCAATATTCTACCCAATTCCTTTCCAAATCATCTTTCTCATTTCTAAGAGCTTCTAGTCTCAATAAAAGACCAAACCCAAGTGCCATATGGAGGTTCTCAAGGAGACAATATTCAAGAGGTAAAGTCCTCAATCATTCTCTTTTTAATTTATTTTCTTTTATTATACTCTCCTCACCTCACCTATCCAAAGTGGAATGATAACTCCAGTATCATATATATATTGTAATTTTATTTTTAATGGAATATCCATCATCAAATATATTCTCTTATACTTTTATTCTAAAAATGAAAACAACGTTTGTGATATGTCGATTCACCACCTCTGTGGATGATAAGTTTTCATTTTCCATTACCACTATCAAGGCTAGTCATAAAAAAATTATTCTGGTTAAAAAATATTTTAATATGTATATTACAACTTTTTCTATGTTTTGGAACTAATATATAAATATAATATTCAATAAAACAAAACTACTTCATGATGGTCAGAAAAACTGCCAAAAATAATCTAAACAATTATCATTAATGTTTTATCAAATGGATCATCATCATACCATAAAACCAAATGATATATAAAACTATTTAAACTTATGGAATTTCATTAATACCATATAATTTCACTTTTGGAGAATTATTCCCATTTGAAAAGAACTTTCATAATTATATACAAGTAAATCGAACATGAAACCATGAAACAAATGCTCCAATAACGATGAAATTAAACATTATAACTCATAGAAATGACCATAAATGAACTTAATAAAATTATAATAAATAAAATGCATGTATAAGAGATTATTAATTAAGAAATTAATGAGTATAATTTTATTTTCTAGGACATTAAGTGCAAATACAGAATGCATTCAGACATAAGGTAAGGGATCACTTCGAACCTCAAAATTTTCCTTTAGGTTATGCTTTCTCACTCTATACCCCTATGTATTTATTAATTATTATTATAAACTTCACTTAAATTATGTTTATAGGTTCCAAACATGTGAATATAGCTCAATTCATCTTTCTTCGATGGGGAGATACATGTTTTATAAGGTTCCCTCCTCAATTCCTTCCGATCAGCATGCCCGATTAAAGAGAACTTATCCATTTCTTACCCATTTTCAAGTACACTCAATAAACTATTTTAATCCAAAAATATTTTTATAAAATCACTTATTTTATCATGAAAAACTATCTTATTTAATTTCTGGTTTTATGTAAACAATTATGCCTTTATCATCTTAAAAGACTTTTTATTCTTTTCTATAAAATCGCACTAAAGTGGATCATTTCTAAAGTTTCCTAAACACTCTTTTTCATGTAATAACTTTAGTTGGACATCATTATTCATGATATATTCTTATTTTTTTCATTTATGAATTTCCAAGAATGATTTAAATCTTTTATTTCATGTATACCATTGTTATATTCCCTTTGGTTATGCCTCATGACATGATTACGATACCCATTTCTTTCCATGGGTTACCTTTATGTTTATTCTTTATATTTGATTCTTTATGTGAAACACATATGCATGGACATGTTATTATGGGTGTTCTTAGATAGAGTTACAATACATTGGGTAATGTTTATTCTCATGAGATGTCATGTATGGGACTAAAGAGTAAACCTAATCCATTATGAGACTTCCACCATGTGATATAGTCTTGGCAGGTAGCCTTGACTTATGTTTATGTCATGTTATATGTTACTAGAACATTCCAATATTTCCATGATCATATAATTCCATGTTCTATGTGTTATTCTTTCTTATATTTATTCACAATTCATTCCTTTTACGTTATCATGTTATACATTTCTAAGCCATGTGCTATGATTCATCGCCATGTTTATTCCCTCATTGGGATTTTTAGCTCATTCCTTTTGTCTATGTATTACTCAGGTTACCCTATAAAATTCACAACTAGAAAATCAATTTATTACGATGAGTCATTTGCGTCAGACAAATAAACCGTCGCAAATAGTCACTGAAAGTGGACCATTTGTGACGAAATGAGTGTTCCATTGTAAATAGTCACTATTTGTAATGAAAAAACTAGTCCATCACAAATAGTTTTGGTGGAGTTTTCCGTTTCCCAATGTCAAACTCACTAGCGATGGATTATTTGTGACGAAATTAATTCTGTCGCAAATACTCCACTGCAAAAAAAACAATCGATTTAACCTACGCGTCCCATCCTTTCTCCTCCTCTCCTCTTCTTCCTCCTCTCCCACATATCACCGCCCCTACTCTCCTCCTCTGCACTACTAGACTGCCTCACCTCCGCACCACACCACTGCACCGCTGCAACCCTCCACCGCACCGCCGCACCGTGCTGCAAAATCATTCCCCCTCTTCCACACAACCGTGATGCAGCCCCTACAAACCGTCCACCAGACCACCCAACCTCTATTCTACTCCATTAAATTCTATTTCCACTATTTTTTAACAGATCTAGGTTCAACACTCTATGGTATGAATTCCTCTTGTCCTCATTTTTATTATTTTTGAGTTTTATGCATTTTATTTCATTTTTTCATTTTTTAAAACCCTAGTTTTAATAATTTATCTATTTATCATGTCTGATATGGTATTTAGGATTGATACAATTTTTTTATTTAATATTTTCATGTTAAAAAAACATGTAATACCTGATCTGGTGATTTATCTATTTATCTGTTTATCATGCCTGATCTGTTTATCTGTTTATCATGTCTGATCTATTTATCATGCCTGATATAGTTTAATAATTTATATATTTATCATGTCTAATCTGTTTATTTTAATTGATTTTTAGACATTTTTCTAATTTTTTTTATTGTTATGAGTGGTTATATATATATTAACATGGGAATATTTATATATATATATATTTAAAAAAACATGTGAAATTATATATAAACACGTAAAGTTTTTAATATATATATTTGGTTTAAAAAAACATGTAATGTTTTTATACACACACACACACATGGATATATATATATATATAAAATCATTTTGAAAAAAATGTCTAAGGTTTTTGATATATATATATATATATGGTTTAAAAAAAATGTGTAATTTTTTGATATATATACAGACACACACATATATACATGTTAAAAAAAATGTTTAAGGTTTTTGATATATATATATATATTTATGTATATATTGATATGATAGGTATATTTGTTTAAAAGACATGTAAAAATATATTTGATTATGAATCGTGTAATATATATAACAATATAATTTTTTACCTAAATATGTATATATAAACGTTTAAAAAAACCTTTTAGATTATATATATATATACATATATGATTATATAGATTTAATATGTATATTTGTTTAAAAGTGTCAGAATATATTTGATATATTTATATTAATTATGAAATCGTGATATAGATACACACACACACACATAGACGTATATAAATGTTTTAAAAAATAAGTAAGGTTTTCACGCGCGCGCGCGCACACACACACACATATAAGTTGTAAGAAAATGTGAATTTTTTGATATATATATACACACACATAGACAAATATTTAAACATTAAAAAAACATATAATATTTTTGATATATATATATTAACACCTGAATATGTATATATAATATATATATATATATGTATATATATATATTTATTTATATAGATTTGATATGTATATATGTTTAAAAAAGTGTCAGTATACATTTTATGTATTTATATTAATTATGAAATCATGATATACATATTTATAATAATTATTAAAAATTTAATAACAATTTAAATAATTAATACTAATATTATATAATTTATAATAATTAATAATTAATTAGTCAATATTATTAATAAATAGTAAATATATATGTATGTTTATATCTATGTATATAGATTTGATATGTTAATTTGTTTGAAAAAACATGTAAAAGATAATTTGATGTACATAGATTTAATTAATTATGAGTTATATATATATATAATTTATGAAATAAATAGGAATGAGTGGTTTTTAAGAACGATGAGAAAAATAATTTAAAGAAAATATTTAAAAAAACATTTTTATAATAATTTTTATATTAAAAACATTAAAAAATTGGTTTTATGAAAAAATAATAAAAATTTAAAATATGTAATATTTATTAAAAACTTAATTAATAATAGTTAGGATATTTTTTTGTAATACTTTATAAAAAAATATAATAATTATAAGACTTATTAAAAATTCATAAAAAATATTAATTATTAAAAATGTAGTAATAATTTAAATAATTTATAATATTTAATAGTTACTGAGTCATTATTATCAACACATTGTTAATATTACTGATAATTATAAAATCATAATAATAATTTGTAAAAAAATATAAAAACATATATAAAAGTAAAAAATATTAATAAATTAATAAAAAATAACATTAATAATAATCATTACATAATTTATAATTTGTAATAATTAATTTATCAATATTATTAATATATAGTAAATATAATTTTTAATTGCAAAATATTATTAATAATTTAAAAATATGAGGAAATTATGAGAATTTGTCAAAATATGTAAAAGAAAAATACGAGTAATTGTTAAATATTAGTAATATTTATTATAAATTCGAATGGTATGTCGTGCCTAGGGTAAACCCCAAATCCCAAACACAATGGTGATATCCAATTTATCATACAATACATAGTTTGAAAGATATGTTAAATTTTTATAATAAATTATAATAAAAATATTAAATTAATTACCCTCACCCGCAATGTCAGTAAACACCCGACACTCACAAATGTTATGTTGCATCTAGGGTAAAACCCACATCCCAAACCCAATGGTGATATCTTATTTATCATACGAGACACCATTTGAGATATACAAAAATTTTTATAATAAATTATAATAAAAATAATAAATTAATTACCCTCACTTGCAATACAACTAAACACCTGACACACACAAATGTAATGTTGTGTATAGGGCAAAACCCACATCCCAGACACAACGGTGATATACAATTTATCATATGAGACATAGTTTGAAAGATACATAACTTTTTATAATAAATTATAATAAAAATATTAAATTAATTACCCTTGACTTCAATGTAACTAAACACCCGACACACAAATTTAATGTCATGTCTAGGGTAAACCCCACATCCCTGACCCAATGGTGATCTCTGATTTATCATATGAGACACCATTTGAAAGATACATAACTTTTTATAATAAATTATAATAAAAATATTAAATTAATTACCCACAACTGCAATGTAACTAAACACCCGACACACAAAAATGTTATGTCACGTTTAGGGTAAAACCCACATATCTGACCAACGGTGATATCCAATTTATCATATGAGACACTGTTGGAGAGATATTTTATTATTTTAAATAAATAGAATGTGTATTATATAATATATATAATATTTTGATTTTATATGTGGTGAACCTATACGAGCCCCGTAATCTAGTGCTAATCCAGTATCTCACTATGATCATATTTCATAGAATATTTCAATATGGTAAAATATAATAATAATTTTCAACTAGTCAAGATGACCAGTTATAATTATTCTTATTCTTATTGTTTTCTAGATAACTATGGACTCTAAAAGTAGACACCAATATCTATTACATGATTGTGATTGGATAAATAATCATAAAAATCCAAACCCATATGGTTTAAATTCTGTCTACATTGAAGGTGTTAAAGCCATTATATCATTTGCATCATTGAATTTAGATTTTGTTTTTGAAGTAACAATTAAATTTCCATGTCAAAAATGTGATCTTAGGATATTCGAAACATTTGACAATGTTGGACTTCATTTATTGCGTTATGGTTTTCAGAAAGATTATATTTTTTGGTATCAAAATGGTGAAAATACTTTAGTAGAAAATAAATTTTTTTGGTTCCAGATATATCATTTTAGAATTTAATACATGAGGTAGCTGGTCAATATTTTCTTAAAACAACAACTCAGAATGATATTCCAAATCTTGAATCAGAACCTTATCAGTTTTACATTTTTTTGAAAATCGCTGAGGAGGCCTTATATTTGGGAATCTAGATGAGAAAAATTGAAGTTGTTACAAGCTTTATGGCTATTAAATCAGATTTTAGAATGTCTAATATTTGTTTCAATCATATTTTATCTTTGGTTAAGTCATTGTTTCCTAATGGAAATACATTACCTGTAAGTTTCTATGAAAGTAAAAGTTTGGTTCATAATTTGGGTCTAAGTTATCAGAAGATCCATGAATGTTCAATTGACTACATATTATATTACGGTGATTATGAATATTTGGTTAATTTTCCAACGTGTGGATAATCAAGGTATAAAGAGTCATAACAAGGAAAGTCTAGAGTTCCCCTGAAAAAATTGAGATATTTTCCAATTATACCTCATTTACATCATTTATTTATGTCTCACAACACAGTTGGATTTATAATGTGACATAAATAAAATATTTCTATCATATAAATCTTAAATCATCCATGTGATGGTGATGCATGGAAATATTTTGATCAGACACATCCTTCTTTTTCTTCAGAACCTCATAACATATGACATGACGTTTCTACTGATGGTTTTTTTCCATTTGTTGCTTACAACAGTCAATATTCTTATTGGCCTATTTTCATTACTCATTAAAAATTTCCTCCTTGGATATTGATGAAGAATATATATATATATATATATTTGATGATATTAATTCTAGGACATCCAAAGAAGAATATTGATGTTTATTTGAAGCCTCTAATTGATGAGTTAATTTCATTATGGAATAACGGTGTGACTACATTCGATATAACTGGTGATCAAAATTTTATATTGAAGGTTTAATTAATATGGATGAAAAATGAATTTCCGGTGTATGGTATATTATATAGATAGAGAACACATGCTCTAAAATCATGTTTGTACTTCATAGTTGAGAACAAAGTGTTTATGCTTGGTAATGAGAGAAAGGTTAGTTATTTTTATTGTCATCGAAGATTTTTTCTCAAGGATCACCCTTTTTGAAGGAACATATTTAATTTTACAAATAGTCGAATTAAAATAGATGCACTTCCAGTAGTGATTTTAGGTAATCAGGTAAAATCTATTATCTTTTCATTAACTCACGTTTCCTTTTGACCAACCATAAACGAACAAAAGATAAATGGTTTTGGGAGATTTCATAATTGGATAAAGTAGATCATTTTTTTACCTTCTATATTGGTCTGATTTGTTGGTTCTTCACATGTTAGATGTAATGCATATTGAAAATAATGTTTTTGATAACATGTTTTATACTTTATTCGACACACCTGGTAAAACCAAAGATAATGTAAAGACATAGTTAGATTTTTCATAGATTTTCAGACATCCTGAACTTCAATTATTTGAAGAAGAAATATCACACGAATTAATGAATCCAAAAGAATATTACTCACTTAATAAATAAAACTATTTATTATTACATCAATGGATTAGATATTTGAGGTTACCAGATGGTTATGCTTATAATTTGTCTCATTACATCAGAAATGGGCATATTACCTGGTTAAAAAGTCATGATTGTCATATAATAATTGTAATATTACTACCTGTTGGTCTTAGAAGGCTGTTGAATTTTTCAATTTGGGATGTGTTGACCAAAATATCATATTTTTTCTTAGATATTTGTGTAGAATCATCGGATTATAATGCATTGAGTTTTTTGAAAAAATATATTGTTTTAATTTTATATAAATTGGAGAAAATATTCCCAATGAACTTCTTTGATTCCGTGGAACATTTAATATTGCATTTTACATATGAATATAAATGTGGAGGGTCAGTACAATTCTGGTGGATGTATCCATTTGAGAGATGCATGAAAAAATTAAAGAATAAATTACACAACAAAGCATCAGTTTAAGGGTTGATTGTAGAAGCATGCTTGTAGGATGAAATTTCAAATTTATGCTCTTATTATTTTCAGTCGAAATAACATTCAAAACATAATCGCATGGGTCACAATGAGAAAATTTTGATGATGTCTCAAACCATCATTTGTCAGTTTTTAATCATCCTGATTTAGGTTTCAGTGGTTATCATGAGTGATGACTTACAAATGAAGAACTGCACAGAGCTCATACTTAAGTTTTGCTGAATTGTGAAGAAATGACACGATTTGTATAGTAAGTACTAATTTTTCATTATTTTATTAATTATTTATGAAATATATCTTTATTTATATTAACCTTTTTTTGTAGAATATATGATGACCTTATTAAAAAAAAAATTATACAAATTACATCTATTGCTCTAGAAAAACATCGACAACAAAATTTTTCATATCGATTTCAAAGACTGGTAAGATAAGTTTCTTGTGATGGAATATTAAATCAAAATTTCAATTATATCTATTATTAATATTTTTTATTTTTTACAGGTAACACAATATGAAAATAAAATTAACAGTTGATTATATGTTCTCAAAAACCCTCCATCAAAATTGGTAAAATCTTATAATGGGTATGTGGTTAATGGATTTTGATTCCATACACACATATATGAAGACTCAAAGAAATCAATGAATAGTGATGTTTGTTTGAAACGATACCATCATAAGGAAATTGAGGTTTACTTTTATGGTATACTAGATAACATAATTGAGTTATGTTATCTGGGACCAAATTATGTTATAATGTTTAAATTTCATTGGTTTGATACTGATCAGGGGTTAGAAGTTCATCCATGACATGGAGTTATTGAAATTAAATATAACAATCTTCTTGTATAAAATGAACCATTTATGCTGGAACATCAAGGAAATCAAGTTTCCTATGAAAATTACTGTGATGTTTCAAAAGATTTGAAGGATTGGTGGAATGTGATAAAAATAAAATCACGTGAAAATTGGTTTATTGAAAATGAAAATGGTTATGTGGAAGTGCAACAGATTGATTTTTTTCAAGAAACATCCCAAAATATATATCTTACCCAATAGGCTATAAATATCGATGATGAACCCCCCCCCCAGTTAAGGGACTATGATATAGATAATGTTGATTAAGTAATAAGGGTTGATGAAACTGAAAGTCATATGGAAGTTGACAATGATGAAGATAAGGATGAAGACATTGAAGCTGATGAAAATGGTGATGAAGATGATGATTGATATATTATATTCAGGTCTTCAGTTATAGGTAATTATTATATTATGATATTTATTAGTTATTTAAATTTAATATTTTTATTAATAATATTTTGTAGGTAACATTATTTTATTCTGAAATTTATTAGTTTTTTATATTTCATATTTGTATCAACAATCTCTTATTAGTGAAAATATTTGTTTCAGATGGATGGAGATGATCCTGAAGATCTATTACGTTCTCTCACCAATGATGGACTTCCTGCTGATGAGCCCAATTCATCTCCTCCTCCTCAGGCTGGTGTGCCTACTAGGAGGGGGTGCAATATTGCTCGATTATTGATTCCAAATCCTATTCTAGAGAGAAGATCATCTGTTTATTTTGATATTTTTTTACGGAGGAATGTTTAATTGTTTAAGATAATTATTTTATATTAACTAAGTGTATTAATTTTGATAATAATTTTATGATTATATATTTGTTTCAATTTGAACAGTTTTTCACATTTAGTCATTAGGCAGACTGGTGCAATTATGAGAGATTAGTTTTTCGATCCATGAGTGTCATGGGACATGATACCCATCACCGTGCATGAACAGATGTTTGACCGCTGGTTTGTATGTTATTAAATAATATATATTTTTTAAAATTTATTTAATTACTAACATATTTTTTTAATTGTCTTGAAAAATTTATTTTCACCAATTTATGATAGCTAGATAGGTCCTATCTGAGAGGCATGAGATACTTGTATATGCAAGTGCTTTCATAAGTTTCTACACAACATCATAAAGTGAGCTATGGATAAAGCTTATGCTACCATTTTCAACCAGTCTTGTATCTCCCATCATCCCAACTATATATCAGCTCAGGTATGGGATGGGTTATGCTCCTTCTAGATAGGAGAGACTTTTAGGATGAGATCATCAGCTGTACATTATAGTTAGGGGAGACAAGAGGTCACCCATAGGGTTGGGAGTCATACATTTGACATACATCGATGGCATATGGTAAGTGATATTATTTATTAATGTATATATATTTTAACTATAACATGTTTTTTATATTATAAAGTCCTCTACCGACCCATCTATTATGGAGTTTAAAGTTTATAAGAAGATGCATATTGATCTCTGTAAAAGAGAAGTTATAGGTGAACGAAAACGCCATATTGTGGTTAATGATTTTGTTTAAAAATTTCATGAATATTTATTTTATTGTTATTCTAATTTTTAATTATATTTAAAGAAAAGATATGAGGTTGCGACTTCTCATTCATGGGAGAGTCAACCTAAGACCGAACAAGATGTCACTGCTGATTCAGGTTTCGATGAGGGGGCTTGAATACATGCGACTTCACAGGGTGTCAAGAAAGGCCGAGTGCTTGGTATTGGTTCTCGACTAACACCTATGAGTTATTATGGTATATTTTCAATGGTATTAGTGAGCATGAATGGAGCTCGTGGAGAGTCATAATCGACTCCGTCATCCACTGCACAATATGAGGAGAGGTTGAGAGCTCAATATGAGATGATATAGCAGATGCGGAAGGAGATAGAGGAGGAGCATGATCAACAGTGTTAGAGAGATGAGAAGATGATGGAGTATATGCAGCGACTTGTGCGTGGCATTGGTATGATGTTTCCTCCCCCTGGTCATTTGAGTGATCCTCCTCCTGGTCCTTTGAGTGATCCTCCTCCATCAGATGATAGCCGAGGATTTATGAAGTTTTTATGACTTTTTTTTTGTAATTTGGTATGACATACATGTTATTTTTTAACTGATGTATTACTTTTATGTTTGTTTTTATTTGTTTAATTTTTTTAATTCTTTTAAAATATCTGTAAATTTATTAATTTTTTTATTTTTTTAACACATTTTAATCAATTTTAGGTTTTTTAATTATTCTTAAATAAATATATGTCTTTTATTATTTTTCTATATATTTAATATGTTAATTTATTTCAATAATTTAAATAATTTAAATTATTTTTTAGTATATTTATTTTGTAAATAATTTTATCTTATTTAATATTTACATTTAAAAAAAATATATTTTATTTTTTTTATTAATTTTTTTTTATATTTTATAAATAATTTTAATTATTTTTGATATTATTTTTTTTGGAAAAATTTATTATTTGTGACAGGAAAATAACTTTTTGATCATTTTGCAACGGATCGTCGTAAAAAGTTATTTAAAAAAAATAATGGAAGTCTTTTGTGAGAGACCCTTTTTCCGTCGCAAATAAATATTATTTTCTGTAGATCTTTGCAAATAAACACATTTGGGAGGCCACCATCTACGACAGGGTATTTGCGACAGACTCCCATCGTAAATGATGTTTTCCAATGACAATCCATCGCAAATACCCCATCATAATTACATTAAATTCCTATTGTGGATGTAGGAGCTTAAAAGAAGTTAGAAGTTCATTATGGAAGATTAATAAAAGGATGTTTTATTTTGGTTTCATGTTTTCTAATTATGTATCTAGTCCACCAAAGACACTAGAATTTACGATCCTTGGTTTGTATTTCATGGATAATTATGATTAAAATCACGTTATAATATGTGTAAGAGGCTAGGGTTGTTATATTACCTTTATCAGCGCTAACTAAAAGCACTAATAAAGGCAGATCTTTATAAGTGTCATTCTTAGCACTGATAAAAACTTTTAACAAAAAATATTATTAATATATATAAAATTATCACATTTATATTCAAAAAATAATGTTTATTTATATGAAATAATTAAAAATTCATGTATATAATTAATATAAATATGATATATTTTTTTAATAATTCATATATATATAATGTTCTAAAAAAATTATATAAAATTACAAATAAATAGATATATATTTAATTAATTATAAAATCATAATAAATATATTTAAATAATAAATATATATATTTATTATATTTATAATTATATATGCTTATATATTAATATATATTTATATAATTATATAAATATATATAAATATATAAATATATTTATAGTTATATACAAATATTTATAAATATATTTATTTATAATTATAAATATAAAAAAATAAATATATATTTATATATATTTAAATAATATTTATATTATAATAAGTATATATATATATTTAAAATGATGAGATTGATACTTAATCTCATGGTGAGGAGGATGAAGCATCAGGTATGGATGATCTGCATGCCTCTTGGCAACCTCTTAAACAATAGTATAGAGGCAAACACCTGAGAGATCGGGGTGGTTCCCATGTAAGGGGTGGAAGACATAAAAGAAGTTGATTGTCTGACGTTCTTTTGTGGTGGATCTAGAGTCACTTTGTTGTCATTGTACCCTTCCCACTTTTCTCTCATTTGTACTTTACTTTTTCCATGGATGTTAATTCATGGTTCACACTGCTTGGATATAAATATGATTTATATAACCTTTAATAAAAAATGAATCTTATTTTCATAATTTTATATATAAAAAATTATCAAATTTAGATTAGTCAAAATTTTTAATAGTTTATTTATATACATTAATTACAAAATGTGCATATAATAAAAATAAAAATAATATATTAATATTTTATTTAAGAAATTATATAATATATAAATGAGTATATTTATTTAGATATATATATTTATACTAAAATTATATAATTTAAAATATATGTACATGTATAAATGCATGTATGCATGTGTATGTGTGTATATACACGTGTGTATGTATATGTGTGTATGTATAAATGCGTATGTGTACATATGTATGTTTGTAATTCATATAAATGTTACGAATTCACTTTTTAATATTTTTGTAATTTATTTAATTTAATTTATTCATTTATTTTTATATATTCATTAATAATGTTAAAAATATATTTAATCATTTTGTAATAACTATTTATACATATATTTATTTACTATACGAGAAATATTTTCAGTATGTTTGTAATATCTATGAATAATATTTATTTATCTTTATTTATTATGTTTTAACTTTTAAACTACGTTTTAAATTTATATAATTAATTTACTTAAAATATTTATTTAAATAATTTTGAAATTTAAATATTTAATTATAAAATTATAAATATACATTATTTTTTAAAAAGTATTTATGAAATTATAAATAAATATATATATATTTAAATAATTATCATATTATAATAAATATATTCAAATAATAAATATATTTATTATATATATAATTATATATTAATAAATATATTCCGCTTTGGCGGTGGCGTAGTGGTGAAGGAGATGGGTACAACAACACCATTCTTTAGGAGGTGCAGGGTTTGAATCCTAGGAGTCTGTTCATGGGCGAATTTATCCTTCCCCCAGGATCCACTTGTCTTGCCAGGTCACTCGGTTCTTGACTAGGTGGTTGAAATGAGGCGCGACCCACCTGTGCTGATGGATTGCTGTGTCGAACCATTGCCTATCGGGTCATCACCCTCTAGGATGCTCTGCCATCTCGACCGGAAATGACTCCTTCCTGGCTCGGGCTCTCTCTAGAGTGATCCCTTTATCGGGAGGGGGGTTTCCTAGTTTTGATGGTTCGAAATGACCACACTTGGGGATTCCCTTTTTTGAAGGATATATTAATAAATATATATTTATATAAATATAGTTATAATTATATATCAATACTTTTTAAATATATTTATTTATAATTATTATTATAAATAAATAAATACCAAGAAGGTTCGGGGTCAAGCTCCTTATTATTAAATGAAAGAAAAATAAATAGTACATGAAATAAGGATGGTGTCAAAAAGGAAATCCCACATCCAAAAGGAAAAAATAGTAACTTAAGCATCACTGTAATCATGATCAAAGATATGACCTGAATCATCAACACCATCAGTAGACTCCCACTCTGAATGTGAATTTCTCTGATTAAGAAGCACAATATACTATTTCTTAACCTTATCCTACTCTAGAGTTAACTGAGCTGGTCTAGAAGATATGCCTCACCCATGCCCTCGATTTGAATCATCACAACCACCCCGTCCTCAAATTTTCAGAGGCCTACCTCACCTCCAAGTTTACTGATGCATCATTCCATCATGCACACCTATTTCATCTAGCTCAACTGCCTCAAATATATTTATATATAATTATAATTTTATAAATATATATTTATATATTAATAAATAAATATATAATTATATATATATATAAATATATTTATTTATAATTATAATTATAAAAAAATAAATATATATTTAAATAATTATAAAATTATAATAAATACATTTAAATAATAATTATATTTATAATTTTATAAATATATATAATAATACAAATATAAATATATATATATATATATTATTCAAATTAGATCTTTATGAGCACATTTTTAGCGCTAATAAAGATACAAATCTACCAATACTAAAAAAGCACTAATAAAACTCCTCTTTATTAGTGTTAGAATTTTAACACTAATTAAGAATATGTTTTTAGCGCTTATTATTTTAGCACTGATAAACCTACTCTTTATCAGTTCTTTTTTGGAAGCACTCATAAATATCCACCGAATCTTATAAAAATAACTCTAAGAGAGTTTCCTCTCTTACACCTTCAAGCTTTCGCAGAACTCGACTACCGCTGCTGCTGCTGTCGAACCCTACTATTGTCGTCGTTGCCACTGAACCCTCCTGCTACCCCTGGTCTCGCTCTTCATCAAAATTTTCAACAAATTGATCCTATCAAAATATAAGGTATGTTTCATCACATATTCATGTCTTCTTCAAGCTCATAGTGTCGAGAATTCCACGATGGTGCTTGTCCATGACCGTGTTTCTTCCACCTCCTCCTTCCCTTTCTCTATTTTCTCAATTACTATGGTTATTTGATATTATCCTTCTATTATTATTCTTTACTATGAAAGAACCTATGTGTTTCAAGGTGTATCACCCCCAGTTTCTAGTAAATAACCCTTTAATTATGCTTTTTATGTATATAAAGTATATGGGTGAAGTTTGGGAGAGTTCAAAGAACTTTTGAAGTGTTTTTGGGGGATTTCTATAGGTGCATGGTTAGTGCATAGTTTGGGAAAACAATGAAACACCTACAGAAAACTATGAATAGTGAGACATGGGAAAAAGATAAGGCGCATGGGCGGTGCACAATTTGTCCAAATTGTGCGACTACCTAGGATAAACTGTACACTTTTGAATAGTGGTTTTGCCTATTTGATGTAGTGGCTTCGACACATTTGGTGCATGGTTTGAGAATTGTATGGGGAAACCGTGTGAGGTTCATCCTTAAGGTAGTGGATTGTTTATGGTTAGAGCATGGTTTTCCTAACTGTGGGACTAAACTGTGTGCGGGAAGAAACAACTTCATTAAAAAGTGAATCTCACTCATTTTCCATCTAACTACCTCATTTTATCTCCTATGCGGCCCTAAATCAATATCGTCTCTTTCCAAAGGTCAAATAAGGTTCTTCCATTGATCCAGAGGCAATTCAAAGTCTTCCTTTGGTGATTAGAATCCAATTCCTAGTGGTAAGTGATCGTTCTTGATCATTCTTGGTGTTTTTTCTAAGATCTACTTTTCCATCTCTCTTGGTTTCTTATATCTATGCCTAGTGTGGGTATATCTAAAGTTTTAGATTCCAAATATGATTATATTTGGCCTTGTTGATGATAGTGGAGGATATCTAAGGTGGGTTTGTGAAGATTCAACCTAGTTTTGTAATGTTTTTCTTGCCTTTTATTATTTTCATGAAAACTCTTGAGGTAGGTGGATTCACTTTTGAATCCTCTTGCTAGAAATAGTTGGATTAGTTTTAAATTTATTTAATTATATGAAATGGATTATGAAATTGGTGAAAAAATCATGGTTTAAACCTTCTTTAGTAATGGTTTTATATTTTGTGTGAAATTTTGGAATTGTTATGGAAAGTGTTCTTATAAATTATTTTAAAATGGTAGATTGGTTCTATTTATGTAAGAAGGTTTTCAATAAAAAGGTTGTTTTTTTAAATAGTGTTGTAATTTAAATGGTTTTGGCATGATCGTGTTGTCATGGTTTTGGGAATACTTGGTGCTGTGTGTTTATATTGTATTACAAGGCTTGGTTGAAATATGACCTTGTGCTCAGTGCCAAAGGTGTAATGGCACATGGGATATGATTACCTTGTGAAGAATTGGTAGATTTATGAGAATCTTCTCATGAATATGTAAATGTCATAATGAAGCATGCATGGTTGGATGTTTGGATATATGGAATGGAATGGTTATAGGAATATGTGATTTGTGAAATGGTTTAAAGTATTCTTTGGTTGTTTTCCTTGGAACTTGATATTGTTTTGAGAAAATGGTTTCATTTAAACTTGTTTATATCTAGTTATAAACTATTTTATAAATTGTTTTATATAAACTATTTTATATAAATGTTTCTAAATTTTCTAATATAGTGGCATGAGTAGGGAAGTCATTTGGGGAAAACCTACTACGTTTTAGTTCTTACCCCTTCTTTGGCACTTTGATGCTTTTGCAGATGTCATCTATTGAGACATGGGATAAGGTAAATTATCACACATATTTAGCACCACCTCATGATACTTGGGCTGTTTGGTGAAGTTGGAGCATGGAGCATTTGGATCTTAGAGTCATGTAGTTTTATTAGAGTTTTAATAGTTTTTCATTCATTGTTTACTTTGATATTGTAGTCTTACACTGTGGTACTTGATTTTAGTATAATTTTGATGAATAAATTGTTGAGTTGTATTTCATTGTTATCATACATCATATAGTGGTTTGTCTAGTTATAAATTGTTTGGTTAGTTATTTTATTCTTAAATGTAAAATCTTCCCCCACATGTATTAAATCCCTTCGACATTTATTACCAGCCTTTGGAATCTGGGTGATGTATCTTAAGGCTAAGTAGCATTATACCACTTTATCAAGCTAATGAGAAGTAGGGAGATGTTAAAAATGGTATGAGTTTGGCTCGGTCCAAAGTATGTTTGAGACAAGTGGTATCAGCTTAGTCCTTTCCTCGTAGAACCAATATTCATCAGTTTTTTCAGTCTCGGAGTTGAATTTCATTCTTTTATATTCCTTGAGTTAGGATCATAAAAATGAGTAGGATTTTTAAGACTTGAAATGTATGGAATAAAAATTTGTAGTTAACCATTTTATGCTGAACTTCAAGTTACCAGGGAGTTGAGTACATAAGTGTTTTTGAGACACTTATAGATTTGAAATCTCATTGTCATAGGTTTAGCCAATGAGACGAGTATGCCATGATTTAGAAAACTGACTTCCCACTAGGAATTCATATTTTATTTTTAGTAATGATTTATTTTTTGCTTCATAACTGATGGTTATTGGAAAAATGTTAAAGTTTTTTTCAAATGAAATATTTTGAAAAAGTGCATTGTAGTATTTTGAAAATAGTTTTATTTTCAAAAGAAAGTTAATATTTTTCAAAAATGGTTGATTGTGGAAAAGGGTAATTTTGGAAAGAAATGTCATGATAGTTGATGTGATAGAATTTGAAATTTTAAGTCTTCAATTTCTAGAGAGCGAGACTTACGACGTTTGTTGTTCATATAGAAAATAGCACCCAGTAGGCATCATAGAAAACAAATAGAAGAAGCTACAAAGAATATAGTTTCAACTGAGCTGCAGGTAAAGTAAAAAATAGTTCAGAGCATCGTCCAAGAATTTCTCGATGTGGACATAAGGAACTAGTGGGATGAGCCATGAAAAGTGGATCATTTTGTCTAGTTCCAGAAGCAGAATGCACCCATATTTTAGGGTGATTCTAAACTAGAAAAAGAATAGGAGTGGCCAAATAGGATGAATTACATCTTCTATTTCATCAGCACACCAGTAGAGTTGAAATTCAAGCTATCAACGTATATTCCAGGGGACCTTACAAACTGGTGCTGGGAACTAGCAGTGCAGGATAAAGTGGATCAAGTCCTTGGTTGGTAGGATTTTGAGGATATTTTCAACAAAAAATTCTATCCTCACATGTTCATGATTCAAAGAATGAAGAACTCATTCAGATTTAAGAAGGAAAATATATTTTTCATAGAGTATACGTTTAAATATATGAATTTAGTATACATTTCACAAGATGTTGTGGCCAGTTCATCCTTGAAGGAAACCATCTTTGAATCTGGGCTAATGTAGGAGATTCTCTCAATGATTGTTGTACTCTATATTACTGACTATATAAATATAGTCAATAGAGAAATAGTGGATGAATGGGATTTCTCAGGATCTATGGAAGGAGGAATTATGTTGATATCCATGGGAACTAGCGGGAACTCTAATGCTATGGGAAATCGAAAGAGGGACACCTACCTCCATGGTGGGAGTGTGAATCAGAATCAAATGGATGGATCAGTGAATCTTATTCTGAGACTCACAAAAAATGCGGGATGTTTCCAATGTGTTTCCTTTGACCACATGAATAGAGAGTGTACACCACCACTAAGATCATTCCATAATTTCAACAAGATAGGAAATCTTCAGCGTTATTGTCATAGTGCTATGAGGTTAGGTGCTAGAGACACTTCTCAGGTATCGTAGATGTCATATGATTTAATGGGGAGAGGGAATTAGAATCAATATCATCAGTAGAATAGAGTGATCTATAGTGAGTCAAAGAATACCATGACTCTATAGCAAGGGAAATATTAATAGGGAAACAAAGAACAAAGTGCAGCAATGAAGCAATTATATAGAACTGAGAAGGTGACCATGGATGATCAAGATGAACCATCTACAATGAGAGGTATGATTATTTTGAATTATACCCTTATAAAAGTGTGGTTTGATATTGGTGCATAACATTACTTTATAGTTTCTTGTTCTATTGATTTTATGAGTTTAAAATTCGAGATGGTTCCTGATGTGATAAAACTTCAAACTCCTATTGATCAAAGAGAATGTCTAGCCTTTCTGTGTAGAACATGATCTATAACTATTGATGGAGTTAAACTAAAATGGGATTTATTAGTGATGGATATGGATGTCTATGATTTAATCCTAGGTATGAATTGGTTGACAATTTTCAAGGCTCACATCAACTATTATATAAGAATAGTTGGTTTCGTGATAGAGGATGACATTGAGCATCTCTTTATAGGAGAAAGGGATGTAAAGATAGGTGAAACATGCTTGTTGTCACCATAAGTGGGTTTTATCTCTTACCAATTGGAGGCATTTAATTTGGCATTGATAGAAGAGATTAAGTATAATAGTTTTCCAGAAGTGGTTGATCAGTTTCCTAATATGTTTTCTGAAAATTTCTCAGGGATACCACCTATAAGGAAAGTGGAGTTTATGATTGATCTCCTCCCGAGGACCAATCCTATATCAATTTTTTCTTATAGGATGGAACCAAAATAATTAAGTGAGTTGAAAGTGCAGTTGGAAGAGCTGGAAAGCAAAGGTTTCATTCAGTCGAGAATGTCTCCATGGGCAGCACCAGTCTTGTTCATGAAGTAAGCAGATGGAACTCTAATGTTTTGTGCGGATTATCATAAGCTTAAACAAGATATGATAAATAATAGGTATCCAATTCCATTAATTTATGATCCATTCAATCAATTTAGGGGTGCTCAATTGTTCTCTAAAATTTATTATGAGCAGGATATCACCAATTGTGAGTTTAGAAGGAGGACATTCCAAAGAAAACTTTATGAAGTAGATATGAAAATTATGAATATATAGTTATACCTTCCTATATTATGAATACACCATTGGTCTTTATGTCATTGATGAATAATATATTTTAGCGATATCTGGATTCTTTTGTTGTAGTGTTTATGGATGACATATTGGTGTAATCAAGGAAAAGGGCTGAGTATGAGAAACACTTGGAGATAATGTTAGAAATATTGAGAGACCATCATTTTTATTACAAATTATCAAAGTTTGATTTTTGGAAACAATAGGTATGATTTCTTGGCCATGTAATTTCTGTATGAGGTGTTTTTGTGAATTCGTAGAAGAGAGAAGCTGTTATCTCTTGGCAACTGCCAAAGAATGTCTTTAAGATACGAAGTTTCCTTAGGTTGGATTTTTATTGCCGATGCTTTATTCATGAATTATCATGACTAGATTTACCTATGAAAGCTTTGAAAAATAAGAATGTTCCATTCAAATGGGATGAGAAATGTTATAAGTCCTTTTAAGAGATAAACGTCTACCTTACATTACCACCAATCTTTATTTTTATAGAATAAGGACAATGGTACGTGGTGTATCGTGATTCTTCTAGGTCTGGGTTGGGGTATGTTATCATGCAAGTATACCATGTCATTTCTTATATATCAAGGAAGTTAAGGGTGCATGAGAAGAACTACCCAACATACGATTTGGATTTAACTGCAGTCATCCATGCTTTAAAGACTTGGCATCATTATCTATTTGGTGGGAAATTCACTGCCTTTACTTATCATAAGAGCTTGAAAAATATTTTCTCACAACGCACTGCTGGAAAACTAACCTTTACCAACGGTTTGGAACCGTTGGTATAGGCCTCCAACCCGTTGGTATAGCCTATACCAACGGTTTGGAGAACCATAGCCAAGTAAGCCGTTGTGATAGGTCTATACCAATGGTTTTGAAAACCGTTGGTATAGGTAATATGAAATCTATACCAACGGTAATGGAACCGTTGGTATATAAATTCCAAAAATAAAAAATCCGCTGGGATTTGATCCCAAGACCCCTCATTTATCATTGAACGACTCAACCACTAACCTAACATGACTTTTGTGATCATAATTACATAAATATATATATGTATTATCATAAATATTTTAAATTTTGATTTATATAATGTTCTCGGTACGAAGGTCCGATAAAAAATGAAAGTACCTATACCAACGGTTTTGACAACCGTTGGTATATTTTGGCCCACTTTTCCCAACGGTTTGGCCAAACCGTTGGGAAAGGTAGACCTATCCCAACGGTTTGTCCAAACCGTTGGGAAAAGTGGAATATTTGGGGACTTTTCCCAATGGTTTGGCCAAACCGTTGGGATAGGTCTACCTTTCCCAACGGTTTGGCCAAACCATTGGAAAAAGTGGCCAATTTGGGGGCCTTTCCCAACGGTTTGGCCAAACCGTTGGGATAGGTCTACCTTTCCCAATGGTTTGGCCAAACCGTTGGGAAAAGTGGCCAATTTGGGGGCCTTTCCCAACGGTTTGGCCAAACCATTGGGAAAGGGGACCTATACCAACGGTTTTTGAAAACCGTTGGTATAGAAGCGTTGGGAAAGATCCAATTTCCAGTAGTGACGGTATTTGAATATAAGGAAAATAAGATTGATGGAGTATCTATAAATATTCAACCTTGACTTGATTTATACACCAAGAAAAGGAAATTCAATGTCTGATGCATTAAGCATAAAGTCATATGCTCAGTTGGAAAAATAAGATTCATATGAGTGGAATCTAATGTCTGTCCTAGCCGACATGCATGTGGAATGTAAAGACTAAGGTGATGTTGCGGTTTTCTTTCCAGTTTTTATTGTTCCTAATTTAGTAAATATGGTAAAGGAGGAACAAACATCCAATGCAGAATGTGTTTTAATGAGTTTGAAAATCAATGGTGGGGAGACCATTGAGGGATGGAAGTTGGATGAGAGTTTAGTGATGTGTTTCATAAATAGGATGGTTGTACCTATATCTTGTTAGGAACAACTTCTTTACACTAACCACCATTCATTATGGTCTATCTATCATGGAATATAAAATATGTATAAGGCGTTGAAAGCTCAATTTTGGTGGGTTGGTATGAAAAGGAAGGTGACTGAGTTTGTTTCATGATGGTTAACTTATCAGTAAGTTAAGGAATAACATCAGTGACCAATAGGTATGTTGTAGTCTTTACCTATTTCAGTTTGGAAATTGGAGTAGATAACTATGGATTTTGTTACAGGTATCCCAAGAACAGTTCGGAAACAAGATTCTATATGGGTGATTATGGATTGAATTATCAAGTCGACTCATTTCATCCATATTCGTGAGACTCATACGATGGGGGATATGCCCAAAATCTATATCTGAGAAGTGTTAAAGAGACATGGAATACTGGTTTCGATAGTGTTAGACAGAGATCCAAGGTATACATCTCATTTCTGTAAATCCTTACAGAAAGCCCTTTGGACTCATTTGACTATGATTACAACATATCATCCTTAGATAGATGTCTAATCTGAATAGACTATACAAACATTGGAGGACATGTTGTAGGATTATGTAATAGATTTTGGTGGATCATGGGAAGATCATGTGCCATTAGTGGAGTTCTCATATAATAACAACTATTAGGCCTCGATATATATGGATCCTTTCAAAGATTTATTTGGGAATTATTTTCTTTATCTACTTTTTTGGGTGGAAATAGGTGAGACTTCACTAGTTGGGATGATCCTTATCTAAGAAATAACAGAGAAGATTCATTTGATCAGAAAGAGGATGGAGATGGCCTAGAGTCACCCAAAATCATATGAGGATTATCATCGATGGCCTTTATTGATCACAGTGAGTGATAATGTGTTCTTCAGGATCTCTCCAAGGCTTGGAAATCAAGATTTTGGGAAGTAGGGAAAGTTATCGCCTCAATACATAGGTCCTTTTGAGATACAAGAACATGTTGGTGATGCGGCATATCGTTTGGAATTATCACCATGGATCAATGCAGTGCATAATGTGTTCCATATATCTCAGTTGAAAAGGTATCAGCCTGACCCTAACCATGTGATCAGATGGGATCATGTTGATATAGAGCTAGATGCTTCCTTGGTACATATCCCGATGAAGATTGTGGATAGGTAAGATAATTTATTGCGTGAAAAAAAAGCATTGGTCTAGTGTTGGTTTTGTGGAAAGATGGTAAAATTCAAGAAGAGACTTGGGAACATGAAAATGAAATGAAAGAGAAATGGTCAAAACTATTTTAGGGCATTGATGGTTTCTACTTTATAGGGACATACATACCAACGGTGGGGAGAATGTATCACCCCTGGTTTTTGGTAATTAACCATTTAATTAATTTTTTAGTGTATAAAGTATTTAGGTGAGGTTTGGGAGAGTTTGGAGAACTTTTGAAGTTTTTTTGGGGCTTTTCTATAGGTTCACGGTTAATGAAAAGTTTGGGAAAACCATGAAACACCTAAAAGGAACCTTGCACAATTAGACAAGGGAAAAAATAAAATGTGTATAGGTTGTGCACGATTTATCCAAACCATGAGGATGCCTAGGATAACCCGTGTGCTTTGGAATAAGGGATTTGGATGCTTGAGGTAGTGAATTTGGAATATTTGGTGCATATTTTGGGAATCGTGTGGGGAAACCATGCGAGGTTCATCCTTAATTCAGTGTTTGGTATGCAGTTAACACACAATTTTCCTAACCATGTGACTAAACCATGCATGACAAGAAACAACTTCCTTAAAAAGTTAATCTTACTCATTTTCCCTCTAACTCTATCATTTTTACTTATATGTGGCCCTAACTCAATATTATCTCATCCCAATTGTGATGTATGGTTATACCATCAATCCAGAGGGGATTCAAAGGCTTACCTTGGTTATTAGAAGCCGATTCCTCACAGTAAGTGATCGTTCTTGATCTTTCTTAGTGTTTTTCTTCGATCTACTTCACCCACTCTCTTGGTTTCTTAGATCTATACCCACTATGGGTAGATATAAGGACATGGATTCCAAATATGATTATATTTGGACTTTTTGATGATATTGGAGGATATATAATGTGGGTTTATGAAGATTCAACCCAGTTTTGTAATGTTTTTTATGCCATTTATCATTTTCGCCAAAACTCTCGAGGTAGGTGGATTCAATCTAAACTCCTCTTGCTAAAACTGACTGTATTAGTTTCAAATTGATTTAATTTCATGAAATTGATCATGAAATTGGTGCATTAAGAATGTTTGAAACCTTCTTTAGTGATGTTTTGATATTTTGTGTGAAATTATTGAATTGTTATGGAATGTGTTTTGATAAATGATTTTAAAATGGTAACTTGGTTAGATTTATGGAAAAAGGTTTTCAATAAAAAGGTTGTTTTATTAAAATGGTGTTGGAATTGAAATGGTTTTTGCATGATTGCGGTGGCATGGTTTTAGTCATACTTGGTGGTGTGTGTTCATATTGCATTACAATTTTTGGTTGAAATATAGCCTTATGCTTGGTGCCAAAGGTGTAATGACACATGGGATATAATTCCCTTGTGACAAATTGGTAGATCGATAAGAAACGGCTCATGAGTATGGAAATATCATAACAAAGCTTGCATGGTTGGATGTATGAATATGTGGAATGGAATGTTTATGCCAATATGGGATTTGTGAAATGGTTTAAAGCATTGTTTGGTTGCTTTCCTTGGAACTTTATGTTTTTTTGAGAAAATGGTTTCATTGGAACTTGTTTATATATATTTATAAAATGTTCTAGAATTTTTTTATTTAAATTGTTTTATATTAATGTTGATAATTTTTCTATCCTAGTGGCATGATTAGGGAAGTCATTTGGGGAAAACCTTCTGAGTTTTAGTACTCACCCCTGCTTTGGAGCTTTGGTGATTTTGCAGATGTCATCTACCTAGACATGGGAAAAGGTAAAGTATCAAACATCTTTAACACCACCTCATTATACTTGGGATGTTTGGTGAAGTTGGATCATAGAGCTTTCGGAGCTTGGAGTCATGTAGTTCTCTTGGAGTTTTAATAGTTTTCCTTCCACTATTTACTTTGATATTGCACTCTTCCTCTACAGTACTTGATTTTAGTATGATTTTGATAAATTAAATATTGAGTTGTCTTTTATTGTTATCATGCATCATATAGTGGGTTTTTGGTTATAAATTGTTTGGTTAGTTGTTTTATTCTTAAAGGTAAAATCTTTCCCAACATGTATTGAAGACCTTCAACATTTATTTCTAGTTTTTGGCATTTTTGGGATGTTTCTTAAGGCCAAGTATCATTCTCCCACCTTCTCAACCGAATGAGAAGTATTTAGATGTTACACAAAGAACCTATAAAGGAAGGCATTACTTGAGGTGGAGTAAGTGTTACATGATTTGGGGTGATTGTTATATTTAATCATGGGTTACCCTAAAAGTACTCACATTTTTATTGAAACTACAACATCCACACCCCCACTATAGAATTGATTCTGATGTACTAAACTGCATCAAAATTTTACTTCCTATAAACTACTCCCACATACCTTATAATAAAAACATGTCCCACTCTAATGTGTGATTTTTTTATTATTTGGTTCATTTTATTCTTGCTTTTTATTTCCAATTTAAGTGTCTGATATCTTTTTTATGATTTTATTACTTTACCAACCAATTTGACAATTTTTAATGCATTTAGTGTCATCCAAATTCTACTATAACAATCATCAATGAAAGAATCACTTGATTCTTATTATCCAACATATTCTCTTTGAGATAAAATGTTTCCCTTTTCTTTGAATAACTAATTTTAAAATGGCTATGACCATTGTGATAATGATTCCATAACATGTCAATTATCATCGTTGTAGGGGATTCTAAATATTGCATCGATGAATGAATCATTTTCTTCAAGTTATCTATTTTTTTACCACTGAGATAAAATAATTATCTTCTTTAATAATGGGTGATCTAAATATGATTTTTCCACTATAAAAATTCCCCTTCACCATATAAATAACTTCCCAGTGTTGCATCAATGAGAAAATAAATCTTCTTTTTTTTATAGTCACATGTCATTAAGAAATTTTTCCCCTTTTATATAAAATTTTAATTGGAAAATGACCAAATATTTTTTTAAATAAATGTTATTTTATTTTCTATTTAGTATAATAATTCTAGTTTCTATATATTTACCAAAATATGGTTATAAATGGGAATATGGGAAAAAAAAATTCATAAAAAAGGCAAAGCTTTAGACATGGATATCAAAGATTTTCATTCAAAATGGTGCATTCCTAAATAAAACATTTTTATTAAAAAATTTAAGAACATGTGTTATAGGATTATTAATTTTTTGTTGAAAAAACATAAGTTTTGGTAGGGGATAATACCATGCACCCATACTGGGAGAACATTATAAATTTCAATAATAGAAGATTATTACCTTCTTTTGATGGCTATGGATTAAAAAATTTGATGGTTCATGAAGAAATGGTTTCATCCTAGTTAGGTTTATCATTTTTTCAAACACTGTGATCAATTATATGTACCATAAAAATATGTTTTTTTATAAAAATTGATGAAATATCTCCCATTTCCCCTCTTCCACATTGTGATATAAAATATAGAAACTTTTTGGGCATGTTCGGGTGGTTCTCTCCCTCTAGATATATTTTATATTGGTTTTTTAATGTTTTAATGCTCAATAGATTGTATGTTTATCCCAAATATATTCTATCCCTTAACATTCTTATTTTTCACTTGGTAAAAACCAATTTAGAGAGATTTTTATGGAATCAAATTTTATGGGTTAAGGTGAATTAGGGATTTATTTCCTAGCTATAAAATGAGGATTATTAGGGTCAATATATTAATTGTAGATGTGAGATTTATCTATGGAATAATAATTAAGGTGGTTGGATTCTTTTATATGCTCATTTGTGAGAAATTATGAAGGATTAGATATTTAATTTCAGAAAAAACAAGTTTAAAATTTTCAAATTTATTTATAAATAGATTTAGAGTGATTATGAATATTTATTTTTTATGAGTAACATTTTCAGAAATTATTTTTGTATTTTTTGAGAAAGTGTGTGCATTTTTCAAAAAATGGGGATTTCTAAGGGTACATTTTCATGGTGGTGGATTAATTTATAATTCTATTTTTTTAGAAGAATCATTTTTATTATTATGTTTTCTAGTTTTGAATAATTTATAATCATTTTTTTGGCGACATTACCACTTATTTTTGTGATTCATTTATGGAGATCATTTTATTGTTTATGTTTATTGGAACCATTAATCAAATTTTATTAATTATATTTGTTTTTAATGTTGAAAATATTTTAAAAACTGTAATAATTTATTTTTTTAAATCGTGAAACCATTATCATATTCAATATCCATATTTTATATTATGAAAATGGTTTTCAAGTAATATAGCCTTTAATTTTTTATATTTCCATGTAAATATATATATGTAAATTATTAAAGATATTATAGTGTATAATAGGTGATCTAATCTTTTAAAAGGGGGTTGGATGCTGTTAAAAGTTTGAAATATTGGTTTAAAATGGAAAGGGATTGGTTTTGAAAATAGTAAGTGACTTTTCTAAGTTTGAAAACAAATTCAGTGCTTGATTTTCCAACAAATGTTTTTCTAATGGGTAATTTAAAAAAAAAGTGATTTTAAATAAAGGGTAATAAGTTTTTTAGTGGTGAAAATTATTTTTAAAAACTAATAAAAAGTGACCCAATGATTTATTAGGATAACATTCATTTATTTTTTATAATTTAAATGTGATTTAATGGTAAATGATTGGTTTTAAAGTTAATAAATTGGATTTATATGATGTTTTAGAATGAGGATGATATTTTGGATTTCAATGATGATCTAAATAAAGGATATTTTAAATTTCAAATTGACTTTAAAATGATTTTTTGTGATTTGAAATTATAGTGAATAGATTCATATGTTTTTTCATAATGTAGTATGCTCTATCATAAATGTTCGATCCATCTCAATTTTTTTATTCTTCTATTCATAAATAACATTTTATTTTATGGTATATGGGACACTAAGTTCATGGTGAATATCATGCTTCTCAAAATAATCATAAATTATTCCCCTTATAAACTCCATACCATTATCTGTTCGAATCTTCAATAAAGAGAAATTAAAATCTAGTGCTTCACCAACTCCCTAGCACGAGAACATTTATATTTAATGAAAAAGTGTAATCCTCATTAAATTAGTCTTTCGAATAGTTATTATTTTATTTTGTTACCTGAGACTCATCCCCCATATCTTATGGACATGAACCTATGTTTCTTGAACTACCCAGAGTAGTAGTCATCCCATACCAGATACTAATGATCATTATGGATGAATTTATAGGATAAAACCTACCACTAGTGGGGTAATTATTTTCTTAAAGCAAATTAACCATTTCCTTCAAATCATGGTAAAATTATTTGAATCATTCCAATGTTGGGATCCTTTTATTTGAAAAGACCATTTTTGTGTATTTATTCATTTTGTTAAATATTAATATTACTGAATCAAATAGGATGTATATGAATTGAAAATAGATGGATGCCAGTAATATAAAAAAAGGGTATAAAGATGGGGTGAAAGAGTTCATCAAGTTTGTAAAAGATCATGAAAATGAACCTTATCAAATCCTTTTTCTATGTTTACACTATTGTTATTCAAGAATAATTATTCCAGATGAGTTGGAAGAACACTTGATCTATCACAAAATAGATCAAAGTTCTAAATTTTGGACTAAACCAGATGAAAAAGTTAATGTATCTAGTGACTGGGATAACACTATGTTTTTTGGATCATCTGATATGATTACAAGTGTGTACAATGAAGAAGTTCGTATCAAGGATGTGATTATATGTGTGAATGATGATAGAGATCATATTAAGGAAACAACAATTATAGTTGAAGATGAACTTTATGATTATTCAAAATTGTTTGAGAAGTTAAATAGTTGTACAAAGACACCATTATATGCTGGTTGTAATAAATATGCAACATTTTCTTCCATACTGAAGTTGTATAATTTAAAAGATGGAAATGTATAGAGTGATTCCAATTTTACTGAACTACTTGATCTTATGAATGATAGATCCTAGAATATAATGATCTTCTTAACCAAGCATATGACACTACACAAATTCTACCTTCAATGGGAATTATCTCTAAAATAATACATCCCTATCCAAATGACTGTATAATATTTCTCAAGGACCAAAAATCACTTAAGGAATGCCCAAAGTGTGGTGCTTCTCGATACAAGAAATATGAATTGGTTCCTATGAAAGTTTTATGGTACTTTCCAATAATTACAAGGTTTAAGAACCTATATAGAAGTGATGAGACTACAAGGAAATTTACATATCATGTAGATACAAGAAATAAATATGGGAAACTTTATCACCTGACAGACTCTCCTCAGTAGAATAGAATTGTTCATGAGTATCCTGAATTTGGAAATAAATTAAGAAACCTTCATCTCACACTATCTACGGATTGAGTTAATCATTTTTGTTTTCAAAGCAACACTCATAGTACATGGCTGGTTATGTTGGTAAATTATAAATTTCCACTGTGGTTTTACATGAAATGAAAATACATTATGTTATCTATGCTTATATGAGAACCAAAACAATTAGGTAATGATATTGATGTTTATTTGGATCCATTGATCAAAGAATTAAAATTATTATGGGATTAAAGTGTTACATTGTATGATGCTTACAGAAATGAAGATTTCATGTTGAGATCGATATTTTATGGGATGATAAATGAATTTCTTTCTTATGAATTTTTTTCAAGATATAGAATTAAAGGAACTCATGGGTGACCCATTTGTGAACATGGTACACAATCAATTAAGTTGAAACATTCATCAAAGAATGTGTTTATAGGACATCTCATATTTCTACCCGGCTGTTATAAGTAATGATCTTGGATGATATCATTCAATGAGAGTTCATAAGAACGTACAACACCATATCCACTAATAGGTGATAAAATGTTATAGAAAGTAAAATATATAGATACTACCTTTTGAAAACTTTTTTTCAAAAAACCTCATGAAAATCGATTGGAAAAATAGATTTTTTTTGAATTACCATACTGGATTTGTCTATATTTCATAAATTTTCTTGATGTTATGCATGTTGAAAAAATGTATATGATAGTGTCATTGGAATGTTAAAAAATTCACCCAACAAAACAAAGGATGGAATTAAGGTTAGGTTGTACATGATTAATATGAGAATACATGAAGAGTTATAACTAGTGAAGGGTGAAAATAGACTTTTCTTCCTCTAGTTACTTACAATATTTCTAGGAAGAAGAGATATCAATTTTTCGACTTCATGAATGATGTAAAGGTTCCATAGGTTTATTCATCGAATATCAAAAATACTGTTTCAATGAATGATTTAAAGTTAAAGGGTTTGTAATCACATGACTGTCATGTTTTGATGCAAGATATAATGCCTATAGCTTTACATTGAAATTTTACCAATAATGTCCATCACACATTCACCAATATCTACTTCCTTTTCAAAGCTATATGCAAAAAAGTTATAGAACTGATGAAATTTCTAACTATGGAAAAGAAAATTTTCATCATATTATGTGAACTGGAAATGTTCTTCCCACCAACATTCCTTGATATGATGGTTCACTTGATGTTTCACTTGGTAAGAGAGATTCAAACATGAAGTCTTATATATTATAGATGGATATAAACCAATGAATGGTATATAAAGATTTTTGAAAGGGTATGTCAAAAATTGTAGTCATCCAGAAGGTTGTATTACAGAGTGATATATTGCTGAGGAAGCAATTGAATTCTGTACTGACTACCTGTCCAGTGTGGAAAAAATTATTCTACTGAAATATCATCAAACTAGGCAGCTTTTGGGTGAATAAATTTCTAGAATATATGTTGTAAAAATAACTATTATAGATTGAGAGTATTACCACCTTTACATTTCACAGAAAATTTTAGAGGTTTCCCCATATGTTGAAACCCAAAAGAAATTATTAGGCATTTGAAACCATCAAGGGCTGAAAGATTGATATCAAATACACATAATAAACAATTTATAAGATTGTTTCGAGTCCATATTTTTAAGGAGATAGATGAAAATACATATTCAATTTTATAATGACTTTTATGTTTATCCATAGGACCAAGTGTGTATGTATTATCTTATAATGGTTATGTAATTAATGGTTATACATTATATATAAATGAACATGATGAAGGAAGTACCCTGAAAAGTAGCAGAGTTACACTTGTGTGTGAATATATGCATGTATTTGATACCAAGGAAATAAATCCAATTTATGTGAATAGTTCATACTTTGGAACTATCAAACAAATAGGATAATTGAATTATAAAACATTCCAATTGTCGATTATTTAATACAAGAGGGTTGATAAAAGGAGTTATGTTAAAATAGATGAATTAGGATTCATGAAAGTGTATTTTAGTAAGGAAAGGTATAAATATCAACTATTTATAATGGAATCAGAAATAGTATAAGTATTTTATATTCCAGATCCCACAAATCGAATGTGGTCAATTATTCAGTTATCGAATAAAACCACCAAATGGTTAGATTAAAATTCAACTGAGGATGACCCTTTCATTGGGACATCACAATAATTGTAAAAATATTTCAATGTTTATAGGGTATTGTATGTCATAGGATACCACACTTAATGGATTTTGATACTTGATAGAGGGGTCAAATCCCTTCAACCTTTAAAAAAAGAGATATCAAAAGCCAGGTCATATTTTTTGTAATATAAATTGTGTTACCTCATATTATTTTCTGTTCATTTCTACATTTAAATAATCTAAATTAAACGTTGAACCAATTATATATATAATAACTTCTTCATGTTCCGATTCTCCTAATAATGAGGGAAAACAGATTTCTCAACCTACTGGTGCTCCCAATGTAGAGTAACAACAACCTTCATTACATGACAATGCTACCAATATAGAGGAACAACATATTGATGATGTTGAACCTGAGGAAATGGTAGAAGGAAAAAAACCTATTTCCCTAAAAAACAGGAGAACCATAGTGTGAAAGTGTTAGAAAAATTATTATATCAAGAAATAAAGGCATCAAATTTGAAGTTGGATAGAATGCAGATGGATAGCTTATTAACCTCAATAATTCCATGTTCAGTAGTTTCATTGTGCTCACCACTCAATAGTGCATGCTGATTAATGTAGATTCATGGCACCATGTTATGGCCATGCTTAAGACATTGATTTGGGAATAGATTAGGGTAACATTATGATATCCATTCCTTATTTTACTAAAAAATAAAATAATGAGACATTAAATTACTCTTCATTATCCCTTAAAAAGTTCATTTATAGTAGATTAATACAGAAAGAAATTTTTATTAATTATTTTTTGAAAGGATCATAGAGGATTACACACAATTATAACAAAGTTTCATCTCAAAGACGCTGAAGGGAAAATAAACCCGCACCCACTGCATATGTATACACACCTAATAAGCTAAGAATAATGGGATGGGTTTAATGAACATTATGAGGAGACACATTTTTAGGTAAATTATGGATGGTCACACATTGTTTGATAATACATGTATTAATCACTTTGATTAATAATTGTTAATTTATGAAACTGAAATTGAGTGCTAAAAATAATTAACAGGTAGAAAAACCAATGTACCCTTACTGTAAAAAAAGGATGGGGGTATACTTCACTTGAAAAAATTGGTATGTATTTTAAATCTATAATACTTTTATGTGACATGAAAAAATAACATAATCATGTTCCTATGTTTATATACAGATTAATGAATCCAAATCTAATGAAACTTCCATCCCACATTATGTGATATGGAAGGAGGCATGTGTAAATAAATATGGGATAATAATATATTAAAACACACAAAAAGTACAGAAAAAATGTATAAGTATGATTTAATACTTTTTTTTTACTTTAAATCACTATTACATAACAAGGATTACTTATTTTCCTTTTTTTTTTAAATTAGACACATAAACTATCATCAGATGTACCTGATGACCAACTACTAACGGTGGCATTAAAGCAGCTAGAACTGTATGGTCACATAATAGGTGTGGGTTTTGGGGTAACACCCCAAACATATGTTGAGAAAATAAAAAAACATGGGGATAAATATGAAAAAATGGAAGAGATGTACGCATAATTATCTACTCTTGAATAAAAATTTCATTGTCAGTCTGAGTTGATAGAAAATGTCATGGGAAGGAAGTACAGAGAAGAAATAACACAAGAACAACCACTTTGTGATGATCCCCCAACCCCACCATCTTGGAGGAAAATCATTCCCCTAAAAGAGTTGTAGTTGATGAGGTAATAAATATTCTCATAATTGTTTCTATAAAATGTGAATCAAGCAGTCAGTGGTACCTTTCTTGCACTGATATTATATAGGGTAAAAATGATTGTAATTTATATCTATCATCACCCACCCATCACCTTGTTATGAGTGATACCATGTATACTATCTAATAAGATACTTTACACAACATATAACTTCTAACAGGTCATGTTAGAGTAGGGATTAGCGTAGCTCACGAGTTGAGTTCCATGTTACCTTTTCCACTTGATGATGCAGATATTCATATGGTCAATCAAGATATTGAAACTTTCATAGCATAAATATAAAATATTGTAAAAAAACATGTCAAAATGGAGGTATTAATTTCAAATTTATTTTTGATGGTAAACCTTTGAAAATTAATGAAAAAATATCTGAACTGATGAATATTATTATTGACGGACAAAGGGAAGTGGTGAAAAGAAAAGTCAAATCAAAACAATATAAAGTATCAACTAACCAATTGAAAATATATTTACAAAGAACCTTTAACCTATCCATTAAATATCCACATTTACTAACCTTGAATGTTTATATGGATACAAGGTTACAAAATGGTAAAAATTTCATATTTTATTTTTTAATAACAAATGTATGGAGAAACCATTACAAAATACATTACTCTAGAGAATGTAAATGAAATATTAAAGTATGAAGGACTAAGAGTCTCAGTTATAAATATATATATGAGGTGTGTTTTCATGATTTGTTTTTCCAATAGCTAATCTATAATGCTAATTATGACTAAATAGAATTAATATTTTTTGTAGGCATATATGTCAATACTATTTAAATGGAAAACACTATGAATATAAATATTAACTCATCAGTACTCACATAACTTCTACAAAACCAACCTCATTGGATTTAGTTCAAATTGACACAAGACTAGAAAATTGGCCCTAGTGTTTGAAAGAAAACTTATGGATGAAATAATCTTATTATTACCAATGATACAGGGGTAAAACTCTAAAATTTAACCATATCAAATATATTCTTTTTTGCTTTCATTTATTATTCCTTTTTGTTTTTAGCCAATATTGTATACTCATTATAGTCAATTTGTACACTCCAAATATTTACTTTCTAGATTCACTGCATGGATACCCAACAAAATAACCACACATGATGATGTTTTACAAAATGAAACACACTACATCCAATGTTTTATAATTAAACTACAAGTTATATATTTTATATTATTTTTTAATGAGAATTATGTTATGATAGGGAAACATTTAAATATCATGAAAATCATGGCATGAGGATAGTCTATGCGTACAAGGAGCCTATTAACTTCTACAAGTGGATATGTATCAGGGTATATATAATAGTATTTCACTATAAAAACACATATCAAAACAAATTACTTATTTTTATCAATGTTGTTGCAGTGTTTTAAGAAAACCAATGTAAAAGATTATGGTTATTATGTTTGGAAATTTATGAGAGATATCATATACCATCAATAAACTAGAATCAACAAAGAGGTATGTTGGAATATAATTACTATTTAATTTAAAATATTTATTAATACTTTGTGTATTTATATTTTTTCAGTACTCCATGGTAGTCGAAAGTCCTCATATTCCTAAGATGAAAAATATTTGTTTAAAAATCAGCTAGGATGCATACCCAGAGTCAGAATGTACATATATATCATGAATATGTGACTTCCTACTACTTATTTAGTTTATTTTTTAAAAATTTAATCTATGTTTTTAGTTAATTTACTCATTATTTTTATATAATACATATTTTTTTAATTTTCACAAAGATCGTAAAGAAATGACTTCATCAATAAGGGTGATTTACTCTGGTACTATAACCATGCACTGTAGGATAAAAATACACGGTGGAATCAACCATACCTTAATCCGAGACATGGTGTACCCATTAAGACTAAAATTGTGTGTTTCCATTTTAAAAACAAAATTTTATTAATGTATTTTTTCATGATTATATTTAATTTATTTCTTTATAGTATTACTAATATAATAATTTTTTTATTATATAGGTGGATTCTTTTTCTCAAGTTGGGGTGGTTTGTTCAAATCTTCTTATGATCGTGAGATATTGGACTTCAAGGTTTCAACTAAGATAATATAAATAAGTAAATGGGTCAAGAATGTATTCATACATCATGAAAAGGTGAATTACTACTACTTATTTATTTAATTTTGTCACCATTTATCTACTATTTTTAAGTTAATTTACTCATCATTTTTATCTAATAATCATTTAGTTTTTTAACATATATTTTGGGAAGTCATATTTTGCTTTCAACTATCTACAATAAACCAGAAAAGAGAGAGCATGGTGCTTTTGGATGAGGCATTTTATATAGCATTGGGTTTCCTCTTCCATCCAAATAGAATAATTATCTCATTTCTAGCTTGTTGTAAATAGTTAAAATAAAAACACACATCACATACTCAATCATTATCATCTCAATCCGATACACAGTGCATTCAGTATGAATCAAATTGTACGTTTTTAGTTTATAATTTACATTTTAGTTCAAAACACACATTAGATACTCAAAACCAATTAAAAACATTCAAATTATTTTGATACTTTAGAAAAATAACCCATAAGTCATTTTTGACATTTAGAAATCATTCTCACCTTAATCAGATACACGGTGTGACCTTTATGACTCTAAGTGTGTCTTTTTATTTAAAATTGACATTAATTTTAGTAAAAAACACAAGTGACATACTCAAAACTAATAAAATTAATTTATATTGTTATGATACTTTAATAACATGAACCATAAGTCATTTTTCATGTGAAGAATCAGATGAACCTCAATAAGACACATGATATCACTGGTATGACTCCAAGTGTGTATTTTTATTTAAAATTGACATTAATTTTAGTAAAAAAGACAACTTATATACTTAAAACCTAGAAAACACATTTAGATTGTTTTGATACTTTTATAAAATGATCCATAAGCCATTTTTGATGTGTATGAATTAGTTACACCTCAATATGATAAATGGTGTTCCCAATATGACTTCAAGTGTGTCTTTTTATTTAAAATTGACATTAATATTAGTAAAAAAGACAAGTGAAATACTCAAAACTGATAAAACACATTCATATTGTTTTGATAATTTATAAAAATTATTAACAAGTCATTTGGGATATGTAGGAATTAAATGACCCTCAATCTGATACATGGTGTGCCTGATATAACTCAAAGTGTCCATTATCAATTTGAAATTGACATTTTAGTTCAAAAAGTGTGTCACTCACTAAAAACTAAGAAAAAACTCTCCAGTTGACTTGATAATTTACAAAAAATATTCCTATGTAACTTTTGACATATAGAAACCTATCTCATGTCAAACTAACACACAATGTGACTGGTATTACTCAAAGTATGCTTTTCAAGTTTAAAATGACATGTTAGTAAAAAACAAAAGTGACATACTCAAAACTGAGAAAATACATTTAGAATTTTTTTGATACTTTATGAAAATTATTCATAAGTCATTTGTGACATGTAAGAATTAAACACACCTTAATCTGACACATGGTGTTACCGATATGAATCCATGTGTCTTTTTATTTAACATTGACATTGATTTTAGTAAAAAAGACAAGTGAGATACTAAAATTGATAAAACAAATTAATATTGTTTTGAAAATTTATGAAAATTATCTATAATTCATTTTTGATGTGTAGGAATCATACTCAGCTCAATCTAATACACAATGTTCTCAGTATGACTCCAAGTGTGTATTTTTATTTTAAATTGACATTAATTTTAGTTTAAAGGAAAAGTGACATACTCTAGACTAAGAAAACACATTCAGTTTTTTTATTCTTTAGGAAAATAATCCATAAGTCATTTTGGATGTGTAGGAATTAGATTCACCTTAATTCGATACATGGTGTGCCCAATATGACTCAAAATGTGTATTTTTATTTAAAATTGACATTAATTTTAGTAAAAAACACAAGTGACATACTCAAAACCAAGAAAAAACATTCATATTTTATTATACTTTAGGAAGAAAAACATATAATTTATTTTTGACATGTAGGAATCATCTACACTTCAATTTTATACACGGTGTTCCCGATATATCTCAAAGTGTCCACTATCAGTTTAATATTGAAATTTTATTTCAAAAAGCACCTCAGTCACTAAAAACTTAGAAAAAAAATTAATTTTATTGATAATTTTGGATAATGATTCATAAGACATTTTTGATTTATAGAAATTAGACTCACATTAAACTGACACACGATGTGATCGGTATGACTCCAAGCGTGAATTTTTAGTTTAAAATGAAATTTTAGTAAAAAAAAGTGACATACTCAAAACTAATAAAACACATTCAAATTATTTTTATACTTTAGGAAAGTGATCCATAAGTCATTTTTGATATGTAGGAATCATCTTCACCTCAATATGATGCACTTTGTTATCGATATGAATCCAACTGTGTCTTTTTATTTAAAATTGACAATAATTTTAGTAAAAAAGACAAGTGACATACTCAAAACCAAGGAAACACATCCATGTTGTTTTTATAATTTAGGAAAACTATCCATAAATCATTTGTGACATTTAGGAATCATCCTCACCTCAATACGATACATGGTGTGCCTAGTATGACTCTAAATGTGTCTTTTTGTTAAAAAATTCAACATTAATTTTAGTAAAATGGAAAAGTGACATACTTAAGATTGATAAAAAAAATTTTATATTGTTTTTATAATTTAGTAAAATAATACATTATTCATTTTTGATGTGTAGGATTCATCCACACCTCAATCCGATACATAGTGTTCCCAATATTACTCTAAGTGTTTCTTTTTATTTAAAATTGACATTAATTTTAGTAAAAAAGACAAGTTACATTCTCAAAATAGAGAAACAACATTGATATTATTTTGATAATTATATAAAAAAGATACATAAGTTATTTTTGAAATGTAGAAATAATCCTAACATCAATCTAATACATGGTGTGACCGATATAACTCAAAGTGTTAGTTATCAGTTTAAAATTTACATTTTAGTTCAAAAAGTGTGTCACTCACTGAAAACGGAGAAAAAAAACTCTTATTTTTTTGATAATTTAGGAAAAAAATTCATTGTGATGTGTAGGAATCAGTTTCACATCAAACCAACATAGGATGTTACCAATATGACTCAAAGTGCATGTTTGTAGTTTGAAATGACATTTTAGTAAAAAACATAAGTGACATACTAAAAACTAAGAAAAAACTTCCATATTGTTTTGAAAATTTAGTAAAATGATCCATAAGTCATTTGTGACACGTAAGAATCAACCACACCTCAATCCGATGCATGGTGTGACCAGTATGACTCAAATTGTGTATTTTTATTTAAAATTGACATTAATTTTAGTAAAAAGTACAAGTGACATACTCAACACCACGAAAACACATTAAAATTGTTTTGATACTTTATTACAATGATCCATAAGTCATTGTTGACATGTAATAATCAACCACACCTCAATATGAAGCATAGCGTGACAGGTATGACACCAAGTGTTTATTTTTATTTGAAATTGACATTAATTTTAGTAAAATATACAAGCGACATACTCAAGACTAAGAAAATACTTTCATATTTTTTTGATACTTTAATAAAATGGTCCATAATTCTTTTTTTATGTATATGAATCGGCCTCACTTTAATTCAATACACGGTGTGCCCAATATGACTCAAAGTGTCTATTATCAGTCTAAAATTAACATTTTAGTTCAAAACATGTTTTATTCACTAGAAACGAAGAAAAAACTCTTAGATTGTCTTCATACATTAGGAAATTGATTTAGAATTCATTTTTGATATGTTGGAATTAGTCTCTCATCAAACCGATACACAATGTGACTGGTATGGATCAAAGTGCGTGTTTGTAGTTTAAAAATAAATTTTAGTAAAAAATAAAATTGATATAATCAAAACCAAGAAAACATAATTGAATTGTTTCGATACTTTAGAAAAATGATCCATAATTAATTTATGATTAGTAGTATTCATCCACACCTCAATCCAACATATGGTATGACTCGTATGACAGGTATGACTCCAAGTATGTATTTTTTATTTAAAATTGACATTTTAGTAAACACATTAGTGACATACTCAAAACCAAGAAAACACATTCATATTTTTTTTGATACTTTAAGGAAATTATCTATAATTAATTTTTTAGGTGTAGTATTTGGCTACACCTCAATCCAATACATTGTGTGAACAATATGACTCAAAGTGTCAGTTATCATTCTAAAATTGACATTTTAGTACAAAATGTGTATCACTCACTAAAAACTGAGAAAATGAGCTTAGATTGTCTTAGTAATTTAGAAATATTATTCATAAGTAAATTTTGGTGTGTATGAATTAGAATCACATTAAACCAACACATGATGTGACTGGTATGACTCAAAGTGTGTGTTAGGAGTTTAAAATGACATTTTAGTAAAATCGATAAGTGGCATACTCAATATTTATAAAACAGATTCAGATTGTTTTGATACTTTAGGGAAATGATCCATAAGTCATTTTTGATGTGTAGGAATCAACCCCACCTCAATCCGATTTACGGTGTAACTGGTATGAATCTAAGTGTGTCCTTTTATTTAAATTGACATTTTATTAATATATTTTTTCATATTTATGTTTAGTTTATTTATTTATATTACTAATAACATAAGACAAGTTGTATTATACATGTGAATTATTTTTCTCAGGTTGGGGTGGTTTGTTCGGTAACTAATACCATGATAAGGATTTTTTGAGAGGGGGTCGTAGGTTCCAAATATATTGAAATGTTGATGTTTTTAAATGTTTATGGATGGTAATTGAAAATGTAATTATAAAAAAAAATGTTTGAAATGTATATAATATAGTTTTTTGTAATTGTGATGTAAATTCTATTATGAATTTTCATATAGGTTTATTTTTATATAGGTTTATTTACTGCAGTGTTGTTTTATTCAAATAGTACACTGTAATAGTAGGGACTTTATCAGTAATATTTCTATAATTGATATAGACCCCCATATCAGTGTTAATGAAAGTGATGATAAAGGGGTCCCCCTTTGTTGGTGATGAACAAAACAACACTTTTTTAGCATTGTTATAGTCCTCTTTTCACATCGTTAAAGGGACAAATTGTGGTGGTGCCTAAATTACTGGACCAAGGGAAATGTCGGATTTCCACATCTAGTAGGGGATACCATGAGCAATGGATAACACTCATCCCGACACTAACACCAAACGTGGATTAATCAATTTTTTTTCAAAAATATAATTACCCCAAACCCTGAAACTATAAACCCCCGCATGATTTAAAATCAGATTACAAATTAAACAATTTGTGGTTCTTTTTCTTTTCTTTCTTATTTCATTTTCTCAAAAAAGCTTAAAAAACAACCAAATTTTCTTTAATACATCTTTTTCAAATTAACCAAACTCATCTTTTCTTCACTTCTTACTTCAATTTAAATAAATCAAATCTTTTGAAAAGAAAAATAAAATAATTTACTGTCTCTGTGGGTTTGACCTCTAAATTTCCTAATACTATATTTTAATTAATAAAGTAGCATAGTTTTAGTTTTGTAAATTTGTATTTTGATTAGACCTGATGGTAAATAATGATGCCCTTTGGGCCTATCAAAACTGGCACCATTGTTGGGGGAAATTTCATTTTAATTTTTTGGTTTTTAATTTTAATTTTAATTATGTTACTTTATTTCAATTGATCTTTTTTATGTTGGGTATTTTGTACTACATTTATCATATATAAATCATCAAAACACAACTATAACACTTAGTCAAAGAGAAAATACATCATCGAGTGCAACCCTTATTCTGAACCAAATCCATAGATTGAAGTCACTGTAACCATGGTGGGAGATGAGAAAAATCAAGCTACTGGAAGAGTTTTTCAAAGAGATATAGGGCCGTATAGGCTCATAGACTATGGGAATCCATCAAATAAAGGATTGAAACTGAGCATCCTAGATACCCCCATTATAATAAATCACTTTGAGATCAAGATTCCAATTATTTGGATGATCTCAAATATCATTCAATTCATCAAACTACCACCTGAATATCCAAACACACATCTAGGAAGCTTCCTCAAGATCTATAACACATTCCAATTCCATAATGTTTCAAGCAATGCAGTAAGACTCTATATTTTCTGATTTTCTTTACATGAGTGAGCTTGGGATTGGATCCAAAGCTTTAATTAACATTCCATAATTACATGGGAGAGTTGGATAGGAACTTCCTCACCTGATTCTTTCCACCTTACAAATCAATGGACATACGGGTAAACATGCTAAACTTCTATAAAATTGAGTATGAATGAATATAATTTCCATTGGAAAGTTTTAAATATTTGACTCTTAAATGACACAATAATGGTATAAAGCTATGAATTATAATCCAAAATTCTTATAAGGGTTTTTTCATAGAGAAACAGATCGATTCTTGACATTTCAGCTAGAGGATCAACGATCAAGAAGTCTATTGAAGAGAGATACAACTTGTTGGATGAAATGGTGAGAAATAGTTCAAGTGGTAAGGAGAAGGGACACAATAAAAAGGTATCTGTGTGATAAATAATAATGACTATATGGAGACACAGATGGAATCACTGACCAAAAATATGGGAATCATGAGGGGAAAATAGTAAAATCACCATGGTAGTTTTATAGAAGATGAAAATTATGCCGATTATAATCATGGAAATCAATTTTAGGTTTGGCATCCACAATAATATCAGGCACTAAGATATCAAGAAAGGACGCAAGGATACCAACAACAAGCACCCCAGGGACCCACACTAACAATCTAGGTCTATACATTGGAATATTCACTGGTTACATTCATAACCACAACTGGGGATATACTTAAGGACATAAAAGAGGAATTTATGAACCAAAAGGCCGCATTGTAGAATTTGGAGTATCAAGTTGGCTAAATTAATAACCAGCTAAGAGAGAGACCCATAGGAGTACTACTAGGATTCCTTGAATTATGACCACTTGAAGATTTAAAATCTTTACAACTTAGAAGTTGGAATAATAAATAGGGAAGTGGTATAGAATTTATAAGACAACAATCAGTGGGAGTAAGTGAAAAAGAAGTTGAAAATAGCAAGGAACAAAAAGCTGAAGAAGAACCACTATAGTATAAGACAAAACTACCATTTCTAGAAAAAATGATGTATACAAAGAACAACATGAAGAAATGTAAATTTTTGGAACACTTTAAAAAATTTCGCATTAATATTCCTTTTATAGAGGCTCTCACGAACATGTCGACATATGAGAAATTAATGAAAGTTCTAGAAGCCAACATGAAGAAGTAGGAAGAGATTAGAACCATTCCACTCACATTGGAATGTTTGAAATTGGTATCAATGATCCCACCTAAGAAGAAACATGATCCATGTAGATTTTTGATCCCTATATTTATCATAGATAACAAACATGGAAAAGATTTGCGTGACTTTGGTGTGAGTTTAAATATCACTTCATATAGGACTTTCAAGAGTTTGGGACTGGAAGGAATGAAGCTCGTGAAAGTAATTCTTCAACTATTTGATTTAATAGTGAAAAACCCAAGAGTACTATTCCAAGATTTTTTTTTCAAAGTTCAAATTTTTTTCGTTCTTGTATATTTATTAGTGCTGGATATGGAAGTGGAGAAAAATAAACTCATTCAGAGGATACCATTTTTAGCCACTATGTGTGTGCTGATAGATATCCAAAGCGGATAAATCTAAATTAGATTTGGATGTGATCAAATAAGTTTCAACATCCATCATAAAATGAAGAACTACGATGTAAGAGAGGACAATGAGTTTTGAGAAGAAAAAAACCCAAAGTTGAGGGTGTCACTGAAAGTAAAGAGGTACACATGATAATTAATATTTAGCAAGAAGATGCTAAATTTATAAACACTAAAAATAAGAAAGATAAGTTAAAGGGGAAGACTGATAACATTGGAGGAGTGACCAAATCCACCACATTTGAGAAAGGAGAATAGGTATAGATGATACATGACCTTCCAATTAGCTCATCAAGATTGAGGAAGAAATGGTGGATTATTGTAATGAAGATCAAACAAGTACTTTCATCAAGAATAATTAAGCTGTTTAGAGAGAAAGGACAGGGACTGACCTATGTGGATAGGACACAACTGATACTATTCATAGACCCTGACTAGGTACAAAAATTTCAATCATCCATCATGTGATTTGAATCCAAAGGAGGTATGGTCAAGAAAATGATGGTAAACAAAAGCACTTCCAGGAGGTAAATCTAGTTTTTTATATTTTTCTTTATTTAGTATTAAGAGAGCACACTCTCACTTCAAATTTTTAAAAATTCATTGATAATATCCTACGATTTCACCAATTTATTTTTAATTTGTAGGGCCATCAAGACCTTAGACGACAACAAGAAGCATGAAGCACAAGAAGCGGCTAAAGGACCAATACATGTTATGAATTTAGAGTAGGCATAACCTATGAAAATTCCTTCAAAGCAACATTCAAAGGGGGAGTAATAGTTTCAATTCAGATTTTTTTGTTATATTCCCCACATTTAATTTATTTATAGATTTTAACTACAAATTTCATGACCCACATCTAATTCTTTCTTTAATCAACTGAACTAGGAGACATAAAAAACCTAGGATAATTACCATTCCATTATTTGAATTTCGATTTCAATAAATTTTAATGAGAAGAATAGGGAAAATAATTTTTAGAGATAATAATGTGGATTAGGATTTAATAAATCATGATTTTAGGAGCATGTTAATCATTATAAATGAATTTTTTCTGATATTTTTTCAGGCTTTTAATTTTTAATATTTGAATTAATTGATTTAATTATTAATAGTTATTACCATGAGTAGTTGTCCAAACCATTCAAAAAATTCTTAAGCATACTCTAATAAAATATATTCCATTATTTCTACAGTATATTTCTATTGATACTCGGGCATGTCCTATTCTAGAAATTAATTTTCATATTATCAAAGCTATAACTAAAAAAATCACCTTTAATATGATTCAAACATATTTTCTTATCTCTTATCATGAGACCTACCTTACATTAATACATTTAAATTCCTATAGAATCCTTAAACATACTTTCTAGGGATGATCTGTTTTACAAGACCATATTATCCTCTCATATCCAACTCTAAATATTTTGTATGATTATCAAAAATAAGAGTGGGTGAGATGGTGATTGTAATGGACCGAACCTTTCCGGTCCATTACTTTATGAAAATGTGGTGTTAGAGGTGTTCCGGGAGGTCAAGGTGACTTATCCCCAATGCTTTTCCAAAATTTCCATTTCGGTGAACAGTTCTAATGGCAGACAGTTGTGAACAGTGCATCGGTAACCATAGGTGAACAGTTCCAATGGTAAACCATTGTGAATAGTTCAATGGTAACCTTATGTGAACACTAAAATCCTTGAACTTATGTGAACAGTGTCATCGGTGACCTTAAGTGAACAGTTCCAACGTTAGACCTTCCAACGGTGACCTTTTCTTTCGTTTGACAAATTTTGAGTTCTGGGAACAGTGTTTCCAGAACAGTGAGGTTCCAACGGTGACCTTTTCTTTCCTTTTCCAAATTTTGAGTTCTATGAATAGTGTTTCAAGAATGGTGAGGTTTATGTATAGTGTTTCCAGAACGGTGTGGTTTATGTACAGTGTTTTTAGAATGGTGAGGTTTAAGTACAGTGTTTCAAGAATGGTGAGGTTTACGTACAATGTTTCCAGAATGGTGAGGTTTATGTATAGTGTTTCCAAAATGGTGAGGTTTATGTATAGTGTTTCCAAAATGGTGAGGTTTATGTACAGTGTTTCCAGAATGGTGAGGTTTATGTACAGTGTTTCTAGAATGGTGAGGTTTATGTACAGTGTTTCCAGAATGGAGAGGTTTATGTACAGTGTTTCCAGAATGGTGAGGTTTATGTACAATGTTTCCAGAACGGTGAGGTTTATGTAAAGTGTTTACAAATTGGTGAGGTTTTTGTATAGTGTTTCCATTGCGGTGATGTTTATGTAAAGTGTTTCCAGAATGGTGAGGTTTATTACAGTGTTTCCAGAACAGTGAGGTTTATGTACAGTGTTTCCAGAATGGTGAGGTTTATGTACAGTGTTTCCAGAACAGTGAGGTTTTTGTATAGTGTTTCCAGAATGGTGAGGTTTATGTACAGTGTTTCCAGAATGGTAAGGTTTATGTACAGTGTTTCCAGAACAGTGAAGTTTATGTACAGTGTTTCCAGAACGGTGAGGTTTATGAACAATGTTTCCAGCTTCCAACATTTTTTCGCCCCTTTGACGTTTCCTTTGACTTAAAATGCATTGAAAGCCTTTTTTTAAGGACTCTAACTCTGATTCAAAGGCCATAACTCCTATATTAATTTTCCTAAGGCTCGAGATGATTTTACTTGGTCAAACCATGTGGGTTAATGTGATCCACTTTTAATGGGGAATTAAGTGTATCTTAAACCGTCGCCCCTTTAAATCTTCAAAAGGGATAAGATATCTTCCTACCTTGTTCTTCCTCTTTGTTCTCAGCTATGAGACACTAGAACATTTCAATCCTTCCCATAGGAGTTTCACAACCAAAATTTACTCCTCGGATTAGTTCTGCTCTGTTTTGATGCAACCAAGTTGCATCAATCAATCTTTGATATAAGTTGTTGCAAGAGGAGGCGATCGTGATCCATTGTCTGGACTGTTCTCATATAAAGAAATTCAATAACCATTTGAGGTAGGAGATTCATTACTTCTCTTTTATTTTATGTTCAACTGTATTGTTAGCATGTTTCATCCCACTGGACCGCAATTAAATTAACTTAATAAATATTTGAACCGGATAAATAAATTGATATCATTCGTATGTTATGGCCCCTTGTTTTAATAGATAGTATGATATCTATTCTTGATTTGATTATCTATTTGTTCTTGATGAAAATTGGTAAAGAACGTAAACCGATATTGAATTATAACTGTTGGATTTGTATAAAGAGGCATGAAAATGAATCTGGTTCTTGTTGTAATTGGCTGTTAATAAAATTAGTGTAGTAAGCATGTTTATTTATTTGAGATGGCTTACTGATTAGGTTTCCCAAATTTTTGGAACCTATGAATAATAATAAATCTATTAATTCAAGGTGGATTAAAGAACTAATTGTTTGATAATTTCTTGAGGGGTTCTGAGTTACCCTCTTGATTGTTAAAGGTCCAATAACCCAATTGATGTGATGTTTGTTTTCTTGTTGCTTGTGCTGTGATGTGAGCCTAGATGTCTATTGTGATATGTGATGGCATGAATAATTTTGGTTGTGATAGAAGATGAAACCTAGAGTGGAAAGATGAATTGGTTTATGCATGTGGGTGTCGGGGAGGACACCAGGGATGATGGAATGGGATAGATGTGATTGGTGGATGCTTGCTGATCTTTATTGGTTGATTATCTACTTTACTTTTCCCAAATTCTCAATGAATCTAGTCTTACTTACCCTCCTTTCGAAATAGGCAAAGACATGTGGGGTATGCCACGTGCTTTCCATGTTTATATTCTCAAGGAAGGATGAGTATATGCTCTTGCTATAAGCAGAAAAGACTCAACGAGTAGTACATCTACTCACCATGTTGAGCCCTTGTGTTTAGTAGCATATAATGTTTTTCTAGAATACCTAAGAATGTGGGAAAGTAATTCTGTAATGAATATTTGAATAAATGGTGTTAACCCATGGGTTTGGAGTTTTCTAGAACATAATGATGAGGTTGTAATTTTAAAGGGATAGTGGACTTTGGGTGTGATGCTAATGAAATTCAATGTGGAATTGTTCATGGTTAATTAATGTTTAATGAATTAATTAACATAAAGTGGAACTGATAAAAAGGGAATGAATTAATCTAATAAAGTTCTTTAAATGGTTGTTTGCTTATAGGATACCTAGTCTTAGAATTAGTAGCCCGGAGTCTGAGAGACATTATCTGCAGTTGTGTCTAAGACTAGGATATGCCCATAGTGTGGTTGGGAGATATAGTATATTCTATACATTTTGTGTTTCTGTACGTTACTCCACCCTATGAGTAAGGGAAAATGACACCTCAGGGATTCTGATCTCTGGGGGGGGGGGGTGTTTTCCCCAACATTCCAGTGGGAGGCTGTATGGCTGAATACCCCCTTTGGCCCCACTCTCTTCTCTTGGTAGATACTTGTGCTGGTAGGCACAATAGTAAGTTTTCCCCATATATGTGTGTAGAGGGATTTAATGGCTTGTGGTTATTCACACACATATATTCTCGATATAGTATCCTATGGACTACTATAGGTGTAACATGTATAGGCTGTGATGGCTTGAGGATCCTTACTCGGTGCATGGGATATAATGGCTTGAGGTGTAATACCCAATGTATGATACACGTTATGCGAGATGTGGTGGCTCCCAAAAACTACCTAGTTACTTTGTTGGGTGGACGTGGTGGTTTTGTTGCACATGGTGCATATTGTGGTGCTTCGCCCAGGTGTATGTGGGAAAGCCTTTTTGAAGAGAGATGCTCAGGACGTGCAACGTTGGGGCAAAGCGGAAAACTAGTGGGGAAGCAGTAGAGGGGTACCCTTGATAATCTTTACTATATGATATATTCTTGTATTCATTACTTGGTGAGAGTTTCCATGGTGAGGTTGGGAACTTAGTATACCTGTTTAGGAAATGAGTTAGTTTCACTTGTTGTTCACTGTGCTTTAGCATGTTCTCTTTACTTTTTCACGAGAGGCTTCGGGGAGGATCCTACTGAGTACTGTTATACTCACCCTATGTATTTATAAACTGTTTTTCAGGTCACTTGTAGTTGGTTGGAGATCAAGTTGGTTTCTACTAGCTTTGGTTTGCAGGAGCTGTTCGGGCTTGTGGTTGTTGCTATTTTACTTTATTTTGGGTACTTGTAGTTTTTCCCCTTTTATTTGTAGTACTTTTTCATGACATTTTTTATGTGTACTTGGGTTTTCATTTATATTTCTATCTGAGTTGGAGTTGTTTGATGTCTATCTTATCTCTCTCTTCCGCATATGTTCTCTTAGAGGGAAATGCCTCCCATTTTGTGTGTTACTATACCCTCAGTGCTAGTCGCCAACCCAGGGCCTACTGAAGGCAGGACTCGGGGGTGATTATCTCCCTTCTCACATTTCTGGCCCAGGAGGGGTAAACTTTTTTGGGAGGAGGTAGTGACAGAGTGGTATTAGAGGTCTAATTGATGGATAGGATGGAGTTTGGAGTTAGGAAAAGGTGAGGTTGCATGGGTTGGTAGGGTAATGGTGTCATTCATGTTTATCAAGTGAGGTAAACACTGGAGTCTATCTAAGACATAGGCGTTTAGGCCCCCCTATGATCTGATGTACAAACCTTTGAGTTTACAATGGCTACTAAACAAGGTGATACTAGTTGCAGGGTAGAGACCTAGGAAAGGATCATGAATCATTCTTCTTTTTGTCTGTGTTTTAATGGGTAGACCTTGTGATAGGTTAACCTAAAATGAATAAAAGAAAATAATTAATTAATTAATGTTGATTCTTCCATGTTCTAGGTTTAGGAGCTCTAACGGTTTGTTATTTTACTGGTATGGCTTCAGGTTGACATCCTCATCAGGTTTTCACAGAAAATGTCCAGTAGGCTGTTCCAGCAGATCACTGCAGGGTAGAGGTTGACGATGATGACACTTGGAGGAAGACACTTCGAGAGTTTTAGCACCGGAGTCTGCATAAGTATGAAGGCTCCGTTTCAGATTCAGTCATGAAAGACTGGTTGGAGGAGGTCGAGATAGGCTTCAGTTCAATTTGTGGTTGGAAGGAGCACTGAGTGTCCTTAGTTGTGACGATGCTACGTGGAGAAGCAAGGCATTGGTGGTTCTTGTTCCTCGGGGATTGTGGGGAGACAACGATCTCATGGGAGGAGTTTCGAGACAAGTTTAGAGTCGATTTCCTTTCTTCGACTGTGAAGGCGTCCAGTCACTAGGAGATTCTTACCCTTCGACGCGGGAGCTCTAGTGTTTGAGAGTTTGGAATCTATTTTAGGAACCTTTTACGATATGATTTTTACTTGTTACCAGATGAGGAGGCCAGTGCAAGGAATTTCAAGGAGGCTTTGTGTCCAGAGATCCAGTTCCAGGTCACCCCATTTATGCTAAAGACATATCCTGAGGTGCTGGCGAGGGCAAAGGCTGTCGAGAGAAATTTGGACTGGACCGGATCATCACGAGAGGGGAATCGTCAGGATTCCTCACGAAGTAGAGCTATAGTCCAGGGTTCTCGGTTTTCATGGAAGAAGAGTTTTTGTTCAGCCGAGGGTATGTCCCAACACTTCACTTCGCATTTCTCTAGAGGCGGCAACTCTTAGGCCTATTCTAAGGGATTTGGAACTTTTTTTCTTGTGGTGGTCATGGTAATCAACAACGGGAGTGCCTGACATTTGAGAGTGGTCATTGTGCACCATATGCTATGCTCCAGGTTCCCTCACTATGGCAGTTACAACTGAGGTAACAACAGTCAGTTGCACCAGCTTTAGATCACCAGAGGGTAGATGGAGAAGGCAGAGGACAACCCCATGATGCTCCCTGTCATCAGAGAGCAGATCATGACCATGGTGGTGGTCATCATCAGGGTTAGAGAGGTTATGGAGGAGGTCTTGGTCAGCTTCATGCTCTAGCATTGCCAGCTCTAGGCGAGCTAGATGTCATTCGAGGTACCCTTTGCTTGTTTTCTACCTTGGTGTATGCCTTGTTTGATTTAGGAGTGACACACTCCTTCATATCACCTACCCTTGTCCATGCTTTGGGACTTGAGGTAGAGAGGCTTCCAGTGCCCTTGTCATTGACTATGCCAGTTGGAGGTCGAGCTGACTTGTTTGAAGTATATAGAGACTGTGAGCTAGTGTTGGGGAAACACCTCTCTTGGGGAGATTTTCTATGTTTATGAATACAACCATATGATGTCATCCTTGACATGGATTGGTTGTATTCGGTGCAGTCTATCATGGATTTCTTCTGGAAGAAGGTCATTTTCATTGGTACAGATGGAGAGCCAATGGTGTTTGTTGGCGAGCGAGATCCTTGGATATGTCATAGGCACGTTCCTTTGTTATCATCCATGATGGATAAGATGATGTAGAGTTCTTCAAAGGTTCAGCAGTTGGAGTTTCCTAGGGTCGTAGAGGAGTACCCTAATATCTTTCTAGAAGAGGTTGTAGCATTACCCCCTCGACGAGAGATCGATTTTGGGATTGAGCTATAGCCAGGATCGTCTCCTATTCTTATGTATCCATATAGGATGACCCCTTATGAGTTATGAGAGCTACGTATACAGCTTGATGGTCTGTTAAAGTGCAGTTTTGTTCGGCCAAGTGTGTCACCGTGAGGTGCACCAGTTTTGTTCGTGAAGAATGCCGACGGTAGTTTTTGGTTGCGTGTCGATTATCGTTGCTTAAACAAAGTGAAAACAAAGTATCACTATACTATTCCATGGATTGATGATTTATTCGATCAACTGAAGGGTGAAAGTTGGTTCTCAAAGATTGACTTGTGGTCATGATATCATCAAATGCGTGTGGAGGATGAGGATATCCTGAAGACTGCTTTCCGTTGTCATCATGGTCATTATGAGTTCGTTGTAATGCCGTTTGGTGTGACGAATGCTCTAGATGTATTCATGGGATTGATAAACTCTATGTTCTGTGAGTTCCTGGACAAGTTTGTGGTAGTTTTCATTGACGACATTCTTATGTACTCCACATCTGAGGAGGACCATGCAGAGCATCTACAAGAAGTTTTGGGAGTTCTTTGTCTACATCAGTTGTTTGGGAAGTTGTATAAGTATGAGTTTTGGGCTTGAGAAGTTCATTTATTTGGGCATATTTTTTCCCAATTGGGAGTAGCTATGGATCCATTGAAGATATAAGCAGTTGTATCTTGGGAAGCCCCCAAGACAGTGTCAGAGGTGCGAAGTTTCCTTGGTCTCGTAGGATACTACAGAAGGTTTGTAGCTAATTTATCATGAGTTGTGACTCCTCTAACATCTTTGACCAGGAAGGATCAAGCATTTATATGGATTGATCAGTGCTAGGAATCTTTCGAGTATCTAAAAGAGAATTTAGTAAGTGCTCCAGTCCTTTGTCTTCCAGCTGAGGGAGTTCAGTTTGATGTTTTCTATGATGCTTCACATATGGGGTTAGGATGTGTTCTCATGCAGCAGAGGTCAGTTGTTTCTTATGGTTCTCAGTAGTTACATCCCCATTAATGCAACTATACCACACATGATCTTGAGTTGGCAGCCGTGGTGTTTACTTCGAAGTTGTGGAGACATTACCTCATTGGTGAGCGCTTTTTGGTTTTCACCGATCATAAGAGTTTTAGGTATCTTTTCTCTTAACGTGACCTAAACTTATGACAATGTCAGTGGATGGAGTTATTACAGGAATACGACATAAAAATATCATATACACATGGAAAAGGGAATTTTGTAGCTGATGTGCTGATTCGAAAGTCACGTAGTGATGCTGTACGTGAATCCAATGATTCCTGGATTGTAATAAAAGAACTATCGGCATTACATCTTGAAGTGGGAGAAGTTGGGGGAAGATGTTGTCTTTTTAATATAATGGTGTAGTCGTCCCTCATGAAGCAAGTTGTAGATTCCTATTTGGGAGATCATGAGGTGGAGGTGTGGAGAGACCGAGTTGTTTGTGGTGAGGCCCCTGATGGTTGGGTGGAGGATGAACAACACTGAGTGTTGTATAACAGAAGGATTTTTGTTCCTTTGATGATGTACAAGACGATTCTCAGGGAATTCCATAGTTCTCCTTTAGTGGTACATCCTGGCATGACAAAGATGTACTGAGCCTTGAGAAGTCAGTTTTGGTGGCCTGTGCTGAAGCGTGCGGTTACGGAGTTTGTGTCTCGATGTTTGGTTTTCCAGAAGGTGAAGGCCGAACACCGTGTTCCTGGTGGTCTGATCCACCCATTGGATATTCCTCAGTTTAAGTGGGAGGACATCTCAATGGACTTTGTTACTAGTTTACCTCGATCTCCGAGAGGACATGATGCTATTTAGGTGGTAGTGGATCGTTTAAAAAAATCATCCCACTTTATAGAAATCAAGGAGTCATGCTCAGTGGATGTTTTATCGAGGCTGTATCTAGAGGAGGTGGTGAGACTTCATGGAGTCCCTAGGATGATCATTTCTGATCAAGATACTCATTTTATCTCCAGGGTGTGGAGAGGTCTCCAACATGCTTTTGGTTCTCAACTATTCTTTAGCACCACTTTTCATCCTCAAATGGATGGTCAGACAGAGCGAACCATCCATACTCTTGAAGACATGTTATGCTTTTGTGTTCTTGATTTTGGAGGCACTTACCCTTGGTGGAGTTCTCTTACAATAATAGTTTTCACTCCACCATCGCTATGACACCGTTTTAAGCCTTGTATGGCCGGCCTTTCCGTTCTCCATTGTGCTAGACTGGGGTTGGAGAGTCAACAATTCTTGGACCAGAACTATTGCAGAATACAACAGAGATGGTCCAGGTGATTCGTGAGAGGATGAAGATAGTGCAAGATCATCAGAAAGCATATGTTGATAAAATAAGAAGACCCTTAGAGTTTAATGTTGCGTATCATGTGTTTCTGAAGGTGACTCCCTATCGTGGGAAGCAATGTTTTGCTCGTGGAAGTAAGATTTATCCTTGGTTTGTTGGGCCTTTCGAGGTGTTAGCTCGTGTTGGATATATGGAATATTGATTAGAACTTCCCCCACGGATGAGTCTGATACAAGATGTTTTCCATGTATCATAGCTCCATCGTTATCTTCATGATGACTCTCACATCATCGATTGGGGAGAGATTGATGTTGATGACGACACAACCTTTGAGGAGTGACCTTTGGAGATCCAAGACCACAAGGAGAAGGTGTTTCACGAGCATTATATTCCCTTACTTCGTGTTTTATGGCGACACAGTGGCATGGAGGAGAGTACCTGGGAACGTGAGTCCCAAATACGTGCTCAATACCCAGATTTGTTTGATGTTTAACTTCCTTTCATGTAATAACACCCCCTTTGTGGTTAGACCTTTCATGTTTTTATTTATGATTTTTTTTCTTTTTTTGCTTTTGTGGCTTGCTCTCTTTTGAGAGGTATCTCAATGGGTGGTTGTTCGGACCCCGTTTCTTTTTTTTTCTCTTTAGGCGAGTTTTAAATTCTCGAGGATGAGAATGTTTTGAGAGGTATCTGAGGTAATGGACCATACCTCTCCGGTTCATTACTTTGTGAAAATATGGTGTTAGAGGTGTTCCAGGAGGTCAAGGTGACTTATCCCCAATGCTTTGCCAAAATTTCCATTTCGGTGAATAGTTCCAACGGTAGACAGTTGTGAATAGTGCATTGGTAACATTAGGTGAACAGTTCCAATGGTAAACCATTATGAACAGTGAAACGGTAACCTTATGTGAACAATGATATCCTTGACCTTTTGTGAACAGTTTCATCGGTGACCTTAGGTGAATAGTTCCAATAGTAGACCTTCCAACGGTGACCTTTTCTTTCCTTTGCCAAATTTTGTGTTCTGTGAATAGTGTTTCTAGAACAGTGAGGTTCCAACGGTGACCTTTTCTTTCCTTTGCCAAATTTTGTGTTCTGTGAATAGTGTTTCTAGAACAGTGAGGTTCCAACGGTGACCTTTTATTTCCTTTTCCAAATTTTGAGTTTTGTGAACAATGTTTCCAGAATGGTGAGGTTTCTATACAGTGTTTCCAGAATGGTGAGGTTTATGTACAGTGTTTCCAGGACGGTGAGGTTTATGTACAGTGTTTCAAGAACGGTGAGGTTTATGTATAGTGTTTCCAGAATAGTGAGGTTTATGTACAGTGTTTCCAGAACGGTGAGGTTTATGTATAGTTTTCTATAATGGTGAGGTTTATGTATAGTGTGTCCAGAATGGTAAGGTTTATGTACAGTGTTTCCAGAACAGTGAGGTTTATGTACAATGTTCCCAGAATGGTGAGGTTTATGTACAATGTTTCCAGAATGGTGAGGTTTATGTAAAGTGTTTCCAGAATGGTGAGGTTTATGTATAGTGTTTCCAGAACTGTTAGGTTTATGTACAGTTTTTCCAGAACGGTGAGGTTTATGTACAGTGTTTCGAGAATGGTGAGGTTTATGTACAGTGTTTCCAGAACGGTGAGGTTTATGAATTGTGTTTCCAACTTCCTACATTTCTTCGCCCCTTTGACGTTTACTTTGACGTAAAATGCATTTAAAGCCTTTTTTAAGGACTCTAAGGCCGATTTAAAGGCCATAAATCCTAAATTAATTTCTCTAAGACTCGGGATGATTTTACTTGGTCAAACTGCATGGGTTAATGCAATCCGCTTTTAATGGGGAATTAAGCATATCTTAAACCATCACCCCTTTAAATCTTCAAAAGGGACAGGATATCTTCCTCCCTTGTTCTTCCTCTTTGTTATTGGATATGAGACACTAGAACCTTTCAATACTTCCCGTAGGAGTTGCACAATCAAACTTTACTCATCAGATTGGTTTTGCTATGTTTTGATGCAACCAAGCTGTATCGATCAATCTTCGATATAAGTTTTCACAAGAGGAGGTGACCGTGATCTGTTGTATGGAATGTTATCCTATAAAGAACGTCAAGAACTGTTTGAGGTAGGGGATTTTTTTCTTCTCTTTTCTTTTACGTGAAACTGTATTGTTAGCATGTTTTATCCCACTGGATTGCAATAGAATTAACTTAATAAATATTTGAACCAGATAAATAAATTGATACCAGTCATATGTTATTACCCCTTGTTTTGATAGATATTGTGATATCTATGCTTTCTTTTATTATATATTTGTTCTTGATGAAAATTGGTAAAGAACATAAACCGAGATTGATTGATAACTGTTGGCTATGGATAAAGAGGCATGCAAATGAATCTGGTTCTTGGTGTAATTGGTTGTTAATAAAATTGGTGCAGTAATCATGTTTATTTATTTAGGATAGATTACTGATTAGGTTTCACATATTTTTGGAACCTATGAATAATAATAAATCTGTTAATTCAAGATGGATTAAAGAACTAATTGTTTGATAATTCATTGAGGGGTTCTGAGTTATCTTCTTGATTGTTAAAGGGACAATATCCCAATTGATGTGATGTCTGCTTTCTTATTTCTTGTGCTATGAAGTGAGCCTGGATGGATGTTGTGATATGTGAGGGCATGGATACTTTTGGTCGTGACATCAGATGATGCCTAGAGTGGTGAGATGAATCGATTTATGCATGTGGGTGTTGGGGAGGACACCAGGGATGATGGAATGGGATGGATGTGATTGGTGGATGCTTGCTGATCTTTATTGGTTGATTATATACTTTACTTTTCCCCACTACTCAAGGAAGCTGGTCTTACTTACCCTCCTTTCGAAAGAGGCAAAGACACATGGGGTATGCCACGTGCTTTCCATGTTTAGCTTCTCAAGGAAGGATGGGTATATGCTCTTGCTATAAGCGGCAAAGACTTGACGGGTAGTACATATAGTCACTGTGTTGAGCCCTTGTGTTTAGTAGCATAGAATATTTTTCTAGAATGCCTGGGAATGTGGGAAATTAATTATGTAATGAATATTTGAATAAATGGTGTTAACCCATGGGGTTGGAGTTTGCTGGAACATAATGACGAGGTTGTAATTTTAAAGGGATAGTGGACTTTGGGTGTGATGCTAATGAAATTTATTGTGGAATTGTTCATGGTTAATTAATGTTTAATGAATTAATTAACGTAAAGTGGAACTGATAAAAAGGGAATGAAGTAATCTAATAAATTTATTTAAATTGTTGTGTGCTTATTGGATACCTAGTCTTAGAATTAGTAGACCGGAGTCTGAGAGACGTTAGCTGCAGTTGTGTCTAAGACTAGGTTATCCCCATATTGTGGTTGTGAGATATAGTATATTCTATAATTTTTGTGTTTCTATACACTAATCCACCCTATCAGTAAGGGAAACTGACACCCCGGGGATTCGGATCCCTGGGGGGGTGTTTTCCCCAACATTCTGGTGGGAGGATGGATGACTGACTATCCCCTTCGGCCCCACTCTCTTCTCTTGGTAGATACTTATGCTGGTAGGCACAATGGTTAGTTTTCCCCATATATGTGTGTAGAGGGCTGTAATGGATTGTGGTTATTCACACACATATATTCTAGATATAGTATTCTATGGACTACTATAGGTGTAACATGTATAGGCTGTGATGGCTTGAGGATCCTTACTCGGTGTATGGGCTGTAATAGATTGAGGTGTAATGCCCAATGTATGATACACGTTATGCGAGATGTGGTGGATCTCGGAAACTACCTGGTTACTTTGGTATATGGACGTGGTGGTTTTGTTGCATGAGGTGCATATTATGGTTCTTCTCCCAGGTGTCTACGGGCAAGCCTTTTTGGAGAGAGATGCTCAGGACGTGCGATGTCGGGGCAAAGCGGCAAACCCGTGGGGAAGTAGTAGCGGGGTACCCTTGATTATCTTTAATATATGATATATTCTTGTATGCATTAGTTGGTGAGAGTATCCATGGTGAGGTAGGGAACTTAGTATACTTGTTTAGGAAACAAGTTAGTTTCACTTTTTGTTCACTGTGCTTTAACATGCTCTCTTTACTTTTTCACGAGAGGATTTGGGGAGGATCCTACTGAGTACTATTATACTCACCCTATGTATATATAAACTGTTTTTCAGGTCACTTGGAGCAGGTTGGAGATCAAGTTGGTTTCTACTATCTTGGAGTTGTAGGAGCTATTTGGGGTTGTGGTTTTCTCTGTTTTACTTTCTTTTAGGCACTTGTAGTTTTTCCCCTTTCAGTTGTAGTAATTTTTCATGACATTTCATATGTGTACATGGGTTCTCATTTATATTGCTATCTGAGTTGGAGTTGGTTGATTTCTATCTTATCTCTCTCTTCTTCATATGTTCTCTTAGAAGGTAATGCCTCCCATTTTGTGTGTTATTATACCCTTGGTGATAGTCACCAACCTGGGACCTACTGGATGCAGGACTCGGGGGTCATTATCTCCCTTCTCATATTGCCAGCCTAGGAGGGGTACACTTTGTGGGGAGGGGGTCATGATAGTAATTGTTGGAAGGGATTCATATTTATTAATGAATAAGCTTGGGGGGAAATTTTATGAGATTTGGGGAAATTAAATTTATTGTATTTATTGCACACCCTCTTGTAAAAAGATGGGTTGTGTCTAGGAAAATTCAAAAACCACCATTGCTTGATCTATGATCTTATTATAACTATTATAACTAGTGTCGTGAGAAGATCATTTGGGGTTGTGTGGTGTCTATGAGATTTTCCCCCATCACAACTTTATAAAAATAAATTAAATAAATAATAATAATAAAAGGGGGGTGTTTCATTTATTGCATTTCATCTCTTTATTATCATTCTCTGAGATACTGGGGGAAGATGAGACTTTCATTGAGTTGTTTTTGATTATCATGCAAAATAATTTAGATACAAACATTATTTTTAAGCCTTAATTGATTTAATTAATTTACCTACCTTCTCCAAGACTTAGAGTTTTTTCATCCTAAACGGAGAATACCTCATTATTATTTGTTATTTTTTCTTTATGTGGTGGAGATTATAGATTCCTTGCAAGCCTATGGTAAGTGACATGTTCTTTAGGTACGTGAATCATTGTATTCATTCATAACATGGATATGAGTAAAAAAATTCATGAAAGGTAAATTACAAATGGTATTAATATTAATAATGAATTTAAAAATTAAAATGGATGAATGAAAAGGATTGGCTATTTAAAAATAGGAAAAGTAAAATACATGGTTGATTTTTATTCTTTATAAAATGATGTGTTGATAAATTTTCTATGTGTGATGTTTAAATATTTAAATTTATATTTGATCAATTATTTTTATTGACATTAAATTTAAATCATGGTAGAGTAAGCTTCCATTGTAGTATGTTGAGATTCCATCCTCGATGATAAGTATGAATTCAAGTGTGTGTGTGTGGGGGGGTGGGGGTGGGGGTGGGGAGTTTGATAAGTGCATTTATTGTATACATTTTTGATAATAAAATTCATTGATTATGATTATTTTCATAATTAATTCATTCTTGTACACCTGATATTTTATTCATTTTTTTCAGGATGCTTTAAGTTATGGGAGATGAGAAAAAGGAGTGGAAACGATCATGATATCTACTTAAAAGAAGGTTTTCCACAAGGCTAAATGATCATAGAGAACTTCCATGGCCCGAAACTGAAGAACCTAGGATAAATGAGGCTTATATAGTAGAAAATTAAATTACACATCATGTAATCATTACACATCCTGAATCATTGCAAGTCGTGAAAGAAATACAAGTTGTGAAGTGGAGGAAACCAACTTGGAATGAAGATCACTTGTGCCATGGTATGACACATATGTGTCACACCATGACACATACCATGAATTTATAGAAAGTCTAAAGTTCATGAATTTAGTACATATGGTGAAACATTTACACTTTGTGTAATCAATACATGATGTGTAAAGGCCAAGACCACCAAAAAATAGCAAGATTCGACGTATTTTGGAGTTTTGACTTATTTTATGACCCAATACCCACTTTTGACAACCTTTTGACTCATCCTAAGTTCCATTGAATGATAAATAATCCCATATGAAGTCTATAAATAGAGAGTTAGGCTATTTCTAGTAGGGAGATCTGGAGACCAAATCTTGGAGCGAGAAGCTGCACTGTGTAGGCCCATTACCAATTTCATCTCTGTTTTTCATTATGATTTCATTTATTTAATTTCTTACCTCTTATTATCTCATCATTAGGATGAGGGGGTAAACCTGCCTTCTTCTATAGTTATGTAGCAAAATGGGGAAGGTGTTGGATTTATTCCTTTTTCTTTATTCATGAATTTGGATTTCTCCAGTTTATTCAATCAATTTCCAATCCCTTTATTTTACTTTAATAAGGACCATTGGTATTTGAATCTAAAATGAAAATTAAAATTTCAAAAATGATTAACCTAAAGGATAAATGACCATTTCCAAATTTAGTGTAATTTGGTTTAAAAATGGCATCGAGACAAAATTTATTCAATGAAACCCTAAATTACTGGACCAAGGTAAATATGGGATTTCTGTGTCAAGAAGGGTATACCATGACCATTCACTACAAAAAACTGAGTATTTAGTGGCAGTTTACTAAATTTCTGCTTATATTTTTTTTTAAAAAATTCTAGGGTGGTTTTTTATAAACCATTGATAAATAATTACATTTTTTTGATAGTAGACTCTCCTCCTCCCCTGACATAGCCGACCTCCCAACCTTGCGACTCCCCCAAAGCCCTACTACCTTACATCACCGATCTCTGCCAACCATCACCTTTCCAGCCTCGTCATCGGCCGTCGCCACCAGTCACCACCCCTCACCTTGCCTCTCCATTCCCCACCGACCCTCACCGCCCCTCGACTCACATTCCATCACCGCGTGTCACTCAACTAGGAATGATGCAATGATCTATTTTTTTCTCCATTTGGCATGAATCCTTATCAAATTATTATCAAGATCATACTATGGTTTTATTTTTATTTTGATTTTGGAGTTATTCTTAAGATTAAGTGAGTATAATTTTCTTTAGGAATTTATTTGGTGAGTTTTTTTATAATAGAATGAATATTAAGGGGAAATGTTAAAAAATAGTAATTAATAGGTATTCTTAAATAAAGGGGTGAGAATATTATGAATTATTGTAAAATAGTTATACACATCTTCATATAATTTGTATAATTCATTAAAAAGTTTTATATTTTCTTGATAATGGTTTCAAATTATAGTTGGTTGATTGTCTAGATTAGAGGATCGAAAAAAATATTATTAATAGTTTATCTTTTAGTTCATTCATAGTATTAAACCAGATTAAATAATTTATTTTCCATTTCAAGAAACTATTTTGGTTTTTTACAGGATTTCCATATTTTATATCATTAATGGATAGTTTTGGTTTAGTTATAATTAAATTTAGATATTTTATATTTTAATTAAAACATTCTTTTTGAATTGGAATGGTTTTTGAATTATTACATTGTTTGTCTTAACTTTCTTATGGAGTAAATACTTTTCTCTTTTACAAAAAGTTATGTTGATATTCATATATATATATATATATGTTTTTAATATATTGGTTATATAATAAAAGTTATTAATAAAAATGATTATGCGTTATCAATCATGTGTAGGATTTATATGCTCATGGTTACGTTTCACCGGGGTTTTTAAAATTATATTTCTCAAAAAACTATTCCCATATACTAGTACTCAAATAGGTCATTATTGGTGAAAACATATAGTATTGAACATATAAATTCAGTGATTTTCAAAATATTTTATATTTCTTAGTCATTATCTAAGATTTATTTTGGTAAAATTTAATTTCTTTAGTTATGTACGACATTAAATTCATGAATTGGAATTTCATTTTTATTTATGCATAGATTTGATTAGTGGCATATCATCTGATCTCTTGTTCATTTTAATTTAAAATAAATAGGGAAATAATTCCCATTTAAGATTATATATCCTCATTCAATGTTCATATCCAATGTTCATATCCTATGTTCATTCTCCCTCTATTAAATGTTAAAAATTTCTTTCAAAGGTGAATAAATACAATCTAACATATTCATCTGTCGGTATAAGGTTGGTGGTATCATACTTTTACATAAATTTTTTGGGTTTTTATATTAGTTTTTTGTGAAATATTACCTACCTTCCCTACATTTCTCATAAAACAGATAAACCCTAAAATTAATTATTGGAATTAAATTCTAGACATGATAAGAGTCCTTGATATCAGGTTAGAGGTTGATTAACTCAACCAAACCCCCACATGGGTCAGTTTCACTACATTACCTAATGAATTATGTTACCTTTGTGACCTAAGAACTAATAAGTTATTTTATGGTTTGATTTAGCTAATTAAATTTGATAAAGTGAGTTAATAAAATGATGTAGTGGAGTAGATTATAAACCATATACCCTCATAATATTTACCAATTATATGGCTTAAATGATAAAATTAATTGAATAATGGATTGGGTGTTATTTTTTATTCTTGAATGTAGTTTGGAAGGGATGTGATTACATCGTTAATAACATCTATAATTTACATGAAATTACTTATTTTTACTATTAATTTAAGGACATGACATTAATTAACGTCCACTTAGAATATAAAAACATGATGTTCTTTATTTATAATTGTAATTAACGAAAATGATACTTTATATTATTTGTTTGGAGTCTTTATACATGATAGTCCTCTATGTTATTCATAATTAATGGTCATGATGTCCCACATTATGATATATATAGATAAAATCTAGATCACATTACTGAGGAACACACCTCAGTATGCTAAGGGATTGGAGGAGTTTTTTATATTTTTCAATTTCCAATCGATCTATTGATGGGAGAATAAGATGTCCATGTACTAAATGTAAATTTAAGAGATGGTTGAACAGATGAAGTTTATGAACACTTGATATTGAAGCAATTCCCTGATCAATATTTGTGTTGGATTTGACATAGAGAATCGAATGTTATAGAAAGGTTGAGAACCAATGTCAATCTATAGAATGAGCTTCCAACTTCATCGAAAATAGAAAATGAAATTAAAAACCTTATAAATGATGCATTAGGAACTTCAAGACACCAACATCAACATCAAAATATATCATAACAACCAGTTAAGGGTACTACAAATAAAAATGTGAAAAGTAATGTTTTTGAGACTGTAGGCCAACCAGATCAAGATTGTAACATATCATTGGATCCTATTGATTTTGTGGAGAATAATGTAAGATAAAAATTCATTAAGAAAAATGTGTTTCATGGTTTAGTTGATGATGTAAATAAAGACCTGTATAATGGATGTTTGAAATATTCAAAACTTTCTTTTCTACTGAAGTTGTACCATATAAAATTCCTATGTGGAATTACAAATAAGGTGATGTCCATGATATTGGAATTATTGTGTGATTCATTTCTTGAATCAAACATCCCCAATTATTTTTATGATATGAAAAAAGTTGTTAATAGGCTTGGTCTGAATTATACAAAAATATATGCATGTCCCAATGATTGTATGCTTTTTTTGGCAAGAGGATTTAAGTAGACAAGCTTGAAAATAATGTACTTCTTTTAGATGGCAGTCAACGGGTGATGTTGGAAGTCTGAATCAACATACTACCATTAAAAAGAAGAAAAAGAACACAACTTTAAAGGTTTTATGTTACTTTACTTTAAAACCTCAATTGAAAAGATTATTCATCTCATCGAAAACCATCGAACACCTGAAGTGGAATTTTGTAGATAATAACAATGACGAGTTAATGCAACATCCATGAGATTTAAAATCATGGAAGAAATTATATTCATCACATAATGATTTCCCATCTGATCCTAGTGATGTTCAATTGGGATTGGCTGCTAATGGATTTAACCCATTTGGTACTTTGAGTACCAGTTATAGCAATTGACCAATTTTTTTGATCCCTTACAATTTGCCTATGTGGATGTGTATGAAAAAAACATCATTTATTATTTTGATGATTATTCCTAGAAAACAAATTCCTGGAAATGATTTTGATGTATACTTTCAAACTTTAGTTAAATAATTACAGGAGTTATAGAGCAACGATGTTGAGATATATGATGCTTCTTCTAAAACAATGTTCAAAATACATGCATCTCTAATGTGGACCATTAGTGACTTCCCTAGAATTTGGAATTTATCTAGTTGGAACAATTATATGGGTTTGGCTTGTCCTATTTTTAACTTTGATTTTGATCCCAAAAACTACCTCACAGTAGAAATTTTTTCTTCTTGTGCCATCGAATATTTCACGATCCATCTCATAGATTTTGGCTGAACAAGTCAAAATTAAATGGTTTCATTGATCATAGACCACCTCCAAAGTTGTTAACTGGTTTTGAAATATTAGCACAACTTAAAAACGTTGAAAAATAATTTGGGAAGGTGCATCATTTTAATGATATTGGGAAACAAGTTCGAAGTGCATCATCAAGTGAAATCAGAATGCAACGATGGAAGAAAGAAACATATTCTTCAAACTTCCATATTGGGAATTTAATTTTTTACTTAATAATCTTGATATCATGCTTATTGAGAAGAATATTTGTGACAATTTGATATTCACATTGCTTAATGAGCATGAAAAGTTAAAGGATCATCTCAATGCTCAGAAATACTTACCAGCAATGAACATAAAGCATGATATTTGGCTATATGAGAATGAAAAGTATGCTCCCAAAATTTCTACAATGAAAAATAGGGATAAATATACATTACTTTGAATTTTAAAACATGTGAAGGTATCTGATGTGTATTCAAGTAACATATCAAGGTGTGTTGACTTAAAGCATCGTAGGTTACATGGATTGAAAATTCATGATTCACATATTTTGTTATAGAAGTTACTACCATTGACATTGCATACATTATTACCTAAAAAGGTTACTACTATTGTACTCCAATTCCGCACATTTTTCAAACAACTATGTGAGAAATATCTACATCCATTTGATCCTGAAAACCTTCTGGAGAGATTTTTATTGAAACTTTGTGCAATAGAGATGATCTTTCCTCTGTCATTTTTTACTGTCATGATGCATTTAACTGTGCATTTGGTTGAGGAAGATAAATTAGAAGGACCCACACATTATTGATGTTTGTATATGATTAAGAATTACTTTATTTATATGTTTTTCATTTAAGTAAACAATTATTGGAACTAAATTAAATACATAATTATGTTTATTTTATTTTATTTCAAAGATATCTTGGGCATTTCAAATCGTTCATGAGAAATAAAGCTCAACCAGAAGGCTATATTTATGAAGGATATTTAGAAGATGAGTGTCTTATATTATTTTCTAGATACTCTGATGATATTGAGACAATATTTAATTGAGTTAGATGTGTTGATGATACATCAAATGAATCTCAAATACATGGGAAATAAAAAATATTTCCTGATATTAGACAATTAGTTGGGAGGACCTCAAATGTTACACTTACAGAAATGGAATTATTATAGGCACATAGATATGTGCTGCTAAGTAGTAAAATTTTAGATCCATTTATTGAAGAGTTGAAAATAAAAATAAAAAGACGAATGAGAGGCCGAACCAGAAATGAGAATGACATAACAAAATATGTTAATGAAGAGCTTGTAGAATGGTTTGCATGACATGTAAGTTCATAAATATTGCAATAAATATGGATATTAGGTTAAAAAATATATTTTTTATATATAATATTGTATATTTTTTAGATCATGAATATTGATACTTGATCAGAGTTGTCATAAGATTTTATGTTTCTTACTTGAGGTCCTATAAGATAAGCTCGAAAATTCGATGCTTACATTGTGAATGGATTAAGATTTTGGTCAGTTGATCAAGAAGAGTGTTTAAAAACATAGAATAGTAGTATATTTACATTTGATGAAGTGGAATACTATGGAAATTTGACTGATATTATCAAATTAAACTACCATGTGAATTTTTTAGTTGTTTTATTCAAATTCAATTAGGTCGATATTATCTGAGATTTTAAAAGAGATTCCTTGCAATTTACTACTATAAACTTTTCTCACTTGATGGATGTTGGTGACCGTGAATTATATGATCTATATATCTTATCATCAAAAGAGAAAATGGTATCTTATGTGAAATATGTTGTGGATGATGGGTGGAGTGTAGTTTCTCATATAAAATAAATAGATTTGTATGATGTGGGTGATGTAGTGGAATATTTTTCCTCTGACATTGAATATCATCAACAACAGGTAGAATTATTTATCCATCATGGTATTGAAAATATTAGTCTTGGAAGGGTGGATGAAGTGGATGAAGTAATGGAGTAGGAAACAAATATGATTGAAGGGGTAAATGATTGTATGTTTTGTTATCCATTAATTTATCAACCACTTATGTCATTTGTGTAGTCATTCATTATCATTGTTATGTATATTTTGTTTTTTTTGTACTGTGCATATGTTATTAGTTTTTAATTTTTTGTCCTACATATTTTTTTAGAAATATATGTTATAAACTTAATTTTACATGATAAAATGATAGGAATACCAAGGAAGAAGCATCAAATTGTTTCATCGACCACACCGACAAATGATGATCCATCTGTCTCCCTCTCTACAACATGTGAGACACCACCCGCTTTACCCCCTACACCATATCTCACACCCTCCGTGAGCATCCTTTCAGCAGCTCAGACAACGCCTTCCCCTTTAGGAGCCTCAGTAGTGAGAGAGCTGGGCATCACTTCTAGTTCTTTGTGGGGATACTGGAGGGTGACTGTTATAGGTACAAATTTTAATATGAATAAATTTATTTCACTTTTTTTATACTAACTATTTTCCCTAAAAGATAGAAATAATGAAAGTATGGAGAAAATTATGAAAAGTTCAGATGTGTGGAATCTGACTTGAGAGAAGATAGTTTTTCCATTTGATTCTTATGGGGTCCCTACAAATGACGCCATGGGAATACTTGGCCAAATTTTGTGTTAGATGGCCGTGAAGCCAGTTTCCCTTCCTATTACTTTTGATGATTGGAGGAATATGCCTTCAACTTGGAAAAATGAAGTTTTTGATTCACAAATAATGGTAATTTTAATACATTATGGTGTAATTCAATGTCATTATGTTATTAAATTATAATATTTTCAAAATGAATTTATGTGTAGAGGTGTTTTTCCACTTTACAGTTGCTGATATGATAGCATGAAAGTGGACATTGAAAAATATAGGTAAGAAATGGAAAGACATTAAATGGAGATTGTGGGGCAATGTCAACGATACTTCATTAAGAACCCAATATATGTATGACAAGGTACCCAATGGGGTACCCAAAGAGCAATGGAAAGTTTTTGTTGACATACATCATGATGAGAATAAAATGGTATTTAAATATATATTATTATATAAATATAATTTTACATTTATATATGTATATTAAAAGGAGATGAAATTTCATAAATTATTATTAAATTAAATTTTATTTATTTCAGGATCTTTTAAGGAATAATGCATCTAGATGGTCTAAGAAAATCATCCCCTACACTCCGAGGTCGAAAAGTTTTTTTAGAATCTGATTGGCTATGGTAATATTTTCATTAGTTTAAATATTTATAATACAATATTATGTGTTTAATATATTATAATTATTGATTTTCTTTGTTTAATGCATTCACAGAGTTTAGGTAACCCAACACCCTGAAAAGAATTATGGTTGGATGTTCATAAAAAATCCAATGGAAGTTTTGTTAATGAGTCTGTCAAAGAAGTTGGGGTATGAATTAATTTTTCATTATAATAACATATTTTAATTTTTTACTATGTTAATATATATTGCTTATAATATGACCGATATTTGATTTATAGGTAAAAATTAAAGAACTAAGAGATGTCAATCCCGTGCAGTCCTACTCAGTCTCCCAGACTGACCCAATTAGTCAAGTGCTTAGGAAGAAGCATCCTGGTCGAGTGCGCGGGACGAGTATGGGAACCATACCATCTGAGGTCTTTGGAAGACCATTGGGCATTGATGCTGCATCTACTCCTGGTTGTAGTCACTCCCTATCTTGAGATGCTCAGAGAGATTCTGTTTCAATGCAAAGCAAAATTGAGGATCAGGGGACTGAGATATCTGCTATGTAGAAATCATTGATTGATTTATATCAGAAGACGATTGAATCTATCCCAAGTTATATTACATTGAATACAGGTGGTTGTCAGCAGGTAAATCACAAAAATTCAAAATAATTTAGTTTCCAAACATTTATTGGTTTTAAGTTTAAATATAAATATAAAATAGTATTTATTTTCAATATAATTTTCTTATAGGTGCCAGTACCAGGAAGTAAACATAGAGGTGGAGATGTTGAGGATATATATTCATCATCGGAAAATTATTAGTGGTTTTGTTGATATGGTGGAAAAATTTGAAAATAGTTGGTTTGTTTATGTATCATGTATTTCACAGAGTAGTCACCAAACATATTTTTTTATGTATCATGTGTGGCAGAGTAGTCCCCAAACATATTTTCATTTTAGTTATGTTAGGATGTGAATATTATTATTTTAGATGGTTGATTACTGAATATTGTTTGACGGATTATATTATTCTGTTATATAAACTCTGCACATGGTTTTTTTTTCAGGGTACTGGTACTGGGGCTGGAGAACAAGTAATATTTTTTCATTTGTAAATATACATTTAGTGGCAGTTTAAACCGCTGCTAAAATATGGTAGCATATTATTGGTGGTAGTTTAAACCGCCACTAAAATGTGGTAGCATATTATTGGCGATAGTTTAAAATATCGTTAAATTATACAGTGCATGTATTTTAGGGACGATTTTCATGGGGAAAATTTGAAAGTAGCGGTTTTAATCACTGCTCAAAAAAATCAAATTTTTTCCTTGGAAATGGCTACTAAAACCTCAAAAAACTACCACTAAAAATGTTTATACAACACTTAATTAAAACCGTCGTTATATTGAAGAAACTGCCGCACATTGGTTTTTGATACCCAATATAGCAACCCGACCTTTTCTTACATTACTATTACATCGTTTCAATGATAAAAAACATAATAGTATTACACATAGAGGATCCAGAGGTTTAGTTTCTTGGGAAAACTAGGACTATACATAACAAATACAATATCAAGCATAAACATTTAATTAATTTCTTTATCTCCGGCTTCTTATCGACACTTGTCCTATCCTTAGTACATGTAGCCACCTAAGGATATACATAAAAAAGGGTGAGATAGAATCCCAGTAAGAGGATAGATAAGAAAAACATAGCATGGGGTGAGCATAATCATAACATAGGAAAAAGATCATAAACATTAGAGGAGCATAAATAAAAGACTTGAAATGTGGCAATGCATAAAAATGAAACATCATGTCTTAGTGGTTAACTACCACACATACTTGTGAACCAAGATAACATCTTGTTCACACATCATTTAACATTTACTCATGAGATTAATCACTTTACCTAATGCATTGGAGCGCTGTATTATTCCGAGCGCACCCATCACATTTAAACATTCATATTGCGCTATATAATTCCGGGCGCACCCGTCACATCATAACATTATCATTTATCATGCATCCCAAAATGAACATATGACATAAATGAACATAACTAACCCATGAAAGGGAATGAGTTTCATCTCATAAGAACACATTCATAAACATTGGGTTCCCAAAAGAAATAGGGAACAACATACTTGATACAAGAACCATCAACCTTGAATGAGAGGTAAAACTTGAGTTCTTAAGAGAAGTGTTATTTCAGAAAACATTTGGATTGACATAAACTTCATTAGAAAACGTGTATATCCCAGAAAAGGAAATACAATTATGAACAAATGATCTTTATGGAGTGACCATATCAAAAATGGAGTGAAAGAGGTAGAACCTGAAGGATGAAAGTTGGGTTTGAGAATTTCCCCTTACCTTGTACTAGAATGATTCATTCTCTTTAATGTCCTGTATAATGAAATTATATTCATTAATTAGAAATCCAGAACCATTTTTACATTAATAGGGTTAATTATGGTTTCATTATGTCATATTATGTTCCTTTGGATGACTTATAGAGTTTAAAAACATTGTTTGGGGATGTTCGTTTTTATGGTTTTTCTTGGGTGGTTCACTTGTATTCTTAAATTGAAGTTTGGGTAGAACATGGGTAAACATCCAGAACTTATATTAAATGTTATTAATTATATTTCAGGAGTTTGGATGATCTTATAATGAATCAAATTAGATCTATGTGGATGAATCCTTAGATAAGAATTAAATGATGATTATTTGGGTTAATTTGAGCGGTTTTTGGATCACAACGAACTTGTTTTAACTTTTCACTTAGTAATATGGCCATAGGTTATTTCCAGAACTTAATATAATAAATATAACATATTCTAGTTCAACCAAAAAAATGGTTTCATGACCAGATCTGAAGGTAGAAATGGAAGAAGAGAGCATGTCGTTTTTGAAGGTGATAAATTAACACCTCATGAACAGCGTTCTCTTTAATAAAATAAAAGGAAGAGGGAAAGGGTGTGGGGTGATATAATATCCCATTAGAATCATAAAATTATAGTATATGTATAATAATGGAGTTACAAAACAATTTGGATGAATATAGGTGGGGAGAGATCAAGAAAGCAACTTGAACTTGAAAGGGAATTAAAGGAGAAGAGGGAAGGAAATTACCTCTTAAGTCTTCCTCTTGAGATCCTCTTTAAGGAAGCTAGGATTGGTCTTTTGATGAGACCAGAAGCTTTTGGACATGGGGGAGGGGCTAGGGAAGGTGTTTGGGCAGAGTTTAGAGAATTCTTGGAGCTTGAGAGGTGTGAGGAAATGAGGGAGTGAAGGGTGGCTTTTATAGTGGAGGGGAGAAGGGTTTCCTTAATATAAAATTCATTTGTTTATTATTTCCCCACAAGACAAGGAATAGTGAGTCTTGGATGACCAATAATAGTAATTTTATACTATAATACCGAACCAAGTGGGCTTACATTAGTAGAACGTCATCGATGACTCAATTAATACATTATTTAGCATTTATTGTGAATTATCAGATTCTACTATTCACCAAAAATTCAAGTATCTCATAAAAATCCCAAAAATTTACCCCAACCATTTTTCGACGTGTAGAATCAAAAAATAAAGTCCATTTTTCAAAATTAATTTTCTAAATATTATTAATTTAATATTTACTTAAAATCATAATTTACTTAAAAAACAGTTTTTAAGATTAAATCTGATTTTATAAAATTATCTAAAAACTATTAGACATTGATTCAAAAATTTATGAATAAATTTCGGGGAAGTAAATATTATTTTAAATTAATTAATTAATTATAATTAATTATTTATGACTTACAAAATACTAAAACATTTACTAAGGTCAAATTGTCACTTTCTAAGATGACTAAATTTTATTTAATTATTCATAGGTATTGTTACTCTTACGTTAGATGATTTACTATTCATAAGGATCATATTTCTATTCATAGGGGTATGTTACTATTCTTAAGGGTATGTTACTATTCACCATTTTTTTTTGTTTCATTAGACCCCAAAAATCATCCTGAACACAACCGTGTATGTTGGATTTTCAAAATTCCAAACATAGGGGTGAAAAAATTATTTTTAAAGGTTACTTATCACTTAGTAGTTCATTATTTTGTGTTTTCATGTTATTTTATGACATAAATATAAGAAGTGAATTTTCCATTGAAAACCTTTGGGTCATTACATTCTTCCCCCCTTAAGAAATTTCGCCCCCGAAATTTCACTTTATACAAACAGGTGAGGGTACTTCCCATTCATTGCCTCTTCTGGTTCCCAAGTTGCTTCCTCAAACTTATGGTTCCTCCAAAACACTTTGACAAGATGGGTTGTCTTTTTGTATATAACCTTATCTCTCCGCTCCAGAATCTTTACTGGCTGCTCCTCATAGGAGAGATCATCTTCCAGCTGCACCACCTCTGAGTTTAGTACATGTGAGGGGTCTGGTATGTACTTCCTCAGTAGTGATACATGAAATACATCATGAACTTGAGCCATATTTGGTGGAAGTGCTAAATGATAGGCCACGACTCCTATGCGCTCAAGGATCTAAAAGGGGCCAATATACCTTGGGCTTAACTTCCCTTTCTTCCTGAATCGCATGACTCTCTTCCATGGAGATATTCGAAGGAAGATTCTATCTCCAACATCGAATTCTAACTCCCTTCGATGATTGTCAGCATAGCTCTTTTTCCGACTTTGAGAAGCTTTGATGTGTTTCTGGATGACTTGAACCTTCTCGGTCATCTCTTGAACAAGATCGGGCCCAAGTAGCTTTCTTTCTCCAACTTCATCCCAACAGGTTGGAGTTCTACATCTCTTCCCATAAAGAGCTTCATACGGAGCCATCTGAATACTCAAGTGGAAGCTATTGTTGTATGAGAACTCAACCAATGGGAGATGCTGATCCCAACCACATTTGAATTCAAGAGAGTAGGCTCTTAGCATATCTTCAAGCTTCTGAATAGTCCTTTCAGACTGGCCATCAGTTTGGGGGTGATAGGCCGTGATGAAATTTAATTCAGTACTCAAAGCATGTTGAAGGCTCCTCTAGAATTTAGATGTGAACCTTGGATCACGGTCAGAGACAATTGAGAGTGGAACACCGTGCAGTCTCACCACTTCCTTCACACATATCTTTGCAAGTTGTTCAAGAGAGAGGTCTTCCCGAATAGTGATAAAATGGGCAGTCTTGGTGAGTCGGTCAACCACAACTCATATCACATTATTTCCCTTTGACGTCTTCGGGAGAACTGTGACAAAGCCCATAGTAAAATTTCCTATTTCCACATGGGTATAGGCAATGGATGCATCATACCTTTGGACTTTTGTCACACTGCTTTAACTTGCTGACATAACAAGCACCTTGATATATATTCCGAAATCTCCTTCTTCATGTTATCCCACCAGAAGTGTTCTCGGAGATCACGGTACATATTGGTACTCCCAGGATGGATAGAGAATGTTGAGCTATGTGCATTATCCAATAGCTCCTTCTTTATCTCGGGTGATGAAGGTACACAAAGCCGCGTTCCAAATCGAATCACACCATCATCATCGATATGGAACTCTTGCAGCTTCCCTTCCTTTACTGCATTCACCCTCTTTTGTATCTCCACATCATCCTTTTGTGCTTCCTTAATCTTCTCTTGGATTAATGGTTGCACAATCATTTGGGCAAGGTAGGATGTATCCCCTGCCCTTACGATTCCCAAATCCATCCTTTGCACATCCATGAAGATAGGGTCTTTCTCAATCTGCAACATGGATAGAGTAGTAGTTTTTTTTCTGCTTAGAGCATCAGCTACCTTGTTCTCCTTTCCAGGATGATAGTGAATAGAGAAATCTTAATCATTTATTAGCTCTAACCATCTCCTTTGAGGAATTTTGAGATCCTTTTGTGTGAATATATACTTTAGGCTCTTGTGGTCGGTGTATATATCACACTTCTCACCATAAAGGTAGTGCCGCCATATTTTCAAGGAGAAAATCACGGATGCCAGCTCTATATCATGCGTCAGGTAGTTCTTCTCATGGATCTTTAACTGTCGTGAGGCATAGGCTATCACATTATCATTTCGCATGAGTACACAACCCAAGCCTTTCTTTGAAGCATCACTATATATTACAAAACTTTCTCCATTTTTTGGTAGTGTGAGTACAGGTGCAGTGATCAACCTTCTCTTTAGCTCCTTGAAGCTTCCCTCACATTCTTCCATCCAGACATACTTTACCCCTTTCCTTATTAACTTAGTTAGCGGGATTGACTATCGTGAGAAGTTTCTCACAAAACATCGGTAGTACCTAGCTAATCCAGGAAAACTGCGGATTTCTGTGACACTAGAGGGCCTGGGCCATTCCTTAATCGCCTTTGTCTTTGAAGGATCCACAGAAATTCCCTCACTTGTGATCATATGTCCCAAGAACATGACTTGATTCATCCAAAAGTCACACTTTATGAACTTGGCGTACAACTTCTCCTTTCCTAATGTTGCCAACACAAGTCTTAGATGTCCTTCATGTTCCTCCTTGCTCTTGGAGTAGATGAGAATATCATCGATAAACACTACCACAAATTTGTTGAGGTAATGTATAAAGACTCTATTCATCAAATCTATGAAGATTTCAGGGGAATTAGTAAGTCCAAAGGGCATCACCAAAAACTCATAGTGCCCATACCTTGTACGGATGGCAGTCTTCTGAATATCTTCCTTCTTCACCTTTGCCTGATGATATCCATAACGAAGATCCACCTTTGAGAAGTATTGAGCTCCTCTTAACTGATTGAACAAGTCATCAATCCTTGGGAGCGGATACTTATTTTTTATAGTGATCTTTTTGAGTTCTCGATAATTGATACACAACTGCATTATTCCATCCTTCTTCTTCACAAAGAGCACTGGTGCACCCCAAGGTGATGCACTAGGGTGTATGAACCCTTTGTCCAGATGCTCTTGTAGCTTCTTCTTCAAATCCTCCAGTTAGATAGGATCCATCCTATAGGGGCACTTGAAGATAGGATTAGCTCCGAGTATGAGTTAAATTGAGAACTCTACCTCATGATCCGGGGGAATTCTGGGTAACTCTTAGGGAAATACATTTCCATATTCCCTCACGATGGGCATTTCCTCAAGGTTGGAACTTTCCTTTGACTCAACCATTTGGGAAAGGTATGCTTCTTCATAGGGAATCAACATCTACACCATTAAATGATTTTTCAAAGAAGATTCATGATTTTCCTTGCATTTGTAGATGAGCATGGGATCGTTCAGAATATTAAAAGATATTTCCTTTTCTCGACAGTTGATATGTGCTCTATATAATGAGAGACAATCCATTCCCATTATAGCGTCGAATTCCACCAAGGGAAGTATTACGAGATTTGCTGGAAGAATCTTTCCACATACGCCAACATGAGAAGAGTCAAACACTTGGGTTGCAATGATTGCACAACTTGGTGTTTTTACTGATATCTCTACTTCAAGGTTTCAGGGCTTTGATTTTATAGTTTTATCAAACTTGCAAGATATAAAGGAATGCATAGAACCAGAATCAAATAAGATTTTTACTATTCTTGAGTGAATAGGAAGTGTACCTTGTACAACTTAGTTATCATGATCCACCTCCGCAGTAGTGATGGCATAAGACTTCCCTTGTTCCTTGGGCTTTGGTGGCTGCTGACGCTGATTACCCTCAAGAGCTCGAGGTTTAGTGCACTGGTTTGCATAGTGCCCTAGCTCCTTACAGTTGTAGCATTGAACCATTAGTGGTTTTATCCTTTAATCAGCTAAATTATCCTTCCTTTTCATGTCTTTTCAACACTATTGAGCATGGTGTCCTTCTTTCCCACACTTGAATCATTTCCCTGTCCCTTTGAGGCAGTTCCCATGGTGCAACTTCCCACATTTTTGGCATGTGGGTCGTTGTTTTTTCTTCCCACCTTTGTCATTAGATCCAACAGCTTGAAACTCCATATTTCTTTTCTTATACCCATAGCCATGGGACCATTATCCAAACTCCATCTCCACTTTGAGAGCACACTAAACAACTTCTTCATAACTCCCAAAGTCTCGAATTGCAAGATCCTTTCGAAGGTGTGGTTTAAATCCACTAAAGAATATATCAATTTTGCTATCATTGTTGATTAAAAAACCCGAAGCGTACCTTGTAAGCCTTGTGAAATTCACTTCATAGGTTGTGACAGATTCTCCTTCTTTTTTCTTGAGCTCTATGAATTCTCTCTCCATCTTCATGCGAAGAGTTTGTGGGAAGTAATTATTAAGAAACATTATCTTAAAGTCTTCCCATTCCATCTCTTCAATTTCCTCCCTTGGCTTGGTGTTCTTAATCAAAGCACACCATTGATCGGCTTCTCCATATAGACGATAAATGGCTAGGGTCACCTTTTACACCTCAGAATAGTGAAGCACAGAAAAGATCTTCTACATGGAGTTGACCCACTGTTCTGCAACTAGTGGATCGAAAGATCCACAAAACGTCGGTGGTCGTTGTCACATAAAACATTCAATATTCAGTTGCTCCCTCTTTGGTGAAGGAGGACGTTCCCCATTATTATGTTTATTGTTCATAACCTGAGATAATTGGGTAAGCATCGACCTGAAGTTTTGAACTCCACCCCCCCAAATCATTAGGGATGTCGTTCGGGCAATCGCTGCATTGGCCCTCTCATGAGTTGTTGGCCTGATTTCTCCTAGTTCCCACCATTTTCTAAAATAGAAAAGGATAGAACAAAACATAACTAAACAAGTCATGAATAACTTATTCATTTAAACCATTATACCAAAAAACATAACATATTGGATCCCTAGGTAAATATTGTTGTGTGCATATTTTTACTTAGTCTCATACTAGAGGTTTTTTCTAGGGTTCACTAATCCTAATTCCCAAATTAACTAAACCTTTCCTATGATACCGACTATAGCATCCCAAACTTTTATTACATTACTATTACATCATTTCAAACATAAACAACATAATAGTATTACACATAGAGGATCCATAGGTTTAGTTTCTTGGGAAAACTAGGACCATATATAACAAATACAACATCAAGCATAAACATTTAATTAATTTCTTCATCTATAGCTTCTTATTGACGATTTTCCTCTACTTAGTACATGTAGAAACCTGAGGATATACATAAAAAGGGGTGATATAGAAGCCCAGTAAGAAGATAGATAAGAACAACATATCATGGGGTGAGCATAATCATAACATAGGCAAACGATCATGAACATGAGAGGAGCATAAATAAAAGACTTGAAATGTAGCAATGCATAAAAATAAAACATCATGTCTTAGTGGTTAACTACCACACATACTTGTGAACCAATATAGCATCTTTTTCACACATCATTTCACATTTACTCATGAGATTAATCACTTTACCCAATGCATTGGAGCACTGTATAATTCCTGGCGCACCCGTCACATTTAAACATTCATATTGCTCTATATAATTCCAGGCGCACCCATCACATCATAACATTATCATTTATCATGCATGCCAAAATGAAAATATGACATAAATTAACATAACTAAACCATGAAAAGGAATGGGTTTCATCTCATAAGAACACATTCATAAACATTGGGTTCCCAAAAGAAATAGGGAACAATATACTTGATACAAGAACCATCAACCTTGAATGAGAGGTAAAACTTGAGTTCTTAAGAGAAGAGTTCTTTCAGAAAACATTTGGATTGACACAAACTTCATTAAAAAACATGTATATCCCAAAAAAGTAAATACAATGATGAAAAAATGATCTTTAAGGAGTAACCATATCAAAAATTGAGTGAAAGAGGTAGAACCTGAAGAATGAAAGTTGGGTTTGAGAATTTCCCCTTACCTTGTACCCAAATGCTTCCTTCTCTTTAATGTCCTATATAATGACATTATATTAATTAATTAGAAATAAAAAACCATTTTTAAATTAATAGGGTTCATTCTGGTTTCATTATGTCATATTATGTTCCTTTGGATGACTTATAGAGTTTAAAAACAATTTTGGGGATGTTCGTTTTTATGGGTTTTCTTGGGTGGTTCACTTGTATTCTTAAATTGAAGTTTGGGTAGAACATGGGTAAACATCCAGAACTGATATTACATGTTATTAATGATATTTCAGGAGTTTGGATGATCTTATAATGAATCAAATTATATCCTTGTGGATGAATCATTAGATAATAATTAAATGATGATTATTTGGGTTAATTTGAGCGGTTTTTGGATCACAACGAACTTGTTTTAACTTTTCACTTTTTAATATGGCCATAGGTTATTTAAAGAACTTAAAATAATACATATAACATATTCTAGTTCAACCAAAAAAATGGTTTCATCACCAGATCTGAAGGTAGAAATGGAAGAAGAGAGCATGTCGTTTTTGAAGGTGACAAATTAACACCTCATGAACAACGTTCTCTTTAATAAAATAAAAGGAAGAGGGAACGGGTGTGGGGTGATATAATATCCCATTAGAATAATAAAATTACATTATATGTATAATATTGTATTTACAAAACAATTTTGATGAATATAGGTGGGGCGATATCCAGAAAGGAACTTGAACTTGAAAGGGAATTAAAGGAGAAGAGGGAAGGAAATTACCTCTTAAATCTTCCTCTTGAGATCCTCTTTAAGGAAGATAGGATTGGTCTTTTAATGAGACCAGTAGCTTTTAAACATGGGGGAGGGGATAGGGAAGGTGTTTGGAAAAATTTTAGAGAATTCTTGGAGCTTGAGAGGTGTGAGGAAATGAGGGAGTGAAGGGTGACTTTTAGGGTTTCCTTAATATAAAATTCATTAGTTTATTATTTCCCCACAATAAAAGGAATAGTGAGTCTTGGATGACCAATAATAGTAATTTTATAATTTAATCCCAAACCAAGTGGGCTTACATCAGCAGAACATCATTGATGACTCAATTAATACATTATTTAGCATTTATTGTGAATTATAAGATTCTACTATTCACCAAAAATTCAAGTATCTCAGAAAAATACCAACAATTTACCCCAACCATTTTTCGACGTGTAGAATCCAAAAATGAATTCCATTTTTCAAAAATAATTTTCTAATTATTATTAATTTAATATTTAATTAAAATCATAATTTACTTAAAAACAGTTTTTAAGATTAAAACAGATTTTATAAAATTATCTAAAAACTATTAGACATTGATTCAATAATTTATGAATAAATTTCAGGGAAATAAATATTCTTTTAAATTATTTAATTAATTATAATTAATTATTTATGACTTACAAAATACCAAAACGTTTACTAATGTCAAATTGTCACTTTCTAAGATGACTAAATTTTATTTTATTATTCATAGGTAATGTTAATCTTACATTGGATGATTTACTATTCATAAGGATCATATTACTATTCATAGGGGTATGTTACTATTCTTAAGGGTATGTTACTATTCATAAAAAATTATTTTTGTTTCATTAGACTCAAAAAATCATCCTGAACACAACCGTGTATGTCGGATTTTCAAAATTCCATACATAGGGGTGACAAAATTATTTTTAAAGGTCACTTATCACTTAGTAGTACATTATTTGTGTTTTCATGTTATTTTATGACATAAATATAAGAAGGGAATTTTCCATTGAAAAACTTTGGGTTATTACACATAATTTAGCGGGGGTTTTATGAAACCGCTGCAGAATCATATAGCAGCATTTTAAACTGCTGCCATATAAAGAAAAGCACCGCTATGCGGTGATTTTCTTGTAGTGATTGGATCTCCCACATCTCAAATTAGACACTAAACATGGATTAATCAGTTTGTGTTATAAAATATAATTTCACGCAAAACCTAAAATGAAAAAACCCTAATGCACTTTCAAATATAATTACAAATCAAACAATTTTCTTCGCTTTAATTCCTTATTTCGTTTTCTCAAAACTGTTTCCAAAACAACCAATCAGATTTGATTCATCTTTTTAAAATTAGACAAACTCATATTTTACTCAATTATTTCTTCAATTTAAATCAATTAAATATTTTGAAATCTAAAATAAATTAATTCACTATCTCTGTGGGTTTGATCTCAAACTTTCCTAATACTATATTTTAATTAACCAGGTAGTATGGTTTGAGTTTTATAATTTTTTATTTTTATTAGTTACAAAGGAAAATAATGATTCCTTTTGGGCCTATCAGTCAACATGTTAATGCATTTGATTCAATCTATACAGGAAGAAAAGGAATGAAGCTTTCATATGTTTTTGAAATTTATGCCATAATAGGGATTGAATTACACTATAGTACATTGTTTGTGGAAAAGAGTTTTCAAGTATGTAGGAAAATGATGTGTAATATATTTCGGTTGCGCCATGGTTACTTTATATGGATTAAGTGTTTGAAATTTATTTAAATTATGAATTCATTTTTATGTAGAATTATGTTATAATATAATATCATTATTTTTCTAGATGTGTTTCAGAATTTAAGAAAAGTTTAGAGGATAAAGATACCAAGATGTATACATAACTGAGAATTTCTAGTAAGATATCATCCCATAATTTCCAATGCTACATCATAGTCTATAAAAATATATCACAATGTACTAGCCACTAATTCATTATAATTATTAAAATTGAATGTCAAAGTTTCACATTGCAATTATTTTATATTACACTACAATGTGTTTCAAGAGTTTATAAGAGATTTAAAGTTCAAAAATTGATTTCACTATCAAGAAATTTATATCTTCATAATGTGATTGATATATTTTTAGATTTGATGAATTTAATGGAATATTTTAAATATTTTATTAAGATATTAAATCCTTGATTTTTATACATATTTTTTGTAGACTTTAGACACAACAGATGCATCCTTTGAAGGTATGACCAACTTAGGTTTTAGTCTTAAATCCTGTGTTATTGTTGCTTTACTTAATCATGAGATCATGTCCAATGAAAAATATTATATTAATATACTACATTAATATGCCATAACCATAGAGAGAGGATCTTAAATTGTAACTTATAATTAATTTATGAGTAGATCTAAAATTACCTTAACTCGTAATTCTCTCTTTATTGATGATCAATGGAACAAAACTCATTGCACTATCATTTCACTATAGGATTCATGTTCATAATCCTTCTAGAGGTGATCCACACATGTAAAAAAATCTGTGATCAACACCATAGAATCATCTGGTTCTTGAATGGATGATCCTAACTGCTTATATTGTTCATGGTTTATCTCAACAATATTCTTCATGAACAATGAAGAATCCTTGGTCTTCTCTCAAAGTATTGAGAGAGGAGGAAGATAAATAACTATAGAGATTTAGATAATCTCCCCTTATCTTTTTTTCATACCAAAAGTGAATTAGAAAATTCATATAATTAGATATTTATTATATTTTGTTTAGGGTTGAAAAATCTCAAAGAATCCCCCAACTATATTTAATATTCTTAAATGACTCCACGTCCAATAATAATAATAATAACACTATTATTAATTTTTTGACATTTTCTAAACATTAAGTATATAAATAAATATAATTTATACTATTCTGACAATTAAAATCAATCTGTATTCCCTCATAAACATTTAACAATCTTCGAATAATGACTATTTAATTAAATAAATGTCACTGCATTATTCTGTGATAAATATAATAAATATCACATTCACCAAACTTGAAGATAAATATTTATTATCATTATTTATCTCACTTTTTATTTTTAATAACTTGTGATTAATTTATGGAAATTAACCCAACTCAAATAAATATTACTTATTCTATCTTGTTAAATTAAATACTTGAATTTAACTGAGATTGCTGATACACTTAGTGTGTTACCCTCTCGACATATTGTTTAGTAGAATTAAGCATAACCACCTGAAGTCCAATGTTAGAATCTAGAAATAAGTTAATAAATTCATAAGGAAATAATTTTACATTGTAATGAAATTCAACCTCCTACGAAAACTTTCCGTGTAATATAATCTCTTTATCATGATATCTCAAATCAAGTAGGTTCCATGCCTGTGCTATCAACCTATATACTCAATTTATCTTTATTTGAATTTCCATAAACGAACATGCCCACTGAACACCATGAACATGGATTTATTCAGGATGTTCCATTCCCATGAAAGGGCCTGAGATATTAACTTTCATTTAAGAGACAAACAAGATAAATCCTTTCTCACATTATCCAATAACGCTATATCATTCATGACACACTTAATGTATCATACTTCATCGTGAACATATGTTGTCATGAGAAGGTGTCTCAATGTATTTTGATCCTCATAACCCTAATGGACTGTATTTTACATGTCCAATCAAGAAATATCATCCATTCATAGAACAAGATTCAAGAATAATATCGTGGTACCTCTAGGTTATAATTATAATGAGGAACTGCTATGAACTTTCAGTGAAAAATATATTCTAAGGAAATTATCACATAAAAATATCGTGCAGAAGAATAATAAAGATGTGGTAATAAAAATTCTTTAATTAAAAAAAACATGTAATTAAGTACTAAATAAGTTGGTTCTAGGGTACCAACTCCAACATACTGCCACTTTCACTAGAGCTGATTGATAATAGCCTTCAGTCCACTAGCTCTCACATGATACACATGCTTATACTTAGATAGAGACTTTATTAAGGGGTTATCTATGTTTTCCTCCCTGGATACTCTAATCAAAAAAACTTCACCTCATTTAGAAAATTCCCCCAAGAGATGAAAATTCCCAAGTATTTGGTTTTTTTCCTTTGGTGTGAAATTGGATCTTTGGAGAGATCTGCTATTGAAGTGTCATCACAGTAAACTATGATAGGGTCTTTACTTCTAGGGACTATATCAAGATCTTGGAAGAATTTTCAAATACATTTTCTTCCTTTTCTAAATTGGAAGCCGCAATATACTCATAGTGTACTATAGAATCAGTGACAACTAGCTTCTTTGAAATCTTCCAGCTCAAATATTCTCTGTTGAGAAAAAAGATAAATCCTGACTACTAATTCATATCATTATAATCTGTCTGAATATAAGAATCTGTATAACCCCCATGACTATTTTTTCATCTCCTCTATACACTAGGAACAAAACCTATGTTCACCTTTGATACTTAAGGATATTTTTAACCGAAGTTCAATACTATTCACATAGATCTGGTTGATATTTGCCTTCCAAGATCAAATAATAGGAAAAATCCAACCACATACATAATATAACATACATGATGGATCCTATCACATATGTTTATGTTATCCTACTCATTCTCTCCATTTCCTTTTATTTTTGAGGATATATTTTCTGGGAAAGATATATACCACATAAAATTGGTACTAATACCCTATTAGATTGTTCCATATTGAACCCATTCTATTTATGATCAATGTATGTACCTTTAATTATTCCAAGTAACCTATTTGATCTATCATACATGATCTTGATGCCTATAATGTAGGCTTCTTCACCTAAGTCCTTCATGGAGAAACACTTTCTCAATCATGCCTTAACCTCTTGTAAGGCTGGTATATTTTTTCCAATTAGTAATATGTCATCAATATATACTAATATAAAAAACTATACTATCACTAAAACTCTTATGAACACATGGATAACATTTTTTTTAATGAAACTATTTTTATGGCTTCATCGTATCGAATGTTCCATAACCTAGATGCTTACTTTAATCAATAAATTGATCTTGGAAAATTAGATATTTTTTTGAATTTCATGGATTCATAAACCCTTCTGGATGTGTCATGTATACATACTATTGAGTTTTACTATTAAGGAATACAATTTTGAAATCTATTTGAAAAATTTCATACCCATGGTAAGCTTCTATAACAAAAAACTTATGATATATTTAAACATAAAAATTAGAGAAAATTTTTCTTTCTAGTTAATGCCTTGATGTTGTCTAAAACCTTTATCCACTAGCCATAATGTATAGGTATTTATTTTAACTTCTATGTTAATATTTCTCTCAAATACCCATTTACACCAAAAAGGTTTCACATCAACTGACATATTGACCAGAATGAAAACTTGGTTTTGATACATGGAATCCAATTCAAAATTCATGGCTTCTTTCCATCTTATATCTGCCAAGATCTCTTCTACCTACTTGTAGGAGGGAAGATAATTATTCTCAACCAATAACGAGTCACTATCATCAGGGACTAGAAAAACACATCTCTCTTGTTCCCTTACCTCTCTAGAACTCCTATGCATAACTTATGCTTTAGGAACATCTTCTTTCATTGGGGCTAATAAAGTAATTTTTTTCTTGATCATTCAATATTTAATGATTTTTTACAATATAATTGAATAAAATTTCCTTAATTTAATTATTTTATTAATTTATGTAAGGATAATAGGTTTGTTTGAAAATAAGCTTAAAACTATGAAATCAACATGAAAAAATGTTCCATGTCAAAGGGGAAAGTCAAGGGACAAGACCAAGGCTCAAAACCAAATATCTAGGGGAAAAAAGAAAAAATGACTGGAAAACAAAATTACACATCACGAATGATATTTAAAATGTGTAACATGAAGGATTATAATATGTAAAGGCCTGACGTGAAGGAAAAGAAGTGATCTGGGCCAGATTTACATGTGTCATCGTGTAACACATATGGTCACTCCATGAAATAAATTCAAGTCACCCAGAAAATAATTGAAATCATGAAAAATTTTCATGGCCCCACAACTTACACATTGTGAATACTATTCCCAACATGAAATTCACTGACAGAATCAAAATCAACCATGTTTGACATAAATAAAAATGAACACCCTATTTTTTGATCCAAACCCACCAAGAAACCTCATATTGATCAAGAATTATTCATTACTACATTTATGGATTCCCATGTCCAATCTATGCCTATAAATTAGAGCTAAGGGGGTTAGAAAAGAGACTTATCAATGAGGGGAATCTTTGGACGATGTCCTGCTGTAGATTTATTTTCCTTATTTTTCTTTCATATTTTTTATCCAATATGTGAGGTATTTTTTTCTAACTCTTTTACCCTTCATATGGATGGGAAAAGGTTTTGAGTGATTGAGAAAGGGTAAGGGTGGATTGATCAAGAATTTTTTTAGTTTTTCACCTAAATAAATAAAATATTTTCATTCCTCTTCCTTCCAATTTCAATTGATGATTTAGTTTTTAACACCAAATAGAACTATGTTAGGTTTAAATACTTTTAGTTTCAATTACCTTTGTTGATTATCCACATCTCCCTCCACCTAATTCTAATCTGTTTATTATTGAATAGATTCAGGTTGGGTGGTGATTTCATGGTGATTGACAGCATGTGTGAGGAGTTGTGGACAAATATATTGATTGTTAAATAATTTAAAAAACCAATTGGGTATTTCCCTAATTCATCAATAGGAACCATAAGAACTCCACACAATTATGAATGTGGGTAGACTAATTGAGACTTCGATTAGGGTTATCTTGACTATCACCATCCACCAAGGGAGGAAGAGGAATCGAAAGAATACTCTCTCTCTCTTACCCATTTAGAAAAGGAAAATTGGTTTATAAATTTAAACTATAATAACTTTTCCCATGTTCTATCCAAGACTAACCTGATCATCACTTTCATAATATATTTTTAATAAATCCTTTAATATTGAAAATCCTTAATTTTCAAATGAAACTATATAAAATCAATTTCTTTCCCAAAAAACCAACTAAAAGTGGAAATCCATTTTCATGTGAAATCCTCATCTAGACACAACCCTAGTTTAACCAAATATACTATAGTTAGGTAAATAAAAATTTGATTTTCCACACCCCATGAAAGGAATTTGTTAAACTTGGATTCATTTAAAAGGAGGTAGTGCCTCAAAATACAGAAAAAACTTAATTAATTATTCTTTAATGATACAAAGTTAAAAAAAATTGATTTATTTATATCAAAAAATGAAAAAAACATTAACATAACTAAGAAAAATAAACTTAAAAGAAATATTTAGGGGAATAAACCTTTCAGATTCAAGTGACACTTTAATTTCTCACTCTGAACCTATCATAATGGCTGAAAATCTCAGTCAAATCTTGTGTGATTTGTGCATGCCACAATTTTTCTAATCAAAATAACCAACTCATTCTCTCTACTATAGAAAATAATTTTATACTATAAATTAATATGATTAAATTTTTTCCTAAATTCCATAGTCTTTCAGGATAAGAATGAAATAGAAACATTTATAAATTCACACATGTCTACTTCAGCTTCAAACCTCGACGAGTTCTGGAAGATCACGTTAAGTGGAGGTAACTCCCCTTCTCACTAGAAGGAATCATAAAGTAATAGTTGTAAAACCTAAAACTAGGTGATTTCAATAATTGGGAACACCTAAAGAGATACTTTATGAAAATATTTTTCCCTATATCTAGAAGCATGATGATCAAAAGAAGATCTATTCCATCTAATAGTCGACCATAAAAACTCTCCAGGAGTACTGGGAACACTTCACAAATCTCTATGATATATTCCCACATAAAAAATATTGAAGATAAAAAATTCCACATTTTCTTTTACCAAGGATTTCTTGATAATGATTGCAATTATCTTGATGCCTCATCTAGAGGATCCTTTACTGACAAGTCTCCATTATATAAAAGAGGTCTAATTGAAAAAACAACTTAGATCTTATAGAAATTTGGAACTAGAGGTATGGGAACGAGGGGTATACATATGGTTCAAACTTCTGATTCATTACCTTTATGTACAACCAAAATTGATGAATTATTTAGTTTAGTGTGACAAATAGTTGTGAACTAGGTGACTTAACAAAAAATCCTGACTTAGGTATTTTTTTTCTCTTCTACTTATCATTACACTAACTAGTGTCCTAAAGTGAAGGGGACAAATAGTTGTGTAACCTCTTTTTAACTAAGAAAATTCCAACAGAACTAGGATATTCCACCATTCAAAAACCAATACCCACTATAACCTGTATTCCAATAGTAATAATACCAGTAATACCAGAACCCATTTCCATTTCAACAACCATATAAATAGACTTTTAAAATACCTTTCCAATACAAGACCTATGATAATACATCAACTAGTTCACCACAAACTGTGAAACTAAAGTACGATATTTAGGGATCAAAAGAAACTATTAAATATTTGTCCAGCCAAGTCGAAACTCTATTGGTCTTTCTGAAAGGAACCCAGGAAGTCTAACAACATAAATAGTTCTAAATCCCAAAGATAATGTTAGTGTGATTATAACATGAAGTAGGATAGATCTTCATACACCTCAAAAAGGTAAGTATAAAAATTCTGAGAAACAATCTAAAGATCAACCCATCTATCAAAAAATAGGGATCAGAGCAAAAAAGGAACAAAAACCAAGTTTATAAAGGAAAGATATAAAATTCCCTTATATAAGTAGTAAATAGAAAAGAATTATATCCTAGAACCATTACCCTATGTACTAGTTGATTCAAAGAAAGAGGAAAAAGTTAAACTTTATAAAAATATTTAATATACCTTTCAAAAGGTTGAAATTAATATCCCAATATTATAATCCATCATAAAAATCCCCAAGTATATGGAATTTCTGAAGGAACTATGCACCAAGAGAAAAATACTGGATGAAAATGAGAAAATCAACTTAGGGACAAACATCTTAGCACTGATGACACCATTGATACCAATTTTTTTCAAGATCCATGGATATTATCTATTCTCTGAACCATTGTTTCATTAAATTATATAGATGCGTTATGTGATCTAGGTGATTCAATAAATATTATACTACACTTGGTATTTTCTTCTTTTTGGATTGGAAAATTAAAGCCAACATGATTGGTGGTCCAATTAGAAAATAGATCCACTATTTTTTGAACTAGATTTGTAGAATATGTACTCATAATATTAATAGGATTTATTTTTCCAATATACTTCCATGTCCTTACCATGGAAGTGGAAAGATCACCATACCACTCACTCATCATTTTGGAGAGGCCATTCGTGAAGACAAAAAAAGCAATCATCAGTGTGAATAAACATATAATTACAATAGACCTTGGATATAGGAAATTAAAATTAAACATAATTGATATAGAAAAACATCCATCAAGCAGTCATTCTCTCAATGTGATCTCCCATGAATAAGGTACCGATCTGATTGAGGGTTGAGGTATGCTTTTCGAATTATTAGCATTAGGAGATCATTTTTTTTTGAAAATACAAATACACAGAAACCTAAAAACCCCAATTTCAAGTTATAATAATAGGCTAATTATTTTTTTTTATGATTTTCTAAAATAATATAACATGATAAAAGATATCCAATCCTTAGAAGTAGGGAACCTCAACTCAATATCATCTCGTAAACAACCTCCAAGTATTCATTTAAAACCACTGGCAAGTGATTTAAAGTATGTTTAACTTATAGAAGGAGATAAAATACCAATTATCAATGACAATAATATATTTTTGGCCCAAGAAAAAACCTTGCCATAACATCTCAAAAGAAATGTCTAAGCTATATGATGGAGTTTAGAAGATATACCCAGAATCAACCCTAAAGTTTTCTCTCATAGTATCTTTTTAGAAGGTGATTCTCAAACAGTGAGACAAACAAACAGAATAATTAATGTTACCATCATGGATGTTGTTAAGAAATTAATAGAAAATATTTCATCATCTAACATTATTTACCTAATCTATGATTCTCAGTGGGTTTGCCCAATCTATGTGGCACCTAAGAAAAATGGTCCGACCATTGTTAAGAATGAGAAAAATGAACTGATACCAATGTGAGTAAAAAAAAATCAGAGGCTGTGTATATATTATATAAATATCCAAAAAATATCACTTCCCAATTCTATCCATAGATCAGATACTAGAAATATTATCTAGAAAAAATTCTTTATTTCATTTTAGATGATTTTCAAGATACTTATATGCACCAATTACACCATTATAACAAGAGAAGTTGGCCTTTACTTATACTTTTGGAACCTTCATCTACAAGAGGATTCCATTTGGTCGATGAAATACCCCAGGTTACTTTCAACATTTTATGGTAATTATTTTCTCAGATCATATTAAAGACTACCTAGAGGTATTTCTCAATGATTTTATTGTTTTAAATAACTCTTTGGATCATTTCTTAGGAAATTTAGAAAAGGTTTTGAAAAAATGTATTTAAAAAAATAATGTTTTATTCTTTTAAAAATTCCATTTCATGATAAAAAAGGAACAGTGTTAGACCAAATAATTTTAAATAATGGAATTGAGGCTGATAAGTCAATGGTTAAAGTAATAAACTCATTGTGATAACCAACTTGTCTTAAGCATGCTATATTATATATAGGTCATGCATGTTTCAAATAATGATTTATCAAATATTTTAGTAATATTTCTCTTCCTCTTTTAATATTACTATTAAAATAAGATGATTTCAATTTTTATTAGGCATATAGGAAAGTGTTCAATGGAGTTGAAACAACAATTTATCACATGACCAATAATGAAACCACCTAACTGGGACCATCATTTCGAGATGCTCTTCAACACATCAAATCAGGTTATGGGAACCACACTATCCCAAAGAATTAAGAAAAATAATCAAGTAGTAGCCTATGTATCAAGGACATTAGATTCTACATATATCAAATACAAAAAAACAAAAATGAGTTCCCTAAAATTTTATTTTCTCTATAAAAATTCAGATCATACCTAATAAGAACTGAAGTTGTTGTTTTTTCTGATCATGAAGCTATCAGGTATCTAATGAAGAATATTGATGCTAAGACCTGACTAGTGAGACAAATTTTTCTTTTACAGGAGTCCACCTAGAAATTAATGATAATAATGGAACCTAAAATCAAGTGGCTAATCATCTTAGCAGACTACCTCACACTACTGAAGTATAAATTCCATGTTAGACCAAACTCAATGATTAACTATATGGAAAACAATTTTACACCATGGGAGGTGAAGTAACATTGTATAAAAACATGGTTAATTATTTGATGACTTATCAGGTACCATCTTGTTTAAACTCTCATCATCATCAAAAACTTAAATCTAAATCTTGATTTTATATTTGGGAAGACCCATTCCCCAAGAAGATTTGAATTGATTAAGTAATTAGAGTATATTTACCTGAAAGTGAAATTGAATTTATTTATAAATTATTTCATGTATTATCTTGTGGAGGCCATATTGGATCCCAAAAAAAATCCAATAAAGTTTTATAAACTGGAATTTATTGTCCCACATTATTTAAGGATACACATTATTTTTTTTAAAATATAATTTTTTTTAGTTTTTTTGGAAATATTTCAAAAAGATAAGAAATGCCCCTAAAACCAATTACATTATGTGAAATTTTTGAAGCGTGGTGTATAGAATTAATGGTACCATTTCCAGTTTCATTTAGTTATTAATATATTATATTATATATATATTATTTTTCAAAATGGATGTAAGTAATAGCCACCATGACCAATGATGCTAAAGTTTTCTGTGATTTTGTCAAAACTAACATATTATGCAGGTTTGGAGTAACGCAAGACATTATTAGTGACTAAGGGACCCAATTATATAAGAATAAAATGTAGGAATTAATGAAATGGTATGAGATACATCATAAACCATCAACCCCATATCATCCATAGACAAATAGACAAGAAGAAGTTTCTAGTAGAGAAATAAGGGAATTCTGGAAAAGATGGTAAAATCCAATAGGAATTACTAGAGCTAAAATTTTGAAGATATCCTATGGTCTTATAGGACTCCCTATAAGAAAAACATATGAATGATCCCTTACTAATTTATTTATGTGAAGAGATACCACCTCCCTATGGAATTGGAACCCAAAGCCTATTGGTCTATAATATATATAAATCTTGACCTTAATAGAGCTAGGAAAGAGAGGATATCATAATTATAGGAGATAGAGTAAATAAGGAGAGAATATTTTTTAAGTATGATTGAACATTATAAACTATAAATTATTTTTATTCTTATTTTGTAGGCCCATAAATAAAGTTGATGCAAGGATGTAGAAATAAAAATTCATGACATGAAAAGCTTACACATCATGAAAGTTCTATAGAAAAGATCTGAAGGAACAAGTACTGTACAACCCTAATAAAGAATCATTGCTAAAGGGAGTTTTATTTCATATTCAATATATTTATAATTCCCTATATTTTTTTGAAAATCTATATTTTATCTTAAAAATAATTTCATTCCCATAATCACCCTTTCTCTTTACTTGACTGGTCTAGGTGACATGAATTTATTAGGAATCCCATGATCCCATGTTTTTTAAAGTTAATGAGACCGAATGAGTAAAAATAAGTTATTGAGTAATTATAGTGAAGCATTGATATTCAATTCATGACTCATGATTTCATGGAATTAGTTTATTTAGGTAAATGAAATTTCTCTGCTATTTTTGTACTTTGAATTTCTGAAATTTATATTGATTTATTTGTTATTATTATTTCATGAAATGAGTGATTATCCCAAATTTAAATGTTCCATTCCTAAGAGTATTTATAGAACAAATATTTTCTATATTATCTTAAGCATATTTATTGAGTGATCTTGGGGTGTTTAATCTGATAAAACTTTTACTAGAGCTTTTCAAAGATTTGATTGTGTAAAACTATATTTAAAATGATTGAGGAAAATTTTATAGTTAAGCCCTTATCTTTGGAATTTGAATTAGGAACACTTCAAAAGAATAATCACATAATTTTGATTAGTATTTTGAAAGATATGATAAAAAATTAAACTGTAGTTTAATTAAATGAATTCAAACAATGCTATTTATATAAGTTTATGATCAAAACTTGAAAATTGCATGGAAAGTAATCATTTTTATTGAAAATTATATGATGGTAGTAATGTAAAACCATGTATTAATATGAAATATAAACTCCACCACACTTATGCTTATGCATGTCCTCATGTATATCAAATATAACTACATAACTGAATAATTTTTACTCACCAATAATTTTTAATTTTTTTTCTATAATATGAGGGTCTATACTAGTTCACTGATCCAAAAATAATTCCACCAATTTTTTTTACAAAATAAAATTCTAAAAAAAATTCATTTTTCATGCTCAAAATAAGAATTGGAAATTTAGGCACTCATAACTCACTCCTCTCAAGATGATTAAAATTTATTTATGGATGTTCACTCATTCACCAACTAAAAGTGAGAATCTTAGATTATGTATGATCTCTCAGTTTCCATTAACTATCCTAAAGTGCATGAGAATAAATAGGAATTTTTAGGGGTTATTCAGTGGCTACTAGATGGTAGGAATATAATCTCCAAAAGGGAGGAAAAGAGGGGAAACCACCAATATGAAAAAACAATACACAATTTTTGAAATAAGAAATGGAAGGAAATGGTAACACATATTTACAAGGGAATGAATATGTAAAGGAAGATACAAAAGAGGAAGAAAATTTGAAGGGTATGAAAAAAATGAAGTATGTAAAAAACATAAAACTTCTCCCAATGAAACAAGAAAACCTGATTTAAGTGTTCCTGTTTTTTGTTTTTCTTGTTTTTTTTCGTAAGTCAAACTTTGAATAAATATCACACTTATCTCTCAACCCTTGTTTGATCTCCTCACAACACTAATTATAATAGTTATAATAAGATAAAAGGTTTAGGAAGGGTTATTTTTGACCTTCCTAAGACACAAACTATTCTTTTGTTTCATTTTTTTATTATTGTTTTTTTCATACATATATATATGGATTTTGAACACTTTCCAACAACATTTATACAAAATGACAAAACATGAATCCATTCAAAAAACTCACCAAATGAAAACCTATCCTCCAAACTTAAATGGATGATTACCCTCTATTATATAATGATACATTGAAATCCATCCCACCACACTTAAATTCTTAAAAACTATGCAATTAAATTCCACATAGATATTGCATGGGACATGGTTTTGGGATTGAAATGTGGCTATCAAAAAACGGTTTTAATAAGATTTAAGGGGACTTCAAAAGGTGAATCAATTTAATGGTAGTGGGTGACTATTTGGCTATCGTGATTCTCATGTATTTTAGAAAATTCATCTACCGTATTAATGTATGATAAAGTAGGAAATTCCTCTCAAAGGTACAAAAAATCAAGAATCATGATCGGGGGTGAAAAACACACAATATGAAAATATGGCCATAGGTGACCTTGGTAGGAAAGCTAATATTGTTCTTCATGGTTGGGGAAAAATAATTTTACAAATAAAAAATTGAGAATTCAAAATTTACTGATATTAAAACAAAATTATTTATCCAAATTTATAATGAAAATAAAAAAAATCTGAGATAAAAACAATTCTTTTTTACTCCCCAAAATATTTTTTTTTAAATTTAACAGTGAGTAATTAAGACCCTTTTTATTTTCTATATTTGTTTTATTTTTTTGTTTTTTTAAATACACACCCACAAAAATATAGAAAGATGAAAGTAAAAGGGTTTGATGAAGAAAGTGGTAAAAAAAGTGAATGATAGAGTAATAAGAATAAAAAGAGAAATATAGATATATATAGGGAGATATAGGGAGGAAGAAGAGAGAAAGAGGGAGTTAAAGGGAAAGAGGTGCCCCCCGAGATTGGATTTGGTGGTTCACCATCTCCATCCCGTGGTGGGTCTACCATATTAGTTAGGGATCTGATGGAAGTCGATGTAGTCCCTAGGATGTGTGTCCTCTCATGGTTATGCTTTAACTAATGCCCATTAATCATGAATTTCCTTTTAGAATATGGATCTTATACTTGCACAAGATCAAATTGGTAAACATTAGAAATAATTAAAGGACCTTCCCAATGAGAATTAATCTTAACTAAGTGATGTCAAAATCGAGAATTGAAGAGCATTACCTTCTAATCTTCATAAAATAACTTTTAAAGGATGTGTTTCTCATGGAGTACCTTGGTATTTTATTTTTAGAAGTTGGAATTATCATAGGAATGTAGTTGAAGCTCCTATAATTCATTCCACTGCAACAATATCTCTTTACTAGATTTTTCACATTCAAATTTAAAAGTTTTCATGGATCAAAATGAATTATGTTTGATTTCAAATAGTAAATGTAATGCTTTACCAAAAACTAGCCTAACAGGATACATTCTAATGGGTGTTTTATAGGCAGTTCAATAAGCCTAGAGCACTTCACCAAGTCTTTCAGGTTAGTCTTTTCTTATGGGATTAGTACTTATCTCAAGAACCCTTTTCACTTCTCTGTTAGAAAGTTCATCCGCTCCATTTTTTTGGGGTGATATGAAGTTGATGTTTTATTTACAACCCCATTATTTTTTAGAATATATTCCATGATTCAATTATAGAAATGGGTTCCGACGTCACTTACCAAGGCAAGCGAAGTTCCAAATCGATGGAAAATATGTGTTTTGAGGAACTCACTAGCAGTATGTGCATCATCCTTCCAAGTGGGGTTTTTACTTGAACCACCTAGAAACATAGTCAAAAGCTAGAAGAATATATAAGAATCCATTGGAAGGGGGAATGTTCCCATGAAATCGATACCCCAAACACAGAAGATGGCATAGAATATTAAAGGATTTTGGTTCATTTCATTTCTTTTGGAAATTGTGCCAATCTTTTTTCAAGTGGTACATGATTGAAAGAGCTCATGTGAGTCCTTAAAGAGTGAAGGCTAGAAGAATCTAGAGTTAAGGACCTTTTGGGAGGTCCTTTGTGTTCCTAAGTGACCACTTCCAAGCATTGAGTGGCAGAATTCCAAGATGGAGGAATGTTCATCTTCATCAACTCATCTTCTAATTACCTTGTCATACCTAGTTTTACAATGTTGATTATCTTCCCTATAATAGAATTTTGAATCACTATTCAGATTAAATTTTTGTTCTTTTGAAAAAATCTCAGGGAAAACACCATAAACCAAGTAATTTGTAATTGGGGAATACCATGGTAACTTTTGAGTGAGAGATGATAGGTCTTTATTTGGAAATTAAGGATCAATTATTTCAGAATGAATAGAATTAGAAATTATACTTAGGTGATCATCCATAGGGTTTTATTTTTCAGGTCTATCTTTAACCATAATGTCAACTTCTTAGAGCATTAGGATCCACCTTATTAGCCTCGGTTGAGAATAATTTTTCTTAAGAAAGAACTTTAATGCTGAATGGTCTATAATAATGTTGATTTTTGAACCTAAGAGATAGGGCCAAAATTTATCCATGAAAAAAACCACAGCTAAAAGTTCATTTTCAGTCATAGTGTAGTGAGATTGAGTTCTATCCAATGTTTATGAGGCATAATAGATAGTAATAAATAGTAATAAATGGTAATAATTAGTAATAATTAGTAATAATTAGTAATAAATAGTAATAATTAGTAATAAATAGTAATAGATAGTAATAAATAGTAATAGATTGTAATAAATAGTAATAAATAGTAATAATTAGTAATAAATAGTAATAATTAGTAATAAATAGGAATAATTAGTAATAAATAGGAATAAATAGTAATAAGTAGGAATAAATAGTAACAAATAGCAATAATTAGGAATAAATAACCATAATTAGGAATAAACATCAATAATTAGCAATAGATAACAATAATTTGAAATAAATAGAAATAATTAGGAATAAATAGGAATAAATAGCAATAAATAGGAATAAATAGGAATAAATAGGAATAAATAGGAATAGATAGGAATAAATAATAATAAATAGTAATAAATAGTAATTAATAGTAATTAATAGTAATAATTAGTAATAATTAGTAATAAATAGTAATAAATAGTAATAAATAGTAATAAATAGTAATAAATAGTAATAAATAGTAACAAATAGTAATAAATAGTAATAATTAGTAATAATTTGGAATAAATAGAAATATATAGGAATAAATAAGAATAAATAGGAATAAATAAGAATAATTAGGAATAAATAGGAATAAATAGGAATAAATAGGAATAAATATGAATAAATAAGAATAAATAGGAATAAATAAGAATAATTAGGAATACCTAAAAATAATTAGGAATAAATAGGAATAAATAGGAATAATTGGAAATAAATAGGAATAAATAGTAATAATTAGGAATAATTAGAAATAATTAGAAATAAAATCAATTATAATAAATTGTAATAACTTGGAATAATTTCTAGTGGATTGGCATCACTCCTTTTGCTCGATGACTCTTATCCTTTTAACTTTCACCAACTCAAAACATTATGAAAAGCATGCTCCTATATATGCATATCCAATATCATATGCATGAGTTTGAATATGTATTCATAGGACCAAATTTTTCATAATGTTTTCAGGTGGTGACAGTTGCAAGAAAATGATTCCTCAACAAAAAGGGGTCTCTTTTGTCTGACAGCTCATTTACTTTCAACTTTCTCACACTAAAATCACAATGAAGAATCTGATCGGAGGTATGCTTATACATTCTCGTATGCACAAGAATGAATATGCGTACCTCAGAGTAGATTCTTCATTGTGATTTTAGTGTGAGAAAGTTGCAAGTAAATGAGCCATCGGACAAAAGAGTAGCCGTCAATCCACTAGAAATTGTGTCACTCATAAATAATGGTAATTATTAAGAAGTAGTTGTAATTATTTATCTTCTTTTTTGAGAGTGTTTTTATAATTTCAAATTATTCAAAAATAGTAATGATTTTATATTTTGTAGAAAAATATGGAACAAGGAAGTCGACAACAGTCATTATTAAATGATCACACTTGGATAAATCAGTGCAGAAATCCAAATAGTTCTGGTTTAAATCCTGTATATATTGAGGGTGTTGAAGCTTTCTTATCATTTGCATCATCAAAACTAGAATATGTTTCAGAAGGCACAATAAAGTGTCATTGTAAAAATTGTTCTCTATAAACGTTTGACACATTTGACAAGGTTGGGGGATATCTCTTGTGATTTGATTTTCAACTAGATTATGTTTTTTAGTATCAACACGATGAATGAAGTTCCAGAGAAGATACATATAACTTGATTTCAGATCCATCACAGTTTCAAAATTTAGTACATGATATTGTAGGTACATCTGTTTAACAAACTGAAACTCAAGATGATATTGATTTAACTCCTGAGTTGGCACCATATAAATTTTATGAGTTGTTGAGGTTTTTTGAGGATGTATTATATCCTAGTTACAAGATAAGAAAATTAGAAGTGGTTGCAAAATTTATGGCTATTAAATCATATAATGTAATGTCAAACAACTGTTTTGATTAGATATTTTTTTTGGTTAAAACACTGTTACCAGAAAGAAATGTGTTGCCTAAAAATTTCTATGAGAGAAGGAGGCTGGTTCGTAATCTAGGCCTTAGTTGTCATAAGATTCATGCATGTCCAAATGATTGCTTCTTATATTCTGGTGAAAATGAGTCATTGGATAGTTTTCACACATGTGAAAAATCGAGGTATAAAGAAGCTCAACCAGGGAAGTCGGGATCTATTCCTATAAAATAGTTGGGATATTCCCCCCTTACACCCAGGTTGTAGTGTTTATTTTTGTCTTAGAACACAACTTTAATGATGTCATGGCACAAAACCAAGATTTCAACTGATAAAATATTGAATCAACCATCTGATGGTGGTTCGTGGAAAAATTTTAACCGTCTGTATCCATCTTTTGCTTTAGAAGCCTGAAACGTGCGATTGGGTATTTCTATTGACGGTTTCTATCCATTTGGTTCTTATGGTAGTCAGTATTCATGTTGGACTATCTTTATAACTCAGTACAATTTACCTCCATGGATTTTGATGAAGGAGACCTATATCTTTTTGACCTTATTAATCATAGGAAATCCAAAAAAGAATATTGATGTTTATCTGAAACCATTGATTGATGAGTTAAATGCATTGTAGAGTAATTATGTTAGTACATATGATGTTGCTGTGCAACAAAATTTCATATTAAAAGCTGCATTGATATGGAAGATTCCACCCTGTGGCATGTTATCTAGATGGAGTAGACATGGTTTAAAATCATGTTCTTATTTTATGAAAGACAACACATCCTTTATGCTTGTCAATGGAAAAAAACTTGTTATTTTGACTATCATCACAGATTTCTTCCAACCGATCATCCTTTTTAGAGGAACAAATATCATTTCAGAAAAGGAACAATTGAAAGGGATGAACCTCCAAAAATGACCATAGGTACAGAGCTAAAATTATTTGCATTTTCATTACCTCCCATCAAATTTGGTCCAATAGTAAACCAACAAAAAATTCATGTCTTTAGGAAAGAACATAATTGGATTAAACGAAGCATTTTTTGGTATCTTCTATATTGGTCTGATTTTTTGGTCCACCACATGTTGGATGTAATGTATATTGAGAAGAATTATTTTGATAATTTATTTCATACAGTTTTGGATACAACAGGTAAGACCAAATATACTGTAAAGGCATGATTAGATCTTGCCCAAATTTGCAGATGACCATAACTTGAACTATTTGAAAATGTCAGATCACAGAGGTTAATGAAGCCAAAATTAGCTTATACACTTTACAAAGATATTCTCTTATTATTTTGTTAATGGATTTCAGATTTGAGACTTACTGATGGCTATGCTTCCAATTTTGGAAAATGTGTTAAGAATGGTTGTATTACCAGATTAAAAAGTAATGATTTTCATGTTATAATGGAAAGACTTATACTAATTGGATTTAGAGGTTTTTTGAATTCTATGATTTGGGATTCAATAACAGACATATCATATTTTTTTCTAGACATTTGTACAGCGACAATAGACTATGATGTGCTAAGATAACTAGAAGAAGATGTCGCTGTAATTATATATAAACTAGAAAAAATATTTCTGTCAGATTTTTTTGACTCAATGGAACATCTAATATTACATTTTGCACATGAATCTAAATATGGAGTTCTAGTAAAGCATCTATGGATGTACCCATTCGAGAGATGCATGTAGAAATTGAAGAAAAAAGTACGTAACAAAGCATCAGTTGAAAGATCAATTGCTGAAGATTATTTGCAAGAGGAAATTACTTTTTTCTGCTCTCATTATTTTGAATATAAATATCCCTCAAAACACAACCACATGGGATAGAATGAGGGGAATTTTAATGACTAAAAAGAAAATCAATTATCAGTTTTTAATTAGCCAAATCTTGGATTCGATGGAGCTCATGAATGATGGATTTTAGATGATTAACATCATAGAGCTCATACATATGTTCTGCTCAACTGTGAAGAAATGACATCATTTTTACTATGAGTACTTCTATAAATTATTCTATAATTTATGTTACAATATGTAAACTAATTTTATTTTTATATTATATGATAATAATATCAAGAAACAACTTCCAGAAATTACAGTAGTTGATCTTGAAGAATGCAAACAATTTTTTTTCTGAATGGTTTCAAAAACTGGTAACATAAATTATTGATTGTTTAATATCAATTCCATTTATTATTTTTTATATTGAAAATTGTTTTAAAATTGTTTAGGTGTCTCAACATGCTGATAAAATTGATAAGCGACTATGTATACTGAGTAAACCACCATCCAAAATGGTTAAATCTTATAATGCGTTTTTGGTGAATGGTTTTCGATTTCATACACGTGCATATGGGGAATCAAAAACAAAACAATGAACAATGGAGTTTTCTGGAGAGGATCGCATCATAGAGAAACTGAAGTTGACTTTTACGACATTCTGGATGAAATTATTGAGCTGTGTTATCTAGGACAGATATCATAATGATGTTTAAATGTTAGTGGTTGGATACTAAGAGAGGCTTGCATGTTCATATAACTCATGGAATCATCGATATTAAATATAAAAGTCTTATTGCGGTACATGAACCATTTTTACTGGATCAATAGGAACATCAAATTTATTATGCAAAGTACTGTGCTACTTTAAAATTCTTGAGTGATTAGTGAAACATAATAAAAATGAAATATTGAGAAAATTAGTTTTCTCAAATTGAATGTGGTTCCATTAAAGTGGAAGGAATTGAAATTTTTTAAGAGACTACTCAAAATCCATATTTTTCACAAAGAGACATGAATATCAATGATGACACCCCACAATTAAGTATCGATGGTGATTAAGATTTCAATAATGTTATAAATTTATTTTAAATAACAAGAGATGATGAAACTGAAACTCATATGGATATTGATGATACTGAGGAGGAATATGAAGATATTGACATCATCAGATATGAAGATGATGATGAATGTGAACATTGACACAGTTAAATGCTGGTTATAATCATAACTAAAATATATCTATATATAATAGTTATTTTCAACTATCTACTAGCAACAATCATTTTGTGTTTCAGATGGACCCTGATCTATTTCGTGAGTTGGAGGAGGCTGAGCAACCTTTGGATGAGGGGGATTTTGGATCATCTGACCATCAGTCTACTAGCAGTTTAGGGGGTATACGGAGGGGCGCGGTCTTCCGCGAATGATGATTTCGGACCCTATCCTCGAGGGACATCTATGTCTTGGCTTCGATCTATACACATGGAGGTATGGTGACCTATATATTTTAGTTATATTTCATTAATTTATTTATATATATACTAATTTTTTGACTATTTATTCTTTTTTCACAGTTTTGCACATGTAGCTGTTGGAGAGGGGAGTGATATCTTGTGTAATTATTTTTCTCAGCCATGGATCACAAGGGAACAGATTCCCGTTGATGTACAACTCGACATGTTCAATAAATTGGCTGGTACATAAATAAATAATATTTATTTTGAAATTTATTTTATTAATAACTTTATATTATAAATTATTTGTATGGTTTATGGTATCCCATCAATGATAGCATGCATGACACTATCCACGCGGCCTGGAAGGTGTCTATGCATGACCGTTTCCGTTAGTTTTTTCACAATTTGAGATGGATGACCATTAATAAAGTAGGAGTGATAGAATTTGATGAGTCATGTAGAGCCCACTGACCAGAGTACATTTCATCTTACGTTTGGGATGGATTATGTTTACACTAGTTGGGCGGTGGATTTCATAGGAGATCTTCAGTGTGTCAGCAGAACCGGGGGAGACAGGAGGTGACACATCGAGCTGGTAGCCATACATTCAGTATGCATAGAGAGAATCTAGTAAGTTTCTTTTTTAAATATTTTATATAACTTTAAATATTAACAGTTTTTTTTATATTTTTATAGGCAGTCGTGCATCCCGATATTACAGAGGATGACGTTTATCAGAGTATGTACAGTAATCCAGCCACTGGATCATATGAGGCTGTGACCTCTCAGATATAGGCTGAGAGTCAGGAAAAGACGACTAATCAGACCAGTGCCCACCATTTCAATGAGGTGCCATGGATGCAGGCGACTTAGTATGGCTTTGAGAAGGGCCGAGTAGTTGGTATCGAATCTCATTTGACTCATGGTACTTATTATGGTACAACTGCGATGTCGACGTATAGCTCGAGATGAGCTCATAGAGAGGCATCATCTTCTACCTCACAATATTAGGAGTAGTTGTGAACTTAGACTGAGCTTATAGAGAGTTTGCAGAAGCAGCATAAAGATATGCGTCAGCAGCAGCAGCAACAACAACACCAGTATGAGGAGGATATGCGTTGATGGCCCCAGCCGCAGTAACAGCAACATCACGAGAAAACGAAGTACATGCGTCGTCTGACTCGTATTTTAGGGATGGAGTTTTCTCCACCATCTCCTATAGCTCCTCCACCTCCTCCAAAAGATGACCTCCATTGATTTTTTATGTTAGAAACATTTGAATTCAAGATTTTTTGTAATAATAACTATTTACAGTTTCTGTCTTTTATATTTGTGTGAATATTGCATTATTTTTTTTTAATTTTAATATTTTATTATTTATTATTAGTATTATATTTTTTAATATTTGTTTATTTTACTAATAATAATAATAATATTTTATGATTTTTTTATTTGTTTTGTGAATATTGAGAATCTTAATATTTTTTTTAATTTTATATTATTTTAATAATATTAATATTATTTTTTCATTAATCATAATTTTATTAAATATATTTTTTTAGTATTATATTTTTTAATGTTTGTTTATTTTATTAATAATAATAATAATAACATTTGGCGATTTTTTTATATTTTTTTGAGAATATTGAGAATTTTAATATTTTTTATTTTATTATTATTTTAATAATATTAATATTATTTTTTAATTAATCATAATTTTATTAAATATATATTTTTGACTTTTTTTAGTATTTTTGATGGGACTTGTTGCGATGGGAGCCCGTGGCAAATAGTTTAAATATATATTTTTAAAAAAGTATTTGCTACGAGCCCGTTGCAAAAGGTTTATTTATATATATTGTATATAATTAGAGACTTATTTGTTATGGAGAACTTCATAGTTGTAAATACTATTTGTGACGTGCCCATTGCAAAAGTTTTATTTATATATAATGTATATAATTGGAGACTTATTTGCAACTTCGTTTTCTGCAATGGGCTATTTGCGACGGGACCCCGTCGCTAAAGCTTATTTGCGACGGGATCCGGTCACAAATAGCCCATCAAAAATACCTCAAATTATAGTAGTGGAAAGAAGGATTAAAATGACTCACCATAAATGGTAAATTCATCCACAAAGACCTCCATGAAATACTTAATGAATTCAGAAAAGATACTCATCATACACCTCTATAATTTTGCAGGAGAATTGAAAAGGCCAAAAGTCATTCTCTTATATGAATATATTCCAAAGGGGTAAGTGAATGTAGTATTTTCTTGGTCTTGACATGTGATTGTGATCTGGAAGTAGTGGGTGTATCCATTAAGAAGTAATAATATGACTTTCTGGCTAATCGTTCTAGAATTTAATCAAGAAAAGGAAGAGGGTAGTGATCTTTGTGCATTTCAAAATTTAATTTATGATAATTGATGCACACACAACATTTTTTTACTCAAGTTGTGACCACCTCACCATGTTCATTTGTGACAACAGTTATCCCAGCCTTCTTAGGTACCACTTGAATTGGACTAACCCATTCACTATCAAAAATTAGGTAGATAATACCAGTTTGGAGAATATTGGTAATCTCTTCCCTAACCACCTCAAGTATGAGTAGATTGAGTCTTCTTTGAGGTTGTCTGATTGGTTTGGATGATTCTTCTAGATGGATGTGATGAATGAAAAGGTAAATGTTTGATGACTGATATGTCATATATGGTCTAAACTAATGCCTTTTTTTCCTCTAACACATGATTTTTTTTGGAATACTTAGTTTTAGTAAGTACAATAAAGAAAATGAGGGGATAAGAGTGATCATGGAAAATGAATGCATATTTTATGTGCATAGAAAGAGGTTTTAGATCAGTTTTATCCTTCATTTATGGTCTAGACAACTTTGGAATAGAGGAATGGATTTTAGTTGGTTTTGATTCAATTAAATTAATACTATCCAAGGTGGAACAGTAGAGATTAGAGTTGTTATTAGATTCAAAAAAGTTTTCAAGATCCTCTATATTGATGGAGTCAATGAATGAATGGTCAACATCAACTTCCCCATTTATGAATTTGTTTATCATGGTGAAAATTTCACAAAATCCACTCTCATTAGAACATAATAAACATTATGGAATAGGGTTGAATCCACTCATAGAAGTGTCCTTGGAAGCATGGATATAGAATGTAGAGCCGTCCTCTGATGGGTATAGAATGGCTTGAAAAATGTTGAAATTGGCCAGTTGGTCACCAAATTTCCTGGACAAGACGCCCTCATAGATATCAATCTTAGTTATAGCTGTCATAAGGAATGATATTCCTATAATTAGGAGAGATCGAGAAGAATTTGTCTCACCTTCCATGTCATTGACATAAAAATCATTTGGGAAGACAAGATCATTGACTTGGATTAGGGCACCCTCAATTATTCCCTTAGGACTGGCTGTGATTTGATTGAATAACTGGAAGAAAACACCCATTGAGTGAAAGGGACCTAGACCGAGGTTGGAGAAGATGGATTTGGGCATGACATTTATTAAGGCTTAAAGTTCAATGAGTACATCATCGAAGTTGGAACTCCCTATTTGGCATGGAACAGTAAATGTCCCTGAGTATTTGAACTTCATGGGAATAGAATGTTGGGTTGAAACATTTTTAATGGTCCTCAATTATCTCTTATTGGAGAACAATTCCTTAAGAAACTTTTCACACTCAGGTATTTTTTTGATGGAATCTAAGAGGGGAATGATGAACTCAACATATCTAAATTTGTCAAGCATTTTAGGATCAAGTTCAAAGGACTTCCTTGGATTAGAGACATCTTAAAGAAAATGAATTGGTTTCCTTAGAGGAATAAAAGGAGGTGAGGGAGTGTCTTCAAGTTATTTTTCTGGTTTCTCTTTATTTTCTTTTTCTAGTTCAACATTTAAAGGGGGAGTTAGAGGATTCATCATGATGCATAACAATTTTATTTCTATATCAAAGTGAAATAACACTTAAATTTCCCTTGGGATTGGGAAATGGTTGAGTTGGGAGTTGGGAAGAATTGATTTTTTTGTTGATTTTGGTAGGATGCAAGTTGACCAATTTTCTTTTCAAAATTTTTAAGGCTAGAATGCATTAAGGAGGTAGGATCTTCCACAATAGTTTACCATGTTTACTTGGAAGAAGAGGGTTCTCCTAAATTGGGATTGCCTTGATTTTGGTTATTGGGAAATCTATTGTATTGGGCTGGGAATTAAGAAGACTCATTAAGATAGTGTAATCCAGGAGGTGTATGAGGATGATTTATCCTTTGATGTTGTGGAACAAAATGATAATGTTGTTGGAAGTTACCACCACCTTAACCATATTAGAATTGGTTTGGATTTTGAGGAGGGAATTGAGGGAGATGAGAGATGGGATTACCATACCTCAATCCTGGTTTATAGGTAGAAGAGAAGGGATCAAAATGGGGTTGGTTGGAGTTTCTAATGAACTGAACTGATAGTTAAGGGTTGGTATTCTATTAATCATATACTGCATCAACCTCCTTTAGATCAGTTGAATCTAATGGATCATGTTGAAGCTGTGGACATGTGTATGTTTGATGAGTTGATGAGATGTATATTCCACAATTCTTGATAGTTTTAGGGAATATAGATTGTGGTGAAGATGATGTTGGGTCATTGGCATCCACTACTAGTTGTCGCACAAGACTTTTAAGTTGACTCATCCACTCGGTCATCTTGTAAGGCTCTATGGATTGATTATATTAGACTTATTTGACTTAAGAATGTACTTGAGTAAGGAATTGTTTTGTCTTTTCAGCCATGTTGCTTTTTAGACATCATTCAGATGTAGAAGTTTTTTCAATAATAGAACCGCTAATTGTGACATCAATGAGTGTTCTTTCAATAACTAATAACCCCTCATAGAATTATTAGATCAAGAGCTGGTTAGAGATTTGGTGGTGTGGCAAGGTTTAAAAAATAAGTTTGAACATTTCATAGTACTTGTAGTGTGATTCATTGTGGCAATTGATATATAACACTTATTTCCTTTCGAATAGAAGTGGTTCGAGAAGCAGGGATTAATTTTTCTAAGAAGATTTGCTTCATGTAATTCCATGTGTTTATGGAACTGAGAGGGATGTAGTAGCACCAGGACTTGGTGGAGTCATCTAGGGATAAAGGGAATGTTCAAAGTTTGATTTGTTATTAAGAAACCCCTTGATGCTTAATGGTAGGGAAAACCACTTATAAATCTTTGAGGTGAATACATGGATCCTCACCAACTTGCCTGTGGAAATGAGGTAAAATATGAATCACACCTAATTTGAGTTTGAAATCAGCCTCAATGTTTGGATATTGAATAATAAATGGTTGGTGATTAATATTAGGTGAAACATTTTCATTAAGGGGTTTCCCCTAGTATTGGGCATATCTAGAAAAATTGGATAGAAAATTAATGAGTTTAAAGTGATTTGGTTATCCCTAATGTTCCTCTTATGTCGGTAAAGATTTCACTTGATTTCAGGGTCAAAAAAATATGATATATTGTTTAGGAGGCTATGAGGTATTTATAGGTTCTTGGAAAGGATGGGGAAGGAATGTTTTTCTCTGTATTTTTTATTTATGATTTTTATGGAAGGTGGGTTTTTCTTTGTGTTATTTTTTTCATATCTTTTTTGGTTTACTCTTTTCTGATTTTTAAAAAAATAAAAAAATAAAAAAATACCAACTAGTAATTGTACCATCCTCAAAAATAGTGACAATTAAAGCATGAATTATTGTCTCCTATGAACCATTCAAAGGTCCAGTGCTCTGATAATGTTTATAGTAGAACTTTGGTTGAATCCTCGATGATAACACTATTTATAGTTCCATTAATCCCTATAATCCACACATTAAACAAAACATGTCATTAATTCCTAACCTTTTATGTTTACCATACACAATTTTACCCTAAATAATATTCAACGAGCAAAATCTCAAAATCACTTAACATTTCCAAATTATGACTCACCCCAATATATGATTTACTCAACCATTGAGATGGTTATTAATCTAGTTTATGACATTTATAGTGATGATTTAAAAATAGACAAAAAAAAAATGGGACAATTTAAGATTAGTGAGCTGAACACACACACATGAAATGTGAAGAGAAGTAAAACACATGATTTTGAATTAATAATAAAGAGAAATAAAGGAATGGTTTTCAAATTGATTTAAAAAAATTTAAGAAAATTAATATTACACATAGAGGGTAGATGAGGATAAGTGATAATTAAGAAGAAACATGCATTAAAAAAAATTACAACATAAACACTTACGAGATTGCAAATGAAGAAAAACATAAAAGTAAATAAAAATAAAGAATAGAGGAAAGGTATCTTAGATTCTATATGAGTTTTTTTACAAAGTATTTAAATTAGTTCTTTTTCAATACTATGAAAAAATATAATGAACTCATGATAAGAGAATAACTCTACTTGAATTTGTATCAGGAGTGATTATAGAAAAGACTCAATTACGTGGTAAATCATGACTTGTCATGTTTGATAATAATGAATTGTGATATATGAATGAATTATTGGAGAAGACCCACTAATTATCAACCGGGAAAAGTAAAATACTTGGGTTTATTAGAAGAGTGTGAAGTTGAATTAATGTTCGATGTGAATTGTGAAAGGTTGATCCCCCATTGATAATCATTTGATTTAATTGACTTGGGATTTGAATATTGGTGCCATGTTGTAACAATTTTTTTTATGTATAGATTATCTTATTGAGTAAAAGAAAGTTCTAAGTGTATGGTAATTTATATATTCATATTTTGGATGATTATTTCAATGTTAAATGATTTTTTATACTTTACTTGATTAAAATTTCCCATATTTAATTATTTTTTTATGGAAGGATACCAGGTTTGTTTGAAAATAAGATTAAATTGCTAAATTCATCGTAAAAAAGGCATTACATATCAAAGGGGAAAGTCAAGGGACAAGAAAAAGGCTCAAAACCAAATATACATGTGAAAATGGAGCAAAATTTGTTGGAAAAAACATTACACATCCTAAATGACATTCACAATGTGTAACTTGAAAAATATAAGACATGAAGAAATTACATGAAAGAAATGAAGTAATCTGAGCTAGAAATATATATGTCACGGCGTGACACATATGGTCACACCATGACACAACTTCAAGACACCTAGAAAAGAATTAAAAGTGTGTAAACTTTTCATGACTGTGAAACTTACATGCTATGAATACTATTCATGATGTGAAATTTTCTATGAACCCAAAATTGACGAGGTTTGACATAAATGATTGTTTACACCTTATGTTTCAATCCAAACACACCAAGCACCCCCATATTAAACCGAAATCATTCATTAATGAATTTATGGAATATCAGGATCAATCTATGCCAATATATAAGAGGCTATGGGTGGGGGGGGGGGGTGTTGGAAAAGAGATCACTCAATGAAGGGAAGTTCTAGATAATGACCTACTACAGATTTATTACCCTTCATTTTCTTTCCTTTATTTTCTTCAATCTATGTTATCTTACTTCTCTTTTTCTAATTCTTTTACCCTTAACATGGAGGGGTAAAGGTTTCAAGTGATTGAGAAAGGGGAATGTTAGATTGATTGATATTGTTTTTGAGTTTTTCACCATAATAAATAAAATCTTTTCTTTCCTCTTACTTTTTGATTCAATTACTAATTTATATTTTAACATCAAATGAAACTATGTTAGGATTAAATTATTTTAATTTCAATTTACTTTTTCAATGATCCATATCTCACTCTATCTAATTATCATCTATTTATTATTGAACTGATTTGGGTTGGGTGATGAGTGCTCAATGATCTCCAGGATGTGTGAGGAATTGTGAGGGGAACTATTTTTAATTAGGTAATTTCAATACCTAATTTGGGATTTTCCTAATTCATCAAGATTAATCACTATAACTCTATACATGTAGGAAATTGGGTAGAATGATTGAGACTTTGATTAGGATTACCTTAATGATCACCGTCCACTAAGGGAGGGAGAGTAATTGAAATAAGACTCCGTATCTTACCTAGTTGGGAGAGAAATACTAGTTTATAAATTAATACCATGATTAAATTTCCCTAGTTCCAACCAACAAAACCCAATAATTTCTTACATCAAATATTTTTTTCAATATTTTAATGTGATTTCTAAAAATCCTTAGTTTCTCGAATAAAACCAATTAAAATCAATTTCCTTAAAAAAATCAACTAAAAGTGATAACTTGTCTTTTGTGAACTCCTCCTATAAAGACAACCCTAGGTTAACTATATATACTACACTTAGTTAAATAATTTGTTTTTTCATGACCACAAAAGGAATGCATTAGGGACCTATGGAATCAGTTCTTGTACCAACACCTATGTATCTTGAGAATCAACTTCATTGAAGAAAATATTTCTCCCAATATCCTACTTGGGGATATTCCCCCTCAAGAAAAATTCCCTATCTTGCAACAATAACTTTCTTATCTGAAGGGATGTATAGGTAGTATCCCTTTTTTTACCTTTGGATAACCCATAATATACACTTTTTCTCTTAGGGTGCTAGTTTTTTCTTGATCTAGCCTTAACAAATGTCTCACAACCCCATGCATGAACATATAAAAAAATGAATTTCTTTATACTTCATAAGTCAAAGTGAATGCCATTTTCCACTTTGGTTGATCCTTTATTTATTAAGTATAATGATATCTATAATAAATATCCCAAAAGGATAATGGAATACTTGAATGAATTATCATAGACCTTACTATCTCCAAAAAGGTATGTTTCCTCCTTTCACTAATACCATTTCACTGTGGTGTATAATGTGGAGTGAGTTGACATAAAATCCCATAATCCCATAAAAAATTAATGAAGTCTTGCTAAATATAGTCACCAACTTGATCTGATCAAAGTTTCTTTATCTTTATACAATGTTAATTCTCAACCTCATTCTTGAACTCTTTGAACTTCTAAAAGGATCCAGACTTGTACCTCATTAAGTAGATATTACCATACCTACCCATATCATTGGTAAAAGTAATAATATATGAAAATCCACCTATTTATTTTACTCAAAAGTCCCACACACATTTTTGTGTACCAATTATAGAAGATCAGGGTCCCTTTCAACTTGACCACTGAATGGTGGTTTGGTCATATTACCTTATGAACAATCATGACATCATTCAATTAGATTTATCTCAAAAGAGTCTAAATAACTATCTCAATAGATATTTTCCAAATAGTTATCATTCACAATACCAAGATGGCGATTCCATAACTGGGTATTATATGAGTCATGCATATTAGTTTCATTATCAATTTCTAATATTTATTTTTTGTAATTTAATACATAAAACCATTATTTAATTGTTCCATACCATAATATATGATATATTTATAAAAGTATCAAAATTTATTTCCAATGTTGAAAATAAATCCATATATATCTAATCAAGAAATATAAATATTGTTCTTGTTAACATTAGTTACATAATTACAACTCTTTAAAACCAAAATCAATCCTGTCAAAAATGTGAGAATGCAGTCTACAATGGCTAGAACAACCAACCTTACTCTATTCACAGATTGGAGATATAACTCACATCTTTAAACCTTCCAAAATATACTTGGTTCTTATATTTGGATACAAATGTGTTCACCACATGAAATATCTAATACTAAACTTATATATATAGAAAAATTACAATCAATCCTGAATACACCTAAATCTTCCCCTTACTAATTTGACTGGGTACAATTCCTATTATAGTGGACCTACTTTCCACGTGAAAAACATATTGCATCCTATTATTTCCCATTCCTTTGGATATTATTCTTCGTGGATAGATGGTTCTCCGTATCCATATACATGGAATGATTATTTGGATCCTTTTCCTTATTCTTCATCTTCTTATTTAGAATAAGGATAATAGGTTTGTCACACCCCATGTCTTTATCAACTTGGAGAATATGTTTAAGAATTTATGAAACAGTATTATCAATATTTACCATATTATAATTCACAATAAAACTAGAGAAGGTCTTGGTAAGTGAGAATATAATGAGATCTCTGCACAACTCATCAAGGATCTTAAAACCCAATATGTCCAGGTGCTTAATGCAGCCAATCATCTTCACCACATATGACCCATTTGAAGGTGACTCTACAAGCTTACATGTAGACTATGCATTGGATATCTCATATCTCTTTTATCTCACCTTCTATTAATAGATATCCTTAAGGTAAGAAACAATTCTATGCACATCTATATCCTCATATTTCTTTAGAAGCTAATTGGACATGGATGATAACATGATTCATTGGAAATCCATAGCATTATTCACATTCTTTAAATAAAAAGACACTTTTTCATCATTAGCCTCTTTAGAAATGAAATCAGGAAGTGGGGTATCTTTTACATACAATTTCATTTCATGGCATAAAATAACGTGCAATAAGATATAGTATTCCTAGAAATTCACACTGGTGAGAAGGTTATTCTTCTATATTATGGATCATAGTGATATTTCCTATGTCATTTGATTTTAAATTTCTATATATTAAGATTAGATAATTAGTAATTGTTTTAATTATAAAAATAGATAATTTTTTAATTAAATTATTTATTAATCTCCCACTATTTTTTGAAACTCAGTATCCCTCACTATGAGTTTAAAATTATCTTGTCTCTTAGGTATTCTAGTATAAAGGATCCAAATTCCATTCTCATAACCAAGATATGGTAATAACACTCTATAAAAAGTGTTTTATATAGAAATAACTTTCCAACTACATTAAGTCATAGTTCCTTAATCTATTGTGTGGACTACCAAATCATGAAATTCAATTTTAAGATTTACTCAACCATTTAATCTTAGTTTCACCAAGTCCTACTTAGGCAGTCAAAACTTGATGCAAATTTAGTTAAGTCAACCCAAAAATTTGAGCTAAAATTTCCATAATAATTGAAAGCACCACAACTTTGGTTGGTTAATTACTTTAAACTATGTGGTCAATTCTAACTTAAGTAGTGCAAGGCTAAGCTGAATTAATATTTTAATTGAGAAATTTTTATCCATTTTCATAAATCCCATTTTATCCTTTTAAATGCCTTGTTAATATTAATTGGATTTTACTTACGTGATTAACCATGTGTCATAAAACACTGATGCATAATTTAGTTTATATTTTATTCCATATTTCATGCTTTTTAATTCATTTACTAGGTGATTCTACATTGATCAAATACATAAATAATTGACTATGAAAATGCAAAAAAATATAAGTGGAATGATCATGAGATTCTCTAATGGTTATTTTATTTAGAGGATGATAAACTAACCCTTGACCATAGAGGAAAACACACCCTAAACCACAACTTGGTTTGTGTTACAACATTCCACCTTAGATCCTATGTATCTCCTTGATTGGTTTCACCTGGGATCCTTGACTTAGACTACCTTCACTCACTTAGGAGCTCCATAATTACATAATATTTTACTCACATGAAGGTGAGGGGATCCAATGGATTGGATAATAGGGGTTTACATAAAATAAACCACGAGCACACAAACCCTTACATAATAAGGAGAATGGAATGAATTGTAGGCCATCAATAATAATTTAACTAAAATAAATTAAAAAAAACCTATAAAATACAAGGGTTAGTCTAATATCCTGATCATCTACACATTAAGCAATGAGCATACGTTTTCAGTATTATTATCAATAAATTTGATTCGTTCTTTATTTAAGATAATGAACCATGAATTAATTAAATTAATATTAATTCCATACAACCATCATTAACCCACCGTCATCTATAATTTTAAACAAAATTAATTTCATTTAAAATCAATGTAATAAGCAAGTGTACTTGGATAAAACATCATGTGTTCATAGAAATTTTAACATGGAAATTAATTTAATATATAACTGTTTATCCTATGACTTTGTGCGTACCATTGAATGAATGAAATAAGGAACACATAATCAATAAGTTTAATTATAAATTTAATTCTTCATTCCATGAAAATTTGAGAATACTGCCTAGTAGAAGACTATACGACATGTACAAAAGTTAATAGTGTGTACTTTTCTTCTGCCCATTTTCATAGCACACGCCTTAGTTTGGTTGTTTTTCCTGCCTTGCACATGTTTCAGGTACACAATGTGCACTAGGAATATTTGGCATGTAACCTAGGATTACATTAAATATATATCCTCATGTTGTGTATTCTATACATAGCTTGTTGGGAAAAATCATGTTCTTATCCATGAGACATGGGGTACTACACATCATGTATAGTGGTTACATGACATCTAGTTCTTCAATCCATGTGTCGGTTTTCTAGATCCACATAGAAATATATTTTTATAACATCTTAAAACTGATTAGATCGGATATATCTAAATTTATCATGAGATATTTCCATGTGAAGAGAAACTACATGTAATTTACTCATGAAGTACAAAACATGTGCTTTGTTTTTCTCTAGGAAAAACCTTTGGCACCTCTAGATGATTCTTTATTTTTAATCACTAATCGGTTACTAGTTATGTTATAGATAAAAAATAAGAGAAGATACAATAATATAAAATTATTAAAAAAGTAGTTTTAAGTAAAAGAAAATACAAACGCATGCAATCAATCAACAAATAATAAATAATTATAAATTAAACATGTGACTAATCTTATAACACATATAGGTTCTGGGTAAAGTAGAAGAATCCTTTGAAGTTATGAACAACTCGACTATTAGTATTAAATCATGTGTTATTATTTCTTTAAATAATCATGGGATAATTTCCAATGAAAAACATTAGATTAGTAGACTACATTAATATGCTGGAACCATTGGGATAAGATCTTCACATGTAACTTATAATTAATTTATGACCAGATCTTGAATTACCTTAACTCATAATTCTCTCTTCATTGATGATTGGAAGAACTGATTTGTTACACCATCCTTTAATTATAGTATCCAAGAACAAAATATCTAGAAGTTATTCACATGTGCACCAAATTCTCCGATCAATTTTGTAGAATTATCGGGTGCTAGCATGAATGATCCTAATCCCTTGTATTGTTCATGGCCGCTCCTAGTAATATTCTTCATGAATGATGAAAACATATTGGTGTTCTCTTGAAGGATTGAGAGTGGAGGAAGATAGAGGAATCTCGAGCTTGATCTAATCTCCCCTTATCTATTATGCACTCCAAAAGTGAATTAGAAAAGTGATATAGTTAATTAATTATTTTATCTAGTTTAATCTTGTAAAATCACACATAAGCCCCAAAATATATTTAATATTATTAAATGAACCCATGTAGAATATTAATAATAATATCATTATTAATTTATTGACATGTGTGACAAATTAAAATATAAATAAATATCATTTATACTATTTAGACCATTAAAATTAGTCCACTTTCCCTCATCGACGTTTACTAATCCTCGAATAATGGATATTTAATTAAATAAATGTCACTAAATTATTCTATGATAAATATAATAAATATTAAATTCACCAAAATTGAAAATAAATATTTATTAGCATTATTTAAATAAATTTTTCTTTAGAATAACTTGTGATTAAATTATAGAGATCGACCAAACCCGAATAAATATTATTTATTATATATTATTAAATTAAATACTTGAATTTAACTAAGATTGTAGATACACTTAGTATGTGACCCTCTAAGAATCTTTCTTAGTGACATTTGGAATCACTTCATAAAGTATAGGATTATAATTTTGTAACATGCTAGGGCATCCATAGAGAAATAAGTTAATATCACAATGAAATACAACCTACTACAAATACTTACCATGTAATATGATCCCTTTATTGAAATATTCCAAATCAAATAGGTTGAATTTCAGTTCAATCAACCTATGTAATCAATTTATATATCTTTGACTTTTTGTAAATGAACACTCCCATCAGAATCTATTTTAATATATTTATTCAGGACATTACTTTCCCATAAAAGGGAATAACATATTACCTTTCATCAAGAGACAAAATGTATAAATCCTTTCTCACATTATCCACTAATGTTATATAATTCACGATGCACCCAATGTATCCTACTTCACTCCGAACATATGTCATCATAGTTTTCATCAATACATAAAAGTAGGAATGTTGTGATATCTATTGATGATAATTTTAAATTCTAAGGATCAATAAACATGCCTGAAGATAGAAGTATCAAATTTCAAATTGAAATGTGGATTTTATATTAACACACCTATTTTAATTACCTCTTATATTAGAGATTACCAAGGGTGAAAACTATGAGAAGGTGTCTCAATTCCTCATGAGATTCCTATCTCTAATAGCCTATATTGTCCATGTATCATTAAATAATATCATCTAGCTATATAATAAGATTTTATTATAATGTCGTGACACTCCTGCATTCTCAATATAATGAGGAACTTCTATGACTATTCGGCATGAAATGTATTCTAAGGAAATTATCAAATAAAAATATCATATAGAAGAATTATCAATATGGGATAAGAAAATTTATTTAATTAAGAAAAACATGAAATCAAGTACTAAACAAGTTTGTTATAGGGAACTAACTCGAAATTTTTTGACCAAGAATTTCTCTATAATATACTATGTTACACAATGATTTATGAAATTCTATATATATTTGGAGTTTCACTAGGAGATAAGCTATATAACATAAATATATCCAACCATACTTTATTAATAATTCCCTAGGTAATGAAAGTTCCTTATTTTTGGAGATGATCAAGATACACACATCATTTATTGATTGGATACACTTGAGGAAGGTAGAATAACATTATAAAATATTTCACATGCACTTTTTTGATCTTATTATATTATATTGGATCTTGTATACTTGTAGGAGTTCTATAATTTCTTCCTACTTTATCCTCTCATTCTTTGTTGATTATAATACTTGTCGAGATATTCCCTAATGCCTATAATATATTTCATGTATTTTGGCTATATCTATAATGAACTATAAATTTATATATAGTATTTTCATTCTATATATGTAAGTGTGACATATTTAGTAATTAAGTATAGTATAAAACACAATGATATCATTTAATTTCATTAATCGAGAACATTACATTTAATCAACAATTGAAACTAATAAAATGCACAATATTACAATGTAAAAATAAAAATAAATAAAATAAAATAACTAGAGTAGGAAAATTTAAATCATCTAGATCTCCTAGGATTATCACACTCATGAAAAAACAATGAAAAAATGAAATGGAATGTTGAAAATGAAATATTGATTTTAAAAATAATGATAAAACCTTGATAGAAATTGAAGTAATAGTTGAATGAATAAAATAATAGGTATTTATTGGAAGTAAAAAAAATATTATGACCATTGGGATTTATAATAATTGGTAATTATGACCGTTGAGAATTATGATCATTGGTAATGTATCTATTATATTGTGACCATTAAGACCAATGCATATTAAAAGTAATTAAAATAACTAATTGATGTAGAAGGAAGTAACAATAGCCTCAACTAGTAGAATAATGACTTATGAAGTTAATTTATCACAGTTTGTAAGGGAGATATCATCATTGGCATTCACACTTGACCGAGCCTAAGAAGAGATTCAACAAGTGAGGCTTGCGTGAAACCACCTATGAGAAAAGTTCAAGTTAGTAGATATCACTACTTGATCAATGTTAGTTGAGCCACCCCATGAGATCACCACCACACACACTTTACCCTAAGAGTGTATGCTGGTATATTAAGTGGTTATATATCTAGACCTTAGTATTATAAATGTATAGTTTTATTTTTAGAAAAAATAACAGTTTCTTCAACACCATTTCTATTATTATTAAATACAATAAATATGATTAATATATTTTTGGATACAAAAAAATATAATTGTACTTGTGGAAAATATATAATTTGAATTAAAATAATATTTTATGATAAATTCAAGAATTTGAAATAAAATTTATTTTCCTAAAATAGTCTTTTAAAACACTAATCAATTAAATATAAATGATAATATAATTTTATAATGTCCCATTTAATTTCTATAATGTCTAGAAAGTTAATTATGTCATAAAAAAATTATTATTTAATAATTAAGGATTTTTATTTAAAATTTAAAATTATAATATCTATAATTTTTTATAAAATAAATATCATTTTTGAAATGAAGATGTAAAAATTATGCAATGGTTATTTTTTTATAATATTCCGAGACAATCTAATTTTTGGCTAACAATTAAATACGGTATAAATATACCGTAAGTATTATTACATCATAATCACCTAAAAGTGATACAATAAATTATATAAAGGGTTTTATCAGCTTAAAACACTATTTTTAATTAAAATAGGTTATTTTAATGCGACAATATTATTTTCAAAACCTATAAAGAACCTTCCAAAACCTAAAGGATATTTTATGATTTTAAAAATAATTATTTACTAACATGACTCACTTCCACATTATGAATGACATTATTTTTAGTATTTTGGTTCTTAAAATAATAAAATATTAAAAAATACTCCTTGTTTAATACCATGGTCAAAAACCATAGGAAGGTTAATGTTTTTGTGTTTTTTTATTAACTAGGCATCTAAGGGTTAAGTTTGGAAATTAATAAACAATCCCCTATGTTTTTCTAAAAATATCCATAAATAATCACATTAATATTCACTAAAAACCCTTATGGAATGATTCTCCTCTCATTTCCCAATCTACATCCATCAAAAATAGCTTCTAAAGTTTTAAGGAACTCCTACCGCACTATAAGAAGACACCTCTCAAGTTAAAGGATTCTCTCCCTCATCTTTTCCATTCAAGAACTTACTTTATAATAAGCCTTTTTTATTCTAAATTAATTTTTTTGTACAGTGTTTATGGACATTCATTTTCTATGAAAATGTTTCCCAAATAATGAGAGACCACCTTCCACTCTCATATGTCCCTTCCAGGAACTTTTATTTATACATGTGACGCTGTCAAAATTATCCATTGATTTTCGATTCCTTACCTTTGTGTTGTGAATACCAAAAATTATTTTCATTAAAGGTTATTTTCATAGATATAATTATCCTTTATTAATCTGTGAATTCTATTCATGAACCCCACATTCCTTAATTGTGGGATTGAAATAATGAAATATGTTCTTATGTTATATAGTCAATTTGGCACATGTAAAGTTAGAAATATGAAGGGGGAACCCTAATATCATTCCAATTCATTGGTTAATGTTTTCATCTCTTGATATACCATGTATAGTGTATGGGAGTTTAGATGAAGAAAAATATATAATGATGACTTGGTGGTTATCCTCGACTTATTCTTATGAATTAATCTCTTATGTTGTTTCTACATTCCTATGATACCATGATTTTATGTTGTCATTTTCTCACAATAGGATTAAATTTGAGTATTTATGATTTATTTTATCATGATATGCCTCTTTACTCACATGTATTTTTTATAATTATACCATGATTTGATTATTACCTTATTAGGATTTATAACTCACCCCTTTCTTATGTATGTCCTTAAGTTATCCTATGTTGTATTAAGAGTTTTAAGGAAACTAATAACACATTATGAATTTTTAAAAAATGATTCTATATTTTATTTTAATTTAATGGTTAATGTATCTAATTTCTTAAAAACACTAGGCATATCTATTTTTGGGATTATATTATATGGATATTTATGTTATAAATTATGAAATAAAATATACTAGAAATATGTGTTATTATAGTTTTTATCAAATAAAGGTCTTGTTATTTTTTGAGATTAGTAATTAGAAAAAATTATTGAAACCCCAAGGTATATTTCTAAATATAGTAAAACATCCATAAATTTTCTGTAAAGTATAGAGGATGTAATTTCTTAGAAATTACATCCATGGTTGGATACTAGAAAGTGGATGCGACTGTGACACACATGAACCTAGGGGTAATCACCTTGAAAATGGCTATTTAGACATTGAATTAATGCTTACTAAGTTCATGATGAGTGAGTTGAAGAATATACACTTGGATAGACAATCTCAATGGACTTGCTTTTGTAATTCAAATTCTCTTTAGAAACCATTATAAATGACCGACCGAAAGTTATTTTTTATTATTAGCTTAACAAAACTCCAGGATTACCCATCACGGAGGAAGAAAATAATGAAGGCCAAGTGAATCCTTCTGGACCACATTAAAACACTCAAAAGGAAGAGAATTGAGACTATCATAAATCACAAGAGTCTCCTCCAAAACTTCCGAGTCAGATTCCACCTCCATCACCGGGAGGCCTCTCCTCCTGTAAACAATAAAACCTGAAAGAAGTGCTCTAAACTCCACACCCATAGAGTTTCCTGGTCCATAATATGCACTGAATGCAATATTGACTGAACCCCAACAATCCCGACGCAAACCGCCACCCCTCATGACTCCTCCCTAGCAGGAACCATCCACATTCAGTTTCAACCCATTAGTTGGAGGCTGAAACCTTACCCAACGCCCTCTATCCATAGTCTGTATACACTGAATGTTTATGAGGTTCCCCAGCATAACTGAATGAACTATATTCTTGAAAAGGGAAGCCAGTTCAACCATATGGGACCTCATCCGGACCTAAAGTGCTAATAGAGACCTCCTGTGACCCAACCGCACCTGGTTGCATGCTTCCCAGATTGTCCAAAAAATAGAAACTAGGATAATTGTTCAGGCAGTTCTCTCCCCTGTTCTGCTATCAAAACCAAAAAACCATATCAGAAGGTACTCCTAAACCGTATGAAACTCTCCAGACGGAAACCCTTGTTGAGAGAGATGAGACCAGTGGAAAACATCCCATCATCCCTGAAAAAACAAATGCAACGTTGATTCAGAACACATCCTCTCACAACAGTAGCATCGCGATGCCATGCAAACTCCTCTTCTCTGAATATTTTACTCCATAGGCAGAGGTCTGTTTTGGATCCTCCAAACCAGAAGGTTCATTCTCATTGGGATCTCATTACACCATGTAACCTCACCCCCTTCCACCATGGTAAAGTTCCTATGAATAATTCTCCTGTATCCGTTCATATTAAAACTCCCCGAGCTAACCTCTGTGAAACAACATCTATCTCGTTCGTCACTCATATAAATGCTGCTAAAAAGATTCAGCTGAGACGGGTTTAGGTTTGCATGTATAAAATCATACCTTCCACATGCCTCCCTAAATGAGATGCCAGGATGAGGATAGCCTTGATACAGAAGCCTCTCCTCTATCCATGTATCCTCCCAAAAGTTAATCTCCCCACAACCTATCACCCATCTGGTGTAATCAAGCAGCACCTCTAGATGAGAGAACATGCAGTTGGCAAGACCAGTCGCTCCACACATGAAAAACCCCCCATTCCAACCATATCTTGCTCTGAAAAATCTTTCCCAGAGAGATTTACCAACAGTCACCTCCCAAGACAATCTGGCTTGCATTCCCAGAATGGATTCACGAATATCACGAAGCCCAACCCCTCCTTCCTCCACTGGCCGGGCCAACCTCTTCCAAGAGGCCCAATGACATCTCCCTTCCATTTTCGCATCCCATAAGAAAGAAGTGAGAATATGTTCAATCCTGTCCACAGTGCCCTTTAGGGGATTGATGATGGCAAAGAAATGCATAGGAATAGATAAGAGAACACTATTGATAAGCATGATCCGACCCCCAAAAGAAATCATCTTGTTATTCCAGTTGAAAATCCTCCCCAAGATACAGTCAACAATCCCATTTAAATGATTCTTCCGAATCCTTCTACTGGATATTGGAAATCCAAGATACATGATAGGGAGTTGTCTCTATCCACAACCGAGAATGTCCTGAATAATCCTGCACCTTCCTTCCGAGCATTTGTTGGATATGAATAAGTGGCTCTTCGAATGATTGATCGATTGACCACTCAGTTTCCCATACATGGACATAATGCCCTTAATAACTATTAAATATCTACTCCCACCATTCAAAAATAATAATATATCATCAGCAAACATCAAGTGGGAGATACTCCCAGAATTCCTTCTACCATAAAAAGGCCTCATTCTACCCTCTGCCATACTCCCCTTAAAGTTTCTGGACAAAGCATCCTGCGTGAGGATGAAGATGATAGGAGAGAGCAGATCCCCCTATCTAACTCCTCTCACAGATTTGATGAAACCAAAACATTTCTCCAATAATGAAACAGAAATCCATGTAGATGAAAAACACCTAAAACAGAGATCACAAAACTGCTCATGGAATCCAAAACTCCTCATGACCCATAAGATGAAGCTCCACTCCAATTTATCATAAGATTTATTCATATCCACTTGAAAAATGATATTGGATCCAACTTTCTGTTTCTTAAAATCATGAACCATATCACTTGAAATTCCCACTACCCCCTGTATGCTCCTACCTTGTATAAAACCATGCTGCTCTTTAGAAATTATCCTGGGTATAACATTGGATAGTCTCCTACCAATAATTGTCGCTAGAATTTTGTAAGATACATTAAATAGATAGATCGGTCTAAAGTGATTAATAAGACAGGGGTCTTTGATCTTTAGAACAAGCACAACCCTTGAATAAGACACCCCCTTAATCAAGGAGGCCCCCCTAAAGAAGTCTTGAATAGCCTCCACCACACACGGCCCAATGAACTCCCAAGAAGCACTGTAGAAGGAGGCCGGGAAGCCATCAGGACCAGGTGAAATCTCTTTTGGCATACTTACCAGAGCCTCTCCAATCTCCCTCTCCTGAGGGATAGCGGAGATGCAATCATTCTCAACTTGGTTCATCATCAAAGGTAAACAGTTCAGGAAGGTAGAACCCTCTAAAGATTCCTTTTCGAAACCAGAAATATTCTCCCCTGCCCACAAACCCTCAAAGTGTTCCAAAGAAATCTTGCCGAAAACATTCACATCTGAAGTATAAGAACCATCCTCCCCCTTTATATTGATCTTCATGCTCCTCCTTTCTTTAATGCATTCCTGAAAGAATGCATTGTTGTGATCCCCTTCCCTAAGCCATCTCACCCGAGAACGTTACATGAATACCCTCTCCATCTCTAATAATTTCTCAGCAAAGACCGCCCTTTTTTCACATAGATTAGCGAAAATATTCTCATCCCAAGAAACCTGGAGAGTCTCCTCCAGTCTGCCAACATCATCCTGCAAACAGGTCACCCCATTATTCAAATATGGTTTCTCCACCAGCCACTGTCTAATATCCTGTTTGATACTTTTTAAACGATTAACCAGCCCTCCCCAAGACTGCTCCCCCTCCTCCTTCAACCAAGACGTTCTCAAAACTTGCATAAAACTAGCATCCCTGTGCCATTCACTTGAGTAATGAAAGCCCTTTCCAACCATAGCTTCACATATGATTTCTATCAAAAGTGGTGCATGATCCTAGAGAATTCGTGAGAGATGAGTAACCAAGGTTTTTGAGAAAAGGTCCAGCCCATGCATGTTGGTAAGATACCTATCCAATCGGCTCCATATACGATTCTAGCCTCTATGATTATTAAACCACGTAAAATTCACCTCTCTGAATCATAAATCCAATAGACCCACTTGCAACAATCACTCCTTAAAATCCAATATACCCTTCTGATTGCACCCCATTCCTCCACGTTTCTACGAGACATCCACAATCATGTTGAAATCTCCCCATACAAACCATGGCATAAAATCAGTTTGAACAGACTTCAAGTGTCTCCAAAGCTCCCTTCTTTCCACCAATTTATTGCTCGTATATACAAATGAAAAAAGAAAGTGAAAACCACCCAATTCAATCTTCATGTCAATACACTGAGGCATCACACCTACAATATCTACTGAGATATCATTCTTCCATCCAACCCAAATCTGTGAATTAATAGGTCCACCATGAAAAGAGTTCGGAAAACCCATTTTCTTTGCTACCCAGGGAAGCTTGCATGCATCCTGTTTCGGTTCTAAAATCACAACCAAGGAAGCTTTGGCCTTCCTACCTTCCATAGATAAAAACACGCGCTTAGCTTGAGCAACCAGACCATGTGAATTATAAATAATAATGGAGAACATCCCTATAAAACCTTACGCGGCTTCTGGTTCGAGGGAAGAGGATGGATGGGGTGCACATACACACCCTTCCCCTTGGATTTATAACGAGTAATAGGACTCGAAAAACCATCCTTTCCACTGCACTATTTTGCTGATAAAAGACCTTCATCACTCAAAACATCTAATTCCTCCAAATGAGGTTTCCTCCCCAACTGGGCAAGAGGAAGAGACTCCTCTCCCAACTCTCCCTAAAATCAGGATAACAGAATTCTTCTCTGGGGAGACCACCGTGAAGACACCATATCCTTCTCCACGCCCCTGTTCAAGTTAACCATCTTCATACGCTTTTCAGAAGATGTCAAACGATTTCTCACTAGATAGTTCTGGATAACCCCTGGCGACAGCTACAAAGAAAACCCGATAGGCGAAGCAGGGGGAGACAACAGTCTGGTCGGGCTCACCATTGAGAAGGACATTCATACCTCTGCCTCCCCCTGAGACACGTCCTTTTCCCCACAGATAGAAACCACCCTCTGCGAATCCGGACCCGGAGACCAAGAAATGAGGTCCATATTACCATATGGGGTGTTTGACCATAGCCCAAAGCTGTCAGAAGGTGGTTCCCCACCTATCTTTCCCTTCACATAGATCCCACTAGACAAATTTAAATTTGAAACCTCCTGAGGAATAACAGCCACATGCACTTCCCCACACCCACCCGTTGCATGTGGGTCTTGACCTCGGCCCAAACCGGATCTCGACAGGAGGACTCTACCCCCTCCTTCCATCTCCGAAAAATCTTCACCTCATGGCCATGTAAGCCAAATAACACACAAAAACGAGGGAACTTCCGATAAAACAACTTCTGCCTCCACCAAAAACCATCCTCGGATTCAAGCTGAACCATGGAAGGTCTCTTCAAAGCTAAGTCCATCTCAACACAGATGTGAGGGTTTGTCGCTGCGTTGAGCACCTTAGTGTCTTCATCCATGCATAAAAAGGATCCAAAAGAATTCCCAACTTCCTTTATAATCGCCGGGTTCTGAAAAGGAAGGGGGAGGCATGGTAAAGACAACCACACTGCTTCTGAAGAGGATTCACGACCACGATGGTAGTCCCATGACCACCTGGACAATGAGTAACGCCAAGAGCCGCAGCTTCTATCATCCCTAGACCATGCTTTCACAAAATCCTACCTAGTCACAAGATGAACGTAGAAAGTGATCCTTGATAGCTCAGAAACCGCAGCTGGCTAAGACAACCTCCACGAATCAACAAAGTTCTGGAAAAAACCAAGAGACGGCTTGGAGTGGCCAAAAAGAGCCACCGGAGTGTGATCATGAAAGGTAGCCGCCTCCTGAAGCTCTCGAGACGACAATATAACCACAGGGATCTCTTGAACCTTCTTAGGAACCCTTTGTTCCACTACAATCGGAGGAATCTCCGAACACACCAAGTGTACCAGAGAAGACCGCCCACTAAGAAATTTCAAGTCACGGTTGAGTCCTTTATACAATAAAGGCCTCTAACTTTTAGTGGATCTTATAATCCTATAATTTTAGAGAAATGGATTAAATTCATATTCTTTATCCTTAAATGTCATTAAAAAGAAGAATTAATACTATTTGCTTATTTCTTAGAGGGAGAAACTAATCACTGGTGTACACCGATCAAGAATAAAAAGCCCAAGTGAACATTGAATCCATGGAATGGGATGGATTTAAGAAGATATTTTTTAATAAAAATTTTCCCTACACTCTCCATCTTAAAATAGAAAGGTTACTACTTTGACTCAAACAAAAAGTGAATGAATCTATTTAGTATTATGAATAATATTTCAAAAGGATTACACAATATGCCTCTGGATTTTTCATGGATGCAAAAATTAAGGTTGACCACTTCTCCAGTGGGTTAAATAAAACTCTTCAAAAATAATTGAAAATTTAGGAATTCAATAGTTATGATCAAATTTTCTAATGTGACCTCAAAATCAAGATAAAAATTATTGATTCTTAGTGGTCTTGTGAGACTAGTGATAAGAACCTAAGAATAGAGTTTAACTCTGGAAGATAATAAAATAGTACTCATGGAGGAAATATAATCCAATATCCCATATGTCATAAGTGTAGGAAGAATCATCCAAGATACTAACTCAAGGGGACAAGGAGGTGTTTCAAGTGTCAAAGTGAAGGTGATCAAACTAATGAATACCAAAAGTAGATGAAGAATCCTAGTAATGTGATGGGGGAAAAATGTTCCAATCAATCCTTAGCACATGGTATAATGTTTCAATTGTAATAAACATTGAAACTATGTGGAAAAATTCCCTAATACACGGGATATCAATGATAACTGATGACACCAACCTCCAATGCCAAGGGAGAAAGGGCAAGCATATGATATTAATACTTTCAAGGAGGCTCCTAATAATGAAGTGGGGTAGTTATACTATTTATTCATTCAATAATAGAGAACATATTATTTGATTTTGGTTTTATGTGTTGTTCTATATCGTGTAAGTTTAAGATAACTATTCAAAAACCACCTAAAAACATGGAGGTTGAGTTATTGGTGAAAATAAAAAATATTGAAATTATTTCATCTCAAGTATATAACTCCCCCGATATAATTTTTGTGGGTCGAATCTCCTAAAAAACCTTTACATACTCCCATTAGTATAATTATATGGTACTTTTGGAATAGATTAGTTTCCATTATCTAGATCCAACATCAATTTTCATGAGAAGGAAATAACCATCAATATTTTAATTCATCCTCCAATTCTATATAAGTGAAAATAGCTAGATGAATATCATTTGGAAACCTCTTCTTTAGCATGGGTAAATTTTCTTTATGAGCCATGGTATATAGATTAAATGATTGGGACAAAGTAGGGGATCACTCTTGAATACTTTCCCATTATAAGGGAATATGCGGATGTTTTCCCCAAGGAGTCACTTGGCCCCCTAATCAAAAAGTTGATTTATCAATTATACCTAGAGCTCTACCAAGATCCAAGAATCCCTATAGAATATTCGCAATTGAACTGGAGGAAATAAAAACGAGACTACAAGAGAATTTTTAAAAGGTATTCATATGCCCAAGTGCTTCCCCATGGTATGAACAGGTCCCATTTGTATATAATAAGGTTGTTTTAATGCCTTTATGCATTGATTTCTGTGATCTCAATGAGTACATGATAAAAAAGTATCCCCTTTCTTGGATTAATGATTTGTTGGATCAGAGACATGGGTCCCAATACTTCTTCAGAGTGGAACTTTAGTTACGATATCCTTAATTAATGGTGAATAATGAGGATATTACCAATGATATCTTTTTTATAAGGTACAAACACTATGTTTTCACAGTGATTCCATTAAAACTCACTATTAATCCAATAATATTAATGGACTTATTGAATATAGTCTTTATATATTGCATAAAAAAATTTATGGTAGTATTAATAAATTATATTCTCAAATACTCTAAAAGAAAATAGAATAATGAGAATCATTTAAGTACTTTAATAATCACTCAAATAATAGAGAAATTATATGCAAAGTACAATAAATGTGAGTTTTGCATAGAGTAATTATCATTATTAGGGAATATTATGAAAATAAATTGGATATATGTGGATCCATAGAATATAAATGTGATTGATGAATGGCCCATAAAAAATCTACAATGGAGTTATATAGTTTCCTCAAATTTTTTGTGTATTTATCACAGATTTGTGAGAAAATTTTCCTGATTTTAAAACCTATTAACTAAGATAACTTGGATATGATTAAAGTTTGTTTGATCAGATGAATGTGAAGAGTGTGAAAAACTAGATGTAACTATCACATAATTGCATTATTTATATAAAATATTTAATTACATATATTCCCATGACCTTTTAGGTTTAGATATTTAGATAATTCAAAAAAACCATTAACTAATAAAGCCTATTTCTTTCTCAACTAATAGAATTTTTTTCCACTATATAAGAAACTATTTAATATGTAATATGACTTCAAAATCACTAATAAAATCTATAATTTTTTTTTATTATAGACATATCATGGGTAATACTTTTCTTTATAACTTGGGGAAATGAATATAAAAGAAGGACGAGCCCAAATGATTAGTGCGGGAAAACATAAGAGACAACAATCATAGATAATAAGTGAGTATACTATGAGAATAAATAATATGGTGTTAATAAATAATAAAAAATAATGCTGTAATAGAATGAAACTAAAATAATAATATATCCATAGATAATAATATAAATAAATATATCACATGGATAACAATCACTGGTTCCTTAGTGATGAATTGCATAATTCTAGACAACTAATTCCTTTCACTAAACTAATAAATTGTAGGAGTTAGTTTTATAGAACCAAATTGTTTTACTCTAATTACATGGTTATTTAATGTATTATTATTTATTATTCATTGTTCTACATGACTATTATGTAATAATGTTCTAGAGTATTTGTTACATTGATAAGGTCATGGAAGTTCCCCGCTATGATGAGAACCTTGAAATGCTATTACAATATTCTTAAATATAGTTATGTGGTTGGTTTACATACTATGATCGGACACATGGCAAGCATACCACCAGGTGAGAGTACTCATAAGCAGATGAGACTTTCTCTCATGAAGTTCTCACTTGATAATCTCCAAGATAGTAGATTATGAGAACAGACCCGCTAGTAGGAATTTTGCATGTTTTGGTGTCATCAGATATTTCTATCTCCAAGCATGTGTAATGTTACTTGTACTTTAAGATTATCATTAATACGTATCTTGACTCGTGCACTTTGATTTACTGACAAAAACCATCACGTAGATAGTTGGCAGGGATTAGGGTATGTTGGGTGCGTCATGAGTGACATGTTATTAATGGATAAGTCAAGAAAGGATTTGTCCCTTCCATTTATGGAAGTTGATATCTCTGCCCTTTTATTGAAATATAACCGTCATGCGAAATTCCATGGCTATGGTGTAATGATGAGTTTATTTTAGGTAGTCAAAGAATGACGTATTAAGCATAAAAGTTGATGACATTATCATGAAATAAATATTATTCTCAAGACTGTGGAATAATTTTACTCAAGTTAAAATGATTGCATAAATTAAATTAAATTTATTTATTTATTTTATTGAACATTAATAAATATTTATTTACTAGTTTTAAATAATATATTTATTTATGAGAATAAATTATTTATTTATTTATTCGGGTGTTCAATAAATGGAAGTGAAGTTAGAGCGGACCAAGGTTGGTCCGATAGTAAAATAATAATTTGCAAGATGGTAAATAATTATTTAACTAGTTGGCACAAGTTAATATAATAATGACACTGATATTATTTTGTGATGTGGAACTTTATTTTATAATTCCATTTTACTCAAGTTATCTCACCATGAATAATGATGTGGTATTATTATTATGATCATGGGTTTTCTCAAAGTTTATGAATGTATTTAATTGTTGCTATGCAATTAAATATTGTAACTAGAATTTCATGTATATAAATAGACAAGTAGGCCTATTATGCCATACACCACACCACAAACCTCATGAATTGAGAAATGTGGATCCAAATAATTTCTCTCTCGAATCCTCTTCTCTCCCCTATCAAGAATGAGAAACGTTCTTCAAGGCTGAAGAACAAGTGATCAAGAACAACCGACACAAGACACTCGCTTCACCGCGCTATCACCCGGAGAACGAGTGGTGTCTATCGGAGGCCATCAGAGTACCTGTGGATAACCACTAGAGGGATTCTAGTTTGGATGCTTATAAGCACAATGAGATAATCTGGAAGGGTCATTCCAGACGATCAACATCGTCAATGAAGAAAAATACCAAAGATCTAGGTATTATTTTTCTTTATAAAATTAATTAATTTAATTATAAACATGATGTGAAAGATCCTCTCTAAAGGTTTTAGAACTTTTTATTCTTTTTCTAAATTTTATATTATATTCCATGGAGACTAGAGTTCATCATCGTATTGATCCCAGAATAATCATTGATCATGGTAAAAATCAAAATTGGGTGTCATCCCAACCATGCTTCTGCTGTGCCCGGAACCTTCAAATGGTATCAAAGAGATTACATCATAATTTATAATTATTTAAATATTTCATTGATGAATTATGCATTTATTAATTTAGTTAATTCAATTCAAGTTACTCGTTATACAAATCTGAAACTTGATATCTATTCCTCCTATTTCATTCTCATTCACCTTACATAAATGGTGTTTTCTTTTAATTTTGATTAAAATAAAATTGAGGATCTCATCTGGAGGTGCCAATGCTTCCTGGTCATACAACACTAGTACACACGTTGTGTATTAGGAAGTACACATTGTGTAGTCAAGATTCAATGCATCGGACAGGTTTTCCAAACCAAGCTGTGTGTTGGAGTCTTTCTAAGTCTTAAATGACTCCATGAGTTGACCAGGAACATCTGTCACACAGTTTCCAGATTACCTGCCATTTGGCCCAAATGGACGTGGCGTGTAGTCCCTTTGGGTTTGGGTTGGACTATGTACCCTGTACACGGCTAGCCCGGCTAGAGACCCTGCAACGAGGAACTACATGGCGTGTGGCCAATTGGACACGTCGTGTACTCCAAAGATTTCTGAAGTACACTCACTTGCCTTTTCCCTAGGCATATACTTTTGATGGATGATGAACAATAGAACACACTGTGTGTTTGTAACTACACGTCGTGTACTCATCCAAATTATGTAGATTTATTAAAATTTATTATTATATTATACAAACCCTTGAGATTTGTACCATCGTTCGGGCATAAAGCTTAGTCACAACATGTGATAGGTGTTTTATATATATGTGTTTAATTTAACATCTGCTTAATGTTCATTTCTACCCATTGGACAGTTATGAATAGGAATTCACCGGGTTGCCTCCAAGGTACAATTTACATAAAAAGATAATTTTAAATGTATTTATTTGTTTAAAATTATGATAGATGAGAATCCCAAGTAAATACCAAAATGGATTTAAGATAAAAGTATTGATTAATTAAAGATGATAATTAATTGATTCGAGCATGATTTATCTTAAATAAGAATGATTAAATAATTGAATGATAGTTTTATTTATGCGTAAATATCATTGCATGTATGGATGATCATGAGCTAGAACAAGACCTTTGTATGTGGATGGTTTCTTTTAATTTATTTATTTGAATTAAATTTGTTGGCCTGTGATCCTTCTCCTCATTAATATGTAGGGTCTGTGTGCCCAAGGTTTCTTTTATATAAAACCACCTTTTACCCGTCACCAACATGTGAGTTAAAAAAGGGCATATGTAATGGATGTAACTCCCAAGCTAGTGGAGGTGGATCAAGCTGAAGTTGAGATGAAACCGACCCTAGGAGATACAGAGGTGGACAAGTGGAAGCTGTAAACACAAACCCAAAAGGTTCAAGGTGTTTCTACCATAGTATAAGGTTATTTTATCAACCACTAGATAAAATAACCATTAGAAAATCTCATGATCATTCCATTTACTTTATCTTATTTTTGTCATTTTCATGGTTTATCATTATGTATGTGTTTTTTCGATCACATAATTAATGAATTAAATAAGCATGCAAGATGGAACTGAAATAAACCAGACTTATGCGTAAATATTATCAAGACATGGTTAATTACTTAAGTAAGTTCCACTTAATATTAACAAGCATGTGATAATAATAAATTCATGTATAAGAGATAAAAATCCCTCAAATAAAATATTAAGTCAGACCAAGCCTTCCGTTACTTGATTAAGGGAAAAACTCAATAAACTATGTGTTTGACCAACCCTTGTTGGGACACTTAATTTTATATAGAAAGACCTTATGAAAGGTTTTGGGTTGAATTAACCATATTACATCAAGAGGAGTAGCCCTTGATAGACTTGGTGTAATATTGGAGGCCAGAGTTTAGGAAATCCAATGTCATGATTTCAGGATTAGGGAGTCCACTCAACAGATCAAGGAGCTGCAAGCCCGTTGTTGGAAATGACCGGCCTACCTAAATACCTTATAATAACTTGACCAAACCTTGCTGGGGTTATGCAAATGGGAATATGGATTGTTACCAATAGAATGTCATGGAAACTGGACATTCTGAGTTTAATGGTAAGGGCCACTGGGACTTGATAAAATAATGGGAGACTTAATTTATTATTTCTCATAAAATGTAATCAAGAAAGTACTAATGATATTCTCTTTTAATTGTAGAATAAAAATGAAAATCTCATTAACCACACTATCCCTCTGATCAATTTTGGATAAAGACAACATCCTCGCCAGTATTAACTTCTAGGAATGGTTTAGACACCTTCGGGTTATCCTATGCCATGAACGAGAGTCTTACATGCTGGAGTCAGCATTACCTGATCTGCCTACCAAAGAGGCAAGTGATGAGGATTTTATGGTCTATGAGAAACATATGAATAATTCGGTCAATGTTCAATGTTTGATGTTATAATCAATGTCTATTTAGCTCATGAAGTCTCATGAAAACATGGATGATTATAGATTTCTCAAGCACCTCTGTATTCTTTACTAAGAGAGAGAAATATTGGAAAGGATTAATATATCTACTGCACACTTTCAGAGTAATCTAGTGTCCCAGCTAGGTCTCTTGTAGTCAAGATCATTGGCTACATTGAGCGCCTAGAGGTTCTAGGGTTTAAACTCCCTAAAGAACTGGGTACCGATCTCATTATCAAATCACTCCCTTAGAGCTTCTCTAACAGTGGTGTTAATTTAAATATGAAAAACATTAAGAAGTATCTATCTGATCTTCTTATCCTCATTCTCAAAGTGGAAAATGATATAAATCACGAAAAGGATTTTGTACTTATGGTGAATAAAAGGAAAGGTAAATTGAAGAGATTTAAGCCCAAATCCTCTTCATGGACTTCCAAGAAAAGGAAGATCAAAGGGGAGGCAAAAGAACAGGAGGCTGTTTGTTTCGCATGTGGTAAAAGGGGCCACTAAAAGAAGAACTCCACCCAGCCTAAGAAGCAAGGGGAAGCTTTAGGTGTGTTTGTTATCGAATGAAATCTATCTGTTTCTACAAATTGGGTATTAGATACAGCTTTTGGTGCTCACATATGTATCCAAATATAGGAACCAAGTAGATTCAGGAAGATTGATCGAGGGGAGGTAGATCTATGAGCATCCAATGAAGCCAGACTTGCTACTGTATATGTCAGGGACTACCACCTCATGTTAGAAACTAGGATGATCTTGGTGTTAAAGGGTTGTTTTTTATGTGCCTTCAGTAACTAAAAACATAATTTCTATATTTAGATTAGATATAGATGGATTTGTTTTCAAGTTTAGAAATGAATGTTGCTTCTTTTATAAAGATAGCAATTTGTTTTGGTAGGGCAGATTTATACAACGGTCTTTATGTGTTGGATTACACAAACCAAGTAATGGAAATCGATGAAAAAGATACTTCACATGAGTCATACCAAACCAAACATTGGAATCACTAGCAAGGTCATGTAAATGAGAAATTCTTGACAATGTTACATCAAGATGGATATTTAGATTCTTTTGAACTAAAACCACTTGGTGTATGTCATGCATGATTAAAATGAAAAATGACCAAATCCCCATTTGCTGAGAAAGGTTAAAGGGCTAAAGAGCTTCTTGAATTGGTTCGTACTGATGTGTGTGGGCTGTTTCTAGTTGAAGCAAGAGGTAGGTACTCATACTTCATAACTTTTACTGATGATTTTAGTGGATATGGATATATCTACTTAATAAGGTATAAGTCGGATTCCTTTAATAAATTCAATGAATACAAGAATGAGGTTGAGAACCAGCTTGGTAAGAAGATTAAGAAACTCTGCTTTGACTGAGGTGGGGAATATCTTAATCATGACTTCATTGATTATTTATGAGATTTTGGGATCCTATCCAAACTCACTCCTCCTTACATACCTCAATGTAATGGTGTAAGTGAAAAGAGGAACTACACCTTGTTGGACATGGTGAGATAAATGACGAGTCATGAAAGTCTTCCATTATCCTTTTGGGGTATGCGTTACAAACAATGACACACATACTAAAACAAGTAACAACTAAATCGATAAATGATATTCTATATGGGTTTTGGAGTGGAAGAAAATCCATGTTTTCGAATTTACATGTGTGGGGTAGAAAAGTGTTTGTTAAGGCCTCTTCAGGTAACAAACTCGCACCCTGAGGCACAAAGTGTACTTTTATAGGATACCCCATGGAAATAAAGGGATATTACCTATATAACCCCTCAGAAAAAAAAGTTATAGTGGAAAGAGATTCTATATTCCTTAAGAGAGAGAAAATCTCCAAAAGGGATAGTGGGAGAAAGATAGAATTTGATGAAGTCAAGGCTCAAGGTACACAAGAGTTGGTGAAAAAATAGATTCCACAAAGCCCCATGAAAGAATAATCTATTCCAGAGACACAAGTATTGCTTATGAGTACAAGAGAGGTTAGAGAACCAGAACAATATGGTTTTCTAGTTACCAAGGATGGTTAATCATTATTAGTTAATAATAATGATCTTCTAACCAACAAGGAAGTAGTAAGTGGCATAGACATTGCTAAGTGGCAAGAAGCCATGAATTCTAAAATGGATTCCATGTACCAAACCAAGTCTAGATTTTGGTATATCCAATAGTTGATGTAAATCCTGTTGGTGAAAATGGGTATTTAAGAAGAAACTGGGCATGGAAGGACAATTCAGTACCTATAAGGCATGACTGGTTGCAAAAGGGTTTAAATAACATCAAGGAATTGACTACGATGAAACCTTCTCACCAGTTGCAATGCTGAAATCCATAAGAATTATACTTTCCATTGTGGCTTACCATGACTATGAGATTTGTAAAATGGATTTCAAAACAAAATTCCTTAATGGGAACCTTCAGTAAGATGTCTACATGACACAATATGAAGGGTTTGTGAATCCAAAGGATGTCAATAAGGTATGCAAGATGTAGAAATCTATTTATAGATTAGAGAAAGCATCTAGGTCATGAAACATTCATTTTGATGAAGCCATAAGAGAATTTGGTTTTATCAAGAATGAATGTGAACCTTGTGTCTACAAATGATTTAGTGGGAGTGTAGTCATTTTCTTAATATTATATGTTGATGACATATTACTTATTAAAAACGAGATACCAGTATTACAGTCTGTTAAGGCATGGTTGAATCAATGCTTATCCATGAAATACTTGGGTGAGGCAGCATATATTCTTGGGATAAAGATCCATCATGATAGATCCAAGAGATTTCTGGGCCTAATTCAAAGTACATACATTGATAAGATATTGAATATATTCAGTATGGAACAATCCAAGAGGGGATTGTTTCCAGCATCACATGGAATTCATCTTTACAAGAAAATGTGTCCTCATACACATGAGGAAATAAAGATAATGGAAAGGACTGTATAAGCATCAACTATTGGGTCAATCATGTATGCCATGCTATATACTAGGTTGGATGTTGCCTATGCATTAAGTGCGGTAGAAGGATATCAAGATGACCCAAGTTACTGCCATTGGATTGCAGTCAAGACTATCCTAAACTATCTGAGGTATACTAAGGATATGTTCCTGGTTTATGGAAGAGATGAATAACTAGTCATCATAGGATATGTAGATTCTAGTTTCCAGACCTATCAAGATTACATGAAGTCGCAAACATGATACATATTCACTTTGAATGGAGGTTCTGTGAGCTAGAATATCTCAAAGCAGAGTGTGGTCATAGTTTGTACCACATAGTCCAAGTATATTGTAGCTTATGAGGGAGCTAAAGAAGCAGTTTGGATGTGAAGCTTCATCTAGAAGATAGAAGTGATACCTAGCAGTAAAGATCCCATCACACTGTACTATGATAACACTACAGTGATGACACTTTAAAAAGAGACATGGTCACATCAATAGATGAAGCACATACTTTTGAAGTATCATCTCTTAAGGGATTTTTCTCAGAGAGGTGAAGTTGTATTGAGAAGTATTTCCACAAAAGACAACGTGGCAGGCCCCTTGACTAAAACCTTTACTCGGAAGAAACATGATCATCATGTGAGGTCTAGCGGAATGAAGGTCTTAGGCAGTTATCTCTAGTACAAGTTGAAGTTTTTAAGAGTTAGTGTCCTAGAACCCACTAGTTTTACTTTGATTAAATGGATATTTAATGTATTATTACATATTGTTCATTATTCTGCATGACTATGATGAAATAATGTACTAGAGTATTTGTTACATTGATAAGGTCATGGAAGTTCCCTGTTATGATGAGAACCTTGAAATGCCATAACAATATTCTTAAATATAGTTCTGCGGTTGGATGGCATACTATGATCAGACACATAACATGCATACCATCATATGAGAGTACTCGTAAGTAGATGAGACTTCCTATCATGAATTTTGCACTTGGTAATTTCCAAGATAGGGGATTATAAGAACATACCCACTAGTAGGAATTCTGCATGTTTTTGTGTCATCGGATATTTCTATCTATGGGCATGTGTAATGATCCTTATACTTTAATATTATCATTAATACATTTCATGACTTGTGCACTTTGATTTACTGATAAAAACCATCACGCAGACAGTTGGTGGGAAGTAGGGTTCGTTGGGTGTGTCACGAGTGGCATGTTATTGATGGATAAGTCGAGGAAGGATTTGTCCCTTCTATTTATCGAAGTTGATATCTCTGCCCTTTGATTGAAATAGAACCGTCATGCAAAATTCCAGGGCCATGGTGTAATGATGAGTTTATATTAGGTAGTCAAAGAATGATGTATCAAGAATAAAAGTTTATGACACTATCATGAAACCTATTTTATGTGATATTGCAGAAAATAGATTATATTACACAGTGATAATTCATATGTGGATTTCGTTGTTTTGCCTTTATATTCTTTCTCTTGGGTTTTTTGACCCATTTCAAGATAGTACTCTTGGACTTTAGGCAAGCCCGCCTAATGCCAATGAGAAAGAATCCTAGAGGGTCACACACTAAGTGTTTTTGGTGGTCTCAGTTAAATTATATTTGAATTTAATTAATGAAATAAATATTATTCTCAAGACCATGGAATAATTTTATTCAAGTTAAAATGATCACATAAATTAAATTAAATATATTTATTTATTTTATTGAACATTTAATAAATATTTATTTACTAGTTTTTAAATAAAATATTTATTTATGAGAATGAATGAATTATTTATTTATTTGGGTGTTCAATAAATGGAAGTGGAGTTTTATGGGACCAAGGTCGGTCTGGTAGTAAAATAATTATTTTCAAAATGGTAAATAATTATTTAACTAGTTGGCACAAGTTAAAATAATAATGATGCTCATATTATTTTGTGACGTAGAATATTATTTTATAATTCTGTTTTATGCAATTTGGTGCACCATGAATAATGATGCGGTATTAATATTACGAGAATGGTTTTTATCTAAGTTCATGAATGTATTTAATTGTTTCTATGCAATCAAATATTGTAACTGAAATTCCATGTATATAAATAGACAAGTAGGCCTATTGTTCCATACACCATACCACACGCCTGGTGAATTGAGAATTGTTGAGCCAAATAATTTCCCTCTTGAATCCTCTTCACTCCCTCTCAGGAACGAGAGACATTCTCAAAGGCCGAAGAATAAGCGACCAAGAATGACTGACACAACACTCGCTTTGCCACGCTAGCACCCGGAGAACGAGCGGTGTCGGTCAGAGGCCATCAGAGCACATATGGATCACCGTTAGAGGGATTAAATTTTTGATAATTACAAGTGCAATGAGATAATCCAGAAGGGTCATTCCAGACGATTAACATCATCAACTAAGAAAAATACCAAAGATCTAGGTATTTTTTTTCTTTATGAAATTAATTAAATTAATTATAAATATGATATGTAAGATCCCCTCTAAAGGTTTTGGGACTCTTTCTTCTTTATCTAAATCTTTGATTGTATTCTGTAGAGACTGGAATTCATTGTCGTATTGATCTCAGAATAATCATTGATCATGGTAAAAATCAAAATTGGGTGTCGTCCCAACCACGCTTCCGCTCCGCCTGGAACCTTCAGAAATCACGATCTTAGATATCACGATCTTTCTATCAAGGCCATATATCTAAGAAATATTTTATTCTGGATAGGAATACAATAACTTGTCTAATCTAGTTTGTCTCCTTAGATCTACTATTGCATCAAGTGGCTATTGTTGACCCCAACCATCATTAATTAATGGAATATATTTCTATGTAAGCATCCATTGGACTAACACCGAATAAAGAAATGGTTATAATGTTAAGTTAATAATTTACCCATTCAAACAATTCATTTTATCTAGGTGAACAACCTTAAATAAAAGAAAGGAAATATAGAGTGTTCATAGAGGAAAAGCATCAAAATAAAAATTATGTTTACAAAAATTCAATTACTAGGTAAGAAAAATACAACGATGAATCATTTATCTAATAGAAAAGTACATTTAAAAATTCCAAAAAAATTACTATATGAGAATAAAATGACCAAGAAATAGTTTAAAAATAAGGGGAATAAAAATTCCAAAGATAGATTATCTTTAAAAAACAACCCTGATTTGAAATTGAGGTCGAAGAAGAAACCCTTATGGTGATGGTAACATAAGAAAAAAAAGAAAAAAAGAGGGTTACCATGAAATAAACATTAAAATATCATGAAATGAAAAATATTTATTATACATGAAGCATATATTCTAGATAATACACAATATAAAATAAGTTTTGGTGTGTAATATCAAACATATCTCATGGAATTTAATATAGAGAAAAATAATAGTTACCCTGTGTTCCCTCATAGTTGAATGTGCTCTAACCCCTATATAACAAAATTTACTACCATAATCACCTACTTCAGAAAATTATTCATACCTAAAAACTTTTCTAAATTTATTTTATTTATGTATTTATAAATATATTACCTATTTATTGTTTATTTCAATCATCAGGTCTTAAGGATGTTTTGATTGTTAGTTTCGTTGAAGTACCACGGTGACAAGGTTGATTCTTACTTATTCGTTAAAAGTTAATCATTCATATATTATTAAAGATACTATAATAATAGTATTTAAATGATTCATGATATCCCATTTTCATTTGGTGAATGACAATGGCATGGTTTGTGAAAATTTGTATTTTGAAGAATTTGTTTCTGCTTTTTAACGATTGAAAGTTGATATATTAATAAATATATTAATTATCAATAAAACCTTTAAATAATCAATATAAAATATTAGATTCATTATTATTACATGTTATTTTAATTATATACTATTCCTTAATCATTCATTATATAAATATTATAACGTCGTTCATGTAGGTGGTAAAATCGACCCAAACCGGAGTGTGTTAGAATGATTTAATGAGTAAGGAATTGTGTTCATGTAATGATAATATTTTTTTTTAAATAATATTAAAATTTTCATAAATGTAATATATATTAAATAAATTCATTATTATAAATATCCATGAATCATGGTGATTAAAAATTAAATTCGTTGTTTGTGGAGGCGATAGTCCACACGTATGCACAATTAACATTTCCATTACTCAATGAATTGGTTGAAATATAGGTATACGATAAATTATGATTTAAGAATCATAATATTTATATATGATACATAATAATTAATAAAATAATTCCTTTTTATCATCCATGATAGGTAGTGATAAAAAACGAACCACATCGCTTCGTGGAGACAGTAGTCCGCATGTACACATGATCAATGTTGTTTTGTTTTTCTTTGTAAATGGAAAGAATTGAATAATGGTTTATCAACTGATATAATAAGATAAAATTATACTAATAATAATTATTTCATTATATTAGGGTAGGTATAATTTTTTTTGGAAGTGTATGATTAAGGAGTAACAAATACCCATGTTGAGAAATTTGAGATTTCTCTTTGAAATATCCTTAGAAATAGAGGATTTAATCAAACTAATTTTGACCATAGGATTATAAAAATTCTAGGGGATACTAGGAGGATAAAAATTGAATAGTTTATAATATTATTTTATATAATAGGTGTATCATTAAGTGTTGGAAGTGAACCCTTTTCATAAGTAAAGAGAAGGGTAGTTTTGGAGGTACACATTACATTTCAATGATTGAATGGAATTATTCAAGGGGAAATGCCTCCAAAATGGTAAATAATGAATTATAAGGTGATATTAGGTCTATAAAACCTCAAACATAAATTTTAAATCATGATTTAAGCATGTTTTGAGTCATTTATCATTAAATATTTACAGTTTACCATTTTGGTTTTTCTGGGGTAACTAGTTTTTTAATAAATAAATTATGTTTTAGTAAAAAATAAGATAACCTATCTTAAAAAATATGGATGTGTTGAAGATAAATTTCATATCCATATAATAAAATTAAATTTCTAAATAATTTTAAAATTAACTTCTATATTAAAACATTTAGTATATATATAAACTATTTTTTTTAAAAAAATGTTTTTTACCATTAAGTGTTCTTAATATTATATAAAATTAATTACCAATTAAATATGTGATAATATATTTATATATATTTTTAAACATCATATAAAATTCATTATATAAAATATATCAATTTAATTTATCCGATAAAAATTACACAACATTAAAAAAAATTCTTTTAACAAAACTTTTTTACCATTATCATGGTCATTAACTTCAAAACTTGTAATCACAATTTTATGCCTCAAAATTAAATTGAAAATATTAAATAATATGAAAATGGTGATATAAAATATTAAATCCATTTTTTTATATTTAATTTCTATAAGTGATGAAAACTAATTTTTTAATATAAGCTAATAAAAATAATTTTTTCGAGTACAATATTACTTAAGATTTCAAAAAATTAAACATCAGTTTTATAAAATCAATATAGTAATTTTAAGTGATTTATTTTAATTTATAAATATATATTTCTATATAAAAAAGTTTTTAATTTTTTTTATTCATTCTTGCATTATGATAGTTTCATAAAAGTGGTGGTATTATGAAAATCAGTATTTTTTCACTATTCATATAAAAATAAATTACTTTAAAAATGTATCAAAAATTAACCCTATGATAATATTAATCATATAAATACAAAAATTTATTTTAATTTTTTAAAACTAAAATTATAAAATTTAACTTTTAAATAAAAATATAATGATTTTTTTTAATAGGAAAATAAAAAATATTAACCATTCTTAATTTTATTTCCTATAAATTACTAATTAGATTTATACTAATATATTATTCATATAAAAAATATATATTATCTATAATATATTTTTATATATTTAATTAAATTATATATTTTTTTTAAAAAATAAAAAAAATATATTTTTTAAAAAATGATCTTGTTAATTTTATCAATGCATTAGTAAATAAATTTTATTTTTTATTTAAAGTCAAAATGATAAATGTTTATAATAAATGTGATAAATAACTTATTAATTTTATAACTATTCATTTATATCATTTTTATTTATATTTATATAATCCCTTTAGATCTTAATGTAAGATCTAAAAATAAGGTAAGCTCTTATGGTAGTCGCAGGTGGTGATTCCACTAGCATGGATCTCATGAAAATTTCTATGAGGTTTAACTTCTCTCACATACAATTTCAATCATACCGTAATTTTTGAAGTTAAAATTAGGACTGGTTTGGGGAAATCCCTAGTGATTCCACTTCCTTTACAAGCTTATACAAATGATCTTCATAAGGGATACTCCCACTACCTTTTTACATTTTATCCAATTTATTTATTGATCTTATAATATGGTTACTTGTATTTATACCGGAATACTCAATGAGTATGTTATAATATTCATATTAAAAAAATTTATCATGGTTTTATTTTAGTTTGGTGTTGTGTGTGGAGTAAGTTATAGAACACGTTATATTTTAAAGGGAAAAATAATTTAAAATCTCGAGGTGTTATATTCTCCTCTATTAAATAAATTATGTCCTCATAATTTTTAATTATCACTTGCTAGTGGAAATAGAAAAGGGTATATAAACTATAGAAACAACCCAAGATATAATTTTTATATATATTTCAACACTACAAACCTGGAAACATATATTTTCCTGAGAATATGTTTGACCTTAATATTTAGTTTTTCTCTAACCATCTGGACCAAGAGTTTACCATTTTTCATTATAAGTCCCACATTATATAATTTTATTGTAAATGGTGTTTATAATCATCCTTTCAGTGATATACTATCATAGGTTGATATTAAATGTGATATCCATATTCCAAATATTATTTCTTATAAGTATAAAGTAACAATCCATTTCCAAAATCACATTAAATTTATCTAAAGGGAGAATAATTTGATTTTCATATGGTACATTCATATAAACATAAACTTGTTATACAATAATCACACCACTAAAATATGTTTTATTAATAATTCGACATCTTTTCATTAGGGAAATTATTTTTTGTCCTTAGAAAACATTCTAGGTGCAAAATAGTTGGTTCAACAAGATACATATACAACATTAGAAATTCTTGAGTGAATGATCAGTGTTCCTCACTACACATCATTTTCAGAACCCACTTCCAATGTTTTAGTTGCATAATAGTTCCCTTGATCCATTTTAATTGGAAATTTATAATTATTATCAACCTTATTATCCTATAGATTATGGAATTAACTCGTATAATACCCAAGTATCCTACATTTAAGGCAGTGAACTGTAAATGGTACTTTAATTTGGGATATTTTTTCCATTCACTATGTCAACTAAACTCTTTATTTGTCCTTAACAATTGGTTTCTCTATGCACTCCTTTCACATAAATAAAACATCTTCTAGTTCCTTGAAGACATTTTACTCAGTTCTTCTTGCCACATTTTCTTGACAAGTAGGAAATTGAAAATTCTTTCATTCATCATCTTTGTGACTAGAACTTATATGAGAATCTATCCTTATGTTATTTAGTTTTTCTGGGAACTCAACTAAATTTGAATTATTAATCATAGTTTCTAATTTCTAATTTGGAATAATCACTATATTTATCAATCCAGCTAATATCTCATCTGGTTGCTTGTTTGGAAAATCTCTACATAATCTGTGGCACCCATCATCAACTTTATTTCTTCGGGTTTCTACTATTACTAAAACCAAAAGGAGTTAACATGAATGTTGAACAATTAACATCATATGTGAATTATTATAAGTTAAATACATGAAAAATTTAACCTCAAAATGTATTAGTCTTTGCAACCCTCATATTAGCTTTTAGTTTAATCAAAATCAATCTCTGTTTAATACATGATTCTTTATGTTGGTTTCTCCCATACTTCTTATTTTATTTCCTTTCAAAAATTATACCCTTCATAATTTAATTTAAAAAGAATGTTATTAACTAAAGAATATACACTGTGACTATCTATCTAGGTGTGTAGTATAAGGCACACTCATCATGCACCAAAGTAAATATTGGGTTAATACCCCACCAAACCTTTTAAGGTAAATTATTCCTAGGTCCATCTATGGAATTTCCATATACAATTTCTAGTATCTAGATAAGAATGTAATTTCTAGGAAACCACACATTTTCTATGTTACCAAAACTTCAATATGTAACCTATACTTAGAATTAACTCTTAGACTTATCCCTACGATTTTCACTAATGTTGTCTTATCCTAATCCCCGAACAACATAAAATATGGAAGATGACCTCAAGAAACCAAAAGGGTTATCCATACCTTTGAAATTATGATCAAACATAACTGATAAATCCCTTAAATTATCCTCAATTAAAATCATAACATCTAAAGTTACCGAAACACTGATTTGATACCAACTATGATAGCCCAGATGTAACCATCCCATAATTACATGATTTAAATAAATATTTCAATAGATACATTCCCATAAACTTTTATTTTTAAATCTGTAGAGAATTAGGACATATAATTATCTAATAAATACAATTTGTTTACCAATTAATGGAATTTTTCCACTATATAAGAAACTATTTAATCTATAATAGGTCTTAAAAATATATCTTAAATTCTCTACACATCATATTCTTCTAGACATATCCTGTGTAATACTTTTATTAATAAACTTTAGAAATGGAAACATAAGAAGGTTGATTCAAAATGTATTAAGAGTATTAGTAAGTGATAAAAACCCTAGATCATAAGTGTGCATAATATGATCATTGATAAAATTTTGGTATTAAATAATAATAAAAACCATAATAGAATGAAACTGAAAGTATAATATATCAATAGATAATAATAGAGACAAATAGATTACATGGATAACAATATTTTGTTCCTTAATGATGAATTACATAATTAAAAATATAAAATTACATACACTAAACCAAAATATCATTATCTTAAATATCAATATCTCACCATTAAGGCCCTGTGTTTGGACATTATGTTTTTCTATGCAATCATACACCAAAATACCCAAGCTAGTTGGTCTCATGCGACCTACCAATAGATCGTAGGGATATTGATAGCTCCACCAATCAGTAATTAAATCTAATAAATTCATCATATTAATAAATTAATTATATATAAAATAAATACAAAACATTCCTTATTGATCAATAAGAATCTATATTTTAATAATAAGTATACAGATTTTCAATATTTACCCAATCAATAAATAGAACATTCCATATAAGAATCCATCAAAATAAAACTATATAGAGTATGGGGTAAATAGTTAATTAAATAATTTCCCTAATCAATTTAAGTATGGAATATTTGTTAACATCATTCATTCAAAGGAATGAAATATAGAGTCTTGATAAAGAAAAATATTAGGAATAAAAATTTGGTTCATAAAAATTAAATGATTAGGAAAGACAAAGGAAGTAATGGATCATTTGTTTGATAGAAAATAATTTTTCTTAAGACCCAAAAAAATTACCATAGGAGAATAAAATTATGGGGTATTTTAGAAATAAAGATCATACAAATTCCCCAGATGGACTCTCTTTAAAAAATAATACCGATTTGAAATTGATATCAAAGAAAAAACCCTTACGATGACGAAAACATAAGAATCAAAAGAACATAAGAGAGTTACCATGAAATGGAAATTACAATATAATGAAATGACATGTATTAATTATTATTGAAGGTAATAGGGTAGTGAATACACCATATAAAAGAAATTATAATACACAATATGTAACATGTAAAAATAGAGACAAATGACTCTTACCTTGCATTCCCACTTATCTGAATGCACTCTAACACCATATATAACAAAAATAAATATCTTAATAAAATAATAAATAACATTATTCATATATAAAATCTTTAACAATATTTTTTAATAACTATATATTATATATATATTACTCTATTATATTCTATTTTCATTATCAAGTGTTAGAAAATTTCATTTGTTTATTTCACACAAGTATTACAGTGATGAGGTCGATTATTACTTATTGGTTAAAATATTATAATTTATAGATTATCCAAGATACTATAATCATGATATTTTAATGATTCATCATATACCATTTTCATTTGGTGAATTATAAAGATATGGTTTGTGAAATTAGAAATTGTGAAGAACTGACTTCTCGATGTTTAACGATCAAATGGTGATATATTAATAATATATTAATTACCAATAAAACCTTCATAAAATCATTAAAAAAATATTAATTTTTTTTATTACATGATATTATAATTATATAATATTCCATAATCATTCATGATATAAATTTTATAACATCATTAACATAGGCTGTAAAAACGAGCCAAATGGGAGTGTGTTATAATGATTTAATGAGTAAGTAATTGTTTTTATGTAATGATAATATAACTATTAAAGAATATTAAACATGAAAAAATATTATATTTATTAAATAAATTAATTCTTATATTCATCCATGAAGGGTGTTGATAGAAAATGAAATTCATTATTCATGTAGGCAGTTATCCGCACATACACGTGATTAAAGTTTCCATTTATCAATGAATGTGATGAAATGAAGATACATGGTAAATTATAATTTAAGAATCATTATATTGGAAAAATATTTATTCATCAAATCTATTCCTTTATTATACATGAGAGGTGATGATGAAAATCAAATCACATCGCTTCGTGGAGGCAGTAGTCTACACATACACACAATCAATATTGTTTTATTTTTCTTAGTGAATAGAAATGATTGGATAATTAATGATATATTATTATATTAAAATTTAATTATATTAATAATAATTATGTAATTATATTATTGTGGATAGAAAAGTTTTGTAACTAGATGATTAAGAATAAAATTCCAATGAGTAAGAAATACTCACATTGAGAACTTTGGGATTTCTATTGGAAATATACATAGAAATAGAGGCCTTAAGATAACTAATTAAGAACATGGGATTATAATTTTATGATTTGATTCTATAATAAGAAAAATTTAATATTTTAATGATGAAATTTGAAGTAATAAGTTTTTCATGAAGTGGTGGAAGTGATCTTATTTCATAAGTGAAGAGAAGGGTAACTTTGGAAGTACCCATTACATTTCAACGATGAAATGAAATTATTTATTGGTAAATGACTGAAAATAAGGTAAATAATTAAGTGTGGGATTATATATTCCAACCATGCCTCAACCATGAATTTTAAAACATGTTTTGATTCATTTAACGTTTGATACTAACGCATTACCATTTTGGTTTTTACGTTGGTAACTAGTTTTTAATGAAGTAATTTATGTTTTATTAAGAATATAAGATAACCCTTATTACAAAATTTAGGTGTAATAAACTAAAATTTAAGATCTATGTAATCTTATTCAATTTATAAATAATTCAAAATTAACTTTTAATTTAAATCATTTAATATATGTATTTTTTATAAAAAATATTGTTTTTACCATTAAGTGTTCTTAATCTTATATAACAATAATAACCAATTAAATTACTGATAATATTTTTTTTATATTTTTAAAAATCATACCAAAATAATTATATAAAATATATCAATTTAATTTATTATAGAAAAATTATACAACATTAATAAAACATTTATTTGAAAATAACACATTTATCATTATCATATTCATTGAATTTAATCTTAGTAATCATAATTTTATATCCAAAAGTGAAATTTGAATTATTATATAATAAGAAAATTATAAACTAAAATATAAAATCTATTTTATTATATTTAGTTTTTTATAAGTTATGAAAACTAATTTTTCAATATAAGTGAATTAAAACAGTTTTTAGAGTAAATTATTACTGAAGATTCTAAAACATTAAAAATGGGTTTCATAAATACAAAACTAAATTTCTTAAATGATTTATTTTACTTAATAAATATATATTTTATTGAAAAAAGGTTTCAAAAACCTTCAAGTCATTCTTGTATTATGATAATGTCATTGTTCGGTATGATAAAATTTTTCAAGGAACCTGAGGAACCTTTTATGAATTTGGGGAAGTTAAAATCAATTCGATAGACTATTAATGGAATTAAAATTAGTAAAGTAATAGGAACCACATAGCATCCCATACACTTTTCATAGTGAAATGCTATGCGGGACCGCCACTCCACATGGTGTTCCCACAAATGAAAAATCATTTGCAGGGAGGGACGATAATTCCATGCCCATAAGAAAACCATTTAATTTGTATCATGGGGTGTGAATTCAAATCCATGAGAAAAATATTTTCTATTTGTGGAGGAAGGAAATAACATTATCACCCCCACAAATGATTTTTTTTGCAGGATGTGGTGGTGAGTACATGTCCCCCCACAAAGTGATTTTGTTTCTTTTCAGTGTCAGGATAACTTTTAATATCCCCCACAAATGAATTCTCATTTTGTGATATGAGGTGGTCTTCCTACTTCCCCAAAAATAATAAAATCCTACGTGGATGATAGTTTTATTACTCAACCACATGGCACTTGGAATACTATGTGGCCAAATGAACATTCTAGGAACCCGATTATTTTCCATGATCAATAAATACTTGGCCTTATTGCTAGGAGAAAAAAACAGGAAGAGTGGATATACAGACAAGGGATAAGACCTGAGAAGAATTTTCCAGAAAATTCACCCTTCATGACCCCATCCCACATAGCAAAGAGCAGTATGCGGAACAAAGTCTCCTTAGGGTGTTTTTTCTTTCCTATATCTATATCGTCCTTCCATGTAGAGTTTTTCACCATATTTGACCCTTCATGAACTGTTTAAAAGGATTCACATTCCCTATACCAAAACTTGGTAATTATATCATTGAGAGTGCCCCCACAACCACCAGATTCATTATATCTAGGGCCAAGAAACACCACAGTGTTCCCCATCTGATCATGTATTCCCATGGTAAATAAATTTCCTCATTTAAACACTCTAATAAAAGGGGTACTATGAATTTTCATGATCATGTATTCTCATTATAATGAGGATCCCAACCTTGGGTATGGTGGTAGATGGATTTTCGAGTTGGGCGGTGATATCTATTTCCTAAAATGTGAAGAAAATCGGATAACAGGCCCTCTTATCACCTATAGCCCACTACAAAAAATAGGGTGATTAGAAGAGGTTATTTTTTTCATTCAGATAGGGTTATAACCCTCTTTAAACAATTTAGTGGCAGTTAGCCATAACCACCGCTAAAGTGGCCGACTACTCTGATGTGAGGAGTTTGTGGGTAAGTGCTGGTAAAATCAGTCTGAATTTAGCGGTGGTTCAATTAGAGGGGGTTTTAACCCCCTATAATTCGGGCCTAAATTAATTGTAAAAAATAGATTAGGGGACATTATAACCTCTCATAAATGGTTTTTTTTCAATTAGGGGTGGTCATAACTTCCCCTAATTGAGTTATTGATTTCAAATTTTAGGGGAAATCTTTCCAGAACCACCCCTAAATTACACCTATTTTTTTCAATTTTTCCCACCCAGTCCTCCAACAATCCTGTGTAAAACCCAAGACAACCCCCATGAACCCCACCGGACACCCCATAGTAAACATCCCCAGGCACCCCACAGACAACCCAGGACAATCCCCAACCCCACCCGACACCCCCTAACGTATCCCAGGCATCCCGCAGATAACCCCCCAGACACTCCATACAACCCCATGGACAACCCAAGATAATCCCCCACCCCACCCCACATGACACCCTCGACACACCTTGGACCACCAAATGGCACCCCACACCCCTCCCGACACCCCTAGGCATTCCCAAACAACTCCCATGGTCCTCACTTGTCTGTGGGGTCTGAAAAACACCGAGGCGTAGACTTAGTCTGTGGGCCCCCAGGTGGATGGAGAACCTCTCCAACTAAAGGAATTATTATATAAATCCCCCACAGTGGGATTTGAACATGGGATCAATAGCATGTAAACAACCACCTAAACCACTCAGGAGAACTCATTTTCATTTTTTATGTATAATAATATATATTTAATTAGATACTTTAATATTAGATAATATATTTATATATTTTTGTATATAAATATAAATAATATAATAATATTGTGTATATATAATATATATTTGGGTATAATATATTTAAATAATTTTATTTTCTTATATATATATATATTTATACAAATATTTATAAATACATTTATTTTTTCTGTGTGTATATATTTATATATTTATATAATATTTATAAATATAATATAATTATAATATATATATATATAAAATTATTTTTATATACTTATATATATGTCTTTTTGCGTAACAATAATATGTTTAATTATTAATTATTTTTATTTTTATTACACCTATTTTTTAAAATATACGAATTATATGTTGGTTTTATAAATACAACACATTTATATATTTTATGATTTATATTATAAATATATTATATTAAATAAATTTAGATTATATATTTATGTATGTAATTATAAACATTTATATTATATCATGTATACACACACGCACACACATATATATATACACATAAAATTAAATACATTCAAATAATTGGAAATATATCATATAATTAAACAATATATATATTTTCACTAAATCAATTAATAATTAATATGGTATTTTATAATATATATAAAATAATTATATAATATATATAAATTTATATATAATAAAATATTTTATAATAAAATATATTTAATATAAATATTATATTTATATTTATCTTTAATTTTATCAATAATATGTATATTTGTATACATAATTTAATATAAATGTATTTATACATAATTATAGAATAATAATGTATTTAATATTATATATGTATAATATAAATCATAATATAAATGTATAGTATTTATAAAAGCATATATAAATTTTATATATTTGAATAAATATATTTATGTATGTATACATTTTTGTTTATATGTAAAAGTTTTTTTAAATCATTTATATATTGTCTTTATATATATATATATGTGTGTGTGTTTATAATGCATTTAAATACGTTTATATAACGTGTTAATGTAATATACACACACACACACACATATGCACAAACACAAATATATCATAGAATTTGAATTTTTATGAGATTTATTTTAAAATATAAATAAATATTTGGAGGGGGTTAAAAAACCCCTCTAATCAAAGGGATTAGAGGTGGATCATGAACCCCCTCAAATTTCTTGAATTATAGGGGTTTGAAAACCCTATATAATGTCATAAATTAGAGTGGGTTCACAACCCCCTCTAATATATTAAATTATAAGGGGTTCAAAACCTCCCTCTAATGTCATAAATTAGAAGGGGTTCAAAACCCCCACGAATTTCATATATTAGAGGGGGTTCAAAACCCCCTCCAACTTCTTAAATTAGAGGGATTTCATAACCCTATATAATATCTTAAATTAGACAGGGTCCAAAACCCCCTCTAATCTAAGGGATTAGCATCAGTTCATGAACCACCCTCTAGAGTCATACACTAGAGGGGGTTCTGAACCCCCTCTAATTTAAGAGATTATAGGGGGTTGGGAACCCACAATATTTACATTTGAAAAAATAAATTCCATTATGTATGTATATATCCTATAATATCCAAAAGAATATTATATATATATAGTGCCTCTAAAATCAAACTGAACATATAGTATTACTAATTATTAAATTATAAGTGGTTTTGATATAACCGCCTCTTAATCCTACCAAATATTGAAAAAATAATACTAAATTTTTTAGAGGGGGTTGTGCATAACCCCTTCTAAAAAACCGCCACTAATCTACTATTCTTTTTTATAGTGGCCCACCCTATTTCAGTCCTCCAATTGTTAGAAAGGTAGGTGAAATGGGAATCCCTCCTGGAGTAAGACCACAACCTTTCTTACAGGACATATTCTTCCCTTCCATACCCTAACCCTCCTCCACCAATGGGTGAAGGAGATCGTGTGGAGTGCCAGATATTCCACTTACTCTTGTTTCTCCCACTGAACATGACTCACATGGACTTAGAGGTCAGTGGTGATCATATCACTACCATGATAAAACATCCTTGAATGGGACTCCTAGTAGGTGTAAGTCCCAAAACGATGTTACCATCCTCTCAAAGGAATATATTCCCCATGAGAAAAACCTTTGAAGGTCCATATTCCTAAGGAAGTAACCTCAATCCTATCTCATAGGTGTAATCCAAAACAATTATGAAATATGTGGGTTTTTATTCCCATTCTAATGAGATACATAGGAAGCCTCACTGAGGTTCACACCCAATTTTCCAAATCAACCAGCTCCTTTATTAGGACATATTTTTAATAATATCATACTTCCAACTCGGAAGACCATATTCCTCTTGGGTCCTATTTATCTCACCCTCATCAACCAATGATTCTTGGTGTGATATATCTTCACAGGGACATATTCTCTACTAGATAAACCAGAAAGGGCCAATTTGGCATACCCACACCATCCTTGACTAGGCATCTTTTTCTTAGATTTCCTCACCATATTACATTAAACAATGTGGTTTGGTCCTTGTCACATGACCTTAAAATGTATTATTTGTCTCATTAAGTGGCACAAAACTACATGGTTGTTGATTCCTTTCACTAGGATATGTAGGAAGCGCCTATTTTTAACTTGATCACAATATAAAAACTCCAACAACCTCCTTGGATAAAAATAAACTCCAGAGTTCCTAATCAAGAGACATTAAACCATGATACTTGAAATAAATCATTACAAAGTAAACAAAGAAAAAATATGGAGTACCTATGGAATATATATGGGTGGATGTATTAATAGATAACCTCAGATACATATTTATGGTTACTCATGCATGTATATGTGATTGATTGAAAATGTGAAGGGTGACTAGTTTTATTTTAAGGATTATAAAAGATTAAAAAACATGACTTAAATCTATAAGAGATTCTTATAGAGAGTAATAATTCCCAAAAAAATGGTGGGATAATCTCGAAATCCCAATCTCTCAAGCAATGTGAGTTTCTAATCATTATTTAAAAATTCTTCAATGGCTATTTGACTTTTGAATTAAAGTACACAAATCATCACAGATATAAGAACTGTTGGGTGCTTTTGGTTCCATGAACAAAACCCCACTGAAAACTACCTGAAAGAGGACATGAGACAAAAAATGAAAGCTTGATGAAAAATATTATACAAATATACTCAAACACCGATAATTAATTTTTAGGGATCATAGTTTTCATTATAAACAAAAATGGAAAACTTAACATGAATCTTTTCATTAACTAAAATAACTATGTTCCCCACATGTCAGACCATTTCATACTCTCTCAAAATGAAAGTGTCCAAACATGGATCCTTTAAGACAATATATTTCACATGATTTAATTTACTATGATGCTGCTTTGTGGGGTTTTTTTATTTTTTTTATATATAGAAATTTTTAAAAGAAATATATTCAATTCAAATGGTGTCCAACCAGCTTAAACAAGCTCATGCTTTGGTTGTCAGACATGTCAGTTCCTCATCAAGCTAGAAGATACCTTTACCCACCTAGCATCTCTGATTCTAGGAATCAAATACATTGGTTTTGGCGAACCATCTCAATGGTACCATATCACACATGAAGGATACATGAGAATCCCATGAAGAGATTAAGTCCCACCAATCATCCACCCAACAATAACTGGTAGTAAAGAATCAGATGACACCCATCACCATATCAAATCATTTTGGGAGCCTTTCCTCAGAATTCAACAACAATTTACTGCCATACATTAGGGAGGTAGATCAAGGGTTCATTAAGGGACTTATAAAAATATCAAAAGAGTCACTATGAAGGGATCCTTCCAACAATCATCACGAAAAATTTCGTGCGACATCAATTCATTAACATGGTGAGGATGCCTCCCTCTAAGATGCGGATCAGGTCATTCAAACTTGAGATCCCAAGATAACATGCCGAGGGTGAAAATAAATCAACTAAGAATATATTCACATCTCTATTCCTTCCAAATTTTCCTACCAATAAATCGTGGTTGTAACCCATGATCTATCCTATATACCAACTCACATACATCAAGTCTACCAACACAGTTTGGAATCAACTAGATAAACCTATCGGCACGCCCCAATAGAAAATAGGGGACATGACCATTTCTATTCCCCAAAAAATGATGATTTTTGGTATATCCCAGTAATAAATAGAGGATAAGAGTAGAGATATATCCCTACTTCAATAATGGAATGGGAATATATTCCCATCCCAACTGAAAAAGTCACCTTTTACATCCTAGAAATGATAGAAGGACCTACATCTATTAATGTGTATATACTAAAAGTCTACTAGGATATAATTATTGCATTAGAAGTGGTTAGGAGTTAGGAAAAATACCCATATCCACATTTTAAGGGGCCCATCAACATTATATGATGGTAACTTAGGAGTAGATGCATGTTTCTTCTTCCATCTCGGAGGGTCACAAACAAAATCATATGATAAATGTATTACAAGATTGGTAACACACACCCATTCCAACTAAAGATTATCAGTCCACCTTAATGGACACACCTTGATAGGAATATATCCCTGCCTAAAATCTAGAACCTATCATCATATTCTAAAAGTATTATGAGATTCAGCTAGTAAATCTCCCATGCGTGAAGGTTTCTTTCCATGACCCATGACTTCGACTTACCAGTGGAGAAAATATAAAAATAAGTATCACAAAAGGCGATCATAAATTCAAGAGAAATCCAAGAATATTACTATATCAAGAATGGTGTTATTGAGGCCATAAAACATATATTAATGGTGGCCTATGATCTAGTTGATTCATTATAAAATTATGTAAGCAGTAGTTGCAATTGTAAACATCCTCCTCATAATGTTGCTACCAGAAAATCTGGAAGTCCTCCCTAGAATATTTACCACAAAGGCTACATTTTTGGTCTAAAAATCATCGATCATGAGATCCCATCTCTTTATGATCACCAAAAAATACCACCTCAAGACAAGAAGGTCAAATAGAAAGACGATCACCCCCTTATCATTTTCCTCCTTGAAGGTCATCCCCTAGGTATATGCTATAGGATTTCTTCCTATAATCTTAATCCATAGTGGTACTCATACCCCTGAAGGAATTCATTGTGAAATTCCTACCCACAATGATATTTTATTTCAATAAGAAGGTACCCCTTCTTCCTAATCAACTATGAGAAATCCATCATATCATGAGGTGCTTATGAATATGGGGCTAGTCATGCCCGATGCCTTATCATTGATAAGTGATATACTTTTTCACGTGGAAACAATATCAAGGAAAATATCATTCTCTAAACCAGCCTTGGATCCTATACCTTCAAATGTAGTATAAGATATTCCACCTAATCCCATCGTTTCCTACAAGTAAGCTGGGAAGCATCCAATTTGGTTAGACTGAGTTGAGGAATATTTTATGTAAGACAAAGAAAATGTTTTTCTTATTAGGAAAAAATTTTATAAAGAAAATTTGTAGGTTATGTTTTCACCTTTAGATAATACTCATATGACATTTCAAAAATAGTATCAGAAGAGTGTGTAGATGACATTCAACTCAATATATGGATAAATATTCATCATTTAAAAGCTAAATTATTAAATTATAATGGATATACAATCTAGGTAGAGGTAATAAAAGTAATTTTCCATCAATTATACTTAAAAAACCTTCAAACTGAATGATTCCCCAAATCAAGAAAACTATTAGAGGGTCTCCCACATTTGTGTATTGATGTGTTAAGAAAGTTATGTTATCTAATCATCAATTCCTAACCTGGTGTTCATTTTAGTGGATGGGGAGAGCATGAAGCAATTCACTTTAATCCAGTCCCTGATAAAAAAATCCCACCAAATATGGCATCATGTAATGTAAATTATCTAAATTTGATCTTAGAAGTGATATTCATTCATGAAAGATGGTATTCTCAATAGGAATTTTCCCTAAAAAAATCGTAGAAATACTTAGCATGATGGGAGAAAGAAATTTAGAGAATCTTTCATGAAGTATCTAATAAGTTTAAGAAATATTACACTTAAGGATGGCTAATAGTCAAACAAAACAAATTATTTTGATAGAAATTAGCTCATGTGTGGATCACACAATTCACCCGAATCATGTTTGAATAATGATTCACAAGATCAAAAGGGAAACTACATTAGTTTAAACTACAACAATATAGAAGAATCCCCAACCCACTGGGATGAGGGAATTTTTACCACAAAAACCTCCTTCAAAACCAGTAAATTTAGTTGAATATGACCTTAAAATGGATCAAGGGGAACCCTGAGGGATGGGGAAATTTTTACCTTAGACTCCTCCCTGATAGAAATTATCATTTTCCTCTTCCAGAGGAGTTAAGAAAAGGTGGAACTACCTAGTTTATCGCATGTAATTACCCAAATTCCTCACTAGGGAAATGTTTGATGAAATTTTTAGAATATTCCCTTTAAATCATCCTTCATAAAGAGGCTCCAAGAAGATCCTTAAAAGAAAGGATAAAGCCTAATGATGGTTATAATAATAGCAATCTATATGGGGTACAATCACTTCTAAATATCACAACTCTTTTAGTGGATATTCTTTGGGAAACAAAACCTCCTATCATTCGACACTATTAAGGAACTTTAAATGCATTATGAATTAATTCACATCATTAGTACAACCCAGACAAATGATGAAAAACATGAAGTTGATGAAGAAGAACAGGAGGTGGATATTTCTATCCAAAATACAATCCATACTGAAATGAGTAAAGAAGGTGTGTGTACCAGAAACCAGGGGCTTTCTAAGAATCCAGGGACTACCACAAATTCTCCACTACCACCTTTTTGATGAGAATCAACTAAGGAAAGTGGTAAAGTTGTGGCCGCATCTCACCCACCACCCGAAGAGGTTCAACCTCCCACACTAAAGGAAATATTTTCGTAGTATGAGGAAGATATTAAATAGATAAGCAATCTAAATGTGGAATTACTTAGAGGAAACATCCCTGTAGGGTATATTATTCAATAAGAGCCTCATATTTCTCTCACAACCAATATTCCATATAAAGAAGAGTTCCCCATGAAAAAAAATAGAGTGAGAACATTTGATCATTGCAAGATACTGAAAACCCATATAATTAGACCCCATGATGGTGAGATATTAAGATTTCTATCCATTAGGGATGTAACCAAAACTATTTCAGATACATATTCCTAGTATACCTCATGTACTTTATGATAACAGATAGATCCTATGCGACTGGATCAACCTGTCACCCCTTATTCAAGCTCATGCTCAAACAAACATTCCCCCAATCTCATCAATGCAATTGATTCATTGGAATATTGGTTAGAATAAATGGAAGGAAATCATGCCCTATTATGACCAGAGTAGAACCCTTACCCCAAATGGGTGGATTCAACTCTTCACCTTCCAAATTTTAAGAATTATATGCTTCTAACATTCAATGGATCATGGGATCTATAATAATATCTAACACTCTTTGTATCTCAATGTGGTCCCATGGTAGGGAATATCAAGTAACAAGAGATATCCAAACTCAGTGGTTTCCTATAGACCCTTAAAGTACCAACCTTTTTCTGGTATACCAGTTTACCAGCTAGATATATCAATGGGTGGAAAGATATTCACCAATACTTTATCTTTAAATTAAGATCTATATTGAAGAATATGACAATCCTAGACCTCTAAAATTAAAAATAGTGTGAAAGAGATAGTATCTCAGATTTGATAACTAGTTGTAAGGATTTAACTTACTCCCTAAACCTTCAGATTTCTAAAGAGGACTTGTTGGGTCATTGCATTAAGAACCTTTGTGATGAGCTGTGAACACTGCTTATTCCAATAAAATATTCAGGCGGGTTCCTAGATCTTTATATATTTTACCATAGTTTATAGTATTACATTTTTAAAACTAGATCCAAATCTATACCAACACCATAAAATATGGGAAAGAGAATGGAAAGAGTGGAAACTATGGTTGTCACCTCGAAACTAGACTCTCTGCCAGATCCAGCTCCAAATACCACACCTCCTTGTATGAAACCACTTCCTGAATGAAAAAATTAGCAACAATACTCTCGGTGGGATAAAGTAAATCATTATAAACACTCCCAATTTGAAAACTAGAAGGAAAACTTTTATTCCTTCATAGATGATAAAGTTCTAGGATAATTTATAGTATTCATGTAAAATAATTTATTATGGTTGATAGATCCCAAGAGGATCAATCATGTTTGTCTCGATGATCACCCAAATTAGTTCCCCTTTCACCAAACATTGGGCCTCACCATCTAAGATTATTTTGTATTTAAGTACATTCTATAAAATATGGTTGATTTTGGGAAAGTGAATTTGGGTAAACTGCCAGAAAAAGCGGCATGAATTTTTTCTGATACTATAGAAAAATAAGGTGAATGTAAATAAGTTATAAGTAATATTGTAGAAAATTTTAGCAATGAGATGAAAAAGAAAATAATCAATCGAAATCATGCTATCCTTTGGGAATAGTTAAACCAACCAACTACGCACTCAGTTTCTTTTTCTATGACATAAAAAAATTCCTCACCGCCACAATCCTACAAGGTACAATCCTTGAAGAATCAGTATAATCAAAGAAGCAAAAATCAATTCTAGGAAAATGAGCCTATATAGATGCCAAAGAAAGTGCTGACTCTCTCCAATTTTATGCCTTCAATCCAAAGAGAATGGGAACCATCCCACCAAATGGTGCCATAAAATTTTTCCCTACTTGGAGGAGTCCTCATTAGAAAAAGTATTAATATTTGATTTTATTAATTTCATTTACTTAATGGATACCATCTCCAATCATGATAATAATTACAAACCAAAGTCCTTCTGCTTGATTGGAGAATCACAGGTAGAGGCCGTAGGAGCCAAATTGAAAGAGGAAGACAAAGTCATAGATGATCCCAATATTATAGAAACATCCCCTAAAGATCCATTTATGCTGCTGTGACTCATAATAGATCTATTTAGCAAGAACTTGAAGAGTAAGGAATCACACCTACATTCATTAAGTTTTTTCCAGACAAAATTATTTTTGAATATTGATTTGAAGGGGTGAAATAATCCCGTATTCCCAGATCGGTAGGCGAGCCCAATATAACTAATCCAAGAGAAGTAGAATTTCCCTCAAAATCTTCTTATCCACTGGACTTGTCTACCCTATATTCTTCAACCGATAAATTCTTTCTCAAGGAAAAATCCCTACAAGAGGGAACAAACCTTTGACTTAGATATATAAAATCCTAAAAATGTTGGATATAATTATAGTGAGGCGTTAAAATTTGGATGTTCTTAACATATCAAAGGATATATGGGAAGCACTTGTAGAGACCCTGATAATCCCTATGGAGTTTTATGTCGATGTTACTTCTACTATGGTATAACTTTTAGAGATAGACCCTATGGAATGTCATGCAGTAATCTCTTTTATATAATGGTATAAGGATTATATAGTGCAAGGGAACATTAGACCCTTATATATATTGGAAAGACTAGATACATTGACATCTGATGATATTTCATTTATAATGGATTAGGATTCAATCTCATTCCAATCCAAACAATTCTACTATTGGAATATAGTGAAGTTGATCTATCTCCTTCTACTATGAAGATTCAAGGGTATGACAAAAGAGAACAAAATCCACTTAGTTAGTTCAAGATCAGAACTAAATTTGGAGACTTGACATCCAAATTTGAAATCCTATTCATTTGGTAGGATATAACCTTGAATGTCTTTATAGTATGGCCTTAGTTTCACCAACATATGACAATCCCTTCATCATATCACCAATGTCTCAAGTTCTGAGTAAATGGAAAAAATGGAACACTACTTAGTGATAAATAACTATTTTAATATTGTGTGTCTAAATACATTGATGCATAATTTTTATAGGGTGAAGGGAATTAGACCATTACTAATTATTTTTCTCATGTTTTTCCCCAAATTGTATGGAAATAAACCAAATCAACCCATTCAAGTAGCTCAGTGATGAGTATTTTATGCTGATCAGCCAAATCAAAAAATATGAGTTTAGAATTGAGCTTGTAATCCTCAACCCTCATGATATTAATCATGTTATCTAAACCTAGTAGTGCTAAAAAGGTCTCTAATATACCCATCAATAGTGATACTTCTGGAAAAAATTCCCTCCCTTTTCCCCCAAAACTTTAGTACAATTCATCATCATCAATTTAATCTGAAGGATTTTTCATTTCACCACTAGGGAATAAAGATATATATATAACTATGAATCTTAGAACATTAATATTTCTACTATCTCTAAATATTCCCCTCTATTACCCATCCATCTTGGTAAGATCATGAATGAGGAGGAAAAGGAAGAGGAAGCAAAAGATGAAGAGGAAGAGGTGGAAGACCTCAAAGATATTCCTCTTGAATTCTTGAAACATGTCGCTACCACCATCGAAGAACTCTGATAGGTAAATTTGGGCACAGTGGAAGATCTATGACCTACACTGATCTATGAATCTATTCCCATTGAAGGAAAAGTTGTATATACCTCCTTTCTAAAGTATCATAAAGATGTGTTTTCTTGTAATTATATGAAAATTTTAGGAATTGATCCCAATGTGGTCACCCACCACCTAGTCTTTCTAGAGATCATCATGGTTACACATAGGTAGCTAGAAGAACACATCTGACTTATGCTACCCTGGTTGAAGATTAAGTAGATAAGATCATCTAATACAACATTATCTGGGAATTTTAATACCCAAAATGGCTCTTCAATATTGTACTAGTCAAAAAGAAGAATAGGAAAATCTGGTTGTGCATCGACTCTAGAGATCTCAATCGGTGTTTTCCAAAATATGACTTCCCAGTTCTGATTACAGAACATTTGATTTATGTGATAGCTTGATACCCAACCCTTTATTTCATAGATGGCTATTCTGGATATAACCAAATCAAAATAGCACCTAAATAGGAAGAACCCACTACCTTCAAGGCACCCTGAAGGGTATATTTATATTGGGTGATTCCATTTTGTATAAAGAATGTTGGAACTATATACCAACATGTTATGCATCAAATATTTAAACACTTTTTGGTTAATTTTAAATGGATGATATGGTTTCGAAATATCAATAATGTTCTAACCATGTTTTTGAGCTTGAGACCTTATTCAACAAGTTGTGACAACATAGCCTTAAGATAAACCCCATAGAATGTGATTATGGTGTTACCTTGGGAAATTTTATTGGATTTGTGGCATTCCATCATGAAATTAAAGTCAATACCAAGAAAAACAATACTATAATTAACACGTAGACACCTTTAAAACTCAAATAGTTAAAGGTAATATAGGGATTATGAGCCTACATTCAATGATTTGTAGAAAACATTACTGATAATACTTTTTTACTTCATTAATTTTAAGAAAAAAGGGGGTCACATATCAATGGAATGATAACTATTAGAAAGAATTTAAAAGTCTTAAGAAATTTCTTTTGAGCTGACCAGTGATGATGAAACCTGTCGAAGTAAAGCCACTTATCTTATATGAGAAATATTTAGAAGGATCACTCGGTTATTTTCTTGCGCAAAATAATGATGTCATAAATGAAAAATGTATCTATTATCTTAGTTAAACCATGTTTGATTATGAGGCACATTTTTTATATATCGAGAAGAACTATCTAGAATTAATCTTCTCAATTCATAATTTAAGCACTACCTATAGCACCATGAGGTCTATTTAATTTATTGAAATGACATGCTCCAACACATCCTCGAGCACGCTATGTTGAATAGGTATTTGGTATGGTGGGTGGTCAATCCGTAGTAAATTTACATTTATTATATACCTCATAAGTTAATAAAGGGGTAGAATTTAGAAGATTTCCTCACATAAAATTTCTATTAAGAAGAAATACCTATGAATATAGAACTTCTAGACTAAGCAGTCTTCTCTTTCTAGGTATCCCCCAAAACATGGGAGATGTATTTTGATGGTGAATCCAGAAACCCAGCCAGAAAGAGGATGGAATACCCTGGGCTCATTAGAGTCACCGTGAGAGTCATTCTTATTTCTCCCACAAAATAATTCCTTCCTTATTCCTTACTATTTTCATAGGGATACAAAAATAATGAAGAAGAATGATAATAACTCATTATAGGAATAGAACTCATACTAAAAATACTACTCGCCCATCTAAACATCAAAGGTGATTTAGATTGGGAAATCAAACAAGTCAATAGTGATTATGATATTAGAAAAGAAGAGATAATATACCTACTCAACTATGTATGAATATTGATAGATGAATTCCCTCAGATCCAATATTTACTCATATCTCAAGTTTGTAGAATGATCAAGAAGATTCATAGGAAAATGTGACTACATATTTTTTAGATTTAGAAAGATTTGAAATAATCATCAATATTGTGCATCGTAGAATGGTATTGCTATTTTTTAGAGTATCATGGAAGAGATAAATGAGGTCAATTCCAGCCCTAAACTAGATAGTGAAACAAATTATTGGATGAAATCCATCATGAAGTACCTCTAAAGTGTGTATCCTTCTATTGGATAGATCCAGAAAAGATAAAATATGATGATGGGTAGTCAACTTCATCATCTATAACATCCTGAGTCATTAGAAGGTCCTCTATAAGTGAGGATTTTATTGAATCCTCCTCAGATGGATCAATGGAGGGGAGACTATTTCTATTATTCAAGAAGTTCATGCTGTCTCTTGTGGAACCCACTAGTCAGGAACCAAAGTTTCTCATAAAATTAGTTGGCTTGGATATTTCTAGACTTCGATGGCATATGATTGCACCGAATTCTCTAAAAAGTTTCATCTTTGTAAAGTGCATGTCAATTTCATCTATCAACCCCTAAAGTTGTTAGACACTTTAAAATACTCATATATTTTCTATGTATGGGGAATGGATATTTGTGGGACCATAACCTCGCACTATACCCAAGAAGTTTAAGTATATCCTCACTGTTACTGAATTCTTCTCCAAATGGTCTAATGCAATACCACTCAAAAAAGTTTGGATAAAAACCATAATCAATTTCATGAAATATAAAATCATTACTTAGTTGGTTCTTTCTCATACTCTATTGTCGATTAATGATAGAAACTTTTGTACCTTATAAATGAAAAGGTTGTACTAGTAGTATAACATTGAGTCCAACCATTCATCTTGCTATCATGCAGTGAAAAATGAAAAAATAGATGCCTTTAATAAAACTTTATCGAAAACATTTTAGAAAATGGTTGAAAAGGACAGGAAATTATGACCCCATAAGATTCTACATGCCTTGTGGTCCCATCACACCACAACCCGTACTGCTATGTAGGAGATCTTGTATTCACTAGTACATGGATTGAAAGTAATTTTTCCCATTGAATTCTAATTTCATTCACTATGTATTTCCATTTATGATCAATTTTATATAGATGATCAATCTCAAAAATGGTTATATGAATTGGAATGTCTCAATGATAAGAGACTGTGCACCCCACATTACTTATAGGAACATATAATCTATATTACATGGGATTTCAACAAGACAGTTTTACTTGGTTCATTTTTACAAGGATATCTAGTTTTTTCCCTCACAAACTTGATTATACATAGGAGGAAACCTATGAATCTTGAACCAAAATGGGAATGTTCTTTTTTCATCCTTAAGGTATATTCCAATGGAACATATTCATTAATCACTTTGTATGATGATCATATTATGCCCCTACCAATTCAAGATTTATTAAGAAATATTTCTTGTGATTAATGATATCTGGTCATAGTAATATGATGAAAAGCTACAATACACCTTTATTCCTTACCTCAAAACATTAAAATACATATAAGGGTCCTTATTTCATTACCCTAAAAGTCACTAACCATACCTTCATAGTCCAATGATGTAAAAATATAAGAAAAAATCTTTAGAATATGACGTTAAAATGTAGTCTTACCCTCTACACCAAGAATAAAATGTTCAAGAAAAATTCCTATGAATCCCCACACAATGAACATAAGATTCATTACATGATATTATTTCCCAAATTCCTGAGTATATTCTCACATGAGATGATTTCTTGAATTTCTAGGAAGCTTTAAAGAATAATCCTTCATGGTTGAAGTCCCCTCTTTCATGATGTAAAACCACATGTTTCTTTGACCTTTACTTAAAGGTACCTTTGATTATGGTGTTAGTCACTCACTTCAATGGATTTCTTTAAATCTCCCCCATTGGATAAGGGAAACCATCACTATTACTTATTTCTCACACTGATCATAGCTAACATGGGATTAATAATTTTGGTAAGGGCCTCCTCACATGATCGGGATACTTTGAGGCCTAGACATCACAACCTCAAACTATGTGTATCTCATTCAAAAGGAATTTGTATTATGTGATACCTAATAAGTTTTCTTAACTTTGGGTAACCAACATAACTTTTATATGACATTAAAATGAACATTTTTTTGTCCCTTTGCCTGATAGGACAATCGTTGTTGGTTCTAGTCTCCAATCACCCCTTTATTCCAGAACTACATGTGGCTTGATTCTTATTTCAATGAGGTACATAGTGAAGTTTGTGTTCTTTAAATTAGACCTAGATACAAAAAAATTCCACCACTCTCTTTTGTATAAACTAGATCTTAATGAGAGATTCAAACACAAGTTTTCCCTTTCATTCATAAACCCATTTCAAAAAACCTTATAACTTTCCTATTATAAGAAATTTAATTTTATGTGAGTAAATTCATTCTTTAATGAAATATTTCTATATTTATACTCAATAATAAATATACTGATTCCCAAATACTATAATATGGTTCAGCTATAATAGGATAATAATTATTCATCCCCATACAAAGAACTTGATTTATACAAGGAATCCCTTTACATCAGAACTATGTGTGGTGTGATTCTCATTCCAATGAGACACATAACGAAGCCTAAATTATTCACTCCAAGAATATCCACAAACTAAGCACCAATCCTCTTATCCTACATATGATTTATGTATAGTTATGAAATTCTCCTCTTGGTTACTTCCAACATTGTTATAAATGCCTTTATAATAATACATATATCTTCCTTTCACAAATCACACTTCATGTCTTGGGACACTTAGATCCCTATAATCATCCTTTGGATATCAGTGATAAGAGAATCCAAATCTGAAGGAAACCTCTATTTTGAATATAAATAATATCCAGATATGTGGATCTTCATAATATGCCTCCAAATGTGTCCTATCAACTAAATCCACCTTCATCCCTAAAATAAAACCCTTTTATCTATGTATTATATAATACAATCAAAGTGAGAGTGTATTTTCAAATTTATTCCACACTTTCCCTTATGTGTTTTTCCCAGGTCATTCCTTCAGAACCAACAAACCCTAAAGTCATTATTTACAACTTTCTTCACTTCCTTACCCTGATGTCTGGGCTATGTTGGAATTTTTTTGTCTATTTCCCCAAAATAAAATGGTTTTTGGGTTAGTGTCTCCTCTATAAGATGACATTCAATAAAATTACCATCAGAAACAACCTTAAACTAAGAAATTTCTTACAAATATAACACTCTTATAATCTCATCTTGTATCTCAAAATGAGTATATCTCACATGAGATTAATGATTTTGGGTGATTGTTTTGGTTTACAAGATCATACCATGGTACAACCAAATCTAGTGAATCGTTGGTCTATCCTGCATGCCCTTTAAATATTTAGAGTGTCTTTGCCTATGTAGTATTTTATTACATACATGTCATATTTTTATAAGTAACCTCTCTTTTAGAACTACATGTGGCTTGATTTTCATTTCAATGAGATGCGTAGTGGTACCTGGGTTCTTTATCTTAGGCCCAAGCGCCATAATAAAAAAAATCTTGTCTTCTCCCCATTTTTCTCTTGATTATGTACCCAATCTATGCAGGTAAATCCATCTTAGGTCATTAGTGAATTATTTATTAGATCAAAATTCCTTCAAATTTATGTTGTAATTTTTCCTTACATGGCTAATAATAACCTAATTTCTCCCTTCATACTTTGAAATAGTCATTTCACAATCCACACTTCTTGGTCCTGAGAAATTTGGATCTTTAAAAACCCCCCTTGGATACCAGTGATAAGAGAATCCAAACATAAAGGACACCTTTGTTTTGACTATGCATAATATGCCTAGATGTTTCCCAACATAATACGCCTCCAAATGTGTTCTATTAACCAGAGGCACCTTTTTCCCTAAGAGAAAACCCATTTATCCCTATATTCACTAAAACCATCATAATGGAAACCACTTTCAAAACTTGATCCATGTTTATACCTTACCTATTTGTCCCATACAATTTCTTTCGATCCAAAAATCCCAAGATCATGAATTTAAAAAAACTCCCATCTTCACATTCAAAAGATGTTGAAGTATTCTTGATTGGAAAGATATATTTGGGTGACTCCCGATCAATGTTATTTGACCTAAAACATAAGATGAATTGGTCCAACTTACAAGAACTTTAAATTCCAATGAAAGGATATGTAAAAGTCATCAAGTTGAAAACCCACAAAAGGGAAACCTGAGAAAAAAACCATTCTCAACTCGCTAGTCTTCCACTCTGCATGATCTAAGAAAGATCATGTAATTAAAATAGAAAATGAAAAAAACTCTTTAGGTTGAAAATATACAATTGGATACCTAAGAAAATTTTGAGTCATGAACCCTAAGTTTTCTTCATATCAAATTTTGGAAAAAATTACGGTGGTGATATAAAAGACATAAAGTTTATAAGGTCTATCATGTGACTCTAATAATAGTCAAATAACACTCACTAAGTCCATCATCCTAGGAAACAATAATAGGGATGTGAACATCCATTCGTGATATTTTATTTTAGATTTTCAAAAGTGTGATACAAAATCATAAACCCTTTAAAAGAGGTTAAATCTGGTGTTACAGTGATATAAATTATACCTATACTCATTCTTGAGTCATGAAACAAAAAGAAATGGATTACTTAAGCCTAAATGTTTATAACTATTACTATTGTTGTTACTCTATAGTCAGACAATTCAAGATAAATTTACATTACCTTTTGAAACATTTTAAGATTCTTTGAAGTGACAATATGATAATTAAAATAAGTATTGAGAATAATCGAGTTTTCATTCATTTGAAAAAATTATATTTTGGAAAGGAGGAATATTAAAAATCTAGAGAATCCCAACACAAGTAAACCTATGTAGTTACAAGGCCTTCTCAATGGAATCATAGATCCAGATCATTATTTGATTAGAGTTTTCTACCTCTCAATGTATTTCATAAAACATTGAAAATTCTATCCTTGCATTAGTGCAAAATGATTCCCCCTTACTAGTAGCATCTAGTCTAAAATCTTCTCCTCTTATGATAGATGTTCCTCTCTATCAACTAAAGATTTAGATTGATCTAGTTCCTAATTGAGTTGATCCAAAACCCAATGGAGTCATTCCACCAGGCCTCTATGTTTTGTAACATTGGTTTTGGTGTCTTATTTCCACTCTAGTTTGATCAGAGGCCTCATCAAGTGGGATATTCCTAGTCATAGAAAAATGGGCCTTGGAAGATACTATTACAAGATGATATTTAAGCATTTCCTCTCTATATTAACAGACAATCAATTCCTTTACATTTTTATCTATCACATGATAATCAAACCCCCATAACTGATAAAAGAGAACATGTCACACAACCTGTGAAATGTTTCTGGTAAAAATAACAAAGGATTATGAGAAATTACTTTCCATATGTCCCTCTATATCATTTTATGGGAAACATGAAATTAGTATAGGTTTTACCGATCTAATTTAGCATCACTTTTATAAGGGAGAAAAAATTCTAGAACTAACCCTACTAGATAATGACTATCCATAGGATTCATAAAATAGTGGGTCTCTATTAAAGTTAAAGTTCAAGCATCATTAACTAATTGTAAGTTTGAAACATCCAGAATCTTAAATATTAGTGTTGAATTTCTTGAAATGAGTATTCATAGAAATTAGTACCTAGTAAAGAAGAATACGATATGGTTACGAAGTAGAAAAAATCACATTCACTAATTTGGGAACTGATCTAAACAATAGTCATCACCTCAATTGAGGGAATGATAGGTTTTGTATCTTTATCCTGAGGATCAATCTCGAGTGAAACTTCTGGTTTAAATATTTATCAATATCAAGAGATGTATAATAAAGATGGCAGCAATAACAATAGGAAGAGAACTATTGGAAAATTCCAGAGTAACTGACTTCCTTATAGGGTTGTGTGAACAATATGTTCATATTATTATAAATCATTAATATCCAAGAGTTCACTCATAGACATTGAGACTATAGGAATGACCATCAATGAACTTGGAACGATAGTTGGGATCAAACCTCCTTGTACCTAAGTCATTTCCTTTATAATTGTGCCATCTGGAGTAATGGATTCAATGTGTTACAAAGAGAGGAAAAACCTATCAAGACCCTCTTCTAACAAGATATAGGTTGTTTGATCTTGAGGAACTTAAATACAAGTACCAAATATCCTCATGATGTTACTAGTTGGCCTCAGATCCTTATCTGATTCAGACCTCCTTGGAAATTCCATTGTTACCACATTCATCTCTAAAGAGGAATGTATTTCCTGACCTCAAATAGCTAGTGACTCTTGACTTGAAGAACCTATTCCAACCCCTGAATTGTTCAATTCATTAACATGATAAAACATATTTCATGAAAATTAGGTAAATAAAACACAATGCTCACCCAATGTCCCTGATCAGATACATATTTTCAGTTTCCTCACTTGCCTATGAATCATTGTTTTCCTTGTATATAGAATAATAGGAAATATATTAGGTTGGGGATGAGGGTGTAATTCTATTTTTGGATCTGAAATTACCACTTTTATATTCCAAACTATGCTGGGAGATCTATCTTCGACAAACCATTCATCCACAAGAGAACCCATCACAATTACAGTTCCACCGTCACTATATTTTCTAGAATGAATGTGTAAAGACTTACATATAACCTCCTAAAAAATAGAGATAAATAGGATTAAGGACTAAATTAATATTGAAAGGAGAGTTGATGAAAAAAGATCACACTATATCTCTATTAGAATCAGTCGTTTCTATCCTCACTACCAATATATCTTGCACCTGATTAGACCAACTGATCCAACCTTTGAAGGAATGGATAGAAGCATCCATATCTTAAAGATACTGTCTGACCTACTTAGAGTTTTCTCTAAAGGATATATTATTAGGTACAGTAATAATCCTTAATCCTATAAAATGAATAATCTATACCAAAATCACTCCCTAGATTTCACTGACAGACATGTTCCTTCTCTAGGTGTCCCATTCTTTCAAAGCCTCAAGAAATGATGTTTTTACAAGGATGGATAATGTGGAGGTGAAAAAACTTGTGGGTGGGGAGGGATTAAGTAATCTCACCTAATTCTTAAGCATCTCAGGTTCGATATTTCTCCCCCAAGTAGGATGCTTTTGAGGCACTAATTGTGGGGAAGAAGAAAAGTAACCAAGTCTAGGTGTAATGGACGAATCTTCTGCATCATTTTCCTATGTGGCACTATCAATATATTCACTATCACTTTAATATAGTCTCAAAATATCAAGTACTCATCTTTAAAATATGAATTTCCCATCAAGTGAGTGAATGGATGCATCAAGATCCTAGAAATAATGCTCCACCAATTTAGGATACTCCACATAAGAAATGTTTCCGTCACAGATATGCCTATATATAAAGTTAAAATGATTTCCTTACCCTAAAATATGATCCATATTATATTAAAAGAAATATAAATTTTCTATGTATCACACTTTATCCAAGTCATGGGATATTGATCCTTTTTGAGGATGAATGCTGGGGGAGATAGTTCAACAACTTATTCCACAGGGGTGTAACCAATGTCTTTAGGAGATAAAATATCGATCCTTACCCTGTTCCTTTTAATTTCAAAGATGAGGGGTTTTATCAGTGTTCCCCCTTACCAAAACTAATTGGATGAGTTATATTCTCATTACCCTCTCCATATTCAATAATATGAAGACCTTTAAAATAAGAACCATTTTTTCCAACTGAACTTTGGGGTATGAGCTAATAAAAGTTTCAAGTTAGGACTACAAAAATATGGGATTGAAGTTCATGGGTGGGAGATAAATTCAAGAGTCCGTGTACTCCTATTTGAACCTGAACTGCATCAAATGGGATAACATCATATGTTTTTCCTTACACGCACTATTGATGAACACAAGACACCTCTTTTGGATGCAATGGAATTGACGCCCAAATATACAAGGTGAATACCCTTCATAAATTAACATCCCTTTGATTATTGCAACCAAAACACCATACCTCAGATAAATAAGGTACCCTCACATTGAATTATTAGTAGACGTATCGTTCACCAAGGTACTAGTGAGATAGGAGTAAGGAGCATAGACAAAACAATCATGACAGTTGAGCCTATTCATTTTATCACTCGGATCCAATTTCAATTGATTCATCCTTATTATACATTTAATGTAGGTATTGAATAGAGAATCCAAAATCCACTGGTCATTGATGAATTCATATACCCCCTATGAGCTGTTATCCAACCCTAGAGAACTTTTTATGGGACTAAGAGTCTGTGAGGGGGATTTCCCCTACTAATACATCCCAATAGATGATATATATTCACAAATATCAGGAATTCCAAGTTAATACATATCCTAGTCACTAGTTGTGTTTCTATCATGAAGGTTGTAGTTCTAACACTAGTACTTTATTTGGACACCGTTAATAACCAAACACTAAGAAACATTTCCATGAAATCTTCCAACCAAACTAATCGATCAACTCTTGGGGAAACTTTCCAACCTCATTGACCAAAATGACCTTACAAAAGAATTATACTATAATAAACTCTATGTCTTTAATATGGATCAAATACATCCTCATAATATTTTCATAGGGATCATGACCATTTGGTGGAGTGAGAAACTAAATCCAATTTGAAAAAGGGATGTCCATCTTAGGATGAGGCTCGACCTTGAGAAGATACTTCCCAACATGATACATATCCTTTGAAATTATAGAGGGGGTGGTATTCTCTATGTAATCCCGCACTAAGGAAGGAGGAAGGAAATATTTATACATATCCACCATTATTGGTTCCCCCATAATCATTCTAACATCCTAAAGACAGATACCCACCTCCCTATACACTAGATGGAATATGTTTGTATTTGGGATGCATCAGATGAGTAGATAGGGTATAATAGAACTATTTTTGTGAGAAGAGTTTTATTATTTCCAAATAGAATCATATAGATCTATAACTCTAAGCTTGGCCTTGAAATCTTAACAGATATGGAGAACCCAAAAAGACCATCCCCAATCTAGGATGAATGACCCTCCTGGATGAAGATCCCATTTTGATGATGATTTAATCTTTTTATTGGACATTAATTTTTTCATAATGGAATAATAAAAATGTGTATCCTTCATATAGTGATAAAGGGGTATAGCCTAAAACAAAACCCCCATAAAAAATTATAGAATATATGAACCATTAACTAAGGTAATTTCCTAGGGAGAATTACTATTTCTACTTATCCCAAATAGAGATTTGTTTGTGTGATGGGGTGTGGGGATAGAGATGTTAGACAATAAATTAAACCAATAAAGGGGAATCCTATTTGAGACATGTTACTCTCTGAAACTAGCACCCATGAGATCTGCTAGAAATTGATGATGTTGGCTAATGTTACTTTTTACACTATCATTAATGCATTCTATCATAACCTTCCTCTTTTCACCCCCATCAGAGAGAATCCATGAAGGGTGTATTTTATATATGTAAAAAAGAGAATAGTTTTTGTAATTGATGATTTTTTTTTTGAAAAAAATAAAAATCCACATAACATAGTATGCAAACCTTATAACAATCTAACCACCATACAGACCACATAGCATTATAATTTCCATTCGGATTACCCATTTCTGTGTGGGCATAATTTTACCATGAAGCATGGTATTTAGTTTTCAAAAATACCAGTTTGTAGATGAAAATGATTCATTATATGGAAAAGTCCATGTGGAAATGGAAAATATCTATACAAAAAGGGTTGTAAGACACAAGTTCATAGTGTGTTGCAAATCTACTGTAGTTTACTACACGACAAATGAGTCAACCCGACACCTTTTTATAGGCATAAGACTTCATATGAGTCCACATGCACACCATAGAGAACTCAATTGGGCCAAATGACTCCTCTTAATTCACTCCTCTTTGTTCTAATCAGACCCCATTTTTATAGGGGTATTTTATGTGCCCAAGAAAAGTTCTCAAGGAATCTGAGGAAGCTATTATGAATTTGGAGAAGTTAAAATGAAGTTGAAAAACTATTTTTGGAATTAAAATTAGTAAAGTACCAATAAATTCATAGCATCCCATCCAATACACATAGCACACTTTCTATATGGGACAACCACTCCAAATGGATTTCCTACGAACGAGAATCATTTATAGGGTGAGGAGGTAATTCAACACCCCCACAAAATGGTATTTTTCTCTACTATATGAGGAATGAATTCAAATCCCCCACTAAATAATTTTAAACTTACAGGGGATGGTGGTAATATTATCCGCCCCCCCCCCCCAAAAAAAAATGATTGTCTATTTTTTAGGGTGAGGCTTTGAATCCACACCGCCCACCACAAAAGAATTTTGTTTCTTTACAATGAGAGGCATTGTTTTCATATCCCTTGAAAACGACTTCTCATTTTTTGATATGAGGAAGTTACCCTATCAACCCAAAAATAGAAAAACCTTTATGGGTGATGGTTTTATTACCTAACCGTATGATTCTTGGAATACTATGTGAACAATTGTCTTTTATGGGAAAATTGTTATTTTCCACACCCTACAAATACCTAGTCCTTTTGCTTGGAGAAAAATGACGAGTAAGAGTGGATGTATGAATAACAGATATAGATATAGAAAACTTTAGGAGAAAATTAACCAGTCACAAACTATGTGTAAGAGAAAAAATGGGAAGACTCTCCAAATAGAACCTTCAAGATAAGACTTTCCTGACTATCCACATTGGAGATCCCCTTGCACCCCACAAAGGAAATCCCCTTGAACTAGTGAAAGAAGCCCGTTGTGAAGAATAACCCCTTCATGGAAGAACACCCTTCGTGATCTCGCATCCTTCATGTTATAGAGATGTTTGTGAAATGATGTATCCTTAGGGTGTTTCCCATTCTGATCTCACATCCCACATTCTATATAGAAATTTTCCCCATATTGGACCATTTTTGAGTTATCCAAATGAATTCATGTTCCCTATACCAAAATTTTGTAATTCTATCATTGATACCCCCCCCATAGATTCCAAACTCATTAGTCCTAGGTCTAGGACACACCAACATGTCCCCCATATGATCATTTATTCCTATAGTAAAAAAAAGTCTCACATTTAACATCCCTAATAGGTGGGGTCCTCAGAATGTTCATGATCATTTATTCTCGTGGTAATGAGTATCCAAACCATGAGGATGGTGGAAGATGGATTCTCAAGCCTAGTGGTGACATCTATTCCCTAAATTGTAAATCTAATCATATGGGAAGACCCCCTTGTCATATATATTCACACACTCTTCCACTCTTCTAGCTGTTAAAAGGAGACGTCAAATGGGAATCCCTCCAAGAGTAAGCCATTAAACTTTCTTACAAGAAATCTCCTACCCCTTTATAACCTTAACCTCATCAACCAGCAGCCTAAAGAGATCATTCAATTTTTCCATATATTCCACTTTCCCTTGTTTCTCACCCTGAGCACGACTCACATGTACATGGAGTTCAGCGGTGATCATATCAACAACATGATCAGAATCCTCAAACTATCCTCTGACTAGGTGTAATCCCCAAAACCATGTTACCATTCTCCTAAAAGGACATATTACTCATATGAAAATACTTTAGAGGGCCACATTCCCAAGGAAGTAACCTCATGCTGCCCTCATAAGTATAATCTCCAATAATTCCAATATGCTTGGGCTTTGATCCCTATTCTAATTGGATAAGTAGGAAGACTCCATGAGGTTGAAACATGATATTACAAATCCATCACATCATTTATTTGTACATATTTCCAATAATATCATGCCCATAACACAAATGACCATATTATTTTTGGGTCCTTTTTATCTCACCCTCATCGACCTAATATTCCCAGTGAGAGATCTTTTTACAGGGCTATATTCCATTCCAGATAAAAAAGGGTTGATTTGGAATAAGTTACATACTATCCTTGACTAGTAATATTTTAAATAGACTTCCTCACTATAAAAAATTAAACTACATGTTCTATTTCTTCTCACATGACCTTAAAAGGTTATATGTATCCCGTTAAGTGTCATTGAACTATGTGTGTTATGATTAATTTCATAACTATTTATAGGAAGCCCCTATTATGGGATTGATCATGATATCAAAAATCCAACTGCCTCCTTGGACAAAAATAAACTCCAAATCTTCCAATCACTAGGATTTCAACCCTGATCTTGTTGAAATAGTGGGTGCCCTAAACCCAACTATTTAGTGCTTTTGATTACCATTTCATGTATACAGTTAGTTTTACATGATATTATCTTACCATTACAATGTAGATTTTCTAAGTCCACTACATAATGGTAATTTCCAAAGATTAATTCTCGTATCGAAAGGTTATAGCAGTTCCCATGCTATAATGAGAACCAAAAGATACTATGACATTAATCTTAAATATATGTTCTATAGTCTAGATACATCTTACAGAATGGACACAATAGATGTTTGACTATCAAGTGCTGAGGGCTCATAAGCATTGTAACTTCTTCTCATGAAGTTCGCACTTGGTGATCTCTAGAAGTGTGATCATAAGGACTGACCCGCCAATAGGAACTCCACATGTTTCGGGTGTCATTGGATGTTCCTATCTATGATCATGTGTAATGGTCCCTTGAATTGAGATCATTACCAATGTATGTCATTTGATTTCATACTTTGATACAAGATGAAAACCATGGTGATGAAGTCGTGGTGAGGTAGTTTGTGTTCGGTGAATTATTTGTGGCATGACATTGGTTGAATGGTCAAAAAATGATTTTTATCTTCCGAGTTATGGAATTAATATATCTCAAGACAAGTTGATATGGATGACAGTACCTTTATAAGACCATGTCCATGATAGTCGAGGGTAAATCTATCCAATTATATCAACAAACAATAAAGCAAGAAAAGGGCGATGACATGAGAGTGCGTCCTGCTTTATGATATATTAAAGACAAAGAGATTATATTACACAATCTGTGTTCGTAGGTTGGTTGTTGCTACTGTGACAATCCTTATTTCTTCAGGGGCCATGATGGGTTGCTAGATCCAACTCTTGGTTTGTGAATACTGTTCACTGTTGTCAAAATAAGGGCCTGGAGGGTCACACATAATAGCGTATTCAAGAATCTGCCCTATTAAGTTGAATATGAATTTTGGACATAGTGGGACCCACCACAGGGGTCTGGGATTTGTCCAAATTTAAACTATCACCATTGCAATAAATAAATTCATATTATTCGAGTTTAGAATAATGATTATTGAATTTATTTATTAAAAGTATTTATGAGTTTTAAGTAAATACATGAAAAATATTAATTAACGAATATTAAATTATTTAGGGTTCAATTAATATTTATGGGAGTGACGAGTTGAGTTAATGACTCAATTATTATTGAATAATATATTTTAATATATTACTTGTGAAATATAATAATATTTATGACTCATTTTATTAGTCATAAAATGTCGTTGATAGTGTGTTATGTATCCGGGGCCGGAGAGGATATAACATGTAATATAGTTAGACACTATAAATAGAAGAGGAATGGATTTTGCTAAATAATATTCATGGTGCTTCTCTCTCTTATCTTCTCTCCCATAATCATGAGAGAGAGGCTATGGATCCAAGGATCTCAGATAGAGCTCTCTCTCTTAGGCATCACTAGCGAAGAGATGCGGTGGTCGTTGGAGCGTCGAAGGCGTTGTCTCTATTTTCCACTAGCACCCAGATTTTGATGAACAATGCTCCGAGAGATTCCTTGAAGCGTGTGTGAACGATCTTGAGGAATTCGACTTTTGATTCTTCGAGCAACGATCACCAACGATGAGCAGACATCATGCACGGATTCGGATCTGAACCAGGTATTTTTACTATTTATTTTGTTCTTAGAAACCTTCACGCGAGATCCTATGATTTAATCAGGATGCTATTCACCAATGTCGACAAGTTTACATCGATCATTGGCGGAAATTTTTTAAAACCCACATGTTTGGGGATTCTGCTGCGCGCTCGGTTCCAACAAGTTGTATCAGAAGGAGAACATGTCGATTTTAAGCCAAGAATATTTAATTTGAATTAAAATATAAAGAGGACATCGATACGGTCCAAACACCACAAATGGAATCTGAATTGGATGTTGAATATCCAGTCTGTGGACATTCGAAGTTATGAATTCAGATTGAAAAAATTGCAGGTCACCGGAATAGTATTTTCCGATGATTAAAATAATTGTTATTATAATAATAATTTTTCTGTTACAATAATAATTTCATTATTATAATATTTTTATAATATTTTAATTTCATAAAATTATTAATATTTTTGTTCCAAAGGCTATTTATTAGGTTTTGGAATTTTTAAAAGAAATTATTTTATTTTAAAAAAAGGGGATAAGAATGACTTGCAAAAGAAAGTCTAAAATCAAAAAAAAAAAAGAATGGGGGGCGACGAACAACATGTGTAGGTCGTGAATTTTTTTTGAAGGTAAGGGGAGGACTGGAAAGCAAGTAAAAAAGGGTAAAAGTTTGGGAGACCCAACTGGGTCTCCCTTTGCCACCGCGCGGCGGCCCTAGGGGCCGTCTCCTTCCTTGCCTATGGTTTCAGCCACACAGCACTAGCGGACCTCCTCCCTTCTCGCTGCTGTGGCTTACCGTCCTATGCTATGCAGCTGGTGCACGAGCCTGCTCCTCCCAGACCAGGTGTAATCCTTCACCCCTCTGGTACTTGCCTCCTGCAGTGCGCAGACACCACCTGCAGGCCACCCCGGCAGCTCCCTCGTGGAGACCCCATGTAGTGACGATGCCACACCCCACGAGCCTCCTCGAGGTCACAACCGACGAAACCAACACCCAGCCTCTCCCCAGGCCACGCGCGCCAGCTCCTCACTACCCTCTTCCCCCACGCCGTACCCAGCCCCCTCCATGCTCGACCTCCCTGTTGTCGCCGCAACTCTCCCAGCCCGCGGAGTGGCCTGCGCCACACCAGGTAGGTATAACAGCCTTAGCCGACACCTCCCAGCAGCGAACCTGGACAAAGCGGCACCCCCTGCTCTTCACTACCGTGCTCTAGAGGTAGGTGCCCACCCATTCGGCTCCCTCTTGAGAGTTTCCACCCCCTGCATGCGCTCCCGACCAGGCGAACTAGGCGCACGACTAACAGCCTCTCCTCCTGCCTCTGAGCCACTCACACCAGGCCAGCCTCTCGGCCCTTGGTCTGATCTCCTCCTTCCAACGCACCGCCGACATCCGCCTTTACAAGAACCGCACCGCGATCTCCCTCACGTGGAGTAGCATTTCCCCAAACCTGAAAAACAGGCCGTGCCTCCCAGTTGCTCTACTTCCAAATGCCGTGGAGACTCCACACCAACCGAATCGCACCGCACACCACCGACCTGAAGTGTACGAGGTAACTGTTTGCCCAAACATAGTTTACCATGAAACAGGCCCGGGTGGTTCTTCCCAGCCCAGAATGGGCCTAGCCAGACCTCCCCATTCAAGAATTCCCTTACACGGGGTTGGTACCACCCGAATTGGGCCTGCGTAGGTTTGCCCTGACCCGCACAGGCCCTACCCGAAGATTAATGGGCCCGAGTGAATTAATTTAATAAAAAATTACTTAAAATAATTAATTTAGTTGTAGTTGATAATTAAATTAATTAAATATTAATTTTTGGTTACTAATATTTATATGTGGTGTAATTAATTTAATTAGGTGATTAATTAAATTAGTTAATTAATTTAATTTTAGTTTTAAAATTGAATTAATTAAATAGGACCGAACAATGTATTAATATTGAATTAAAATTTGAGTAAAATTTTAATTCAATAAAATAATTCTCTGAAGTTTATATTAATGCAAGTTTAATTTTATTTTGCATTTAGTTTATATATACACAAGTTTAATGCGTATATGCTGGTCATGAGCCATAGACCTACCAATGTATGTTTGGTGCATTTATTTAATTTAATTATTGTATGGTTTGTAATAATTGTTTTAATTAAGTAAAATATGATCTGTGTGTCATCTCAAGGGTCGTTATATGTATAAGGGCATGTGCTCCCATTCTTAGAGTTATACATTTTAGACTCTGAGACCCCCTTGCCTGCGTGCGAGTACAATTGTATAATGGTGAGACGACGAGTGACACACTTCACACCAAGTGATGACAATGAACCAGACATAAGTTAGATGCATTAGATGAGAAGACGATGCTGTTCAAGTTGCAAGACACATGACTAAATGGTAATTACCCCTAGGGTTTCGATTGGTCCGTTATTTACTCAACGAATCAACCAATAGTACCAGCTCATGATCATGTGTTCATTTTATTTCTGCACGGTTTATTATATTTGTGCATGTGTAATTTATTTCAAGGTCACATAGTATAATAATAAACAAGCATGTAAGATAAAATGAACATGTGACACGATGAAATTTCTATTTCTTTCATGATAACTATGAGTGCGATCACATAATATGTGCTTATAAAAATAGAAAATGATTTATTTCATCACTTTAAAATAACAAAACCCTCAAGAATATATATTAAGTCATAACCGCCTTCTGTCATTCCAGTTTGGAAAAAACCGGCTGTTTGAGGTGCCGGTCATGCCATAGCTGAGGGTGCCTCTTACTATCGGGGAGTCATTATAATAATTATGGGTTTATTTAACTAAAATTGAAGCAAAGAAATAGCCATAGCTAGCTTGATGTAATTTTAGAGGCAAGCATTGAGTAAATAAAGTTCTGATTTTAAGAAGCTGTGAATTCATTCAATAGATCGAGGAGCTGCAAGTTAAAGTGGTCGGCCAGCCAAAAGCCTACCTTGAACCCTCCAAGTTGTGGCATAGCCTGAGCTTGTAGACTATGAGGGGTGATACCGGGATCCTTGCCACTAGAATACTCAAGCGACAGAGTATTTCGATTCTAGCATAGAGGGTTCCTAGAATCCGATAAAATAGTGGGAGACATAAAATGATTTGAGTAATTAATAAAAAATGTCTAAATGGTAATCCAGATAAAAGGCACTCATCTGCTAAAATTAATTTTTGTAGAAAAATGGAAAGTTCTACCACAAGTTTAAACTTTGATAAATATTGGACAAAGTAAATGTACACACTGACATGAGTATCCATGAATAGTACAGGCGGGTGCACATAGTACTATGGTATAGGAAACTCAGAGTGCTAGTGTCCCCAATACTGTTAACTACCTCAAGAAGCAAGGGTGAAAATTGTTTACAGGAGACTAATGAACAAATCATATGATAGTTATATCATTATGATTTCATTAACGTCCGGTGTCAGTTGCAGTCGCTACACCGGGACATGGATTATATAATATAAAGTCTCATCTCCGAGAAGTTTGCAAGGAGAAATTGAAGCAATGATATGAATAAAGGTGATTGTTTACACCGACATGTGTAAATTTAATGATTGATCATGATCTTTAGTTGGATTCCTTTCTCATATCAGTTTCACCACATTACTCAAGTATCCTTTTAAGTTACAAAATGAATAATTATAGATTAAATGATTTATTACCTATCCAAGTAAGGTTCACCAAGTGAATAAGAATAAAAGATAATTAAACTTTAATTATTATTGTGGATAAATTGAAAGTCAATGTGAAAAATTCAGAGGAATTTAATGCCAATTACACATTCACAACATAATTCAATTAATGAGGTATTAATAGAGGTTATTTGAATTTCATATAATAAAATAATACAATGGAAGTTTAAAAGTAATAACCTGATTTAAAGGATCAAGTTGCCACTTCTACATCAGGCGTATTTATCAATGTAATGTTTTTCTTTTACTACTTGGGTATTAAATAAAAATATGCTGGTAACATATGTGTATTCTAATACGATAAACAAATTAGTATATAAAACTTATTAGAAGTCAGGTGTATTCTTCAAGTGGCTGTGAAAGGGTGATACCTAAGCCAGTGGTGAGAAGTGCATGACTTCTTTAATTTCCAAGTGAAGGATTCATGTTGAACTATTGCTGAGTATAATGACAAACATTAATCTCATGTGTTCTTGGATGCAAGGAGACATTATTTCAATTTCTAGAATGAATGTTGTTTTTGGTAAACTCAATCGCTAGTTCAACAATACATGAATCATAGGCAATTAGTGATGAATATAAATTTAAGACTTATACCTAGTAGTGACAGGATAATTCTTTGTTAGGTAATACTAAAAATGGACGTCATGAATATACCAAGTATGGTATTTAGGATCGGAACAACTAAATACTTTTAGTATTATCGATGTCTTTAGTTTGGAAAAAGAATCCTTTAGAAATAAAGGTACATCACAAAGCTTTTGGAAATGGTTCAACACGTAAGTGTGAACTATTCCAAGTATAATATAGAGGTATATATGCTTCATAAGATTCATTTAAGCAATTATGGAATAATAAAGTAAAGTATTTGAATGGTCAGGAGATATGAGTTTGTTCGGGTTGGGATACCGAAGAATATCTCGACAAAGCATTCACCAATCATGATAATGCATCATGGAGTAATTCCTAAATGAATATTACCTTATAGACATCACAACATTGATGTTAATTAGGTGGATTGATGATGAAGTCTTTCATATCAACATTTATCAACAAAATGTAGCATGTATTAATTACTAAATGCACATTTTATACATTTAATTATTGAGTTAATTAATATAAATGTTGGAACTAGCAGAAAATTCCATTATATTTCATGAAATTATTTGAAAATAATAGTGATATCCCACAACCATATGCCAAATATAATGAAAAATGTCTATCATACAAGTCATATAATGATAGAAATCCATTATGTCACAAGGTAATGTGTTTGGATGAAAATAGTTTGTTCAGATACAAACAAACTTTCATCAAGATAAACACATTGTGCATCTAAGGTAGTTATCCTAACAATTGATTAGGATATTACATAAATCCCTAAGATAGAAAAGTTGTAGTCAAGTAAGGGACTACATATCTATATAAGGGTGCACATCTCTATTAGAGATAGTGGGATCTATATTGACTTGTGTTTCGTCAATGCTCAAGATGCACAAAATAGTTGGCATATAAACTAGTTCCACAAGAGCATCTGGTACAATGTATGTTCCAAAGACAAATACTGAGTAAGAAAAATAAAACTATGATGATGGTCTTTATATTCACTATAGTCGATGATCTATTATTCAATGTGCTTAATATTTCCTATAATTAAGTAGTATATGAAAATTGGCTACATTTGATAAGACCAACTAAAATTCAATTAATGGATTCCATGTATCAAAGTGAAAAGATGCTATTATTTGAATACTGTGGTGGGTATTCAAGTGAGTTGATACATGGATGGTACGAGCTTGGTACCAATAAGGCTTTATTGATTTGACCAATTCATTGTGCCTAAATCCGTTAGAATTTTACTTATCATAGCTAATATCTATGATCAATTTATTTAGCACTGGATGTCATGACCACCAATCATGGATGGTGTCTATACGACACAACCAGAAAGGGATGGTCGCATCATAGAATGCTAAAAAAGGTTACAAGTTACTTAAATACGATTTAGGATTAAAGTAAGAAACATGATCATAGAAAATACATTTAAAAAAATGTTTTCCATGTGTATACGTGAGGTGAGTGGGAGCATAAATGTTTTCTAAAAAAAATATATTCAGAAACATATGGAAAATAGACATTGGTCTCATAGTTAGTTAACACCAAAATGAAATTTACTCTCCAATGATTGACTTAAATTAGTAACCTAGGTTCTAGAGAACATGATCTACTAAGGTAGATCTATAGGTTTCTTGGTCCTAGTCAATCGTACATATAGTGACATTGTATTGAAAAATACATGTTGGAATAATTCAAGAGATGAATTGTTGCCTATGTCATAGGGAATAATCTCTCCATGTTGACCTATCTATGACATGGGAAGAGATAAATGTGGTGAGTTGAAGTCCATACATCAGAGTGATGGATCAATAACATATTCCATGATATGTATAAGAACTGATATTTACATGGTATATTTTACAATAGGAAAATATTAGTTATATCCAGGAGCACTGCAAGGGTTGTAGTCAGAACTATCTAATTGTACTTCAGAAGGTACAAATATATGTACCTGGTAAGTGGAGAATAAAGGATACTTGTTTTTGGGGATTTGTACTAGTCTTCCATAGATCAATGTGATCTTGTATTGCAGTTAGGCTAAAGGCGATGAGCAGGTCAAGATCATATCATCCAGTGGTGGCCATACCTACAAGACCGAGTACATTGCAGTTTCTAAGATATCTAAAAAGCAGTTAAATGCAATGAGTTGTTCTAGTTCTTGGAATCACACGTAGTGAGAAAAGTGTTATCATAATTTAGATTATGATATTCTTACTATCCAAGATGTCAAGTTATTACAGTGGAAAAAAGGGATATACTTGGGAGACTATCTCTAGAGAAGTTTTACTCTAAGAGATGAGGTTGAAATAACATATTTTCCACGCGGAAGAACCATGGAGGACCCAATAGCTAAAGCCATAACTCAACAGAAACTTGATAGTCATCATGTGAGTACCTAACACGTTTGGTTAGCAAGTTGGTTCTAGTGCAAGTGGGAGTGTTGAAATAGTGGGTTCCCTAGACCCAACTATTCAGTGATTTTGATTACCATATCGTGTATACAGTTATTTCTACATGATATAATCTTACCAATATAGTGTATACTTTTTTTCATCCACTACATAATGGTAATGTCGAAAGATTAATTATTGTATCGAAGGTTATAGAAGTTCCCAGGCTATAATGAGAACCTAAAGATACTATGACATTAATCTTAAATATATGTTATATAGTATATATACATATTAGTGGTTATACATAGTAGATGTTTGACTATCAGGTGCTGGGGGATCATAAGCATTGAGACTTCTTCTCATGAAGTTCGCACTTGGTGATCTCTAGAAGTGTGATTATGAGGACTAACCTACCAATAAGAACTCTACATGTTTCAGGTGTCATTGGATGTTCCTATCTACGATCATGTGTAATGGTCTCCTGAATTGAGATCATTACCAATGTATTTCATTTGATTGCATACTTTGATACAAGATGAAAACCATGGAGATGAAGTTGTGGTGAGGTAGTTTGTGTTGGGTTCGTCATTGGTGGCATGGAATTGGTTGAATGGTCAAGAAAGGATTTGTTGCTTCTAGGTTATGGAAGTAATATATCTCAGTCCATGTTGATTCGGATGAAAGTACCTTTATAATAACATTTCTGTGTAAGTCGAGTGTAAATCCGTCTAGTTACATCAACAAACAATAAAGCAATAAAAGGTAGATGACACGAGAGTGCGTCCTTCTTTATGAGATATTACAGAATAAGAGATTATATTACACAGTGCATATTTGTAGGTTAGTTTTCAATGCTGTGACAATCCTTATTTCTTTATGGGCCATGATGGGTTGCTAGATCTCGCTCTTGGTCTGTGAATAATATTCACTACTGTCAAAATAAGGGCCTAGAGGGTCACACACAATAACATATTCAAGAATCTGGCATATTCAGTCGAATAGGATTTTTGGACATAGTGGGCCCCACTGCAGGGGTCCGAGATTTTTCCAAAGTTAAACAATCACCAATAAAATAAATAAATTCATATTATTTGAGTTTATAATAATGAGTATTGAATTTATTTATTAAATGTATTTATGAGTTTTATGTAAATACCTGAAAAATATTAATTGACGAATATTAAAATTTTCAAGGTTCAATTAATATTTATGGGATAAATGAGTCGAGTTAATGACTCATTTATTATCACATAATATATTTTAATATATTAATAGTAAAATATAATAATATTCATGACTCATTTTAGTAGTCATAAAATGTCATTGATAGTGCGTTAAGTATCCAGTGCTGGCGAGGCTATACTGAGTATTTTAATTAAGCACTATAAATAGAAGAGCGGGTGGGGGGGGGGAGGATTTTGCTAAATACTATTCATGGTGCTTCTATCTCTTCTCTTATCTCCAATAATTGAGAGATTGAGGCTCTGGATCCAAGGATATTGGATATATCTCTGTCTCTCAGGCATCGCTAGCGAAGCAATGCAGTGGTCATTGGAGCGTCAAAGGCGTCGTTGCAATTCCGCGCTAGCACTCAGATTATGAAGAATGATGCTCCCATGGATTCCTTGAAGAGTGTGTGAACGATCTAGAGGAATTAGACTTCAGATTCTTTGAGAAATGATCACCAATGAAGATCAGACATGGTGCGTGGCTTCAGATCTAAACCAGGTATTTTTATAGTTTATTTTGTGCTTAAAACCCTTCACGCGAGATCCTTAGATTTAATCGGGATGCTCTTCACCGATGTTGACAAGTTTACATCGATCATACATGATACATTTTTAAAACCCACCTGTTTGGGGATTCCACTGTAGGCTCGGTTCCAAAAGATCCTTGAAATAAATCATTACAAGTAAATAATGAAATGAGATGGGGAACCTCTGAAATATCCATAGGTATATATCTATAAATACCCTAACCCTAGTAGCCTATAGTTTTCTGGTTACTTTATTATATATTCATAAGATACAAGGAATCACATATCGAAGGACTAAATAGTTTAATATTCTTGGTAGCTAGATACATATGTAAATATCAATTTAAAAATGAATATATAAAGTACAAAAAAGCATTTTCTTCAAGTGAATAATTATTTACTTTAGTATAAACCTGCATATCAATCATAATACTCATCTTTAAATACCGAGGAAGGAAGCATAATAATGGGGTGAGATCATATTCTTAGTAAGGGTATGATTACAACCAAAGATATGAATAAATAAATCATAATCAATATGGAAATGTAAATAATTGAAACACATTCCATTTAATAAATAACTTGAGCATAATATGATTGGAATATATAATGATCAAATAATTATATATATGAAATCACATGAGATTGAAACTTTTCTATAGAAATTATAACTAATCAAATAATCACATGGACTTCAATGACTAATCTCATAATTATGGAATTAATAATGTCAGACATCATAACCATACCTTTATGGCCTCATTCTAAGAAATCTTACATAAATGGGTAAATCCTCTTCCAACAAACCAAGGTTGTTTGTCTCATGAGACCCACAAATGAGTCGAGGATATATAGTAATCCCTACCCATAATATAGTAAGTGTAATTAATCCCACATATGATGGGGTGAAATATAATCAAAATAAACATTATTATTGGAAAAACCATCTTATGAAATGTTAAAACTTTCATCATCAATAAACATAATCATAAACCATTCAGAGTAATATGTTGAATGATATCAAAATAGTACATCCCTATTAAAACTGATCATAAAGAATCCAGAGAAATAATAGGGATTATATCATTATATTATATCCACATTAAATCTTAAGTAACATCAATGTATTCCATCTTATATGGAAAGTGGTTTTGAAAGATCACTTGGAACATTTCTTGAGAAAAATAACCATTCTTTGAAAATCATTTTTTTAAAATAGAAAAATACTAAAATATTATTGAAATAATTTTCTTTTATAATCACCTTTGAAACTTATAAAGGAATATTACAAAAAATAATGGTTATGATAGCAGAAAATACGATTCATGTTGTATAAGTTAAAAGAAAACTTTCTTTTCACAATTTGGTAAAAAGTCAAGAATTATATCATTTGAAGAATGAAATGAATATTAATTTTAATCGCATTGTATAAAGTCTAACATCGGTAAAAGTGTACTTAATAAATACATTAGGTAATGATGAAATATTTTTGAAATATTTTTTAGAAAACCTAGATATAGAAGATTACAGTGTTTCAACCGAAGAGAGAAATAAAGATGATTTTTTTTTATTAAAAACAATCTTTTGAACTCTTGAGTAATGAAAGGGAAACTTGTTTTATCATGTCATAACCATAGAAGAATAAAATTCATGATTTTTTTTATATGAATCATACTGTTTCATCATCGAAATAATAAACATAAAAAACCCCCAAAAACAACGATATTGTTCCATAAAACAATCTCCACTTTGGAAACATTGAATAATTATCCCCATGAAAGTATAAAATTAAATGAAACTTAAAATATCATGATATTAAATAAATTAACAACATTACATGTCAAATGGGTGGTATATACATGTTATAAAATAATATAGGTCCATACCATGACAGATGTTTCAAAGAATGAAATTTGAGACAAAAAACCCTTACCTAAGGCCCGACCTCCTTCGTACGCATTGAAGCCTTATATATAATTAATATAGATTTATTATTCATATTTTATATAACCATACTCACATATATCATACCACATATGATTTACTTATAGTATTTTACAACCCTTTTATTAACAATTATTTGTTAAAATATTTGTTTTGGATGACAATTTCTTTGTTTTTCATGCATGTTTTGGTTTAGTAATTTTAGTACTTTTACTTTTATTATGATTACATCATCCCTATAAGTGGTAGAATTTAATTTAAAATAAAACTCCTAGACATGACAAAAAGAGGTTTTCCAAAGAAAATTTATCATAAGTATGGAATCTTTTTATATTAAAACTGAACAAAAAATTGATCCTAGTGGTCTAAATTATTTAATTTTTAACATAATTTATCAAATGTTACTTTAGAACCAATTTTACTTCCTAAAATACCAAAGGACTTTATTATCTAATAATTTTTGGACAATTCCCTTTTAAATTGGGTTAAGATGTAACCCTACATGGCCCGTAGGCCCATAGGCACTAGGCCCAATACATGGCTATGGAAGGTCCAATGGAAAGGCACCCAATATAAACTCCTCCCTTGTTGATGATGATTTTTTCTTCTAAGCATCCAACATAAAAGGATGATCAGAAAGAAATACCCCATGTAGAACTGTATGGTACCTAATACTGGTGGTGAAGCTATACCATATCATTATTCCAATATAATTATCTTGATGGTGGTTTCTTCCTTCTCTGAACCTCTTTTGGTAATTCAAATGGGTATCTTTTCCTCTATATTTTCCCTTCCCCTTTTTCATCCGTTCAAGCCGTCACTGCTCCTTACCATCACATCGCTGGGGACTACCATTCCAGCTGTCATCAAGCACACATGATGTCATTTCTCACCGCAGTCATCTAACACCATCTTCTAACGTAACCTATCACTGATTACTTGATATCTTCCACCAATCCCTTATCACTCATCCAGGTCTCCATTGAACCCTCTAGCCAACAAAGTGTCTGATGAAGCTGCATCACCTTAATGCATGTCGACAATGGTCCCCGCACTGGTGTGGTCCACTTTTACCCCTAGATCCAACAAGACACCTCACCATCTTTTGAGTAACTTTATTCCTCAAAGCATGATGATGACACCCCCTGTATCAGAACAATCCACTACTCACCATGTCCTTTGGCCTAACCTTATACCCAAGGACCCCCAAAATTTGTGTTTGTGAGGACTTGAACCCAAACATTGGATATAGGATTATAGAGATAATTTTTACCACTAGAATTCTACTAAAATGAAACTTTATAACTAATTAAAAATATAATTTGACTTTTTAAATTATTTAATCGTAAAGGTAGTTTTCAATAAAAAGAAATAAATTTCACTATTCATTGAAAAAATAATCTTTTCGAAAAATTATAAAAAATTAACACTAATTTAATATTTATTTTATGATTTCAAAAATGAATTTCATTTTTTCAAATAAGTTTTATAAAATAGTTTATAATTAATTTTAAAATAAGTGTGTAAGACATGATGAAACAAATATTTTATAAATATATTTTTTTTCAAAAGTATTTATTTTTCTTTCAAATGATGATTATTTTCATTTATAATCAATATATAAGCATTAAATTTATTTTATACATGTGTAAAATATATAAATTTCATTATCTAGTTTGTCCTATTCATAGCCACTAATTTAATAATAAGGTTTTAATGGTACACTATATTACGGTTCATTTGGACTCTGGGTTGTGTGTTATGGAATCCATTAGAGAGAATGTATTTATTTAAAAGGAAATTTAACATTAAGTCTCATGGTGTTACATTATTCTCCAAATAAAAATTTCATCATCAAAATTTCTAGATGGTTAACTCATGAAGAGATTTTGATAGTTCATCATCATAATTTATTCAAGTTCCCATGTCACCTATTATATCTTGTGATTTCTCCAAAGTACTTTTTCTAGATAGTCTCTTCATAGTAAGATAGTTATGGTTTCGATTATATTTCTTTAGAGTTTAGTCAATGCATTGGGTCAGACTTGTACTTCTTTAACAAAGAGATATGGAACACATCATGTACTTTAGAGAGACTTAGTGACATCTCTGGATGGTAAGACAAAACACCAATCCTTTCAAAAATTTCAAAGGTTCTGATATACATGGGTCTTAGTTTTCTATTCTTACTAAATCTTATAACACCCCTCCAGGGATACACTTTAAAGAAAATGTTATCTCACACTTGAAATTACAAATCATTCCTCCAGTTATCAATATAACTCTTTTGTCTAGTTTATGCTACTTTAATATGGGTTTAAATAGACTTTACCTTGTATATTGTATACTCCACAAGTTATGGTCCAACAAGATTTTTTTCACCTACTCTATCCCAACAAATTAGAGTATGTCATCTTTTTCTATACAATTCTTCATACGATGCCATTTGAATAGTTGAATGGAAGCTATTGTTATAGGTGAACTCCACCAAAGGTAACCTATGATCCCACATGCCTTTAATGTCAAGATATAATGAACTCAATATGTCTTATAATGTTTAAATATTACTTTTAGAAATTCCATCAATATGAGGGTGATAAGAGATGCTGAAATGGAGCTCAGTATCAATGAACTTCTGAATAATTTCCCTTAATTTTGTTGAAAATCATGAATCTTGATTATAAACAATTTAAATATGTGTGTTATAAAGTCTTAAAACTTCATTAATATAGATTCTTGCACGACTCTAAAGAGGTAAATCTTCTCTTATGAGTAGTAAATGAAAATATTTGTTGAGGTGATCAATAATAACCCACATTTCATCATCTATCCTATGGGTCTTTATTAATATAAATAAAAATTCCATATTATGTCATAAAATTTCTACATAGGAATAGGTAGAGGTTGGAATAATCCTATAGGATGTTGTTATTTATCCTTTACTTGTTGAAAAAAACATATTTACACATAATCCATAATTTCCTACTTCATGTTATCCCACAAAAAGCATCCCTTAAAATATCTATAAATCATTGTGTTACCTGGTTGTATAGAGAAATTAAATATTTGAGCTTCATCCAACAAATCTCTTTTTAAATTGAGTATAGATAGAACACATAGTCTCTTTACAAATTTCATAATTCCATCTTCATAAAAGAATTCCATCAATTTTCTCTTATTCATAACCTTAATATTCTTTTGAAAATTCTCATCATCAGTTTGAGAAGTTTTTATCTTTTCCAAAAATTAAGGTTTAGAAATATTTTGGAAAAGGAGATATGTTTACCCTTACTTAATGATTCCCAAAACTATATTTACTAAATATATGAACATAGGATCCCTATCAACCCTCATTTTGGTGAGGAGTCTATGGTCTTTCTAGCTCAAAGAATATTCTACCTTATTTTCCTTCATAGAGTGGTAGTGTATTGAGTAATCATATTCCTTTAGTAGCTCGAACCATATACTTTACCTCATGTTGAGGCATTTCTATGAAAATATGTATTTAAAACTCTTGTGAAATGTGTATATCTCACATCTTTACCCATAGAGGTAGTGTCTATATATCTTCAAAGAAAAGATTATGGATTCCAACTCAAGATTATGGGTTGGATAGTTTTGTTAATTAATCTTTAATTTCTATGATGTATATTGGATTAATTTATCATTCTACATTAGGACACAACCAAATACCTTCTTTGATGAATCACTATATTTTACGAACCCATTATTTCCTGATGGTAGATTCAAAATCAGAACATCCATCAATCTAATAATCAATTCTTTGAATAATTCTTCACATTCTTTTGTCCATACATACTTAATCCCTCTATGAGAAGTTTTGGTTAATAGGTTAGCTAACCGATTTTTTTTGAAAAAATTGCTGATAGTAACTTGTCAAACCAATGAGACTACATACTGTAGTTTTGTTCATCGTTGTAGTCCATTCTTGGGATACCTTTGTCTCTATAGGATCAACTTAGGTTCCATTTTTATATAAAATATGTCCAAGAAAATAAACATTGTGAATCTAGAATACACACTTTATAAATTTTTCATACAACTATTTTCTTTTATGAGTCTCAAGAATAATCTTCAAGTGATTATCTTGCTCCTTGTAGCTCTTATATTATACCAATATATCATCAATAAATACCACAAAAAGTTATCAAGATAATCCCTGAATACTATATCCTTTAGATCCATCAAAATAGAGTGTTTATTAGTTAATCCAAATGGAATTACTATGAACTCAAGATGTACATACCTCATACGAAATGCTGGATTCAGAATATATTCTATTTTTACACATAGTTGATGACTTACAGAACAAAGTTCAATCTTTTGAAAATATTGATCTCTTTAAAGTTGATCAAACAAGTCATCAATGCACATTAGGGGATAATTTTTCTTTATCATAATTGCATTTATTTCCCTATAATCATTTCACAACCTCAGAGATCCATATTTCTTTTTAATTAAAACAATTTGGGATCCCCATGGTTAAATAATGGGTCACATGTATCCCTTATCACCCAAATCCTATAATTGTTTCTTTAACTTCACTAATTACATAGTGGTCATTCTGTTGGGATTCTTTGATATTTGTCTTGTATCAGTGATTAAATCAATGGAAAACTCAGCTTCATGAACTGGTGGATGTCTTGGGAATTTCTAATTAAATACATCAATATATTCCTGAAAAATACATTTATATTCAATTTAAATATTAAATTTTTAATTCTTATATTGTGCCTACTCTTATTCCCCAAGTATCTCATTCAGAAGAGCTAATGGGGGTGGATTTATACCCGAATCAGATGACAAAGTATACCCACTAAAGATAAGGAATTCTATATCTTCATTGAGAATCACTAATTTCTTCTCTTTGTAACATTTTTTTGCACCATATTTTTAAAGATATTCGATACCAAGTATTATATCAAAATCAACCTCTAGTATTATTATTAATTCAAAAAATAGTGTACATTTATGTGTCATGATGGGAACTGACTGACACATCCTTTTTGTAGTGAGACTTATACTTAAATTTTTGACTAATAAACCCCTTATTTAGGTGTTAGGAAAATATCTAATTTTATTTTAATGTTGGAATATATAAAAGATTTATAAAATCTTGAATCAAATAAATCATTATATAAATTTGAGGATATGATTATTATACCTACCACTACATCGTTATGGAATTCAACCTTAGCTATTGTGACTGCAAAAGTTTGGACTTTCCCCCTTAGGATTTTCTGGGGGAAATTACCTTGACACCGAATATAATAATTCGAATGGTGTTCCATATCCTTATGTTTGAATCATTTCACATTAGAAGCTTCTTTATTTCCCTTTTAATCATGATCATGGTGTCCATCATCTCTACAATTTTAGAAAACTCTCATTCCCATCAATCATGTTACACAATGTTTCTTTCCACATTTATTACATGATAAAAATTCCACCCTTCCCTTCTTACCCTTTTCCTTATTTCCTTTTCTAGTATTCTCATCAGCCATTTTCTTATCTTTGTTCCCTTAAAATCCATTGTAATTGGAGAATTATTTCTTTATCTTGAGAGAAACTAATACTATGTCCTCATATAAAGAGAAATTTTGGAATACTAGTTCCCTATGAATGATTTAATTAATCCCACAAAAGAAATGGTCAATATTTCACTTTGGATTATGCAACTAGTCCATAACATTTCTTACTAACCTTGTAAATTTGGTTATATACTCGGAAAAATTTTCATCTTCATTTTGTATTAGAATCAATAATTGTATTTCAATATCCAATCATTACTCATGAGGAAAATATTTTTCCAATAATATTACCTTGAAATCTTTTCATTCTATGTTTTCTCTTTATTATTTATCTTTTTTTAATTTGAAGCAATGGAAACCATTGATCCAAATATCCCAAGAGATGATAAAATTCCTTGAAAACCTTCTCCCTTTCATTAATTTCTAGAGTGAGAAATATCTTATCAAAGGAACTTATCCTTTTAATGGATTAAAATGGATTTATAGTCCCATTGAATGATGGAGGTTTCTGACACATGAAGTGATCTAACATTGTCACACTATATAATGGATTAGTTTGTTGTTCTATATGGGCATGGTTATTACTCATAACTCAAGTCACATGCCCCAAAATAGTTATAAGTTTATCAGTTACAGCTACAACTCTAGATATAGCTTCATTATCTAACCTTGGAGGTAAATACCTACATGGAGTAGATATATTGATATGATTCCTATTCCTCCTCTTAGGAACTATTTCTAAACAATGTAATACACTTTATTAGATCACACCATCATGAAACATAATGTGTAATCCCAAAACTAGTGGAACACTTAGCATAAATTGAAAAATTTATGCTTGGATAATCTCATATTCATAAACGTGGTTTCTTTGGGAAAATTTTCAAATCATAAAAATATTTTCAGACCCTCATAATGGTTTATAAATAAAATATTAATTATTCCAAACATAACTCCTAATAGTATAAAACTTGGTGCACTATAATGACTATTTTCATTTACCAAGTAACATTTGAGCCAAGATCAATAATACTTTTTAGGGATATTACTTCTAGGTATATCTATTTGACAACCACATGAACTTTTTTTTATAGATAGGTATTTATTTCTTGGAAAAATGGTATAATCTATTACTCAAAAAATCTTTAGTATATTCTTATGTTCTTATCCTAAAATTAAATATCAATACTATGTTCTCTAATATATGTTTTCCAAAATCTATTTCCCAAAGTTTCGACTAAAATTACTCTAATACCAACTATAAATACCCCAACCCAAGTAGTATAGATTTGGTGGTTACTTTGTTGTATTGACATAAGATACAAGGAATCACATCTCGATGGACTGAATAGTTTATTAGTCTTGGTAACTGTATAAATATTTTAATCACATTTTACAAGTGAAAACATGGAGTTGAAAAAAGTGTTTTCTTTAAGTGAGTCATTATATACTCTAGAATAACCCTGTATATAAATCATAATTCTCATTTTGGCATTCCAGTGAAATAAAAATAAGAAGGGGGTGACCACAAATGCTCCGAAAGGGTACGAGTAAGGAATAAAGTTTTAATAAATAAAGAATAATCAATATGGAAATACAAATAACTGAAACACATTCCATTTAATCAATAACATGAACATAATATGACTGGAATAAAAATATGATCAAATAATTACATATATGTAACCACACAAGCTTAAATATTTTCTATGGATATTATAACAAATTGAATAATCACATGAACATCAATGACTAATTTCATAAAGAGGTAATTCATAATGTTTAACATCATAACCACACCGTTAAGGACTTATGACAAGATATATTACATAAATGTGTAATACCTCTTCCAAAAACCCAAGCTAGTTTGTCTAATGAGACCTACCGATGCATCGGGGGGATATATAAGGCCATTACCATAACTTAATAAGTCTAATGCATTCCTCTTATTAAGGGGTGACATATAATAAGAATAAATATTTATATTCAAAAAACTAGAATATGAAATGTTAATACTTTCCCCAATAGATAAACTTAATCATAAACAATTTCGAGTAATATGGAGAACGATATCAAAAGAGAACATCCCTAGTCAAACTAATCATAAATAATCTAGATAAATAATAAAGGTAGTATAATTGGATTATATTCCCTATAAATCTTATGTAACAACAATGTATATCATATTAGATGAAAAATTATTTTGAAACATCACTTGGAACTTTTCTTATGGAAAACAATTTTCCTCAAAATCACTTTTTTATAACTAGGAACTTAATAAAATATTATTAAAATACTTTTATTTTAAAATCACCACATAAAATTTTAAAGTAATATTCTTTGAAAATAATGGTCATGGAAGTGTAAAATTCCATTCATGTTGTATAATTTAAAAGAAAAACTACTTTCACACTTTGGCGAAAAGTCACGAATTACCTCATCCGGAAAATTATAAGATGACTAATTTTATACCGTTTATAAAATTTAAATCATGGGTAAAAGTTTATATAATAAAAACTTTAGTTAGTGTTACTTTTTTTGGTATTTTATAAAAAACGATATGGAAGAAATCATATTTTCGACCAAAAAAAGAAATAAAGGATATTTTTTTATTAAAAAAATTCTTTTGAACTCTTGAGTATATAAAAAAATTAAAATAAAGGGAAAACATGTATTCTCATGACATAACTAGAGAATAATAAAATTTTTGAATTTTCTAAGAGATCGATCATAATATTTTTTCATCAGAAACATAAACATAAAAAATCCTAATAAATGATGAGATTGTATCATAAAACCATTACCACTTTAGAAAAAATGAATTATAAGCCCCATTAAATAATACCATTAAATTAAATTTAAAATATCATAAGGATAATTAAATTTCTGATATTATATTTCATATTTTCTATATATACACTTCATAATAGAATATAGGTTCATAACATGACATATTTATAAAAGAAGTAAAATTGAGACAAAAATCATTTACCATAGGAATGACTTACTTTGTATGTTTTTGAACATCCCATATATTAAATATTGTTTTATTATAAATATATTAAAAAAATATACTCAGAAATATCATACCATATATTATTTACATATAGTCTTTCATCACTGGTTTACTAATAATTATTTGTTAAAATCATTGTTTCATGCAATAATTGCTTTGTTTTTCATGTACGTTTTGGTTCATTAATTTCAGTACTTTTACTTTTATCATGGATAAATCATACCTAGAATGTAAAAAATGATATAAATATCAAATATATTCATTATATATGTATTTATATTCATATATTAAAAATAGATATATGAAATATATTACACCGTTCATGGATACAGTGGATAGTATGTATGCATTAACGTTGTTTTAATTTTTTCAATGGATGGAACAAAAGGACAATGAACATTAATTAAACTATAAAAAATATCATGATGTTATATATATCATTTTTATTAATAAATCCATCCTTATTTTCATCCATGTAATAATAAAATAAAAAACATTTCACATTGCTACATAGAGGTAGTAGTCCATACGTACACATGAGTGACATCACAACCCCTCTATTTATTACACAATTATTATTGATTTATTGAATAATATTACACATAATAAAACTAAAATGATTGATAAGTGTAGTTTATTTTTTATTTAGGTACATTTCATAAAAACCTAAAATAGGGAATACATCGCCATTATTGAAAACTTCATTAACAAGCTGATATTATTCCATCGTAATTAAAACTGTATGGGATATCCTGGGGACAAACATAAGAAATGGATGATATATAAAGCCCAGTAAGGGAATAAACATGGAATAACATGATAATAGTTTTACATTTTATACAATAGGGATATAAATGAGACATAAAATTTCTGAAAATTATAAACATGTACAATGAGGCATGATATTGAATGGTAACATAAAGGCGACATGGAAATGTGGCAACAACATTTATCATGGAATCATAAACAAAGGTAAAGGATAACCTCCATGAAATCATGGTAGAAAAAGTATCATGACAGATTAGGTTCACTCTATAATCCCTTTCACAATGTCTCATGAGACTAAAATCATTACCCAATGTATTTGAGCTCTATATAATTCTGGGTGCACCCGACACTTTCATTTCATCCATGTGCATAAGTGTGCCACATATATCATATAAAATGGAATAATTTTTCATCATATTTTATTCCAAGATCAAAGACTATGTAATAGAGATATGTAATTAACCCATAAAATTAATATAAGTTCATAAAGGTTAACACCCTTGATAAGAAACTGGTATGGGTATTTACTGCACAATTTTTTGGCATGTGAAATTGCGGTGAAATTTAATCAGCATAACGGGGGTGTATAAATATTCATGGGAGGGACTAATGAGAGTTAACGAGTTATATAATCATTTATAAATCATAATTAAGTATTGTGGATATGGTAGAATGTATCTGAACATTAGTAAATCGAAATAAATGGAATAAGATAATGAATATGTTTGAATAAAGAAAACAAGGATAAGGTCCCATACCGACATTTGACATGGTAATGGGTTTAAATAATTTTTTATGAGAGGGATGAGTTAGAGTGAAAGGGGTATATAATAATTTATAAATAAAATGGACATTAAGGTGGATATGAAAATAACATATCCCAACATGAACAAATAGAAATTAAGAGGCATAACATAAAATAGTCGCATGAATAAAAATGATAGTGAGAGATACCTTACCTTGAGAGTGTGATTCAAAAAGATTTATTGGATATTCTTGAGAACTTAGGGTAACATTGGTTGGAATCTATAGAGGTTAAGGAAGATTAATTATATTCTCTAGATTTTTTTATTGCAGGGGAATGGGATAGTGGGTGTGTTTGTATAGGAAAAGTGAGGGGAGTTCTTTATTATTTCTTAAACTTAGGTTTTGGACTCTATATAATTAATTAATCAATACCAAAAACCTTACCATGGTTTTTGGACATGGTTTTTGAAAAATGGGATTGTTTTTAATTATTTTATATGGATATGGTCCTAAATTATTAAAATATTTCCATTGGTGATGTGTAAGTGAGTCATGTTCTTAAAGAAATTATTTTAAAACCATAAAATATAATAAAGGGTTTGTAGGATTCATAAAGGAGTTATATAATTACTCAAATAATCCAAAATGAAATTATTTTGAAGGTTAAACATATATTTGTTCATGGATAACCTTAGTAGTATTTATTAAATCAATTTCTGGTCAATTTGATGTTATAATACACACCGTAGATTTATATTGTATTTAATTTTTACCCAAAAATTACTCTCAGAAAATTATGAAATATTCCCAATTGGATACTTTAAAAATGATGATTCCAAAAATAATATTTATTATGTAAAAATAATTTTATGAATATATGAATTTTTACTTTTAAAAGAGAATCAACATTTATTGATAAATGATGAGTTTTTTGACAATAAAAATTTTCAAACCCTTATAAAAACTACATTTGACTTCATAAAAATTATTTGATAATTAAATTTTTTAAAAAAATTTAATAATAATATTTTATTAATATATTATTTATTTCAGAAAATTTAACTAATTGAGTAAAATAAATGTCTTAATTGAATTTGAGTATTACCCAAAAATAAAATTTGTGTTTTACTGGACCGAAATCAAAGTTGTTTATAATATAACAATATGAAGTAAGTATGACCATTATTATATTGAAAATATAGTATATATATTCATATTGTTATGGTATTGATACGTGTCCATTTATTACATTAGAAAAATCCAAAATTTTAAGGTGCGTGATGGAGATATTTTCATGTGGTGGTTCAGTGTACATTGTCTGGGCTATGATTACAATGATCTTGAAATTATCCCATAAATAATTTTTCACATTTTTAGTTGTTGGATCTCAGCCTGGTCTTGGATGAGATAAAATACCAGTGATGATATATCCCTCTAAATCTTTTATAAATTTTATTCATAGGGTATGATCCTATTGGTTGATGTTGTCCCTTCCTTTGTCTATTTCAGTTGGATTTTTAAAACCCAATATTTGTAGTAATCACATGATCACTGTTTAGTGGATATATTATCAACAATTATGATGTTTAACTGTCTTTTAAATCATATATATATATATTATAAACCAATAATGTTAATATGTTTTATATAAAACCAATATAGAATAATACATTTAATTAAATCACAATGGAATTTTATTTATAAACATTTGGATCATTATAATATCCCCTTTCAAAAATTTAACCCTTTAAATTTTAATTTCTTACACTAAAATAGATGATTTTATTTATGCTTCTTTACCTTATCTAATTTCTTTATAATTTATTCATATTTTTAGTTTCTTTATAGCACTTTTTCCTGGTGCATTATCTTATTTCTTTGAACTTTGTCTCTATGATCTAAGATCTTCACCAACTTATCCTCCAATGAGAGATCATTCTCTTATAATACCACCTCTGGATTTTATGCATGTGATGAGTCTAGTAAGTAGTTACTCAAGATTGATACATGAAACAAATCATGTAATTGAGACTGGTTAGGTGGAAGTGTTAGTCTATAGGCCACTACTCTAATATGATCAAATATCTCAAATGGACCGATGTATCTTTGACTATGCTTTCCCTTCTTCAAAAATCTCATGAATTTATTCCATATAGGTATGCCGAGGAATACCTTATATCCATCCTCAAACTCTATGTCTCATCAATGATTGTAAGAAAATATATTTTGTTGACTTTGAGGAGCTTTGATGCGATGCTGAATGGTCTTGACCTTTTCCACCATTTCCTGAAACATTTTAGGACCCAACTTTTTTATGTTCACCAACTTCATCCCAGCATGTTGGTGTTCTACAAATCTTTCCATAATGGGATTTATAGGGATCCATTTGGATGATTTAATAGAAACTATTATTATATGATAACTCGACCTGAGGAAGATGTTTGTACCATCCCCATTTGAAGTCAATTGAGCATGATTTCAACATGTTCTTGAGTGTCTAGATATTAAGATTAGATTGGACATCACTTTGAGGATTATAGGCCATGTTGTAGTTCAAATTACTATTTATATCATGTTGAAGACTCTTATAGAACATAGAAATAAAACTTGGGTCTCAATTATATATAATTCATAGTGGTGTTCCATGAAGCCTCGATACTTCTCTAATTTATAACTTTTCAAGTTGATTGAGCGAGAAGTCCTTTCAAATTGCAGGAAAGTGAGAAGAATTTTCAAGATGATCCACTACGACCCATACAGAATTATTTTCCCCTGTTTTATTTATAAGACCAGAAAAAAAACTCCATGTTAATATTTTTTAAATTCCATGTAGTTGTGGGTAATGGTTGCATCATACCCTTGGATTTTTTCCTTCATGCCTCCACTAATTGACATACAAGACACCTTGATGGATATTCCATGATCTTCATATTCATTATTTTCAAACTATAAGGATTTACATTCTCTTATATCTTCCACTTTATTTTTAATTCTCAAATCATATCTTTGAGCATCCTTTATCCTCTCCATAAGGGATGGTTTACAAATAATTTATGAAAGGATTGATGATTTTTGTACCTTTATGATTCCAATGTCCATCCTTTTCATGTATAAAAAATTAGAACCTTCTCAATTCTCATCAATGATAAAATTGTTGGATCCTTTCTACTTAGAGAATCTGAAACTTTATTTGCTTTCCTAGAATGGTAGTGGATTGAACAGTTATAGTCCTTAATCAGTTCTAACCATCTTCATAGTTGCATATTCAACTCTTTCAGTGTGAATATATGCTTAAGGATCCTGTGGTCTATATATATTTCTCACTTCTCCCCAAATAGATAATGTCGCTACATTTTCAATGTCAAGGTTACTAAAACCAACTCTATATAATGCATTAGGTAGTTATATTAATGAACTTTAATTTTCCTAGAGAAATAGTCCATCACTTTGTTATTTTATTTTAGTATATAATGAAAACCATTCTATGAAGAATTACTGTATACCACAAAAAGTTCCCCTATTGTGGGTAGCATTAGTACAGGTGCAGTGAAATGCCTCTTTTTTAGCTCCTTTAACATTTCTTCACATTCATAATTAAAAAGAACTTGAATCCGTTTCAGGTTAGTTAGGTTAGACGGTTTGAAAATTTTGAGAAATTTATAACAAACTGAAAATAATACCCAACTAATCCAAGGAAACTGTAGACTTATATCATAGATGTTGGCATTGAGAATCCTTTAATTTCTTCTATATTTGAATTATCTATATATATCCGATTACTTATGATAATATTCCCCAAGAATGATACTTTCTTCAAACATAAATTAAATTTTATGTACTTTTCATAAACCTTCTCCTTTTGTAAGTTCTTTAGCACAATGATTAAATTCTCCTCATGATCCTCATTGATTTTACAATATATTAGAGTGTTATCTATAAATTCTACAACTAATTTTTCAAATTAATATCTAAAAATATATTCTTCATGTCTATAAAGATTTATATAGAATTAGTGAGTCTGAATGATATTACTATGAAATCATAGTGCCCGTACCTTGCACAAAAAGTAGTCTTGTGGATATCCTCCTTGACCCTTACTTGATAATACACAAAACAATGATCAACCTTGGAGAATTATTTTTCTCCACTTATCTAATCGAATAAATCATAAATCCATGGAATAGGGTACTTGTTCATTATCATGATCTTTTTTTATCTCACAATAATCAATGAAAAGGTGCATTTACCCATCCTTCTTCTTGAAGAAGAGGACTGGTGCACCCCTATGCAAAGAACTTGGGATTATGAATCCTTTATCCAAATTATTTTGTAGTTGTTTCTTTAGATATTCAAGTTACGCAACAACCATTATTTACTGAGTCTTGTATAATGGAAAGTCCCTAGGTAAAATCTTGATAGAAAATTCAACATCTCCACTACGAGGAAGACCATAAAATTATTTGGTAAGCACTTCAACATATTCCCTCACAACGATCATGTATTCAAGGATGTAATTCCATATATTCAATAATTTGAGCTTGATAAGCTTTCTCATAGGGAAATATTATCCATGCTTTAGATGTTGGTTCTAAAGAAGATTTATCCTTATCCTTGCTTTTGTACAGAATTTGAGGATGATTCATGATACAGAGAGTTATTTCCTTATCAGGAAAATTTATGTTGGATCCATATAAGTATAGGTATTCAATGCCTATAATTTCATCAAATTCCACTAAATAGAGTTTCACAAGGTTCTTTTTGAAGTTCAACCCACAAATTTTGATAGGGGAGAAGTTATATACTTGGGATGCAGTAATCTATCCATTTTCCATTTTTACCAACAACTCTACTTACATGATTTGTCATGGTGTTTGAATAGTTATAAAAATCCACATTCTATGTCTCCTAATACTTTCATGGCTGTATGGGAGGTAAAAAGGAAGTTAGTTGATGTGTTCACTTGTGGGTGAACTGCCTCAGACACCGAGGGGGATTCTGACCCTCTTTCAAAGACATTACTGGTGTTGAATACTGTTGACACATAGGTGAAGGGGTGTTCTATCCTGTAGGTTCCTGTATGCTCAATCCATCTTAAAAACAGTTTCAATTATCTGAATGGTAATAAGGAGTAGTATAGTGACTCTAAATTTTGAAAACCAAATATTCCCAAATGGAAAAGAAAGAAATATTGGTCAATATTAGAGTTATTTTCTAAACCGAGTGACAAAGATAATATATCCCTTCTTTCATTAGATTGTAAACATGGACACTAGATATTTTTGAATGTTGGGATTGACTCGAGGAATGAAAAGTAAGGGAACTTAAATTATACAAATCTCCCAGTCAACAAGGGGAATAGAAAAAGGCAACTTAAGGACTACTGAAGTTTACTGAACCCTATGGTCACCCGATTAGTGATAAAAAACAACGACAAATGAGGAAGTTGTAAGGATAGTTGTTATAACACCCAATAAAGGTGTTACCCAGGATCATGTTAATCAGGGTGACTATGTTTTAACTCCTTTTTTTGGGACCTAGGAGCCTTAATTGAGTAAGAATGTGGACCTAGTATAGGTACTTGGATGGAGCTAACTGATAGTGGCCAATAGGATAGAATAAAAGTGGTTGTTGACATAGAAAAGGAATTGAATCCTCTCATACACTAAGAAGATGAGATGTTTTAGGAGTCCTTCAACATAAAGGTCCCAAAGGAGGTGGTTGATAGAATGATTTAGAGGCCTCTAAAATCTAATCTCAATGATGATAAAACAATTTAGGATTGGAAAACATGATTTTATCTTGGCTCATGGAATTAACAAGGGGAAAATTAACCTAGAGTAATATATTCAGATTTGGGACAAGATGACATATCACTTAGAGGATCTCATCAGGGATGATACTGACATGGATGAATTTTCTCTCGATTGGAGTTTATATTGGTAAAATGAATCATCCTCTTTCAAATTTTATTGGAATGGATTGGTGATTTCTTTTATGGTTGATCTCGGGGTAGGTTTATTTTTTTAGGTTTCTCACTCCCCCCTTAAAAGTGTTTTTGAAAAAAAAATTAAAAATTTCTCATCATAGAACTATAATGAAAACCACATTCTCTATTCATGAATGAATAACTAGAGTACCTGTCACCACTTCACTGTCGGGATCCACCTTAGCGGTTGCGAGGGAACAAGTTCACCCTTTCTGACTTTATGGTAGTTGGTTTTCTCCCAAAACCCTTATATTAGTGTAGTGGTTTGTAAATTTATATTTTTTCCTTGAAGTTTAAATAGTGAACAATGAACTGAGGGTTGAGAAGATAATTTATTTCCTCCATCACATTTGTGGGTTTCTCCTACCGATAATTGCAAGATAGGTGTCCTTCCTTCCCACCCCTAAATCATTTTCCCACACCCATTATGAAATTTTTGGGATGATTATTTCTACACTTTTGACAAATGAGATATTGAAATTTATTAGTACCATTATATTTCTCCATAGAACTACCATAATTAAACTCCATTATCCACTTATTATCCCTATGACACCCTTGAGATTTTCTAATATCCATTTTGACTTTGAGGGAATATCATAAAATTTCCTCATAGTTATCAATGTCTTGGATCACTAGGGATTTTCATAGTCTAGGTTTTATCCCACGAAAGAGGTGGTGAAATTTTTATTTGGGGGTAAAAAAATTAAGAGGCATATAATGCATGTCTTTTGATGTTTTCGTCACATTACCTAATATATTTATTGAATTTTTTCTTGAGGGAAAGGAAACCAGTTTCCATTTTAAGTTAGAGAGTATGGTAAAAATATTAAAAAAATATTTTCTAGAATTCCTTCCACGCCATCACTTTGATCTCTTACCCAGGCTTTGTATTCTTGATCAATTTCCTCAACTGGTAATATTATACCTCTATAATATAAATAACCAGTATAACCTTCTCTTTCTCAGAACATCTAAGTATGGAGAATATATTTTCGATGGAGTTAATACATTTTTCTATTATTAAAGGATTGTAAAATCCATTTAATGTTAGAGGCCATTTTTACATAAAGGTATCAATTGAATCTTGTTCTTTTATTGGTGGATTTGGGTGCTCCTCATGATCTAGGTTTCTATCCATAACTAGATTCATCCGATAGAGTGTCATCACAAATTTCACAATTATTTATCCCATCTAGTTTGGAATCTCATTTTGACAGTCATCACATTGCCCTTCATATGTATTGTTTACTCAGTTCCTCCTATTTCAGACCTATGGATGGAATAAAGGGAAAATTAGGGATGTGTAATTTTTATCTATTAAAAACATAGATAGAGATCCAATGAAATTAAAGGGATAATTTATAGATGAAATTTATTTCTTTAACATCTGAATTTATAGGATTCGATATTTTTTCTTCGTGATCTATTTTCTAACATAGAAACTTATAGTAATTTTTTTCTCTTAGTAAAGGTTTATAATCACCTTGGGAATTTACCAAAGAAAATTCTCTAAGAGAGTCAAACAAGTTTTTTACCAAGTTCTATTATCATGAAATGGTTCTCAATAAAGTCTATATCAAGGCAATGTTTTAGGGTTTTACCTCTATATACATCTATGCTAGAGCCACATCCACTTATAGTATCCAAAAAGGGATACATTTTCTTGGAAACAACATACTCTATACTTTACAAAAATTTATGGCTATCTTATTATTTTTAGTATTATCTCTAATAATTTCACTATATTTTTTAAATCCTTATCCAAAAATAACTAGACTTTGTTACCAACTTTGACAACCCTTGTCTTTATTACAAATTAATTCATGATTTACTAAATAAAATTACAAATAATACAACCCGAAATATAGAGAAGTATAGTTTATTTTGGAATTAGTTACATTTAATAACAACTTAAAATATGGAATAAATCTTTATTATTGAAAACTTCCTTAACATGATCATATTATTTCATCGTACTTAAAACTACCTGGGATAACATGTAAACATACATAAGAAAGTGTTGAGCTATAAATTATATCATGGTAATAAAAATTAAATAACAATGAGAAAGTATTAAATTTTATACAATAGTAATATAAATGATACTAAAGAAGGGTTATAATCATAAACATGAACAATGGGGCATGGAAAAACATGGTAACATACAAGCTACATGGAAATGTGGCAAAAACTTTAAACATGGAATCATAAAACTAGGTCTAGTCTAAATACTAAGATACCATGGAGTAAAAAGTCCAATGATGTATTATAGTCACTTCCTAATCCCTTGAATTAAGTCTCATGATACTAAATATATTACCCAATGCATTGGAGCACTATATAATTTCAGGCCGACCCGTCACTTTCATTTCATTCACTTGCACAAGTGTGCCACATAAATCATACAAACTGAAATGTTTTTTCATCACATTTTATTCCATAATCAAGGAGTGTGGAATAAATATTTTTAATTACATGATAAAATAAGTATAAGTTTATAAAGGTTAACACCCTTGTTAGGAAATGGGCAAGGGTATTCACTATATAATTGTTTGGCATGATAAATCACTCTGAAAATTTGGCACCATAACAGGGGCACATAAATGTTCCTGGGAGGGATTAATGAGATTGAAAGGGGTGTCTAATAATTTATAAGTAATATGGAATTAATGGGTATATAGAATAAAATATAAAAAAAATTAGTAAATGGAGATAAAAGGCATAAGATAATGAATATTCTTGAATAAATAGGGGAAGGAGATGATCCCTCAGTAAATTTATGCATGGTAACTGGTGTACAAAAAGGTTCATAGGAGCGATTAATGAGATCAGTGAAAGGGATATCTCATAATGTATACATAAAATTTGAATTAATTGGTATATTTAAAAATATATCCCAAAATGAAAAAATATAAATTAAGAGGAATGATATAAAAGAGTTTCTTGAATAAAAATGAGAGTGGGAGATCCCTCACCTTGAGAGTGTGACTGAAAAATATTGAGAGTAGCTTCTTGAGAGATTCAGGTAAACTTTGGAGGAATCTAGAGATATTATTTAAGATCAAGGACATGTTAAAAGGCTTTTAGTGGAGATTAATGGGTGATTGGGTGGTGTAATATAGGAAAATAGAGGGGAGTTATTTATTATTTCTCAAACATAGGTTTTGGACTCTATACAATAAAGTTATCATAACCAAAAACCTCAACATGATTTTTTCCCATGTATTATTTAAAAAGGGAGTGGTTTTAATTATTTTATATGTATAAGGGATAAAATTAATAAAATATTTCCCTTAGTGGGGTGGAAGTGTGTCATGTTCTTAAAGAAACGATTTTAAAACCATAATATATAATATAGGTTTTGGAGGATTCATAAAGGATTTATAAAATTTCTCAAATAAACTACAAAATAAAATTATTTTAAAGGGGAAACATATATTTTGTTGTGGATACCCTTAGTAGTATTTATTACATCACTTTTGGGTCATTATGATGTCATAATACACACTGTATATTTATATTATATTTAATTTTTACACAAACATTTGGCTCTAAAAATATTATGAAAAATTAACCATTGGGTAATTTTGATGTTATTATTCCAAAAATAATACTTATTTTATAAAAATAAATTTATAAATACATTAATTTTCACTTTTAAAATAGAATTAATATTTATTGAGAAATAATGGGGTTTTTTTTGATAATAACAGTTTTTGAATCCTTATAAAAATTACATTTTAATTTTTAAAAATTATATAATAATAAATATTTAAAATAACTTTTTTAATGTTAATATTTTATTAAAATATTATTTATTTAAAAAATCCACTAATTAATCAAAATAAATGTCTTAATTTTAGTTGAATATTGGGAAAAAATATTTTTTTTGTTTTATTGTATCATAATAGATATCATTTATTATATAAAAATAAGAATTATAAAAATTATTCTATTAAAAATAAAAAATAAATATTAATTTTGTTATGGTCATGATACATATTCCTTTATTACACCAATAAATTCCCTAATGTCAAGGTGTGTGATGGTGATATTTTCATGTGGGGGTTTGGCGTACATGGTTTGGGTTGTGATCTCAATGAGCTCATTCTCCCATAAACAGTTTCACTCATGCTTTAGTTGTTGGATATTAGCTTGAGATTTGTGAAGATAAAATTCCAATGATTCTATCTCCCTCTAAATATCTGATAAATGGGATTCATAATGTAGAATGTTATTGGTTTAGGTCATCAATTCCTTTATATATATTAATTGGATATGTTAAAACTCTATATTTATGCTAATCATATGATCACTATTCAATAGATATATTATCAAATATTATGATGATTAATGGTATTTTAAATACTATATTATATAATAGCATGATGAATTGAATGTGTTATTTATAGCCATAATACATAATAATACATTTGATGACATCATAAGGGAATTTTACTTATAAAAGTTTGGGTAGTTAAAAGTGATGTTATTATTTTTCAAAAGGATTAGTAGATAAGAAGTTATATGTGATATTATATTTCCATAAGTATGGTTAGTTAATAAATAAAACATATATTCATTTATTTATCCTTAATACCTTACATGTAAAGTGTAATCGAAAAACGAATCACATCATTGCATAAGATGATTGTTCGTAGTACACACAAACAACATTATTATATCCCCCACAAAATTTGATGAAAGAAGGTATATGTGATATAATAATTAAGGAAGTTTAATAATTTCATAAATTTATTATACATATGTTAAATCCATAATTATATCCATCCTTGAAAGTTGGGGATGAAAAACATATTTTATCAGTTCGTGAGGCAGTAGTCTGCTGTACACATGATCAATAGTTTCATTTCCCATTTGATGGAAGAGGAGACATATATTGGTCATTTCTTTTACATAATAAAATATTATTATATGGTAGATACTGTTTTTATTATATTATTATATATGAATAATATTAGAATTAGTTAGAAGAAGTAAAATGAAACACAGAGATGAAAACTTTACCACTTCTATGGGAAACCTCTTTAGGTTTGACCTAAGGAATTCTAAGATTGGATTTATAATATATAAAATGAATCTATTATATGGGGAGGGATTTAAATATTATATTTGGGTAGGTAATGTCTTAATAAAATGGCTTTGATAGTATGAGTAGGATGAGAGAGTTGGTGTCCTTTTATAAAAGGGGGAGAGGAGACACTTGGAATGTTTGAAAATAATCGATTATGACTATGTTTTATTTTCATGAAAATAGATCTAAAATGGATAATTATTGAACCTTAGATGTGTTAAGATCAAATGTTTTCCATAAAATTGGCATTTTACGAGTTTTATTGTCATTTTATTCCTTATCATTTTAGTTTAATCCTCAGTAAATCAGTTTTTACCTTAACCATGATAATTAATTTTTATTATTTTAAATATTAATTATGGTAAAAAACCATGTTTAAATTGTTAGATAATATTAATTATTCTGATTAAAAAAATTTAATTCAATTTTCTAAATTCAATTCACATAATTATCAGAATTTTATTTAAAATAAAACCCATAGAAATGATGAAAAAGCGATTATCCAAATAACACTTCTCAAAAGCATGGATAGTTTTTATTTTGAAAATAAACATAAAATATATCCCAATGATTTAAATTAGTTAAGTTTTAATATAATTGATATAATATTAGTTTATAAATAATTTAAAATATAATTTAACTTTGTATATAATTTGAAATAATTGATAGTTTCAATAAAAATGGGTATTTTTCACTAATTCGTTGAAAAATTAATTTGTTTATAAAATTATAAAAAATAACTATAATCTAATTTCATTTTACTGATTTAAAAAATGAAGTTCATTTTTTCAAATAAATTTTATAAAATAGGAAAATATTAATTTTAAAATAAGTGCTTAGAACGCGACTAAATTGCTCTTTTAGAAAAATATAGTTCTTCAAAAATATTTCTTTTTCTTTCAAATGTTTTTTATAACAAATATATAATAATAGAATTTATTTTATACTCTTGAAAAACATATAATTTTCATAATATATTTATTCCCATTCATAACCTATGATTTTATATTTAGGTTATAATGATATACTATATTATAGTTAATTTAGACTTAGAGTTTTGTGTTCTTCAAGGAATCAGAGAGAATGGATTTATTTAAAAGAAAATATATCGCACAAAGTCTCAGGGTGTTAAAATATCTTAATAGCGAACCCTAGATACAAATATATGGTTAATTCTACATGTACATGTAATTTATTTCAAATTTAAAGGGTGATAGATTTTATTTTAAGGTTTATAAATGATTCAAAAATATGAATTAAATCTATAAGAGAGTCTGAGAGTAGAAAATAATTCCCCCAAAGGGGTGTGATGCTCCCAAAATTACATTATATATACCAATGTGAGTTCCTAAGTGTCATTTGAAAATATTTAAATGGATTCCTACCTTTGGAATGTAGGTCCATACATCATCATGGATAAGGGAACGATTGGGTGTTTTCAGTTCCATGAATAAACACCAATAGAAAGCACATAGAATGAGAAACAAAAAAAAGGATGATTTATGAAAAATATTGTTCTACCAAACTCAAACCCTCATAATTAGCTATTGGGCATCCTGGTTTTCTTCAGAAACAATCAGAAAATTGACAATATTAGCAAAATTGGTATTTTTTCACTATTTATCTAAAAATCAATTATTTTAGAAATATCTCAAAAAATTTACCCTACGATAATATTTTTTTAAATCAAAAAATGAATTTAACTTGGTCAAATTGAAACTCTAAAATTTAATTTATAAATAAAAACATAATGAAAAAAATTTCATTGGAAAATAAAAATATATTGTATATTCTTATTTATACTTCCTATCAATTAATAACTATATAGGTGTTAATATATTATTCATGTAAATAATAAATAATATAAATAATATATTAAATTTATTTAAATAAATATTATTAGAATACAATTTTATAATGAAAATATATTTCAAAGAATATAATGATCTTGTTAATTTTATCAATGCATTAGTAAATAAAATTTATTTTTCTTTAAAAGTAAAAATGAGAAATTTATAAAATAAATGTGATATAAAAATTATTAAATTAATAATTACATATATATTTCACCCTATTTTCAATCTATATAACCCATCAATATATTTATTTAAGATCTAAGCATATGGTAAGATTTGGTGATAGTCACAAGTGGTGATTCCACAAGCATGGATCTCATGAAAATTTATATGATCTTGAAGTTCTCTCGCATATGATTTTGTTCATACTATAATTTATGAAGTTTATCTTGGGCCTAGTATAGTTAAAAACCTAGTTATTCCACTTCTTTTATAAGACTGAAAAAATGAGCTTCATATGTATGAATCCCACCACCTGATGGCCTTTTGTGTACTTTGTTGATTGATTTTATAATATGGGTACTTTTATTTATATTTTATTACTCTATGGATATGTTATAAAATTCATATTAAGAAATTTTATTTTTGATTTATTTTAGTTTAATGTTTTCTATAGTGAAATCCATCGAACACATTTGGTTTTAAGGGAAAATAAAATTTAAAATCTCGGGGTGTTGAAGAAGAGGATAATCAATGATCCTATACTCACACTACCAACCAATGAAAAAGGATTTGAAATCTATATTAATACTTAAAATAGGTATGTTTCCTCATGAAAAATTAAAAATTGATATCCTTTTCGTCCTGGAAGTTGAAGGTGCATGAGATAAATTATCATACACATGATATGGTGTTGGATACAATAATATTCACATTGAATATTTGGAGACAAAATCTATTTGGACTATGGTGTGAAATATATATATATCATAAGAGACTCAAGTATATATTCCCATAAAAAGAGATCAATATGATCCAGTGAAGTTGGTTATAGATTTTTTAATCCATTACCATCACGGGAAGATGAATAAAGTGGTAGATACTTTGAGAAGAAAGAATCAAACAACACTATACATTATAAGGGTTAATAGAGATCCAATATTCTTGAAACAGAAAAGAATATACTTGGGAATCATAAAGAAAATAACATTATATTACCTTGCTCAAATGATTAATTAACCATAACTCTTGGATAAGATTTAGGAAGCTCAGAGGGATGAAGTGGAGAAATAAAAGAAGGTGGATGCAATGAGTAAGGGGAAATAATTAGTATTAAATATTGAAAATGATAGAGTTGTGAGATTTGGGGGATGAATTTTCATACCAATGGAGCCTGAGATAAATAAGTATATACTTGATGAGACTCATAGCTCAACATTTTATATCCACCAAGGGAGAAAAAATATGTACAGAGATCTTTGATAATACTATTGGTGGGACAATATCAATATAGAGATTGTAGAATATACATCAAGGTTCCTTTTATTTCAAAAATTGAAGTACGAATGCTATAAGTCCAAAGGGTTTATACAACCATTACCCATACCTATATAGAAATGTTAAAACATCACTATGGATTTTTTCATGGGTCTTCTAAATACAACCAATGTATAAAATACCATATGAGTTGTGATAGACCATATTACAAATACTAATCATTTTATTTTTATTGGGGAGGAATTATCACTTGATCAACTTATAAGGATACATATATGTGAAGTGGTGAAGTTTCTTGGAACACCATCATCAATTGTATTAGATCAAGTTGTGAGATTCACTTCAAAATTATAGAAAAGTATCTAACATGTCTCAACACAGAGTTGAAATTCAGCATGTCCTATCACCCTTAAAGTGATGAACAATAAAAAATGAGTATCCACACACTTGATAAAAAGTTTAGATCTTAATTAATGTATTTAAAATGAGATTGGGATCAACATATTCCTTTATTAGAGTTCTCATACAATAATAGATTTAACTTAAGTATTTTTATATCTCATTGTGACTCCCTATAGTGACAGAAATTATGAACTCAAATCTGTTGGGATGGAGTTAAAGAACTGAAACAATTGTAACATGATTGGTAGAAGAAATGGTTTAGAAGTTCAAGGCTATTTGAAAATAGATCAAAAAAGAAAAAATATGATAGAATTATGTTGATAACCATTGATGAGAAATAGAGTTTGAGGTTAGAGATAAAGTGTTCCTTTACATATCTCCCTTAAATAGAGTCATGAGTTTTGGGAAGAAGGGAAAGCTAAATCAAAGGTATGATATCCCCTTTGAGATTCTTAATTTCACCAGAGTTATATTGTATTGATTGGAACTCACCCAAAACTCCCCTCAAGTAAATTACATGTTCTATGTATCCCTCCTAAGGAAGTGAATACTAGATCCCTCACATGTATTGAATCTAGAGGTCATACAACATGAGAATGATATTTTTTATGCAGAGCTTCTTGTAAAGATCTTAGAATATAGAGAAAAAGATATACATAACTAGTTAAATCACCTTAACAACGTTTTTTTGGAAAAAATATAAATGTAGTGAAGCAATATGGGAACCATAGGAAGTTATGAAACAAAAGTACCCTCATTTTTTTCACCTTAGTGTATGAAATGAAATTTCGATGAAATTTTTTTAAGGGTGAATAATGAAATGACCTAGAAATTTATATATATAATTTACCTTCTATATATGTATGTGTGACATATTTAGTAATTTATTATATTATAAAACATAATTATAACACTTTATTTTATTAATTGATAACCTTAAATTTAGTAAAAAATTAAAATCATTAAAATGAATAATATTACATTGGGAAAATAAAATAAAATAAAATATAATAAAATAACTAGAATAAGAAAATTTGAGTCATCTTGATCTCCTAGGATTATCACTCCCAAAAAACATTGTAAAAATTAAATAGAATGTTAATAATATAATATTAATTTTGAAAATGAGGATTATTGAACTTTGATATATATTGAAGAGATATATTGTTGAATAAAATAGGTGGTATTTAAAAGAAGTAGCAAACTATCATGGATGTTAAGCATTATAAACATTAGGTGTTAAAATTATTAAGAATTATGACTATTAATAATCTTAAAAATTGGTAAGGAAGTCATTATAATGTGACCATTATAATCAATGTATATTAATATTAATTAATAGAACTAACTGATACAAAATAGATAAATGATGGGCTCAACAATTAAAATCATGCCTTATTAAGTTCATTTATCAGTCTTTGGAATTAGTTAGCATTAATGGGGTTCACACTTAACCAAGCCCATGTAAAGACACAATAAGTGAGGACTAAGAGGAACTAGCTAAATGAAATGTTTAAATTAGTATAGGTCACTACTATATTTATGTTAGTTGAGTCACCCCATGAAATTAACACCATCACACACCTTACCCTTAGGGTTTTTGTTGGTGTAATAAGAGGTTATGTACTTAGACCATTGTGTTATAATGGTGCACTCTTATTTTTATAAATTAAATTCTGGTTTCTTCAATCCCATTTTTATTATTATTTAATACAATATTAATATGATAAATACAATTTTGGGCATAAAGAATGCATAATTGTATTTTTGGAAAATATCTAATTTCATTTAAAATATACTTTTTTGATAAATTAAACAATTTTAAATATTTTTTTTATAAAATAGTCTTATGAAACACTTTTATATCAATATAAATGATAACATAATTTTATAATATCTCAGGTGATTCTTGCAAGGTAAAAAAGTTGATTATAACATAAAAACTATTATTTTTTGATAAATATATTTTTTAATTTAAAAGTTGAAATTATCATATTTAGAAAATTATTTTGATAAAATAAATATCATTTTTTAAAATCCAAACATTGAAATTATCTAGTGATTAATTATTTATAATTTTTTTAGATAGTCAATTTTTTGTCGAAAAATTAAATACGATAAGAATATATGTCATTATTATAAAATCATAATAACCTAAAAGCTATATAATGAATTCTATAAAGGGTTTAATCAACCAAAAATAGTGTTTTTCTTTAAAATAAAGTATTTTAATTTGATAATATTATTTTTCAAAACCTAAAAAAATATAGTTCTTAAACTAATAAAAAATTAAAAACTACTGCTTAGAAAATTTTAGGGGGAAAAACCCTGGGAAGACTAATGGTATTGTGTTTTTTCATAAAATAGGTCTATAAAGACTATGTTTGGAAAATATTAAATAATCCCATACCATTTTCTATAAATACCCACCCATTATCCCATTACTCTTTACTCCAAACCCTTGAAGCATGAAACTCCTCTTATTTATTCTCTTTTGGGCCCTCCAAGGAGTTTATAAGGTTCCATGGATCTCATACCAAGATTTAAGAAGAGTCCTAACCCCTCTTTTCCATTAGAAAACTTCCTTTATTATAATCCTTTTGATTATCAATTGATCATTTTTTCTTCTATTTGTAAACATTAATTTACTATCCAAATGTTTTCTAAGTAGTGAGAGAATATCTTCCCCTCTCATTTGTACCTTCTATGAATTTTTATATACAACATTTATGCTACATAAATTATCCATTAATTTTACATGCTATACCATTTTATTATGAATACCCAAACCTATTTTCATTCAAGGGTATTCACCCAGATATAAAAATCCTTCATTAATTTGGGACTTATATATATGGAACCCACAATCCTTAGTCATGGGACTGAAATGATGAAATATGTTCTCATATTATGTTATTGATGTGGTACATGTAAAGTTATTCATATGATGGGTGTTACCTAATAGTAATCTATGGAAATGGGCAATGTTTTTATATCATGAGATACCATGTATGGTGCATGATCTATTAGCCTAAACACACGATGTTATGTTTTCTTGGAATTTAGCCTCAAATTACTCTTATGATGTCACATTTTATATTTTTTCCACATTCCTATAATACCATGATTTTATGATGTCATTTTATCATGAAATTATTCCATGTGAGTATGTATGATTCTTTCCTATTTATGTTATCATGATATGACTCTTGACTCACATGTATTGTTTATCATCATACTATGCTTTGATTATTACTTTACTGAGATTTATATATAAACCCATTTCTAATGTATGTCCTCAGGTTATCTTATGTAGTATTATGAGTTCAAAGGAAACTAGGTTCACATTATGAAGTTTAAAATAATAGATTGCTATTTTATTTTAAGTTAATAGTATACATATATAATTTCCCAAAGACACTAAGCCTATCGATTTTATGCAATTATATTTTATTAATATTTATTTTAGAAATCATGAAATAAAATATATTGTAATTATGGTTTGTTATAATATAATACTATCTGATATGGTATATTTCATAATATATGATATATATGAAGCTAAAGAATATTATATTCCTTGTTCTAGGATATCATAATGTGTGATATAAGTGACACAACAACATTTACTAAGGAATAATGTATTGTATAACATGAATATATCATAAATGTTATAATAATTGTTTGAATCATAATGTAAGATTGATATTGGTCATATAATGTTAAAATTCAGATTTCAAGAATCATTTAAGTATGGATATGATTGATTATTTCATTTCATATGATGAAACATTTCAAACAAATGCCTAAATGATTTTATATTATAAATTAATGTTTATGGTTTAAGGGGTTAAAAACATAGTAACTGATGGAATTTATTTAATGTTTCATAATTCTTGAATGAATGAACTTTGAACATGGGAGTATTCTCGAGGCCTATATAAATATGATGAAGTCCCTAAAAATTGAATCAATGGTCCATATTGATTCTCTAGGAACCCAAATATCCTTTCATATTATCCTCTCCATTGAGCTATACTAAAATACCATGGTCACAAGGATAATACCACCTAATCAATGGGAATTTATTATCCCATGTATTCCCTAGGAGGAAGTAACCCATTATAAGACTCTTAGTGATTGCTAAACCCATATTAAAAGATAATATATTTTAACAACATTAGGGAAAGGTACACATGATCTTTATTTTATATTATAAATGGTTTTAGTTATACAGATTGAAGATCTTGGTTTGAGGTTAATTTTTGAGTTTCAAATATTGAATAAGCATTGTTTAATTCTAAGAATCCGATCAGTGGTATTTGAGCTTTCCATGGTTCAAATGATTCATGAAATCATGTTTTAAAATGAATGAAGTGGATATATTATTATATATCATTAGATGCAATATTTAATTTGAAATATGGATTTGGATAAAATATATAATATTTTAAGTTGTGATATGACCAATGTATATGATATATGATATCCTAATAAGAGACACAATGTAAGTATTTAGTTTAGGATATATCATAATGTAGGATATGCGAAGTTGCATCCTATGGTGGTGTCATGTTTAATCTAACTCAAGCCATAAAATAGCCCCTTTCATTGTTGAAGATACATTGTGTATATCCTAAAATATGTTTCCAAAGAACCAAAGGTGATGATTCAAGCCAAAAGTCACTTATCATAAATAAAAAATTAGGTTATGCACCAGACTGTGACTTATGATATTAGGGATATCATAAGTTTTTATTTCCTAACACAAAAGGTGATATCACGAGCCATCAAGTACCAACCATAAAAAAAGATGTCAATTTTTAAATAAATCTTGAATTATGATATAGGTTAAGTCATCAAATACAATATAAATATAAATTTTAATTTTCTAATTTTCAATTTTTTAATTAAAAATGATGATTTAGAAAATTTCTATAACTTATAGAAAAAAGAATTTTGGTATATATATTTAATTTATAAATTGTTTAAAATTATTTAATAAAAATTTAAACATTTATTGCATAAATATCCCTAATACTAATTGTAAATATTAAATACCATTTTTCTATATGGAGTGAATTATTTTGTAACAAAGTGTATAATCAAATTATAAGGTAATTGATAAAGTGTTTGTAAATTAAAAAATAAGGCTAAACATGAAAAAGTTTATATTTAAATTATGAACTCTTAATAATTATTTAATTAAAATGTTCAAATTAAAGTCCTTATTTGATAAATTATTTAAACCATATCAAAATAAGTTTTGATAATCCATGTGATATTAAATATGTGATATTTTGATTAGGTAAAGTTTTTAGAAAATATATGAATTAATAATATGAAATATAAAATATTTAAATTTAAATTAAATATCATATATTTAGTTAATTCTATATTGAAGGATAATATAAATGAGTTCATGTTATAAAAAAAATACAAAGTGTTTATATTTATTTTATTATGGAAGATCCATAATGTTTGGAAAAATTATAAAGTGTATTCAATTTGTTTACTTTCGAATTGTTTACAAATGTTTATCTCATGTATAAATCTTTGAGCTGTTCATTTATTCAGTATCATTTTATATTTACTCATAGATATAAATTTAATATTTGGATGTATGTTTAGTTTCAATGTATTTAAACTAATTTTTTTTATCATACAAACATTTTTGGAGTTGTATGCTAGGTATGATAGTTTATTTAGTTTTCTCCTACCATGAATTTGACTTGTTTATATGTTTTGAACTTGAATTTAAAGGTTACTTATAGTTCATATATATATATATATTAAGTTATAGAATTTTGATGAAATTATGGTCTCCCCTATGTAATTAACCAGGGGTAGTTGGAGTTTTGGTGAGAATTTCCATTTATGCATGGGATTATGACTTTTTAAAGAAACGTGGGTGTTGGATACTTGTTGCACCGTACTTAATCTTTTGGGGATTATTGATTTTATATGATTCTATGAGATTACCTGAATGTTTTCATGTACCTTATGTATATAATGATATTGGATATGTGTAATTGTATTTGACTTTTAATTTGGGTTAGTGTTAGAAGTTTTGGGTTGTGTAAAGAGTTACAAATCAATATAGTATGAAAAATTGACTCGGTGGGTGGAATATAGATTTAAAAATAAATCATTACAAGTATGAAACCATGTAAATGGAATACATGAGATCAGATGATGAGATAATAAAACCCTTTAAAAATATTAACTTTTTGACTCTTTCCAAAGAAACAAATATCAAAACTTATAGCATCATACTATGTAGGTTCATACTAAAGTTGGATTGATATGGATTATCATTTTTTAGACCTGGTGAAAGTGGATAACCCTAATATTTAGGTAGAAAAAATATTTTAGTAATTTTTTGTCTCACTTAATTGGGAAAACTTATGAGATAAGATACCATATGAATAATGTTTATATATTATTGATATGATATGATTGGAATGACTATTTACCTAAATAGTTAAGTACTGAAAGGAAACTAAAGTGGTCTCATTATATAATGAAATATGGATATTTTTCCACTAATTAGTATGATGGAATTTAAAAGAGAACATCATTTTGGTGGGATTAAATTTAATAGAAATACTTAGGAAATGAATGTAAAATATGATACTTATTTGATAAAAGATTCTATTGTAGATAAAATGGAATAATAATCAATAAAAAAGACTTGGAATTGGATTAATTTTGATATTATTAATGATGTATTTATTCTTATGGATGTTAGGTCCCCTGACCTTGTAGATATGGCAAGTTTTCTAGCCTCTCCCCCTCCAAATTGGGGGGATTTCCCTCTACCACATTGAATTTTTTTATGACTTAGGTATTTTGTCCTATTTACTAAACACAATTTAATTACGGTCTTTCTGATCACTTCACTAAGTTAAAAGATTTCCTAGTTTGATAATAGAATATTGAAACTACTATTTTCCACTTTATAATTCATAGAATCCTTGGATCTTCTCTATTTCTCTCCAATGGATAGATTTGCTTAATGAATACCATTAGTTGAATCATTTGAAAAATTCATTAACACCACATGAGGATTGGAAGATGAGGTTGATTTTCTGTCGCCTAGTCCAAATCTTGGAAACTAGATAATGAATTCAGGTTTTCTATTTTTGATGGTCCTATGTATTCCATGTAAAATGTGACACCTTGTCTCTAAGGATTTTTCTAATCTTTCATAGTTTCCCCATTCCTTTCCAAAATCTGGTTATTCTATGTATTATTAGAAACATGGTTATCCACTTCTTGATTTTTTCTATTTGGAAGAATGTTGTGCATCACCCAATTGCTCCATGTATTTTCATCAAGGTTAATTTATCAAATTTACCAGTGTAATCCTTTTGGATTTAGGTAGAAGATGATTTTAGGTTCTCTCTAGGAGTTCACTTTGAGTCCTTGTGTTATTGAAATTCTTCCTATACGTTTTTGGGTCACTTCATCCCAACATACCTACATGGTTTTTTGAGGCTTCTAAAATTTACAAATCCCCATCAGTTGTTCCCATCAACGATGGTATCAACAATTAATTAATTTTCGGACATTAATTATCACCACCCACCATGTTGAGAGTGAATCTGTTGGTTGGAACAAATTCTTTAAATATAATGGTTTAAATTTTGTTAGGTGAGTTATGATTTATGGGTTTTCCTTCATGGGATATAGGAGAAAAAGGACCTCAAACATCCTATGATAATTTTGGGTGTCCTGACTAGGTCACTCATAGGATTCCAAAGGTTAAGTATGATCCATTTTCACTATATCTAAGTCCTTAATTCAGCTAGTTATATCTAAAATGGGTGGTGACGTGATATATAATACACAATAGAAGTATTATATAGAAGGTAATATAGATCAAATCATACTCACAAGGATGCTCGACAATAAGCAGGAGGGACTTTGACGTGCCCTTAGAATTGTTGAAAGTTATTGTATTTTTTTGTCTAAATATTAAGATAAAATTTTGAAAACTGGTTTGAACATGTTTGGAGTTCTTTTTAGTAGTTTATAGGCGTCTTAGATTGATATGGATCATGTTCTATGACTTTACGTAGGAATCTAGAATTCTTTGAAGAAGCTGGAATTTGGATTAGTACTGGATTTGTGCATGTCATATAGGGGTTTCTGTGAGAGTTTTTTTATCTACATACAAGTATATATAAACACCATACAATTTATTTGACAATATATATATATGATCCATTCATATAAAAATTATAAATTAACAAAATTAATGACTTGTTAATATTAATTTAGACATACGTATGAGTTATTCAAACCAATATACGAATGATTTATATATTGTGTATGATTCATAGGGATCTATCAATGAGTCATTTTTATCTAATTATATTTCATATAGACTTGTGTATGAGTCATCAAAAGTTCCATATGATTCCTTACATACTTATAAAATATGATATGTATGATGATTGAAATTAGAGTTTCTAGAATTATTTTCTGAAGATTAATTAAAACCAGATGTTTCTAGAGCTACCTTATAGTGATTATAAAAAAAAAAAATTTTTGATTCAATAAAATTTAAGAATACATGATCCATTTATTATAAATAACAATATAAACAATGATAATTTTTGAGATAGAAATTTAAAATGAATTTGATATGTTTTCATGAATAATGTAGATAAAAATCAACTGATACTTGTGTTTCACTTTATTGATTCTGAAATTAATATTCTGAAATTAATATATGCTTCAGTATGAGTCTGATTTGGATTATTTATGTTTTGTAATATTAAAAATATAATTTTTTTTTTGAGTTTTATAATCAATAAAATCTAGATATTAAATTTAGAATTTAAGCGCGATGATACTTAGCTGTTATTTAGTTTCTAAATCACATGGTAACAAGTTACGATGCAATATAGGTCTTTCAAATTCTTGAGTTTTTTAATAGGGTGTGATATATTGTGAATTTGAGAAATGAACCTCATGGTAGGCCATAATAGGGTGCAATATATAGATAATCAAGTCTAGACAAGTGAAATGAAAGATAAAACACTACTGAGTATTTATGGAATTTAGAAACTAAATTTTTGTTGAGTATTTTAAAATGGATATAAATTTTTTTATTTACTCAAGGAAGAGGAAATTTAAATTTATTGAATTTTCATGAGTATGTAAGGGAATATAACCACATGATAGTTTTAAAAGAGTTTTATATGAAATATTGAGGGAGTTAGTAATAGTTTTATTATCATGATATACTTTGTTGGTAGAATCATTATATCTTGTTATATACCATTTTGGGTATACTGAAAAGGATATTAAAATTAATGTGCCTATTTTATATAGAAGTAGAATTGATGATATGGAAGAAAATATATTTGAAAAATACAAGAAATGAAATTAAGCATATATGAGAAAGTGAGTGAGAGAAGAAGGAACCAAAACTAAAGTAAGTATGATAAAGTGGTTTGAATATTTATAATCCCAAGAATTAGTGATTGAGAAGAATTAATCCTTAATGGATCTCGGCGTAGTGTTAAGAAGAATAATTTATTTTCTTCCTCAACTTATTTTTATGCAACATTGAGTTTCTGAAAAGAGGCCAACATTCATATTATATATTCCTATTAGTTTAAAGATAAGAACCATCATCTATTGCTGAAGATACCAAAACCTATAATATGTATTTCTTATTTTTTTGATTCATTATATCTGTTGAAGTTCTATGTAACTATAAAAGTGGGATGCTGTGAAACTATCGATGAAAGCTGATATCTCCCTACCCATTGAATGTTGGTGTTAAATTTATCCTGGAAAATATATGTCTAGGATAGCAACCAGATACAGTAAGAAGTAATTTCTTACATAGAGTCCAACCCTTGAAAAATCTTCTGTTCCTTTGTACTTTTAGTTCTTATAATATCACAACTAGATGAATGTTGATATTAGAGAGATATATTCTGATATTAACCCATTAAATAAGTTAATTTTCAAAAGAAACAAAATTATAAATGGAAAGTAGTAATATATTAACCCCCTTCTCATTGGTGAAACCACTCACAAGGAACTAGAAATGGCATTAGAGTAGTATTTTATTTCTTTTAGATTCTCACATCATCCTGAAATATTGATAATATTAAAATTTTGAATATTAGAGGAGTGTTTAGATTGAATGGGAATAATATTTAGTACTGGAAAAGTAGAATATCACCTTATTTACTCTCTGTTTGTCTTTAAGTGTTAGATTCTATTATAGTGGGATTTAAATAAATTAAAAGGGGATATCAAATGAAACTTATTAATAAAATAATTATGGAGGTTGATGGTAAAGAGAAAATTTTCATTCTAATGTATTAATCTCAAAAAGTTTTTAAGAAATTTCTGGGACTTCAAAATAAAAAGTAAGTCTCCAGAAATGTTGAGAGAAGTTACAAAAATAATATTAAAGTAAAAGATTCCAAGTTACAAATATAGAGATTTTTTATTTAGGATATACATATGTCTTGAAAAAACACTAATTATTAATCAACTAGATTAAATGATGTTGTGTGAAACATTAGAGTGTTTGATAAAAAAATGAATGATTTTATAATTTTGATGAGTCCCATTAGGAAATTAGAAAATATATTTGATCCTAAAATCTATAATTTATAGGATAGGGAGATATATCACTTGATGATATACAAAAATACATTCATTTCTTATTAAATGATAAAGACACTTTCCCATAAAAAGAAGGTGAAAGATGAGATGGATTTTAAATCCATAAGGAATCTTAAATTTAAATAAGAAAAACTAGAACATATAGTGAATTTTATTATGATGATGATTTGGGTATGTTTATCAATAGAATCATATATCAAATATTTAAAAGCTTTAGAAAAGGAAAGGGAAAATATAAAGGCAAGCAACATTTGAAATTCTTTAGGTATGGAGGAATATGAAACTTCTCTATTAACTATTATTAGAGAATATTATTGAGTGAGTATAAATATGATGAACTTTATGATGAGTATAAAAAAAGTGAGAAAAGGTTTTAAATCAATGAAAAAGATAGTTGATAGTAAGAAGAGATTGTTAAGAATAAAAAAGAGAAACTTGATGAGAAAGCAATATAAGGAAGTCACTTTCTATGGAATCTAATATGAATAAGAAACAACTTGAAATGTTAAAAACATTGTGGAATATATGGAAGACTAAGAAAATTCCTCGAATAGTGATGATAAAGGTGGTGAAGTAGCTTAGATGGAGTATAGTATATGATCTAAGTTAGAAACAACTCTTGAGAAAAAACAAATCTCAGGAAGGATATTAAATTTTTTAAAGTACTCAAATATGAAGAAAATTGAAAACAATTAATAATATATTAAAAGGTAAACTTAAATCATTGAATGACTCAAAAAATTCAATTTTAAGGCTATTTAGCATGAAATAAACAACAAAAATCATAAAGAAAAGATTATATTGAAAGATGAATAACTGAGTAACCAGATATCAAAATATGTTTCAGCTAAAAATGAGTTGAAAATATTGAGTGAAGAATTTAGTAAAACCATCAAAGTCAGATTTCAATGATCTACATCAGCTGAGAATGATTTCCCAATAAATCAGGTTAAAATTACACATGAAAAAATATAAAAATTTTAAATATATGTTGTTTCAAAATTTATGTGACAATCCAAAATATAGAAAATTTGGGTTAGAATATATTATGGGAAACTATCTTTCACAACTGAATAAGAGTGATAATTTCTAATAAAAAAAATCATCCTTGATTAAAAATCATGATCATGGAAGATCTATATAAAAAAGGAAAGAATTTAGAATATCGTTTTTAGATAGAATTATAGTTTCAAAAGAAGATTCATATTCAATGACTTCTATTGATGCTATGGATTTTTTCCCCAAGTCATACACATTTTATTATATCACATATTGACCTAGAAGAAAGCATGAAACAAGGTGTGTTGGTTCTAAAATTAAAAACAATAAATCTATAAAGAAGAAGGTTTTGAATAAAGGTAATTTGAGTCTTCCTATCCAATTTTTTTTTTAAATTATAAAATATATTTCTATTAGATATAAGAAAACAAGTCATTATGATAAGGGGTGTATGGAAAAACTCCTTAGATAGTTCTCCTATATAGAAAAAGGGAATTTCCAAAAGAAAAATTATAAAGAAAAGGATGTCATTATTCAAAGGAATACCATGTATACTTTATTCTAAGTGATAGTATCACATGAATTGATACACCAAAATATTAAAAAATAAGTAAAAACATGAAGGTGGGGATTTTATATTCAACAATGATAGTTCCTTGTTGATCGAGGGTGTTAGAAATGATTGCATTGATTCTAAAGGGAAAATGTGAAAACATTATTTATCTATTAAAGGTATGAGAAAAAAATTACTTAATTTTAAACAATTACATGAAAAGATAAGGTATGGAATCTTTGAGAAGAATTCATATATTATCATAATTACAAAGAATGGAAATGTCATTACTATAGGTGAAAGAACCTTTGAAAACTTATTTCAGATTTTTAACCCATCCAACTCATGTTACATGAGTGCCAAGGATAATAATAGTCTATGGAATATGAAACCTTTTCTTCTTGTATAAAGCAACATGAGTAATATTTACAAACATCAAGTAGTGAGAGACCTTACTAAACTCTAAATAGAAATAGATGCCATATGTGAAACATACTAGAATGGGAAAATAGTTCCAGTTACCCACATGAAACTAGAAATTACATGCAATTGACCTTTGGAGATCATATATATTTATATTTATGTTGTATTTTGAGGAACAAGTCAAGAAAGGCTGGTATTTTACTTGTTTACATTCATTGATGACTATACCCAAATGATTAATGTTCTCTTTATGAATCATAAATTAGAGTTTATCAGGAAGTTTAAAATATTTATATGGTAAGTTAAGGAGTGTAGTGTCTACATAAAAAGTGTGATATATGATAATGGAAAGGTGTGCATATACAATTATTTTATGATTTATCTATAAAATCATAGGATAAGACATCCATACATCACTCCGTATCCCACCCTTCTAAAAATAAAATGGTTTGGTGGAAAGTAAAAAAAATTATAGAGATTGGAAGAATAATGTCTATTGAAAATAAATTTTCAAAATTATTTTAGAGAGAAGAATTTTTTACTACTATGCATATTCAAAACAAGTGTTTTTTGAGACCAAGATCTCAAAAGAAACGATATGAAATGCATTACAATAGAAAATAAACTATCAAATACTTTATAGTATTTGGAATCCCATGTTACATTAAGATAAATAAAACAACTTAGGTATATTTTTATAAATAACAAAATAAAGGACATTTGTGGGATATCATTTAAATGGTCGAGGATACAAATGCTATATAAAAAATTAAAAATAGGTGGTAGAATGTTAAGAAGCCAAAATTATTGGAAATTAGCACAAAAAAAGTATGTTTTTTTGATCTTAAATTTGAAACCAATAGAGGTGTAAAGATGAAGATTTTGGAAAAAACATTCTATTGAGAATTCTAGAAATGAGTAGGTTGTTATTGATGCTTATTCAGATGAAAATAGTGGTGAATAATATGTTATAAATCACATGAAAATACTTTCAATAATAAAATAATATATTTATTTTGAGAACTTTAACAACCAACATGATGAACAAGTCTAAACAATAAGGTGGTTAATATTATATAACCAAATCTCTATTTGCTATCAATTTGAACCTCAAAATATTTCTATATCACCTTTTATTTACATATTTATTTTTTTTTGAAAAATTCCTTAGTCTATGTTTTTAAGTTTTATGGAAATTAAGTAATAAGGACTATGGTAATAAGAATATTGGGACAATGAATGAAAGTAATATTGAAGACAATAATATTGAAGAATGTGTCATCATGATCAACTATGAAGATAAATCCTCCAAAGATTATTACTAAGAGGATTCATAAAAGTGAAAAAATTTGAATTATTTTGAGAGTGAAATAGGAGGATGTAAGGGTATTTAAAAAAAGGATATAACCATTTATATTATGTAAAAAATGATCAATAAAGTAGTCATTGGTGGTTAAATATTATAAATTTTTGAGTAAATGATAAAGACATGATTTAATATTTCATTTTTACTCACTAATTTTAACTAATATAAATATTTTTTCAAATATTTTTATATATTTTTATATGGATATTTATAAGGGTAAATAACAATCTTTCTCAAAACTATTCCTTAAATTATAGTTCAATTTTAGTAAATGTTTAACTCAAGTGTAATTTATTTTTAATTGATTAAAATGATTTTTATTTTTGGGTGAAATTTATATTTTTGTTTTGTTTCATTTTGAGGAAATTTTGTTAGCTTAGAAAACCCTATGTTTTTATTTAAAATGTATGTTTAATAAATATAATAATTTAACTATATTTTTATTTATTTTATCTTCCTAATAAATAATATGTAAATAGATATTTATTAAATGTGAAGTTTTATTTAATATGTTCACATTTCAAAATTTATACTTTAACTATATTTGTACTTTTAATTATAATTAAAAAGATTTTATATATTTTTATTGTTTTTTAATATGTTATTTATATTTTTTTTAATGATTTGGAATTATTTGACATATGATAATAAAAAATAGTGAATGATAATTGTCAATTTTAATTGTAATATAATATTGAAAATATAGTTTTTAAAGTATTAATCTAAAAATAACAAATAAAGTGGTGGTAATTATTGTAAAATGGGAATTGTATTTTGAATTAATAAATGAATAATAGTTTTTATAAGTTTTATAAAGGAATATATATATATATATATATATATATATTATTAATAGAAGAAATAGTATGTCTACTCTATTAGCTAAAATTATCCAAGAATCCTCAATATATGTGTGAGATGAACAACCTTAATACATGATCTAGTCAAGAGAGTCATGGATAGTGTACATATAACCTATGTGGGTTGACGCAACAATTTAGTGGGGGAAGAATGTGTAACATCTATGCATGTGGGTCAACATGGTGGGACATGAGAGAGAACTAACTCCCATCATAATAGATCATTGTACTTTTCCACATTCAAATATATGAATGAGAATTTAGTTAGTTGAAAAACCAATGAGATATCATTATAACTCAAATATTTTTTTACTTTATTAAAAATATCCACATGATTCATTTAAATGTAAATAGAGGACACCATATTCTTCCACAACTAGGTGTAAATTGTAAATATATATATATATATATATATATATTCAACATCAAATTCATCATTATCTATAGGTTTATCATGAAGATATTTAGATGATAATATTGAAGTGAAGCCTCAAAACTTTCCAATAATAGTGCATGTGATATCGAACAACATTCATTATTGTTGAAGTTATATATATCTGACATGGAAATGTGATATATGATCATAGTGGAGATTCAAAATCTATAAATATAGAAATATATGAAGAGTTGTGTGTATCATAATATGTGTCCGAGGAAATTTCACTTGGATGGATATGTGTGAAGATGCTACAAATGAGAGAGTGGGGTGAATAATTAAATATATAGGCCTTTTCAGGTAGCTTATAAACTCTGAAAATAATGAGTGAGGGAATCAAACAAGAAGTATTTTGATGAAAATACTATATCATTATATCTCAACCATGATTAGTAGATATATATATATATATATAATTACATTAATGAATAATATGTTGTAGGTGCATGTTGTAACCCCGTTTTTAGACTTGCGTTGTCAGCTGATGCGAAATGTTCCTCTATGAAAGTTAAAATTAGAAATATGTAGAATATCTATGGGTAGGATGATAAAATCACATCTTATTAGGATCCTAGTATTTATTACTTACATAAAAATATGTCTCTATATATCAATTTTATGATAGTTTTACTATATAATCATTTTAAAATATTTAAATATTGGAAAAATATTAGGATTTGACTATAAAAAGGGAATTTTCTCTTATGGTGGAGGTGGATATATTGAAGGTGTAAATTCCTATAAATATATGTGCATATCACTTCATCCATTAACTACAATATACTAATATCATGGATTCCGATCATTTGGAGACCTTAGGGTTCATCTCCCACTAAAGTATCTATTGGAGAGTTTAACATGCTATTAACCATATGTTAATGGGTTATTTTCCTTCAAAATTATCATTTAATGTTTTAATTATAAATTTTAAAGAATTATCTTCCTCTATTATTATATTTTCAAGAAATAACATCTTGAAAATAATTTTTCTTCATCAGATTGTGATTATTTAATTTTAGAATTTTTTTATGGACATTCAATTTTTTTCTTCAAGAAACATATTCTATGTTTTAAGGTGTTGAATTCTTAAAAACACCCTTGATTTTTCACCAATGAACCTTGAATTTATTAGTTTTTCTCCTTAAATAATTTATTTTATAAATTGATGTTTATTAAATAGAAATGAAAATTTTGAAATGAGTGTTAAGATGAATGGTGCAAAATTCTAAATGTTTTTTTGTAAATCACGATTATTGGGCATTATAAATGATGATGGGTGGGTTCATTATATCCCTCGAATTCATTTGATAATGATAACTTATTTAATTGGATGTAATTTACTCTTATGATATTGTATGAGTTATCTATTTAGGTGATTCCATTAAGATATGATATTTGAATTAAATTTTAAAGTTATTGTAATATGAATTTATGATATTGAAATTTATTGGTTAAGTTATTCCACTGGTTTGGTGATATTAATATGATATCCCACTATTCCTTCATGGTTTTCTATACTTTCATAGGGGTTTTAAAGCTTTTGATTTTCTAAAAACATGATATTTATTTGTAAGGGAATATTAATATTTTTTTCTAAATTGATGGAATGTATTGGGAAGATACTTCATGGGGTTTTCTGATTTAGTGGGTAATGGATTTAAGAAATGAGTTTCCAATGTTTTCATGAATCCTAAAAGGTAGTTTCAAGATTTGTTTTACTTTATACTAGTTTATGAAACTATTTTATGAAACCCTTTAATAAAAAATAAAGATTATTTTATGTATGAAATCCTTTTTAAAGGAAACTCAAAGACTTAACATGATTTATCATTCATTAAAACTCATTATTGAGTTTTATGCTTATTACATGTTTTAATTTTTTTTCATAAGTATTAAATATGATTTGGAATCAATTATGAAGTCTAAATATTAATTCGATATATTGGTTATAAATAAAGAAAGTGTTTTATTCAAAGAGTTCAGTTTAGTTCCCATATATAGGAAAAATAAGTTTTTTTTAATATAAGGATTTATTAGTTATATAAAACTATAAACCTAAATGGTATTGGGAATATAGGAGACCAAATATTGGTTATTGATATTGTAATTTTTAATGGTTAAATTTTGGTTGATTTATTTTGTATGAAAGCATATATATATAAGATATGTTTTTGTCACCAGATGCAGGTTTATAGGTATGGAGAATTATAGTTTTTAAGGTATTTGAGGTTGAAGAATATATTTATTTTATGAATGAGGAACTTTATCAAATTGGGAATAACTCTACTTGGGAAAAGGTTCCATGCCCAAAAAAAGTATAATCGACACGAAGTGGTGTAATGATCTAAAAGTTTATCAATGAAATTTCCCTTCTAAATAAAACATGTGTAATATTTAGGATCATATTATAAAATATTAATATATTAATTTATAATATTATAAATAATAATTTAAAACATAATACAATTAAATAAATAAATTTAATATGATAAAACAAATGTTTGACATAAAGAAAGTATAATTGTATCTCGATATGGAATCATGAGAACTGGGGAGAGAACCTCCTAGAGACCATTCAAGAAACCCTAGTGCCAATTGTATATACGTTGTGGATGTCGTTGTCAGGTGATCTATCGAGTTGAAGTAACCTCCCAAAAATCTGAGTGCTAATCCTTATATTGAAACAAAAAAATTTCGACATTGAGGTCCCTCGGTAATAACTTTTTATCCAAATGAGGTACTCCCCATATTCTCAGATCTTTGATTAATTATTATTGGTAATTGTTTCAAGCACAGTATCTATTTTAACTAATTAATAAAGAAAAACTAAGCTATTTGGTTTGTTAGTTTTTACATTTTCTTGTTAAACTCCTCTAATGTTGTTTTTGAATTTTCTTCTAGTGATGAATAATATATTTTCTGGATGAGTAATTCATGGGTATTTGGGGGATTCCTCATCAAATTTATTAAATGAACTCTATATTTTGATCCTTACTTTGAACCACCTATCGTCACAATCTAGTTTGGATTTGTTGTCCTTCCGCATCACTTGTTCAAATGAACAACCCTTTTTCTAATTTCTAGCTTAATTTAATGACCACTGAAAATAGACTATGCTACCAAAAATTTGTCCAAACCCTCAATTGCGATGGTTTTCAATGAAATTTACATATATCGAAATCTTCGATCCATTATTTTGATAGAAAATGGTTATTTGGATTTTTCTCAAGAGATAATTTATGAAAACATACCATCCTATTATAAAAAATGTAACAATACTGGTCAGTCCTCTAAAGCTTGCAATCATGAAATAACTATACCTCATCCTCTCACCTGCAACAAGTACTCATGGGTGGAAAAGGTTAAGAAGAATTTAGTCCCTGAGGAATTTACGGATTGTGTTGACAGGAACCTTAGGAATACTATTCCCCTTGTTGGATCTGTTGATTCCCAACCATCCTAATATGCTGTGTTAATTGATAATTCCCAACCAAAACCTAAAGCGGTGGATAAGATGACACCTATTATTGACACACCTAATAATAATAAAGACAGATACTCTAAATAGTCCCATCCTCTAAGTCGTATTATTGATACAATCTATATCTTTTTGGATGTTGTTAATAATTCCAATCCCACTTTTGTTACCTCAGAATGTTCACCTTCTATTCAGAAGGAAAAACATGAAGCAAAATCTGACTCTTGTGAATCTAATCATGATGCACCACATCAAGTATTCCGAATTCAAGAGGATTACCTGCACTCAAGTGCTAAAAAAGGGAAGAAGCTGATTGCTAATCTGGATGGATTCATTACTCCACCCCTCAAAAAGACGCATAAATTTATTGATTACTCTAAATTAGAATGAAGTATTTTCACTAGATCCTAAAAGATTTAATTGAAAAAATCCATGATCCCAGATCATCCAAGAGTTGTTGGGGTTCCCTCATTCTCATCGGATGAAGAGGATTCCTCCTTTTCCTTAGATTTAGAGGAGTGATAGGATTATATTAATATAAATAATTACACCCATGTTATTAAGGTGGGTTATAAGGAGGAATTTTACCCCAGTATTGAAGAAAAAGAGAGGCAGTCATTTGGAAGGTATCTTAGTAAGAAGATAACTATAGATGAGTATCTAAGAATCAAAGAGAAGAAGTTTGATATGGTGGAATTTTAACTTGATAAATACCCATATTTTGACTTTCTACAGCTTCCTTGGGAATAAATATAAGTGGATGGGACTTTATAGGGAAGTTGATCCTTGGATGTGGTTCTGATTTCTTTACTTCATATGTTTCTACTGCAATTTTCTTAGCTTCTAGTTGCTTGCTGAGTGATCTTACTTTTGACCTTTCCGGAGGGATTTCCTTTCTATTGATGGATTTTAATGAAGAGGGGGAGTAGAGGCCTTTTATATAACTGAAGGAACCCACTAATTTATAAAATATAATATATTTATAAATTATATGATGAATACTTGATCATTTATGAGGGAAACTACATAGCCTTGATTCCTTCCTTTTTTTCCAGGAAATTGACTTTAAATCCATTCAGAGGTCTTAATTCTTAGTTATTTTTCATGGGAATATCTTTCTATTATGTGTTTATACAGTGGTTGTCTTTTAACTTTATATTAAATATTTAAAAGTGGTAGGTTCTGCATGGACTTCTCTTAGGATCACCCATATTATCATTAGTGGATTTTCAGGTGCTTTTGATAGAGTTTATGAATTATTTAATAAGGCTAGGATGGAAATGTTCCTTGATCCCATGGATTATGGGATTTAAAACTTGAAAATGATGTAGTGCACTTGGGATCCAGATATTGGTATAATCTTCATATGAGGGGAGAGGTTTTTAATTAATACAAGTTACAAATAAAACATGAAGGATTTAAAGTCATGTTTTGGTCAGAGCATGCTGGTTAAAAACTCTAGTAAAACATTCTATGTTTTGAGATCCTAACTCAATGGATTTTTGTGTTGGGATTAATTTGGGAATTGGGAAAGTATTCTTGGAAACATATTTTTCATTTGTTTTCACTTCATCTTTTGACTATAAAATGATTCTTTCAGGTCTGTTGAGGACAAGATGCATGAGCTTTGTACATGGTTCACATATTTGTTGGTTGATCGCTGATATTAGTGAACTTGATGCTGTGGTCTAAAACAAATCAATTGGATGAAATATTATTCACTGAGGTTCATATACTGTAATGTTTATTTCCCCTCTCTTTAAATTTATAGATGGTGCAAGTTCATTACACCTCATGTATAAACAGATATTTTCATTTTCATTAATAATTTTTTTAATGGATTTGGGTTGGCCCCCTAACTCAAATCTCAAATCATTTTAGTGTAATTATATTCATTTTTTTGAAAAATGTATTTGTTTTATTTTTGAAATAATTTTTCATATCCATAAAATTTATTTTTAAACACTATATATTTTTATATAATTTTATAAAAGCATAGGTATTTTTTTGTGTTTAAAATTTGATCGTGTCGAATATTTGTATTTTTCAATAAATACGATTTAAAAAAAATTAAATTTATTACTTTTATAAAATTACTTTAATAAAATGGAAATAATTATTGTATTTGGAAAATTGATATTATCTTAGGGTGGTTTTTTAAATTTTTTTAAATATTTATTTTTTAGTGAAATAGTGAAAATACAGTTTTTATGATGAACTGTAACTTTTTTTAACATGAAATATATATGAAATAGAAAATTATAAGACCTCTTGATCAAATAAATATGTGCTCATGGAATATGATAATGAATTTAAAAATATTAATTTTAGTTTTTAAATCAATTTTTCTAATTACATAACTTAAGTTATATTTATTTTGAATTTAAAACTATTGTTGGGTTATTTGCATTTAAAGAGGTGGTTGTGAGGTTCCTTTCGGTTTTAGCACACATATATTGTTAAAAAACTCTCATTTTATTAATGATAAACCAAATAATTTCATGGTAATTTATTATTTTTCAAAATTATAAAATAATCAATATTTTAACCAACCCCCCCTCATCCCCTTGTAAATACCACCCCTCCCTACCTCCTCTTCTCCTCACCCATTAAGCTTCTTAGATCAACCAATAATTATAATAACTCTTACTCCAAACTCTTAGAAAAGTCCTTGAGGTTTTACTATTCACAAAATAATGTCCTAGTGAGGCCTAAGGTGTTATCTAAAGGAGGATACCCAAGAAGAGGGAGTGAAGCGCACATGCAAAGCTTGTCGGGACCCAAGGTAAGGGATCTTACACACCACCCCTTTAATTTTTGGTTATGTGTTCTATTTAATTTACTCAATTATTATCAATATTATCATCATTAAATTCCAATATATTCTTTATATATGTTACATAAATATATACCTAGCCTAATTTACCTTTCTTTTTTTGGGATCATTCATTCTCATTTAGTTCATTCCTTAATTCCTCCTTTTTGAGGAAGTTCTTTAAAAGTAAACTTCTCCATTTCATATCTCATTTTTAACACCACTATATAATTTTTTTTAATATTATATGTTTTCTAAAAAAATTCAATATTTTTTGGAAAACCTTATAGATTCATTTCTTATTTTAAGGAAAATATAATTCTCTAATGTTCTTTAAGGATTCATTACCCATTTCCCCAGAGAAACACTTATGAAATTCAGTTCTATACCTACTTCCCCAATGTATTCATATGATTTTTTCTATATTTTAAATCTATATTTGAGAGTTATGATTCCATATTCAAGTATAAACATTCAAAACGTAAACCACATATTTCTTTTTCCTCATGTGAATCTCTATGATTAATCATTTTGTTATAACTTAAGACATTAATATGTAAGTCATTTTCTTTTCATGATTTTTACTTATGATAACAATTTACGTATGATTTATTTATATGGAATAAATTATCGTGTATATTTTATAATGTTACTGTGGGACCAACATTATATGTCCTTATATTTCCTAGTGTAAATAATTATATCTCATGAGATGACTTGTATGAGACTGGAAAGTAAAATCAATCCATTTTGGACTTTATAGACTATGTGATGATGGTCTGTTGATGCTCCTTTCCATCACAAAGTCCAATGAATAGAAAAAGGGAATACCTTAAGCACAATGAGGTTCACCCTTTGAAGAACATCAAAAATTGACAACAACATGAACTAGGAACCCATTTTTAGGGCATCGCGAAAGTTTCATGAGGGTCGTGCAAGTCACTTGTGTGCCACTTATGGGTCACAAAGTCACTTGTGCGCCCTTTCCTTTTTTTCTCCCAAGATTCCCAGTGGCCTATAAATACCCCCTGTGGGCACCCCATTTCAAGGACGAATTTTCTAAAACTCAGATTGAATCTCTAGTCGCCCAAGTCTTTGTCTGACGTCTTCCGAACACTTATAAGGTAATTCTTTACCTAGAATGGAAGATCTAAAAAGGAAGAATAAGTATTAAGTGTTAGAATTCTTCAACACTTGCGCACCTAAGTGTCCAACCCTTAAAGGAAATGAAGACACTTGCGCGCCACCTTGCCCTCCCAAGGGAACTTGCACGCCATCCTTCCAGAAGACTCTAGGGATGATACTAAGGGATTGAATTCAAAGTATCCCAAGTATTACCCTATAGATTCTTCGTCGCCCAAGGTGACTCTTGTCGTACAAGTCTACTTGCGCGACAGAATGATACTTGGGCGCCTCCTTCCTAGTCACCTTCTTTCCTAAAATACACCTCTCCTATTCAAGATATATCCTTCAAAACCCTCTTCAAAGCCATTTATGGGATGATTCCTTTGTTGGCTTCCTTATCTGAAAGGAATTATGTGGGAACCTCTCCCAAAATCTCGTGAATTACAAGCATTATGTCACAACAGTTAGGGGTTTTCTTATATATAACCTCATCCTTTAAGATGAGAAGATATTTTGATTTTGGACCTACTTATCAGGAGTAATCCCCCATCATAAGTTACAATTCCTTTTAACCTGGGCCTCCTTCTCAGGAGTAAGCCCAAGTTACAAGTTTCCTTAACTTGGGCCTCCTTCTCAGGAGTAAGCCCCAGTCATAAGTTCCTTTTAACATGGGCCTCCTTCACAAGAGTAAGCCCCATTCATATATTCCTTTTAACCTAGGCCACCTTCCCAGGAGTAATCCCAAGTCATAGTTTCCTTTAATAATGGGAATCTTCCTCAGGAGTAATCCCTAATCATAATTTCTTTTGATTTGGGATTCTTTCTCAGGAATAAAACCCAATCATAATTCCCTCTTAATTTGGGCTTCCTTTTTCAGGAAAAAGCCCCGGGTTAAAACTCCAAATCTCCATAAGGTACAAATAACTTTATGGACCCTGCTCCTGGGCTTCTTTCCTAAGTCTTGGTCTTCATATACTTGGGCCTTCATACATATGCAAGCCCCACATCATTTCTTGTGGCTGAATCTTTTGTAGAACAATCTTCAGGTTTACTGATACCTCTTGTTTCTCAAACCGAGAATAATTCAGGTGAGCTCAGAGTGTAAAGGTAATCACAACATCTCTTTTGGGCCATTTACCATGCATAAGTCCCATATTTTCTTGCCCAAAATACATGGACTTTGATCTCTTACTTAAAAGTAGAGTATGTAGGAAAACTTTATAAGGTTCAATCCAATCATTCATTAATTCTCTTCCATCCCATATGACGTTAAAATATATCCTTCTTGTCAAAATATGTTGGTTCTGATTCCTTTTTAACAAGGATACGTAGCTAGCCCATCTGCAGGTACGATCCCAACTCTGAGATAATCCATGTATTTCTGAAGGAAAATAAACTTCAAGTTCCCCACTGAGTGGATTTAAAATCAGTGTAGTCATCCTAATGACCAGGATATTTCTATATAATGTATTGAAGGACACCATTGAATAAGAATCTCTAATACACATGGATGATTCTCTATTGATGAAGAACCTCAGATACATATAAAAGATTTTCTAAATTCCATACATATCAATCATTGATTTCTAAATATAAAGGAAAACTCATTTTTATGCTTGGTGAATTAATAAGGATTCGTAAACATAACTTAAATCTATAAGAGAGTCCCATAGTAGGCAATAATTCCCCCCAAAAAGGTGTGATGAGCCTGACCTCCCATCCTCTCGACCAATGAAAATTCTTAAGCCCCATCAGTCCACAACTAATGAGAAACTACCTTTAGAAAGTAGGTCCAAATGGATATAGAATCATTGGATATTTTCAGTTCTACGAATAAACCTGTTAGAAACCGATTGGAAAGTTTGAAACTTAAACAAACAAGGTCATCCCCATTTCTAGAAGAAACAAAAAATGGTGAACTCGACGTGAATCCTTAACCAAGTTAAAATTATGTTTTACTTATTTGTTAAGACCCTATTAAACTCATTATGAGGGCCAAAATACAGTCAATAACATATGCGCTCATCCAAAAGATGTTGTTTGGCCAGACTTGTCTTGATTATGTCTGCTATATCAAACATGCAATCTTTTCCAAGATCTCTTTACAACATAGAATGGCTTCTTTAAAGTTCACACCTGTGAATGCTTAAGCCGCTACTCTTACTGGATCCTCTTCCGCTCTGAGGGCAACATCACATACTCAGCGTCTTCAACACTGTGTCTCGAATGCATTGGTGAGGGAATACCATCAACACAGTACCATCCTGACTCTGGAGTCCTCTCTACAATCCCTCCAAGTTAACAACTCACCCTATTTTTCCGGACAACAACGAACAATGATCAAGAAGTAGGCGGTGCTAACCACCGTCTCCAACCGTTTCAGGTCGTTATCCCAGGAACACAACAACCAACCCCTCTCATATTACAGGGAGGTGAATGAAAAGGTCACTCAAGGCCTCAATTAAAGAAGACATGAGTCATTATTGAGGACTCCCACCAATAATCACCGCCAGACTCGTGCAGTAGTGCACCCTCAACATGGTGAGGGTATCACCTCTAGGCGTTCGGCTCGGGTTCCTCAGACCCGAGAATTCAAGAAGAACCGTTAGATATGAAATTCGGTCAATAGGAAGTAGGTTATTACCTCTTACCCTTCCAAATATGTCCATCAACCTAACTTTATGGCAAGAAACGAGCGGGCACACACACCCGTCCGTTCTAATCCCGCTTTCCAGCAGACTCATCTGACAACAACCCACCAATCCCACCAGGAAATTACGATGAAGTACTATAGGTAGGAACATAGACCTGTTTATAATTCATCATCCAGTCAACAGGTTCATCTGACTACATCCAAAGAAGCTCACCAACCAAATGTGGTGAGCACCTGTAAGCAGGAACATACACCTGTTTACAATCACCAATTTTGTCAGCAGTATCGTCTTCCAGTATTGAAGGAAAGACATCAACCATACTTGATAGGGAATATCCAACAGGCACATACACCTACCAATGTTTATAAAGTCTTCCAACAGTCTCATTTGGTAGCACCCAGGGAAGTCAGTCGCAAAGCTCCAATGACAAATTTCGAGTAGACTCAACTCTCTACCCCTATGCATAAGTACTTTCAATATCTATTGATAGGAAAAGGAGGAAAGGATAAGGCACATGCACCTACTCCAAACATGGAATGGACATATATACCCGTTCTAGATGATGAAGCCACGAAACACATTTTGATAATGGTGAAAGGGAAGAAGCAAATCCCTACCCATATTCTGGATACCTATCAGAATATTATAATAACTATATTGACATCACAGGGAAGAAAACACAAATCTATCCCTATCAGTGGAGTGACTCATCAACATGTCACCCCAGAGAAAATACACACCTCTGTTCTAGTCCAGGGGGTTCATAGGGCATACTCCCCCTTGTCATACAGAAAATCAAGTTGGGCACGTACACCCGATTTAAATGGAGATAATAAGACTAATCTAACCATTTCTCCAGAGAAGGCACATACACCTACCCATAATAACCACTTTCATCAACAAGTGGTTTCCAAAGTGAGTAAGAAGGCATCCAAAATAAAGAACCATCCAGCACAGTTGAAGAATCAAGTGCCAATTTGCAATAAGGCCTTGCCCAATGCTGGAGTTATTGAAGCCCTCAGATAATTGTCTATTACTACTCAAGATTCTACTGTATCATTTCCAGATTCCAGAAGAAACAAAAATAATTACAAAGGTCTTCATTAGACACATTCTCATGAAGGATTGCTTCATTAAAATTCAGTCAATCTTGAAGTATCATCTTCAGATGAGAGCCACAATAACCCTCTGCGTTGTCAAAAGACGAAGGAGAAAAAGGTTTCCTCTTTTGCTATAACCCACCATGGTGGTCCTCCCCATGATGATTAATTTAGCTGCGAAAGTCCTCTCCACAGTAGTGATTCTTATTGCCTAGAAAATTATTCAATGGAAATTGCAGTAACAAGAAATCCTTCTTATCTTGAGGCACTTGCAAATGCGAAGCTAGTCATGTCTGATGATTTCTCATTAGCAGGTGAAATACTTTATTAATCAGAAGATAGCTTGGGGTGTAGGTCATTCTCCAAACCACCCCTGGGTCATTAATATTCTAATTTTACAAATGAATTCTCTACCAATCTTGTTGAATCTGATGAAGAAACAAAGAAGCACCAGTTTTGGTCCAATCAGGTAGAAGAATCTTCATCAAATGACAATGAAGAAGTGATGAATATGAGAAAACAACTGGAAAAAGGTGAAATACCGGTCATGTTTTGGCCTTTGGCTGACTCTCAGTATGATACTCCAGAAACATTGATAGAGGATTGTATTCACAATATTCGTCTCAACATGTGGAAAAATATTTATCACTTAAAAGATAATTTATTATCTTATGATGAATATCAAAATAATGTCAAGATAATAGAAGGTTTGCAACGCCAAATTGACTTGGCATCTCTCTATGTTTCCTGACATCCAAAGGTTGAATAGTAGAAGAGAACCCTTCAGCATGCATGCCTTGGCGCATTAAAATTTTTTCTCCAGTTAATTACCAATGCCCCATCTGGTATTCATATCAAGGGATGGGGTGTTCATGGAGCATTGCATTTAACTAGGCTCTCCAGTCAAAAAAGCCCACCAAAATTGGTATCATGCAATGTTATTTCCCATGGCTGGCTAAATATAACTGGTTTTGTGTGTAATTAAAGGCTTGATCAAGAACATTCCTCAAGTAGTTATTCCCAAAGTCAGGCATATAAAGAACAAGTTGTCGAATTATTCTTGCATCAATCAAATGAGAATATCTAACAGGATTATCATTTAGATCTTGCACATCATTAGGTGACATAGGTGTCAGAAATAATTCAATGGTCATCTAATCCAGGTGATTTGAGTGGATGTCATATGATGCATCCGGCCAATTTCTGGACTAAAATCCACAAAATCAGGAGATCTTTTAAGAAATTTTCAGATGTAGTAGCTCAAGAGCCACCTCAGCTTGTTAGGCTGGGGACTCTTTTAATCCAACCCTCAGGATCAAAAAACACGATTCAAGGAGTTGACTAGGAAAAACAGGAACAGCCCCAGTCCACTGGACTGGGGAATTTTTTAAATTCTCAATATTTTCCTCAGCAAAAGTCAGTCTTCTCTAGATTAGGGAAGAATCCACAAGAGGAATGAAAATCCTAATTATCAGGAGACTCCCTCTAAATTACAGTTCATCAAGAAGTTCCTGAGGGATCAACCAAACAAAAGGAAATGTATCATAAAGGACATGGAAGAAGATAGTATCACAAAAGCACTGATAGAAGGGCTGCAATGCGTTATGCATCGATAAATGTCATCAATGCCATTGTCACTGATCCCTCAGAACATGAAGCTCACTCAGATTAATTAGATTAAGAAGTTCTTGTTCAAGCGTCTCTATACACAGAGGCAAATGAAGAATGTGTGCGTCCACAAAATCAAAGGCTTACCTAAAATTTAGGTATTCCTTAAAATAACCAACTCCCCACTCTCCAAAAGGCATCCAACAAGGGGAATGAAAAAAGTCAGCTTATATTCCACCCTACCTCTGAAGAAGGCTAATCACTCTCATTAGAGGAAAGGTTAACACAACAAGAAGAAGAAATGAAGGAGTTAAGGTGGTTAAATGCAGAACTACTTCAAGGTAGTCTTCCTCCTAAGCATGCTGGAATTAATCACTCAAGGGAATTTGTTTCAACTACTGGGATGGATCAAGAATTTACCCCTTTATAGGTAAAGCCTCACAGGTCTAATCCTATGGGTTTTACGCCACAATAACCAGCAATACTACCATCAGTGACAGTACCGGTTGCCACACCCGTCCAAAAACCAGTTCTTGCACCTGTACAGGTCCAAGTTCAACCATATGTTTCTCAAAAATTTATGACTACCATTGAGTCATTAATAGCTCGGTTGGAAGATATGGAAGGAAAACATGCACTAGTTCAACTAGAGAAGAGAGCTTACCCTGAATGGGTGGATACAATTCCTCCCCCATCAAATTTTTCGAGTACCACATTACCAATTTTTGATGGTTCGGGAGATCCAGAACAACAATTAACACATTTTGTTTCTCATTTTGATACTATGATGGGAACTCCTCAACAACAAGAAGCAGTTAATCTCAGGTGTTTTGTACAGTCATTATATAGACCTGATTTTTTCTGGTATGCAAGTTTTCAATCTCGGTCAATTACTGGGTGGGAGGATCTCTGTAAAAAATTCCTTGTTTAATTCAACTCAACATTTCCAAAGACAACAGTTTTTGATCTTACCAATTGTAAGAAAAGTGAAAATGAAAGAGTTTTAGATTTCATTGCTCACTGAAAGGGATTAACATATTCCTTATGTTTAGAACTCCCTCAAGAATAGTTTCTACCAATCTGTGTGGAAAATCTGTGTGATGAATTATGCAAAACTTTGATCCCTGTAAAATACAGAAGAGGGTTTCAAGACCTTACTCCAATCGCCCAGAAGATAGAAGATTCTCTTACAAAGACTATGGATAAAACTCATGTAATTCCATCTATTCTAGGAAGGAGAATATAGAAAGCAGAGACTGCTACAATTACACTTAAACAAGCACCTGTACTTACTTCCACTTCAAAACCTTCATAATATCGAAGGGCTCCACCTCCTGAGCGTCAAAAACAACGACCGCCTCGTCAAGATGATTAAAGAGATCAAAAGTGGAAATAGTTTGAAGATTTTAAGAATGAAGTTTATTATTTCTGGAATTAACAAGTTCCTGGATACTTCATCTCGGCTCTAGAAAACAATCTGGTTCAGTTGCCAAGTCCCAAAAGGCCGAAGAAGGATGGAGATGAAGAACTCCCAAAATATTTCCCATTTCATCAGATGTTAGGGAATCCAATTCAAGAGTTCTTCGTCTTCAAGTACCTATTTCAAAAGATGGTGGACTCTCTATAAGTAAAATTGAAAGTCTCTTCAGCCCTGGTAGCATGTTTTACTACTACTGATCTAGAGGAAGAAGGCGAATGACATGAAGTCAAAAGTAAAAATTCACAGAAGTATGATGATTTGATGGTCAAGAAAAAGATCAACCGAACTCATTCCATTTTACGAACACAATTGAATAAAACAATTGTGTATTCTGATATGAATTCCACAACAAAACCCCCTTCATCAGAAGAAAAATCCTCAAAGAAGCGGCACAATTTGAAGAAAGAAGAGCAGTCAGAAGAAAACGAGCTCGTGTCAAAGCCTAAGTTTTCTTTGAATCTGACAGATTTTATTCCATCTACATAAAAAGCATGGGTACCACCCCACCAAATGGCCAATACTGAACTGGTTAATCAGGAAAAATCTTCATCAGATAGAGAATTGATCTTTGGTTCTGTTGACATGATTTATTTAACAGATCCTTATGCCAATGAAACTTTCGATTATGATGAGCCTAAGTTCCCTGTATCAAACTGAGGAATTAGAGGAAGAGGCAGAGGTCTAGGGTACAGGGAAAGATATGGATATTCCAGAGGACACTATTTCAATCCCACCCCTGCCAGAACGGTATATACGGAAGAAACTCATGGTAAATCTCTTCAGTGGGCTCAACAGGAACAAGAAAGTTCTTCTACACATGGTAGATTCGGTCTTGACATAGTTATTTTGGAAGACCGGTTAGAGGTCACACCTTCTTACTCTCAGCAAATAGATAAACCTAGTTGGTCTAATCTACCGAAACCATAAGTATTTCCTAATCCTTCCCCAATACAGGATGCATCTACTACCAAAGCATCAACTTCCAAGGCACCTGCAAAACCACATTTTCATGATGGGAAATGCAGAACTTGGACTAAAAGTATGTTGTCTTGAAACATTTGGCCCAAGTATCAGCCAAGTTATCAATCATGGATACCTTGAATCTGTCAAAAAATCTCCAGGAGGTTCTTATTGATGCTTTGTCAAGTCCTCAAGAATTCGAAACTGAAATTGCTGCAGCTGAGGTCTACCATATAAGGAATGATGCTGCAGAATTCCATGAAGTGATATCTTTTACAGATGAAGATGAAGATGATGTTATAAATGGACATATTAGACCTTTGTATCTATCTAGAAAAGTCAATGATATATACATCTGATGAGCTTTCATTGATAATGGTTCAGGAGTTAACCTCATCCCTATTTGTACACTTCATCGATTGGGCCTCACCGAATCTGATTTATCTCCTTCAACTTTGATGTTTCAAGGATATGATAAAAATAAACAAGAAGATTTGGGAAAAATTACACTCAGAATTCAGTTTGGAAATCTTATGTCTAATTCAGATTTCATGGTTGTTCGTCAGGACACAGCCTTAAACATTTTCCTTGGAAGACCTTGGCTACATCAACTTGTGGCCGTAACTTCTTCGTTCCATCAGTGTCTCAAATATTGTTTCAATGGTTAAATTGGGATATTGTATGGTGACAAGGCCCCATTCAAAACATGTGAATTTCAATACATTGAGGCAGAATTTTATCACATAGAGGGAAAGGGGAAATCCATGGCAAAGAAGGTCACCAAAATTAATGCTCCAAATGGTTTGGAAAATATTCTAGTGAACCCATTCATACATGTGAGTACAGATTATGTGTTGCCTTTTAGTCAAATTGATAGGATAGACCGAAATCCAAACACTCTTATGGAAACTTCCATAATGTTAATTATGGAAATAATGCTATACAGCATGGGAGAAATTATTGATTCACCAAGCAATGATGAAAACGTAGATGGAGATGTCTTCATTTCATCCGCTGAAATCTAGCAATTCTATACTTAATGAACTAGGTACTAAGAAGTTATAGAAATACCAGAGGAAAAAAATGATGTCGATTCTCAATCCATCATCTCTTCTATCACCCCAGAAAGGCCCTTCATCATCAATAGGGTCAGAAATGGAAGCCTCTCCTCCATGATGTTCAAATTTTAACTTCTCCCCTAACCATGGAAATTTTGCTTCATCATCTACTATGCAAGTAGAAATAAAAGAAGTAACACATATTGAAGAAGAAGAGGAAGATCTCAGGGATGATCCTCTATCATTTGAAGAGGGTATATCTACCACCGTGGATGAACTCATAGAAATGAATCTGGGTACAAAAGAAGATCCACGCTCCACTTTAATTAGTGCAGCCATGACTCTTGAATAGAAATAAATGTATACATAATTTCTAAAGAAAAATCAAGATTTATTTTCTTGGAATTATACAGAAATGCCAGGTATTGACCCCGATGTTTCCACTCATCATTTGTGTTTTCCAGAAGAACATCTAGGATTCAGGCAACCAGCAAGAAGAACACAACCAATTTATGCCTCCAAAATTGAAGCTGAAGTTGATAAGCTTATCAAGGATAACTTCATCATATAAGTTCAGTATCCCAAATGGCTGGATAATATTGTCCCTATGAAAAAGAATAATGGACAAATTAGAGTTTGCATTGACTTTAGGGATCTTAATCAGAATTGTACCAAGGATGATTTTCCAGTTGTGATCACAGAACTCCTAATTGATGAAATAGTTGGCTACAAATCTCTTTCATTCATGGATAGTTACTCTGGGTACAATCAAATACGAATGGATCTAGATGATGAAGAGTCTACAGCCTTCAGAGATCCTCAATGTGTGTTTTGCTATCGGGTAATTCCCTTTTCCCTGAAGAATGCAGGTGCAACATATCAATGCTACTTGCCCCATATCTTCAAAAAAAATTTAGGGAAATTTGTTAAATGTTATGTGGATGATTTGGTGGTTAAATCCAGACAAAGTTTTGATCACTTGGCCGATCTAGAAATCATATTCAACAAAATTCGACAACATAATTTGAAGATGAACCCCTTGAAATGTGCTTTTGGCGTAACCTCAGAAAAATTTATCAGCTTTGTTGTACGCCATCGTGGTGTTGAAGTTGATCCTGAGAAGAAAAAATCAATCCTTGATATGTCACCTATTATAAATTTGAAGTAATTAATAGGAATTCAAGGACACTTGGCCTATATTCAGCGTTTCATTGCCAATTTGGCAGGCAAGTGTTTACCCTTCACCAGATTAATGAAGAAGGGAGTCACCTACCAGTGGACTGAAGAATGTCAAGAATCATTCGATATGCTCAAGAAATATCTCTTGAGTCCACTGGTATTAATGCCACCCATGAAGGAAGACCACTTATTCTCTATGAGACAGCTTTAGGGTGATCATTGGGTGCCTTCCTTGCCCAAAAGAATGATTATGTGAATGAAAACAACCTTTACTATCTCAGTTGGACTATGATTGAGGAAGAAACTCATTAATCAATTATTGAAAAGTGCTGCCTTACATTAATCTTTATAGTGCACAAATTCAGACACTACCTGCAACATCATGATGTCCAATTCGTATCTCGCAGTAACCCGCTCAAATTTAACCTTAGTCGTCCAATGCTTACAGGACGTCTGACAAGGTGGGCTGTAATTTTTCAGTAGTTTGATATCCAGTATGTGTTTCAAAAGACAAAAAAAGGGACAATCTCTGGATAATTTCATTACTGAACACCCATCTGTAGAAGATACATCTTTAAATATTGAACTTCCTGATGAGGAAGTCTTCTCTATTCAAGATAATCCTCAAACATGGGAAATTTACTTTGATGGTGCCTTCAGAATCCCAACAGGGAAGAAAATGGAAGATCCTAAATTCAACAAATTTGGGTTAGGAATCATGCTTATTTTCCCAGAAAAGGAAGTGCTACCCTATTCCTTCTTATTTTTGGATGTGGTACAAACAATGAAGTGGAATATCAAGCTCTCATCGTAGGCTTGGAAATGGTGCCTCAGGCACAGGTGAATCACTTGAAGGTAAATGGTGATTCAGATTTGGTAATCAAACAAATCAATGGGGATTATGACATTAGAAAAGAAGTGTTAATCCCTTTGTATGATTATGTCAGAAAGTTAATGGCTGAATTTCCTTCAAAATCGACATTTTATTATGTCCCGCGATCACAAAATTCCCAAGATGATTCACTGGCTAATGTAGCCACTACCCTGGAAGATCCAAACCGGGACGAAATAATCATCAGTATTTCCCACCGTCATCTAGTTTCACCTTTTGTTCAAATCCGAACAGAGGAAATCAATGAAATCAGTCCCATTTCTGAACCATATGGTCATACTACAGGATGGATGACATCTATTAGGGAATCCATTCAAAATGGAACACTCCCACCTGATAGAGCCGAGAAAGAACAAGTCCTACGACGTGTGGTCAATTTTAGTCTTTATGATAGCCCAGATCACCCAAAAATTCTCTACAAGCGAGGTTTTGATGATATTCTCTTCAGATGTATTGATGTTTTAGAGATAATGGCTGTCATGAGTGAATTTCATGCAGGAGTTTGTGGTGCCCACCAGTCTGGACATAGACTTTGTAGTCAAATTCGAAGGCTTGGATACTTATGGCCATCAATGGTGCAAGATTGTGTTTATTTTACTAAGAAGTGTCATTATTGACAAGATTGTGCCAACTTCATTCATCAAACCCCAGAGTTTCTTCATACAACTAAATAATCATGGACATTTTCCACATGGGGAATGGATGTAGTAGGAACTTATCCTTCGGCTACATCCAAGAAGTTTAAGTATATTCTTACTACTACTGAATTCTTTTCCAAATGGGCAGAGGCAATACCTCTCAAAGAATTTAGTTCTAAAAGCATTGTCAGATTCATTAAGTCTAACATCATTACCAGATTTGGTGTCCCTCATACCATATTAATGGACAATGGTACCAACTTCTGTTCATCTGAGGTGAGAAAGTTGTATCAAGAATACAACATTGAATCCAACCATTCATCTTGGTATCATGCAGCGGCCAATGGCCAAATAGAGGCCTTTAATAAGACTCTTTCAAACATACTGCAAAATATGGTGGATAAAGATAATAAATCATGTCCTGATAAACTTCTTTATGCCTTTTGGGCTTATCAAACTACCAAACACACTGCTACACGATCAACTCCATATTCATTGGTATGTGGAACAAAAGTAATCTTTTCCCATTGAGGTTCAATTACCTTCGCTCAGAGTAGCCATTTTTGATCAGTTATATATAGATGAACAATCTCAAAAGTGATTGTATGAATTGTAACGACTAGATGAAAAATGATTGTGCACCCTGCACCACTTGGAAGTCTATCAGAATCGAATAACACAAGCTTTGAATAAAAAAGTTCATCTTCGTTCATTCATTCAAGGAGAATTGTTATTGGTCCTCAGAAATCCAATGATACTGGGAAATTAGCCTCCAAAGATTGAGCCAAAGTGAGAAGGACCATACACAATACATAAGGTCTACTCTAATGAAGCATATTCTTTAATCTCAATAGATGGAGAACTCATTAAAACTCCAACCAATGAAGTATTTTTGAAGAAGTATTTTGTGTAACACAAATACACCCTTTTTCCTAGCTACATGATGCTAAACTATGCAGCACTGGTCCATACATATGACCTTAAACTATTCTTTGTCCTTACTACAAGACATTAAACTGCATATCCCCTCGTTCATCCAACATGACGTTAAACTGTGTCCCCTTTTTCATCCAACATGATGTTAAACTGTGCATCATCCTGCATGATGTTAAACTGTAAATAGTCTCTTATAAGTTCTACAGGACGTTAAACTATACATGTTCATCCTACATGATGTTTAAACTATGAAAAAATCCCTTAATACATCCAACATGACATTAAACTATGCACATGTCCTGCAAGATGTTAAACTGCACAATAATACATCCTAGCTATATGACGCTAAACTATTCATCGTTAGGGTTGTTGCTAACTCTTTTTTCTCACACCGAGTATGACTCACATGAGCTTAGAGTAAGATTCAACCATAGTACCTTATGTGGGATGCTAACCACACTTAAGTACCAATATCATCTTCGGGTCACTATCCTCAAGTACACCCCGATCGTCAAAATTCATTCTCAATCGAACTACATGGACTTTGATCCTTGCCTTCTAGGCTTGGTATGTAGGAAACCTCCCAAGGTTCAAGCCCAAAACCAATATCTTCAAGTCGGTTCAACTCCATCTCATACGATGTTGATCTGTGACCCCCCCAAACCAATATCTTCAAGTCAGTTCACCTCCATCTCATACAATGTTGATCTGTGAACCCCCCCAAACCAATATCTTCACATGGTTCACCATCGTCCTACATGATGTTAAACTATGTACGTCCCTATTGTCCCTACTGCATGACACTAAACTGTGCAGCACCATTATCCTTGTTATATGATGTTAAACTATACAGTACGCCATTGTCCTCACTACACGACATTAAACTTCATAGTAATACGTCCTAGCTACATGACGCTAAACTGTGCAAAACCGGTCCATGCATATGACCTTAAACTATTCATACTTTTATCTGGTATGACAATAAACTACAATAGTGTCTGACACCCTCACCTGAGAGGGAATCATTATTGACATTGATCTCCAATCATGTCATATTCCTAGGACTACATGCATACATGGCAATGCCCGAACCTTTAATCTTGGCTCCAACAATCATTGCACGAAATTCCCCTTTCACCCTTAACATGTACAAACCAAATCTGTATAGAGGAAATTTCAAGAACTACATATGGCCTGATTCTCATCCCTATGGGATACATAGGAACATTCGAGCATCCTTCGAATCTAGTCCTAACTCTTTGGGCCTAACCCCAAACCCCACTTTCAGTCCCTTGGTTGAAGAGTCCTCATGCGAGCACATGAATGTGGTATGAAAACCATGGTCTTTATTCACATCAGGTTTATAACAAACACACAATGTGTCTCCCTCATTATGGCCTGAGCTCTATGACCCTAAACTAAGATCTACTACACTCTCATCCCATATGATGTTAAACTGTATTTCAAGAACTACGTATGGATTGATTCTCATCCTAATGAGATATGTAGTGAAGTCCAACATCTCAATTCAGGACCCAACCACAACATGATTATGGTCAGCATTGGTCTATGTATCTCCTTCATGCATTGGACAATACCCATTTTCATATTTCATACTCCTAACCTTAAATACTTGAAGATCTCCATAACCCTTTTCTTGACTTCTGGTCACAAAATGTCTGATACCTGATAATTCATTTTCCTGACCATGTAGCACATGCCCTTAGGCGGCCTTGCATAAATAGTCTATATAACGGACCTGTTAGCCAAAAGATGCTATTATTTGACTATGCATCCAATGCCCTTAAGTGGCCCTTCATAATTCAACCCCTAACGGGGTTTTCCAATAGAGTTAACTTCATTCTTGGGGGAAAACCTTTTTTGTCCTCATTGGTCTTAATGATGATATGTAGGGATCCGAAAAAAACATCCATCCTTAATATATTTGTCCGACACTCTTTTTCCTTATCTGAAAGTATTCAAGTCTATGGTTTATATTTTCCATCCCTACGTTTGGTTCAAACCTTCACAGAAGTGAAATTCATAAAATTCTTTGACAATATAGATTGGGAATATCCTATCCATATTCAAGTACCTCTATCTATACAACAGACTCTATGCTTTGGGAAATTTGAATCTCCATAAACATTCATTGGCTTTAGCAATAGAAAAGTAAAATTTCTAAGAGTTCTTTTTCCTGACTATGTATCACGTGCCCCTAGGTGGCCTTGCATAAGTAGTCTATATAATGGACCTATCAGCCAAAAAATGCTATTATTTGACTATGCAGCCAATTCCCTTAAGTGGCCCTACCTAATTCAACCCCCTAATGGGTTTTTCAAATACTGGTAACTTCAATCTTAGGAAATACTTCCTCTGATGCCTTTTAGCCCTTTTTTTCATATCATCCCTCAGATTCAAAATTTCTTAAGTCATAGTTTACGTGTTTTCCCCCATACTTGAATGTGGTAATATTTTTTCAAACAAATTATCTAGGAATTGAGTCAATTTTAATCCTTTTGTTTAACGCTATTCAACTTTAAACATTAGCCTTTTTTATATCCGACATGCATAACTTTAAACTGCCAACAAGAGACAGGGTATTCATTAAATTGGGAACCTGTAAAAGGAACTCTGAATGAAAGTTGAGTCCCAACTCACTAAATGTACATTTTGTATGATTTAGGAAATATTGAGCAACAAAAAGATGCAAAGTTTGTGGGGTTGTTTGTATAATCCTAGAAAAAATAATACTATGCTTACTAGGCCCATTGGCTTAAGTAAATTTTTTATTTAAGTAGTTATCAAGAGAATGCAGGTACAAAATGATTGAAAATGAAATGTCTTTTTTATTGATGCACAATATTAGAAGAACATCCACAAATTGGAGTATCTTCTCCTTTTCAAGAATTACAAGAGGCTTTTAACATAACTTTTCATTTGATTTACGGTATCATGAGATTCATCAGGATCCACTTAAATTTCATTCACTTGACCAAATTCACTCTTTTCAGCTTGATGGAGTGCTTTATTGGCATCTGCGATGGCTTTAATACCATCCATTTGGACTGCTTCAAATGAATTGTTAAGCTATTCAAGTTCCCAAGTAACAACATATAACTGTTGCTGAAGGTGAATCTACTGGACAACTTTCTCCTTGATCTTCTGCTTCATCTCCTTCAGCTTTGCAGCGTGATCAGCCTCAGCTCGGGACACCACAACCTTGAATTCACTAATATTGGTCAGCATCCTTTCTCTGATTAGATCTTGATGACACTTTTTCTCTTTCTCCCTCCTTAATATGACTTGTTTCACCACGGTATGGATCTCTTGATATCCAAAACCGCCAAGTCCCAGCATGACGAACAAGGATGACAGTCGCATGATCTTCGAAGACAGCTCTTCAAGAGGCACTACAGATATGATCTTCCATATATTCTACCATGCCTTGTGATGGGATGATTGGACTGCCTTTTTCACATCTGGGTCCAATTAAGCATCACTGTCACATGGGGGAATATAGTCTAGGATTAATGCACTTAAGGAAGTGCCTTGTCCTACTCCTTCCCCCCTGACCCTTGGTACTTCACTTTCTACTTTTGTTGGGACTAAGGCTAAAGATTCACCTCTGGATCAAGCCACTGAAGTTGACAACCTTTCATAGTCAATTCAAATCTTTTGTTAGTTTCAAGGGATAACAAAAGTTGATTAGTTATCTTGCAAATTAAGTACCACCACAGATATTATCATCTTTTACCCAACGGTAGATCAGCAGCATGAGAAGTATCCTCCCCATCTTTCCTAGCTTCAATAGGATTTTCAGGATGGGTTTCAGGAAACTCTGTCGGGTTAAGCTCCACTTGAGCTGGCGTCACTACCATGATTGGGTTGTCTCTACCCCCTTTAGGCATCAACAGATCAACAACTTACTCAGATGGAACTGCACATTTCAACCAATCATGGCCAGAGATGTAATAGAAAAAAAATTAACAGGACGAAGGATAACACTCACATCCAAAATCTTCTAAATCACATGGTAATTAACATGATCTAAAATTTCTTCAAAAGATGTTCCGATTTTCATCATTTAATCCATTGATATCCCAGATTATTTGTTAGTCTCACCAGTGGGAGCATTTGAAATGTCTTCTTGGAAACCCTCCTCCTACAATCTCTGACCCCGGATAGATTCCTCAGAGAAAATTGTGGAGTCAGTTGCAGTGGTCGCCAAATGTTCTGGTGCAGATGTAGAACCTAAAGCATCACAGAATGGAAGTCAGTTGATGTTTTCATTCAACTTTCTATGAAGTATTGTTAATTTACCAGAAACAGGCACTTCTCTCCTTGTAGAAACAACACGAGAAGTACTGGAAAGAGATGCTAGCTCTTCTTCTCTCATTGTTTTTCAGGAGAAGCCAGGTCAGCATGAATTTGCAACTGTTCACCATCACCCTCTGTCGTCCTAAAAGGAGTGTCAGTCATCACCCTCAAATGGGAAATCGAAGAAGCCCCTGCAATCCCAATAAGTATGAGCAACCTTTTCATGAGTTAGGATTCATGACTATTCGAAGGACTTACCACTACTGACGAAGCGTTTAGGTATGGTATTCTTCCTTCAATGCCATTACTTCTTTGACGTTTTGGGTGTGTTGACATTATCACCACCAAATACAGGTATCGGAGAGTGTAAAGCCTTGTATAATTACTTGTTCATGGCTTTTTGGCCTGGAGATACTTCACCTGGCTCATGAGGAGATTCATGGACTTCAAGAGAAGTTCCACCAGGGCTATACCATAGTGAAGGGACCTCAGTAGTTCCTTCTTTAACAATATACAGGATGAAGAAAGTAATTTCCTTGAGTGAAAAACCTTTGAATGAAATAAAGTTTAAAAGCAAATAAGGAAATAAATTTACATCTTCTGGATCCACATAATCATGCCACTCCTCATCTACTGAAGCACCAATCCCCTCAGTGGTGCCACGATCCATCATTTCCTTCACCCACTTGCTGATAAGAATGGAATTATCAGAGGAATATGTGAGCATTTCTAGCTCTCTGATGCAAGCCTGCACTTCATTGGGGTTATCCTAGAACTATATATCAGCAGAAGCCCAAAGATCCCCTACTCCGGGGATATGTAACCCTTCTCATAAGTCCATCCAGGTGGTTTCAGCATCATAATATAAACTCCTCTATGTTTGGACAACCTCGGGTCATAAATAGTCATAATGTGCACCAGATGGCCACGAGGAGGGTCCTACAATATGGGACTTCAACTTCTTCCCAGCTCCTGCAATCACAGATAAAGGATAGGAAAATGAAACTTGTTGCTCTATAAATAATGACGACTAAATTTACTCAATGATATAACTCACCATGAGTCGATGGAGTAGGTATCTTGACTCTGTTAGGAGGATTATATCTGGCACAAGGCCATTTTGACACATGTCATGCTTCATCATCCCCATCCTGGGAATCCGGTGAATCAGCCCTGGGTGAAGAACCCGGTGAATCAACTCCGTGTGAGGAAGAGTAACCTTCCAGATGAAAGGTTTCTTTTTTGAAACTTCTCTTTTTACTCCCCACCAAGAAGATAGGAAGATTACATACCCCTGCCGGGTATGATGCTACCTAGTTCTCAGCATATCATGTAGTTAATTGACTCACCGCTCCAGCAGTAGAGAGATCAAACAATGCCCCATTCTTCTCCATAGATTTCAACAACCATAGTTGTTGGGAAACCATTGGATTCTTCTCTAACCTGAATTGCATGGGAGGGGATACAACAATCTGTTGCAGACACTTGAATTGGTGTGTAAGTCTATATATAGCATAGGCCTCGCATATAATCTCTCCGTCATTCTGGTGGCCAATATACCATCTCTGTAAGCCAGCATATATGACCTCAATTCTAGGATAGTTGTTCAATCTTCACTAAACCACCCAGTTGTTGGGTTTACATAAGGAAAGAAGTGGAATTCCTTGAACATGCTCAGCCTCACCTTCAGATCATAGGAATTGAGGGACAATGGAAAAATTCTGGAAAATGCCTGCACCGATGGCCTAAAAGAACTTCCAGGAATCTGTACTCCACTCTGTACAACGTATGTCCTAAAGTGAGTGGAGATCCATACCGAAAAAACATAGAATGGTCCCACTATTCTCAAATGAGGCTTACCCATATAGACATGGAGTAAGCTCATGTGAATCTTCACTAAAAATGGGGTTGCCAACCCAACCATTTTTCTCTCATCCAACTTGGCTATAACAACGAAGGTCCCTGGCCTGATTCCTCCCTTTGAATCCCTAACTAGTAGAAGATAAATGCTGATCCACAAGGATAAGAATCCCACCAGATGGGTCTTCTCTAAGATTCTTTGATTCAATTCATACCCCCACTTTTCAAACTCTCCCACTTCTAGAGTTGGACATAATGTGCCGAGAGAACCCCTCTTATATGCTCTGGGGAAGCTGGTGGAACGAGTACAGGTGGACCCCTTCTCCTTCTTCTTGATGAGAAACATATACATCCACTCATATGGATGAATACCCTTTATATAATGAGTTTTTGTAGAATTTTAATTCTTGATCTTGTTGAAAATTTTCAATAACTCTCGATCCAAACTCGGAGTCTTCTCCGAATCATTCCACGTCGCTTTCAGAGGGATGAAATCGTCATATATGTCTCCCATAATTGGAGCCCCCAAGATATTATAGACACACCACAAGATGATTCCTACTTCTACATGAGTCAGATGGAAAGAATTGGTTTCTGGGATCCAGCGTCTGATTAGCTCTGACACAAAATCAACATTCCTATAGACAGATGTTTTCCCAGCCCAGACGACCTCATATATTGCAGCTCCCTTTAGATCATCAACAAAATCTGCACAGGTTTTTCACACCCAATATTACCACATCCAAGTCGACTTCACGCCCCCTCCAAGATGGAAATCCAACCTCTTTTTCTATCCCTTAGATTGGTCCATCTGAGAATTTTAGAAAATAGAAGGGTAGAAATGTGGCTGATATAACGACCCATACTTTACATACATTGTTAATACTTCAAAATTGAAGCACACTTATTACAACATATGACAAAACCACAAAGGACCGTATAGGTATAGTGTCTTTAGAAACTGGGAAACATAAACAACTGGTTCATAAATCTTCTATAGTGTCTCCCATTTATTTCATCATATCTAGGGTCCCTTTTAGCATATTCTACTTAATATCCATCTTCCTGACCTGGGGAAAAGAAAACATAAAAGGGTGAGCTCAAATGCTCAGCAAGGAAAATAAAGGAAATAAAAATCATATCATATCTTTTTGAAAATCATAACCTGCAAAAGAGATCATAATATATTAACATGGAACAAATCATAGGAGTGAAAATGAGATCCCCATAATCATAACATAAAACTTGAAACTTTGTGGCATGCACACATAATCATGGAAAATCATTTCTTGTTAGTCATGACTCATTGCCAAGACTATCTTAGTGGACAAAGTCCCTTTCTGAACCGAGTTCACTCCTCGTTTCAGTCCTGTATCACTGAACCGAAATAACCTTCCGTTCCAGCCATGTCTATCTCATGAGATATAAAATCATTACCCAATGCATTGGAGGGAGATATAGGTCCCACCCATCTTATAATGAATCCTTTCTTATGTGTGCCACAAAATCATAAATCATACATCATCGTATAACACATGTAACAAAAATGGGATTCTTGAAACATCATGACATCATAAATCAATTCATATAAGATAAAGGAATTCATAAAAATAATTCCATCACAACATGATCAAATCAATTTAATAACAGGGATAAAACAGAACCCTTTATTATCTTAGATGGAAAATAATTTTGATAAAACACTTGAATTGAATTCTTGAGGAAAATATCCTTTCTTCTTTAAAACCAATTTCTTTTCACAAAACATCATGGAATTTTAAAAGAAAGAGATTTTATTGAAAATAGTCATGAAATATTTTAGAGGAAGCTTCATGAAAATAAGGCTTTATAAAACAGTAGAAATCCGTTCGTGCCGTATAAGTTAAAAAAAACATTCTTCATACTTTTGTTGGAAAAGTCAAAAAGTACCTCGTACGAAAAACGACAAAAGATTCCTTTCATACGTATTAATAAAAACTCACCGAAGGGTAAAAATGGATTTAAACAATTTTAGGTGGATGGAAATAATATTACATATTGAGTAAACATGGATGTGGATGATAAAATACACCCCAGTAAATACTTACGAATAAACAATCTCGGATAAAAATGAGATTGTGATATTTCCCTTACCTTAGGTCCAATTTGCTTTGTTCGTGTCCGAAGCTCCTGTATAATGGTTTAAATAATGTTATTGACTTATTCCAGAATCATACATATTGATATGAGATCATATATGGTCATATTATTAACTTCTTGTTAGTAATATTTCATTGTTACTTGTTACTCGGGTCTTTATAACTTTTTGTTCTTATGCGTGTTTTGTCGAATAAATTCTTATTCTTATCTTTAGGTTATAGATAATTCATTTCCAGAATGGTATTAGTGTATTATATACCATATTCATTCATTCAATTCATTTATATAATCATTATGAAATGAAGATCATGTAGAACGAGTCGCATCACATCGTGGAGACGGTATTCCGTACGTACGCACGAGTGATGATATCATTCCTATGATCGTGGAATTGTATTGGAGTATATATATATATTATTTCAGTATCAATATTACTTAATAATAATCATATTTAGTTACTCATTACACCATTATAACCATCCTTGTAAGGTGATGGTGGAAAATAGATTACACCACGGCGTGGAGACGGTATTCCGTACGTACGCACGCGCGGTGATTTCATTTTTTCCGTAGGATGGATAGAAGGTAATTTAGGGTTGTTTCATATTTATAATAACATATCAGTATGTAAGTAATACTTATGTTATTACTTTATCATGAAACAACTAAAGAAGAAGAAGTTGAAGAAGAAAGAAATTGAAAAGATCGGTAATGGTTATTACCTCTTCTTTGAAACGCCTCTTTGAATCCTTCACTTAGGGAACTAAGATTGGTCTTTGAAGAAGACCAGGACCTCTAGGATTATTCTAGTGAAGTGGAGAAGGGAAAATGGCAGGGGTTGGCCGAGCTTGAGTTCTCAAATTGGTGTGAGGAGGAGGGGGAGGAGGTGCCCTTTTATAAGGGAGGAGAGGGGCACCTTAGGAATATCTCAAAATATTATTTTATATTAAAGTCAAAAATCGGTTTATAATGGTTCCAAAGGGTCTTATTTCGAAGCTAAAGTGGGGATGGGTCTAAATCCTATCAACCAATAGGATTTAGACAAGTTTAGGGTATTATTTTAACCTTATCAATTAGATTTAACTCTAAGTTAATTAATTTAACTTTTACCGTGTCTTTTTGTTTTCTTTCACTATATGGTTAATACACTTACTATAACATGCCAAACGAACCCCAAATTGTTTATTATTAATATATATATCCTTATCTAAGTCATTTGGCCGAACCTTAGATTTGTAGGAATAAAATAACAATTAATAATATAATATTTGATTTAAAAACTATTTTGTGTCAATTTTGACACTATTTGATATATGATTTTTGTGAAAGTCATAAAAGAATTATATGTTCGAACCAAGTTGATTAAATCAACAATAATATATCATAGTAACCTATAAAATTAGTGTAATTCATAAAAAGTCTTAAATTACATTTATTTTGGTATTTATATTATCAATTTTGTCAATATTTCATTAATAAGATAATTACTGCATCATCTTTGTGTCATAAATAAATTAAATTATTTGATGTCTAAAAATTACAAATAAAATACCCTCATGTAGGAAATCTTTTTAGCTTTCTAATGAATATTTACAATCGAATTTATCTTATGTATAACCCCATATTAAAAATGATTTACTTATTAAACTTTGATTTTAACTATTTTAACCCTTCTTTAAATAAATTAATAATAAATGTCCTAATCTAATCCAAGTGGGCCTAAATGGTCATATTTTATTCCTAAGTTTGTTTTTGGTCGAATTACACTTGTCCAATAGAATTAGGACATGTGTTAGGGTAATAGTAATATCATATTTACCCTTAGTTACCCTATTTACTATTAACCGCGGTAAAAAAAGTAAAAAGTTACTATTCACCAAAAAATTATTTTCATCTCATTGAACCACATTTTAGTCCTTGATATTAACCGTGTCTCTCGGATTTTCGAAATTCCATTCACAGAAGCGGTAAAATTAAGTTTTATGCAAAATTCAGTTTTTAACCTACCACTTAGTGATTTCACTATTCATCAAAAATTGAAAGTTTTCAGAAAAATACCAAAATTTTACCCTAGGCTAATTTCGATATTCTGAGTCCAAAAATGAAGTCCATTTTGAAAAATAAAATTTATAAAATTTCAAAAAGTGGTTATTACTATTCATAACGGCTAGTTTTAATAGCATATTGTTGTTTAGTGAAACTCGATATTGCGTACGACGCAAGCTATCGAGGAAGGTCGCGATTGCGTGTAAAGCAAGCCAAGCAAGTGTTGTGTAGAAAAAGATTCCTTTGATGATTTATATAACATAAAAGTCTCGGGTGTTACATTCTACCCCCCTTAAAAAGAATTTCGCCCTCGAAATTCGTCACTTTGTAACAAACAAATGAGGATACTTCTCCCTCATCATATCCTCAAGCTCCCATGTAGCTTCTTCAAGTTGGTGGTTCCTCCATAAAACTTTCACCAAGCGAGTGGTCTTGTTTCGTAGGACTTTTTCACTACGATCCAGAATCTCTATCGGCTGTTCTTCATAAGAAAGATCTTGCTCCAGCGGTACAACTTCTGAGCTGAGTACATGTGAAGGATCTGGTATGTACTTTCTCAGGAGAGATACATGGAACACATCGTGAACTTGAGAGAGATTCGGTGGAAGTGCCAATCGGTAAGCTACCTTCCCAACACGATCCAGTATTTCAAAAGGACCGATATATCTAGGGCTCAACTTCCCCTTCTTTCCAAATCTCATAACCCTCTTCCAGGGAGATATTCGTAAGAACACTTTATCGCCCACTTCAAACTCTAGGTCTTTTCTTCGGTTGTCGGCATAACTTTTCTGTCGACTCTGAGCTGCTCTTATGTGTTGTTGAATAGATCTAACATTTTCTGCCATTTCATCAACGAGGTCAGGTCCTAATAGCTTTCTTTCCCCAACTTCATCCCAGCAAGTTGGAGTCCTGCATTTCTTTCCATAGAGAGCTTCATAAGGAGCCATCTGAATACTGGAGTGAAAGCTATTATTATAAGAAAATTCCACCAAAGGTAGGTGTTGATCCCAACCTCCTTTGAAATCCATAGAGCAAGCTCTCAACATATCTTCTAGGGTTTGAATTGTTCTCTCAGACTGACCGTCTGTCTGGGGATGATAAGCAGTGCTGAAACTCAACTCTGTATCCAGAGTATGCTGAAGACTTCGCCAGAACTTCGAGGTAAATCTCGGATCTCGATCAGATATAATAGAAAGTGGTACTCCATGCAATCTCACCACTTCCTTTACATATATCCTGGCAAGCTGATCTAGAGAGAAATCCTCTCAAATAGCAATGAAGTGTGCAGACTTTGTAAGACGATCAACTATGACCCAGATAGCATTATTGCCTTTGGATGTTTTAGGAAGTCCTGTGACAAAGTCCATAGTGATGTTTTCCCATTTCCATTCGGGTATGGGTAATGGTTGCAACATCCCCTTAGACTTCTGTCTCTCAGCTTTAACTTGTTGACAAACCAAGCATCGAGAGACATATTCAGCAACATCTCTTTTCATGCCATCCCACCAGAAGTACTCTTTCAGGTCCCTATACATCTTCGTGCTTCCAGGATGAATAGAAAATGATGAACTATGAGCCTCATCCAGCATCTCATTCTTTAATTTGGGGATGGGAGGAACGCAAACCCGATTCCTGAACTTTATTATCCCATCACAATCAAGGTTGAATTCAGGAACATTTCTCACCTTCTTTTGTAACTTGACATCTTCTTTTTGTGCCTCTTTAATCTTCACATGTATAGATGGTTGAACATTCATTTGAGAAAGATAAGATTTTTCCCCTTCCATTATAATTCCAAGATCCATCCTTTGTAAATCCATAAATATTGGATCTTTTGTGATCCTCATCATGGATAAACTAGCATGGTCTTGTCGACTTAATGCATCTGCCACCTTGTTTGCTTTCCCAGGGTGGTAATGGATTGAGCAGTCATAATCCTTAATCAGCTCCAACCATCTTCTTTGACGCATATTCAACTCCTTTTGTGTGAAAATATACTTTAAACTTTTATGATCAGTATAAATATCACACCTTTCACCATAAAGGTAATGCCTCCAAATCTTTAATGCAAAGATTACCGCAGCCAACTCCAAATCATGTGTTGGGTAATTTTGCTCATGGATTTTCAACTGTCGTGAGGCATAAGCTATCACCATATCATTTTGCATAAGAACACACCCCAATCCCTTCTTGGATGCATCACTGTAGATCACAAACCTTTCTCCACTACAAGGCAGTGTGAGCACAGGTGCACTGGATAACCTTCTTTTCAACTCCTTGAAATTCTCTTCACATTCCTCTGTCCAGACAAACTTAACTCCTTTCCGAGTCAACTTGGTGAGTGGATTAGATAATCGTGAAAAATCTTTTACAAAACGTCGATAATAACCAGCCAAACCAAGAAAACTTCGGATCTCAGTTACTGTTGTTGGTCTTGACCATCTTTCGATAACCTCTGTTTTTGCTGGATCCACAGATATCCCCTCTTTTGAGATTATATGACCCAAAAATGCAACTTTTTGAAGCCAAAATTCACACTTGGTAAATTTGGCATAAAGCTTCTCCTTTCTCAGGGTCTTCAATATAATTCTCAAGTGATCTTCATGCTCTTCCTTGCTCTTTGAATAGACAAGAATATCGTCTATAAAGACTACCACAAATTGATCAAGATAGTCTCTAAAGACTCTATTCATTAGATCCATGAAGATAGCAGGGGCATTAGTAAGACCAAATGGCATCACTATAAATTCATAGTGTCCATACCTTGTACGGAAAGCCGTCTTTGGTATATCCTCCCTTTTGACCCTTAATTGATGATACCCTGAACGAAGATCAATCTTGGAAAAGTATTGAGCTCTGCGTAGTTGGTCAAATAAGTCATCAATGCGTGGGAGAGGATATTTTTTCTTGATAGTGATCTTGTTAAGTTCTCGATAATCAATGCAGAGTCTCATTGATCCATCTTTCTTCTTAACAAATAGAACAGGTGCTCCCCAAGGTGACGCACTAGGGCGTATGAATCCCTTATCAAGATTCTCTTGGAGTTGCTTCTTCAATTCCTGCAACTCAATTGGGGCCATTCTATAAGGTGTCTTTGAAATAGGCAAAGCACCCGGTACGAGTTCTATTGAAAACTCAACTTCACGATTTGGTGGAAGACCCGGCAATTCCTCCGGAAAGACATCATCAAACTCCCGTACAATGGGAATATTCTTAATCGTGAGTTTCTCACCTACCATTTGAGATAAATAACCTTCATTTAGTGGAATCAATACCCATAAGATGGAAGAAATTTCCACTGGAAGGTTATATTCATCCTTGCATCGATAGACGATCGTAGATTGATCTGGAATATGAAATGTGACTTCCCTTCTTTGGCAATTGATATGAGCTCCATGTAGAGAAAGCCAATCCATGCCAAGAATCACATCAAATTCCACTAAAGGAAGGATCACAATATTTGCAGGAAGCACTTTCCCACAAACTTCGATCGGAGAAGAATTATAAACTTTTGATGCGATTGATGTGCCATTAGGTGTTGTCACAGCTAACTCAACATCTAATTGTTGAGGTAATACGGTGATACCCTTAGAAAAGTCTTCAGAAATAAAAGAGTGTGTGGATCCAGAATCAAATAAAACATTTGCTACTTTAGAGTGGATGGTAAGTGTACCTTTCACCACATCGTTATCGTACCCCACATCGCTGATAGAAATTGCATGTGACTTTCCTTTGTCTTTAGCCTTAAGAGTTTGTTGACGTCGACCATCATCATCAACCCTTGGATTTGGGCATTGATTGGCATAATGCCCCATCTCCTTGCACTTGAAACATTGAAGTGTTGTAGGTTCATTCTGTGTATCCCTTCCTTTGTTTGCATCATTAGACATCTTCTTCCCATTATCACGGCATTCAAATGCACGATGGCCTTCCTTTCCACATTTAAAACATTTACTTGTCCCTTTAAGACAACTCCCTCCATGTTTCTTTCCACACTTTGAGCATAAGGAAAAGCTCATCTTCTTTTCCGTGTGCTCTTTAGATTTTTCTTTGAATTCCATCTTCCTCTTCTTATCAAACCCATGTGACTGATGGGTTACTCCAATCTCCATCTCGACTTTGAGAGCACATCGAACGATTTCCTCATAGCTATTGAAGTCCCTTATGGATAACGCCCTTCGAAGACTTGGTTTAAAGCCACTAAAGAATCGATCGATCTTACTCTCAGGTTGGATAATAATACCAGAAGCGTACCTTGCAAGTCTTGTAAAATTTGCTTCATAGGTACTAACAGATTCATCATCCCTTTGCTTCAGTTCAAGGAACTCTTTCTCCATCTTTGTTCGGAGAATACGAGGGAAGTACTTATTGAAAAATAAGTTCTTGAACTCGTCCCATTCCATAGACTCAATTTCATCCCTTTGCCTTGTATTCTTAACAAGATTCCACCATTGATCAGCATCTCCTTCCAAACGATACACTGCTAGGATGACTTTATCATGCTCAGAACATTGAAGAACTGAAAATATCTTTTCAGTAGTACTAATCCATTGTTCAGCAACTAATGGATCAGTAGACCCGCTGAAAGAAGGTGGACGCTGCCTCATGAAGGATTCAACAGAATGTTGCTCCCTCCTTTGTTCGTTTGGAAATCCTGCATGATTCATAGCTTGAGAAAGTTGTGTGAGCATGGCTACAAGATTTTGCATTCCAGCTCCCATATCGTTTGGTTGCTCAAGGGGACAATCATTGCATTTCCCATCGCATTCCGCATTAACACGGTTCCTTCGGGTTCCAGCCATTGACTAAAACCAAGAAGAATAGTGTGAGCAACACAAATTATAATAGGAAACCACATAATTCAAGAATAAAATTTTCATGCTTAAGGTCTTATCCTAGGTTATTCAAGGCCATTTCTAAAACACTAAGATTGTGTTCTATGCTTAGACTTATCCTTAGGGTTCTTACTAAGGCTTTCACATCCTAGTTTCCAAAGGTTGACTATACCTTTCCTCTGATACCAACTATAACGACCCATACTTTACATACATTGTTAATACTTCAAAATTGAAGCACACTTATTACAACATATGACAAAACCACAAAGGACCGTATAGGTATAGTGTCTTTAGAAACTGGGAAACATAAACAACTGGTTCATAAATCTTCTACAGTGTCTCCCATTTATTTCATCATATCTAGGGTCCCTTTTAGCATATTCTACTTAATATCCATCTTCCTGACCTGGGGAAAAGAAAACATAAAAGGGTGAGCTCAAATGCTCAGCAAGGAAAATAAAGGAAATAAAAATCATATCATATCTTTTTGAAAATCATAACCTGCAAAAGAGATCATAATATCTTAACATGGAACAAATCATAGGAGTGAAAATGAGATCCCCATAATCATAACATAAAACTTGAAACTTTGTGGCATGCACACATAATCATGGAAAATCATTTCTTGTTAGTCATGACTCATTGCCAAGACTATCTTAGTGGACAAAGTCCCTTTCTGAACCGAGTTCACTCCTCGTTTCAGTCCTGTATCACTGAACCGAAATAACCTTCCGTTCCAGCCATGTCTATCTCATGAGATATAAAATCATTACCCAATGCATTGGAGGGAGATATAGGTCCCACCCATCTTATAATGAATCCTTTCTTATGTGTGCCACAAAATCATAAATCATACATCATCGTATAACACATGTAACAAAAATGGGATTCTTGAAACATCATGACATCATAAATCAATTCATATAAGATAAAGGAATTCATAAAAATAATTCCATCACAACATGATCAAATCAATTTAATAACAGGGATAAAACAGAACCCTTTATTATCTTAGATGGAAAATAATTTTGATAAAACACTTGAATTGAATTCTTGAGGAAAATATCCTTTCTTCTTTAAAACCAATTTCTTTTCACAAAACATCATGGAATTTTAAAAGAAAGAGATTTTATTGAAAATAGTCATGAAATATTTTCGAGGAAGCTTCATGAAAATAAGGCTTTATAAAACAGTAGAAATCCGTTCGTGCCGTATAAGTTAAAAAAAACATTCTTCATACTTTTGTTGGAAAAGTCAAAAAGTACCTCGTACGAAAAACGACAAAAGATTCCTTTCATACGTATTACTAAAAACTCACCGAAGGGTAAAAATGGATTTAAACAATTTTAGGTGGATGGAAATAATATTACATATTGAGTAAACATGGATGTGGATGATAAAATACACCCCAGTAAATACTTACGAATAAACAATCTCGGATAAAAATGAGATTGTGATATTTCCCTTACCTTAGGTCCAATTTGCTTTGTTCGTGTCCGAAGCTCCTGTATAATGGTTTAAATAATGTTATTGACTTATTCCAGAATCATACATATTGATATGAGATCATATATGGTCATATTATTAACTTCTTGTTAGTAATATTTCATTGTTACTTGTTACTCGGGTCTTTATAACTTTTTGTTCTTATGCGTGTTTTGTCGAATAAATTCTTATTCTTATCTTTAGGTTATAGATAATTCATTTCCAGAATGGTATTAGTGTATTATATACCATATTCATTCATTCAATTCATTTATATAATCATTATGAAATGAAGATCATGTAGAACGAGTCGCATCACATCGTGGAGACGGTATTCCGTACGTACGCACGAGTGATGATATCATTCCTATGATCGTGGAATTGTATTGGAGTATATATATATTATTTCAGTATCAATATTACTTCATAATAATCATATTTAGTTACTCATTACACCATTATAACCATCCTTGTAAGGTGATGGTGGAAAATAGATTACACCACGGCGTGGAGACGGTATTCCGTACGTACGCACGCGCGGTGATTTCATTTTTTCCGTAGGATGGATAGAAGGTAATTTAGGGTTGTTTCATATTTATAATAACATATCAGTATGTAAGTAATACTGATGTTATTACTTTATCATGAAACAACTAAAGAAGAAGAAGTTGAAGAAGAAAGAAATTGAAAAGATCGGTAATGGTTATTACCTCTTCTTTGAAACGCCTCTTTGAATCCTTCACTTAGGGAACTAAGATTGGTCTTTGAAGAAGACCAGGACCTCTAGGATTATTCTAGGGAAGTGGAGAAGGAAAAATGGCAGGGGTTGGCCGAGCTTGAGTGCTCAAATTGGTGTGAGGAGGAGGGGGAGGAGGTGCCCTTTTATAAGGGAGGAGAGGGGCACCTTAGGAATATCTCAAAATATTATTTTATATTAAAGTCAAAAATCGGTTTATAATGGTTCCAAAGGGTCTTATTTCGAAGCTAAAGTGGGGATGGGTCGAAATCCTATCAACCAATAGGATTTAGACAAGTTTAGGGTATTATTTTAACCTTATCAATTAGATTTAACTCTAAGTTAATTAATTTAACTTTTACCGTGTCTTTTTGTTTTCTTTCACTATATGGTTAATACACTTACTATAACATGCCAAACGAACCCCAAATTGTTTATTATTAATATATATATCCTTATCTAAGTCATTTTTCCGAACCTTAGATTTTTAGGAATAAAATAACAATTAATAATATAATATTTGATTTAAAAACTATTTTGTGTCAATTTTGACACTATTTGATATATGATTTTTGTGAAAGTCATAACAGAATTATATGTTCGAACCAAGTTGATTAAATCAACAATAATATATCATAGTAACCTATAAAATTAGTGTAATTCATAAAAAGTCTTAAATTACATTTATTTTGGTATTTATATTATCAATTTTGTCAATATTTCATTAATAAGATAATTACTGCATCATCTTTGTGTCATAAATAAATTAAATTATTTGATGTCTAAAAATTACAAATAAAATACCATCATGTAGGAAATCTTTTTAGCTTTCTAATGAATATTTACAATAGAATTTATCTTATGTATAACCCCATATTAAAAATGATTTACTTATTAAACTTTGATTTTAACTATTTTAACCCTTCTTTAAATAAATTAATAATAAATGTCCTAATCTAATCCAAGTGGGCCTAAATGGTCATATTTTATTCCTAAGTTTGTTTTTGGTCGAATTACACTTGTCCAATAGAATTAGGACATGTGTTAGGGTAATACTAATATCATATTTACCCTTAGTTACCCTATTTACTATTAACCGCGGTAAAAAAAGTAAAAAGTTACTATTCACCAAAAAATTATTTTCATCTCATTGAACCACATTTTAGTCCTTGATATTAACCGTGTCTCTCGGATTTTCGAAATTCCATTCACAGAAGCGGTAAAATTAAGTTTTATGCAAAATTCAGTTTTTAACCTACCACTTAGTGGTTTCACTATTCATCAAAAATTGAAAGTTTTCAGAAAAATACCAAAATTTCACCCTAGGCTAATTTCGATATTATGAGTCCAAAAATGAAGTCCATTTTGAAAAATAAAATTTATAAAATTTCAAAAAGTGGTTATTACTATTCATAACGGCTAGTTTTAATAGCATATTTTTGTTTAGTGAAACTCGATATTGCGTACGACGCAAGCTATCGAGGAAGGTCGCGATTGCGTGTAAAGCAAGCCAAGCAAGTGTTGTGTAGAAAAAGATTCCTTTGATGATTTATATAACATAAAAGTCTCGGGTGTTACAGCTGAAGCTCAGGATTATGAGGCTTCAGATCTAGAGCACATGGGCTATAATGAATTATGAATGCCTTTTCCACTATTCCAGTATTGAAAAATGATCCTGCAACTGAGACATTTGCCGAAGAGAAATTGGTGTAAGTCTGAAACCAGGAATGAGGAATATAATTCTTTGCCTCTGGAATGTTGACTCATTACAGATGACCATGGCCATATAAAGGCAAGTAAATGATCTGTGGGAAGTTGGCATGATATTTCATAAATTACTTAGCAAAATTTGGGAGAGTGTTGTCACAGATAACATAATAATCATGGTCGAAAACATTCACCATGTCATCTATTCTCTTGATGGCCAGCTCATTAGATGATCCAATCTTCCTTGGAGCCATTGAATCTGCACAAAGATCAAATAGTTAAATTTTAAGTAAGTTTGTCTTTATGAAATATTTGTGAAGAAAAAAAAGGCTAAGTCATTAAGGCGTGCAAGTATTTCCGCACAAGTATTTCCACACAAGTATTGTTGCACAAGTATTGCTGCGCAAGTAATGCACATAAGTCAAAATCCTTACTGAAGAAGCGTGACACAAAGAAGGGAGATCGACTGAGAAAGCAGCACACTTGCGCGACGAGAGCTAAAAAGATTTGGAGAAAATATGGTTTGCGTGAAGTAACACCCATATATATAGGTGATCCCGCAACCCTGCATGCTACAACCTGCGCGCCTAAAACCTGCACGCCGATGAACCCTGGTTTCTCCTTTTCCTCAGTCAAATCCACTTTTCTTTTTCAGATCCAGCTCTGAGGGGGGACTTTTGTTGACACTCCTTTTCATCACAGATTCCAACAAATAGAAAAGGGGAATACCTTAAGTACAATGAGGGTCACCCTTTTAAGAACATCAAAAATTGACAAAGGCATGAACTAGAAACCCATTTTGAGGGCGTCACACAAGTTTCATGAGGGCCGCACAAGTCACTTGCGCACCACTTGTGGTTCGCGCAAGTCACTTGCACACCCTTTTCTTTTTTTTCACCCAAGGTTCCCAGTGTCCTATGAATACCCCCTGTGGGCCCCCCATTTCAAGGACAAATTTTCTAAAACTCAGATTCAAGCTCTGGTCACCCAAGTCTTTGTCTGACGTCTTCCGAACACTTCTAAGGTAATTTTTTTTACCTAGAATGTAAGATCTAAAGAGGAATAATAAGGCTTAAGTGTTAGAACTCATCAACACTTGCACGCCTAAGTGTCCAGCCCTTAAGGGAAATGAAGATACTTGAGAACTGCCTTTCCCTCTCAAGGGAACTTGCACGCCATCCTTCAAGAAGCCTCTTGGGATTATACTAAGGTCTTGAGTTCAAAGTCACCCAAGTATTACCCTATAGATTCTTTATCACCCAAGATGACTCATGTCGCGTAAGTCTACTTTCATGACTGGGACTTTCATGCTAGAATGATACTTGTGCCCCTCCTTCCTAGTCACCTAATTTCCTTAAATACACCCCTCCTCTTCAAGATACAACCTTCAAAACCCTCTTCAAAGCCATTTATGTCATGGTTACTTTGTTGGATTCCTTATCTGAAAGTAATTCTGTGAGAAACTCTCCCAAAACCTCATGACTTACAAGCTTTATGTCACCACAGTTAGGGGTTTTACTATATATAACCTCATCCTTTAAGATGAGAAGATATTTTGATTTCAGTCCTCTTTCTCAGGAGTAAGCCCCAGTCATAAGTTACGAGACCTTTTAACCTGGGCCTCCTTCTCAGGAGTAAGCCCCAAGTTACAAGTTTCCTTAACCTGGGCCTCCTTCTCAGGAGTAACCCCTAATCCTAAGTTCCTTTTAACCTGGGCCTCCTTCTCAGGAGTAAGCCCCAGTCATAAGTTCCTTTTAACCTTTGCCTCTTTCTCAGGAGTAATCCCCAGTCATAGTTTACTTTAACATTGGGCATCTTACTCAAGAGTAATCCCCAATCATAATTTATTTTGATTTGGGCTTCCTTCTTAGGAATAAAACCCAATAATAAGTCCCTCTTAATTTGGGCTTCCTTTTTCAGGAGTAAGCCCCTGGTTAAAACTCCAAATCTCCATATAGTACAAATACCTTTATAGACCCTGATCACGGGCTTCTTTCCTAAGTCCTGGTATTCATCTACTTGGGCCGTCATACATACGTAAGCCCCACATCATTTCTTGTGACTGCATCTTTTGTAGCACAATCGTCAGGTTTACTGATACCTCTTGTTTCTCACACCGATCATGACTCACATGAGCTTAGAGTGTAAAGGTAATCACTACATCTCTTTTGGTCCATTAACCATGCATAAGTCCCATATTTTCTTGCCCGAACTATGTGGACTTTGATCTCTGCCTTAAAAGTAGAGTACGTAGGAAGCCTTTACAAGGTTCAAGCCCATCGTTCATTAATTCTTTTCTGTCCCATATGAAGTTAAACTATATCCTTCTTATCGAACTACATGGGTTCTGATTCCTTTTTAACAAGGATATGTAGCTAGCCCATCTGCGGGTACGATCCCAACTCTGAAATAATCCCTGTCTTTCTGAAGGAAAATAAACTTCAAGTGCCCCACTGAGTGGATTTAAAACCAGTATGGTCATCATAATGACCAACAGATTTATATATAATGTATTTAAGGATACCATTGACCAAGAATCTCTAATACACATGGATGATTCTATATCGATGAATAACCTTAGATGCATATAAAAGATTCTCGAAATTCCATACATATCAATAATTGATTGATAAATCTATAGGAAAACTCATTTTTATGCTTGGTGAATTAATAAGGATTCATGAACATAACTTAAATCTATATGAGAGTCCTGGAGTATGCAATAATTCCCACCAAAAAGGTGTGATGAGCCTAACCTCCCATTGTCTCGACCAATGAAAATTCTTAAGCCTCATCAGTCCACAACTAATGAGCACCTACCTTTGGAAAGTAGGTCCAAATGGATATAGAATCATTGGATATTTCCGGTTCTATGAATAAACCCGTTAGACACCAATTGGAAAATTTGAACCTTTAACAAACATGGTCATCCCCATTTCCATAAAAAACATGGTCTTGGTAGTGAGACTTAACATATGATTATAATTTCATGTTTCATGATATTCAAACATGATTTCTATGCCATTATCTTATTATAATATGTCTATTATTCTATGATCTCATGTTTATATTCCTCCTCTTTACGATACCATGTCAAGTCTCCTGAAACATGTGTTTGGATTTAATATCAACTTTTACTCATATTTTCCATTACTAAGATTTATAGATCACCCAATTTTCTTATTTATGTACCCATGTTATCCATTAAAATATTAAATTAATAAGGGAAACATAAGATCACTTTATAGATATTGAAAATAAAGTTTATATAGAACAAGTTTAAGTTTTTTATTACATATCTTGTCTCCCAAAGACACTATAAATTTAGATTTATGGGTTGAATATTATGGATTTTTGTGATAAAAATAATTAAATAAAATATGTAAAAGTATTAGTTTTTTATAGTTGGTATAAGAGAAAGTTTGAGTTTTTTTGGGATTATAAAGAGAAGATATTACTAAAAATATTAGGTATAAGTTAAAGGAAAACGTCCTAATTTTTTTTGTAAATTATAAAGCATGTGGTTTCTTAGAAATGAAATCCCTATCCATATACAAAAAATTAGATGTAGACTCTAGTTATAATGCAAATAGGGGTAACAAACTTAAAAAATGTTGGTTGGGTATTAACTTGATATCCACTCAATCCATAAATAGAGATCCTAACTAAATACATGGTTCAAAACTCTTTGGGGATATGCTATGGTTGATTTACATTCTTATTACAAACCATTATGATAGATATATATAGGTAAAATAATTAATTTTCATTTTAATTTTAAAATATTGAATTATATGATCCTATAAGTGAGGTTTAGTTAATTTTGGAATTAGGTTAGTAAGAGATAAACTAGGATAAACCTAAGGATACCATATAAAAGAAATTTAGAATAAATTTACACATGTGGATAAATTATTTATTCATAATTTTTTGACTTATATTTTTTTAAATATTTTCTATTTCATAAAATAGTGGGAACTGGAAGGAACTGAGACAATCGTCTATGTGATAGAGAATGAAATTATTATCTAAATTAAAATCCCAATCCAATGGGAGGTGGAGTTATGAACCTTATAGTAATACTTACCCAACTATATGAGGTTGTGAAAAATAATTAGAACTATTTACAAAATATTCCTTCACTTAAGAATAATAAATTATCCATAAAGTCTTTTATACACCAATGATCACCGTTATTTCGAAAATATTCTTATCCAATTGTTTAAGAATAGTGGTTCAAATATATAAAAAAATATCTTTTACATGATTCCTTATTATAAAAAGAAGAATGTTACTTTATGAACTAGGCTTGGATTCCATCTTGCCCAACAACCGACCCAACATGAGACATGGACCGAAGGGAATTCTCGATTTACACAGGCTGGAAACTACTATTGGGTATTGATGTTTTCACTAAGGGGAAAGAGTTTTACCCAATAAACTAGGTCAAAAGGAAGTAAATTGATTAAAATGAAGAAACAACAATAATTAATTCTAAAATAAAAATAAAAAACTGATTCAATCACAATAGTTGAAAAAAATAGGAAATAAATACAAAATTGAAATTGAACCACACTACTATAATCTCCATATAACCTCTTGGCCACCACCAAATGAAAGACCAACCTACTACCACAACAAGCACAAGAACCATGAACCCGAACCTTCAAAACATATCAGGTATACCAAAACTGATTGGGAAAAGTAGGATGTGAGATTAACAATTTAGTATATAATCCCCAAAAAATACATAGATTTCCTGTCCTGAAGATTTTCCATTAATACTAGTTTGAAATAAAATTATAAAAATATGTTTTTATCATTTTAAATAAACAAAAAACTCCCCCCTTTTCAAAACAGCACATAACACATTTCTATTAATCAAAATAGTTTATCATTTTTGAATCCAAATCAACAAACAAAAATCCAACAATGAAATACTAAGAAATGATGAAAATAAAAAAGTAGTGTGAATAGAAAACCAATTGCCGAAACAATAAACAAGAAAATTTAAATAGAAAATCATGGGAATTTTATAAACATCCCTAGAACAATCCTTGGACGTACTCGATATGGACTCACTTACTGGCATATGGTGCAACTCCCTAGGAAATAACAAATTAGATACACTAAACTAGGTGCACCACTGGTACAACCCACTTGACCTCCAAAACACCCAAGGAGTACCAACCCATCTAATCTGGGTTGATAAGAAACAGTTAATCGACCCTATAAAAGACACCCCAAAAACCCATGGGAATAGTATACTGTGTAAGTAGGAGGCCCTCGTACATGTGACTCACCTTAACTACCGTCACCGCAATTGCCTACCCCAAACACTAACACCATCCATACGATAACCCAAAACGGTAAATCCTTAGTAGTTGTTCCAGCCACATAAAAAACCAATCACAAGTTCTAACTAAGCCGTCACATCACATGATATTTTTAAAATGATTCTCAAAATGCGATAAGATTTCAACATGCTGTTTTTATTTCCAAAACCACATTCATTTCACAAAATTACAAAATTCTAACTAGGCCGTACATCATGTCCATTTAAAATAGTTTTACAAAGTATTTCCAAAATAATTTTAAACATCACTTTCATGTGTACAATTCCAAACATGCCTTTACCTTTCAAGTTCAATTACAGTTCAAAACCGAGATGAAAAATGCACAACATTTTTGAAGGTACCAAATGGTCTAGGGGTTTAAATATCACATTCAAAACCATTTTAAAAACAAAATAACATACCAAAACATCATTTAGAAATTTAGAAACCATTTTAGAGACAGAGGTTTAAGGAAAACATTGTTTTAAGATGCAATATTCTTTTTAATGTCCATCTATGTTTGCACTACATACACCCATGGATGTGCCAGCATCTAAGGAAATATTTGGGGTGTCCATGAAATAATAAATAACCATTTTTAAGATACACTACTTTCTGTTAAATGAACAAAACTATTCACACTATTCCAACATTAACAATATGCATTCTAAAATTGGAAAAATATTCCCAAAAATCTCACCACAGAGAACTAAACCATAAAGAGACATCCAAATAGTACATTAAGCCCAATTTATAGTTTTTCCCTAACTATAAACACATAAGAAAGTCGAAATAATACAACAAGTTCTAAAAATCACTTTAAAAATTAATTATCATTTCAATAAACACCTTATGTGCATAATGATATAGTATGTTCGAAGAAACCCCCTTTTGAACCACTTACACCAATTGTTTTCCAACATAAAACACCATACCAAGCCACAAAATCATGCCAAAAACATGAGAAACACATTTATATAATATTTAAAAATTTCCAAGAATCCAATGGAATGAATTATAAAAGAAAGAAATGGAAAAACCAACCTCAATGGTGTGCAAATACGATGAAACTTCAAGAGAGGGATGTTCCAAGACTAAGACACAAACTGCATGTTATAACACCAAATAAACCAATCCATACATAATTAATCACCGTTAGGGTTTTTGAAATAGAGAACCACCACAAGGAAACCCCAAAAACATGAGAGAGAGGGGAGAGAGAAGGAAGAAATTGAATAAAAACAAAAGGAATATCACATTTGGACCTTCAAGGGGATTCAAAAGTTTAAGGGAAGCAAAATAGGAGGAGTTGGGAGGACCCCCTAGTGTTCCAAGTTTGAGAAAGAAAGAATAATCCCAATTTATCATTAAAAATAGAGAGGGGAAAATATGTAACTTAAAAATATTAAGAAACTAGGAATTTCGCACAGTTAGGTCATATTTTTTGACATGCCATGTCAAAACTGTGGAGAAACCACTGTCCAAATGGACTGAAACTCACGCATAATTTCTACATAGTTTCCCAAACCATGTTCCTTACCCATTGACCCCAAAACAGGTTGCATGGTTACTTGGGTAAGACCACATGGTTTTCCCTTACTTTACTCTAACTTTGCATAGTACAAAAACCCACCCGTAAATTATAAAATTCAAAAAGTTAAATTGGGGATCAACTTGAACCTCAAAAAATCCAAAAATTTCTCTTTTGGAGTTCTATTTTAGTGTTCTAAGATCTGATAATGTCATTTTATGATTCTCCTCTGCTCTTTTGGCCTTACTCTTCATGCACTCCCCCTTTGGACTGGTTTGAGGGTTTCTTTGGAAAATTGGGATGGTGTTGGAAGATCTTGTGATGGTGTTTCTATTCTTGAAGTATCTTGAGTTTGGATCTTACTTATCCACAAAGTGATAGTTTCACGTGTTTTTGTGGTGTTTTTTTGGGGCGGGTTTGGTCTTGGACATGGCTATTTTCCCAACCCGTTAATGGTTTCTTGTGATGGCATGCTGGTTCTCACTTAGCCTCAAAGGGATTTGTATGGAGGGTTCTCACTTAACGAAAAAGTGTTTCAAAAATCATAAAAATGAATTTTCAGCTTGGGTAAATTAGTATCTGAGGTTGCAGCATGACATTTATCTTGTTTTTTTATCATCTACATAGAGAATTTTATCAATGGTGTATATTGATTAATAATACAAAGTTAATAAATGAAATATAGGTAATGGAGTGGTTATAATTTAAAAATATATTTCATAGAAAGTATTTTACTTGAGATCCTAGTACCAATATGGAAAGGGAATTATTGTATCTTAAGAAAAAGGAAGGAGAATCGGTTCAAAACCTACGAGTTAAAATTCATGAGACTAGAAAGGGATTTCCCTGGTTGTGTTATATATAAAGATAACAAAAATGAAAGATTATTTATTGGATTAAAACCACATATCAGAATTTATAAATCCATATATGACTTTGAGAGTTTTGAAAAACGGATTCAAAGTATTCTCAAGGGAGTGATGGAGTTTGGAGAATTATCCCATAAACACGGAGATGAAAAATGATGGATGAAATTTTAAGTTAGAGAAGTGTCTAAGTCACCCACATTTCAATGGTGTGGGAAAAGAACCTTCATAATTACATAAAAGAAATGAATAAATTATTTATCAATGGTAGATAACGAAATCATGATCAAGAATGTTATAATGACATGAAGATGCAAACAAACATAATAAAAAAAGGAAGGCAGCACCCAATGCACCACCCATGGTTCATTGCTTAAATTATTAAGAGAAAGGTATCTATGTATGCCAATGCTCTAAACCCAACATATTTGAGGGGAATCAAGGTCAAGAACCACTGAAGATAAGGGAGAATGGGAAATATTGATCCACCACCACTATCGATGTAGAACCTGAAAATGAATTCATATGAAGTATACTTCTTATTCACTCAATAATGGGAAAAGTTTAATTTGATTGTGGTTCTATTCATTCCTTTATGGACTAAATATTTTATAGAACTATCGAATCACATCCTTGATACCAGGACGTAAAGATATGTGTTAAAACACCTAGAAGTGTAATCAATGTAAACCAAGTGCTGGACCCTTCTCCAATTATCACATTTGGTAAGATTCTTCTAAAAAATCTTATAGTCATTCGATTGGTGTTATTTAAAACCATGGTATTCAAAGGCATGAGTTTATAATTATTGATCAGTAGAAAAATTGGTAGACTCACAGTAAACTCATGGGTAAACTTGTTGACAAGGTGTAAACTCATTGGGCTTAGTGAGCGACTCACAAGGTAGACTCATGGGTTTGATAACCGTGTTTGATGCAATAAAAGGCATGGATTGCATCTAATTATATATTTCCCACATAAAATATTGGGAAAAGTAAATCTCTTTATGAATCTTAAACCATCATATGTTTTTATAGAAATTTAAGTAAGACAATGAATCACCTTTATGAAATCTCTCAATAGTGTGGGTGTGGATATCCAGTAAAGAAACACATATTTTTTAAATAGTTGTGTAAAATAATAATCAAACATAAGAAAATTTCGATTGTGAGGGACTATACTAATGTGTTTTCTGATGAATTTCCTAGCCTTCACCCAAATTATGAGGTTGAGTTATCAATAAAACTCATACCCAAATCCACTTATATCTCCAAAATCTTCTATTGGTTGGACCTAATAGAACTAGTGGATTTAAAGTACCATCTGTAAGAGCATTTGAACTTAAAATATATTTATTTCTAATTAAAATCTATTTTTTGGTTCTTAGAATTTAAATAGTTGGTTAGGAGGTTCCATTTGTTTTTGGAATGAGTTTAATGTCAACCATCCCTCCTTTGATTAATATTTAAAAAACAAATTTTTTGGTAATTAATTATTTGGCCAAAATTAAGAATTAATTAATATATAAACCTTATACCCCCATATTACCCCATTATAAATACCACCCCTCACCACCCCTCTTATCCTTACCACTTAAGATCCTCTTATTGACCAATTACTACCAAAATAGCTTCCCAACACTCTCAGAAACCTCCTAGAGATTCTATTATTCCTAAAATATCAACCTGAGAAGGCCTAAGGCGTGGTCCAAATAAGGATACCCAAGAAGAGTCCGTTAGGAACACATACAAAGATAGTCTGGACCTAAGTTAAGGGATATTATACAACCCATGTTTAATTATGGGTGACATTTTTTTATTTTCTTTATTTTCATCAATACTAATCTCGTGTTATTCCTTTATATTTTTTATATATGTTACTTACATATATACATATCTTACATTACCCTTCTTTTTTGGGGGTAATGTGTGATCATCAAGTTCCTTCCCCTATTTCTCCTATTAAGGAGACCCATTTAAAGGGAACATGCCTATTTTATATCCCATTTATACACCACTATATAAAATATTATTCCTTATACTTTTCCCCAAATAATAACTTATGAGGTTTATTTCTATACCTAATTATCAAATGAATTCATATGAACTTTCTTCTATTAAAAGACATAATTTATAACTATTATTTATTATATAAGTATAAAAATCCTAAAAGTAAAACACTGATTCCTTTTTCTTCATGGGAATCTTAATGATAACTAATTTTGTTATTCCATGAGACACAAATATTTAACCAATTTTCTTTTCATGGGTTTTATTCAGACTAAAGATTTTTGTATTATTTTCATATATAGAACTAATCGTCATATACATATTATGATATGGAGGATGAGACCCAAATTATATAACACTCCAATGAATTGAGTAAAATTTTATATCTCATGAGATGACATGTATGAGATTGGGTAGAAAACCCAATCCATTATGGGATTTTTTCCACCATGTGATGATGGTATGGGTAGTGAGACATGATATATTTTTTATGAATTAATTTTTTATGATATTGAAATATATTTATGATGCTATGATCTTATGATCAGATTTCCATTATCCCATGATCTCATGTTTATGAACCTTCCCTTGTTGATATCATATTCAATATGTTAACTCATATATTTGGCATCACCATCAATTTTTACTTTTATTATTCACTTAATAAGATCTATAAGTCATCCCATTTCGTTACATATGTCCCCAGATTATTTTTTTAATATTAATAGAACAAGAGAAACTTATGATACCTTTATGGGGATTAAAAATAAAGATGATGTAGAATAATTTTAAGTTATTGTATTATTTTTTTAAGTACCCCAAAGACCCCATATATCTATATTTTTAGGTTGTATAATATTTTATTTTTTGATTAAAATCATAAATTAAAATTTATAAGAGTCCTAGGTTGTTATAAGTGGTTTTTAAAAAAATAAGATGAATGAGAAAGGTAACGTCACAAGGAGTAAGGAGATGATGGTTTATAAGGGTAATCATATATGAAAGGAGTTAAATTTTAAGAAAAATTTTCTCTAGTAGAAAGGATTAAAACCATTATGATATTATTTATAGTGGAATAAAAAAAAATCTACCAAATGGATGTTATATATTTCTTTCTAAATGGTGATCTTAAAGAAGTTGTTTTTATTGAGCCACCTTAGGGTTTTCTTCTTGATATAGATTTAGGCATGGTGTGTAGGCTTAAGAAAGATATATATGGATTAAATTAGTCCCCTAGATCCTCGTATACCACATTAGATAGATTCTTGAGAAGCATGGAGTTTTTAAAGGGAGAAGTTGACAGTATTCATTATGTGAAGGAGTAGACCATATGCACTCTTACCATCATAGTGTATATTTATAACATCATTTTTTAAGTGAAAAAGAGAATCTTTGTGAATAATTTTTTAAGGAAATGAATATTAATGTTGAGATTTATATATTTGATAAAATCTCAAATTTTATGAGGTTATATGTCATATAAGGTGATGACCATATTTTCCTATATTAAGAAAAATACTATAGAGAACTATTGAAGTTGTTTGGAATGGTGTAATGTTTAGTAATATCTAATTCTATTTCTATTGGCACTAAACTAACCAAATACAAGGATTGAAGTAGTTTTAATCAAAAGGAAAACAAAAAACTGACTAGAAGTATCCTCTATCTAATGAAATCCAGACCAAACATTGTATTTTATATGACTATATATACTAGATTTTATATTGATTGAAAAGAGTGTTATATGTTGGAATCTAAGGGATTTCTAAGATACATCATGAATAAACTGAGTTTCTGTAACGACCAAGAAATTTATCATTGTAAATTCCCATCTTATAAGTATCTCATATAGTATAAATCATATAAAATCACATAAATAACACAATAAAACCTTTACAAATTAAGAATAAATAAAATAAGAGGCATTTCTAGAAATTAAGGAATCTATACCAATGGAATAGTAACGTGACTATTTGAATAGTATTTTGACCATTTGGAATTGTAATCCCGCCAATAGAATTGTAACATCACCTATTGAATTATGAATAAAATTTAGGTGTCTTATAAGTGAAAATTTCATATATTTATATCTTATTATAAGTAAATAAATATTTTAAAAATGATAAATTAAATGTTGATATTTTTTGTAAAATTTAATTTTTTATTTACAAATTTATAATTAATATAATGATTTAAAAGAAAATTCATTTTCATAAAATATATTAATAAATTAATATTTTGTTTCCTTATGATTATAATATAATTTTACGAGATCTTAATTAATTTTTCAATGTGTCATAAAATTGGTTATAATATTAAAATTTGTATTTTTTGAATAAATGGAGATTTTAATTAAGAATATAAATTTTAATATATAGTAAATTATTCTCATAAAATATAGTCCATTTTTTAATTATACATATTCAAAAATGGTTAGGGTGAATTTTAGGGTTTTTTCTAAATTAGTTGAATTTTTGGTGAATAGTAAAACATGATACTTTATGGTATTTAAAATTATAAGAAAATGGATATATTTTTGATTCATGGTTGAGTAATGGATGATGTATGTGGACATTATCTGAAATTCACATGCTATAGTTATAGTAATTATTCATAATAATCAAAACTTTTGATAGTATTGAGACAAATAATAAACAAATGAATAAAATAATCAAAACATCCCTCTCCTCCCACTATAAATATCACCTCTCACCACCTATTATCCTCACACCCTATAAGATTTTGAGTTTGCTAATATTATGCACAATTCCTATCCTAAATATCATTCCCATGTTTTGGTCTTTGTGATATCATCAAAAGACCATTTTTGAGTGTCTTGAGAAGGTTCTCCTCGAGACGACACTGAAGTGGTAAACCCCTCCCTCATTCTCTTTTAATTTATTTTATTTTCATATTCTTCCCTCACCTACCCTATCAAAAGTAACATGATAACTACAGTATCATACATGTACTATAATTTTATAATGTTAATGGTATATCCATCATCAAATCTCTTTTCTTTTCTTTTTTATCTTAAAAACCAAAACATCTTCTGTGATGTGTCGATTCATCACCTTCATGGATTATGTTTTTTTGTTTTCTATTACCACATTCAGGAATGGACATTAAACCATTATAATGGTTAAAAAATGTTTTAAAATTTATATTACATCTTGTTTTATGTTCTGGAACTAATATATATACTTAATATTAAACAATAGAACAAAACTTGTTTGTGATAATAAAAAATTCACGAAAAAAACTAATATTCATCATCAAGATTTTATCTAGTGAATCATTATAATATCAGAAAATAAAAGATAAATGGGATAATTTAAAATTCTATTGGTTCATAAATATTATAGAATTCCACTTCTGAATTTTTCTTTCATTTTATAAGAACTCCCATAATTAAACTCAAGGGAGCTGATCCTAAAATTCCTGAAACAAACACTCCCAAAATGAAAACATTAAACACTATAATTCAATGAAATGGAAATAAATGAACCTATTAACATTATAATAAATAAAATATATGTTTAATAGGTTCTCAATTAAATTATTAATAATTATAATTTGATTATCCATGACATGAAGTACAAGTGAAGAACAATTTCAGACATAAGGTAAGGGATTCTCTCCAAACCTTTATTTTTTTGTTCGGGTCACTCTTTATATCTCTTTACCCCAATGTAATACTTAATTATTCTTATTTATTCATTCTAAATTATTTTTTTATGTTCCAAAAAATATATTTATCTCAATTATTATTTATTTTATGGGTAAATACATGTTTTATAAGGTTCTCATCTCAATTCCTTCCGATAAGAAAGCCCAATTAAAGTGAAGTTCTCTATTTATTACCATGTACACTCCATAATTTGTTTTAAGCCCCTGATATTTTTATAAAATCTCTCTATTTATTATGAAAAATTATCTTAGTTCATTTCTAGTTTTATGAAAACAATTATTTCTTTGTCCTCTTTTAAAACTCTTATATTTTCTCTTAAACCACATAAAATTGGCTTACTTATAGAGTTTCTTACTCACTCTTTTTACATGTTTTCATTTCAGTTGGATCTAATTTTTCATTATATATGCATATTTTTATATATGAATGTCCATGTATTATTTAAATCCATTCTTTCATAGACACTATTATTATACTCCAATTGGTTATGCTTTCTGATAGGATTATGATACTCATTTCATTCCATGGGTAACCCTTATGTTTATTCCTAATGTTTAATTATTTATGAGGCATAAATATGCATGAACATGTTATCATGTATGTTCCCAAATAGTTATCTAATGCATTGGGTAATGTCTAGTCTCATGAGATGTCATGTTGGGAAAAAGAGTAAACCTAACCCCTTTATTGGAATTTGTCCACCGTGTGATATAGTCTTGGAATTCAACCTTGACACATGTTTATGTCATATTATATGTTAATGATAAATTACTATGATTACTTTATTACATGATCACATGTCTTATATGCTTTCATATGTTTATTCATGTTCCATTCCTTTTTATTCCATCATATTATGCCTCTAACCCATGTGTTATGCATTATTTCTATATTTATTCCCTTAATGGTATTTTTAGTTCATCCATTTTGTCTATGTACCCCTAGGTTATCCTATTTAGATGTAAAAGATTGAAGGAAGTCAGTATCTAATTAGGGAGATTAAATAATATATGTTTTTTTGGTTTTATTATTTCTAATTATGTACCTAATCTTCCAAATATACAAGAATTTATGATCCTTGGCTTGTAATTAATGGTTAATTATGCTTAAAATAATTTAATAATATGTGTAAAAAGATATGGAACTAATGTTGGTATTAGAGGTATGTATTTTTATTTTTTTGGACTAATATTAAAAAACATTAGTAAGATCCCTACTGATAATTATATCAGCATGGATAACATATATTAAAAATTAGGGAATCACATGTTATGATATACTTTTCATTTTAAAGTTTATCCATTTATGATCAAAGTTTCCTTTTTTATTTTCTTATTAGATAAGAATTAAATCCTTGTAATTTATTTTTCTTAGTTAATGGTCAGAAAGAGGAGAACCCATTCTTATAATAAATGTGATAGAAAATGTGATGATTGCCTTAATGAAATACTAAATTTTATGGGAATGGGAGATCAAAAATTCATGATAGTACTGAATCAACTGTATCAAGTTATGAATAATAACATGAATTGAGTGCAACACCCTCCTTCTCCTAATAAAGATAAAGTGGTGGTAAAATCGTTTATGGGAAAAAGAAATCCTATCTTTAGTGAATATTATGATCCCATTACCAAAGAACAATGGATTAAATCCATTGGGAAGATATTCTATGTCTTCTAGTGCTTAGAAAAAGAGATATTCGTGCTGGTGGTATATCAATTTGATAGTGAAGTTGATCAGTGGAGCACACCGATTAGAAAAACAAAAACCTTGGATGAAATTGATTCCATTTATTATGATACATTCAAGAAAAATATTTTTTAATAAATATTTTCCTTGAACTATCTATCTTAATATGGAAAGGGGGTTCCTTGTGTTGAAGAAAAAGGAAGATGACCCCATCAGGGCGTACAAGGAAAACTTTACAAGGCTTTCATGATACACCTTCGACTTTCCCAGGAACACTAAAATCAAGGTGTATTGATTCTTTAGAAGACTAATGTTGAGTCAATGAAAATAATTTGCGATTGAAGACTTTGAATGCTATGAGGAGATTTTTTTTGTGGCATTAAGGTTGAAATAGAGATTATAGATTCTCAATCGTCTCATGGTCCCAAAGATAAAAAGTGGAAAATGGTGGGAGGATCAACAGATAAATCCCATGATGGAATGAAAACCCAACATCCCACATTTCAAAAGTGTTGGAAGAAGAATCCTATGAACTATCTAAAGTGAACCAAGAGATTCCTTAAATGTAAATGAGAGGGGAACCAGGATAATTATTTTCAAAGTGATATAATGAAGCTTAAATTATATAATAATAAAGGAAGTTTTAGATTAAACCTCAGCCTGTAGTGTAGTGTTTCAACTGCAAGGACCGTTGTCATTATGTTAGTCAATTCCCTAAGCCAATAGTTTTCAGAGGTAATCAACATGAAAAAACTCAAAGGTAGAAAGGATGGAAATAGGTTATCACCACTACTGATGTGGATACTTACAATGTTTCGGTGACAGGTACACTGGTTATTCATTCCAGAATAGATAATGTATTATTTGATTTAGGTTCTGCACATTATTTCATAACTTTCAAATTTAGTAGAATTATTCAAACAAACCCTCAAATTATATAGTTTATGTTATCTGTGAGTATAGGAAAATGGGGAAATTATTGCATCCAAAGTATATAGCTCCTCTTTGATTGATGTTTGTGGATAGAACCTCCAAAAAAATCTTGTCACACTTCCTTTAGAGGATTTTGATGCTATTTTGGGCATGGTTTGGAAATATTTATACAAACCCAACATCAACTTTTGGGAATGGTTGATCACTCTTCACATATCTAGGCATTATAAAATTCTATATAAGTGTAAGGATGAGGATGAATCTCCTTAAAAATAATCATCTCAACTATGGATATTATTTCCTTATAAGAAAGCATATCTTGCTCAAATAATTGATAAAAAGGAGAGAATCAAGCTCAGAGACATGTCCATTGTGAGGGACTATAATGATATGTTCCCTGAAGAATTTTCTAATCTTCCTCCTATCTGAGAGGCTGTGTTCTCAATTGGACCTATTCTTGGATCTCTGCCTATATTGAATAAACCATATAGAATGGACACCATTTTATTGGAAGAACTAAAGAAGAAGTTATAAGAGAATCGGAAAAGGGTTTTACATGCCTGAGTGCTTCACCATGGGGTGTGCTTGTCTTATTCTTCGAGAATAAGGATAAGTCATTGAGACTCTACATTGATTATCATGATCTTAATAAAATCATGATAAAGAACAAGAATCCCCTTCCATGTATAGATGAAGTGTTCAATCGCAACATGGGTCCAAGTATTTATATAAGGAAGAACTTTATTCTTGATATCACCAATTAAATGTGAAGAACGAATATATTATCAATACTATATTTCGAACAAGGTATGAACACTATGAGTTCATAGTGAATCCCATCAGGTTCACTAATGATCCATCAATTTTCATTAACTTAATGAATAAAATATTTAGATATTGCCTCAACAAATTTTGGTAATATTTATTAATGATATTATGATATACTCCAAAATAAAGGTGGATCATAAGGATAATTTGAATACTATGATAAAGACATTGTGAAGGGATAATTTTTTTGAAAAGTATAGAAAATGTGAGTTATAGATAGAGGAAGTATGATTTATGTCGCATGTTATCACCAATAAAGAAATATATATGGATCCTTCCAAGATAAGTGTAATTGAAGAGTGGCATATGCCAATATTTTTAATAGAGATTCATAGTTTTCTTGTTCTAGCTGGGTATTACCGAATATTTGTGAATAACTTTTCAAGATTGTTAAACCCACTAACTAAGCTGACTCAGAAGGGTGTAAAGTTTATAGGGACCATTGAATGCAAAGACTGCTTCAAAGGGTAGACAAAGAAGCTTATCATTGCATCAGTACTCACACTACCAATAAGTGGGGAACTCTTTGTGGTATAAAATGATTCTTTAAAGGGATCAAGATGTGTACTAATGAAAAATGATAAAGTGATATCCTATTCCTCAAACCAATTTACAATTCATGAGAAAAACTATCCCATGCATGATTTGGTGTTGTCAGTTATGATCTTTGCATTAAAAATATGGGGGCATTATCTCTATGGGGAGAAGTGTAAGATATATACTAATCATAAGATCCTCAAATATATATTCACATAGAAGGATATTAATATGTTCCAATGAAGATGGTTAGAGATCATTAAGGATTATTATTGATCAATCCACTATCATCCTAGTAGGGAAAATAAAGTGTCATATGCTCTAAGTAGAAAGGATACTGTAATGTAATCAATGATGAAAATTTATAATAATCCAATATTCTTAGATTTGAAAAGGATATACATGGGAATAATTAGGGAAAGAACATAATCAATACTTTATCAAGTGATTTCTCAACCATCACTCATGGAGAGAATAAATGATGCTCAAAGAAATGATGTGGAAATTCCAAAAATGTGGAAGCTACAAAAAAAAAAGAAATAGTCTGTATTCAAAATTGATGTGGAGGGAGTTTTATGATTTGGGTTATTATTATGTGTACTTTTAAATCAAGATACAAAGAAATAGATTTTAAATGAAACACATAGCTCAACCTTTTCTATTCACCCAGGGAGTACAAATATGTATCAAGATATCAGAGAGAACTGTTGGTGGGACAATATGAAGAAGGTGATCCATTAATATACATCAAAGTACTTGGTATGTTAGCAAGTTAAGACTGAAAGGAAATGTATAAGGTTATGATGCAACCATTACCCATACCAACATGGAAATGGAAAAAATAACCATGGACATTGTCACTGGACTTCCAAAGTAATCTAGAGGAAATAATTCTGTATGAGTTATTGTGTACCATGTTACAAAAATAACCCAATTTATTGTAATTTGATAGAAATTATAACTTGAATAGATTTCTTGAATATACATGAAAGAAGTGGAGAGCCTTTTTAGAGTACCATTATCTATTTCTTCTGATCAAGATCTGATATTTACCTCCAGGTTTTAGAAAAGTATCCAAAATTCTCTAAACACTAAACTAAACCTCAGTATGACATATTATCCTCAAACTGATGGCCAATCTAAGCAGACTATTCATACAATGGAAGACATGTTGAGAGAATTTTCTATGGATTTAAAAGGAGGATGGGATCTAAATATTCATCTGAATGAGTTCTCATACAATAATAGTTTTCATTAAATCATCTAAATGGATCCAAATGAATCCCTTTATGGGAAAATATATAGAACACTAGCATGCTAGGATGAAGTCAGTGAATAGAAGTTTCTGGGACCTGATATAGTTGAAGAGATATTAGAAAATGTGAAAACCATTTAGAGTCACTTCAAGGAAGCCCAAAGTAAAAATATGAGACATACAGACAATTGTTAATCAGACCTAGAGTTTGATGTTGGGGACATGTTATTTCTCTACATATCTCCATAGAAGAGGATCATGATATTTGAGAAGAAATGAAAGATGAGTCCGAGGTACATCCTCCCCTTTGAGATTCTTGATCATGTTATAGCTGGGGCCATTTGAATATATCTTCCCCCTACCCTATCTCAAGTACACGATGTATTCCACATATCTTTCTGGAGAAAGTACATACTAGACCCCACACATGTACAGAATCTAGTGGGGGTACAATTGGAGAACGACCTCATGCATGAAGAGAAACTAATTAAGATTTGGGACCGTATAGATAAATTTGTACTCTACAAGACTACTCACTTGGTCAAATTACTATGGTGGAACCATAAGTATGAAGGGGTGATATAGAAACTAGAGGTAGAAATGAACAATAAATACCCACACCTATTTTCATCTTTGTACATAAAATGAAATTCCTTGGAAAAAATTTCATAATAGGGGACGAATGTAACGACTGAGAATTTTATCAATGACAATTATTGTCTTAAAATTATGTAATATAATATAATTCACATAAAATAAATTTTAGAACACAATAAAAACTTTATAAATGATTAATTAATGAAATAAGAGTTATTTATTGAAATTAAGGAACCTATACCAGTGGAATAATAACTTGACCACTGGATTAGTAATATGACCATTAGAAATAGTAATTTATACAACATAATATTAGCCTTCCATATTAAATTATAAATAAAATTTACATATCTTATAAGTGAAAATATGATAAATTTATATCTTGGTATAAGTAAATATTTTTTTAAATGATAAATTAAGTGTTGATATTTTTGTAAAACATAAATGTTTATTTAAAATTTTATAACTATTATAATGATTTAAAGGAAAATTTATTTTCATAAAATATATTAATAAATAAATATTTTTTTCTCATTATTATAAGAGAATTTTGTGAGACCTTAATTAAATTTTCAATGTGTCATAAAATCAGTTATAATATTAAAATCCTTATTTTTTGAATGAATGATGATTATAATTAAACATTAAATTTATAATATTTAGAAAATGATTTTCCAAAAAATGGAGAATATTTTTAAAATCTAAACTTCCAAAAATTGTTAGGATTGCTTTTTGAGATTTTTCTAAAATAGTTTACTTTTTGGTGAATAATGAAATACTGTAATTTATGGTATTTAACATTATAAGTAAATGAATGTATTTTTGAGTCATGGATGATGTAAGATACCATTATATCAATATCAGAAAAATTATTTACTATAATTAGTCACAATAATCAACACTATTGATATTCTCAATCCAAATAATAAATAAATGAATAAAATAATCAAAAACACCCCTCTCCTCCCACTATTAATACCACCTCTCACCACCTATTCTACTCACACCTTATGAGATTTTTATCTTTATAATATTATAACCAATTAATATATCAAACCTATTCCACACACCACAATCTTTCTGTTATCCCCAAAAGTCTATTTTCAAGTTCATAAAGGAGGTTCTCAAGGAAAGGACACTCAAGAGGTATAACCCCACCTCTTTCTCTTTAAATTTATTTTCTTTTCTTATCATTTAATCACCTAAACTATATAAAGTAGAATTATAAATTTGATATAAAAAATATAATGTAATTTTTTTATATTAAATATATATCCATCATGAAATATCTTCTTTTCGTTTTTTATCTTAAAAACAAAAACATTGTCTGTGATGTGTCGATTCACCACCTTCATGGATGGCGATTTTTTGTTTTATGTTACCACCTTAATGTCTGGTCATAAAAAAATTTTAATGGTTAAACGTGATTGTAAATGTTTTATTAAAACTTGTTTTATGTTTTTAAACTAATGTATATAAATAATATTAAATAATAAAACAAATCTATTTTGTGATAATTGAAAATTCACCAAAATAAAATAACGTTCATCATTAACATTTTATTTATTGAATCATTATCATATATGAATAAAATTATATATGAAACCATTTAAAATTATAGATGTTCAACAATATCATATAATTATACTTCTATAATTTTTCTTCCAATTGAAAAGAACTCCCATAATTAAACTCAAGGGAAACGAACATGAAATCCCTGAAACGAACACCCCCGGAACGACAAAATGAAACAATATAACTCAACTAAAAGACCATAAATGAAAATAATAAAATTATAATAAATAAAATATATGTTTAAGATGTTATTAATTAAAATATTAATGAATCTAATTTTGTTATCTAGGACATTAAGTACAAGTTTCAAACAGCTTTGGACATTTGGCAAGGGATTCTCTCTGAACCTTCATTTTTCTTTTGGGTTATTCTTTATCTCTCATTACCCCAATATATTTATTAATTAATATTATATACTCATCCTATATTCTGTTTTTATGTTCCACTTTTTTTTACCTAGGTTAATTCTTCTTTGTTCGATGGGGAAATACTTTTTTTATAAGGTTACCTTCTCAATTCCTCCCGATAAGCAAGCTTGATTAAAAGGAACTTCCCAAATTTTTACCCATTCTCAAGTACAATACATAAGTTTTTAATCCAATTATATTTTTCTAAAATCAATATTTTTATCATGAAAAACCATCTTAGTTCTTTTCTAGTTTTATTCAATCAATTATTCCTTTTTACGCTTTAATGTCACTTTTATATTTTCCCTTAAACTGCACAAAAGTGGTTCATTTCTGAATTTTACTAAAAACACTTTTTACATGTTTTAAAATATTTTGGAAATAATTTTTCATTATATATGACTATTTTCCCATATTAATGGCCATTTATTATTTAAATACATTCTTTCATTGACACCATTATGATACACCCATTGGTTATACCTTATGAAATGATTACAATACCCATTTCTTTCCATAGAAACTATTATGTTTAATTTTTATGCTTGATTATTCATATGGAAAAAATATGAATGGACATGTTATGATGGGTTCACCCAGATTGAAATCCAAGGCACTGGGTAATTCTTAGTCTCATGAGACATCATGTTGGGGAATGGAGTAAACCTAATATCTTTATGGGACTTTGTCTGCTATGTGATATAGTCTTGGAAGTTAGCCTTGAATCATGCTTATATCCTATTATATATTTCTTCCAAATTCCAATGATTCCATGATGACATTATCCAATGTTTTATATTTTATTATTCCATATGTTTATTCATGTTTCTTTCCTTTTTATATTATCATGTAATGTCTTCTAACCCATGTTCTATTATTTATTTCTATGTTTATTTCCTTATTAGGCTATTTAGATCATCCCTTTTGTATATGTATTACCCATGTCATCCATTATATATTCAATAGATAAAATTAATTTAGTATGTAATTATATATATTAATTAAAATATGTTTGTGTTTTGGTCTCATGATTTCTAATTATATACCTAATGTTACCAAGAAACTATAATTTATGATCCTTTTCTTGTAATTGATGGGTTATTATGTTCAATAGCAAGTAATAATATGTCTAAAAGGATAGGGTCACTATATTTTTATCCTGATGTATAGTACCCATGCATATTTGACTTCATAGATCTTTATAAATGATAATTGGGTAGGGAATTGTGTGGAAAAGAAGTAAACTTTAGGTGTATTTATTTTTCATTGTGAAAGTTGTGTGGCATGGATGTAATAAAACAATGGTCAATGAAATTTAGAATACTTATAACTGAATATAGTTCTATTACACTTGCATGTATCCAGATGACATATATACAAGTCAAACTAGCTGACTTGAGAGTTGATGTTGATAAGCCACTATATATTTCATGAGAAAATAAATGTGAAATGGATATTTTGAAGAATATGGTTCAAAACTATATATATATGAACATTGAAATTAGATATAATTTTATCAAAGTGAAGGTGGAAGAATCAAACACATTTCTCTTAGATAACATGTTAATCCTTCCCTGTTCACTTAAAAAATGTGTAGAAGTAACCTTCGCATGGACTTGGATTGTTTTGTTAAAGGGGTTAATGCATGCTCAACTCTTTATGTTAAGGGAGGCGGGGTAGTAACAATTATCTCTTAGTTATTGAAATGAATAGTGGATATTATTACCATAAAAATCAGGATAAAATAGTAGTGTGAGAATTTACAATGTATGGATAAATGGGTATATAATTTGAGTCACTTATTGAAAAGTTTATTGTCACTAAGGGATGGAATTCTCTCAAAAAATACATTGTATTGTAGTTTGGTGTTAAAAAGATTCTAATGTGAGATATGATCTAATTTTTTTCTTCTCTTAGTTTTTTAGAAATAATTTTATTTAGTTGATATTAAATCCAAAGGGGGAGATTGACATACCCTTTTGAGTTATTTTGATAATTACATTTATTGTCAACCTCTTGAGAGAAATATCAGATTTCAACAGGATGAAATTGGAATTTATAGAGTAATTTTTTGAAGAGAAACTAAAACTAAATGATATTAGAGTTTCTATTCTCTGATAAAAATGTCAAAATCAAATTTTTATTAAATAAAAATGGTGAATCCCTAACATATTTACCTTGATGGAAAAAAATAAAATAGTAGAATAATTTAGTGATAATTTTAAAATGAATTTTATTTGTATTCAAGGATAATGAATTTGAAAATAAGTTGATTCCTATATTTCACTTCCCTAATTATAACATCACATATTCTCAAGTAATTATTTTATTTAAATTGTGCCTTATTAGGATTTATTTTTATGAGTACTATTATATAAAGTGAAGATGAATTTTCCTATAAATAAACTCTATATATTAAATTTTGAATGTAAGTGTGATGATTCTTATCCGCTCTTCAATTCCCAAATCACATGCTAATCAAGATATGATGCAATTTAAGCCTTTTAAATGTAAAAGTTTTTAAAGATGTTGTTATGTATTTTATGGTTGATCAATGAACATTAATCCATGTCATAAGAAAGTTCATGAAAATGAGAATCATGGCAGGACTAGTGAAAAAAGAGAAACCTTTTCTAGATATCTATGAATTTTAAACCTAATTTTTTGATAATTTTTAATGGTATATCAATGAAAATATTTTACAAAAGAAAAAAAATGAAATTTGTGGTATTTTTTTGAGGATTTATAGGAACATTACCATATAATAGATTTCATTGATTTTTTCATGAACGATAAAGGGATTTGGAAACATTTTTATTCTCATGATACCGTCTATTGGAAGGCTTGAGACATATTATTATATACCATTTTGGGTATCCTAAAAGGGACATGAAAATTAATGCGATACCTATACAAAAAATAATTATTGATGAGAGAGAAGAAAAAATTCAAAAAATACTATAGAGAACATCAAGAATTTGTGAAAAATGAGTGGGTGAAGAATGGGATAAAAATAAACAATGTTGGATGAAGGATTTTAAATATCTATAACCCTGATAATTAATTAATTGAGAATAAGCATACCTTCAAGGATCTATATTTAGTGATTTGGAAATAACATGATTTTAATCCTTAACTAATTTTCTTAAAAAAATGTTTTTGTGAAAAGTGAGAAATATTATTATTGGTTTGAGGGTAAAAATCACCTTCCATTACTAAAGTAGCGTGAACCTACATGTGATATTTCTCATTTTTTTCCAATTCATTGTAAATTTTGGAATGTTGAGTAATAATAGAAGTGGGATACTATGAAACTTCATGTGAATGATGATACCTCTCTACCCTCTGTAATTTGGTGTTACCTTTATAGTGGAAAATGTATATCCATAATAGAAACATGAAGTATCAAGGTTTAGGTTCTCACATTGATGGAGAACCTTGAAAAAATATTTTATACCTTTTCTCTTTTATTTACTATTATATTATTATATCCTAATTAGTTATATATGAGAGAGATAATATGATATTAACGAGTCATAGGGGTTAATTTAAAGGAAACACACTTGTAAAAGAAAAATTCACCATTTATTGACCTGGATTCTCAGTGGTTCATCCAATTTCAGTGCACTACAAACTCATTCCCCCTATTTTTATTATTAGGTAAAATTATACCTCAACCACTAAAGTAAAGGATTTGTGTTTTTATGGAGAATTTATAGACATCATTCACTCCAAATCAAATTAGGGAACTACTAAATTGGATATCTTTAATAGGTTTAGAGGATTAACATATATCTTCTTAGAAAATGATTATAGTGAATGGAAGAAGGTGAAATGTGTGAAAATGGTTTATAGGATAGCTATAGTCACATCAATATGTATAGAGAAAGAAGAAAAACATACAACCATACTGAATTCCTCATGCGAAGTTGCTTTGGATAACGATATATCCCATATATTTTTAAAGAAATATGAATATGAAATACATATAAGAGATCTATACCAACCCATAAAGAAAATATGGAATAAGGGAACTTTTTTTGAAGGAATTATCACAGTGAATAAAAGGAATAATTCCATAAGTCATAACGACTACTCATATATACCAAAAACCATTATGACTAGATCTATGAGAAAGTCTGTAGATTTTAGAAATCATGAGAAATAATCTATAGAACATGGAGAAGAAAAGAATTCAGTCCTTCTATCCTAGGAAGAAGGTTAATTGGTAGTGTTTGAGGTTATCAAAAAATAAGAGAAACTAAGGAATGAAGTTGGTGATGAAAGGGAAGATGAGGTAGATAATGACTAAGAAACCACAATGGAATTAATGATGTATTTTAAGGAAAAAATAGAAGCTCAATTCCATATATAATACCTAGAGTAATATTATGTAATGATATCTAATAGAACTATACAATTCAATATCAATGAATGAAATTGGGCTGAATAGACACCCAATATAAAATTTTATTCCACGACTTGAATGAAGGAAATATCAATATATAGATGTATATAAAAACCAAAGACAAAGAGAACATTATCTTTGAGGACCTCATCCATGATGATACTAAAGGAGGCCATTTTTACATGAATTGGTGTATTGGTAGGTTTTATAGAATAAACATTGAATGCTTATTTGTAATTGGTTGGAATATTCTATTATGATGTAATCTCTTTTTTTTTTCCAGGTTCACACTCAATTTTTAGAAGTGTTTCTGGTAAATAATAAAAAAATGTTTTCATGGTCAATAAAAATTACTTTGAGATCAATCCTTAAGAATGATAAGTTTAATAGAATAAAATTATAAAATTTTCACAAAAAATGTATTTTTATTATTTAAGAAATAAAATTGTATATGTTAGAGAAAACACTTCTTGGGTATCCCAATGTTGAGGATGTTTTACAAGTGAATATAGATGCTTAAAATAAGCATAAAAGTATTTAATTAAGCATTGAAATTCCTTTTCTAGTTTCAAAATAACTATAGGAACCTTATTATCTAATCATATAATAAATATTATAGGGTGTTTAATGAATATGAGGTACTATATATTTCCATTATGTATTTTTCTGGATGTGGACTTTATTATGTAATTATCATTGAAATGGTTTATATAATATGAATGAATTTAATAAATATATATTTTATTACAACAAATTTCTTTATATAGATGATTTGTGCATGATAAGTATAGGTTTTAGTACAACATTCTTAGTACAAATGGGTAAAAAATTATATAAAAAAAGTAAGATTAGATAATCTAATTTCCATCAAAGGATATTAAAATTAAAATGAGGTGTTAGTAAATTCAGATACTATTTCCACTGAGTAGAATTATCTAGAATTCCTAGAGGTGTTAAATAAAATTTGTTAATATTCCAAATATAGTATTTATGTTGTTGAAAAAAATTATTTTATTTTAAAGGGATTAAAATACTAAATATATATCTTACAACATTATAAATATAAGAGTATTAAAAAAATGTAATAAATTATAGATATTAGAATTTCAGATAAAATAAAATTATAAAGGTTATTACTATGAATATTTGGATTTTATAGTATTTTAAGATCAGATTGATCTAAATAAATCATCTTCATTATCATATTATATCTTATATATAATAATAGATTGTTTTTGTAAAAAATAGTTGTTATAAATAATTGAGATGATGTATTTGATAAACATAGTTTAAAATTCATTAGTTATGTGACACATTTTAAAAGAAGATAAACATAGAAATACCTTTATCGAGGATAAAATAGTTTATCCAATATATGTGTTAAAATATGTGGGGTATGATCCCAAAATGAAATAATGATTGATTTTAGAGAATAAAATATTCTTTTCAGAATATTGAACCAAACAAATAGAATAATATAAAAGATATGGATTTTGATAATTTATTTAAAATTATTACTATATAAAATGAATGAAATTTCATAAAACAAAGAATATTTCATATCTTTTCATAATATTTTATAGTGAATATAGATTTTAAGAGTCTTGTGGGAGCATGTTAAAACTTTTAAAAGTTCAATGTGTAAAAAATAAAATATTAAACTAGTTTAAGTCAAAGTGAAGATCACTATATGTCCTAAAAGATTTTAGGATGTATTGGTAAATATAATAATATAAAGAGCATTATTTTGTTACAAACAATTATCTTAAATATTTTTTAAGGAAATGTTTGAAGAATAATGATTATCAAAAACTTCGAGAGGTTCTAAGTAAACAATTTATGTTATTAATATCAAAACATTGGATTTTATGAAGTAAATATGATTGAATACATGTTCAAATAGTTTAACTTTGGAATATGATTCATAGTCAAATAATTATTCCAAAAATATTTCTTTATATATGTTACCCACTAAAAGTGTTTAACAAGAGGATTTTATAGATTGTCACATTGATATATGTTATGAATTACATAGAGATATAATGAGTTTAAAAAACCTTATAATTTTATAAAACATTGGGTCTCTCTGCTCATCTATCATATAAGATATGATTAAATGGGTGATTTTTTATAGCTTTGATAGTATTAATAAATAATTTTATGAATGGGAAATGTATCAAGTTATACAAAGGTAGTATCCACTGTATGATTCTTCAATATTGGTTTTCATATACTCATGAAGCTTAATGATCATTAACCACTGAAAAAATTACTTTGAGTTATCCTCATTCCAGTGTTCACCATTTAGTAATATAGGTTGTGGTGAAATATTAAAGTTATAATGGGTAGTATTTCATTTTGAAATAAAAATTACTCTCATGAGACACAAATAAAAAATTGTGTTCTAGATGACATTCTAGGTACACTACATGTAGTGTCATAAACACTGTGTTTTGTTCACTAGGGAAACATGTTTTATATAAGAATCCTTATACATAAGGTGAAACAAGATACATAACATGATAAACTTCATACATTGATACCATTATTATACTAACTTTGAGGGTGTTATAATTAGAGGTGGTTGGGTATATTTTTGATCATGTCATCAATTGTGTTTAATAAAGATAGAATTTATCATCTTGTACAAATATCATTATATCTTGGCCCTAGATTAAGATAAATTTAACTTCTGTATAACCACAACTTTATAAGTTTCTTATGGTGTTTTTATCTATTAGACGAGGGGTATGTGGAATTCTTACCCATTCAGATGAATGACTTGTAATGTTGTCATCTATTTGATTAGTTTATACATAGAGAATTGAGAATATATGTATATCTATATGAGATTAATATAAAACTTGTCTCATGATTTCTTATTTTATTAGGAAAATGGATCATATAATTATGAATATCTATATATGATACAATTAGTGGACATAAGTATAGTGATATATGTGTTTGATGAGGATTATTCTCGATCCATTTGTAGCTTGAGTAACACTGATGGATTGTTAGATGTATCTCTTAATTTACATTTATGGATTATGAAATTCATATTTTTTTCAATTCTACAATGATCCATGAGGTCACACTCTTTGGTTGAATAAATAGGGATTAATATTTATGAAACATTGTGAGCTTCACTAAGATATTTTAGAGTTTATCAAAAACTTGTTTTTGGTGATAGTTACAAAGGTATTGAATATGATGTGATTTGTGGTAAAACTGATGATAAATTTCCAATATTTTTTTAAGAATAGATAAAAACGAAATTGAATATTATTTCACTATTTATTGTATATGGTACAATATAAGGTGAAATGGGACAACGTTTATATGGTTTTATTGAAAGTGGTATATTGATAGAGACATGACTTAAAGACTATTGTATATATGATGTATCTTGTTAGTATGATACTATATGATATGTTATATGTCATAATTTATGGAATATAGGAATCCAATCTATATACAATTCTTTTTTGGGATATTATAAGTTGTTGTATAAGAGATACTATACACCATTACATAGTATATCATATTATACAATATTGATTTATTATAAGGGTTATAATAAATCTTTAGATCATAATTCATGATTGATATTTTTATCTAAATGTTAAAATATAAATTTTTTTAATCTTCTATATATGAATATCATTTATTATTATTTTTTATATGATGAATTTTTTTGTAGAATAAATTGATTGAATTTATATGATAAATTCTTTCATATGTCCCAATGGGTTAAAAATGCTATAACTGATGGAATTACATGAACTTTTCATAATGTTAAAGTAAATGAAAACTAGCTCAGGGAGTGTTATAAAGGCCTATGTAAATTGGATGAAGTCCATGAAAATGATATCCTTTATTTCTGTTGAATCTCCCTACACCTTAAACCCTATTCCTCTAGTTTCCTCCCTTAAGAGGTACTTACATACTATGGTATTCAAGAGAATCCCACCCTTGAATTGGATGATTTATGACCACATGGATACACTATGAAGGCAAAAAACAATTTCCTCTTGGTTATATTTATGAAACAAGTATTTTAAAATAGGAGAATCGGCCAAAATTATTTCAAGGTGTACATGAAATTCATTTTATATTATACATGGTATTGATTTCATAGAATGGAGATCTTGGTTTAAGGGTTGTTTTTTGTATTTTGATACTTGAATATTAGTTATTTTATCTTAATAATCCCATCAAAAACAATAATGTGTGATATAGGATTACAACCACCGATCATAAAAAACATTTCAACTCGATAAAATGAGTTATAAAACCATGTAAAAATCTATCATATTTTAAGTTTAACTATATATACCTCTCTATTTTTTATCAATATTTTTTTATAAATTTAAGATTATATGCATTAACTAATTCATGAGTATCATGTGTTTTTTGTGGTTTTTTTGGTTTTACTGATTCACCGACCACTCTCTGCTTCCCATTTTTATTTTTTAGGTATATACAATGGTATTAGAGAAAAGGTTTAGGTTATCTTACATGGATATTATTTTAATATCTATGAAAGGATCACTCCTGAATATTTGAATTAGTTTTTATTTATTATATATTTTTAAATGGAATAATATTCTAAGAGAGTTTAAATTCCATTAACAACATAGGTTTTACCATTTTTGATATAAAAGTATTTTACTTATATAAATAGAATATAGTTCTATACCTACAATCATAAGGATTAGAAGTTATTGAAATCATAAAGAATAATATTAATATACTCAAAGTAGGATCAAGTTTCACTTTGAAATATTGAAATAATAGCAAATCCTATAGTAAATATCATAATTATTTTACCTCGTCTCCCTTTAATTAGGAATTAACAAAGGTTACGAGTTGCACATAAGAAAACACCATATGGAGAAAACTTCATGATATACATAAAGGATATAATATGGTGATAGAGGAATGACTTAAACCCTGTAATACTCAATTTAAATATATATAGATGGCTGGGGATGAGTAGGTTGATGGATTTTTTTACAGGTGTACAAAATTATTAGATCAATTATAAGAAATGAATCAGTTCTTGAATACTCAATCATCGTGAAGAAGTATTTGAGGATTATATCTTAAAATTTTAATGGGAATTTTTCCCTTGAGAATATGGACTTGGGTGAGTTTAATATTTATTAACTCAATAATATCTTGATAACTTATGATGTGAGAAGATGTCTTTAAAGGGAGAATAAAGTAAGATCAAAGTAGGATATCACCTTAAAAGCCTTAAAACTCTTGAAAATCCATAAATCGAAGAGGTATCATGAAGAAAACATTTTAATTTTATGACTATAGTGTGAATCTAAATGATTTTATATCATTTTTTACTAAAGGATTAAAAATTTGAAAGTGTAAGTACAAAGGAAATGTTTTTTAAAATGTTTCAATTGTGGAAAACTTTGAAAGTTTTAGTACATTTCACTAAGACGAATAAATAAAATAATGTGGATGATCAATCTAGAAGATTATAAATGAGGATAATTAATATTTATAGACAATTAAATTTTTTCAATTGAGGATTAATATCATCCTATATCTCAAATTAAATTTAAAACTTAATAAGGAATTTGTTTCATTAAATAAATTAAATTTCAAGTCAAGTGTGAAGATTTATACTAAACAATTTGGTGAATATTTTAGAAATATTAGTGATATAAATTCAATTATTATTGAATTATTTAATATTATTGATATTGAAATATCTTATTTCACTAAAAATAAATAATTTTATCACGTTTTTGAATAATGGTTACTTGAAGCTAAGAGTTCTTTTAATAAAATTCAATTAAAAATTTAAAAACTTATTACAGAATTTAGAGAATTTTCAAAACAATCCTATGAAGTTATCAATGGAACTTATAAATTTGTATTTTTCTAGGAAGAAACACAAACTTACTTTGTACAGTCAAGGATTAAAAAAAATACTTAAAAATAAAGAAAATAAGAAGATTTAATATTTTTCTGAAAAAGGTGAAACACACATTGATATATAAATTTGTTATACCTAGAATCTAAAAAATAATGGTGTTTTTAAGGAAACAATGTATAGGCTAAGGCAAAGGATAAATCCACAATATATTAAAGCCCAAATAATTAGTAGGTGGCTGAATAAAGTTAGTAAATCCCATAATCAAAGAAAACTAAACAAATAAATTTTGACTAAAAAAATTACTAATGTGTGGAGAAATTTATATTTGATCTTAAATGTTTGTTTTTTGGTGTTTATTACCCTGAGGTATATTTATTTTCGTACAATGTGACTTTCTATAAATTAAATAGAGTCAATGATTTTTGTGGAAGACTACATGAATAATCAATGATAAAACCAACATAGTGGTACAAAGAATATGTTAAAGTAAAAAATAGTGTTTATGGAGTTAAAGAAACCCTTGGAAGGTGTGACCAGAAAGAACATACCACCTATAAATGTCTTAAAATTTGGAAAATAGTTTTTGATTAAAAGTGGTATGTAAAAATTTTATAGTTATACTAGTGATGAATTTAATACAATGATGACTGTGGTTTCATATAATGTATTGAATAATGAGAAACCTTGGATTTTTTTATAGTGACTATTAATCACATATGAAAAAATACTCTAAAGGATATTTATAAATATTTTTGAGGTATTATTAACTTTATAATTGACACTAAATCAAATTTAAAATGTATTTGAAGCACTCAAATTGGTGAGGAGAAGTTCTTCTAAGAGTATATTATATTTTTTGATGGGTTGAAGCATAATCAATTGAGTGTATCTCAATTACCTGGCAATGGGAATTGGTTTTTTTAGAAGCGTATATTTTCCATTAGGATATTGATGGATGTAACATTAGTAATGAGTGGATAATGAGTAATTGGAAATTTATTCCAAATCATCAATGATAAAAATATTATGCTTGAGTTTGATGGAGGAGAATGATTTATGGAATAGAACACATAGAAATTTAGGATAAAATAAACCGACTATACTTTTTATGTATGTTTCTATGATAAATGTTCTAAATCTAAACCCATAAAGAAGAGGCTCTTGTTATGTTTGTCATAAAATGAATATGGTTAAAAAAGTAATAAACTAGTGAAGGTTAAAATGAGGAGCTTTAACTCACATATTTGTATACATGTGTCCCAATGAGTCTATAATAAATCAATAGAGATATGTATTTAATTATCTTTGTTAATTATTGTATAAATATTAATTATATTTATTTCCTACTGAGTAATTCACAAGATCTTAGAAATATTAAATATTACAAAAAAGTTGTTGAAAATTAAACATGGTATTCTATAAAAAAATTTAAATTTAAAAAATTGGTTTGATTATATAAATAGATATTTTTTAGCATATATTGTGAATTATAGAATGTGGCATGAATATGGATCTTTATACACACCGCAGTTAAATAGACTAGTGGATTGGAATAAGTTGATCTTGGTTAACATGGGTATATCTATGATATTATTCAATGGAACTTCAAAATAATTTTGGATATGAGTCATAATAGTGACTATATAAAATCAAAATTAATGTTTACTTTGACCAAATTTAGTGATTTTTTTGATTTATCTTTATAAATAACTAAAAATTAAAAATTAGATAGGTATTTGAGTAGAAATGATTTATTAAAATCAAAGGAATATTTTTAAGAAAATTTAATGAATGATTTGATGATAGTATTTTTCTTGTTTATACACCTAGTTGTAGGATATATAGGTATTATAAAAATAATTTGAAGAAGTTTTTTTGAAACATTTTATATTATTATAATGGATGATGATTTTAATTTTATGAACATAATTTCCATTGATTATGAGATCAAATAATCCCAATGAGTAAGTAATGATAAAAAATTTACAAATTTAATTACAACAACATGTTTTCAAGATATACAGGTTGGTTATGAAACACAAAGTGATGTTTAATTTCCAAAAATTTAGATCTAATTATCAGTAATTATAAAACATTAAAAGAATAAAAATATCATTGGTGAGAGTAAAAAAGGTTTCCAAGAGTGAATGAAAATTATGAGTTACAATCACACAAGTCTAATTTTATAAATAGAAATAAAAAGTGTTGACGATGCTTTACAATACAAGTATTTGACAACTTTAATTATTAAGAGTTAAATAAGGTTGAGAAAAATGAAAATGGGAGTTAGCGTGTTAAGACCACAAGGGATTTTTAGTGAGATATAACATGAGGAGGGGGGGGGGGAACGATGAATTAAGGTATGGGACTCATTCTAATATAAACAACTTACTCATCAAATTCTCACCACCTAAACTGATCTTTCCCTCATAGTTAATAGGGTGAGACATAAGTTTTTATTTCAATGTTGATATAACGATCTGAATATTAATTCACATGTTATACACTTAACCAAATTTGTTTAATGAGTTCTTATTCAACTCTAACCATATTATGACTTTTAGTATATAAATAAATCATGCAAAGATGACATAAGACTTTACTTAGTTCACATAAATTGGGATAATCCAAAGAGTATACAAAAGAAATATATTTATATACTAAAATCCACCGAACTCACTTTTTAGTGGTGGTTGAAACATTATAATTTTTTAATGACATTAAAACCCTATTTGTTATTAATTTATGATTATTTTTATGAGAAAATTTAAATTTTCAATAAAAATCCCTTAATAAATGATTTAAAGGATTTGTGTATGGGTAAAATCCTAGTTATCATTTAAAATATTCTATGGAATATTTTTAGGGTTAGACACTAAATTAGTATGATATTTAGATACTTTTACAACTTTGGTATTGATAAAATAATTTTTTTAAATATATTATATTACACGCATGTGTTTTAAAAAAATAATGGAATATCTTTTGAATGATGTATCATATGGGAAGACTTCCATTAAACATTAAATGTGGTATTTACCTTAAGTGTGACATAAAATATATGTGCATTGGGTGTTTGGTAACATCACATGTGAGTGTAATTTATTTAACATTTTTATTATACATTTTTTATGAAAAAATTAAATAACTCTTGAATAGTGTCTGATATGAGAAATCCAAGACCTTCATTAGGATAGAAATGTGAGTTTTTAAGTAGGTGCGACATAAGAATTTCATACATCATGTGTTTGGTTATATCACATGTAAGGGTAATAATAATTATATTATTATTATTTTTTTTTGAAAAAATGGAAATTAATTGTGTAATTAAAATCACTTAATTAAAGAGAAATGTTTCTCCATGAGTGGAATTTTATTGGGAGGTTAGAAAGTAACAATGACATTATCACCATATGATAAATAAATATAAATCTGTGGTTAATATTAATTTTTTAACTAGTATGGGAATTTAATTAAAGTTTTGTTTTAAATATAAATGATGTTAATGATGGGAGGAATTTAATAATAATAATAATAAATATTTTTGTTGTTGTTGTTATTATTATTAAATTTATAAAATAATATTTGTGTGTGCCAAATTTAAATGTGTTTGTATATATATGATATATATATGTATATACATGTGAGGGAGTATATAAGGATGTGTATTTATATATAACCTGTATATTTTGGTTATATATATATATGTTTGGGTATATATATGTGTTTTAGTGTGTGTGTGGGTGTTTATATATATGTATATATATATATATATATATATATATATATTAGAGGTTTATATATACACATATAAATGAATTTTAAGATACTTATTTAATAAGGGAGGATTATATATATTTTAAACAAGAAATTTTAAAAAAATGCATGGAATTTAATTGGGTGGAACATGTTTTTTAGAATGAAAGAAGAATAAATAAAATGAAATAAATGAGGGATATAAGATGGAATAATGGTGAAAATAAATGGAAATAATTGAATTTTTTTATAAAATTAGTGATGGGGAGGTGCCTAAAACGTACTAGAGGAATTCCTCATAGCCACTCTAATTAATCTCTATTCTCTAAACCTATTTTATTTTTTATTGTATTTTCTAGAATTCTGTCTTCAATATCTCAGGAAATATTGATCGAAATGATGTGCTGTTGGTACGATTGGGATCATTTAAATGGGAAGAAATTTAATACAACATTTTTTCTTAAGGAATCGAGTTATGTTTTTTAGATGTATTTTAATTTTTCTTTATACAAATTTTAAATGTCATAGATAATTGAAAAGAATTATTAAGCGATAATTACAATGAATTATCAAAGGATAATTACAGGAGATTATCAAAGGATAACTATAACAATTATAAAAGGTTAACTATAAGGGAATTATCATTTTAAAGATATTATCAAATTTATTAAAGTATAGTTACATCACTACAATAGAAATAGGGTTTAGAGGCAGTTTTGTGGCGGCAGTTCACAAAACCGCTGCTAAATGTTTTCTGAAAAAGGTTTCGCGGCAGTTTTTAATAAACCGCCGCTAAACCCATATTTTTTTAAAAATTCCTGACCCTTACCCTAACCCCTGTTTTCCGAAACCCTCCTGACCTCATGATCCCTTCTTCCCACAACCCCCTCAGCGACCCCGCGACGCCTCCGGCAAATGCACGACCTCTGTCTCCGGTGACCCCGCGACCAACACCTACGACGGAGCCCGCGACCGACGACCGGCGACCCCGACAACCCGCAACCCCCCTTCTCCCAGTGACCCTTATCACTGTGACCGCGACCCCAAAGTGAATTTTCCAACATTTTTCATCTTTTTTACAAGATTTTGTGCAGTATATGTTTATTATTTGATTATAATGTTTGTTACTTTAAGTTTTAGCATCTTAATTTCAAGAAAATTGTTAATTTGATACCTAATTCATGTTTAATTGAAATTGTTATTCCATGTGTTAAAGGAATTGGATAAAGAAGATGAATCTAGAAATACTTATATATTCTTTGTTTATGGTATTTCAAAACATTTCTCCTCTATGATTTATTTGATAAGTAAAGGTATTAAATAAAATTGGAATGATGAATTACATAATACTTGTAAAGAGTTGTCAGTTCATCTTATAACAACACCCCTCCTCACATTGACAAAGTCAGAACTATCATATATCATCTATTTATATTCATTAGGATTTGGGTTGGGATGTATTATTATATAAGGAGATTATGTAATTTCTTATGGATCATGTCGATAATGACGACCAGATAAAATTTAGCTGATTCAAGACTTTGAATTTGATACTGAGGATCATTCCTTGAATACATGTCATCATTATATTTTCTGTGAGAAATTAACAGTGTTCAAAAATCATAAGTATATGAAACACATTTTATCATAAATGGATTTTAATCAAAGGTAATGAATATTAATGTATTATATATAGATGTTTGAATTTGAATTGATTTATATAAATTGGGTATAGGTTATTTTTTAATAGATTAATTGATTTTGAATTTATATAATCAGTTGGATAAATAAGCTTTAGGATAATGAAATATGATATTTCATATAGTTGAAATTTATTTGGATTGAGTTTAAAAAGGAAATTCTACAATTTTATATCATGTTTATCTCGCTACTGATTTGAATGATATGTTTTTTGATGCTCAGACAACTAAACCTAAAATGATTGAATAGTTGGCTAAAATTAAATCATGAGGAGAACATTGAGGGAAGGTGGTTATATAATAAATATTAATTATAGTTTATATATCAAATATTTGTTCTTACAGATTATTAGGAATAAATTTTTCAAAGCTATAATTATTTTAGATGGTTTGTTCATCTATGATTCAAGAATGTGTATAAAGGTTTTAAAACCAACTGTTGGTGGGATGGTGAAATGTGGAATTTTCAAGGGTTCAAATCATGATTCCAACCATTTTAATATTTCATGGAAACAAGCCAACTCATAGTGGGTACATTCATCTCCTTACTATTTCTCAGTTGGACATGGGATCATATAACTATGGATGGTATCATTAGTCTACAAAGAATAAAATGAAAAAAAATCACATATGGGTGACTATGGATTGTCTCCAAATGGTGTCCCACCACATCCCTATTTTTATATACATTACAGTGGTAGATTTCTACAAATTCAATATTTTAGAAATTAATTTACCCCCATCAATTATGTTTAACAAAGTTCCTATGATTATATATCATTTTTGGTATGCATTAATGTAATCTCTATGTGCATAGTATTCAATGGAATATATTAATCATCATAAATTGTATGTAACATCAAAATGGTTTATCCAACCATTATATGAAATGATAAAATATTTTTTGATTTATTTTAGAGGCTCATGCAAAGATATTTTACTACTACTTGTGTCTTTATACAATAAATGATTTTGATACAGTGATGAATATGGATATAATAAAATGAGGTTGTTGATGGATCAATGTCATCTAAAATCATATATAAATCATCCATGATTACCATTATCATTTGAGGTGGCTAATGAAATTATATTAATAATATCTCCATTATTTGGAAAACAACATTTTGATTACTATTAAACATTTCTCCCTAATATATTATCAATTTTTAGATAATTGAACTATTGACTATTGTGAAATATTAGTTGTCTTCACCACCACAAATCAATTTTATACAAAATTTCTTCCATGTATCTCATTTGATGATATTCAATCCTGATCTATATAATGCAATTAAAATGGAAATCATCCAAGAATACAATATTATATCATACTTTCTACTCAATTTGTCTTCATATTTTACGATGAAACCATACTTTGATGAATAATATAATGGATGTATTTTTTTCAGACACTCGACAATGTTTCTTAGTGTACTTTATGATCGCCAATCATCCAATTTCTTATGGAACCTATGGTAATATGCTTACATCAATGTTTTTCCTGTCGAGTTCTAAATGTTGTAATGAATGTATAGAGTTCGGTTAAATCATTAAACCACGGGCTATATTTAAGGTGTTAGGTCATCTATAGAGTTGGGTGACCTATGAATTAAATAATCAACTATGTCTCAAAGTATTGGAGGAATTAAAAAATAATAAAGTGTTTTGGCATGCTGGTCGGTTTGGTTTTGGCCCTTTTTATGATTGTTATGATGTAATGAGTGTGCTTGAGGGGAGAATCAAACGTATGTTTGATGTGAATATGATATAGATAATTTATTAGTGGCTGATATATCACTAATTTTGATAATTAGGACACTCTATAAGTGGAGAGAATCTTGTAATTTTTGTTAAACATGTGTCATTCCCGGTAGAATGAACACAACCTAAGATGTCAATTGAAAAACGGAAATGTTTTTCTAGAATTTATTTTGAGATCTCATGTCTTAAATCTCTTCAGTTATTGCTTGGAAATACGACTTTGATATGGTTAGTTGTGTGTGAAACCATTGACAAACATCATTCCTCTTGGAGGATATATAAGGTCAAGCCTAAACAATCACATAATGTCTTAGGTTTAAAATGCATCATGATCGGTTTCGATCACACATAAATGGGGTGTTGTTTTAGGAAACATAAATGTGTGATCGACCGTGTTATGATATGTTTGTAAACTGATATTCTTACTGCTCCTCATTGAGGTGTTGACGCTGTCTCCTATGGACAAGACTTGTTCGGTTGGTTAGAAGTGGTAAATTTGATCAATGAATCAACTTTATTATATTATGCATACTATATGATCAATGGGTCATCTTTATTATATTATGTTTCTATAATCTTACACTATCGTATATTTTGTGTAGGCACATTGTGATATACATAGATAAAAGGTGGATCACATTACCAAGGAACACACCTCAGTATGTTAAGGGTTTGAATGAGTTTTTAGATTTTTCAATTCCTAATCGATTCGTTGAAGGGAGAATAAAATGTCTATGTCCTAAATGTAAATTTAGAACATCGTTGAAGAGAGATGAGGTTTATGAACATTTAATACTGAAGCAATTCCCTGCTCAATATTTGTGTTGGATTTGGCATGGTGAATCGAACATTATAGAAAGATTGAGCACTGATGTTAAACCGCATAATGAGGTACCAAGTTCATCGAAAATGGAAAATGAAATGCAAAACCTAATAAATGATGCATTCGGCACTGCAAGACACCACTATCAGCATCAAAACATATCAGAACAACCAGAAGAGGGTGCTACAAATTGCAACGCGACAAGTGATGTTTTTGAGACTGTAACACTAGTAGATCAAGATTGTCACATATCATTGGATACTCCTCTTGATTATGTAGAGCCAAATGTAAGAGAAAACTTCACTGAGGAAGATGCGTTCGTGATTTAGTTGATGATGGAAATCAAGAGTTGTATTGTGGGTGTTTGAAATATTCAAATCTTTCATTTCTGCTGAAGTTTTACCATATCAAATGTCTATGTGGAATTACAAATAAGGAAATGTCCATGATATTCGAATTGATTCGTGATGCATTTCCTGAAGCAAAAATCTCAGAATCTTTTTATGATATGAAAAAATTTATTAACAAGATTGGTCTGAATTATACAAAAATACATGCGTGTCCCAATGATTATATGCTTTATTGGGGAGAGGATTCAAGTAGACAGAATTGCAAGAAATGTTCTTCTTCTAGATGGCAGGAAAAGGGTGATGTTGGAAGTCTGAATGAACATAATTTCATGGAGAAAAATAAAAGGAGCACACCTGCAAAGGTTTTGCGTTACTTTCCTTTGAAGCCTCGATTGCAAAGATTATTCATGTCATCAAAAACCGCCGAACACATGAAGTGGAATTATATAAATAATAACAATGATGGGTTAATGATACATCCACGAGATTCCCAATCATGGAAGACATTTGATTCATTACATATCGATTTCTCAGCTGATCTTAGGAATGTTTGATTGGGATTGGCTGTCGATGGATTCAACCCATTTTGGACTTTGAGTACCAATTATAGCATTTGGCCAGTTGTTTTGATCCCTTATAATCTGCCTCCATGGATGTGTATGAAACAAACATCTTTTATCCTTATGACGATTATTCTTGGAAAACAAATGCTTGGAAATGATATTGATGTATACTTCAGCCTTTGATTGACGAATTGCACGAGTTATGGAGCAACGGTGTTGAGACATTTGATGCTTCTTCTAAAATAATGTTCAAAATGCATGCTGCTTTAATGTGGACCATTAGTGACTTCCCTGGGCTTGGGAATTTATCTGGTTGGAACACTTACATAGGTTTGGATTGTCCCGTTTGTAAATTTGATTTTGAGCCCAAACGGCTACCTCACATTAGAAAATGGTGCTTCTTGTGTCATCAAAGATTTCTCGATGCATCTCATAGATTTCGAATGAACATATCAAAATTTAATTCTTCCATTGACCGTAGACCACCTCCAAATTTGTTAAATGTTTTTGAAATATTGACACAGCTTGAAAATGTTGAAATAGAATTTGGGATGGTTCATCATTTGAATGATAGCGGAAAACGGGTCCGAAGTGCATCGTCAACCGAAACTGAAACACAAAAATGGAAGAAAAAAAGTATATTCTTCAAACTTCCATATTGGGAATTTAATTTTTTGCGGTATAATCTTGATGTGATGCATATTGAGAAGAATGTCTGTGAAAATTTTATTTTCACATTGGTTAATGAGCATGAAAAGTGGAAGGATCATCTCAATGCTCACGAAGACTTACAAGCAATGAACATAAAACGCGATCTCTGGCAAGATGAGAATGAAAATTACCCTCCAACAATTTTTGAAATGAAAAATAAGGATAAATATACATTCCATAAAATGTTAAAGAATGTTAAGGTATCTGATGGGTATTCAAGTAACATCTTGAGGTGTGTTGACTTGAAGAATCGTAAGTTACATAGATTGAAAAGCCACCATTCACATATTTTGTTATAACAGTTACTACCCTTGGAATTGCGTACATTATTACCTAAAAAAATTTCTGCTATTGTATTCCAGTTCTGCACATTTTTCAGAAAACTATGTTAGAAATCTCTACATCCATTTCAGCTTGACAACCTCCAAGAGAGGTTTGTATTGACCCTTTGCGCAATGGATATGATCTTTCCTCTGTCCTTTTTTACGGTAATGATTCATTTAACTGTGCATTTGGTTGAGGAAGCTAAATTAGGAGGCCCCGTTCATTATCGATGGATGTATCCAATTGAGAGGTACTTTATTTATATGTTTTCCAGTTAAGTAAACAATTTTTGGTACTTAATTAAATGCATAATTATGTTTATTTTATTTCACAGATATCTTGGGCATTTGAAATCATACGTGAGAAATAAAGTTAAACCAGAAGGCTCAATTGCTGAAGGCTATGCGGCTGAGGAGTGTCTTACCTTTTGTTCTCGATACATGGATGATATTAAGACAAGATTTAATCGAGTTGGACATGTTGGCGACACATCGACTCAATCTCAAATATATCAAAAATCCAAAATATTTCCTGCTATTGGCCGATCAGTTGGGAGGACCTCAAATGTGACACTGACTGAATTGGAATTATTACAGGCACATAGATTTGTGCTGCTGAATAGTGAAATTGTAGAAACATTTATTTAAGATTGAGGATACAAACAAAGAGACAAATGAGAGGCCAAACACGAAATGAGAAAGATATAATGAAAGCTGTTAATAAAGAGCTTGTAGAATGGTTTTCATGACGTGTAAGTTCATAAATATTGCACTAAATACGAATATTAGTTTGACACATACATTTTGTAAATATAATAAAGTATATTTCTTTTTTCAGATCATGAATACTAATACTCGAGCAGAGGTGTCAGAATATTTGAAGTTTCTTGCTAGAGGTCCTCAAAAGGAAGTTAGAAACTTCGACGCTTATAATGTGAATGAATTTAGATTTCGTACAGTCGATCAGGAAGAGGGTTTGAGAACATAGAATAGTGGTATATTTACATTTGCTGAAGTGGAATACTATAGAAATCTGCCTGATATTATTGAATTAAACTACCACGAACATTTTTCAGTTGTTTTATTCAAATGAAAATGGGTCGATATTATCAGAGGTGTTAAAAGAGATTCCTTGCAATTTACTTCTTTGAACTTCTCTCACTTGATGGATGTTGGTGATCATGAACTGTATGATCCATATATCTTAGCATCGCATGAAAAAATGGAATATTATGTGAATGATGTTGCTGATGAAGGGTGGAGTGTATTTTCTCACGTAATACAATGAGATTTGTATGATATGGGTGATAAAGTGGAAAATTTGACCACTGAAATTGAATTTAATCTGCAACAGGAAGCAGAATTATTTGTCCATCATGATATTGAAAATATTAGTCTAGAAAGGATGAATGAAGTGGATGAAGCAATGGAGCAGGAAACCAATATGATTGAAGTGGAAAATGATTGTATGCACAATTATTTATTTATTCAGCAACCACTTGTTTCATTTCTGCAGTCATTCATTATCATTGTTATATATATTTTGTCTGTTAGTACTCTATCTATTATTATTTTTAATTTTTTTTTCGGCATAATTTTTTTTGAAATATATATTCTGAAGTTAATTTTATTTGATTAAATGATAGGAATTCCAAGAAGAAGTGGTACATTATTTCATCCAGTTCTGTGATAGATGACTATCCATCTGGCTCCCTCCCCACGACATCTAAGGCACCAGCTGCCAACACTCCTGCACCATCTCCCCCTGCACCATCTCTCACACCATCTGTGGATGTCCTAGTAGAGGCTGAGTCGTCAACTCCCCCTTCAGGAGCCTCAGCAGTGAGGTAGCGATGTGCCCCTTCCAGTTCATCCCGGACATACTGGAGTGTCACTCTCATAGGTACAAATTTTTAATTAAATAAATTTATTGCATTTTGTTTATACTAATTTTTTCTCATTAAAGATGACAAAAATGAAACCGTGGAGAAAAACATAAAAAGTTCAGATGTTCGGAATCTGAACGGCGTGAAGATTATTGTTCCATTTGATTCTTTCAGGGTCCCTATGAATGATGTCGCAAGGTTACTTGGCCAGATTCTAGGACAGCTAGCAGGTCAGCCCATTTCCCTTCCCACTTTATATGAAGAATGGAGACATATTCCTCCAGGATGAAAAAACGAAGTGTTTGATTCTCAAATCAAGGTAAATTTATTACATTATGGTTTAATTGAATTTCATGTTACTAATATGTTCAAAATGAATTTCTGTATACAGATGTTCTTCCACATTACCATTGCTGATGTGATAACATAGAAGTGGACGTTGAAAAATCTAGGTAAGAAGTGGAAAGATTTTAAATGGATATTGTTGTGTGATGTCAACGATGCTTCGTTGACCGCACTGCAAATGTATGAGAAGCTACCTAGTGGGGTACCGAAAGAGAAGTGGAAAGTGTTTGTTGACAGGCATCGGGATCAGAAGAGGATGGTATTGAAATATATATATTATTATATTATCCTCATTTTACATTTATACATGTATATGAAAAGGACATGAGATTCAATACATCAGTATTAAATTGCATTTTATTTATTTCAGGATCTCTCAAGACAGAATGCATCAAACTGAGCGAAGAAAATCATCCTGCACACTGCGTTCTCAAAACGTTTTTCTAGAAGTCGAACGACATTGGTAATCTTTTAATTAGTTTAAATATTTATAAGAAAATATTATCTATTTAATATATTGAATTGTTGATTTATCTTTGATTAATGCAGTCACAGAGTTTAGGCCATGAAGCATCCAGAATTGAACTGTGGTTGGATGTTCCCAAGAAATCAGATGGATGTTTTGTTAATGAGCCTACTAAAGAAGTTGGGGTATGAAGTCAATTTTTTATCATAATAACTTATTATCAGTTTTTACTGTGTTCATAAATATTTATAACTAATTTCTAGGTCAAAATTAAAGAACTATGGGATGCCAATCCTGCGCATTCCTACTCTATCTCCCAGGATGACCTGGTTGCTAAAGTCCTTGGGAAGGAGCATCCTAGGAGAGTGCGCCGGATGGGTTTGGGACCCGTTCGATCTGAGGTTTTTAGCAGGCCACTGGGGATAGCTGCTGAATCTACTCCTGACTTTAGTCAGCGCATACCTAGAGATGCTAAGAAAGAGATTGTTTCTTTACAAAACACAGTTCACCAATAGGGGGATCAGATATCTGCATTTTAGAAAGAGTTGACTGAAATACGTTAGCAGATGAGCAGATATGCCCCCGGTGGGAGTGCATCGATTGGTGGTATGCAGGTAAATCACAGAAAATCAAAATCATTTAGTTTTCTAACATTCATTGGTTTTAAGTTTTAATATAAATATGTAACTGTATTTAATTTTCAATATAATGTTCTTATAGGTGATAGGACAAAGTGGAAATGAAGGTGGAGAGGGTGACGATGCATCATCAGACCGTGAGTAGTTGTATTGTTGATGTGTTGAATAAAAATGGAAACAGTTGGTTTGTATATGTAACATTTGTGGCACATAGTTGCCACCACACATTTTCTTGTTCTAAAATTTCCTTGATTTCTCATGTTTATTTTTATGGATTTTATTGATTTTTGATGTTTCTTTTTATGTCTCCATTTATCGAGTATTGAGTTTTTTTTCTAATAATTGAGAAGAGGATTGGGGAACCTACCACTACTACAATAGGGTGAAATAAAACCCTAAAATTGAGTGGAGGGGGTAAGAAGGGCTGGGTGGGGGTCCAATGACCAATTTAACCCCCTTAAAAAACCTACCTTGTGGCCATTAACTAGGAACTGGGTTTCCACCATCTATTTGGTGGTTTCAGTAGCCTTACTTGGATACTGGATCCACCACAAACTTGCCAAAAATTCCATGCCGGTTAGCTGGTGGGACTATAATAGCATATTGTAGTCCTAGCCCGATCTATAAACCCTTCAGTTTACACATTAGAGCTCCCAAACCAGTGAGACACCTCCTATAAGTCCAAGTACCAAATTTTTTTGGAATTGTTTGACGATACATACGTCCACTTACTAAACTATGAATGATTTATGAAAAATTCAAAATAGTACAAAAAGCGGATTTTTACACACTCCCCACTATAGGACAACTCATCCCCAATCTATACTTACAGAAAAATGAAACATTTAAAATATTCCCATAACCATAAAGGATGGTCTAACAAAGTCTAGAATTACATCATGAGGATTAGTTATAAACCCAACCTTCTCTCTAGAGTTAGAATATGAAATTTCAAAATTCACATTCAAACCAAACACCCAGGGAGTATAAGTTATAAAAATCATATAACTAACCATAACTCAATTTTCAATTTATGATTATCCCATGAAATTCCCTTTAAATTGTTGAACATAACTTAGAACCACAAAATAAAAGTGACCGGTTACAATGGACCATTTCCAACCATAACTGTTTTGATCACTGAACTGTCACTACATGACTTGAACTGCATTACCAACACAATTTACACTTAATAATGGTCTGTTTGGTAATTATTACCTATCATTATATCCCTGAATTATTTATATTATGATTCTTAATTACATTTTTTGATTCATTACAAGCTATCCGGTCATGAAAATTTAATTACTGGAATTCCAAAACTTTCTTCTTTACCAACACTAGGCCTTATAGGGAGATTTCATAGGTCTAGTACAAAACACTTCTACCCAAACATACTCATAAGAAACCATAGTTATACTCCCACGACTCTGTGTAATGATCATATTGAATTTGACCAACACCCACATCTAGAGGATGTAAAATTTAATAAGACCCCCCAAACCACCTCTCATCACCTATCCCTAGGTTTCTTTGCAATCTGAATTTAATCCAGAAACATTAAACCAAGTGACACCACTCAGACACATAAACAATGAAAACTACTTAAAGCGAGCACCACATGATTTATAGGTCCATGGTGTCTTCCCACCATAGTAATTCTCAAACCACTAAACCATGAGCACTATACTATTATACATCACTTATAGTTTCACATTGATATGTTCGAGCTTTGCTTGATTTATTTAAGACAGATCTCACTTGAGCTCACTTGAAAACTCCTTATGAAGCGGTGCCACATGAAAATCGCTACCTCCATTTACAAATCAACCATCACCATTGATCTAGTCCTAAAAATTTAAACTAAATGGTCATAACCAAAACACACTCTTTATTATTAATACATCTTACATAAAGAAATCTTAGCTCACAACATGAACCTGTTTACTGAAATTCCAGTCAGAACGCTTTAGGTTGACCTACTTAGAGGACATCCAAATTGATGGCCAATGCCTTTATTTGAAAACTAAATCATATTAACATAAATTGAAAAGTTATATCATGATAATTGAGATGAACCCACAGAATTCCAAAATTGACTGTTGGTGTGATTTAATGTGTGCATACTCAACCAACCATTTCAACATCATGCTATATTACAAGAAAATATTCGATATCAATCTATCACATTTTGTAGATTTCACATGCAGCTCGATTCTGAATATAATTTCCAAACATGATTCAAACTCATACCTAAGTCTTAAATTCAACACCTCCTACATGTCTAGAAAACTTTAATTTTATAGCTCACAGACTTCTGAAAGTCATTTTGACCATTCATGTCTATTCTTTCTACAACCACTCTCTCAAAGGTTACATTTTCCATGACCTGTGTGATTCTCCCCACCATAGGATTATAATATTCATCATTTTAATAAAAATAGGAATATAATTCCCATGAAAAACACTCTGTCTACCACTAAACATGGTTTCTGGATGTGATTCAATATAATTATACCATGTTCCATCACGACAATCCATCCTTGGCATACACTGAAGCCACATCTGGAACTAATATTCCATCCTTGAACAACCTGTGGTTCACTTCCTACCACATATATTTACATCATCCACTTAATAATAAATAGAAATGGCCTATTCATAATCACATTCATTATGAAATACTTATTCCATGAGCACACATTCAATCAACATCAGTAACTACATGTTGAACTTTAACCCATATTGATGATGTTATAAAACTTGATCCTCTTACAAAGTCATCCATAAAACCAGGATAACTTAGCTTTTCTACTAAAAACTCTGGTCTACATCACTCACTACAACATAGTTAATACCTAGGTAACCTCACTCGGTGAGTGATTGGTTAACACAAGCTTTTTAGATCCCAAAACCCTAAACCAAGTAGTTATGTGATAATACCCCTCAAGGTGTTACCTGTGATTTCATCCAACAAACTCTCAGAGACTAGAAATTTTTTCACAAAACACCACACAACTCTCTCCACCAAACCTTAGTTAAATAGGAAATTTATATGATAATGAATACTAAATTGATGTTACATCAATGAAATGGGAATTCCAATTTCATATAATTCATAGGACTAATGACACTGTGCATTCTTGGTATTTTTTAGCCTACTCAAAAAATCAAAACCAAGGGTCACGTTATCCTACGTAACCATTTAACATGGATGACGACTTCTTGAGTCATACACCTTTGAAATTAAACTCACACAACTAACTAAACTAAATAAAATTATATTGGCATGTCAGTCCCACTAATCTCAAGCATTAAAGATGCTCATAACACCTAGAAGTTTTACTTATCTCATGATCGCCTACCAACTTGGGTAATAATTTCACAACTAGAGTCCTACTCAATCCCAAAATACATAAAAAACATATTCTATGACAAAAAACTAAAAATATGCATCCAATGATGCTTAATATCTCCAAGGATGCTAGAAAAACTAGGTTAACCCCTCACATAACACGAGGAATCAACTATAATTGTAGGTTTATTCCTAAAAGGTCACTAGAATCTCCCACCTAACCTATATTCCAACATAAAAAGATGTCAACTAAGACTCACTAGAAATATCCACATTCCTATAAAATCTATATCCCAATGTAACTCTAAAACTATTCCCACAATAGGATTTTTTATAACAATATATTTCTAATGTGTTATTTAAGATATTTCATCAGTTCAAATTTATTATAAGTATTAAGGATGGTTTCTAGGCCACAAAACCAAAAAAAATCATTATATAAATGGGTTGGTACTAATATAAATACTAATTCATCAATTATCAATTTTTACAAGTAGAGTGGAATTGCTATGGATGATCTATCCTAAGAAAGTGAAGTTATAAGATTTAGTGGAATCCAGTTTGGGATGTTTCAATGTTGTATCAATGGAGTTTTATCTTCCTAGTATTTACTATTTAGGATATTGTATACATGAGTATGAGGAATGTGTTGGAACCTTTGATGGATATCTGACTACTGTGTTAATAATAATTTCTCTAATAGGAAGTGTTATTTTCTAGGGTTTCAGATTTTTATTATATTTTTAAATATTAAAGTTGTATATTATTTCTCATTGAGAGAAAAACATGTTTTTTGGATGGTGTGATTTATTCTGGATATTTAGGTCTTGGTCATTGGTGGGAGGATAGGGATGGTTTTTGACTCTTGGGTGGGGAATAAAGATGACTCTCATGCAACATATTTGGCATGTAGGATTCAAATCATATATATTTTCTAGTGTGTGATTTTACTAAAAAAGGTGTCCTTTGAGCCTTCATAAATAGATAATTAACTTTCATGGAAGGTTATGTGGGTCTATGTTGAAACATTTTTTTGTGAGGATGATGACTTTTTCCTCCTACACAGGAGGTGTAGTGACCTGGTTGGTCGATATGATATGTGATTCCTTCTTATTGTTCCCCATGTTGGGTGTTGTTTCTCAGGTTGTTCTCAGTTGGTTTATATTTCTGGTTTTATTTGTTTTTCAGGGCAGTGGTGCAGTAAAAGCAAAGAATTATTATTTTCTATTCTGGGCAGCTTTTCGCGGTAGTTTTAACCGCCGCAAAATGTATATTGGTAGTGGTTTAAACCGCCACTAAATGGTGAAAACCGCCGCTAAATAAGAGAATAGTGTCTGCCTCATTCCGTGGTGGTTCCCATGACTTTAGCGGCGGTTTTAAGGCCGCTGGAATTTGAGTTTATTAGCGACGGTAATAACTACCACGAATAAAGTGATATCCAAGGCTCGTACAACTGCCGCTAAATTCAGGAAAACCACCGCTAAATGAGGTAGCGATGACACTTTCCTGAAACTTCCACTAAACATAAATAATCGCTGCTAATAGATTGGTGACGGCCTATTAGGCAGCGGTTTCTGTAAACCGTCGCCAAACAATGTAGTGGCGGTTTAAACCGCCGCGAAACACAAAAAAAACCGCCGTTAAACATCAATTCTGTTGTAGTGCATGTATTATCAAATGATAGTTATCAAGAACTATCAAGAGGCAATTGAATTAAATTATCAAAGGATAATTTATAAAACAATTATCAAAAGATAATATCCCCATTTATCAAAGGGAAAATTTTAATATATTATCATAATACAATTTTAAAAGGATAATTTATAAAATTTATTAAAATATTATTATATATATTATCAAAGAATAATTATTTGGTTTATAATTATAAATTAGTGAAATTTTGTGAGCGCATGCGTTGAATGAAAATGATAATTTGGAAATTACCTAGGAGAGAGAATGTATCATTTCATGTAATATTTTATTTATTCAAGGAATAAAATTGATGGTTTTGATTCTAGGAGTCCTTGGTGCACAATCATTTTCAGGTTGGTGTGTGAATGATATTCGGGTGACAAATTCTTCAACAAACTTTGTTGTTGATGTTGATGACTTTGGGGTAGGAAGTTCCTCCCCTTTTTGAGATTTTGTTACACCTTATGACTTAATATGATTTATATGTAGCTATATTTGATTAGTAATGTAGATTATGATTTCAAGTTGGTACATTTGTAGCTTTGAGAACTTTATGTTACACTTGCTTCCATGAGTAATTGGTAGATTATTATTCAAGTTAGATGTTGATCATATGTATTATATGTGTTACCTTACTTATAATTATTTTCTATGATTTCTCACCCATACAAAAATGTTATGTGTTATTTTTTGGTATTTTTATCAGATTCCGATGCATGTAGACCATCATGACATGTTTATCCTTTAGAACAAGAGTGAACATGACTTGTAACAATGGTGATGGGGGACCTATGCACAAGGTAGAGATATGACAATGCCTCGTGGATTTCATGTGATTCCCTTGATTCCTAGTGGATGCCAAGGGTAATGTTATTCGATTCCTAGTGAATGTAGAGTAGATCTCGGTGCCTAAAAAATGAAGCAAACATGAATTAATTGATGCATAGTTTATTACGAGTTTCATGATCACACGATGCCAAGTAGAATTATCCATTAGCCTCATTTCTAGTCCTTGATACTTTAGATATCTTTTTTATCCTTCCAGAATTGGGTAAAAGTAGGTACTATAGGGGGTTGTGGTAGCTTAGTTAGTGCATGAATGCTTGGATTTGTATTGTATGTTTATGCTTGTTGCACATTTGTTATTATTTTGGCATAAACATTTATACTTAAGAACAATAGGTTGACTAAGCATTGGTGACATCCTACCGAGTCTTGTACTCACCCCCTACTCCAAAATTTCGATGCACTTGTTGGTTTTATGAGGTATCTTGAAAAGTGAAAGGGACCTATGGTGGATAGCTGAGTAAAGATGTGGCTAGGATCATACCCGGACAAACTCGAGAGGACCCAAAACCCTTTTATTTATTAATCTTCCTTTATTACTATGGACAAGCTTACAACCTTGGGAGCCATTTTTTATATGTTTTCCGTATTTTTATTTTTTCACATTATTAATTTGATTAATTTTTTATTATATTATTTATTGTTTTGTATTGATTCAATGTAATTATACTGAGGATATAGTCTCAATATTGATGGACTTAGACCCACACTGCTAATTAATAGCCTCTTGCATATGAGGAGGCGCACATAGGGCCATGTGGTGCTCTGATTTAGACCTGGTTGTTTGGGTAGATATTTTACAAAATGGTATTAGTTAATCAGGTTTACTAACTTATTTTTTTCTCTTCCCTTGATTTGGTTTAGGATTGAAAAGAATTAGGATGATTAGGATTTGGGAAGGAGAACTATAACAGTGTCTGGCCCGCACTATATAGTGGACCTCTAAGTTAGCATAAAATGAGAATTTTTATTCTATTATAGTTGATTAAAATCACCTTGTGTGATTAACCTGAAGTTGATATATTATTTATTATATTTCACTAATATTCATGTATCATGACTATACACATAGTTTAACATTCCATATATATAACTGTTGTTATGCTGCATAGTTTTTCTTTAATTAAATGCCTTATTTTGAACTATCTATTCAAGAAAGCTTCCTCGTGTGATAAATATGTTGAAATTTTGTGTGATATATCTTTATTTTCTTTAAACAGTTAAAATGATCATGTTGTGGTATTATTATATATATGATGATTATGGATAATATGTAGGGATGAAGACCAAGGTGAGTGCTAGAAGGGGTGAAACATTATTTGAGGGTAGGATTATAGAAAATCCTTTGTGTGATCCCATAGAATGGTTATGATATGTTAGTATTCCTAATGTTATTTTTGTTATAAAAGATTCCACCTCAGGGATGTTCAATGATACCAATAGCTGAGGTAGCCTAAGATATCCTAGTTCCACCACCCATGGTGTAGGAGGATGCTCCCCAACACACTTCTATACTGGCATAGATGATCCAGGTTACAGAGCCCATCCATGTGAGACTCTTTCAAATAGTACTCATTTAAGAAATATTCACACAAATGATAATGACTAACCATTATTGGTATTTTTAGATTCACCATCCTCTAGGATTCTAGGGTAGTGTAGATCCATAGAATGAAGGGGATTGGATGGAATTCATCAAGATTATTTTTGAGATGGTCCAGAATCTTGAGGAAGGGAAGTTATTACGGAGACCTTCATGTTCAAAGGACATTCTAGGAGATGGTGGACAACAAAGATTCAGGTTGGGATATGAGAGGGTTGTACTTGGATGAACTTCAAGGAGTTTTTTCTCTAGTAGTACTTTATTGAAATGATGAAACTGGACTGTGCTCAGGATTTCATGGAGTTACTCTTGGGTATTATTACCTTCTCTAAATTCTCTTTTCGATTTAATGAGTAACTTCAAATTCATCCCTTATAGGTTAGGAACAATGTTCAAAATGCACTAAAGTTTGAGATAATCCTTTTAACAGATATCATATGATAGGTTAGAGGATTTGATTTGGAGAAATACTCATAAGTTCTTCCTAAGGCCCTAAATATTGAGAAGTGACTAGAGGAAGACAAAGAAGCATTCTTACTTTAAAACTAGAGTGGTCCAATGATGAAGATTTCTATCACTACCAAATGAGTCTTTTACAGATAGTATAAAGATAATCGAAGAGAAGGAGCAACATGGCAGATGACAGTTGGGTCAGAGTAGAACTTATTTAGTATCCTATATGGGAGATATTCATTAACCATGTGGGTTAATGAGACATTTTAAAAACACTTTTTATAATCCATATGTTGGAGTTAAAACATTGTGGAAATATTGGTCTCCTTTAACATTTTTTAATTAAGGTCTATTTGAGGGGTACTTGACGATTGGAACAGGTTTGGAGTGGGGGACCTCAACAAGGGATGCACACTTCCCAGAAAATGAAGACTCAGGAACTAGGTCATAGTGCTGAGGTAGGCTATGTCTATACAGTGGATCAAGATCTAGTAGATGGTTTTGAGGATCTTGTTACTATATGAGGTATAGTCATAAGCAAATATTTTTGGTATTCTACCTCACATAATACTAGTGTTGTTATATCTGTATGAATTGTGTCTCGACATGGATTACTAGTTGAGTTCTGTTTCCATAACATACCTCTATCAAATACGTTGTTGAACGATGTCATGAAACCATAGTATATAATAGAGTTATTATCAGTGATTTCATCAATTAGAGACTGATGAGGGACTTCTATATCAGTATGTGGGGGGATGTCAAAGTAGACTTTGTGATGGGGTTACCTGAGACCTTGAGAAGCCATGCTGTAATTTTGGAGATTCTAGATCAGATTAAAAAAAATTCCAACTTTTTATCGACCAGAGAGACTGACCCAATAGTTTAACTAGAAAATATTTCCATTCACGAGACATTCTGATCACATGGAGTTACCTTTAGGATTGTTTTGTAAAACGATATGTTTTATACATTTCGGTTTTGGGAAGCCTTGAAGAAGACCCTAGGGAGTTAGCTACGGTTTATCACAATGTACCATGCATATACATATGGGTGGTTTGAGTGGGCTATATGAATATTGGAATATGTTATAAGATATTCATTCTAGACTTCGGTGTTGTGTGGGATGGTCACCTAGCCTTGGAACGTTAATATGATCTTTACTGGAGGCCATGTTGTTCACTACGTTGATGTCATGAGGCATGTGAGGTATTAGTTGCAGGACCCAGTCTAGTTTAAGAGTCCTTTGAGAGATCGTAGCTGATACAGAAGTGGACGATCACTGATCAAAGAAGACATTGATCATACAAAGACTGTAGGAGGAGTCCTTTGGAATTCATTGTTGGCGATCATGTTTTTCTTATTATCGACTTTGCAGTTAGGTAACTAACATCAACGGTAGTAGGGAAAGCTATCACCAAGTTTTTAGGGACCCTTTGAGATCACTGAATGGGTGGGTGTAGTAGAATACCATCTTTAATTTCCTATGTGTTTTTGAGGAACGCATGATGTGTTCTATGTTTCTTAGCTTTGATGGCACACTTCCAATCTCATGCATGTTATAGACTATGAGGATGTTGAGTTGGAACCCGATGCATCGTATGAGGAGAATATGATACAAATATTAGAGAAGGGTGATAAATTCCTTCGAGGGAAGACAATACCACTCATCCAGATTCAGTGGCAGTGTTGACTGATCTTGGAGGAGACATGAGAACGTGAATCTGACATTCAAGCTTAGTGCCCTAAGTTTTTCAAGATAGACCACTAGAGTTACTTCTCAAGGATGAGAAGTTGATAGAGGGATAGAATTGAAATATCCTCAATTTTTTTTATAATGAAATACCTCTATGTTAATAATTTAAAATTATTTTTTTGTGAAAATTTAATATTTTAATAAAAATCATTTAATAAATGATTTAAAATATTTGAGTAAGTTTAACAACCTAGTTAAAACCTTTGAATATTTTATGAAATATTTTTGTAGTTAGGTGCTATCTCAGTGAGATATTATAATACACAAAAAAACTTGGAATTGATAAAATAAAATATAAAATATGTTATATTATGTGTGTGTGTTTTCTAAAAAATAATGGAATATCTATCGAATAGTGTCTCTAATATGAAATATGAGGTTTCCATTAAATTTGGAACACAATTTTTAACTTAGTCATATTATAAAATATGTGTGCATTGGGTGTTTGGTAAAATCAAACATGGGAGTAATTTATTTAATATTTTTATTATATTTTTTTATAAAAATAAAGTATCTACTGAATGGTCTTATATGAGAAATTTGAGACCTCCATTTGGTTCAGAATTTGGGTATTACCATAGGCCTGACATAAGCTTTGTGTGTGTTGGATGTTTGATTATATCACACGTTAAAGTAATAATAATAATAAATGCATTATTATTATTATTATTATTATTATTCGTGTTGAAAAAAATGAAATTAATTATGTAATTAAACTCTCTTAATTTATGAGTCGCATTGGATGAATATTTAAAGGGTGGTTTGGTAATAACAGTGAAATATTTACCTTGAGATAAATAAATACAAATGTGTAGCTAATATTAATTTATTAATTATTATGAAAATTTAATAATATTTGTATTTGAAAAATTAATTGTGACAATAATATGAAGTATTTAATAATAATAATATTATTATTATTAAATTTAGCAAATATTTTTTGTGTGGAAAATTAAAATGTGCATATATATGAGGTAAATATATTTGTGTATACATGTGTGGGTGTATATATGTACGTGTTTATATATATAACATGTATATTTTGGTTATATATATATATATATATTCAGGTATATATATGAATGTGTGTGAGTGTTTATATATTTGTAAATATATGTATATATAAGGTGTATATGTAGACATATAAATCAATTTTAAAATTCATATTTCATAAGGGTGGATTAAATTTATTTAAAAGTATGAATATAAAAAAAATACATGGAATTTAAGAGGGAAACACTTGATTTTTACTAGGAAAGAAGAATAATTAAAATAAAATAAATGAGTGACATAAAATGGAATAATGCTGAAAAAAAATCAAAATAATAAATTTTTTTTAATAATTTATGGGGTTGAGGAGGAACCTAAAACGTACTGCAATAATTACTCCAAACCACTCTAATGCCTCCATATTCCCTCAAAATACCTTTTATTTTATTTTATTATTATTATTTTGGAAACTTCTCACGTCAATATCTCAAGTTATAATGATCGTATTGATGTTTCATCGATGCCATTGGGTTCATCTCGATGAGAAAAAATTTATTCAAAATTATAAGGGAATTATCATGCGACAAATATTAGAAAAATTATCAATGGATAATTTAATATATTTTTTAATGATAATTATCAAGAATTATCAAAAGTTAATTACACTAATTTACTGAAGGATAATTTATTGAAAAAATATCAAAAGATAATCACATGATTTATCAAAGTATAACTTGTAAGAAACTAATATATGATAATTTTAAAAATATTTTTTGTAATTTTTTGAAGGGTAATTATTTAGATTATCAAATAATAATTATTTAGTTTTTAATTATTCCTGAGGGGAATTTTTTGAGTGCATACGTTGAACTAAAATTATAATTCAAAATTTATCTTTGAGATATACAGTATTATTTCCTGTAATATTTTATTTATTCTAAGTATAAAATAGATGGATGTGATTCTATGATTACTTAGTGCATGATTGTATTTTGGTTGGTTTTTGAGTGCGGTTCAGGTGATGAAACCTTCAATGAAATTTTCCATTAATGTGGATGACTTTATGGTAGGAAGTTCCTCACATTTTTGGGATTTTTTACACATGTTTCTTTAATGTGATTTATGTGTAGGTGTAATTGATGACCATGATAGATTATGATCCCATGTGTGTATGGGTGTATCCCTAAGAACCTTATATGACACATGTTTCCATGAATAACTCTTTTATTTTTATCCATGTTTGATGTTGATCACATGTATTTTATGTCTTACCTTACTTAAGATAATGTTCCATGGTTGATCATGTATCCTACCATGTTATGTATTCATTTTTGGTATTGTTCTTGGAGATAATAATGGTGGGCTATCATGACATGTTTATACCTTAGATTTAACGAACCAAACTTTTATTAATCAAAATTCCTCTTGATCTAATTAAATGTGTTATTATGTAAAATGGTTATATAAAACATATGCACTTCCTTGGTTTTATGTTTTTGGATTTTAAAATACCATTAAGAATTGTTATAATTTCTAAATAGTTATCACATGGTTAGTATAAATATAAGGCCTTAACAAATCCAATTTTCTAATACAAAGGAAGCACTGGCCTCATCTAGTAGAATTACTCCATACGAAGCTCATTTGTTGAAGCTCATAAAGGAGGTAGCATAACTGGGCTTCGCTTTTTTCCAGTCCAAATATGAGATTCAACACATTAATCTTGAATAGAATCACCTAAGAGAGAAATTTAAGTTAATAGAGATTACCACCCGAGTAATGTTTTCTAAGCTGCTGCAAGAGTCTGTCACCAGTGCACACCTTACCATTAATTCTTATGAGGGTGTTATAAGGGGTTATTTGACAAGGTTTTAATTAATTTTTTCTGTGATCCATTTTATAAATAAAAGTCACATTTCATCAATTCATCTATGAGAATAGTTTTAATTAAAAATATAATGATTTAGATAAATTTATTTTTCGGGTAAAATGATACTTTTGGAAATTTATAAATTATTTTATTAAAATAAGGTTCTATTAAAATTATTATTATGATAGTGTTATAAGAAAACTCCTTTTTATTATAAGTGGTTATTATATTCCTTATTTTTTTACTCTATAAGTGATTAAGTATTAAGTTTGATAAGAATTATATTTTCATATGATAAAACTAAAATTGTTTTTTAATTGAATAATTTATTTTGAAGAATTAATGATTTTTTCAGATAAATAAAATTTTAATAAAATTTTATTATAATAAAATTTTTATAAATTATCATATAAGTTTTATGAATCCAAATGTAATTTTATTGTGGTTTGGAAACTATTTTTCTCAAAACCCGTCAATTTTCAATAAATGACAGTTTTTAATTAAAAGTAAAAATTCAAATATTTAGAAAATTATTTAGATAAAATGAATATTATTTTTGGAATCAGGAAGTTTAAATTATCCAATGGGTAATTTTTAATAATTTTATGAGACAATTGATTTTTTGGTTAAAAATTAAATAATGTATAAATATATAATGTGTTTTATGACATCATAATGACTCAATGGTGATGTAATAAAATACTATAAAAGAAATATTCAGACAATATATGTTTTTACTTTAAAATAATTTTATTTTATATTTGTTTTATTGAATTTATGATGCTTTAGTGGACCCTCCAAGTCTTATAATAGATTTTAAAATTTTAAAATTCTTTCCTTGAGAGTGTGACTCACCTCCACATAAGAAAGCCTTATATTTTAATAAATTCATCCATTGGCCTTATAAAATAATTTTTTTTTCACTCCCCTTTTGCAAAAACCATTGAAAAAATCCATGGTTTGGTTTGGGTTTTTGAATATTTAATTATATAGATTCCAAAACCTATGTTTGTGAAATATTAAAGAATTCCCCTCTCTTTTCCTATATAAACCCACCCAATATCCCACTTCTCTTCACTCAAAACCCTTTTATCACGTCCTTACTCTTCCCTCCTCTCTCTAGAATCCACCCAATGTACCCCAAGATCTCAATAATCCCCTAGTCAAGGTCTTGAAGTCACACACTCAAGTAAGGGATCCTCACTTTCCTTCCCTCGTTATTTATGTGCAAGTATACTTATATTGTTTTTCCCTTTTATATTAAATTAAAAATTTTGGGGTATGATTTATAACCTCCCCTATACTTCCCTACTTAATTTTTAATGATGATATGGCACTTTATCTCTCATTAATTCCTTCCATGTACTCCCATTACCATGCCAGAATTCTGTATGGGTTTTCTCTCTCCTCATTTACTTTCAAGAAATTATTTTATATTATGCATATAAATTACATTAAATATGTTGGGATATTATGTTACATGACCCCCTTACTTTAAATTTCATATATAAATGATTATAGACCCCTTTCTCTCTCATCAATACATTTTTCAATTTCTATTTGACATCGTTATGCTGCCGAAGTTACACCAAAATTTCCCAAGACAAAATCATCTTGTAAGTGAATACCATACCCATTTATCTATCAGGGGTATTCACATTTATGCACATGTACTTGATGATTGAGGAATTACATTTATGTATTAAACATTTATTATTCATGGACTAAATTATGATGTTTAATTAATCCATGTTGTATGATCTTTATGGAACACTTATGCATGAAAGGAAATGATTAAGAAGGGTGCACCAAAAAATTGCTCCAATGCATTGTGTAAAGAATAGTATCATGATATGTCATGTAAAATGAGTGCTGACTCATGATAATTCATCTTCAATTAGGGTTTACTCATGTTAATTCATGTTCAACGAAGGTATACTCTTGCTCTATGTGCAATGAGACTTGGCTCATGCTAATATCATGTTAAATGTTGTGGCCACATTTCCATGTTATGATAATCATGTTATATCATGTCTTTATGTTCATGTTTCTCTTGTGCTCCCTTGATATTCCTATTTACTAACATGCATTTTATTCCTCATGTTATGACTTGTTTACTCACTTACTGGGCTTTATATCTCACCATGAAAGTAGAGACGTTAGTGAAAAAAAATGGGGAAATTGCTGCATCCCATAAATATAACTCCTCCCTATCATAATTTGTGTATTGATGTTTCCAACAAACCTCGTCATACTCTCTATATTGTAATTTTATTCAATTCATATCATGTATTGTCCTTCCATATATAAATCCAACATAAATTTCTGTGAGAGAGAAATCACTCTCCATATGGATAATTGACCCCCAATTCTATACAAGTGCAAGGATGAGGATGAATCTTCTTTAGCACCATCATCTCAAGAGTGAATATTACTTCCCTACGATCATGCGTATCTTGCTCAGATGATCAATTCTAAGGAAGCAACCATATTTTAAGACATGCCTATTTTGGGGGAATTCACTGAACTGTTTCCTGATGAATTTCTTGGTCTTCCTCCTAGAAGAGATATTGAATTCTCTATTGATCTTATACCTAGGTCATTGCCAATATTCAAGACTCTATATAGAATGGCTATTGTGGAGCTTGATGAGATAAATAAATAACTACATAAGAATATGGATAAAGGGTTTATACACTCATGTGCTTCACTATGGGGTGCACCAGTCCTCTTCTTTAAGAAGAAGGATGGGTCAATGCGCCTTTTCATTGATTATTGTGAGTTTAACCAAATGACAATAAAGAACAATAATCCTCTTTTACAAATTGATGACTTGTTTGATCAGCTACGTGGAGAAAAATAATTCTCTATGGTGGATCTACAGTTGGGATATTACCAAGTATGGGTGAAGAAGGAGGATATATCCAAGAATGATATTTTTACAAGGTATGGACATAATGAATTCATACTAATGCCTTAAAAATTCACTAATGATCCATAAATCTCATTGGAATTGATAAATTGAGTCTTTAGATATTACCTCGACAAATTTGTGGTAGTATTTATAGAAAATATTCTAATATACTCCAAAACCAAAAATGAGCCTGAGGAGCATCTAAGAACTATACTAGAGACCTTGTGAAAGTAGAAGCTCTATGAAAAGTAAAACAATTGTGAGTTTTGGTTGAAGGAAATCTCATTATTGGGTCATATCATTACAAGAAATTTGATATCTATGGATCCCTTGAAGAAAAATTCTATTGAGGGATGGTCGAGGCCAACATCTATGATGTATATCCATAGCTTCCTTGGGATAGTTGGATACTATCTCTGATTTGTGAGAAATTTATCAAAATTGTCAAACCATCTTACCAAGCTAAATTGGAAGTGAGTTAAGTTTTCTTAGAGTGATGAATGCGAAGATAACTTCAAGGGGTTGAAAAAGAGTTTTATCACTATGCCCATGCTCACTCTACCCATTAGTGGATAATTTTTTATTGTTATTCAGTGATGATTCAAAGAAGTCCATGGGCTATGTGTTGATGAAAAATGAAAAATTCATTGACTATGATTCACAAAAATTGAAATTTCATGAGAAATATTATCGAACACATGATCTGGAGTTGGAGGCAGTAATATTTGCTTTAAAATTTGGCGACATTACCTCTTTAGTTTTAAGTTTGAGATATATAAGGATCCCAAAATCCTCAGGTATATATTCACACAGAAAGAATTGAATATGACTGAACAAAGATGGTTAGAGCTGATCAAAGGCTATTAATTCTCAATCCATTACAACCCGGGGAATGTGAACAAGGTGTCAGATTCTCGAAGTAGAAAGGACCCAATAATTCTATCATTGATGAGTATTTAAAAGGATCCAATATTATTATATTTAATGAATATGAACATGGTAATCATAAACAAGGGAGCATAATAAATCCTTTCACAAATGATTTCTCAACCGTCTCTTTTGGAAAGGTTAAAGGATACTCAAAAGGATGATGTGGGAATTCAGAAGAAAGTGGAAACTATCAAAAAAGGTAAATCCTCAGAGTGAAATGTTAATGTAGAATGAATTGTGAGATTTGGGTCAAGACTATGCATTCCATCAAATTCATAGTTAAAGAATGAACTTTTGGATGATACACATAGTTTGAATTTTCCATTCACCCAGGAATCACAAAGATGTATCAAGATTTCCAAGAGCATTATTGGTGAGATAACATGAAGAAAGAGGTCACTAAGTATAAATTAATGTGCCTGGTGTGTCAACAAGTGAAGGCTAAGAGGAAGAATTATAAGGGGATGATACAACCATTACCCATACCATAATAGAAATTGGATTACATCACCATGGACTTTGTCATTGTACTTATGAAGACATCAAAAAGAAAAAAATTCTATCTGGGTTTTTGTGGATCATCTTACAAATATTTCACACTTCATTTCAATTCGAGATGATTTATCATTGGATAAATTGGAAGAGATATACATCAAAGAAGTGGTAAGGCTGCTTAGAGTTCCATTATCAATTGTATCTGATCGAGATCCAAGATTCCCCTCTATGATCTGGAAGAGTCTCCAATACACTCAGAATACTGAGATAAACTTCAGTACGACTTATCATCCTGAAACTGATGGCCAATCTGAGTGGACTATCCATACACTTGATGACATGTTGAGAGCATGATCAATGGACTTCAAAGGAGGATTTGATCAACATCTTCCTCTGGTTGAGTTATCTTACTATAAAATTTTTCACTCAACCATCCAATTGGATCTTTATGAAGCCCTTTATGGGAAGAGGTGAAGAACACTGGCTTGTTGGGATGAATATGGGGAGAGAAAAATCCTAGGTCCATAAATGGTCTAATAAATGTTGGAGAAGGTTATGACCATCCAAAAGCACATTAAATCTTCTCAGAGTCGAAAAAAGAGCTATGCAAAAAATTGTCAACGAGACCTAGAGTTTGATGTTGGAGACAAGGTATTCATCCATATATCACCGTGGAAGAGAGTTATGATATTTGGGAGGAATCAAAATCTTAGTCAAAGGTACATAATCCCTTTTGAGATCCTTTATCGCATTGGAGTAGTGGCCTATCGACTAACACTGCCACCGAACCTATCTCAATTACACGATGTATTCCATGTATCAATTTTGAAAAGGTACATACCTGAACCATCGCATGTACACAATAAAGAGGTGGTACCATTGGAGAATAAACTCTCCTATGAGGAGTATCCAATGAAGATCTTAGATTATATGAAAAACGGTCTACAAAATAAGACAATTCCCCTCGTCAAAGTGTTGTGGAGAAACCACAGGTTTTAAGAAGCAATGTGGGAATCAGAGGAAGTGAGGAGGTGGAGTTACCCAGATCTGTTTAATGTGGGAAAATGAAATTTTGAGGATAAAATTTCTTAAGGGGGATGATTGTGATGAACCAAACTTTTATTAATGAAAATTCCTCTTAATCTAATCAAATATATTATTAAGTAAAATGGTTATACAAAACACATGCACTTCCTTGGTATTATTTTTTTTGGATTTTAAAATACCATTAAGAATTTTTACTATTTCCAATGTATCCATTTAACAATTATCACATGATTAGTATAAATATAGGGCTTTAAAAAATCCCATTTACTTAAAGGAAGCGATGAAATCATCTGGTAGAATTGCTGCATATGAAGCTCATTTGTCAGTTCTCAGAAAGGAGGTAGCGTCACTGGGATTTTCTCTTGACCAAGCCCAAGTTGAGATTCAACATTTTAAGCTTGAACATAATTTCCTATAGGAGAAGTGGAAGTTAATAGAGATTAACTCTCGAGAAATGTTATTCGATCCGCCCTAGGAATCTATCACCATCACACACCTTACCCTTAGGTCTTATGCGGGTGTCATAAGGGGTTATGTAACAAGGAATTAGTTACTGTTTTTGTGTGATATCATTTATAAATAAAATTATTATTCAACCAATTACTCTATGAGATTAGTTTTTCTAAAAAATATAATGATTTATATAAATTGTTTTTTCGGTTAAAATGGTCCTTTTTAAAAATTGAAAAATTATTTTATTAAACTAAGGTTTTATTAATATTGTTATTATAATAGTTTTATACGAACACTCCTTTTAATTATAATTGGTGATTATATTCCTTATTGTTTTTACTCTATAAATGACAAATGATTCAGTTTGATAAGAATTATATTTTCATATAATAAAACTGAAATTTTATTTTTAATTAAAGAATTTATCTTCAAAAATTAAATAATTTTTTGGATTAATAAAATTTTAATAAAATATTATTATTTTATATTTTTTATAAATTATCATATAATTTTTATGAATCAAAATGTAATTTTATTAAGGTTTGGAATCTGTTTTTGTCAAAACCCATCAATTTTCAATAAATAACAATTTTTATTTTAAAAGTAAAAATTCTCATATTAATAAAATTATTTAGATAAAATGAATATTATTTTTGGAATTAGGATGTTGAAATCATCCAATGGGCGATTTTTCATAATTTTCTGAGATAATCAATTTTTTGGGTAAAAATTAATTACTGGTTTAATATATAATGTTTTATAACATCATAATGACCCAATAGTGATGTAATAATATACTATTAATGAGTTATTCAGAAAATATATGTTTTAACTTTAAAATAATGTGATTTTATATTTGTTTGATTAATTTTATGATGGATTAGTGGTTGCTCTAAGACTTAAAAAATATTGTATCATTTTAAAATGATTTTTTGAGAGTGTGACTCACCTCCACATAATCAAGCATAATATTTTAATAAGTTAGGACTCTGTACTTATGAAATATTGTTTTCCACTACCCTTTGGTGAAAACCATGGTAAAAAACCGTGGGTTAGTTTGTGGTTTTGAAAATTTAATTATATAGATTCCAAAACCTAAGTTTGTGAAATATTAAATAATTAACCTCTCTTTTCCTATATAAACTGACAAAGATCCCACTTCGCTTCATTTAAAACCATTTTAGAACTTCCCTTGTCTTCCTTTATCTATCTATAATCCTCCCAAGGCACCCCTCATCAAGCTCTTGAAGTCACACACTCAAGTAAGTGATCTTCACATTCCTTCCTTTCTTATTTATGTCCTAGTTTATTTATATTGTTATTCCATTTTATTTTCAATTAAAAATGTAGGGGTATGATTTTGTACCTCTAATATACTTCCCTCCTTACGTTTTAATGATTATAGACCCATTTCTCTCTCACTAATTCCTCTTATGTACACTCTTTACCATGCAAAAAATCTGTATTGGATTTCTCTCTCCTCATATTCTTTCAAGAAATTCTTTTATATTATGAATCTAAATTCAATTAAATATGTTGAAATATTATGTTCCAGGATCCCCTTACAATAAATTTCAAGTATAAATTATGATAGAACCCTTTCTATCTCATCAAACCATTTTATAATTTCTATTTGATGTCATTATACTGTCAAAGTTACACCAAAATTTCCCATGCCCAAATCCTCATGTAAGTGAATACCATACCCATTTCTCTATCAAGGGTATTAAACTTTATGCACATGTACTTGTTTATTTAGGAATTAAATTTATATATTCCACATCTATTATTCATGGAATAAATTATGATGTTTAATGAATCCATGTTTTATGATCTATGTGACACACTTATGCATGAAATGAAATGATTAAGAAGGTTTCACCCTGACAACACTCCAATGAATCAGGTAAATAATACTATCATGATACATCATGTGCAATGAGTATTAAATAATGATAATTCATGTGCAATGAGGTTTTGATCATGATAATTCATGTGTAATTATGGTTTACTCATTCTTCAAGCGTAATGAGCCTTGGCTCATGCTAATATTATGTTAAATGTTGTCGCCACATTTTCATGTTATGATAATCATGCTATATCACGCCTTTATGTTCGTGTTACTCTTATGATCCATTGATATTCATGTTTCCTAACATGTATTGTATTCTTCATTTTATTCCTTGTCTACTCCCTAACAGAGCTTTATAGCTCACCCTTTTCTTATGTATGTCCTCAGGTTATCCCATACAATACTAAGTACAAAGGAATGTTGTGGTCATGTAAAACAAGTTTTCAATAAAGATGGTGTATTTTATGTATTAAGTTGACATGTAATTATCCTAATTTCCTAAGACACTAGACTTATCGATCCTCAGATTTGGATTAAGTGCATTTTTATGTAATAAATCATGTTTGAATATGTAATAATGATAATGGGTGTTATATTTAAGGGGAGTACGAATGACTTGCGATGATGGGGATTAAGGACCTATTCCTAGGGAAGGGATACAACGATGCCTCCTGGAGTCCATGTGATGCACTCGATGCCTAATGGATGGAAAATGGAATGTCATTTGATACCTAGTGAATGTCGAGTAGCTCTTAATGCCTATAGAATATTGAGAACATGATTTCCTTTATTCCTTGTGTATACCAAATTTCATGATCACACGATGCTGCACAACATGTTTTGTTAGCCTCATGGATAGTCCTTGATACTTCTTACATCTTGTTTATCCTTCCAAAAATGGGGCTAATGTTGGTACGATTAGGGGTTGTGTAAGCTTTTTTAACACACATACGCTCAATTTTGGATTTTTTGTTTATACTTGTTATGAATTTATTATTATTATGGTGTACACTGTTATACATGATCACACTAGGTTAAGGATGAATTGGTGGTGTCTTACTGAGTCTTGTACTCACACCCTACTCCAACATTTTTGTGTGCTTGTAAATTTATTAAGGGGTTTGTTAAAGGGAAAGGGCCCTATAGTGGATAGATGATAATAGGAGGATGGGGTTAGGAGCACATTGGGACTAACTCTGGAGGAACCATAACCCATTTATTTATTTATCATATTTAATTAATTTATAATGGTTTAACACCTCGGGATCCAATTTTTATGTGTATGTTATCTTATTAATTCCCACATTGTCACTCTGATTACTTATATGTTATATTATTTATTGTTTATAATCGATCATATGACATGATACTAGGGGTATGGTCTCCCCATTGATGGAAATAGACACTCACATCTTGTAAATTGTCTTTTACACATGGGGAGGCACACACAAGGTCATGTGGCACTCTAGACCGGACCCAGTGGTTCATATCAGGATGTTATAGTGGGTTTAGTATAGGGAACTCCAAGCTCTGGGTATCTCCCTTTAAAATGTTTAGAGATAGGGAAATACCTACCAAGGGTCACTCCCATACTCCTCTTCTTTTATCATTACCCCATAAAGGAAAACACATTGGCACACTAGCCAATATAAAAAAATATCACAAATATTATTAATGCATTGTATGTAGATAATTTCTCATTGATCTCCAAATGATTCTTCTTTATAGAATGGTTGTGAACATCTTTATAATAGTGGAATCACCTTCCATGATTTATTATGGAAAATCCAAATTACATTTTAGGAAATATATTTAAATAGTGATAATGTTTTCTACAATATTCCCACTCAATTATCTCTATAATTACTCTCCTATGTAATATTTAATTAAGATCTCTCTATTCCACATATATCTTTGTTTCCTTTTGCATAACTCCAATCACCATCATTTATGAAGATATATATCTCAATACTTCTTAATTTCTAGAATATCATTTTATTTTTTTAAAGATAAATTATTTATGTTTCCTTCATCTAATTTTTTTATCAGGAATATGATGGGAAAATTCAAATAATATCCAAATTCAAATCTAAGTAAAATTTTCCCATTGAATTCCTGAATTTTTGTCATAAAATATATGATATTTGAAATATGGAAACCTACTGACTCACCATCTTCATAGAATGAATATTTATAATAAGATATGATCCTTAATTCCATCTAAATCCCAGAACCTGAACTCTTTCATTCACATAAACCTTAATGGAATTAAACTATCTTTTAGATAATGTAATTAAAAACCTCTAACTTTCTTGGTTCATACCCCACAAAACTCATCATGACAGAAAACTCAAGATTTGACTTTGACTAGCACAACATGGTATAAAACTTATCATCATAACACATTCATATCTAAATAAGTAGAGCCACTAAAATCGTTTTACACCTCTTTATGGAATGAACATCCTTCCCATAATGTTATCATTATGGTACGATTCAAAGGAAAAGAAAATAACCATATGTATCAAGGGTTTAATGAAGGAATCCCTTATGAACCCTTATAAGTAATCTTCATGGTCTGACCATATTTCCCATGGATTGAAAATATTCCCTACTAGCCAAAAAATTAGTCATATAATAAGATATATTGGTTATAAAAAATATTTCTATAACATTATCAATATTATTTTATAATTTATAATGTAAACTCAAGTAACATTTATATATAAAATTTTGTAGCCTAGTTACTATTTTGTATTTTTTGTAGTTTTTTTCTATACGATACTTCAATATTCTAGAGGATATTATTTATCATCAAAATATATTATGTGTTAATTTAAATATATTACATATCTCTATGAATCCTCTCCAATTTTTTTAATTCCACATACTCCCATTATTTCTTATGTATAAACATCAAAGATCTTATGTATACTTAGAATGTTTTTCCTTTAAAAATTATTCCTCTTCTATAATATATTATGTATTTACATGGAATATCTTACATATATAGGGGTATTTTTTTCATTTTCTAACATAACCTCTTCTATAATATCTTACATATTCATGGACCTTATTTCTTTTTCCATTTTTCTATGAACCTTAGTAACGACGTGGTCCTTATTCCCACATAATAGTTTATTCCAGAAACTATACTTCTAAAACATCATTAAATACTATTACTAGATAACTTTAAAACAATATTTATCTATTATTAAGGACTAAATTTTATATATACCAATGCTTCTCTTCTATTATAACATTCATACTATCTTCATAGCCTCTTTCTTAGTGGATTTTGATACTTCTCCAGTTCCTCTTCTAAAATAACTTCCAAACTATATTTAGATAGTATTATGAAGTATCTTCTATATTATATTCGTACCCTCCTCCAAAATCACTTATGAAACTTCTTTATATCCTCCCATGGAATGAATTTTCAACCAAATGGTTCCTAATAAATTCCAAAACATTAGAGCTTCTAGAATAACAGAATCCTCATGAATATTATTCTTTATTCCAATGTTTCAATATTATATAAATGAACCATAAATCCAATACATTATTCTTCAATCAATAATAAAACCAACAATATCTAACATATCTTTAATACCATGGTTACTAATAAATTCGAAACATTTTAACTTCATAATTGGAATTCCATTAGTCTCCCACTTTGGGTTGTTGGAAGCTACTCATCATGAATTAAACACCAACCAAAAATCATGTCATCAATCAGATACATTATAAAAACCATGATAATAATTCTCTATTCACCACTTATTTTAAAATAATTATATTTATGATACTCACCTCCTCCTTTGACATCAAATCCAAATAAAAACCTCTTCCACAAGTAATAAATATTTAATTTTAAAAAAATGTGACTTTTGGAGAAAATTTCCTTACCATTAAACATCAATAACACTATACCATATCTTATTGTGTTTTAAAAAATAAAATATTCAATCGTTTTATGTCTACACCAATTTTTAGGATACATAAAATAACAATACTTTTTATCTTTGATACCACTATTTTTATAAAAGCCTTCCCATTATTTGTTATGAGCATAGGGTAATAATAAGTAGATCTTATCCCCATCTATCAAATAGTCCTTTCATTAATTTTAGAGATACTATTCTACTATCTTAAAATACACTTCAAGTATCCTTTTATTTCTAACTCAATCTTTACTTGTTTAATAGAATTCTAGATTTGACTTTCAATCTACGGAAACTCCTTCAACATTGGATGTATCCTTAATATTTTCTAGTGGGTGAAATTAATAGTTATTAATAACTAATCAATAATAAATATAATCCTGCTGAGTCATAACTCAATGTAGGAAACACAAAAATTAATTCAATGACACCATTGATGTCCATTTCACTCAACTACTTCCATAAGTTACAAGTATCCACTACATTGATAAATCTATAAATGCACTCCTATTGTGATCTCAATCTCACTTTTAAAAAATTTAGTGAATAAACCATGAATCAAAAATTTTGGGATTCACACTAGATTTTTTTAAATATTATCACTAGACAACAATCTGATACCAATTTGTTTTAAAAAAAGTCTACATTCCCTCACGGAATGTATTTCCTTAGCTAATGGGAATACACTGTTTTAGACTATTTTATAAAACACCCCTTGACTATCTCATCATTTATTAAGGATATAATTAATATTTTTCTTAATAGTCATCTACCTATGGTATATTTTGATATTTTAAAAATAATAACATAGTATAACATGTTAGATGAAAAAAATTAATTCAGGTAAATTGATTTTGTTGATAGTTCTCCATCAAAGTGTCTTAGTTCATATTCAAGGTCCAAATCCAATGGATAATATATTCTCTTGACACTCATACTTTAACTATACCTTGATAACAATTGTGATATAAATTCTTATAACTCTAATGAATCTTATTTTTCTCATGTTCTTTCAATTCTTGATTCAATATGTTACCACTTTAAATGCACCAATATCAATTGGAACTTATGAACACACCTTAATACTAATTTTATCATTCATTAGTTGTCCCCTAGATCACATCTCCCTAAAAACCTACAAAAATTTAAAAATATTAATATAATTTAAAAATATAGGTAGGGGAACATTTAATTTTCTCAAGTTGAGGAAGATGAAGAGTTACTATAAACTAGTAGTTTCCCTTTATCCTTGAATTTGGAATCCATCTTAATATCTAGAATATTTTTGATAGAATCCAAAACCTCATCATTTTCCTTGGGCTTGGTCTTATTTTCATTGATGATATCACAATAAATTCTTAAATATGTACTTTTAGTGATGAAAATCTCTTTACACATCATGGATTGGATTTTTATTTTCCACACCTTCTTGCTACCACGTATATCAATGAAATACTATTTAGGTTTCTCAAAACATACCATGCCTTAGATTAATTGTTTTATATTATATTTTTTAGTTCCAATAACATTAAAACATATATATCTCTTCCAAATCTCTGTCTTTTCATTCTAATATAATTTTTTTTCAATAATAGATTTGTAACTCCTCATCAAACCAATTTTAGCACGGTGATACTCAACCAGCGCCTCAAATCTATTTTTTAGAATTTATTTTTCATTTAATAAACAGCATCTTTCACGATTTATTCTATATGAAGTTCTCATGAGATATCTAATAGATATTTGATTAGCTTGTTAAGAATTATTGAAACAAATCCACATCCCCATTACTATAGTTTGTAATTATATCTTGAAAACATTCCACTAGATTTATAGTAAAAAATATATTCCAATGTTTCATAGAAAATCTTGAAATATGTCCACGCATTTACTAATAAAAGATTACGTATCCACACCTTCACCTATAACTAATCAGTTTTCTTTACTTATTATTGGGATCTTATTGAGTTTTTTTTCTATTTCTACCAATATTTTTCCTTTTCTTAGGAATGCAGATAGATCTCTTCATCACATTATTTTCTAGGATTCCATCATGGGCAAGGCTGGGTTTTCAATAGAACAAGATCTTTATTATTTAACTATTCATTCATAATTATCCTATGATATGTAATAATTTCTCTTGATATAACTATATTTAACTAAAGGATAGTGAAATAATAAATGTAATGCATATTTTAGAATTGTCATACCCTTGGAATTCGTTTTTCCTGTTATTTGTCATCCAAGATCTACTCCTCTTCAATTTTTTATTTATTTTTTATTCTTTCATTATGTTGAGTATTAATTTATTCCTTGAGAATCCTAAATTTTCAAATTTCATCTCAAAATTCATGAGAAATTTTATCTAGTATGTCACTTTGTTCTATCATATTGGTGTTTATATGAGAAATGGAATACTTTCGGATTAATTTCTCTTAATTTAAACTTTGTTTCCCATCAAATAATTCCTCCATGTGTGTAACACACTCATCCTTATTGGATTTTAAGTTTTTAACGTTTTTTTGAATCACATCCATTTTCTTTAGAACCAAATTTAGGATTCTGTACTTAAAAATTCATCTCCTTCAATTCCTCAATCTAAGAGTCATTATTTTTCCATAAATCAATAACCACTCAAAATAATATTTTTTATGGAGTTTTAAAATTTTAATCCCATCTTTTAGAACTTTAACTTGGATCTCTTGACAACACTTATGGTCAAGTCTCATATTCATGATTTCTTATTAGAACCCCTAATATAAATTCTTTAGTAAGGGTAAATCTACCTCTTTCAGACTTATTAATATCTTATCTTCATCAGTAGATTTGATATCACTTGGGTTATATGGTTCCTCATCTAATCCTATAGAGTAATTTAATGGATAAATAGATTCAATATCATAATTATTCATATCATTCTTTTGAATGATGGTATAATTTTCAATATGAATCACACATTTTCCAACAAAATTCCATTATATGGAATTACCTTGGAGTTCTACATCTTCAAATTCTTTCCCTTTTCCGTGTCACTAAATAAATATAAGGGTATAGTAAAACATAACTCCATGAAATAGTTAGATAATTTTAAAAGAAAATAAATCTACAAAAAGGAACCAATTCTTTAATACCACTTATTAGGCCGACAAGGGTCTTTTTTTAGAGATTACTTAATAGGGTAGGGTGAATCAGGGAATAAATATTGTTCCAATATAAAAAAATTACTCCTAAAATTTTACCACCCTAATATATCATCACCTCATAGGTAAAAAGGTCACACATAAGTTCTTATTTCAATTATCAGATGATTTTTATTTATCATATCATTACCTTCACCAAATTTGATCAATGACAACTTAAACCACTATCACTAATTTATGAATTTCATAATATAAATAAATAATATACACAATATAGAAGAATTTAATTGTTTCACCCACACTAGGATAATTCAAGGAGAATACAATGATAATATTTCATTGTATCAGAATCCATTAAACTCACTATTTAGTGGTGGGCTTAGAATAAGGAACTCTAAACCAAGGGTTGCTCCCCTTACATTATTTTTGGATGTAACATGACCTCTCATGGTCCAATATCTCACTCTTATCTTTTTATCACTACTCTAAAATGGCAAAAACCTTGGAATGAATGAAAAAACCAATCAATGACACTATTATTGCTGAGGCTTTGAGTTTTGATAGGTTTTGATTGATATCCTTGTAATTCTTCTTCATATACCTATTTAGAAAATTACTATAACACTAACACCATATTCCATGTGTCATCATGGAAACTTCACCAGACTTTTATAGAAATATCATCTGATAGTTTCAATGATATCTTTAATCTTATCATTATTTTTATTCTATATCTCCTCTTCTCTCTCATATTTCATTCAAAACTCACTATTCCATTTCTCAATTGTTTTTAGTTCTTCATCAAAAAAATCACCATAATTTATGAAGATAGATATCTCTATAATTCTTGATTTATAAAATACAAGTTCCTCTATTCAAAAATAAATTATACATATTTACCTCATAGAATGCCTTAAATTCATCATTATTTTGATTGGAATATTTTTATAATAATCTCCTTAAGATATGATTCAAATTATCTCACTGAATTCCATGATTTCATTTTTAAAATACATGATATTCAAAATGTGGATGTTTACTAAGTCAACTTCTTTATACCAAGAGTAATAATATCATAACGTGATCCTCACATCCTTCTATAACAATGAACCAGAAATTTTACCTCCGTAGTAATATCCATGATGTGGAACTATACATTATGTTATTAAATCTTAAGCCTTTAAATTTCATTCCTCACTGCATGTAAAATCTATCAGGGTGAAAAGCTTATAATAATAATTTGACTAGTACACCCTGAGGTAACACTTATCATTATGATGTAGCCATATTCAAATAAGAAAATATATGGAAATCATTATACTCCTATTCATGGTATGAACACCCTTTTCCATGATGTGATCATTATAGAGTGACACATAGCTAAAATAAACACCCTTATATATCAAGGTTTTAGTTGACTAATCCCTTACATATCCCCTCTAGAGAACCATTACATATTCTCTTCATAGCATGCCCATATTTCCCATTTTATGAATAAATTATTAACTTGAAAAACTATTAGTAAAATATTATTATATATTAGATATCGTAAACCATTTATGATCACATTATCAATTATATTTTATTATTGATAACAATAACATGGGTAATCATTACATATAAGCCTTTTTATCCTAATTATTCTTATGTATTGTGGTAATAGTTTTCCCTTTTCCACATTTAACCATTCTGGAGGATATTATATAAATCCCAGACCTATTAAATATCAGTTAAAATATGTCACATATAATTATTAAGTTTCTATAAGACTTTTCAAATTTTGTGTCTTCCTATAATTTCTTCGGTATCAATTTAAAATATATTACATATATAGGGAATGTTTTTTCTTTTACTATTCTGACTGTTTCAGAATATCTTACATTTAAACCTAAAAAAACTTATTAATACTAGGATCTATTTCTGTTCCTTTTCTAATTATGAATCTTCTATAACATCTTATTTTTTGAGATTCCTGACTTTTCTATTTTTCCATGAACTTTACTCACAACATGGACCTTATTCTCATGTTATGATTTAATTCATGAAAATATATTTCTAAACCACATTCGGCTAGTTTTCATGAATATATTTCAAACCATATTTAGTGAATATTCTATAATATATTATGAACCATATTTATCTCCTCTTCCTAAGTAACTTTTAAACTCTCTTGATCTCCTCTTCTCAAAAAACATCCGACCATTCTTCTGCACATCTTCTAGAATAACTTCATAGAACATCTTCAGATCCTTTTATAAAGTAACTTCCAGACCATCTCTGAATAATCTACATGAATTAATTCTAAAAATTATTCATCTATTATTATTAAATAAGTCATAGAACAAATGATACATCACAACTTCTAGAACATCATAACACCCAGACCAATAGGCTACTCATCAAATTTCATTTTTATTCCAGCATTTCAACATCATGGTCATAATACATTTTTTCAAAACATTTCTATTTACATGGTAAAAAATACAACAGTATCCAACATAACTTTATCACCTTGGTTAAAAATAAATGCAACAATTCATAAATTTACAATTTAAATTCCTACATAGTGTTATATCACAAGGTAAAAAAGTTCATATGGATGAAATGGATTTTAAAGAATAATATAAATTAAAATGAAGTAGTATAAGAGAATAATTATCATCTTATTTGAAAAGATAATGATCAAATTCAGGGTGTTTATTTTGATAAGATGTTTTCTCTAGTTAAAATACGAAAAATGATACAAATTTTTATCATGATATATGCTCAATGAAGCTATAATATTTTACAAATAGATTTTTAGTCCACATTCCTGAATGAGTAATTTTATGAGGAAGTGTAAATTTAATATATTAAATGGTTTATTCTTGATGGTGATAGTTGTTGAGTGTGTAAGTTAAATAAGTAAATCTATTGGTTTAAATAAGAACCCTAAACATGATACAAAAATTTAGAAATTATATTTAAGTTCATGAAGTTAAAAAGATACAAGGTGGATAACAATCTATATGTCAAATAAAATAACACTGGATCACTCATTATGATAACTTATTTTGGTGACATATTGTGTTTAAAAAAAATTATGTTGAAACATATGTAAAATTTATTTCCAAAATTACGATAAATTTGAACTATCTATGATCACTGAGATACTATTTTTCATTTGTTCATAAGTGGTGAATATAACTAATTATATATTTCTTTCACTAAAGAAATAAACATGGAGTTCTTGGAATAGTTTTTAATGGAAGACTTAAGAAAATTTTTTAATCTTATTTCTACTAGGACTAAATTTTATTGGGTTGAAAAATAAATGATTGTGGGTCAGTAGAAGTTTTGAAGGATGATTGGTCCTTTAATATACTTTATGGCATCAAGACCAATTATTTTATACGCTTTCATAAATTTTTCATTATTCCAGAGAAACTCAAAGTTATTGAATCTTATAAAAGTGGAACAGATATTGTGAAGAGTTAAAATATTTTTTGAGTATGACTTGAGGTATGAATAATTTAAATCATTTTGAATTTACATTTTTCAGATACTGATTTGGTAGGTGATGTTAGAGGATAAATTTATACTTCATATAGGAAGAAATTTTTTTTCTTTACACTCCATGGTTTGTGTATAAATATTATAAAAATAAATTCTAAATATATTGTGGCGTTAAATCCACAAAACAATTATTTGGATTAAATGATTGATTTAATATATGAGTATGTAAGTTATATATCCATTAATAATTGATCATTAAAGTCAAATTTTTATCATTTTTTCAAAAAATTTAGTGAAACATTAGAGGTTAAAACATTTTGACATCAAATAACACTTTATAAAATAGAATGTGGAACAAGGTGGGAATAACTTATAAAATTTTTCAAAATTGGAAAAGTTATTGATATCATGAGAATTACTTTAATGAAGGATCACTTCCAACAATTGATAGTGTTTTTTTGTGTTCATTATCTCTATAGTTCTCTGTGATTTCATTGGTAAATGTTTTAATCTTTCAATCCATTAAATTTTTTATAAATGGGGAAAATATGTTATAAATTTTATTTCTAAAGGTGGAGTATTCATAGTAATCACTAGTTTAGATAAATAGGGAGAATATATTTATGGGATTTTCTTAATGAAGGATATATGGGTATGAGTTGGAAAGAAGAATTATTTTGAAATTTCAATACATGTTTCCAAAAAATACAAAGGGCTAGAATAATGATTCATAATAAAGTAAATTAAAAAAGGGGTTTAAATATGATCTCAAAGAGACTTGGCCAATGTGGTAATTTTCTTTACACCAAGGCTTTTATTTCTCCCAAAAAATGTTACTATATTTAGTAATGTGGTGTTTAAATAACTATCACATTGGGAGTGTACTATATAAAATTTCTTAAGTTGTTAATTATTGAGATATAATGTTGTTTTATGATCTTATTTATGTCAATATACTAATATATTATATTAAGTTGATTAGAGTTTTTTTGGCGGCTATTGAATTGAGTTTTCATGATTTATTGATATTTATAATACACCAAGGATTGCATTATACTACAACACAATTTTTGTAGATAGATTTTTCAAAAACACGAATAAATCACTCCATAATATTTTTTGGGTTGTTCCCAGATTACTTTATGAAGTTTCAGAGTTTTAATTACATTTTTATTACAAATTAATTTTTATTTAGGAATTTTTCTTCATTATCATGATGTGATTTTTCTATATGTGTTTCAATTATTTTTGAAAATTATAGGGGTTAAACGTATTGATATAAATGCATATTTGAGAACTAATAGTAATATTTCACATAATAGTTTCACAAGTTACACCGTATTCTTAAAACACCATGTAATATTGTATAAACTTAAGAATTTTTCAGCTACTATAATTGAAGGTCAAAGATTCATTCTGTATTTATTTTATTAGATAATTCTTTTAGGATTTTACATGAGTTTTTTATGTATAAAATCATTCTATCCATGATTAAATTGATTATTCCATAATGTGTTCAAGATATGTACGGATTTAAAAGATTTAACTAAATATTTATCAAGCTGATTAAGATATTTGATCTATGTTTTCATTTCCAAGTTATACCAAGCTTTGTGTAAAAATATACACCTATTTATGAAAATCTATAAATATTTAGAGTTTAACTTAGATATAAGTGAAAGATAGATATAGTTGAGACTACATTATTTAGAGATTTTGAGGGACTGAAAGGGCTATGTTAGAGGAGAAGAACAACATGCATACATCATTAATTGATTAGATATTCTTGATGAAGGTGGAAGAAGTTATTTCAAGCTGACTCACAGTATTTTTTTATCTTATTATCTTTTATTGTGACTTATATACTTTTAGGAGATTAATAATGTCTTTATGGTAACAAATCATCCTTGGATAACCAAACATGTAAACTCACTGGGTATTTCACATGGATCAAATAAAGGTCAAGGTTCCTTGAGTTCTTACTTTCTATTTTAGAAAGTTTGGTAGTATGGAGATAAAAATTTCAGAACATGAGAGGTTGAGACAAGGTGTGTCTATCTAGTTCCCTATCATTCAAAACCTCTAGTTTCCATGGGTAATAATGATTTGAGACATGGTTTTTGATTAATTTCTTGACTATTTTTGACGTATTTTGATTTCTAAAAGTGATATCTTAATCCTCAATGGGTTATGTAAATGATTTTTGGGGATTCCTTGAGTATTGGAGAGAAAATGGAAGGGGAAAAGGAGCTTCATAGTTAGATTTCCTGGAATGGTAAACCGGGTGGAGTTCACATAAATGGTTCTATAGACTTCACATGGCATGATACTTAATTGGCACATGATCCACTAAACCTTGTGACCAAATCATTCACAGTTTTGTATATCTTCTATAGTTTTATATTTTTCCTCTTTTGGTTTCCAGATCACTCCAAAAGTGGTTCCGAATTATTGGAGATGCATAAAATAGGGTTTTGAGGATGTTTTGATATTTTTATAATGAACATTATTCATTATATTGTGCAATTCTATATTTATGATTGATGTTTTAAAGGTTTTATGTGGATGAAAAATAGAAATTTTATGAAAGAATTGAATTCAATTTTTTTTTCTGGTGATTTGAAATGAATTATCTTATTTCTCTTGAGGCATTTTATAAATTTAATAATTTCATTAGGGTATTAGGAAAATATTTTGAGATCAAATAGGGTCCTTATTTAAAAAATTTAAGATCCATGGTGATATAATTGTAATTTTCAACTAGTAATAAATATGAAAAATGATTTCATTTAGTTTTTAAATAGAGTGGAATTATTTAGCATATTTGATTTTATTTATTGGAAATGGGTTGGGGTGATTTTCTTTTAAATGTATTACTTGGTAAAATGGGCCTCTAGGATTTTTTATTGTACATTTATGATTTGAAATAAAGCGTTCATATGATGTGTCATATTTTGGTGGATTTATGTTTTTGGATTTTTATCTTTGTTTGTCATGGGACTATTTTTTTGAGTGTTGAAGTATGAATTGATCGTGTTCATGTCTGGTGTTTTTTATAGAATTCCTCAAGCAAAGGTAAATAAATAACATAAAAGTATAACTTTTATGGTTGATGTTTTTGGTTAATCCTCTCAACTTTGAGGGAAGATACCTTTAGTTCTCGACTCCCCCTAGAATCTGAATAAAGTGTTGGAATAAGAACCTTATCTACTGTTGAACTTGGTGTTAAACTTCATGAATTTCTTTCCTCCTTATTTTTATAGAGATATGTGTTCTTATGTAGTCATGGAGTGGTTATAAATGATTTAGGTAATCCTTAGTTCTCTTAGGTCTTATGATGTTTTTTGGGTGAGAGTTGCAATTGGATTTCTTGAAGGATAGATCTATATATTGAGGGAGTCAATGGTTCCTTCTCAATTGTAAGAGGAAATTTCTTTTTAGTTATTAAAGACTATATTCATTTACTATTTAAATCCAAAGGATGTTAATGTGGACTAATCTTTTTATTTATTTTCCCTTGAATAGGGTGAGAAATTAGAGAAGAAGTGTATCAATAATTTGTTTAAGTTAGTAGTGTTATCTATCATGATAGTCATGGAAAAATAATTGAATACTTATTTATTTATATTAATAATTCATAAATATCTTGTTTCATATGTTACTAGGTCATTGTAAACATATTGGGGGGGGGGGTTATGGGGGCTATGTGGGATGAAAATGATGTGTTTGGAAAAAATTGATGAATGATGACTTCATTCCATCTAGAAGGAATAACAGTTAACCATCATATGCAGAGTAGAATATATATGATAAAGTTTTATAAGAACATGTTAGTAGGTCTCAGTATTCTTGGGTACCTAGTACATCTCTTAAGAATAAGATACATCTCGTGTGCTTCTCGTTTGGGGATCCATAACACTCTAAGTACTCTTACTTGAAAGATATGATGATTTTATTTTTTTTGAGAAAATTTGGTTCATATCAATTTTTTTAAAGTTACTTAGTCAAAATTATTTGGTGTGATCTTCTTTGGGAAGTTTACTAGTTTTCTGAATTTCTTTTTACTGAATTTGGATTCTATTTAATAATTTGAGGTAATCATTTTTGGATTTTTCCTTTGGGTTCTTCTTTGATCTATTTTATGACTATGTTTATGCTTATTTGGTGGAATAATATTTATTAAGGTTTATGTAAGTGATGATATTTGATTATGGATGTTAATATATTGTCAAATACATTTAGTGATTCTTTTGGTAACCATGACATGTAGTTTACGAATTTAGTTTATGCATTGACTGGTGTTTGGTTTGGAATTTTTGGTTTCTCAATAAGAAAATGTTTTGTGAAGGATGTAATAAGTAACCCATATCTTTATATACGTCCAAAGTATGATACCATGTTTCTCCTTGTCTTTGTTGTTTTGCCCTGTTTTTTTAATAAGGTTGTTTTGGTGGATCCATTGATCATTTGAGGGGATTAGTTTTGTAGATTCCCTTTTTTGGTTGGTTTTTGTTTTCTCTTAGGTCATCTATTTATTATTTCCTTAGATGGTCTATCATGAATGTTTTAGGATATAGTTTCTTTGAAAATTTTGGTTGGATGATGTTTCTTTGTGGTAGTGATATTGTCCTCAAAGCTTTTTTTGGATTCACCATTTTAGTTGAATTCAAAATAGTGGGGAGACTTTTGGATGATCATCTTTATTCATAGCATTATGGTTGTGTTTGGTTTTTTAGAGATATTTATGGTGTTTGTGGATTTTAGGTTTCATAGTCTTCAGGACTTATGTGGGTCATCCAGTTATTTTCCCACAAGACCCATTTTTATTCAATCAAAATCCACTCATATATAAAATTAAGGTATGTAGGTTCTTTAAGTTCTCTATCCTTTAATTTTTTACCAAGGACTTTATAAAGGTTGAATGTGGCATGTTGTGGGGAATTTTGATAACCAAGTATTTTTTTTCTTTTAATATTATTTTATTTTGATCTTTTTATTTTTTTTATAGTTTTAAGATGGATATTTAAATGTTTTAAGGTTTTTCTTCTTCTTCATAGTTTTTGCAAGATTTGGGAAATTTATGTTGGTTTGATAGAAAATTTAAAAATGTTAAAATTCCTTAATAATGGAGTTTTTCATGGGTAGTGCATGTTTTTTCTGACAATGAAGAGTTATATCAGTCACTGTATGACTAAGTTTTATTTTTAGGGTGTCTTGTATAGTGATCACATGGTTAGGGTAATCCTTATGGTGCAAAACATGTGGTCCATCCCAATTTAATTAAAATGTGAATTTAATATTTTATTACCTTCTAATTTTATGTATTTTCTCATCCTTCCTTCTCCCATTATGTGAGGCCAACCTCCTTGGATATTAAGTAAGGGCTCATTATCTACCATCTTTGATTATTGGAATATCTCTTCTAGATTCCAATTTTTTTTCAAGGAAATATTCCATTTTCTTATTACTTTATCTTTTCCTCTATTCCCTCTTCCATTTCTCATAGAGATTCCTTCTTTGAGGGAACCTTATTCACCATATAAGAATGATTTAGTTTTTTGTTTAGTTATAACCTAGGGGTTTGTTCTCTTATGGAATCTGTAGGAAAATTCTTTGTTTGCTTGGATGTTCATCATAGTTGGATACATATTTTGACTGATTTCTGTATGGTTTGAGGTTGGTATTTCTATGTTGTTCCTTTATTTTACATTTCATGGAATTATTGGGCATTAAAATTTAATTTCTTATTAAAGTACATCCATGTATACAATGTAATAGGGATTAAAAAATTGTTTACCTGAAATATAGGTTTTTCATTATGGGGTTTCATTATGAATTTTATGTTTTATTTTGTAAAATAAAATTTTATCATTCCCAGAATTTTTGAAAAGTATTATGAGGTTTTTGTAGATACATTTATTTAAAGCATGGGGAGTCAAAATTGTTTTTATTTATGGGGGGGATAGTATTTTAAAATATATTTTTGGTTAACAAAGGTGTTTTTTATATATGATTTATAAAGGGTGTATTAAATGATGATATTACAATTAAATGAAATTAGATAATAAATACTGAGTTGTATTTCGATAAATTCATTTTGAGAAATTTTAAATCAAATTATTTGGTGTTGTGAGACCATCACATTTTACCCTTATAATTATTCTTTCCTTTATGGGATTTCCTTATTATGTTATGGTTTTATGATGTAGAAAGGGGATTCTTCATGTATGGGTGTAAAAGGTGAGGTGAAGAGAATTGTTTATACTTCATTGTTTTTTATATGATTAATGATCATTTTTGGATTGTTTTATCAGCTCCATTTTTCTTTGGTCATGGGAATCTGGGTAGCTAAGTGTGTGGTCTTGATTCCTATTACACTAGTTGGTAAAAATTATACTAACTTCCCCAAGTTATGCTATAATCTTGGGCTATACAGGTGGTTCCTCCCCAATGACACTAGAGTGAGACATTTTAGTGGATTGTGGTTATTTTTAGATCCAATGTGAGTAGAAACTTTTTCCCTCTGTTTAGAGTATCATAGGATCATCTCACATTAAGACCTAAGGTATAACCCATTAAACTCATTACTTTATATTTGGTTCCTTGCAGAGGATTTTTTCCCTTAATGTATCCACTTTTATGTTTTTTTGGATTAATATATATTATATTTTGCTTCTCATTTTATATTTCTTGGTTTATGGGTTCTTATGGGACTGTGATAATTTTCTATATGGAAAATTTTCTTTTTTATAAAACATGTTTAAATGTGGTTTTAGAAATATGTTTTGAAATAGGAGATAAATGTTTATTTTATGAAATAAATTTTGTGAAATGTTTTTAAATGAAGAAACATGGTTTTAGACTTCTTTAACATTTTAAAGGTATATATTTTGGATGTTTAAAAAAATTTCAGCATTTATCTATTTATTTCATATGTTTTAATATATAATGATGTGATTTATTTATTTTGAATGAAATAATGGTGGTTGGTCCATTATTAGACAATATAAAGTGAGAAACATTATTTTATATTACATTTTAAACTAGAATTTGTTAACAACTTCATGGAAGGAATTTCATAGACAACTTGATGCGATCCTACTGAGCTTGTTATCTCAAACTCCACGTATATAATCATATGCATGTATGGAAATATAATGTTTTATACTAGTTTCTTGTTTCATTTTATATTGGTTATTACTCTCTTGGGTCCCTGATGGGTGAGGCAATATGTGGAGAGCATCCATGGGTCTCATGAAGAATGTGGTTTGGTATGGATTTAGTGTTGAATTATTTTGGAATGATGGATGTATCATCCAAGTTAGACATCCACCTACATGAATTTAGTTTCATTTTTTTGTACCCTATTTTGTATTTATTTTTCATTATTTAACATTGTTGATACGTGTTTTGGACATGTTTGTTCATGTGCATTCTTTTTTTATCAATTCGAGAGATTTTTTTCCATGTGCATGTTTTCCTTTGTTCGATTACATATGATTTTCATTTAAAAACCTTTACATATTTTGATGATTTATTAAACTATAGAGTATTTATTTCTATTATTATTATAATGATTAAAATATAATAGAGTTATCTACATTTTATTAGTTTACGAGGAAGTCTAAAAACTCATTTTTATTACTCTAAAAATTCAATTAAGTTGCTGCTACAGTTTCAGAAACTCTACAGTTTTCAGTTTCAAAAATTTACATATTTATTTTATTGAAACATATAAAGATATATTATTTAAATTAAACTTGATTTTATAGAAGGAAAAAATGGTTATATTGATTTCATTATTTTACATTGAAGTCTAAAAAGGTCGTTTGAATGGTGATTAAATTGTTTGAAGTTCTTCTTTGATTTTTCAAAACTCATGTTTTCGAGAATATTTTTGGTTTTGTTTTTCAATAATATTTTGAAAATTAGATGTTGGATTATTTTATTCTGGTTTATTTGGAAAGATAATAAGTTTTTATACAAATAAGTCCTTTTCACCAAAGTTTGAATATGCTGTTTAGAGACCTTAAAAATTCATTGAAATTTGTTAAAGTATGTTGTCTAATTTTTCATGAATAGTGTGAAGTTTGGTTCATTAACCCGATGTTACTATTCATGAATAGTGAAATTTTTGATTCATCAACCCTAAATTACTATTAATGAATAGTGCAAAGTACGGTTCATCAACCCAACATTATAGTTCATGAATAGTGCAATGTATGGTTCATCAACCATACATTGCTATTCATGAATAGTGAATAGTATGGTTCATGAAACCTATGTAATTGTTCATAATACCTATGATAAATTACTATTCATCATCCCTATTCTATGTTACCATTAATTCCTGAAGTTCTATTCATTTAGTGCATTTTTTTAAATTTATTTTCAATATATATATAGATTATATTTAAAGGGTTTTCTACTGAAAACATTATCTTTAAATATATGGGTTTTTATCAAAGAGATTTTAAGGTTTTTGATTCTTTATTTATAGGGGAAAATTAATTAATTTTTTCAATGTCTTCATCCAATAAATTTGGAGGATTTAAAATTATTTAAATTAAAATTTTTGAATTTACTTTCGGTATTTGCTGCTACTTTCCAGAAACTATTTTGACTAAATTTAAATTTGTTTGAATGGATTTAAAGTTGTGTTTTAAATATTTCTATGCTACTATATTTCTATAGATATTTTCGAAAATGTTATTCAAATTATTTTAAATTGTTTTTAAAATTTATTATATATGAATAAAGTGGCAATAATGATGTGTTTTCCATGGAGATATTTATGAATGATCTTTACTCAATTTATTTTTAATATCCTAAGGAAGAGGAGATACTGTAACTACTAAATATTTTCTCCATATATATTTTCCTCTATTTTAGGTAAAAAAGATGACAAGACAAAAATTTCAAGACACATGTGAACATTTTTGATACTTTATTTTTTCAAAGAGAAAGTGGTGTGAACATTGAATATTCTATGCATATGTAACATCATGAGACACTAAGTTTCATCATCTATGTGATCTCACAAGTGCTAAATCTTTTTTTATTCAAATAAAATTGCCTTGAAAAGACATTTTCATCAAATCATCAACCACCAGTACATGTGCTTTAATATTTTATCTTCTCATTCGTCTATTTTTTATTCTACAACACTTTTTCTATAAACACACGACCTTATTACATATATAATCTTGAATTTTTAACCAATAAAAAACTTCCTTTTACATTGAATATCTTTTAAATTTTAGATATTTAGAGAATTAGGACAATACATTCATGAAATTACACATTATTACAGAGTGGATACCATAAAAAAGTTTCTATTTTGTTTTTCAAAATAAAAAAACATTAAAACATAAAACAAGACTCCTTGAAAATTCTTCAACATTTAACGTGTCTTAATTCCTTGTATCAAACATCCATTAACCTATGAAAAATCATTTCAAAACTTGGGATGAGAAAAAAAGCTCAGCAAGGGATGGAAAATAAGGAAAAATCACATTAGTCCAAGAATACTCACAACGTATGAAAGCATTTTAAAAAGATATTCTTGTCACCCATATATACTTACTTTGTGTAACATGAAATTTACACAAGATCCACACAAAACATGAGAACATAAATTTAATACTAAAGGTATCTTGGGGAATTATTTACATAATCTTGTATCCATTCTTGGCTACCTTATAATTTGTAACCCTCACGGCTACCATACTTTGTGTAACCATCACAGTTGCCCTTGGAGTAACCATACGGATGACCTCCAACATACTCATAACCAATGAATTTGAGGGAGATATAGGTCCCAACATTCATCATAAATAATTTCCTAGAACCAAAACATAATCATACAACATGAATAATTTCATAAAAACATTGCTTTAGAATTTTGTAAAACTGAATTTAAAAAGAGGATTTTTAAAGAAAAGCCCCGTATAAATATCATACAATTGAATAGAGACTTAATAGAGTGGATGTAGTATGTATATATTCTGTAAATACACATAATAAATCAAAATATAAACATAACCCATCACACAAACAATTTAAATAGCACATAAATAACGAAGTAGAAGTTTAACCGAAAGAATGGAAATCAGGTTAAGAATTCCCTTACTTCGGATTTTTCTTACTTAAAACATGTTTAAACCTCCTGTATAATGGCTAAAATAGTGTTATTAATATTTTACAGAAACATTTTAATTTTTATAACATCTTATATGATCATTTCATAACATCATTTCACCCTTAATTGTTAGTATTTCGCCCTTTGCACTGTTTTTGGGTGAGTTCTTAACATGATTTCCATGATTGGTTCATGATGGACATTCTTGTACATTGGAATTGAAACTACAGAAGTGTAATGGAGTAGTATTGACATATATCCAGTATCATAAATTATTCCATTAATCATTTTTAATTCTTACATGAGGATGATTCATAAGTTAGAACATTAATGATGTTCGTTTAGATCATTTTAGTAGTTATTTGACAATAACAACCTCATTTTGTCTTATAAATTAGAAACATGAGTACAAAATAATTCCATAACCATGGGTGAGTCATAAAACATATATTATAACCTGGTTCAACTATATAAATGGTTTCATGACCATCCTTGAAAGAATTAATGGATTTTGAAATCACATCGTCCACGATGTCGGTAATTCGACACAAATGGAAAATGTTTTTATTCTTTAAATAAGTGGGAGAGAAGAAGAATAATGATGAGTAATTTTCCATAAATATAATAAAATATATAATATACATGATTTTTGGAGATTTCATTCCTCTTGGGTAAGGAGATATGAAGAAAGAATAAGGAAAGAACTCAAAATAAAATAATAATTGTGAAATCGCTTACAAAAAATTTGGCAGCCTAACGGCTACACAACATGGTCTTAGAAAATATTAAAAAGAGATGGGGAAAAGGTCACCCATCCAAAAATTAATCATAATATAGAGAAGATCAATAACAAGAAGGAAATAATAACATGGTATGGAAACTTGAAAATATACCACATAAAAGAGAACTTGAAAGGAAAAAGAAAGAAATTGAGAATTTTATTACCTTGTATTTTCTGACCATCAGATTTATTTGGTTGATTCTTAACCATTTCTTTCCAACTGGAACTCTTTTTCTATTTGTTTCAAAAATGCACATGATCATCAGCAAACTCCATCTCTACCCTCTTAGCACATCTGACAAGTTTCTCATAACTTTTTAATTCACGGGTGGCCAACGCCCTTTGATACATTGGATTCAATATTGAGTAAAAGTGGTTGATTTTGCTATCAAGATCTAGAATATGATTTGGAGCATACCTCACCAGTCGGGTGAAGTTCGCTTCATATATAGCCACTGAATCTTCCTCCTTTGTTTTCAATTCAAGGAATTTCTTCTCCATTCTAAGTCGCACCACCATAGGAAAATATTTTTTAAGGAAAATACTTTTAAATTCATCCCACTCTAAGGCATAAAAATCCTCTCTACCCCTGATATCCCTTAACATTGACCACCATTGATCAGCTTCCCATTAAAAACAATAAATGTCAAGACTTACCTTTTGATTCTCTAAACATCCCATAACATCAAATATATTATCAAAGGATTTGTTCCATCCTTCATCTGCTATTGGGTTAGAAGATCCATTGAATGCAAGAGGATGTTGTCCCATAAAAGGATCCAATACTGTCATGTTCCATTGTGGTACCTCTATTGGTTCTCTTGAATGGATTCTATTGCCAATTATTTCCTGCGTTCGCTGATCCATTACTATCACAAACTGCTCGGTTCCAATCCCTACCATTCTGGGCTGTAGTTCCGGAAGGATGTTAGTCTGTCGGTGCCTCTCCTCTTCAGCAACCCTGTTCCTTCTACGGACAACCATTTTGAACAAACATGTCTTAGATAAAGCAAAATGGTAATATTTAAATGCTATAACATTTCAAATTAAACAAAGAGTGAAAATCATTTATGGTATTTTATTAACATCACTCTAACCCCTAACATTATCTAAACCTACCTCTGATACCAACTATAGAGACCCGGCCTTATTACATACATAATATTGAATTTTTAGTTAAGACAACACATAATTTTACATTTAATATCTTTTAAAGTTTATATATTTAGAGAATTAGGGCAATACATTCATGACATTACACATTATTAAAGAGTGGATACCATAAAAATAGTTTCCATTTTTTTTTCAAAATAAAAAAACATTAAAACATAAAACAAGATTCCTTGAAAATTATTCAACATTTAACGTGACTTATTTCCTTGTATTAAAATTTTATTAACCTGTGAAAAATCATTTAAAAACATGGGATGAGCACAAAATCTCAACAAGGGATGGAGAAGAAGGAAAAATCACATTAGTCCATGAATACTCACAACGTATGAAAGCATTTTCAAAAGACATTCTTGTCACCCATATATACTTAATTTGTGTAACATGAGAATTAGAAAAGATCCAAGAAAAAAATGAGAACATAAATGTAATCATAAGAGTATATTGGGGTATTACTTACATAATCTTGTAACCATTCTTGGCTACCATATAATTTGTAACCCTCACGACTACCATACTTTGTGTAACCATCGCAGTTACACTTGGAGTAACCATACAGCTGACCTACAACATACTCATACCAAATGAATTGGAGGGAGATATAAGTACCACCCTTAATCATAAATAATTCGCAAGAACAAAAACATAATCATACAACATGAATAATTCCATAAAAACATTGCTTCATAATTTCGTAAAACCGAATTTAAAAAGAGGATTTTTAAAGAAAATCCCCTTATAAATATCATACAATTGAAGAGAGACTTAATATAGTGGATGGAGTATGTATATATACTGTAAATAAACATAATAAAACATAATATAAACAGAACCCATCACACAAAAAATTTAAATATCTCGTAAATAATGATGTAGAAGGTTAACCCAAAGAATGGAAATCGGGTTAAGAATTCCCTTACCTCCGGTTTGTCTTACTTCCAACTTGTTTAAAACTCTTGTATAATGGTTAAAAGAGTGTTATTAATATTTTACAGAAACATTTTCATGTTTATAAAATCTTATATGATCATTTCATAACATCATTTTACCCATTATTGTTAGTATTTTTCCCTTTGCACTGTTTTTGGGTGAGTTCTTAACATGATTTCCATGATTGGTTCATGATGGAAATTCTTGTAGATTGGAAGTGAAACTCCAGAAGTGGAATGGAGTTGTATTTACATATATCCAATAACATAAATTATTCCATTCATAATTTTTAATTCTTACTTGAGGATGATTCATAAGTTAGAACATTAATGAAGTTCGTTTAGATCATTTTAGTGGTTATTTGATAATAACAACCTCGTTTTGCCTTATAAATTAGAAACATGAGTAAAAAAGAGTTCCAGAACCATGGGTGAGTCATAAAACATATATAATAACCTGGTTGAGCCATATAAATGGTTTCATGACCAGACTTGAAAAAATTAATGGATTTTGAAACCACATCGTCCACGATGTCGGTAATGCGACACAAACGGACAATGTTTTTATTCTTTAAATTAGTGGGAGAGGCGAAGAATAATGATGAGTAATTTTCCATAAATATTAAAACATATATAGTATACATGATTTCTGGAGATTACATCCCTCTTGGGTAAGTAGATATGAAGAAAGAATAAGGAAAGAACTCAAAATAAAATAATAATTGTGAAATCGCTTACAGAAAATTCGGCAGCCTAACGACTACGCAACATGGTTTTAGAAAATATTAAAAAGTGAGGGGACAAGGGTCACCCATACAGAAATGAATCATAATATAGAGAATATCAAGAATAATAAGTATATAAGAACATGGTATGGAAACTTGAAAATATACCACATAAAAGAGAACATGAAAGGAAAAAAGAAAGAAATTGAGAATTTTCTTACCTTGTAGAGTAGCCCTTAGAACTTGAAGGTTAGGACCTTGGGGGATTGAGAAAACCTTGGGAGGACTAATATGAAGTTAAGGAGGCCAGAGCTTTGTTGAGGGAGAATTGGGAATGAATTCAATGATGGGAAGAGTTGGTATTTATAGGAAAAGTGAGGGATTATTTTAATAATTTTCAAGCGACACCTCATGAGTGGTATTTACAAAACTATGGGCTTGCCCATTGTATTTTTCCATGTTATAAGCCACTTGGGACACCTCACATATTATTTAACTATTCACAATTCAACCAGATTTATGACATCATTATTATATCATTAATGATGTCATTAATACACCGAATCTAAAAACTGTATTTTTTATTATTTATCGAAAAATCTACTGTTTCAGAAAAATTCCCAAAATTCACCCTAACCATTTATCGACGTGTAGATTTAAAAAAAGAATCCCATTTTTTGAAAAGAATTTTCTAAATATTATTAATTTAATTTTTACATAAAAGCATACTAAATTCAAAAATTAACAATTCTAATTCTACAACTACTTCTTTATCACAATGAAAAATTAATCAAGATGTTATTATCTTCTAGAATTAATAAAATAAAATAATAATAAAATTTACTATTTATTAGGGTCATATTACTATTCGTATTACTATTCATAAGGGTATGTTACTATTCACAAAAATACAAGTTGGTTTTATCAGACTCCAAATAACATACTGAACACAATTGTAGATGAGAGTTTTTGAAATTCAGAACATAGAAGTAAAAAAGTTATGTTTTAAAGGATAATTAAAAATATCTACTTAAAAAAAAGTTCCAAGAATTTCTATTTATTTTTAGAAAAACATGGGGTGTTACATTATCCCCACCTTCATAAAATTGAGCCCTCACAATTTTATTTACCTATTAAACAACTGAGGGTATTTTTCCCTCATAGCATTTTAAGACTCCCATGTAGCTTCTTCAACCATGTGGTTTCTCCACAAAACCTTTACCTAGGGGATTATCTTATTTCGCAATACCTATTCCCTTCGATCAAGAATCTGAACTGGTTTCTCTTCATAAGAAAGGTTCTCTTTCAGCTGAACTTCTTCTGGGCTCAAGACATGTGATGAGTCTGGCACATACTTCCTCAACATCGAAACATGAAAAACATTGTGTACCTAAAACAAACTCAGAGGAAAAGCTACGTAGTATGCAACTGTTCCAACTTTCTCCAAGATTTCAAAAGGGCCAATGATCTGTGGACTTAGTTTTCCTTTCTTACCAAATCGCATCACACTTTTACAGGGAGAGACTTTAAGGAAAAAATGGTCACCTACCTTGAAAGAGAAGTATTTCCTTATGTTATCTGCATAACTTTTCTACCTGCTCTGAGCTATCCTCATGTGTTGCTGGATAATCCTTACTTTCTCAGCCACGTCTTCATCTAATTCTGGCCCCAACAAATTTTTTTCACCGACTTCATCCCAAAACACTGGTGTCCGACACCACATTCCATACAAGGCCTCAAAAGGTTTCATCTGAATACGGGAATAAAAATTGTTATTATAAGAATACTCAACTGAAGAAAGATACTAATCCCAACTTCCCTGATAGTCTATTGAACAAGCTCGAACCATATCCTTCAATGTTTGAATCATTCATTTTGACTGTCCATCTGATTGAGGATGAAAAGCTGTACTGAAATTTAACTCTGTTCCCAAAGACTTCTAAAGTCCCTTTTAAAAGTTAGAAGTGAACTTGGGATCTTGGTCAGATACAATGGAAAGAGGAACTCCATGTAACCTGACAATCTCCTCGAGGTACAATCGAGAAAGCTGATCCAAAGTCATTATATCTCAAATAGAAATAAAATATGCAGACTTTGTTAGCCGATCAACAATAACCCAAATTGCATTATTACCTCGAGAAGTCTTTGGTAGTCCCACCACAAAGTCCATGGATAAATTCTCCCATTTCCACTCTAACACTTTCAAGGGTAAAGCATCCCCTTCGGTTGCTTCTGCTCTGCTTTAACCTGTTGACATGTCATACATTTCATGGTAAAATCAGCAATATCTATCTTCATTCCATCCCACCAATAAGACTCCCGAAGGTATCTGTACATATTATACTGCTAGGATGAATAGAAAATGGAGAACTATGAGCTTAGTACAACAAATCTTTCTTGAACTAATAATCACTAGGAACACACAACCTTTTTCCAAATCTTATAACATAATCTTTGTCAAGGTTAAATTCTGAAAACTTACCCATTTTAACAAATTCTACCTTTTTCTGTAGCTCACGGTCTTCCTTCTGCGCTTGCTCAATTCTGTCTGAAAACAATGACTGCACTGAAACCTGAAAAAAAAACAGATGTATTTCCTGCCCCATCAATTTCTAGGCCAGAATTCATCAAATCATTAATCAAGGGGTCATGTTGCAAACGTATCATGGTTAATGATGCATGATGTTTCCGACTTAAGGCATCTGCCACTCTGTTTGCTTTACCAAGATGGTAATTGATCATGTTGTCATAATCCTTTATTAGTTAAAGCCATATTATCTGCCTCATGTTTAATTCCTTCTGATTGAATATATACTTTAGACTTTTATGGTCAGTATAAATTTGGAATTTGGTTCCGTATAGATGATGGCTCCAAATTTTCAAAGTAGAAACCACAGCTGCCAAATCCAAATCATGTGTGGGATAATTTAGCTCATGAGGTTTAAGTTGTCTGGAAGCATAGAAAATTACCTGATCATTCTGCATCAAAACACAACCAAGTCCCTTCAAAGAAGCATCAATGTAAATGACAAACTTGCCATTTCGGGAAGGTAAGGCCAAAACTAGAGCATTCACCAATCCCTTCTTTAGTTCCTGAAAAAAATCACATTCTTCTATCCAAACAAATTTAAACCCTTTCCATGTTAACATAGTTATTGGGAAATATAACCGTGCACAGTTCTTAACAAACTGTCTTTAATAACTTGCTAACTCAAGAAAACTTTGAATCTATATAACATTTGTGGGTCTTGGCCATTCATCAACTACTTTGTTTTTCGTAGGACCAACTGTTATTCCATCCTTATTTATAATTTTCCCAAGAAAAGAAATCTGTTGTAACCAAAAATCACACTTTCTGAATTTTCCATAAAGTTTCTTTTCTTTTAAAGTTTTCAAAACAACCCTTAGATGTTTTTCATACTCCTCTTTATTTTTAGAAAAAACTAGAATCTCATAAATAAATAAAACCATAAACTTATCCAATACCTCATGAAATACTCTATTCATAAGATTCATGAATAAAAAAGGTGAATTAGTTAATCCAAATAGAATAACAACAAATTTATGACGCCTATATCTAGTACGAAAGGCTGTTTTCGTAATTTCATCCTCTTTCACCTTCAGCTGATGGTATCTAGATCTCAAGTCAATCTTAGAAAAGTACTGAGCTCCCTGGAGCTGATCAAAAAAGTCATCTATATGAGGAAAATGATACTTGTTTTTAACAGTGATGTTATTCAAAGCTCTGTAATCAATGCAAAGTCTCATGAAACCATCCTTATTTTTAAGAAACAAAACAGGAGCTCCCCATGGTGAAGTACTAGTATGAATGAAGCCTTTGTCAAGAAAATCCTGCAACTGATTTTTCAATTTAAGAAGTTATATTGGAGCCATACGATATGGGGGTTTTGAAATTGGCTTAGCATTAAGAATTAAGTCAATTGTGAATTCTAATTCTCGATCATGCATGAAACCAGGTAAATCATTAGGAAAAACATCAAGGTATTCATTTACCACTGGCACATCATTAATTTGTATAGTTCCCTTGTTTTCAACAATATGATCACGATAACTTTCATTTCCATATTTCAATAGTTTCTCAGCTTCCTGATATGTTATCAATTGTATGCGTTCATTATTGTATACAAACTCAAAATCTTTCTAAAAACAACTTCTTTATCTCTACAGTAAATCTTAGCATGATAATCAGAAAGCCAGTCCATTCCCAGAATAACATCAAACTCGACTAAGGGTAAAATAAAAAGGATTGCAGGTAAAGTCTTTCCACAGACTATAATAGAAAGATTCTTATAATTCCTCTTTTCTATAACATTTCCCCCTGGTGTTTTAACAACAAGTTCGGGTCTCATTTATTGAGGTGATATTTCCAATTTACTAGAAAATTTCATAGAGATGAAGGAATGTGTAGACCCTGTATCAAAAAAAACTTTAGAAAAATATGAGTGAACAAACAAAGTACCTGATAAAACTTTATTGGATAGCCCAATATCTACTGACGTAGTCGCAACAGATGTTACTAAAACTTTCTTCTTATAGTCTGGATTCTTTACATCATTCAGATCTCTCTTTGGGCAGACATTTACATAGTGACCCATCTCACCACATTTAAAACACTTTACAGTTTTCTTATCAGGATTATTCTTAAGATCATTTTCATTGAAATCTTGGGCCATATGTGCAAACATACCGCATTTAAAACACTTCCCAGTTTTGCTAAGACATTCCCCAGGGTGCTTCTTTCCACACTTTTCACAAACTGGAAATTGTATTTTCTTACCATCAGATTTATTTGGTTGATTATTACCCATTTCTTTCCAACTGGAACTATTTTTCTCTTTGTTTCCAAAATGCACATGATCATCAACAAACTCCATCTCTACCCTCTCAGCACATCAGACAAGTTTCTCATAACTTTTTAATTCACGGGTGGCCAATGCCCTTTGATATATTGGATTCAATATAAACCATGAAATGGATTATACTATCCCATCCTGTGTTTAATTTAATGCATATTTCTATCAATATCTCACTTGGACTAAAGCACCATTGAATATGGTAACTTTCACATTATGTCACATCATATGTAATAATTTATGAAACCACATCCAAAAATCCTTTTGGATATCTTCCAAAATATATTTAAGAAAATATATCATTCATTTTCTCTACATGTCACATCATATATATATTTTAAAATATATGTAATAATTATATCAGATATCCTCAAAACACTTTGGGTAGCTCTAAAAGTTTTATAAAAACACTTTATAAATAAATTTAATCCTTATTAACACAATAAAAAATTATGGGCCCACAAGTCTTTATAAAATTGAAAATTATTATGAATTTCATAATCCATAATTGTTAGTAAAGGATGACCTCTAAGAAAGAATTAGTGTTACTCATGATATAAAGGTATCAATCATGATATCTATCAAATACTTGTATCTCCATACCTAATCCCACCCACTATATCATATAAAAGTATGCATAATAATATAATTTCAAGTTTTATAAGGATTAAAAAACATTTTTTCATCACAAAAAAGTAATTAGAAACATTAAATCTCAAGATAACTATGAATGAAACAAAATACAATGATTCATATAAAATTAACAACCTATATGTGTATACCTTATACAATTTTAAAATTTTTCATCCATCTTTCATCTTTGTTGATAAAAATCATGCATGGGAATCCATTAAACGCCTCTATTAATAGTGAATCTATGGTTTCAAGTGGATCACTTGATGCTCAAAGAATACCCTCTCACCTCCCTTGGCATACTAGTGCCTCATGAAGGGTAATGGTGGAAGAGGAAGTGATATTTTAAAAATGGATATAATCATCTAGTATTTTTGAACTGAATCCAATAACTATATCACATAATTGGATCCCTTATAAATACCCTGAATATTCCCCCTAGTTTGTATACATTTACTCTTTAATTTCAATGCTTGATTAAATGACATTCAACTATTCAAGGATTCATAAAATTAATGAATCTCCCATACATTTCATGTTATTGAATCATTAAATAAATGAAAAATAATAAGTATGTGATGAAAACATTTTCTTATGAATACTAAATAGACATGAAAAGGGAGTGGTCATGATGTCATTATATTGTATCCAATGATATACAAAAGTAGACTCTATGATATCTCTATATTATAATAAATGATATAATTTTTTCAAAACATATGAATTTTAATATTATCACATACAACATACCTATATAATAATATAGGTTTTATTTTAATCATGTATCATATACATATTAGGATTTAGGGAATAACTTCATCAATCTTTCACTTTCACTAATCTCTCATATAATTAGTTCCATTTCAACTTATATTGTATCATATACATTAAATTATAAAACAATATCAAAAAATACTTTTAGATATATTTAAAAATACATTTTTAAATCTATCATCATCTTCACCTTGTATCACATATTTAGAAATAACTTGTGAATCTTAATCCAAAACTCCCTTTATACTAACTCCAGAATAGTTTCTGAGTAACTCTTTGAGTTAAACTCAATACCTTTCTAGTCAACCACAAACTATAATAGAATATCCTTTTGTACCATTGAAAATAAAGATAAATTTCCAAATTCATAGATGTAAGAAAAGAGTGGCCTCTAGAAAAGAATAAATAATGATCAAGATACAAAAGGATCTATCATGATCTCCCTCAAATACACATATGTTTATAACCATTCTCACCAGCTGTATAAAATTAAGGAATGAATTTATGTATGATAATTTTACAATACTTAGAGTAAAAATGGGATAGAGAGTATTTCAATACAATATATCCAAATCATACATTCTTGATTCTATCAGTGTAGACCAACTAATTCGACAGATTCATCACATTTCATTCAGTTTTTATATGAGCACATCACATGAACCTCACAATGTTGTTAAGAACATCATATTTTTTATGTAATTATGATAATACACTTACCTAGTTTATATCAATAGAGATCTGACATGTTATACTCATAATACAAGAGGAGAAATACCATATTGGTTAAGTTCCAACCATTGACATGACTAACAAAATAACCAACCACCCCCACATTATCATAGCCTCAAGGATTGGTTAAGATAACTATCAAATTATGAAGGTTCTCATGATTGGTATCTCACACACTTTACATAGTAGGGACTCAAAATATGAACAATTGATCCCTATTATACCAATGAAATAGTGTATGGCACTCTATTTGGTATATATATAGAGTTCCATCTAGCGTAGAAGACTAAATTTGTTCCTCATGAGCATATATTGTATCCCAATAAAATAAACCTACTCACACTGACCTTATAATTTATCCACAACATATAATACCCCATGATAAACATAGTTTAGGGATAAGTCAAAGTCATACTTTGAGAGTTCAATTATCAATTCACATAATGATATATGAATATATATATATATTCATCCAATATGAGCGAATGATAAAGTGGGGATTACCTTATGTATAAACTGATATTTTTTATTCATAAAATGCTTAAATAATACTTAACAAATACATACACAAGTTCCTGACTAACATATCACATATGATAGTCTACTAGATCAATCGTATATTTTCTGAAATTTCATGTATATTGTTAAAATTATTATATCTCTATGTAACTCATTCAAAATCACTACATGACCACGTAATAAAACATTTCCTCTAAATTATTTAGTAAATACAATAAATGAAGAAATATTTTTGGAATAATGGTTAAACTTTGGAATCACATTCATAATGTCCAAAATCTTAATCATATTTGAGCTCCTTATCTCTGAACTTTCTAATGTTATTATTTTAATAACCTCTTTTTTCTACTAAGAACTCTTATTCAGTTTATCATCATCATTCATGGGACCCTGTCTATCAAACATTTTACATGAAATATTTTTTTAAACTAGTGTAACTACTTACATTAATTCATTTAAAAAATATCCCAATATCCTTTATGTTATAAATTTTATTTCACTTTTTATTCTAACTAGATTAATATTTAATTTGTAAGAATTAAACATAATGAGCCCAAAAAAACTCCCACTAATATATTAAAAAATATATAATTGTTTTAAAATAATGTTAAGACATGCAAAATACTTTATGTTAAAAAATAACACTTATTTAATTAATTGAAAATATTTTACAAACTTCTATATCCATTTGATATATGGTATTCTATGTGTTTATTGAATTAATCATGTTATAGAATCCAATGAATCACAAACCATGTATATTAAAACCATTCTCTCATATTATTCAAGACAAATATATATCATCTTATAAGATAAATGAGTTGGTTATACAAATCCTTTATTTAAATTCATCTTGAGATTTCTATTTTACTTTTAATTCAAAACCATGACTCATAATCCATTTTCATTATTAATGGATTGCAAACTACAAGATCATCTAATTGTTTCCTTGATTTTGAACTCCTATTTATTTGAAAAGCTCATAAAATATGAAATTGATATTATATGCACTTCAAAATGAAAGTAATTTATAATATAACCCCAATATCTGACATGGATATTCAATGGAGTTTCTCAAATTCCTTCTGGTATTTTGGACAATTGCATACTATTTAATCATTTCTCCTCATTCCAGAAAACCCTTGGTTTTAGTGACCATGACTGGTTACTTGAAGAAACATTTTTGGAATTTCAAACTAAATGTTCTTATTATGGTTTGATGTTTTAACTAATTTTACTATACATATAGTACTAGAACCTAGATATCACATATCATAGTTCATATTTAATAAAAATTTTGAGTAAATAGGGTAAACATTTCTTGAACTCGTTCACAGTTTTTAAACATTTACAGCAATGAAAACCGAATGAATTCCATATTCAGAACAAGGTATAAAGAAACCTTGTGTGAATTATAATATAATTCACATAATCATCTAGGTCCACTTATTGAACAAATTAAAAAATTATTTACTTAAGAATTTGTTACTCTAACATAGAGAATTTTCACCTTATTTAATAATTATTCTAATTATTTTTCACTTACATAAGAAAATTTCCCATGTTTCTAGTCTTAGGATTTTTTTTCGTTAAGAATATTCTTTCTAAGTACTGATCTCAAATTTTAGTTTTATGATGATGATGTGATTTATCTTGAACTAAGTCTTCTATTAAATTATTATCATGTTTAAAAAATATTTAATAACAACTTATATTAAATTATCTACCACTAAAATGATGACCCTTTTAAACTCATCATATCCATTTGTGGAACAAGATGCATATTTCATTAATATTTGGGTTGATTTATAATTTATCCCATCACTTATATATTAAGGAATTATATTAGATCAATCATATAGTATATCCATCTTTTATGGCTGATAGGAAAATTTTATTCTCTATCCATTATATGGACCAACTCAACACCATTTCTTTTGTATCCTAACTCTTAGGGTTTCCCTGTTCAGTGTATCCAAAATATCTTAGTGGTATTTAAAAACCTAACTCATAGGGATAGTCATTTACTTTTTGAATTATAGAAGATAATACTTATTAACACTACATTTATTAAACCCAAATGGTTTAATGATTGAGGTATTGTCATGTGCTTTCTTTAAAAGAAATATAATACTTAGTATTTCTGATAGAGATTTAATCACACTATATTACTGCATATATTTTCCTAACTTGTATGAAAACATATACTGATTTGGTTTGGAATATTATTCCTTACACTAAATCAACATGTTTAAACTATACTAATGTGAAACTCTTTAGAAAAATCATAACATTTTATATTCACCCAATTTAAAAAAAGATTGTATTAATAATTATAAAAACTAATCTCATGTATAAGATACATGAAAAACATTCTGGTAATGGTTTATAATCATGTGAAATATAAAATCCTCACAAGAGAATTATTATATCCATATATATCCAACCCAACTTTTCTAGACAAGGAAAAATACTATGGTTCATTGAGTAGTACAACCCAAAGTCCAATTTTATAGGGATACATTACTCAAGAGATACTTCAATACCATCAATATTCAAACACCTAACCTGTATAAACTTTAATTAACTTCCTAATTCATGCTTATAATTCAATAAAATCCAAAGTAAATGTAGAGGGAAAGTAAATCAATTATTACACTTAGTGTGTAACTATTTAGATGTATGCATGATAACTTATAATTATTTTAAAAAATTTAACTAAATTATATATATTTGTATGATATAAATAATTTTTTACAAAAAATTAGGGATGGGGAATTAAAAATTATAAATAAAATATACCATCGCTTACAACGTATATGGGGAGACTCAAGCCAAGATATCCTCTAGACACCATAAAGGAAACCACTAGGAAATGTTCTTGAGGAAATAAAGTAAGCATGAGACTAAATAAATGAACAATTAGAGTATTTAAACACGTGGTAACATATTTATAAATAATTCATAAATAAAAATAATTATAAACACTTTATAATTTTAGAAACACATTTTGGTCATTCCATAATTAAATAAATATAAAATTTTTATTCTTATTTTCAATATGAAATCTTTCATATTATCCATTATAAGTAATTTAATTATATATATGATATTAAATGAAATATAAACCTTTTATACACCTATTTAATTATTTAAATTTTTTAAATAATCTAAATATTATATATTTAATATTATTTAAACCTTCATCATATAAATTATCAAAACCCATTTTGATATTTTGTAAATAATTTTTCAAATATGGTCATTAATTTGAATAATTTAGATTATTTACTTATGAATAATCCATAATTTTATATATGAAATTTTTATATTTTTTCCTTATTTTTTTAATTTATAAACAATTTATAATTTTCAATTATAATTTCTATATAATCAATTTATATATAAATTAAAATTTATTAAATATAATTTTAGAAAGGTATTTCAATATTAAATTTTAATATTTTAGATAATTATTTATTAAAAATTTCCTAAACGTTTAATTAGTTAAATATAAAAAGTTTGCAATTAATTAATTTATAAACACCTTTTATAAATTAATAAATATCATAAAATACATTTCTATAAGTTTTATAAATAATTTAAAAATTATTTTATTTAATACATAATTGGAATTTAATAAAAACCAATGTTTCTATATTTTTGAACCCATAACACATCATAAGACAAATAGAAAAACTATCTGTTATATGTTGTGATAAAGAGCTCTCTATGGGTACCCTGTCAACTCTTACCCATGTGATTTTTATTTTGGAGTTATTATTACATATAATATCATGGACTGCATAAGATTAACTCCATAACACCGAGCAATCATTTCCTACTATTGGTATATTTTGTAGGAATAATCCTGAGCACTCATGACTATAACTAATTATGAATGGCTCCCATTTAAGAATAAAATATAAAGATGGTTCAAAAAATAATAATACTATGCCCTGAAAATAGTAGTTTATGATGGTTGAGATTTCACTGGAATGGGTGCACCACTGAGAGGGGTGTGTGGGGGGGGGGGGGGGGGTGTTGAATTAACGGTGTTAGTATTTTATGATTTATTTGTCCTAGAAATAAACCTCTACAATCTGTTAGAATTCAATACTCTCAAAATATTATCTCAGCCTTATCTAAATAGAATGGAGATTAATATGAACAAGGAACACACAATGTTTTATATGGTTTATCCCCAGAGTGTGTACCTACTTCTATCTATAACCAATTTCTTTCTCAGTTCATATAGTTTCCCCTAATAATATATAAATAATTATAAGTGGTTTGGGAGGTATAATGTAACACCCTGAGTTTTTCTAAAAATAAATAGAAATTCATGGGAATTTTTTTAAAGTAGATATTTATAAATAGACTTTAAAAATAATGTTATTTATCATATGTTTTGAATTTTGAAAAATGGTCTTCTATAATTGTGTTCAGTATGTTATTTAGTGTCTATTAGAACCAATTTGTTTTTTGGTGAATAGTAACATACCCTTATGAATAGTAATATTTATAGTAATATAACCTTAATGAATAGTAAATTTTATTATTATTTTATTTTCTTAAGGTATTAAGTTAATAACATCCTGGTTAATTTTTCATCGTGATATAAAAGTAGTTATAATTTTAAAATAATTAAATATTGAATTAAGTATGATTTTATTTAAAAATTAAATTAAAAATATTTATAAAATTATTTTCAAAAAATGGACTTCATTTTTTAATTCTACACGTCGATAAATGGTTAGGGTGAATTTTTGGAATTTCTCTAAAACAATTGATTTTTTGGTGAATAGTAAATAATACAGTTTTTAGTTTCAATGTGTTAATGACATCATTAACGATGTCATAAATATGGTATACTTGTGTATATTTAAATAATATTTGAGGTGTCTCAATAGGATTATACCATGAGAAAATACCATGGGTAAGCTCATGGTTTTGCAAATACCACTCCCGATGTTTCCCTTGGAAATTATTAAAATATTCCATTACTTTTCCTATAAATACCAACCCATTCCTTCATTAACTTCATTCTTAATTCATCCTCAATGAAGATCTGGATTCTTTAGCTTCCTATAAGTCTTCCCAAGTTTTCATCAATCCCCCAAGGTCCCAACTTTCAAGTTTTAATGGTTACTCTACAAGGTAAGAAAATTCGCAGTTTCTTTCTTTTTTCCATTCAAATTCTCTTTTATGTTGTATAACTTTCAAGTTTCCATACCATGTTCTTATTTCATTCATATTATTGATCTAATCTATATTATGATTCATTTCTGTATGGTTGAACGTTGTCCCCTATCTTTTTAATATTTTCTAAAACCATGTTGCGTAGCCGTTAGGCTGCCGAATTTTTGTAAGGAATTTCTCAATTATTATTTTATTTTGAGTTCCATTATTTTCTTATTATTTATTCATCTATTATTTCCCAAGAGGCATTAAATATCCAGAAATAATTTATATTCTGGATGTTCTCATTTTCATGTAAAATTCATCATCATTATTTTTTCTCCTCTCCCACTTATTCAAGGAATAAAAACATTGTCCGTGATGTGTCGAACTACCGACATTGTGGATGATGTGATTTCAATTTCCATTAACTATTTCAAATATGGTTATGAAACCATTTTTATGGTTGAACCAAGTTGTAATATATTTATTATAACTCATCCATGGTTCTGTAATTATTTTCAACACATGGTTTTAATTTATAAAATGAAATGAGGTCGTCATTGTCAAAGAACCACTAAAATGATCTAAACGAAGATCATTAATGTTTTAACTTATGAATCATCCTCATTTAAGAATTAAAAATTATAAATGGTATAATTTATGTTACTGGATATATTTATATACTACTCCTTTCCAATTTTGAAGTTTCACTTCCAATCGACAGGAACATCCACCATGAACCAATCATGGAAATCATGTTAAGAACTCATCCAAAAACAGTGCAAGGAGAAAAATACTAACAATTAAAGGGTGAAATGATGTTATGAAATGATATTATAAGATTTTATAAACATGAAAATGTTGCTGTAAAATACTAATAACAATCTTTTAACCATTATACCGAAAGTTTAAACAAGTTTGAAGTAAGACAAACCCAAGGTAAGGGAATTCTTAACCCGATTTCCAATCTTTGGGTTAACCTTCTACTTCATTATTTATGTGTTATTTAAATAGTTTGTGTTGGGGTTTCTATTTATATTATATTTTATTAGGTATATTTATAGTATATATACATACTCCATCCACTCAATTAATTCTCTCTTCATTTTTATGATATTTATAAGGGGCTTTTATTTAAAAATCCTCTTTTTAAATTCGGTTTTGTGAAATTCCAAAGCAATGTTTTTATGAAATTATTCTTGTTGTATGTTTATGTTTTGGTTCTTGGGAATTATTTTTTATGAATGGTGGGACCTATATCTCCATCCAATTCATTTGGTATGTGTTTTTTGGAGGTTGGCCGTATGGTTACTCAAAGTGCAACGCCGATGGTTACACAAATTGTAAGGTAGTCGTGAGGGTTACAAAATATAAGGCAGCCAAGAGGGTTACAATATTATGTAAGTAATGACCCAAGACACCTCTATGATTATATTTATGTTGTCATGTTTTTTTGTATCTTTTTTAAATCCCATGTTACACAAAGTAAGTATATATGAGTGACAAGCATGTCTTTTGTAAATGCTTTCATACGTTACGAATATTCATGGACTAATGTGATCTTTCCTTCATTTCCATCCCTTAATGAGATTTTGTGTTCATCCCAAGTTTTTAAATTATTTTAATAGGTTAAAGTATGTGTAATACAAGAAAGGAATCCATGTTAAATGTTGAAGAATTTTCAATGAGTCATGTTTAAGTTTTAATGTTTCATATTTTGAAAGAAATGGAAACTGTTTTTATGGTATCCACTCTGTAATAATGTGTAATATTATGAGTGTATTGTCCCAATTCTCTAAATCATGAAACCTGAAAAGACCCTCAATGTAAAAGGAAGTTTTTTCTTGACTAAATTAAATTTTATGTATGTAATAAGGCCGGATCCTTATTGTTGGTATCATAGGATGGTTTTGATAACTTTAGGGGTTAGGATGATGTTAAAAGAATACTGTAAATGATTTTTACTCTATGATTAATTTGAAATGTTTTAGAATTTAAAGATTACCATGTTGCTTCATCTAAGATATGTTTGTTCAGAATGTTTTTCTATAGAATGAATAGGGATGCTGGAGAGGAGAGGCACCGACAGAATGACATTCTTCCAGAACTACAACCTAGAATGGTAGGGATTGGAACTGAGCAGTTTGTGACAGTAATGGTTCAGATAACGCAGGAAATAAATGGTAGTGGAATCCATACAAGAGAACCAATAGAGGTACCACAAAATAACATGATAATAGTGGAAACTTTTAGGAGACAACACCCTCCGGCTTTCAATGGATCTTCTGACCCAGTAGCAGCTGAAGGATGGATCAAAGCCCTTGAAAAGATATTCTATGTTATGGGATGTTCATACAATCAATAGGTAAGTCTTTCCATTTATAATTTTGAAGGGGAAGCTGATTAGTGGTGGTCAATAGTAATGAATATCAGAGGCATAAGGGATTTTGATTCCTTAGAGTGGTATGAATTTAAAAGTCTTTTCCTTGAAAAATATTTTCCTAAGTTGGTGCGACTTAGAATGGAGAAGAAATTACTTGAATTGAAACATAAGGGGGGAGATTCAGTGGTTGTGTATGAAGCGATCTTCACCCAACTAGTGAGGTATACTCCAAATATTAGTCTGGATTTTGATAGAAAAATCAATCGCTTTTACTCAAGACTAAACCAAGGTATCGAAGGGCATTGGCCTCCTATGAATTCAGAAGTTATGAGAAACTTGTCTGATATGCTGAGAGGGAAGAGATGGAGTTTGCTGATGATCAAGTGCATTTTGTAAACAAAGAGAATAAGATGTACATATGGAAATAAATGGGTAAGAATCAACCAAATAAATCTGATGGTAAAAAAATTCAATTTCTAGTTTGTGAAAAATGTATCAAGAAACACTATGGGGAATGTCTTGGAAAAACTGGGAAGTGTTTTAAATGTGGTATGTTTGGACATATGACCCGAGATTGTAATGAAAATGATCCTAAGACTAATCCCAACAAGTAGACTATAAATTATTTTAAAAGTTGTGAGATGGGTCATTATGCAAATACCTTCTCAAAGAGAGATCTGAATGATGCAAAGAAACCAAACTACAACCAGAAAGGTGTAGTTAGATCCTTTGAGACTACGTCAGTAGATGTCAGGCCATCCAATGAAGTTGTATCATGTACTTTGTTTGTTCACTCAGATTTTTCTAAAGTTTTGTTTGATATGGGGTCTACACATTCCTTCATCTCTGAGAAATTTTCTGGTAAATTGAAAATATCACCTCAACAAATGAGACCTGAACTTGTTGTTAAAACACCAAGGGGAAATGTTATAGCAAAGAGGAATTATAAGAATCTTTCTATTGGGGTATGTGGAAAGACTTTACCTACAAACCTTGTTGTTTTACCCTTAGTCGAGTTTTATGTTATTCTGGGAATGGATTGGCTTTCAGATTATCATGCTAAGATTGATTGTAGAGATAAAGAAGTTGTTTTTCAGAAAGATTTTTAGTTTCCATACAAGAAGGAACCCATACAATTGATAACATATCAAGAAGCTGAGAAACTATTGAAATATGGAAATGAATTTTATCCTGCTCATATTGTTGAAAACAAGGTTACTATTCAAATTAATGATGTAAAAGTGGTAAATGAATACCTTGATGTTTTTCCTAATGAGTTACCTAATGTCATACTTGATCGGGAAGTCGAATTCACAATTGACTTTGTTCATGATGCTAAGCCAACTTCAAAAATGCCTTATTGTATGGCTCAAATAGAAATTATTGAATTGAAAAATCCATTGCAGGATTTTCTTGATAAAGGCTTCATTCATCCTAGAACTTCACCATGTGGATATCCTATATTTTTTGTTAAAAAGAAATATGGTTCCATGAGACATTGCATTGATTATAGAGATTTGAATGAAATCATTGTTAAAAACAAGTATCCGTTACCTCATATCGATGGTTTTTTTGATCAACTTTAAGGAGCTCAGTACTTTTCCAAGATTGACTTGAGATCCGGATACCATTAGATGAAGGTGAAAGACTATGACATCTAAAAAATAGCCTTTCTTACTAGATATGGACATTATGAATTTGTTGTTATGCCCTTTTGGTTAACTAATGCACCTACTATATTCATTAATATTATGAATAGATTATTTCATCAGTTTTTGAAAAAGTTTGTTGTTGTATTTATTGATGACATTCTATTAATTTCTAAAAATAAAAAGTATCCTGAAAAATATCTAAGGGTTGTTTTACAAACCTTAAAAGAAAAAAAATTGTATGGAAATTTTAGCAAGTATGATTTTTGGTTGCAAATGATTTCTTTTATTGGGAACATTGTAAATAACGATGGAATAATAGTTGATCCTGCCAAAACAAAAGTTGTTAATGAATGGCCAAGACCCACAATTGTTACAGAGATTCATAGTTTTCTTTGGTTAGCTGGTTATTAAAGATGGTTTGTAAAGAACTTTTCACGATTATCTAGACAGATAACTAAGTTAACACGAAAAGGGTTTAAATTTGTTTGGACAGAGGAATGTGATGTTTGTTTTTAGGAACTGAAGAAGAGATTGGACAATGCTCCAGTTTTGGCCTTACCTTCCTGGAATGGTGAGTTTTTCATCCACAGTGATGATTCTTTGAAGGGAGACAGTTGTGTTTTGATGCAGAATGATTAGGTAATTGCCTATGCTTCAAGGCAACTTAAACCTCATGATCTAAATTATCCCACACATGATTTGGAATTGGAAACTGTGGTTTTTACTTTGAAAATTTAGATGCATCATTTATATGGAACCAAATGTCAAATATATATTGACCAAAAAAGTCTGAAGTATATATTCACTTAGAAGAAATTAAACACGAGGCAGAGAAGATGGCTAGAACTTATAAAGGATTATGACTGCACGATCAATTACCATCCTGGAAAATCAAACAAAGTGGTAGATTCCTTGAGTTGGAAACATCATGCTTCATTAACCATGATACATTTGGAACATGATCCCTTGATTAATGATTTAATGAATTTTGGCTTAGAAGTTGTTGGTGTAGGAAATACCTCTGTTTTGTTTCATGTTTCAGTGCAGTCTTCGTTGTCAGACAGAATTAATAAAGCGCATAAAAAAGAAATGAGCTATAGAAAAAGGTATAACTGGTTAAAATGGGTAAGTTTACAAAATTTAATCTTGATAAAGTTTGTGTTTTGAGATTTGATAAAAGTTTGTGTTTACCTTGTGATTCCTAGTTAAAGAAATAATTGTTGTGTGGAGCTTATAGTTCTCAATTTTCTATTCATCCTGGAAGTATTAAGATGTACAGAGACCTTCGAGAGTGTTATTGGTGGGATGGAATGAAAAGAGATATTGATGATTTTACCATGAAATGTTTGACATGTGAACAAGTTAAAGTAGGGCAGCAGCTACCGAAGGGGATGCCTCTTCCTTTTCCAGTGCCAGAGTGGAAATGGTAGAATGCATCCATGGAATTTGGGGTGGGACTACCAAAGACTTATCGAGGTAACAACGTGATTTGGGTTATTGCTGATCGTCTAAGAAATTCTACACATTTTCTTTCTATTCAAGATATAATGTCTTTGAATCAGATTTCTCGATTGTACCTCAAGGGGATTGTCAGTTTACATGGAGTTCCTCTTTCCATTATATCTGAATGGTACCTCAGGTTCACTTCTAACTTTTTGAATGGACTTTAGAAGTCGTTGGGCACAAAGTTAAATTTCAGTACAACTTTTCATCCTCAATCAGATGGGCAGTCAAAACGAACCATTTAAACTTTAGAGGATATACTTTGAGCTTGTTCAATGGACTATCAGGGAAGTTGGGATCAACATATTTCTTTAGTTGAGTTTTCTTATAATAATAGTTTTTATTCTAGTATTCAGATGGCACATTTTGAGGCCTTGTATGGGAAGCAGTGCCGGACTCCAGCATTTTGGGATGAAGTTAGTGAAAGAAAGTTGATGGGGACAGAATTATTAGAGGAAGTGGCTGTGAAAGTTAGGATTATCCAACAGTACATGAGGATAGCTTAGAGTAGGCAAACAAGTTATGTAGATAACAGAAGTAAAGACTTCTCTTTTGAGGTAGGTGACCATGTTTTCTTTAAAATCTCTCCTTGGAAAAGTGTGATGCGTTTTGGTAAGAAGGGGAATCTAAGTCCATGGTTCATCGATCCTTTTGAAATCTTGGAGAAAGTTGGAATAGTGCAATACCGCTTAGCTTTGCCTCCGAGTTTGTCTGAGGTACACAATGTTTTTCATGTTTCGATGTTGAGAAAGTATGTGCCAGATTCATCACATGTCTTAATCCCAAAATCACTTCCGCTGGAAGAGAACCCTTCTTTATGAAGAGAAACCTGTTCGGATTCTTGATCAAAGGGAACATGTATTGTGGAATAAGGTAATCCAACAGGTAAAGGTTTTGTGGAGAAACCACATGGTTGAAGAAGCAATAGGGGGGGGGGGGGTCTGAAAATGCTATGAGGGAAAAGTACCCCCAATTGTTTAATAAGTAAATTAAATTACGAGGACACAATTTCCAGAAGGTGGGGATAATAACACCGCAAGTTTTTCTAAAAGAAAATAGAAATGCATGGAACTTTGTTTTAAATTAAATATTTATAAATAGCCTTTAAACATAATTTTATTTCTTATATGTTTTGAATTTCTAAAAATGGTCTTGTACAATTGTGTTCCTTACATTATTTAGAGTCTACTGGAACCAACTTGTTTTTTTTGTGAATAGTAACATACCATTATGAATAGTAACATGAATAGTAATATAACCCTAATGAAAAGTAAATTTTATTATTATTTTATTTTCTTAAGGTATTAAGATAATAACATCTTGGTTAATTTTTCATCGTGATATAAAAGCAGTTATAGTTTTTAAATAATTAATTTTTTAATTAAGTTTGATTTTATTTAAAAATTAAATTAAAAATATTTAGAAATTTATTTTAAAAAACATGGACTTAATTTTTTAATTCTACACGTCGATAAATGGTTAGGGATAATTTTTGGAATTTTTCTAAAATAGTTGATTTTTTGGTGAATAGTATAAAATACAGTTTTTAGTTTTGGTGTGTTAATGACATCATTAATGATGTCATAAATCTGGTTGAATATTGTATAGTTAAATAATATGTGAGGTGTCCCAAGTGGCTTATACCATGGTCAAGCCAATGGTTTTGCAAATAACACTCATGAGGTGTCCCTTGGAAATTATTAAAACATTCCCTTACTTTTCCAATATATACCAACCCATTCCTTCATTAACTTTTTTCCCAATTCCTTCTCAACGAAGCTCTATCCTCCTTACCTTCCTAGAAGTCCTCCGAAGGTTTACTCAAGCCCCCAAGATCCCAACCTTCATGTTCTAAGGGTTACTCTACAAGGTAAGAAAATTATCAATTTCTTTCTTTTTCCATTCAAGTTCTCTTTTATGTGGTATAACTTTCAAGCTTCCATACCTTGTTCTTATTTACTTATTATTCTTGATATACTATATATTATGATTCATTTATGGATGGGTGACCCTTTTCCCTTCTCTTTTTAATATTTTCTAAAACTATGTTGCATAGCCGTTAGGCTGCCGAATTTTTGTAAGGGATTTCTCAATTATTATTTTATTTTGAGTTCCATTCTTTTCTTATTATTCCTTAATATCTTCTTACCCAAGAGGAATTAAATCTCTAGAAATAATGTATATTCTGAATTTTCTCATGTTCTTGGAAAATTCATCATCATTATTTTTTCTCCTCTCCCACTTATTCAAGGAATAAAAACATTGTCCGTGATGTGTCGAACTACCGACATCGTGGATGATGTGATTTACATTTTCATTAACTCTTTAAATTATGGTTATGAAACAATTTTTATGGGTTAACCAAGTTATAATATATGTATTATATCTCATCCATGGTTCTGTAATTATTTTTAGTACATGGTTTTAATTTATAAAAAGAAATGAGGTCGTTATTATCAAAGAACCACTAAAATGATCTAAACGAACATCAATAATGTCTTAACTTATGAATCATCTTCATGTAAGAATTCAAAATGACAAATGGTATAATTTATGTTACTGGATATATGTAAATAATACTCCTTTCTAATTCTGTAGTTTCACTTCCAATCGACCAGAACTTCCACTATGAACCAATCATGGAAATCATGTTAAGAACTCACCCAAAAGCAGTGCAAAGAGCAAAATACTAACAATTAAAGGGTCAAATGATGTTATGAAATGATATTATAAGATGTTATAAACATAAAAATGTTTCTTTAAAATACTAATAACACTCTTTTAACCATTATACAAGAAGTTTAAACAAGTTTTAAGTAGGACAAACCCGAGTTAAGGGAATTCTTACCCCAACTTCCATTCTTTGGGTTAACCTTTTACTTAATTATTTATGTGCTATTTAGATTGTTTGTGTGATGGGTTATATTTATATTATGTTTTATTATGTGTATTTACAGTATATATACATACTTTATCCACTCTATTAAGTCTCTTTTCATTTGTATGATATTTATAAGGGTCTTTTCTTTAAAAATCCTCGTTTTAAATTCAGTTTTACGAAATTCCAAAGCAATGTTTTTATGAAATTATTCATGTTTTATGATTATGTTTTGGTTATTGGGAATTATTTTTGATGATGGGTGATACCTATATCTCCCTCCAATGCATTGGGTACGTGTATGTTGGAGGTCGGCCGTATGGTTACTCCAAGTGTAACTGCTATGGTTACAAAAATTGTAAGGTAGCCGTGAGGGTTACAAATTATAAGGTAGCTGAGAGGGTTACAAGATTATTTAAGTAATTCCACAATATACCTATATGATTATATTTATGTTCTAATATTTTTCATGGATCTTGTGTAAATCTCAAGTTACACAAATAATGTATATTTGGATGACACACATGTCTTTTGTAAATGCTTTCATACATTATGAGTATTCACAGAATAATGTGCTCTTTCCTTCATTTCTATCCCTTACTGAGATTTTGTGCTCATCCCAAGTTTTTAAATTATTTTCATAGGGTAATGGATGTGTAATACAAGGAATGGATCCATGTTAAATGTTGAAGAATTTTCAAGGATTCATATTTAAGTTTTAATGTTTTATGTTTTGAAATAAATGGAAACCGTTTCATGGTATCCACTCTGTAATAATGTGTAATGTTATGAGTGTATTTTCCCCATTCTCTAAAGTTATAAACTTGAAAAGATCATAAATGTAAAATGAAGTGTTTTTTTGACTAAATTCAATATTATGTGTGTAATAAGGCTGGGTCCTTATATATAATCCTCTACCATAGTGTGTTTCCCAACACAACATAAAAACCCTATGCTTTTAAATAACATCCCACTGGTTATAATGAGATTGCAATAATATGATTAATATCACTTTAGAATCTATGTTTCTTCAATAGATATTTATGATATCCCTCTTGATCCTTCAAGATAAAAAAACTAGGGTATTCCTACTTATTCAATTTCATCGACCACTTATAATACATGATACAAATATATAGACTAGATAGACTTTCTCAAATCAAGATGTATCAGTTTTATGATCTAGTTCTTAAACCTATTATTAATATTGATTCAATGAATGGATATGGATCTTAATGTTTCTCCACATATTCATAATCTTTTATCCAAGATCTCTCTCTCTCTATTTCTCTCAATCTCAAAAATCTCCCCATTCTATGTATTTTCCTCTAGATTTCCCCACTTATTTGAGCATTCTCAAAAGTTCAAAACTAACATACTTTTTAAATCAATTATAGCTCATAATTATAGAGGATTCTCATAACCAAATGGGTAAAATATGATCCTTGTAATACTTACAAAATATATTTTCTTGTTGGAATGTTCCCATGATCATCAAATGTTCCATTTTCATTTAACCACCATATCTAGTGATATTTTAGAAATACCCTTATACAATTTTAGATGATAAAATAAATATATTGGAAATACCTTCAACTTTGTCCACTTATCAAAATAATTAAAAAAAATAAATTGTGATTTCTAGATGGTACTGATAAAGATTTTATCTTTTTTCCACTATATCATTTTTGGTTTAAACCATTTTAAATCTTCTTGTGGCATGATATAATTTATTGTGGAAAAAAAAATTTGATTAGTTAGACTCTAATAATTATAACCCTAAAAAAACATATCTTTAATTATTTTTTTCATGTGATTGATGAATATAAAAATAACACAACTGTAGCGTCCCAAAATGAAAGCCACTAAGGAGTGCCCCGATCCAGTTATCCACATAACATCAAGTGCACATCCCTGAACTTCAGAGGTTGTGGACTAACAGTGAGGTCCTAGAGTGTGTATGTGGAGAGACTACACCCTCTTGATAAAAGTGTATCACAATGGTAAATAATAGTGATAAGAATCAAAAAATAATAATAAACAACCAGTAGTATAATATTAAATCATCTAGATAAATAAACAGGCAGAAGTTGAATCAAATTCATATAAAAAAATTATGATCATTCCATGATGCAATACAAAAAGAAAGTACATGTGATAGAGGGTCACAATAATATATAACATGTTAAACAAAATAAAAAAATTACAAAATATGCCTCTACTAGCATCATGAGTATGGGCTTGGTCCTCAACTCTCGTACTCTATCCTAATATTGAAAATAAAACATTGGAATCTAGATTCTTACCTTTTTCTACACAAGATGTCACTAACTATATTCGTGTACCATGGGAAGCTCAAAAAGGGTGTGAGATATTCTCATTAGGCCACCACTAATGGTGTCTAGAACAAACCTATCCATGCATATAAAATGAGAAGTGTCCAGGTATATAATAAATGAAATGGTATAAACAAATACATACACTGGACCCGCCTCCTCAAGGGATACCCAACAAAAAATTCCTTCTTTAGCCTCAGCCAGATATCTTTGAACCAATTTAAAACTATAGTTATATGATATGTGTGTAATAAAGGTCCATCGTGAATCAAGTATCAAGAATGGTGAGAACCCAAGTGTATTATTTGGATTAGTGGACACCTCCCTAGGATAAAAGTTATGCATTATTAAATTTTGAGATAAAGGATTTCCTTATATTTTCATACATGGAATCCTAAGTCCATCCATGGAGAACTGTAAAATGAAGCCCAAGTATCAATCTAGTAACATTATAAATACCCATCACTATAAGGGTCTATCCAAGGCGATACATAAAAAGAGTCTCCAGTGTCACTCTCGACATGGTGATATGATGAACCAGTGAGCCCGTCCTACTTATACCACTTTGAGGAAAAAGTATCACTCATAGCCTGGAATAACCCTATCACTCATCGAGCATACTGAAGTTAAATGTCCAAGGTATCTGGTATCGCTCATGGATAGATGAATGATCTGACTGGTGAGCCCATCAACAATATTCTTTAAGGAATACAAGTATCACTAATGACATAAGAATATTTATTTTAAATTTTAATTATAAATCATGTTGATCCCATCCAAGGGATCCCTATGTCAGGACCCTTGTACCACCACCGTCCTATCATAAGAATAAGGGTGTAACTAGCATGAAGTCTCGATCATTTAAACATTTCATAAAAATATTTACAAGTTCAATTCACCCACCTAAAATAGTGGTTTAATTTAGCTCAATACATGAGGTATCATAGTTTATAAGGAAGTCACACCCTAATGGGTGGCTTGTGTTGAGGTGTTAAACCACCAACATTATTATCTATTTGGTAAGAGTATGCTAATCATGGTAAATCTATTTAATTAATTAAAGGTTTAGGAGGTGTCTCAAGAAATTTTCGACGCAAGACATAATGATGCACCTCATAATGAATTAAAATTATATAAAAAAGAACTATACCACCGACCTTAGGTTTGTAGACAAACCCTTGTCCACTATTGTCCCCGTATTTGATATGTAAGGCAAGAAATCATCAAAATGGGGAAACTTTTAGAAAATTGGGCCAACGAAGTCGCACAAAAATAGGGAAAGAGATAGATATATTATTGACAATCCATTTTTTCAAGTGGAGTGAAAAGATTATAAAGTTTAACTTAAGTATGTTGAAGCACTAAAAATACCTAAGGGAAATCATTGGGAATTACCCAAATTAACCTATGCACACACATGCATATCAGAAGGTCAACGTTGTCCCCTACATGGCACTAAACAGAAGTCCACCCCTACATGGGTAACCTGCACTGAGAACCTATGCACAAGACCGATGTGGGAAACTTTCTTTATCTAGGTTACCATGTTTTCCTATAAATAGAACCATTGGAATCATAATTTGCACAACTGGAAAATCATAAGAAGCCTCCATGCTCTGGTTGCATATCCCCTTCACACAACTCCTTTAAAACCTCTCAGGTAACTCTCGAAAACCCGATAGAAGATAAATTTAATGGGGATAAGTGAGATCGAAGTCCCTTCATGGTTCCAAAAAGAATAGCCTTTCATGAAGACCCATTATACCCTAGTGAGAAAAAATGTGTGTGTGGCCCCTTTTCTTAATAAGGGACCTTCACGAGACCCTTCCAAGAACACTTTAGGAGACCCTTGGTTCCTTGGATAATGACTCGACCAAGTTTTGTTTCCTAATTGATCCTTTCCCAAGGCATACCTAGCAAGCACAGAACTATACCTTCTTATGCGAATAACATCTTGTTCTTCCTCGATCTTACATGAGACACCTCTTTCCTCTAAACCAACACCTTTGTGAGCCCCTTTTTTAGTCCACTTCCAAGAAACCAATTTCCGAAATCCTCTTACTTTGGTTCCCTCTTTTGAAAGGGACCTTATTGGAACCTCCAAAAAGGACTCCAAATTTTAAATAAAATAAATTGGAGAACACCCAAATGTCTCCCATTTGGATTTATATTCCTACAATAAGATGTTTCTGACACTTTTCATACCAAACTGTTAGGGTCCTTTGTGTGAATGTGGTATTGAATTCCCATTGTCACGAGGACCCAAACCCTAGGGGTGGTGTCAGGTAACTCATGGTCTCAAATACTAAGGTAAGGAAAATGTCTTACGTTTATCATCTCTTAGACCCAGATCCTTCAGTTACAAGTGGGGATGGTGAGGATTACACTTTATTTTCCATTCAACATGGAATGAGGTCCACCTCCCTTGCTATAGAAATTTTTTAGGGAATCCTTCTTAGAGTAATACAATATCTATTCTTGTAGGAGGCTTTGATCAACCCCATCCTCACCTCTTGGCTACTGGGTTAGAGAGGGGATGGGTACCAGAGTCCCCTCCTCTCTCTCCTATACCATCGAACTCTTTCACTAGTGGAAGAGGGATCATGTGGTTTTTAAGATCTTCCGTTTCCCCTTGTTTCACTCATTCAAGCATGAATCATCATTAATTGTACGAGTTTAAAAGATATAAATGATCACGAAAACCACATAATCAAATCTGTGTTTCGATGGAGAAATTTATTTTGAATCTTCCCATCACCTTCATTCAGTGTTCCCCTATTGGTGTGGGTCCTCAAGGCCATGTATCCATCCTCAGGGAAAAGTAGATTGTGTGATTGCCTAGACATTCCATTTTCTCTAATTTAACACACCGAGAATGAATCATGTGGGTTTATAGGTTGAAGGTGGAAATGAAATCCACATGATCCCAAACCTACTGGAAACCACCTCAGGATTAATCCCCAGTCATAATTTTTCATGTCATTATTCTAAGTGTATGCCCCAAAAAATAAAGGGAATCTACCTCAAGAGTAAGTCCCAACCAATCTACGAGCATCCTTTTCAGGAATAATCCCCAAACCATACCAATCACTAGGGAATCCTTTTAAATATTAATCCCTAACCAAACTTTAAACAATTCAGGTATCCTTCTCAGGAATAATCTCATAACCAAACCCTTAAATCAACATAGGTTAGGCCATTCATCATGGTCCCAAACTCAATAAGGGCATACTTTTCAAAAATAATCCCCAAATTAATCGTCTCAAAGGTCCACACTCCCCTACGGGACAAACTTGAGAGCCTCCATATTTGTAAATCCTCACCACTAAACAATATGGGCTTTGATTCCCATCTAAATGAGATACACAAGAAGCATACATGAGGTCCAAAACCAATAACTTAAATCAACCATGTTATCTCTAGGCCACATTCCCAGTAGGGTCTAATTCAACCTGTAAATTCACATCCATTATTGGTTCCCTGGGATACATCGACATAATTCCCACACAAAACTTTGACTAGGAACCTTCCGCTTAGACTTACATGGAACCTGAGTTTAAAATGCATGGTTTTTTCCATATCACATGACATTAACATGTATGATGTGTCCCATTATGTGGTACTGAACAACGTGGGTTCTGATTTCTTTCACAAGGATACTTAACAAGCCCATTCATGGGCCTGATCCCAATATCAACCCAACTCCATTCTCCAGATGAAAAAACACAACAGAACAACCCACTATATGGCTAGAAATCCAATATCTATGTAATAACAACCAAAGGATATCTAATTAATATATAAAGGGATACCATTGATAGAGAGCCTCAAATATATATAGATGATTCTAGTTTCAATACATGATAATAATTTATTGTTAAATAAAGGGTTACCCACAACATACTTTAGAGTTAATGGAGATTTCACAAACACATCTTAAATCTATAATATAGTCATGGAGTAGGATAACATTCCCCCAAAAATGGTGTGATGAGTCCAACCTCCAATCCTCTAGACCAATATGAGTTTTTATGCATCATTGGACACAATTTCCAATGATCGTATGCCTTTGGAAAGAAGGTCCATCATGGATATAGAACCATTGGGTGTTTCTTGTTCCAAGAAAAAACCAATTGGAAACCATTTGGAAATAGTGGTCCGAACATGAATAATTTCACACAACTCAACCCCCTATAATTAATCATTGGGCGACTAATGTTTCCATAAAAAAATGGTGAAAACATTGTGAGTAACTTGAATAAGGAACCTCCTTCAGAAAATAAGGATATACTAATCCTTCCTCATCATACCTTTTAGTTCCTAGCCTAAAATTATTTCCTTGGGAAATAGTGATAAATGATGATCTTCCAACCAATGGTATCTGGTCATCTAGATGCAGACAAAACCCATCCCCATATTCAATGGTTTTTGAAGTTTATCCCTAGGATGATATAACCAGCCCCTTCCTCATCACTTGGTGGTGGATCAAGAGGCCACATTCGGCCTCATCCAGAAGACACAAGGGTCCATACATAGGGATCATACTAGTAGTCACTGCTACCAATGTCGTGTGATTGTGAGCCCCTAACACGATGAGGGCACCATCTTCGACAGACCGAACTAGTTCATCTAGACCCGAGCACACAAAATGGCCCACTGGGGGTAGTAACAAGTCAATAGGGAGTATGGACACACCTCGATATCCAATTTAGAATATGACCAATCAAATTTTGTGGATAATCATCGGTAGGAACATACACTCGCCCGTCCTAATTCATCCATCTAGAAGACTCACCTGGCAGCAATCAAAGAAGCCCACCTGCCAAATTGAGGCACATAACGATCTGAAACATACACCTTCCTACACTATCCAAAACTTCCATCAAACTCATCAAAAATAATTAGAATAATACTACCCAAAAAATATAGTGGAATCTTTAGCCAGTACACACCCCTTCATTTATGAAATCAACCATTAGTTTTGTTTGTAAACACCCAAAGAAGTTGGTCGGAAAGTCATGAAGATTAAAGTAGGGAAGAACCAACTCTCTACCCCCAATCATGAGTAATTTCAATATCCACTAACAGGAAAGGGAATACTAGAGTGGGAACATAACCCTTCTCTAGATACATAATGGTAATATATCCCTTTTCTAATAACGGAAGTCACCAAGAATATCTTGATAATGGTGAAAAGGTATATGTAAATCCCCTCTCACATCCTACAGACCTATTAAGAAATAATTACAGGGGTGACAGTAATTATAGAGGTATGGATACACAACTCTATCCCCAAAATGGTCTCTCTCATCAGTATACAACCTTGAAGCATACTGACACCTTTTCTCCCATTCAGGAGGGTCATGGAGAAAACTCCCCTACGATAAAAGAACAACCAAATTAGGAACACACACATATACCCATGAGAGGTAATCAAATTATACCAACGAACACTCCATGTTATGACAAAATCTAGACCAATGAAAACCAATTACCCTAGTAAGTGTCCCTAATTTCTCCCAAGAAGGCATCAACAAAGAATCCTCACTAGAGATAATTGGAAAATGAATTTTAGATCTACAATACTTCTCCACTCAATGTTGGGGTTCATGAATCCTTCACATGATTATCTATGACACCTCGAGATCCTACTATCCAATTTCCAAATTATAGGGGAGGTAGCAGTAATTTTGAAGGTCCTCCTTGGACACTTCTCCATCAAGGCTTGATTTATGACCTGAATATGATTGATATCGAGATCACATATCCTGAGGAGAGTGACAAAATCCCTCTGCATGACCATATGATCATATAAAAAGAGGGTATTTCCCTTAATATAATCCAAAATGGTGGTACTCCCCATGATGGAGTTCATTATGAAAGTTATCTCTCTAGTAGTACTTTACATTGTTAAGGGAATACTCTAATTGGAAATGTAGTGATGAGAAAGCCCTCCAAAAGATAGGCAGTTTAGAAAAAAAGTTCATTCATGTCTCATGCCTTATCATTGGAAAGTGAAATACTTTCTCAACTAGAAGAAAACCTAAGTATATGTTCATTTTTGAACCACCTATCTTCTAGTGTAATAGAGGAAGTCCCTACCAATATTGTTGCTTAAAAAAAAGTATAAGGAAACTGTCCAATTTGGTCAGATCAATTTCAAGAGACCCTATCAAAAGATGAATATGAAATGATAAACATGAGGAAGTAACTGGCTAAATATTATTTACCAATAAAGTTCTAGCCATTAGCGACCCCTCAGTACAACATCCCAAATGTATTTTTGAAATATTCTGTGCAAGAAATCCAACTCAATATATGGAAAAATATTCATCACCTGAAAGGGAATGTATTAACCTATGATGAGTATCAAATTCACGTAAAGTTAATAGATAGTATGGGATAACAAATTCATCTTACATCCCCCCTAACTGAATGATCTCTAGAAACACATAGACGATCCCTTAAATTTGCATTCCTCAGCATGTTAAAAATCTTGATTCAACTGGTTGCAGATTCCACATCCATTGTTCCTATAAGTGGATGGTGTGCACACAAAGTGTTACATTTGACAACACTCCCTAACTATAAAATTATACAAGAAGTGGTATCATTCAATGTCATAGCCTATTTCCAAGTTCAGCAAATAGACCTTATTCACAATCATAGATGCACTAAAAAAATACTCCCCAACCAACTCTCACCAATGTTGGGATAGAAGAGAGTAGGCGATTAAGATAAATTTTCATCAAGAATATTAAATGATTGATAAATCCTCCCATTTATAATAATTAATCTATTTGATAGAGAATATTTAGAAAATAGTGCAATGGTCTCTAGAAATTGGTGATCTAAGTACATACCAAATGATGCACCCATCCCATGTTCAAAAAAACTTCATAAAATCATAAGGGAAGTAATGGTAGTAGAATCCATGAAAATTTAGAAGACACCCCAGCCCATAGGACTGGGGGTCTTTTTAACCCACCTCTCAAGCCCAACAAACCAAACCCAAATATTTTTGAAATTGGAATAGGAATAGCCACAACCATTAGAGATTTGGGATTTCTCACCTCAACAACCTCCCCCTTAGTGGAAATCGGTATTCTCCTGATTAGAAGAAACACGGTAGAATGGATCCTCGTAGTTCCTCCCATATCTTGATCCGACACTCTCACTAGGAACACACATGAATAAATTGTTTTGATATTCTTTTCAGATCATTATCTTCCAAAATTTTTTTAGAGAATCAGTACTGGATGTGATAAGGCCTCAAGGAGTGAATTAAAGGATAAATCCCCATAGATACACTAATAGATTTATTTCAATGCATTATGAATTATTTAATGACATTAATACCACCCTTGGAAATTCTATTAAACATAAGGAAAATTTAAAAGAGGAGTTAAAGGAGTATGTTCTAGCTCACAATTTGGTCAACACCAAAATAATTGAAGGAGGTGTTTGTTTCTAGAACCAAAGGATTTCCCTGAGTCTGGGTATTCATTCAAGTAATACAATATTACTTCCCCTGAATTCATCTAACAAGGAAAAATTAATGGGTCATATTGGACCTCACTTGCCTTCAGGGGAGGTAAATCTCCTTTCATTGAAGGAAAGAATTGATCAAGTAGAAGAAGAGATGAAATAATTGAGGAGACTGAATGCATAAATACTTTAAGGTAGACTTCTTGATCGATATAAGATATAAGTGGATCCTCAAATCACACCCCCCAAATTGGGGTAGTGTAGTAAGAGGGTTTGTCACAACAACCGGAGTGGATCAGGAACACCCAATTAGTGCGGGAGACCAACCACCAATATAATTGGATCCTGTATCTGCATAATAGGAATTCTATTCATTTGGTGTACAACCAAAACATGGCCATGAACATCCTTACTTGCATACCCTAGTGAGCTAGCCATGAGAAATACTAGTAGTACCACTACCCAAGGCCCTACCAGCTATTACACCTTCTCAACTTCCATTCCATCCAAACATTACATGAGGGATCATGAATGATATTGAGTTAATCTTGGATCGATTAGAATACATGGAGGAATAAAGAGTGTTGATACAACCAGGAAATAAGAATTATCCCAAATGGGTAGATTCGACACCTCCCATGAAAAACTTTGGGAATACAAAATTTCCCATTTTTAATGGATCCAGAGACCCAATGCCACTTTTGATGCATTTATTCTCTTAACGTGACCCCCATGATCAAGACCCCTGAAAATCATGAGGCAGTGAAACTAAAGTGCTTCATAAAATCACTGATGGGGTGGGTCTTCATATGGCACTCAATATTGTAGGTTCAGTCTATCATAGGATGGGAAGAACTTCTTCTGAGGTTTCTCTTAAAGTTTAGCTCAATGCTGCAAAAGAAAGAAATTCCTTGATAAATCAAGCTACAAACAATAAGAGAATGAAATAGTTTTAGATTTTATTGTTCAGTGGAAAGGATTTACATACTCATTAAACCTACCAATCCCTCAAGAAGAATTGTTTCTCATCTCTAAATTGAATATTCATTATTAAATGGATATGCCACTTATCCATGTAAAATTCACAGGAAGGTTTTTGGACCTCATTGCTATAACTCAAGGAGTAGAGGAATCCATTTCAGAGACTAAAGTAAAGTCCTGAGTAATTTCATTAAACTAAGGAAGTAGAATTGTGAAATTAGAGGATACCAATATTACACAAAAGTGGCCCCCTTTAACCTATCCTACTCTAAATCTCATACCAAATCTTGTGGCCATATAAAGACCCAATCTTGACTTACATGGACATTATATTACTTTTGCAGAATACTTAATACATAAAAAAACAGACACCCAAGGACCATAATAGTTTAGTGTCTTTGGAAACTCGGAACATAATCTTCTAATCATGGTGAATGATCTTCAACATCTCCCATAAAGATCTTCCCCTTTTGTTTTCTTATCTCAAACCGTTCCTTATATCCCGAGGAAAAGAAAAATTATAAAGGGTGAGCTCAAATTCTCAGTAAGAGTAGACATGGAAAACATAAAACAATCCATAAACATTTGAATGTGAAAAGATGAACATAATATTTAAACATTAAAATCCTAAGCAATGAAATAAAACATTGCAGTTCATGAGGCATAAATCATAAAGAAATATTAATCATGATATAATATCTTGGGAATAAAACATGTAATTCTAGAAAACTATTAAGAACATGATATGATTTCCATAGTATCTAAGGCATTACTGCCAAGACTATCATAGTGGAGAAATTCCATTTCTGAACCAGGTTTACTAGTCATTCCAACCCTGTATTACTAAACTAGATTTACTTTTCGTTCTAGCCATGTTTATTTCATGAGATATAAATCTTTACCCAATTAATTGGAGGGATATATAGGTCCTAATCATCTCATAATGAAATCGTTCTTACATTTTCCACAAAATAAACATAAATCATTCATCATAGCCCAAATAATAAAATGGGTTTCCTAAACATCATCCCATCTTAACATAATACATATAAAAAATGGATACCATTTCATCATAAGAAAAATCAAACCATGTAAATAATAGAGACATTATACTTGAAACATAATTATACTAAATAATGTCATCTTAGATGGGTAATAGTTTTGATAGACACTTGAGATGAATTCTTGAGGAAAATATCGTTTCTTCTTCAAAATCATTTTCATTTCTCAAAATGTCATGAAATTTTAAAAGAAAAAAATTTCATTGAAAATAATAATGAAATACTGTAGAGGATGCTTCATAAAAATAATGCATTATGAAATTGTAAAAATCCATCATGTCGTATAAGTAAAAAAAATTCTCCTCATAATTTTTCCGGAAAAGTCAAAAAATACCTCGTGTAGTAAACAATAGAAAGATTCCTTCCATACTTTGTGGTAAAAGTCAAAAAAGGGTATAAATGACGTTAAACATACATGGAAGAATATTAAATATTTTATGAATTTTTTTTGAAAAAACATGGACATGAATGATAAACATAACCCCAATAAATACTTACGAATAAACAATCTTGGATAAAAAGAGATTGGAATTATTATCCCTTACCTTAGGTCCGATATGATTTGTACTTATCTGAAACTCCTATATAATGATTTAAATAATGTCATTGACTTATTCCAGAATAATATTCATTGTTATGATATCATATATGGTCATATTCTTATCTTCTTATTACAAATATTTCATTGCTACTTGTTATTCAGGTGTTCATTGCTTTATGTTCTTATGCCTATTTTGTAGAATAAATTTTTATTAATATTTTTAGGTTATAGATAAATAATTTACAGAAATGTATTAGTGTAATATATATCATATTTATTCATTCAATTCATTTATATAATCACAATTCAGTGAAGATCATGTAGAACGAGTCACATCACATCGTGGAGACGGTAGGTCGTACGTACACACGAGCGATGATATAATTCCCCTGATTGTAGGATTGTATTGAAGTGTAAGGTGTATAATATATCAGAATAAATATCACTTTACAATAATCATATATAGTTATTTTCTCCATCCTTATACCCATCCAAGTATGTTTGTGATTAAATAAAAGATTACACCACGACGTGGAGATGGTAAGCCGTACGTACGCATGCGTGGTGATTAAATTTTTTCATAGGATGGATAAAAGATAGAATATGGTTGTTTCATATTCATAATAACATATCATTGTAAAATTGATATTGGAGTTATTACTTAATAATGAAATAACTCATATAGAGAAAGTAGGAGAAGAAATAAGTTTGGAAGAATCAGTAAAGGATATTACCTCATCTTCAACGTGCCTCCTCTTAACCTCCTCTTATGGCATAAAAGTTGGTCTTTGAAGAAGACCAAGATTTATAGCAGGTTTCTAGGGAAGCGTATAAGTGAAATGGGTAGGGTTTGGATGAATTTGAAAGCTCAAAAAATGGTGTGAAGTGGAGAGGGAGGAGGTGCACATTTATAAGGGAGGAGAGGGGAAACTTTGGAAACCTAAAAAATATTAATTTATAATAATTTCAAACCCCACATAAAAACCTCCAAAAATGCCTCAATTTGAATATCAGATGATATAGGGTTGTAATCTCATCAACCAATAAAATTTAAACATGTGTTATGTTTATTTTAAACTTTATTATTTTGATTTTTATTTGTGGTAATAATATTCTTAATTTTAAATTGTAATAAATACATACTAATATGTTGTAAATTTCCCATAATTAAATACTCCATAACCATGTAGACCATATAATTTTTAATTTTTAATTTTTAAATATTTTTGTGATTTTTAAATAATTTAATAATATGTTATTTTTATAAAATACCAATACTGTAAATTTTGACACTATTCATTTATTTGAATTTAAATAAAATACAGACAGAGAATATATTCAAACCAAAATATTTAATATGTTCCAAACATGTCATATTCATATAGAAAATTCATAGATCATATTAATTAGTTCATATAAAATTTATTTTAATATTTTTAAAACCATTTATTTGATATTTATCTTAATAAAATAATTACTAAGACATTATTCTATAATTACTTAATATACTTATTTGTTGCACAAAGATTAAAAATAAAATACTATTATGAATATAAATCTAATAGATTTCATAATAATACTTTTAGTCGAATTTATCTTCTAAAACACCCAACTTTTTAAATGTTATGTTTATTAAATTAAGATGGTGACAACTTTGACATCATTTAAAATAAAATAATATAAGTGTCATAATCGAATTTATATGGATCCAAATGGTAAAAAATTAGACATTTGGATGATTGTGGTTTATATTTACACGACCAATAAGTTTTTTTGAGGTTTTTTGGATTTTTATGTTTATTATTATTTTAATAAAAACTATATTATTTATTTTTAACTAAATAAATAAATTATTGCATCATTAATGTATAATCTATTAAAGTAATTATATATTTCCTAAAAATTAAAATAAATTACCATGACAAAGAAAAACATTTTAGCTTTAAAATGAGTATTTTTGACCGAATTTATATTCTGTATAACCTTATATTAAAAATAATTTAATTATTAAAGTTTGAGTGAGACATATTTCACTTTCATTTAAATAAAAAACATTAAAGGTCTTAATCACATACAAGTGGGTTATAATAGATATAAATTATACCCAAGTATATTTTAGGACCAAATATAATCATCCAATTATATTAAGACAAGTGTTACGTTAATTGTATAATATTATTTTTACCCTTAATTACCTAATTTACCTTCAACTATGCTAAATAAGATTTACCGTAGTTACTATTCATAATGCCCAAAAATAAAAACTAGACTATTAACCTAATTTGGACCTACTGATTCTAAATATGGAATCCATTTTTTCAAATTCAAAAAACAGAAGTTGTAGTAATTCAGTTAAAATTAATCCTCTTTTAAAAAAAAGGGTTTTTTATTTAAAACATTACAAAAGATTGAAATGTTTTTACCTATGAATTCAATGTAAAATTAATGATAATAAAATTAATTATATTAAATGGTAAAAATATATTCTATTTATACTATAAAACCACTCAATATTATAATTTAACCATATAAATTATCTTGGTGAAAAAATTTGTTTTTAATTAAAATTTTTGGTATTTTTACTATTCATCAAAATATGAACATTATCAGAAAAATATCAAAACTTTATCCAATGTAAATTTTTATATCCTGGTTCATAAGAAGAAGTTTATTTTGAAAAATTTAACTTATAAACTTGTTAAAAATTACAATTCATATAGGTGCACCATCAAAAGGCGGCAAAACTACATTTTTTTTGAAAAATACTTATTTTACCTGAAAAAATTTATTTTGTTCTCATAACATGATATATAAAATGTGTAATATGAATGATAATGTTATAAAATTCAAATTTTGGTTAATACTATTCATAACATCTAGTTCATAACAATATATCTTTGTTTAGTGAAACTCGGTATTGCGTACAATACACGCTATTGAGGAAGGTCACTCTTGCGTGCAACACAAGCCAAGAATAGTGTTTGTGTATAATACAAGCAAATACGGTGTTGTGTATAGTGAAAGCTAATCTTGGTTTAGCATACTATACAATACATCAAAGAAATTAAAAAGTATATTTCTCATAAAATCTCAGGGTGTTACATTCTACCCCCCTTAAAATGAATTTCACCCTCGAAATTCATTGGGGTTATAAATCGTTTACTACTTATAAGTTTCTTTCATAGAAACCCACATCATAAAAAAGAATACCAAAACATAATTTTAAAAACTAAAGTATGAAACATAATGGTCACCCAAATTAACTCATCACTGGGTTTCCACATAGGATAACATAGGTGAAAATATGGATATGGAAGAGAAATCTAACCATCAAGTTATAATGGAGAGTGGTAGAGAACATGGCTATAAAAAATCCAACAATCACAAAGCCATAAATTTGTGATGATCTAAGGTACTATCTAATTCATCAGATATGAGGGTACTAGGACAATATTTTTGGGTTTCAAGATCATTTCCCTAAAGTTGTTTAATTTTTGCACAAGGATAAATACTTACTTGATTTCAGTGTAATATTATCGTTGGCCATTCCATGAACAATTTCCACTTCATCTGTTATTGAAAGAAATGAAGTTGATTTTGTCATTATTGAAGTGTTAGAAGATCATTTGATAAAATGATGGGTTATTCCATCTGTCTCGAACAAAAGGTTAGCAAAATATATTAAATATACGTAAGTCCATCTATGGTGAGATTAACTGTATATGATTTCAAAAATGGGATTATACTTAATATATCATACGAATTAATAAAATAAAATGAATTTCTACTAACAAGGGACTTCTTGTAGGCAAGTGGTAGGAGATAAAGGCCTGTCGCACATCGGTTGTGGATTCGATTCCTGCATCCTTGTCCGACGCGATGGGTTGTCGCCCATCCTACAGGTTGTCCTTTTTCTAAAATTATACTATCATAATATCAAAAAGTTCTATCCTTAAACAATAATATCTGATGTCCAACTTTATCCATTCCAATATTTAGGCTTATCCAAAATACTTACGTTCAATCTCATAGTATAAAGAAAAATATTATTAGAGAGGTCATATACAAAGCATGTGATTACCATCATTTATCCCCCATATATCATAAGATATCTAGATGGTTATATTCCAAACATTTGAATACATTAATCATGTATTTTATTGAAACATGAATATCCATAGAACCTTATTGAAAACATTAATGTTGTCAAAAGTTAATTATTTACACATAATAAAATCCCAAAATTTCTATATACTCAAACCATGATGTAACATTTTCATTATATCAGTCATGAGCTCATTAAAACTATTAAACATATTATTTTCTCTGCATCCCTTCATTATGTGCATATAATCTTTTTTCCAAAAATATTTCAATCATTTTTCATGGTTACTAGTACCAAACAATTATTTAAAACCAATACATAGATATTCCAATATTCCATAATACTATAAATGAGATTCCACAAAACTATTTTGGAATCCCATTACATATACACTTAATCATTCCACCACTTCGTTGTCATATTCAAAATCACCAATAGTGATCACATATGACTTCCCTTTGTCATTTTCTTTAAGAGGTTGTTGATTTTGGTCATCATTAAATCTTTTATTAGGGCATTGGTTGGCATAATGCCCCATTTCATTGCACTTGTAGAATTGAAGTGTTGGTGGTGCGTTCTCTGTAGTCTTTTCTCTATTCACATAATTAGGTACCTTTTTCCCATTACTTCAACACTCAGATTCTCGATGACCTTCTTTTCACACTTAAAAAATTTTCTAGTCCCTTTAAGAAAATCTCCACCATGCTTCTTTCCACACTTTGAGCATAACGAAACATTCATCTTCTTTTCACCATTGTTTTGAGATTTTTCCTTGAACTCCATCTTTTGTTTCTTGTCAAAACCGTGAGATGGATATGTAACACCATATTCCAGTTCTACCTTGATAGAACAATGCACAATTTCTTCATAGCTACTAAAGTCTCTTATAGTTAATTCCCTTTGAAGACTTGGTTTTAAGCCACTAAAGAATCGATCAACTTTACTTTCAGTTTGGATGATAAAGTCGGATGCATACCTTGCAAGCCTTGTAAAATTTACCTCGTTTATACCAAAAGATTCATCATCCTTTTTCTTAAGATAAAAAAAACTCCTTTTCCATATTTATTCAAAGAATACGTGGGAAGTACTTATTTAAAAACATGTTCTTGAACTCGTCCTGTTCCATGGATTCAATTTCATCTTGGGGCCCTATATTCTTAATTAGATTCCACCACTGGTCTGCTTCATATTCTAAATGTTAAATATCCAAAATGAATTTTCCATGTTATGAACAGTGAAGTATGGAAAATATCTTTTCAATGGCACTAATCCATTGTTCAGCAATATGTGGATCAAAAGACCCATTGAAAGAAGGTGGATGTTTCCTCATTAAGGACTCAATAGAATATTGTTCCCTTCTCTACTCATTTGGAAGTCCATAATGATTCATAGCTTGTGTAAGTATAGCAATAAGATTTTTCACTCCATTTCCCATAACATTTGGTTGTTCATAAGGACAATAATTTCATTGCCCAGTGCATTGATCATTAACACGGTTCCTTTGGGTTCCGGCCCTTATCTAAAACCCAAAATGAATAGTTTGAGAGGAAAAAATCATACTAAGAAAACAACATAATCAGGGGGTACCTTCAATATCTAACATCTTAGGTTTAATTATAATATTGTTACTATAATTCTAGGACTATAACCTATACTTATACTTAACTTTAAGTATATACCTAGAAATACCTTAGAAATATCTCTAGGGATCTCACTAAAGTGTTTGTATCCTATTTTCCAAAGGTTAACCAAACCTTTCCTCTGATACAAACTGTAGATATCCAATCTTGATGTATTTGTAAATTACATTACTTTTTCATAATACTTAATACATGACAAAAACAGACACCCAAGGACCGTAATTGTTTAGTTTCTTTGGAAACTCGGAACATAATCTTCTAATCATGGTGAAAGATCTTCAATATCTCCCATAAAGATAATCCCCTTTTCTTTCATACCTAAAACGATTCCTTAAATCATGGGGAAAAGAAAACAAAGAAAGGGTGAGTTCAAATGCTCAGTAAGGGTAAACATGAAAAACATAAAACAATCCATAAACATTTGAACATGAAAACATGAACATAGTATTTAAACATCAAAATCATGAGCAATGAAATAAACCATTTCAGTACATAAGGCATAGATCATAAAGAAACATTAATCATGATAAAATATCATTGGAAAAAACATGTAATTATTTAAAAAACCAGTAAGAACAATATATGATTTCCATATTAGCCAAGGAAATGCTATCAAGACTATCATAGTGGACAAAGTCCATTACTAAATCGAGTTTACTTGTCGTTCCAGCCCTGTATTACTGAACCAGATTTACTTTACTTTCAGTCCATGTTCATCTCATGAGATATAATTATTTACCCAATGCATTGGAGGGATATATAGGTCCCACCCATCTCATAATGAAATCAATATTATGTGTGCCACAAAATAAACATAAATCATTCATCATAACCCAAATAATAAAATGGGTTTCATAAATATCATCCCATCTTAACATAATCTATATACAACAAATGGATATAATTTAGTCATAAGGAAAATAAAACCATGCAAATAATAGAGACATTATACTTGAAACATAATTACACTAAATAATGTCATCTTAGATGGGAAATAGTTTTGATAAAACACTTGAAATGAATTCTTAAGGAAAATATCCTTTCTTCTTCAAAATGATTTTCTTTTCTCAGAATGTCATGCAATTTTAAATGAAAATAATATCATTGAAAATAATAATGAAATATTATAGATGATTATTTATAGAAATAAGGCATTATGAAACTGTAAAAATCCATTCATGCCGTATAAGTTAAAAAAATATTCTACTCATACATTTGTCGGAAAAGTCAAAAAGTACCTCGTGTGGTAAAAAAAGAAAGATTCCTTCCATATCTTTTGGTAAAAGTCAAAAAAGGGTAAAAATGACTTTACAGATACATATAAGAATATAAAAAAATTTATGAAAACATTTTGAGAAAACATGGACATGAATGATAAACATAACCCTAGTAAATACTTACGAATAAACAATCTCGGATAAAAATGAGATTGGAATAATTATCCCTTACCTTAGGTCCGATATGCTTTGTACATATTTTAACCTCCTGTATAATGATTTAAATAGTGTCATTGACTTTTCTAGAATCATATTCATTGTTACAATATTATATATCGTCATATTCTTATCTTCTTATTAGTAATATTTCATTGCTACTTTTTATTCAGGTGTTCATTGCTTTATGTTCTTATGTGTGTTTTGAATAATAAATTATTATTCCTATTTTTAGGTTATAGATACATCATTTAAAGAATGTTATTATTGTAATATATATCATATTTATTCATTAAATTCATTTGTATAATCATTATTCAATGAAGATCATGTTGAATGAGTCACATCACATTGTGGAGACGGTAGACCGTACGTACGCACGAGCGATGATATCATTCCCATGATAGTGGAATTGAATTGAAGTGTATGGTGTATAATATTTCAGAGTCAATATCACTTTACAATAATCATATATTGTTATTTCTTCCATCGTTATACCCATCAAAGTAAGTTAGTGATGAAATAAAAGATTTCACCACAGCGTGGACACGGTAAGCCGTACGTACGCACGCATGGTGATTTAATTTTTTTCATAGGATGTATAGAAGATAGAATATGGTTGTTTCATATTAATAATAACATATCATTATACAAGTTATACTAGAGTTATTACTTAATAATAAAACAACTCATATAGAGGAAGTATGATAAGAAATAAGTTTGAAAGAATCGGTAAAGAATATTACCTCTTCTTCGAAGTGCCTCCTCTTAACCTCCTCTTAGGGCACAAAATTTGGTCTTTGAAGAAGACCAGTACCTCTAGTAGGTTTATATGGAAGTGGATAAGTGAAATGGGAAGGGTTTTGATGAATTTTAAATCTCCAGAATGGTGTGAAGTGGAGAGGGTGGAGGTGCCCTTTTATAAGGGAGGAGAGGGGAACCTTTGGAAACCTAAACAATATTAATTTATAATAAATTCAAAACCCACTTAAAAACCTCTAAAAATGACTCAATTAGAATATGAGACTAGATAGGGTTGTAATCTCAGCAACCAATAAAATTTATACATGTTTTAAGTTTATTTTAAACCTTATCATTTTAATTTTTACTTGTGGTAATAATATTCTAAATTTTAAATTGTAATAAATACATACTTATATATTGTAAATTTCCCCATAATTGGATCCTTTATAACCTTTTAGACCATATAATTTTTAATTTTTAATTAATTTTTTTTTTGTGATTTTCAAATAATTTAATAATATGTTATTTTTATAAAATACAAATAGTGTAAATTTTAACACTATTCATTTATTTGAATTCTAATAAAATACACACAAAGAATATATTCAAATCAAAATATTTAATAGGTTTCTAACAAGTCATATTCGTCTAGAAAATTCGTAGAGTATATTAACTGGTTCATATAATATTTATTTTAATATTCTTAAAACCATTTATATGATATTTCTCTTAATAAAATAATTACTACAAAATTTTTTATAATTATTTAATATACTTATTTGTTTCAGAAAAATTAAAAATAAAATAATAAGATAAATATAAATCTAATAGATTTTGTAATAATACTTTTAGTAGAATTTTACTTCTCAAACACCCAAATTTTTAAATGTTATGTTTATTAAATTATGAGCGTGACAACTTTGACATCAATTAAAATAAAATAATATAAGTGTCATAATCGATTTTATAAGGATTCAAATGGTCCACAATTATACCTTTGGATGATTATGGTTTATATGTACACGACCAATAAGTTTTGGTTAGGTTTTTTGAGCTTTTTATGGGTATTATTAGTTTAATAAAAACTATATTATTGATTTTTTACTAAATAAATAATTTCTGCATCATTAATGTATAAGATATTAAAGTAAATATACTTTTCTTAAAATTTAAAAATAAATTACTATGATAAATAAAAACATATTAGCTTTCAAATGAGTATTTATAACCGAATTTATATTCTGTATAACCTTATATTAAAAATAATTTAATTATTAAAGTTTGAGTGAAACATATTTCACTTTCATTTAAATAAAATAAATTAAAGGTCTTAATCACATACAAGTGGGTTCTAATAGATATCATTTAGATCCAAGTATATTTTTGGAAAAAATATAATCATCCAATTATATTAAAACAAGTTTTAGGGTAATTTTATAATATTATTTTTACCCTTAATTACCTAATTTACCTTTAAGTGTGGTAAATAAAATTTACCGTAGTTACTATTCATAATGCCCAAAAATTAAAAGATGCCTATTAACATAATTTGGACCTAATGATTCCAAATATGGAATCCATTTTTCCAAATTCAAAACACAAAAGGTTTAGTAATTAATTTAAAATTAATCTCATTGTAAAAAAAACGAGTTTTTATTTAAAACATTTTAAAAGATTGAAATGTTTTTACCTATGAATTCAATGTAAAATTAATGATAATGACATAAATTATATTAAATGGTAAAAATATATTCTATTTCTACTTTAAAACCATTCTATATTATAATTTAACCTTTTAAATTATCTTGATGAAAAAAGTTGTTTTTAATTAAAATTTAGCATATTTTTACTATTCATCAAAATATGAACGTTTTCAGAAAAATATCAAAACTTTATCCAATGTAATTTTTTGCATCATGAATCATAAGAAAAAGTTTATTTTTTAAAATTGAACTTATAAACTTGTTAAAAATTAGATTTAAAATAAGTGCGCCAATAAAAGGCGGCAAAACTACATTTTTTTAAAATACTTATTTTACCTGAAAAATTTATTTAATTCTCATACTATGATCTAGAAAATGTATAAGATGAATGATAACGTAATAAATTCAAAATGTGGTTAATACTACTCATAATGGCTAGTTCATAACAATATATCATTTTTAAGTGAAACTCGGTATTGTGTACAACTCACGCTATTGAGGAAGGTTGCTCTTGCGTGCAACACAAGCCAAGAATAGTATTTGTGTATAATACAGGCTAATACAGTGTTTTGTATAGCACAAGATAATATTGGGGTAGCGTACAATACAAGACATCAAAGTAATTAAAAAGAATATTTCTTATAAAATCTCGGGGTGTTACAGGCCACACCTCTTGAGTATTAGAAAGAAGGCCCCCCTCATTAGGATGATCAAAGAGAGAAAATGTTAAAAAGTTTTGAGGAGATGAAAAACAAGGTATATTCTTGTAAAAATGAGTAAGACCCTGGATACTTCATATCTCCATTGGAAAACAATGTGATCAAGTTGTGAAAGCCTAGGAATCCTAGCAAAGAGGGTAATGAAGATCTCCCAAATTATTATCCCTTCCATCAAGTATTGGGGAACAACATCAAAGTTTGTTTTTTTCAAAGAAATCCAATAAAAGATGGTGGATTCTGGGTTAGTGAAGATAAAATATTTTCTTACTCAGGTAGAATACGTTTCTTTCACCAATCCAAGGGAATAAAATGAATGGAAAGAAGGTAAGAGAAATTCTACATAGAGGTTCAGTGACTGGATGGTCAAAAAAATGATCAAACTAACTCATGATACCAAGAAATGTTGAAATAGAAAACTATACCCTTGACCACTTCTTCTATAATACATCCCGATTCATCAACAACTCAATCCTCTGAATGAAATCCTTCCAAAAAATGGCATGGATGGAAGAGTAATAAGCAGACAGAGGAATATGAGCATGTTCCAAAGATGAAGTTGTCTTTCACTTTAGTAGACTTAATGCCTATAGTACCAAAAACATGAGCACCACCCTATCAAATGGTATAAAAAAGGGTCCATACACCGAACAAAATCCCATTTAGTAGAGGAGTTGATCTTCAGTTACATTGACGTTATTCACTTAATGAATCCCTTTTTAGATGTTGAGAATTATTGTTAACATGATTTCCTTATACTTGATTGGGGAAGTGGGGGAAGAGGATGTAAAAGTTGATGATATAGGGAGGACATGGTCATTCCAGGAGTCACTAATTTAACCATTCCCCCGATCGAATTGGTTACGTGCCCAAAACATGTGGGAGAGCTCTCCAATGAGTTCATTAGGAGTAATTAATCTCTCCACACATAATTGGGTAATCCCTAACATGATCATAATGGAAGATCAATTAGAGGATACACCACCACCTAATCAACCTTGAAATGTCGGAAGATATAACTAATCTAATCTACTAAGATTAGAAGCACCTTTGAATCCTATATCAAGGACTGATCCATCTTAATCAGGAACATCAAATCCCAAAGAACCTAAGAAAGAACACCCCCATGCTGATAAGTGTAGACCTTTAGACCATAAATATGATATATCAAAAGAAATATCCTTGGTGTTGTCCATTTTTTCAATCGTGGTTTCCCTAAGCCTATCAAAAGACCTTCGGGAAGTACTCTTATAGGCCTTGTCAATCCCTCATGAATTTGAAGTTGAGGTTTCCACTACTGAAGTGTATTATATAGAGAATAGTCCTCCAGAATGCTACACATTCGGGTCTATCATATATCAGGATGAGGAATCCATAATACAGGGACACATAAATCCCTTGTATATATCTGGAAGGATAAATAACATTTATATATGATGATCCTTCATTTACAATTGGTTTGGAGTGAACATGATCCCAATATTTACACTTAATCTACTAGGTTGAAATGTATCTCAATTTTCCCCTTCTACCCTGATGTTACAGGGTGATGAAAATAATGATAAAAAAGTCTCAGTTAAATCAAAATCTAGACTCAGTTTTGGGATATCATGTTTGACTCAATATTTATGGTAGTTAGACTAGAAAAATCCTTCAATAGTATACATGGAAGAACATGGCTACATTAACATGTGACTATTCTTTCATCATACCACTAGTGTCTCAAATATTTTATCAATGGAAAAATTAATACATTAAATGGTGACAATACCCCATTCCAATCCTGTGAGTCACAATACATTGACATATGATTATACCATAAGGAAGGTAAATAGTCCATGGATGATAATGTTTCTCGAATCAATGTCCCAAATAACCTGGAGGTGATTTCAGACACTCCTTTAAAAAACATATTATAGAATACGTGATGCCCATAAATCAAAATTTAAGGGATGAGATTGAATTAAAGCACACATTTAACGACTTCTGTAATGCCAGTCATGGAAACTGAGCCTGACATCACTAGGTAAGTTAACAAATCTTTTAATAGTTATGAAGGACTACATGAAAATGAATTTATTCCATCACCAAGCTTCAACAAATCTCTATTCCACAATCTAGGCTGGAAAAAGGTTTTTTAATAATGGGAGAAAATGAAAATTCCGATTACCAATTGCTCATCACCCCTTCAAAGCTCCAAGAAGTCCTCACACCATAAATTGAACCTGAAATAGTTTCTTCATATTTCAAATTCTCAAATGTTGACTCCTAACCTCACCCTAAAGAACTTGCCTCATCACCTACTTTTAAGGCAGAAAAAAAGGCAAATCTTGTGGAATTGGAAGAAGAGGATGACCTCAGGGATTCCCCTCTAGTATTTGATGAAGGTGCCTCCCCTATTGTTGACGAGGTCAAAGAGGAAAATCTGGGTACATAAGAAGATCCACTACCCTATTTTATTAGTGGGGACAAGACTCTTAAGGAATAGGAGGTGTATTATTCCTTCCTAAAGAAACACTTGGATTTGTTTGCTTTGAACTACATGGAGATGACATGCCTTTACCAAGAAGTTGCCACCCATCACTTGGGTTTTCCAGAAGACTATTTGGAATACAAAGAGGAATCCAGATGGACACACCCAAATCATGCCTACAAGGTTGATGTTAAATTGGACAATCTCATCAAGGATGAATTTATTCTATATGTACAATATCCAAAACGGTTAGACAATATCATCCCATTAAAGAAGAAAAATGGGAAAATCAGTTTTTTTATTGACATCAAAGATCTCAACTAGAATTATTTTAAAGATGACTGGTCGGTTCCAATCACAGAACTCCTGATTGATGCAGTGGATGATTATCAAGACCTATCCTTCATGGATGGCTATTTAGGGTTCAAAAAATTCAAATTTCCCTAGAAGACGAAGAATCTAAAATCTTTAGGGATCTTTGGGGATTATTCTTCTATCGGGTATTTCCCTTTGGCTTGATGAACACCAATGCGACATACCAAAATTCAGTGCATCACATCTTTAAACCCTTAAAGGGAATGTTTTTTGAATGTTATGGTTATGATCTAGTGGTCAGTTCACTATAAGGTTTTAAACAATTAGTCGACCTGGACACTTTCTTCAACAAACTAAGACAACATATCAAAAAGATGATCCCCTTAATGTTTTCTTCCAGGGTGAACTTAGTGATGTATCTCTTGTTTTTTGTAGATCATCATGGCATCAAATATGGCACTAAAAAAATTCCATCACTATAATGTCACCTATTTAAAACCTTAAATAGTTTGGTGGACTTCAAGGAATCTTGACCAATATTATACAATTCATATCCAGCCTTTTAAGAAATTATTTCACTTCACCAGACTAATGAAGAAGGGGGTTACATATCAATGGACCCATGACTTCCATGTAGCATTTGAAAACCCTAAGAAGTAACTCTTGATCCTTCTGGTGTTAATGAAACTTGTTTAGGGAAAGCCCCTAATTCTATATGTGATGGCCTAAAGTGATCATTGGGATCCTTATTTTTTAAAAAATAATGATGATGGGAATGAAAACTAACATTGTTAACTTAGTGGAACAACACTCGACATTGAGACTCATTATTCAGATATTGAGAAGAGATGTCTAGCATTAATCTTTGTGGTTAAAAAATTAAGGCACTACTTGTAGAATGATAAAGCCCAATTGGTCCCTCACAACAACCCTCTCAAATATATTTTCACCCATCCTATATTTATAGGATGTCCTACATGATGGTAGGGTATCTTGTAGTATTTCAATATACAGCTCATGCCTAAAAAATGTAGGGAAAGGTTGGGTCTTGTCATATTTCCTTTTAGAACACCCTTATGTATAAAAAACCTCATTAAATTATAAATTACTAGAGAAAAAGATATCATCTATTCAAGGCATCCCCAGTGATGGGAAATGTATTTTGAAGGTGCATCCGGGATCCTAAAAGGGAGGAGAATAGAAAAAACTAAAATCAATAAAGTAGGGTTAGGTATAATTGTTATCTCTCTAGAAAAGGTAGTATTAACTTACTTAATCTATTTATCAGAATGTTGTACAAACAATGAGGCCAAATATCATGCCCTCATTACATGCCTAGAACCGACACTTCAAACTCATGTGGACCACATAGAGGTTGAAGGGAAGTCAAAGCTGGTAATCAATCATATCAATATGGATTATAATATTATAAAATAATAGATAATTACACTTCTTAACTATTTCAAATGATTGATGGAAGAATACCCCCTGAAAGAAACATTGAATAACATGCCACGATCACAGAACACCGAGGTAGATGCATTGGAAAATGGAGCTATAGCTCTTTTAGATCAAAACCAAGACAAAGAAATCATCAATATTTCCCATCCTTGGATGGTGTCACCTTTTTTCAAGTCATAATATAGAAGATGAAAAAATTCAACCACATCTCTTAGCAGTATGGCCATACCACGAGATGGATGATACCCATAATTGAATTCCACCAAGACAGAACACTTCCATAGGATAGAGTTGGGAAATTGAAAATCTAGTGGTGGGTTGTCAATTTCAATCTTTAAGATGGCCCAAATCACTATAAATTTCTTTATAAAGGACTCTTTGATGGAGTAATTCTCAGATGTTTAGAATGAGAAGTGAACTTGACTGTTATGGAAGAAGTACATGTGAGAGTTTGTTATCCCCAGTAGTCAGGATACAAAATTTTTGATCAAATCTGATGATTTGGATACTTCTAGCCTTCAATGACATAGTATTGTATAGAATTCACAAAGAAATGTCATTACATCCAAGTACTTTCCAACTTTACCCATAAACCCCCATATTTTATACATACAGCCAAATACTCCTGGATATTCTACATATGGGTAATGGATGTTTTGGGACATAATCTCTAAATAAAACCAATTAGTTTAAATACATATTAACTATAACTGATTTCTACTATAAATGGGTTGAGGTAATATCACTCCAAGAATTCGGGACCAAAATCATTGCCGAATTCAAGAAGTCAAACATCATTACTAGATTTAGTGTCCCTCATACAATAATAACAGAAAATGTCACCAATTTATATTCGGTAGAAGTGGAAAAGCTATAAAAGGAGTATAATATCAATTCCAACCATTCATCCTAATACCATGTAGTAAAAAATGGATAGATAGAGGCCTTCAAAAAGAACCTAAAAAACATAATCTAGAAGACAGAGAATAAAGATAAGAAGTTTTTTCCTGACAAGATCTTTCATGACATATAGGATTACTGGGATACGATCCGTATTGCTATATAGGAGATCCCATACTCACCGGTATACATAACAGAATAAGTCATTCCCACTGAGGTATAGTTTCCATCACTCTGTATTTGTTTCACTTGGAGGTCTATCAAAATTGGATAGCGTGAGACATTAACATGAAGGTATGACTCTATTAATTCCTCCAAGAAGAATTGGTATTGGTCCTTAGGACTCTAATTATACCAGGAAAAAATCCTCTGATGTTTTAACCAAATCAGGAGGGACCTTACTCGTTACACAAGTTCCACTCCAATAGAGCATATTCCTTGATCTCAATAGATAGAGAGATCTGCATGACCCTGACTAATGAAAGGTTCCTAAAGATATATTTTTTATAATCACATAAAAATCATCTTAGATGTATGTTCTTAAACTACAAAGAAAAATATACATCCAGTATAGAAGTCATTAAACTATATAGTCAGTCTTTATCGCATGGTCTTAAAAGTCATGATACTGCGTTTTTTCCGTATGATGTTAAACTATATGACATCATCATCCTTGTTAAATGATTATAAACTAAATGAAATATAGTCCTAGTTGTATGAAATAAAAAAACAAGACCCTATTGGACCTCACACATGAAATTTAACTAAATGGTTAACATCCCTCTCATTTGATGTTAAGTAACCCCCGAAGTACCACATGTTCAGACATTCCTTGCGGTCCTTAATAAATGGGCCTCCATCTTGGGTGTAAGTCCTAATAGAATCCCCCAAAACCCTAAATGAGTTGATAATCCCACTCATCAAGACATGGGAAAAAAATACGTATCTCCCATGCATAATCTCCATACACATCATTTCTACTACACAGTGGCACTTGGTCCCCTGTATATCCATAAGCCCCAGCATTGTCACGTCCTCATTGCATGATGGTAAGCTACATAGTTTTTCCAAGAACTACATGTGAATTGATTGAAATTACATTTGGAAACATGGTGACACCTGGATCTCAGATACAAGGTCTATCCACACAAAAAAATATAGATCATTTTACCTGTGTACAGATTGGACTGGAACTCGGAACATTTTCATGAACTATGTGTGGCATGATTCTAATTCCAACAAGATATGTAGTTACACCTGTATATCTAATCTTGGGTCCAAAAATGATTAATTGAAAGAAAACCCACTTAATTTTCCTTTTGTATGGATCATATTTAAACATGGAACCTTTTCGGTACAGATAGATTGATTTCCACTATAATAGAATGCATACTGATGCCTAAACCTCATATTTTGGGACCAACCATCATCCTAGAATATACTAAATCCCCTTTCCCCACATCAAAGTGTGATTAATGTTGGGGAAAATTTTCATGAACTATGTGTGGATAGATTCTCATTCTAATGAGATATGTAGTGATAACCGAGACCAATCCCCTAGTCCAACTATAATATACCTTTTCACATTAGTTCATCTTCATCCTCACCGCATAACGTTAAACTACATGGGGTTTTAAGAAATAAATATGGACTGGTTCTCATCCTAATGAAATATGTATTGGTGCCTGGATCATATATCCTGTCCCATCCACAACATGGTATAAATGCCCATATCCTTTACTATTTTTCCACTGTGCTATGGAAGAATACTTTAATGCTCTTTGTTTCTCATAGAGAGAATAGCTCACAAAATCTTAGGAGTTTTGGTCGAAATGTTCCTTTTTTATGTAAGGAATATCAATTCATATTGGGGTTACCACTATCCTGTCTATAAGACCATAAAAAGAAACATCAGATTTCCATATCGCATGACAAAAACTACCCAATTTTCCTCAAAAACTACATGTGTCTTGATTCTAATTTCAATGATATACATAGTGGTGTTAAAATATTCAATCCTAGGTCCATCCGTAGAATAATACGGGAAATTTACCCAATCTCCCATGTAAAAGTTATATCTACATGATATGACCCAATATGAGTTCTCACCTGATCCATAAGCTTGTATTCAACAACCCCCCATTTACTCCAAATATGTATTTGATTAGTGCAGGGGATATTCATTTTAATGCTTTGTGTGGATTTATTCTTATTCCAACAAGATAAATAGTAACAATTGGGTCCTATACCTTTGTCCAGCCACAATCATGTCAAGACACCTTCATCATTACCTCATGATGTTAAACTGTATGACTAATGTCTTGAGCACATGAATTTAAACTACATGGCACCTCAATAACAATGTATGGCTCGATTATTATTCAAATGTGATACATAGTGATTAATAAGACTCATTTACTAGTCTGAGCCATAGGGGAAATAAGTGTACCCCATATCTTATGAAAAAATAAGGACATATTAAAGGGATCTTGATTTGGGTCCCCTCATTAGGTGGTCTAATAAAGAAACAAAGATGTCCCCCTTCTACATGTGAATCAGATCTATGTAAGGGACTCTACATTTCATGTCTAATATCATTAAAAAGTCAACCTTTATGATCATATATATCTCTTCCTTAGTTTATATATATAATCATGGTCACTTTTGGATCTTCATAATCCTTCTCCAGATTCCAGTGATATAATATTTGATACATAAGGACTTCTTTTCCTGACTATGTTTTAACATTCCCTACATGGATTTTCATAAATTATCCGAAAAAATAGATTTTTCAGCTAAAGGATTCCACTACTGAATATAATATAATATTCCCCAATTGTATTTACATATAACAACCCAGAAGATATGTCTTTCAACCAGTGGTAGCTCTGCCCTTGGGAGAATCCTCTCCTATCCTTGTAAGATTTGGTGACACTATGTTAGAATCCTCAATTCAAATAAAGTATGCGATCATCCCGTAAGTACTTGTCGAATATCATTTCTCCTGATCCAAATATCCTATAGACCATGGTTTACAATTCCCCCATGATGTAAAAAGTGTTCTAGAATTTTCTTGATCTTGTTGACCACATATCATCCATTGTTTCCATAATATTATGGGTCTATTAGTCTAATATAAAACTACAATTTCTATATTTCTTATGTTGGGTTAGATTGTAGCAAAAAACCTTTTCCCTCAATTATTTGGTAATTTTGACTTGAAATTCTCCCTCATTATTCAAGTACCTCCTTCCACAAACCAAACTCTATGCTGAGGGTAATAGGAATCATCAGAAACTTCCTTTATCCATCAATAATAGAATGTCATAATTCCTGAGAAATTATTTTCCAGAATATGCTGTAACACTCCCCAGATGGATTTTCATAAATTATCCCCAAAAATGGAGTTTCCAGCCAAAGGATGCCACTAATGACTATGTTACAACACACCCTAGTGGGATTTTCTTGAAGCATCCCACAAAAATAGGGTTTTCAACTAGTGATAGCCTCATTATCAGGATATACCTCCTTTATTGACATAGGTTCTTTCCCTATACCACTTTTTAGATTCAAGAATTCCAAGATTATAACTGTTGAAATTCTCTTCCCCATACCTCAATATGATGGTACATTCCCAGATAGATTACCCATTATATAAGAGCCACTAACATTTCTTTCAAATATAATGATCTTAAATTATATCCCCCTAATGTATTTAATGTATTAATTTAAAATTAATAACACATTATCCTTGATGTATGACAATAAACTACATGTCATACCCACCTAGTCACAAGACACTAATCTTTATGACAATATTCCTTTCCGTAAGACGTTAAAATACACTATAAATATCTTGGATGCATGACATAAAAATGAGGGATGATTAAACTTTTGTTAGGAAATGACCTTCCTCATGGCATCGACTAATTAAAAAAATATACCCTCATTCACTTCATCATAATTCATGTAGGGGAAGTTTCCCATTAATAGAAAATGTCAATATAGATATTCCCTTCATTTTAGACATCTTCCCCTGGAAGAACCACCCATAATGGTCTTGAGAAATCAGAACCTCCATAAACTCCCTCCGGCCATCAATAATAGAATGTCAGAATTCCTGAGAACTCCTTTACCTAACTATTTTGTAATATGCCTAATTTTAATTTTTATAAATTAACTCACAAAATGGTCCTATTAGCTGAAGGATTCCACTATTGACTATGGATTAACACACCCCATTTGTCTTTTCATAATTAAACAAAAAAAGGGTTTGTCAACCAATGGTAAGTTTTTTCCTTAGGAGATCCCCCCTCTATCCCGGAATGTCTTTTTTTTAGATTTGGAAACCAAAAAATCATGGATCAAAATTACCTCAGGGTTTGTTATATAAATAATGTTGGAATACTTTTAGCCAACATGATTTGTTTGTTTCATCATCTCATAATTTATGGTTAAATATTTTCAACCTAAAACTCCATCCTCACTAGTCTGACTTATATGACTTTAAACTTCCCAATAAAATAGAGACATAATACTCTCCATATTGAAAACCCACAAAGGGAACTCTACAAAAAAGTGGAGTTTTATATCACTAGACTGACACTCTGTATAGTTTAGGAAAAAAAATAAAGAAATGAAAAAATAGGAAGAAAACTTTTTTGGCTAAAAACCCAAAAAGAGAGGTCTAAGAAAAATCCAAGTCTCACCCAGTAAGTTTTCCATATATTTGACTTAGGTAAAAATTAGGGTGATGAAACAAAAGACTCAATGTTTTTAGGGGTTTCTACATAACCCTAGAAACAATAAAACTATGCTCACTAAGTCCCTTGGAATAGAAGAAAAGTAGCACACATCCTCATCCTAGCCATCTTAATCATGACACAATGACGTTAAATCAAATTAGTCAATTTTCAGTGTTGAAATATGAGCACAACAAGGATGGAAACACAATAACCAGTGTCTGGGACCAAAAATACTTTTTATTTTTGTTTCAAGGTGTGGGAGAATTTATAAATTTCAGAGCCTCTCTACCAAATTTTATAGTTTATCATCAATATAGGATTTGAAAAGTTGAACTGTACCCTGAGAAACTTCCATAGCTTGATGAAGTTTCTATGTTTGGGCAGTGTTATATTCATCATCTTTATGTAGTTTTTCCAGCTCGGTAGTAGCAAAATCCCTTCTCTATTCCAATGCCCTGCCAAAGATCAATGGAGTTTGAATACCTCTTCTTTTTCAGAATTTAATTCTTCTTTGAGGTGAATTATTTATAGGGAATTATCATTGAGGTGATCTTGGTAATCCTCAACCTTCTTAGAGTGGCTGACCTCAACTTAGACTATGACAGCTTTGAGTTCCTCAAACTAGACTACTTGTTGTACCTTGGACTACTATAACCTTCTCCCTTCTTCCCTTTTCTAGATGATTATTTTTACCATATTATGGATCTCGCGGTAATGAAATATGATACATCCCATTATAGAAATCTTTAATAGAAGTCATTGAAATTGCGATGACATCTCTTCAAGATGCATCTCCCCGATTATCCACTAGATATCTCACTAGACCAAAAAGCATGTAGTTTATAAAGATTCCAATGTCCCCATATTAGACTCAGAATTACTCTTGGATGTATAGAAATTATATGGGATCAATCTACTCAATGAGATTCCTTGTTCTACTCCCTCTAAAGTATCCTTAGCTACACCCAACAATGTTGGTGGAACTGGCATGGAAGCCCCCATTTCTATCCCAGTCACTAAATTCAATCGAACATGATAACATGTGACACATCTCATCAAAATCCCGAGGTTAAAAGACTAAAAGGGAAGCTAACTATCCAAAACATTTTTTAACACTCACCCATTATCAGATCAATTTTTTAGATTGATACCTTTCCATCCCCTATCCTCAATTCTCAGAGAGGAAACAAATTTACAAGGACCGTTCTATTATGTTTCCTCCACTACCGAGATTAGAGGCTCTCAAGGATCCCCCACTTTGAGATTCTCTATCAATACAATCAAGATTAGTGGATCTTGAGAATCTCCCACTTTAAGATTATCAGCAATCACTCACTCAACAATAGGAGCGGGGTGAACTTTTGTGACTTTTTTGTGAAGTCCCTTGGAGACATTTTCTATAGACAATTTTTACATGTTTAACTTTTATATGAATCATCAGGTGAAATAAAAATCAACTGAGTTTGGAAAATTCCTGAACTATAGAACTCAAATCCATATAATTACTTTTAGAAATCCTAGAAATCATTGAGGGAACTTAGAATATAAATGTCTAGTCAAATTATATCCATCATTTCATGATATATAGAAAATATATTCTCAGTATCCTCATTGGTAGGGGCATCTGAGGCACATTTTTTGGGACCCAAATTGGCTCTGACATCGAACCCATCTGATGACTTCTTAAGAAGCACAATGTCATCATCCCCCAAAAAAGTAAGGGTTGACACCAACACCTTCATTGAATGGTCGGAGATCACCATAATCCCCTTTCATAGTGACAACTGGATCAATATTGAGCATCACAGTGTCCTCTAGTAAGGGAAATGGATCTAAAAAATCCCAGGGAGAGGAAAGTCAGAAAAAACACATGGCACCTGGAGGATTATGTTTGTCATTACCATGACCCTATTCACTCTCCACAGGGCTGGGTGTAGATGAAAATGCACCGATTAATGCTTTTTCTGTCTAAATAATGGATTTATCAGCTCAGATTCATGCCTCCCCTGGGGAATCCACCTTGATTATCAGAGGATCAATACTAGAACTCTTACGAGGATACAACGACATATATTATAAAAGAGGAAAGAACAACTAAAAGTAAATTTTGAGCAAGTCATGATACCAAATGATGGAACATAGGTTTTCTATGATTAATGCATTGGGATAACTTTAATGTCTACATTAACTTACTCTCTCAATATTATGAATGGCCTATCTCAGTCTTCTAAGAAGAAGAGACTTGATGTGATGGTCAAGGGGTTCCCACATCCATATCCTACATCATAGTACTCTAGCCTTGGGAGGATTCTGGGGACCCAAGAGCCATATCCACTATCTCAATAGGAGTTCCCATGGGCCCCTACTTCGGTGACTAATGTTCATATGTGTTTGTTCCTCCAACCAGTTCTTCTTATTCTTCTTCTCTTAAAAACATCAAAAGAAAATATCCTCAAGAATAGTAATGGTGTATCAAAGGACATAAAAGGGAAAAGGGAAAAGAGAAATACATCATTAGGGTTGAGATATGTGTCTCATTCATCATCAGAGTCAATAGTAACCCCCTCGTACACTCCTCAATCTAGCATGTCAGACACTATCATTATAGTTGGGGTTTGATCATCAGTTTCATATATTGATGCCTACAACTTTGGAAAATAATTCATCATCTCAGCCAAATCATTTTCAATGTGGAGATCAGATGGTGCTCTGATATCACAAAGATTTCAGATTCATAGACTGGACTAGAGAAACTCTCATGTATCTACGACACCATGAATTATTCTCTCCCAAAGTCAAATCACTAAGGGTCATACATAATTTAGCTATGGTGTAGCCGACTGTGAGGATGACCCAACACCCTTCAACATGGAAGAATTTTCAGGCATCATTTCTTTTATGGGAGAATAAGGGGATGTAACACGAGTATCATCCCAACCATGAAGAATACATGACCCTGGTATAGGAGGTGTGGTCTTCTCAACCATATCCTACCCGATGGTCTTTGACTATGATTGCTTTAAAGGCTCTGAAGCTTCAGCATCATCATCATAAGCTCGAGATATTTTACCATGCATACCATGACCAGTAGTTTTCTTGGACTTGACCTAGTGAATAAACTTCTAGAATTCTCCATGAGGGTATGAAGAGATCTAATCCTTGGCTTGTCTGACCTTCAGCCCAATCGATGCATTCAACGATGATAGTGTGATTGAAATATTGATACCTCAATGGCCATGAGTATCCATTTTTTTGTGCTACCACTAGATGATTACAAACCTATCATGTGTAGGGGATATATGATTAACTGTTGAAGACATTTAAAATGGTGGTAAAATTAATATAGATCATAATCCTTCTAAATGATTTCACTATCAATGTGAGTTTCCAGTATGCTATCTCTGAATACTATGATGTATGACCACAACTCTTAACTATTTTCCTTTCTTCCATTGATAAATGTACCTATAATTGGGTTACAATGCATAAAGAAGTTAATTTCCCCAGATACATTCAGGATCCTCAACACCTCATCATACTTTAGGTTCAGAGGCTAGATTCTAATGACAGTTTTAACTAATTAGAGAAATCAGATGTCATGGATTTTAACTGGTCTTAGTGCTACATATGAATTGAATTGTGCTATGATCCACCCAAAAAATGATTGAAATAGACTTCAAATTATAAACTGGGCCTTACTACTGTATATATGCAACAGAAAATGTTAAATCTTTTATCGGACAAGGGCAACCAACCCGATATACTTCCCCTCTACTAGTATGGCCACTATAAAAAAATTCCCTGGCCTCACACTTCCATTGAACTTGTAGATTGGAATCAGATAAATTCCTATCTAGATAGTAAGGAAGCTGGCCAAACGAATCTTCACATACACCTTGGGGTTGACCTTATAACCCTAATGGGTTTATTATCCCTTCTCCAACATAGGCCATAATGTGCAAGGAGTGCGTAAATTATCTATGGTAAGATATAGTGTAGGGTTATTACAAGTGGGACCTTCTCCTACTAGTTCTAGAAAAGAGTTCATCCATATCGCAACATGGATGTCTCCCGTAGGGTGAGGATATTTGTTCTTCAATTTTTTCACTATACTGAAATGATTATGGGCCAATGATGGTGTCCTTTTAGCATCATCCCATATTATATTCAGTGAGAGGAACTCATCATAAATATTCCCAATAATGGGAACTCCAGATATTCTGTATACATCCCATAGGCTGATGGTGACTTCACCATGCATCAAGTGAAAGGAACTTGTCTTTGGACTGCATCAACTCAACAATTCAGGGATGATATTTGGGTTCTTATTGACATAGATTTTTCCTGCCCATACGTATTCTTAAATGTTAATGTATTACATATCAGTTTTTAATTCTATGCAAGTATGGTGCACACAGTATTCCCATATCCACTTAGGACTGACTCCCCCTCTAGAACAGAAATTCCGGTTCTCCTTCCAACTATATTTTTAATTTATCTATGAAGCATGGAATATTAAGTTATAACAATGGGGGACTCAATTCTTGTATGTAAGGATTAAATTCTATAGTACAATATCTATGATGAATTATATAACAAATGGTATATATTTTTGTCTTAATATGAGAACCTTTGGATGAGATGTTGGCAGATGGTTAGTTGTATGCTTCATAAACCAGGATTTTTGGAAGTAACTCCAAACCCTGATGATAAATTTATCCCTCAAAATCCATTTATCATAAAATGATAGGTCATAAATTTGTGTTTACTCTCATTAGTACAGTTCCAAATTATTTTCCGAATCTGGAATATAAAACTCAACCAATGTGTAGAACTATGGCCTAATAACTTTGATCTTGTTGGAGGAACACCCAACAACTTGTTAAGAAGAATTCATTAGGGCGTCTATTGAGAACTGATGGAGCTAATATTTTTGTAATGTTTTATATGTATTCCAATTATTTAATCCCTAAAAATTTATCTATTTGAGTTATTTTCATCAATTTTGTATTTATGGTGTGTTTTGGTCTTAAATGTGAAAATTTATTATTTATAGAATTTTAAAATATTTTAATATGTTTTCTATATTGATAAAAAAATTTAAAATATTAATTTAATTGATGTGAATATATTTTTTAAATTTTTGAATATTATTTCTACAACATTCCCTTATTAACCTCAATCTAATTCAAACATCCAAAGGCCTGAAAAAATCAATCAATGTTACAAATATTTATGGATAGAAGAGTGGAACCCACCTTTCTAAATGAGGGATAAATCAAGATACACACACCTCCAATTAAGGTTATTACACATAGATTTGAAATAATACTCATAATCATGTTCCAAAATTAAATTCAATGGAGTTATTCACTTATTAATGAAGCCATTGAATTCTCAATATAGAAGGAAGATATCTGGAATCTTCATCCAAAAAATCATATTGATTAATCATTTTATAAAATCCTCAATATGTTTAAAATTAATGTAAAGTATTTAGGGATGATAGAAAATTTTATTTTGGCCAACCTATAATAAGGACAACTAGAATGATTCATTGATATGGTGGATGAAACTTGAGAAAAATTTCAGAGGAGAGATTTTGGAGGGGAAGCTGCTTCATCTATTTCTCTTCTTCTTTTATTTATTTTTATTTTTTTACTTTAAATTTATTTAAAATTAAATTTTAATTTATTTTAATTTAAATAAAATCTTATCCGTGCATGGTTTTTTATTTTTTCATCTTCTTCTATACACCCTTCATATTCTTCACCATCCTCTTCACCATTCTTTATTTCTTCTTCTTCTTCTATTTTTATTTTTTGAGTTCATGTGTGTGTTTTTATTCTTCTTGTTTTGTCATCCTCATTATTTTAATTTATTTTCTTTTATTACCTTTCTATCTTATTCCACCATTACGTCTTACCCTACAAAATTTGGGGCTAACCCCAGTCTTGGACCAGTGGAGGTAAATAGGAATTTTATTTATTCAGCGCTAAAATTCTTAGGTTTTATTAAGTTTTTTATGATAAAGAGTGATGTTAATGGGTTTTTTAATCATCCAAACTGAAAATTATCTTAAAATTATTTATATTATTTTATTAAATCTTTACCATTCCTTCTGTTTTATACAAGCCCTTTATACGATGTAGTTGATCCATTCAATGGATAAAATGACATATGATGGAGCCTAGTCTTGGGAGATGTCACACACTCGATCAAGATGTTACATGAACCTTTATTACTGGAAAAAATGAAATTAATATTTATAAATTCATTCAATATTTCACACCACTAAATAAAATAATAGTAATTCATGGATGATATCATAGACTTGAATTATCAAACATAATTTAAACACCAACAAAGAGAATAATGGAACCCCCAACCAAAACCACAAAGGCCATGTTTTAATTAAATAATTAAATTTTTTAATTTCATGTTAGTTTAATATTATTTTCATTTAAATTCTATCACTTTACTATTTTCAATAAAAACAAACAAAATGAGTTATTTTATATGATTTAGATTAAGTTAGTTAATAATTGAGAAAGATCCTAAACTGAGACAACCCTATTCATCCACTTTGTTGCACTAGGAAAATATAGAACCATTTTTCTACCATTACTATGATAGTGTGTATAAAAATTGAAACAATTTTTGGGGATCAAATATATATTTACTTATATATTCATATTTTCACATTAAAGGTATATTTTCATTATTTTATTAAAAAATCCAATAAAAAATTATTTTTTCCATGATGCTTCTGATCTAAATTTATTCTACATGGGAAGATTACACACATGTGAAATATAAAGAATAGGAAATTGATTATGGTGATCTAAATGACTGAGTGCAATGGATGAATGATACTCTGAATGAAATTGTGAGCAAGATGGAAAGAATGTTTGAATATGTTCCTGCATTAACAGAACAACCCTATCCTAAGCAGGATCAAGAAACTAAGGTAGTGGTGGATGAAATTTCACCACTCATCTTTGAAATTAAAGAACCTATAGAGGTAAATGTGGACATATCTGAAGATTCATTCCATATCTCCCAACCATTTCTAGAAGAGATAATTGAAATATCATTTTCTATTGATTTAAAAGAGGGATATCATGTAAATTTGGATAAATTTTGGATAAAATATATAGAAATTGAAATGCAACATGATGTCATTATCCCTTAAAAAGAATAAGAATTACTAATACTTTTACTCTCTATATACTTAGAAGAAGAAGAAACCACCCAAGTGGTGGAATTTGAAGAAAGGGTAGATAATCCTAACTACCTACCTCCATCAAATAAAAATTAGCTCCTAGATGAAATTTCAATTGAAGAGGATATTCATAACAAACCAATTATGAGATTTGAACGTTTCATGAACTCTATATATTCAAATTTCATTGAAAATGAATTTAGAATCACTCCCTATTATTTTGATTTTACATATTTGGATGACTCACGTTTTTCCATGGAGAAGGATTATGAAAAAAAAATTTCACCTATTGAAGAATATATGGAGATCCCTAGACATGTTAAATATTTATTGGAGTAGGTTCAGGAGGATATCCCAGTGTATTTTACTAATAAAACCAATCCAAATGTTTCTTACATTGATGGGGAATAATTTTATATTGATACTTCATGTTTTTATTTTATTCAAATACAAATACACTCTGACATTACCTTTGATTATTATTTTGGTTCTACTTAAATTGAAAAACCACTAGAAATATAAGAGTTTGTTACAAAAGTAACAACCAAAAGGAGTAGGTTCCATAGTTCATCCTACCCCTGCCATGAAAACTATACCACATTACGAAGGGAAATCTATACATGGAATTCTCCTCAACAACTAAAAATAAGAAATGGAAGATGGGAAAAGCCACATATAGTGGTTCAAGTCCAAGAAGATCCACCAACCATAAAATTAGGGATAAAAGCTGGTACTTACCTCTTGAGGTAGTAAAAATTCATGTCCCACTTAGGGGATCATACCAAGATTTATCTTTACCTGATTTCTATGAATTTTATATTTAAGTTTCATTTTTAGGATTAGTTAAGCATGGTTCCCACTCCCTATTTTCTTTTTAATATTTAATGAGATGATACTTATGTTTAATTTAGTAATTCTCTATTATAGTTTCGTGATGGAATAGTGAAACCCATAAATAATATATGATAAGGACTAAGCTTCATAGGATTGGGAGTTTTCTTTTAGCATTTATCTTCAAATTTTCTATTTCTTTGTACAAAACATGTTTTAAGATTTAAAAGTTGAAATTTCGTGGCCATTTTTGAGTAATGATATACTTAACTTATCTAAGAGAAATGAGTTTTTTAAGAATCCAATTATTCCATGTTTTAAATTTCAATGTTAATGAGATTGAATGAGTAACATAGATGATAGGATGATTAAAATGAAACACATACATTATAAAGAAGACTCATGATTTTGGTAAATTAGTTGATTTATGTAAATGTAATTTTCCCAATAATTTTTTATTCTTTGAATTTCAGATATTTATGTTAATTTTATTATTATGATTAACCATGACATGAGTGATTTTTGAATATCATAGTTCCATTCTGTAGAGAATTTCTAAAACAATTGTTTCAAATTTATTCTTGAGAATATTTGTCGAGTGATATTTATACTTTTCACAGATGAAAACTTTAATTTGAGCTTGTCAAAGCTATGACTATGAAAAAACACATTTAAAATTATTTAGGAATCTTTTTATAAAACACTTATCCTTAAAATATCACCTCTACATCAATCCATGTTTATCCCATAGAGACCACAAATGACATTTATATGGCTGATCTATGTTTTAATCCAATTGTTTCCATTCCTACCCTACTCTTGGTATTAAGATGATATTTCAAATTTGACGTTTGGGAGTGAAGGGAATCATGGTGAAAGGGATTATCTATATTGTAAGGAAAAAGTGTGGGGGTGCTTACTGTGGGAAAAAATTAAGGTTGTTGATTCATTCGTGATACTTCATTATTTTCCCTTTTTGAATTAAAAAAATGGGAAATGATAAAAAGATCCAAAAAAAATCAAAAATGGGTGCTGATTTGGGAAGACAAAAAGTCATCATTACTAGACCAATGATTTTTTTCATACATGGTTATGTGGTGGATGTGCAGTTTTTTATAATAAAAAATTATGAAAAAAAGAAAAAAATGAATAGGTTATTTGAAAAAGAGAAAAAGTATTAAATTTAAAAAAATAAAGAGAGTGAAAAAATAATTTATTATGATTTATTTGATCATAACTTTTACTTTGAGTTTTGGGGAAATTAAAGTTGCTACTTTAAAGGGGACACTATCCTTACCCTTTTACTTTTTTTATAATGAATTTTACTTAAGAGATAAACCTCCTCCATGTGGAGTAATTTTTAGTGGTTAAAATTCTACCTACCTTAAACCTCATATTCATTTGTAGCTTTAGTATAAGTCCTCATGATTTTATATATGTTTTTTACAATGTAGAGAAAGTATCTATTTTACAATCATATGGATAAGGAGAATGTATCCATGATATGAGAATAAATCCACTTGACTTGTATCATTAGTGATGAGATAAAATATTGAAAAATTAGGTAAGTCATGATTTGGAATGTTTAATAATAATGAATTGAGGAACTTGAATGAAATAGAATATAAGTTCCACAGTTTTCAAAAGGGAGAAAGTAAAATACTTGAGTTGATTTTTTTTAAATGATGCATTAAATTTTTATTTTAAGTGGATTTTTGAAAATTTGGTTTAACATTGATTTTTTTTTGATTTTATTTCTTTGGAATTTGATATTGGTAACAATGGTGTCATTTGATTTTCATTGTTGAGATTATATAAATGAGTAAAATCATGATTTAAGTGTGTGGGAATATATAGAGATAATATTTTTATAATTTTTTATATGTATTTAAATTATTTAATCCCAAAAAATTTATCCATTTGAGTTATTTGCATTAATTTTGGATTTATGGTATGTTTTTTAGATTAAATGTGATAATTTCTTAGTTTTGAAATTTTAACAGATTTTAATGAATTTGCAATATCAATTATAAATTTTAAAATATATATCTAATTGATTTAACTGTATTTTATGTTTCCATTATTTTTGGGATAAAACTTTACCTTAAGAACCTTGAGTTAATTTGAACATCCAAAGGACCGAAAAAATAAATCAATGTTACATATATTCCTGGATGGCAGAGTGAACCCCACCTCTGTAAATGAGAGATAAATGGAGATAAACACCCCCAATTAAGGTTATTAAACATGAATCTAAAAGAATACTCATACGTTCTTTCCAAAAATAAATTCCATGGAATTATTCACTTATTAATGTGGCCATTGAATGCTCAATATCGAGGGAAGAGTTCTGGAATCCTCAGCCAAAAAAAATCATACTCATTAATTATTCCATAACTTCTTATATACATGTCAAATTAATGTAATATTTTGAGGGATAATATAAACTTTAATCTGGAACAACCTATAAGTATGGTCATTGGAATTATTCATCCATTTGTTAGATAAAATATGAGAAATGTTTTATAGGAGTGATTGTCAAGGGGAAGCTACCGAACCCCTTTATTTTCTTCTTTTATTATTTTTTATATTTTTTTACTTTTTATTTATTTTAAATATAATTTTAATTTAGTTTATTTTAATTACAATATAATTCATTCATGATTTTATTTTTCTTCTTCTTACACACATCGTTCTTATTCTTGTCCATCTTGATCACCCTTCTTTTCTTATTTTATTCTTCTTCTTCTATTTTTATTTGGTGATTTCATGTGTTTGTTTTAATTCTTCTTCTTTTATCATGCTAATTATTTTTATTTAATTTATTTATTTATATTTATTTCCCATTTCACCATGACCTCTTACCCTCAAAAAGTAATGGCTAACCCAAGGCTTCCCTAGGGGTGGTAAGAAAAAATTTATTAATTCTGTGCTAGAATTATTAGGTTTTGTTATGCTTGTGATGAGAAAGATTGATGTTCAAAGGTGTGCTGATCGTCCACCAATAAACTGATCTAAAACTCATTTATATTCTTTTGTTAAATATTTCCCTCCCTTTTACTAGGTTTAACCTCTTTATATGATTGAGTTGATACATTTAGTGGATGAAATGGCATATGATGAAGCCAGGTCCTAGGAGATGTCACACTCTTTATCAAGGTTTTCAATTAACCATGATTATAGGAGGAGGGGAATTAAGATTTCTAAATTCATTGAGGATTTCATTCCCCTAAATAAAATAATATTAATTCACAAATGAAATATCATAATTGAATTATCAGACTTAATTTAAAAACCGACAAGGTGAATAATGAAACCCACAAACCAAACCACAAAGGCCAAGTTATTTCTTCACTAATTAAAAATTTTCATTTCCATTTAGATTAATATTTTATTTCGTTTAAATTATTTTAATTTTATAGATTAAATAAAAACAAACAAAAAGATTTAGTTTAGTGGAATTAGGTTACGTGAGTGAACAAATATTAAAGCTCCTCAAGTGAGAGTACCTTGGTCATCCCCTATTCTGTACTAGAAATCAAAGAAATATTATTTGTCCACACCCTGTGAAAGGAGTGCATCAGGAACCTAGAAGAAGACACCAAATTTCCCCATTAACTGTAAATATTAACATACAAAGGTTAAAATTTCAACTTAAAGGATATCTGAAATTTGCATTAGAACTCACGTAACCCCTTCCACTAGGTTCCTTAGACAGCCCCTTCGACTAGGTTTGATGTACAACACCTTCAACTTGGTTCCATGAATAGTAAATTCTCTCAAGTGGTTATACCTTTGAAAATTCATGGGGACACCTTTGAAAAAATGTAAGATCAGTAGAGGTGAGTGAACTTGACGTATGATGACAGAGAAAATTATGTACTCGAAATGGGAGGAAAATGAGCAAGGGGCCAATATTATTTATAGACACCACTGTATTACACTGGGGAACTATGACCCTGGTCTATACGGAAGACAAGCGCAATGAACCAAAACCACTACCCTATTCTGAAGGCCTTTATGATTTGAAAAAACACCTTTCATAATCTTTTCTGTGTTTTACCTCAAGACTCCACCCTCCTCTTTCGATTAGATACAATTATCATGGGGGATTTTGTTGACACTATTTTTTCAAGTAGAGTGAAAATATTATGAAGAATACCTTACTTATTTTAAAGGGAAAAATATCCCCAAGGAGAATCAAATGGACTTACCCAAATCAACCTGTGCACACAAACCTATAAATCATAAGACCAACACATCCCCCTACTTGAGAAACTTACTTCGACTAGGGACCACTGGTTTCCTATAAATAGGACCCTTGGGCTCCTTATTTTCACAACTTTAAACTCATAATAATCCTCCAAATTTTTTTGCACATCCCCTTGGCCTAGATTCTTTAAAACATCTCCGATAGCTCTCGAAAACCCGAGAGAAGAGAAAATTAAGGGGGATAAGTGAAATAAAATTCACTTTATGGTTCCAAACATAGGTTTCCTCTATGAGGACCCATTATCCCCTAGTGATAAACCACATGTGTGAGACCCCTTTTATTAACAGGGGATCTTCATGTGAACCATCAAGGAACACTTTAGGAGAGCTATATTTCCTAGGACAAATCCTCTACCAAGTGTTGTTACCTAGGTGATCCATTACCCAAGGAAAACCCAGCTCAAGAAGGCATATATCCCATATGGGAATCACATCAAATTGAGACCACTTACAAACCAACAATGGCTGGACTCCTCTACCTTTAGTTCTATTGTTAGAACTGAAAAATGCTTAATCCTCCACCAGGGACTCCCTATTTTTATTAACATGATGAGTAGAGCACCATATTATATCCCATTTTTATTTTCATTTCTACAGTCATAGGTTTCCAAAACTTTTCCTACCAAACATTTAGGGTCCTCAGGGTGCATGTGGTTTTCAGTACCCATGGTCATGAAGACCATAAACCTGGGATAGGTTCTTTGAAACTCTTATTATCATATATTAGGTTTATGACTATGTACTACCCTTATCATCTCAAAGACTAGGATCCTCTAGTTATAAACTGGGAGAGTGAAGATTACATTTTATTTTCCATTCAATGCAGAATGAGATCCTTGTCCCTTACTGCAAAACCAATTTTAGGTAATCCCTACTGAAGTAAGCCCCTATCCTTTATTGTGGGTGGTTTCCCTCCTCCTCCTCACCCCCTTGGCTATCGGGTCCGAGAGGGGATGAGCACAATATTCCTCTCCTCTATATCATGTACCCTCAACATCTTCCACTAGTGGAAGAGGGAAGATGTGGTTTTTTGGATCATCCTATTCCTCTTATTTCTCACATTTTAGAATAACTCATCATCAGTCGTGTGGGTTTAGGGAATAGCCATCATTATGAATTCCTCACCATCAGATGTTTATTTCGACAGAGAACCTTCTTTCGAATCTTCTTGTCACCTTATTTCAGAGTTCCCCCCATTAGTGTTGGCCCTCAAGGCCATGAATCCAACCTTAGGGAAAAGTAGATTGTGTATTTTCCTAGTCCTTCCTTTTTCTATTGTTCCTCACATCGAGCATGACTCACATAGTATTAGAGGTTGATGGTTCTCATGACATCCACATGATCCCATACCTATGGGAATCCTCCTCAGGAGTAATTCCTAGCCATATTACTCTATGAGTCTAATTCAAAGGGTAAGTACCAAAAAATAAAGTGCATCCTCCTTAGGAGTAAGCCCCAACTTGTCCATGGTAATCCTTCTTATGAGTAAGCCTCAAACCAAATCAATAAATAGGGAATCCTTTTCAGGAGTAAGCCCAAACCAAACTTCAAACAATTATGAGCATCCTTGTCAGGATTGAACCCCAATCCAATCCCCTAATTAACCATAGGTTAGGTTACTCCTAATGGTCCCAAACTAAACAAGGTAATCGTTTTCAAGAAAAATCCATGACATAGTCCTTTCAAAGTTCCATAATACCATGCGATACTAACCTTAGGGCCTCCATAGGCATGGATCCTCACCACTGAACTACATGTGATTTTATTCCCATCTAAATAAGAGATGTTGAAAGGATCATTGAGTTTCAACCCAAACACCCCAAATCAAAACTATTCTCTATTTTCCACATTCTTATAAGGTTATAATTCTACATCGAAATTCATATCCCTTCTAGGTTCCCTAGGACTCTTTGACATAAGTCCCACAATAAACTTTGACTAGGTACTTTTCACCAAAATTTTCTAGTTACATGATGGTAAAATGCACAGTTTGTCCTTATCACATGACCTAAAATGGTATGATGTCTCCCATTAAGTGGAACTAAACTATGTGGGTCGTGATTCATTTCCACAAGGATATATAAAAAATCCATCCCTTAGTCGGATCCCAACATCAATTCAACTCCCATATCTTTGGATGATGACACACTAAAGAGGGCCCCACTGTGTGGATAGAAATAAAAAATCATTGTAATAATGACCATAAAATAAATAATTATTATATAAGGGGATACCATTGATGGAGAACCTCAGATACATATAGATGATTATTGTTTTCATACATGTGAATAATTTATTATTGATTCAAGGGTGATCTACATTATACTTTGGAATTAATGAAGGATTCATAAACATATCTGAAATTAATAAGAGATTCTAAAGAAAAGAAAAAATTCCCCCTAAAAGTGTGTGATGAGCCCAAAAAATAATTCTCTCAACCAATGTGATTTTTAAAGAATCATTGGACAAACTTCTCAATGATCGCTTGCCTTTGGAAGGGAGGTCCCACATGGATATTGAATCGTTGGGTGTTTCTGGTTCCATGGACAAACCCATTTTAAACCATTCAGAAATAGTGATCCCAACATTAATGATTGAACATAACTCAACTCTCTATAATCAATAATCGGGTGACCAATGTTTCCATTGGAAGAAAAATGGTTAACCTGATGTGAATAACTTGAATGTGGAACCTCTTTCACAAGGAAAAAATGTTATACCACTCAGTCCTCTTTAGAACATATAGTTCCTAACCAAAACATATTTCCAAGGGAAATAGAGAGAGATAATGATATAAAAGGATGAGGAGTGGAGTGCTTACCAAGATGGGTCCAATGCGATAATTAATGGTTGATTTTGATTTCGAATGGAGGGGTTATCAAATAGCCTAAAATTAAGGGAGGAGTGATCTTTAAACATTAAAGAGAGAGGGTGATGCTATATGATGGAAAATAATAGAAAGAGAGGGGTTGATTAAATAGAAGGAAGGGAATAAAAACAATTTCACCTAAAAATTATAGGGTTACATCGTTTTTCTACATGGTTTTCCAAACACCACGCCATCCTTATGGTCAGTTCTTCCTTGATACACCCCTAACACAAGAGAGGCACATGGATTGACAAACCTTGTTCATCCCATGCAAAACCCCTATGCCTCATGTTTGAGATGATTCACATGGACATAGATCCTAGGTTTTATACTTAGTAGAAACTATGTGGCCCTATGCTAATAATTGAAACTCCCTACATAGTTTACACTAACCTTTAATATTTTCCCACATGGTTTCTACTAACTATCCATCCTAGATGTTTCTTTCAAAACCTAGATCTTTGAGATCTGAAAAAGGCCCTGACACCCTCATAATCTTCGTGACCTCCTTAGGGTTCGTAAAAGAAAAAAAACAAATAATTAATTAGATAACTAAAGGTCGTTACCTCAAGAAAATGTCAAGACATTTCAAACTCCTCTCTTTTAAACAAATCATCCCCAAGTTTCCATTCAGTGGGTTGTAAAACATCATCTGAGAAGAATTCCATCCACTGAGAATGAACCTTGGCCTCTCTCTCCCATGTCTCACCTTGTACACGACTATGTTACCATAGAATCTATACTAGAGGAACTGACCTACCTCATAGTGCCTTTATGTTATGATCAATGATATGGAAAAGATGATCCTCAAAGTTTGCATCCACATCAAGCTTGATATCTTCATGATCAAACGATTAAGATGGGTTAGAGAAATAATGGGGAATATGTGACACATGGATGACGTCATGAAAAACCTATAACATTTGAGGTAAATCCAATCGATAGGCTATTGGCCCGACTCTCTCCATGATCTCAAAATTCCCAACATAATGAGGTGATAACTTTCCCTATCTTCGAACCTGTCTATTACCCTATATAGGTGAAACTCACAGAAAGACCCAATATTCCACTTAAAACTACAGAGATTGATAGGGATGATCAATATAAGACTTATTCTTAGATTGAACTATAACCATACAATTTTTGATTAGTTGTACCAACTCTTAAGTCTCCTAAACAGGCTGAGTACCTAGTAGTGCTGCCCACTTTCCTCCTACCAGAACAAAGGTGAATGAAATTACCTACCATAATGGGCCTTAAAAGAAGTCATATGAATCATTTCCTGAAAGGTGTTATTATAGGAAGACTCACCCATTTGTATAAGTTTCTACGATGAACCTATAATGTTCGGTACACATGATAAGAACATGTCCTCAAAACCCATATCATCCACTCAGACAGACTGTTGGTATGAGGGTGATATGTTGTACTCAAGTTCACCTACGAGCCTAGTGATTTTTGGAACCATTGACATAACCAGGATGTAAATAGGGCTTCTCAATACGATATGATAGATTGAGGAACACTGTAATGGCACAAAATCTCTTGAATATAGAGCCTTCTAATCTTGCTACTTGAGATGGTATCTCAGATAGGTAGGATTTGTGTGACCTTGTCAGCCTATCAATGATCAACCATACACTATCACTTATTTGAGGCTATTTCAGAGAAACAGTAACAAAATCCATAGTGACATTATCCCATTTCTAGTTAGGTATAGATATAGGCTATAAACATACAATAGGAAATTTGTTCTTAACCTTCACCTGCTGATAGGAGGATCACCATGTGATAAAACATATAATCCACCTCTTCATACCTATCCACCAATACTGATAACATATTTATCGATAAATAATTGTAGGACTAGGGTGTTCGGCCCAAATAGAGGCATGATATTCCCATATCAATTTTTACAGTATATCTAAATGGAGCCAAATATGTCCATGGATGTGAATAAACTTATTCTCATAGAGAACCCGACTTAGAGGTTGGTAATCTTCTGAGAAACTTTCCCTCCAGACTAGGCCCTAGAGATATCAAAGATTTCTTATAACTACCCATTATATAAGGGAGGATTTCATAACCAAATCTACTAAAATAGGAAGCCCACAATACTCCCCAACCTCCCGTGCATCTTATAAAATTGGTCCATAAACCATGTATAATTTATCTAACATAAAGAATCAAGTATTTCATTCCCCTTTATGAGTGTACAGGAAAGCTCAATATTGAAAAATTGTAGGCACTCTTCCCAGTTTCACTTTATGAGATTCCATTCATGTTTTTTGGAACTATATTTGAGATTTTTATGGTTCTTGTAAAAGAAGAACTAGTACCCCAATAGATAATGCGTCATAAAATGTAAATCATGAAACAAAATTTTTATTTCATAGTATTTCATAGGGTAATACTTCTCACGAGGTTTCATTTAGTGTGAACCATATACTGCAACTCAATCTCACTAAATCAGAACTGATCCCTACCCAATTATAGAAGCATCTGAGTAAACTATATACCTTATACCCAAAAATTGTACTATCAATATTGATGCTAAATTTAATCTCCCTTTCAATTTATGAAATGATTTATCATTGGATTCATACCATAATAACATCTCAAAAGTTTTAGTCAAACCCTTAACAAGTGCCTGTAGGCATGAAAAGTTCTGAGTAAAGTGTTGGTTATAACCAACGAAACCCAAGAAACTACAAATGTAAAATAAATTTTTATGCTGATCCAAAGAAACCACATTAAACACATTCTCTTGGTCAATAGATACTCGTACCTCTGAAATGATATGACATAAGAAGTGAACCTTATCAATCCAATAGTGCATTTAGTGAGTTTAACATATATATGGTGCTATCACAGTGTGTTCATCATGATATGAAGATGATTGGCATGGTTGTTTTGGGTAAGACAATGCACCAAGATTTTAACAATGAACAATACCAAAAACTAATGTAGATACGGGTGAAAAAAATGATTCATTAGAGCTATGAAACCCGATGACACATTCATGAGATCAAAGGATATAACGAGACACTCATACAAACCATATCTACTATGGAATGTTGTACATGGCTTGTCTGATGGTCTCACACACACCTGATGGTATAATGACCAAAAATTGATCTTGGAGAAAACCCTAACTCCTTGGAGATGGATAAAGACATCATCTATAAGAGGATGTGGATATCTGTTCTTAACCATATGTTGGTTTAGCTGGTGGTAATCCCTAAAGAAATTGTGGGTACCGTCTTCCTACTTGGTGAAAAGGATAGCTGAACCCCATGGATAAGTATTGGGTCATATATAACCCTTTACTTCTAAGTCTTCCAACTACTTCATGAGTTCCCAGTTCAGAGTAGGTTACATCCTAGAGGGAGGAATGGACACTAGTTCCACCCCTAGTACTAGCTTAAATGTGAACTCCAACTTTCTCATAGGAGGTAAACTATATAGCTCACTAGGGAAGACGTCCCAAAAATGATTCACCATTGAAGGTAATTCCACAAAATGCATTCCCTGCTCGCTCATAATGAGACTGTCCATTTGGATTTTTACTACACACATACCTCGATTCCCATGTCCATATAAAATCACATGGACATAAAATTTTACCTTATTAAAATTTTTACTTCTCTTAGGTGATGAAAAAGACACCCTCTAATGATAACAGTAAACATGGGAATGGAAAGGCATTAGCCAGTCCATTATGATTGTGAAATTAAAACTTTTCATCTCCTAGATAAAGAAATTACACAAGAATAGGTACCCACCTATTTCTTGGAGAAATACTTGCATTGGCTCAAAATCTCTAAATGAGACCCTAATGGTGTTTCGAGACTCCTAACACTGTAGAATTACTCCATCTATTGGCCCAGACTTTCCATAATTGTCGCATATATAAAATAGTTATAATAACTTGTATAAAATATGGAAAAAAAACCAAAGTATATGATTATATAATAGTACCTTGTACAATATAAATCCCCAAAATATGATATCTAAGAGTAGGATGTACCATGTAGATATAGCCAGATCTACATCCCTAAGATGCAACCCGACTAACATGGTAATGTCTACTTTGCTAGTGAGAACCTCTAAATTATGACTACCTCATCCTCAACCAAATAATTGTACTAATCTTCTAGTAAAAGACCATATCCCATCATGAATTGGAGATATAGATCATGTACCTGAGTAAAACATTGGTATAGATCCATTCTTACTAGGCACTGAAGGGATGGTTTGGTAGAAATGTTGAAGGTGACCCATTCCACTACTAGCTTGATACTCGATTGGGTTTCTCACACACTGAGGATTATTATGGCCTCTTATACCACATTGGTGAAACACCACATAGCTGTTGGTGTGTATTATCTAGATGTAACATCCCCCACATGGAACCTCATATCAATATTTCCTATCACTAGACAAACCATATCCCTATCTCAAATATGAACCATCATGACTCACACTACCAGCCTCTCTCATGGTTTTCTTAGCGATGAGGTCCTGGTTCATTATCTCTAAAATGTTTTTAAATAAAAAATCATTCTCCTATAATCATATGTAATATTAAATTCTATCCTTAAATCATATCACAATCATCAAATCACCACCAGCCAATTTCAGTGAAAAACGCTGCTGCTCAATGAAATAAGGTGAATACTCCATGATAGACAAGGAACCCTACTGTAGGTACATAAACTATCTTGTGTGATCTACCCATATAATATTTTAAAATAAGTAGTCATAGAAGATTTCTAAAAGTAGACCCAGACCACAACCTAAGGAAGATCTTCCTGAGATATGACCTCCCACCAACCCCTAGTGGAGTCATAGAGAATATAAGTGGAAAGGTTGAACTATTTCTCTAGAGGAATATTCATATGTTCAAAGATTAATGAACTGTCCTCATGACATAAATCAACACCTTGAAGGCCTCCATCCCCCAAGAAGTAGGGATGATGATGCTCATGAAATTCGATCTTTAATTTTTCCATATAAGGGGGTGGTTGTGGGGATCCTTGTACGGAATGCATGAAACACAAAGAGATCTCTCATAACCGAGCATCAATACCCAATAGAGAAAAAATGGTAGGTTCCTCTAGTGGAAATACATGAGGTAATACTTGTAGATTAGGTATCACCACCTTTATATGGTTTTCACCACCATCCTAGCATACGAATCAAGAATTTCATGGTGGCATAACTCTACAATTTCTAAATAAATGCATCATATGAGATCTAACAACATATAAGTTTAATAATAATAGAAAATAATTGTTCCAAGAATTACTATAAATGAGTCACACCTCTCTTCCTGCTCTATAATCTTTTTATAGGTTAATAGTAAGATAAAAAAAGTGACAAGAGATATTTTCTATCAACCACTAAAACATTCAGGTCAGGTTCATCATTTCATATAACACAAAAGAGGTTCAGGTATATGGAGTTTCAATTGGAAGGTATTTAGGAAAGAATTATTTACTTTTCAATTGAAATCCCCATTTACCGAAAACCATTTCATTTAAATTTTATATTTATTTATGTTTCCACTCATTCATATACATATAGATATCAAAGTCTAGTTAGATCTATCAACACTCCCAATTTATAAAGGCCCGTACTCTATAAATTTCAATTGGTTTGTCATGTAACTGTTACCCGAACTTTAAATATAGTATCAAGATGTAAGTTTTCATTCATAATTATTTGATTAAATTAATTAACATTACCTATTCATAGAAGTATATTCTTCATGAATTACAATTGTAATTCATATGATTAACCAGTGGTGCATGAATCAAACAAGGTATAATTGATTAATTATGGATTCATAGACAATATATATGGGAAAAAAAATTTATATTGATGTAAGAACGGTAATTTATCCAATTATTCTATCACTTTAAGAAACCTTAGCACATTCCCATATATAATAATCATGTCACATAAAACAATCATAGTAAATATATATAATGGACAAAGCAATATAAATATGGCATGACATGATGCATGACATGGGACTCCTCAAGTTCATACAATGATGCATTAGATAATACCTCTTTGTCATACCAAGACAAGGTAATGATATTAGAAATAAAAAAAATCTCAAAACATGTTCACCCCTTAGCAGTGAAGCTAGCATAACTGTAATTGGAACAAACCAAAACAACAATATCTCATCCCTGGAAATTTGGGTTTCCCTTATACATGGGTTAACTAATCCTAGGTACATACTCATTAAAAAATTCTAACATATCCTATCATCATATCTAATATTTAAATATTAATATAAAATGAAAAATATTCTTTGATACCACTTTGTAGTATGTTGACCTAGATGCCGCTAAGTAGTGGCCAAAACTGATTGGCCACATGACCTCAATCATGCTTCATAAACAACATAGTTTTTTGAGTAGAAACAAGGTCCCTGAGTGTTTCCAAGAGCAGACTATTACATCTTGATCAGATTTTGTCACATCAGTAAGTAATAAATATAACCAATGGGTACTATAATAAATAACTGGTAGTGAAATAATAAATGATTCACATAAATAAACAAGAAGATTCTAAATCAAAGTCACATAAAAAAATGATTATCATTCCATGATGATATACAAAAAATAAGTACATGGTATACAAGGTTAGATTCATATACCACATGATATACAAAATAAAGAAGATGAAAAGCTGCCTCTACTTGTATCATGAGAATTGGCTCGCTCCCCTAATACTGTCAGTGATCCTAATAATGAAAATCAAACATAAAAATATGGGAACTTCCCTTTTTCTACACCTATAGTAATAAAGCTTGTTTGGAAACTATAGGTGGCCCAAATAGGGTGTGATATATACTAAGTAGGAAACCACCAATGGTATTTAAAAAAATCTAGTCTGTTCAAATAAAATGAATAGTGTGCGAGTACATAATAAAATCATGTTATAAATAAATAAATACATTGGACTGGGTTCCTCAAGGGATATCGAACTGACACTATCTAGTTTAGCTTATGATGACAATATAAAAACCAAGTTCAACCTATATAGATATTATATGGGTTTAATAATGGGTCTTCATGAATCAAGTATTAAGAATTGACTGAACCCAAGAATTTTATTTGTCTTAGAGGATGCATCCCTAGGATAGAAGTTATGCATTCTTAGATTTTGATATAAAAAATATCCTTATATTTTCATACATGGAATCATAATACCAAACAAAGAGAACTATAAAAAGAAACCTAAGTATCACTCCATGCATACTATAAATAACCACCACCATAAGAGTCCATCCAAGGTGATGCATAAAAAGATTCTCAAGTATTTATCATATCCTAGTATAACCATATCGCTAACTGATCCCATTCAACATAACTCCCATAGAGAACCAGTATCACTCATAGGTAGACAAACGATCCACAATGTGAGAATGTCAAAGGAATCTAATAAAGAATCCATGTATTGCCCCCAACACATTAATATTAATTTTTAATTTTAATTTTAAAGAACGATGATCCCATCTAAGGTTTCCTTAATATGGGACCCTTTTATTACCCTCATAATTTCACAAGGATAAAGGTTTAACTAGAATGAAGTCACTACCATTTAATCAATGCATAAAAATCATTACAAGGTCTATTTAACCACAACTAATCGTGTTTTAATTTAGCTTAATACATGAGGCATGTTACTTTTTATGGAATAAACACCCTTATGGGTAGCTCATGTGGATGTGATAAACCTCTGAAATTCGCCGAGGTTTGTTATAAGTATACTAATCATGGTACATCAATTTATTTATTTAATTAAAGGTTTATGAGGTGTTGTTGAAAAGGTCTAACATGCAAAACAAGGAAACACCTCATAAAGCATCAACATTTTCGGAAAAAGAACTAGACCACCTAATTTAGGTTGGTAGACAGCCCCTCATCCATTTTCAAACATTGATTCGATCTAGAACCAAATAATTCATCAAAATGAACAAAAGACATGAAAACAGGGCTTATGAGCTCACACCAAAATAGTGTAGGAGATATAGAGATAAACTATGATAGTAAGGAAGAGGAGTGGAGATAATATCGAGTGGGATCCAATGTGATGAATAGTGGATGATTATGATATTGAAGAGTGGAGTTATCAATGAACCTAACTGGAAGGGGGGAGGGACCTTTGAACATGATGAAGAAGGGATTCTACTGTGCAATGGAAAATAAAATAAGAAAGAATGGTAAATTGAATATATGGAATAGAAAAATAGTTATTTTTTCCAAAAATTAAAGTGTCACTTGGTTTAACCTGATGGTTGGAAAAACCATGTGCTAACCCTATACCCAGATCTTCACCAAGACACCCCTCACATGGGTGAGGTGCATATTTTGACTAATCATGCACTACCCCTATGAAACCCCTCTATCTCATGTACACGATGAGTCACACGACTATACAACTTGGGATTAATAATTAATATAAATCTATTGACCCACTACTAAGAACTCAAACACCATGCATCGTTTACTCTTACCATTAAAATTGTGATGCATAGTTTCTACTAACTGTGAATCCCATTTGTTTCCCCTAAAACCCAAGGCTTCGAGAATCAAAAAACTCACAAACACCCTGATAACCTTTATGAAATCATTAAGCATTTTTAAAAGGACAAAACCAATGAATTAATATGAAATCTAAAAATTCCATACCTCATGGAAAATATAGGTCATTAAAAAAACATCACACCGTTTTCTTTTCATAATTATCTTTTGATTTTCTTGAAAAAACAGAACTCTCTTAACTTGGATTCCTCATTAATAGGTTTTCCTCATAGTGTGATCTTATTCTCTATGATGAGTAGTTCCTGTATTCTTTATACAGATTGAATCACAATTATTTTGTGATGTATTGATCAATGAATTTTAGATCAAGAATTATCTAGTTTAATCTCCTTAGAATTACATTTTTTTTGGATTTTTTAGATTTTCTTAAAGTAAAATATCTTATGACGTTTATATATACTATGAAATTCAAAAGTATATCATTATGTCTAAAAAAAATTACTAAGTGAAATACATCTTATTAAATTTTCACATGATACTGTATTTTTCATATTTATATCTTCCTTAAGCAAGAAATCTTACACAAAACATTAAATATATTATGAAGAGTTCAAAATAACATATGAATTTTTAATTATCATATATAAATAGACAAGAGTCTTATGAACTAAAAATATTTAATGAAATTTTCAATATTTATCCATTTCTTTCAGCATAACTCTAAAATTATGGATATGGGAAAATGATCATAGAACTATTCTTATAATAGTTTTTCACATCCAAACAACTGAAATCAAATTATAAAAATTTAATTACATCCTCAGAAACTTCAAATCAACTGGACATAATTCTTATGAACTTCTATAACATTGCAACATCCTCTAATGATTATGAAACAATTTTAAAGGATTCATTAATCTTATCATATGTGATTTAAAATAAATACATCCTTTCAATAATTTCGTGGGTCTTTTCAAAATCCCCCTTTGGATTTTTAAAAATTTATGAACTCATTTAAATCATATCAACTCTAATAAAAATTCATCAATTATAATTAGAACCATCAAATCACTTTCTTTCTCTAATGTAAAAAATATGGACATGACACTCTCAGATAAGGAAATTTTTTTGAGAGACATTGATGTACACACCTTAATTCAGAATTTCATTTATTTCAAATTTATCTATAACCACAACTTTAGATTAGAAATAGAGGAGGAAATATAAGAGACCCACGTTAAAAATGAAACACATGTGTATATTCTCTCTATTTTAAAATAAGAGTTTTTCACAACTTCTACCCCTTTATAACACAATTCAATTCCTTTTAGGGGTTCTTAAACACATATTCAATTGAGAGGTTATATATGGAAAATTATTTTCAGGCTAAATATAGAAGAACTATATCTTTGAATTTATTTGTTAAAAATATCTACAATTTTCTTTTTTGTTCAAATGTATTCTAGATTCACATAACAATTTTCCATTATTTCCTTAATGAAACGAAATCTGATATCAATATTTTTTCTCATGATTGTTAAAATGGGTTCTCTAATAGATGAAGAACCTTATGATTATCACATGTAAGTTTTAGTGCCGTCTTAAATTTATCATTTAAATATTACATGTTCTCTTTAATCCATATAATATGTGTCATAGAATGTATAACTTCTATATATTCTACCTCATCAGTGCTTAATGCTACCAAATTATGTTTCTTGTTTTTACAAATTACACAACTATCACTAAGAATTTAAGCTCTACCAGATGTATATTTTTATCAATAAATTGTCATACCTAGCATTTATCTAGGTAACCCTACAAGTTTAACACAAATTTGTTTATACATATACACATGTAGTTCATGGTAACTTTGATATATCTTAGGATTATTTTAGGTTCCACCATATGAGGCACTTTAGATGATTCTAAAACCTTTCAAGTATAGTCACAACTTAAGAAATATCTTACCTTGATGTAGTTAGATGAAGAAATACACCAATTATTATTCTTAAATATTTCTGATTCACACTAATTCATGCTTCATTTTTCCCATTATTGTACCGACTATAATGGGGGTAGATATCTGTTGATAATATTGCATGATAAATTTATTAAAAAATTCCATGAAATATTTCCCATGGGATAAAAAAATAAAATTAAAATAGATCTTCTCACCCAACATAGAAATATCATAAAACATTTTCACAAGTTTAAAAAATTATTTATAGAAACACTCATTTCATCAATAAATATAATTTCATCAACCTATATAATGAAAATTAAATAAACTATGGATAAATAATTCACATATAGTTTTTATAAACTTTTCCCTTTAGAAATTAACCATTTCTAAAACAATAATGATGTCTATATACTAATATATTTGGCTTACTTTAATCTACAAAAATCTTTCTTTAGCCTAAATACATTCTTCTATATTTTTCTAAAACAAATGCTTCAGTTTTCTCCATTAAAATTTCATCTTAAATATATTAATTTGGGGTGGTATATTTCATATCCATTTGATATATCTTGTGATTTATATGTGCTAACACTTACATTAATTTAATGGTTGACTCCATCTTTTCAATTAATGGAATTGTTTCTTCAAATCCCATCCCTTTTATCCATGAATATATAATCCATACTAGTCTGTTTTTTCCTTTAATACTTCACCTTTCGCATCCATCATTTTTATAAAAACACACTTGGTTAAAATTACATTTTTTATATTTAGGCCTTGAAATATGATCCCAAGTAGTGTTCTTCCCAATATAAATGGTTTTTCCTAAATTAAAACAAATTTTTTTTTCACTTTTATAGCATCCACATCCACCTTTTTTTCCAAAATAATAATATTTTTGGCTTCAACATACTCATTTTATACATTAATTTAAAATTATATCTTGGTATTATTTTCAATAATTTTCACATCTCATCAATACATAATCTTTTGAAAACATTGTTTGCTGTATTTATAAGCACTACCATTGGATGTGTATTGTAACACCCGAGATTTTTATGATAAATATTTGTTATCATCAAAGGAATCTTTCACTACACACAACACTAGCTAGGCTTGCTTTACACACAATCGCAACCTTCCTTGATAACATGCGTTGTACACAATACCGAGTTTCACTAAAAAACGATATGCAATTAAAACTAACCATTATGAATAGTAATACCCACTTTTTGAAATTTTATAAATTTTATCTTTTAAAATTGACTTCATTTTTGGATTCAGAATATCGAAATTATCCTAGGGTGAATTTTTGGTATTTTTCTGAAAACTTTCAATTTTTGATGAATAGTGAAAGCACTAGGTTACTATTTAAAAACTGACTTTTTATTTAAAAAATTATATATTTTATTTCAATTTATTTTAGGTAAAAATTGATACATAATACTAATATAAGTTCAATGTAATTCATTAGAGTCATTTTATAATAATTTTTGATATATAGAAAATTTTATTGAACTTTTCACCGTCTTTTACCCACCTCGTAAGAGAGTTTGAAAATTTACATAAAACATAATTTTACCACTTCTGTGAGTGGAATTTTGAAAATCTGAGAGACACGGTTAATATCAAGGGGAAAATTGTGGTTCAATAAGATAAAAATAATTTTTGGTGAATAGTAACTTTTTACTTTTATTTACCATGGTTAAAAGGAAATAGGGTAATTAAGCGTAAAAATTGTATTATTATTACTCTAAAAAATGTCCTAATTCTGTTGGATAAGATAAATTCAACCAAAAAAACCATAGGAATAAAATATGACCATTTAGGTCTACTTGGATTAGATTAGGACATTTATTACTATTTTATTTAAAGAATAGTTAAAATAGTTAAAATCAAAGTTTAATAACTAAAAAATTTTTAATATAGGGTTATACATAAGATAAATTCGACTATAAATATTCATTATAAAGATAAAAAATATTTCCTACATAATGGTATTTTATTTATAATTTTTAGACTTTAAATATGTTAATTTATTTATGACACAATGATGATGAAATAATTGCCTTATTAAGGAAATATTAATATAATTGATATTATAAATACCAATATAAATGTAATTTGAGACTTTTTATGAATTAAACTAATTTTATAGGTTAATATGTCATATTATTATTGATTTAATTAACTTTTTTTGAAATAATCATGCTGTTATGAGTTTCACAAAAATCAATTACCAAATAGTGTCAAAATTGACATAAAATAATTTTTAAAACAAATTTTATATTATTAATTGTTATTTTATTCCTAAAAATTTAAGGTTATGACACATGACTTAGATAAGGTTATATATATTTATAATGAACCACTTGGGGATCGTTTGGCTTGTTATTGTAAGTTTATTAACCATGTAGTGTAAGAAAACAAGAAGACACGGTAAAAGTAAAATTATTTAACTTAAAGTAAAATCTAAATGATAAGGTTAAATAGTAACCTAAACTTGTCTAAAATATATTTTTTGAGAGTATTAAGATCCATCACCACCTTATCTTCTAAATAAATCAATTTGGAGCTACTAAAAACCGAATGTGACTTTATAATAAAATAATATTTTAGGTATTTCCTGAAGTGTCCCTCTCCTCCCTTATAAAAGGGCACCTCCTCCCTCTACTCCTCACACCACTTTGAGCCTTAAAGATTGACCAAACCCTGACAATTTATCTTCTCCACTTCCCTAGAAATATCCTAGAGGTACTGGTCTTCTTCAAAGACCATCTTTAGTGCCCTAAGAGGAGGTTAAGAAGAGGCTCTTCAAAGAAGAGGTATTGTCCGATACCGATTCTTTCAACTTTATTTCTTCTTCTACTTCCTCTTATATAGTTGTTTCATTATAAATTAATAACATAAGTATCAATCATATACTGTTATGTTATTATAAATATGAAACAACTCTATTTAACCTTCTATCCATCCTATGGAAAATGAAATCACCGCGCGTGCATACGTACGGAATACCATCTCCACGCCATGGTGTAATCTGTTTTCCACCACCAACTTACTTGGATGGGTATAATGGTGTAAATAATAACTATATATGATTATTGTAAATTGATATTTATTCTGAAATAGTATACATACACTTCAATACAATTCCACGATCAAGGGAACGATATCATTGCTCATGCGTATACGGCCTACCGTCTCCACGATGTGATGGGACTCGTTCTACATGATCTTCAATGCATAATGATTATATAAATTAATTGAATGAAAAAATATGATATATATTACACTAATACCATTCTGGAAATGAGGTATCTATAACCTAAAAATAAGAATAAGAATTTATTCAACAAAACATGCATAAGAACAAAAAGCAATAAACACCCGAATAACAAGTAGCAATGAAATATTACTAATACGAAGCTAAGAATATGACCATATATGATATCATAACAATGAGTACGATTCTGTAATAAGTCATTAACATTATTTAAATCATTATACTAGAGTTTCAGACACGTACGAAGCAAATCAGACCTAAGGTAATGGAAAATCTCAAAATCTCATTTTTATCCTATATTGTTTATACTTCAGAATTTACTAGGGAATATTTATCATCCACATCCATGTTTCATCAATATTTAATTTTATTTCTATCCTCCTACAATTTTTTAAAATCCAATTTTACCCATTGGTGATTTTTTTGTAAAATATATGAAAGGAATCTTTTTTCATTTTTAGTACAAGGTACTTTTTGACTTTTCCGACCAAAGTACAAGAAGAATGTTTTTTTAACTTATACGGTATGAATGTATTTTATGATTTCATAGAAAATTATTTCCATGAATCATACTTTAAAAGTTTTCAAGTTTATTTTTAATCAACTTCTTATAGTTTAAAATTGTATGACATGTTAAGAAAAGAGAAATGTTTTTGAAGTATAAAGGATATTTTCCTCAAGAATGGAGTTCAAGCATTTTATCAAAATTATTTTCCATATAAGATAATATAAGGTTATGTTTCTATCCCTAGTTTTACATTTATTTTATTATGTTATGATGAAATTATTTTTATGATGTCCTTTTATCTTATATGGATTATGTTATGATGGCATGATGTTTAAGAATCCAATTTTTATTACATGGGTTATGCTATGAATTATGGTCTTGTGGAACACATAAGAATGGTTTCATTATGAGATGGGTGGGACCTATATCTCCCTCCAATGCATTGGTTAAAGATTTATATCTCATGAGATAGACATGGCTGGAATGGAAGGTTAATCTGGTTCAGTGATACAGGACTGAAATGAGGAGTGAACTCAGTTCAGAAATAGAATTTGTGTGCTAAGATAGTCTTGGAAATGAGTCTTGACTACTATGAAATGATTCTCTATGATTATGTGTGTATGCCAAAAAGTGTCATGTTTTATGTTATGATTATTGGTATTACATTTCACTACTATGATTTATCCCATGTTATGAAATTACGATCTCTTTTGCAGGTTAAGATTTTTAAAATGATATGTTCTTATGAATATGATGTGATTGATATTTATTTTGTTTACCCTTACTAAGCATTTGAGCTCACCCTTTTGTATGTTTTATTTCCTCCAGGTCAAGAAGAAGGGTATTAAGTAAGATATGCCAAAAGGGACTCTAGATATGATAAAATAAAAGGGATACAGTGTATATTATTTGTGAACCAGTTGTTTATGTTTCCCAGTTTCTAAAGACACTATACTGATACAGTCCTTTAATTGTTTTGTTGTATGTTTTAATATTTATGTTTCAATTCTGAATTAATAAAAATGTATGTAAAGTATGGGTCGTTATATGTATCCCATTGAGATTCCATTTTTTTATTTTCTTCAAAATTTAAAAAATTTGTATTTTAATCATTATATAACATGGGATACCAGAAAATGTAAAGCACTTTAGAATTTGATTTATTTTGAACTACATCATATATGGTAACCTATTTAACTCAATTCTAAATAAAAATCCATTTTTTATGTACAAATTAGTATAAATAACTTCTTTATAGAAAAATTAAAGATTTTCGCCCAATCACAAAGTATTACCCACATCCATAATAATTATATTATTTCCCTATATTAATAAATTATATTGAAGAGTTTAGGGTGGAATATATTGGTTATTTATAACATACTTTGAAATATAACTTTTAAAGGAATTAAAATTGTATTCTCTATAATTATCTAACATCACCATGATGATATAAACTCCCAACTCTTTCTTAACTTGTATTAAGAATATTTTAATCATTTAAAAATATTTTAACTTATGTTTCATGAATATTACAATATTCTTATAAATTTAATCATAAAATAATATAAAGAATTAAATATAAACTTTATAAGACCTACACCTCATTATACCACACAAATTTGAATGAATGAGTTCAAGTGGCCAAGTGGGATGAATATCTACTCATTTGTGAGTTTCTTATACCATCCCCCCCTTTTGGAAGGTTTTAAAAACAACATCTCTCTTTATTTTGTGTTGGGGAAGACCTCTCAACATATCATTCTTTGATATTTTTCTCAATTTTCATTAACTGATATGGAAAATTCTCATATTATATCAGTTATTCTCATATTCAACTCTCAAATAGTATGAATTGGTTGAATAAATAATGTAAAATACATTCCCACTTATTCTACCACCATTGTTGATTACCATTCCAGATCTTTAATTCTTGATGATTCATGGATTATTTTTGCAGAAAACATCATCCCATTATCACAAAAATGTCTCAAAATTAATAGATTATGTTTATGGACTCCCATATAGAGTACATATTTCCATTTGAGCTTCTTTGTTTCAATATAAATAGAACCAACTCCTTTAATTATCAGAAAATATTCATTTCAAAATGTTACTGATCCACCATCACATTATTCTATATTATTAAAAATATTTGATTCTAATAAAACAAGTAAAGACAATACAATTTCCTGAATCCATGAATTTAATCTATTGAATTATTTAAATAACACTTCAATAATGAGTGATATTGGTCCATGATTTTCCTTTTCAATTCCTTTCTATTTTTGATTATATGAAACTTATAAAGAATAATTTCCATGAATTCCTCAATAGAGTAACATGGTTGGTCACATAAACTACATATTACATGTAATTAATCAAATATATTTTATTGGGATAGATTTCATACAATTGTTTCATATAAACTCCACCCAAACCATACAATTCATAATCAATCCATTATAGCCATACTCCCCAAAGTGGGTATCAAACCCAATGTCTGGAATGTTAACCATGACTTGAGTGGGTAATACTGGGATATGACACTACCCTATACCATAAAGGGATTAAATCATGAGCTAGTTTAATTATGAATTCAAGTAAAACTAGTGGGAATCAAACCCCAACCCCCAATTATTCCAATGAATGACCCTTACCATTAATGATTTGTAACTTTAGTACTCATAACAAGTTTATTTTAAGAAAAATTCAAATTTTCTTAGAAATATTACATCAAATTTAATTATTTATACCTGGTAGAGAAATAATATACCATAATAAATAGGATTTGTGCCTAGAAATACCAATACACTAGAAATACTCACAGAATATGGGGGTTCCATAAAAACTAGAATTCTATCAAAGAATTTTTTATTTCTATAATACCATTTATTATGATTGCTTCTTCCCTATGGATAATATTCTTCTTATCACACTCATTCCTTACTTATATGTGTAAGTGGGGTTGACATAACTTTTATTTTCCCAAACATGTCCACATTTATAATTTTTTCTTTCATTAATAGTACTAATAGATTTTTTTAGATTTAATTGATAAATATTTAACCTTATACAATGAGATAAACTTTTAATATAAATTTTATATCTCATATTTTACATCCACTAATTTAACAAATTGAACTCCCATCTTCTTAAATTCTTTTTAAACATCAAAATATTTTAATTTTTTATTGGTTATATGTTCTTCATTCAATAATATTTTCCCTTCCAGATCTTTCACCATGTTTAGTTTCTTAGAAATCATCAGGTTAATAATTATAATTTCATCAATATCAACAAATTTAAATATTAAAATATATTCCCTGGATTCATTTTTCTTTATTTTTTATTTCTTGATCTTGGAATTCTACTCAAGCCATGCTTCTAGTTTTGATTTCAGTATGCATTCCATATTGGATAAATCAACTTCATCATACTCACTACTTTGGGAATCTTCATGATCCTTCACTCGAGTCATGAATGTTTTGAAATTTAAAAATAGCTTCTTTATATCATGATCTTGAAGAGGCATCTTCCTATCACTCTTTTCTCTAAATACTTCACCTTTTTCTTCTTAGTAACTCCATTTTCTTATCAATATATTTTGAAACAAAATTGATCTTTTACCTAATTAATATTTTGAGGATTCTCATGTTGATCATTAACATCATAATATCTAATTCTTTTCTTTGGATAGTTTATGGAAAATTTTCTAATTGCATGAAATTTGAAACAGTTGAGTTGGAGTTTGACTTTATATTTTCCCTTACCTTTATTGAAGTTATTTGAGATAAGTGGCCTGATTATTAAACATTGTTTTTAAGAGAAATATATTTTTTTCATTTCATATACTGTTAGAATATTATGATATAAATAAAGTATAATATCCTTTGAATATTATAATGAAAAAGATTTAGGATCAAAATATTCCGGGAAATGTCTCATCATCTTCATTAAAATTGTAGATACATTAATATTTTATCCATATCCTACGATATTGTTGAAAATTTCATTGACTCTTTTAAATAAATCAACTGTATTTTAATCTCCAACCATATTTATGTCTTCAAATAGACTTCTAAATATCTACAATATATATTCCTTAACATTCACAGTACCTTCAAAATTTCTTTATATATTATCCCAGATTTCTTTTATTATTTAAATTCCCTCTTCCTTGGTGTATAATTTTTCTATTAGTGACATAAAAATTTCTTTCCTAGATTTTCCATATATCTCTAAATAGATATTATCAATAAAGTACACTATATTAATTTTTTTCATATGTGAAAATCCTACTACTTATATATCAAACAGTTTTAGGATAATAGATATAGGATAAGGAAGTATCATATTCTTCCTTCCAAAATCCTTCAATTAAAAGATAGAACACCCCTAATGTTCATTGAATTAATATTGTCCATATCTTTTGACTTAAATATATGATTTATGAAACCTAGATTCTGACATCACTTATTGAGGTATTTTCTATTTTTGATAATTGTGATGAATCATTGTGAGTTCAAGACATGTTGGTTTGGGTTGGTGTGTTAATAAAGGGTGTTTATATTTTATTAGTGAAAAATGATATTGACCATGTCTTGGTCTATTTTTTATTATTTTTAGTGGAGATTATATTAAATGGGAATATCCACCATGAGAAGTGTAGGGTGATGTTTCAGGTGCATCACATTGATGGTCTTCCTAGACACTACAACTAATAAGGCTTTACTACACTGTAGGGGAGGCCATGGCCTATCTCAAATGGACAGGGTTCCAAGGCCATGCCTTATTCCATGGGAATGTAGGGATTCATGGTATGGGTAGATTAATACATCCATAGGCATGGTGAACATACACCATTACATGGTGTCATCAATCTTAGGAATTAAAATGAATAAATGGGCTTCTTATTTTCAATGAATGAGTTACACCAGTTTATGAAATTATCAATGATATTTTAGAGGTGGTTATTAATGAATCTTTGACTCAATTTTACGTTGAATTAATCATTAATTATTCAATAACATTATATGGTTTTTTAACACACCATAAATTTATTTTATAATAAATACTATGCTTAATAGATTAATTAACACATAACTCTGAGCATTAAGCGAACTACGATATACTATATGAACAATTTTTTTAAATGTGACTGTTATAACATTGTAATTTAATTGGTTTATATGAATATGAGTAACTAAATTATGGAATATATATATATAATGGTCTTAATTAATGTAAATTTATTTATTAATTATTAGAAAATAGGTACTCAACATTTAGTGAGGTCATTTTGTGATTCAAAAATATTTTCATCAAAAATGAGTTTTATTGATTTTTGTGTGAAACAATTATAACTAATTTTTCCACTTATAGAAGTTTTAATTTGAATATAGGATATAAATTTTGAAATAAAAATAATTTTTTTTTATTAAGGTGAAATTTTGTGATTTATCTTAAAAAATTAAATTTTCATTGAATAGTGAATAATACAGATTTTTATAAAACCATAATATATATTCATTTAAACGAACATTAATTTTTTGAATTTGATCTTAAATTAACATAAAAACCCATTAATTATATATAGTTCTAGTAATTAAAATGTAACCAATATTTTACTTAATTTTGGTATAAGTTCATTTTAATCTTAAAAATAATCTTTTTCTAAAAATTATTTTTCATCGCATTCTGCATATTTATATTAAAATTTATTGATGTAAATTATAGAAATTGAATATTTCAAAATTTATTCAATTTTTTTAATGAAAATAATAAAATTCAATAAATATTACCCTCTTATTTTTAGGTATTATGAATAGTAATGTTAGTACATATTTGTCACCTCTCTAAGGGTAAAATAGGAAAAACATGGTTAAAAATTTGGTTTAAGGATTTAAAATTTCAATAAAAATCACCTTTTTCCTATTTTAAGAGTTTATATTGGTCATTATCATCAGGATTTTTGAAAATATTCAAAATTGGGTTCGTTGTTCTTTGATTATGACATTTATATTATTTCCAGAAAAGAATAAATACAAAATGTCACTCTCTTGAATTTAATTTATCAAACATTTTTTTATTGGTTTAAGGAGTGTTTATGTTAGGTTATAAATGGTTAATTTAAATAAAATTAATTTTTATTATGATAATTTATTTTTATATTTTAGTGATTAAATAATTACCTTAATTTTTTACTCAACACTGACATAATACTCGTTGATATAATAGAAAAATAAAACAAATGATTTTAAAAATGTTATAAGTAATATAATATGGATAAATTATTGTGTTACATTATTTTCTAGATAAATATAACTTATTAGTGGTGTGTTGAAATTTTATATTAGAAATAAATTACTATATTGATTTTTTTAAAAAAAAATCAAATTATGTGAATATTATAAAAAATGTCATTAATGGTATATTACGTTAAATAAAATTTTAATGAATGATATAAAATTAATAAAACTATTATATTTGAAATAAATTACTATCTTTGTACACATATGGTTCCGGTTTCTTTTCATTGTAACATTCTTGACCCCTAATGGGTAAAAATGTTTGATATCACGGTAATTGTAAAAAGGGTTAGGGGGAAGGGTTAAAACAAATAGGTAAGGGTTAAAAATAAACTAAACATGGATAAATATTATTTTATGAGAATATTTATATTTATAATAGTATTATATTATTAATAAATTATTTTTTAGCTACCTGAACATGACAATTATTTTGTATTTGTTTTAGACTTTTAGTAATTCCATGGGTGCCCCTCCCCTCACTCATAAAATGTCACCTCATCTCGTCCCTTATTTTCAATGTTTTATCACTATAGATAAAAAATAATATTTAATAATAAAATCTTATATTTCTTCCCCACATTATAGATAATTTTTTCTTTCCAAAATACAATCCTTTTAAGGCTTAAGGTGTAATCCAAAGGAAGCTTCTCAATGAAGTAGAATAACTTTTAACCTAGTACTCTCAGTTTTATTTCTTCTTCTACTTACTCCAAATATGTGGTATACATTATAATATAAAAACATAAATATCTTTATGATAATCCATTTTTTTATGATGTAACATCCTTTATCCACCTGCTTTCCATCCTATTGGAAAAGAAAACGTCGATCATGCATACTTGTGGATTACCACCTCCATGAAGTGATGTGTTTCATTTTTCATCACCACTTCAAGTTAATGGTTATAATGATAGATTTAATGAATATATATGATGTTTTTTATATTAATATATTTCTATATTGTTGAATTATTATCGAATTTTCTTTCATTCCATCCATGAAAAAGTGGAAACAACACTTTTGCGTATATATGGACTATCGTTTCCATGAATTGTTGTAATTAATTTTTCATAACCACATTATAATAATGGTCATAAAACAATTTATAATGATTAAATATTATATTTATTAAAATATTAATATTATAGGGATAATGGGACCTTGATCAAAGTATATGTACCGAAACTTCCGAACTGAAACTTCTATGAGAAACCAAATAGTTAACACTAGGAAACCACGTTTTTATTAAAGGATTATCAAAAAATGAGTGGTGACTTGTTATAAGTGGATAATATATGATCTTATAAGTATTAATATGTTTATTTTATATATTTATAATAAATTTATAGTTATTATATATGAGTTTTTTATTTGTACAAAACAAGATAGTTCATTCATTAAGGGTTTCACATCTCACTTTAATTTCTGTGAGACATTTGACATATTCACTTCTTCTTTCATTTTATGTTGTGTTTATAATAACCATGTATTTTTTTATGATAATTTTCATGAAATTATTTATTTACAAATCCATTTAAATTTATCTACTCCATGTGTTGGAACTAGAAGATGTATCAATAAAATATGCCAAACACTTCTTTACATGATCCAAGAGTGCAGCTTGTTTTGCAAACTTCGAATTTACTATTTGTAGATCTTAGATCAAGTTAAGGATGATGAGTTATGAAAATTCGATGTTGGGGTGGAAAACTAATTCGTGGATCCCATTCACAGAGCTTCCTCTATGATTGAAAAGTAGCATGACGGAAGCCGCTACGAGTATGAGGAACTTGACTAGAACCTATGTGAGCACCACGAAGGCTATGAAAGAAGCCTTTGTGAGTCCAAGTAACTTTACAGGGGCCTCCACGAGCGTCGTGAAGGCCTTGAAGGTAGCCTTTACGAGTCATCAAAACTTGAATAACTTAAAGAACTTGTCGAATTTGGCTCTGATTGAGAAGAACCATTTGCTTCATGATGCACTTTTGAGCATCGTGAGAACCCCTTGCCTCTAAATACCCACCTCATAAAATTATTTTTGAAAGATATGGTGATGGGTCACACCATTGCTCTCTCAATTCGTAGAGATCATGTGCTCTATGAACACCCATTTTTTTGGAGCCCTCAGGCTCCAGTATATCTCTATCCTTATGTTCTTGTGAGCCTCCACCCCAAAGGTATATTACCTTCACAGAGGCTTATTCCCTTCATGAAGTAAGAATTCCCTCGAAGGCACTTGAGGCTTCTCAAAGAATTCAGCCTTCACGAAGCAATCCCCCTATGAATAAGGGATACTCTGGGAGACCCTGAGCTCCACAAAACCCCATTCTCCATGATACCCTGAGCTTTGGGAAGGCCCATGCTCCATGAGACCCTAAGCACTACAAATACCCATACATTGTGAGACCCGGATCTACACGATACCCTAAGGTCCTTGATTCCCCATTCTCTCTGAGGCCTTAATATCTGTGAATCTATTTGTGGAGATCATTCCTTACCGCCCACCGATCCATACTGTGGGGGCTGTGCCCCTACACCCACAATCGGGATGAGTGCCAAGATTTGATCCTGACACTCTGGGATGGTCCCTTCTCTATCACCACTCACCCCCATGAAAAATGGATATTCACCCTATAAACTTTTTGAGCTGGTATGTCATCATTTTCCATTACACTCTTATGCACACCCACCGTCCACATACAGATTTACCTGATTTGAGATACTCCTCCACACTCCTTGAAATACCTTGAGTGGACATATTCATCTTCTTCTATTTCACATGTCGTGATTTGAGATTCTCATATTCAATTACTTATGTGCCTTGAGTCAAACCATTCCTCAAGCATCTCCTTCAAACCCAATCAGTTGAATCCTATGTCGGGTTGAACCAAAAAGGGATGCTCTTACGTACATCCCAACACTAGTAATTTCTTATCATCTTATTCCTAATAGTCCTATCAATTTGACTTTAAACTATATTACACCCGATATGATAAAAATAGGATGCCTCTTGATCCAAAAAGGAGATGCTTTATGGGCCAAGAATAAGATACCGATAGTCATATCTATATGACTTTGAACTATAGTACAACCTATATAATAAATAAAGGGAGTCCCTTGTTCTGAATAATAGATGACTTGTGTTCCAAGCATAAGATGCCGATAGTCCTCACTACATGGCTTTAAACTATAGCATGACCTACCATTCAATAACAGGATGCATCTGGTTCCAAATAATAGATGGATTATATGAAAAGAAGAAGATACCTCATGCCATGATTATAGTGGTGTAAATTCAAGAGAATTGGAACCTGTTTAAACATTCAATCACTCCCCCTCAATCTTTGTGAATCCTTTATTTGGATATTTATCCTAGTTCTTGTATGAAGGTACCCCATAACATCTTGGTCCCTTTATGTTTCATCTCACTTACCATTCTAGAACAACGCCACAGAAGAATTTTATTGAAACTTCGAGTATGACCTCATGTTTTGAATATGGTTAGTGGTTGGGCCTCATTTGTTTGTTTCCATATTAGGATAACTCATTGTGGATACTTTGATTCAAATATGGTTAGTATTTATCTCCCTTCTTCATGTCGCCCCCATTGTGCTCTAAATGATGGGCATGTGATTTACACTTTTCGTCTCCCTTTTTTCTGACTGATTACAACTCCCTTGGAATTATCCCTCTTATGCACTAGTTAATTGGTGCAGGCCCCAATTATATGACAAAAACAATCAGTGAGTTGGGATGACCTCATAGATAGACATGGGGAATAAATTATGGGTAGCTTCCATGCGTATGCCCCTTCCACCGTTGCCGGTCCTTAGCGGCACCCAGACAGTGTCCATACGTAAGCCCCTTTCACCATTACTGCTCCTTAGAAGCACCCTATCAAATTTCATGTGTAATCCCCATTCAACATTGTTTCTCCTTAGTGGAACCAGAGCTACATCCATGAATAATCCCCATCCAACATTACCATTCCATAGTGGCACTCAAAAAATGTCCACGTATAAGCCCCTTTCACAATTGTCACTCTGTGGCTGCACTCTACTAGTATCCATGCATAAGACCCTTTAACCATTGTCTCTCCTTAGTGGAACTCGAGATACTTCCATCCATAAACCCCATAAATTATTGACACTTCTTAGTGTCACTCAAGCTGGTTTCATGTGAAATCCCCATTCACCACCCTACATGGTCTCATCTATTCACCATGATCGTTAGGTCTGTTGTTACCTCCTGTTTCTCACACCAATCATGACTCACATGAGCTTAGAGTAAATAGTTACGATGAAATCCTATTTGGTCTGCCATTAGAGTGTAATCCCTTGTCCAATTTATATAGAACTACGTGGAATTTGATCATTTAACTTTCCATGAAAGGTACACAGGAAGCCTCTTTGAGGTTTAATCCCATCACCCATCAGTCCTGACCACTTCATGTTGGTTAACCCTGATTCCGCATAAAATTAAACTGTATGACCCTTTCATCCCACATGAAACTAGATTGTATGCTTTCGAAGATAGTGGGTTTCGATCCTTGTACCCTAGACAAGGTATGCCAGAAGCCTCCTTGAGGTTTAACCCCAAACACTGGTAAAATTTTGTGTCCGTTTTATTTGGACCCACATCCTTGGTCTTCCCCTTAGTGGTGTCAGACTAATTCTCAGGAAGCTGACCTTGCAAAGGCCCAGACCTCAATCTATACTCCTCTAACCAAGAGTGTCCCTCTTGTGATGGGCCGCTTACCACACATAAGCCCCTGTATGTCTCTATGTCATTTTCTTTTATATACACCCCAATTGTATTCACCATCCTAAACTACATGGACTTTGATTCCTTTCCACAAGGATACCTTGTAATATGGATACTGAGGTAAAATACATTATTCTTCCTTTCCAAAAATAATGGGTGGCCCTGATATCTCATTGCCAATATTTGAGGGTAGATTTACTATTATTTCTACTTGGAAGTAGGCTCTGGGTGAGGTTGATCTTTCTAAGGTTCCTTGATGTAAATTATTTTTTGTATTAAGTGTAACAATGACAATTTTGGATTTTCCAGGACTTTTTCCTTATGTTGTGGGAGTAAGATGTGTTTTGTACTTATTTCTCCAAATGAAATCTTCATGGCACTATGTTGTTTGTATGAATTCAAAAAATACACCAAGGTATTTCAATGAGATCAAAGGTGTATACATCTCATAATTGATGTTATATTCACAAAACCTTAACAAATTCTATTTAGAGTGGAAAGATGAGTGAGTGCATTAGATATTTCCATCTGGTAAAAAATTCTAAGTCCCTCTATCTTTTTAAGATGTTTTCAATATGTGAGGTCAACAATATTATGTTTCCTTAGAGTAGAGGAAAAATAATACACGCATTGATGAAGAAGTTATTCTTAAATAGTAATGGAACTTTTTGGTAGACTACTATACCTAAAAATATATAGACAACCAGAGTCTTTGAAAATAATCTGATTTTTTTGCTTCTTGTTCATCTTGAGGGCCCATTCTATGGCCACATCGGGCCAAAAATTGGGTGAGATGTTATTCTGGATTCCTTATACTATCAACAGTTGAAAATATAGGATTTTAGGAATTGGGTGGGGGGAAACTATTGTCCACCCATTTGATGTATGAATCCCTCTCAAGATGTATAGTGGTGCGCCACCCCACTATAACTTCCATTTGTGTAGCTAGGGACTCAATGTTATTTAGGAGCTTTGGGAGCTCTTTTCTTTGCACTCCCCCCTAAGAATGAGTAGTGGGAAAGGATTCACATGGTTTCCCTACCTTCATCTCTAGATAATTTTCAATACATGTTTAGGCTATAAGATAATCTTGATAAGGATGAGGCTATCTCCGTAATGGAGGAAAATTGTGGTCTTCCTCAGTTCTTGTGTTTTTGTAATCTATTTTTCAGCATCTAGAGCTGGTCTAATACCGATATTCTATCCTTGTTGCTGGATTATATCTTTTCTAATGTTTTGGAGGGGGATATATGTTTCTTATTTATGGAAGTTCCCAATATGAATATTATCCCTGAGTATTTCCTCACTGAGCTATATAAGGATTCATATCTTATTCTCAAACTATACTAGATGCATCTCTTTAGGGATTCCAACTCTTCTGGGAGATGAGTAGGACATAACATTTCTATTCCCTTTATCCTTTGTGTAATTTTACCAAGGAGGTTGAATCTCATCATTCATAGGTATTGATTTCTAGTTCCTCCTAAGATTCTTAATACATGTAACCTTAGTTTGTGCATCAAAATAAAACATATATCAGGGTACCGTTTCCATATTACACCCATCAGTATCTCTATCACGGCCTGTATCATTTTCCAGATTAATAGTTATGACATTTATTGAGATATATCAGATGATATTGGTGACCTCATCATTGACCATGTAATAAGGAAACTTTATACCATCCATTTCTCCTTTGAGAGTTACATTGGGGTGTTCCCTATAACCCTTTATCTTGTTTAACCATTTCTACTTATGACTATTTCAGGTTTTGTCTTTCTTTTTCATATTTTACCCTGGGTTCAATCTATGAACAATGATCTTATGTTAGTCTCCATCCATGCTTATTGAGAGATGCCCAAATGAAAGGTGTTTATCTCATTGTGTGAGGAATAGTTGGGACTCATGCCATTGGTATCCACCATATATATAGGGGAAGATCAATCTCATTCCGGGAGATTATAAACATTTTCACATACCTACAGATAACGGTTGATCTAGGGATGCCTTTAGAACCTCATGAAACTGTTTTTGAGAATTTTATTATATTTAGGTTAGTGGTCATGATAACAACCCCCTTTCTGATAGTATGGGGTTTATTAGGAGCTGATACCAATTTCCTTTGGAATATCATGGGATATGATTACCTTTGGGCTTGGAGGTAGTGGTAAAAATGCCTTTATCCCTATAAGATGGGTTTACTCCTAAGTGTCTTCCATTGAAGATACCATAATGATCTATAATATTTAATATTGTTTTATTCATTCATGTTATGAGTGTAATGTCTTCTTGTGATGATAGTCACATTCTATGAGGATATATCAATCATTCTGATATTTTAGATTCTTTATTCAGTAGGTTTTTCCTTTTTGTCGATCATATTTACTTATGAGCATGTTGGTGTCCCTCCACCTCCACTCATAATTCAATTTAATTTTTAAATGAAGGATTTTAATTGGATTGACCAATTATCTCATGTGTTACTTTGTCTCATGATCTATCCCACATCTTTGACATTATAGGATTCCTTTTCTGGGGAACCTTACTATATTGAGGATAGAGTGAATTGAAATGATCCTTAATAGCCCCATCCTAAAATTCAAACTTTTCATGGGACTCCAATGAGTCGTTAAGATGTTATGTAGGTAAGAATTCCATTGGATATTACCTTTCTATTCTAATAATGGGTCCTAAGAAATGGGGAAAGCATCCCCGATCTATATAATAACAAAGTGTGAATATGTCATAGAGACAACCCTCATATCCTAGATAAGGGATGTGTTTAACCAATAACCCATGATGGGTAACCCACATGTTCTATAACATGTAAGATATTTAATCCACAGTTAGTTATTATAGGAATTTTAAATCAGAATTATTGATGGTATAGAACAAAGTTTGAAGGTTATTTTTTTTTTGGATCCTTCCATATATCAATGTCAGCCACTTCTTCATCAAAGCAATATTCCTCCACCTAACATGACCATAGAGGTTTATTCTTTGGTTCACCAATTGACTAAGGTAAGGTGTTTCTAGTGTTTTATGGATATATATATATATATATATTTATAACCCTAGTGTTTTGATCACCTTCCTATATAAATATTTTTGGAGAGGGGGGATTTTAATATCTTGGTGATATAACACCATAGGGAGGTAGTCCATGGAATATTTAATAGGGATGAACTATATAATATATCTCTATACTATCATAAGGAGTAATATCATGGTATTTACCACCTTTCTCTTCTAATAAAGAGTTTTTGTACCCCTGAGGTGTTGAATATATGTTTCTCATAGCCTTAATTTCATTGGAATTTAGTAGAGTAGAAATATGAACCTCATCCTATATCTTATCCAAAATATGCCAACATGCCTTTTATGGATGAAAAAGAACATAATCCTACTACGTTTCTATCACCAGAGTTTGTTAATGACAATATGTTGTATTGGAAATATAAACCACTATCGAGAAGCTATTGGAGTGTGTTAATGAGATTATTTATTTCCAGTAGGAATATGAAGATTCTTTCAGGTTGTTTTTGAAAAATTATGGTCAGCCCTAGTTGAAGTGGTGATATTATCCCTTTTAAAATATGAATTCCACACCTAAATTTTCCAATGAACATCTAGAATGGGAGAATAAATATGAGAATCCTCCTATATATCCCTTAAAGGATTCTAGTGCAATATTTTGTTGGAAGGAGTCAGAATATGGCCTTTATTTTGTAAGCTACCAGAATATGCCGAGTAGCATTATTGGTACGGATATGAGCATGAATTTAGGTGATTTTAAAATTAGGTTACTAAACCCATTTTGGAATAGGGATATAAGCCTAATAATTTTTTATTATAATATTCCCATGGATTTTTTAATAGGAATATGTTCATGTCCTGTGCCATGAATTAATAGGAATATTCCCATGGATAAGCACATGGGATAATATGTTCATGTCCTGATATAAGCACATTTTTTAATAGGAATATTCCCATGGATTTTTTATTATAATATTCCCATGGATTTGTAAACCCTAGATAGAACAAAGATATGAGCTTGATCTTGTGCCATTATATTATGATGCAGAATTTATTCAATAGGAATATGTGCTTATCCTGATCTGGTTAAAATCTAGGTTGATGAATTCCAGTTATAATTAGGTTATGAGATTGTTCATAATCTTTTTTAATAATCCACTAGCTTTCATCAACCCAAATATGTGCATGTACTGAGGTGATTTTAAAAATGGGTTCATGAATCCTATTCATAACAGGGATATGATCCACATCCTATACCATTGAAATATGCTACTATATTTCTTTAACATTAATATTCACCTATCTTGAGGTCATTTCCAAAGTAGATTTATGAACCCCTTGTGAAACAGATATATGAGGCCCTTGGAATATATAGTAAGCCATATATATATACGAGAATAAATATTCACTGTCTTTGGTGTGGCCATTTTTCATGTGGAATATACTAATATGATACTCTATCTTTTGGAATATTAGTATGCACTTGTACCTATACCATTTTCTAAATATGTTAGAAAATATCCAGTAGCATTTTCAGAGTGTATTGTCACTCTATAAGGGTGAATTCAGGTATATAGGCGTTTACATTTTCATATTTTTTGACATACAGAGCAAAGAATTTTATTTTAGTGGGGATATATGTCCACTCATATCCTCTTTGTACCATCAAAATATACTGATGGACTTTATGTATGTGGGAAGGGATATATACCTCCCCTATTCTAACAACCCTAATACGTAAGAAGACTTGGTCTGGGTGAGAAGGGATACGAGCATCCTCACAAGATTCTTCTAGAACATGATGGTGGGATTCATCAATAGATGCATGGATAATATCTCACTCCATCTGGTACAAAACTTTCTACACTCAGTGGGATCTCCTTGGTGCCTGAATACAAGTGTGTGAGGTGGATACTTATCAAAAAGTTACCTATGTAGGTAACTGAGGGGAATTTGAGGGATGACACTAATGGTGATGGTTGATAGGAGCCCTCCTAGAAAGCTCCTAAAATAGGATTGACCAGTGGTTGAATCATTAATCCACATTAATATTGTGAGGAAGGTATTTATTTTCATGATTGATAGATAGGTTCCAAAATATATTAGTTGTAGGGATAGGCATAACCAGTTTCATCAAAGCCTTTCTTATTTTAGGTGGGAATATGGGATTTTTTCCCCAGAGGCACCTAAGAGTATCCTCGATAGTTGGGATCATACTATATCAATAATACACCCTAACCACTACATTTGTTACCCGATCCTAATGGTATCATGTGGTTAATATTGTTTTGTAATCAGATGGATCTATTACTATAGTTTAGGTTTTTGAACATTTTCATAATTTCTGGTCTAGTAGATGTTTTTGATAATTGTATCTGTAGTAATAAGGAAAAAATAAACATTTTTTCCAATCAGTGTGTTATTTCAAGTATGAAACATACTTAATCAGCTATGCATAGTGATTTTTTTATTTACTCTCATTTTTAGTTTGTCCATTTTGTTTGGTTAGAATATGCATTACAAAATTGATCGATGTGTGGAAACTATTTTTTTCATTATTGAATGATTCATGATAGGTAATCCATTTAGCTTAAACATAGATTTTCTCAGCCCAATGATTGATGATGAGGGTATCCATATAGTATCATAATAATTCAAATTTGAAATGGTTATCTATAGAAGCACCCAATGTCTCATGCATCCATAACAATCTATGAGTCTACTTTTTGAAGGAAGGTGGTCATTGGGATTTCAAACCATTTATTCTTAGGAACTCACATTGGCTGAGATAATGGGTGGTCAAGATCATCACTTCATTTTTGGGGGAATTATTTTCTACCGTGAGACTATTTTTAGGTTTATCATGTGTTCAGAAATTTTTAATAGATTCCATTACCCAAATTTTTACCCTAATTAATAAAATGTCCTTGTATTGAAATTCATAGATGTGAAACCTTTTTCATATAGGAGAGCTTCATATCAAGGACACCATATGTATATATCATAGGTTATCTATCCTTCCAGACATTGTTACTTATCAGTATAGGGTTTATTTCATTTCAAATCCTTGTGACTAGGCACTTTGGATTTCATCGTCGCCCAGGAGATTATTTATGTTTGGAATTGGGTTTGAACCTCCAATAGGCATCTTATGTATCATGTGAGAATATGAGTCAAATCCCATGTAGTTCATATCACTATTCCATATTGTATAACATTAGTAATAAATGATATATAAGGTGTAATTTTTATTTTAAATATGGATATCAGGCCTTAGGAATAAATCCTATGTATACTCTTCATAATAGGTGTCAATGTACTCATAGTTATGTTAGGCATTTGTTTCATAAATGGTGATAATTTATATGTTTTGAGTGGGACATATTAATATAAGGATAACTTGATTTATTTCATTCAGAATAAGTTTATCTGAAAGAATATAATACATAATTAGTTCTATATCTGAAAGGATTCCCATATAGGGTCACTTACATCATGCTGATGGAACAATCATTTCCTGTCTCTAAGAATAGATGATTCATGGTCAGTTTAAAAATTAAGAGATAGAGAAATATTGGGAACATTATATATGATCATAGGATTGAGTTGTGTGATTATTACACACCGAGGTTTCCTTGAAATTGGAGTGGGGCTTACAAACTGATGTTGACTTGATGTATGGACGAGGATTACATAGTGAGGTTGCCCTAAAATTTTTTCTTGTCTTATATATAGAGTTTTTCCAAATGTTTGAGTGGTGATTACACACTAAGGTGTCCCTGATGTTTGATAGTGTCTTACACACTGAGGTTTCCCAGATATATGAGTGAGGATTACACATTAAGGTTTCCCTGATATTTGAGTTGGTATTAGACGCTGAGGTTGCCCATATATTTGAACATGGCATACACATTGAGGATTACCTAATATTTGAGTAGGGAAGACACAAATAGGTTTCCATGATTTTTGATAAGGGCTTGCTCATTAAGTTTTCCCAAACTTTTGAGTGGGGGTTATACACTTAGGCTACCTTGAAATTTGATAAGGTCTTACACATTTATGTTTCTATAATATTTGAGTGGAAAGTATACACTAAAATCAGCATAATATTTGAGAGAGGGATTACCCAATGTGGTTGCCCTGATATTTGAGTAGGGATTAAACATTGAGGACACCATGATATATGAATGGGGGTTACACATTGAGGATTACCAGATATTTGAGAGGGTTTAACACTAATGTATCCCTAATATTTGAGTAGGGCATGCAAATTGTGATTTCCCTGATATTTAAACAAGGCCTACACACTACGGTTTCCCTAATGATCGATTAAAAATATAATGAAGGAAATGGTTCACAAGAAAATACTTGATATTTATGTTTGATATAGAGGTCGATACTTGTGAAGGAATACTATGTATCATACTTATAACAATAATTAAATGTTCTAGTTCATATATTATTGTACTACTGATGGGTAGGGAGGAATGATTACACTATAATTGATTATCACCCCGTGGTTTAACAAATCTATGTACATATACCAAGGTGGAGACCCTTGTTTGGAGGCATTTGTATCATGATATTGAAATGATAACTATATATATCTATTACCATGTGAGTAACACTTTTTGTGAGAAATAAAAGATAACAGAAGTTTAAACATGTTTCAATGGATTCAAGTTTGAATTTTTTTATAGATTACCCACTGAGGCTACCCTGAAAGAAGGATGATTACCCATCCCACAAAGAATATGTCTTTATGAGACAAGTCAAGGGATCCATAAGAGATATAAGAATATAAAGGACACATGGTATTTATGAGGTATTTAAAGGGATCAAATGTTGAAAAAGGTGTCCTAAATATCATGGTTATAATAGGAATCAAAGTCATCATAGTTCAATATAATTCATGACCTTCTCATGGGTGAGGGGAGATAATTATTCCATGTGAGGATCATTTCATCATAGTATAGAAATATGGGAACACTTCAGGGACTTAAGTCAAGGTGTATTCCCGTGGATGAACCCATTTCTTATCCCAGGATAGACACAAAATGATGTTTGACTTATTGATGAATTTGTCCCCTTGAGTTAGAATACTTGTAATATTGAGAGACAAACACCAATATAGATTACCATGTAACATATTCTTTCATTAACCTATGATGGATAAATAGGGAGTGCCATAAATGGTCTATTGAACGTGATTTCTTGGAACATATGCTCTTTTGAGGGAATGTCGCAATATAAATCCACCACTTTTTCAAAAGTATTTCACATTTCAATAGTGCATGTATAATAAGGATGAAATTTACAAGGGATTTTAAGTGATTGGTTTTACATGTCCAATAGTGTCTTCTGGATGAGGCTGACTTGTCTAAGGGATCATGCATGATCAATGAATAGATCATGCGAACCATAGAAGCCCTTTGTGTAAGGTATTTGTATGACATCTTTGCATGGATGAGGGTTCAAGATCAATGTACAAAGGTGTTTTCATGACCATGATGACATGTAAAAGGACTAATTAATAGCTAGGATGATATATCAAAGGGAGTATACATGACATGTCACACATGTGTAGGGGCCTTTGAATAATGAAGTTGACATGTCTTAGAAATTTTATATGATGAGTCCAACATGTCCATGGGTATGTGCGAGACACAATTGGCATATTCAAGAACCATCCCATGGAGAATAAAAAATTTAAATGTAATTTAAAATGAGAAATGTTCCATTTACATTGTTGTTTTCATGATTTGACTCAGATATCTAGTGAGGTTTTTAGGTTCAAGAGGTCATATCACAGCCTTATACTCATTTTGTAATCACAAAAATATCTCATGATCATATTCACTTCACGTGATAAAATTTCCATCTCATGATCGACCCTCACATAACTCATTCATATTATTTCTCATAATATACTCATCATTTTTGACTAAAAAGAAGACTATTGTGATCATCTGATCCCTCATATAAAAGTATACTCCCATATAAATCGTTATTGTGTGATTATTCCTACTTCTTTTACCTCAGGGGTTTAGTAGGAAAAAGTCACCCCTATATTTATGCCACTTTGTATGGTGGACAATTGACATACCTAAAATTATGTTGGTAGAAGGACCATCTAGAAAATATTGCAACATTTCATGTTCTTCGAGTGGACATGCCACACATCATTAGTGACATACTCTCCGAATCATTTGATAAATAGTGACCATATGATTGAATCATCATTTATATCCACCACATTTAAATAAGACTTTCATGTGGCTCAATCTCGTGGAATTGTTTGAAAGAATTTGACGGGTGATGCACCCAATTTGTGTATACATTTTCGTATATATAATTGACAATAAAAAAATGTTTTCAGAAAATATCGGTTGTTTAATGAACATATTCTTTGATTTTGGTGATTCTGTTTAATTTCAGGATCTTTCTGTCTAAAATACATAAATCAAGGGAAGTATGTGAAAATTTTGAAACTACATGGCGTGTACTTTTTATACATGCCGTATACATCTAGACAGGGACACAGACCGAAGGAGGGTGTACATGCCCATGTCACTGGATAGAATCTACACGCTGTGTGTGGCGGCATTACACGCCGTGTACTGCATTCTAGAAGTGGTTGTTGCCGAGAAGGTTCTACACGCCCATGTGTCCGTTGAAGGAGACACGGCGTGTTCCATTTCTACACGCCATGTCTGATATTATAAAAGGAGTTGGTTGCCAAATTTTGACACTACACGCCGTGTATGGAGGCGCTACATGCCGTGTACACTCAACCACCAGGCGGAGCCATGTTCAAAAGTCAAAGACGGCATGTTAGGCCGCCTACCCGTGGAGAAATTTGCGCCAAAGCGCGTTGACGAAAAGTACACGGCGTGTACTTTCTATACACGCCGTGTACTTTATTTTTCTATGAAAAGAGGCCTTGGACTTCGGATTTAAGGATTTGGAAACCATTGGAAGGGAGAGAATCTCTGCTAATACCCTTCCCAAAGCCACTGATGTGCCGCCGTTCCGCCGTTCTGCCTTCCGACACCTTACCTCAATGCTTATACAATGAATCCGTCAGGTATCACATGTGTTGTTTCTCTCCTGATTTTTATGTGTAAATAAACCTCTTGTGTTGGGGCTGTGGATGAAAGGATCATAATTTGTGTGTTGTTTTATATAGTTGTGTTTGCTCTTTGTAAATATTCTTACTCTTCTTAATTCACTGTCAAATATAACTGAGAATTCTGAGCCGGACCAAGGGAAGAATTCTTAGCGATACAAAAGAGAAGTAATGGTGAAGGATTTAATGACCATTAAAAAGGTTTCACCGATTCAATAATGGACTGAACCACATTAAGAATTGAGAAACACTGACTACCGGACCAAGGAGTCAATTTCTTTAATTCCAAACAAGAGGAACTGGACCAAGGAAATATTGTAACAAAATGAAATCAAGAATGATGAATTATGATGAACAACACAACCATGTAAGCAATCTGCATAAAAACTCCTCGATCACCACAACCCCGACACGTCTTTTCTTCCCGTTTTAAACTCTTTAAATTCACTCGTTGTTTTCTTTAAAACTGTTAATCATTTATTCAAAGTAAAACAATATAGTTTTAATCCAAAACCAAAATCAATCCAATCAACTTTAAATTATGCATACTTCACCTAATTAAGTATTAACTCAATTGAATTCATGCACGCCATAGTTCCCTGTGGATCGACCCCGAACTTATGCTATACTAAAGTTTTAAGAACAGGTAATTAATTTCAGACACATATAACTTCATCCATAACGACAAGTGAGACCAAATTTTGGCGCCTTTTCTGGGGAATTTTTGGTTTTAGTGGTATGATTTAAATTGGGTTAATAATTGATTTAAGTGAAAATAAAAATCCAAAATTATCAAAAATTTCTTTTCTAATACCCTTTCAAATTTTCTCTTTTACTTTTTCCTTGTTATGCCTGGTATTTGTGTTGTTATTGTGTAGAAGCTTAAAGTGCATGAATAGACGCCCTACACGGTCCAGGAGCACCGAGTCATCAGAACTACTTCCGATCGACCTGGAGAGCGAACAGACCCTGCTTCGTCGTCGACATGCACTAAAAGAAACTCACAACCAGAAACCCTATACCATGGTGAACATGGAAGAGGGAGCAACATATGTGGATGCTACGGTTGAGTAGTACTACCAGGATCAGCATCCTCCCGCTACTGGTCTACCGGAGCAGGCTCCTGGAGGCTTCGTGGATTTCCTTCCAAGGGATTATCAACGGCCACCGTAGCAACCTCCTCCGGTGTATGGCCAACTGCAAAAACCACAAAAACTCTTCCAACGACCCTATTTTTCCCCTCAGGAGCAGTAGTATATGCAACCTCCACCCCCTGAGTAGCCACCTCCAAGACATACTCTTATGGAGTACGATCTTCCTTCAATCCACGGAGCTGATACGGGCATCGTCTGTCCTCAAGTCCAGGCCCAGCACTTCAAGATCTAGCCTGCAATCATGCAGCTGATCCAGAACACTATCCAATTCGGAGGCCTATCCAGTGAAGACCCGAACGCCCATCTCTCCAACTTTTTGGAGATCTGCGACACATTTCATTACCATGGAGTGTCCGAGGATGCCATCTGTCTCTTTCTATTTCTCTTTTCTCTACGGGACAAGGTGAAATATTGGATCAAGGGGCTGCCACAATGATCTATCCTCAACTGGGAGAGGCTAACCCTGGCGTTCTTGTCCAAATACTTCCCACCATCGAAGCCAGTGATGCTACGGAATGAGATCCATAACCTCCAGCAGCCCGACTCCGAGTCATTATATGAGTCCTAGGAACGTTTCAAAGAGATGTTACGAAAATTCCCCCACCATGAACTCCCACTCTGGATGCAAGTCCAGACTTTCTACAAAGGACTCACAAAAAATACCAAGTCCGTAGTGGATGCTGCTGTTGGAGGTACGGTGATGTGGAAATCCCCCGAAGATCTATTTGAACTACTGGAAGACATGTCAGCCAACAGCTTCCAGTGGCACTCCGAGCAGGGGACTCAAAAGCGAGGTATGCACAGTATTGGCGCTACCACTATGTTAGCTACTCAGTTGGATGTTGTGTCCAAGAAAATTGACGCATTGAATCTTAAAGGAGCATCTCAAGTTCATGTGGCGAACCATCCAGCATGCGGTAACTATGGTGATAAGCACATCATGGGAGAATGCCCGGGTTCGACTGAAGGCCCTTTGACGAGTGAGGTGAGCTTTGTTTCTCAAAATTGAGGGCCCAACCTGTATCAACAGTACCAAAACCCGACATGGTGAGATCAACAGAACACAGGCTGGGGCCAACCACAGCAAAACCCTCCGCCCTAGCGACCACCCGACTACAATTAGCCTTAGTACCAGAATCAGTTTCCGAGACAATAGTTCCAGCAAGGATCCTATCAGTAGCAAGGGTACCGGAACCCTCAGCTGCAGCAACAAAGGCAGCAACCACCTCCACCACCTGCCCAGACATCTCAAAAAGAGAACACATCAAGGTTAGAGGACCTGATGAATAAATTTATATCAACTACTGAAACAAAATTCCAGAACCAGGAGGCTTCCATCCGAAGGCTCGAGAATCAAATTGGAAAGATAGCAAACCAACTATCAGAGAGGCAACCCGGTACACTACCAGGACACATCGAGAAGAACCCAAGGGAGGAGGCCAATGATATCACCTTTCATAGTGGAAAGGCATTTCCACAGAAGGAACCAACCCACTAGTCAATTGCACCTCCACCCCCTGTTGATAAAGAAGGTCCAGTTTCATATCCCTCTTCATCTGAAGATCCATCACCAGAGGCTCAATTAGGAAAAGGAAAAGAAGTTGTCAAACCATTTATGCCTGCATTACCTTTCCCAGAAAGAATGAAGCAGAGAAAGATGGACCACCAATTTGGTAAATTCATGGACTTGTTCAGAAAGCTCCACATCAACATCCCATTTGTGGAGGCCCTAACACAAATGCCTACATACACCAAATTCATGAAGGACATCCTTTCCAATAAACAGAAGATGGAGGATCTAGGCACCACTGCACTGACAAAGGAGTGCTCCGCGGGCGTTCAACATTTCATTCCTCCAAAGCTCCAGGATCCAGGAAGTTTTACTATTCCCTACACAATTGGACCTTGTGACTTTGGAAAAGCATTATGCGACTTGGGATCAAGTGTCAACCTCATTCCATTCAGAGTTTTCAAAAAACACGGGCTCCATGATTTGAAGCCAACCCGAGTAGCCTTTCAACTTGCTGATCGATCCATTAAGTATCCGAAGGGGCTACTGGAAGATGTACTGGTCAAGGTGGGTAGGTTGATCCTCCTAGCAGATTTCATCATCCTCGACATGGGGGATGATCCGGAGGCACCACTTATATTGGGAAGACCTTTCCTAGCCACTTGGAAGGCACTCATTGATGTGCACTAGGGAGATCTGATTTTCTGGGTAGGAGACGAGAGAGTCTCCTACAATGTTCTCAAAGCCATCAAGTAGGCATCATAGTCTGATCATGAGGATTGTTCTGTAATAACTACCATGGATGATCACCTGGTTGATGATCTAGTATGTTCCTATATTTCTGATAACTTTAACATTCCAGACATTCCATTTTATGAAGATCAAGAGAACTTGCAACTCCTAGATGGCTAGGGCGGCCACTATTGGGACCATTATCCACCGTAAATATCGGGTAAGCAAGGTAAAAAAGTTCAAGCCAACGACCTAAAACAAAGGCGCTTCCTGGGAGGCAGCCCATAGGTTACACGCTGTGTCGCACTTATATACATAGCATGTAATTATCTTTTTAATTTATAATCTTAATAGTATAAATCTATAGAATAACAAATAAATAACCAGGGATGATGCCGGTGTCGATAGTAAAGTCACTGGAGTTTATTCAAGTCGTCCCTAGGTCGAATCCTCCTGACCTACCTTTGGCTTGGGGTTCCTCCTTTTATTTACATGGAGTGTGTGGTATTTTCCACATATATATATATATATATATGTGTGCGTGTGTTTAAATATAATAAAACCCATGATGGGGACGGACCGTTTGGCTAGAATCTTAATCCAGTTCCAAAAGATCCAGGTTCGAACACAGACAACCGTCCCATTTCCATCATTTATTCTTTTAATAAAACCACACGACGTGCATTTCGATATACGCCGTGTGCTCCATAATGTTTGAATATAAATTAAAAACATTTTTAAAATAATAAATTACATGCGGGTGAAGTTGGCGGATTGGAAAAGTCTCAGCACCAGGTTCAAAAGACCCGGTTTCGAATCATGTTAATCTCTTAACTTTATCCCCATCCTTTATTATATAAAAACCACATGCCATGCATTTCTTTCTTCCCGTGTGTATAGGCCATATAGAATAAATAAATAAATATATAATAAATATGAATAGCAGAACAAACTTTGCTCCAGTGGTTGAGGGATTCCATTCGGAATGACCGATCGCCGGTTCAAATCCCTCCCCAAGCACCGGACCAAAGGTTGTACTACTCTTTTTCTAATTATAAATTACACGGCAAGTATTTAGCGATATACGTCATGTATAGGTTTATTTTTAATAGAATTTATCGATATATCTATTTTATTTTAATTATTACTAATAATTATTATATAGTTTACTATAATAATTATATATTTATATATATATTAAAAAAATTGGCATACACGGCGTGTAGTCCAAACATTCACACCGTGTACCTCGCCTATATAGGCCGCGGGCCACCCGGCTTGAGCCTGTGTCGCGTGGCCTCCCCATTTCCTCCCCTCTTCTTATTTTCTTCTCCCGAACGCCACCTGCACCCACTTTTCTCAGATCCGTCGATTTAGGGCGTTTCGGGATCTGATTCTTCTTGCATTGTGATCCTCAGTAAAGGTATGTCGTTCTACACCCTCTCTTTTAAATATTTAGACTCATTTAGGGTGTTTTTCGGATCGCCCGACCGTTCAGCTTCCTCTTGTACACAGCCACAGAATGAAGAACACACGCCGTGTAGTTCTATACACACCCACACACAAAATAATTCAAAATTTGAATATACATGGTGTGTATGTTCGGTCCACATCGTGTCCTTTTACTCATCGTGCCCGAGTACTCCTTTTCACATGGCCACACACACCATTTTCACATACACGACGTCTGTGTTTGGTACACACCGTGTATATCATTTCCTTTGGCTCCTCTATGTATGGCACATAACACGGCCTCTCACCCCATGTTCCCAAACATGACGTGTATGTTCGGTATACGCTGTGTCTTTTATTTCTTTTGCTCGGCCCATGTCTCGCCCCCTACACGGCCATGTACCTCGAGTAATAGACATGTCGTGTTGTTATACTACATGGCGTGTAGGTTTTTCATGGAACTGATAAAAACATGGTCATGTCATTTGTAACACCCGACCACATACACTTTGAGTGAACACAGCGTGTATGTTCGGTACATGCCGTGTACTTTTACATGGTCTTTTTTTCACCCTCGGCGTGTCTATCCAGAGAATACGGGATACTCTAAATTTCCATCTACACGTCGTGTACTCTGAAGTACATGTTGTGTACTTTTATTTTCTAGTTTTCTCACATTTTATTTGTTTTTTTCTTTCCTTTTTCTTTTGTTTTGTTTTCTTTTTCTTTCTTTTTCAGATTATGGCAAATCCCGAACCTTCCCGAGGGAAGATGCCAGCCTCCGCCACTGAGGGCGAGGGGTCCATCTTTCGTCGGATCCGACTCCGACCACCGACGCAGCCGGACCCAGATGCTCCGATCTTCGAGCTCCCTCCATTGGCCATTCTACCGCCACTCACTCCCTCAGTGAAGGCCGAGCCTACTTCTGCCGCCCCTCCACCTACCGACACCGAGCTTCCGAGCACCACCATTTCTGCTCCACCAGCTGCCACTCTACCTATGCCATCTTCATCAGCAGCTGGTCCCTCCTCGACCACACCTTCCACTGAGCCACCCTCTACTCCGGAAGATCCACCCATTGATCTAGCCGCTGCTGCTGCACCTACTCCTGGGCTGTTACCTGCAGGTGCTCCCTATCCTTGCACGGTATTCTCGGTCACCGACCTTGCATATGACAGTGTCCGACGCTTTTCTCATCGACTGATACTGTCGAGTGGCCGATACCTCGATAGCAGCATTCCGTAATAGCTCGGTATTTGGGAGGACTTGGAGGAGCTTCTTGGGCACACCTCACTCTTAGATATTTTCCAGGTCAACACTCTCATTTTTCGAGATTTATTTTTGGAGTTCGCGGCCTCGTTTGAGTTTGACGGAGCAGAGTACCGGGAGACACCTGGTGATGCGGTGCCCATGGTACGCTTTGGGCTAGGCGGCCGATGTTTCTCCCTCACCATGACCAATTTTGGCCGAAGATGTGGCTTCTACCCCCATCCCATCACCCCACCTTCTGTTTCTACCCTATCCCAGCCTGAGTGCTCTAAGCTCGTCATTATGTGGCGGTAGATCGCTGGGCCTGACCACCGGTACTCCCCCAATTCTTAGAAGAGCACTCTTATCACTGACCCCATCACCCTCTTCGCCCACCGGTGCTTCAACTCCATCCTTTTCCCCTACCATGAGGATATGGGGGTCGTGACTGGCCGTGATATGGAGCTCCTTACCTGTGTCATCCGACACAACTACCCAAACCTCCCCTATCTAGCCGCCTCCTATTTCCACTCCTTTGTTACCGGCCATCAGGGCAACCTGAATGGCGGGTTTTACACTACCCTTCTTGCCCACCACCTTGGGGTATTCGAGCCCTCTTTACCTCATGACCTGTTAGGTTCACCCACAGCGGATGGACTTTCTCATGCTCATTCACATGAGATTGGTCTGGAAGTAGGGGGTGCCTACATCCTTGCTCCGGCTCAAGCCCAGCCACTCACTGACCCTCCTGCCCCAGCTGCTGACCCTGCTCCTCCTTCCCCACCCCTCCAACTTCTCCACCTTGCCCGCCTCTTACAGACCCCACTTCTTCTGACTTTCCTTCTTTTGTCCCCTCACCCATCATAGCTTCCCCCACACCCTCAGTCGATCTTGCCCTTTCCCACCGCCTAGCCGTGATGGAGCAGGTCTTGGGTCGCTAGGCAGCTGCCAGGATAAGATGGAGCAGCATTTGGTTCGTATTATCAGCTGCCAGGACACCATAGCGTGACATTTGATCCGTCTCGACAGCTGCCAGGACCGCATAGAGCTACTGTTGGTGCATATTGCTCAACATCTTGGTCTTCCGCCACCTGCTTCTGCTTCAGCTCCTATCCCATCTGCTGCTGCTCCACCGCCCTCTCCTGAGCATGCCACAGATTCCGTTCTGCTGTCTATGGTAGGTCCTGCTGCTACTCCTACTGCTGCCACCACTACTACCGGTCTAGGTCCTGCTGTTGAGCTTCCTTCACCGAGTCTAGCACCTGCGGATCCTACTTCTCCAGCTACCCTTCTCGGTGCAGCATTAGATCCTCCAGCATCCACGAATCCTGCGCCGTCTCTACCAGCCAGTTCTGTACTGGATGTTCCATCCCTTGAGGCAGCCCCATGATAGTGAAATTTTTCTTTCTCTTATATATCTATTTTGTCATTTTATGTGCTATGATGTTATTCATGTTTGTAGTTTTCTTTTTCTTCGACAGTCATAGGTATCATGGAGAAACTCCCGGCATCATTTTTCGAGGGGAGTATTTTTCAATTTTTTCTTGTCCATCTCTTTCATTTTTATACTTCCACTACTTCCCCTCGTTTTTTCTCCCATATCTCACCCTTTCCCACCCTTTACCTTAGTATTTCACCTGGTGGACCATGTGCAGTATTAAGTGTGGGGAGCATTTATCTCTTTCACCTTAGTCTTTTCCCTTTAACAAATCTTGGAGACGTCATTATTAGATTATATATTTGCAAAATTAAGGCAATTTTTGGATAAATTTATCAATTCTCAAGTTATCAGTAGGAACTTTTTGAGGGTTGCATTCTTATTCCGATTCTTTAGTATTTTAAAAAAGATTGCTGATATAGTCTCAATTACAACTTTTAATCCTTGATTAATTACATTGATTAGGCTAATCATTTATATGCATTCCATGACCTGATTGTCCCTTTATTATGTTTTCACTCCTGAGAGGTATTCTAAACCATTTTTCTTATTTCTTTTCTAATACCCCCTTTCTTGTGAGATTCTTAGGATATGCATCACTACCAGAATTTGAATGTTTTCTTTTTGAAACATGAAGAATTTTTGAACTTCTTTAAAATGATTGAGGCATTAGATTGTTTCAACCCGTTTATCTTGAGACCTACCCTACATTTAGTCTTCGTTAAGCCCATAGAATCCATGAACAACCTTTATAGGAAGCCACATTACAAGCCTATTTCCCTTACTACCCTATTTCATTTTGAACTTTGCATGATTATTCATTTTAGAGCTTTAAAGAGGGAGTTGGCAGTACATGGCATATTTTTGTGCACAGCCATGAAATAAAGTTTGTGGGGAGTGCCTCTTGACTATTTGGGGTGGAAAGGGTTCCCAACAAATTTTTGTTTTTTTAATAAGTGTTTCCCTTGATTTCTTCTTAAAAAAGAGAAGAAGAAAAAAAATCCAAAGAGAAGGGAACCTTGTGCTCATTTCGGAACCCTACTTTTAAAGGAAAAGGTGGTGATTACAATAGCATTTGACTTAGCTTGAGAAGGAAACATTTTCATTGAACTTTACTTTGAATATCATGCACTATTGTTTAAAGAAATTATCCTTCCTTTTTCAAGCCTCAGAAATGTTGTTTTTCACATCTGAACCTACCAACCCTTAGCCACAGAGACATCTGAACCTTATTGATAAAGCCCTCATGATTATTGTAATTCAATTTTTCCTGAAGTAGAGAACAAGTCATCTTGAAAACCTATGGATAGAGTGTATATACCTTAGATTGAGCATAAATCTGAATAAAAACATCTTGAGTGTGGAGTGTGATATTGACTGGTAAGGTAGATCATCAAGTGGCATGCTTATTTTTGAAAAGGTTGAAAAATATGTTGAAAGAGGATGAGAGTAGTTAAGTGAATTATATATGAGGCATGATTTGAATATTTTATGAATTGAATTTGTTTGTGCCTTTTAGAATTTTCCTTAGTAACTTTATCATTTGTACTTTTGATTAATTATATTCCCCTCTTTTAAAAAAGTTTAGACTCTTTTAATTAGATGTTGAGATTTTTCTTGAGGGCAAACAAACGACTAAGTGTGGGGGAGTTTGATACACCCAATTTGTGTATACATTTTTATATATATAATTGATAATAAAAACATGTTTTCAGAATATATCTATTCTTTCATGAACATATTCTTTGATTTTGGTGATTCTGTTTACTTTCAGGAGCTTTCTGGCTAAAATACATAAATCAAGGGAAGTCTGTGAAAATTTTGAAACTACATGACGTGTACTTTTTATACACGCCGTGTACATCCAGACAGGGACACTGACCAAAGGAGGGTGTACACGCCCATGTCACCGGTCAGAATCTACACGCCATGTGTGGAAGCATTACACACCGTGTACTGCATTCTAGAAGCGGTTGTTGCCGAGAAGGTTATACACACCCATGTGGCCGTTAAAGGAGACACGATGTGTTCCATTTCTACACGCCATGTCTGATATTCTAGAAGGATTTTGTTGCCAAATTTTGACACTACACACCGTGTATGGCAGCGCTACACATCGTGTACACTCAACCACCAGGCGACGCCGTGTTCAAAAGTCAAATACGGCATGTTAGGCCGCCTACCCGTGGAGAAATTGGCGCCAAAGCGCGTTGACGAAAAGTACATGGTGTGTACTTTCTATACATGTCGTGTACTTTATTTTTCTATAAAAAGAGGCCATGGCCTTTGGATTTAAGGAGTTGTAAACCATTGGAAGGGAGAAAATCTCTGCTACTACCATTCCCAAAGCCACCGAGGTGCCGTCGTTCCACCTTCTGACACCTTACCTCAACGCTTACACAATGAATCTGTCAGGTATCACGTGTGTTGTTTTTCTCCTTCTTTCTATGTGTAGCTAAACCCCTCGTGTTGGGGCTGCGGATGAAAGGATCATAATTTGTGTGTTTTTTATATAGTTTTGTTTTCTCATTGTAAATCTTCTTACTCTTCTTAATTCACTATCAAATATAACTGAGAATTCTGAGCTGGACCAAGGGAAGAATTCTCAGCGATACAAAATAGAAGTAACGGTGAAAGCTTTCCTGACCATTGAAAAGGTTTCACCGATTCAATAATGGATTGAACCACATTAAGAATTGAGAAACACTGACTACCAGACCAAGGAGTCAATTTATTCAATTCCAAACAAGAGGAACCAGACCAAGGAAATCTTGTAACAAAATGAAATCCAGAATGATGAATTATGATGAACAACACAACCATGTAAGCAATCTGTATACAAACTTCTCGATCACCATAGCCCCGACACGTATTTTCTTCCCGTTTTAAACTCTTTAAATTCACTCGTTGTTTTCTTTAAAACTGTTAATCATATCTTCAAAGTAAAACAATATAGATTTAATCCAAAACGAAAATCAAACCAATCAACTCTAAATTCTGCATACTTCACCTAATTAAGTATTAACTCAATTGAATTGACGCACGCCATAGTTCCCTATGAATCGACCCCAAACTTATGCTATACTAAAGTTTTAAGTTTGTGTAATTAATTTGGGAAGCATATAACTTCAGCCATAACAACAAGCGAGACCAACGGGGAGCCACATGATCAATCCCATATAATGCATTGTAGTGCACTTCTTATAATAGATAGCAACTCCACATTTCTGTGGTGCATTGTGTGATCAACTAGGGATCTTTCAGTGACATGAGAACATTGTTATGGACATTCTCTTCCCTTTCATGGAGTTTGTCGCATTTTTAATTTTGGATCTCATGATGATATGTGATTATTATAATATAATGTCACTTCACTTGTTCGGTGTGTATCACGTTATCAATTTAAATCTCCCAATGACATATGAACATTTTCAAATACAGCTACCCCACTTGTATAGTGTGCATCACATGTTCTGGATGATCTGTTTAAGGGATCTCACATGATCAAGGAACCGATAACATGTACTTTATAATCCATTTATGTGAAGTACAACATGACTTCCATCGTCTGAAGATCCCATTATATATAGTATTAATAACATAATCTCCTTAATGGTTTTCAAGCATTTTTCACCAAGTTTTTGTTTGATGAAGTTGATCCTATCACATAAATCACATAATCTGTTTGCATGACTTTATTATCATGGAATATATCAGATTACTATAAAATGGGATTTCAAGTAATCATCAATGGAGCATGAACTGTTGTGTAACCATTGTCAAGGAAACACTTCTCTAGTTGTCCTGAGGGCATCACGTGATGCTTCAAGGGTAATGCGACCAAATGTCCTAATCACACGACCTATGTTCTTGTTTTTTTAGTCATGTTTATATATATTTTTATTTTTCCAAAATGAGACTTGCACTTTGAGTATTTTCATTTATTTTTCTCAATTCTCATTTGGAATGATTCAATAGTGTGTCCCAGTCATATTTTATGGAATGCACAGATATTAAGTAGGCGATACAATTCTCCATTTCATGGTACATGGGTTAGTGCAATCGGATTAAGAAGGACTAATCTTGTTTATTATGACATGAAAAAACCTAATAAATTTTTAATTTTCACCAGTTATGTTATTAATTATTTTATGTAGAGATGATATCAGTTATTTTGACATCACGTTTTGTATTGGAAATAAAAATTCAATTTCCTTATCGTATGAAATGATATGTAATGCAATATGTATGCGATATCCAATTTATTTATTTGAAAAAATAATTTCAATAAATAAGAAAAATGGCGTTTCTTGGATAAATTATAAATGGATTTTAATGATTAAAAATAATTCTTTTATGTATTGGAAGTTAATAGGAACATGAAATATTAAAATCACCATGCTATAAAAACTAAAACCATGTAAATACAAAATGAAGGACATCAAATAAATTTCACTATAGATGGATGGAGCCCCTTTCTTTAGATAAATAATTAATCATGATCAATGAGAACAGTTGAGGGAATATTCCCTTTCTAGTTGTATCCATGGGATAATAGAAATATTCCGATCACTTTAGTGGGACCCTCCTTATAAAAATAATATTTTAGTACCCCAGGTGGCAAAGTATAGAGGACGTAGAGGGATACTAGGGAGAGGGATAACCAGGTAAAGGATTGTTTAAGGATTAAAAAGTCCAACTCAATGGTTAAGCCTCCTTTAAAAATATTCAAGGAAAATCCCCAATCCCCAGGCATTTACTCATACATTTTGGAGCATAAGAGTAACTACGTTCAATTATAAACTTTTTTTCCCATGGTATAATGTGACCTCCCAAAGGTTTCTATGTATGAAATTTTTTTCTTAACGATATATTGTAAGGATGATCATCCAAATATTAATGCTTAATATTTTACTTCCTCATTATCAATAATGAAATGTTAATCCTAATATAAGAGTGACCCATTAAAATTTTTCTATGTTGTATAATATTATTAGATGGAAGTGGTGTGGTATCACTACACCACATTGTAAGATATCCCCTTCCCAAGGTCTACGATATTCATTAGATGGTCAATAGTGGGTTCCCTAGACTCAACTTGAATAGTAGTTTTGATTACCATATCATTTATACAGTTATATATACATGATGTATTCTTACCATTATAGTGTACACTATTGTGAGTCCACTACTGAAAAGGTAATGAACATAGATTAATTATCGTAACAAAATATTGTAACAGATCCCATGATATAATGAGAACATTGAGGTACTATGACATTAATATACAAAAAATTTCCTATGTTCTAAATACATTTTACTGATTGGACACATTTGATGTTTGACTGTCAAGTGCTGGGGGATTACAAGAATTGAAACTTCTTCTCAAGAAGTTCAAACAAGGTGATCTATAGTAGCGAGATCATGAGGACATACCTGCCAATAAGAACATGACATGTTTTAGGTGTCATTGGAAATTATTATCTATAGAAATGGGGATTGGTCTTTTGATTTTAGATTATTATCAATGTGTTCCATTTGATCACATACATCGATGGAAGGAAAAAACCATGATAATGAAATTGTGGGGAGGTAGCTTGTGTTGGGTGCGTCATTAGTGTCATGGCATTGGTTGAGTGGTCAAAAAATGGTTTCTTGGTTTTGGTTTAAGGAAGTTATATATATATCAGGTCTTGTTGACTAGGATGGTAGTACCTTCAAAAGTCCTTGGCCTAGGTAGCCAAGGGTAAATCTGTCCAGTTCGATCAACAAATAATAAAGAAAGAAAAGGGTGATTCCATAATTGTGAATCCTACATTATAAAATATGAAAGACAAAGTGATTATATTACAAAATATGTGTACATAGTCCTGTTGTAGATTCTATGACTATACTTATATATTTAAGGGCTTCAATGGGTAGTTAGAATCTGCTATTGGTTTGTGGATACTATTAACTGTTACTGAGATAAGGTCCTAAAGAGCCACACATAATTACTTATTCAAGAATCACTAATATTATACTTAATAGTTAAGTTGGACATGGTGGGATCCACCATTTGGTATGATTGTTGTCTAAGTCAACAATCACCGAAGAATATATAAATTCATTATTATTTATGTAAAGAATATTTAGGATGAATTTATTTATTTAATATATTTACATGATAAGTAAATATGAGGAATAATTTTATTTGAACACATATTATTATAATATTACAACATCATTTAATTTTATGCGGGAATTGTGATTCAAGTTAAATGACCCAGTTTTATCATGTAATAAATTTAATATATATTATAGGTATGTGATAAGATAATAAATTATATTTATGACACTGTTTAGTTCATCATAATTATTTATTTAGGTGACATTAAATGAAAAAGGTATAAGTAATCCTACTTAGAATTTTTAGAATCCACTATAAATTAAAGGGAGAGGCTTTAACATAGTGAAATTTTGTGGCGAATTCATCAGAGCCTCTCTCTACTTACCCACCTTCTAGAGTGAGGAACTTGGAATCCATGTGATCGAATCAAGTTATCCCTCATGCATCAAAGGTACATCGATGTGGTGATCACCAGGGTGTCAAATGTGTCTTCGTATCTCCACAATAGAACCCAGAATTTAATTATTAACACTCCAAAAGAATTTTGAAGTGGGTGTGAGTGATCTAGAAGGATACATATTTGGATTTTTTAAGCAACGATAGCTAGAGACAACAAGATGTTGAGTGAGGCTATAGATTGAAAATTTATGTTTTTGTTTTATTTTTTTGTGCTCTGTTTAATTTATACGAGATACTTAGACCGTACATGGGCTCGGATAGTCAAAGATGATAAGTATCATCATCCCGATGATGAAATGTTTTAAAACACCCAACCCAATGGATCCTAATATATTTCCTGTCCCCTTAAATTGGTATTAGGGATATCATGTATATTATTTGAGCCAATAAAAATTACGTTGCATTAGAATTATGTAGAGGGTTTTAAATCCACCCAAATGGATCCGACTGCGATTCAATCCGAGGCCAGATGACCATGTTACATCCATCTGAAAACATGATTTTGGACTGAGCACAGTTGTTCAATAGGTATTAAAATTTTAGACGATCTGTTTTTTTGTCTTCTCTCATATAGCCATTCATTCACACATGCGTTGGTCAGAATATTTTTATCGGGAAAAACTTTTAATTCCACCAGTTACGTTGATCTAGGAAAAGAATATTTTGAAGGTATTTTTCATTTAATTTACATTCTTGCTTTGTTTTGGGGGTTTTCAATGCTTTTTTTAAGGAAATGGTGGGTTTTCAAAATATGGGCCAACCCGAGAGCCCATTTCCTGTTTTAAAAATAAATTTTGTTTCTTTAATAACTCTTCCATTTTCAACATTTTTCACCCATTAAACTTCCAAATCGACCTTAATTTAACTATTCAAACCACCAAAGAAATTTTGTCTCCTCAAAAATTCATTAGAATCTTGGATTTGGGTGATCAAATTAGGTATTGGGCCAACCCAAAATCTCTTTTCTAGTTTTAAAGTTTGTTTTTAAGTATTTCATAAAATATTTTTTTTATCCTTTTTTGGTGATTCCACCTCCCACATGTTCCCACTGAACCCATCCGAACACCCATTTTCTTTTTCCCCTCTTTGGAGCTCATATTCATCACGAATTAGGGATGAAATTCTCAAGATCCAAAAAACGTTCAGATTTCTCGAGTAAGTTTGTTCCCTTCCTTCCTCCTCCCTTTTTCTTAGGGTTTCTTCTTTTTTATTGAATCCCCAAATGTCCAGAAGCTAGGGCTTCGTACCTAGGTTTTATTTTTGAGTTTTTTTGGTCCAATCCTTTGGTTTTAGGTTCAATCTTACTCCCTTGTGGTGCGGCAGAGGTGCGGTTTAAGTGATGCCCAAGGATTTGCGGGTTTTGACTCTTCTGGTAGGTGATTCCATATGTCGGTATTTTAGAATGAGTTGGATTGCTGTATTTATGTTTCCTTTATGTTCCTCTTTCATTTTTTTACTATGAAAATTTATTTGGGTAGCATTTTCAAAGCGGTTGATTATAAAGTTCCAATTTTGTGAAAAAATGGGTGTTTTACATGTGCAACATCTGTTGTGCCTTTTTGTGTTGTTTTATAAGTCATAGAATGGATTTATAAAAATATTTTGATGCTGAAATTTTTGGTTTGATATAATATTGGTTTCAATTGGGTTTTAAAAGTGGTATTTTAGATGAATTTTATGGGTAAAATTTTGTTACTTTTCATGAAATATTTCTATGGAAATTATAAGTGGTTTATTTGGTTATATAAAAGGTGAAGAGCATGTGTAGTTACTGTTTGAAATGTGTGTGACCAGAAATGATGATTATTTGTTAAAATGGATTTTCATAACATGAGGAAATTATTTTATCACAATAGGGGAAGCCCGAGTAACTAGGTGGGCTGACGTGTACTAGTACGCTAGTGAACGAAGGAGTTTTGACCATGGTTCACTTAGTAAGTTTGACATGGATAGCACTAACAAAACTATAATGGAGATGATTGGAGACCACTAGGTTATGGGTATGATCCCAAATAGTGGCTCGTGCATGAGAACAAATTTTATTATGGTTACTTTCACCGAGGTACGAGGTACTTGGGGTTCACAACTAACTAGTACCTAGGGGTGTTCCTATGCTTGGTGCTCGTGGCCTTTTTGGAATTTATCCTTGCCTTATGGTATTTTTGGATGTGAAAACCAGTAGCTTGAATGTTTTATTCAAATTAACTCATTCTTTTAAGTTTCTCCATTGAAAGTTATTTTCATTTCAAAGTTGCACTTTTAGAAATAAATGATACCATTTTCTGTTTATAACTCTTGCAAGATTTTTATTTTATAATATCTATCACTTGGATTCCTTGGGTGATATCCAATTGGGTTTAGTATCACACCCTACTTACACCTTTGGGTGTAAGTAGACTTGATAATGTTTGACACAGGAAAAGGTAGGGCCTTGGGCGATGGCGGTTCGGGTTGTTAGTTTCTCTCAATGGTGCGGTGTTGTGGAGACGGCTCGTGGCTGATGACCCCTTGTCGTGTGGAGTCTCATGGGATATTTGTTTCTGCTACTTTTATACACCTTTGGACCTCTTGTGTCTTTTTTAAACTCATATACTCAGTTATGAATTTTATTAAGTCTTTTTTGGCATAATTTTTCAGATTTGGTTTGTTTGTTTTTGGTTATTTTATGAATCCAAACTCGGGTAAATTGTTCCCAAATTAATTTTTATGATACCCGAGCAGTTGTGCCAGCCCGTGGGGATAGGGAATGCCCTGTGGGCCTTTCCATGAGCAGGGTTTGGTGCCGGTTTGATGGCGACTAGATTCGGTTCGTGATAGATAAGGTCCTAAAGGGCCACACATAATTGCTTATTCAAAAATCACTAATATTATAATTAATAATTAAGTTGGACATGGTGGGATCCACCATTTGGTATGATTGTTGCCTAATTCATCAATCACCGAAGAATATAAAAATTCATTATTATTTATGTAAAGAATAATTAGGATGAATTTATTTATTTAATCTATTTACATGATAAGTAAATATGAGGAATTATTTTATTTGAACAAATATTATTATAATATTATAGCTTCATTTAATTTTATGTGGGAATTGTGAGTCATGTTAAAAGACCCGGTTTTATCACATAATAAATTTAATACATATTACATTTATGTGATAAGATAATAAACAATATTTATGACACTTTTTAGTTCATCATAATTATTTATTTAGGTGACATTAAATGAAAAATGTATAAGTAACCCTACCAGGAATTTTTAGCATCCACTATAAATTAAAGGGAGGGGCTTTAGCAAAGTGAAGATTTGTGGCGAATTCATTAGGTCCTCTCTCTACTTACCCAACTTCTAGAGTGAGGAACTTGGAATCAAAGTGATCGAATCAAGTTATCCCTCATGCATCAAAGGTACATCGATGTGGTGATCATCAGGGTGTCAAAGGTGTCTTCGTATCTCCACAATAGAACCCAGAATTTAATTATTAACACTCTAGAGGAATTTTGAAGTAGGTGTGGGTGATCTAGAGGGATACATATTTGGATCCTTCAAGAAACAATAGCTAGAGACAACAAGATGTTGAGTGAGGCTATAGATTGAAAATTTTTGTTTATGTTTTATGTTTTTGTGCTCTGTTTAATTTATACGAGATCCTTAGACCGTACATGGGCTCGAATAGTCAGAGATGATAAGTATCATCATCTCAATGATGAAATGTTTTAAAACAGCCAACCCAATGGATCCTAATATATTTTCTGGCCCCTTCAATTGGTATCAGGGATATCATGTATATTATTTGAGCCAATAAAAATTACGTTGCATTAGAATTATGTAGAGGGTTTTAAATCCACCCAAATGGATCCGATAGCGATTCAATCCAAGGCCAGATGACCATGTTTCATCCATCTAAAAACATGATTTTGGATTGAACACAGTTGTTCAATAGGTATTAAAATTTTAGACGATCTGTTTTTTTGTCTTCTCTCATATATCCATTCATTCACACATGTGTTGGTCGGAATGTTTTTATCTGGAAAGACTTTTAATTACACCAGTTACGTTGATCTAGGAAAAGAATATATTATTTATTTTTATTTTTTATGTGGAAATAAGTGCTATATTTTAAACAAAAATAATGATAGGATTTGATTTCTAGTGGGGTAGCTAGACTTAGAATATAAAACAAAACATTGAGTTTAGTTAAAAAAATTCCTCCATTTTGAGTACAAGAAAGAAAAAAAATAATTTTAAAAAACATTTGAAATTGTGGGGTAGCTTCCCCTTCCTCCATGTGGTCTTTATCGGCGGTGCAACTGGCTCTGACTGACCCCTCCAGTGACACCTCCTTACACAACCCATGGGTTTCCCGTCCGCCATTCCTCCAACTATGGTCCCTCACTCAAAGCCTACTAATTTTGGATCCCCTCAACACTCGATTGAGCTTACTAAATCCATCGAAGGCAGCCACATCGTAGCCCCTATGACACGTCACAATCGTGGATCCCTTCGACCACCCAAATCCATGACACTACCCGCCACCATATGAGCTCGACCCGGCCAGATCTGGGGCTGAGGACCCTTTTCGTGGCTGATATCTCCCTCAATGGTCACCCCACTACCGCCATCCCACCCAGGGCTCGACTGTTGGGAGCCGCCTTCCTAGCCAGCATCCACCATTATGTCCAAAGCCACCACTGGTCGGTGCCCGACTCGCATATCCAACCACCCTCACCGGAGGAAAACATTGGGGCCACACACCTTCCCTTCCATCACGTGACACCCTAGATCTCCCTTTGTTTCTATAACCACCATAAAATTCCCCTTCATACTCACCTCTAACCAGTGGTGCAAACCTGTCTGGCATGTTCTCCCTCGGCAGTGAGAAACAATGGAAACCCATCTCCTTACATCCTTCATGGTTCTATGTTCCATGCTAGTGTCATCCCAGATAACCTCTACATTGAACAACAGTCAATATCCTGACAGATAACCACGTACAGAACCCCCTACGGTGTGAGGTATACTACTGTACATTCTAGTTTTTCCCTGCAATGGGTTTAGGGATGGTCTGCCCAACCCAGAACGGGTCTCGATGGACCTGTCCTATCAATAATATCCCTATACGAGCTTTTTCATGGCATGGACTGGGTCAAGTGATCACCCAGGCATGATACCTTAAGGTCATGGTTAATAAATTCAATTTAAATAGATTAACCAAATATTAGACTCTCAAGACAAGTAAGTTAGTTAATTTCTTTTACGCATTTATTTATCATTTTATGCATTTTATGATAGCGGGAAAATACATCAAATAATAAACAATAAAATTCATAATGAAGTATTTTTATATTACTGTTTAGTTACGATCATGACAATATAGAATGAACCATATTAATAGAAATTAATTACATTTGTCACGAAAAATAATGAAACCCTCAATGAAATATTAAGTCATTTAATGCCTTCCATCAATTGGATTTGAACAAATTCGGGTGTTCAGGGTGCTCTTGAGCCAATTTTGAGGGTTCCACCTACTGCCAAGGAGTTATTATGAGAGAGATGGGTTGATTTAACTAAAGTTGTAGAAAAAAAGTATCAAAATATAGATTTCATAAACTTTATTGGCAAGCATTGAGAAAATAATGTTTCTGATTTTAGATGTTGGAACATCACTCAAGTGATCAAATAACCATGAGTTTTTGCGGTTGGCTAGTTAAATTTCTATCATGAACTATCTGAGTAGAAGCGTAGACAAGGGTTTTAGACTATGAGAGGTAGTTCAAGGATCCTTTACATTAAAATACACAAGCGATAGAGTATTCCATTTCTAGTACAGAGGGTTCCTAGAATTTGATAAAGCAGTGGGAGACATTTACTGATTTATTTAATTAATCAATAATAAGTAAATTGGAAATCAAGATAAAAATTACAACCTTTTATATTTTATTTTGTAAAAATATAATGTAATACCACTAAATTCACAATGAAAATTATGGAAAAAGTAAATATAAAAAATAACATGATTTTCCTAATGTATTGCATTCCCTAGAACACAATACTACGATATAGGAAATTCCATTTGATGGTGTCCCCAATACTAGTTAATCCACCTAAGGAATTGAGGGTGTAAAAATGATTATAGGAGACTCATGTTTGACATATATGGTGGTTATGTCATAATTTTTCCATCAATGTCCAATGTTAGTTGTGGTTACAACAAATGGACATAAATGATTACACATGCAGTCTCTTCTCTAAGAAGATTACGAGGAGAATGCGAAGTGAGATATGAATGGGTGATAATTAAATTGGATTTGTGTAAATATGAAAGAAAGTTCATTATTATTCAAGGAATCCCATTTTATCATCTTTTCACCCAATTAATCCATCTTTATTTAAGATTACAAACAAACAAGATGGATTAAGCACTTCATTACATTTTAGGTAAGGTTCGCTATGTCAAAAAGGACATTAAAGAAATCACAATCTTTAGTTCTTACGGAGAACAGGTTGAAAGGAAGTGCGATAATGAAAATTGTAGGAATGGTTCCGAAGAAAAACATCTAAAATTATTTAAAATAAATTGGTAATTAACATGAGGTTATTTAATTCACAATTTATTAAATTATTTTATGGTATTTTAAACGCAATGAAATAATTGGAATAAGAAATTACCCTCTTTTTCTTTAGTGTATCTTCATCAAATGAAATTATTGTTTCATAAATACTACTAGGGTATTAAAATAATTTATAATTATCGCACATTTGAATTTAAATATATTTACCTAGTAAAAGAGACATTACAAGGAGTATGGTGTAGGTTCCATGTTGTTGAGAAATAGTGATTCCTGCGTCAATTGTGACAAACAGAACTTCTAATTTTTGGTTAATGATTCAAGACAAAATATTATTAAGTATAACCAAAATAATTATCACATATTTCCATTGGACATAAGGAGATACTATTCCCCATTGAGGAATATATGTTTTTTGTGGTGTTTTATACTCAACAAATTTTTAGTAATACATGAATCATAGGCTATACAAGAGGAATATAAAATGTAAGACTTATATACCCAGTTGTGGAAAGATAATTATTTTTCATGTTAAACTAAAAGTGGACATAAATAATATACACATTTTCTTATTTATACTCAGTGGATCTAAACACCGATTTTATTATCAACATATATACTTATTTAGTTTATACAAAGAAACCTTTAGAAATAAAGTTATTCTACAAAGCTATCGGAATTAGTTCAACAAGAGAGAATGAACAATTCAAATGGTAATATAGTGGTAAATATAATTCATAAAATTCCTTTAAGTATATAAGGAATGGTAATGCGAAGTACGATATATGCATGATAAAAATATATAAGCTACTTCAGGCTGACATGTCGAAGAATATATTGAGATAGCATTTATCCATCAATATATTGTAGTGCGGAGTAATTCTAAAATGAATATGACCTTATCCACATCAAGGTGTTGATGTTTAAAAGGAAGATTAATAAAGTGTAGTTAATGTTAACATTGATCAATAAAATATAGCATCTTGTAATTACTAAACACAAATTTTATATATCATAGTCATGATGTAAGTAGTATCAATATCGAAACTTATAGAAACTTCCATTATATATGAAGAAGTTCTTTGAAATTAATAGTGATATCTCACAACCATATACCAACTATAATTAAATATGGATATCATATGATTCATAGTATTATGGAAATCCATTATTTCATAATACATGTATTTAGATTCAAATAGTTTCTTAGTATATAAACAAGCATTGATTAATAAAAACACAATCTACATCTCACGAAGTTATCCTAAAAGTATCTTAGGATATTATAGAAATCCCTAAGATTTAAAATTTGTTATCAAGTGACTAAAATTTATAAAGGGGTTCACATAACTATTAGAGATAGTGGGATCAATATTGAGTAAGGTAATTCAATTCCAAATATGTGGAATAGGAACATGTTCCACAAGAGTTAGTGGAAAATGAATCTTCCAAAGACACATACTACGTATGAATTATAAATCCATGGTGATGGTTTTGTATTTACTCGGGTTGGTGATAAAGTATTAGTTATAAATAATAATTCCAACATATAGATAGTATTTTACAATTATATAATATTGAAATGTTCCATTAAAATTCAATAATGGATTCTATGTATCAAAGTGAAACGAGGACTATTATTTAGAATACTGCGATGGGTATTCAAGTGATATGATACATGGATGGTACATGTGTGGTACCAATAAGGTATGAATTTTTATACAAAGTCATTATAACTAAATCCATTATAATTTTACTTATCATAGATAATATCTATGATAATTTATTATTATGAATTTTATGTCATGATCACTGATCATGGAAGGTGCTAATATAACACAAAAAAAATAAATGGTGACATCAGAGAATGACCAAAATGGTTAAAAGTTATGTAAATCCAGTCTAGGATTAAATTAAGTAGTAAGATCATAGAATATTCATTTTTAATGAATAAATTCCTAGTTTATAATGAAGTTTAAATGGAGTTTCATTGTTTTCAAAGTAAAATATGATCAACAACATATGGAAAACACACAATTGTCAAATAGTTAGTTAATACGATGAGGAAAGAAATACTCCTGTGATTGAATTAAAGTAGAAACCTATGTTCTTGGGAATATTATCTATTGATGTAGATATAATGGTTTCTTGGACCTAGTCAATATTATATATAGTGACATGGAATTTAAAAATACAAACTGGAAAAATTCAAGAGAGAAATATTACCAATGTCGCAAGGCATAAATCTCTCCGAGTAGACATTCAATTATATAGGAGGAAATTTAGTGGTGAGTTGTGTTCTATACACTTTAGTGATAGATCGGTAATTTATTATCTGATATATATAATAAATTATGTTTCTAATATAAACATTTAAGTATGAAAATATTATTAAATTCTAGGAGAACTCCAAGGGAAGCAGTTAGATCTATTTGGATGTACATGGGAAAGTACAAAAACTATGTTCCTGGTATGTGGAGAAGAAATAATACTAGTTTTGTTGGGATACAAACTAGCCTTCCTTTGGATCAATTTGATATAGTATCACAATTATACTATGGTAACAATCAAGACAAGCTTATACAAGAAATTCGTAGTCATACCTAAAAATATAGAGTGCGTTGCAGCTTCTGAGGAATCTAAGAAGTATTTTATAAAGGTAATAGTTCGTTCAAGTTCATGGGATCACACCTAGTAAGTAATTTTTTATGATCATGATAATTATTTACTATTACTAGCCAAGATTTTAAGTTTGGACATTTGACAAAAAGTATATACTTAGGGATACCATCTCTTGAGAAGATTTACTCAAGGATATGAGGTCCTATATAATATTATATCCACTCCATTAAAACATAGAAGAACAAGTAGCTAAAGCAGTTACTAAGCCAAAACATGATATTTATCACGCGATACACTAGAAATGATGGTTATCAAGTTATCACTAGTGCAAATGGGAGTATTGTAATTATGGGTGCCCTAGACCCAACATGAAGTGTACTTTTGATTACCATATCATTTATACAATTAGATATAAAAGATTTATTATTACTATTATAGTGTAGAATTTTCTGTATCCACTATTGAAATGATAATGTTCATAGATTAAGTATCCTATCAAAAGGTTATAGTTGATCCCATGCTATAATGAGAACCTCAAGATAATATGAAATTAGTATTTATCAACGGTAAAATGGTCTAGATACATTATAATGAATAGAAACAATTGATGTTTGACTATCATGTGGTGGGGGCCCATATGATTTAAAATTTATTCTTCTGAAATTTTCACTTGGTGATCTCTAGTAGTGACATCATGAGGACAAACCCACCAATAGGAAAATGACCTATTTTGGGCATCATTGGATATTCCTATCTATGTAAATGTTTATTGGTCTCATGGATTGAGATCATTATGAATGTGTGACATCTTATCACATACTTTTATGCAAGAAAAAAAACCATGATATTGAAATTGGGGAAGGTAACGTTTTGGGTGCATCATTGGTGGCATGGCTCTGGTTGAATGGGAACGAAATGATTTGTCGCTTCTCGTTTGAGGAAATTATATATATCCTGTGACATATTTTCCAGGATGGTAGTACCTTAATATGTCCTTTGACAAGTCAGTGGAGGGTAAATCCATCTAGTTTGATCAACAAATAATAAATAAAGAAAAGGATGATGACAGAAGTTTGAACCCCAATTTTCCTCTAAATGTATGTTTGGTTTAGGAAACACTATTTTAGAATGGTTTCTAATTGGGTTGTTTGTGAAACCAAAAACACACAAAGGTTCTATATCTATGGGGACTTGCTTTCTAGAGGCAGGTTCTCATTTGGTGTTTTAACCAATGATTCATTAATACCCACATCGGTATAGAGGATGGGAGGTCAGGCTCATCACAACCTTTTGGGAGGAACTAGTGTGTACTTCAGGACTCTCTTATATATTTAAAAATATTCTCAAATCCTTTATTTAATCCCAAGTGTGATATATATTAACCATGAATTATTTATCAATTATTATCTTGTTTGGATATAGGATCACTTGTAAGTATTTGAGGTTATTCATCAATAGAGAAATTTGTACGTATATGAGGTTCTCCATCAATGGTATCCTATTATATACAGATCTGTGATTCTTTGGTCATTTTTACAACGATGTTGGTTTTATATCCACATAGTGGGTAACACTAGATTTTATCATCATCCAAGGAGATGAAGGTTAATCTAGAGTATATTGTCATCTAGGGAGATGAGAGTTGTTTTGATGTTGGGATCAAACCCATAAATGGTATTCATACCTATCCTTGTAAAGGGAATCTGAACCCACATAGTTCAGTTATGCTTAATGGGGCACATAATTCCTTTTATGGTCATGTGATAAAGACCAAACCATGAAGTTTAACATCATGTGTTGAGAATTTCTAGGTGTAAAGATCCTAGTCAAGGTTTAATGTGGGACCTATGTCAAGCTTCCCATGGAACATAGAAGTGATATGAATTTCCAAGTTGAATCAGTCCCTTATAGGAATAAGGATTGGATAGAGCATTGTTGATTATGTTGTTAATTATGAACCTCAATGAGGCTTCCTACGTATCCCATTTGAATAGGAAGCAAAGCATATGTAGTTCGATCGAGGACCCATGCCTATGGAGGCCCTCAAATGTTTGTCTCACAGGGGAGTATAAATCTTTTATTGAAATAAGTTGGGGGTTATTATTTAATAGTATTACCTTGTAAAGGGACCCTGAGATACATTTTAACTCATGGTGATTTGGGTGATTACTTCAGGGTTTACGCCAGAGGAGGGTTCCCAGGTTTAGGGGATTATCATTGTGGCTTACTCCTAATGAGGACACTTAGTGAGCTTGGGACATGGGTAGGCTTTCTACATATCATGTTTATCATGAATCCACGTTGTTATAGTTCAAAGTGTCGCATGAATCCTGTAGATTTCAGGATCACCATGAACCTCAAAGACCATGTGAGTCATGCTCGATTTGAGAAACAAGAGGAAGTGAATGATCTGACAATCCACAAACTTTTCCTTCTCTGTTGGTGGAAGAGGATATGGGTGATGGTGGAATAAGATGAAGTTATGACACATCCCACTATTTACTTCATTGTGTAAATGAATGAAGGTAAAGCACATGGTGGTAGAGAGGACAAAGACTACATCCTCCTACATGAAAGGCTAGAGGCTTATAAGGGATGCCCTAAAATTGGTGACGTTGCGAGGATGGAGAGTGTCATTACATATTATCCATACTGGGAACCAGAGGCTCCATGTATTAGTGGAAAGAATTGAAGGAAATGTTATAAACTATATTCTTCTTGACATAAAATTCCCCAACACTGTCACTAGGGTAAGGGTCCTCATGATCACAGATATAAACATCCACAGACGTCCTAAGGATCCTGACCTTTAGGTAAGATAAGTACGAGAAGCCTTTGACAATAGAAATACAAATCTATACGGGAGACATAATGATGTTCCTTTTCCCAAGGTTTTTCAGATCAATAAGTCTTTATGGAGCTCTAAAATTAGTCCCTTTAAGACAAGGGATCCATGTAAGAGGGGGCCCTACCATGGGTGGCTCAAAAAAATGGTTGGAAGGGTGACTCATTTCAGTTCTAGGCATAGGAGTACCAAGATAGTATACCACACAGGTGTGCTGTGTAGGTCGTGGGAGGAAATAAAAATAGTTCACGCAAGGAGTTTTAGTCCCATGCTAGCTAAGTATAACTCGAGAAACGGACTACTGTGAAAATAACACTAGGGTGAGGCTTTGGAAATGGAAACCAGGGCCTCCTCCGATATTCCATAAAGGGTATCACACATGTACCTAATTAGGTAAAGGGACCTCACATTGGTGGTTTCTCTATTGGGGAGAATGGTCCTCACATAGGTGTATTATGTTTTTAGACCATGGAGGGACTCTGATCTTGCTTATCCCCTTTCATTCTCTATTCTCTTGTGCTTTAGAGAGAAACTAGATAAATTTCTAGAGACCTTGGTGAATGTGCTGTAAAATGATAGCTCTATAGGTTCTTCATATTTTTTATTTTTTCAGTTCGGGATCCCATGGGTCCAATTTATTATAAAATATGGGACCCTGGTCAAATGATGTTTTTGGCATAGGTCCACAACATAGGTGCTAGGGATAGGTATCCTGCGTAGGTGAGGAAAAACATCAGTTCCACATAGGTCCATGGCATAGGTGGTGTGAAAATTGAGGGATGTTCCTTTTGGGATACACAATAATGTCCTATGCTGGCCTCTTGGCATGAAGGGATGGTGAGTGCATGTCGATTTGGACAGGTCCCAAGGTTCTCCATAATCATCTTTAGAACTTTAACATAACAAAGATGGTCTTCATAATCTTTTCATATTCCTTGTTAAAAAGAGAGTATGAAGAAAATCCCCCCCCCCCAGGATTAGATCTGAATGATATAGGAGGGTCTAGTCCTGAGGTAAAAATAACGGGAAAAAGTTATGAAGATGTGAAACACTAGATCAGGGAGGTTCTCCGCACATGATTTCTAGGTAGGTTTCATGCATGGGGTTTCCATTGGATGTATAATGAGAATGTATTTCATGGATTATACCTTCATAGATGCAAAACAAAAACTAGTGATGTCTATAAATACCCCCATGTCTTTGTCCTTTTACTCATGTCTAACATTTCATATTTTCTCTCTTCTTGCGCAGGACGTTCGTCCAGCTACATTGTACTGTGTTTCTATGAAGGTCTCCCAAATTTACTCTCAAGGTATAACCACCTAAGTAATGGAAATCCATAGAGTCATGTTGGTGAGAATAATAGTTGAGGTATCTCATCAAGGGAACTACAAGAAGGACTTGGTTGAAAGGGCTGTGTAGAACTTCCTCATTGAGGGACCTCCATAGGGACTCTTATCAAGGGACTAGTGTGGGGCACTTTTTCAAGTGACCTGCATGAGGACATTATATATAAAAATTATTCTATTTGTCTATGTTAATATTTAAACTTTCTAAAGTCAATATTTCGGCTTAATGAGATAATTTGTAGCCTTCTAGTAGGTTTTAAAAGTCTTCTTTAATGAATGAAACTGAGAAAAGCTACTATGCTTCAAAATGAGATGGTCAAATCCATTGGGCCTGATTATTATGATGTTGTTGAAACTACCCTTCTTTATTGGGTGAAGTGTTTCAACCCATATTAATGTGGGTACTTTCAAAGTTTCTAGCTACCTCTATACATGAATATGCTTCTAAGGGATGTTCAAATTCCAATATTTAGGGAATATTTAATGGAAACTTGATTAACGAAGCACATCAGCTGCCCATGTTATATAATTCCTTCATTGGGTGTTTTTATCTGGGAGGGAACAATCCCCATTGGTTTTATTTTTCATCACAATGGCATGAATCCAGATATGAAGCTGCATATCGAAGAGTCGGTGCCTCATTAATGTGACTCAACATTCCATGATTAAAATATAAATCAAACATAAGGATGTAAACATGATCGAAACTTCTGATCTGAGTTGGGAGTCAGACCTGAGTGGATGTGGGAGTTTTGGGTAAACAAAATTTACACAGAATTCAAGAAGGACATGTTGTATGTTTATATCAATGAGGCTTTTGGTATGATATAACTATTTTTATAAGAATGAAGACATCATTCTCAAATTACTGAGCCATTAGAGTTCGCATATAAATTCATTTCACTTGATACATGGTGATGTTGGCATCATCTCATGGGATGTTTATGAAATTTATGGGGTCTCTATTCTCAAGGAAATGTATGATGAGTTTATCCAACCAAAGATAACATGGGATATTGCTGAGAAAGTTCCACCATAGAAAAAAATATTTTCAAGATAGAGAAGAAGTTTTAGAAAGAAAAATATCAACATCCCTGGGCTTAAGTCCACGTGGAAACATAGATTAGTACTTTCTTAGAATCAGCGGGAGAATGTACTACTTTCAGGAACCCTACTATTTTCCCCACTGTGGAGAATTGGAGTTCTTCATGCATGTTCTGGCCCACATTGGAGAAGTGTGAGTACAAACATTGGTGTTACATGTTTAACCCCAAGTTCAATGTGATGGTCCACTTGAATGGATTCTTTGATATGGCGCTAATCATTTATCTTCACCGAGTCTGTGAGTCTGGTGGAATCATGAGGCCATGGAATTTTGTTATTGTGGCCGAATTAGATGAGGTGGAGTTCATAGGGTAGAATTCGCCAATTTTAGTAAGGATTAATTTATATTTGTTTCATTCATACAATGGAAATACCCCATTTAGAATTAATGGATCATTTAAGGTGTTGTGGGGAAGTATTGCATCATATTTTAGCTCATATTTAGTAATGATAATAGTTAAAACCCCCGGTATCTAATTCCACCCATTTTTCTAAAATGTTTGTGGGATTCAGCCTATGAACCTAAGTCATGATGATGTACTGATGGTGTTGATTGTATTTGGAGATTTTAATTTTTTTCCTTATGGTAATCTTGAAACTAAAACATTCACCGATGATGGTAGGGAGAATAATTATGAGATGATGGAATATATGATTGAATTCAGGGATATCATATTGGTAGTTTGTATTGACAGTGAGATTTTCTATGGGGCATATTCTCTATATTGGTTTTCTATCCAGTTTAAATGAATTAAAAAATCAAGAACCTTTCCCCCTAACCATGTTAAATATGATAATCATTCAATGGTATACCAAACTTTATAATTCTTTTTGGTTCTAGTGGGATCCAAAATGTGAATCACGCTACCTCCATCAGAGGCATCAATTGGGTTAGAAGTCAGATATACCAATGTGTGGATTTATTTATACCCTTAGGGTGAGTTGACAAGGGGAACTTATCGGATGAAGGCTATAACAACTGCTGGTCGTAGAATTCGCAAAAACATGACCCTAGATAAAGATGATGTAGAGGCTCTAGAACCTTAAAAACATTCTCAGATAAAGACCACCACATGGGCTAGGGTTGAGGATATAACACCTCCATCACCAAAGTGGTCTGGTCTCCACCCTTGGGAGGAGGATTATTTTTTATCACCTCATTCTTTTGAGATATAAAGGAGGCCCAAAGAGGCTTCATGATTGGAAGGCATCAAGTTTTCTCCATAGTAAACCTCATCAGATCCAAATTACATGAGTCCCTAGGTGATCCATTTTTGAGAGAGAATGAATCATGATTTTATTGATTCATTGTAGTTTCTTCAAGTTGGTTTTGTAATTTCCAGATTTGGGTGACATTAGGGCACCCTATGATTTCCATCTCAGTAATAATTTGGATATGGCGAAGGAGTATTTTGAAGAGTTGGAGGCATTTATATACCAAACACTGATCAACTACCAATCTCAAAGTGAGTATTTGATATACTGAAATGAGGAATGGTGGAAGGGGTAATTGTTCATCTTGGGGAGGAATGGGACATTTACATTATCCCTACAGATGTATTTCTCCTTTCTTCTTTCCATTTACTTTTATTTCATCCACCATCATTAATATTTAAGGGGTTCAATTTTGGTAGCTTGTAATTGGAGAAGAAGGGGGATTAGAAATAAAGGCCTTTGGGTTACCAAAGTATAGGCCCATGGGAACCCCTATTGAGATGTTGGATGAGGCCATTTGGTCCCCAGAATCTCTCTAGGTGGGAGGACCATGATGGAGGTGATAGCAATGGGGATTACTTAGCAATTACCACTGGTATTTATTTCCAAGAAAAGTAGTATAGGTTTTTCACTTTATCATGAAAGGAAGAGAAAGAGAGAATTAATGTTTTTTAGAAAAATGTGGCATAGTAATCATTTATGTTGTAATTTGACATTACAACATGCCCAACACACTGTTCCGATCATGATTAATTCTTTCAGGACCCACATCTCTTTCCCATTTCCAAGGGTATGGTACTGGTCCTTCAAGGATACAGGAGTATATTCCAGGGCAGGTATTGATTCATGCTGATGAACTCATCATCTTGACAGAAGATGCTTCAAGAGGTGCATCTTCATCTACCCCCACTTCAACAAAGAAGTGATAGGATCACTATGATTCCAAACATGATCCCTTTAGAATAGCATAATATTTACAACTTTCCTCTACCAATTATATTTTAGATCTATTTTTTGCATATGAGGAACCTGAATTAGTCAATGATGATACTATTATTGCCCCAAAAGGGGGTAACAAGGGTCCTGGGAAGTCTGGGGAGGGTATTGGTTCCGACTCCGACTCTGAAAGTCCTGTATATTTCATTCTAGATGAAGAGCCGATAAATGGGAATATTATAGGAGATAATGATGGTACTGAGAAACATTTCTTGGATACCCTAAATGGTGAGGATGTTGCAATGTATAAATCCTTATATCATGAAATCATAGATTCTATTAATCTACACATTGATATTTGAGGTTCCATTAAGGAGTTCAAGAATTTTCGTAAGGAACTATATGGATTGAATTTTCTCATTATCAAATTTTCAATACATAGTTATTATTCTTTTATCTAATATTTCATATTGAAGTTCAATTCATGCAGCTTTTTCTATAGAGAATATTTTTAAGGCCCTTCAATAGAATAGCTTCCAAATTCATCCTTCTGCCACTATTGGAGAGGTACTGGATGAGAATACCAAAGTGAGAGGTGCATGAAAACCATTGGTCATGATGGATAATAAATCTCAGAAGATTTTTCCTCACCATGAAGTACTCGCTTAGAATGTTGATGGTGGGATTATTGGGGATGATTCTACTCAATCTTCTCATATATTACTCGATGAATGTAAATAAATGATTTGATCATTATACATTTGTGCTACTCTTCTGAAGAAATACATGATTATAATTTATCATTAAATATTAAAAACTTCTAATTATAGGTCTAATGGTGAAGATTCTACATCATCTTGACTGACATTGGAAGATGAAGAAACCACTATCTCAGAGGGAGTAGAGAAAGGAACTCCTTTGAGTGCTTTGGTTCTAGAGTACATCCTTCCCCATGATAGTTTCTCTGAGTCAGAGTTAGAGTTATAGGCTGGTCTCAGTGTCATGTGTGAAAGGACTCAATGAATTATCTATAGATAATTCCAGAGATGTATCTAGAATACCTACCTTCATAGTTTGTCTGACTTCCAGTTCTGTTTGGAATATTGGGATTTGGTGGATTTGATGACTGTCCAATCTACAATGCATTGAAGGAGACCGTTTGATGGACTGTCCAATCTACACTGCATTGAAGGAGACCGTTTGATGGTAGGAGAAAGAGAATAATTTTCCAAAATACCTCATAATGGACAAACCAATTTTCAATGTTGATGAATTTTGAGCTACCATATCCCAAATAGAGTTCATCCATAACAAAAAATTGTTATAATTTTAATGGAAAATCATGGAGAAGACCAGTAAAGTGTTGGGCCTTCAGAAAGAATTGGATAATTCTCAAGGGGAACTCAAACAACTCTATTGTTTATTGGGAGTAGCCTAATCAGAAGGGTTAGTTGTCATTGCATCTTTAAGAAAAGTGTTTCCTCGAATTGAGGAGACTGAAGATGGTCAACTAAGTACACTTCATCAAGAGGTTAATGGGGCTTGGTAGGTGGTTTAAAAAATATAGAGTTATGTTGAAGGACTCTTGTAATATATGACAGAGATACTCTATATTGTGAATGTTCCTCTAGGGAATTTGTTTTCTCATAAATTACATGAATCTTATTTCAAATCCTATATGTCCCCATCCCTATTTCATTCCTATAATCCCAAAATAATATTGAAAAAAATTTAATGACAAAATGTATCATCAAATTGTGACCATAGTGATGGGATGAGGAAGTGATTTATTTTTTTCCTAATCCATGGAGATTAACTAGAAAAGTTCAATTATTACTAGGGTTGTATGTATGACCCTATAAACTTTTTATCTACTGTGTCATCACCCCAATTCTTTCCTAAGTGAAATATGAAGGAGACACAATGAATGAGACCTAGATTTTACTTAGATGACCCCTTTTCTAGTTTTTCATCCTAACAAGTTTTTTTCTTCTTTCATTTCATTGATTGATATTTTTCTTAAACCATGAAAAGAATAGGTCTAAAAATCTATGACTCTACTTTTTCCCAAAGTTCATTTTTTGGGTTTTCAATATTGTGTGTACTGTGTCACATTGTATGGGCAGTTTAAATTCGCACGAGCTGGACTAATTAGTCTAATGTTTTAGGATGAACAGATTTGACCATAATGTTTGAAATGATGACCCAAAAAAGGATTTCTTATCAAGAATATTCTAAAATTATTTAGATACCCCAAAGGGATTTTTTAGGCAGATTTGTTTGTTTCCAAATATAAAACACGATATTCAATAATTGAGAAGGTATCTCTTGGGGATGAAGATACCATCGGTAGACATACCCGTTAGGAAGTTTATTTTATGTAAGGCCAACTAAGGTTTCTTCTGCATAGTCGAACAATGGAATCCTCTAGTTAAAAGACATGTTTTATAGTTGACTTATCCATGGCCAATTGGGGAATCTATTGAATTGTGATGCAAAGGAGTCCTCATGAATTCTAATATTCTATTGTTGATGACTGGATGAGTTTATGGAGATTCATGTTTCTCAAGACTACAAAGGTGGTTTTTCAAAGAGAAAATGTATGAGAATGAAAGGAATATCTACACTAGAAATGGACATGAATTGGAGATAGATCCTTCATGACTAATTTGAGTGATGTGCATTTGTTTATATGGTAAATGTTAGGGGATAAGTCCCCTTTCTAAAAAGTGGTGAAGGAATCATGCAGTTTAATGTGACGTGACTAAGACAATGATCATGTATTTTAACTTCATATAGAAAGAACATTATGCTGTGTAGTTTAAAGTCAAAATACAAGGAAATTATGTTGTATAGTTTAAAATATCACTGAAATGATATTATATTGTGTAGTTTAATTTCATACTACAAAAACATTAGGGGGGATATAATTTAATGTATTTTGATTTGACTGGATGATTGATAATTTTCCCATTATTGGTAATTTGTCTAGAAATGTGCTGCTATATACAGGTTTGTGGTGAATGTTGTAAGATATGATTTTAGGATTCCTAGATCCGAATAGTGGTATGGGAAAAAGGTATTATTGGGTTAGAGTAGATCCATCTTGAGGATGAAGTTACCATTCCTTGACAAACCCATCATGGGGGATATTTTATGAAATCCCATCTCAGGAGCATACATTATAGTCAAATAGTGGTATCCTTTATCCAATAGATCCATTATGTGCCTTTGGCCTGGTGATGATGGTTTTATTATAATGTTGGTTCGAGGAGGTCATTCTTGAAGTCTGATTTATTTAGGTTTTAGTTCTACTGTTCACGATTCCTTGTTTCGTGGTTTCCCTAGTCAGCAATGGTGTGGGTTTTATCTAGTGAAGACAATTGTGTTGGTTTTGGTGATGTTGTGTTCAGGGTTTGAATGATTTGTGGTGATAGGGAAGTGATGGAAAATGTGAAGTTGACTTGATTCATTACAGGAAGGATGGTTGGTGTGATGGGTTTCTCGAGGACGTTTCCTGTTAGGATGGGTGATGGTTTTTGAAATTTGAATGTTGTGGATTTTTGAAAGGAGATAATTATGTTACTGGTATTTGTAGTGTGTTTTATTTTGAAATTTTAATTTTTTATGCTGTAATTTTAATTATTGGTTGTTTCAGGATGTTTTGTTAGGGTTTACACTTACCCCTTAAAAGTTTCCATAGAAAATAAAATAAATATGGATTTTAGGTTAGGTAACTTCCCAATGGTCTATTTGACAATGCACAAAGGAAACTTTTAGATCAATATTGGCCATGATATTGGATTCCCTTTCATAGATCTGACTCATATGTAAAAGGGGGACATCTATTGTTTCCTTGGTGGGCTATTTATTGAGAGGACCCAAAATAAACAATCATTCATGGATCCTTCATTTGAATACAGGGGATGACAATTTTTTTTCAACCCATGTTTGGGATTAGTAATTAAGGCCTATTTATGACTACATATCTCAATGGGATGTTAATAAATCCATACATAGTTATATTAGTGCCATTTAGTTTACAGTCATGTAGTAAGGACATTATCCAAGTAGTTTAATGTCATGTGGTAAGGGAAAATGTGTCTCGATGTGAAGATAAATTGGATACTATAGTTTAACTTGGTAATTGGGCCTAAGAGTCAATATGTATCTTATCTAATCAATAATTAATCAAAACATATTTCCTAAATAGTGGCCCCCCACCATCATTGAATTTTAATGTGGGGGATAATGGGTTTTTTGAATATAGTCCCATACATAGGATGAGAACCTGTGTTAAATCTGCTTGTACAGATATTAATCACACATGGGATACTAGAGGCATTACATTCATCATGTTATGTCTGGGACCAAGATTAAAAGTATGTATGTCACTACATATCTTGTAGGGGTGAGAATAAATCACACACAGTACTTGAAGAACTATTCAGTTTGTCATCATGCGGTGAGGATGTGGGTGTTTCCAACATGAAATGGAATATTATAGATGGACTAGGGTGTAGGAACCAGGAATCACTACCTATATTTCTAGGGAAATAATCAAGAAATATGTAGTTATTAAGAAGATCATGTAGTTTATTTTCATGTGAGAAGGACATTTGGTTTTCCTTTTATGTTCTTACAACCAAGGTCATTGATATCCCCAATGGGAATTAAAACACATTATTTATGTAGAGAACTCCTTTACCAAAATCCTTATCCCACGTAAGTTGTTCTAGGTGTGATAAATAATAAGTAATAAAAATTTATTCTATAGAAAAAGGTAAAATAAGTGAAAGATATGGGCATTTCCATTATGTGGTGGTTGGTCTAGGAGATAGAATCCAAGAATCACTACGTATCTCCATAGGATGATAACCAAGTCATACATAGTTCTTGAAATCTCATGTATATTAGCATAATGTGGTATGGATGAAGATGAAGCAACATGAAAGGATGGGAATATTTTGGCTGGTCCAAGGCATAAGACCCGAGAATCACTGCATATCTTCCTTGGGAAAGAATAAATCAAAACATAGTTTTTGAAAATTTTGCATGTATAGGTTTTATCAATGAACATAGGGAGTGGATGAGATTTTTTGTTTTTGTGGTCATGGATGGACCCATGTTTAGAAACCTGGGTATCACTATGTATCTCATTGAAATGAGACTGAATCCACACATATTTCTTGAAAATTATTCCCCACACCGACTAGGTTTTGATATGGGGAAAGGGTATTTAATGATTTGTTGAGTAATGGATGGGCCCAAGAAATTAGATGGAATGTGGATCAAGCAATATGTTCTGGAAGAATTCCTTGTATAGATTTAATTTATTCATCTGGAAATATGTAGTTTTCTTTGTGGTTTTGTCTAGACCAAATAATTGGTGATTCGGGTGTCACTACTTATCTTTATAGGGAAAGAATCAAGCCAAATGTATTTCTTTAAATCCCATTCAGTTTCACATTGTGTGGTAAGGATGTTATAATTCCAGATCTTACACCTGCAAAATGGGCTTAGGATCCACTATGAAGTTTAGATTATATGAGTGGGGGAATACTGATGGGAGTTTCCATTCTTTTGAGGGACCATACGGTATTTTAAACTAGGGTATTTTGAGGGGGTTCATAACATCAAATGAGGGAGACATTAATCTTATAGTTTTGACATTTTTTGGTGAGGATGAAATAATTTTTTATGTTTTAAGTCATGCAAATAGAACCTAATTTTGTGAAATTTATCGTAATGTGACAAGGATGATGAATCCCTACATCTTAACATCATGAAATGTGGACGTATATGGTGCTATAAAGTTTAATTTCCTATAGCTAAGATGAATTATGCGTGATTACAAAAAGTACTTATTTAGGAACCTTTCATTGGTTAGAGTTTTAGTGACCTATACATCTGTTGAGAATAATGAATAAGCTCTATTAGAGTTGACCTTGTGTATGGGGTAAGGTCCCTCCAACATTGGAAGAATATTTGGAGGCTTCTTTCCTGGGATCATCAGAGTCTTAAGGACTTATACCGAATCTACTTTGAGGAATTAATGAAGGGGGAATTTCTTGTTCAATGATCACACTATCCACTTCTAATAGACTTCAAAGTTATTCAAGGTATTAAATCTCATTTCATCCTGTCACTCTAACTCGTCCATTTGTTTCTAGGATTTATCATCTATGGATAACTGATCATAAATTGACACTAAGATTGATGGAAACTGAACTTTAATGGGATGGACTTCTTCTGTTCCATATACCATCGAATACAGAGTAGCTTATATACCAGTACAGGTTGTAATATAGTAAACCCATAAGTCATGCAAGATTTTTTCAGGCTAAGACTTCTTATATTTATCTGCTATCTTATGGAGTATATTTGATAGAGTCTTGTTAAAATCCTATCATTATACATTGTCCATTTCATGATAGCGGGATGAATGGTTGTATTTTATATTGTATTCCTGATATAGTTTTTATACATTCAATGAACATAAATTGACACCATTGTCCATCATTATGGTATAGGGGACACCTAATATGGTGATGTAGTTTTCTTGGAAAAAACTGATGATGCTTTGGCCTCGAATTCAATGAGAGGTATTTCCTCATCCCACTTGGAGAATAAATAAGTAATAGTAAGGATGTACTTGAACTGCTTGACATAATAAGAGGGGTACAACCCCACTATATCTATTCACTATATGAAAAATTTCCATGAGTATTTAGCTGCATGTATCAACTCTGGAGGTTGGTGGATGAAGTTGGCATGCACTTGGAAGGAATGAAATTTCTTCGTCAGTTCTATCAAATCCGGTGTCATTGATGGCCAAAAAAATATAAGCCTTAAAATCTCATCAGAAATCCTATATCATAACTACTGTGAAACACATGATCCTGTATGTATTTCTTCCATGATAGCCATTGTCTCTTCTCTGTTAATGAATCTGAGAATAATTCCATTATATCATATCTTGTGGAGGATCTTATAGAAAATTGGGCTATGATAAAGGGTAATATTCACTACTCATCATCATATTTGATCTCTTCTAGATCTATCCAGTGGAATCACTTCATCTTTAAGATATTACATGATAGGAATTATCCATCTCATGGTCAGACCATTTAGATCGGGAATGAGACTAATTTATTTAATCACCTCTATTATGGTTCGAAAAAATAGTGAGATCACTCCATGGTGGGAAATGTGGATGACTGTGTCATACCAATTCGGATCTGCTAGAGTTGTGGATGCATTTTCCAATACGTCAGCTTGACCATTTTGTGTTCAAGGAATATATGATAATTTGGATTATGAGGTAAATTATTCTATTAACCCTTGAACATAATCACACATGGGTATTGGATCCTATTTTATGATGGAATAATATCTGTTGATCTCATTGATTACCAACTCCAAGTCACTCTTCATTGGTGCCACATTTTGATAAAAGTAAAGACTAAGAAAACACTTCCTTCTCTAGGGAGATTTGAACAATCCCTATCCAAACAATTTTGAGATTAGGGACTTCCATTCTATTCCACATTGGACTCCTTGATTCATCGTTAAAATATATTTTGCATGTTTGGGGAATGTCCAGAATATAGAATACCTCTTCATTGGGTAATTCTGTATCTATTGATTTCCCCTATGCAGATTGATGCTTAGTGAGGAAATCTTCCAAGACCTTTCCATTAACTAGTTTCTAAGGCACAACTTGTATAACGAATAGATACAGAATAACTTCCCACCATTCCAGATATCCTGTCAAGATAGGATGATAGAAGATAAATTATTATGGGTTATTGAGAGAATCCAAGAGGACCTCATAATGTTATATATTGTGTCTCTACATATGAACCATGAAGATTAAATCTAGGTAACTCTTCTCAATATCATAATAATGAGTCTATGTGTTGAGTGTGGTTTTACAGAGATAATAAAGGCTATTTTCATTCCAAGTATCATTCTTCTATGCAAGAATGGCACCCAATGATTGTTTCAGGGACATCACATTAATAATCAGTGGATTTACATCTAAAGGTGGCATTAACAATAATGTTATCAAGATTTATTTCTTGAGGATATCATATTCTATTTGGAATTCATTGGTCCATTGATCTGTGACCCCCCTTGTTCATCAATTTGGTAAAGGGTAACCACTTTCCTACCAGATTTTCTATAAATAATAGGATGTAGGAAAATGTCCTTGGAGTCCTGTAAGATCTTTCAGGTTTTGAGGAGGCGACATGCCAAGGATATCTATTGTTTTCTCAGGATCAAATTTTATGCTGTGGTGGAATATAATGAAGGTGATAAATTTTCTGAAGGTTACCGAAAAGACATATTTTAAGGGGTTCATCTTCAGGTTATGTTTTCACTGCTTATTTAATATGGTTTCTAGGTCAGGACGGTAGTTGGAACATTTATGATACTTTACTAGTATATAATCAATGTAACATTGGAAAAAATTCCCAAGGAAGGGTTTGAAGATACAACGCATGAAACGTTGATATTTGGCACTAACTTTCATTAAGCCAAAGGGCATTACCCAAGAGAAAAATAATCCCCAGGGGGATTTAAAGGCTATGGTTTCCTTATCATTCTAGTATATTCAAAGTTTTTTATATCTTGAGTATCCATCCATGATGGAGAGGGCTTGATAACCATTCCTTTCATCAATCAAGAGTTCTCTGATTGAGATTGGGAAGTCATATTTAATAAAATGCATGTTGAGATCTCTGAAATCAACGAAAACATTGATTTTCCCATTCTTATTCTTTATTTGGAAAATATTGTATAGCCATTTCACATACCATAACTCTCAGATAAAGTCATCCCAAATGAGTTTGTGCACATCAGCCTCAATTTTGGATGCGTGAGTTTGTTGTGTCCATCTAGATTTTTATTTGTATTCATGATGGTCATCTGGAAAACCCAATTTATGGGTTCCCACCTCAAGATAAAGACCTGGAATCTCTATGTATTTCCACGAAAAAACATTGTGATGCTATTTTTGGAAGGAAGTATATGCCCTTTATTCTCACAATGCCATCAGTTCACTAATAAGAGTGGGTCACATATCATCCTCTATACCCAGATTTATCTCTATGAGTTCATCCATCATGGTGAATAAGACTTAATCAAACCATGGATGGGAATCCCTAAGGTCTTCTTCTTCTTCCTATTCCTCATGTTTTACTTATTTTACCTCTTCCTGAGAGGTAGGTGATGAATCACCAATTTTTTTGATAGGGGGATCACCGTTTGGACATCCATAATATGAAGCAGTCTTTTCTGGATCATTAAATGTAGAGGGACCTTTTTTTATTTCCAAATGGAAGAAATGAGATTGAGAATTGAGCATCCCAATCCTTCTCCATTAATATGAAAACTTCTCCTAGACTATATGATGAACCAAACACTTTTTGAAGCTATGGGGATAAAATGAAGGCATTTCCATCCAGGATTTAGTTACTGCTCAGAGGGTCAATGAATTCTCATATGATGTCAAGTTCAGTTGTAAAAATAAAAATTATAGAACAATACTAGAAATTTTCCTTATACACACAATTTCAAACCGTGGATATAACCCTTGAAACTGTGGGTATATGCTATACCCATGTTTTCAATGAACCATGGGAAACTAAAACATAGGTATAGGCCCTGATCTATACCCACAGGTTTTAAAACAGTGAGTATAGGTCCATTCAACCATGTCATTTACCATTCCACCATGTCATTCACCTATACCCATGGTTTTGAAACTGTGGGTATAGATTTGACAAAATATGGGACTATGAGATTTTATCCCTATACCAACCCTCTATACTCCCCACACATAAACAGTAGCACAATTCTCTTATTGGTTTAAAAATATATATTTATATATATATGTATTTATATTCACCATGTCTATAGGTAAAAAAAATGGGACTAGGAGTTCCCTTGAAAACATTTCTGTGTCTTGGGAATTTTTTCCTTCCATAAGGTAGGAAGTCTATACCCATAGTTTTTTTTAAAAACCATGTGTATATGTCTTCAAATAACAACCCTATACCCATAGTTTTAGGAAAACCTTGGGTATAGGTCTTGAAAAACAACCATATACCCACAATTTGTAAAAAACTATTGGTATTGGTCCAGAAGAACAACTGATACCCAACATTTTCCAAAACCAAGGGTATAAGGTCTCATACTATACCTATACCCATAGTTTTGGAAACTTGTGGTCATAAGGGTGTCTATACCCACATATTTTCCCATAATCGTTGGTATAGGTCCATTTTTCACTAATGGAATCCTATGAACATGTCTTTGAATGCAGTCCTACCCTTTCATTTTTTTTGATGGGTAATAAATATTCTGTATTGAGCTACTTGAAAGGATTAGAAGGAATCATCTCGAGACCGTTCAGGGAATTGATTCAAGTAATAGAATCTACTAAAGAATAGTTTCCTCCCATATAAAATAATCCTGCATCAATGTATTGTGATTCACTGTATTTGAATGGATTCTCATCACCATAAAATGTCCAAAGTTGGTCATTGACATAGTATTTGACACATTGGTGGGATGATGAAGGAATGTACTGATGAGGATGTTGCTATGGTACTCCTACAAATACATTCCAAGTTGTATCCTGACGAACAACCTGTAATTTTAAGTCAGACATGAGATCCCCAAACTATGTTATGAGCATGATCCGACAAAGAGGTTCTTGATTATTCTTGTCATATCCTTGTAATATTAGAGTGGAGGGAGACAAGTGGGATTTATTGAGACCTTGTTGGTGATGTTTATGGACCAGAATACATTTTACCCCTAATCCATTGTTAATAAAACCATGTGTGATATCAATGTAATTGATCCTGCAAAATATATAAAAGGGTCTGGTGTGTCCTTGCATGAAAAAATATTTTTCTTAGTCCATGAAATAGATAATCACATGGAATTATATGGGATAATTATCTAAATGATATACCTTAGTTACAACAACATTTAATTCAAACTCTTGAGGGATTGAAAAATCCTTGATTATTAATTCTCAGAGGTTAGTTTTTAGACTCAGAACATTCGGGATTGATAACTTAGCTGATACATGGAATACTTGATTCAAGACATCATATATCTAATCCAAAGGCCTACATTTTCTCATAGGAGGGAATTATTTTCTATGAACTTTGGGAGCTGATTTTCTTAATGTAGAAAGACCCTATTTTGGAGTAGGATTTGATAGTGCTTCCACACATGGTGGGTTAGGTTGGCTGGGTCTACCCGCACATCCAGGTGGATCAAGATACGGAATATCCCCCAATAGATCATCCTATACTATTTTATAAGGGTGTATTTTCCTACATGAATATATTCCCTTATTTTTATTTGTCTTTTTGAATATATCTTCAATTAATTTTGGCTGCATAGATGATTCGAGTAATGGAGTGGTTAGAGTAATGAATTATGGGACGACCATGTCTTCCTTTATAACCTAGATCTTGATAGCCTCTTCCCCAGGTTCTCATATCAATTGTATGGAATTCAGGATGATGATCATAACTATCATTTTAGAGGGGGTATATTAGGTGAATAACGTTAATGGATATGAATATCAACTCCTCATCTAATAAAGATTCAGTCTGACAGGTCAACTCTTATTGTACCGTTTAGTGGGGGGTGCCATTTATTTTTAGATAGTTGGAATGAAGTCTACTAAAGTCATGGAATCCATTGTCCTTGACATGAGCACATCTTCTTGTGTTTTCCTATTACCCTTATGAGAATGTCTCTTCTTAGAGAATTGGCCTTCTGAGGACTGAGCTATTGATGAAGCTGGCTGTGTTGTAGAAAAAGTTACTAGAGTCACAGTTGGTTATTTCAACTAGGTTCGAATAACAACATGATTCTTATTGATTGTTATCCTAACCATTCAATAACCAAAATTATATTCATATTTTCTCTTAACCTCATTCCATTCATTTTCCCCATCTGTATTAATAGCATAAACGCATGAAACCTGTGTGTGAATTTTTTAACTTCATTTTCCCATATTACACCATAATTTTTAGGATTTATATGAAGGAAAAACAATTCTGGATGTGGTGCCCCATCATTTAGTGGAAGGGGAAATATTTCGGGAGATCTTTTTCACCTTCTCTTCTGATATTCTTGGGTTTTTTCAACTTAAATAAGTTTTTTTCTAATACCGAGATAAATTATCCCAGGAATTGGTTAGTATGAAAAGAATAGACTTTGTTTTTCATATCCTCAAACTATTTCCACCTCTAATCTCTCTGGTCATCTTGATGAGGTTTGAATTGTAGTTGGTGCTTTGGAGGTGGAGCGACATGATATAATACATGATCTGAAATAGAAGTGGGTACATGTGCCTTATTAAGTGTAGCTATAGTGGCCTATAGTTTTCTTGTTATCCTTCCTTGAGTTTATGGAATTACGTGAGACTTGGATATGGTCTCTTCAATTGAATCTTATAACTACGGATAAATTTCATCAAGATCCAGATATCCTCCTCCGTATTTCATAGGGATTAATGGTGTGCGCATTTCATTGTGAATATTTTCTATACAAATGTGTAACAACGCTTATTGAAGGAGTGGTAGGTTCATGGGGTATGTCAATCCTTTCCACCGGGCAATAAAATATGAGAATATTTCACTCCCCCTTAGATTGCAGTTTGTGAGATGAAAGACCATCATCTTATGTAGAACTGAAAAGATCAAGAAAAAGAACTTTTGATAAAGGCCTTCCCATCCAGTAATTGACCGACCTACAAGCTTGTGTAACACACAAAGGATGGTCCTTATAGTGATTGCACGAATCACCTAATATTTAACACCTCATGTTGTTTAGGGGTACCCATTATGGGTTTACAATGAGAGGTGAAATGAATCAAATAATTTTTTAGGTCTTCCAAAACATTGATGATTAGAAATGTAAGATTCCCAAAGTTCGACGAGGGAGGAGTTGGGTCTGTCCAATTGGGGTAACCCTTTATTTCTGGTTGTATTAGTTCACTCAGTTCATCCATGGATTCCAATCATTCCTTTAGTGGCACAATGGATTCCATAATATTTTGAAGAATTTCTGGCTGAGCCGAAGCCTAGACAGGTGCGGCGGATAGTAGTTCCACTAGTGGTGACAACAGTGGTACCTTCCATAGGTAAACAATTGGAACTAGTCTATAAGGATGTGCCTAACCCTACTATGGTTGTGAACCCCATAGAAGAAATTATATATCTACTGTTGCGGGATCCAAATACCTGGGGGGTTGGTATCCATATTTGAGTGGATTTTCATGATTTGCTTTAGTCTTTGTGACAAAACTTCATTATTGAGGCGCGTCATCTGGAAGTGAAAGTTGAGGATCTGCTTACCGAACCCTTCTATAAATAATTCTACCTCATATTAATTCTATAATAAGACTCATCAATTCTTCTATATCCCTCTACGGCTTATTGAACCTTTCTTCTAGATATAGGGACTTATCTTCTCAAGAAGGGATGTGAGGTACAACTTTATTCTTACCTTTTTACCACATTCAAGGAGGTAATGTTTTATTATTTAAGGTTTCTCCTAGATTTAATGCAAGACTCTTGTTTAGGGTGTGCACACATCCGTCAACTATTTTGGTGTGGACCACATTATAAACCATAACTTCATCCTTTAACTCTTCCTCTGAATTGGACTTGTGTTTGGTAGAATCAATGGGGGAAATTTTGATGACATTAAATTAAGTGAAATGAATAATTGGAATTCTTTTAGTTCCCATGTGGTAATGTATTAATTTTCATCCTCCATGGTGCCTTATCCTCTCTTTTACTGATCATATGGGATGTATTTTGTTGAAAATAATCTGAAAAGAATCCCCATATAATTCATTCCTACATGTTCCAAGTGAAGAAACCAGATCACAGGATGAGAAACATAGATAGGATCCACTTTTTGTCATTTTCCAAAATTTAGATAAGACTAATTCCCACTGAGGAGGATATTGTCAAGGGGAAAAATCCCCCAAACTTGAGGGAAGGGGATGTTCTGGTTCTTCCTTCACAACCCTTTAGGTCTGATTTTTTTGACCACAAGGGTTGGGTTAAAAAATCCCCCATCCCTATTCGATGGGATTTCTCTTAAACTATCATGGCTGATATTACTGTGGCTTCTCTTTTGATTTTAAGGATTATTGTTTTAACATTGGATGGGTGCATTATTCGATATATACTTGAACCAACCACTTCCGAATATTGTTTCATTATTTCATACATTTTCAATATATGTCGGCAGACAACATATAAATGGCAGCCTTGCTCGATATTCATAAAATATTAGTGCAAAAAGAATATCAACAAATTTCTCTCATTTTTCCAATTACTAGTGAGAGTTTATTGAGGCATATTATTGGTGATAATGTATTTGGTCAAGAAGGGATTCTATTTGTTTATGCCAACCTTAGGCTATAACATTTCACGTTACAACCTTTGGAGATATTTATAGTTAGGGAGCACAGAGAAATCATATGCTATGTGTACACCCCATTCTCTAATAATAAAAATGTATGGGGTATTTTGGATTAGTTTTTGCAACCTCACTAATGCACCGAGGCACCTGGGTTGAAGGGATCCTTGTTTTTTTTCAATTCTTTGATGTCATTAAGGAAGGAGATATGCCAAGTCAATTTGTAATTTAAACCCTTCAATTAACATGGTGTGTGTTTGATGCTCATTGTAAGGTAACAAATTTTATTTTAAATGATGAAGAGTTTTCCATATGTAGATGAAAATTTCATGTATACAATATTTTGAAAATGCTTCTGGAATTCTATAATGAGATGTGGATATAGGAAAGAACGTGACTTGTATGTCATCTTTAGCCAATTTCATTTTCATGTTTAAAACACATCCTTCATCTTTTTCTAGAGGTTCCTCTACTTTGTCTGAACGAAGTGGATACTTCCTAGAATATTTATCATAAGGAATGAGATCAGTAGGGGTTTTCTTTTGGTGTAATGGAAGATGAGAGACCCAAGGGTTGTTCGGAGAAGGACTTTTTTGATGAACTATCTTCTGGTTGAGAATGGATTCCTCCTACAAGGAAAAAAGGCACCATACATGAATGACCATGTTTTTGTAAGTGTCTCATGATAGGAGGGCTCTATAATCACTACATTACCAATTGAATAATTCTCTGGACAATGTAAAGCACTTCTACGGAGAGAAAATTCATAGAAAACACCATCATGGGGAGTAATACCATGGAGTATTATTGAAAGGGGAATACCCTCTTTATCTTTAATCTTCTGGCCATACGGTGGGTTACTGAGACTCTCATTATGATATGGACTCTAGATATCAATCAGATTATGTAAATGAATAAATAATTCATGGTGATGTGTCTGAGAAGGACCATCAAAATTACTATTACTTCTCCTAAAATTTGGAAATGATAGGGTAGGATCTTGAACTTCCATAAACCAGAATATGAGGGATTCAAGTACTCCAAAATTAGGAAGAGTAGGATCATGGATTATCTATTTACTCTACAAACATGTTTTGTGAGACTTATTCTTGGAGGCCTTCTTACAACTGATTGGTTCCACTTTCTGGAGGAAGTGGTTTTTATGGGAATGGGTTTTTCCTTGACTTAGAGCAGCCATTGGGATATTGCAATTGCCTATAGTATAAGTGGGTGTATATTCCTAATCAGATTGTTTATATAATATGGGGGAACTTTCCCTTTTATCCTCTTGGATGAGAGAAGAGGTATGTATCTTCTCATGGGGATCATATTGATTAGCTACCCTACTTGCGGGGATAGAGTTATGTGCTTGTCCCTTGGTAAATATTGTCATTCTCATTATGATATCCTCAAAAGACCATAGGATATAGAAATGGATTTTTGTATGCCCTTTCACCATTGTTAGGATACGTTTGGTGACTTCAGTGACTTGAACAAGGATGTATTCTCATTTGGTATTTGTAGTAGCTATATGTTCCTAGTTCATTCCTCCATTTCCTACTAATGGATATTGACAATACTCATGTGTGAGCGAAGAAAGTTGAGTCTGACCTTTTCTCATCATTGGAAAATTCCAAAAAACTACTCCTAGTGCTTCCAAATGAGGATGTTGGTAGGCTTGATGGGTATAGGAAGCTGTGCATTACATCTTCATATACACCTCTATATTTGGTTGGTGGGATTCTTTGAACACCGTCAAATGAGTCTAATGGCTGTTTGATTGATGGTGAAAAAATATATATGCTTGTTCATAATTTGCCACCAAATTGGGTTGGTGGGCTTCTTCAGAGGAGGAAGAGGTGTGAACCTTCTTCTTGTGGTATAGTTTTCTTCCCCAAAGGGCCACCTTTACTGCCTAGGTTCAAAGGTCCAGGGCCAGAGAGTCAGGGAAAACAACCTTGTCATATCTTTTGGAAGGACCCATGTGTTTTTGAGGTGAGTCTATATACAACCTCAGGATACACATCCCTAATATATGGGAGGTATTGGCTGTCATTTTCAAGGTATTGACTTCTGAAATTATTGAAGACGACAGTCAGTGTTGTCTGCTACATGACCAATTGTTTTCATTAACCGGATGGTTGGTGGGGCTCGATGAGCTGGAGTGCCTGTTGGGTATCCTCCAAGGGTCGGGATAGTACTGTGATGATGGTACTCTCTAAAAATCACATTTGATACCCATATTTTAAGGCAATAGGTTAGTGATGGTGTCCAACATGTTGATAAAGACCCGACCGGAGCGAGTGAAAGGGTATTCATCGATGGGAGTATGAATGTCGCCATTGGATTGAGGGGAGTTTGAAAAAGTTCCTATAATATATGATAGACATACAAACATGAAAACCCTATTTTGGGAACATATTTTTTTATGAACACATGCATGATTGATTTCCTCATCCGTCTCTCCTTTTTTAAAGTGAAAGGGGCCTAACAGACGAGTTACACTATCATCTTGGTTAAATATACACGTTGGGTTAACCATTTTTTTATTTAACTATGAATGTGTCTTTAGGCTAGGAAATAGAATTTTATAATAGTTTCCAGTGGGGTTTCTTGTGGAAATAAAGACCCTGAATGGTTATATATCCATGGGGACCTAATTTCCAAAGGCAGGTGCTCATCGGGAGATTTGACCAACGATGCTTACGAACTCACATTGGTCGAGAGGATAGGAGGTCAGGCTCATCACACCCTTTTGGGGGGAATTATTTCCTACTATAGGGGTCTTTTATATAATTAATACATATTCAAAAATCCATTATTTAATACCATGTATGATGTAGATTAATTAGGAATGAACAATCAATTATTATCATGTATGGAATATAAAACCATATGTATGAATATGAGGTTCTTCATTGATGGAGGCATCTGTATGTATCTAAGGTTATCCATCAACGGTATCCTTTTATATACAGATTAGTTATTCTTTGGTCTATATTATGAGTATGAATGTTTTCTAGAGACATAGTGGGGAACTATAGAGTTTATCGTCATGAAGGGAGATGGAGGTTACTATGGATTTTATTATCATCCAGGGAGACTAGAGTTGTTTTGATATTGGGATCAAACCATTAAATTGGCTTCTTATGTATCATTGTGAAGGGAATAATAAACCACATTGTTCAAGGACATTTAATGGGAAATATCATACCTTTTATGGTCATTTTATAAGGACCCAACCATTAAGTTTAACGTCATGTGGTGTGAACATCTATTCGAAAGGTTCCTTGTTAATGTTTACTATGCGAACTATGATGAAACTTCCCATAGAACCTATAAGGGATAGGAATTTCAATGTTTATTTAGACCCTGCCGGGAATGTGGATCGGAGAGAATGTGGTTGATTAGACTATTGGGTTTGATCTTTAGGGAGGCTAGCTATGTATCCCATTTGGATAGGAATCAAAGCTCACATACTTTTATTGAGTACCCCCACCTATGGATTCCCTCAAACGTATGTCTCACAGAGGAGTATGACCCTTTGTGAAAAATAAGTTGGGGCTTATTCTAGAAGATGTTTCCCTTGTAAAGGTACCATGAGGGATGTTATAACTGATGGTGATTTGGGGGGCTTAATTTGGGGTTTACTCTAGGGTAGGATGCTTAGGTTTAAGGGACTATGATTTAGGATTACTCATAAGGAGGATGCCTAGTGAGCTCGAGCCTTAGGTAGGCATCTTATGTACCCTGGTTAGCGGGAATCAGAGTTATTGTAGTTAAATAAATCATATAGACCATGATGATGTTTGTATCACCATTAATATCCATGCTCCCATGAGTCACGCTTGGTATGAGAAACAAATGGATGTAAAAGATCTGACAATCCATACAGTTTTCCTTCTCTATTAGTGGAAGATGAGGAGGATATTGGTTGAAGAGGATAAGGTTACGAAACTTCTCTCCATTCAAATCACCTTGGAATGGAATAAAGGTTAAGGACATGATGGTAGAGAGGAGGAATACATAAACCTACTACATGATATGCTATAGTCTTATTCCAGGAGGGATAACCTAAAATTGGCCACGTCACGAGGTAGTAGAGTGTCATTCCATATCCTCCCTACTAGGAACTGAAAGTTTTTCAGAATTAGTGATAAGAAGGGAAAGATAGGGTCTAAACCCTAACCCTCCAGACTAGGAATCCCCTATCACTTTCATTGGGGTAAGGGTCCATGTGATCGTAGATATAAAAATCCAAATACATCCTGAGGATCCTGACTATCAAGAACGACAAGTGAGGGAAACCTCTGACTATAGAAATACAAATCCAAATTTTAGACATTCTGATATTCTTTTTCCGAAGGTTATATAGATTAAGAGGCCTTGTTAGAGGTTTCAACTTGGTCCCTTTTAGATAGGGTTGTCCAGAAAGAACAGGACTTTCCATGGGTGGCTCAGAAAAGGTCCTGTAGGGTGACTCGCGTTGGTCCTAAGAATTGGTGTACCATGAAGATGTGACATGTAGGGCATTGGAGGAACTTAAAATGGGTTGTTCATGGGGTATAGACCTACATGAGATAAGTATAACTTAGGAAATGGGTACTACTGAAACAAAACTAGGTTGATGCTTTGGCCTAGTCACCCTCAGTGTCCTCTATTATTTTGGAAAGGGTCTCACACATTTCCCTACCTAGGGAGAGGGACATCATAAAGGTGGTTTATCCTTAGGGGAGAATGTTCCTCACATAGTTTTCTTATGTTATTAGTCTATGGAGGTAATTTGATGTTGCTTATCCCCTTTAATTCCATCTTGTCTTGTGTTTTATAGATCAACTAGAAAAATTTAGGGGGGATTGGGTGAAGGTGATTTGCAATGAGGGATCTATGGGTTTTTGAGATTTATCAGTTATTCAAATAGGGATCCCAAGGGTACTATTTATAAGAAAATATGGGACCTTGGTCAAATGAGGTTGTCAGCTCAGGTCCATGACACTAGTTTTGGGAATAATTATCTTGTGCAGGGTTGGAAAAACATTAGGGCCGCATAGGTCCGTGGTGCTGGTGGTGTGTGTAGGGATGGTTGTACCATTTTGGCTATGTAGGTAGGGCCTATGCTAGCATCATGGAATGAAAAGGTGGTTCTTGTAGGTCTATTTGGATAGGTCCCTATCTTCACCTTAATTCCCTTTAACATTACAAATATGCTCTCTAAAATCTTTTCATCTTCCTTGATAAATAGAGAGTGTCAATAGGCCTAATTTATGATCTATGAAAGACAAAAAGATTATGTTATACAATTTGTGTTTGTAAGTTGGTTTTCATTATTATGACTATCCATATATCTTTAGGGGCCTTGATGGGTTGCTAGACTCCACTCATGCCCTATAGATACTATTCAATACTATCGAGATAAGGGCCTAGATGGTCACTCACAATAGCATACTCAATAATCCACCATATTCTATTGAATAAGTAAATTGGTCATGGTGGGACCCACCATCAGGTCTGAGTGTTGTCTTATTCATCAATCATGGAAGAATAAATATATTCATTATTATTCAAGTAAAGAATAATTAGGATAAATTTATTTATTAAATTTATTTAGAAGTTAAGTAAACATGATGAATAATATAAATCAAATGAATATGATTTTAATATTACAGGTTTGTTTAATATTAAAAAGGAATTGCGATTCGAGTTAAATGACATAGTTTTATCAGGTAATATATTTAATATATATTGTATGTATGTGATAAAATAATGAGTAATATTTATGGTGCAGTTTAGTCCATCATAATTATTTATTTTGTGGATGTAAACTTAGCATATAATCTACTATATATTTATTGTAGAGGCTTTAGAACAATGAATATTCATAGAGAATTTGTTAGAGCCACTCTATCCTCTTTCTCTTTGTAGAGAGTGGAACTCCAGATCTAGGAGATCTGATCGAGTTCTCCCTCATTTATCAAAGGTAAGTCGATACATTAATAATCGAGGTTTAGAAGTCATCGTCAGATCTTCAGGCTAGCACATGAAATTGGACGATTGAAGCTCCAATGGATTTTTGAAGCATGTTTAGAAAATCTAGAGGAATCCAACTTTGGATCATTCAAGATGCTATCATTAGCGACAAGCAAATGTCGAGGGTGGATTTATATTGGAAAGGTATTTTTGTTTATTTTTTTCCTCTGTTCAATGTACACAAGATCTTTAGACCATATAAATCTTAGATCATCAGATATGAAAAGTATCTTCATTTCGATGATGAAATATTTTAAAATACCCAGCCCACCGGCTTTCACTGCGTACCTCGATACCCTCATTAGATTCCCATATATCATACCATAAAACAAAAAAACACAGATATATATATATCATATATTATGATATCATCCTAAAACACGTAAAATATGAATATGTTTTATGGAATATATCTATCAATTATTAATAAAAATTATTCTATACTTAATATTTACTTTGATTGTGCACATCTTTCGAAAAATTTTAAAAGAAGAAAATTGACCCCCTCTAATCTTACTCATCTTCTTTGTAGTGCCTAATTTGAAGAAAACATGTCATGTATAGAATGTGTAAGTGTGATATATTTTAGAATGATACTAATGAAAGAAATATGATAACCGTTAAGTGGAATATGATGTATATAAAAGGCATAATAAAATGTATGTTATTTTTCCCAAAAAAATATATTTTTTGTTGTTGAATCATTTAGATTCAAATTTCAGTGGGTGGAAGATAGGTAGAAACTAAATTTTATTTGTTAATATTTATAATAATGTTTCATATATCATGGAGTGAAAATAACCAATACTTAGTAACATTATCAACAATAGTGGAAGAATATATAACTACAACTACCTATTATGATCAAAATTTTTAGATAAGGAAAACATTGTTATATTTTTTTATTTAATAGAATGAAATTATTATGCCTTTTGATAATCATTTGGCTATTTTAATTTTTAAGAATTGAATTTTGTATTCTGGATGTGACATATCAAGGTGGGTTATCATTTAATCTAGGATCCAGTAAGGAAAGTGGGATTAGTTTAGAATTTATTACTGCTAAAAATCAGTTGGATGATATATTTAATCATCCCTTGGTTGCATTAATTTTTGAAAATATAAAGATTAATCTTGGAATAACGTATATTTGATGTTATTTAGCTTTTCTTCAATTATTAATGTGGAATTTAGAGTTTGTATAATTCTATAAATTTTCAACATTTGATAGAAATTAGAATCAAGATTTATTCTTAGAAAGGATGTATATAGAGTAAGTTATATTTTTTAGTATATAAGAGTATATAATCTTTAAAAACTAAATTTTTTAGATCATGAGGTCATTTTATCTGGGCTACCACTTCTTTTTTCGACAATGCCACCCACATTTCCACTTAAAATTTTTTTTTAGTCTGATGATTATATTTTAAAATAGTGAAAACATTCCAATTTTTTCAGAATTAAGAAAATATGATTTGGTATCCAAATGATATATGAATAGTTAATATAGATTATGGAAATAAGGGTCACTTTCAAAATTCACAACACATAATATTTTATCTTTGTGAGGCTTTCTCAGGATGTGAAATTGACTACGTTACATAGAATGATGTTTTTCTATCCATGTACTCATGATATATTTTAGATGTATAGTTGGGTTAACGTCAAAGAATATCTTTATATAAAAATATATTATCTCTCTTTGGGTGTTAGTAAAATAACGCTATAATGCATTTTTTAGTTAAATTTTATTTTCCAAACCATTGAAAAATGATTTTATATATCAATATTATGTTTTTTAGATCATTTTTAAATAAATTTTCTTATATTATCATTATCTCTCAATAATTAGATCATAAAAAAATGGCTCATATTATTCCTATTCTTGCCTTCATTTTATTAATAATTATTAGTTTCTATGATTAAGTTAAAAGAAAAGTATTTCAAAGTCTGAAAGTGTGTTGAAGATTCTTCTATAGGATAAATAATAACTAATGTTATTGAAAAATAAACAGTAAAAGTAAAAGGATGAAGTCGCTTAAATTAAGGTTAAAATATCAATGAGGAAGCACTAATATTCTATATCACATACTAAGAAAATGTCTTCTGTGATGAATTTGATGATAATTAGATAAAGTGAAGAATCATGTTTAGACAAATGATTACTATTGGATTGAGGAAGAATTCGTAGATTTTGATATGGGAAGTTATAAAATTTAAAAAATGACTTACTATTTATAGATTTGTGGATAATGAAATAGTATTTTAACATGAATTAAATCATATTTATGCGAACATCAAACTAGTTGACAAGATAGAATATTTATGTTAACTTTAGTACCTACTTTTATGAATAAGTAACTATGATTTTTTAAATAAAACAATGTTTCCTTCTACCAACGAATATAAAACTCAAGTTATGGAATATCAAAAGGCTTATTCTGTGGTTCTCATATTCAAGGTGGCACAAAAAATAAACTCGATTCTTATTAGAATAAGACAAAACCTACAGTGAAAGAATTATATTCCTTGAATGAGAAGTCTCCCCTATAACTAAAATATAAACCATTTAAATATTTAGAGATTATCAAGGAAGTTAAAGCCAGTTAAGGATAAACGATATGCATGAAAAAAAGATATAGAATTTTTTTAATTGTTAAGAAGGGGAAATTCATAGATGAATCATATTAATTAGGATAATGATCTTCAAGTAAAAGATAAATACCCAGAGTGAAACTATAGGTTAGGAATCACAAGGCAAGATTTTCCTTGATTCCAAATAGTGATAATGAATTGTATGTTCTATGTTCTTAGTATAATCAAACATCATATGTGCATCTAGAAATATAATATCAACCATATCTATCTCTAACATAAGAATCAACAGAAAATCTATCTATAATTACTTAAAAATAGTTTTAGATAGAAATATTAACTACCCTCAACAATCTTTAGATAAAATAATTCATCAATCTATTTAAGGAATTAAGAGGATAACTTCCTAAAGTTATTTATATATTGTGGATGTTTGAGTTTATACGTTTTCAACTACAATTTTTATTGTTTGAGACGAATTTTACTCAGATTATGTTTTGGAAAAGATAGGTGATGTGAAATAATCTATAATTTAGATGATTATTTTGGAAGAAAATGTAGTGGATGAGCAGCTAAAATCTTGTGTTGTTGAAGCTAAGAAAAAGTATGTAGAAGAAGATAAATCTGAGGTGTTATAGGAGAATTTTTATGAAATATAAGATGATCAATATTAATTATCCTTATTATTTAACTCATATAATCTATCATTATTGTGTTTTCTTTAATATTTTCAATTCAATATGAAATGAATATTAATATCTATAATTTATATATTTTTTAATAAGTCCAATAGGGGGAGGGGGATGCATATTCAGAATGATCATCTTATGTATTGGGAGTTTCTGGGTTTTTGAATGTTTTAAATTTATTCTAGAAAACTTATAATTTTTTTAATATCATGATTTAGTTGTTTTTATTACCAAAATATGGTTATTGTTGGATTATGATCCAGTAATACCTTTATTTTCTTAATTTAAATGATTTTTTTAATAATTTCTATTTTTAAGTGTTTATTTATGAGTTCTTAGAATTTTTTATGATTTATGTTAAATGGAGAGGGTCCCGCTGCGTTCGATGTCTAGTTATTGAGGGAAAAATAAAAGTTGTGTTATATCTTAACACTATGTCAGATGTAATATATCTTTCACTACAGATTGATTATTGTCATCCTATAGTTCATAAATTTGATGATTTCACTATCATTTTTTATTTTGTTTTTTTCTTAACATAATCGAAAAATTATTATGTAATTTATATAAGTTTGGATTTTTATATTTAAATAAATTTAGTAAGATCAAATATTCTTTTATTTTGATGAAGAAGATGAAGGATTGTGAGAAAGAGGCTATAAAAAAAGTTTACACTATATTAAAAGATATCCCCCAAAAAATGAAATCCTAACACATAAATTGTTGATGTTATTGATGTCTTGTTACGATAGTGATAATGATCCAATGATTTATTAACAACTCTCCAAGATAGTGTATGAGATGATATAGTAAAAATAAGTTGATCCGTATTACACCAGATTCCAACACTAAACAAAGAATTTATACAAAATAGAATAACCATAAATATGCATATTAGAGAAATTATGTAGTATAGTGAAGCTGTTTTAATACTATGTCATGTCCATTAAAAGAAAAGTATGGGAGTTTAAACACCTTATAGAAAATTTCCATTGGATAACGTTAGGATGAGAATACCTTAATACGAAGTGGACGTTATCTACAAAATCAAGAGATCACATATATGGGTAATAATTTTTTAGATAACTTATTTATTAAGTTTATATGTAATTTATTATCACTATATTAGGAAATCAATACACTATCAGTCATGGATATGGGATGAACACATCATTATTCATGCCAATGATAAGTTCCTTAATTTTTAAATCGAGGAAGTGAACTATTTATCATACCGTGGAAAGATCATGAAAATTAGGATAGAGGACCATTTCTATGGTGATTTTATAGAATGAGAAAAAATTAAATTAAATAACGGATTTCATTATCAATCAAAATCACTTATTGTTACATTGTTGGAATTATTTTTCTATAACATAATGTGTGATAAATTTGGATGGTCTGATTGAGTTGTTATATCTATTCCAGTTTCAATATTTCAATTTTGAACAATTTTTTTATGTTTTAATTTTAATTTATGTATCCAATATGATTTAATTACAATTGTTTTATGATTTTACTTGAATAAAAATTTTCTATCTTTGATATACCTCCCTAAATTAAGAATCCTTGTGTATTTTCTTTTCCTGCTTGATCAAAATACATGAGTTGTATAGGTTATGCTTCCACTAGAAAAGGTAGATATAATTGATATATTACTCCACTAGAAACATAAATATCTGGTGATATCACACCTCTGAGGGAAAAGAGTGGTTAAGAAGAGTGAATTTAGACAATTGTTTAAACCACTATGAAATTCCTATATTATTATTTATTTATTTCATTCCAACTTTTTTATATTTTTCAATTAAACCCCTCTTAACCTATTATTGAGGAATCATATTGAAAAAATAAGTATCTTTTATGCTAAAATATTGGAAAATAATGGAGGTCATACAATTTCATAGGGTAGTAAATTTGTGAAATGCTGGAAATATTAAACCTATGGTACTTCAAAAAATTCATTAAGTCCTCATGATTCCTAAATAAGACCTATTTGTTTTTTGATAAAAGTTCAGTATATAATAAGGTTATACCCTTTATGCATTAATAAATACACATAACACCAAAAATGGTTTAAATAAATTGACAACAAACTTTTAGATAAACCATGGTGAAATGATATAACACTTCTTCTTGATTATCTTAACATTAGAGATTTTCATAAATTTGGTCCTAGAAAAGATATATCACAGCAAAACTCTCATATCATAAATTAACATCTTGTTTTTTTATAAAAATAATGTTTAAAACCTAGGTTTGTTTTATGATATTTCACTATATCTCTTCCATGGGTTTACATCTCCCATAATGTCAATCCTTAATCAATCATCTCAACCCTCTTATAATTTTCCATGTAACATATGTAGGACCCACCATTGACCATCTGACACCTTTTGAAATTGATTTTTAATATACCTAATTTCATTCCAACTATTAATTTACAACCCACCCACCCATAAATATCTACTACTCATATAACACCACCCCTATCCCAATTAGATATCCTTCTAAGATGACATATCCTATAATAATTGCTATAATTTATTCGATGCTGGATACATTAGTAGAATCACATATCATATGAAAACAATATCATGAAGCCTAGAGGATTGTAAACATGAATATATGTAGAAAACCCCCTTATATACCATTCATTGTTCTTATACTATAATTATAAGACTCCCTATTGACCGGGGTGACACCTCTAGTTGAGGAGATACCAAACAATGATCCATGTCATGATCAGATAGTTAAGATAATCATTGAGATGAAACCTACTAAAAAACAAATACTACAACAGTTACCCAACATAAGGACACCAACCAATGTAGCTCCTACCATATATAAGGGCTCAAATTATATGACAACAACATCACCTATAACCTCATAGATTTCACCCCCACACCATCGACACACCTGTGTACACTATAACAATATTTTTTTTTATTGAATTTTATTTCATAATTGTTAATATAATTATTCATATAATATGATCCCAAAAAATCAGGTGGTCTAAGGTCTTGAAAAAATTGTATTCATAAACCATTAACATAATATAAAATAAAATATTTTTATGTAAAACTATATAATACACTCTTAGTTTACTTTGAACTCTTAATTATATACATGATAACCTGGTGAAATACATAGGAAAAGTTGGTGGGGGATATAAATTATATTAAGGGAATAATGAAATAACAAAATGATGATAAATAATATTTGTACAACATGAGGAATTCCATTATAACATAAATGGGTAAGAATCTTATATACTCAAATTGAAGAAGTGCATGAAAAAATAACATCATCAAATCATGGTATCATTTTAATGTGGAAACAAAATAAAACATGGAATCATAGACATATGTTGAGGTTAACCATTAAGTCATTATAACATAGTTTTCTTAGGCTAACTATAGAAACTCCATATATGGTATCTCATTGATGTGAAAAAATTACCCAGTGCGTTGGAGAGAAATCATGGAACACCCTTCACACTTATAACTTTATGTGTGTCACATAAATCATATAACAGAAAATTTTATTTCATCATTTCAAATACATGTGTATGGTATGTGGGTTTTATATATGGAAGTCCCTAATAAATTACCTATACTAATAACTGGGTGAATGTCATTGTATAAAAATTAGGTTGGGTATTTACAAAAAAAGTGCATGTCATAGAAAATTAGGGGATCATTTTAGAAAAATAATGAGAGTACAAAAAGTTCAGGAAAGATATTAATTAGAGAGAATCATATATCATTAATAGGGAATCATTTTGTTATTAAGTTATGATTATTACCACATGAGAGGATAACCACTTGGAAATCAAAAGCCTTATAAAAAAGTAATTTCTTTAATTGAAAATAAGAGGGAGAGAACCCTTACCTTGAGAGGTTTCTTATTGAATCCTTGGATGTAACAACATAGTGTTTAGAGATGATATATGTTTTGTAAAATAAATGTCTATTATATTATATTATATAGTATTATACACATAAAAAACGTGAAAAAACCAAGAAAAACTTATTTCTTTAATGAAAATCATTACATTAGTGAGGAACCAAACCCATTAAAATGTCAAACATTATGAGAGGAAGAAATATATATCAAAAAAATCAGAATTTTAAAATATATATGACCCCAATCTTCGTGAATTATCACCCCCATGGCCAACACTATATAAATGAAACAAAATATTAATAAACTAATATACAATTTACAAAATGGTAATATAAAAACTTGATATCAATTTAGGTAAATAATGAATTAAATAATGAAGTGGGTTTTATTAGAGGTAATATGGTAGTTAGAATAGTAATGTGACTATTAGAATACTAACATCACCGTTGGGAATAGTAACCAGACTACTATAAATTGTAACATATCCATTGGAAAATTAATTTAACCTCAAAATAATAAAATGTATTACAAATAATAATTATAATGAGTCATTAAATAAATATAAATATTGTAATGGCATAAAATAAATATCAAGATTAAGAACTCAATGAATATATAATAATTTTTTTTAATAAAATATAATTTAATTTATTTCAAAAAAATTATAAATTTTTATATTAAAAATTAAAATAAACACTGTTATAAAATCCTTTGGATAAAATTAATTTCATTTTTGAAATCATAATGCTGAGATTTTCAAAGGATGATTAATTTAAAATTTATAATATTCATTAATTTTAGGTGAATAGTAAAAATACTTTTTTTCGTAACCGGTGAATTTTAAATTATATCATTTAAGACGTAATAATTAAATAATAAATTAATGAAATAGTTTCTTGACCAAAAAATTTTAATTTTTTAAATTATTCATTAAAATAAAATAATCATTTTTTCAAATGAAAAAAAATTAATTTTCAAATTCTAAATTCCAAATTATTCCTTTAAAATAATGTTTCAACATTTTTTTAAAATTTCCTTTTAAAATTACTTTTAAATTAAAATTTAAAAGGGGCTAAAATTTCTAAAACCATTATATTTTAATTTTATATGTTTCATTATTTAAGAAATAACACTATTAAAAGGTAGAACTTGTATATAGTATTTTATTCAATATTTTATTATATAAATACTTCTCTACTTGTGTATGAATAACCCCTCTCCCTATCCTGGGAAAACCAATACTCCATCACGTACCCAATACATACATATTACATCATACTCTATCTTAAGCCTCTTATAATCCGTAGGGACATTATAGAGTATATCAACTCCAATCATCTAGGTATTTTAGTGTTATATCTTAGAAAAAACATTAAGAAGAGGGTATGTTTTCATCAACTCTTATTCTGATTATACAATTCTCTTCTATTTTTTATCCAACCATTAAAAAGAAAAATATTATATGAGTGATTGGATGGTATGTTAATATTATATTAATTATTTAAATGTATTTTAAAAATTATAATTATGAAGTATTTATTTTTCATACATCTCTTTCATCCACTTTGGTCATTGTGTCATTAACAAACGGTTAACATTATATCAAAATACTTCAATATAGAAATAAAAATTTATGAAATTTAATCCAATGATTATAATTTTAAAATAGAGAATAAAATAAAAATAATTAATTTCTGGTTCCATGTTTTAATAAACCTAACTTTATTATTTAGGAGGCAGAAAATAAATGAAATAATATGAGATTTAAGGTAAGTGGATTCTTGAATCCAATCCATTTCTTGAATCCAATCCATTTTCAATGTGTTAAGTCATATTTAAAATTCATTTCAGTATGATTGTTCCTATAATATCCAAATTTTTTTCCTTTCAATGTTATTTCACTTTTCTTTCTGGGATATATATGTTTCTACTCTTAGAATATGTTTTTTAATCCATTTACAATGATTTTTAAAAAAATAATTCATTTGGAAAAAACTATCTAGAATCATCCTTATTTGTTTCTCCTTTCGAAGAAGAAAATGATCTTTTATTCCAATGTATTATCTCCCTTATTAATTTTGGACTCCAATTGTTCATTTCATAAATTATGATATATGGAATATTCTATGAACCCCATTTGTTTTAATGGGTTATTTCATGACTATGATTGTCATATTTTCATATAGAATGCTTAATTATGTTCATTTTATGATATGATGGGTGGGCCCATAATTATATTGCCCTCTAATGCAATTGGTAATGCTATATATCTCAAAATATTATGTGTATTATAAATGAACACGATTTTAGATATCTTCACAATAATGCTGTTATGATCTATAAAAATATGCCACATGTGAACATGATGATAAATTTTTCTACAACTACATGTGGTATTTGAACACTATGTTATGATTTTTCATTGTTATGCATATTCCATATTTCATTCCTTTATCAAAATTTTCCCTCATTATTTTTATAGTAATTCTATTTTTATGGTATGGTGATATTGATTATGGCCACCCATGTACTATTGATTCATGTCTCTTATTCCTCGTCTTACATGGATTTTAGGTCACCTCTTTCTTTTACGGATATCCTCAGGTGACTATATATACTAATGATATTAGGAGATATTTAAAAGGATAAAGAAGAAATATTTAATAGTGTTTAATTTTTATTATGTATAATTGATGTATGACACTAATTTTCCCGAGACACTAAACCTTTATATCCTAAATTGAATCACTACTTTGTTGTTTATCATAAAAATTATATCATGGTCCTTTAAGAAAAATTTATGTTTCTATAGTTGGTATCAATGCATTGTTTAGTGAATATGAGAATTATTTTTAGAAAATATTTGTGAAAACCTGAAGTATAATTGCATGTATAGGTAGATAACATTGAATAATAATTTTATATAAAGGATTAACATAGTTATCCCAAAATATATTATTTAAGAGTTAACTTATACATAATAATAAATTATTTATTCATGATTTTTTGACCTAATTTTTTTAAAAAAACATTTCTATTTAAGAAAATGGTTGTAACTAAGATAATTCAGACCAATAACCCATATGAGGGACAATGAAATAATGGTTCTAATTAAATCTCAAATTCCATGGAAGTGGAGTTTAAAACATCATGGTGATTCTTATATATTTTTCTTAGGCTATGAATAATAACCTAATCAATGTGAAATGTCTACCTTCACCCAAGAATGAGGAATGATTATCAAGTATTTTATATGAAACAACCACAAATAATCAGTGGGTCTTCTGATCCACATATTTCTCAATAGTAGTTAAACTTAGTATAGAAGATCCTTTCAATGAACCACTATTCTAAGAGGGAGAAGGATAATTTGGATTCCTATATTTTAGATCGATAAGATTATCAATGGTGGGCATTGACAAAGATACCCAAGATGAATGATGAAATGGATGATATGTATTTGGATGGATTTAATCAATTATTTATTTATTTTTATTTCCCAAGAACTCTTCAAACAAATATAGAGAGATTATAATTAGAGATGATGTCAAAGGAAGGATAATCTATCACAACTTATGAGAAAAACATGAAAAGGAATACAAGATATGCCTTGGGATTTGTTATCAACAAAAATAGAAAAATAAATATATATTTTATTGGGTTAAAACCACACCTCCAGAATTATATATAAGTCCAATACATTAAGAGTTATGAAGAAGTAGTTTTATGTGCTCTGAAAGAAGAGATAGAGTCTGGAGAATGGACTCATGGTTAAAGAGATATGAAAATAAGAATGGAGTTTCATGTTGGTGGGTGAAATTAATAGGAAGGAAAGATTATCCAACTACCCACATATTAATATATAATAAGAAATATCATAGAAATTACCTAAAAGGGATTAAAAAATGCTTCAAGGGTTATAGGGAAGGCCACCATGATCTGTAATTTCAAAGAGACATGAAGAATCCAACCCCCACGATGGAGTAAAGGAAAAAAATATCATAGTTCGCCACCCATGGTTTAATAATTCAACTATAGGGAGTAAGGGTAGTATGCAACCAAATAATCAAGGGAAATCTTATGTCATCACTACTACTGAAGTTTTTCCGTAAAATAAATTCTTAAAATGTATGATTCGTATTCACTAATGAATATAAAAAGATTTATTTGATTCTGGTTCTACGAAGTGCTTTATATTCTAAAAGTATTATAAAACTATTGAATAAAATGAATGATACCTTTAAGTAGAGATATCAATAAAAGTGAATAGTGGTGTGATCATTACAACCCAAGTATCAGGTTGTTATCATATCAATGTATATGAGAATATGATTCTTGATAATATCATAACTCTCCCAAGTGGAATTCAGTGAAATACTAGGGATGAATTAGCTTTAATTATAATGTTCACTAATCAACTATTAGGAAAATGAAATATTTTTCTATATTATGAACCATCCAATGTCCATATAAAATTAAAGGAAGATAATGATTCTCATTTATAAAATCATTCTATAGTTTGTGCATTGATACCCTATAAAGAAGAATACATTATCCAAATTATTGAGTCAAACGAAGGTGTAATCCTAGAATAAATTTCCATTGTCAGGTAATACACTAATACATTTTCCAAAAAGTTACCCATACATCACCTAGATCACGAGGCAAATTTAACAATAGATCTTATACTTGAATCCAATCTGATCTCCAAATTCCCCTATAGGATAAAACCTATCGAACTTGAGGAGTTAATGAAGTAGCAATAAGTTCATTTGGACTAAGGGTTCATATGCCCACGTGCATCATCTTTGGGTGTACTAGTTCTTGTTTTCTATAAAATGAATGGATCAATAACAATATGTATAAGTTAATGTGATATCAACAAGATCACTATAAAGAATAAATATTCCTTTATATGTATTGGTGACTTGTTCGATCAACTATGAGGATATTAATACTTCTCAAAGATGTATCTTCATTTTGGATATCATCTGTTGAAGGTGATCAAGGAATGTATTTAGAAGACAAACAGTTATAAAAGATATGAACATTACGAGTTTATATTGATTTCAAAAATTACTAATTCCCCTAAAATATTCATGTATTTTATGTATAGAGTCTTTAGATACTACCAAAATAAATCTATTTTTGTGTTTTTTAATGATATTCTAATTTTATCTGAGATAATGAAGTTCATGATAAACATCTAAGGATTTTATTGGAAACATTAGAAATGGATAAAATATAGGCTAAATTCCGAAAGTGTGTTTTTAGATGAATCATGTCACATTGTTGGGGAACATGATCACAAGTGAGAGTATTTATGTGGAACCTTGAAAGAAAAAATCTATTGAGAACTAGACCAAACTTTCCGGTGTCAATGAAATCTATAGTTTTCATGGCTTAGAAATGTAATACTAAAATTTTGTGCGAAATTTAACAAAATTTTCTTGCGTGATCACTAAGTTAACATGGAATGGGATAAATTATAACTATGATGAAGAATGTGGGGAAAAATTTAGGGAGCTTAGTAAGTGTCTAATCAATTCACTTGAACTCATACTACCATCATGAGAAGAAGGTTTTGTGACATATAGTGATAATTTAAAGAAATTATTGGGTTGTTTACACAGGAAGAATAAAAAAGTGATATCCTATGCTTCAAAAAAACTAAAAATACATGTGAAGAACTACTTGAATCATTATTTTGAGTTAGCATCTGTGATATTTTATTTAAATAATTGGAAGGTATACCTCTATGGAATGAATTGTGACATTTATACTGATGTAAAGAATCTAAATTATATATTCACATAGAAGTAGATCAACTTGTGTAAAAAAATATGGTTAAGGATAATTTATGACTTTCATTGATCTATTAACTATAGTCTAGGAATGTTGAACAAGGTGGATGATAATATTAGTAATAAATAACCCGCTAATTTATCCATGATGTGGATTTAGAAAGACCCTATCTTCATGAATATATAGAGGATGGATCTATAAATCATAATAGTAGGGAAGAAATCATATATTATCCAAATGACTTCCGAACCATTTCTCTAAAAGAAGACCGAAGAGGCACAAAGATATAATCTCAAGCTTCAAAAAAAGGTGAAATATATAAATTAATATAAGCTTCATGAATTGAATATCGATGATGAAGGTGAAATTCAATTTGGAACTAGGATTTGTGTGCCATCGTCACTTTAGTTAAATGAGGAATTAGATAATTTTCATACATCTTCTATATCTATACATCATGTAAAACCAATATGTATGATGATATTCGAGAGAAATTCATTTGGGAGAACATGAGATAGGATATTGGTGCGTACACCTTAATATTTTCTATATGTCAGCAAGTTTCATTAGAATGGTAGATATCCAAGGGGATGATGAAACTAATTCCTATACACACATAGAAATCAGAGAACATAACCTTTGAATATTTCACAAAAATATTGAAGAAATCCAATGTAATAAATTAATTATGGGTTTTAGAGGATTTAATCACAATGACTACCCACTTCATCTCTATTTGGGAAGATTTATCACTTTAACAACTTTCCATGATATATAGATCAGAAAGTATGAGGCTGTATGGGGAACCACTTTCAAAATTTGTTGCTCATTATCTGTGGTCCAATTATAAATTCTAGAGAAGTATTCAACATGCTATGAATACTAAAGAGAATTTAATATGACCTATCACTCCCAAACCGATGGAGAATATAAAACGACTATTCAGAAAAATAATGATTCACTGAGAGTCTACATAAAGGAATTTAAAGGAGGTTGAGCTAAATATCTATAATAATTTGATTTTACATACAACAACAGATTCTACTTATGTATTAAAATGTCTACATATGAATCTCTATATGGGAAGTGATATAGAAATCAAACTTATTGGGCTGAAGTTCTGGAACAAAAGTTGCTTGGGCTTAATATTTTTCAATAGGTAATAGAGAAGGTTCTATCAATCCAACAATATATATATATTTTAGAATAGGTTAAATATCTATGATGACAACCATTGAAGGGACTTGTATTTTGAAGTTGTATTTAATGTTTTACCTCAAATGTCATCACGGAATATATTTACGTAGTTTAGAATCAAATTGATGGTTAACCCTTAGAACATTCGCTTCATTGAGATACATGATCACACACAAGTGTTGGCCTATCGACTTGTACATCCCCAAAATATGGATCAAGTTTATGATATGTTCAACTTATCTCTCTTTGTGAATTAATTACTCAATACCACAAATGTAATAAATCCATAGGTGGTACAACTAGAAAATGACCTATCGTATGTGGGGAAACTGTTAAAGATCTAGGACCATCGAGACACACTTCTACGAGAAAAGAAAAATCACCCAATCAAGGTGTTTTGGTGAAACCATAAATACGAACAAGAAACATGGGAACTAGAGGAAAAAAACAAAATTACACTAAACTATTCTCAACCAAAGATATGAGTTAAAATTTGAAATATGAAACTTATAAAGGGGGGAAAATGTTACAACCTATCGTTTATAGATGATGTTTGATTCTTGAAATAAATGTGTGTTATATTATATTATATAGTATTATATTCATACAATACATAAATAAATCAACAAAAACTTATATCATTAATGTAAATCATTATATCAAAAAGAAACTAAACCCATGAAAATGATAAACATCACAATGGGACAAAAATATAAATTACAAAATGTATAATGGGAAAATATAGATCACCCCAATCTATTAGAACCATCACCCCATAATCAACACTATAGAAATGAAAAAAAGTAAACCAATTAACATTTTAGAAAATGGAATTATCAAAACATGAGAGTAATTTGGGTGAATAATGAAGGAAAGAGTGAATTGGTATTTATAGGATGTAATATCACATTTGGAATAGTAATGTGATAATTGGAATAGTAACATGACCATTGAGAATAGTAACATGATTTATGGAATAGTAATTTGACATTATAATAACAACATATATTTCAATTAATAATTATCCTTAGTAATTTAGTTAAATATAAATATTATAACTTGAAAAATATAAATACCAGGATTAAAAACTCAAAGAAAATATAAGCGTATTTTTAATGAACTATATTTTGTGGTATTACGTAAAAATTATATTTTTTTATATTAAAAATTAAAATAAACTATGGTAAAAAAATATTTGGTTAAAATGAAGGTTATTTTTTAAATCAACACCATAAAAGTTTCCATGTTTTAATTTTTTGGATATTTTTTGAAATACAAAATTTTTAAGTGAATAGTAAAAATATAGATTTTTCATAATTTGTGTATTTTTAATTACATTATTCATGATGTAATAATGATCTAATAAATTATAGAAATGGTGTCTTGGCCAAAAAATATTCAATTTGATATAGTTTTTCTTAAAATACAAATAAAACACTTTCAAACCTAAAAATAAATTTCCAAAGTCAAAAGTCAAAAGTATTACTTGAAATATCAATTTTTTATTTTTATAATTTAATTTTTAATAAACATTTTAATTTGAATAATAAAGGCATTTAAAGTCTTAAACATTATTATTTTATTTATATAGAATTAATTGTTTCAAAAATATCACTATTATAAGGTTTACCTTGGCAATAGTATTTTATAAATATTTTATTCAAAATGTACCCCTCTCCATCCCATTGGAAATCCACTCCTCCCTCAATTAAAAAAGGAAAACCTATTACAAAATCCTCACTACTAAGCCTTTATGAATACATAGGGATGTTCTGGTGTGAAATCACTCTAATCATCAAGGTTGTTTAGTGCATACAAGAGAGGGAACACCGATAAGAGAGTGTGTTATCATAAACTCTTCTTTGTGTTTTCCTCCTCTACTCCTCGTTTTCAACATAACATTCAAAAACAAATTTTTTAAGACTAATTTGTAATTATTTTGAAATTATATTATGTATTTAAACCTAATATAGAAATTATAATTATTAATTATTTATTTTCCATACACATATTTCATCCATTTCAGGCAATGTCCCTTTAACAGTTGATTAACCACCAACGAGGACATTGCCAATACCTTCTTTATCAAAAAAGATATGAAAATTTATAATAAATTATTTAAGATATATAAATTCATAAATATATTTATTTCATTCTTATTAAATTAATTCTACTTAGATATAAATTACATTGAAAAATATAGCAAAATTGAAGAAAAACGAGAACTTTTAAGAAAAACATGATATCAAAACGCTTCAGCATAGAAAAAGGAAATTAAAAAATATAAAATAAAATATATAATTGAAAAATATTTTGAATAAAATAAAATAATTGACTTTTGAACCCTTTTTTTAATAAATATATGTTTATTGTTAAAGAGGTGAAAAAGTGATGAAATTAATCGATATTTAAGGTAATGGGATTCTTGAACAAAATCCATTTTTTATGTTACTCCATATTTCACATTGATTTTAGTGTTAATAATTCTATAATATCAATAATATATCCTTTTAATTTTATTTCTATTTTATTATTTTAAAAAAAATTCAACTCTTCCAAATTATTTTCTAAGCCATTTATATTAATTTTTTTATAAAGACTTCAATTTCCAAAACATATGTTGAATCCTCTTGAGTTGTTTCTCATTTAAACGACGAAAATGATATTTTATGCAAAATTATGATATCCCTTAATTATTTTTGAAACCTAATGTGTATTTCATGATTTATAATATATGAAATATTTTATGAAAACCCTCCATTTACATGGGTAATTTCTTGACTACGATTGTTCTCCTTCTATGTGGCATGAATGATTATGTTCATTTTATGATGCAATGGGTGGACCCGAAGTAATATAGCCCTTGTATTAATTAGTTAATGTGATATATATCATGATATTATATGTATTATGAGTGAATGTGATACTACCTTTTTTCACATTGATGATGTTATGATTTAGGCACATATGCTATGCATAAACAAGATGCTATCTCTGTTCACAACTATGTGTTGTATTTTAAAAAAATGTTATGATGTTTAATTTTTATAAAAATGACACATTCCCTTTATGAAATGTTTCCCTCATGGTTATGATGATGATTTAATTATTATGGAATATTGATGTTGATTATGCTCACCAATGCATAATAGATTTGTGTATCTTATTCCTACATCTACCAATATTCTAGATCACCCCATTCTTTGATGTATATCCTTAGGTGGATACATGTACTAAGAAGATCATGATATATTTATAAAGATAAAGAATAGGAATTTATATAATTTTAACATTTTATTATGTATAATTTTTTTATGAGTCTGACTTTCCCTCATCATTAATCCTTTGGGTCTTGGATTGTAATACTAATATGTTGTTTATCTTAACCATGATGTAATGGTCACGTAAGAAAATATTGGGTCTCTATATGGTTAGAGCATCATAACACATTATAAACTTCTTAATATGTCTCTAAATAAGTAAAATGAGAGGAAGTTACTATTTCAAGTCTCAAGAGTGGATATTAATCGGAGAATGGGTGGGTATTTATTTTAAAAAAAGAGTTTTTTAATTCATTTCTATACTTAGGCCTTAGATACATAATTAATAAAATTTATACATCCATTATAATTTCATATCATTTCAGCCATGGAATTTTCCATTGAGAAGTGATTTTTAATTTCATATTTGTTTAAGATCTAAAATATTTAAAATGATATCCATAATGTGCAATTGAGTCATGCCCATAAATAATTGTTTTTAAAATCTTAAAATATTTTCTAGGGTTTTCAATGATATTTATAGGTTTTGAAAAATAATATCATCATATTAAAATACATTAATATGATGAAACAACACTATTTTTGGTCGACAAAACCATTTATATAATTTATTTATCACTTTCAGTTTATTTTTTTTCATAATACCTACCTTATACTCATATTATGTTGAATTTTTAACTAGAAATTTGAATGTCTCAAAAAAACATGAAAAATACTCCATTGGATAATTTCAACCCACTAATTTTGAAAACGATATTTATTTTATCATAATAACTTTATAAATATGATAATTTTGAAATTTAAATAAAAAGATCAATTAATTGAAAAAATAGTTTCTATAACATAATCAACTTTATGAACCATATAAAAATTACCCGGTTCATTATAAAATTATATTATCCTTTATATTTTAATAAATAGTGTTATATAAGACCATTTACTAAAAAAATATATTTTAATAAATATTCTTTAATTTTTTCATAATATTGTTTTTTAATTGATTTTTTTTCCCAAAAATAGAAATATGTTTTATTTATATCCAAAAATCTATTTATCATGTTTATTTTATATTCATGATAATTTTATTAGTCAAAATAATAATTGTAATGTATTTTAAGAAAATCCTATTTTATTTCAAAAAATAAAATTACACGTTTATATTACATAGTTAAAGATATATATACCCTTATTAAAATTGAATACACCCTAAGCTTAATGTGTGTGATGGTGATATTTTCCTAGAGTGGCTCAGATAACATCGATCTAGTGGTGATATCTACAAACTTGAACATTTCCTGTTAGCGGTTTTGCTAGTGTCTCAATTTTTGATGCTTTTCTTAGGCTTCATCAGGTGTGAATCCTTGTGATGTAAAATCTTTACCAATCTCGGATTTATAATCTTTTGAAGGCATTATTTTTAATGTTTAGGAAATCATTTCTCCCTTCTACACAAATTAGTTCTCTTAATTACCCTTAATATGCACTGATTCTAATGGACACTTTATAATGACTACATTACCAACAACCATAATTCCTGGAAGACATAATTCCCAATAGACATAAGTTTTTTCTACTTTCTATAAATACCTCATATATTACTCAATCATCCATTACATCAACTTATATCAAGGATAAATAAAATCAATTTTGAAACAAATATTACATCACTTATTTTCTATTTCATTTGTATAGTGTTGTTTATAAGTGAGATAATCCTAAGAGACCTAGATGATCAAAATTTTTAAGTTCTAGTTAATTTATTTTTTTATTTACATTTTTATATTGTAATATTTTTCATTTTACTATGTAAATTTTTTGAATGAATTCACGTTCTCAATTAAGGAAATGAATTTTTATCCTTGTGGTTTATACTATTCTACATTACTAAATATGTCAGATATAAACATATTTTAGGGATGTTATATATATAAATTAATGTGTCACTAAATTATTTTCCAAATTAAAAATTTATCCCTAGATATTTCATTTCATACCGTAAAATAGAGGAGGGAACTTCTGTTACATTTCTTATTTGGGTTTCCTTGTTTCCTATTAAAACATATGGTTTTATCACAATTATTTGACTAGTTGATTTTTTTTCTTCATATAATTTTGTCCACTTATTATAAGATCTAAAATGTATGATCCTTTTATGAAATATTATTATCCAATGGTTCCATATTCGGATTTATTACATATGAGGGATCTGGTTTGTACTTCCTAAAGACAGAAATAGGGAACACATCATGTGCTTGAGAAAGGGTAGGCTTGTGTTCTTGTAGTTAGGCCAATACTCCTATGTGAAAAATAATATAAATCAATATTATGTAATGAGGAATTAGATTTAAAATTTTATGAATCCAAATGTTTTTTTCCTTTATGATATACAAATTTAAAATTTTTTATACAACCTCAAACTCTAGGTCTTAGCCATGATTTCCAGTATATATTTCCATTTAATTTGTGATGATTTCTTGCAACACTAGGTATTTTTAACATTAATTTTCATATTTAGTTATATATTAGGTCCTATCATATTACTTTCTCCAACATCATCCCATGATACTATATTCTATCATCTATTCCCATATAAAGCCTCATGAGGTAGCTTTTGAATTCTAGAATGAAAAATTATTATTATATAGGAACTCAACCAGGGAACGTGCAAATCCAAACATATTTTTAAATCCATCAAACATGATCTATGAATATAATCCATAGTTTAAATTTTTCTCTTGTATTAGAAATTTATATGGGGGTGACAATCATTTCTTAGACTATACTAGGTATCCATTTTTTACTATAAAATTTTCCAAAACATCAATGTATGACTTAGATATCAATCATATAAAATGGATAATGGTACTCGATTTAACCATACCAATTCTCTTATGTATATCATCTTGATTTAGTCAATATAGAAATACAAATTATTAGAAATTAATTACACTAAATTTTTTTGGTGATCAACTACAACCTAAATGGTGTTACGAACTTTTAATTTCATGGGGAGTCTTCTATTGAAATTTATGATTTAGTTATCAAATTTACCAATAGGTATGGGTAATGATTGTATAATACCCATAATATTATTTCATTGAACTATAACTAGTTTTAATATTAAGCTTCAAGATAAATAATCTAAAATATACCTCTTGATGTTATCCCACCAATTTTGTTTCAACAGATATGTATACATCTTGGTGATAACTAGATGATTAGAGAAAAAGGATACACTATGTGTATCATAAAAACAACCTATTCATTATTGTTTTTGAAGGGATATATATCTAGGTACTATAACGTATAATTCCAACTTTATTATAGTTTTACTTTAGAATATTCTCTACCTTTCTATACAACACACCATAATATCCCTGTGCCTCTTTGGTCTTCACATGGATGGATGATTTGTAAGTTATTTGAGAAGGTTAGGATGATGTTTCTTCCATCATGATTTCCAATTCAATCATTTTCATGTAGAAGAATGTTTTATTCCTATAAAAAATAATCATGGATAACATTAAAATATATTTTCTAATATGTGAATCTACCACTTTTTTCCCTTCCGAGGATAGTAATGGATCAAACAGTCATAATCCTTGATCATCTCTATCTACCTTCATTGAAACATATTGAACACTTTATGCGTGAATATATTCATGTGGATATTATGGTATATATAAATATATGTATGTCACAGTTCTCCCTATATAGGTAATGTTTTGAAATAATTTATGTAAATAAAATAGTATGTAACTTCCTATCAAATGTAAGATAAATATTCTTATGAAATTAAAATTTTCAATAGTAATATACTATCACTTTTTGGTATATATATATTTCACACCACTATTTGATTATACCATGAATTATTTTCTACTTTAGATAAGTTCTTTAATCTAAATTACTGATCAAATATGTGATAAATTTGGGGAATATCAAACTTCTTCTTTATGAATATATTTTTGAGTTCATAACAGTCAAATCAAAGATAAAATGAACCATCCTTTTTCTTTATAAAGGGGGTCAATGAACCACATGGTGAAGTACATAGTAATATCATTTACTTATCTCAATTATATTGTTGTTTCTTCTTTAGTTCTTTTGATTTAACAATGTCAATTTTATATGGAGTTTGGGATATTGACATAGCTCCAGGTATAAGATCAATTGAGAACTTAACCTCCAGATAAAATAAAAGACTGGAAAATTATTTGTGGAATAAATCAACATATTAACTAAAACATATCATGTCATCAAAGTGATACAATATTTTTTTAACAATTGAAAATGATATAATTACTTAATAGGAAATAATATCCATTTCGGAGAAGATGTTTTTGACGGAGATTCATCATATTCTTTGTACTAGTATTGAAATGTGGGATTATTTGAGATATGGAAGGTGATTTAGTTGCTTGGAAAATTGATTTTAGATATAAATAAGGACAACCAATCCATGCTTACTATGACATATAATTACACATAAGGGAGTATTATATGGTTTTCTTAGAGATTTATCCCACAAATTAAAAGTTTTGAGGTGGTGGTTTTATAGTTATAGTAAAATTTAATAATATAAAAGAATGAGTATAATTGGTATTAAAAAGTAAATTCACTATTCTAGAATGAATAACCAGAAAACCTATGAAAACATTGTTCTTAGGATCCACTTAGACATTTTTGATAACATAAGATCATCCCTTATCTATTTGTATAAATAGTTGTTTTGAAAAGTTTTATTTATAAACTATTGGTTTTAGTCCATTTATTTCATAATTTCCATGTTCTTTCTGTTGAAACCTTTTAACTTATATAAGTGATTGAACACAACTTTCATTTATTCTATAAAAAATGTAGAATTTTTCATATACATTTTTTATTAATCAGATTAAATCCCCTTATTTGAAAAAATTAAGAATCTCTATGTTCCCATTAGTTAGATTTTGCAATGATTCTTCCCACAAATTAGAAATGTGGGAAGTTTGACTCTTTTTCCATTATAATGATTATCCAATGATCCTCCAGAGACAAATTATATATTCTTCTTCTTATCTCTAGATCCATAAGACCATAGATAATCACTATTGTCCATTTTTATTCTAGGGATACATTGGAAAATTTATTTGTATCTCTCAAAGTCTTTGTAACACCATAAGATATTTTGAAATATGTTTTTCAAATTAATTTAATATTTTTGATATTTTTCATTTCACGCAACACCGAATATAGCTTGGGATATATTAAAGAACATATTTATCATTTATTTATATGAAACACCATGTAAAGTCTGTGGTGCAAACAATAATTATATTATATTTTGGTACACCCAAGAATTTTTAGTTATTATGTTACACACAATGATGAGTTCTTTTGATAATCTATGTGACATGAAAGACCGAGTTTTACTAAACTACAATATAAAACTAATATTATTATCAAAATATTTTTATAGTTATCTCTTAGAAATTAGAAATTAATATTTGAATGATATTAAATAAATTATGAAACTATGGTTTACACCTGTTTATAAAATTAATTATTTGGTTAACAATTAATTAGAAGTGAAAATAAAAAATCCCAATAGTTGTGTTTTTATGAATAACTATTTTTATTCTCACAAAGGATTTATAAAATAATAAATTACATTAATCACTTTTAGTAAGAGATAATAATAAAATTTAAATATTTTAAATCCAACTAATGTTTTTGAGATTCATCCATTATGTTTGACATGAATAAAATAAGAAGAAATCCAATTTCAGGCATAAAAAGAAATACATTCCTAAATGGACATTTTGCCACCTTTTAATGATAGGATTATCCTAAAATTAATCTTTGAAGCCTTTATAATTTATTTAAATAAAACATAATTTTTATATCATAATATCAAAATTTACATGGTGTTAGTTTATGGTATTTTTATGAGAATTCTCTTTTTCTGATGAATAGTGAAAACACTAAATTTTATTTGGAAACTGCATTTTCATATAATTTTTCCATATAGTTTAATTAAATTATAAACTATTTTAAACAATAATTAAATAAAGTTTATATAAATAAATCATATATAGGTAGTTTTAATCAATTTCACATTGATATTGGATATAATTACAATTCAATATTTTGGAAATTTTCACTTTAAAACCTCGTAGTTTCATCTCATCTACGATATTATTTTAAAATTAATTTCTACCATTTTTGTATTTGGAATTTGTAAAAATGGATTAAATATTTTGAATAATACTAATTTATAATGTCTAATAATTTTAAATTATATTTTTTTCAAAAATATTGGTGAAAGTAATTAAAATTATTTACAATGATTATTGTAAAAATTTATTTTCTTAGTGATTAAAGTTTAATCATAATGAAGAAAATAACCTAGAAAATTGTACAAAATAAATTTTATTCATATATTTATAAAATTTATACTCTTTAATCTAACATGCAATATTATTGGAGACACATTATGTAAGAGAGACCTCCTAATTTTGTTGACCTTTTTATATTTACCAGAATGCCACTCCTCCTCCACTATAAAAGGGTACTGATTATCCACTAAATGAGGATAATATTCATTGTTAATATATATAATATTCATGTTTTTTATTATTTATAAACAAAATTTTAGTTCATTTTACACTTTGACCATTATTTCATATTATAATATTAATTCCTTCTTAAAATGCACTATTACATGATAAATTTTTGAAAATCATTTAAAGTACCCAATGATATTGATTTTTTTCATATTTAATTTTCAGGTTTCTCGTTACAATGGTAACAATTCATAATTTTAGGGAACTTGAAGAATCATATTGTAAGACTACCAAAGTTAGCGTTGAACAAATAACATTTTGTGTGAAGTGAACTGGAAAAAATCCCAATAAAACTACTGTATCAGAAAATATCCAAGCCCAATAATTCTGAAAATTTAACTAAAGATATAGGAAATCATGGGAAACATTTCATTAAATAGTTTCCAAATCTAATTCGGATGTTTGAATGGAGTTCTAGGCAACCCAAGTTTGAGACAAAATTCTGGGCCAGATTCTACGACCCAGAAAAACAGCCCACTATTTTACACATATGGCATAAACCATAAATTATTTTATGATAATACTTTACATAATGTTGGGTTACATCCTCAGATTAATTTTATTCTTCAATTTCCCACTCTAATAAAGCCAAATAAAAGCTCATTTAGGTGCTTCTGTTCGGTTGATGCAAGCGGGCTGCCACCTCGGGTAAAGAGTGGAAAAGTACAAGTTCTACAAGATTTCCACCACCCTAATCATACCATAATCAAGTGGAATGATTTGAAATATTGAATGATCGAACCAAGGCTCCAAAATGTCCCATTTAAGGTTGTGGTGTTGGAGGATTTTATCATCTTTTGAGCTTCCTTTCATTGTAATGTTATGCTCTGATTTTGTTTTCTAAAGTTTGTCTTTCATAATTAAGTTATGCAATTCACATTAGTTTAATAATAAAAGTTCTTCTTATCCTATAATTATTTTGTTCTTCATATTAGTTTGATACTTTTAGTTCAAGGTCTGAATTTATCCACACCAATCCTTGTGAAATTTATCACACAACAGTGGAGTGATCGTTATTTTTTTGTTTTTAATTCTTCAATTCCACCCTCGTAAGTCTACTTTCCACTTCCGCTGAGAACATGTCATCAATGGAGGACTAACCCACTTATGGGTTGATACAAGGGAGGAGAAAGGGTCTGGAGTGGATTTTCTTTCTCACTCCATTAATGTCTAATCACTTCTTTTAATTGAGATTTTTTTTTGAAAATATTTAAACTCTTTTGTCCTTGTTGAATTTAAGGCCACACACTTCAAGTGCTAATACGAACCTTAACCTTGATGTGATACAAACTTTGATACTTCAAGTGTGTAGGTGATTAGTATTAAGGTATCTAGGTATTAAACTAGTATGGTATGATGTTGTTAAATCTTCTTAAATGAACTAATCTCAAATATAATAAATTCAAATTATTAAAATAATAATTCATCCGATCCACCCTGAGCGATAACCTAGGATCAACTCATTATTTTAATTTAAATTAACTTAAATCTATTAGTAATACTTCAAACCCATCTAAAATAAACCATAGTTGGCCACTTCATATCCAGAAATAGTATTTATAATGTGTGTGTCTATGGGTTTATTCTTAGGTCTCTGAGGATTCGACAACCCAAGCTACACTACATGGGACCGCTTAACCCTAAAAACTTGGGTAAATTTGAGTGAGACCAAATATTGGCACCGTTGTCGGGGACCCAAGTGATTCATCTAAACACCCATTTTATTCTCCCCCATTTCTTCTTTTCTCATAAAAATTCTCTTATCTTTTCCCTTAATCATTTTTCTTTCTGGCGCATGTCCGCCTACACCCGTGATAAATCAAACCATATAGTTAGGGTGGATAGTCCTGGGGTTGGGAAGTCAAGTACACCAAGGGAACTATTTCCATTAGATACAAATATTCCTAATAATCAAGAGTCAATAATTGATCCAATTTCAATGGAAGGTCTTCAAAGAAAACAACTCATAAACACAGGTGGGAACCAAAATGGAAATCAAAATGAGGCGGCCCCAAACTTGGGGAATGCAGTCGATCAAACCATGAATGAATACCTCAAACCTACCAATACCAATGACCCCTCATGCATTAGAAAAAACTCCCTAGGAGATTACAAATACATATTTAGACCCCATGTTCTAATCCATCTTCCCACATTCCATGGAATGGAGTCCGAGATGCCCTACCCTCACGTTAAGGAGTTCAATGACATTTTAGAAACCATGTGCCCCACGTCAACTCGAATCAGCTATGATGAGGATATTTACTTTTTCTTTAAAGGATCGAGCGAAAAATTTCATAATATTTTTGACCATAATCCATCAGCTCTTGGGACCAATTACAAAGATAATTCTACAAAAAATACTTTCCCCGTCACAAAACAATTTCACTTAAAAAGAGCATCCAAAACTTGTTTAAAAGAGATGGAGATTCATTATATAAAACATGAGAGAGGTTCAAAGACATCGTAAACATGGTTCCCCGTCATGGTTTTTCTATACCTGAACATGTTATATTTTTTTTATAAAGGTTTGGGTATGGGGAACAAACAATTCATTGGCATGATGTGTAATGGAACTTTTAAAAACAAAGCCCCAAATGATTCTTATGAGTATCTGGAAAGCCTTTCTATACAAAACCAAACATGGGGAACTTAACCGTATTATGAAAATCCAAAAATAACTAATAGAATTCATACACTTAGAGAAGGGGAAATACTTAGGGCTAAACTCGCAACACTCTCTAGGAAGGTTTAAGAGATAGAACCTAGGAATGTCTATGAAACCTAAGCTGTAGACCCTGTTTGCACAATTTTTGACAAACATGACCATAGGATAGACAACTACCCGACCATTCCATCCATCAAGGATGTTCTTTTATGAAGACCCCCATCGGAAGTAAATGCTTTGTACTTTCAAAATTCTCAATACCAAACACCTTATTCCAAAGGTATAATGACCACCCAGGATTCCTCTAAAAAGATAAATAATAACCTATCCAGCTACATGGACAAAATACTTACCCCCAACAGTACTAACGAACCCATAACTAGTTCTAAAACCAACCTATCCAATACCGACATCCACCAATCCATTTTCAACAAACCATCCCACCTCTAATATATCCCCTGGGGATAAACCAATCTTCTCAAGCACCAACCCAAATTGTTCCAAAAATCCTACTAGAACAACTATGAAATCAAATGGAAATGATGAAATCAGAAGTTTCTTTCTTAAAACAAGAACTTTAAAACATTAAAACTTGAAATGAACCCTTTCCTACACAATCCATTCCACAAAAAATTGTAAGGGAAGAGTCATGTTTCCCTCAAAGAAATCATGAACAAATAAAGGTTGTGACTGTTTTAAGTAGTTGAAAATCAATTAAAAACTAGAAAAAATAAGTCAAAAACCATGTGAATCTTCAAAAACTACTGAAAATTCAAAATTACCACAAGATCAAACTAAGGAAACTAATAACAATGTGAAAGAAAAAACTTTTCAATAAACAACCCCACAACCAGAACCATTTACTCAATGCATGAGGGAAAAAACCAAGCATGAACTGAGTGAAACATTAAGGGAAATCTTCTCACATGTCAAGTTGAACATTCCCCTTCTCGAGGAAATCCAAACCATACCTGCCTACTCAAAGTACCTTAAGGACTTGTGAACTTCTAAAAGAAATTTTTCACATAAAAACCACGTCCTTTTGGATACTAATGTGAGTATCACCATTCAATGGACCATTCCTCCTAAGTTGAAAGACCCGAATTTCCCTTACATTAATGTTGTACTAGTAGAGAGAAAAGTTTTCATGGCCTTGTGTGACCTAGGTGCTAGTGTCAATCCATTCCATATGCTGTGTACCTCTAATTAGGCCTAGAAGAGCATAAATCGACATATTTCACACTTCAACTTGCTGATTATAGCATTAGGGTTCCAAAGGGGATTTTAAAGGATGTTATGGTAAAAGTTGAAAACTTTATCTACCATGCTGAATTCATTATCCTTGAAAACCATCCAAACATAGAAAATAACAAACAAACCTCAATCATCCTTAGTCGTCCTTTCCATGAAAAAAATCAACCCTGTTATCCGAGTTCGAAATGGAAACATGACCATCACCTTTGGAAACATGAGTCTATACTTGGACATCTATAATGAAAGCTCACAAATAAGGGATGACAAGGACATTCACGATGTAAACTTGATAGGAAGCATTGATAATGAGTCCATAAAACATCAAGGAATATTTGATGGATGTTTAAGTTAGGATGATATTGATTTCCTTTGTTCACATAAAGGAAGTTTATCTCCTTGACTTGAATCATTATCAAATTGATCTTATGATGAAGTCTTAGGTCCAATAATCAGTGAAACCTTTTAAGAAACCACTTACATGGAGACCAATCAAACTTCCTTCCCTAAATCTGATCAAACCAATCTTGTAGCTGAAACTTATAGACATGGTGATTCGATTCTATCTAAAACTCTAGAAAAAAAACAACCTTGATCCAATTTCCCAATCTTCTGATGAAATTATGAACCAACCTGATCTTGAATTGAAGGAACTTCATGCTACACTCAAGTATTCCTTCCTAGGAGACAATAAAACACATCCTATTGTCATTTCTTCTTCTCTTTAAGACCATCATGAGAGGATTCTTCTAGATGTCCTTAGGAAAAATAAGAAAGCCATTGGTTGGACCCTGTCTGATATTCCTGGGATTAGACCACTTATTAGAACTCATAGGATTTTTTTGGAATCTGATTCAAATCCATGTCATCATCCCCAATGGCGACTCAATACTAATCTCATGAAATTAGTGAGAAAAGAACTTTTGAAATCGTTAAAATCTAGTATCATCTATCCCATATCTAAGAGTGAGTGGGAGAGCCCAATCCAAGTGGTTCAAAAAAAAGGCTGGAATCACCATGATAACCAATAAGGTTGGATAGATTCTTCCAACAAGGGTGAGTAGTGGCTAGAGAGTCTGCATCATCTATATGAAGCTAAACTCATTAACCAGGAAGGACCATTTCCCCTTACCATTCATTGACCAAGTCTTTGAGAGAGTGGAAGCTCATGAGCTCTATTGTTACTTAGATGGGTACTCAGGGTACAATCAGGTTGAGGTCTCCCGAGAGGATCAAGGGAAGACTATATTCACCTGACCATTCAACACCTTTGCCTTCAAAATCATGTCATTCGAGTTATGCAATGCCCCAAGAACCTTCTAGCAGTGCATGATGGGAATCCTCTCAGACATGGTAGGGGATTTTCTCGAGGTCTTCATAGATGACTTCTCTGTCTTTGGGGATACATTTGAGGGATGTATTTGAAATGTGAAGAGATTTTTGTATATATGTGATGAAATGAATCTGGCTTTAAATTGGAAAAATTTTCATTTCATGGTTAAACATGGATTAGTACTTGGACATATAGTACTGGGTAGGGGGATTGAAGTTGATAAATCAATGTTTGACATAATTTGTCACCTTCCATAAACCGGAACTATTAAGGAAGTGAGTTATTTATTAGGACATGCTTGTTTCTATAGAAGATTCATCAAGGACATTAGTTCAATCTCCTACCCCCTTTGTGCTCTCCTAGTAAAGGATGCATCATTTGTTTGGATAGAAATTTGTGAGGGTTCATTCTCAACCCTCAAATCCGATCTCACCTCTCCTTCCATTATGAAATATCAAAAATGGAACCTTTCTTTAGAACTTATGTGTGATTCTAGTGACTTTAATTTAGGACCAAAATTAGGTAAATGGTTTGATAAAACTATTTATGTCATTTCCTATGCAAAAAAATCTTTAAATTATGCCCAAATAAACTAAACCACCACTGAAAAAGAGTTACTTTATATTATGTTTTCCTTAGAGAATTTTAGGTCCTACCTCTTAGGATCCCCCATCACTGTGTTCACCGACCATTCTGAAGTGAAATACCACTTCAAAAAACAAGATTCAAAGGCTAGACGGATTATGTAGGTTCTTCTATTACAAGAATTTGACCTCACAATCATGGAAAAAATGGTGTTGAAATTTTTTTACCTGATCTCCTCTCTAGGATGGAATTCAAAGATAACTCAAATCACCTTTCTATGTTTTATTCATTCCCTAATGAACACCTATACACTATGAGAAACCGATCTTGGTATACCGACATAGACAACTTATTAGTTATAAGATTCATTACAAATTTTTTAGGGACTCATGCTCAAAGGAAATTTATTTCTAATGTTAAGCACTATGTGTTTGATGATCTATACCTCTATAAGTTCTTCCTTGACCAAGTCATTAGGAGGTGTGTCCTAGAATCTAAACAGGTGTCCATCATCTAATTCTGTTTTAGGGTGGCCTATGGAGGTTACTTTTTTTCTAATAAAACTTTTTCTAAGGTTCTTTAGTGTGGTATATTTTGGACCACCCTATCAAGGGACTCCTACACATTTTTTCAAAGATATCCTAGGTGTCAAAAAGTAGGGTCCATCACAAAAAGGAATCAAATGCCACTCACTCCCATCTTAGTGCTTTAAATCTTTGACTGATGGGGAATTGATATCATGGGTACCTTCCCAAACTCTATGGGATATCTATAATTTATTTTAGCTATGTATTATGTCTCAAAATGGGTTGATGGAATTCCCAAAAAATCTAATGATCATCAAACTGTGATTAGATTCCTAAAAGAAAACATCTTCTCTAGATTTGGAACTTATAGGGATATCATTAGTGATCATGGAACTCATTTTTGAAATCTTCCATTCTATCACTCATGGACAAGTATGTAATTTCTCACAAAGTGTCCACTGATTAATACCAACAGACCAATGGTCAAGCTGAGATAGCCAATCAAGAAATCAAACAAATTCTTGTGAAAATTGTTAATCCATCTATGAAAGATTGGTTGAGAAAACTCTTAAAGGAACATTGGGCCTTTCAAACCACATATAAAACTATTTTAGGAATGTCCCCATACTGGTTGTTTTATGGTAAAGCATGCCATTTTTTAGTGGTCATTGAACATAAGGCCTTTTTGGCAATTAAGAAAATGAATTATGACCTCTCATTTTCTGAAACAAAAAAATAAAATTAGATCTCAATGAACCTAAGGAACTTAGGATGGAGGCTTATGAAAATTCAAGGATCAATAAAGTTAAAGTACATGCCTACCAATATAGAAATAATAAAAAAACACATTGTACTGGGTAAACCTATTATTTTGTATAGTTATAAACTTAATTTACACTCGAGAAAGTTGAGGTCTAGATGGTCAGGTCCATACATAGTGCATAAGGTGTACCCCCATGGGGCTGTAGAAAATCTAATATCCCACCAATGGTCAAACCATTAATGTTAATGGAAATAGATTCAAACCATTCATTGAACCATTCAAAAAAATGAAGTTGATAAAAATTTTTGTGAACCTACCTAATATGAGGAAAATACTTAAATAATTAAGGGTCTAAGTCGAGCTAATGATGTTAAACTAAGCACTGCATGGGCGGCAACCCATGGTTTTCAAGTTTCCAATCATTTTGTTGTTTTAATTAACATTATATTTTAAATAGGATTAATGAATCATTTTGAAATTTAAAAATAAAAAAAAGTTAATTGTTGCATGTTCTTCTATTGTGAGTATGGATGAGTATGAAAGGGGAGTGCCATATTCATCAGTGTCATGTGGTATGATCCTTTAGTAATACCTTACCCAGAAATTTAAAAAGAAGACAATGTATCATATGTTCATTTTTATGTGTTTTTAGGTTAAAATAAAAAATATATAAAAATAATAATTAAATTAAAAGGCCACATCAGAGGTTGGGGGGAAAACCTCATCCCAAGTAGCAAAGCCGTGGGGACTCAAACCTGGGACCGAAGGGAGACAAGGGCGCATGCTTACCACTGACCTACAACTTATTGTGCTTCCTTATTATATAATTTATATATATATACCTATATATATATATACTTTTTTTTTATTATAAATATATATATATATACTGTTTTTTTGTTTTTTTCCCACTAGGCAACTCTTTGAGTAACATGGATATCAAAGGACTAAATTGGAGTAGCACAAACATCAACTTCAACCCCAAGGTGACTTCATTCCATGATCATCATTTTCAATTTCATTTTTGAACTCCCATTATATACCTCTACCCTTATAAATTTTATTTTCTTCAAACATTGGAGACAGTGTTATTTTATGTTTGGGGGGAGATGAAATAAAAAATTTTCTTTTGTGTAAAAAAATTGCTTTTCTGTGAAAAAAAAATGATTTGAAAACAAATGTGTGTAAAGGGAAGGAAAAATTACTTTAAATTTAAAAATGATAATACACATTGAAAACTTTGAAATTATATATAAAATAATTTAGAATGTACTGATTCTAATTTTAATCCACGTACAATTTCATGAACATAGATTTTGGAAAGTGTGGATGTCTAATGTGAAATTTCATCATTTCTATTTTCATCCAAATAGAAAAAAGATCACAATGCACGTACTTTGGATAGTGGGGTATTAGTTTGAGTTCATGTGGTCCCCAAAATAAATAGCATAGGTCTGGTGATCAGTTTAGTTTTAATATGAGTATTCAATAAAAAAATAAAAAAAACAATAAATTTTTACATAGAGCAATGAAATGACCTAATGTGTGCCTTTCGGCACTTGGAGATCATGACCCCATAGTTTTATGGCCCAGAGTTAGTAATTTTATCTCTACTTGTGGCAATTTGACTATGTTTTTGAGTGATTTAACTCAATATGATGCCCAAGTATGTGGGCATCACTTTGTGACCTATGTTCATTGAGCCTGGGAGTTATCAACAATGTCTGGATACATGTGTTGACTCAATTGGGTTCAATGTCAATTACCATGAAAAAATTGAAAAAAAGAAAAAAAAGAAAAAAATGATTACTCATCTTAATATTTAAATTTGATTCCATCTAGAGCTTCCATCATTTTCCCCATGAATAAAAATGAACCCCCATGTCTTTTTTGACACAGAACACATCATTATACTTTATTGAAATTGGATAAAATATGGCGATGAATTTGAACAAAGGAATGTGCTTGGGATTGAGATATTCTTATGAAACTATATTTTATTAAAATATTTCTATGGGTTTCATAGTTTTTTGATATAAGGGTTTTTGGTGATAATTTGTTATTAAAATGTTTTTTGGAAAAGGGAATTCGAATTTCACATTTTTGAGATATATTTTTCTCGGGACTAGAAAAACTGAAGTTGGGGTGTGTGATTATCCACTGAATGAGGATAATATTAATTGTTAATATATATAATATTCATGTTCTTTATAATTCATAAACACCATTTTAGTGCGTTTTACACTTCAAACATTATTTTATATTATAATTGTAATTTCTTCTAAAAATGCACTATTACATGGTACATTTTTTTATCATTATTTAAAGTCCCAATGATCTTGATTTTATTTTAATATTTAGTTTTCATGTTTCTCATTACATTGGTAATAATTCATAATTTTTTAGTACTTGAATATTCATATTGGAAGACCACCAAAGTTAGCCTTGAACAAACAACATTCTGGGTGAAGTGAACTAGATAGCAGCCCAATAAAACTACTATTGCGGACTATATACAAACCCAATAATTATGAAAATTTATTTGAAGATATAGGAAAGAATGGGTAACATTTAATTAAATAGTGGTCAAATATAATTCGTATGTTTGAATGGAGTTTCAGGCGTCCCAAATTGGAGATAAAATTCTGGGCCAGATTCTGTGGCCTAGAAACACAGCCCACCATTTTACACAGATATCATAAAACATATATTATTTTGGAATGATCCTTTACAGAAGGTTGGGGGCATCCTGATATTTATTTTACTCTTATTTGGGACACTCTAATTCTGCCATCTAGAAGCTCATTTAGGCGCTTCTGTTTGGTTGATGCAAGATGGTTGCCACCTTAGGTCAAGAGTGGAAAAGTCCAAGTTCTATAATCTTTCGACCACCCTAAGCCTACCATAATCAAGTGGGATGACATTCACTATTGTAGGATAGATCTAAGGCTCCAAAAATTCCTTTTTAAGGTAGTGGTTTTGGAGGAGTTTATCATCTTTTGATCCTCCTATAATTGTAATGTTATGCTGCGATTTTGTTTCCACAAATTTGCCTTTCACATGCAAGTTGTTCAATTCACTTTAGTTTATTAATAAATTTTCTTCCTATCCTCTTATTATTTTGTTCCTAATATAAAATTGAAACCTTTGTTTCAAGGTGTGAATTTATTCACACCAAACCTTGTAAAATTTATCACACAACGGTGGAGTGATCGTCATTTTGTTGTTTTTACTTCTTCAATTCCACCCTCATAAGTCTAATTTCCGATTCCATAGAGAACTTGTCATCAATGGAGGGATAACCCACTTATGGGTTGATCCAAGGGAGTATTAAGGGTCTTGATTGGATTTTATTTTTCACTCCATTAATTTCTAATCACTTCTTTTAATTGATAATTTTGTTTGAATATTTTTAAACTCTTTTGTCCTTATTGAATTTAAGGCCACAAACTTCAAGTGCTACTACAAACCATAACCTTGATGTGATCAAAACATTGATACTTAAAGTGTGCAGGTTATAAGTATTAATGTATATAGGTATTAAACCAGTAAGTTATGATGTTGTTTAATATTATTAAATGAACTGATCTCAAATATAAGAAATTGAAATCATTAAAATAGGAATTCATCTAATCCACCCCGAGCAATAACATTTGATCAAGTCATTATAATAATTTGAATTAACTTAAATCTGTTAGTGATCTTCTAAACCCATAAAAATTATCTCATTTTGTCCCATTCATATCAAAAAATATTTCTTATAATGTGTGTGTCTATAAGTTTCTTCTTAGGTCTCTGGGGATTCAACAACACAAGATACACTACAAGTGACCGCTGAACCCTAAAAACTTGGGTAAATTTGGGCGAGACCTGGCGCTCACCCCTTATCGCTTCACACATCTCAATCCCTATGGATCATCAAAAACTATCTAAAAATAATTTCTCAACATCAATTTCTTCATCCAAGAATACTCCCTTTAGGGAGAAATCCAATTAAAGAAGTCATTTGGTGCAAAACAAAAGGAGTTAACCAAAGAAGTGGTTGCATCATTGAACAAGCAATTTTGTTTTACTTTTTTCTACTCCCCTAAAATATTATTATTCCATGGTTATATAATTACCTCATCATAATAAGTATATTGAGATGATTTTGTGTTATGGTTATGACCTACACTTGTAGATACTTCCATCATACACAATCATCTTTCTTGTGTACGACAGACTGCTATCTCCTGAAACAATATCATTCATTCTTTCATTAACACCTTTAATGCATGGTAATATATGGTTATAGATTATATGATTGGGTGACCTATAAGGAACCGTGTAATCCTGTTGTATCTTATATGATGGGGTGGCCCAGATATCACCGAGTAAGCCTATTATAGATTATATTATGGGGTGTCCTAGATAGCACTGGGTAAGAACACTAAAGCTTATTTGATGTGATTTCTCAGATAGAGGTAGACAATCTCATTATATATTAAATAACGGGGTGACCCAAATAACAGCGAGTAATCCTATTATAGGTTTTATAATGAGGTTGTCAAGATAATATTATAATTCATGGGGTAAATATTTATATCTCCTAAGATAACGATGGGAAAAAGTTGGCAATCTTGATCCACTATGGGAAGAATGTATAACTTGATCCACTATAAGGGAAGTTATATGATTGGGGATGGTGGTGTGTCTCACCCAGTAGTTTTATCCCCCATGAAGTGACCTTATATGTTTTCTAAATGAGCATTGAAATATATGGAATGATTTTAAATTATTTTGTGTATTCAAAAAAAATTATTTTCTTATTTCTATTTTATGATTTCATGGATTATTATCTTGATTTCCTTATGATTCATGTATCATTAAATTCCTATCATTATTCTATGACTCTTGATTATAATCTTTGGGATGTAGGGAATGATCTTTTAATGATATGATCATGTTCTCATAACATTATGCACATGTTATTCTTACATATCTTCCCATTTTACCCTTATTGATCATCTGAGATCAACCCTTTCTTATGTTTCCTTTTCCTCAAGTTATGAAAAAAGTTTTTAAGTAGATGTACTAAATGGGGAGATCATTAAGGTATATTTTAATGACTTTATCCAATATGGAAGATTATTTTTCCACGATTCCAAATACACTACACTATTATGTTCCCTAGGAATTTACTTTAGAATGTGAGAAATATTAATATAAAATGATGTAATATCCATGTATTTTAAGCCTGAGTATGTATAATTGGTATCAAAGGAATGGTTTTTTCAAAATTTAAAATTTAGGATAAGAAACCATCAGTGAAATCTGTAGGGATATTTTTAAGGATATGTGTATGTATTTAATTAAGGATAAGCCTAAAGTTTCATTTATTTGAATTAAGGGTTCATGATTTAGGCTTCCAAAAAGTAATTCTCATGATTATGTGGTTTTATTCCATGATAAGTGATTCTCACACTATAATTATATTCTTATTAAATATAGAGAACTAGAGGGAACTGGGTTATCATTTAATGTTTTTGATGTAGAAAGTATGAGTATTATCAAAATTTATGTCCTAAGTGGAATTCTAATAAATAGAATTAAGAAAGAGGCACAATTATTATTTATAATGTTGAAGATAAGGAGATGGAGAATGACATGTGAATGGTATGGGATGTTCAAAAATATTGTTTACATTGAACATGAGAAGAATGATTTAATTGAGGATGTGGAACGTTAAGAAATGATTTATATTTAATATTATAGGAAATGGGTATTATGTAATAAGATTATGAATCCAAAGTAATGGTTTTATAATAATTTTTTTTGATAGAAATTTATATGTATAATAATTGAATAATTTTTTTGGAGGAATAATTCAGTATATTTTCTTCATTATGGGTTTTAAAATATATATTGAATGATGCAGATTATCTAGAAAATAAAATTAATGGAAATGTGATATTTTGATTAAGGGAAGGTAACCCTTAATGTGTTTCTAATTTTGAGAAAATTGTTTTTATCTTGGATAAATAGATTATTGATATAGTTAAAATAAATTGGATAGTACTTATTACCATGGAACTAATTATTGTTTTGTTGAAAAAGTGTCTTATGTTATCATGGCTTAAGTTGAAAACTTTTTTTGGGATTAAGTAATATATACAATTATCTTATGAATAAAAAGAAATGAATTTTTTCAATAATTTTATATATTAATTTAGGTTATTATCATGTTTCAAGAGAAATCATGATAAATGTGTTCACATGTTTGGTATGTTACAACCAAGAGCGACTTTATGATATATGGGGGATCAATGTTAAGTTAATTATGAGAAATTTAATGACCTTATTCCTAATTTTTTTATTTTAATATTTCAAAAGGGTTTTAATGTAACCATTTATAGAATTGTTTAAGTTATACTTCCAATGAATTTTTATAGATTATTGTATTATTTCACCACATGATGGTTTTTTCATATTAGAATAACTGTGCTTACCATTTTGTTGTGATGATAACTAAGGATAGATGAAATGACTAATCATTCTTTTTACAGATCTTATGATTAGTTAGTAATTAAGGAATAACAAATCCACCTGCATTTCTTATAGTAAGAGATTATGTGAAAATTAGTCACGAAATAACCCAAGGGTGATATTGTTCTTATGAAATGGAATGAAATCAAGAAAGTGAAATTTCTCATGAAAATTATTCAATTTTAGAATAAAATGGTCTTGAAATAAAATTTTGTTCTACTATCATCATTTTTTATGATATCAATGACATTTTTTGTAATAAACCGGTTCATTATTAAGGGAAAAAATCTTTTAAATTTCATAAATTTTTATTATAAAAGCTTTATTATGGCCTAATGTGAATACACTTTGAGGGAAATTAGTTATCAGGGGGTGTTTAGGTCCTGTTTGGATCTTGTAACCAAATATTTCGAGTGAAAAAGAATGTCACATAGTTTGTAGAAACTATGTGGGTCATGATGCATGATTAGATAAAACCATGCATGGTTTGACAGTTGGTTGGAGGATCCCACATGATTGATAAAATATATGATTTGAGACGCAAAACCATACATGTATGCTTGTAGTTTCTAATAGTGGTTTGATACAGGGTTTTTTCTTGGTTATTCAATCCATGCATGAAAACCCTGTTAAGTACCACTTCCTATAGTAGTGGGTGCACAGTTTCTGTGCGGTTTGGCGAAACATGCCACCCAATTGTGATATCTAGTAATTTGGGTGAAATTATGAAATTTACCTTAACTAAATATTAAAACATAAATCTATTTATCTTTTATTCTTATGGGAATTAATTCCTTCATTGGAAGAAGTTTTTGAATCCCTTTTGTAGACATTGATCCCTCTCATCCATCTGATACCATAATTGAGCATCATCAGTCTTGTTGGATCAATATTAGTGAGTAATGAATTCCTCTTGTGTAATTCCTCCTTTGATTGGTAGAAGATGTTCCCTTTATGATTATGTTAATATGACCTAATTTTCTGTTCTTCATCTATTTTTTATTTTTCATTAAATCTTATTCAAATCAGGAAAATGTATTTTATGTTCACTCTAATATATACCTACAGTAGATGGTCTCATCCTTTTCCCTCAACGTTTAGGTGTTTATATATATTTTGTTGTTTCACGTGCTCTTTTTTATGAGAGACACCCTTGAATGGGAATTCAATCATTGATTAAAATGAATAGGTATGACCTATTTAATTATTGAGTTCCATTGATAAATCATTAATGGTTATGAACCTTGAATTAGAAACACTCCTTTGGTGTGTTGTTTAATTAAATTGACCACCACGGGTGGCATATTAATTGGTCACTTCTAAATATGTATTTTACCCATTTTTATGGGATTTCAAATGTTGAATTGAATTTTAATTATAATTTAATTTTATTTCAATATGGGAATGGAAAACCAAATCCCTAGGAAATGGCCATGATATTGATTTCTTAAGCCGAAGTTTCTTCTTGTAATGAAATCCCCACATGAGATAATCAAGATAATAAGTCTTCTATGCATATCCCATGCCTTGAGAAACCTTAACTAGGTATGGTTTAAATAAAATTATCATGGTAATGATCTTTGAAATAATTAAATGATATTTATTGAATTCTTATATTCTTTTGGTGACACATGGGTTCATATATGAATGCCATAACAGACTCATTTGGATACTGCTAACTTACACCTAAGTGAAAATTGGAATCCCTAGAGGTTACAAAGGAAGGACTTAGAGGGTTGATTCTATTATACACCTGAGTGATACTTGGAATAATTATGGATTTACAAGTAAAACCTTATAGTGTAATTGATTATATAACCAATGAGTGACACTTATGATCCATAAGTGGACCGCCAAGGATGGGCTCAAGCGGCAGTGATGTTATACCGCACATAGAGTAATTCCTGGGTCATAATGAGGATCTCCATGGATTATCTCATAGGATTCATGGTTCATTATATTCATAGATAGACACCTGGATTCCAAATAAAAAAATTCTATGGAAGGGATTAGGTTTTTAATTGAAAAATTAATGGAATAATTTATATAACACATTTTCCAAGAAAAGTTACAAGATTGAATTTATTCTACGTCTTATACCTTTTAGATTTATTCATTAGGAATTTCTTAAGTACATATATTTATGGGGGAAACTGGGCTATGTTCCAGGTTCCAAGACATATCCTTTGAATTATATTGATTAATTAAATTAAAATTGAATATAAATTGATACGGGACAAACTATTTTTTCAGAGACACTCCAGATACATTTGAAGAAGGTAGTAGAGGATGGATGTCCATGGAAACTCAGACCTTTACAGTTGTTGAGATCAAACAATTACTTACATATTCTATTACCTCATGCACAATGTTATTATTATATATTCATTGATAGGATTACATTACACCTTTGGTTGGTTACCTACTGAAACTGTATCTCATACCCTATTTGGTCTTCTACTGGGTAAATGGATAAACTTTATGGATGTAAGTATGGATAAGGTTAAATTCTCTGATACAAGTTTTTTATTTCTGGTTAGGAGCAGCGGAGAGCACATGACCGAGCTGAGGCTTGAGATTCAAGTTGGCATTGTTTTTTCATTTTTGGTATTTTTTAACATGTATTGCACATCGACCATGAATACCTATTTTGGATATTTATGTAGAGATATTACATGTATCATCATAATATTTATATTATATTACTTTAATAATTAATTATATTTTCTTATATTTTCAATTTATGATATGTTTTATTGGATTACAACATCTTGCTACTTATCTATTATTTTTATTCCACTGTACAACAGTCTAGTGATGAGGGAATAGTCTACCCATGGAAACACCCTTCGACCTTGATTCTAGTCAGTAGACTCTATAATTTAGGATATACACTTGAAGCCATGTTTCCAACCAGGCTCGGGCACCTTTTAGTGGCATCCAGGTCTGGAACGTTACAAAGTGGTTTCAAATAGTTATTTTATGGTTTTATTTACAATTTTAAGAATATATAAAAAGATATTAAGGAGTAATAATTTGGTAATGATCCATTCAGGGGTGTATCTAACCTATGTATAGTAAAAGGAAAAATTTACACAAATAAAATTGTTGTTTTCTGGATTTGGCCGTTTCATTTGACTTCATTCCACTATTGGGTGATGCACTTGACTTGTGATATTATTATTCACGAGATTGTGGGTTAAATTTTGTTTCAACCCAATTAAATGAGGGTATTCCATCTAAAGCATTATTTTTGTTACTTTTTAGGAATCCCATACCATGCATATTTCCATTCAATTTAGGATGCATCACTTGTTGCATGATGGTGTGATTGGTGTTGTGATAGATATAATTGTTGTTGTGATAGAAATTTCAAAACATGTTTTGGTGTTGATTTGGTGGTCACTATATTTGGGTTCATGAGGAGTACATGCCCTTATGGATTAGAAATTGTTGAACTATTTGGTTATTCCCTTTAAAACAAATTTTGATATAATTGAAATGAGAAGGAAAATAAAGGTGAATTAAAATGAAAACTAAAAATTTTGATAACAGAGAGAATGTACCCAACCACACCTTTATAGTGGGAAGTATGGAATATATATTTATTTTATATGATTTACACATCACTCAGACCCGACTCAAGGAGAATGAAGAGGGTTATATTCTTATATAGGAAGGCTTCTACCTATCCTATTTGAATATCTGCACTTTGAGACATAAACTTTGTTAATGATATGGATCTGAGGTATGTTTTTGAAATTATATAGGCATTCCTCCCTGATGACATCCAATTTCACACTAGTATGGTAATGGTTTCTACTTATATGATGCGTGATTCTGCCAAGAGATAGTGTGATTTCATTACTCACATGGATCATAATCGAGAGATGACTTTGAGGAATTTTCATAAAGACTTATATGATTACTTCTATCATGAGTCGTTGAGGGCCGAATGTGACTAAGAGTTGATGCACTTGGTGCATAATGTGTTATCAGTTATGTATTATTCAGAACATTTTACAAAAATCCAACACATCACACATATTTTTATGGGTGATTAGTTATCTAGAGCTAGGTGATTCAAGGATGGTCTTAGGTATGAAATATTATCACAGGTGAATGTATTTCAGCTAACTACCATTTTTGGAATAGAAATTTAGATGATTATTATAGAGTGACAGACAAGATAGGATAGGGGTTCGAGCCAGGAATGTTCAACACCTAGATCTAGTGATAAATTTTTTGGTAGTAGGTCACGTCATATAGAGCTTCCACATAGTTATATTAGAATCCTGAACACGTACTCAGTTATCAAGGTGAGGTGCCACCAATGCGAAAAGATATAGACATAAAACACCATAGTGCATGGGAGACCTATTAAAGTTATGATACTATGGAAATATGTGTCATCTACAATTCTTTTATAGAACTATCCCTTGAGTAGCTAGTGATATAGGGTCTACAGTGACTCCACATGCAAGAGGGAGGTCAAAAGATTCTCATCATATTGGTACCTAGAGTACAGCTAGCCGATAAAGATGAGGTGGTGGTTGTGGTCACGGTAGTAAGAACCTATATTTATAGAGATAGAAGGGAAGATATTCTAACAGTAGCTAGGCTATATCATAGGGTCACAGATCATGTTAGATATATGCAGTGTAACCAAAACTTGAGGATCAGAACCTAAGACCTTCTACTGTGATATGTACTATTCTAGTAGCCTCCAATTCAGAATGTACTTTTTTTATATAGTCAATTCTCATACATTTATATCTATAGCCATTGTGGAGAGTCTTGGGCTCAACATTCAGTGTCTGATGGTGTAATGATGCTTGATAATCATTTAGAGATTAAAATAGAGGATGTACATCATTTTATGGAGTTCCCCCTTGAGATTATCACAAGTCACAATGTATGGAAAATATTTTTTCTAGGAATTAAAGGTTTTGAAATCCTTATTAGGATGGAATGATTGGTTTCCTTTCATAAGTTTGTTGATTGTTATCACTAAAGGGTGACCTTTACATCCCTAGAGAGTGGAGAGTTTATTCACTAGTGTGAATGGAATGTCCAGGAATGTCAAGATGGACCTGAGCATTGGGAACTTGGTAGGATTAAAACATAGATTACAAGTTTCTAGATGGATGATTAGAGAGAACATTAGGAATATTTCCCTCCAGTGGTTTATCATTTTAGGGATGTTTTCCCTGATGATTTCTTAGGATTGCCTTTAGTGAGAGAGTTAGATTTCTCTATCGAGGTAATGTAAAGAGATGCACTGGTATACATTCCTCATTATAGGATTAATAATTTTGATATTCAAGATATCAAGAGGCAGCTAGATGATTTAAATGCATTGGGGTTTATCCGAACCATTACTTCTCTATGGGGTCACCAATCTATTTTACTAAAAGGATATAAGGAAATGTTAAACTATGTGTGGATTATGATAAATTGAACCAGATGATGGTTAAGAATTGGTATCCTATTTCATAGATAGATGCTATCTTTGATCAGATTCAAGGAGATTGGGTTTTCTAAAAAAATTATTTTAGATCTAAATATCATCATGTGCATGTTAGAGTATCATACATACCTCACATCGCCTTTCCTAGTATGTACGATCTATATGAGTATTTGTTTGTACCGTTCGGTCTCACAAATGCCCAAAAAATCTTTATGGAACTAATGAAATAGGTTTTCCATTCTTATCTATTTTCATTTGAATTTTTATTCATGGATGATATCATAGTGTATTCTCAAACATTAAATGACCATGAAAAACATCTTCAGATTATATTGGATACACTAAGAGACAATTAGTAATATTCCAAGCTACCCAAGTGACACTATTGGATTGATTGTATTAACTTTATATATGTATTTTCATTCTTATAATCACCTCTTATGAGATTGACTAAGAAGGGTGTGATTTTTATATGTTCATACTCCTACAATTCAAATTTTTAAGAGCTGAAAGGGAGACTTACTTCAGCATAGATATTGATTTTTCCAAATCCATGAAGGATTTAAACTATTTACTATGAAGCGTAAAGTATTGGGATTGGAGTAGTTATTATGTATTGGGATAGATTCATGGTTTATGGTTCATGGAAGTTGAGTCTAAATGAGAGGAATTACCCAATACATAATCTCGATTTAGATACAGTTGTTCAAGAATATTCTATTGAAGACATTACATACTTGGAGATCATTTTGAGGTGTACATGGACCACAAAAGCCTCATGTATATTTCTATATAGAATAATTTGAATATGAGACAATGATGTTTATTTGAATTATAATAATATTTTGACTTCAATATTTCCTATAATACAATAATGGGTAATTCAGTTGCTGATGAACTGAGATGTAAAACACAGATACATGCAATACAACATTCCAGTAGTGAGTGGTAGCATGTGGATTTGTTCTCCGAGATGCACATGATGGTATGTGATAGTTAGGGGATATGTTTTATATCAACCTTAGCTATGAAAGCTAAAATTATATATAGATTAAGGATGATAATAATTGATTTTTACGGCCTAGTCCAATGATAGAGTGTGATAGGTGAGTACCCTCTTCCTGGGGGTACCATATGAGAGGATGAGATTATTCATATCCATGTTCCTCTTTGGGTTTCATAAGGCCTGCATGGATAGCTAAAGCAATGAATTCATGCTTCATCTTGGGTAGTCCATCATGGTGTCACCAATATTTATCGGGGTTTACATCACAAATACCAGTGTCCGGGCATGAAAAGAGATTTTGTGGGTTTTCTCATGATGGGTTCCATCTATCAGTTGGTGGAGGCGAAACACTAGTGACTAGTCTGACTTTTATAGTAGCTTCCCAATTCTGATTTGAGATGGGATTAATCCATGAGGGATTTCATGAAGGTATAATGAGACCACCTCAAGTTAATGATGTCTTATGGATTTTTGTTGATATGGTCACAAAGGTTTCTCATTTACTACTTATTATGGAGATATTTTCATTAGATGATCTTAGAAGGTTATATATCAGTGAGATTGTATGAAATCACACGGTCCCACACACTATCATTTTACATAAGTATTTATAGTTAACATATCATTTCTTGATGAATTTGTAGTGGGAATTGGGGACATAGGTTCCTTGGAGAATAGAATACCACCATCAGAAAAATATTCAGTCAGAGTGCATGATACAGGTGCTTAAGGACATGTTGCGACCATGTGTCTAAGATTTTGTGGGTTTTTGGAAGAGGCATATACCCCTAGTTGAATTCTCTAACAACAATAGATTTCATGATCCTATTCAGATGGTGCCTTATGGGGATTTGAATGATAGAAGTTTTTAATGAACCCTATAATAGTTAGAGGCAGGAGATGAAACTATTATTGGACCTTTCCTTGTTAAAGAGACCACATATCAGGTTTAGTTGATAATGAAGTTTACGGATACTGTATAGTGTCATCAGATATCATATTATAATCGCCATAGATGAACTCTAGTGTTTTATGTTTCATATCAGTACTTTTTTCATGTCTCACTATGGCTTGGACATAGGTTGATCAAGATACTGGGTAAACATTCCCCACGATATGTTAGGATGTTTGATATTTTTGGGAGAGTCAGGATGGGAGCCTATAATTTGAAGTTACCTTAGAGATATCGACCCATAACTAACATTTTCCACATATCTCAGATACAACGTTATCACTCAGAACCATCTCATACTTTTCTACCTGAGGAGGTTGAGTTACATATAGATGTGTCCTTTGAGGCGAATTCTATTTTTTTTGAGGATCATAGCATGAAAGTTCTATATGACTAATCAGTTCCTATAGTATGAGTGTTGTGGAATAAATACCATTTGTAGGATGATACCTGAGAGAGGGATACTGTTGTATGAGCATAGTGGTTGTATTTATTCTTAGACAATATTGACAACCCTTGAAAGTAAAATTTAGGGATACATTTCCACATGAGAGGATTTTTGTAAGAACCTGATTAATTCTTGAGGTAAAAAATGTTTTAAATTACATCAATTTTTGGTTTAAATTATTAAGGCTTAATGTGTATGCCCTTTGTGGTTATGGAGCTATAGGGGGTTACAGGTTTCTGTTCATAGCCCGAAACCCAAGTGTTTGGGTGAAAAAGGTCAGTCAAATGGTTAGTAGAAATCATGTGGGGTGGGACGCATGGTTAGATAAAACTTTTCACTGCTGAAAAAAGGGATGGAAAAGCCGATAAATATTTTAAATTGTGTGATTTGAGTCGGATGCCCATGCGGGTAGGTCTACCTTATTTGACAGTGGGATGAGACAGTATTTGTTCGGGGTTAGTCAAACCGGGCATACAAGACATTCAAAGTTCCCCTTCCTATAGTAGTAGTCGCATTGTTGGTGCACAATTTGTCTAACCCTGATGCCAAAGAGTGTGGCGTTGTAATTTGGGAGAAATTAAAAAATTGGTCTTAATTAAATGTTATAACTTAAACATATTTTTGTTTTCCTTCAACAGAAAGAAAAAACTTCATTGGGAGTGTTTTTTGAATCCCTTTCATGAACATAGATCCCTCTAATACATATGATATCGAAATCTTGAATCATCCATATTATTGAATATGTTTCAGTGATTTCTCTATTCCTTTTATTATGTTTCTCGTTTGGTCTGGTAATGACTGTACTATTTAGGAGGAAGAAAATATGAACTAATTTCTGGATCATTGTATATTCTTTGTTTTTCTCTCTACCTGAGTCAAATCAGGATATGATATGAATGATCACTTTACTATAGACCTATGGTATATGGTTATGTGTTTTCCCATCAATGTCACGATGTTTATGTATATAATGTTGTGCCACGTTCCTATTTTTTTGAGCGACACCTTTGAAATGGAATTTTATCCTTGATTAAAATTAATAGGTATGAGGTATGAAATTGATGAGACCCATTTATAATTACTTAATGGTTATAAACCATGAATTTGAACCAATTCTTGGGTACATTGTTTAATTAAATAGACCACCATGGTTGGAATATGAATTGGTCACTTATAAGTATGCCATTTACTCCTTTCTATGGGCTGTTAAATGATGAATTGAATTATTACATTAATTTTATTTGATAAATGGTAGGGAATGAAAGATCATGTCCCTAGGATATAGCCATGAAATTTATTTCTTAAGAATGAGTTTCTTCTTATAATGATATACCCACATGATACAACTAAGAGACTAATCCTTTTAAGCATAGTCCATGCATTGATCCACCATTTGGGGTAAGGTTTAAGTGAAATTATCATATAAATGACCTTTGAAATAATTAAATAATACTTATTGAATGCTTATATGCCTTCGGTGACACACATGTTTATATAAGAACGCCGTGGAAAAACTCGTTTGGCTAATTCTTACTTATGATCGAGTGACACTAGAACTCCTTACTAGATTAACATGGACATGCTCGAAGGGAAATTGATTATATACGCCAAAAGTGAAAATTGATCTCCCTTTGTGGACTGCTTTGGATGGTCTCAAGTAGAGGTGATGTTACACCACACCAAGAGTGATGACTAGGTTCTGATGAGGATATCCATGGATGGGCTTGTTTGATATTTGGTTCATGATATTCCTGGAGTGAGACATGGATTCCAAATAAATAATGCCAATGATGGGCTTAAGTTATTAATTGATGAATTAATGGAATTATTTAAATGATTTTTCTTCCAAGAAAAAGAACAAGATTGGAGTCAGTCGAAGTCTTATACTTTATAAATGGCATGGTTAGGCGTCTCTTAATTACATATCTATATGAGGGATTCTGGGATACATGCCCGGTTCTGAGACATACCCTATGGATAAGATTGATTAATCAAAGGAAACATGAATATAAATTGATACAGACTATTTTTTAGAGACATTCTGGCTAAGGTCGAAGTAGGCAGTAGAGGATTGGTGTCCATGAGAACCTGTACCTTTATGGGTTGTTTACATAAAAATATTCATTACAAATTTTATTACTACATTCAAACTGTCACTATTATATGTTCAATGACTATATGGAATTAGGCTCTTGATTGGTTACCTACTCGGATTGCATCTCACACCCTGTTCGAGCCACTGTTGGGTACCCATACATATTTTTTTGGATATAAGTATGGAAAAGGGAAATAACCATACTATTGGTTTTTTATTGCTTTGTATAAGTAGGGGATATCACAAGACCGAGATAAGGTTCTTAATGCTAGATCAGATAGTTTTTATCATTTTTTGTATTTTGTTACATCTATTTTACACCATACATGTATAATTATTTTGGTTATTTTTAGAAAAATTTCTTGTATCACCATAATACATAGATGAAATTACATCTAGAATTAGATATATATATTCTTTTATTTCCTATTTATCATATGTATGATTGGTTTACTAATTCTACTACTTATCTATTATTATTATTTTTATGTGCTACACTATAATGATGTGGGAATAGTTTCCCCACATACACACCCTAGGTCCTCATTTCTAGTCATCTAACTCTAGTATTTGGGGAAATGATCAGGAGGCCACGTGGATATCTAGTCTCGAGTCACCTTTCAAAAAAATCTGAGCATGGGATGTTACACTTTCACACCTCTTTGGTTTTTGGTTTTTTATTGTTAACTTTCTATGGATGACCCAATTTTTTGCGATCTATTATCTTTATCACTCTCTATAATTATTTACTCATTTCTTCAATGTCAAAATCTTCACCTATATTCTCCTATGTGGAAACATGGTTATGTTTTACTTTGGATAACTATTATGATTCCAACTTTTCTTTTTAAAGATTTTTAGTGTTCATTTTTACAATGTGGGTTTCTATGAAAGAAACATTCAAGTATTCAACCTTTTTCGATCCAGATGAATTTCTAGGGTGAAATTTATTTTTAAGAGAGGTTGGGGGTGTATAATGTAAAACCATGAGATTTTGTGAATATATATTTTTAATTAATTTAATCTTTTTGATATTTTTCATTACACAAAAAACTGAATATTACTTGTGTTATATGTAATAACCATGTCATTTTTTTTGTACATAACTCCAAGTCCATATTTCCCTAAAAAAACACATATATTAGCTTATAGTTCATGAAACACTGTGTTTGGATTGTGTATACAGAATTCCAAGTATCTTAGATAACTTGCATTACATGAAAGAATGATTTTTACTGAACTACAATATACATTTAATATATTTATTAAAATATTATTATAGTTATCATATATCCATTAGAATGGAATATATGATTTCAATTAACTAAATTATGAAAATATGGTTTACACATGTTTATAAAATTATTTTTTTAATTATTAATTGATTAGAAATTAATACAAAAATACCCAGTTGATGCGTTTTTATGAAAAACTATTTTTTTCCCACAAATTAATTTTACCTTAATAAATTAAATTCATCACTATAAATGAGAGATCATAATTAAATTTATATATTATAAGTTCTACCAAATTTTTTTACATTCATCCAATAAGTTTGATAGGCATAAAATAATAACAAATCCAATTATAGGCATAAAAAACTATATTTTCATAAAATGTTTGTCACGACCCGTCCTCGGGGCCCGTGCTGTGACTACCCCAAGCCTGCCTTCTATAGGCCAGAGGCTGACAACTAGCACCAAAGGACTATATCCCTAAGCTAGGAAGGCATTGCCTTTAAAAATTGTAAACACACACCACAGGGTACACAATTGGAAGTAAATACTAAATAAAATTGTATACAAAAGATGTGATGGAAATGGAAAAGAGGACAAAAATACAAGCCCAACAGTAAAGTAAAAGGAAAGGACAAATAGGTACAACTAAAAATACAAACAGCTAGAAGGTGTCTAGTAGCTCATGCATCGTCCCCCATGGATCCTACCTAATGGTTAGGTACAGATAGATTCCTCAGTGCTCCACATCCATCCGTCTCCTCTGGGTACCGACTCGTCGTGAGGTCCACCTCCGGGTACCATCCACTCCTCATACACTCCACCTCAGTCAGCGCTGTCTATCATCTGCATCCAACACAACGAGGTGCTGACATAGCCCATGCATGGGTGAGTATAAAGATACTTAGTAGGGACCCCGAGACCCTCATGGTCTCAAAAAATCCAACAAGGAGAAACTACTGGTACGAAACAAAGGATAACCATTAATTAGGTATATGACCATACATATAACTAAGTTATCTAGTAACCCATCTCAATCATGAGGATAACACAAAAGTTAGGACTCAACTGAATCCTGGATTTTCAGGATCGAAACCATGGCTACTGGATAACTCCTCCTCTATCGAGAACAGTGGGCCTGTCGCAACACCAAGGCGCTTCTCACTAACCTTGGAATACTGAGGTACTCCTCCTGTCGAGTACCGCGGGTCTGTTACCAACTACCAGGCGATACTCCACAGTGGGTCTGCTACCAACTACTAGGCACTCCCCGCAGTAGCCTACAGAGGTACTCCTCCTGTCAAGTACCGTGGGTATTCCGCCAATTACTAGGTGCTCCTCTGCCATGGGTCTGCCTCCAACTACCAGGCGCTCCCCACTGGGCTAGTCGAATCGATCAAGCAGTCGTTAGGTATGTCAGCTACTAGGTCTCTGCACTCTGTTTTCTCGTCGCTGGAAGGATCCACTCCCCAAGCTACTGGAAGAAACTACAACTATCACTAAGTCTCACATAGAAGTATCTCAAAGGTCTGTCTTGTCAATGGGATCTCAACGCAATAGAAGTCGCATCATTCGGATGCCCGGTCTGTTAGTTATTAGCCTTTTAGTCTCGTGGGCCCGGTTGGTTTCGTCTATTAACCAACCTAACCATATCTCAACTATACCCCAAACTCCTATGGGGTATTCTCAAAGGGGAAGCTTTATTCCAAGAATATCAGCACCGCTGACGGTTCATCAAACGGACACCTGTAGCCCAAGATATGGGCGAAAAGGTGAAATCGGCTATAACGGGTCTGGGTCCGGTTCGACCCAGTCGGACTGACCCGGTCTGAACTGGGGCCTGGCCTGGTCTGAGGAAATGGCCAGGCCTGAAGGGGCGGCCCGAATCGAAGGAGGTCCGGCCTGAGGGTGGCCTAGCCCGGCTGGCCACACCGCGGGGGGGGGGGGGGGGGTGCGGCACCCCTGGTTTCCGAAAGAACCAGCACTGGTTCGGTGAACTGCGGGACCCGAGGGGTCACACCTGTAGCGTGAACCGGGGGCCGAATCAGTCGGCCGCCTTGGTTCCTCCACCGCGGTGTGATGGCACTGCGGTCCTGCTGGCCTCCGCACTGCACGACGACGCCACGCTCGTCGTCGGACTGCCGCAACCCTCCTGGCCACTGTTCTTCCTTCCTTCACGGTGCAACAACACCGCGCCCCTCCGGCACCACCATGGCCCGCCTGGCCGCGACTCTATTCTCTATGCGGCACGACTGTGCCGCACCTCTATGGTGACCCAATGGCCTTGCGCCGCCAGCTTTCTTTGCAGCCGACTCATTGTCGGTCTCCGCGTGTATCACCTCCATCGTCATCAAACAAGAACCAACAAATAGGGGGAGGTCGGGCCATGTTTGTGCGGTCCGAACCCTCCTCATTACGGTGATATCATTCGGTTATCAAAGAACACTACATAAAATGGGGTACAAAGGGTAATATTTAGTCGTAAAATAACCCCTACCTCGATTGTCGCTTGTTGCCGGTAGAAGGATGTGGCATTGTCGTTGGAGATGTTCTTCTCAGGCAGCATCTTCTCCTTTGACACAGATGAAGAAGGAAGAAGATGGCGACGGTTCTTCATGATCTTCATTAAGATGATGTTCTCATAATTCTTCCAAGGCTCCACGAAAGAATTATACCAACCAAAATAAACTAATAGCATAACCTTTATTTTAAAAGGTTGGCATGAATTCAAATAGATTCAAATAATTAATTAATGAACCATTAATTAATTTATGTGGAGTGGCACACTTATGAGGGAAGGTGAAGAGTCTCCCCCACTTAATTGGGGGTTCCAAGGGGTTAAAGGGGGTTAGAGGAGTTAAAGAGCTCATGTGGGACCCACCTAATAACATCCTCCCAAGGGAGGTTATGCTCCGGTGGCCCCCACCACCATAACCTCCCATGGGAGGTTTGGGTGTGGTGGCCCCCACCTCCAAATTCCCCTTGGAGGTTTTAACCGCCAACAAATAAAAATAAGTCTAGTCTTATTTTTATTTAATCTTATTTAAAAACCCCAAAAAATATCTTCCACTCTCATTAAAACGCAACTGCGGTGAAGGTCTCACTAAGCAATCACAGATGCTGCGTGTTCAACAGTGCCCTCAAATTTCAGTTCCGAGCACCGGTTCAAAAGTTATAAAATCCCGAACGTACGTTTACTGAACGTACTCGAAAAAAGCTTTAGAATTTGATTTCGGGCACACCCGGCCTTAGAATCAATCGCCGTTAGAAAATGAGGACTCGTAAAATTCCCATGTATTAAAAAAAATTTCCATGGAAATTTAGGGTCTTTACAATGTTATTGTCTATTCTTTTAATGAGAAAAAAATTTTAGATTTAATTCTTGACATATTTATAATTTTTGTTTGAAATAATAAAAATCATTTTTATAGATTGTAATTAATACATATATATAATAAATATATATGACATTTATATCATTTTTTTATTTTATGGAAATATGTAAATCATTATCTAATTAATATTATCATTAATAATAAGTCAAAACATATATGAAAAATAAAGCTGTTTTTACCCGAAACATAACATTAACATGAAATTTTTAATAAAAGGTTAATATAAAGTCTTAATAAAGTCATATATTGTATGATATATAAGAATATTCTTATTTTGTAGATTTATAATAAACTAATATTTATTATACATGAGTTTTGAATGTGTATTAAGGAAGTCATGACTTAAGGTAAGTAGATTTTGAGTCTCACTTATATTTTTGTAAGGCAAAATCCATATTCACCACTTTTTTCTTTTTTGTGGTGTATATACTACCCATGAATGTATTATATGATTATTATACTTAAAGTTATGAGTATTTACATATCCATTTTAGGATCTCTATTTAATGGGGTTTATGGTTCAAAAGATACAAAATCGTTAAAATAATTTTCTCTAAATTTGACTTCTTTGAGACACATGCCATGTTCTGCACCAATATTTTTCTATGATGTGTATATAATTTCCTTATATATTCTATATCATTAATATAATTCTCTTAATGATATTTTAATCTTAATGTAATATTATTATTTCTTGGGGATTATAATTCAATGTTAAAAAATCGGTAACAGTTCATTGGTACAATCTCATCATTTTTTGGGACTGTTTGTGATTATGCTTCTATTGATGAAATATTATGATACATCACTCAATAACTCCTATAAAATTTACTCTAATATGTTTATTAATTATATATTAAAGTAATGGTACCATTTTCCAACTCTTTGGTACTTATGATAATTAATTAAGTGTTTTAAAGAAAATTTGTCGTTATCTCTCTATTCGATGAGAAATACATGTTCTTTAAAAATATTTCTTGAAATATATTCAAAAATATTCTACTATTATCCATTGATATTTTAATAAATTTTTACTGATGTTTTAATTTAAAAAAAATAGTTTTACAAAATGAATCTTCTTTTCATTTACCAATCAAGGAACTTTTCGTAATATTTTACGATGCAAATGGAATGTTCAGAAGGTATAGATTAATATACTTTTGTGACCGTCATTTACTTGAAGTTTATTTTATTATTTTTCATGTTTATCTTATAAAATTGTTTGTCAAAATTTTTTAGGGTTTAAAAATATTTTTTCAAAGGGGAGAGGTTATTTTCCTCCAAAAATGTTTTAAATTAATTTTACAGCCATCTTCATAAGTTTTCAATGTTGTTTTCATAGAAAAGGAATTTTTAAATTGTATTATGATTCTCAAATAATGGTTTTTCACTTAACAATATTTCTATGTGATCTTTCAAAATTCTTCTCCATCTAAGATTACATCATTTTATATTGTTTTTGATTTACAAGGGATATGATACAAGGATACCATTCATATTATTTTTATGACTGTTTTATATTTTTATGGAATGATGTTTTTGGAAACATTTTATTTTTCATGATTAAATATTATTTCAATGAGATTTACATAAAACCCATTTATCTTACTTGGGATAATCATGTTATTAAAGAATATTTTTTATGTATTTTTTATGATGGTGTGAAATCTATTTGTACATTATTCATGTTGTGGTTCATGGAAATTTCTTGTCCTATTTGGTGTTCTAGACAACATCTAGTAGGCCTATAATAGCTTATATGACAGGGTGGTCCAGATAACACCAGTTAATCCCATTATTTATTATATTATAGGGTGGAACAAATAGGGGTTAGTAATACCATTATAGCTTTTATGATGGGGTTTCCCAAAAACCACTGGGTAATCTCATTATGGCGTATATAATGGAGTGTCCCAGATAGTGTTGGGTAATACCGTTATCGATAATACAATGGGGTGGAACATATAGTGCTCTAAGACATTGGGTAAATATTTATATCTCAAAATATAATGATGGTAACTATATTAAGGGATTGATCCACTATGGGAAGAAGGTAAAACCTAATCCAACATTAGGAAAGGGCTCTAACTGGGGATGGTAGTGTGTCCTTCCTAGTAGGTGTAACCCCCATAAAGGACCGTGATAATTTTTTGGAAATTATCATTTACTTATATAGAATAATTTAAAATGATTATGTGTATGTCACAATTTCTATGTCGTATTCCTATGTTATGATTTCATTGATTATGTGCTTAATTACCTTATGATTAATTTATTATGAACAACCAATATTTTTTCCATGACTCTTGATTATGTTATTTGATATGCATGGTATAGTCTTATAATGATACAATCATGTTCTTATACCCTTATTTTCATGTTATGATTACATATATCCAATGATTAACCTAACTGAGTATTTGATCTCACTATGTTTTTATGTTTCCTTTCCCTAGGTTATGAAGAATGGTTATAAGTAATATTACTTAATGAGAAGATATTTTTAGGATATTTTAATGAACTTTCACAAGAATAGAGGATTATGTTTTAACATTTACAAAGACACCAAACTATTAAGATAATCAGGAATGTAATTTTTTAATGTTTGTAATATTAATATAAAATGATATAAAGTCCACGTATATCAATCATTGGTATCTATAGTCTTGAATTTAAATGTTTTTTCCTATACATGGCTTTAGATGAATAAATAATTGGTCAAATTTACTTTTAGGTTTGATGAAAATGCTATAGGGATATCATACAATCATTGTGATGTTTTATTTATACATTCCAATGAATTAATCTTCCTTTTTATTGGGTACAAGGAATTAACTCATCTTTTTATAATAAATATTGCTTGTAAAATATTAATTGAAAAATATATTCTTCAATATATCCCATTTTTTGGATTTAATATCCTCCAAGGAATTGTATTATTTATCCTTGTACACCTCTAATTAGATTCCCCCTCTATGTGATAGATAAAAAGTATGACTATCTATTACTAAGATCATTTCAGGAATAAGAATATCTTTTAAATGATGTTAATCTGTTATTTTTGGGTGAGGGGATTGTTAGATGCACTATAAGTTAGAGGCCTTCATCACATGAAATACCCCATCATGAATTTCTCTTTATTTGGAGAAGGAGTCCATTAGACATGATTCTTTTTATTTATCATAGCTTGAGTCTATTTTTCTTTCACTAATATGAAGTTATCAAATCACCCTCCCATTATATTAGGTGTTTGATTAGTTCAATCATCACATTACCCACCACATTTTTTGTTGAAATGAATCCTCAAATTTCATGAAATATTATAAAATAAATTAATGGTTGGGATGAGGGTATATAAATTCATAAGAATATATGAATCAAGACTACTTAATATAGAAGGAATGGAATATATTCCCTATAATATGAATCAACTTGTTTTAATGTAGGATATTAATGAGAAATTTATAATTAAGTTATCTATCCTATAATTATATCTAAATCCATCATAATGGTCTGCAAAGTGAATATGAATAATCTTGAACATATCCCCTTGGATTTTCTATCCATTTTTGTAGTCTTAGGACCTAACTTTTTTGCAATGAGTGAATATTGAGTTAATGATCATTCATTATTTTCAAGGTTATTAACCCTAGGTGCATCTCTGTCATAACCGCATCCACATTCCAGTATCTAGAATTATATGTAATTTCTTGGAAATAAAATATTCTACACTTTACCGACTGTTAGAGTTGTTTTATTATATTTTTATATATCCATAATCTTTTAAGTATTTTTTTTCAATCCCATTCTCAAGTAAAAATCTAAATTTCTTTGATACCAACCATGAAAAACCATATTTATGATACATTTTATTTCATGATTTTTAACATAAAGAAACATATAAAAAAATAACAAAAAATCGACGATCCATGTGTTTTTTAGAAATCAGACACATAAAAAATTAACTTAAATTAAAATATAAATTTATAATTCAATACCCTATAATGTTATTTTGGTTTACTTTTAACTACATTGGATAACATGGGGAAATAGAATATGAGCCTAAACCTAGTTGGTGAGGAATCTTTAGGTGCATCCACGAGACCCAGGTTCGAAACCGAGAGGAGGAATATTTCTAGGGTATTGTACCAGTAATATAGCATTACTGTAGCAGGCACAGTGCGGGAACTGTAGTAGGAATTGTAGAAGGTATTGTTCGGTACTGTAGCAGCCATAACTATTCACCTTGGGCCACATGTTTAGGTATTGGAGTCCTTAATTTCCTTTGGGACACCTAGGCCTTTGGGTTAGTAGGGATTTCAGGCCACCTTTGAGGCCTTCGGGCCACCTCAAGGCCTTTAGGACACATGCAGTTGCCCCAGACAGACTCTACATAAAAGGAGCAGCCCCAGAGGAGGATTCAAAGCAGGGGTACTCACCAGAGCAGAACTAATGGATTGGGAAGAATAAGTGGGTATGGCTATGACATTAGGACTAGTATGTTCTTGCATGGAAAGCTTAGCCAGACGTCCATGAAAATATGGAGAGCTACCATCACGATACTGAAGCTGGGGAGAAGAAGTTCCTTGTAGTTTTAGTTTGGTTGAATTCCCTAAGACCTTCATGTCATGTAATGTCTCTTAAGCCTATGGTCCATTTAATTTATAATCCTATGGGCCTTGTGAGGGTTCCCCCTCATCCCTTGAAAGGGGGTTATCAAAAAATAAATAAAAATGAAGGGTTTCAGGCCTTTCAGTTGGGGATAACAGGGGGAAATGTATAAGAAAAGGTGTGCTAATTAAATCCTTGAAAGTTAATAGTTAAATAATAACATGATGATAAATTATATATGTGGGTAAAAAGTCATATTATGGTAAATTAAGTAGGAAAGTATCATATATATTGATATAGAAGTAGGGAATATAAAAATGAAATCATTAAATTAAGATATCCTTGGAATGTAGAAACAACAAAAAAATAAAATCCCAAGAATAATTCAAGACTAAACATAAGGAAAACATAACACAGTGTTTATAAGAAAACCACCAACACACCATATATGGTATCACATGAGATGAAAAAAATTACCCAATTTATTAGAACACAATCATGGAACTCTCTTTATATGTTGAACATTTAGTGTTTCATATCGATCATATAACAATAGAGTATATTTTACAAATTAAATCCCATGATAATAGTATGGGGGTTTCATACATTGAAGTTTTCAATCAACAGAGGATAGTTTTATCTATGTGAATATATTTTAATGATAATTTGGAAGGGTATTTATTGCAGAAGGGTATGAATATAAAATCTAGGTATAATTTTAGCAGCATAACAGGAGTATATAAATGTTCATTGAAGGGTTTAATGAGAGAGAAGGTAATATCTAATTAATAAATCATAAATTCAATATTAAGCGATGATTATGAAAAAATGAAAAGATAACCAATTTGAAATAAAAATTATTATAATAAAAGAAGTTATCAAATTTAAAAGGGGAGTGGGAGAACCCTTAGGATGCTTATTAATATTTAAAAGGGGCAACTTAGAGCATCAAAAAATCCTCTGGATGGATCTAGATATGGAAAATGAGAAAATATACACAATTCATCAATTTTTAGAGAAGATTAAAGGGGGAATGGTTCGGTATTTATCATAATTTAGTGGGATTTATTATTGATTTTAAACCAAAGAATTGGACCCCTAGTTAATAATTAATAAAAAAACACTGTCCTTACTATGGGTTTTTTCCATTAGGAAACCATTTCTAATAGTTTAAAAACTAAAATCGTTAATGTAATATAATTCAATATGTGGAAGTGAGTGAGGTTCATAAAGAATAATCTATAAAATATAAAAACATGTTTTATATTTTTGGAAATTTTTTCATGGGTTTGTAAATTTAATTTTGTTAAATAAAATACCTAATATTAAAAAACAATAATTTTTTTTCATGAAAAACATTTATGATATTTATTTAATCACTTTTAGGTTATTATCTTGTCATAATACTTAGCATATTTTTATATCATATTTAATTTTAACCTAAAAATTTGACTCTCTCAACAAATTATTAAAAAACCACCATTAGTTATTTTTTATGGAGTTCTTTCAAAAATTTCATTTTTTATCAAAATAATTTTCTATTTATAAGAAATATAAATTTTAAATAAACATACTTATGTAATGAAAAATAATAGTTTTAATGACATAATAAACTATTAAAAACATATAAAAATCATTTGGGACATTATAAAATTATATTTTCTTTAATATTAAAATTAATAGTTTTCTATAAGACATTTTCATAAAAATAATTTTTTTTAATTTTATTTAATTTATCCAAAATTTTAATTTTAATTGAGATTATATATTTAAAAAAATTACATTTATGTTTTCTTTGTATGCAAAAAATATATTTATCATATTCATCTTATACTCACTGATATTTTATATAAAAAATAATAGTCAAAATGTGATTGAATAATCCACAATTTCATTTCTAAATAGAAAATTATAATTTAATAATACTGAGGACTAGATACATAACCCCTTATTGCCCCACCAGAATCCCTATGATTAAGTTGTGTGCTGTTGAAGCTTTTACGAGGTTGATTATGTAACAACCCAGGTAAATAAAGAATATGAAATTTTTTATATTTATCCCCAATTTTGAATAAAATGTTAATTTTACTTTAAAGGGGGTTCTATGTTTGATAGCGTACCCAATACGCAACAAAGAGTTTCTTTGAAATCTTACGTTGCACACTAGTAATAAAATAATATTATTTAAAATGGTAGTTAACACCTAGCCATTGTAATGGTGGTAAAGAACGGAACTAACTACAAAATGATTATATATGTTTGGTAAATACTTTTTACATTTATCCAATAAATGTTAGAGGTGTAAAATGCAAATGAATCCAATTTTAAGCATAAATCTTCTAATATTCTTTAAAAGGTCGATTAACCGCCTTTTGATGGAGAACCCCTTTTAAATATACTTTTGACAATTTTATATGTTCTATTTGATAAAATAAAATACTTCTTTAGAATCTGGACATCAAAATTTACTTTGTGTATATTATTGGTATTTTTCCGATAAAGTTCATTTTTTAATGAATAGTGAAAATGTTGTATTTTAATTCAAAAACACTTTTTAATCTAATTTTTTTATGATTATATTATCTTTTTAATTGGTTTTAAAGTGAAATTAGAATATATTTTTACCATTTAATCCAACATTGGTCATTTGAATTAATTTCACTTTGAAATTGGACTTAAACTAGTGTCAATCATTTGATACTTTTTGTTTCATAAAAACACGCTATTTGTTTTGACAGTGGGAAATAATTATTAAATTAAATAATGAAACTTATATGTTTTGAATTTTTTAAAATATACATCATTTTTTAATTCGGAATATCAAATATAGCTTAGGGTGAATTTTTGGTATTTTTTCTGAAAAAGTTCAATTTTTGATGAATAGTAAAACCACTAAGTGGTACTTAAAAAACAGATTTTTCGTTTAAAGAAACTTTTAACACCTCTGTGTCTTGAATATCAAAAATCTGACATACATGGTTTTCATTAGGAAGTAAAATGTGCTTTAATGGGATTAAAATAATTTTTTGGTGAATAGTAACTTTTAAGTTTTTAATCGCGATTAGAGGTAATTAGTGTAGTTTAAGGTTAAAAATATGTTTTAATAATATGAAATGACCTTGATAGATGTCCTACCCTTATTGGATGTGTCATGGACGACCAAGAAAATCCATGGGTCAACTTGGGGACCCCATGGAGCCACTTTGGTGGGAAAATGACATTAATAAATTTTTATTTAAAGTTAAAATAAAAATATCACAAATATGAGTTGTTTTACTAAAACAATTTTTAAATGGGGTTCTACAGGACATATTTTTGACTATAAATATTCATTAGAAATATAAAAATATTTCCAACATCATGATATTCTTTTTTTAATTTTTAGACATTAAATAAATTAAATTATTTATGACACCATGATGATGCAGTGATTACCTCATTATTTAACGATTTAAATAAAATGAAAAGATAATGTAAAATATAAGACCTAAAACTGTCAAAACCCTATTGGATGTGTTTATTTCGAACTATTATCACCTTATCCTTGAAATATAAAATTTTGGGACCTTTAAAATCCGAAAAGAATTTTATAATAAAGTAACCTTTTATAACATTCCAAGAGTGCCCCTCCTCTCCTCTTATAAAAGGCCCCCACCTCTATCACCTTACCCACACCTCTCAAGCCTTTGGCTTAGACAAACCCTACCCATTTTGTCTCTCCACATACTTATATTACTCCTAGAAGCCTCAATTTTGGAACAAGTTTTTGCAAAGAAGCCTTTGAGCTCAAATCAAAAAGAGTTACCTGTTTTAAAGGTAGTGTCTTCTCTTGTGTTCTTATGTTTTATTTCGCTTCTCCAACCCTATAAACTCTTTTTATTCATTTATTTTGTAACAACACCAGTATCTTCAATATACTAGGATGTTTTTATGTGATGTATTCAAGCTACAATTACACACACCTTTTTCTAATGGTTAAAGAACATACTGTTTCTGTGGATGGCGAATTTCAGCCTCACGAAGCGATGATTGTTCAATCTTCTATTAACACATTTCATGGTGGACATTATGATGTCGCTATATTTTATATATGATATATATGGTATTTATTTTTTCTATATGCTTCTGAATTTTATATTTAAAACATTCTTTTATGATTTTCATGATGTGCAAATGCGATAATTTCATACGAGGAACTGTGGACTACCGCCCCTCAAGTGATGTGAATCGTTCATGCAATACATGGAATGTATAATGAATGAAATTAATGAACATATATGACCTATATAACATATATATTATACTGGATTTATAATATATATATCCCTCAATTATTTTTAATTCCATTAATATGACAAAGAAATGAAAGTAGCGTTCATGCGTACGTACGACCTACCGTCTCCATGAACGGTGCATTTCATTTCTTTCTATCTCCAAATGTTATGGAGTAGTATAAAATGAATATTTACTGGATATATATGATATTTAAATCCTTAATACTATTCCAGAGATGATTTACTTATAACTACATGGACAATCATTTTCAAACAAGTTCATTTTTGACTCATGTACCAAACATCGACAAAAACGTCTGATATGAACTCACATTTTTAACCAATTATTATAAAATTATAATATGTGATATTAACTGAATAATAATATTTAATATTTTTCCTTCATCAATTATAAATTTACTAATGTTTATTATAAAATAATTTAAATAAATGAATAAGACAAGTCAGACTTGAGGTAAGGGATCCAACCTCTCTCTTTCTTTTTAAGTACTCTCTTTTATGTCATTTCTTTTAAGCTAATCTTTATTATGTTTGGCGATGTTATTCTATATTCCTCATACATTAATTTTTATGTTCATATTATGATAGACACTATTTGATCTCATAAATCCGTTTTTAGAAGTTTTAAGTGGCGTCGTTAGGCTGCTGAGTTTTCATAAGGGATTTTTCATCTCACTTTTATTCCCATGACATTTATGATAGGTTTGCCACTATTTCCTTTGAGTGGTGTATGTAATGCCAATTATTAAAAAAAAATTGTAGTATAATTTCATTTATGGGTATTTACATCTTTATTGTGTGACCCTTCTTCCATGGGGTGTACATTTTGAAAGTTACCCAACTAGGTAAGGGGACCTTTCACCCTCCTCTTTTTAAAATACTTCTTTTGTTATGTCTTTTAATTCACATACTATTATGTTGAAATATGTTATTCTATATCCTTATTTATGCAAATTTTATGTCCAAGTGATGAGATACCATATTCTCTCTCATCAACTCATTTTCTAAATTTTAAAGTGATGCCGTTAGGCTGTCGGATTTCTGTAAGGGAACTTCTTAACCCACTTTCAATTATTTGGGTTAAACCTCTACTTCTTGATTTTATTATGCCAAGATTATGTGTGGAATCTCTATGTTGTAATTTCCTGAAACATTTGTGTAGATATACTATTTCTACACATAATCATCTCATTGATAAATTCTTACGAACTTGTATGGGAAATCATAACTCAATCTCATTTCATTGAGTTAAATATCTATGTCATTGGTTTTCTTTTTCCAGGATTATGTGTGAATGACCTCTGATTGTTTCACACTTAATATCCTCTTATATTGGGTGTATTTATATATTTCACACATAATTATGTGATAGATTTATCCTTAATTTAAGGATACCATCTTTTTAATGGATTTCTTCTCAATTTACATTTCCATTGAGACTTCATTGTTGTTATGCACCAATTCACTCTTATATGGTGTGTATACTGTCCTTTGACATATTATATCATGAATACCTTTATTCAAATGATATTATAAAGCTCCTATTAAATTTTATTCCACAATTATTTGTATTCAAGAGTCTCCCATTTTGTTAAAGACTCTTTAACAAAAACATCGTTTTAAATGTTTTAAAGTTTCATTATTCTAAATCATTATCTTTAATGTACATGTTTTAAAAATGGTTTTCAGTATTTATTTATATGGACATTAATGTTTTAAAATTATAATTCCATTAAAATCTTCAAATTGGTATGGGATACTTTGATTCAAAAATATATTTTAAATGGTTTTTGAAAATGGATTGATTAATTCAATATCTTGGAATTACTTATTGTGACTGAAAATGAAATGTTGTTATTGAAATGTTTATATTTTCAATATTTTATGTGTAATGATGGTACTTGGACATTTTATGGGTGGTTATGTTATAAACCATATGACGGGTGGTCCGTGAATACCTGGACGGGTGGTTACGTTATAACCTACAATGCATTGGGTATGGAAGTCGGCCGTATGGCTATTCCATTAAGTATGTGTGGAAGTTGACCGTATAGTTATTCCATTTAAGTATGTTTATATCCCAAGTTACCATTATATGTTATGTGTTCTTTATATGGGTTTTATGGTAATCTTTTGGTTACAAAAGGTTAAGTAATGGTCTTTTATTCGCTGAAGAGTTTTTACTACTTCATAAAGGCGAAAAGTATTAATTTGGTAAAGTACTCATGGTTTACTTGTTGTTTTTGAAAAACTAACAGTTTTCCTCCTTTGAGTATCCTTTACTGTGCTTTTTATGCTCATCCCAAGTTTTTGAAATGTTTTCCACAGGACTTATAGATGAATAGGGTCAAGGATGGGATCAAGGAAAGACATTCTATCTAAAACATGGAACTAGATATGTTTCTTTTTAAGTGTTTTATTTTATTTTATGGAAACTTAGTAGAAGTTTCTACTATGTAATGTTTTGAGATTTAATAGTTATGACCTAATTCTCTAAAACTCTAAACCTGAAAAGATCCTCTAAGTGAATTATTCATTTAATTCATGATTAATTAATGTTTAAGGACATGGCCTTATAGATTACCTAACATCAATGTTGTGGTGTTCACTACTAACTTGAAAATTTCTTATAGGTAGGTTTACTTGAGCCACAATTATTGATGTTTTTATGGGGATTGTTCTAGTACCAACACTGGTGATACTACCTCCCGCTAATATATTATAAATAAGATTAGTATGACCTGATTCTACTTGTAGAGATTACAATTTCTCTCTTATACTCCTCCCAACTATCCTAAATATGCACTTATTTTAATAGTAACATTATAATTACTACATTAATAATAATCATAATGCATGAAACTCATAATGGCCAATTGTTGGATTGGTTTTTTACTTCTTATAAATACATCATATTTTATTCATTCTTCTATAACTTCAATTTATATCATGGTTGACTATTATTCATTTTTAAAATGAATAATACATTATTGATGTTCTGTTTTCTTTTTAAAGTATTATTCATAAGTGCGATAATCATTGGATATTGAGATGATAAAACATTTCTTATTAATGTAATTTTTTCTGCTTATTTTTCTACTATAAAATTATGTATTTTACTGGGTTTAGTAGTTGACAAAATGAAATGTTCTCAATTAATGAAATAAAGTGTTACTATTATGTGTTTTACTATACTATATTACTAAATATATCCAACACACATATATAGAAGGGAAATTATATATATAAATTTATACGTCATTATATACACTATTACTACCTTCCTATTGTCTAACACATATGTGATACTCCAGGATTTATCCATTAATAGGTGACAGGGTATAACCATGGTTGATAATAATACTTAGTTGTTACCTTCAGTTTAAGCTACCGATACTTGTGTTCCTAGTGATATAGAGCTTGTCAAATGGTTACAGGAACAATCAAATTTAGATTTATCACTGCATAGTAAAATATCACCTCTATATGAGGAGGCGGGCACTTCTAGGGAGGATGAAATAAACACCCAAATGACCTAGGATATATGCCTTTCCTATTTATTATGTTCGTGGAAGAATTTTTTATTATTTTTCACATGATTTTATACTTTACATGTATATATTTTCTTTTTTACACATGTTTTTATAATTAAATGTATCATCTTGTTGAAATATATTGAACATGATGGATTTTTGAGCAGCACTATCATTTTAATCTTTCTTCATATTTATTTCATTTGAATTTCCATTCTTAAAAGTTTAGTATTTTCAACAAAGTATTTGAGGATTACTTACACTCTAACATATACAATGAACATTAAAAGATTGAAATCTATACAAATGATCAATGAATAAAGTATTTCTTATATTGGGGAAAACATGGTTTATTTTATTCTTTTTGATCATTTCATATATTGAATTTTCATAAGTATTCATTAAAAACTCTTCCACCTTAGCCAAACATTAGGGGCATTTTTTTACTTATGATTATATGAGGTATATTTAGAACAAAATAAAAATTTCAAAATTTTAATCTAAGAGACATAATTTATTAGGGGATAAATTTTTCCATGTTGGAAAACATTGATTCATTATTATCATAACCATTAAATACATATGTGATAATTGATTAAGGCTATATTATCATTCCAATTTTTTATATTTTAATACGATTATTGATAATATTAAATTATTTAATTTATTTATAATAACTTTTCTTTTAATAGAGTAATTATTATTTTTCATTCCGTTATATAATTGACTAATTGTTTTTTCAATTATCAAGAGGTACATTAACCACCTTTGAAATATTCTTTATAATATCTTCATTCTTAATATATTATCATGATATGAATTTTTACTAAAAAGTTTAATATAACCACTTGTTAAATGAGAATATTTAGAACTATATTAAAATGAATGGGGAAATATTTGGATAGTTTATTCATATTTGATCTTGAGACCAACCCTATTTTTGATAATTTGGAAAGTTGGTAGAGACCATGAATTTCTTTATAGTAATCCAAATTCCATGGTAATTAATTCTTCCCTCCATAATTATTTGGTATTATTATTTTATTTTGATTATTATTTAAGTATTATTTTGATTTTAGTCAAGGAACTATTAAAAATTTGGTTATAGAAAAACATTTAGTGGTGTATCCTCCTTGATTTTTTGAGAAATATTTTAAAGTATATTTTTTATTATACTTATTGGGATCCAAAATTATTTTTAAAAGTAGATTGTGAAAATTTAAGGTTGGGTATATATGTAGTTGGTTGTTATATCTTCAAAGTGTTTGATAATTATTTATTCCATGATTTAATTTGTAAAAAGGATAAAAATTAAATAATATAGGAAATTTCATTAATATATTATATGTTATACTTTGAACCTATGAAGAAAATATGAAGAGGAAGATGTAGTTGATTAATTTTTAAGAGTGAAAAGGAATATTATTTCTCATTAAGTATAATTAGAATTTCATGAACTATACATTTTATAATTTGATCTCATTTTTGAGAAATAATTTTAACTTTTTATATCATGATCTACCTTCTATATACATTCGACCATGCCTTTAAAAAAGATTCATAATTAGTGTACTTTGATTTATAATGTGGAAATTGAGATTACTTTCCATTTTATGAATAATGATCTTATACATGATATTGAGAATTATTGTAATTAAATGGCCTTTGGGGATGAGTGTAATGATTTTATGATAAGGTAGATCAAAATATTCGTAAATATTATCCAAATTTTGAATAATGTGAGCTGAAGAGGTATGAATTGTGAAATTTAACACATATATAATCTTAATAGGATCAGTTTGACTAGATGATTTATTTTTTTTAGAAAATTTGAATTATTATATTATGATTATGATAATATTTAATTGAATATTGAAACTGATAACGTATTTATTTAGTTTTATTTATTTTTTATATTTTTCATGGGGATAAATAATTTTTCATGTGCAGGGGATTTTTATAATAATAAATATGTATAAAATATTTCTATGTTAGAATAATCTTTAATTTTTAATGATTTTTAGTAGATTAGGGTTTTTGGATGAAATTTTAACGGATTAGGGAGAATTCACAGTTGAATGAAGAATAAAAATACAATAATCATCACTTATGGTGTGATGTTTTGAAGGTGTTAAAAATTAGAAATATTGATCAAAATAATGCCGAATAGATTTAATTAAAATAGAAATTTGTATGCGTGAGTACAACACATAGAGTAATTGACAATTAAATTTTACCTAGTAATAATAGCACATTTTCCAAATGTACTTTCAAGATTAAAAGGATAATAATAATTTATGTTAGTGATGTTTTATGACATGAGAAAAGTAATTACATTGAAATAAATTTTAGAAAAATATTTGAAGTTAGAATTTTGGATACAATTATTAGGATTTTTCACCAGGATACACATAGATTAGAAGTAGAAAAAATGAAATTTGAACATTAAAACAAGACACAACCATAATTAAATATACTTCATGATTACTTGGATAAGGATATAGATGATCAATCAAGAAAATATAGGTAGAAATTTACCGAATTATCCATTATGGTATAATTGGAATCATTTCAAAACATCATCTCTAGTATTATTTTTTCCAAAATTTTAACTTTTAAGATGGATTAGCCTCTTTTTAATGTAATTTACCATTCTATATAAGGTTTTAACATAGAGAACTAGGCTATGGACGCTTTGGATCAAGGTTACAAATGCTAATTTGATTTTATTATTTGTTCTCATATTCTCTTCAATCATTTAATTTAACTCTATTTATTGTAAATTATATTATATAATCTATTTACTTGTGATTGGTTATAAAATATTCATGAGTGTGTAGTCACTTAAGTTAGTGAATTAAGAGTATAAGTATGGTTATTTATATTAAATTATTTTTTTATTATAGATGCATTGTTTTTTATTCTATATTATATTATAATAAATTATTATCATATTATTTATTCATTATTTGAGGAAAGTAATGGGTAGGTGAGGAAAACCAATATGATAGAGAATTGTTTTAATTACAAGGGTTTTATTGATACTTATTTAGATTATTTTAGTTTTAATAGTATTTTTGGTCATAAATAATTGAAATAGTCTGGAAAATATTAATTGTCATTGATTTAATGAAAATTTATCACACCTTAGAATCTCACAACATATAAATATGGTTCATATATTCAGTACAATGAAATCATAGTTTTTATGAAATACATAATTTGAAATTAATTCACCATATTTTCTTTTTTATAGAATAAGTGATCATTTTCAATCAATCAGTTTTTTTTAAATTTCATTGTGTTATTAATTATAGTTTTTTTGTTAAAATTTCATTATGATATTAATTCTAAAAATTAAGAATAAAAAATAAAAAATATCTATATTTGGGAGTTATGATGTTATTTTCATTTTCTATATTTTGACATAAAACTTACAAATCTATACTACATTCAAGAAGTTTTAGTAATGTGGTCATGATGTTAATTTAAAAGATTAACCTTTATCTTTAGAAAGTGACAATTCCAAGGATTATTTCAATATGAAACCAATATGAAATAATTTAAAATGCATATTTTCTTTTATATAACATGATATATTCTATATTCTTAAACTCCATTAATAATATAAGTAAAACCATACATAAACACTTGTATAATCATATGATAGACCACCATAGAAGCCTTATTGTTACTGTTCTATTAAAGGTTTTTCTCCTTATTATACCTCAATGTATTTATATCCACCTCTCTATGTGTAAATATTATAAATACTCCCGCTAAAATTATTTAATAAATTGGTTCAATATAGAAATATTCTTTTAAAAATGGTGATATTGGGATTTATAATCATATTGTTCATCTCTTGGAATGTAATTTTCAAAAGATTTACTACATAGCAGTTGATGATAGGATTTTAAAAAATTAGATTTTCTAAATATATAAAACCATTTTGATATTCATAATCATCATTTTTGGAACATTTTGACATCTAACTTATTATTGAGATCATTTGTTTACAAATTTAATGTATCTATTTTAATTGTGATAAGTCATTACCAACTTATACTATTTTCCTTTCAGATATAAATAAAAGTTCAATTGAAATATGTAGAATAATATTTTATTTGTTACACTTTGAACTCCGTTATGTTCAAATATACTCTTATTAACTTTAAAAATATTATTTTATTTGAAATATATTACTCAAATGCAAAATATTTTGTTTTTTGGAAATGATTTTTTTCCCTTTTTATGAATATTAAAAGATTAAACTATTACCAACCATATAATATAGATTAGTATATGTGATTGAAAAAATATTTTGACAAAAATATATGATTCGTTATATTTTACCATCAAATATTTAACATCATATATCTTATAATTTAATAATTTTTTTGGATAAAATTGTTTATACCAATTCAAACTACTTTTATCACTTATTTTAAAATCACGTTATAGAACTAGTTGGATAATAAACCATATGAATCAAAACTATCATATCCTATAATTAATAATAACCATTATTTATAAATAATTTCTGGTATCATATAATAGAAAAGGATAAAAATATACATTCTGTTATTTCAATCCATCAGAGCATCAATTTTATCCACTACACCCAAATTCTTAAGGTAAAAACACCTTTCTTCACTACCATAGTGCATAATTCAAGATATAACCATTATTGATTCCTTAGTTTTAAAATTCTATAAACCTTTATAGTACATTCAGGATGTATCAAATATATTATATCTGTTTTAAAATTGATGAATTTAATCTATAATATTAAATTTTTTACAGACTATCCATGATAATTTTTCTAACCCTTATTCTATTTTAAAAATCTATTCTCGAATTTATGAATTTTCTGTAGTGGTGACACTATATTTCCTTCAAATCTCCACTAGTTTGTTTAATAAGAGTTGGTATGATCACACCATAATGTCTCTTGTTATAATTCTAGAAAAAAATTACTATTTAATTTATGTAGAACTTTTATGGAACTTGAGCTTAGACCTCCCATGAACTACTTAGAAAACATCAACATCTTAGGGAGATCAAGTTAATTTACATTAACATTATTATTGTTATTATTAGTACTATAATTTTATAACCTTAACTAATGTGGCGTAGAAATGAATTGCATTTCTATATAAAGATTGATTAGTGAACCTAGTCACTCTATGTCATTTATATACCTAGGCATATTGAATACATGGGTTAATATGAAAAAATCGTTATCCATATTACCTTAAGATATTTTTTTGAATCATTATACCTCTAATGCCTATATTATTTTGATAGACCCTTTTTAGATTTTCTATAATCTCAAAACCACTCATATTATTCTGTTTCTTTTGAGGAATTATATTAATAGGAACATGAATAAATTTGGAATCATTAAGAAAATTTTTATATTAGTTAAATAGAATCGTCATTATGTTCTTGAAAATTGTTATTATTAAGATATTAATCAAGATGTTTATCCTTAAAAACATAAAATTTTACTGGTCAGTTTCTAAAAATTCTTAAATTCTTACACAAGTCTATAAGGTTCCTTCATTTAATCGTCTCTTCTTATAGAATCAGTAGTATAGTTTTTTTATGATAATGATTCCATTTTTCTTTATTATAAGTTTTTATCAGATGATTATAATATTTTACAATTTATAAAATAAACATTTGGTAAATGTTATCACACTAAAATAATAACTCATTTTAAAATATATCCTTTCCAATAGCGTTCAAAGATCTCATTTTATTTATATTTTCATTCAAACATTTTTTTATATCCTTTACCATTAATTAAATTAAAAATTTGAAAACATGTTTAGGTATAAATCTTTATACAACTCATGATTTATTTTACTTACCAAAAAATAAAAGAAAATTATTGTCTGACATATTTTATTATATAATAGGAATAAGTTACATGAAACATTTTTGTAACGTCCCTGACTCAGAATCCACTAACCTGGTGCCCAAAGCCATGTTGTCACATCACCTCAAGTGGGACTCCCCATACACCAAAGGTTTCCAACAAGGAGTGAGGGTCTAAAGGTCACATGGGTATACTATTACCCCTTTAACAGAGTAATACACAATATAAAAACATTATAAAATAGTGAAAACACTAGTAATAAATAGTCAACTAACATAAATAACCATCTCCCAAACTAGGTATAAAACACAACAACTAGTACAGGTGTCATGTCATACAACAATTCCAAGTGAAAAAACCCAAAATAATGGAAAACATAGGAATCCCCAAAATGGTCCTGACTCCATATACAGAGCCTCATCCATGCATGTCCCATACTCGACTCAACTCCCTAGCTTAGGACCTTTTCACTTGTCCTGATCTGCAGGCATAAAATATTATGAGGTAATCAATGGAGGGCTGAGTTGGGTGTGAGTATAACTCAGCCGGCCACCACCAATGGTGCTTATAAAATGTATAGTTCAATATATAGTTCATGGAAGAACTATGAAATGACAAATAATTAAAAGACAATTCATATAACAATTAGTAATCATGTTTTTGTTAAGTTAATCCATTATCAAATTCAAATTCAATAATTATAAAGTCAATATTCCAAGTTCACATTTTTCTAGTGTTCAATGGATATTCCATGTTTAATAATCTCAAGACACATAATAATAAATCATGTTTTACCTTCATTAAGAAACACATCACAAATATATCATTATCCACACCTAAAACACTCGGTTGAGGTGGAATGAAACCGTTAGGGGAATAAAACTCCAACCCCTTCCCTAGCCCATTAATTTAGTGGTGGAGTCTAGATCCTCCATCTAACTCGAACCATAGGTGTATAACCTTATGTATATACCCCACTCAATAAAGCCACGTGCATATTCTTATTTATCTATTCACCACACATAACCATAATACAAACCTAGCGTAGACAATAAAATTAGCAACATTAATCATTAACAATTTAAATAGGAATCATTATTATGAAACAATAAATTAACATATTTATAATTTATATCCCCAAACTAATTAACCTAATTCTCATTTTTAAAGTCTTCTCACTAAGCATATTCAAGTAAAAAACATAATTCATTATTGCATTCTCATTAATCCCGTTTTTTTCATTTATATGCCAAGCCAAATGATAAATTTTTCATATTCCCAACACGACACATCTTCTCATAATTCATTATTAGTCAATAAATTTAACAAATTAATTATTCGACATGGGATTTACCTATATACAAGTATATTTCACATTGAGTGTATTCATTATCCATGTTCGAGAGGGTCAGTACACCCCTTGGGTGGTCTTAGATTGGTTGACTCATCCTCCATGCACACTGCAAGAATATTAAGAGGTTGAACTGGTTATTTAAAAATCCAATGCACCACATCTTACCAATAGAACCAAGAACATATCAATAAGAGAACGAGAATAAAACCCTACAAGCACAAATCTATATACGAGCTATGGGATATAACTTGTAGACCACCTACATAAGATCCATTGACGAACTCCCACATAATCTAATAATTATATCTCGATTCAACAACCCTTTGATGCCTCAACCTAAATCTCACCCAAAAATAAAGGTTTTAGAGTTTCAGACAGAGAGGAGAGAAACGTATAAAACCTAACCGAGAAAAAAAGAAATGAGGATATTAGACTTACCCAGATCTTCGATCCACAACCGAAGGCACTAAAAACGACCTAAGAATGAATGATAACCACATTTTTAGGCTCTTGGGGGATCTTGTTCATCACTAGGGTAGTAAGAGTAGGAGAGGAGGAAAATATGGAGTTGGGGTTAAAAATCCTATAATGGAATTTTTGTAAATTTCTCAACTTTACTGGGTCGCACAGTTTACCTGCACTGTTTTCCATACAGTGTGTAAACCATGGACATGATACTACCTGAGAAAGTTTGGTCTACATGGTTACTTTGGAATTACACATGGTTAGCTTAACCATGTTCCAACAAGGCATATGCCTCTATGCAATTCTATATAGTTATTTGGGGTTCTCTGCACAGTTTGCACTGACTGTTCGCAAATCGTGAAAAATGCTGAGAAAACTACTTTTTCACCATCTTCCATTCTCCGAACCCCCAGAACATCCCCAAGCCTTCTCATGGTCTTGTGAAAAACTTATTAAATTCAAAATAATAGACTTAAACTGAAGTGTAAACAAAACATTCCTTAAGGATGATTCCAGTATCTTACAAACTCACCATCTTATGATGGCTCGTCCTTAAGACGCTCTTCCCAAGAATTATTGGGTCTCTTATGAAAGGCGATCGAGCCACTGGGCTGACATATTTGATTCTCTCTCCCATGTTTTTCTTGAACATTTATATGATTCAATAAAACTCAAACCAAGGGGAATAGTATTTCCTTGCAAGACTTTTTCATCATGGTCCACAATACTCACCAGATGCTCTTCAAAAGGTGCATCATTCTATATCTCTACATCCCCATTGTTTATTAATTGAGATCAATCAGGATGATAATGTCAGATTCTCAAGGCATGAAAAACATCATGCATTCCACCATATTGTTGTTGAAGATCCAATCAGTATGCCACCGGCCCGATCCCTTCCACAATCTCAAATGTTCCTAAATACCTAGGTTACAATATTCCATTCTTATGAATTTGATAGTGGCCCAAACACGGTGAAACCCATAGAAACACATTATCGCCCACCAAAAACTCTGGGTGTCTATGACACTGATCTACAAATTACTTCTTCCTACCATGAGCTATTTTCATATGATTCAGAATAAACTGAACCTTTTCTGATGCCTCCTGCATGAGACTTAGCCCCAACAACTTGAATTCCTAATATTCTAACCAGTATAAAGAAGAGCTATCTGGTCTACCATAAATTGATTCAAAAGTTTTTACATGTATCATAGACTGAAAACTGTTGTTTTAGGAATTCTCAACAATTGGAAAATATTTTTCCCATAAACCACTAAAATCCAGAATACAAGCTCTCAATATATATTCCAATACCTGGATCATACTCTCTGTCTGTATGTCCATCTGGGGTTGATAAGTCATACTCAAAAAGACCTAGGTGCGACATGCCTTCTGTAACCCATACCAGATGCCTGAGTTGATATGTAGGTGTTGATATGAAACTTTGGTTCTTGGAATGCCATGTGAATACACTATCTTACGAACATATAACTCACCCAACTAATCCACTGTATAAGTATCCTGGATCAATGAGAAATGTTCCACTTTTTTAATATGGTCCACAACCATTAAGATTGCATCATTCTTCAAGAGTGTCCTCATAAGACCCTCTAAAAATTCGATAGTTACTTTATTATACTTATACTCTAGGACTTTCAATTACTATAAAAAACCACATGGGATCCGATGCTTCACCTTCTCCTGTTGGCAGGTAAGGCATCGCGTTACAAAACCTACAACCTCTTTCTTTATTACCAACCACCAGTACTACCTACAAAGATCATGGTACATCTTAATTAAACCATGGTTCACTTCCCACTTCGATGTGTAGAACTCTCACATCAACTCTTCCTACCTAAACACTAGTACGACAACATGACCACAAACATTAACCGTTCCATCATAACTAATAGGCCAACTAGAAGGTGACTCCACACTTTTAAGACTTCCTCTGATAGAAAAAGACTTCGTGTCCACCGGATAACTCTCCTTGACCCATATTAATAGCATAGATTCCACTATTATAGATGCATGGTTCATCTGTCCCTTACCATCCAATATCTCTAGGTGCATCTCATCAAACCAGGACATTAATATCCACCGTGAGTTGGATTCTTGAACCACATGATTATAAGTCTTCCATCTAAGAGAATCTAAAAAATAGTTCCTTTTCTAAGTGTATAGACCAACTCAAAATAAAATTATTTTAGGTACTGAACCTACCTTTTCTACCGAAGATTCAAATCCCACTAAGAATATAAGTATTTAAGGAATTTTTGATCAGTAAACACTATGAACCATTCTTCAAACCAGTAATCCCTCCATCTCTTTAAGGTGTAAACCACAAATACTAACTCAATATCATGTGTAGGGTGATTTATTTTATGAGGCCACAATTTTATTGACCCATAAGCTAAAAAATGGTCATCATGCATCAACACTACCCCAAGCTCCACACCGAAAGCATCAAAATAAAAATGCACCCCTTACATAGTTCAGTTAAGGTTAGAATCAGTCTGGTAGTTAATAGCTTTTTAATATCATTGAAATAACTTTCACAAGACTCTAACCACTCAATTATATCCCCCTTCTTGGATAATCTAGAGAGTGACACTACCAAATGGGAGAAATCCATAATTATCTTTCAGTTATAACTGACCTATCCTTGAAAACTCTATACATCATAAATGCTCTTTGGATGCTCCCAAGACACCACAAACTACACTTTCTCTAGATCCACCAACACACCCGATTCAGAAATGATGTGACCCAATAAATACACCTTATCAATCTAGAACTGACATTTTGATAGCTTGGTTTAGAGCCTATGCCCTCTTAGTGTAATCATGATGATGTAATTCTGTTTGGCATGATCATCATGAGTTATAGAGTACACCAAGATGTCATCAATGAAGAAAACAACAAATGGATCTAGATATAGGTGAAATATACGGTTCATTAAAGCCACGAACAGAACCGAAGCATTGGTCAATCCGAATGACATCACTATAAACTCATATATCTCATACCTACACTGGAAATCTATTTACGATACTTCAGATGGTCTCACCCTAAACCGATGCTATCTATAACTAAAATCATTCTTAGACAACACTATGGTACCCCTCAGTTGAAAAAACATGTCATCAACTCTACGAAGCGGGTATTAAGTCTTAACCATAAACTGGTTCAACGTCCTAGAGTCAACACATAACCTCATCGGCCCATCTTTTTTCTTTGAAAATAGTACAAGAGATCCCCAAGGTGATGTACTAGAATTGATAAAACCCTTACACTAAAACTCCTCTAGCTGAATATTGAGTTCGTGGAGTTTTTATGGTTCCATTTGGTATGATGGAATGTAAACTGGATCCACCCCAACATTAGTTCAATCGTAAACTCAATATATCTCCAGGGTGGTAATCCAGAGAACTCCTTAAGAATAAAATCCTAAGATCTGTACACAAGGAGAGGGATGATTGGATGCTCTTTTTCCCCATCATCTAACATAAGGAATACTACTTGGGTTGTGATTTCTCCAAGATATTGAAAAATTGATCATCAATGGCAAGATCGAACACCTCACCCACTATAAAAGACATAATGGCTTCCCTTTGGAGACCTGAATGTCACCCTACACCAGTAGCAGTCAACATGTTCTTGATACAACATTGACCAATCCATTCCCAAAATCAGGTCAAAACCTAAAATCTTGAGGATACACAGGTTTTATACTAAATGATATCCACACACCTCCAAAGCACAATCCTTACACTGCTTGATATCCTCAACTCATTCCCCTAACAGAGTATCAAGTGACATTACACCACAGTTTTTTTCCCTGGTTAATATGAACAAAAAATAAACATAGTGGAAATGAAAGAATGTGTAACACCCATATAAAAAATGTCACTAGAATGTGTGGAAGCTTTAAGAATCATACCTTGAACAGTAGACCATCTTACCTCACAAACTTTAGGTGTAGTCTGATCTATGTGAAGTTGACCATCCCATCTTCTGTACACCCCAACCTGAGCACCCTGCACCAAAGTACCTTTCTGATGTGAATGCTCTCGCCCCATAGATCCACATCCACCAACCCTACCGATACAACTAGTGGAGATCCAGCTTTCAACCTAATATAGAGTCACCGACCACTTACCTATAATCTGCATTTGTCTATCACCTCCATCAATTACTGACTACTACGGCTTCATGAAAAAATTCAATACAAGGCCCATACCACTCCATTATCGGAAATCAGCTGGTGGTCAGGGATAATAGCCATTCATGTGCCCCATCCTTCCACACTAATAATAGAATACCTGATCACCACCCTGAGAGGCTTACCCTCTATACTAACTTCCTATGCATTTCCCCCCTGAGAGAAATCTACAAAATGGTGCTTCCTACTTTCAGAGAAGACACCACTTTCTTGCCCAACAAGGACCATGATTTCCCTACATGAAACTCCCTTCAAGTTCCCCTCTTAGATAAGGTCTTGATATACTACATTTTCAAAATGTTTTAGATGAAAAATGTTTACATGGGAGCTGATATCATGTGTAAGCCGACCTTGAAAATGTTTTTCCACCACCGACTCATATCCAGCCAATGATGAGATGAAAAATCACAAATAGGTGAAGCGACTAGAATAATCCATCACCGACATTTCCCCTCAGGTCAAAATCATTAAAGATGTATAATTCTCCTGCCTAAAATTTTTGAGATAGAAGTGTTGGAAGAACTTATCCTAGAAATACTTCGACATAATTCCTTCATATTTTCCATTTGAACGATGATGCCCCACCAATGCTTTGACTGAACTCTCAACATATAGGTTGGGAACATGGATATCATTTCAATATTAGTATCCATATGATGAAGAATAGTCTGAATAGAGTCTATCCAGAATACTATTACCTTTGGACCACCCTCTTCGGAAAATGTTGGAGGGTGACACAGTTGTAATTCCCAAGTAAACTCAAAGATACTTGGTGAAACCCTCCCTAGGTCTCTCTCAATCATCTTCATAAAATGAGAAAAGATTTCATGGAATTGAACTTCCATATTTTTCTGAAAAACCACATTCTCTTTCTCCACCATAAGAGGAGTGTTCTCAGCAACATCTTCCTATTTCCTGATCGGCACATGTCTTTGTGGTGGAATCATGTTCTACAATTCCAAACACAAGTTTTAAAAAGAAAGCCATAGAGCTTTTAGAAGAATAACAGATGGCTCATCAATAGATAAAAATAATCCATTTCTCTTACACCACCCAAATGACCTCATCATATCTAGAACACTACTCTCAACCCACCTTACCGAGGCCATGACTAACATAGGGTAACTAACTCACATGGTTACCATCCTTACCATTTACATTATTTCAAAACTACTCTCACATCACAACTTACTCCAATAAATTTTCATTTCACATACCACCCTTTATCAAGCATAATTCCTTAGTTTAACATATTATTCCCATATTTACCCATTTGTTTAATTTCATTAGATGTAATTTTCATCATTTTCAAACAATCAAATGCATCCCCCCCTTTCATACTAAACACTCATCCCATGTGTGTGTGTCTACCTACCATGATGCAAGCCACTTATAAGCCTAGGTTCCTAAAAGGATTCATGAATGTATAAAATCATGTCGTTCTACACCTGAGTAAAATATCATAAAACTATTACATTTCACAAAAAGTGTGTCACCCAATGGTGAAATATCATAAATTGTTACAACACACAACAAGAACTACAATTCCCACCCTGGGTGACATGATGTTTCCCCCGTATATGAGTTAGCTAATCAGAAGAACGAGTTCATTGTTAAGGCCCAACACTTTAGTAACATCCTGTAAACCATCCCAAATTGTATGTCATAGAAAAGTTCTCATCTGATACAAAATTTTAATACCCCGGACCCAGAATCCACTTACACGGTGCCTCGAGCCGAGTAGCCATAGGACCTCAAGTGTGCCTCATGGTATGCAAGAGGTTGCTAGCTAGTAGTGAGGGTCTAAAGGCCATATGAGGAGACTATACACCATTGATCAGAGTAATCCACAACATAAAAAAATTATAAAATAAAGGAACTACTAGAACTAAACAGCTAACCTACTTAAATAACCATCTCCTAAACATGGTATAAACTAAAACAACCAATAAAGATTTCATTTCATACTACAACGAGAAGTGAAAAAAACAAAAAATAAAGGAAAACATCAGAATCACTAAAACAACCTTGAATCCAAGTCCTAAACCTAATCCATGAATGTCTTATACCCAAATCAACTCCCTTACATATTACCCTTTCCCTTGTCTTAACCTACAAGCATGAAATCTACTTCGGTACCTAATGGGGGCCAGAGCAGGGTGTGAGTATAACTCAATAGGCCACCACCAACTATGTCTATAAAATATACAGTATAATAGATAGTGCAAGAAAGAACTAAGTAATGATAAATAAATACAAGAAAATTCATGTATCCATTAGTAATAGTGTTTCCCTTAAGTTAACCCATTATCAAATTCAAATTCAAAACATATAAAGACTATGTTCCCAGTTCACCTTTTTATTGTGTTCAATGAATTACACATGTTCAATAGGTGTAAGGTATATGAGAATAAATCATTTTCTACCTCCATAAAGCAAGACATCAAAACAATCTCATTATCCTCACCTCGAAGCCTCGATTAGGGTAGAATGAAACTATTAGGAGAATATAACTCCACCCCCTTCCATATTTCATGCATTGAGGGGTGGATTATAGAGCCTCATCCCAACACAACCTATGGGCATATAACCTCATGTCTGTACCCCACTCTACAAAAACATGTGTAATTGCTAATTTATCCATTCACCACAAATAACCACAATACAGACCAAACATAGCCAATAACATTAGCAACATCAAAAATTGACAATTTAAAATGGGAATCACTATTATGCCACAATCCATTAAAAATTTTATCAATTATATCCCATAACAATTTAACCTAATTCCCATTTCCCATGTTTACTCACTAAGCATAATCATGTAAAAAATATAATTCATTATCACATTCCCATTAATCCCATTTTTCCATTTATATGACAAGCCAAATGATCCTGTATCCATATTCACAACTTGAAAAATCATCCCATAATCGTTTATTAGTCAAAAAATTTACAAATTTACTTATTCAACTTGGGATTTACCTATTTACAAGTACATTTCACACTGAGTGTTTTTTCATCAATGTTCGGGAGAGTCGGCACAACCCTTGGGTGCTCCTAGATTGGTCGAGTCATCCTCCATGCACTCTGTGGGAATAATGAGGGGATAAATTGGTTATTTATACACCCAATACACAACATATAGTAAATGACACCAAGAACACATCAATAAGAGAAAAATAATAAAACCATACATGAAAAAAGCTATATAATAGATATGACATATAACTTGTAGACCACCTACCTTAGATCAATTGACGAAGACCCTCTTAATCAACACCTTAGATCCCGATTCAACCACCCTTTTTTCCTTAAACTATATATCACTAGAATAGAAGGTTTCTAGAGCTTCATATTTAGAGGGGAGAAAGGTTCAAAACCAAATCGAGAAAAGGAAGAAGAGGGAAGATTAGGCTTACCCGGATCTTTGATCCGCAACTGAAGACACTCAAAAAACATAGGGATGAAAGAGAATTACCTTTGGAAGATCTTGGGGTCTCTTATTCCTCACTAGGATGACAACAGGAGGGGAGGAGGAAAATAAAAAGTTTGTGTTAAAAATCTTGTGATTTCATTTTTATAAAATTTTCAATATTACTAGGTCTCACGGTTTACCCGCACAGTTTGAAAAACTATGCAAATGCTACTATCTAAGAGAGTCTGGTCCATAGAGTCACTTGGGAATTCCACACTGTTATCTTAACCATGCATCAACCTTGCTTAATCCTCTATCCAAATTTGTATTGTTACTTGGGATGCTACGCATGGTTTGTACTGACCGTCCACAAACCATGACACATGCCCAGAAAACTCATACTTCTTCTTATTTAATTACTCAAACCCCCAAAACATCTCTGAGCCTTCTCATGGTATTTGGAAATGCATATTAAATTCAAATGAAGGGACTTAAACAGAAGCATAAATAAAAAACAATGAATAAGAATTTGGGATCTTACAATTTTCATTTCTTTTCTTTGATGCATTTAAACCAAAATCATTATGTGAGAATTCTTATTGGAACACATAGTATACCATTTTCTATATATAGAATAATTATCTATTACACTGAGAAGTTTTACATATATTTCTATAATTCAAGGATCACTAATCAAGATAGAATCCAATTCCAATACCATCCTAACACCTAATATGTGTAAATCATAAAAAAAACATTACTTCAAATAACACAACCATCAAAAATAATTATTTTAATGGTTAAATGTACCAAAGGTATATGTCAAATATTTATTGAAAATTATTAAATTAATGGTATGAAATTTATAATAATAAGTTTAACACAATATAAAAATTTATAATTAATTAATAATGTCAAAAATATATATTTATTAATAATAAATATGGGACTAAATTTAAAAATGAACATTCTTCAATTTATACATGAAATAGCCTTGTATAAAAATTTCATAATTAAATAAATTATAAAGATTTTATGATGAACATTTTTTATGGAAAATATATAAATATAAATATAGACACATTATATCTATATAAAAAATATAAACATGTAAAATCCCATAATTTATAATGTATCTAACCTGAAAACATTCATATTTCAAATATATGATATTTATTAAATCTTTTAGAATTATATAAACATTTAATGTTTTATTTAAAAATTATACATAACCCAAATTTCATATATTTAATTATATTAAACCCTCGATCAAATAAAAAAAATGACCTTTATTGAATTTTAACTATTTTATTTATATTTAGTATTTAATATGATAATTTCTTGTTATTATTTATTAATATATATATATATATTATTTTATATTATGGATTATTTTATAAATTATTATTAATTTTTAAATTAATCAATGATATAAATCTACTTTAAACCATAATCACATCGACCAATGTTTTTGGTATTATTGGTTTCCCGCTTTGATTTAGTACGATCCTAGAGGGGCCACAATTGTTAATTTTTTTTTAAATATTTTAAAAATAAAATAGTTTATTTATCACATAAATTCCAAATGATTTTTTAAAAAAACATATGATGTTGTTTCTCTTGTATGAAATTTTTTTTAATGTAACCACACATATTTTTTTGGGTGAGGGTATTTAAAAAAGAGTATTAAAGGTTCTTAATTTTGCAACCAAAGTATGATTTTTCTTGATTACGTCATGGTTTTCTTATGGAAATCATCTTTCAATGAAAACTAACATCATTTTTTACCACAAAATACAATTAAATGTTACAATTTTATTATGATTTGTTATCAAGAAATCATTTTCAAGATATTTTTTCCTAATCCATGACATGGTTTTATAAATTATACATAATAATGCCAGTTTTATAAGTAAAAAACATTGTGAATATGAAGAATCTCAATATCAATGACCCTTTTTCCTAAACCTTGTTACAGTTATTGTGTAACTTATTTTTTTAGTTTCATCATCTATGTAAAAATACAATCAAATTTTAAAATCCATGGATTTTGTAAAAATTAAGGGGTTTTACTGAGGAAAACACTTGTTTAGATGTAGTGGACTTTATCAACTCAGAACAATTTTCAACAAGATATATATCCACATATTTTAACATAACAAAATAAATGTATAATATTTATCTTTTATATATGTATAATTTTTTTTAATCATCTTCAAAAAATTCTTGATATATATAATTGAAAATAATTTGGAAAAGTCATTCCTCGAGTGTAGATGAACTAAGTGAATATCCCAACACTTAGGAAGGATCCTCCTATCCCCATTTTCATCTAGAATCTCATTTAAAACAAAGATATAGTAAGATTAAATATTGAATAATCTTATAGAAATAATCTCATATTTGAAATCAAATAATTGTAAAAGGAATAAAAATATTTATATAAGTATAAAAAGAAAACAATCATTCATCAAACAAGTAACCTATCAATGAAACATTTCATAAACATTTCAAATATTACATTTCTTTGTAACTATTAGTTCATTTTTTCATATTTATTAGTGATTATTAAAAAAATTGTTAATTGTTATTGATCTTATAAGTATCATAAACTGAAATTATATATTGAATATTGTAGTTTAGGTTGAAGAGTGATCTAAAAAAATGAATTATCACAGAATTAATGGAATATATTTTATAAAACCATGATGTATTCATCTTCACTACATCATGGTTTAAACTAAAAAATCCACGAAATGGTTTGTATTAATATTATATCATTAGGATTTAGTGTATATTTCTATCAAGATAATTGAGATGAGTTCTTGTATCTAGAAAATTAAGTCTCACTGGGATTATCAGATATATTTATATGAGTCAATTTAAAAAACAATTAGTATATTACTAACAATATTTTTTGAAAAATATATTAAAATTTAAAATATTCAAAACATATCCATTTAAAAATAATTATTTATTTCAAAAAACAACATTAATGGGTCTAATTGGATCCGAAACAATTCATGGGACATATAAAATAACATCACAAAATGGTCACACCCAAAAATAAAAGTAAATTAAGAAGAAAAATAATCCTTCAAAAGATCTATATAACTATCACCATGTTCCACTAATAATTACAATCTATCCTTGATATATATTATTATAGACTATATACAAATGTATTACCATGATGAATAATAATCATCTAGCCTTATCTTAATGATTTTTTTCATTTTGGATTTTTTAGATGATCCTTCTACCCAGACATCCTCTTCAAAATCAATAAGATCATATCAATTTAGACCTCAATATTCACTTAGAGTAGTGGAAATATCTTAAAAACTCCATAAATAAATTCCTTGGTGTTATGATAAGATGTGATTATGGGACAAGGAAAATGCATAACTAAAGTTTTACCCCTATTTTTGTTAAATTATCAAATAGGTATTACTTTAAGGAAAGTACTATCACTACTACCACCTTATAAATTGTTTATTTCTCATGATTATAATTGTGGAATAATAATTTTAATTAGAGAAAATAAAAGAGAACACAAATTTAATTAAATTCCTATATGAATATTGGATTCATAACGAGATCCATTTATCTTATTAAATTTTATTTTATTTTCCATCATGGAATGACATATAATTCTCTTTAAATATGTAACATTACTATCATTTTTCAATTTTATTATTTTCTAGATTCATAAAATTAGGGAACTTTATTCCTTAGTTTCCACAATATTCTTCATATCATTGAATGTTATATTGTGAACTAACATAACCTCATTAACTTGGACCAGAATAAACACTTACAGAAAAATAATATGCTTTATTTGAAATGATTGAGTAACCTTATAATATTTAGTATGATTCTAAGTATCATAAATATCCTAACATTGATAATATCATATTTTTAATGAAATGATGTTAGAATAAGTGTAGGTTCACTTTAAAAATTTAAGAAATAACTCATCCAAACCATAATAAATTTTGTAATGATTGATACGATATATAAAAAGTAGTAGAACCCATACTGAATTCATAAAAATTTATCTTTAAAATATAAAATGTATCTTTCTTATAGATGGGAAAACCAATATTATAAGTAATTTTTCTTGAATACACACTATGAGAAGAAGATATACACTTTATTACGACACAAGCTTTCATTGAATACTTTAGAAGATTAAAAATATAAACATATGATTTCAAATAAAAATATCATCCCAATATTGAATTATGAACAAATTTGTTTGATATATTATTTATTGGGTGTTTTCTATCCTAATGAGGTGCTATAGAAATCTATAGATAACACTGATTCAAATAAAGATGTGCAAACAATGTACCCAAATATTATATCTTTCCAAAAGACATAAAATTTCTATCATTGTGATTTAAATGATCTTGAAGTTTTCAAAACGATAAATATTTAATCACTAGTTGAAAATAAATTCATATATTAAATAGTAAAAGATCTCTATCCAAAATCCACTAAAATTTTGAAGGAGGCCTATAAATATAAGCTTCGATAAAAAAATGAGTGTGAAGGAGAAATATATTATTAAGTATTTTTAAATCATCATAAGAAAATTTACCAATTTAATCACCCCAAATATTGATAAATTTTTTGATTAAGTAGTAGAAAAGTAAGAATTTGGATTCATAATAAAAACACTTCCTTGGATTTACTATGACTTAACTGGACACTGACCATTTATTATTAAATAGGAAATGAAGTCCTGAAAAAACCTTTATCACCAAGAGCCAATGATGGAAAGGTGCATATGATAATAAAGACTAATCATAATACAGTGGGGTGAGAAGGATAAAAATCACTTGATCATTTAAAGATTAAAAAACATAAATTTCATTAAATATATTGATTAAGGATTATTTCAAACCAAACCTGGGCACCAGAGTGATAGTATTAACAGAGGAGGGATTCACGAACTCCGGTGAGGACAAAACCATTCTCAAATGGATATTGAATAACTGTGGGTGTCAAGAACAAACATCATTGTCTAGGATTTTTGTGAGAAAATGAGGTATTGTTTTTATATATTGAAGGTGTGAAACCCCAACTCCAGTAAAAATAAAATCTAGGTATAGGGGGTCCATAATGGGGGAAGAACAAAAAGAAGGGGCCTTAGCCCCATATGTTTTACAGAAGGTGTGATTTCATGTCCAAAAACCTAGAATACTCATTCAAAAAAATAAAAAAATCAAAAAAGAATGAAAAATATAATTTAATTATAGAAATTTAATAAATTTAAAATTCATAATAATTAAGGTGTTTAAATTTTCATATATAATTGTATTTGATCTTTTAGTCAATTTTTATTGGATAAAATGATATAATTTCCATGACTTTATTATATACGATATATATAAACATATAAACCTAATTAATTTATTTTTTGTTTTATAAAATAATTTTGATACTCATAGGAAGGAATAAAACATATATAATATTTGTTCTATTTTTTTAGGGAAACCCTTATATAAACAAAGTTGAATAAAACTACCAAAAAACCATTTTATATAAGATCCAATAATTAATTTGATTTGAATAAAATATAAATAAATTACAAACCACTTTTTCTGTGGAAGTATTTCGTTCTTTAAAAATGTTTGATAAAGATATCCGATAGGTGAATGAATTACACATCAAAGGAAATTCTATGTGTTTTATGATTATCTTTATTCTTGTAAATTCTCGCCTTCATGCCACAAGATACTAGAACTTTTGGTTTTATAAATTAATTAATGGGATATTTGATTCAATGAATTTTATAGAACTATCTACAAAACAAATATTCATACTCATCCTTCAATTTTAAAAATTGAACGGATATATATATTAAACCAAAAAACCTCATTATAATTCTAAATGATTCCTAAAAATTTTATAATGATTGAAATTATTCAAAAAAAATTCACAACATTATAATGATTTGTAATGTGTAGATCATAATTATAATTAATTATTTAACATTTGTACAATTAATAATATTATTAAAAAACACATAAACATATTCGAATGAAGTTTTAGTGGATACATGGTCACTTACATAGATATAATGATCAAGTTATAAATTATCTCATATTTCATGAACTACTATGAACTAAACCATGAAAAATTACATTTACTAAGATTTTGTTTAATCTAAAACTAAACATGATTTGGTAAATACCTCCATGCCTAGATTTATCAAGAGTTTATATTTTTTTAATTTCTCAATTACACTAAATCCCCATAAAATAAATTAACTTTCACATTATGTCATATCATATATAAAAACTTTTAAAACCCATTCTAAAACAACATTTGGAGAAAATATAATTTATTTTCACAATATTTTACATATGATTCCACCTAAAACATATTTTGGAAATCCACCAAAAAACCTTTTAGAATTGTTCTCTATATCTGTTTATAATATAATAATCATTTATAAAACTATAGAAAGAGTCCCCATAAAACATTGTAGTGTTTAAAAAACTATCAATTATCTAATTCATAATTAATATAAAAGAGTGTCTTCTAGTAAAACATAAAATCTATACCGGATAAAATTCTATCTAACATGATCTATATCAAATACATGTATCTTCATTCCTATATCCACAACATGTATCATATAAAAATCTATAAAATATAATCTATTATTTGATGATATTGAGTAACTATGACACCCTGATTATGTTGATATCATATATTTAACTCATACACCCTCGATTCTCTATGTATTGATTGACCAGATAGATGAACCCTTCACATTTTCTTCACTCATATGAATGGTAACCATACATGTTCTTTATCCATATAGATAAGAACATAATATGTAACTTCACAACGTATAAACAAATTTACCATTAGTATATCTCAATAGAGATACATTATGTCTTACTTGACATATTTGAGGAAAAACCCATCATAGTTTAATATCAACCAACGAGATAATAAACAACCAAGCCAACCACCATTAATTATATTGACTTAGAGATGATATAAAAAGGTATAAATGTATTAATTTTCTCATGCTAGGTATCTGGTCAACCTCAGTTAATGGGGATTCAATTTGAAACATTCCCCCTTATAAAAAATGTATTTTGTATGAAACCCCATGTGGTATTCATAGTGGGTCAACCACCACACAATATACTTTTTATTCCCCAGGGGAAAATTTCATAACTTTTTATGAAAAAATAAACACTAATCTTGAAATGTCATAACAACCTATAATTCTCCCGGATGACTATCAAATTGGGATAACTCAAAGTCATATTTTTTATTTAATGGTCTCATTACTTAATGAAATATAATTTATTAATATAAATGAATGATAACATAGAGAAACATTTTATATAACTTGATACAATTTACATATTCTCAAACTCCTTTAACAAGACTAACAAAACTATACAAAAGTCTCATTTTAATCATACCCCATACGATATATCACGATATATACCATATGTTTACTAAATTTCTATTGCTTTCATAAAATAATTACATCACAATATAATTTATACCACCAATCATTATAATATTTAGATAAATACTCAAACTAAACCCCTTTAATGGGCTAACATAATTAAAGAATAACTCTTTAAATAATGGTGATATTATATTTCATAATCCTTAGGTTCAACTCTTTGAAAATAAATTTAAAACTTCTTTATATTTTTACACCAAATTATATGATGTTAATATCCTATTTAGATTTTAATAATTATAAATTTTCTACGATATAAATAATCATTATGATTGATACTTTTCATAAATAAAAAATTTCATTGAAATTATTTGGTAACAAATTAAAAAAAAACTAATTATATAAAGGCCATTTATTATTAATATATCCAAAAAACATTAGGATATAAAGTGACTTTTACATATAATTTTACTATTGTAATCATAAATTTGTTACATTTTCAACATCCCTATGATACACCATGTGTTGTAGTGTTGTTATTTTGGTATTATTTTTTCTTGTCTTGCATGGTCTTGAGTTTCAATTTATTGGGGATGAAAATTAATTTTTTTTGGAGGTATTTTTATAGGAGCATGGTTGGACCACATTGTTAGTACTAACCATGTGGTTCCCTTGTGGGGTGGCCTTTAATTTTGAAAGATGTGTCTTAAATGGTCTCCACATAGATTGAAAAATAATGAGGATATCCATAGAAGATGTGAGGGGACTTTGGTTTTTTGAGGTGAGGCATATAGGTTTTCTAAACCGTGTGGTTCCCAAATAGTAGTCATTAGGAATTATCGACTTAGGATTTTCCTCATGCATAATTAGTGCACAATTTGGAAAACTATTCAGGAAAATCATGAGGGTTAATGGTGTCTATATAGTGGGCTATGCACAATTGGTCTATGTTTGGACAAACCTATAGCCAAACTGTGTGTCCAATCAAGGTGTTTAATATTTTGATAAATTCCTAAAATTCCATCTTGAATTAAGAGGATTTTTCCCCATATCCTCCTCCATATGCATCATCTATCCCTTGGGAACTCTTTTAGGAGACCCAAACTATGAAAATGCCTTTATGGATAAATTTTTCAATTGTTTGTTGGTAATGGATATCCTATGACCCAATTTTTTGTTTTCAAATAGAATAAAACTTCTTTTAAGGGTGGACTTAAAAAGTTTTTAATGTGCGGTTGATTTCCATCGATTCAAAAATATAGTTTGGAAAGTAGTTTTATGAAATGGGAATGTTATTGGCATCCTAATCCATGTATTACTATTAATGGAAGGTTAAAACTTTGGTTTTAAATTTTTTATGTGAATGGAACCACTCGATTTATCCTTTCCTGGTTACCCCTTGTGTGGGTTCTTGATCACAATTTTGTGTTTATTTATCACATTTTTTAGGAATGTTATAATTATTTTGTTGGGTATTTTTATATAGGGGTTATTAATAATTAGGTGTTATGGGTGAGGTTAGTTTTGGTTATTCCTTGTGTATTACACTTTTATTGTATGTTCCCATACCAATCATCATTTATTATTCTTTGGAAACTAGGTACTAAGTGGGTGATCTAATTTTTTTATCTACTTGGTTCACACACCAATATTTTTTCCTCTATCCATGCTATAAACAAGTGGTTGTGAGGAAGTTTTTCATTACAATGAGGATTATGAGGGATAATTGTATGGATAATGGTTTTAACATTAGTTTATGTCGATAGCTGGGTTATATGTGGATATACCATTATACGGTTATAATATTTTCATTTTAGGAATCCCAAGTTATGTCCCATTATGAATTCAATTTTTTTGTTTAATATTTATTGTAGGGAGTTTTTTATAGTTTTAATTTATATCTTATCCTTTTATATTATTTTTATGGTACCTTTTATGTCTTATATTATTATTTTCCTAGTGATTTGTGGTTCCTACCCATTGTACATGACCTATGTGAGTGGGTTGGGTCATTTCCTTTGGAAATGATTTTTGAAAGATGTTAGGAAAAATATAATCAATTTAAAGGATCTTTTGAGGGTTCATTAAATTGAATTTAAAAATGGGTGTTTTTTTAAAGTTGGGTTCAACTTTTGAAATGATTTAAAGTCCCAATTTTCATTTAAATAAAACAAATATGTTGTTTTTCGGAAAGGATGACAGTGTGTCTAGTTTTGAAATGGATTAGGATAGTGACTTTTTTTCAAAACACATATGTTTGGTTTTGGAAAACAAAGCGAATGGTGTTTAAAATTGGATTATGAATTTTTTTTTTCTTATGTTATATGAATGGAGATTATATTCTATTTTATTTTTAAACTATCAGTTATGAACTTTCTTATGGAATGAATTTTATTTTTTTGGTGGAGTTGGACTACTGGGATATTTATCTCATTATTATATTTCTCAGATTGTAAGTTTATAGTTGGATTCTAGATTTATAGTTATGGATGATGTTTGGTGATTTGGGTGGTGGTGAGGAACTCGTTGTCAAGGTAGATGGTCCATGATTGTATTGAGTAGATTGTTCTCATTTTCAGTCTATTTATTTTTTTGTCTACTACCATTTTTTGACCTATTGTTGTTGTATATTTTTATTTATATAAAAATTTGTTGGATCATTGATGTTGGTTATGAAATATCAAAAAGATTATTTATTATGAATTTTTTATTTATTCTATTGTCATTATTTGTTATTTTTGATAAATAATTCCTGAAGGGATTCCTATGATTCCCTAGCACTAGTTCCAGCCCTTAGAGATCAAGAATACCCTTTGAGACTTTTGGTGAATCAGGTAGGGCTTTGGGTTTACTAGAAGTCCAAATGGTTTCTCTATATTACCTTTAGGTAAACATACTCCCACTACAATATTAAAAACAATATTTTTTCTATGTTTTATTTCAAATACACAAACTCTCTTTAGTTGGGAAATAACAATCATTTCATCTCTATGATTATAAAAAAAATATTTTTACTTATAACATATATTGTTTTCAATGTTTTAGAGTAATGTTATTAATATTATAATTTATTATTTAGAATATTCCTTTGTCATATAGTGATAACTCTTTCCCTTATATTATAAAAAATAAGATGTAAACGCCTTTATCCTAGATATAACATTATTTTTTTGTAAAAAAAGATATAACATTAGTTTATCAATATATACATTTCAAACAAGTTATAAAATTAAATTAATAATAAACAAACAATTTCCAAACTATTTTCACAAATAATTTAAAAAATAACTATTTATATACAATTTCTCTCACCACATAGTAGAAAAAAATATAAAAATACATATTATTTATTTAGATACTTTTGAGATGTGAATCAACACTTTGAATCCACACTCTGATAAATTAATCCTTTGATTTACCATTTAAATACTTACCAAAACCACCATCCAATTATTATTCTTCAACTATAAAAAAATTACTATCCAATGAAAATTTTAATCAATATTTTTTTATCAAATATCTTTAAAAATATAATAATTTAGTTTTATTAAATTAATATATTTCATTGAATCTCCATGGAATTTCTTGTAAATCTATTTCTATTTGGTAAACTATAATCATAAATTTCCATTCTTTCTACAGTGGAATCATTTTTTCTTATAAGATCATTTATTATTTTTAAAATAGACCAAGGTGATTCTTTTTGTCCTATATTATTTTCATTATAGTAAAATACTGTACTATTTAATTTATATACGGTTACAAAATAATTTTTTCTTGGACCACTAATTTCATGAAAAAAAATCTACAAAATATTGTAGAGATCATGTAAAATTTTATTGACTTAATTAATGTTTTAATTATTAATGGATTTTCTAAACCTTTCTGATAAAGGTCAAATATTTAAATACATAGAAATATTAGGCCCGAGTGAGAACACTAGTTTCTCTAAGTCATTTACATATGCATCCATATTTAGCATATGTTTTGAGGTCGATATAACCTAAGTCATCCTATAAAAAATATTTCTTTAAAAAATCCAAATATACTCTATACATCTAACTGTATTCAGAGTATTTCCATATTGTATATCATTATGATGAATTTATATTTCCATGTTTCTATAAATTCCTAGGATCTATAGAAATAATAATAATTGTAAAAAAATATAAATATTATTTTCTATGACTAATTTAAGTATTATTCTCTTCATTACAATATTTATAAGTAGGTTCCTTATCACCTTATTTATTCTTGAAGATGTCGAACTATCTGTCTTTATAGGTCACTATTCATAGACCCCAATACTAATCCATAATATTTATATTTTCATCAATTTTTCTTAATGTAAAATATTACTATGAATTCATTTTTTATATAATTAGAATTTTTATTAGAAAAATATCTTGTATTATGATAATATAATAATATTTTTTATAAAATTTACTCCTATAAAAATGAAAACCCCTTTTATTAGACATTATATTTATTAACAATCCTCCATCCATATTTCAAAAACAAATCCTAATTTGGTGTTATTATAGTCACATAAATGTTTTAGAAGGTCATCATATCAATCAAATAATAAATGAATAGTTAATAGTAGATCTACGGAATCATTTCCCAAATCCATTATATGTATAGTCTAAACTACATTTATCTATTATCCAATATTTGATGGTTTCTTCTAGAAAAAGTTCCATAGGATTCTTTTTCTCGGTGGTGTTCATCCAACGGTATGTGGAATGAACCTTTAAAAAGATTTATAGGAAGTTGAGAGATCCTAATATGAATACTTAATGTGTCTCGTCTTGATTATAGTGTCCTCTAGTTAAATTTCTTGCTGTATTGGACTTGGGATTTTAGGTAATTTAGAACTGAAAGGATCATTTATATAGAAAATTCATGGACGTTATCATGTGTGTGTAAGGATCATTTTGTGGTAAAGGAGATCCTCATAAGGTTGTTTTTGGTGTTTCGAAGTATAAAACTATATTTTTAAAGAACTTTAAATGTTTTAGAAGGATGGATTTGGTTTTTTTAATATAACCCAATAACTGTAATGATCATTTTATATTTTTATAAGGGTAAATGTGGACTTCCTAAATACGTCTAAACTCTATATGGATAGAGTTTATTTATGTAGGAATCTATTAGCATGAAATTCATGTGATATACCCTTTGTTTATAATGATAAATATACATGTTCATAAGGATGAAATATAATCATATAAGGCTTATTTATAAGATGTATTGGGAGAATTTCTATTGTAACATTTTTAATTTTCATAGTAGTTTAAGGGAATATTTTAAAGGGTAATTAGTGTTAAAATATGATGCTCTATGTTTTCATATCAGAATTCATTCAACCAAATAACATTTAATGATATGGATTCCAATGAATATAATGAATCAAATTTTAATATTAATAATTTTTTTAAATATGAATGAATATTTATATATATTTTTTGGAAATCAATGGTTGGGGAATTATTGGGGGATTTAAATATTGTTTACATTAATATATATGTATGGGTGTGACATGTCAGCTATAGAGAGATTAAATCAACCTATTATTTAAGAGGTAAATCCCTGAATTAAATAATCGGACTTGAATCAGTTTTGAAGAGGAATATATTTCATTTTTTCAAGATTTTTCAAAATTTCATTATAGAAATATCTCCACATGTGTAAACTCAATGGAAAATAATTCAGAGAAACAGATAAAAATATTTTGAAGAAATTATTAGATTAATCCATAGACACACACACACACACACTCACAAACATACAAGAATATATTACTTATGATTATTATAAATTAAAATAAATAGAGCTGAAGAAGATCTTGGATTTAGTATTTTAAAATTGAAATACAATAATTCTAGACTCACATTAGAATAAATTGGATATAGACTAAGGTTTTCCATTATGTTTTCTCATTTAAATTTTGAAAAAACTATACATAATGAGATAATATTTGTTTTTAAATCGTATTTGATTGTTTGAGTATGGTAAACTAAATTACAAGAGGAGTGGTTCACTCCACCTTGTTAGAAAATCATTATGTTGATAATTTTTTAATGTCTATAAACCTAGAGGGTTAATGTTTTTATTCCATAAACTGTTATCATAGTATATATTTTTAGTGTTTCATGTATATAGGAACACTTCCATGAATTATCCTTGTGTTTTCCCATTTGAGTGAACTATATAAAATCTCTTATATCTCGTTTTGACTACAGTCATTAATACATAAGGACTCTGATAAAGGGGGAATTATACCAACTAAAAGTGGAAAACATATCATCGAATATTGTAAAATATTAAAATTACAGACACTAATTCACCCCTATTAGCATATTTAGATTTTTTGGAACAAAAAAGTGGGATCATATTCAATTTATATTTGAATTTATTCTCTCTCTAAAGACATGGAAGTGATTATAATCTATAAATGAATTTCTATTTTTAAAGGAAATAATTTAAAATTATGAAAAACCTAAATAAAACACAACTTGGTTTTTCATTTGGAATGGATATGTACACAAAATAAACCTATTTAATCATTTCTAGTATAGAAATTGTACCCGTATTAGATTGGGATCACAATGATTTGGATGCATATCTTAAAAAACATAATGCATTAGGGGGAGATTTAGAAAACCTTTTCAACACAGAGGCATTTCTATGAAAAAATATCCTTATATATTAGAGAAATTTATTAATATTTATGGAGGATAATTAAATTTTAGAGATAATAAGTTTCATGTATTTTTGAATTAGATAACTATTTTAATAAACGACCTCAATGAGAGATTTTGTAAATTTGTTTCTCAAGAGAAGATTGTTGTAGAATAATTTAACAAAATTAAAGAGATTATTAATGATAATAAAATATTCAACTGAATTGGGAGAATTTTAGAGCCTTGGTTCAATCCATGGATGTCAGTTCTTGAAGATAAATATCTTAAGGAGGCGATGATGGACATACATCATAACACAGTTATTGCATATGAAATGGAAAAAAATGATTATGAGTTTTTTATAAGGGAAAAATCATGTGATATGGAAATAAATGCTATAATGAAAATATCATCGGTAGGTAATTATAAATATAAATAATATGTGGAGTTAATTTATTTTCATTACACTATTACTAAACGAGGAAAAACACAATTGAAATGAAATCTTTGACTTTTTTCTCTTGATATGGAAATGTTAAGAATATTGATTTTATGTTTCCTAATAAATTTATGGATAATGTTAAGGATTAATTTACCAGGAGTAAACCATTAAATGATATTAATATAAGAATGAAACCATAGTAAAAAAATTTAAGAAGAATAATTTCCTATACGAGGAAAATAAAATATTATAGGAAACAAATGTGGAGGAGGTTTATGACTGTAAAATAATTGATGAAAAAGTCATCATGGATAGTTTTAAATTTAAATTATATAGTTTAAACGATAAATATTATAATGTAATTGATAAATGAGATAACCTTGGAACCAAACTGGATGTTTCTCTTAAATAAATTGACATTTAGAGGGGGAAAAATAAAGATAATGGAGTTTTTCATTATTCCATTCTTTATATGGAGTAGAAAGGGGAATAAAATTATGATTTTATCAATGAAATTGAAAGACTAAATTCTATAATTACTGATATCATAGATAATGAAATTGACCACATGCTCAAAATTGAAGAACACGGTCGAATTATTGATTTCCTGAGCCACTTAGTAAAATATTTGGGTAAAAATAATAGAGGGAATTAATGGTATCATGATAGAGTTGGGATAGAATATTGATTATAAATAAATAATTATTCAATTATGCATTATATTGGAGTTTTTGAGTGCACTGGTTTATAATGAAACTATAGATGTTTTAACATAGTATACTAAAACACATATGGCTTACCCCTATGTAATTAATTTCAAAGACAAATGGAAATATATTGTAGACCTTGACCGCATGAAGATATCCATGATGGATGATGGAAAATGTGAAGTAACCACACCCTAAATGAATATTTAATTTCATCACAGCCAAATTTCTATGAAATATGCAGTTGGAGTATAAAATATACATATAGGTACAACACATTTTCAATATCATTTTTTTGGGACATGGGCAATAGATAATATATTTATTTCTTATCAAGATGGAACTTTAGAGTATAAGAGAAACTAGAATTTTTTAAAAGAATTTATTATATGAAGTATTTTATAAGGGTTATTTCTTTTCTTATGAAGGATTTGGACACAAAGTTATGAATTTTTCATCAGGAGTACCAAGATGTACACTATTGGATTACCAAATAAGATTATATTCATAGCTATAAATATTAAAAAGTGATATGAAAAAACATAATCAATTTTATATATTATATTCTAAATATTTTCAAAGGAAAATTATGTTGGAACAATTTAATCCATCACCAAAGGAATGAAAATAGGGAGCTCAGATCAAATAGAGAAAATATGAGAAGATAATGTTGTTGAAATTTACATAAGGTGAGTTGATAGATTAAGAACATTGATTGTATATATTGGGTTTAATTAAAACATAATAAAAATAAATATCTCATCATATGAAAAATTTAAGATGAAGATAGTGTTGTTGAATTTAGAAATAACGAGGAGATAAAGATGAGGGTCCCAATGATGGACAAGATTGGAGGAAGACACTTTAGTTGAAAAAAAATTATTTTTTGAAGGATTAAATAATAACATACTAAGTGAAAGTTAACTATATGACTCAAGGAATATAGTAATGTTTGACCAGAAGAACTACCCCATTAAAGGAAAGTATAGTACTATTGTTTTCAAGGAAGGTATATTGAAGGAAATATCTATCTAATCAATATATAATATGTTAGATGCATGTTGTAAAAGTTGGATGAAAATAATTATTGGAATATATTTTTGGAAATTTACTACAAAAAGCCTTTGAGGAATGGGTGGAAATTAAAGGAGATCAAGAAATCCCTACACTAACACATGATCAAACTCATATATGTGACACTTTTCAAAAGTGACGTTTTAAAAAAAATAAATTCATGCTAAAGGGGAATAAATTGATAAAGTTTCTTGAGATGGAATAATTTAATGTGTGGGGGCATATTAATTCTAAATACATAGATGAAAAATGTTATTATGTTTTTATTGGTCATTATAACGGAATAGATTAGCTCGTGGTCATAACTAAAATGAATGAGGTGCTTAAATACATTACTCTCAACCATTGTTTGAAAAAAAACTTGATTAGGGTAAACATTAAAAATATCCAAACCGATAATGTTAAAAAAAATTGAATTACATTATTTACGGTTATTTAGAAAATCATTGTATATGAAATCTATTGTCAGTGGTAAGGACTCCTCATCAAATTATTGTTTTAAAGAGAGTGAACTTTTTTTAATAATTTTCTTTAAAAAAAATTTAATAGAAAATAATATAATATATGATTTTTGGGTGGAAGGTGTTCGTACATCCATATACATTTTCAGAAGAGATTTTTTTATTCCAAAATATATAGAATACCCCCTTTGAACTATGGTATAGGAAGTATAGATACCCTATATTTTCAAACATCAACATTTAATTATATATGAAGAATACTTAAAAATTACACAAACAGACGCCCAAATGCCATAGTTGGTATAATGCCTTCAGAAACATGGAAACATAAACACTGTTACACTAGTGTGATACATTATATCCCACTAGGTTCTTATTGACTAGCGCCCTACTTAGACAAATCAAACATAGTACATTTATTCAAAAACTAGGTAAATAAAAATAAAAAGTGGTGATATCAAATGATAAATATGTGTTAACAAGGGATACATGTAAGCATAAACATGAGCATAAGGTTATGAGAACATTTTCATGAAAATTGAATATAATTCCCCACATATCAAAGATCATATACACGAATAATGGCATAATGATTGGTAGTTTATAAAACATGAATCAAATAGAAGTAAAAGAAATAATCCCTGAAAGAATAACATTGTATTAAGACATGAAATTTTGGCAACACATAAGGATATACATATTTCCATAGTAGCCAAGGCATCAATTCCAAGATCATCTTAGTAGACAATGTCTATTACTGAACTGGGTGGACCCCCGTTCCATCCCAGAATTAATGAACTAAGTAAAACCTCATTCCAGCCCTATATTACTAAACTGAGTAAACCCTTGTACTTTTCCCATATTACTGAACTGATTAAACCAACATTATTTCCCAATATATCTTATGATATATAATTCTTTAACCAATACATTGGATGGAGATATAGGTCCCACCCATCACCTAATGAAATCATACTTACATATGACACAAGACCAAAAATGAACATATAAAAACAAATGAAATGAAATGGGTATCATAAACATCAAAAAATATCCTAACCAATGGATGTTATTATATATGGGAAATAATTTTTAAAGGTCTTTTAAAAAATATTTGAGGAAAATATCCTTTATTATTTGAAAAATGATTTTTATAACCTAAAACCTTTCGAAGGCATTTTTATTTGAAAATTGTTTAGAAAACATTTAATAGAATATTTAAAAACAATAAAACATTTTTAAAATCCTTTTTCCTTGAAAATTATCTTTAAGTATCTTTTGAAAACATTTTTGAAATCATGGTTTTTAAATACAGTGGATTTCCAACCGAAGAGAGAGAGAGAACCCGATTTTATTAAAAGATTCATCTTAAATAACAAAGAGTGAAAAAATGGTACTAATGAATTATGATATCTTGAATAAAAATAGGATAAGGAATCTCAGTAATATTCTTGATATATTTCATCAAGTCAATCATGAACATAAAAAACTTCAAAAAATGGTATGATTGTCTCAACAAACTCTAATAACTTGGGATCATACTCGCCATTTAATAAAAGAAAAATACATTTAGATTAATATATCATTAATATAATTATAATCATGTAATAACATGTATAATGTATTTATATACACCTCAAAAAATAATTTAGGTGCATTACAAAGCATGATCCTCAAAGATGGGAAATTGAGAAAAAACTGTTTTACCGATATGGTAACTTTGGAAAGTTAAACACCATGAAAGTGGGGTCATAGAATGGATATGAGAATACCTGTAAATTTATTTATAAGATAAATATAATAAAATAATGTTCTTTACAAAAACAACAAAAAAGGAAAGATTTCCAAGCATAGATTTTCTCTCACAGAAATTAATAGTGAGAAGAGAATCCCCTTACCTCTTGTCTTGACTCTCTCCGTACTCGTACAAGATTCATGTATAATAATTTTAAGTTTATTATAAATATTTCTCAAAATAATATTCTTATACATAATATGTTATGTGGTTATATTATTACCTTATATTACCCACTTTTAATGATCATATGTTAAGTTTTCTCTTTGGGAAATATTCGCTTTGTTCTTCGCATGTGTCTTAATTTGTTATATCATTGGTCCTAATAATTATATCATGATTCAAGAATATAGGTCAGGATATAAATATCCGCTATATATATTATATTAATATTATAATTATGTATATCATATATAAGTAGAAAATATAATACACCATTCATAGAGATGGTAACCCGTACGTACGCATGAATGTTGTATCCATTTTTAATTATCATATTGAAAGAAAAAATGAAATGAAACACACATATATATGTATTTATATGTATATATATCATTATTAAATTATCATGAATATATCATATATAACATATAAGTTTATTAAACTCTTCTTTAATACAACCCAAGTGGCGTGTGATCGAATCACATTGCTTTGAGGGGGTGGTGGTCCACACGTCCTCAAACAAGATTGTCGTATTAAAACCAAATGGAAGGTAAAATTATGTGTGTTAAAAACAGAACAAAGAAGATTAAAGAAATAATAAATATAATATATTAAATATATAATTATAGTTTCTATCGTAATGGCCAACATTATTGGTGGTAAGGGAGAAATGAACCATCATGGTTTCGTGAGTAATAGTTCATCGTACATAGAATAATTATGTTCAACATCCATTATATAGAGGCGTGTGTAAGTGTATGTCATAAAAACGTCGTACAAAAAATCCATTTATATGTATGATCCTAGTTTTGTCACACAATAATGTAATAAAGATATTGGAGGGGATGGAGATGGAAAATAAAGGAATGGAGCTTGAGAGAAGATGTTACCTCATAATCGGGTAACTCTTTTTCATTTGTGCCAAAAGGATTCCTTGAGAGGGTTTCTATATGAAGGGAGTTGTTAAGGTATAATTGAGGATTTTTGGGAGGAAATTTGGGTAGGGATAGGTCGAACGTAAGGGTCTTGAGAGGTGTTATGAATGGGTAGAGGTGGTGGCCTTTATAGGGAAGGAAAAGGATTCACATGGAATTTTTAGAAACTAATTAGGTTTCCACATGTAATTACATAAAAAAGTGTTACTAAAACAACAAAACTATATAATGGAAGTATTATGGAATAAATAAATATATAAAATGGGTTTTATACAACTTTATAGGTCTTTTGGGCACTTAATATTAGGGTTTAGTCTTTAATTAAGCTTAATTTGTTTTTAATTATTGTGATTAATTTTAATCTCTTTTACTAATAATTTTGGCCCAAATTTAACATGGTCCTATTAGAGTCTAAATATTATACTAAATAAAATTTTTTATATCACATTTTTGAAATTTGAATCATAAAAGAGGAAAAATTAATATTAGTGCTAATCCCATAGACGAGACAACATAACGAGGTTTTAAAGTTGGAAAACATTCAAAAGTTTGTTAAAATATATATTCAGTATCAAAGTGGAATTTATTCTAAAGAGATTAATTATATTATAAGTTTTAATATTAATATAATTTAATGTTTAAAAATATTTAAAATATTATTTATAAATAATAATTGATTTGATAACAAAGAAGTTTTTAACTAAAAAGCAGTATTTTTTACTATTCATCAAAAAATGACGTTTCTCAAAAAAATCCCAAATATTCACCATAATTTAATTTCTATATCATGAATTTAAAAGTTAATTTTATTTTAACAAATTAAACTTCTAAATTTGTTTAAAATTACTTTAATTATTAAATTTTTTTCATTCGAGAAAATATTATTTTGAAACAGAAAAATGAGTTTATAAAAAATCATATTTTATATTATCAATATGTTTTATTAATATAAAACAATTATAAAAAATATTATAAATGTAGTTATTACTATTAATTTTACTATGTTTAACCCCTAGGTTATAATTATCTTAATTATATAATTAAAACAATAAAAAAAGATATTTCCTAGAAACTCAGTGTTGCGTGTATCGTTTTCTCGAATAGTGTTTCATGCACCATATGCCAAGTCGGTGTTGCATGGAACACATGAAAAGAGGATGTTGCATGTAATGTATGTAGAGTCAATTACATGTTAAATTAATCTTTAACCTAGTACGTTGTAAGATATAAATGAAAATTTAAATTTATTTCAAAAAAAAACAACTCTAAAAACTCAAGGTGTTACATTCTACCCCCCTTAAAATGAATATTTCCCTCAAAATTCATCACTCTGAAAAAAAGTGAAGATAATTATACTTCATCATATCCTCAAGTTCCCATGTATCTTCCTCCAACTGGTGATTTCTCCAAAACCATTGACTAGGTGGTTGGTCTTGTTTCATAGAAATTTCTCTGATCAGTCTAAAATTTCAATAGGTTTCTCCTCACAATAAAGATATTTCTCCAGCGGTATGACCTCTAAGTTCAGAGCACACAAAGGGTTAGGTATATACTTTCTCAGGAGCAATACAATGAACAAATCTTCGACTTTATAAAGAAAAAATCTTGGACTTAAGAGGTATTTGGAGGAAGTGACAAGCGATAGGCTACCGTCCCGATATGATCAATAATTTTAAAGGTGCTGATATACCTAGGATTTAATTTAACTTTCCTCCCTAATCTCATAACTTTTGTTTGGGTGAGATTTGTAAAAACACCATTTTTCTAAATTCAAATTCCATATCATGAAAATGGTTATAAAAAACGTTTCTACCAGCTTTGAGCTGCCTTGATATGCTGTAGAATAGTTCTAACCTTTTTTCCATTTCTTGATCTCAGTCCCTAATAGCTTTCTTTATCAAACCTCATCTCATAACATTGGAGCTCTACATTTATTCTCATATATTGCATAAAAATTTGCTACTATAATGCTTGAGTAAAATATATTTTTTGTAAGAAAACTCAACTAGAGTAATGTGTTTATCCCAACCACCTTTCAAATCTGTAGAACAAGATCTCAAAATGTACTCTAGGATTTGAATTGTTCTTTAAGACTGAAAATATGTTGGAGGTTGATAAGCTATGTTGAAACTCAATTCAGAATCAAGTGTTTTCTAAAGACTTCACCAAAACATTGAGGAAAACATCAAATCCTGATCTAATATAATATAATGTGGTATTCCATGCAACCTTACCACATCGTTAATGTAGAATCTGGAATGTTGATCAAGAGATAAATATTCTCCTATAAAAATGAAGTGTACTAACATATTAATGCAATCCACAACCACCCATATACCATTAAACCCTTTAGATGGTTTGAGTAGTCTAATGACAAAATCCATAGTGATGTTCTCCCATTTCCATTCTGGTATTGTTAATGGATGAAACATCCCTTTATACTTTTTTCTTTCAACATTAACTTCCTCACATACCGAACACTGAGATACAAACTCCATGATATCTCTCTTCATTCCATACCACTAGAAGTATTACTTCAAGTCTCTATACAAATTCGTACTTCCAGAATGAATAGAGAATAATGAACTGTGAGATTCCTCTTACAACTTATTCTTCAAATTTGGTATTGAAAGCACACATACACGGTTTCTGAACCTTATCATTCCATCCTGATCAAGGTTAAACTCAAAAACATTGATAACCTTCTATCATAACTCTGCATCTTCCCTTTTCACCACTTTAAATATTTACTTGGATAGAGTAATGAACATTCATTTGAGAAATATAATATTTTCCCCCTTCATTCCGGATTTCTAGATCCATCCTATAAAAATAAAGAAATATTGGATCTTTTTTTATCCTTATCATGGATAATCTAGTAGTATCCTTCTAAATCAAAGCATCAGCCACCTTGTTCCATTTACCAGGGTGGTAATGTTTGGAGTAGTCATAATCATTTATCAACTCTAACAATATTTTCTGGTGTATGTTCAACTCCTTTTGTGTGGATATATATTTTTTACTTTTATGATCAGTATATATATATATATCGTAATTTTCACCATAAAGATAATGCCTCCATATCTTTAATGTAGAGATTACCACCTATAACTCCAAATCATTTGTTGATGAATTATTCTAAGGAATATTCTACTGCCATGAGGCATAGGCTATAATGATGTTATTTTACATAAGATCACATCCCAATCCCTTATTTTATGCAACTCTATAGATTACAAACCCATATCCACTATAAGGTAATGTAATAACAAGTGCACTAACCAAACTTATATTCAATTCCTTGAACATTTCCTCAAATTTTTTTATCCAGGGGAACTTCACAACCATCTAAGTTAACTTGGTCATATGATTATATAGTGATGAGAAACTTTCCACCAATAATCAATAATATATATTCAAACCAAGAAATTTATGGATCCCAGTCACCATGGTTGGTATAGGATAGATTTAAATATCCTCTCCCTTTGATGGATCTGTTACTATACCATCTGTTGAGATTATATGACCCAAAAATGAAACATTTTTAGCCAAAATTCCCACTTTGAAAATTTTTCATATAAACACTCCTTCCTTTGGGTCTTTAGTACAATTATCATGTGATATTCATGCTCTTCCTTTCTCTTTGAATAGATAAGAATATCATCTATAAAGACTAAAACAAACATATCTAGGTAATCTTTAAATTCTCTATTCACTAAAAACATGAAGATAGTTGGGAAATTAGTAAGACCAAAAGCAATCACTATATATTCATAGTGACTATACATTGTACATAATGCTATCTTGGGTTTATCCTCTTTCTTGACCCTCAAATGATGATATATAGAAAGAAGGTCAATTTGGTAAAAGTATTTATATATGTGCAGTTGATCAAACAAGCCATCGATACAGGGAAGAAGATACTTATTCTTGATTGTGATCTTATTCAATTCTCCAAAATAAACACATAGTCACACTGATCCATATTTATTCTTCAAAAACAAAACCATTGCACACCATGGTGACACACTTGGCCGAATGAATCCCTTATTATGTTTTTCTTGGATTTTCTTCTCCAATTCCTACAACTCAATTGAGGCCATTCTATATGGAGTCTTTAAAATTCGTGTGGAACCAGGAATAAGTTCTATTGAGAAATCAATATAACATTTTTTTGGAAGACTAGGGAAATATTTTGAAAAGACATCCACAAAATCCAGTACAACATGAATATCATCGATGTCGATCTTCTCCCCCACCCTTTGAGATAAACAAACCTTTTGAATTGGAATTAAGACCCATACAATGGATTTAATCTCCTTATGAGGTGCATAATTATCATCACATTGATGGATGATCATATGATGGTTTGAAATATCATACATAACATCCCTTCCATGATAATGGATGTTGAATTTATGAATAGAATGCTAATCCATGCCTATGATGACTTCAAATTTGACCAAAGGAAGGATTATAAGATTTTTAGTAATAGAAATCCCACAATATAGAAATGAATAGGTATCATAAACATGAGATTAAATCATCGCACCATTAGGGTTTTCACTGCTAATTGCACCTTTATTTTCATGGTGGAATCTTAACACCCTTAGAAAATTCTTTAGACATGAAAGAGTTGGTAGATCCAAAATCAAATTTGACATTAGCAGTTTTAGACTGGATATAAGTGTACCTTTTATCACGTTGTTATCACACCCCTCGTCAGTTATAGATATTGCATGAGATTACCCATTATCCCTCATATTAAGATATAGATGAAATCGATCATAATAACCAACCCTCGAGTTTGGGAAATGGTTAGCACAAAGCCCATTCTCCATATAATTGAATCAATGAATTATGGGAGGTTTATTATGTGTGTATTTTTATCTAATAGTGATTTGAGCCAATTTATTCTCATCACCTATATAATAAATTGAAAAATTTCCTTCCATTCAACACACAAAACATTAATTATACCCCCTAAATAAATTTACTCCATGCTTCTTCTCACACATAGAGTATGAAGGAAATTTCATATTCTTTTCTCCATGGTTCTTAGATTTTCCTTTGAACTCTATCATACTCTTCTTTTCAAATCCATGAGATTGATACATGACTCCCAACTCCATTTAAACGATGATTGAACAATTCACAATATCTACATAGCTACTAAAGTCTCATATGCCCAACAGCCTTATAACACATGGATGTAAACCTCCAAGGAATCTATCAACTTTACTTTTAGGTTGGATGATAATTCTTAAAGTATACCACTCAAGTCTCATGAAATTTTCCTCATGGGTACTAATAGACCCATCATACCTCTTATTTAACTCAAGGAATTAATTCCCCATATTGTTATGAGGAAATTCTAGGAATGTAATAATTGAAAAATAAGTTCTTAAACTAATCCCAAACTATGGATGGAATTTCATCATGTTGCCTCGTATTCTTGATTAGAGTCCACCACTGATCTTCTTCACTTTCCAAGTGATAAACAGCTAGAATAAATTTCTGATACTATAAACACTGAATAATGGAGAATATATTTTCAATGGTACTAATCCATTATTCAGAAACAAGTGAATCAGAAGACCCTTCAAAAGAAGGTGGAAGTTTCCTCATGATTGAATCAATAGAATGTTGTTCCCACGTTTTCCCATTAGGAATTCCACCATGCCTCATAGATTGAGAAATATGTGTGAGTATAGCAACAGGATTTTACATTCAAACTCCCATAACATTTATTTTCTTAGGAGGATAATAGTTTCATTATCATTCACAAATTCCATTAATGCGATTCATTCGAGTTACATCCATTGGCTAAAACCAATTGTATAGAGTAAGAAAGAATTATCATAATGAGAAACCACATAATTATGAAAGATCACTTATAGTATTTCTAACTTAGGACACCTTGTTTTATATATGAAACCTTATGGTTATCCTAGGTTATTTATAGAAAAACTATATTTAAATCCTCCATTGTGATTCATGAAGAGTTTGTGAATTCCCAAAGAATATCCCCAAGGAGTGTCAAAATAGGTGTGCATCAAGGCCCATTATCGTGTACCAAATTACCAAAAGTCAAGAACAGAACGTATTGTCAGGGTCATTACCCCTAGGAACATCTCTAATAAATCCACATCGACTTGTAGTATCCAGACAAGGATGTATTTCTAGGAAACCACTCACTCTATCATTCACCAAAATTCCACGACATATTCTTATACTTTTTTGGTCCTAAAACATATCCCTAGACATATTCCTTAGGGTTCTCATTGTGGTTTTCTTATCCTAGTTTCCAAAGGTTAACTACAACTTTACTCTGATACCAGCTACAGTGACCCTCTCTTTTGAAACATTAACATTTAATTAAATATGTAGAATACTTAAACATTATACAAACAGATGACCAAAGCCCATAGTTATTATAGTGCCTTTAGAAACATGGAAACATAAACATTGGTACATAAGTGAGCTATATTACCTCCCACTAGGTACTTCTTGACTAGAACCCTTCTTATAAATGTAAAAAAGTGTGTATCTTCAAAACTTGGGAAATGAAGCATTAAAATGGGTGAGCTGAAATGCTCAGTAAGGATAAAAAAGGGAGACATATAAGAATTAGCATGAGCATAAGATTATGAGAACATGATCATGAAAATATAAGATCATTCCATGCATATCCAAGATCATATAAATAAATCATGGAAAAATATTATAATTTTCAAGACCTGAATCAAAATAAAGTAATGTATATATGCCATGAAATCATATAATAGGAATAATACATGTAATTGTGGAAAAACATAAGCATATACTAATTTGATTTGTATCCAAGGCATCAATTCTAAGACCATCATAGTGGTCTAAGTCCTTTATTGAACAGTGAGAACCCCCATTCTAGCCCTATATTTCTAAACCGAGTAAAACCTCATTCAATCCTTGTATTACTGAAATGATTAAACCATTATTCCAGCCCTGTATTATTAAAATGATTAAACCATCATTTGTGTCCTGTCTATCTCATGAGATATAAATCATTACCTAATTCATTTTAGGGAGATATTGGTCCAACCCACCACATAATGAAATCATAAATACATGTTCCACAATATCATAAATGAACATATCATAACCCACAAATGAAATGGGTATCATAAAAATGTAAACAAATCACAAACTATTGATAGATAAAGGTTTCATAATCATTTCATCATAATTATAACGCATAAAAATAAGTGGGTTTCAAAAGAATATAACCCGTGAAAGAGAAACAAGATTCATAAAAATAATCCCATAAAAACATAATCTATTCATAAAATGAATATGAATAGAAACATTAAATAATTTACCCCCAATGGCATGAGAAACATCAATGGATGTTATCTTATATGTGATATAATTTTGAATGGTCTTTTAAAAATATATCTGGAAGAAAATATCCTTTCTTCTTTGAAAATAGCATTGAAAACATATAAATAAAGGATTTAAAATAATAAATTATTTTAAAAATGTTTTTAACTTGAGAATTATTTTCAAATATCTTTTTAAAACATTTTAAAAAAAATATTTGAAAACACAGTTTTTCGATACAATGGATTTTTGACCGAAGAGGGAGAGACAATCTGATTTTATTAAAAACATTATCTTAAGTACCAAATAGTTGAATAAATTGTACTAAAAATGATTATATATTGAATAAACATTGGATAAGGAAAATTATGAAAATACTTTAGATATTTCATCAATGTAATCATGAACATAAGAAATTTTGAAAAATGATAAGATTGTCTTAATAAACACTTATGACATGGTTACATGGGATATTACTCTATATGTAAAAAGGAAATTACTTGAAGATTATGATACAATTAAAATAAGAATATTCATGATATTAAATGTATACTAGTTGTATATACACCTCCAAGAAAATTTTATTTCATAACACAACATGAGTCTTAAAGAAGAAAAATTAAGACAACATTATTTTACCGATTTGGTAACATTTGAATGTTAAACAACATGAAAGAATAATCATAGAATGGATACGTGAATACCAATAAATTTACGTATTATATACGTATAATACAATAAAGGTGAGTATATACACCATAAAATGAAAAGAGTGGTGAACATATTTTATATCTCACAAAAATTAATAGTGATATGAAAATCACCTTACCATGTGTCTCGACTCTCCTTGTACTCAAACAAGATTCCAACATTATAAATATAACTTTATTATAAATATTTTAAAAATGTATATTCTTATAAATAAAACCAATTATTCTTTTATTGTGACCTTATATTACCCACTTGTTAATGATCCTATGTTATGTTTTTTACTTTGGGTAATATTCTCTTTGTTCTTCACAAGTGTCTTAATTTGTTATATCATTCGTACTTATAATTATATAATGATTAAAAAATATATATCATGATATAAATATAATTTATATCCATTATATTAATATTATGATAATTTATTTCATATATACATACAAAATGTAATACACCAATCCCAGAGAAAGTAAGTCGTACGTACACATGAACGTTGTTTCCATTTTTATTTTTCATACTGAAAGAACAAAAGAAAATGATATATTATATATATATGTATATATATAGTTATTAAATTATCATTTATATATCATATGTATTATATAAGTTTATTAAAATAATCCTTAATACATTCCCTGTGGTGTGTGAATGAATCACATCGCTTTGAGGGGGTGGTAGTCCACACATCCTCAAATGAGATTATCGTATTAACACCAAATGGATTGTTAAAAAATGGGTGTTACAAAAGGAATAAAGAAGATTAAAGACTTAATAAATATAATATATTACAAATACATATATATTTTTCATTCTAATGGACACCATGATTGTTTTTAAGGGAGAAATGAAGAAGAATCATTTCGTTAGGTAGTAGTTCCCCATACAGAGAAACAGTACGTTCAACATCCATTGGATGGAGGAGTGTGTAAGTGCAGGTCAAAACCATTATAAATAAAATACTAGTATACATAGATACTAGTGTTTTCATACAATAATATAATATATAGAGTTTAGGGGGTGGATAAGGAAAATAATGGAAAGGATCTTGAGAGAAGACGTTGCCTCTTAATCGGGTAACTCTTTATTTGTGCCAAACGTCATTCTTGAGAGGGTTTCTGTCCAAAGGGAGGCTTCCAGTTCAAAGGGAGTATTTTTGGGAGTAAATTTGATCATGTTTTGGACGACATTAAGAGGCTTGATATGTGTGAGTAATGGGTAGAGGTGGTGGCCTTTTATAGGAAAGAAAAAGGACTAACATTGAATTTTTAGAAACAAATTATGTGTGCACATGTTATTTCCTAAAACAAGTCTAAAAAACCAAAAAAAAAAATAAAAAATGAATGGTTTATGGAAAAAATATGGACAGAAATGGGGTTTAGACCAGTTTATAGTTCATTTGGGACCTTAAATATAAGTTTTAGTCCCTAATTAAGCTTAATTTTTTCATAATTACTATGATTAATTTTAATCACTTTTACTACTATTTTTGGTCAAAAAAATAACATGGTATTATTAGACTCTAAATTTTAGACATAATATAATGGTATTTTTTTATTTTTTAAATTCCAATAATAGAAGGAGCAAAAATAATATTACTGCAAATCCCGCAGATGGGACGAAATATCCAGAGTTTAATATAGGAAAAAGTTAAAATGTTTGTTAAGATTTTATATTCAATATCAAAGTGTAATTGATTATAATTAATTTAATTGTTTTATTAGATGTAATATTAATTTAGTGTGACCTTAAAACATATTTATAATTCCATTTTGCATTAATAATTAATTTAAAAATTGTATTTCTTCAATAAAAGCATTATTTTTTAGTATTCATCAAAAAATGTTGTTTCTAAGAAAAATCCAAACAATTAACTCTAAGATAATTTAGACATTTCAAATTAAAAAATAAATTTTATTATATCATATTAAATTTATAAATGTGTCTAAAATTTCTTTTATTTTTAAAATATTTTCATTCTAGAAAATAATGTTTTTAAACATAAAAAATACTTTACGAAAAATCATATCATTTATTATTAATGTGAATTATTTATATAAAAAAATTATAAAACTTATTTCAAAAGAATTTATTATTATTAATATTAAAATTTTTAAAAACTAGGTTATAATTATCTTATTTAAAAAATAAAAACAATAAAAAGTGATATTTCATAAAAACATATTATTGAGTGTATCGTACGCCAACTTTGTGATGCATGCATCATATGCCAAGTGAGTATTGTGTGGAATGTTAGCTAAGGCATTATTGTGTGTAATATATTCCAAAATCAATTTCTTATAAAAGTAATATTATACTTAGTTCATTTCAAGGTATATATAAAAATAAAAATTTATTAAAAAATAGGTTCATAAAAAATCAGTGTGTTAAAAGAATAATCTAGAACCCAAATATTTTTGATTTTTTTGGAGAAAATGTTTCATTATAAAGGCCCGATCAGGAGGCCCGGGATGTGGTGCGCGAAATAAAGGAGGATCCGCGCGAAAAATTGTTCTGCGCGCGTAGTATCCCCGGGTTTTGGGGAATCGAGCCATTGAGGCGCGCAATCTTTGCACGCCCCGGTTCTGCACGGTGAGAATTTGCGCACCGGCGGCTCTCGGCGCGAAAGATTTCGTGCGCCGCCTGGATTCCGTGCCGGACATCACCTATAAAGAGAAGGTGACCCCAAACGGTTTTGGGGTTGAGGAATTCTAAGCGACTCTAGTGTGCACAATTCGCCCCCCCCCCCCCCCCCGCATGCAAGATGACTTCCAGGTAATCCCTCATTTCACGCAACCTTGCCCCAGAGTTTACCTTTGCGTGTAACTCCACCGGCTTAAGTGAATTTTCCCCCTCCCCTGGGTTCCTTCCTTGCACGCAATCTGTGTCTCGTGCGCAAAATACCCTGCCGTGCGCGCAATACCCTGCGCGTAATTCTCTCTCCGCGCGCAATTCCCTTGCTCCAATTGCGCGCTGTCCCGGTGTTTTGCGCGCAAACCTTCTTTTTTGCGTGCAAAGCCCAGGACCCTTCACCTTGACGCCCCTTGGATGCCCCTCTGCACCGACACCAGATGTCTCCCCTTCCGGGCATGCGCGCCATTCGTTGTTTTCCCATACGGCCTTCCAGGCTCGTGCGAAGTAACCTACAGGTCCCTTGGGCCGTGTTTCCTGTTGAGTTGCTTTGCCTTATGCTTCTCCGCATAGGCACTCTAATGGCTATTGCTTCTTCGCATAGCCACACTAACGTGGACCCCCCGATGGTTCGCCCGGCATCCCCCCTTCACCATGGACTTTCTGATGCCTTCCCTCCCACAAGGGGTAGAGGGTGTTGGGCATGCAAGACCTAGGGGTGTGGAGCGAACCCACCTTGTCCAAGCTGCAGGACGTTAAACTGCTAAGCACCTTGTCCTTAACACATGACGTTAAACTGTGGTCCGACCCCGTGCTTCGCACACAGGGTCCCCCCAGCACGGACATTCTTTACGCCCACTCGTCTCCACGGGAATGGACTCTTCCTCACATGGAATGAGATCCTCCTTGTCGGAGTGGAGTTTGTCCGCGGGGGAAGGGCTGCCTCAAAGCGTAAACCCCTAGCCTCTCAACGGATGATTGCACCCGTGAATCTCCGTACTTCCCCCCTGCCAAGGCCAGTGGAGTCCCTTTCCCACTGCGCTTTGTCGCACCACGGGGCTCCACCCTGGAGTAAGCCCCGACACCAAGGGCCGCTAACCATGCGTAAGCCCCTGTTTCCTCTTTGGGCCGCTCAACGCATAAGACCCTTTCCGCTTCTCACGGACGCACCCTTCGCGACATGATCATCTAGTCCTTGTTGCCTCTTGTTTCTCACACCGAGCGTGACTCACGTGGGCTTAGAGTGCGCATCGACCATGGAACTACTTTGGGCCACCTCAGAGCGTAAGCCCCATCCCAGCGAACTGCGTAGACTTTGATCCGTGCTAGCGCATGGTACGTAGGAAGCCTCCACGAGGTTCAATCCCACCACCCGGTTGTTCTGACCTCTTCACATCGGTTCACCAACCACCATGGGCTGCCTTAGAGCGTAAGCCCCATATCCACTTTGGGCCGCCTCAAATCTTAAGCCACATACCGCCATTGTGGGCTGCCTCGGAGCGTAAGCCCCATATCCACTATGGTCCGCCTCACAGTGTAAGCCCCATATCCACTTTGGGCTGCCTCAGAGCTTAAGCCCCATATCCACTTTGGGAAGCACCCTTGCATAAGCCCCATCCACCATTTCCACTCCCTAGCGGCACCTGGGAAACACCCTTGCGTAAGCCCCAATCCATCCCGAACTACGTGGACATTGATTCCCTACCACAGGGATACGTAGGAAGCCTCTTCGAGGCTTAGGCCCAACTACACTGTCACCCTTGCGATGGTCCCATTTCATTCCCCCTCCATTTCATTAATCCATCCACCACCCATCCTGATTCTTACCTGGGTGGCCACATCCTGGTGAGATCATGCAACCCCATCCCACTCCATGACATCTGGGAAGCCACCCATGTGCTGGCCCCAACATCGGTGTTCCCCCTAGGGGCCCTTCAACACGATCTATCCCCGCAAGACGTTAAACTCATGGCCTACCTCGTGCTAAACATGAGATGCCTGAGGAAAACCTCAGAAGACATGCCCTTGACATAGCCATCTCTGCAAGATGTTAAACTCGCAACATACTCCGTGTAAAACATGGGAAGATGAGGAGAACCTCAGATGGTACATATTCCCCGCGTTTGATGTGGGATGCCTCGGGCTTCCGCACCCTTGAGAAGCCCTGTGATGTGGGACCAAGGACAGACATGCCACCGATGCCCCAACCTGACCATTCTCCTCACCGAAGGTTGCTGCCCCGAAAAGACCCCTTGGAGCGTCTTGACGGAAGCAGCGTAATTAACTTGCGTCCATGTATATATGGCACTGGGAATGAGATTCACGAGAACGTCTTAAATCTATGAGGGAGACCCGGACTAGGTGATGAGCTCCGAGGAAGGATCCACGGAAGGAAGAACCGACATCCCATCATCCTGGTTTTGATCAAGGAGCAGACATCCCTGAAAAAGGAATGGATCCCGTCTGCCTTTGGAAAGCGGTAATGCGGGGTAACAAGCAGCACGTCCTCCCCATTGACGGATGTGTGCGCCCCGGCGAAAGCAACGGAGCAACAAAAATGGTGAACCCGACATGAATATTTTCTCCTCAATATGGAGAATGGTAGCGGTCGGGGCGTCAGAAGATTAGCATGTCACTAGAAATTAGATCACTGCATTTGGAGCTCGATCGCCACCTGCCCACCGGTGCAGGGGCAAGGGCAGTACCGACGCGGCTACCCCGCGCCGTCCCACCTATTCCACGGTCTCTTCGACTTCGACCGACGTAGAAGTCGGGCACTCTCTCCCCCTCTCCCCATCAGAAATCATCCAGCGGAGGGTGATCAATGACCTGGTTCGTAGGTATGACGAGGAAGGGATCATCCCCACCAGGGGCATGGCCCGTTTGGATCTAGAGGCGGCTATGCTCACCACCATCGCCGCCCTCGAGGGCCGCGCAGGGTGCCGTCACTCCCCACTCCGACGTTCAACCGCTTCGGGAGCCTATCCCCGGAGCGCTTTGACACATCCCTCCCCTACGCCAATGAGGTGGGGGATGTCTGGGTCCACCCGATCGGATATCCGTCCCAGGGTTTAACGGTAGGAACCCCCGCCTGGCTGCGTCGACGCCGCCGCCTGACTCCTCGAGCTGAGGAGCAGGCAATCTCTATGCCCGCGCCACCGGCTCCAACCCATCCAACCCGACGCCAGTGTCAGGCGTGAGCGGAAGAGAATGCTCACCCTGGGGAACCAATCTTAGCAGCCACTGTGGCCAGAGCCACTGCTGATGCCTCCTACCAGACCCCCGCACACGTTGAGCAGGGGTGGCCACGCGCCCGACTGGGGTCGAAACCCCGACTGCCCTACAGGAAAGTTGGGTCAAATCTCCCAGTCACGGGCACTGTCAATGGCCACCATGGACCAATCCGCGGTAGTGCCACCCACCATGAGGGCTCATTCTGTGCCGCCAATCCGGAAAGCCGAAAGCTTCGTCGCGACAGCTACGCTCCGGGTCTGACCCTTTCTGGCACCCACTGTATGGGGTATGAGGTCACTCCCCCTACTGCCGGCCCCGAATATGGGACCGTTGCGTATCCGGTCACTCACTCACATGGAGGTCCTCCCCATGTCCCTTTTGACATCTGTCCTGGTGCTTCTCGCACCCCGGCCTTCAGTCCCCTCTGCCCTAGCTCTATTGCGGCTAGGGGACCCCTTGAAGGAAATCATCCTTACCCTGAGGAGCCACCCAGGGGAAGGAAGGCCGGGCTTCGTCACCGTAGGAGGAATGTCAAGGGAGTCCGGACAGAAATTAGACCAGTCCATTTCTCAGATTCTAAGGCAGAGTACGACTCGATGATGGAACCTTCCCCCCAACCCTTCGAGTTGAGGGCAGGGATGGGGACGTGGCACGTCAGTCTCGTACTCCCCGAATGCGAGATCTGTATGATTCCCTCCTCCCTTCGAAGGTATATCTAGGAGTACGAGGACTTGGCGTACCCCCAGGGGTCAAACCCGCAGTTGCCACTGGCCTCCTCGGAAGCACCTCCCGCCCCTGTCAGGGAGGGTGGGGAACTTTTATGGGGAACGACGGAAGAGTCGCGAGGTGACACACCCTCGGCGAGCACCGACGCTGTGACAGGAGGCCCATTTTCCGGCCCATCCTATCGCAACGTGGCAGCCATGGCACTGAAACCCCTGGAAGATGACCCAGGGATCGGCGGCCAATCGGCCTATTCGATGTATTCCCCACCGGTCAGCCCACCGGCCCGCCGACCGGCCTTGGCACCATTGCCAGTTCCCTGAAAATACTCGGTGAACGTGCAGAGGCAGCAAGGTCTGGACCCCGAACCGGAGTCGTGGAGCTTCTGGACCGTTCTTGCAATAGGACACTTCCCTGAGAAGTTTTGGCCGGTCGCAGAATAAGATTTTGATGTGCCAGAGTCACTCACCCCGGGAGAGTTTGAATGCTTCCGCCAGACCCTTCAGGTGACCCACTCCCACCTTCGCTATCAGCTAGAGCCTTATCCCGGGAGCCAAGTGCATCTCGAGGAGATCGGTGAGCAGTGCCGCCGGGTCGACCTAGCAGCGCTCCCCACGGTTTGGCACCCCGAGTCATTGGTTCACCACGAGTCCCTACAGCAACAATGCATCTAGAGTTTTCAAGTACTCGGAAAAGTTATTGAGGAAGCCACCGCCTACGCGCACGTTCGCGGATGGGGGCAGTATGCTGCTGTCCTCTTCAGTGTGATCCTCCGATAGCCCAATTCGCTGGGCGGCCCTGAGGGAACGTTGCCGAGGGCAGTGGCAGTCAACATGGCTGACATTTCAGATGATGGAAACGGTGTGGAGCCCCTCTACGGGGACACACCCCCTAAGGACAGGCTGCTACTGGACCCATCTGGGAGAATTACTCGCCAACAGAGAAGCCTCCAAGGACTTCTTGTACCCACGGAGGCACTGATAGTGGGACGAAACATCGGCAAGGGTAAAGAGGCCGTCGGGTCTGTCAAACTCGCCGACCCATCTGCCTCGGTGCAGAAGGTAGAGGAAGATCCCAAGAAGGCCACACTATGCCTACCGCTGGCTGAGCAAAAGTGGATGGTTGATGAGCTCTTGGCCGAACGCATTGCAGAGCGGTGACCTGACTACGGTGACCCTAGACCAGGACAGCAGGGGCAGGAGCATCCACCCCTTGCCGAGGTTCCCCCGGGAAACCGTGACCGTGTCATGTTCGCCGACAGGGGAGATGCCGAAACCCATGGCAAGAGGGCGTGATATGTTTCACCTCACCCTTTTGAGCGGCAACACCACCTGGGGGACCCTGCTCGGTTTTCTCCCGCCGCCCCAAGAGTCGCTCCGCCAGCTGCCCCGCGAGCCGCTGAGCGCGACTACTGTATCAAAGAGCCTGTAACGCGCTTGTGGTTAGAGATCCCCATTAGGACAGAAATCCACATACGAATGATTTGATGTAAGTACTCATTGCCCGCTTGGAGGCCCTGGAAACTCGGAAGGTGGAAATCCCACCAGACGGCAAGCCATACCCAGCACGGGTGGATGACATGCCGGCTCCACCGAGATTTGGGAACCCCACTTTTCCCCCTTTAACGGGACCGGAGACCCTCCACAACACTTGGCCCACTTCAACTCGAGGTGCAGGCCTATGTTAGGGACTCCAGCGCAGCAGGAAGCTGCCAAGATCCGGTGGTTCGTTCAGACACTAGAAGGACCAACATTTGTCCGGTACAGCCAGCTCCCTGTTGGATCTGTGACTAGCTGGGAGGACCTTCACCGGAAATTCCTCTACCAGTTCAGTTCCACAACCCAGAAGATGAACATTACAGACCTCTTCAGGTGCAAGCAAAGACCTGACGAGCGATTCGCGGACTTCATCGCCCGGTGGAAGGGGCTCACATACTCCCTTTACATGCCACTGACTCAGGAGAAATTACTGATGATGTGTGTAGGGAAAGTCTAGGCGGAGTTGGTTCCTTCTCTGATCACGCAGAATTAACCTGGAGGTTCCGGGACTTCTCGGACAAGGCTCAGCGCCTCGAAGAATCCCTGCAACAGGCCGGTCAAGCATGCCTATTGCCTCCTGTAGTCTCTGCAAGGAGAATCGCCAGAGCCGAGCCCACTGCTGTAGCCTATATAGAGTCCCCCAGACAGCTAGAGTTTTTACCAGTAAGGCCAGATTAGCAGGCTCATAGGGGTCCACCCCCACCGGCACAGCCTCCGGCCCAGCAGCGACCGCCTCAAAATTGGCAGGCGCCTCCGCGTACCGCACCACCACCACCTAGGTGAGGTAATCTGGCTCCACCTCCTCGGCCTGCTCCTATGGCCTTTGGTCATGGTCAGCCCCCAAGAGCCCCCTTTCCAGACAGAAGGAATCGGACTTACTCGTTTGGCGAGGCCCAGGTCCCCGGTTATTTCCGTAGTGCCTTAGAGCAGAGGAACGTGCGGCTTCCTGAGTGCCGGAAGCCAGAAGAGGCGTGTCTCACTGATCACCCTAAATACTGCCCTTATCACCGGATCCTGGGACACACCATCCAGCAATGCTATGTGTTCAAGGACTGGCTCCAAGACCAGATTGACAACAACATAGTCAGGTTGGGCCCAGCCCTGGCAGAGGTGGCGGGAGTCTTCGTGAGATCAGATGGTAGTAGTGACAACGGGGATGAGTGGGAATAGGTTTCTGACCATGGGTCCCAGAAGTATAATGAATGGATGGCCCGCAGGATGGTCGCCCATGCCCATGGCATCATCCATGCCCGCCTGAGTCAACCAGAGCCCTCGGAGTCTACGGGTGTTGCTTTGGCATCGTCGTCCCAGCCTACTTCTTCCCAGAAGAGTAGGCGGCGGCGCAAGAAAAAAAAATGCACCCTGCCATTTCCGTCATCTTCTCGCACGCTTGGCGATTTCATGCCCCCGGAAATGGGGATCCCTCCGAGACCCCGTACGATAGTGGATGACTCCTCAAGTGAAGGTCAGGGGTACACTTTGGTTAACACCATAGAGTTGGTAAATCCCTTTTTGACTCCCAACAATGAGGAGCGCCAGGTAGACCTCCCCAATGTCCCCAGCCGTCGCCAACGTCGACGGAGCCGTGGATACGTGAATCGCCAGGGCACGACATTCGTCACCTCCAGTCAGGTCGTGCATGCTACCGAGACCAGGCAGCAAGCCTGGTACAGAGAGCAGCACGCGCGGCTCCCTCACCCGATGACAACAGGTTCGCTTCCACCACAGTTTGTGTTGCTAGATCGGGCGGAACTGCCTTGCCCGCGTCGCAACCAGCCCAGCCCTGCCACTGGCCGACTACGGCCTTCCGGCCCTAGCATGACAGCCACCTACCAGGCTTTAGCTAGTGAACAACGGGACGTTCCTTGTACCAGTTAGTCACTGGTCCCGCCAGTAGGGCCCGTCATGCCCCCAATCACAGAGCGACCTCTTGTAAGCAGAAGCTCACGTTTGGTGCGAAAGTATGATGTCTTGAAGCATCTGGCAGGCACTCCGGCAAGGTTTTCCATCCTTGAGGCCCTTCGCCTATTGTATAAAATGCGTGAGGTGCTCGCCGAGGCTCTAAGGATCCCCATCCAGTTTGAAATGCAGGTAGCGGCTGTAGATGCCTTCCACACCGAGGTGATTGAGAACGCCGAATGTCAGGCTGTTATCTCATTTTCCGGTGAAGATGAAGACCTTCCCATACAGGGGCACATCCGCCCGCTATAAATCACCAGCTAGTTCAATGGAATGGAATTCCGTCACTATCTTGTCGACAGTGGTTCTGGGATTAACTTGATCCCAACTCAGACACTGCGAAAACTGGGGTTGTTCGAGGATGATTTAACTCCCTCCGACCTCAGAATCCAGGGGTATGATAGGACCAAGCAAATTCCACTCAGCATGATTCGTCTGGAGACCCAGTTCGACGACTTGATTGCTAATACCTAATTTATGGTTTTCTCTCAAGACACCGCCTACAACGCGTTAATGGGTAGGACGTGGCTCCACCTTCACGCGGCGGTTCCCTCATCGTACCATCAGTGCCTCAAATACTCCCTTAAGGGTCGAGTGGGCGTGCTCCAAGGAGATGAATCTCCATTTTCCTCTTTTGAAGCTCATTACTTGGACACTAACTATTACAGGAGCAAGGACAAGAAAATCCAGGCAGATGAGGTTGAGCCCGCCGCTGTCACGAGTGATCCCCGGGCAGGTTTGGATGACGCATATGTCTTCCCAATCCATCGGTTGGAGGCCATGACTCCCGATATGGGAGAGTGCTTTGTTGTCTCGGGTACCAGAGGAAGCTATATTTCCGGGTCTAAGTGACGGTGGAAAATCACCTCGTACTCTTACACCAACCAGGCTAAGGTGATCCCCGAGCCTCTTACCCTTGTACGATATCAGGATGTTGGGATCATGGCAACGGTAGTACGCCATACGTGTCTGTTTCGCCGGGCCGAAATCGACCAGCTCAAGCCAACGTGTCACCATTGCTTTGATGTCATAAAGCGTGGCCCCTTGGGACAAAGGCCGGATGGGATTGGATTGACCACCTTCGTCACCATGGTCTCTGTGGTGCATGAGTCTCCCGTCATGATGACCTCTGACGCCCAAGCCGGCGCCAGCTCCCCATCAGGGTCGAGCAGCCCCGAAACGGCTCCCCCCATGGACGATACTTCCACAAGCGGAGAAAATGACATGGAAGATGATCCTCCTGCCTTTGAGGAGGGCATCTCCACCACGGTTGACGAGTTAGTGCAGGTGAACCTCGGTAGCGAGGCGGACCCGAGACCCACATTGGTCAGCACCGCAATTCCCCCTGAGGAACGACAACAGTACATAGACTTCCTCAGACGGCACCGTGATGTGTTTGCCTGGAGTTATGATGAGGTGCTGGGACTAGATCCCCAGGTAGCCGTCCACCGCCTTGGCCTCCCAGCAAACCATCGCGGGTTTAAGCAGCCTCCCAGGAAGATGCACCCCTTTCATGGTGCCATGGTTGAGGCCGAAGTTGATAAGCTTATCAAGGCCAACTTCATCAAGTAAGTCCAGTACCCCAGGTGGCTATCCAACATTGTGCCCGTCAAGAAGAAGAATGGGCAGATCAGGGTCTGCATCGACTTCCGCGATCTTAATCGCCACTGTCCGAAGGATGACTTTCCCCTTCCCGTGACAGAGCTGTTGATCAATACAACGACCGGGTTCCAAGCCCTCTCATTCATGGATGGTTACTCCAGGTACAACAAGATCCATATGGCCCCCGAGGATGAAGATTTCACTGCCTTCAGGGCCCGCTAGGGTACTTTCTGCTACCGGGTTATGCCCTTCGGCCTGAAGAATGCGGGTGCCACCTATCAACAGGATATGCACCGCATATTCAAGCTGATCATCGGAACTTTGGTGGAGTGATACGTAGACGAACTGGTGGTTAAATCTCATCAGCGCCAGGACCATCTCAAAGACCTTGATAAATTGTTCGGTTTCCTCTATTCTCGCCACTTGAAGATGAACCCGTTGAAGTGTGCCTTCAGGGTTACCTCTGGAAAGATTCTTGGATTCATTTTTAGGTATCTAGGTATCGATATTGACCCTGAGAAGATCAAGACCATCAGTCAGATGCCTCCCTCAAATAATATTCGGGAGCTTCGAGGCCTCCAAGTCCACTTAGCCTATATACGCCAATTCATTGCGAATCTGGCCGGCAAGTGTAAGCCCTTTTCTCGGCTCGTGAATAAGGGTGTCGCCTATGGGTTGGATGATGAGTGTCAGATCGCTTTTGAGGAAATCAAGCAGTATCTGCTTCAACATCCAGTCCTGAAGCCACCCATTCTCGGAAAGCTGTTGGTCCTTTATGTGACCTCCCTGGAACAATCCATCGGCGCCCTTCTCGCCCAGAAGAACAATGAGGGAACATAGAATAGCCTCTACTAACTCAGCCGCATGCTCCTCGATGCGGAGGTTAGATATTCTCCCATCGAGAAGTGCTGCCTGGCGCTCGTATTCACCGTACAGAAATTGCGGCACTACTTGCAGCACCACGAGGTACAGCTAGTCTCTGGGGTAGACCCGTTGAAATACATCCTGAACTGACCTATGTTGACTGGCCGACTGGTACGCTGGGCGGTGATCCTCCAATAGTTCGACATTAGGTTTGTACCTCAGAAGGCCGTCAAAGGATAGGCATTGGCAGAATTCTTAGCTTCCCACCCAACCTCTGCGGACCAGCCACTGGATTTGGGCTTTCCTGATGAGGAACTCCTCTCAGTCGATCACGCCACCCCATGCTGGAAAATGCACTTTGATAGAACCTCCTGAAGCCATGCCGGTAGAAGGATCAACGATCATAGGATTAACAGAGTGGGCCTGGGTATTGTCTTCATCACCCCGGAGCAATCCGTTCTTCCATATTCATTCTTGTTGTCAGAAGGCTGCACTAACAATGAGGCAGAATATCATGCCCTCATCACTGGCCTCGAGTTGGCTCTGGAGGTTAACATACCCCATCTATGTGTGAAAAGAGACTCTGAGCTAGTCATCAAGCTGGTTAATGGTGACTATGCTGTTTGGAATCCAGAACTCATGTCATTGCTGGAGTGAACCCTTCATCTAATGGCTAGGTTCCCCTCCTGACTAGATGTCGTTCACGTTCCCCAGTCACAGAATGGTCGAGTAGATGCTTTGGCCAGCCTGGTCGCATCACTTGCGGAGCCTGAACAAGATGATCTAATCATCCACGTGGCGCACCGGAGAGTCATTGCTCCTGTTATCCCAGAGGACGATCGTGGCCCGCGAGTGAACCATCTCACTGCTGGTGCCTCTACATCAGGACCCTCTGGGGCTTCAGGCATGGTGATCGAGACAGTCCCTGACTGGAGGACGCCCTTGGATGAATATCTCCGGCATGGCAATCTCTTAATGGACCGAGCAGAGCGGGAACGAATCCGGCACCGCGCGCCGCAGTTCACCCTTCAAAATGGTCCCATCCATGAGAAGCTCCTGTATAGGCGTGGGTTTGATGGTGTTCTCCTCCGTTGTCTTCAAGGAGTCGAGATCCCACAGGTCATGCATGAAGTGCACGCTGGTTCCTGTGGCACCCACTAGGCCGGGTCGAAGTTGTCCCACCAGATTCGGAGGCTGGGATACTTCTAGACCTCCATGATCCACGACTGCATCGAGTATGCCAAGAGGTGTCATGCGTGCCAAGTTCATGCTAACTTCGTGCACCAGCCACCAGAGCCTCTCCATACCACTATGTATTCTTGGCCCTTTGTAGTCTGGGGGTTGGATGTGGTAGGGCCTTACCCGCCGGCAACGGCCTGCCAGTGCCGGTTCATCTTAACCGCTACAGATTTCTTCTCAAAGTGGGCTGAGCCAATCCCACTTAGGGAAGTCAAGGCTTGTCCTATCGACGACTTCATGAGCTCCAATATCATCTACCGGTTTGGAATACCCCACGCTATCCTCACGGATAACGGAACCAACTTCCGAGCGGCCGAGATGAAGAAATTGTATGCCAAGTACAACATTCGCTCTGACCACACCACCCACTATCATGCGCAGGCGAATGGATAGATTGAGGCATTTAACAAAACCCTCTCTAACATTATGAAAAAAATGGTTGGTCAGAATAAGAAAAGTTGGCCGGACAAGCTCCCCAATGCCCTCTGGGCTTATAGGACGACGACTCGTAACTCCACCCAGGTGACTCCGTATTCCCTGGTATACGGAGCTGAGGCTGTCCTGCCCATCGATATCCAGCTGCCCTCATTGTGCATGGTGGTCTACAACCAGCAAGAGCCAGATAGAGTTTCCGAGATCCTCCTAGACGAATTGGAAGCGCTGTACGGAAGTAGGCTTCACGCTTTACATAACTTGAAAAGGCATCAGAGCAGGATGGCTCGAGCTTTCGATAAGAAGGTTTGCCTCTGCTCCTTCCTACAAGGTGACCTGGTGCTGGCTCTCAGAGCGGCAATGATTCCCGATAGGAAACCACCCAAGTTGGAGCCCAAGTGGGTGGTGCCTTTTATTGTCCATAAGGTCTATCCCAATGGTGTGTGTTCCCTGGTGACTATGGATGGTGAGCGTATCACTCCTCCCACAAATTCAAGGTTCCTCAAGAAGTACTTTTCCTAAGCCGACATGGTCCAACATGACCTTAAACTGTAGGGTCCAACATGACCTTAAACTATAGGGTCTAGCATGACCTTAAACTTTAGGGTCCAGCATGACCTTAAACTGCAGGGTCCAGCATGACCTTAAACTGTATGGTCCCGCATGACCTTAAACTGTATGGTCCAGCATGACCTTAAACTGCACCCAGTCTAGGACAACCTTAAACTACACTCTGCCCTACATCTGGGCTCCATGGTCCGAGCTCTAAGACCTAAAACTAAGATCCTCTTTTGGTTCTGCCCTTTTCATGGTCCGAGTTCTAAGACCTAAAACTAAGATCCATATTTCGTCCAACATGATGTTAAACTATATTTCCAGAACTACGTGCGGCTTGATTCTCATCCTGATGAGATACGCAGGAATGCCCGAACGTTTCGTTTTGGGTCCAGCCCCCAGAGTTACCAAACTCCACCCTTTCCAGTGGTCCGAGTTCTAAGACCTAAAACTAAGATCCGTATTTCGTCCTACATGATGTTAAACTGTGCTTTAGGAACTACGTCTAGCTTGATTCACATCCTAATGGGATAGGTAGGAATTCCCATACCTTTCGTCTCTGGGTCCATCTTGAGGTCCGCTATCACGTCTATCTCGCCTTTGGGACCTTGACTATAGGATCGCGTGGCGTGGTATGGGATTATGTCTTCATTCACGTCGGGTTTGCAATAGCGGCACCACGCGCATCCTGTCCTTAGGATTAGCCCTCCTATGTCATGTTCCCCATGGAATTTAAAGGCAATGTCTAGAACTACGTATGGCTTTATTCCCATCCTCATGGGATACGTAGGACCGCATGAACACCTAGATGTCAGGTTCAGCCCCATCTCTTAGGAGATCCCATGATCTCCCAGTTTCCAGGGTGTTTGGCATTGCGCCCCCTCTTTTTCCCAGGGATTCGCCATCTTTTGGCTGCTCTCAGACTGAACCTGCTGACCCTTTCCAGTGGTCTGCTAATGTGCTCAGGGTACTCTGGTCTAGGACATGGAGTGCCAGATTCGACTTAGGCAAGTTCCATCCACTTTCCAAGATTCGTGTTCCCCTTCATTCGTTCCCCCCGTCATCTTTCACACCCAGAGGGACCCCCAAGAATGGCCTGGATACAACGCCCAAGGGCTCTCCTACCGTCACCGGCCAATGCCCCTGAGGGTTTCAGAAAACAAATTGATACAAGTCCCGCATTGCGAAAATGGTCAGCAGTTGATGCTCATTTGTTTTTCCCCATGGCTAACACGACGGGATGCTGTATTGCGAACATGGTCAGCAGTAATCCTCAGTCGTCACGCCGACTTCCCCGGGCCCTGAATGTTGGTGGCATGGTTCATGTCATCTTCCGCCCCACCGTGTCAAGGTGGAATCTTGACACTCCTTGTACTAACCCTCAGTACACCCCCACATGTCAGTCAGACCAAGCTGCGTAACGGTGTCTCTCGGGGCTCCCGCAGTCTGAGCGCTAGAGTATGTGATTGAGTTTATTCTTTGCAAGTTGTGTGCAGCTTGACCCTCATACCCACGGGAAATGAGGAGTCGCCCGGACGTTGCGTTTCGGGCCCCGCACAGCTAGGAGCTAGCATCTCATATCCCCATCCTGATGGTTGGACCCCCACCGGACCCTTGGCCCGAGGCTCCTCTCTTAGAATCGCGCACATCAATGGTATCACATCGTGCGTGTTCCGTCTGGTCCAAACCTTATGACCTTAAACTGTGTGATGGTCTAAACCTTATGACCTTAAACTGTGTGATGGTCCAAACTTTATGACCTTAAACTGTGGTGTTGGTCCAAACCTTATGACCTTAAACTGTGCTATCGGTCCAAACCATATGACCTTAAACTGTGTGATGGTCCAAACCTTATGACCTTAAACTGTGTGATGGTCCAAACCTTATGACCTTAAACTGTGTTGTTGGTCCAAAACTTATGACCTTAAACTGTGTGAAGATCCAAACCTTATGACCTTAAACTGTGTGGCGGTCCAAACCTTATGAACTTAAACTATGTTGTTGGTCCAAACCTTATGACCTTAAACTGTGCTGTTAGTCCAAACTTTATGACCTTAAACTGTGTGACGGTCCAAACCTTATGACCATAAACTGTGTGACGGTCTAAACCTTATGACCATAAACTGTGTTGTTGGTCCAAACCATATGACCTTAAACTGTGTTGTTGGTCCAAACCGTACGACCTTAAACTGTTTTTTTGGTCCAAACCCTACGACCTTAAACCGTTTTGATGGTCCAAACCATACGACCTTAAACTGTGTTTTTGGTCCAAACCTTATGACCTTAAACTGTGTGACGATCAAAAACTTATGAACTTAAACTGTGTTGTGGGTCCAAACCATACGACCTTAAACTGTGATGCATGGTCCAACCACATGACCACAAACTGTGATGATATCGTCCCAGCTATGTGTCGTTGGGATTCTACCGCACAAGAACTACATATGGCTTGATTCTCATCCTTATGAGATACGTAGGAGCGCCTAGGCACTTCCCCGTGGGCCCAACCTACCTTCGTGTTCGGTCCCTCGACTCGAACATTTCCCCAGAGAGCACATGGTTAGTAGGGTTTAGGTCCTCATTCACGTCGGGTTTTGTAACCGCCTTGCCATGTGTCCCTTTCTCCCCTCACCCATTCACGGTCCAAGCTCTAAGACCTTAAACTAAGACTCTTTCAAGAACTACGTATGGCTTGATTCTCATCCTTATGAGATACGTAGGATCGCCTGGGCACTTCCCCGCGGGCCCAGCCTACTTTCGTTTTCGGTCCCTTGACCTAAAACCTCTCCCAAGGGGGTTGTGCGGTGTGATGTGGGATTATGTCCTCGTTCATGTCGGGTTGTTCACCATACCGTAGACACCCCCTATTCCCGTTCACGCTAGGTGTTTGAGTTATTCAACCGTGTGCCTCTTATGTTTCTTTCCGCCCATTGGTACGAGTTCTAAGACCTAAAACCCAGATAATTTCTTTGGCTTTATACGAATTTCTCTCTCTTGTGGGATTGCACGATGTGGTGCGGGATTATGTCCTCCTTTACGTTGGGTTACTCGCCATGTCGTGCTTATCCCCAGATGGGATGTGTTCCCCATCCCGCATGACGTTAAACTGTATTTTATCCAACATGACTTTAAAATGTGCTTCAAGAACTACGTGTGGCTTGATTCTCATCCTAATGAGATATGTAGGACCGCCCGGACATTTCTTTTTGGGTCCAGCCCTAGGGATTACTGAACCCCGTCCTTCCTTATTGTCGGCCCCTCAGCCCGACTTCATGGGAAGTGGTGTAATCGGGACATATACCCCGAGCAGGTTTGGGATGCCCCATGGTAATAATGGGAAGCAGCAGTTCTCTCGCCAAAGAGGTCCTTCCAGGAAATTGGGATGACCCGGGATCAGGTCGGTATGTCCGCCTAATGCGCCTTTGCCATGGTAGCGAAATTTTGGGAGTGTTGGACTCTGTTCGAACAAACCACCACTCCACATTCCACGCTTTGCATCCCCCCTAATTTGGATCCTCATTTCCTTTCATGTTTGATGGGACCCCCTAACAGTATGGATGCTCGACCTATGGTCTGCCTACTGTCATGGGCCAACGTTCCAGAGGACTGGTCATGTTTTATGGGACCCCCTAACAGTATGGATGCTCGACCTATGATCCGCCTACTGTCCTGGGGCAAAGTTCCGGAAAACTGACCGACGATATTTGAGTCAGGCCCCATGTTGCAAACATGGTCAGCGATCAGCCCTCATTTATTGTCCCCATTCCAGGCCAACATGATATAGATTTTGTGTTTCCGCCACAGTTGACAGTTATCCTCCATCGTTGTGCCCCATTGTGTTCCGAATTTGGACAGCGTGATTCACCCTTCCTCTCCACCCCCTATGTTCGGATGGATTTCAATGCCCCCATAATCTCCCCACTCATGTGTTAGAGCACATTGAGAAGTCGGCACATCAATCGGCCCGGGGTCTTCTCAGAAATCCAGGCCCAATTTCGGACGCCTCAAGCTTGGTCAATGCCCACAGTTGGACGAAATGATGGCACGAGCATCCTTTGCTTCTCGCGTTGAGCGAAACCCACATGAGTCTAGGGATGAGTTGTTATTCATTTCGAAACTTTGTTTGAGAATATTAAACCAAGAGTACAAATGAATGGACTTGGACATGTATTGGATTGAGATGATGAGAAGTACAAGCAAGAAGTTCATGAGATGGCCAAAACAAGCCCTTAGGGATCAGCATGCTGAAGCGATCTTTCCAGTGCTACTACCCTTTGGTTGGTAGCCTCCAGGACCGCTTCTCAATCTTTGAAGACTCTCTCCTCATCAGCCACCACAGAGCGCAGCTCGCCTGCCCTAGCTTGTGACTGCGCCCGCTCTGTTCGAAGTACGATCATCTGGTGAATCGCCTCCACCAGTTGTTCCTGTGTGTCATCCATCTGGGCCGTCATTTTCTCCACAAGCTCAGAGCATGTTGTGATTAAGGCCTCCTTCTCTGCCGCCTTCCCTTCTATGTGCCAGAATTCTTGCTCCGCCCTCAGTAGCACTTGAGCGCTCACCGATCCTCCCCGGCACTGGGCAATGTCGGTGCGCCGGATGCTCTCGCATATCTTCTCGGCCATGTAATCACGGACTGTCAGATGGAGACGCTGAGAGTCAGCCCCTCTGGCGCATAGGAAGCGCAGCCAGGTCTGAAGTGATCCCATCCGCCTCAGCCAATCTGACTGGGGCTGTCTGAGGAAGCACTGGATACACTTCCACCCTTTGCGCTGTGTCATCCGGCTCTCCTCGGCTGCCTCTGAGTCTGAGTCATCTATCTCCTCAGGTTCAGCGGGTGGGTATATGGGGAAGGCAGCCAGAAGATCGGTAGCAGGATCCACCATAGGGACGCCTTCGTGAGGAATATGATCCTCGATGTCCGGACGACCTTCTTCTCTCGCCCCAGCAGCGATGATGCCTCCATCAGCTTCCGACCTCGTCTCAGGAACAACGCCACTGATATCCACCACCCCCTGTTCATCAATTGTTGGGGCTGACTCAGTGCAGGGAGCATGTTATGAACGAGGTGGTATGTCCGCCGCTGGTCCACTCGCGGACGGTCCGGGCTCCGCAGCCTGACGTGCCTCCAGTGTTGAGATCACTGCGCAAGGAATACACTGGTCAGACAGGATCTTTTGACACCAAGTGCCAGTAGTGAAGTGTGAGACTTACAGGAATCCAGAGCATTAGTCTCCAGTGTTCTGGCCACTGCAGGAGCCGTCGTAATAGGAGACCCCTCTGCGCTTGTAAATTCAATGATGGGTGTCGGATCCCCATCATGTCCCACAGGTTCCTCTCCTCCCTCCTCTGCTGGGGACGCCCGTCCAATGCTCAACCGCTCTTGAGTAGGGTGGGGAAGTGGGTTAGAAGTTGGAAAGGAGAATGGATGAATAAGGGAAATTAATGGAGATAGAGACAGACCTCGAGTATCTCGGTTATGTCGAGATCAGAGCCGACAATCTCTCCTCTCTCTCAGAGACTCCTTGTAAGGTCGCCCCTTGCGACCCCTCACCTTCGGGCTCATCTTCTTCGTCTTATCCCTCGCCTTCATCCTCTCATGTTTCCTCCTCCCCCTCCGACTCCTTATCACTGTCGCCTTCTCCCGGCGGCATCGCTTCCGGATCATTCTCCCGGCCGAGCATCACTTTCACTAAGAAAGGTGGCTCCGCACGCCCCCCCCTTTGGCGTGCGTATGTGTCCATGGCCATCAGATAAGCTTGTCGCCTATGGAATTTTACTCAGTCAGTAATTCTAACGAGTTCGACCTCTGGCAGTTGGATCCCGTTTTGCATTATCTTCTGCCAGATGGCTTCGACGCTCAGCGATTGCCACAGGGTCATCCAGGCCGACCACAGTGCCAGGAGAATTGCGTCTTGGCGAAGTTTGAGAAAATATCTTATCTGCTTCCCAGGAAGTTCCCTGGCCGCCTCATGTGACCCCCCTGCAGGTAACGAGGACGTGGCAGCACCATGTGATGTTCCCGCTACTGAAGTCCCGGCCTGCACAAGCCTCACTGCCTGATGCGCCCTTGGTACTCCCCTTCCAACCTCACCGTGCCTTCTTTCCCGTCACCCGGTTTCCACGCGAGTAACCTCGAGTTGCCAGACGCACTTGCGTAATAGCACCTCTGGGATTCAATGGTCCAGTGTTCGGCGTATTCGGTTGATAGGCCGACATCGACCCCGGTGGGAGGAAGGGTAACAACATCGCCAAAGCCAAAAGTGGTAAACATCAACCACGTCTGGCGCAGGACGCATGGATTCTTCTCCTGCCACACAGCCGTGAATACCTTTTTCGGCATTTGTTGGAGGTGTTCGAACTGCCTGGTGAATCAGGATGGCACATAAGGCTTTCAGATCACCTTCCCGTTGATCCTAGCCACGAGCACCCCTCCCCGAATGCTCTGGAAGTATTCCTGCTGTTCCAGAGAGCCTCGCCCGTTGTCTACCATCTGGCCAACTAGGGTGGTGAACAGGATGAAGTTGAAGTTGGCGTGGTTGCCAATGCAGATTCTCACGCCCTCCTCATTGAGCGTCAATGGCGCCACCCCTGTGATGTTTAGTAAGGACGGTCGCAGACCATTGCCCGGAGGACGGACGACGTTTGGGAAAGTGTACCTGCCGAGATGAGCTGCCACCCAGCCATGGAAGATCTAGAAGGGACCACATACTCTCCGAGGTGACCCCCCTCGTGAGATGCGCCCCAGGATGGAATACAACTTGGCCAGTACGGGGACGCCCAAGTTGAATCGTTTGTTGGCGGCCATGGAGCCCACCATCACTAGTGTTGCTGGACGGACGCCCATCCTCGCGTCCCGCACCGGTAGGAGCCACCCGCTCAGGAAGGTGGCAAGGAAACCAACATACCAGACGTTCGGGTCCCAGGCCTCAATGACGTGGTAGCCCCATGATTGGTATTACCCCTCCTCCAGGGTCCTCCAGTATGACCTGTCCCTGCTCCTCTGAGCCGTGGTTGGGCACCGTTTGGCCCATCCCTGTATCTTGAAGGCAAGATCCTTCTCAAGGAACAGGCTGAACCAGCCCTTGAAGACAGCGTCCTTCAGGAGGTCCTTGACCCCCAGCCTCTCTTTGGCCAGCTCCAACAGGTGCCACATCAGTATAGGCGTCCGCGACCTGTCTCCCCAGGTGTTCTTTGGAGGAACGAACTTGTCGTATTGGTAACCCTCCAGTGGGATACCTCCAATGCAGTGAACATCCCAGAGACTGATGCCGACTTCCCCATGATGAAGGTGGAATGTGTTGGTGTCAGGAGACCACCGGGTGAATAGCTCCGGTCCGAGTTCAGGCTGGCGGTGGAAGTGGAACTGCGATGTCCATACCGCCTCGAATAGGCCGATATATCGCAGTTCGTCCCTGAACTGGTCATAGGTATGGCAAACCCAGAACGCCCAGGCCCATTCGCTGGTGAAGTTTCCCCCGGACTGCAGGTCCCAATCCTTCAACCAGCCCTTCGTGTCATCCATGACACTCTGACGGAATGTGCTCGCATAGAGGGCCGGAGAATTCTCTGCCACATGCTCATCCCCAGTAATGGTCCTAGTCCTCAGGTTCAGAACATATACGTCCATATATCTGGTTTCCCTAGCAGGATGGTCGTTGTTGGTGATGTTGTAGCAAGGAAGTTCGTCCTCCCGGGTCACCCAAGACCGCGGCGTGTCCACTTCGAAGCCCGGTAGTGGCACCTCCTCCAGGATGCCAAAATTCCAGAGCGGGAGGTTTTCGGACAAGGGATACGTCTTCTAGGCCGGAGTCAGCAGATTGAACGAGGTCAGATTGTTGGAGACAATCATTTTGGCACCATAAACCTCCTCATTCGCTGCCATTTCCATCCTACGGGCAGCGACTTCCCCCTCATCAACTCAGTTTGCAGCCATCTCTACTTTTTCGGGAGTTGGGCGAAATTAGGATGAAGTGCGCAGAATCGGAGAGTTTTGCGTGGAATCTGAAGGAGTTGCACGAAATCCTGGAGAAGAGTGCGCAATCGGCACGTGAAGCGTGGAAGATCCCGAATAGGCACGAAATCACGACCGAATTTCGGAGAGAATCCCGTGCTGCCAGTGCGATTTTACGCGCAGCCGCGGAAGCGATTTCGCGCACGAGAGCGATGAGATTATCATGCGGAAAAAGAGGAAGTATGGATCTGGGACCCAGCGCCCCTTTTTATAGGTGAGGCCAGGGTTCCGCGCTGTGTAGAAAGAGGATCCCACGCGCGTCCGTAGTTTTGCGTGCCCCATCAGAATTTTGCATGCAACTTGACCAGGAGAATCAGAACTTCAGCGTTTCAGCGTTTTCCTTGGAATCCGATCGTTGCGACCTCTCACCGATCCAATTATAAGGGGGGGGGGGGAATTTGTTGACGCTAAAAAAAGACCGTAACTCTCGGAGGATATTCCAAAATGACGACGCGAAGTCATATTCGGAATTAGAGGCCCGAGTCGGAGGCTCGGGATGTGGTGCGCGAAATAAAGGAGGATCCGCGCGAAAAATTGTTCTACGTGCGTAGTATCCTCGGGTTTCGCGGAATCGAGCCATTGAGGCGTGAAATATTTGTGCGCCCCGGTTCTGTGTGGCGAGATATTCCGCGCTGGCAGCTCTCAGTGCGGAAGATTTCGCGAGCTGCCTGGATTCCGCGTCGGGCATCGCCTATAAATAGAAGGTGACCCAGAACGGTTTGGGGGTTGAGGAATTAGAAGTGACTCCCGTGTGCGCAATTCGGCTCCCCCCACATGCAAGATGACTTCCATGTAATCCCTCATTTTACGCAACCTTGACCTGGAGTTCGCCTTTTTGCGCAACTCCATCGGGTTAAGTGAATTTTCCCCCTCCCCCAGGTTCCTTTCTTGAGTGCAATCCGTGTCTCATGTGCGCAATACCCTGCCGTGCGTGCAATACCCTGCACATAATTCCCTCTCCCTGCGCAATTCCCTCGCTCCAATTCCGCATTGTACCGGTGTTTTGTGCGCAAACCTTCTTTTTTTCACGCAAAGCCCAGGAACCTTCACCTTGACACCCCTTGGCCGTCCCTCTGAACCGGCACCTGATGTCTACCCTGCCGGGCATGCACACCATGCGTTGTTTTCCCGTACAGCCTTCCAGGCTCGTGTGAAGTAACCTCAAGGTCCCTTGGGCCATGTTTCCCGTTGTGTTTCTTTTCCTTATGCTTCTCCGCATAGGCACGCTAACGGCTATTGATTCTTCACATAGCCACACAAACGTGAACCCCCAGTGGTTCGCCCTGTGGCCCCCCTTCACCATGGCCTTGCCGATGCCTTCCCTCCCACAAGGGGTAGAGGGCATTGGTCATGTAATCCCTAGGGGTGTGGAGTGAACCCACCTCGTCCAAGCTTCAGGACGTTAAACTGCTAAGCACCTCGTCCTTAACACATGACGTTAAACTGTGGTTCGACCCCGTGCTTCGCACGCAGGGTCCCCCATCTCAGACATTATTTACACCCACTTGTCTCCACGGGAATGGACTCTTCCTCACATGGAATGAGATCCTCCTTGTTGGAGTGGCGTTTGTCCGCGGGGGAAGGGCTTCCTTAGAGCGTAAGCCCCTAGCCTCTCAACGGATGATTTCACCCGTGCATCTCCGTACATCCCCCCTGCCAAGGCCAGTGGAGTCCCTTTCCCATTGCACATTGTCGCACCACGGGCCTCCACCTTGGAGTAAGCCCCGATACTAAGGGCCGCTAACCACGCGTAAGCCCCTGTTTCCTCTTTGGGCCGCTTAACGCGTAATCCCCTTTCTGCTTCTCATGGACGCACCCTTCGCGACGTGATCATCTGGTCCCTGCTGCCTCTTGTTTCTCACACCGAGCGTGACTCACGTGGTCTTAGAGTGCGCATCGACCATGGCACTACTTTGGGCAGCCTCAGAGCGTAAGACCCATCCCAGCAAACTACATGGACTTTGATCCGTGCTAGCACATGGTACGTAGGAATCCTCCATGAGGTTCAGGCCCACCACCAGGTTGTTCCAACCTCTTCACGTCGGTTCACCAACCACCATGGGCCGCCTCAGAGCGTAAGCCCCATATCCACTTTGGGCCGCCTCAGAGCTTAAGCCCCATACTGCCATTGTGGGCTGCCTCAGAGCGTAATCCTCATATCCACTGTAGGCCGCCTCAGAGCGTATGCCCCATATCCACTTTGGGCCGCCTCAGAGCTTAAGCCCCATATCCACTTTGGGCAGCACCCTTCCGTAATCCCCATCCACCATTTCCGCTCCCTAGCGGCACCTGGGCTGCACCCTTGCGTAAGCCCCAATCTATCCCGAACTATCTGGACATTGATTCCCTACCACGGGGATACGCAGGAAGCCTATTCGAGGCTCAAGCCCAACTACACCGTCGCCCTTGCGATGGTCCCATTTCATTCCCCCTCCATTTCATTAATCCATCCACCAACCATCCTGATTCTTACCCGGGCCGCCACATCCCGTTGAGATCATGCCACCCCATCCCACTCCATGACATTTGGGAAGCCGCCCACATGCTGGCCCCAACATCGGTGTTCCCCCTAGGGGCCCTTCAACCCGATCTGTCCCCGCAAGACGTTAAACTTGCGGCCTACCTCGTGTTAAACATGAGATGCCTGAAGAAAACCTCAGAAGACACGCCCTTGGTGTAGCCATCTCCACAAGACGTTAAACTCGTGACATACCCTGTGTTAAACATGGGATGCTGAGGAAAACCTCAGATGGTACATATTCCCCGCGTTTGATGTGGGATGCCTCGGGCTTCCGCGCCCTCGAGAAGCCCTGTGATGAGGGACCAAGGACAGACATGCCAAAGACGCCCCAACGTGACCATTCTTCTCACCGAAGGTTGCTACCCCGACAAGACCCCTTGGAGCGTCTTGACGTAAGCAACATAATTAACTAGCATCCATGTAGATATGGCACCGAGAATGATATTCACGAGCACGTCTTAAATCTATGAGGGAGACCCAGACTAGGTTATGAGCTCCGAGGAGGAATCCATGGAAGGAAGAACCGACATCCCATCATCCCGGTTTCGATCAAGGAGAAGACGTCCCGGAACAAGGAGCAGATGCCACCCACCTTTAGAAAGCGGGAATGCGAGGTAACAAGCAGCACGTCCTCCCCACAAACGGATGTGCGTGCCCCGGTGAAAGCATCAAAGCAACAAACCCCATGAGGTTATTGAGGAATAATTTGATGATGATGTGAGTGTATCTAGTGGATATCATGAATATATATAATTCATAGAGTAAGTGACTAATAATGATGAAAATATATCATGTTTGGTCTCAACATGTAAGAGGAAAAACATAACTAAAATAAGTGATAACAATATATTTGTTAACTGGATAAATTTGATTCAATGTAAAAGAATGAATGATTAGTATAAATACATATTTATATCCTATATGAAGAACAAAATAATTTAATAGACTATGTTTTTTGAAAATTAGGTCATGTATATATTTGAAGAAATTGAAAAAATAAAAAAGAATAAACATGGGGTGTTTTTCCTAGGCCATAAGGAAAATACATCATCAATACCATGTAAGTTTTCTAAAATAAGATCGATGATGATTTAAAATTAACATTAAACAAACAAAGACCAGTGTTAAATGTGTATTTAAAAATAGAGGGAACATATGCAGATGATTTTTCTTCGCATGTGTATTGGTTGGAAACTATATGATTTTTTGAACATGGAAGTGAAAAGAAAATTCATGGCATATAAAATGGAAATTTTATCATCGTTCTTGATTAATGTCCTTGATGAGAAAGTTTACATTTAATAAAAATATCTTTATCATTTACGAATATGGTCAAAAGTGTTTAAGTTAAAGAAGGAATTGTATTAGTTAAATGGAGCGTTAAGGGATTGGTACTCATAGCATGACCAATATTTGAATGTCTTGGATTTCAAAGAGGAATATTTGATCAAATATTATAAATCATGAAGGTAATGAATCAAAGGATATTGGGTTTCTCTAAATATATGATTTCCTCTTTTAATGATTAGACTACAATCACTATAAGCTATTAATGGATTATATGAGATGAAATTTTTTGTCATTCAGGACATGATAAGAAATATTTTCCCTTGAATTATTGGTCATACAAAGAGTAAATGGAAAAATTATTTTCCAAAAAAATGAAAAATAATTAGTCATGTGATTTATGATAGAATATTTAATTATTATGAAAAATACAATGGATTATGAGTAGAAATTTTCAAGGGATGAAGTTGGATATGAGGTTAATATCACAAAATTTAGACGTATTATTTTATATTTTCGATATCCAATAGCCACATTTCCTAATATATTTTTTACACATGAAAAGTTTTATACTCTTTGTCTCTCTCAAAGAGATACACATGCTATATATGAAGTGTATACATCAGTAAATCCATATTAAAATGTATTTAAGGCTATTATTTCTTAGAGTTTCACATCAAGAGTTATTTGGATTTAAAAATTTATATCATGAATGTTCATATGATGAAAAAAATTCAACATCATGTGGATAGTTATATATTGGATTTTATTGAATTTTTTAGAGTATTATGAATCAAGAATATATTTCTTTATGAAATATTAAAGATTACTATACAGTGGATATTGAATATTTTTATCAATTAATTTGGATGACGAAACAATATTTGAATGTTTCAACTGATGTGAGATATCTCATTTCTACCATGTGTGATATCTTGAGTGATATTAATTTAGTAAAAATCCAATCCACAACTAATGTAAAATGCCTATAGAGATAAAATATCTCTTTATTTTTAGAGATGGATGAATAAGGTGTAGTTATTCTTGAGTATGTGTCAACTAATAAATTAGTTATTGACATTTTGATTAAGGTACTACCCAAATAATATTTTTAGCTTCATCTATTGTCTCTTTTAGTCCATACAAATTGCTTAAAATAGATTATTTGGAAAAGGGATCCCAACCCTCCATTGAATTTTTTTCTTTGTAGAAAGTAATAATTACTATCTTAAATTAAATAGTAGGATTTAAAATATTCATTTTTTAAATTTCAGAGAAGAGATATTTGGATTCATTAACAATTGTGGAGATGAAATACTTTGTTTTAAGGGGAGAATTTGTTCTAGCTTGAAGTTGGAAAGTATGGTTTCTCCCATTAAAAATGTAGAGTTATGGGTGTTCTGACCTTTAAAAAATAAAATGTAATATTATTCTAGCATTTTTAATATGTATAGAGAATTTAATTTTTTAGGGGGATTAATATTGTGGAAAATTTGGATAGATAAAGAGGATCAATAATTATTTTTCATGAAAATAGTTTCATTTTACTATTTATTACCTTACCTATATTGACCCGACTATTATTAAATTTTATGTCACCTAAATTAATAAGACACTCATTGATGTTTATTGTTTTAGATTTTGTTTTGAATTAATTTTTTTTATTTCTAAAGTTTATAAGAGAATAAGTGTTAGATATATTTTTAATTTGTTAAAAAAACACAAAGGGAAATATTGATAGAAAAAATATACTGGGAGAGTTTTTTGGGATTCATTTTTTGAAAATTAAGTAGAAGTATCATTCAAGATAGCTAACTAATTAATAGAGATATCTTAACATAAAGACTTGATGTATGTTTTCTTGATTCTAGAGTGGCCTAGTTTTATTTTGGGGTGTATTTTATATTGTATAATGGATAATAATAAACTATAAGGATCATCCAAAACCCACAATGATCATTTTTATAAAAGACATTGATGTTATCTTATACATATAAAAAACATTTTAAAGAAAATTAGATTCTGGTAAGGATGTTTTTGATATTTGTAATGATCAAACCAAATTTTTTAAGCACCATTTAGTGTGTTAAGAAGAATAATATGTATTTTATAATGATTATTGAATAATTTTAAGGACCAATCTACATTTTAGTAAGGATAAAAGAAAACATAACGTAGAAATATAATCTTTGTAAGGATGGAATTAACTTATAAAAGGATCATTATTCTTCCATTGTAGGAGAGATACCCTATGATTTTAGGGAATAATTTTTTATTTTCCTACAGTTGAAATATGAGCCTCAATAGGATGATTTCCTTGCATCATAATCTTTATTTCTTATATAATAATTTATCATTTTTTACGTAGCCTAGTGGAATGTTCATAGGGTTCAACTATCCTAAAATATGTAGCTTGATGTTTCCATATTATGATATATTAGATCAAATAATAGTTAGACACATGGATTCCATTGAATATTATCTATTATATTTTTTTATAATAAATTAAAACGTGAATGAAATTTTATAAGTAATTTAGGGAAATTAATGTAGCGATATTCTTAGGGGGATTTAAACAGATTTTACAATTATTTGTTTGCATGGGTGTTCTATTCCATCTATTTTAAGAGTTAGGTTCCGTATTATTCAAGTAGAAAATCCCAGAATTAAATGAAGGGACACGACTTAATTTTGAAGAGGATTATCTAGTTATATTTTCATGTAGTTTCCATAATTCAGATCTGGAAATATTTTCTAATGTGGGATCATGATGGAAAATCATTGTGATGGAAAAAAATTAGATTGATATGTAATAATAGGGGGACTCTCTAGACACACACATAGAGAATAATAAATTATTTTTATTTAATAGTAAGAAAAATAATGAGAGGATAAGAATACTAAGGACACACTTTTTAAAAAAATTGATGAACTCTTGAATCTTTCTATAAAGAATATGGAAAAGAATAATGTGTTCCTTGTGGTTCTTTCATTATATATCCTTGGAAACTATGAAAATGAAATATTTATACTGCTCTAATTTTTACTTAGTTATTAAACGAAAATAAAATGAGTTATAGGTGGATAAATAGACTATATATAGTGATAATATTAGTGCATAATTCATTTCATTGATGTTTTAAACTTGGATTCTGAATGGACACCTTAAAAATTATTAATAAATTAGTGAGATTTAGTGATTTATTTATATAGACATATTTTGTTACATTCTATTTGTATTATCATATTTTAGATAATGAAGTAATATATCCTTTGTCTAACTTTTAGTACATTCAGTCCATCATAATGACTATAAATAAGAGAGTATTGTTTCCTCTAAAAGTAGGAAATTACCATTGATAAGGGATAAATCTTAAAATTGATCATACATGAATCACCCCTCTTACGGTATTCATCTTGTTTAAGACCAATGGGTTCGTAGATAATTATAAATCAAATATATTTCCATAAATTAGAACCTAATTTTCTTAGGGATGTTAGTATTCAACTTTTTTGATATACACCAATCCATGGGTAGAAATATTTAGGATGTTCCTACTTATTTAGAAAATCGAGGTATTGATAAGTGTTTAATTAAAAAGAATATAAAACATAGTATTTGTGAGGGGTTTAAATATAAAACAATATTATGACATGTATTCCATTCATGTCATCTTTATTATGATGATTTAGTTTCATATAATTTATCATTAAAAAATAAATATGGTTAAAATTATTAATGGGTAACACTATATACAACTCCTAGTTTGTTTTTATTTCCCAATTAAAATCCATTTATAGTTACACAAATCCCAATTTCTCTCAAGTATATGGTACATTATACCCTTTTATGTATTGGTTTTGCATCATATGAATCCAAATCCCAAAAAGTAAATTAATGTTTTGATATGTAACTAAAACTTATTTTTGTTGATAGATAATAATTCCATAATAAAGTCATAAGTCCAACCCAATTTCCCAACTAAATGAAATTACTCCTGAGAGAACATTATTATAATTAAATACTAACATGTAATAAGTATAAATATTAAAAACAATTACTATAATGTTCATAATCCATAAAACATTCATAGTAATGTTTGATCATAACTAAATCTTATGTCATACCTGTCTTTTGAATTCTTATATTTATGTTATCAATTTTATAAGGATGCATCTAATACATTAAATTAAACCGTATATTTATTAATTGAATGAAAATTTTATATTAATGAATCTAATAATGTTGAGAATAAACTATATCAATCAATGAATAAAAAATTTATACCTGAGATTATTTTTATGAATATTTCAGAAATAAATAATTACAAGGAATTAATAATTATTGAAGATTTATGGACACTCTATAAATAAATAAACATTATAATTTTGCCTTTATTATAAATTGAACTGATTCACACCAATATATTACATGGTATTATAGTCGAATTTCTTCATATGTCAATTATATTATATCAATAAAAATATATAAACTTTTTATTCCTTATTAAAATTCCATATTTAATTTATATATAAAATTTAAATGAGAAATATATTATTTTCTAATATAAATAAATTTCACCAAAACAGCTAGTGGACATAGTTTCAACAAATTTGGGATAATTTCTTTTTAATATGAACATTTTATAAAAAGTGAATTATTTTATATTTAGACTTATTTGACAATTTTGATGTAATTTATAAATTTTTCAATAATGTTAAATATATTACTTATAAATATATATTTTCATGAACCAACCCGAGTCGACCCTGAATCGGTCACCCGAGCATGCCCGCGAAATGGCCCGAGGGGCGTTCCCGATCCCCATGGGCTGACAACTAGTGACAGGCATCAAAACTAAACAAGAGGGAATGATTTTGACCATAAATAAAAGACAAGTAAAGAAGCCAAAAATGTAGAATAAGGCAAGGCAAATAAATGACACGAAAAATGAGGAACAACCAAAAACATCAATCTAACCTAACCACGAACAAAACATCTCACGACTCTGAGAGTCACTCACCAGTCCACAACCAACTCTCACCTACATTGAGCAAGCCTAAGTCAAACCTGCAACAAAACTAAAAACATGAAAACACTATAGGCGTAAGTATTAAAACTTAGTAGGCGTTCCCAACATACTATTCCCAATGCACTACCTTTAAACAAATAAATTTACTAATTCCAGGTTTGAACTAAAATATATGAAATATGGGTTTCCACACATACACTTTCATTTCTAAAACAAGTAACAGTCCATTTCTCTTTTTAATTTAAAAACAAGTTTAATGTTTGAAAGGAACAGGTGCATTGATTTTCAAAACATTTTTGCGAACAATTTAGAAATAAAAAATTTAGTTGTTAGTCAAAGGGAAAACCACACACAACACACAACACACACTAAGGGAAATGGAAAAGAAGTGTAAAACAGGGGCCAAAAACCAAACTAGATCACTCAAACGTCCGCCACATAAAAATAAACACTAAAGAAAACATGGGTCAAACCTAGAAGCTCGTGAACAATCCAGAACATACCATACATGTGACTCATCCTGAAAGCATGCCAACCCTTGATGAAATCATAATGCCCTAATGCCTGGTGTTGCCCTAAATGGCCTAACCAAGGGGCCCAATCCCCTAGCAGAGTGTCATCCGTACTAAGGGCCACTAGCCAGTGCGTAATCTAAACTAGTGCAGAAACCGTTCTCAGAAGATTCATTTACTATGCCAGGTTGCCATGTCAACACATATAATAAATATAAAAGGGGCGAGTCAACAAAGTCAATCAAGTAGTACAAACATCACACACAAATCATACAGTCAACGTACCCCAAATATCACATCTGAGTCACCCCAAATAGAGTTTTCCAAAATAATTTATTTTATTAAAGTTCCAAACGGGCCTTCACCAATTTTAAGAAAAATCCTCAATTCTCAAGTGAACCAAAACACTTGTTCATTCTTCAAAATAAATCATTTATCAATAAACCAGAACGACATTTAAAATTCTGTGAATTATGTTTAAAGGCTAAATTAGCATTCTTTCACTACTGTGTGTCCTCTCATCAAGAAATTGTTTTAAGTATCATGTATAAAATAAATGGATCTTTTTATACCAAATAATCTTTTAACGATTTATTATCTTATATTAATTCCCATTAATTATAATTCGTAAAGTATCAAGAAATCAATAAATTAAAAATTTAAAGGTGAGTGCAGTGGGGGACCTACCTCAATTAGCAGCTCAAACACGACGACATGACATGCCTCGCAAAGGTGTGCAAGCACGCACACGCCAATGATCATAGTATCATGGGTTTCCTCACTAACATGCTTATAAAATCGCACAAACAACTAAAAACACATAAACATGGACTTAAAATGATCCAAATGAAGAAAAAATGAAAAATAACTAGCACAACATGTTTAGAAAATATCACATCAAAACACGTATCAAAACATAACCAATCTATTTATTAGAATCCAATCATGACATTTAGACACACCAACTGTAACAGCCCAAGATTTTATGAAAAATATTCTTTTTAATTTCATTAATGTCTTGTGTTGTACGCTACACCAAAAGGAGCTTGCACAACATGTTTCCTTGACTTGCCTTGCATTACATGCAATCACGACCTTCCTCGATAGCATGTGTAGTACACAATAACGACTTTCGCTAAACAACAATATGCTATTAAAATATTATTAAAACTAGCCGTTATGAATAGTAATAACCACTTTTTGAAATTTTGTAAATTTTATTTTTCAAAATGGAATTCATTTTTGGATTCGGAATATCGAAATTAGCTTAGGGTGAAATTTTGGTACTTTTCGGATAACTTTCATATTCTGATGAATAGTGAAAATTACTAAATTATAATTAAAAACAACTTTTTTAATCGAAATAATTAATAGTGATACGTTATTAATTTGAGTGGTTTTAAAGTATATTTAGAATATATTTTTACAATTTAATACAATGTTGGTCATTGGATGTAATTTCACATTTAAACCAGTTATAAACAAGTTTCAATCTTTTAATAGTTATTATCTCTTAAAAACACGCTATTTGTTTTGACGATGGGAAATAATTTTTAAATTAATTAATGCAACTGATATGTTCTGAATTTGGTAAAATAGAAATCATTTTTGAGATCATAATATCAAATATATCTTAGGCCTAATTTTTGGTATTTTTCTAGAAAATTTCATTTTTTTGATGAATAGTGAAACCACTAAGTGATAGTTAAAAAATGAATTTTTCATAAAACTTAATTTTACCGCTTCTGTGAGTGGAATTTCGAAAATCCGAGAGACACGGTTAATATCAAGGACTAAAATGTGGTTCAATGAGATGAAAATAATTTTTGGTGAATAGTAACTTTTTACTTTTTTTTACCACGGTTAAAAGTAAATAGGGTAATTAAGGGTAAAAATGATATTATTATTACCCTAACACATGTCCTAATTCTATTGGACAAGTTTAATTCGACCGAAAACAACCTTAGGAATAAAATATGACCATTTAGGCCCACTTGGATTAGATTAGGACATTTATTACTAATTTATTTAAAGAAGGGTTAAAATAGTTAAAATCAAAGTTTAATAAGTAAATCATTTTTAATATAGGGTTATACATAAGATAAATTCGACTATAAATAGTCATTAGAAAGCTAAAACGATTTCCTAAATAATGGTATTTTATTTGAAATTTTTAGACATTATATAATTTAATTTATGCATGACACAAAGATGATGCAGTAATTATCTTATTAATGAAATATTGACATAATTGATGTTATAAATACCCAAATAAATGTAATTTCAGCCTTTTTATGAAATCAACTAATTTTATAGGTTAATATGACATTATATTATTGATTTAATTTACGTTTTTCGAACTAATCATTCTGTTATGATTTTCACAAAAATCAATTACAAAATAGTGTCAAAGTTGACATAAAATAGTTTTTAAAACAAATATTATATTATTAATTGTAATTTTATTCCTAAAAATCTAAGGTTAGGCCAAATGACTTAGATAATAATATATATATTAATAATAAACATCTTGGGGTTCTTTGGCCTGCTTATAGTAAGTTTATTAACCTTATAGTATAAGAACAGAAGAAGACACAGTAAAAGTAAAATTATTTAATTTAAAGTTAAATCTAAATAAGAAGGTTAAAATAGGAACCTAAACTCGTCTGAATTCTATTGGATGAGAGGATTTCGACCCATAACCGCCTTAGCTTAGAAATAAATCAATTAGGAGCTATTTAAAACCGAATTTTACTTTATAATAAAATAATAGTTTTAGTTATTCCAAAGGTACCCCTCTCCTCTATTATAAAAGGGCACCTCCTCCCTCTCTTCCTCACACAACTTTGAATCTTCAAGATCGGCCAACCCCTGCCAAATTGTCTTGTACACTTCCCTAGAAACATCCTAGAGGTTCTGGTCTTCCTCAAAGACCAATTTTAGTACCCTAAAGGGAGGTCTCAAAGAAGCACTTCAAAGAAAAGGTAATGTCCATTACCGATTCTTTCATCATAATTTCTTCTTCCACTTCTTCTTCTTTATTTGTTTCATTATGAAGTAATAACATCAGTATAACTCATATACTGATATGTTATTATACGTATGAAACAACCCTATTTCACCATCTATCCATCCTACGGAAAAAGAAATCATAGCGCGTGCGTACGTACGGAATACCGTCTCCACGCCGTGGTGTAATCTATTTTCCACCACCACCTTACTTGGATGGGTATAATGGTGTACATAATAACTATATATTATTATTTTAAAGTGATATTGATTCTGAAATAGTATACATACACTCCAATACAATTCCACGATCATGAGAACGATATCATCGCTCGTGCGTACGTACGGACTACCGTCTCCACGACGCGATGAGATTCATTCTCCACGTTAACCATTCATTAATGATTATAAAGTATATATAATAAGTAATAATGAAATATATGACATAATAATGATTCTGGATTTATGTGTATATATATGTATGTCATTTACTTAATTCTATTCAACTCAATAAGGAAAAGAAAACAGCGTTCATGCGTATGAACGGTCTACCGTCTCCATGAACGGTGTATTTCTTTCCATTTACTGATCTATTATATATATATATATATATTATGAATATATATTATATATAAATCATGTTTTGTATTCTGGAATTAATTAATAATGATCTAAGAAATCATATGAATAATTACAAGTCAAAACACGGATGACAAATGAAACGATTTTACCCAAAACGCTATTTAACATTGAATTTACAAAAGAACGGGTAATATAAAGCCATAAGTGAACCATATATGATATCATAACAATGAGTATGATTCTGGAATAATTCAATGACATTATTTAAATCATTATACAGGAGGTTAGGACACATACGAAGCAAATCGGACCTAAGGTAAGGGAAATATCACAATCTCATTTTTATCCGATATTGTTTATACTTTAGTATTTACTGGGGTGTATTTTATCATCCACATCCATGTTTCCTCAATCTGTAATATTATTTCCATCCACCTACAATTATTTAAATCCAATTTTACCCTTTGGTGAGTTTTTAGTAATGGATATGAATGGAATCTTTTGTCGTTTTTCGTACGAGGTACTTTTTGACTTTTCCAACAAAAGTACGAAGAATGTTTTTTTAACTTATACGGCATGAATGGATTTTTAAAACATTATTTCCAAGAATATTCATTTACAAGTTTTCAAGTTTATTTTTAATCAACTTCATTTAGTTTAAAATTTTATGACATGTTAAGAAAGGAAAATGTTTTTGAATTAGAAAGGATATTTTCCTCAAGAATGGAGTTCAAGTGTTTTATCAAAATTATTTTCCATCTAAGATAATAAAGGGTTCTGTTTCCATCCCTATTATTAAATTGATTTGATTATGTTGTGATGGAATTATTTTCATTAATTCCTTTATCTTATATGAATTGTTTTATGATGTCATGTTGTTTAAGAATCCCATTTTTATTACATGGGTTATGCAATGATGTATGATTTAAGATTTTGTGGCACACATAAGAATGGTATCATTATGAGATGGGTGGGACCTATATATCCCTCCAATGAATTGGGTAAATATTTTATATCTAATTAGATAGACATGGCTGGAATGGTAGGTTATACCAGTTTAGTGAAACAGGACTGAAACGAGGGTGACTCGGTTCAGAAATGGACTTTGTCCACTAAGATAGTCTTGGAAATGAGTCTTGACTAAAAAGAAATGATTCTCTATGATTATGTTTGTATTCCACAAAGTTTCATGTTTTAAGTTATGATTATTTGGAATTTCATTTCACTACTATGATTTATCCCATTTTATGAAATTATGCTCTCTTTTACAGGTTATGATTTCCAAAATGTTATGTTCTTATGAAAATGATGTGATTGATATTTCTTTTGTTTACCCTTACTGAGCATTTGAGCTCACCCTTTCATGTTTTCTTTTTTCCAGGATATAAAGAATGGTTTTAGGTTTAAAAAAGGAATTTCTTTATGGGAGATGTTGAAGATCTTTCACCACGATTAGAAGATTATATTCTGAGTTTCCAAAGACACTAAACTATTACAATCCTTGTGTGTGTGTTTTAGTTATGTACTAAGTATTCCGCAAAAGTAATGTAATGTCCTTGTACGTCAAGCTTCGGGTCTCTACAGTTCATATCAGAGCAAAGGTTTAGTCAAACTTTGGAAACTAGGATGCGAAAACGTTAGTGAGATCCCTAGAGATATTTCTAAGGTATGTCTAGGGATGTCCCTAAGGATAAGTATACGTATAGGATATAGTCCTAGAACTATGGTAACGATATTAGATTAAACCAAAGATGTTAGATATTGAAGTTACTCCCCTATTATTATGATTTTTGCCTCTCACACTATTCTTTTTGGGTTTTAGAAAATTGATGGAAACAAGATAATTCACGATAATGGAGGATATGATGGACAATGGATTGATATTCTTCATGAGCAACCAAATGAAATGGGATTTGGAAGTCCAAACACCATTATTATGCCGAATCAGCAATCTCATAATATGATCAATAAAGTAAAATTTGGTATGTTTCCTAACTCGGCTAATAATAGAAAGATGGAGTTTCATGATGATCATAGAGGAAAGAAAGTTCAATTTCCCCTATGTAAATCATGTGGGAAGAGGCATCAAGGAGAATGTTTCAAAGGAATTGGAAGATGCTTTGGGTCTGGAAAAGAAGGACACAAAGCCAGTAAGTGCAAAGGAAAAGGTTCGGTTAACACCAGGGATGAGGATAATGGTATTGCTACGATATCACCAATGGTTAAATGTTTTAAATGTGGAATGTACGGGCATTATGCAAACCAATGCCCTAAGGGAAAGTCTCATGAAGAGAATCAATATGGTCATATGGGTAGTATTTATGTGGATGATGATGAAGAGACTACAAATGTTATGTGAGATGAAAGAATTGTTGAAGCTCGGTCAATGGTTTAAGAATGTAGTGGAATGATTACATGTTTATCATGTGTAATGTTGTATAAGTAATCTCGTGGTACTATGGAATAAAGAGACATATAAGGATTGTTACACTGTTGTCTTTCCTTAATTTTTGAAAGTGTATGATTAATGGTACCAGTAACCATGAAAGGTTATTCAGATATTTTTGGAAAGCATATGGTATGCGCATATTGAAGGGATAAGGAGAAAATGAAATGTTTGACAGTATTCATGAGCTCATGATTGATAAAAGGACTAAGTGATATCATGGTTTGAGGATATAGAATTTTTAGGATTTTGGTATGTGGAAAGTGTTATCTTTTAACTGCATTAATGTTTTCCCTAAGGTTCAATGGGTATTCATTTTTCAAGAAAATACATGATTAAGGCCTTTGAATGTTTGGAATGTGACCGACAAGACATATCTCATGATATACGGCGATCAACGATGGTATTAACATACTTGTAATATGAACTCTTTGGTAATCATTTTCACTATAATATGAGAATGGACTGCAGTATTATGGATAAGCCTAAAGACTAGAATGGATTATGTTGGACATAAGTTATTATTGTTTAAGTATAGATGTTTTTTTCGATATTATTGATGGGATGTTATAGTAATATAGTTTTAGAAAAAGGACAACCTACAGGACGGGCGACAACCCATCGCGTCGGACAAGGTCGTAGGAATCGAACCCACAACCGAAGTGCGACTGACCTTTATCGCCTACCACTGGCCTACAGGAAGTTCTTGTTTAGTAGAAATTCATTTTAAGGGGGGTAGAATGTAACCGCCCGAGATTTTATGAAAAATATTCTTTTTAATTTCATTAATGTCTTGTGTTGTACGCTACACCAAAAGGATCTTGCACAACACGCATACTTGACTTGCCTTACATTACACGCAATCGCGACCTTCCTCGATAGCGTGTGTAGTACGCAATAACGAGTTTCACTAAACAACAATATGCTATTAAAATATTATTAAAACTAGCCGTTATGAATAGTAATAACCACTTTTTGAAATTTTGTAAATTTTATTTTTCAAAATGGAATTCATTTTTGGATTCATAATATCGAAATTAGCTTAGGGTGAATTTTTGGTACTTTTCGGAGAACTTTCATATTTTGATGAATAGTGAAAATTACTAAATTATAATTAAAAACAAATTTCTTAATCGAAATAATTAATAGTGAGAAATTATTAATTTGAGTGGTTTTAAAGTATATTTAGAATATATTTTTACAATTTAATACAATGTTGGTCATTGGATGTAATTTCACATTTAAACCAGTTATAAACAAGTGTCAATCTTTTGATAGTTATTATCTCTTTAAAACACGCTATTTTTTTTGACGACGGGAACTAATTTTTAAATTAATTAATGAAACTGATATGTTCTGAATTTGGTAAAATAGAAATCATTTTTGAATTCTTAATATGAAATATAGCTTAGGCCTAATTTTTGGTATTTTTCTGGAAACTTTCATTTTTTGATGAATAGTGAAACCACTAAGTGGTAGTTAAAAAACTAAATTTTTCATAAAACTTAATTTTACCGCTTCTGTGAGTGGAATTTCAAAAATCCCAGAGACACGGTTAATATCAAGGACGAAAATGTGGTTCAATGAGATGAAAATAATTTTTGTTCAATAGTAACTTTTTACTTTTTTTTACCACGGTTAAAAGTAAATAGGGTAATTAAGGGTAAAAATGATATTATTATTACCCTAACACATGTCCTAATTCTATTGGACAAGTTTAATTCGACCAAAAACAACCTTAGGAATACAATATGACCATTTAGGCCCACTTGGATTAGATTAGGACATTTATTATTAATTTATTTAAAGAAGGGTTAAAATAGTTAAAATCAAAGTTTAATAAGTAAATCATTTTTAATATAGGGTTATACATAAGATAAATTCGAATATAAATATTCATTAGAAATATAAAAAGATTTAATACATAATGGTATTTTATTTTTAATTTTTAGACATTAAATAATTTAATTTATTTATGACACAAAGATGATGCAGTAATTATCTTATTAATGAAATATTGACATAATTGATGTTATAAATACCCAAATAAATTTAATTTCAGACTTTTTATGAAATAAACTACTTTTCTAGGTCAATATGACATTATATTATTGATTTAATTTACTTTTTTAGAACTAATCATTCTGTTATGATTTTCACAAAAATCAATTACAAAATAGTGTCAAAATTGACATAAAATAGTTTTTAAAACAAATATTATATTATTAATTGTTATTTTATTCCTAAAAATCTAAGGTTCGTCCAAATTACTTAGATAAGGATATATATATTAATAATAAACAACTTGGGGTTTGTTTGGCTGCTTATAGTATGTTTATTAACCTTATAGTATAAGTACACAAGAAGACACAGTAAAAGTAAAATTATTTAATTTAATGTTAAATCTAAATGACAAGGTTAAAATAGGAACCTAAACTTTTCTAAATTCTATTGGATGAGAGTATTTCGACCCATACCCACCTTATCTTCGAAATAAATCAATTTGGAGCTTTTTAAAACCGAATTTGACTTTATAATAAAATAATAGTTTTAGTTATTCCAAAGGTACCCCTCTCCTCTCTTATAAAAGGGCACCTCCTCCCTCTCTTCCTCACACAACTTTGAGCCTTCAATCTCGGCCAAACCCTATAAAATTATCTTCTCCACTTCCCTAGAAATATCCTAGAGGTTCTGGTCTTCCTCAAAGACCAATTTTAGTGCCCTAAAGGGAGGTCTCAAAGAAGCACTTCAAAGAAGAGGTAATGTCCATTACCGATTCTTTCATCTTTATTTCTTCTTCCACTTCTTCTTATTTAGTTGTTTCATTATGAAGTAATAACATCAGTATCACTCATATACTGATATGTTATTATACGTATGAAACAACCCTATTTCACCATCTATCCATCCTACGGAAAAAGAAATCACCGTGCGTGCGTACGTACGGAATACCGTCTCCACGCCGTGGTGTAATCTATTTTCCACCACCACCTTAATTGGATGGGTATAATGGTGTACATAATAACTATATATGATTATTGTAAAGTGATATTGATTCTGAAATAGTATACATACACTCCAATACAATTCCATGATCATGATAATGATATCATCACTCGTGCGTACGTACGGATGACCGTCTCCACGACGCGATGAGATTCATTCTCCACGTTAACCATTCATGAATGATTATAAAGTATATATAATAAGTAATAATGAAATATATGAAATAATAATGATTCTGGATTTATGTGTATATATATGTATGTCATTTACTTAATTCCATTCAACTCAATAAGGAAAAGAAAACAGTGTTCATGCGTACGAACGGTCTACCATCTCCATGAACGGTGTATTTCGTTCCATTTACTGATATTATATATATATATATATATTCTAAATATATATTATATATAAATCATGTTTTATATTCTGGAATTAAGTAATCATGATCTAAGTAATCATATGAATAATTACAAGTCAAAACACGGATGACAAATGAAACGATTTTACCCAAAACGCTCTTTAACATGGAATTTACAAAAGAACGGGTAATATAAAGCAATAAGTGAACCATATATGATATCATAACAATGAGTATGATTCTGGAATAATTCAATGACATTATTTAAATCATTATACAGGAGGTTCGGACACATACGAAGCAAATCGGACCTAAGGTAAGGGAAATATCACAATCTCATTTTTATCTGAGATTGTTTATACTTTAGTATTTACTGGGGTGTATTTTATCATCCACATCCATGTTTCCTCAATGTGTAATATTATTTCCATCCACCTAAAATTGTTTAAATCCAATTTTACCCTTCGGTGAGTTTTTAGTAATGGATATGAAAGGAATCTTTTGTCGTTTTTCGTACGAGGTACTTTTTGACTTTTCCGACAAAAGTACGAAGAATGTTTTTTTTAACTTATACGGCATGAATGGATTTTTAAAAAATTATTTCCAAGAATCTTCCTTTACAAGTTTTCAAGTTTATTTTTAATCAACTTATTTTAGTTTAATATTGTATGACATGTTAAGAAAGGAAAATGTTTTTGAAGTAGAAATGATATTTACCTCAAGAATGGAGTTCAAGTGTTTTATGAAAATTATTTTCCATCTAAGATAATAAAGGGTTCGGTTTCCATCCCTATTATTACATTGATTTGATTATGTTGTGATGGAATTATTTTTATTAATTCCTTTATCGTATATGAATTGTTTTATGATGTCATGTTGTTTAAGAATCCCATTTTTATTACATGGGTTATGCAATGATGTATGATTGAAGATTTTGTGGCACACATAAGAATTGTATCATTATGAGATGGGTGGGACCTATATCTCCCTTCAATGCATTGGGTAAAGATTTTATATCTCATGAGATAGACATGGCTGGAATGGTAGGTTATACCGGTTCAGTGAAACAAGACTGAAACGAGGGTGACTCGGTTCACAAATGGACTTTGTCCACTAAGAGAGTCTTGGCAATGAGTCTTGACTAACAAGAAATGATTCTCTATGATTATGTGTGTATGCCACAAAGTTTCATGTTTTAAGTTATGATTATTTGGAATTTCATTTCACTACTATGATTTATCCCATGTTATGAAATTATGCTCTCTTTTGCAAGTTAATATTTTCAAAATGTAATGTTCTTATGAAAATGATGTGATTGATATTTCTTTTGTTTACCCTTACTGAGCATTTGAGATCACGCTTTTATGTTTTCTTTTCCCCAGGATATAGAGAAAGGTTTTAGGTAAAAAAAGGAAGATCTTTATGGGAGATGTTGAAGATCATTCACCATGATTAGAAGATTATATTCCAAGTTTTCAAAGCCATTAAACTATTATGATCCTTGTGTGTGTGTTTTTGTTATGTACTAAGTATTCTGCAAAAGTAATGTAATGTCCATGTATGTCAAGCTTCGGGTCTCTACACAAACCACTTTAAAAACATCATACAAACCACATGATTAAAGTAATAAACCATTTGAATAATTTATAAAACATACGCAAATGGTGAAATGAAGGTTCACATCAAAAAATAATCAGTTTCACATAAGAAAACACTTTAAAATAAAATACACAACATCATCACAACTAATTAACTTAAAAATAATTCAATTTATCATGTGTGTATGTCAAAAACCAACAAAAAACATTTCGGCACCACACCATTAAATTGTAAGACAATAGTAGAAACACAACCAACCGTACCAATCACCGCACATTACAAAGTAAACATTCACACACCCCAAAATATTTTTCAAAACCACACGTACTCTAACACCCTTAAAAAATACAATCTACATTACTGAAAAAATTTAATAAAAAAATTTAACGATTTATAAAAACACATCCACGGTACACAAAGGGTTTTGCACCACGAATACACCAAATTTCACATGAAAATCTCCAATTTGAAACCAAATTCTCATCCATGTAATTTGAAACATGCTTTCTCACCATACAAAAAAAATAAGAGAACATGCTACTATACTTAAGAAAAATAAATTCACCAAAATAACCACACAATCAAATCAAATTATACTTTAATAAATTTAAACAGATATATTAAATTAATCTAAAAATATTATTGAAAAGAAACAACTACTGCAAGGATGGTACACTGAGGAAAACTGAATCAAGCGGTGAATAAATGCGCCAGAAATAAACTAGTTGGATGAAGTGAGGGTGGAGAAATGGGAAGGGAAGCGGGTTCCATGGGGTTCTATGGCGCTACTGGAACTGGTCAGTAGGCCGAAGGTAGAGGGAAAGGGAGGTGGGGTCTTGCAGTTGCTGCTAGAATGGATGGGCGAGGGTGGCCAGAGCTGGCGGAGGGGTGAGATGGGTTTGAGGAGGCTTGCACACAAGGAAGACAGAGAGGTTGGGGCACTATGGGCCGGCATAAGCCGATTTACGGGATGGGTGAAACGCCATGAGAGGAAGGTGAGAACGAGGAGGGGAGGATGGTGCAGAATCGGGGTTCTGCAAGGGGCTGCTGGCCGCGTCGGGAAGGAGACCAGTGGGAGGCGAGGTCCGGCGGGTGAAGGAATTACTGAGCGAGGCCAGGGGTGGCTAGTCTTGGATGTGAGGGGGCGCTGCTATGGATAGGAAGATGGTAAAGGTTATGGGGTGATAAGAGAAGTCCAAAAGATGGATGTGGAATCTCCAGGGATGAGAAGGTGGAAAGGGGGCTGGAGATGTGAGGGAACGCCAAAGGCTGTGAGTAGGTGGTGGACAAGAGAGGTCAGGGCGACTGGGATTGGATGTAGGAGGCCAGGTGCAGGTCAGCTGGGTGAGGCGGCGGTGGCCGCTGGGCTGGTGTGAGGAAGAGTCGCGGGGTGGGGGGGGGGGGGGGAAGGAGTGCGGTGCGTAGGAGAAGAATGGGGAGGGGGTGCGGGTAGACCTAGGTTTCCATTTTTTCTTTTTTATCATTATAATAATAATTGTAATAATAATAATAATAAAATAATAATAATAATAATAATAAAACCCAAAATAAAATTAATAAAAATAACAATGATAAAGATAATAATGATAATAATAACACCTTATTTATTATAATATTATTAATTACATATTAAAATTATTCTTATTACAATTTAAATATTCAACCTCCCTTATTTATATAAAACACTATTTATTTTAATCTTTAAATATTTATGTGGTACCCGAGCTAACGACGCGCATACTGACCACTGTGCGGTGACTGCGCATGGGTCTGAAACCCATTGAACTTATTTAATTCCGAAAAATTTAAACCGAGACCCAGCCCGGACATTGGCGCAGGGACCCGGAGTTAAGAAATACTAAAATAAAAAATAAATTAAAACATCGGGGTGTGACAATTCTCCCCACCACAGACACTTTCTGCCCCCAGAATGTCACCCAATAGAAAAACATACCGAAAAAGGACTCATGCCTGTATGAAACCAAGGGAAACCACAATACGAGAGAAGAGGAGAACTCGAGAGGGTTCTCCCCACCACAAGAGCTCAACTAATGCAGAACTTTAACACCCAACCATAGCAACCCGGGAAGGTGGGGGCAATATGGGAACTCCCAATCGATCTAAACTATGTTCTATAGCACAATCAAACAACACCTCCACTAAAACATGAAACTCTCGACCTAGACAAAACACTCCCAACACTAGGGGAAAACCTTCGAGTGGAAGTTACCCCAAGAAGTGAACCCGAGCACAACCACAAACATCAGCTCTTTCATAGGCACTTACATCTCCAAACGAACACCGCTAAACCAAGATTGACCCATAAAAGGGTCAATCAAACTCTTAAGAAAAACACACAACACAGAAAACACTAACCCGACAAACGAAACTTTTGAGATTAAAATAGAGCATGTTCGTTATAACTCCACGGAAAAACAATGAACTCTTAACAATGTAAAAACATTAACATCATAAGAACAAGAACATAAATAATTTAAATGTTCCACTGCTAACACAGAACAAAAAACTTGAATCAATGCTTCACACACCCAACAACTCCTGACTATGCGTAAGCTTCACCCCAAGACCTGTGGCTCGGGCTCTGATGGCCGAATCATCTCATACCACATAGTCATGCACTATAATTCCTCTAGTCACATCGTCTTCTTCAAGAAACACTTCCTACAAAACTTCTCGAAGTGACCCAGACAGCTGCAAAGACGACACATCTTCGGATGGATTTGACGTGACAGATTCATGTCCCCGAACCGACAACACTTGTGGCACACAACTGAACGGTCCCATGAACTGGAAGCCAGAACCAAAACTGAGGACTCCTTAGAAACTGGCTCCTCTGGCACAACCCTCTTTCCAAATGGGAACCTTTTCAAGTGACAAGAGACACTGTATTTCCAACCATCTGTGCTCCAGATACCAACTCCGCTAAAAACGCGTCATCAAACAACTTCTCAAAACAACGGTCCCTTGAAGGGAGGACAAAATCCTTGATATCTGGACGAAGACCCTTAATGAAGAGATGAATTTTTATCAAATCCTGTGATGCTACCTCCGGAGAACAGGACACAAGTTCCTTAAAAGGGTTAACATATGCCTTCACTGTCTGTTGGTCTTGTTGAAAGTGCATAAGTTCTTTCCTTTTCTTCACCTTCACTTCTTCAGTTATAAAAAATCGGACGAATACAGCTTTAAAGACATCCCACGTCATCCCATCTTGCATTGACGGTGGGGAAAGAAACCCCCATATGTCCAGAGATGGACCATCAAACAGTCCCAAAACAACACGCACTCTGGTAGCTTTGGGAGTTCCCAACATCCTAAAAGAACACTCAACCTCTTCAAACCATATAACTACCTTTAACAGACCCCGATCACCGTGAATGATAGCCAATGTCCAAGACGGACCAAGGATTAGGAATGACTTATCAGAAACTATGGGGACCTTTCTGGGCAGCAATTTCTGAACAACATATAAAACACTAAACCAAAACCAATATCAAATCAATGCAATATCATTTAAAGCACCATCATATGAAAACAACCAGCTCAAAGAAGAACAACCAAATACAAACACAAGCAATTTTTTTTCTCTTCAAAACCCCCCTTTTCATTTTAGATTTCAAAACCACCTTCTTTCAAGGCCATTTTCTAAATACCAAACCCAATTTTCAAACCAATTTCAATTTCCAAAAATCATTTTCCCTTTTTAAAATAGCTTTAGAAAAACAAGGTCAAGCCTTTTATTCCAAGTGAAAACCATAGTAATCCCATGAACCATTGCACCTGTCTTCATCCGCTTTCATCCATAGGCACCGACACACACTTTTCATGCATTCACCCACATGTGTAAATGTTTAAAAAGAGTACCTAAGGTTGCACCCAAACCATATCTCTACAAGGTTCAAGAAAACATCAGTTTTTTAGACCAAGAGCTTTAAGTTTTAAAACAAATCCATTTCACAAATGTAAATCCATTTAAAAGAAATCATTCTCATTTCAAAACCCCGTTTTCATTTTCAAGAGTGGACTTACACCAATCTTAACTAAGAAGACACTCAACTTGCATCAAATCACCGAAGGGAGGGACTAGTAGTCATGCTTATCCTGGCGACATGGTAGTGGGCCATGCCCCAAGTAAGCGTTAATGACTAGGAGGGACTTAAACCACGTACTCGGACTCCACATTGGTCACTACTCCATATAAAATCATGATGTAACTTCAGCTTTCCTCTGTTGTCATCACTCAATCAAAACAAACCTGAACTGGCCATATGACTAATGACTGTCCCCACATGCCAACACTTGTATTTTCCATGTTCTTTGTCCTCACTCACGCACACCCAAACCACATCTCTACAAGTTCCAGGAAAACATCGTATTTTTAGACCAAGATCTTTCAGTTCTAAAACAAATCCATCTCACAAATCTAAATCCATTTAAAAGAAATCATTCTCATTTCAAAACCCCGTTTTCATTTTCAAGAGTTCACTTACAACAATCATAACTAAGACGACACTAAACCTGCATCAAATCGCTGAAGGGAGGGACTAGTAGTCATGCTTAACCTGGAGACATGGTAGTGGGCCACGCCCCAAGTAAGCGTTAATGACTAGGAGGGACTTAAACCGCATACTCAGACTCCACATTGGTCACTACTCCATATGAAATCATGATGTAACATCAGCTTTACTCTGTTGTCATCCCTCAATCAAAACAAACCTGAAATGGTCATATGACTAATGAATGTCCCCACAGGACAACACTTGACTTTTCTGTGTGCTTTTTCCTTACTCACGCACACCGTGTGAAACTTCCCAGAAGGTCACCCATCATGATCACTACTCCAGGCCAAGCATTCTTAACTGTGGAGTTCTAATCAGACAGGCTCTTGAAAAGTAAGGTGCACCTTTTTGACATGAGTCATATCCATTAGTCATTTAACCCTTTATCATTCGGGGGTGTTACAATCACCCCCTTTAGAGCACAAAGTCCTCATTGTGGGCCCTAAATCTCAACCCATGTAGTGCACCACACTTAAGGCTGGGTTCCTCCTCTGATACCCAATGTGACAACTGGGCCCCACCCACCAGTTTCCCCGCAGACACGTGGTCCCCATCGTGGGGCCCACCCACATGCCTAAACTGGTCATCTGACTAATGACTGTCCTCACAGGACAGTACATGTCCTTTCCAGTGTGCTTTTTCCTCACTCACTCACACCCTGAGAAACTTCCCAGAAGGACACCCATCTTTATCACTATTCTAGGACAAGCACACTTAACTGTGGAGTTCTAATCAAACAGGCTTTTAAAAAGGAAGATGCACCTTATCGACATGAGTCATATCATTTAGTCATTTAACCCTTCATCATTCAGGTGTGTTAAATATATCATCCATAAAATCAATTTTGGTTTTTTGGATCCCCCTTCATATTTTTCATGAGACACTGAAAAAAAATTCATTATAATTTCTAAAAACATTCCATATTTTACTAAAAAATATGTTTTAGTTCCTCTTAGGAAAAATATTTTTGATAAACAAGCATGAAATTTTTACTTAGGAAAATATAATTTTTAGAGCCTTTAAAATTTATACCTTTAAACCATGTGTTTTTTTTGGTAATCTCTTTTCTAGTTTTCTTTGTGAAATTTCATTACCTTATAAAGAATAAAAATTTCCATGTAAAAACATAAGGTAAGAAACATAATTATAGACTAATATTTTTTTAAAACATTTTCCATGGTCTATTTTTCTTCAAAAATGAAGAAATTTTATTAATTTAACTTTATCCCAAATGTGGTTAAAAAGATCATAGTCTGGTTTGATGAATTATCATGAACCCTGATCTTTCTTCTATGTAATATGTTGTGGTCCAGGAAGAACTATTGTTTTACATATTTTTCATATGTCCACACATCAATCCAAATGAGATATAATTATATTTTATAAAACTTTTTTTAGTTTGAAGATGGTATTTCCAAACAAAATTGAAATGAACCACTAAAACCGAATTTTATATATGATTTGACCAATGTATTTTTATTTTTTAATCAAATGATTAAATTATTCATCACAAAACTGGAGAATGGTCAATGAAATAAAATGAAACCCTCCACTATAGGTAATCCATGAATTATATGAATCTCTGAACATTTGGTAATAATCAAGATTAGTCCATAATATTCTAAAACAATTTTTAAAGGAAGCAGAAAATAGATATTCAATTAAAGGAGTTTTATATCACTTTCAAATAGATCTCATATGTAAACAAGAAATTGTTTTCAAAAAAGAAATAATTAAGTTATATATCCCACTAAGTACACGTCTTGAAAATATAAATGTTTCATAAATGTTTTTTTAGGATTAAAATGCTTCACAACCATTTCATAACATGGCAAATCTTGTTACACCTGAATCATCATTATGACTAAAATTTAGAAATTTAATAAATTAATATGGAAATTTAAAACTCCATAAGTATCATGAAATTATGTTTTAGTTTATATATGATAGTTTATATGGAAGAAATGATCAAGTCATGCCTTTTCTCTTAACACATGCACTACTATGTACGAAACCATGAAACACTTCCATTCACTATAGTTTGTTTTAATCTAGAAATAACATGATACAGTTAATGACTCTAAATCTCGGTTTATCATTATTTAACATTTCAATTATAGCTAGGAATAGATTAGGGAATGAAATAACTTGGGTTTGGAATGAGAATAGCATAACGTGTCCTCAAAATCTTACCTATGTTTTGATTATATTAGATTTATTATTGGTTAATTTTATTGAATTATGCATCTAGATTCGTTAAAGTGTAATCAAGAGAATTTGGGATGAAAAATATAAAAAATTAAATTTTACAAAAAGAAGGTACTATAGGAGAAAAATAAAATATAATTCAAATAATACCTCATATGAAAATATCATAAACATTGTATTGCTTTGGAAAATTTTCCACATTTGGTAGAGGCATAACTTATTATTTGGATGCATACTCAAAATGAGAAAATATTCATTTTTTATCTATACATAGATAAATTAAATCACATTTTCTCATTTTTAATCAACTATTTTGAAGAATATTTAGATACAAGGTGATATATTAGTAGAGGATGAGTTGATGGCCCCCTTGAGTTATGATTTTTGAAAAAATTAAATATGTTTTCTTATGTGTTTTTATATAGTGTATTTATTTTAAATATATTTATTGATAAATTTTAATAAATAAAAATGTTATTATTTTAAAATAAGTAGATTATTTTCAACTAATCTGGGTGGTTTGAGGACATAAAGAAGTTTATGAATCACCTTTGAGGCCATGATTTCTATGATCCCCATCATAATCGTGTGTGGAAATTGATTTACATGGTGAAACATTATTCACAATTGATTAAAAAATATCAAGAAACCCTCACTTAGGATTAAATTTATATCTACTAGTGGGTTTAACATGTTTTATTTATTAAATGATGTGTTATAGGTACACCATTATTTTTTTGATTAAGGTGGATCACTATAATGGAGATGGGGACTACAAAATAATTATCATGAGGATTTTATGGTTCTATATTCACATAGATATGAAAATTACTTCCTTTTAGTGTCTCAGGACATTAACATTTTGGTTTTTGTGGATTCATCCCTTTAAAATAAATTACCACATAAATATGATCTTCGATTATCTTAGTCTATAAAATATCTTTTTTGGGAACTCAACCATTATAACAACACTCAAATTAATGGTATAAAATTTTGGATAATTATTCAATTTAAATTATTGATTATTTAATAATGTTATAGATACTTAGTTGGTGGCAGGGCTCAAGATTTGTTTGGAGAGTTTACCTTGGACATCCATATTAAAAATGAAATTGAGAAGTTCCACATAATCAATTGAGGGAAAACAAAAAATCTATGTCATAGGAAGTATCTCTATAGGTCCCAAATATCCATAAACTAGAAAATGGAACCATACTAGGAGCTATGTGTGGTACCTAATGTCTAGTATAAGATCACTGGGTACTTGACAGTTTTGGGCCGTATTTATAGTGGATTTTTTTTGAATTTACCCACTAAACATATTTTTATCATTTCACTCTTCCTCCTCTGAACAACTTTCATCCAAATTTTTTTTTGGGGTTTATATGAGCTTCGTTGGACACTTTAAGCCACCTCTCTACATTTTTGAAGGTTATGGTTATTTTTTTCGGTTTTTATCCCTGTTTATGCCTTTGAGGGTAAATTATCTCCCTATTTTTTATTTATAATTTAAAATTACTAGTTATAAGAGTTTATATATTATTTTTTATTTGGTTATTTGAGATTTAATCCAGTGATGCATCTTTTTGAGTGATCTCCCTTAATCTTGAAGTAGGATGCACATACCATGTATTTTATTTTAATGCAACTGTTTGTGATATCATGCATGTGGGTGTGGGAGTTTTCATTAGAATTATTTTTAGTGGGTACAAAAGTGGTATAGGGAGTCCAAATTTGGTGAAAATAACCACTTAAAGGGTAGTTATGGCTAAAATGGATTGGGTGTGATGAAACCACACATTGTAGGATGACTTCAGGCAGGGTGGGATGATTGGGTTGGTTATGCCTAGTGTGACTTGTTTAAGATATTTTGGTATTTATATGAGCTCATGGATTAATGTGTGAATATAATTGACTAATAATTTATTATTTTATAGTGTTGGGGAGTGGGAATGGTTTGTATGAAATGTTTTATTTTGATAAAATAAGGGAGGTCTATAAGGCCTTTCTGCTGAGCATTATATTAGGTAATGATATTGTTGATGCTCCTTTCGTCACAGAATCTAAAAATTGGAAAATGGAAATGACTTAGCACAAATTGAATCATCCTTTGAAGAAAATATCAAAAATCGACAAAGGAATGAACAAGGATAAGATTTCCCATAAGTCACGCAAGTTTCCTCATAGTCACGCAAGTCCACTTGCACGACGCATTATGGTCGCACAAGTGACTTGCGCGACCTAAGTGGTAACCGCCCGGGGTCTTCTCCTGCCTATAAATAGACCCTGTGGGCCCCCCATTTCGAGAGGATTTTTTTCCCAGAAACTCAGATTTTAGCTGTCGGTGCCCTATTCTCTTCTCAAAGCTTCAGAAACACTTCTAAGGTAATTTCTTACCTAGAACGGAAGATCTAAAGATGGGGAGGAAAGCCTAAGGTTTGAAACTAATCGACACTTGCGCGCCTGAGTGGCCAGCCCTTAAGGGTAAAGGTCCACACTTGCGCGCCACCTTATTCCTTCAAAAGAACTTCCGTGCCCTTCTTCTGGAAGAACCTCAAGAGGATTCTAAAGGATTTAATTCAGAGTCGCTCAAGTATTACCCTGCTAGTTAACCGTCGCGCAAGTACACCATGTGTCGCGTAGGCATACCTGCGCGACCAGGACCTGCGCAACCAGGACTTGCGCGACCACGCAGTACCTGCGCGCCTGCTAGGACTTGCACGCCCCTGCCTTTTTGGGTTCCTTTCTTGCCCATTTCACCCCTCTTAAGCCATTATACCTTTCCTATTCAAGATTCAGCCTTCAAGACACTCTTCAAATCCATTTATGGTGTGATTTCTTGATTTTACTTCCTTATCTGAAAGGAATTATGTGGAATATCTTTCACAACCCAGTGATTTACACATCTTTATGTCACTAAATATTGAGATTTCATTCATTCAACCTCATCCGTTAAGATGAGAGAATCCTTAACCTGGGTCTCCTTTTCACGAATAATCCCCTGTCATAAGTCCTCAAATTTTGGAATCCTCCTTAGGAGTAATCCCCAATTATTAAAGTTCTCAAATATGGGCATCCTCTTTAGGAGTAAGCCCCAGTCCCCTAATTTGGGCATCCTCTTCAGGAGTAATCCCCAAACCTTAATTCCCTTAACCTGGGCCTCCTTTTCAGGAGTAATCCCCAATCTAAAATATAGGCATCCTCTTCAAGAGTAAACCCCAAGACCCTTAATTTTTCAAATCTATTAAACTGGGCCTCCTTTTCAGGAATAAGATGCAGTCTTAATTTATCTTAACCAGTCCTAATTTACCTTTGATTTGGGATTCCTTTTCAGAAGTAAAACCCAATCATAATTCTTCTCCTAGTTTGGGCCTCCTTTTCAGGAGTAAGCCCCGAGTTAGAGTATTCAAAATCTCCATGAAGCACATATACCTTTATGGACCCTGTTCCTGGATTTATTCCCTAAAGTAAATCCTAACCTTCATTTATCTGGGAAGTCATACATACATAAGCCCCCCATTATTTCTTATGACTGCATCTTTCATGGCACAATTTTCTAATTTTTTCCAATACCTCTTGTTTCTCGCACCGACCATGACTCACGTGAGATTAGAGTGTAAAAGTAATTATGAAATACTTCTTTGATCCATCTATCATAAACATCATACTCCCTTACTCGAACTACATGGGTTATGATTCCTTTTCTAAACAAAGGATACGTAGGTATCCCATCTACGGGTTCGATCCTAACTCTAAAATAATCCATCTCCTTCTGAATGACAATAAACTTCAAGTACCCCACTGAGTGGCTTTAAAACAAACATGGTCATCATAATGACCAAGAGACTTCTGTATAAATGTGTCGAAGGGTACCATTGACCAAGAATCTCTAATAAATACAGATGATTCTCTATCGATGAAGAACCTCGAATACATACAAAAGATTCTCTAAATTTCCTACATATTTAATCATTGAATGTCAGATCTAAAGGAAAGCTCATTTTATACTTGGTAATGTAATAAGGATTCACGAACATAACTTAAATCTATAAAGAGAGTCCCAGAGTCGACAATAATTCCCCTCAAAAAGGTGTGATGAGTCCGACCTCCCATCCTCTCGACCAATACAAATTCCTTAGCCTCATCAGTCCACAAACTAATGACCACCTACCTTTGGAAAGTAGGACCGAATGGATGTGGAATCATTGGATGTTTCCGATTCTACGAACAAACCCGTTAGAAACCGATCTAAATGTTTAAACCTCCCATCAAGGCGGTCATCCCTAGATTCCAAGGGAAACAAAAATGGTGATCCCGACGTGAATCCTTAACCAAGTTAAAATGATGTTTTACCTATTTGTTAGGCCCCTATTTAAAACTCAATGAGAGGGCCAACAAAAACAATCATTGACATATGTGCTCATCCAAAAAGATGTGGTGGATAAATTTATCTTGATTACGTCTGTTATATCAAACAGGCACTCTTTTCCCAAGATCTTCTGCATTTCTAGAATGGCTGCTCTCAAATTCAAACCTGTGAATACTACTGCTGCAAATGCCACTGTTGCTACTCCTGCTAGATCGTCGTCCGCTCTTAAGACGATATCACCTACTCAGCGTCTTCAACGCTGGGTATCAAACACATTGGTTAAGGAGTACTGTCAACACGGTACCATCCCAACTCTGGAGGCTGCCCGACAAGCCCTCCAAGTAAACAACTCACATCAGTCATCCGGAAAACGACGACTAGTGATCAAGAAGTAGGCGGTGCCGACTACCGTCTCCAACCGTTTTGGGTCATTATACCTGGAACACAATCACCATTCACTCCATTATTCTGGGGAGGTTAATGAGCAGGTCCCTCAGGACCTTAATTCAAACAGACAGGAGTCCTTCCTGAGGGCTCTCACCAACAATCGCCGCCAGACTCGTGCGACAGTGCGCCCTCAACATGATGAGGGTACCGACTCCAGTCGTTTGGCTCCGGTTCCTCGAACCCGAGCAATCAAGATGAACCACCAGAGGCGGAATTCGGTCAACAGTGAGCAGGTTCTCATCTCTGTCATCTACGGAGAAGTACACCAACCTAACTTGGTGGCAAGCAACGAGCAGGCACATACACCTGCCCGTTTTAAACCCGCTGTCCTGCAGACTTGTCTGGCAGCATCACGCCAATCCCGCCTGGCAATTCCGGCGGAGTACTATAGGCAGGAACATACACCTGTTTATACATCATCATCTAGTCAGCAGGATCGTCTGACTACATATGATGGATCTTTTCAACCATGTTTGGCGAAGTGCAATCAGAAGGCACATACACCTGCTAGTATTAATCAAGCCTACCAACAGTCTCGCTTGGTAGCATTCAGAGAATTTAGTCGGAAAGACCCAACAACAAATAGGATGCAGACTCAACTCTCTTCCCCCACACTTGAGTACTGTCAGGATTCACTGACAGGAAAAGGAGGACAGGAGCAGGCACATACAACTACTCCAAGCCCGGAATGGAAGTATATTTCTGTTCTGGCAGCTGAAGTCACCAAGCATATTCTATCAATGGTGAAAGAGTAGAAGCAAATCCCTGCTCATATTCTAGATGCCTGCTAGGATATTATAACAAATTCAGCGGCATCTTCGGGAAAGACACATAAATCTATCCCTACCAGTGGAGTGATACATCAACAATTCACTCCGGAATAGACACACACATCTATTCCAGTCCAAGAGGGTTATGGGGAATACTCCCCCATATCATACGGATGACCAAGTCAGGAACATACACCTGATTTGAGAGGATATCATTAGCCTAACCTAGACATCTTTCCTGATCAGGCATATACACCTGCTCAGAGCAGCCACTTTCTTCAACAAGTGGTTTCCAAGGCGAGTAAGAAGGCGTCTAAGAAAAATACCCACCCAGCACAGTCAGGAGATCAAGAGCCAATCTGTAACAAGGCCTTGCTCGATGCTGGAGTACATGAAGACCTCAGACAATTATCTGTTGTAATTAAAGATTATACACCCTCAGTTCCCAATAGTGGGAACATTAATTCCAAATGTCTTCAACAGAAACTTCCTCATGAAGGCTTGCTTCATGACAATTCGGTCGATCTCGAAGTTTTATCTTCAGATGAGAGCCACAGGAACCCTCTGTGTGGTCAGAAGACCAAGGAGAAAGAGATCTCATCTTCTGCTGTAACCCCTTATGGTGTTCCTCCCCATGATGATGAATTTCGCTGCGAAAGTCCTCTCCACATTAGTGATGCACATTTCCCGGAAAATGCTCTAGTGGACAATGTAGTTCCGAGAAAGCCCTCTTATCTTGGGGCACTTGCAAATGTGAAACCAGTCATGTCTGAAGCTTCATCGCTAGCAGGTGAAATACTTTCTCAATCAGAAGATATACCAGGGTGTAGGTCATTCTCCGAACCACCCCTAAGTCATGCATCTTCTAGTTTGATCAATGATTTCTCTATCAATCCTGTTGAATCCAATGAAGCAAAAAGGAAACACCAACTCTGGTCAAATCAGGTAGAAGAATCTTCATCAAATGATAAAGTGGAAATGCTGAATATAAGAAAACAACTGGAAAAAGTGAAGTGCCAGTCATGTTTTGGCCTCTGGCTGACTCTCAGTATAATATTCCAGAAATGTTGACGGAAGATGAAATTCATGACATTCATCTCAACATATGGAAAACTATTTGTCAGTTGAAAAAGAAAGTATTATCTTATGATGAATATAAAAATCATCTTAAGATAATAGAAGGGTTACAACGTCAGATTGATTTGGCGTCTCTATCAGTCTCTCGATATCCGAAGGCTAAAAAGCAGTAGAGAGCCCTTCAACATTCATGCTTTGGTGCACTAAGAAGATTGTGTCAGTTAATTTCCAATGCCCCATCTGGTATTCGTCTCAGAGGATGGGGTGTTCATAGAGCATTGAATTTCACGGTGCTCTCCAGTTAGCAAAGCCCGCCGAAAATGGTCTCATGCAATGTTATTGCCCATGGCCGGCCACAGTCAATGGGATTTGTTTGTAATCAAAAGCATGCCCAAGAACAGGATTCAACTAGTTCCTCTCAAAATCATGAATACAGAGAAAAATTTATCGAATTACTCTTGCATCAAGCAAACGAGAATATTGAACATGCCTCTCGTTTGGAGCAAGCACGTCACCAAGTGATAGAAGTGTCGAAAATCATTCAATGTTCTTTTGAACCGGGTGATAAAAGTGGATACAGATTAATGCATCCAGTTAATTTCCAAACTATGGTTCGCATGATTAGGAGAAATTTCAAGAAAGTCTCAGACATAGCATGTCAAGAACCACCCCAGCTCGGCAGACTGGGGAATCTTTTAAACCAACCCTCATAATCAATAAAAAGGATTCAGGGAGTTGAGCGAGAATAGAAGGAACAAACCCAATCCACAGGACTGTGGAATTTTTCAAAATCAATCCCCTCCTCAGAGAAAGTCAGTGTTTTCTCAATTGGGGAAGAAACCTCAAGAGGAACGAAGAGCCAAATTATCAGAAGATTCCCTACAAATTACGATTCATCAAGAAGTTCCTGAGGGATTGAATCAACAAAAGGAAATGTCTCATCAAAGACATGGAAGAAGACAATATCACAGAAATGCTGATAGAAGGGATGCGATGAGTTATGCATCGATTAATGTCATCAATACTGTTGTTGCTGATCCACTAGATGAGGCTCACTAAGGGAACTCAGATGAAGAGGTTCTTGCTCAAGAATATGTACGCACCGACACAAAAGAAGAAGGTGTGCGTACACAAAGTCAAAGGATTAATCAAAACTTATGTAATCATTCGAGTAACCCACTTCCCCCTCTCCGAAAAGGATCCAACAAAGGGAAGGGAAAGAACCAGGTTACATATCCTTCCTCTAGAGAAGGTCAATTGCTCTCACTAGAGCAGAGGTTGGCACAACAGGAGGAAGAAATGAACGAATTAAGAAGGTCAAATGCAGAACTAATTCAGATTAGTCTTCTTCTTAAGCATGCTGGAGTCAGTCAGACAAAGCAATTTGTTGCAGTTACTGAGATGGATCAAGAATATCCTCCTCTATCAGTACACCCTCACATGTCTAATCCTATGGGTCAAGTGCAACAACAGTTGGCAGTGCTACCATTAGTTACAGCGCCAATCGCCACATCTGTCCAAGCTCTAGTCATTCCACCTACCTAAGTCCAAGTTCAACCAGATGTTTCTCAAAAGTTAACAACTACTATTGAGTCATTAACAGCTCAGTTAGAAACTATGGAAGGGAAGCGTGTGCAAGTTCAACCAGAAAAGAAAGTTTACCCTGAATGGGTAGATTCAATTTCTCCTCCATCCATCTTTGGGAACCCTGTATTCCATATTTTCAATGGATCAGGTGATCCAGAACAACATTTGATGCATTACGTGTCTTGTTGCGATCCTATGATGGGAACTCCAGAGCAGCAAGAAGCAGTGAAACTTAGATGCTTCGTACGAACCTTGCAAGGACCAGATTTCGTTTGGTATATAAGCTTGAAATCCCGGTAAATTACCGAATGGGAGGATCTTTGCTAAAAATTCCTCCTTTAGTTCAGCTCAACTTTTCCAAAGACAACAGTTTTCGATCTTACAAACTGTAAGCAAAGGGAGAATGAAAGGGTATCTAATTTCATTGCTCGATGGAAGGGATTAACATATTCCTTGAGTTTAGCACTCCCTCCAGAAGAATTGTTTCCAATCTGTGTGGTAAATCTGCATGACGAATTTCACACGCCGTTAATCCCTGTGAAATACACAGGAGGGTTTCGAGACCTTACTTCAATCGCTCAGCAGATTGAAGATTCCCTTATACCGGCTAAGGCTAAATCTCATGTAATTCCATCAGCTTCAGGAAGGAGAATGGGTAAAGCAGAAACTGCTACAATTATTCTTAAACAAGAACCTGTACCTATTTCTACCTCAAAACCTTCATCTTCTCGAAGGGCCCCACCTTCTGAGCGCCAACAACAAAGGCATTTTCATCCATATGATCAAAAAGATCAAAGACGAAAACAATTTGAGGATCTGAAGAGAAAAACAAACTCTTTCCAAAATGAACAAGTTCCTGGTTATTTCATTTCAGCTATGGAAAACAATTTGGTTCCATTGCCAATAACCAAGAGGCCAAACAAGAAAGGATATGAAGACCGTCCTAATTATTGCCCTTTTCATAAAATGTTGGGGCATCCCATCCAGGAGTGTTTTTTCTTCAAATACCTCCTGCAAAAGATGGTCGACTCAGGACAGGTCACATTGAAAGGCTCCTCAGCCCAGGTAGCATGTGTCACTGCTACAGTTTCAAAGGAGGAAGATGAATGGCAGGAAGTCAAAAAAAATGCACAAAAGTATGATGATTGGATGGTCAGAAAGACAATGAATCTAACTCATGCTATTTTGCGAACACAATTAAGGAACCCAATTGTGTATTCTTCCATGAATGTTGCGGCAAAACCCTCTTTGTCAGAGGTAAAGTCCTCAAAGAAATGACATGATTCAAAGAAAGAAAAAGAATCAGAAGAATATGAGTATGTGTCAAAGCCTAAGTTGTCTTTGACTTTGGTGGACTTCATGCCATCTACTTCAAAGCCATGGGCACCGCCCCACCAAACGGCACATCCTAACAAGCTAATCAGGCAGAGTCTTCGTCAGACAAAGAATTAATCTTTGGTTCTATTTATATGATTAAATTAACAGATCCATATGCCAGTCAGAGTTTCGATATCAATGAGCCTGAATTCCCTGTATCAAACAGAGGAATCAGAGGAAGTTCTAGGGGCTCAGGATACAAGGGAAGACGTGGATCTTTCAGAAGTCACTATTCCAATTCTACCCCGACTAGAACTGTGTACGCAGGAGGAACTCGTGGTAGAGCCCTTCAGCGAGCTCAGCAAGAACAAGCAGGTTCTTCTACTAATATCAAATTCAGTCCTGGCACAGTTATTTTGGAAGACCGGTTGAAGGTTCCATCTTCTTCCTCTCAGCAAGTAAATGGATCTGATCGGTCTAATCTTCCAAAACAAAGAATATTGCCAACTCCTATCCCAATAAAATATGAATCAACTTCCAAATCATCTGCTTCAAAGGTACCTGCTAAACCACATATTCCAATTGGGAAACGCAGACCTCTGGATCAAAAGTATGATATATTAAAACACTTGGCCCAAGTACCATCCTAGTTATCAATTCTGGATGCTCTGAATCTTTCAAACGATCTTAGGGAAGCACTCATTGAGGCTTTTTCAAGTCCTCAGGAGTTTGAAACTGAAATGGTTGCAGTTGAAGTCTATCACATAGAGAATAATCATAGAAGAATTCCATGCAGTAATATCCTTTACTGATGAAGATGAAGATGATGTTGTGCATGGACATATTAGACCATTGTACTTGTCTGGTAATGTCAATGTCATGGATGTTCGAAGAGCTTTCATTGACAATGGTTCAGGTGTCAACCTCATTCCCATTCGTACACTTCATCGATTGGGCCTCACGGAATCTGATTTATCTCCTTCCAGCATGATGCTATAGGGATATGATAAAAATGAACAAGAACCGCTGGGTGATGTTACACTCAAAACTCAGTTTGGAGATCTTGTATCCAATTCAGATTTCATGGTTGTTGATCAAGACTCAACCTTGAACATTTTTCTTGGAAGACCCTGGCTACATCAACATGTGGCTATCCCTTATTCATACCATCAATGTCTCAAATATTGTTTCGATGGTCATGTTGGGACATTTTATGGTGATAAGGCCCCATTCAAGACATGTGAGTCTCAATACATTGAGGTGGAATTCTATCACATGAAGCAAATGGAGAAATCCATAACAAAGGATATTACCAAAGTTAATGCTCCATATGGTTTGGAAAAAATTCCAGTAAATCCATTTACACATGTGAGTACAGATTATGTGTTGCCTATCAGTCAAATTGACAAGATAGACCCAAATCAAAATAATCTTATGAAAAGATCCACAATGCCAATTATGACAATCAAGCCAGACAACATAGGAGAAATTGTTAATCTACCAAGCAGTGATGAAAGCACAAATGGTGACATCTTCATTTCATCTGCTGAAATCCAACAAGTCTATGCTTCCCCAATTAGGCCAGAAGAAGTTATAGAATCATCAGAGGTGAACAATGATGTCGATTCTCAATCCATCATCTCCTCTTTATTACCCAAAGAAGACCCTTCATCATCAATCGGGTTGGAAATGGAAGCTTCTTCTTCAAAATATGCAAATTCTGACATCTCTTCAGATCATGAGAATTCTACTTTCTCATCTACTATGCAAGTAGAAACGGAAGAAATAACACATGATGAAGAAGAAGAGGAAGATCTCAGAGATGCTCCTCCAGCATTTGAAGAGGGTATCTCTACCACTGTGGATGAAATCAGAGAAATAAATCTGGGTACAAAAAGAGATCCACGCCCCACTTTAATCAGTGCAACCATGAATCTTGAAGAGAAAGAGATGTATATTTCTTTTCTAAAGAAAAATAAAGATATATTTTCCTGGAACTATACAGAAATGTCCGGGCTTGATCCTGATGTTGCTACTCATCAATTGGGTTTACCAGAAGAACATCGAGGATTTGAGCAAGCCGTGAGAAGAACACACCCAACTTATGCTTACAAAATTGAAGCTGAAGTGGATAAGCTTATCAAAGCTAATATCATCAGAGAAGTTCAATATACCAAATGGTTGGATAATATTGTCCCTGTAAAGAAAAATAACGGACAAATTAGAGTTTGCATCGATTTCAGAGATCTTATTCGGCATTGTCCTAAGGATGATTTCCCAGTTCGGATTACAGAACTTCCAATTAATGCAACAGCTGGCTATGAAGCACTTTCCTTCATGGATGGATATTCTGGATATAATCAGATCCGAATAGCCCCAGAATACAAGGAATCTACAGCCTTTAGAGCCCCTCAGGGTGTGTTTTGCTACCGGGTAATGCCCTTTGTCTTAAAGAATGCAGGTGCAACTTATCAGTGTGCCATGTATCGTATCTTCAAACCCTTCTTAGGGAAGTTTGTTGAATGCTATGTAGACGATTTGGTAGTTAAATCCAAACAATGTTCTAATCACTTGGCTGATTTTCAAGTCATATTCTGCAAGCTTCGACAACATAATTTGACGATGAACCCCTTAAAATGTTTTTTTGGGGTAACCTCAGGAAAATTTCTTGGCATTTTTGTACGCCATCGTGGTATTGAAGTCGATCCTAAGATGACCATGTCAATCCTTGGTATGTCACCTCCTCAAAATTTGAAATAATTAAGAGGACTTCAAGGACAATTAGCCTATATTCGGCGTTTCATTGCCAATTTAGCAGGTAAAAGTTTACCCTTCACCTAATTGTTGAAGAAGGGAGTCACTTACCAGTGGACTGAAGAATGTCAAGAAGCATTCGATATTCTCATGAAATACCTCTTGAATCCATCGGTACTCATGCCAACTATTGAAGGAAGACCACTTATCCTCTATGTGACAGCTCTAGAGCGATCATTAGGTTCCTTTTTTGCTCAAAAGAATGATGCTGGGAATGAAAACAGTCTCTATTATCTCAGTCGAACCATGCTTGAAGCAGAAACCTAGTATTCAAGTATTGAGAAGTGCTGCCTGTCATTAATATTTGAAGTTCAGATGTTGAGACACTACCTGCAACATCACGAGGTCCAATTGGTATCTCACAATAACCCGCTCAAATTTATCCTAAGTTGTCCAATGCTTACAGGACTTCTGGAAAGGTGGGCAGTTATTTGCAGCAATTCGACATTTAGTATGTGTCTTAAAAGGCGATTAAGGGCCAAGATCTAGCTGATTTCTTAGCTAAACACCCTTCAGTGGAAGACACATCTTTAGATATTGAACTCCCTGATGAGGAAGTCTTCTCTATTCAAGAAAGTCCTCAGGCATCGGAAATTTATTTTGATGGTGCTTCCAGAAGTCCAACAGGGAGGAAAATGGAAAATCCAAAATTCAACAAAGTTGGCTTAGGAATTGTGCTCATTTGTCTAGAAAAGGCAGTGTTACCTTAGTCCTTCTTATTGTGGGAAGGTGGTGCCAATAATGAAGCAGAATACCAAGCTCTCATCGTAGGTTTGGAATTAGCACTTCAACCACAAGTGAATTAGTTAAAGGTGAAAGGTGATTCAGACCTGGTAATCAAACAAGTCAATGGGGATTATGCCATCAGAAAAGAAGAACTAATCCCTTTGTATGATTACGTTAGAGAGTTAATGGCAGAATTCCCTTTGGAACGGACATTTTCTTATGTCCCAAGATCAGAAAATGCTCAAGCTGATGCATTGTCTAATATAGCCACAGCTCTAGTAGATCCAAATCGGGACGAGAAAAGTATCAGTATTGCCGACCGTCATGAAATTTCACCTTATGTTCGAATTAGAACAGAGGAAATTAATGAAATTTGTCCCATTCCTAAACTGCATGGTCATACTACAGGATGGATGCCACCTATCAGGGAATACCTTCAAAATGGAACACTTCCACCTGATAAAGCTGAGAAAGAACAAATCCGGTGACGTGTGGTTAATTTAACTCTTTTTGATAGCCCAGATCACCTAGAGAAAATTCTCTACAAACATGGTTTTGATGGAGTTCTCTTCAGATGCATTGATGGTGAAGAAACAATGGCTGTCATGAAAGAAGTGCATGTAGGAGTCTGTGGTGCCCCCCAGTCTGGACATAGACTGTCTGATCAGATTCGAAGGCTTGGATACTTTTGGCCTTCAATGATATGAGATTATGTCGATTTCACAAAGAATTTTCATTCATTCCAAGTACATTCCAACTTCATTCATCATCCTCCAGATTTTCTTCATACAGCTAAATACTCATGGCCATTTTCCATATGGGGAATGAATGTGGTGGGACCTTACCTTTCAGCTACGGCCAAGTAGTTTAAGTATATTCTTACTGCTACTGACATCTTTTCCAAATGGGCAGTGGCAATACCTCTCAAGGAAGTCAGTTCTAAATGCATTGTTAGATTCATCAAGTATAACATCATTACCAGATTTGGTGTCCCTCATACCATATTGATGGACAATGGCACCAATTTCTGTTCATCCGAGATGAAGAAGTTGTATCAAGAATACAACATCAAATCCAACCATTCATCTCGGTATCATGCAGCGGCCAACGACCATATAGAAGCCTTTAACAAGACTCTTTCAAATATACTGCAAAAGATGGTGGATAAAGATAAGAGGTCATGTCCTGATAAACTCTTTCATGCTTTATGGGCTTATCGGACTACCACCCGCACTGCAACTCGATCAACTCCATATTCATTGGTATATGGAACGGAAGTTGTCTTGCCCATTGAAGTTCAACTACCCTCGCTCAGAGTTTCCATTTTTGATCAATCATCTACATATGAACAATCTCAAAAGTGATTGAATGAATTGGAATGGTTAGATGAGAAAATATTGTGCACTTTACACCACTTGGATGTCTATCAGAATCGAATAGCATGAGATTTTAACAAAAAAGTTCGTCTTCGTTCATTCACTCAGGGAGAATTGGTATTAGTTCTCAGAACTCCAATGATACCAGGAAAGAAACCTCCCAATCTTGAGCCAAAATGGGAAGGACCTTATTCAATACATAGGGTCTACTCCAATGGAGCTTATTCATTAATCTCAATGGATGGAGAACTCATCACTACTCCAACCAATGCCAGATTTTTGAAGAAGTATTTTGTATAAACTGCAAATTCCCTCTTTCATCCTTGCTATATGACGTTAAACTATACAGCAAAGGTCCATACATATGACCTTAAACTATTTTTACTTTCTTCCCACACGACGTTAAACTGTGAAAAAGTTCCCTAAATGGTCCAGTATGACCTTAAACTGTAACTAGGTCCTGTATGACCTTAAATTGCATCATCAACAGTCCATGCATATGAACCTAAACTATTTGAAAGTCCCTTACGTCCAAAAAGACTTTAAACTGTGAAGTCCTAACTACATGATGCTAAACTGTATAAAAGTCCCTCTTTCACCCTTGCTATATGACGTTAAACTATACAGCAATGGTCCATACATATGACCTTAAACTATTTGTACTTTCATCCCAAACGACGTTAAACTGTGAAAAATTTCCCTAAATGGTCTAGTATGACATTAAACTGCAACTAGGTCCTGTATGACTTTAAACTGCATCATCAACGGTCCATGAATATGACCCTAAACTATTTTCAAGTCCCTTACGTCCAGCAAGATGTTAAACTGTGACATCCTAACTACATGACGCTAAACTGTATAAAAGTCCCTTACGTCCAGAAAGACGTTAAACTACATAATCATCAAAGGTCCTATATGACCTTAAACTACACCACTGTCTAGAATGACATTAAACTGCACCATCCACGGTCTATGCATATGACCTTAAACTATTCACGCTTTCATCCAACATGATGCTAAACTGTATCGTCCCTTTTTCGTCCAACATGACGTTAAACTGTGAAAAAGTCCCTAATGCGTCCAACATGACGTTAAATGGTGTACTCTTTTGTCCTCCCTTCATGACATTAAACTGCATAGTCCCCCTTTCGTCCTTGTTATATGATGTTAAACTATACAGCAAAAGTCCATACATATGACCTTAAACTATTTTTACTTTCATCCCACACGACGTTAAACTGTGAAAAAGTTCCCTAAATGGTCCAGTATGACCTTAAACTGCAACTAGGTCCTGTATGACCTTAAACTACATCATCAATGGTCCATGCATATGACCCTAAACTATTTGCAAGTCCCTTACGTCCAACAAGACGTTAAACTATGACGTCCTACCTACATGATGCTAAACTGTATAAAAGTCCCTTACGTCCGGAAAGACGTTAAACTACATAATCATCAAAGGTCCTGTATGAACTTAAACTACACCACCGTCCATTATGACATTAAACTACACCATCCGCGGTCCATGCATATGACCTTAAACTATTCGTGCTTTCGTCCAACATGACGCTAAACTGTATCATCCCTTTTTCGTCCAACATGACGTTAAACTGTGAAAAACTCCCTAATACATCCAACATGACGTTAAATGGTGCACTCTTTTGTCCTCCCTGTATGAAATTAAACTGCATAGTCCCCCTTTTGTCCAACATGACGTTAAATTCTATTGTACCCATCGTCCTAACTACCCGACGCTAAACTGTACAGAAATTCCACGATACGTTCTACATTACATTAAATTGTATTTTGTCCCTGATACATGACACTAAACTGTGCAACACCAATAGTCCTAACTGCAAGACTTTAAACTGCATAGTCCCTTAATATGTCCTACATGACATTAAACTATGCATCGTTATGGTTATTGTTACCTCTTGTTTCTCACACCAAGTATGAATCACATGAGCTTAGAGCAACCCTCAACCATAACACTCTCTCTGGGCCACTAACCATGTGTAATTCCCAACATCATTTTTAGGTCGTTGTCTCCAAGAACAAATTGATCATTAATTCATTCTTTAATTGAACTGTGCGGACTTTGATCCTTTCCTTCTAGGCTGGGTACGTAGGCAACCTCCCAAGGTTCATGACCAAAACCAATCACTTCACATTGGTTCATCTCCATCTCATATGATGTTGATTCGTGAAACCGCCCCTAGAATCAATATCTTTATATTGGTTCACTTTCATCCTTGTTATTTGACGTTAAAATATATAACACTTTTTTCCAGTATGACAATAAACTATAATATTCTATGATACCCTCACCTGAGAGGGAACCATTATTTACATTGATTTTTTTAATCATGTTTCATTTCAATGACTACGTGCATACATGGCAACGCCCAAACCTTTTATCTTGGGTTAAACCATCATTGTACTAAAGTCCCCTTTCACACTTCACACGTACGAACCAAATTTGTACAAAGGGTATTTCTAAAAGTACGTGGGATTGATTCCCATCCTTATGGGATACGTAGGAACGTTCGAGTGTACCTCGAATCCAGTCCCAAGTCTTTGGGCCTAACCCCAAATTCCACTTTCAGTCCCTTGGCTGAAAAGTCCCCATGAAAACACAATTATTGTATTTCTTACAATGGTCCAAGCTCTATGACCCTAAACTAAGATCTCTAATCCTTTTGTCCCACAAGACGTTAAACTGTAGATTAATAACTACGTATGGCTTGATTCGCATCCTTATGGGATACGTAGTGAAGTCCAATATTTCAATTCAGGACCCATCCACAACATGATTATGGTTAGCATTGATTTATGTATCTCTGTATACATTAAACAATACCCATATTTATGTGTCATAATCCTAACCTTAAAAATTTTCATATCCTCATAACCCTTTTCATGACTTCTAGTCACAAAAATGTCAAACATTTGAGAGTTATTTTGTCTGACTATGAAGCACGTGCCCATAGGCGACCTTGCATAAACAGTCTATATAACAGACTTGTTAGCCAAAAGATACAATTATTTGACTATGCAGCCAATGCCCTTTGGTGGCCCTGCATAATTCAACCCCCTAACGGGTTTGTCGGATAGTGGTAACTTCATTTATGGGAAGAATGCCTCTTTTTTCCTTATTTGTCTTAAATGAAAATATGTAGGGATCCGCAAAAATTGCCATCCTTAACATATTTGTCCCGTATCCTTTTTCATGATTTGAAAGTATTCAAGTCTATGGTTTATATTCTCCTTACCTACGTTTGGGTCAGACCTTCGAAGGAGTGATATTCATCCAGTTCTTTGATAATTTTGTTTGGAAATATTTTCTCTATATTCAAGTACCTATTTCCATACAGCAAACTCTATACTTTGGAAGATTTGAATCTCCATAAACTTTCACTAGCTTTTAGCACTAGGAAAGTAAATTTCTGAGAGTTCTTTTTCCGGATTATGCAGCATGTGCCCATAGGTGGCCTTTCATAAACAGTCTACATAACAGACTTGTTAGCCAAAAGATATTATTTTATTTAACTATGCAGCCAATGCCCTTAGGTGGCCCTGCATAATACACCCCCCTAACGGGTTTGTTAAATAATGGTAACTTCATTCTTGGAAACTACTTATTCTAATGCCTTTTTTCTCTTTTTGATATCATTCCTCAGATTCAAATATTCTTAAGTCATAGCTTACATATTTTCCCTCATACTTGAGTATGGTAATATGTTTTCAGATGAATTTTCAAGGAATTGAGTCAATTATAATCCATTTCCGTCAAAGCTATTTCGACATTAAACATTAGCATTTTTTTTGTCTGACGTGCATGACTTTAAACTTCCCATAAAAGACAGGGGAACTCTGAATAAAAGTCATGTTCCCAGCTCACTAAACATACATTTTTTGTATGACTTAGGTAACATTGACCAATTAAAAGGTTCGAAGTTTGTAGGGTTATTTACATTAATCCTAGTAAAAATCAAACTATGCTTACTAGGCCCATTGGCTTAGGTAAAATCTAAAGCATGTAGCAAAAGAGAATGCAGGTACAAATGAGTGTAGGTGAAAGTGTCTTTCATTGATGAACAAGAGTTATAAGGACATCCACAGACTAGAGTCTCTTATCTTTTTCAATAATTACAAGAGGCTTTCAATATAACTCTTCATTTGATTTACAGCATCCCGAGCTTCATTAGAATCCACCTGGAATTCATTCATTCAACTGGATAAAATAAGAGATGCAGTTATACCAGCTCCTCTTAGAACAATTGTAAAAGGATGTTCTTGAGTGTGGTTTGAGAAAATTTTATATTGATCAAACAGTGAGTCTGTTTCTGTCCAAGAGACTTGGAAGATGGATACATGGATTTGAGAATGGAGCATTGGAAGTAAAGAGCCATTTGGAGAGAGTACTCTTTTCAGATATTGCTCTAATACCATGTTTGTCTTCTCTCCACCAACTGGCAGTGGAAAACATTTCAGCCCATGGGTTTTCCATTTTCATATATGCAAGGAAATGACATGGAGGAAGAATTTGAAAGTTCACACCATTGTTGTTGCTCTTAATGCACAGCATAATCAAAATGAAGGAGTAGCAGTGCAGCTGCATTTCAGGTGTATAGTTCTTTGCATCTGGAACATTGACTCCTTGTAGATAACCATGACCATATAGAGGCAGGTAGATGCTCTGTGGGAAATTAAGATGATATTTCCTCAAGTACTTAGCCAAATCTGGGAGAGTGTTGTCGCAAATATCATATTAATCATGGCCAATGATGTTTATCATGTCATCAATCCACTTGCTAGCCAGTTTATCAGCCGTTTTAATTCCCTTGGGAGCCATTGAATCTGCACAAAAGTTGAATAAACTAACTCTTAAATGGGTTTATTTTTCATAAAATTTGTGAAAGAATTCGAAAAAATGGTTATGGAATTAAGGTGCGCAAGTCTAAACTTGACGCGCAAGTGTTCGTGTGCCGCGCTAGTTTTTGACGCGCAAGTATAAACTGCACAAGTACAAATACCAATACAGAAGCATGACAACAAAGAAACATCGGAAAACAGAGCAACCTGCACGGCTAAGGTCACCTGCACGGCGAGAGCTTGAAGGTTTGAAATCCGTAAATCCATATGCTTGTACGGAAGTGAGGCCCTCTATTTTATAGGCCAGGCGGCCTATCTGCGTGCCTACACCCAGTGCGCCCAGGCCCTGCTTGATGCGCACTTGCGCGCCGCCCTCTGCGCCATCAAGACTTGCGCGCCACCTTTCCTTTGGATGTATTCGATTTCCTCAGAGTCAAATCCTCATTTCATTTAGATCCAACTCTGAGGGGGGACTTTTGTTGACTCTCCTTTCATCACAGAATCTAAAAATCATAAAATGGAAATGACTTAGCACAAATTAATTCATCCTTTAAAGAAAATATCAATAATCGACAAATTAATGAACAAGGAGAATATTTCCCATAAGTCGCACAAGTTTCCTCATAGTCGCGCAACTACACTTGTGCGACGCATTATGGTTGCACAAGTGACTTGCGTGACCTAAGTGGTAACTGCCCGGGGTCTTCTCCTGCCTAAAAATAGACCTTGTGGGTCCCCCATTTCGAGAGGATTTTTTTTCCAGAAACTCAGATTTGAGCTCCCAGCACCCTAGTCGCTTCTCAACACTTCCGAAACACTTCTAAGGTGATTTGTTACCTAGAACGGGAGATCTAAAGAAGGGGAGGAAGGCCTAAGTGTTGAAACTCATCGACACTTGCGTGCCTGAGTGGCCAGACCTTAAGGGAAAAGGGCCACACTTGCGCGTCGCCTTACTCCTTCAATAGATCTTGTGCGCCCTTCTTCTGGAAGAACCTCAAGAGGATTCTAAAGGCTTTAATGCAGAGTCACTCAAGTATTACCCTGCTGGTTAACCATCGCGCAAGTACACCATGTGTCACACAAAAATACATGTGCGACTAGGAACTGCGTGACCAGGACCTGCATGCCCACGCAGTACCTGCACGCCTGCCAGGACTTGTGCGCCCCTGCCTTTTTCGGTGCATTTGTTTCCCATTTCACCCCTCTAAAGCCATTACACCATTCTTATTCAAGATTCAGTCTTCAAGACACTCTTCAAAGCCATTTATGGCATGATTTCTTGATTTGACTTCTTTATCTGAAAGGAATTCTGTGGAATATCTCTCAAAACCTAGTTATTTACACATCATTATGTCACTAAAGATTGAGATTTCATTCATTCAGCCTCATCCTTTAAGAGGAGAGAATCCTTAACCTGGGTCTCATTTTCAGGAATAATCCCCAGTCATAAGTCCTCTATTTTGGGCATCCTCTTTAGGAGTAAGCCACAATTCTTAAAGTTCCCACATCTGGGCATCCTCCTTAGGAGTAAGCCCCAGTCCCCTAATTTTGGAATCCTCCTCAGGAGTAAGCCCCAAACCTTAATTCCCTTAACCTAGGCCTCCTTTTCAGGAGTAATCCCCAATCTCAAATATGGGAATCCTCTTCAAGAGTAAATCCCAAGTCCCTTAATTTTTCAAATCTCTTAACCTGGGCCTCCTTTTCAGGAATAATCCGAAGTATTAATTTCTCTTAACCAATCCTAATTTACCTTTGATCTGGGATTCCTTTTCAAAAGTAAAACCCAATCATAAGTCTTCTCCTAATTTGGGCCTCCTTTTCAGGAATAATCCCCAAGTTAGAGTATTCAAAATCTCCATGAATCACATATACCTTTATGGACCTTGTTCCTGGATTTCTTCCCTAAAGTAAATCCTAACCTTCATTTATCTGGGCAGTCATACATACATAAGCCCCAAATTCTTTCTTATGATTGCATCTTTCATGGAACAATTGTCTAATTTTTACCAATACCTCTTGTTTCTCGCACCGAGCATGACTCGCGTGAGCTTAGAGTGTAAAAGTAATTGTGACATCCTTCTTTGAGCCACCAATTATAATCATCATACTCCTTTACTCGAACTACGTGGGTTCTGATTCCTTTTCTAAACAAAGGATACGTAGGTATCCCGTCTACGGGTTCAATCCCAACTCTAAAATAATCCATGTCCTTATGAATGACAATAAACTTCATGTACCCCACTGAGTGGCTTTAAAACCAACATTGTCATCATAATGACCAATAGACTTCTATATAAATATGTCTAAGGGTACCATTGACCAAGAATCTCTAATAAATACATATGTTTCTCTATCTATGAAGATCCTTAAACATATACAAAATATTCTCTAAATTTCCTACATATTTAATCATTTATTGTCAGATCTGAAGGAAAGCTCATTTTATACTTGGTAATGTAATAAGGATTCACGAACATAACTTAAATCTATAAAGAGAGTCTCGGAGTAGACAATAATTCTGCTCAAAAAGGTGTGATGATTCCGACCTCCCATCCTCTCGACCAATGAAAATTCCTAATCCTCATCAGTCCACAAACTAATGAGAACCTACCTTTGGAAAGTAGGTCCAAATGGATGTGGAATCATTGGATGTTTCCGGTTCTACGAACAAACCCGTTAGAAACTGATCGAAATGTTTGAACCTCCCATCAAGCCAGTCATCCCTGGATTCTGAGGGAAACAGATATGTTATAGTAAATGTGACCCAAGTGGGTTCAAGTTTGTCCATGTTATCATTCTTTCTTGTTTTATGTTATGAATTTTGTGATATATCCATAGCTTTTTAACTTTAAGAATAAGTTGTTTTTTCTCGAGGGGGAGGATGACTATATTTATTCCTTACATAGAAAAGTTGAAAATATGAAATTTATAATTATGGTGAGCTATCTATCATTATTTTCATTATATATAATAAAGTATTTATTGAATTATAAAGATATAAATTATCACTTTAAAATTTTGGTCGAAGTTATCTATGACTAATTCATTAGGATGGATGTGTCCTGACTCAATCCAAGGCTATATTATATGATGACTAGTCCATTCAATACTATCAATAAGATCAAATATGTAATTAATGGAATATGGAATAATGTATGCATCAATATTTATGATATATCAAGAGGAAAAATGTTTTATTACATAGTGTGTGTTAGTTGGAGGTTATTATAGATATAACTTATCCATATATTTCTAGGGCCTTTGATGTGTAACAAGATACCACAAATGGTCTATGAATTTGTTTTTTTCTATTGGTATATGGACGAAGAGGATCACTCCAATGGTGTACCATGATGTTCCACAATTTCTAATTAATTAGAGTTTAGAAAAATGTGGCGCCCAAATGATAGGGATAATGAACTTCCAAAAATGAATGATGAAAATTAAATAAACTCAATTTTTTATTCAAGTTTATAATAATAATAATTGAATGTATTTCTCAAGGTATACCTGAATTATTTTAGTTAAAATAATCCAATATGAGAATTTTTTTAAATGAAAAATCCACATTTAAGGTCTTCTAAATAATGGAGGGGCATGATTACAGATAATGGATCATAATTCATAATGTGACATTTAAGAGTGTCTAGTTTTTATAGTGAAATATTTTTGACAAATACAATACATTTTTGAGGTCATTTATGAGATTTTTTATTGGTTTAATTTCTTCAACTTATTAAATAACATAAATATAATTTTGAAAAGATAAAACTGAATATTTAAGATCATTTTTAAAGATGAAGAGATTGGTATAATTTTACATGAATTTTGAGATCATTCCTCCCATCCTACCTCCTATCAATATTTTTTGAGAAAGAAACGTTAGGGAATAAAATTTCAGATTGATTAGTCAGTATCACATTGATTAATTATTTTTAATATGATAAAATAGATGATAGGTCAAAAAGTTTTCTTATTTTATAGCTCATAAAATGGAAAACAGAGATATATCATATTCATATTCATGTATGGATAATCTAGACTGTTCCCTAGTTGGTGCCTTTGAGTTGTAGTGTACTGGCGATGAGTAGATCATATCAACACTTGAAGAAAAAATGGGTTCCAATTTCATTTGTGTTCTTCAAAATTATATTAATTTTATAATATCTATTAGAGAATATTGGAACTGGTATTCTTGATGTAGTTAAATAACATGGATACAAACATAGAATATTTGAAATATTTATTTTTGACTTTTACAAAGGCTCAATTTCTATCAATTATAATTAGAGGAGTTTTGTAAAAGTAAAATTAGGAATTATATTTAAATTTTAAATATTTTAGATAAAGGTAGATGATATGGTCTTAACACCACTAAGGACCCATCAATAAAATTTTAAATGACAAATAAATTACCATTTGAAGATCAATTTTCTTTTTGGTCTATTTTTCTTAATTTTTAATTAAAACAAAATTAATAAAATATATATATATATATATATATATATATATATATATTCAAGATTGAGGAGGGGTTTCTACAAACAGGAGTAATCATATGGGTAAAAATGAATCTAAAAGAGGGTGGTATTGACCATGTAATGAGGTATAAATAGAAAATAGGACATAACAAGAAAATAATATCTTCTTTTGGTAAAAGGTCACACTATATAATACGGAGGTATCCCCCAAGAAAAAGTGGATGATGAATATATATTTTTTAAATGAGTTTTGGTAATTTTAGTGACATAATGCGAGCATCCCTATTTTATTCAATGTCATGTATTGTGGCATGAAATGTGACTCAGGATTTTTGAATTGACATCCTTGATGGGTCGGTCTGATAAAAACCTGCTTACACTGGGAGATCATTTTTAAGTAAAAAAATCCATAATATATTACAAAAAAATATATTTAACTATTATGAATTTATTTAAAATTTTTTATTACATTGGGACATTGTTTGAGTGAATATGAATTGTTTTAACAGATTAAAGTTACCTCAAGGAATAATTTTGGAATATTTCATTTTATTATGCAAGTTTAATGAATATCAACTATTTATGATATGATATCTACCTGTGTATATAGATTTTTTATTTATTAAATTTAATTATTTTAAAATTTCATTGATTTATAATAACTAATTATATGGTGTTATTATTTTAAATATATTTACTTTGTCTCTCCATATTTACTTTGAACATGGGAATGTATTTCCAGAGTTTATTAATGAAATATAACTCATTCATCTTAAATTCCACTAACTTGTGTGTGAGAATAAATTATAAATATCAGGAGAGTTCATAACGATGTAGTTTGAGTATGGGAACCAAAATGGATGAAATTTATAAAATGAATAAGTGTTTGATGTGTTCTAAAATTTGATTTGGTATATGAATAACATAATTCCCCAAGGGTATTAGTTGATCCACCTTCTGATTGATGCACCAACTAGTAGAAAACATTTCATGATCACATTGATGTTTATTTATTTTTACACATGGTTAATTATTTTTGATTGTATGGTCGATTCATGATAGTAGTGCATAGATAATGAGAATAAATATATAAAAATAAATGAAAATTCTTGATTAATTATTGTTAATTATGGATGGTTACTATTTTGAAAATGTTGACATAGTAACCAGAATAATAAATATTACTCTATTTCAGCCACAAATAAAACAACAAACATTAAAACCCCCTAAATGTAAATATTAAGATACAAACACCTTCTATCACTTGTTTTGGGATAAAAAGATACTTTTCAAACACCGTTTTCAATAGTTGAGGGTACTTATAACTATTAGTGAGTTCTAAATAGGGTTATTGGTCAACCTAAATATCATCGGATCAATAGAAATTGATATATCTATATTGATTTAATTTTAGAGGAATGTGTTATGAAAATACATGTTAAGGGATCTTGGAATATCATAAATAACCTAAAACATTAAGGATACTTTAGTTAATGTGGTTTTATTAGATAAATATTACCTTATAATTTGGGATTAGTGGACATGAAATAGATTTGGGTATAAATATAGGTATAAATATATGTTTCCACTAGAATAATTAAAAGGATGCATATTATAAAAATATTTGTAACTCCCCATAATTTTTTAAAATAAATTGTTATCAATGAAACATTTTTCTATGTTTATATTTATAACTATACTTTGGAATTAATTTTGCAGCTTCTATGTTTTGTATTTCAAAAACGATCATCTACAGTTGTGATCAGTAAGTTATCTGGTGTATAATTGAACCAAATTGTTTTTTCTAATAGTAACCTAACCTTATGAATATTAATATTAATAGATGTATGACATTAATTAATAGTAAATTGTATTACTATTTTATTTTTATAAGGTTATAATATAATGAGATGTCAATTAATTTGTCAAGGTATTAAAAAAGAGTTATATAATTAAAATTGTTATTTTTGAATAAATTATGATTTTATTTTAAAAAATAATTAACAATATTTCAAAAAATTATTTTCTAGAAAATGGATTTCATTTTTTAAATCTAATCCTCAAAAAATGTTTCGGGTAAATTTTTGGGATTTTTGTGAAACAGTTGAATATTTAGTGAATAGTAATAATACAGTTTTGAGTTTAGTTGTGTTTAATGACATCATTCGCGATGTAATAATTCTTGTTCACTTGTGCATAGTAAAAGTTTTATTATCTTTCTCAAGGGGCCAATACCATGGTCAAATACCATGGTTAAGCCCATGGTTTTTCATAAATCACTAATGAGGTGTCCCTTATAAATTAATAAAATATTCCCTTACTTTTGCTTTAAATACCAATCCATTCCTTCATTATATTCATTCAAAATTCCTCCTAAATGATTCTATGGTCTCCTAACCTCTATTTTAGTCCTCCCAAGGTGTCATCCATCCCCCAAGGTCCCAACCATAATTTTCTAAGAGTTACTCTACAAGGTAGAGAAATCCACCACCCTTCTCTTTTTCAAGCTTTTACTTTATATTATTTTTTTAAATTTCTTTTTCTTATGTTTGGATAGTTCATTACATATCCCCTTAATTCCATATTTTTTGTACATTATTAGGGACCCCTTTTCTATCATCAAAATGTTTTATGAAATTTTAAGCGACGTCGTTTGGATGCCAAATTTTTCATAAGGTATTTCTCAACTTTTATTTTATTTTTGAGTTTCCTTCATTTCTTTTTACCACATATACTCTTATAAAATATGAATAAAATCACCAGAAATATATTATATTATGGATGTTATAATTTTCATGTAAAATTCATCATTATTATTCTTCTCCTCTTCCACTTATTCAAGAAATTAAAACACCGTCTGTGATATGCTGATTTACCGACATCGTGGACGATGTGATTTCAAATTTCTTTTACTTCCTTCAGGACTTGTCACGAAACCATTTTTATGGTTTAACCATATTATAATTTAGGTATTATATCTTATATATGGTTCTATAAAAAGTTTGTACACGTGTGATTAATTTTTAAAACAAAATGAGTTATTTACAATCGAAGAATTGAAAAAATGACTTAAAAATATCAATAAGCCTTTAACTTATGAATCATCTTCACATCAAAAATCAAAATTATAAAAGGTATAATTTATGGTTATGAAAACTTGTAAATACCAATACATTCCAATTTTTTATTTCCATTTCCAATTGAAAAGAATATACATCATGAACCGATCATGGAAACATTGTAAGGAACACACCCGAAGCATTGTAAATAACAAAATATTACTAATAACTGTGTCGAATGATGTTGTAAAATTATCATATAAGGTGTTATAAACATTAATATGTTTAATTAAGATATTAATAACACTCTTTTAACAATTATATAGGAGGTTTAAATACATTTTATATAAGAATAACCCGAGGTAAGGGAATTCTTTAACCCAATTTCCATTCTCGGGGTTGACATTCTTCCTTCTTCATTATGTGGTATTAAGGTTATTGGTGTGATGAATTTTTAATATATTATGCTTCAATATGTGTATTTAGATTGTATACACATATCCATTTATTTCCATTAATTCGCACTCCATTTATATTTTAAGGGACTTTCCTTTTAAAATCCTTTTAAAACTCTCTTTAATAAATCTCAAAAGGATTGTTTTTTTGTGAATGGAATGAGTGGTTTCTCTTGATTTCTAGATACTTTATTACCATGATATGTTACAAGGAAATTATTTATGTTTGTTTGAGCCCATTATAGCTCAATATATGTTGGTTTCATCCAATTGTATCTCAAGATATGATGTGTGTTCCCCATTATATCTCTCCAATTCATTGGGTACTCCGGAGATGGAAGTTGACAATAAAATTATTCCATGTATAAGAGTGAATGTAAGAGTGATGTGGTAAATATATACCAAGAGAACTACCTAACGTTTCTATTCATATGAGTTTTTATGATTATGGGTTTTATTGGTTTTTACGTTATCACTTGACTAATGATTTCTTTCTTTATATCCCTTAGTGAGTTTTATACTCATTCCAAGTTTTTAAAAAAAAATTCACAGGATATAAATATGGGTAAGAGAAATAATGGATTTGTGATGTTGGATATGGAGTGTTGTCAAAGAAATCATGTTTATGTTTTATATTTTTATATTTTTTTAAAAATGGATATTTTTTTTAGTAGTATAATATTTGTATGAATGTGGTATGTTATGTATCTAAGATATCATAATTATTTAAAACTATAAAACCGAAAATATCCTCATTGTGTAATAATTTATTTTATTGTCTAAAATTTGGGATTATGTATCATTTTAAGGTTGGGTCCTTATAATTGGCATCAGAGGATGGTTTAGATAACATTAGGGGTTAGGATGATATTTAAATAATACCATAACTGATTTTTACTCTTTGGTAATTTGAAATGTTATAAAATCTAAGGATTACCATGTTGATTAATATAAGTTATGTTTTTTTAGAATGGTTTTCCATAGAAGAAATAGGTAAGGTAAAGTAGGAAGGCACCAAGAGGCTGCTCTCTTTCCGAATCTGCAGCCCGAAATGGTGGGAATCAAAACTGAGTAGTTTGTGACAATAATAACTTAGTTGACTCCAGAAATAAATGAGGGTGGTATAAAAGCTAGAGAAGAACATGATATACCATGAAGAAACATGTATTATGTGGAGGATTGTATTAGGCAACATCTTCCAGCATTGAGTGGAACCATAGATCCAGTGATCGCCAGAGGATTGATCAGTGTTCTAGAAAAGATATTTTATGTCATAAGATGCTCAGAATGTCAAAAGGTAGTACTATCCATTTATAATTTGGAAGGTGAAGCTAATAAATGGTAGTATTTAGTTAAGAATACGATAGAAAAAGGTGATCTTGATAGTCTGGAATGGGATGATTTTAAGAGTCTTTTCTTGGTGAAATATTTTCCCAAAACTGTTCGACTCCGAATAGAGAAGGAATTCATGGAATTGAAGTAGAAAGATGATGATTTTTTAGAATCATATGAAGCCAATTTTACAAGACTATCCAGGTACGTATCGTATTTTACTCATATTTTTTATAGTAATTTTAATAGATTTTACTTTGGTTTGAAACCATTTTTTTCAAATAGATTTCGATTCGTGAGAGTTTAAAAGCAATGAGAATATGGTTCACTGTGCTAAAAAAGTTGAGATGGAGTTTTTTGAATTATGTGTACCTCATGATGACAAGAATAATAATAGTTTAGGTTGGTTGTTAAAGGGATGAAACTCATAAAATAAGTCTTGATGTAGGAAAATTAATTTCCCTTCTTGTAAAAAGTGTGGTAAATGGTATCCTGGTGAATGTCTTGTAAATAATGGGAAATGATACCTATGTAGAATGTTTGGAAACATGTCTCATGAGTGTAAGGAAAATTATCCAAAAATTAATTAGAAGTCGATGGTTAGATGCTTTGACTGTAAGGAATTGTTTCATTTTGATAATTTTGTCCGAAGCTAGTTACTCAAGCAGGGAATTAGAAAGATTAGAAGTAGAAGGGTTTGGTAAAATCATTTTAAACCACTTCAAAAGAAATTAATCCATAAAATGAGGTGGTATCAGGTACATTTCTTATTTTTACATATTTCACTAATGTGTTTTTTGATTCAGGGTCTACACATTCATTCATTTCTGAAATTTTTTTAGAAAAAAATGGAATTCAACCTGATGAAATGAAAACAAATATCATGGTAAAAACACATGGAGGAAATATTGTGGAAAAAAGAAATTATAATAATATGCCAATACATTTCTATAGAAATATTTTGACAATAAACATTATTGTTTTCCACTAGTAGAGTTTGATGTTATTTGGGTTATGGACTGGATTTATTTTTATCATGATAAGATAAATTTCTATGAAATGAATGTTTTTTTTCCGAAGAATTTCAGTTTGTGTGCAAGAATGAACCCATACCATTAATAACATATCTGGAAGCTATTAAACTAATAATAGATGGAAATTAATTTTATATTTCTCATATTTTTTAAGATAAATGAACTATCCAGATTAATGATGTACCAGTTTAAATGAATAGCGAGATTTTTTTCCCAATGATTTCCTCGTGTTATTCCGAATCGAGAGGTTAAGTTTACTATTGACTTAGTTCCTGATGATAAGCTAATTTCTAAAACCTCTTATCAAATTTCCCAAATGGAACATGTGGAATTAAAAAATAATTTGCATGAATTATTGAAAAAATGGTTCATTCGACCCATCACTTCACCATGGGGAAATCTTATATTATTTGATAAAAAAGGATGGTTAAATGTGTCTTTACATCAATTATAGAGAATTGAATAACACTACTATTAAAAAGAATTATCCTATGACTTAAATCGATGATTTTTTTGATCTTCTCTTGGGAGCACAATATGTTTCTAAGGTTGACCTAAGGTTAGGGTACCATCAGTTGAAAGTAAAGGATGAATACATCCCAAATACTACGTTCCATACTAGATATGGTCATTATGAATTTTTAGTTATGCATTTTGGGTTTACTAATTCACCTGATTTATTCCTGGATCATATGGATAAAATATTTCATGAGTTCTTGGATAAGTTTTTGGTTGTGTGTATTTATGAAATTACGATATATTCTAGAAGTAAAGAGAAGCATGAAAAATATCTAAGGGTTGTTTTTCAAACCGTCAAGGAAATGAACTATATGGAAAATTCAGCATGTATGATTTTTGGTTACAACTGATTTCTTTTCATGGGAACATTTTAAATATGGATTCAGTAACAATTGATGCTGCCAAAATAAAAGTGGTTTATGAATGAAAAAAACCTATAAATGTTATATAGATTCATTGTTTTCTTGGAATATCAGGTTATTACTGATGCTTTGTTAAAAACATTGCACGTTTATCTAGCCCGCTAACTAAGTTAACAAGAAAATGGGATAAATTTGTTTGGATAGAAGAATGTGATGTTTGTTTTCAGGAACTGAATTAGAGATTATTGAGTGCTATAGTTTTGGCCTTTTCTTCCCGAAGAGGTAAGTTTGTCATCTATAGTGATGCTTCATTAAAGGGACTTGGTTGTGTTTTAAAGATAAATGATCAAGTAATTTCTTATGCTTCAAGACAAATAAACCTTCATGAGTTAAACTATCCCAAAATTATATGGAATTGGAAGCTTTGGTTTTTTGCTTTGACAATTTGGAGGCACCATTTTTATGGACCCAAATGTCAAATATATACTAACTATAAAATTCTGAAGTATATATTCACTCAGAAGGAATTAATGATGAGGACGAGAAGATGGATTGAACTGATAAATTATTATGATTGCACGATCAACTACCATCCAAGAAAAGAAAACAAAGTGGAGGAATCTTTGAGTCGAAAACATTATGCCTCATTAACCCTGTTACATTTGGAACATGACCCCTTGATTAATGACTTGATGTATTTTGGCTTAGAAGTTATTGATATAGGGAATACATCTGTTTTTTTTTCAAGTTTCAATGCAGTCATCGTTATCAGACCAAATTAAGAAATCACAGAAGGAATACTGTGAGCTATAGAAAAAGGTATAATTTTTTAAAATGGGTAATTTTCCAAAATTTACCCATGATAAAGATTGTGTGTTAAGATTTGGAAAAAGGTTGTGTGTTCCTTGTGATTATAAGTTGAATAAAGTTTTGTTGTGTGAATCTAATAGTTCTCCATATTCAGTTCATCCTGGTAGTACTAATATATACAGAGACCTTCAGGAGTATTACTGGTGGGATGGAATGAAAAGGGATATCATTGATTTTACCATGAAATATTTGACATGAAAACCAGTTATATAATATTGGAAGATACCTTAGGGGGTGCTTCAACCTTTTCTAGTGACAGAGTGGAAATTAGAGAAGGTATCCATGGACTTTGTGGTGGGACTACCTAACACTTCTCGAAGTGACAATGCAATTTCGGTTATTGTTGATCTACTAACAAAATCTTCACATTTTATTTCTATTCGAGATGCAATGTATTTGATTCTGCATTCTCGACTATACCTCAATGGCATTGACATGTTACATGGAGTTCCTATTTCCATTATATTTGACCAGGATCTTAGGTTCACTTTTAACTTTTTTATGGGGTTTTAGATGTCATTAGGCACAAAATTATATTTCAGTATAGTTTTTCATCCTCAATTAGATGGGAAGTTAGAAAGAACAATTTAGGATTTGGATGATATGCATAGAGGATGTTTAATGGACTACAAGAGAATTTTAGATCAACATCATTTTTTAGTTGAGTTTTCACATAATAATATTTTTCATTCTAGTATACAGATGGAATATTTTGAGGCACTGTATGGGAAACAGTGTCAGACTCTCGCGTTTTGGGATGAAGTCATTGAAAGAAATTTGATGGGAACAGAAATAGTATAGGAAGTGGCTGAGAAATTGAAGATGATCCAGCAACACATGAGGACAACTCAGAGCAGGAAGAAAATTTATGCAGATAATAGAAAGAAAGACTTCTATTTTGAGGTAGGTGACCATATTTTCCATAAAATATTTCCTTGGATAAGAGTGATGCATTTTGGTATGAATGGGAAGATAATTCCGCGATTCATCGATCCTTTTAAAATACTTGTGAATACTTGACCAGTTTCATACCGATTAGATTTTCCTCTAAGTTTATCTCAGATAAAAAATGTTTTTCATGTGTCGATGTTGAGAAAGTATGTTCCAGATTGAACTCATGTTTTGAGCCTAGAAGCAGTTCAGTTGGAAGGGAACATTTATTATGAAGAGAAATCAGTTTAGATTCCTAATCAAAGGTAACATGTATTTAAGAATAAGGTAATCCACCATGTATAGGTTTTGTGGAGAAACCACGTGGTTGAAGAAGCCACACGGGAGTCTGAAAATGCTATGAGGGAAAGGTACCCTCACTTGTTTAATGAGTAAATAAAATTGCAAGGACACAATTACCAAAAAGTGGGGATAATGTAACACCCCATGGTTTTTAAAAATAAATTTATATGCATGAATATTTTTTAGGTAGTTATTTATAACTATTCTTTAAACATAATATTGAAACTTTTATGTTTTGAATTTCAAAAAATGATCAACTACCGTTGTTACCGATAAGTTATCTAGAGTTTAATGTAAACATCTTGTTTTTTGGTGAATAGTAACTTACCCTTATTAATAGTAATATGAATATTAATATGACCCTAAAAAATTGTAAATTTTATTATAGTTTTATTTTCCTATGGTTATAAGATAATGATTTTTCAATTAAATTTTCAAGGTATTAAAAGAAGAGTTGTATAATTAAAACTGTTATTTTTGAATAAATTGTGATTTTATTAAGAAAAATAAATTATTAATATTTTTGAAATTATTTTCCAAAAAATAGAGTTAATTTTTAAATTCTAGACATCAAAAAATGGTTAGGGTAAATTTTTGGGGTTTTTCAGAAATAGTTGAATTTTCAGTGAATAGTAAAAATACAGTTTTGAGTTTTATTGTGTTTAATGTCATTATTAATGATATAAAAATGATGAAATAATTCTGGTAAACTTGTGTACAGTATAATATGTTATGTTCTATATCAAGTGGCCAATACCATGGGAAAATACTATGGGCAAGACCATGGTTTTAAAAATACCACTAATGAGGTGTCCCTTGGAAATTAATAAAGTATTCCCCTAATTCTTCTATAAATACCAATCCATTCCTTCATTAAATTAATTAAAAATACCTCCTTAATGAATATATGGTCTCCTTACCTCCCTATTTTTCCTCCCAAGTTGTCCCAAAGCCCCCATGTTCCCAACCATCAAATTCTAGGAGTTACTCTACATGGTAATGAAATCCACCACCCTTCTATTTTTCATGTTTTCATTTTATGTTATTCTTTTTAATTTCCTTAGTATTATGTTGGGATGTTTCATTTAATATCCCCTAAATACTCATATTATGTAAAAATAATGAGATACCTCTTTTCTCTCATCATAATATTTTATGAAATTTTATTTGATGTCGTTAGGCTACCAAATTATTCGTAAGGGATTTCTCAACTTTTATTTTATTTTTGAGTTTCTTTCTTTTCTTCTTTCCCCATCTCCTCTTATCCAAGAGGCATAAAATCTCTAGAAATGTTTTATATTTTATATTTCCTCATTTTCATGTAAAATTTACCATCATTATTTTTTCTCCTCTCCCACTTATTCAAGAAATTAAAACACCATCTGTGATGTGCTGATTTACCGACATCAAGGACGATGCGATTTAAAATTTCATTTACATCCGTAAAAACTATTCATGATACTATTTTTACATTGAACCAAATTATAATTTACATACTATTAAATATATATGGTTCTGGAATAATTTTTTACATATTTGATTAATATATAAAATTAAATGAGTTCTTTACGATCAATGAATTACAAAAATGACTTAAACAATATCAATAAGGATTTATCTTATGAATCATATTCATGTTAGAATTATAAATTATAGAAGGTATAATTTATGGTTCTAGAAACAAGTAAATACCACTCAGTTATAATTCTGTGCTTCCACTTCCAATCTAAAAGAATATACATCATGAACCGATCATAGAAACCATGTAAAGAACACACCCGAAGCAATGTAAATAACAAAATAATAAAAATCAATGTGTCAAATGATGTTATAAAATGATCATATATTGTATTATAAACATGAATATGTTTCATTAAGATATTAATGAGACTCTTTTAACCATTATAAAGGATTTTCAAACACATTTTATTTAAGAAGAACCTGAGGTAAGGGAATTCGTAACGTAATTTCCACTCTCTAGGTTAACCTTCTTATTTATTCGTTATGCGATATTAATATTATTGGTGTGATGAATTTTTGGTTTATATTATGTTTAACTATGTTTATTTATTGTTTATACACACATCCATTCCATTCCATTAATTCTCACTCTATTTATATTTTAAGGGAATTTGTTTTAAAAATCCCTTAAAAACTCTCTTTAATGAATCTCAAAAGAATTGTTTTTTTTTTGTGAATGACATGAGTGGTTTTTCCTGATTTCAAGATAATTTATTACCATTATATGTTCGTTGGACATTACTTATGTTTTTTTTAGCCAATTATAGCTCAAGATATGTTGGGTTTATCCCATTATATCTCAAGATATGATGTGTGGGCCCCATTTTTGCTCTCCAATGCATTGGGTAATCCATAGATGGAAGCTGAAAACAATGTTATTCCATGTGTAAGGGTGAATTTTAGAGTTATATGGTAAATATGTCCCAATTAAAATACATTATGTTTCTATGGATATGAGTTTTTATGATTAGAGGTTTTATTGGTTTTTATTTTATCACTTGACTAACAATTTCATTCTTTAAATCCCTTACTAAGTTTTATACTCATCCTATGTTTTTAAAATGTTTTTCACAGGATATAAGGATGGGTAATAGAAATAAGGGAGTCATGGTGTTTGATATGAAGTGTTGTCAAAGAAATCATGTTTATGTTTTAATGTTTTATATTTTGAAAAAATTGATACAATTTTTAGCAGTATCATCTTTGTATGAATGTGGTATGTTATGTAGGTAAGATATTTTAATTATTTAAAACTCTAAAACCGAAAAGATTTTCATTGTGTAATAATGTATGTTCTTGTCTAAAATTTGGGATTATGTAACGTTTTAAGGCTGGGTCCTTATATTATTAGTTGAGGTCTACATGAATTTATATTAATATAATATTCCTTTTGAGAGGTGTGACAAATAAAAAATTTATAATGTACCCTAAACCAATTAAAAAAATATCTAGTGGTATTAGTGGTTGATCCCACATAGAATGAGATAAATCCTTGGGTCTATAGATTTTACATATTATATATGAGACCCAATTGTAATATAAAATTAAAAACAAATAACAACTATTATATGTTAGTGTTATGGGTGGTAATGCTCTATGTATGGATTTACATGAAAGGTTAACTATAATTTCAATGGTGAGTTGGATTCCTAAAAACTCAAATGTTTTCCATTCATGAACTTTCACCACATGATTAAATGGAATGAGTGAGTTTTTGGACCATAAAACATACAAAAAACATATTTAATAAAATCCTGTGTTTAATATCCAATTCAACAAGAATTTCATAAAAAGAAATCCCTAAATGAAAAGAGAAAGACACCCAATAGTCTGAGTATTCACTTTTCTAGAATATATAGGAGTTCCCTCACTCTGAAGTCCATGGGTTTTTAATTTAGAAATTTAAATAGAGTTTATTTTATACAAAACTCAATCCAACCACTACCAATAAATGAAAACTTAATAAAGTGATCATAAGAATGCATTAAACAATATAATCCTTTAAACATACACTAGTAATCCAGTAATGAATAATCCATATAACATAAAAATATGGATTTCAATAGTTAATGAATTAAAATGGAGAATAAATCCCTATTTTTTATGGAGATCTGTTAGAATTCCTTGGTACTGGAGGATCATCAATTTAATGGTACTTTAATATGCCTTATAATCCATTATATGAAAATATGATTGGTTTAGAGTTTTTTGGGAATCTCAATTGTCCACTTTTGTGTTCCCTATGGAATCCCCAATGAGCATAGAGTTTAATACCCCACCACCCCTCAAAATGAATCCAAACTGAGTTTAAATGTTGGCTTATGGGTGGTTAATTGATTTATGGGTAAGTGGATTGATTTTTAAACCATTATGGAACCATATAGTGGAAAGTAGAAGTGAAGTTTCTTGATGTTGAATTTTAGAACGATTTGTTAAACTATATGGTTGTTGGAAGGTCCTTCTACCTCAATTATTGTATCCTAAATTATATTTTGGGTGCTTCACATGGGTTCCTAACTATCTAATAACAAAAAATGGCATATTTATGCTCTAAAAAATTTTCAAAACATGATTTGTTTCTTTTTTAAACTAAATTTATTCCAAATTAACCTAAATGAAACATTTAAGTATGGAAAAAAATTATATACTATATGAATCATATTTATGGGGAAAAAAACAGAACACTTGTGGAAACATTGGGTACTTCAAAATTGTAGGAGGCATATAAGATTAGAAAATAAAAAATCTCCTATTAGTAAAAAAAATAAAAGTAGTAATTAGGTAATGTATTTTGTTTGTAGAAAATGGGGATTATTATCACGAATTCACCATACTGAAAATTAGACAAATATCATTATCTATCCAACAAAATTTTATACGAGTGGTATAATTTCTTATCATTGTTTGATAATATGAACGAAAATTGTATCTGTTGGAGTCCCAACTGCCCCATGAGCCACTTAATAAAACAAGTGATGGTGGGATGGAATATTATTTACAATTTATTGATGAAACATTTTATTTTTACATAATAATATCATATCTAATGTATACTGAGTTTAAAATTTAGTATAATATCAAAGATGGTTATATTATGTTGTCTCATCTCCAGTAAGATTACAAAGAGTGTGGGAAGAAAGAATTGAATGAGATTTTAATTACAACTGACATGTGAAAATAACAATATAGAATCTAGGATTGAACACAAATACTCATGATTATATAGTAAATTTATTTATTTGTAGTACTGGGGTTCAAGATGAATAATTATATTCCAATATATCTCATCCTCTCATCATTTTAACCTAGTAAATCAAATTTCATTAAGATTTATAAAAATATATTATGGAGAAATCAGTCCAACGACTTTTAGATAATGTTTTGGAGGTTTCTTGGAACATTAATAAAGATTAATCTTTAGTTATCATGGTGAACAAGAAGAAAGATATGCCAAGAAGTAAAATGGAAAGAACAATGATAAAGAAACCTTCTCCTAGTCCTTTTAAGATACCAATGATAAAGTTGAAGAGAATCAAAAAAGATACTATTTTTTCTCAAGTGGAAATAAATACCACTATAAGTGTAATTTTAATTAATTGAATAAGAATCAAGACTATGATTATACTTTAGGTTTTTTTATCATTTCATATGATATTTAAAATTAAATTATATGGGATTAGATATAATTTCTAACTCACACTTTTTTATCAATGTATAGGAACCACGGAAGTTAAAAAATATTATAGGACTAATGTATATTTATGGTTTACCAAAATATATTGAGTCTTACATCATCTATATAATACCATAACATCAAAATTACTAAGTGTAAAGTTTCTTTTATTTTAAAATTATTGTTTTGTAATGTGTGTTTCCAAAACATAATCCCAATGTCAAGTGTAGACACAATGATATTTTATTTAATGTTTGAAATTTATGTTTATGCTATACCATAATTGATTAATAATATTACAATATATTAATCATTGATGAAAAATATCAATAATTGATGATAAATCTTAAATGTAAAATTACCTAATAGTAATTTATGGATAGATCATATTATGTTGGGAAAACTATAATACAATATCATGTAAATACTAAGAAGTGTGTATATAATATTTGAAGTTAAATCTCTTAATGATTTGACATGAAAGAGTAAAAGTTATAATATTTATGTTACCTTTTGGTATTATAGATAATAGATCCATGAAACTTATAAAATTAGTCCCGAAAGATACATGTGAACTAGTTCATGTAGAAGGTAGGGGTAAATTCTCATAGTCCATGATATCACCTTAATATATTTAAGGAATGTATAAGTAACCTAAATTGAGATATTTTCTATAATATATTATATTCTCAAGGTAGGAATGTAAGAGAATATCTAACAAAGAATTCATCAATGTTAAAAATGTAGAGTGTAGTCATTCTTAATCTCAAATTTCCATATACGCATAAATGTCATTATATTGGTAAAATGAGGACCAAAGAGGAGTCTTTTAATTATTTCAAGTATTACATTATCCCTTTTGTGATATGATTCAAATATAAATATTTTAACCTTTAACAACATTAAAATAAAAATGAAAATGAGAATCATATATTTTTTAATATGAAATTAATCCATATATCTCAAAAATATGTAAATAGATACAATTTTTTTGTTAAAGAAATGTCAAGAAAGAAATCATCCTCAATAAACAAAAAATTAAAATCTTTGTTAATTATCCTAAGGTTTATATAATACATTAACTAAAAAGATAATATGGAAAAAATAATACTCAATTGGAAGACAATATTTATTTGAACGGTTATGTATCTTATTTGAGAAAGGGGAGAAAGATATACTTGGATAAAGTCATGGTATGGGAATAATATGTAGTTGGATGAAGAAAATATTTAGTAAGAGACAATGAAAAATCATTGATCCTTAGATAAAAAATAAATTCTAAATATAAAACCAAAAAAGTCATTTTATAAACACTGAGTTAGATGATATATTATCCATTGGGAATGATGAATATTTATTCTATGAGGATGAGATAAATATAAATATTACAAAATTTAAAATAGACATGAATATAGAAAAAAAATCCATATATTGAAATCAAGTCTAAATTTTTTTAATTTCTCCAAGTATTTTATACACCACTTAGTAAAAATGGTTCTTTGAGGGAGTTCTAGAGATGGATGGTAATGTGATTACCCATAATACAATATTAGTGGTTAAAGGCTTAATATACCTAAACAAATTAACTATCTATAGACTCTTTATACCAATATATATACAAACAATTATTTGAATTAATCATTCTATAATAGCTACCAATATTGTTAAATTAATGATATAAGAATCCATTTATTGTTTAAAACATTAATTCAATCATGAGATGTTTTTCCTTATGTTTATAATATGTTTTTGGGAGTTCTAGAGTCAGCATTGAAAAATATTGTTAAACAAATAAAAATATTTATTAAAATTATAGTTGGTTATAACTTATTTGAAAGTATATCTCTAAAATTTTAGTTAATATAGTAACCAAGATTTGAAGGTACAAAATCCACTGAGACTGATATATGGGTTTCTTAGAATAAATAGAAGTACATAAATTGAAAAAATATTGGATGTACATGTTAGAACAATTAGAAAACTATTTTTTTCATAATTCACATAGAATAAATCCCTTTAGGAATGTGTGTATAAGACACAAGATGATATTAAGATGATGTGTAGAACTTTATATTCTTCTGTTAAAGATCAATGAGATATGAAATACGATGTAATAGGAGTGAAATTTCCAAGATATACATTAAATTAGGAAAATATTATATAAATACTAGAAAACAATACAATTTTTAGTAAGAACTATCAAATAGTACTTGATGTAGTGAAACAGATATGTACCCGGTATTTAGAGAATATGGAACACTAGTTTTCAGAAACTTGTTTTCATATAGAACAATTTGATCATGTATCATTGTTTTACTAAGGCTAAAGGAAAAAATATTTTTAAATACAATGGTAACTATATTTAAAATTAATGATTATGTTTCAACTATTGATACAGCTAACTATGTATATAAATATATAATGTTTTTTTTATTTTATAGAATAATATAAAATAGTGATGTATCATCACAATATACGTAATGATAATATTAAAATGTTTCTACTAACCATTATGATAAGGTTATTTAAGAGGAAAATATTTATATAATCATGTTTATCATCTCTTGAGTCATAATAATCAATTAGATGAATCACATATAGTAGAGTAACCGTGGAAGAAAATGTGGTTGGTCTAATTTAAAGATCTATAACTCAGTATAAGACTCATTATATCATGTGAAAGCTATCATGTTCATTATTGACACGTTGTCTCCAGTGAAAGTAAAAGTGTTCTAAAATTTTATTACCTAGACCCAACTAGTAAAATGATTTTATATTACCATATAATGTATACATATAATTGTGCATGATGTATTCATACCAAAATAGTGTAAATACATTTATGTATACTATTTAAATGATAATTTAATCAATATTATTAATCTTATCAATATGTTATGGAAGTTTCCAAAAATAATTATAATATATAGATACTATGGTAGTAATATTAGAAACATGTTAGTCTCTATAGATACATTATACTGATATGACAGAGATGATGTCATACTATTAATTGTTGAGGTATCTTAGTCATTGATACTTCTTATTAAAATGTTTTCACTAGGGGGTATCAAGTATATGAGATCATAAGGATATTCCCAAAAATAAGAACCCAAAGGTTTTTGGTTTTCATTGATGTTTCTTTATGAAGGAATGTGTATTAGTATCTTGATAGGGAAAAGGGCATCATTATTTCACTGTATGTATAATAAAAAATAATAAAAACTCAAGATATTACACTTAATAAATTAAAATACAGTATTAATAATTTTCGAGGTTGAACCCACAGAGGTGGTCAATTAGTTTAATTAGTTTTGAAATAAAATTATTTTATTTAATTAGTTTTAGTAATGATACTGAAAAACATATAATGGTTTTGGAAATTTTTTAAAGAAAGAGGAAGAATATAGGAAAGTGGTTTTTGTTTTGAAAATAAAGTTTTATAGTGTTATTGGGTATTGTATTTTCAGGGTTTGGGTGGAATTGGATTTTTAAAAAAAGAAATTGATTAATCCATGTTTAACATCAATGTTGAGATGAGGTGGATGAAATGGTAATGGTATCAACTCCTCAAAGTGGGAATCCCTTGTTTAACTTGGTCTAATAATTTTGGTATTTGATTAATTGATTTTTTCTCGATACCATATTTAAACCTTGTTTCCTTGAATGTGACAATGATTATTCTATAATTCAAGGTAACCAGTAGGGGAATTTTGAATACGCTTTCCAAATAAATTATCAATGATCACGATGAAAAGAAAAGAAATGGATTTGAATCGAATAAACAAATTGTTTAATCCCGAATATGAATAAAAAAAAGATAAATCCCACATCACCTTCCCCTTTTAGGTGTATAACTCTATCATAAGGTGGGTTTTACTCTCCCATACTAGTGATGGTAGAGTAAGGGAGAATAAAGGAATAAAAAGATGACATAATGAAAATAACGGAGACTTTTAACTCGTGAGGACCCATATAGAACTACTTCTTACTCTAAGCATTAGTCTCCAGATCTCTATAAAGGAATATTATCATCTTGTTATTTATAGACTCTCAAATGGAACATACCACATTCAACGACATTTTAATGGGTCAAAAAGTGATTCATGGTGGTCTGGAGTCATAAAGTTGGTCTTCACCACCCACTGCACTGAAACCAAATTGTTTTTGGGTTTCCCAGACACATTCACATAATGCTAGTGATTCACGATGTGTAACATTCAGGGCATTGAAATATTCATCGATTAATTTAAAATTATGGAAATCATGAGGAGTGTCATGGATTGTAATTGTTTCACATCATGTAATTTATTCGCATCATGTATTATTTACATGTTGTGTAATGTCTTTTTTTTTTCTATTTTTTCACCAGTTTATGAAGTCTATGGTGAGAAATGTTTTTTCTTCACATGTTTTCCTCTTTTCAGTTCATTTTCCAAGTATTACTGGTATCATCCTAGAAATTAGAAAATAAGTTAAAATTTCCAAATATTTTCAGAATATCAATTAGATTACATAAATGTGTGGATTAAAATACCCTATAATATATGCATAAAATAGATATATTTAATACACCAACACTTTCATTCAAACATGTCCTCATAAATGAAATACACACATACTAAAAATTATGTTAACCATACCATGAATTAAATTAATTATTAATTAAATAAATTTTTTAAATGGGTAATTTAATAATCATGGATCACATATTAAATATCATCAATGACTCATTTTATAAAGAAAAAAAATCAATGAAGTATTCTATTTTTCTTCTATTGAAATAGTGAGTTATATTTCTACTCCATTTTCATTTTCCAATTTATTACTAATAAGAATCCCATTTCGAATTTACCTTACCTTAAATTTTCCCCTTATCATTAGAATACACATGGTAATATATTTTAAGACTTACCCAAAGAATATATCACTTAATATAGGCCATAAATACATCAACTTTCTCTTCCATAATGAGAGAAATCACAAATAAACATGATGAATTCACCATTTATAACCAAATGAATCCAAGGGTTAAAGAATGTCGGTAAATTATGTAAAGAATGTAAACATAAAGAAGGAGGTTATCACAAAATAATTTTTCATGATAATAAAAAATAGATCAAAAAAAGTCTCCTTCCACCCAAATATGTTAGTGAAGGATCATAAAGAAGGGAATAAAAAAATAAAGAACAATATTATATTTTAAAATGCGTATCCCTTTCAAAATAGATCAACAAAAGTCTCCTAGATATAGTGAATATTCATTTCCAAAATTCAATTAGAAAAATACCCCATGCTTCCATAATAAAATGCGTATCCCTTTCAAGAATCATCATCGAACCTACTCTTACTTTTGATAATTATGCAGAATATTTTGAGGAATGTAAGAATTAATAAAATCTAATCTTTACAAGAATCTTTCCTGAATAGGATATTCATGGTTTCTATGGTTTTTAAAAGGATTATGTTGATATAGGATTCAAGATAAGGGATAAATAAAAAAAATTCCTCATTAAAATTAAATGTGAAATTTCTACAATCATAGCTATAAAAAGATTTAAATCAAGTTCTAAAAGAAAACATATCTGATATTTATAATAAATATACAATAAAAAATAATTCAAAATATTACCCTCCTAGGATGTCTTATAAATGAGAAAAAATAAATCGAAAAAATATACCTAAAAATGTATATGAATAATTAAACAAATTGATGAAAATATCAGAAATAAAAAGCACATCCAAGTTTCATTAAATATTGTTTTACATGAATTTAAATCCCTAATAAATCATAATTTTAAAATCATTATCAACATGCTCATCTCTACTAATTATTTACCCCATTTTTCTCATTTAAATTTATTGATAATAAAATTTAAAAATCATGGAATGGTAAGTATCCTTGAATGTTTTTGTCTCTATGTTTAGTTGATTAAATATAGAATCAAATGAGATCATTAAATTGGTAGTTCAATGATTTTGAACAAATTAAATGTGGGGAATAAAATTGATAAATACAAAATTTAAAGGTTTACTCCCCTTTTGATTGATGTTTCAATTTTAGCTATGCAGGTTTTAACTGCTCATGTTTCACGTCATGAATGGATTTCACGACATGTATTATATTTATACACAAGGTGAATTATGGTTATAGATTTAACAGTCTTTAAACATTATTTTTGTGATTTATGTTGCTTTCTTCGCACCATGGTCTTGATGGTCCTATAAATTAAAAACAAATAGGTGAAATATTAGGTCATTATTAATAGAAATTGAAATATTTTGGATTGATTTCATGTGATCCTAAAAAAATATAAAATAAATAAAGAAAAATTCAAAAACAAACTTATGTTCCTCTTGGATGAAATTTTTTTATCATAGTTTTGTCAATATTACCACCTTTAGCTTCAAATAAGGTTACAAATATTTTAGATTTTTTTACATCATTAGGGTCCATAAATGGTCTCATTTGTGTCCTATTCATATAGTTTGGTCATTTTAATTCTTCCTTAAATAACTTAAATAATCTCAAAGGCAGCACTTGCTTGATTTCCATCGGCCTGATCCACCATTTCTTTCGTAATCTTGAAAAAATAAACAGATGGTCATGTAACATAGATACCTCATTTAACTTTTTCAATGTGAGTGGAGTCATTCACTCCTCTGGTGTTAGTTTTATAACCTTTTATGTTTTATTTCTTCATTCTAGTATATTTATTTTGATTTTCCAAATGTAAAATAGAATTTATCTCATGTACCTCTTCAATTTCAACAATACATTCAACTTTTGGTATTTTTCTTTTAAAAACCCATTATATTTCATTGCATAATAGTTATTAATCACCTAATGAATATTGAAACTTAATTGATTGTAGGAAACTCTTAGACAAAGTTATATTATTTTTACATCAATCAACAGAAACCCAATGCCTAAAAATGGTATCTCTAGAATTATTGGAATCCTTTATTATTATATATCCATCACTAAGAAGTCAATGGTGGAAATATTGTTTTTCAAATTTAATCAGAATATATTTAATTATCCCATATGGGGTTTCCACTATTGAGTCTTCCATAAAGATTACATATATGGTAGGCTTTATCAGTTCTAGTCCCAAACTCTAGAAAGTGGTATAAGACATCATATTTACACTTGTTCGTAATTCAAAAAACATTTTTCCAAATTTTATTTCTACAAATATTCGAATAAAAAATATACCTGGATAAAGCTACACCTTAGATATTCTCATTAATACCACAACTGAACACTCTCATGTGAATGTAATGGTTCTAATATCTTTTAGCTTATTATTATTTTTCATCATCTCAATCATGAATTTACTATATGTCAGATGTTTTTCAAGGAATTATACAAATGTAATAATAATATTGTTTTCAAAAAATCTTCTAAAAAATTTCCCTTCAACCTGTTGATATTCACTTTTTCTAGTCACTCTAGAAGCATCATTCTTGGATTTAACTATGGTGGTTCATTTCTGACTTATTTCTCAAATACTTTTTTTGATCTATAATTTTCTTTTATTGGTTTGGTATGATCCAGAGTATATATACCACTCCTTAGAGCCATGGATTTCAAATCATTCTTTGGATGCACTTCATGGAACCTAGGATGTTGTCTATGGACTATCTCTACGTAATTATGTGATTTTTTCTAGTTGATGTTCCAAATTTTTCAATATGGCCCTTTGGTTTGTTGATTCTTCCTTTATATATTTGATTAACAGCCTATTCGTGGACCTAATTATGGCCAGTGTCTCTTCTAACATATCAAAATATCTCCTTAGTTTCTTACATTTGTGTGATTTTAGTTGATACCCTAGGAACATTTCTTGATATACTTGTTCTTGATTTTGTTCTGGCTTGCAACCCTGAAGTTGATTACTATGATTATAATCAGTAAAATTCAATACTTATATATATGTACCTTGGGGTTTTATTATTGACCCATTATGTTTTCCATATTTTTTATAAGTGATTTAATCTTTTAATTATTACTAATAACATGAACACCATTTCTTTATGTCCCTTCTCATTACCACTAGAAACTATTTCTCATCATTTCAACTAACAAGATGTAGCTCTCTTGTGGAGACTTTTTCATCAGTGAAACTACATCTAAAACATTAATAATTGATTTATTTCCCTATAAATAACCCTTATATAAAGTTTATATTAGAATAAATAACTCTATACCTTGAATGGGAAATTTAAGAGTCATATATTTTTCATGTTCCCTTGATGAGTATAGAGATTCATACTCAAATTAAAGAAAGTTTAAAATTTTAACTCATATTTCCATCAAGATAGAATAATACAAGAAAATATTGAGAAATTTCCTTTCAAAATCATCCCATACAGTGATGTAATGTGTAGTTATCATTTTGATCTAATGCTAAGATCACTCAATAATGAAAATCAGAAAACGGAAATTATTACCGAATCTCTTGAACCATTATGGAATGGAATGTGTTGCAGAGCTTGAGGAAGCTTCCCATATGTGTGTTCATATCTTACTATGGTTTTCTAGTGAAATAAATGTTGTTTGATGTCATTTGAATAATATAATGTTTGATATGAAAGTTTTTTTAAGTAATGGGATGCTCTAGGATTCTCGGTTGCAATCCTATATTTAATTTCCACACATAGAATATGAGAGTTTGCTCCAAAAATGTCTTTTTTGAACCCCTATAACAGCTAGATGTTACTCTATGCCTACCATGGTTACTGTGTATTTTCACATTAGGACTGACTCAAAATTAAGATTCATCTCGATGTGATTGTTTAATTTTTTTGGTAGTGTTGTCCATGTGCATTTAATGATTTTAAACTCTAAAATTTGTAGAAAAAAATACCCAACATAAAATAAAGAAACTAAAATAATTCATTGAAACATAAAATTAATTAAATACATAAAATATAAAATGAAACCTTCCCTGAAAATGGAACTACAAAGTGTCATTTTCTCATCATATTCACCACTTTTATATTTGTTTTCCCAATATAACTTGTATCTTACAAAAAATCACAAAATAAGTTAAATATTACAAATATTGGTAATAATATCAATTATATTACATAATATAATGAATTAACATATGATAAAATATATTTCTTAAATACACATATCATCTTTTGACTGAGATCATTATCATTGTATATTATTTTATTAGTTACTTTGATGTAATATGAAAATAATCACATTTATCTCTTTGGATATGTTAATTGAGTTGGGTATATCATTGGTGGCATGGTATTGATTGAGTGATCAAGGTAGAATTTTACTCTTCTAAGTCTAGGAGGTAGATATCTTTAACTACTTGATTTCGATTGTAGAGCCTTGACCAAATCCATGTCCATGGAGAATGATGTAAATTTCATCCAATATATTCAATAGAAAAAAACAGTTCCTTAAATGGTTATGAAACAAAATATGCATCCTACTTTATGAGACACAAATATAATATGGATTATATTAGGTAATGTTTATTCATTAGAGGTTTTCATTTCTAGGCCTTATTATTTATTCTTTATGGGACATGATGTGCTATTTTATAACACTCTTAGTTAGTGAATATAGTTTACTACTATAAGATAACTTCTCATAGGTTAAAAACAAAATATATCCATAATTTCCACCAATTTGGTTAAATTAGAGTTTTAGTGATGTTTTCTTAATGCACGGGGGACAATAAATACCAATGTCTAAATGATCAATTATAAATTATTAAAAAAAATTATTAATTTATATAATAATTATTATAATTTAATAAATTTTTGAATGTATTAATGAATTATTTTAGTTAAAAAATTTTAATATGAGAAATATTATTTTAAAATTAAAAATTATATATTCAGGGTTCATTAAATAATTATGGGAGGAAAAGAAAAAGTTTAAAAAAATGTAATTCATCATGTGATATTTTAGAATGTCCCAAGTTAATGTTGAAATATTTATGATATGTATGACATGTTTACAAAGTCATTTGTCTCATTTTGGTTGAGTTTAAGAGGTTAAACTTATCCAAGTACTTAAGGGGAATTTCTGAAAGACATTCCTAACTATTTAAAATAATTTTAATCTATGAATAATATAGGTAGAATATTTTCTAAATGTGGAGATCCTCCATACATTCCCCTTTCTTCACCAACATCTAGATTGGTAAACCGAAGGAAGAACATGATTATATCAATCCCTCCTTCGTTGATTGATTTTTTATTCTCCATGTGATTTAAGGGATAATAAAAATAACTTATTTATTTCATTCTAGAACATGGGAATTGAAGAATTATGATCAAGGTGCTTCAATTGAATATGGATATGATCTATATGGAACCTAAAATGAAAACATCGGGGGTGTGAAATGAATATTTTGAGAAAATCAAGTGACTACTTTATGAAAAAAGGGATTTCTTTTTTCTTTGGTATTTCATGCTATATTAATTTCATGGGATTTATGAGACCATCATGGGAATGGTATTCATAATATAGTGTTATAGAATAGATCCTAACTAAAATAATTTTAAATACCATTTTTATGCTTCCATAAAATATTGAGTTTCTTAAAAACATTTAGTTTGTTATGGGAATAGGTTGGAGAAAATGAGAAATTTTATGAATTAAAAAAATAAAAAATAAAATTTTAATCTTACCATACATAATTGGTGGGGTTGGTTTTGAGACTATGTCCTCGTTATATAGACTAATTTTCCCTAGATTTGGTTGTGGTCACATGTACTATGGAATGATATTTTATTTAAAAATTTAATTATGAGTCACTAAAATGAGGCATATTAAAAATTAATAAAAAAATAAATCATGGAAAATCTAGATCGTTACCTTTTTAAAATTATATATATGTGTATATATATATATATTATCTAGGAAATACTATGATTCATTTTTAGTCATTATTATAGGAAATTTAAATCATTTTCCCACTTAGATCACAATAGTGAGATTTTATAATACATTTGATGTCATTTAAAATGGTAGATATATTAAATATTATAAATCCCCTTTTCATGATACATTAGTTTTTAAAAATTATAAGAGTACTTTTCAACATTTTTTCCAGAGCAGAACACATAATTACTAATAATGAGTTCTTTGGTTCTCCAAAAAACATGTTTTCCCAAATATATATACATTTATAAAGAGAAAATCCAGTTATATTTTTTATAAAAGTTTTGTTTAACATGGAATTTGGATGATGTCCACAGTTCAACTGAATAGTGATTTAAATTTTGTGGGTTCATCAAGATATGAACCTAAATAGATTTTTACAACAACAATTGATGATATTTAATGATTCAAATGGATTAAATATAATTTTAGGTGTAGTGACCTAGACCCTCATAGCCCATCCCATTGCCAAATTCCAGATCCTAGGTGTTACATCTCGGTCGTAGGACGTCATTTCGATGTGTGACCGATCTGGGTGACCGATCGGCATACGACCGATCGACGTGACTGATCGATGTCACCCAGCCTTGTCAGGTTTCTCTTCTATTTTTTTCCCATAATGCCACTTTTGGGATTTTCAACATTTATTTCAAGTGGTTCAAATCCATTTAAAATTCCATAATAAATACAAAATAAATCCCTAGAGAATAAAAATTAATTCTGTCGTGTGTAACCACCCAACCGCATGGGAAACCACGATTTGACTTTCTAGGCATTCCAAATTCCCATATCCCGTAACAATGAGATATTATCTATATATCTCATGGGAATTCCTTTTTCCTCTTCCTCCTTTGGCTGGCTTCGTTCTTCCCCAGGTGCGCCTGGAGTCCCTTCTTCCTATGGCTTGTGGTGCGCCTCTACTGGAGCTTTCTTCTCACCCTTGGAGTCCCCGACGTTCCTTCCCTTCAAGTCGCGCATCCCCTGTTCCTAGTGCGTGGAGAGAAAATTCGATCCTTGATCAATCAGGGCAGGGTTTTCCTTCGCCTCTCCTTTTTGTGTATCATGCGGGGTGGGTACACTTTTGTCTCTGTGGTAAATGATGAAACCAAACTTAATGAAGATAATGAATGTACTTTTAAAGAATGAAGGGTGGGGGTGATCAATGTTCTGTTGTACTCTTTTATTTTGATATGTGTTGTGAATTGTGCGGGCCTATGCTCACTAAAAATCATGGTCGTTGGTGGTCTTTCCTTGTGCACTAATGAAACTTTACTCCAGTGGTGATTTAATAGCTGAAATCTAGGAATTGGATTTTCACTTACACTCGGCTGGTTGAATGGATGTTCAGAAAAACAAGAATCCCTATGTGACCACCCCGGTTAACTAACAGAAATATGAAACTACTAAATGATGTGCTTGAACCCAGAGGTTTCCTACTCCGTTTTGGTAGTAGGTGAATTGTTCTTTTTGTTTTCTTATGGCGGATGTGGGTGAGGATGGGATCCTCCTATGTTGCACGGTTGCTGGTTGTGAATCATGGGTTGTGGTTACTCTTCTTATATCACGAATTGGGGCGAAATCCTCTTCTATTGTGAAACCTTTCTATCCACAGTTCTGGGGATGTGGGGTTGTATCTTGAAGCATGCTTTGGTTCTAATACTTGGAGGGATCTCACATTGATGTGAATTTACAAGAGAACCGGGTTTGAATGCTTAAATTGCTGTTTGGATGTTTCTTGTGCATGTTAGTTGCCCAGTAGTGCAGAATTAACCCTAATGGGATCATTTGAACATGTAAACAAGAATGGTTGAGTAGGAAATTAGTTTGGGAATGAGTTGTGACTTGGTCGTGAGTGTCATGGCTTCTTTTGCGAATGAATAGAAACAAGGGTGTTTGTGCTTAGGTTTTGGAACCCCTAGGTTGGGATGAGTGTTTTTTACCTATACATATATATGTTGCTTTTATGTTTCTTATTCGCACCCCACCCAAGTTGCACACTTAGTTCCGAACACCCCATTTCATGGGGAGGGTGTCTCTCCCAAGACTCTTATGACTGGCTGGTTATTAACTTCTTTTCTGCTCCCTTTCTTGAATAGCCCAAGACTCTTCAGGCAGGTTGTGATGGCCTGAAGTCCATTATTAGACCAAGAATATTCGGGTAGGGTTTTTGTGGTGGTTGGAAGAGGTGTTTGCGGGCAGGATGTTTCCCAAGTGTCTTCGGGATGAGGCCCAGGTGTCTTCGGGCGTGACGGTAGTTTTCTGGACCAGGTGTTTGCGGGCATGGTCACGTGTGGGTGTTGTGGCCCAGATGTCTATGGGAAGGATGGTTTTTGTGGCACAGGTGTGTGTGGGCGGGGTTTGGCAGTCGGAATGTGGTGAGGTTGTGGCCCAGGTGTGTGCCGGCGGGTGTGGTAGTGGGACTGCAGTGATAATGGTGGGATTGGTTCGATGTGCAAGATGTCTTCAATAACCAGTGGGAAAGTGGTGCGGGGTACCCAAATATCGATGTGATTTTACTATACTTTACTTACCTTGCGTTATTTTGGGGAGGGTTCCTTGGTGAGAATTGGGTGGATAGTTTTTCCTTTCTAGGTGCTTTGGTTTTTATTTTCACACAGGGCATTAGAATGCCTCTCCACTTGTGCACGAGAGTCTTCGGTTTTTCCCTACTAAATGTACTTGTATACTCACCCTACATGTATAAAACTTCTTTCAAGTTTCTAGGAGGATTTCATAGATCATGCTGGGTCGTACTAGCTCAGACGTTGGGGCAGTTGTTGTTGTCGTTTTCCTTTTCATGGTACTTTAATTTTGGAGTTTTGTGGCTTGTGTCTTTTAATATTGAACATGCATATGGGAATGAGTTACTTTTGGATTTACCTTTACTTTAAGCCTTGGTAGTGTTGGGGAAACTGTCTTATCTCTCGATCCTATAAAAATAAAAATGGTAATGCCTTCCATTTTGTGTGAGATTCTATTCCCTTGGTGATGGTCGCCACTCCAGGACCTATTGAAAGCGGGTTTCGGGGGTCATTATCTCTTCTTCAACTTAAAGAAGGAATGGACAGGTAATCTGTGGACCCTACCCTCCTTTTGGTGAAGGCGGGTCGTGACATTATGTGATATTATATGTGTTATTAAAAGATTTGATGTTTTATTTTATGTTATGACATGCGTTTTTTCTTAGTCCCCAATAAAAATTATAACAGCCTGACCTGTTATAAATAAAATCCTCCTTTTGATTTAACTAAATGTATTGTTATGTAATATGGTTAAAGAAAATACATGAACTCTTTTATATCTTATTTGATTTGAAACAACGTTAAGAATACTTACCTTTGATAATATTTTCATTGAATTGTGATCACATTATTATTATAAATATACAGTTTTATCAAATCCAATTGACTCAAACAATGGAATCTATAGCCTAAACCAACATAATCATACCCTAAGAAGTCCATTTATTATATCTTCTTAGGGAGATAAAATATCTAGGATATACCCATGGCTAAAATAAATCTAATATACAAAAACATAAGCATGATTGAAATCGTTTATGTGAGAAGTTCATTATCATCGAAATAATGACCCAAACCATGTATGATGAACCACCCAACATAATATCACAGTCATGCAACAAAATCATTTGGAGTTCTCTAGTTTATTATAGGGATATGTATAAATACCATTTCAAAACTATTATTAACCTTATTTTTTATATAATAATTAATATAATTTCCCCATATTATTGTTACTTTATAATTTTTTGGATACTATAAAACATGAATAGTATTTTTGGAAATAATTATTTACGATTATAGAATTTAATTTTATGAATTAATGGATTTTGAAGTAAATAATATTTTAAAATAAATATTATTACTGAACAATGTTTACTAAATATAAATGCTCAGATAATTTTTATGAAGTGAAATGTTTTTTTATAATTTTTTAAAAACTGTTATTGTCAAAAAAACTCCAAAAATTCTCAATAAATTTAAATACTTAATTTAAATGTGAATATTCACATATTTAGAAAATTATTTTCATAAAATGAATATTATTTTTGTAATCCAAACATTGAAATTATTAAATAGTGAATTTTTTATAATTTTTTGAGACAGTTAATTTCTTGGGTAAAAATTAAATACCATATAGATAAATGGTCTATTTAATGACATCATAATGACCCAAAAATGATGTAATAAATAATATTATTGTTATCCTAAGCCAAATAAAATTTTATCCTTAAAATAATTTGATTTTGAGTTTATTTTATTAATTTTATAAATACTTTATGAATCCTCCAAAACATATAGTATATTTTATGATTTTAAGTCCATTTCATTAAGAGTGCCACTCACCTCCACGTAAGAAAGGGAATTTTTCTAATAATTTCGGCCATTTTCTGATAAAATAATTAAAAAACACTTTTATTTGGTAGAAACCATGGGAAAAACAGTTTTAATATTCTTGGGGGTTTTTATTATATTATATAGAGTCGAAATCCAATGATTGTAAAATATTAAATAATTCGCCACACTTTTCCTATATAGAACCACCAAATCTCCCATTTCCCTTCACTAAAATTCCTTGGAGCATGTAATTAATCTTTCCTCCCCAATCTAGAATCCTCTCAAGGTTCCCAATTATCTAAATAATCCAATTTTCAAGCTTTTGGAGTCACAAACTCAAGTAAGAGATCTTCTTCTTTCTTCTAATTATTAATGTATATTATTTTACTTTTGTATTTTAACATAATTTCCTTATGATGGGATCTACTGTTAAATATCATCGAAACTACCTATTTTATATTTAAATTATTAAAAACACCTTTCACTCTCATTAACCAATTTTATTATTTTTTATGTGTCGTTGTTATGCTGTCAAAATTTCGCAAGCGATCATCTCTTTCTCCCTATGATTCAAGAATATTATTCATTTTATACCCATTTACATTAAATTAATAATTTATTAGTATGTTATTTCACATTACCCATACTTACCATATGATGTATAAATGATGAGATACCCCTTTCACTCTCATTTGTCCTTACCCTGAACATTTATGTACTCCTGTTGTGCTGTCGAAAGTTCACCACAAGAATCAATGCAAAAAAGAATGTATAGCGAATACCCATACATAATTCCTACCAAGGGTGTTCACCTTTATGATCATGTAATTATTTTATTATTTAATTTCATGTATTTCTTCTACACTCCATGATTTTCAGATAATATATTATAAAGAATGAATCAAAGTTGAATGATCTATGCGAGACACTTAAACATCAGAATGAAATGTATGTTATGGGTGTGATTAGAATTATATAGCAATCCAATGAATTGGGTAATTACTAGTACCATGATATGTCATGTTGGGATAGAGAGTGAACCTAATTCTATTATGGGACATTTTCCAGCTTGATGTCTTGGCAGTTAGCGTTAACCTATGTTTATGAACAAGGGTTTTATGTTGTTTCCATATTTCCCATGTTAGGATTATCATTCTAAATCATGACCTATTATTCATGTTCCTTTTAAGAACCATTGATATACCTATTTTAAAACATTTATTATATTCTTCATGTTATTATTTGTTTATTCCCTTACTGGTCTTTATAAAACACCCCTTTCTTATGTATTTCTGCCTTATTTTTCATGTTCCTCTTGTGCCCCATTGATATGTCCATTGTCAAAAATGTATTATCTTCTTCATGTTATTATTTGTTCATTACTTTATTGGGATTTATAGATCACCATTTTCTTATGTATTTACCAGGTTATCCCATGTAGTTTGAAGTATGTAGGAATAGTTTGGGAATGTCAAAGAAGTTTTCTATAATGTTAATATATTCCATTTTTTAATCATTTTTCTAATGTACATAATTCCCAAAGACATTAGACTTCTCTTTCTTTTGAATTGTAATAAGTGTAATCTTATATAATAAATCAGTTTATAATTTGTAATAATGATAATGGTTGTTATAGTTGGTATTAGAGGAAAAATTTAGTTATTTTTTGGTATTAAGATTAGAAAACTCTAGAGAAATTATTTTGGATAAGACTTAGTATAATAAAAAATCCCTAAATTTTGGTTCGTGTATATTAAGTGGTTTATCATGAAAATACTTCCCTTTATGGATACTATAAGTGGATGTGTTTCTAGAACATATGTACCTTGGAATAACTACTCCAACAAGGTGTCCCATTCATGACTTGGGGTAACTTGGTACATGAAAATGAGCCTTACTGTGAATCTAGTTTTACACTCTGAGGGGATATGATTTGGTAAATTAATATGATTATTCTCAACCATTATTAAGTGAAAAATTCCCATAAAAGTATATTTCAGGACATAGATCATGGATTACATATATTTAATCCAATTAATTGACAAGTTATGTAAATGAATGTAAGTTATAATTTATCCCATTAATTTCTTTAAGTTTTCCTTTATGTGGTTAAAAGTTTAAGTATACCCATCCCTAATGTTTTCCTATTTCTAGCCAATTAACCGAAATAAGAGGAATCATGTATACAGTCATTGGGAAATGCATTTTGATGACTGCCCCAATGAGATTCCAAACTCAATGGGAGAAGAAGTCTTAATCTTCATGATTATAGTCTCTTAGCTAACTTGGGTTATAAATAGAAAACTTGATAAAGAGGATCATCCAAACCCCTAAGAGATGATAAGATCTGATCATGTCCTTTAGGTGACAAAGGCCTATAATGTTCAATGGATCATATGATCCTCTAATTTTCAAAACAATAGATCAAATCCACTGAGAATATCTTATATATCTTTCAATTTTCTAAAGAAGGGAAAGTTCTACTAGCTGTTTTTTGTATAGAGGGTGAAATGATTAGTGGTGGACATTGATCAAAAGTATGAATCCAGAGGAAAAGATCGATGCGATGTGGTGGAAGGATTTCCAAAAAATGTTTTTCAGTAAATATTTTCATCGCACTCTCCATCTTAAAATGGAAAGGGTTTTATTTTACCTCGCATAAAAAAGATGAATATTATCAGGGCGTACAATGAAAACCTCACAATACGTGCATAATATGCCTAAAGAATTGTCATTACCCAAAATAAAATGTTCACCACATCTTTTGATGGAAAAAACATAGTCTAGAAAAATCCCTGGTGATCTTAGACTTTGAAAATTATAAAGAAATTTCTTGTTGTTCCCTCAATGTCGAAATGGAAATTGGTGAATGTCAAGGGTATTATGTAGTTCTGAAATAGAATGTGGATTTTACATCTAGTGGTCTGATGGTGAAATATAATTGTGAAATTAAATTTCAACATCCCACTTTTCAATGGCGTGGAAAGAAGAACCTTGTAAATTACATAAAGGGGATGGGGAAATTCTTTTTGTATCAGAAGTAAGGGAACGTAGCCAATGATTTTTTATAGGAGAAACCCGCTAGTGCGATGGTGGAATGGAATGCTCCGATCAACCCTCATTGAATTGTTCATTACTATAAATGTAAGGAACCATGTAACATTGAAACAATGCACTAAGACATGGATTTTTAGTGAAAACCATCAACCAAAAGGATAGCAAGGATGAGATTTTTTCATCACTACTGTTGAGGTGGATCCAAACAACAAAGTGGTGATAGGTATGGTAGTTATTTATTCATGAATATTGAGAATGATTCTTGATTCTAGTTATATGAATTCCTTCATATCATGAACGTTGAGTAAAACAATCCAAACACCACTACAATTATTGTTTGTAGGGATGATGGTAAAATGAAGAAATTAGTGTATTAAGAGTTATAACTCCCCCCATATAAATGTTTGTGGGATTAATTTTCTAGTGAACCTTTTTATAATATCATTGGTTTAATTTAAATAAATTCTAGGCATAGATTGGAGTTCCATATATAGAGCAAACATATATTGATGCAATAAAGAAATCAATCTATGTATTCCGAATTGATCCCTGATTCTATACATAGGAAATACAGAGGATAAATCTATTGTGAATGTATTGTCTCAACAATTATTTATAAATATTATTTATTTTGATGCTCACAAATACCCTTTTTTGATTTACTAATGATATTAAATTATGTGTATTTTAGGAAATTAATATTCTTTATATTCTGTATTTTGGAATCATATTCAAGATTATTATTCGTGTGGAATATTCATCAAAGTGTTTAAAACTATCTTAGGTGTGTTTTGGAAACACTTTTCATACCATACGTCGAAGAACATAATGTGAGGAACAAAACCTACATTTGTATTAAACCCTATGATGAGAGATCAAAGTGTATTGTTAATCAAACCTGCATTGATAGAAATGTATTGATAAAGAACCCTATGTTAGGATGAAACCTTATGTTTAACAAATATAAAAGTTATGGTTAAAGAACCCTACGTAAGTAGGGAACCTTACGTTTGAAAAGCAAATGTATGAATCATAAACCCTATTTTAATTATCTACCTTTCATTGTCAACCTCACGTTCGAAGAATTAAGTCTATTTAGTTAAAACCTATGTTTCGTATTTATTCATTTTGTGAAGGAGCTTTACATTTTACATATCATCACTATAGATTTGAATTTACGATATTTTAAGAGTTTCATGGAATGGTCTTTTCGGAATATCAAGCCGATTTAAAGCTCATTTACGAGTGATTAAAATATCATTATGATTTATTTAAAATAATGGTATTAAGTAGATAAACTCTCCCTTATTATGAAGGGAAGATACGACTACTCTGAGTTGTCTCAATATTTTAAAATCTTTTCATTTATCAGGCGATTTTTATTGATATGGAATTGTAATGAAAGCTCCATGATTTATTTATTCTATCGGTGTATTGTTCTATATATATATGTGTGTATAATTCAAAGAAGAATATATATATATTGAGATATATATTGATCCATATATCAGAACACATATTTTGCGATTAAAACTACATTATTGTGAGGATCTTTTATAGATCTACTACCAAAATTTGTCAGACTCTATTTTTTACAGAACAAGCTATAGTGGACATATACGTTTTCTGAATCTAGTATTCTCTATAAGTTTTCTACTAATATTAAGTTCTATTTCTATTGAAATATATATTACAATCGAATCACTTTGGAACTAGTATTTTGTGAATAAACTAATTTACGAAGAAGATGATCCATCTACTGTCAATTTCTGTTACAATAGTGAAGTTGAATGAGAACCTTTTTAATCAATAACTTTTTATTAAGAGTTTCAACTAATTGTACTCATATGTGGTGGAGTATCAGTTTCTCAATATAAGATTGTGTTTTTTAGTTTTCTGTTAAAGAACTATAAGTCTCTATTCTTAGCCTTATTTGTAAATGTGTCAACTGTCTTCAATTAGTTGTGGACTGGACTTATGATATAATGACCTGACTAGTGAAATTAACCAGACTCATAGAGGGAGAAATTGATGGAGTGGAATAGGGGATATTTTTTCCCAGAACCACTATAAAAAACTATTTTCTGTACTTTTTTATGTTCTCTGCTCACAATTCCATATAGAAGATAAACACTACTTATCTAAATTATCAACTATCAACATAAAAAAGGAAAATTTTAGAATGTTTTTGAAATGAGAAAATTCACCCCCTCTTTTTTATATTTGTATATTCTGATATAATAATCCGTATCAGAGGTTGGATTAGGGAAAAACCAATAACAAGCTAAAAGTATAAGGTATATAAAAATTTGAAAATGATTTATCAAGCAGTATAAATTTCAATGGTTCATGCTCCCTATTTTAATGGTTAAAATTATGGATGTTGGAAATCACAGATGATTATATATTTGAAGAATCTAGGATTCAAAGTCTACTCTTGGATCATTACCCCATATATAATTCATGAAACGCCTCCAACATGGACTGCTACTACAAAGGCTCAGTATGAAATGAATTCTAAAGCTATGAATGCTATTATTTGTGTTCATGGACCAGATTAATTCAATCATGTATCACAATTTCCTATTGCATAGGAAATGTGGAAAACCATTTTAGCTACATATGAAGGAACAAAAAGTGTAATACAAATGAGGTATACAACAAAAAAGATGAAATATGATACATTCAAAATGTTTTAAGGAGAGTGTATCACTCAGATGAATGGAAGGCTTACATAGATTATGAATAATACTATAGCATTAGGTGATTTTATCAAATAAGATGATCAGGATTTGAATGTACTGAGATTACTACCTATTATCGGAATGGTATATTAGCTGCAATTCAACAATCATCTTGAATCAAAATTCTAAAAATGAGTGAATTAATTGGGAAACTGAAGATATATGAAGCTAAAATTCTAGATGATGCTGAATATCATACAGTATTATTGAAAAGGTATAATACTTATCTAAAGATAACATATCATAAGAAAATAAAAAGGATTACAAAAGAAGTCAAATAAGACCAGAATTTATATACATCTGATTCTGAAATGGAACTAGCTCAATTAAGAAAAATATTTATCATGTTTTACAAGAAGTAAAGTTGATTCATAAAACCCTTAAAGAAGGATGAGAAAGACTCAAGGGAATTCATATGCTATGAATGTAATAAATTAGGGCAAATAAGACGTGATTGTCCTAAGATAAATGTGAAAAGAGAAAGATAAAAAATACACATCAGAGAAATGATAATTAAGAACAAAAAGAAAAAAGAGTGATGAAAGATACTTGGAGTATTTATTAAGACTCAAGAAACTCATAAAAATCTGATTTAGAAAAGTAAGAATCAAATATAAAAGAAAATATGTACTTCATATCAGAAAAAGATAAGGTACAAACCTATTATTTATCTAATTATAATTCTTATTATGAATAAAATATTTCAAATAATAAATTGGATGCCTACTGAAAAATGATAGAAGGAAAATATTACTCCTTATTAAAGAAACACAAATATTTAAAAAATATTTAAAATTCTATTTTAGGATAAAGAGATGCCTTACTTAAGAAACATCATGTGTGAATTGAAAATTTTAACTCATCTAGCACAAACTGGGATGATCATGAAAATAAGATTAAATCGTTAAGAAATGAAGTAGAAAAATAAAAAAAATGATGCTCTCTTATTTAAAAAAGGATAAAATATTATGAATGAAATTATTGGTTAAAATGTTAATAGAAATAAAATATTTGGTATAGGAAGAAAGGGTAAAAAATCTAAATATATAAGAATTTTTTTCTAACTCAAAAACTGTTACATGTCATGTTTGTGGAATCGAAGAACATATAACAAAATAATATTAAATAAATATTCAAATAAGTAGAATTAAAAAGAATTTTATTTCAAATGGATTACTTGAAGCAAATTATTTGAGTAATGATAAAATAAAGTAGATATGGTATCCCAAATCTCTGCTATCTAACACTACTGAACCTAGGAGAATATGGGTACCAAAATAAAGTCTTATTTAAATTTTCTTTACATGAAAAATTTCTTAGGGAAAGAAAGGATATATTTTATATGGAGAGTGGAATCTCCAGTCATATGAGTCGAAACTCTTCAATCAACAATACACTGACTCAAATACATGCAGGTCTAGGTTCATGACCCATTCCCTGGGGACCGAGCCGTGACTACTTCAAGCCCGACTTCCATAGGCTAGGGGTTGATGACTAGCACCGAAAGGCATATCCCTATAATGGGAAGGCATTTCCTTTAAACCTGTACAAAAAACAGAGTCCAAGAACACAACAAGAAGAAACTATGAAGTAAACTGCTGTAGTAAAAAGTGTACTAAAAGTAAAGGGGCCAGAATATAAGCCCAACTAAAAATAAAAGTACAACTGAAAAAAGAACACAGCACCTAGATCATCCACTGAGGATCCTACCAGAAGGGTAGGTACATATTTTCTCCATAGTACTCCATGTCATCCCTTCTCCTTCATGTACCACCTGGTCCTAACTCTCTCAAGTCTCAGCCAAACTACTTGTTGTTTCTACAAGACACAGTAAGGTGTGGGTGAATCCCATGCAGGGGTGAGTATAACAATACTTAGTTGGGACTGTGAGACCCCCACAGATCTCTAAGAGTTCCATAAAGGAAAATCCACAAAGCAATACCACAATAACAATGCACAAAGGAATAGTAAGCTCACACTAGTTATACAACTCATAGATTAGGAATATAGATGATTAGTCTTAAGCTATATTATCTTATTCCACTTATAAGTTCCACAACTAATACACAAGAAGTTGTTCCACTATCAATCCACTCTTGGACGTGTGCCGTTGATCCACGACGGGCTGCTCTAAGGCCAGTCCTCACCAGTTTGTGCACTAATGATCCACACAGGGTCACTATGATGTTGATCCACAAAGGCTAGATATGATCCTGATCCAAACAGGGTCGCTTTGATACTGATCCACAAAGGTTCTCTATGATGTTGATCCACATAGGGTCGCTATGATGCTGATCCACACAGGGTCTCTATGATGCTAATCCACACATGGTCACTATGATGCTGATCCACATAGGGTCTCTATGATGATGATCCACATAGGGTCAATAATATAGAGGTTGGGATGATTAGTCGCACAACTAGATCACCCCACTCTAGACTTTCTGATGCTGACCCACATTGGTTTCTCTTCTTCTTCATGCCACAACCTGCCATAGGTTTCCCGCTCAAAACGCTTGATTCTGGGAGTACCTCTCCTCAATACATCGGTCTTATTTCAACCAGAATGAAGTCCCGCCAAATTTATACACAAGGGACCGCCCCATCATAGCGGTCACAACGTGACAGACACCGCGTCGTTCAGACACCTGGTCTATGAGATATGTGTACTTTTGTAAAAATGGCATGGTTGGATTCACATATGATCCATCTCGTGTCGCACGTCACACTCCATTAAAAATAACTTAGAGTATCTCTAAAGGCCCGACTTGTCACAGGGTTCCTTACTCCATAGACGGTGGGTCGATCGGACGCCCTGTCTATTTATTACATCCCTTTCTATGAAACAGGGGTGATCGCATCTTGGTCAATACTAGCTTAAGCATGCCCGCTAGAATACTAAAAAAGAACCACTTCTCAAAAGGGATACCAACTCCACTAAGGCGTGTCGAACAGACACCCGGTTAGTCAGTTAAGTGTGTTTATTTTTTCAGGGACCGGTTGTGTCTGGGCCCATTACGACTCGGTCAGACTGTCCTGCCGCAACGGGTCCCAAGTTCTACCTGACCCCACCCGGGTCTGGCTAATTAAGGGTCGACCAGGTTCACTAGGTCGGGATCACTGGGGTCAGCCCGGTATGGTTCACGAGCCCAAGCCACGGTTGGCCCGACCTGACGGTTGGGGCTCGACCCACCTGCATTGGCCTGCTCAGTGGGTCCAGCCCAACCCATTGGGCGGGACCGGTCCACTCGACCGGTCTGCATCTAGCCCAGTCCGCCAGAAGGCATAACATTTTCATCCGCTGGCCCCTTGGTTTCAAGGCCATTTTTTATTGCCGGTGGGGTGCTTCCCCACTTCATTAAATGATCGGTCGTTTGGCTGATTGGGTTTCGCCAATGCGGCACGGAGAGGGCTGCGCCGCACCGTCTTTCCACGGCCAGCTAGCCATGGATGCTTCCACCGCTAGTGCCTACGGGACCCACCCCTTGTCCCATGTGGCTAGCTTGGGCCGACCTCCCTTGGCCGCCGTGGCGTGCGACGGCGCGCCGCTATCCACCGCCCATGGCAAGTCACCAAAGGTATCCTCCGGTCACCGCCTGCCACTGCCGACAGGGTACACCAATGGTTTATTCTGCGGGTCACTGGACATGATCCAATGTCTGTTTTTGGTGTCGTATGTGCCTAAGGCTCTCCCACGCTGTCGTCATCATAGCGTGCCCGCTATATTGTATTGCCATAAATCTGAGGAAACCGTCCCCGAAGAATGGAGAATGAGTGATGTGGTGGAGGGTCCATGACTTCTTCATTTGGGCCGCACCCTCCATATTAATGTTATAACAAGTAAGAGGTGATTTAATTAATAAAAAAAACATAAAAAAACACCCTACCTGGATTAGACGACCAGTGGCGATGATCGACAGAACCTCCTTTGTCATTGTCATCAGTTCGTGATTCAGTGGTGCTCGTCACCGCTCACTAGAACCAGTCTCATCCTCCATGAGGTTGGCGTCATGGTACTTTTCTAGAGCTTCATCGCTTGTTGAATCCATGCCAACACCCCTCCCCGCGCACCATATAAATAAGAGAGGGGGAGGGTGAGTAACACATGTGGAATTAACGGGGTTCATTTAATTAATGAACCTTCTAAATTGCAATGGTGCAGTTACAAGTATAAGGGGGATTCAGGCAATTAAATGGATTCACATGTCGTTGGTCTTTCCACCGCCACTCACCCACTAGATAAACGGAAAAGAAATAAAATAACATAACATGTTCATTTATTAATCTTTTAAAAGCCCTCAAAATTAACCTTTTCACCTGACCTACTGCAATCGAAGTGAATCCTACCTTAAGTGAATCCCAATGTTGTGGATTCAATGATTCCCTCAGATTATGAATCCAAAAACCTGTTCAAATGATAGAAAATTACACCTACGTGTTTACAGAATGTACCTAAAAAAGGACAAAAATTCATCCTGGGCACACTGGGCCTTGGTATCACGCGCCATAAATTTTTATAGACTCATAATAATTCCATATATTAAAAAACTTACATAGAAAATCCCAGTCATTACATCTAGTCAATTTTGGTTATAATGCAAAAGAAAAGATAATTGGACTTGTAACTATTGGAAATCCAAAAACAATCTCAATCAACAAAGTACTATATGTACAAGGTCTAAATCAAAACCAAACAAGTATCTCTTAATTCTAAGATGATGGATATTATGTTGATTTTTCTAACAATTCTTGATCTGTATTTAAATATAAACTGGTTAAGTTTAGAACTCCTTAAAATGATAATGTTTATACATTGGATTTAATTTCCTTGTGTAAATAGAAAATGGATTGTTTAAATACTAAGATAAATGAGTCATGGATATGACATAGGGGACTTGGTAATTATAATATTAATTATTTTCATAAATTACCTTAGAAAACGTTAGTTTCTTATTTACCTATTCATAAGTCTGATAGTGAAAAATTATGTGATGCATGCCAAATTGGAAAGAAGCACAAATCTTATTTCACATCTATTAACAAAATTACTACATCAAAACCTGTAGAACATATCCACATGGATCTATTTAAATCGTCAAAAGTAAAATGTTTGGCATGTAAATTATATGTATATGTTTTATTCAATTATTATTCTATATTTACTTGGATATATTTTCTAAGACTCAAAAGTTTATCTTTTACTATTTTTTAATGTTTTTATAAAATTGTTAAAAATGAAAATGGTATTAAAATAATTTCATTAGGAATTGATCATAGTAGAGAATTTGAGAATCAAGAATTCAATTCCTTTGGTTCAAATCTGGGTATTAAACACCCCTTTTCTACACCAAGAACACCACATAAAAATAGAATTTTTGAATGAAGAAAGAGGACTATTCATGAAATGGCTATAACTATGCTGAATTAATATAGTCTACCTACCTACTTATGGAAAAAATCTATAAGCACAACCTGTTATATCAAAAATAGAGTTTTAATTCAGCCCATTTTCAAAAATACACCTTATGAACTTTGGAATAAAAAAAGTCTAAAGTAAAGAACTTTAATGTTTTTGGATTCAAGGTGTATATCCAAAACACCAAGGATAATATTGGTATGTTCGATAGAAAATATGATGAAGGAATATTTTTAGGATATTCTGCTACCTCTAAATCCTATAGAGTGTTTAATAAAAATTAAAGGATTTTATAAGAAAAAATTCATGTAAAGTTTGATGAAGCTGACCCTTTTATTAAAGAGAAAGATTAAACTGAGGAAATTACTAACTCTTCCAACAACATGAAACATGAAACAAGAAAAAAAGAAAATTATTTTGAAAATAACATAATAAAATCCAACCCAATTTAGAATAACATTATATGGATGAACCTAAAAGTGTTTTACCTAGAAAGTCTAGAACCATAGAGAGTGATTTTTTAGAAACTGTTATAGGAGTCCTTGACATAGGAATAAGAACTAGAAGAAATACATGAAATCTAGTTAAATTCTTTACCTTTATATTTCAACTACAACCTAAATCTTTTGAAGAACCCTTAGAAGATGAGATTTGGATGTTAGTAATGAAAGATGAGATAAACCAATTAAAAAGAATGAAGTCGAGGAATTAATTGAAAGAAAATAAAATTATCCAACTATGTGAAATAATTGGGTCTTTAGAAATAAACAATATGATCAAGGGATTATGACTATAAACAAAGATAGATTAGTAGATAAAGGATATAATCAGAAAGAAGATATAGATTATAATGAATCCTCTACCCCTGTAACTATACTAGAAGCAATTAGAATTATTTTAGCTTAAAAATCTCATGATAACTTTTAATTATATCATATGGATGTTAAATATAACTTTTTAAATGGAAATTTTATAGATGAAGTTTATGTTGAAAAGCCTCCTAGTTTTGGAAAATTCTCAAAAACCAGATTTTTTTTTAAACTTACTAAAGATATATATGGCCTTAAACAAGCACCTAGATCTTGGTACAAAAGATTAAGTTCTTTTCTTTTGGAAAATGGATTTACTATTGGAATGGAAGATCCAACTATTTTTAAGAAAACCCTTTTTTATAATATATTATTAATTAAAATCAATGTTGATGATATTATTTTTGGTTCAACCAATGAAAATATTTGTAACATTTTTTTTAAAACATGTGAAAAATGAATTTTCAATGAGTATAATGGGAGAATTGAACTTCTTTTTTAGAAGTAAAATTAACAAAAATACTATGAAAATATTTTAAACCAAAGTAAATATATTACTGAATTATTGAAAATGTTTTTCCTTGAGAACAACTAGGCATATACAACTCCCATGTATACCAATATAAAACTTGATTTGGATGAAGCTGTAAAACCATTGGGTAACAAGTTTTATAGAGATATGATTGGTAGTTTATTAATTCTTACTACTAGCAGACATGATTTTATGTTTTTCGTATGTTTATGTGAAAGAATTAAAAAAATATTAAAGAATTACATCTTAATGCTGTCAAATGTATTTTTAAATATTTAAAGGGAACTATTTTTCAATTACTTAATTATCCAAAAACAACTTATTTTAAAATAATGTCATATTCAAATGCTAATTTTGGAGGTTTTAGATTGGATAGACAAAGTACCTCAGGAACCTGTCTCTTTTTTGGAAAATCTTTAGTATCATGTCTAATTAAGAAACAACACTCATTTTCTTTATCAACAGCCAAGGTAGAATTTGTATATGTATGCAGCTTTTGTTCACAATTATTGTGAATGAAAAACACACTAATAAACATTAGATTAAATTTTAATAGTACACCTATTTTATGTGATAATAGAAGTGCTCTAAATATATCAAAAAAATCCAATAATTCATTCAAGTACTAAGAATATTGATATTAGGCATCATTTTCTAAGTGATCACATTCTTTACAAGAATATATCACTAGAATTTGTAAATACTAAATATTAATAGGCTAATATTTTTACTAAACCACTTTCCGCTGAAAGTTTTGATTTTATTAAGAGGGATTTAGGTTTATTTAATTTTTTAAAAAATGTTAATATTTAAAATAATTATAATTATAATTATAATTTTATTTTTTTATTTATTTTTTTATTCTAGTTTATCTATGTTATAATTATTTAGGGATTAATTTAAATATTATTTGTTATAAAAAAATTATCTTTTATTTTCTTTGATATATATTTTTTTATCTTATTTTATCTTAAATTTATTCTCTCTATGTGTTTTCAGAAATTTTAATAATTATCTTAGTTAATGACATGGGAAACTAGGTAATGTTAGAATCATTTTGGAAGCCTAACCTTTTCATTTCTCAAACCCTTTTTTGAATACTGAAGCCTTAATTTACCTTTGTCTAACTTTCATTACCTCTATATTCATTCGAAACCCTATATCTCGAAATCCTCAGAGCATTATTTTACATGAAATGAAGAAATCTAAGAGAACCAAATAAGGTGAATCCAAAAACCCGAAGCGTTATAGATCTTCTGGAAGAAATATTCATCAACAATTAGTTGATTTTGAATGTCTCTATTAGAAAAATATGCTCTTGAAGAAATCACTAGGTTATCAAGAATTAGAATATGTATTCAATGAGGTGAAATCAGAGATCCTTTATGTGGTAGAACTGAAATTTTTCTATAACAATTTTCTGTTTAGTTTTGGAAATTCTGAAGATACAGTATTCACAATTATAGTAAATAAAGACTTTTCCATTTCATTGAATGAAATTTCTGAAATTTTGAATTATCCTCATGTGGTAGTTTTTGATTTAAATCTACATTCTATTGGATATAAGGACCAAAATTCTAAAGATGTTATGTTATTTCTATTTGGTTCAAAAAAAATTAAGAAAATGATTATCAAGGATCTCGCGGCCAACCATAAAATATTGGCCAATTTTATTCAAATTGGAATTTATCCATGGATGGTTGAGATGTAGAAGATTCTATATCTAGACATGCATATCATGTTTCTATTTTTAAGTGAAATAATACTAAATTTTCCAAGATAAATTTTCAAATATCTTCACTAATACTGTCATAAATATGCTAATATTACTTTTATCCATATAGAAGAATAAACTCTCGAATATTGTTTAAGAAATTGATGATTTATTTTATATATTATCAAATCAAATTTCATTACAACAACAAACTCAATTCAAGAACATTGAGGAAGCTAGGTTTTTACTGGAGTATAGTAAATGGAAAACTCATTCCCATTGGTGCTGATGACCAAAAAAGATTAGGATCTTTGTTTTAGGGGGAGTACATTGAAATTCAAGATCAAGGAATTGGTGAAACCAGAGATGAATGAATTTTCAAACCAACTCAAATAAAATTTATACTTTTTTATGAAGAAGAGGAAGAAGAGGATGTGCCATAAGAATTAGCTGTAAAACCCATAAAAAGAGTAGATCCACCTACTGAAGAACTAGTGTTGGGTTCAGGTTAGGCAACCAATTTAGCCATTTGGAAGAAACGTTTCTTTAAGAAGATCAAAATGTTGAAAGTGAGATATGAGATTTGAAAAATGTGGTTTTACAAGATGCCTAGGAAGAAGAGACATCAGTTCAGAAAGAGAAACATTTGATCAGATCTAAAACCATGGCTACTGAAATTACTGAGAACCTAATTTTCCCTATTCTAGATCATGTAGAGGAGAGCCTAGAATCTTTAACTAATGACAAAATATAATTCTTCATAGACCATCTTGATAATGTGAAAATTCAATTGACAAGATAGTGGATATGTATGTGAAAAAATATCGTTCAAGATCTTTAGAAATTATGGTAGGTGACCTGTCACAACATCCAGATAAAGAAACATATAATTACACGTATAATCAAGTTGAAGAGCTTATAATTAAGTTAAATAAGTCTCAAATATACATTTTAAATCTTCATCAATTATTGTAAGTAGTAGGGGAAAATTTATTGGATCGTGAAGAAAATCCACTCTCCAAGATGGAATTTGATGCTTCCAAGAGAGAGATGTTGAATGAAGTTTAAAAGATTAAGTTTGAAGATGTTTCTAAGTAACAAAATTTCTGATCTTAAGTGGTATGTTGGGAGTCAGTTTGAATCAATCAAGAGTAGTGTTAGTTAGACTAGTACATCTACCTCTGCTCCTACAACCAGTCCAGATCTGATTCAAAGATTTCAGGAAATAACCACTGTCATGGAAGATATGAATTTTCGACTATAAAATATCTAGTGTAATAGTGCTCATCTCTATAATTTATTGGTCAATAAAAAATTTGTTGTTGACCAACTAACTCAAAATTAACCAGGTATCAAATTTTGACTTAACAAATTCATTAAAAAATTGGACCAATTTCTGAAGAAAGATGAAAGAGTTCATGACTTTTTTAATGTCAATATTGTTGAGAATGCACAAATCAACCAAGATTCTAGATTTTTGATTATGCAGTTGGGGGATAGTATTTTGATGAAGTTAAGGTTACAGATAGAAGAGTTGAAAGATATTTTTGAAGCTGCTCAAAATTCATAGAACATTAACCGATCCAAATCCTACCAAATCTTTTGTACCATAACCACTTCATTTGACTAGGCTTGGTTTCTAATCATACTAGTTATTATGCCTATATAATTTATGATCAAAAAAAGTTTCTTATTTTTGTATTTTTTCATACATTATTTCATTTCCTTTTATTTTTATGTCTCAATCCAATGATCCTATCTTATTTATTTAAACATATTATTTTAACATTCAGTTACAGATCTATGAAAAATAAAATGTGTTGTAATCATTTTCTATACTTGCTTTTTGAACTCACAAAAATATGGAGACATTTCAATAAGCACAACATTTATTTTCACTAAAATAATGCTGTAAAATTGAATTTCAATTATTTTTATTTTCATTTTTTTCAATTTTCTAAATTCTATTATTAATTTATGGGTTTTTTGGTCATCAAAAAATGGGAGATTTTTGGGAATTTATTGCCTCAACAATAATTTATAAATCTTATTGACTTTGATGCTGGAAAATATGATTTTTTGTTTGACTAATGATATTACATTAACTGTATTTCAAGAAATTAATATTCATTATATTCCTTATTTTGGAATTATATTAATGTTTATTATTTTTGTGTAATATTCATCAAAGTGTTAATAAAAACTCTTAAGTGTGTTTTGGAAACACTGTTAACTTCGTACGTTGAAGAAAAAAAATTTAAGAATATACCTCACATTTGTATTAAACCCGATATTAAAGGATAGGTGTGTATGGTTGATTAAGCTTACATTGAAAAAAATTTATGAATAAAGAAACATATGTTTGGATGAAACCTTATGTTTTACAAGGAGAAAAAGTTTGGTTAAAGAACCCTATGTAAGTATGAAACCTTTCATTTGAGAAAAAAATGTATAGATCATCAACCTTATTTTTTTGGACAATCTTATGTTTTCAACATTATGTTTGGAGAATGAAAACTATGTAGTTAATCTCTATGTTTGGTATTTTTTCATTTTGTGAAGGAAACTTACGTTTGACGCTTCATCACCGGAGATTTGAATTTATGATTTTTTTAGAGTTTCGTGGAATGATCTTGGTTGAATATGTAGCCGATTTAAATCTTGTTTTAAAATGATTAAAATATCATTATAATTTATTCAAAAAATTGTATTATAGAGAGAAATTATACCCTATTCTTAAGGGAATTTACGACTACTCTATGTTTTCTCAAGAATTTGAATTCCTAAGATTTATCAGGTGATTTTCTTGGATATGGAATTGGAAAGTATTCTCTCTGCTTTATTTATTCTATCAGAGAATTTGTTATATATATTTTTATATTATTAAAAGAATATTATATATATATTGGAACATATATATTTATCTATATATTAAGACACATATTTTGTGGTTGAAAGTAAATTATGGTGAATATCTTTTTCAGATCTATTACAACAATCAGTCAGACTCTGTTTTCAATAAAACAGGATACCTTGGAGAAACACATGTTTTGAATATAGTATTTGATTTTAGTATGACACTGTTATTCGTTGATATTTTTATTAAATGTTCTATTATAACCGGATTGCTTCAGAACAAATATTTCTTGAAGAAACTATTTTCTGAAGAAGAAGATCCATCTTCTAGTAGTAGATGTTATAACAGTGAAGTTCAACCTGAACCTTTTTAATAAATATATTTTTATTGAGAGTTTCAACTTCTCACACTCAGTTGTGGTGGAGTATCAGATTCTGAATCAAAGATGTTATTTTTTGGTTCTCTGTTAAGAAACCATAAGGCTCTATTTTTTCCTTATTTGCCAAGGTTTCATCTGTATTCACTTAGTTGTGGATTGGTCTTATGATATGAGGAGCTGACTTGAGAAAATCACCAAGCTTGTAGATATAGTAATTGGTGGAGTGGATTAGGGGCTATTTTAGCCTCAAACCATTATAAATAGCCTTGTTCTATACTATTTTTTCACTGATAATAATTTTATACAGAAGATAAACATTGCTTATCTACATAATCATCGGTCGACATCAAAAGTAGAATTGTGATTGTTTTTAAAATGAAAAATCCACCCCCTCTTATGTATATTTGTATATTAAAACCCAATAGAATCTTTTTTTGCACCATCATCTCACTAATGGATATTATTTACCTATGATCAAAGTGTATCTATCTCATATGATTGATTATAAGGGAAGAAAAATCCCTAAAGTCAAGCCTATTGTGAGGGAATACACTGATAGGTTTCAAGAGGAATTTCATAGTCTTCCACCTTATCGAGATGTGGAATTTTTAATCATGAAAATACCTACTGATTTTCAGTTATCCAAGACTCTAAATTGAATGGTTGTTGTAGAAATTATGCTGTATAAGAAACAACTATAGGAGAATCTGGATAAAGGGTTTACATGCCCAAGTGCTTCTCCATGGGGTGTGCTGGTTATCATCATAAATAAGGAAAAGGTGCCAATGTAACTTTTCATATATTATTTTGAGCTCAATAATTTCACAATAAAGAACCATTATCTTTTACCAGAGATTGATGAATTGTTTGATTAGCTATGTGGAGCACAATATTTCTCCAAGGTGGAACTTCGGTCAAGGTATTACCAAGTAAGGGTGAAGAAGGAAGATATCCCAGAGACCACATTTCATAAAAGGTATAGGCGTTATGTGTTCATTGTAATTCCATTCAGACTCACTAAGGCTCAAAAAATATTTATATACTTGATCAATAGTATTTTTTGAGATTACCTTGACAAATTTTTTGTAGTCTTTATAAATGATATTATATTATACTCCAAAAAGGAGGACCATGAGGGGAATCTGAAGATTGTTCAAAAGAACATACAAAATGAAAAGCTTTATAAAAAGTAAAACAAATGTGAGTTTTGGTTGAAACATGACCCTTTCATAGAGAGTATAACCAAACACAATAAGATATTTATAGGCACTTCAATGATTGAAGTTATTGAAGGATGGAAGAGGCTAACATCTATGACATATATCCATAGTTTCCATTGGTTAGATTGAAATTATTTTTGATTTTTGAGAAATTTGTCATGATTACCAAAACATATTACCATGATAACTCTAAATGGTGTAAAGTCTTGTTGGAATGATGAATGTGAAGAGAGATTAAAAGAGTTGAAAATGAGGCTTATCACTAAAACTGTGCTCACACTACCCACAAGGAGAGAGATTTTTGTGGTATTCAAGGATGCTTCAAAGAAGTGATTGGCCTATGTGTTAAAGAAAAATGAAAAACTCATAGCATATGCTTCAAGGTCATTGAATGTTCATTAATATAACTACCCAACTAATGAACTAGAGTGGGATGAAGTGATGTTCACTTTGAATATTATACAACATTTCTATTTGGGGAGAAGTGTGAGATATATACTGTCCCAATAACATCAATTATATATTCACAAAAGAAGATATGAATATGTGCCAAAAAATATTGTTAGATATGATCAAAGACTATGACTGCTCAATTCCATACCATCCTTAGAACAAAAATAAAGTGGAAGATTCTCTAAGTAGAAAGGATAAAAAAAATTCCATCATTGATGATAATTTAATATTATCTGATCTTCATAGATTTGAAATGTATAGACATGGGAATCATAAAGTAAGTAACAACATCAATCCTTTCACAAATTATTGTTCAATCATATCTTCTAGAGATATTAATGGATTCTCAATGAGATTATGTGAGAATTCAAGAGAATGTGGAAACTATATTAAAATGGAAATCCTTATAGTTAAATGTTAATCAAGATGGAGTTTTAGGATTTGGTTCATGGATATTTGAATAATAAAATTACTAGGTAAAGAAAGAGATTTATGATGATGCATATAGTTTTATGTTCTCTATCCATCCTGGATGAAACAAGATGTATCAGGATCTCTAGGAACACTATTTTTGGGATAACTGGAATAAGTATATTAGAAAATATTCATCAAGATATATTTTATGTAAAAAAAGAAGGATGAAAGATAAAATTATAATGGGATGATGCAACCATTACCCATACCTACATGGAAATGGGAAAACATCACTGTGCAATTTGTTACCGGACCTCCAAATATATCTAGGGGAAACAAAGATATCTAGGTTGTGGCAGACTGTCTTACAAATATCTTTAACTTATTTAAAATTAAAAAGTATTTCACATTGGATCCAGTTGCATTGATATATATCATAAAAGTGGTAAGACATTATAGAGTAATACTATCAATTTTATCTCATTGGGATCTGAGATTCAACTCCATGTTCTAGAAAAGTCACCAACATTGTCTAAACACTGAGTTGAACTTCACTATAACAAATCATCCCAAAATTGATGGCCAATCTGATCAGGTTATCCAGATACTTGAGAAAATGTTGAGAGAATTATCAATCAGATTTAAATGAGTATGAGATCAACATATTCCTATTATTAAGTTATCTTAAAATAATAGTTTCCACTGAAGCATCAAAATGGCTCCTTAAAAATCCATTTATGGGAAATGGTGCATGACAGCTATAAGATGGGATGAAATTGGGGAATAAATTGATAAGTCAGGAAATTATTGATGACATGGTGGAAATGGTTAAGACTCTTCAACATTATATCAGGGTTTCTCAGACTCTATAGAAGAGCTATGCTGACAATCATCAATGAGACCCTGACTTTGATGTTAGAGACACTATATTTCTCTACATATCTCCATGGAGGAAAGTGATGGTATTTTGGAATATGGGAAAGCATAGTCCATGATACATCATTCCCTTAAGATCCTTTATCGCATCATAGTAGCGACCTATCGACTAGCATTCCCACCTATCCTATCTCGAGTACATGATGTATTCCATGTACCCCTCTTGAGGAACTACATACCATGCTCCTCATATGTACTCAATACAGAGGTGGTAACATTGTATAATGAAATTTCTTATGTTGATCATCTCGTGAAGGTCTTAGATCATTATGAAAATGTTCTACGAAATAAGAAAATACACCTTGTCAGTGTTTAGTTGATAAACCATATGTTTGATGAAGTGATGTGGGAACAGAAGGAGGTTATGAAATAGAGTTACCCTAATATGTTTTATTTTTGGAAATGAAAATTTAAAGGGAGAAATTTCAAAAGGGGGAAAGATTGTAACAACTCGACATATTATAAATAAAATACCGCTTTGATTTGACAAAATGTATTATTATGTAATATGGTTATGAAAAAAACATGAACTCATTTATATCCTAATGGATTTAACATAACATTAAGAGTCCTTATCGTTGATAATATAGTCATTAAATAGTGATCACATTATTACTATATATATAGTGTTTCAACAAATTAAACTAACACAAAAAAGGAAGTGGTGGACTAAAACTGTATGATCGTACCCTTAAAGGGCCATTTATAAAAGATTAAAAGGGAAATAAAATCTCTAGGATTTACCATTTACCAATACCAAGCTACAATCTAACAACTTAAGCATGATTGAAACCATTTATAGGTGAATTTTAAACTCATTGAGATCACGGTCCAATCTATGTACACTAAATAACCCAAAGAAGAATCTCACTGTCACACACATTATTCTTAGGGATTTTTCTGGTGTAACCAATAAAAAATGATTGTGTACATTATTTTTTAATGAATAATGAGTATATTTTCATCATATTATTGTTAAATTGTAGATTATTTTTATTTTGATACTATACAACTTGAAAAATATTTTTGGGTAATATTCAAATTCTATTATGGAATTTATTTTGATGTATTAATGAATTCTAGAAATAAATAATATTTTAAGAAAATATTATTATTATATAATCTCTAATAAATATAACTGGTCATATATGTTTTATTAAGTCATGTGTACTTTTTATAAGGGTTCAAAAACAATTATTTACTAAAACCCCTTCATTTCTCAATAATTGTAAACACTTATTTTAAAAGTGAAAACTCAAATATATAGTAAATTAGTTTTATAATATGAATATTATTTTTTAATTCATAATGGTAAAATTATCCAAAGGTTAATTTTCCATAATTTTCTGAGAAAATTATATTTCTGGGTAAAATTAAATACCATACAAATATATGGTCTGTATTATAAAATAATAATGACCCAGAAATGGTGTAATAATTACTATAATGGGTATCCAATGATAAATATAAGTTTTGACCTTAAAATAATGTGAATTTATATTTATTTATATTTATTTTATAAAGCCACTATGAATCTTCCAAAACATATAATATATTTAAAGACTTTAAATCTATTTCATTAATAGTGTGACACACCTCCACATAATTAATGGAATTATTTGAATAATTTCAGTCCTTTTTATAACAAAATAATTAAAAACTCCCCTCATTGGTTAAAACCATTGGAAAACACCTTGATAATTTTTTTTGTTTTGGTTTACTTAATTTATAGGGTCCAAAACCTTATTTTGTGAAATATTAAAGAATTCAAATTTAGTTTCCTATATAAACACAACCATGGTCCAATTTATCTTCACTAAAAATATTTTTATCACATAAATTATCAACCATTATCTCTATAAGATCCTCTCAAGGAACCTTAATATCTCAATAATCCCACTTTAAGCTTTTGGAGTCACACACTCAATTAAGGGATCTTTTCCTTTATCTTGTTTTTTAATGTGTCTTAATTACCTTATTTATTTTATTTTCATTTCCTATTTATGGGATATGTTATTCTATATCATTATTAAGGAATGTTGTATTTTAAAATTATTAGACACCCATTTCTCTCCCATCAACCCAGTTTATGAATTTTTATGTGGGGTCGTTATACTGCTGAAATTCTATAAGAGATCCTATATTTATCCCCTATATTCAGGAACCTTATTCATTTTATTAAATATTATTTTCAATTATTAAAGTTGGGGTATGTTTTAATCTTTAAAATACTACCCATAATAGTTCTAAATAATGATATTCCCCGTTTAATTTGATTTATCCTTCCCATTAATATTTATATACACCTGTTATGTAGCAGAAATTTCACCATGAGAATCCGTGCCAAAAAGAATGTGTAGTGAATACCCATACCAAATTAATACAAAGGGTGTTATATTATATTCACTTATACTTATTTTATTGGTGAATTATTTGTTATAATTTCACAATCCATGATTTTGTAGAAAATGAGATGAAAAATGAATCCATGTTGTACGATATTTGTGGCACACTTAAACATGAGAATGAAATGTATGTGATAGGTGTACATAGAATTATATAGCGCTACAATGCATTGGGTAATGTTTCATATAATTATACATCATTTTGGGATATGGATTCAATCTGTTTCCTTTATGGTTATTTTTCCATCATGATTTCTTGGAAATTAGCCTTGACCAATGTTTAAGATGTATTATTTTTAAGTTGTTTCTACATTTCACATGTTATGATTATCATGCTATATCATGAATTATTATTCATGTTCCTCTTATGAACCATTGATATTCATATTTTCAAAAATTTATTATCTTATTCATGTTATTCTCTATTTATTCCCATATTTGGATTTATGGATCACCCCTTTCTTATGTATTTATTCTTTATTATTCATTTTCCTTTTATACCACATTTATATATATATTGTCAAACAAGTATTATATTCTTTAAGTTATACATTGTTTATTCCCTTACTGGGAATTAAATCTCAACCCTTTCTTATGTATTTTCTTGGTTACCCCATGATATTTCAATTACATTGGAATATTTTGATCATGTCAAAGAATTTTTCAATAATGTTGATGTATTCCGCGTATTAAAACTATTATTTAATGTACCCAATTCCCAAATAAATTATACTAATCGATCTTCCGAGTTGTATGAAGTGTAATTTAATGTAATAAATCAGGTATTAATTTTTAATAAATATCAAGGTTGTTATAAAAATGGTTTTCATGATAATCCTTATGCTTTACACTAGGTGTGGGTCTTCCAACAATTGTTAACTCATTGTGATGTGGTAATTATATTGGGAATGATATATGTTGAGGATCATTATATTAATCTCCTTGATTGGTATTAAGATTTCACCTTGTGATTTTAGTCTCCTAAATTATATATATTGATATCTATTTAACATATTAATTAACAATATGAATTATTTTTTAATACTTATTGAATTATTAATGAAAAAATGACATGAAGATGTTGTGAAATGTTATGATGAGTGACATATAACATTAGTAGATGATATGATTATATCCAAAATTATTATGTATTCCAGACTAGGTTTATGTGATATTAATATTAATAATTTGTTACTTTGGAAATATAATTTTAATGGTAATACACTTGGAAATTCATTCTTTGAAAGAACTTAACACCATGATGTGGGCCTTCATTGAAAAGGGTTGGGAATTGGGTAGTCATACAGGTCAAGTCACTCCTATAATTGATCTTATTTTTGTGTGGTTTGAGTACTATATATTATTCATATAGTTAGATAATACCCTCATATACCCTATAATTGATATGGAGAGGGTCCTTAATATGATACACAGGGTTTGACACTCCCTTTGGCAACCCTGTTTTGGATGGAGTGTGAGTCTGTCAAATGGGATATGTTTCTAGGAATTCAATCAACTGATTCTTATTTAATAATAGTGTACGAGGCTTCTATTATTGTGGTTAGGTACTACTTCAACTAATATACACACACGGCGGGGAAAGTGTCTACCACTATGAATTTCTACCAAAATAAATATTTTTTCTAATTCATAATTAATAGTGTTCATCATAGATAAAACTGTGTTCAATGTTAGGGATATTATTTATTATCTATATCTTTATGAGATTTATTTTTTGAGGAATGATGTTTATAATGATATTTAAAAAATGTTAATCTCATGATATGAAAACATGGTTGATTATTTATAGACTTTTGGCCTGAGATGCAAGAGAGTAAAATTTATTATTAAACATTGAAGGTGAGATAGTCTTTTTAAAGATGTTTGGACAATATTACCCCTATGTGTTATTATGTTGTTAGGTTGAAACTATATATGATGATTTTTTATTAATTTATTGTTTTGAATTTATGATCTATACTATGGTGTTTTTTAGTATATGGGATATCTTTTTGGGTTTTTGAATTCACCCTCGCAAAGCCACTTGTAGAGTGACATACATGTGCCGATAAAATTATATTGTTTTTATAGGAGTTATAACAACCAAAACATTTATCAATTGAATTTAACTTCTTGAAATTATGTTATATTGTGTAAACCACATAAAATAACATTCATAACACAACACAAAAATTAATAATTGTATAATGAATGAAATAAGAGGTACTGTGAGAATTTAATGACCTATACTGATGGAATAATAACATTACCTCTGGAATACTAATGTGGCCTTTAGGAATATTAAATCATACCATATAATAGTTAAATCACCTATAAAATTGTAAATAAAATTTATTTATATTATAAATGAAAATATGATATATTTATATCTTGGTATAAGAAAATAAATATTTTAGAAATAATAAATTAAGTTTTGGTATTTTTGTATGGAGTAAATGTTTTTTTTTGAAATTTTATAATTAATATAAAGTTATAAAAGTAAATTAATTTTCTTAAAATATATTCAGAAATTTGTTTTTTGTTTTCTTTTTATTATAATATAATTTTATGAGACCATAATTAATTTTTAATGATTCATAAAATCAGTTAGAATTTGAAAATCAGTATTTTCTGAACAAATTATAATCATTATTAAAATTAAAATTTATCATATTTAGAAAATAATTTTCATAAAATTGAGTTAATTATTTAATTATTCATTTTAATCAATGGATATGGTGACGTTTTTGTATCTTTCTAAAATAGATTAATTTTTAGTGTATAGTGAAATACATTAATTTATAGTATTTAATAAATACATAAATTGTTTAGTCATAAATGATTTAGAGATTATATATGGATGTTATATATAAAACGAATACTTCCTTTACTTAATTGTTTCATAGAGATTAAAACTATTCATTTTCTAGAGCCAGAATAAAAAACTAATGAATAAAATAATAAAAAAAACATACATCTCCTCCACTATAAATACTACCACTCACCACTTATTCTCCTAATACCTTCCAAGCATTGCAGATTGTCCAAATTCTACCCAATCCTTTTACCAAGCCCCATACTTACATCTCGGAGACATTTTTATGATAAAAGACCAAATTCAATATCTCTAAGGAGGTTCTCAATGAGAAGAATTTTAAGAGGTAAGATCCTATTCTATTTTCATTTAATTTCATTTCATTTCTTTTAAATTATCATTTTTTCCTCACCTACCCATATTAACTTGGAAAGGTAACTCTGGTATATTATATTTTCTCCAATTTTATTTTGTTATTGCAATAATCTATCAACACACAACTTCCCCCCTTTTGTTCAAAAAAAATGAAAATGTCTTATGTGAGGTGTTGATTAATCGTGTTCGGGGATGAAAACATTTTATTTTCCTTTTCCACATTTAAGGATGGTCATAAAATCATTATAACGGTTGAAAAATATTTAAAAATTTATTTTATAACCTTTTTTATGTTTTGTAACACATATGTATATATAATATTAATTAATAATGAAAAAAGAGTTCATTGTAATCGAAAACAGCTAAGATTTATCTAAAATATTATAGTTAACATTTTATATAATTAATCATCCTCATATGTAAAAGTAATAATATATAAGACCATTAAAAATTATTTTAGTTCATTAATAACATATTATTTCAATTCAGGGTAATTAATCACTTTTTATATGATCTTTCATACTTATATAGCAGTGAACCAATCATGAAAATCAAGAAACTGAACACTCTCAAACGATGAAACAGAACTCTATAACTCATCATAATAGATATAAAATAACTTAATAAAATTATAATATATAAAATAAATTTATATTAGGTTCAATATTTTTTAATTAAGGAATCTAATTTTATTATCCATGATATTAATTAATAAATCATTAAGACTTAATGATAGGGGATTCTAGTACACAATTTTATTTCTTTTGGTTATTCCACTATTCTGCCAAATTTTAGTATGGATGTTATTTTAATATTAATCATATATAATTTAATTTCCCTTCCCATTTCATTTCTAGAATATACATTCGTCCAATGTTATTTTACGACAAAATAAATTATTTTTTCAAAAGGAATATTCTTTGTAAAAGCTTATTCATTACTTATCTTGAGAATGTTTCTTCTCCACTCAAGGAAAAAAATTATTATAAAAAGTAGGTTATTACCTTTTTATTTTGGGAACAAAAAGGTTTATTTATAAATATTTTCTTTATTAAATTCTGATGAACCCCATTTCTTTCTATATGTTTTTTATATATGAGATTTATGTACATTCTTTGTGGCTTGCATGATTGTATAATAGTTATGATGTGATGGGTGCACTCAGAATTATATAGTTCTCTAATGAATTTGGTAATGTGATGTTTCTCATGAGATAATATAAATTATGTAGGAACATGATTCTATATTTTTTTACAATGATTATTTTATATTTATGCACATATGTTATGCATGAACAAGATAATACCTTTCTTTATAACTATGTGTGAAATTTGACCACTAAGACATGACATTTCATATCTATACAATTCCTAATTCCATGGATCTATATAATTATCCCTTTAATGATTATTTTGATGATCCTATGAGTATGTTATGATGATGATAATTATGATAACCACATATAATTTTGATTTTTGTTCTTATCTATCTTTTTTCTAGGATTTTAGCTCACCCATTTCATTGAAGTATATCCTTATGTTATTACATATACTAAGAATTACATGAAAGAAAAAAATCATCTATTGATAAAGAGATTAAACAAATTTTATGTTTTATGATTTAAATGTTATGTATGGTCCTAATTTTTTCAAGACACTAAAACTTTGGATCCTGGTTTTGTAACTCTATTATGTTTTTTACCATTAAAATGATCTAATAATCATATAAGAAAAGTAGGGCCACTATAGGAGTAAATATTGATGTGATGATGGTTGTATTTTTCTTTAGAGATAGTTTATGAAGTTATCATTGGTGGTTTATTAGGTGAGGAACCAACACCCATATATCGATGAAGTTATTTTATTTTTCATTAAAAAATCATTTTTATTCTATGATAGGAGAATTCAATTATATAATTTTTTATATGAAATTGTTTATGTACTATTATATTCTTCGAATATGGTTTCTAAAATATAGTCACATTCATTTTATTTTAAATATAAATTTCATATATATATATATTAATTTCTAATAGAATTGGGGTTATTTTAATTATATTTTTTATGTACGATTGCTTCCCACTTTTTACTTTCACATCCATTATTCTAGTCTCCAAATTCAAAACTGTGGGATATGGTATATGGTATGTAAAAAATTAATTTTCACTAACTTTGGTGTGGTTATATTAAGATCTGGTTTTATTTGAGTTGTATTAGATTGGGAATCTCTTAGAGATAGAGTTTGGAGTTAGGCACATATATCATCTTGGTTTGGCAGTATTAGGACATAATACTACTTCTACATGAGTTTTATTTATTAAACTAGGGAACCCAGTAATTGAGTGTGTTGTTTGATACATTCCTACGAAAAAGGTTTATTTATTTATTTATTTATTTATGTTTTTAGAGTTCCATTTTCACAGTATGGTTAGGCTAGGGCATACCTGATTTTGTGGCTAGATCTTGGTCTATGTACATGTCTTCTTATAATGGGGGTTTTATTATACGATTAAATTGTGGTATATTCCAATTATATAATCTGAAATCCTCACTTTTTTCCATTAATAATCACTTGATAATTTTTAATTCCTTAGAAATAAAATATAGAAATATTTTGACACTTATATATGCGATGTTTTGAGTCAAAATTAATTTTGGATTAAAAATAAAGTGATGACCATTGAAAATAATGACAATGATGGGTATATCATACATGGATCATAATACAAAGAACTTAAACATACTATGATATCATATATTTTCAGCACATGAGATAATTTGATAACTAATATTGATGAGATATTTTATGAGTTTCACTATTTTATGACACGTATGTACCATGTTTTGAAAAATATTGATGATATTAGAAGGGTGATTCCCCTAGTGTGAAAATTATTTCCCTCGAAACTTATTTTCATGAAAATATTTTTTAATGATTTTTCAATAGGTACTGGAATTGTTTTCGCTCAATATATGAGTAATTTTAAATAAATATTTAATATACCTATTTTTGTGAAAATAAGATTAATTACACAAGATTATATATGACTATATTTGAAGGACTCGGTGGTTTGAGAAGGTATCATAGGATATATTTAAATTATTTTATGAACACATGAATTACATTGAGGAGACATGAGGATATACATTTTTTTTAGTTTACCTTGATAGAGAAAGTATTGACTATTGAGTGAAGGTTATGATTTTATTTCCCTAAGAAATCAATAATAGGTAAACATTTCACTTGATAATGATGTACAAGGAAGGGAAATATATTATTTGGTATGAATTTCTTATTATATTTGATTCATGTGTAAATCATTTGTAATCTTCCACATTCATCCACATTCATTATGGGGAAATTATTTTTAGAGTATCACTTAAGTAGATATACCCCTTAATGACAACCAATGGTAGTATATAAGGAGATGTATCCCAGGAATATAAAAGGATGGTGACTAGTTAAAGACTATAAATATTTGTATTCTTATAGTTCCATAAGATTTTTTGGTGAATATTATGGTTTCCCCAACTAGGTTGTGATCCTTACTGACATTTGTATCATACCTATTCACTTGTATTCATAATTGTTAATGCAATGAAATAATAATTTAAATATATTCAGTAAAATAACTTTAAATGTTTAAAGAATAAATTGAGTTCAATTATAAATTATCATAATTTTTTTATATAAATTATTCTTTTTGATCATATGACCATGATTTGGATAGTAATATGAATGGTTTTGGGTACAAATTTTGATCATTAGGTTTAGACATGGATATTCCAATTCTGATGTAGTAGTATACATCCTTGATTATTTTTCTATAATTTTAAAGATACAATTATAAGAGGAGGTAATACAATTTGGTATTAATTAGTTCTTATTATCTGATATATGAACTCATCAATAATAGATTTTTTAGTATCAATAAAGATGAATATGCCCTTTAATCTTTTGGGATTATTGATGAAATAAATCATAACAATGGTCATTAGATAGATCATTTTTACAATGTATGTATTTTTTTAAGTGATTTACATATATTTACCAATTTTTATTATTGGTGAGATTATAGTTATAAATATGAGGGGGTTAATGTTTTTAATCTTACTACAATATTTTCATCGCTGATATGATTTCCTAACTAGTGATGAATAAAGACTATAGTGAAAACAAATATTATTATACATTTGTAAAATATGACGTGAAGGATAAATATGATACCAACAATATGCTTGGTCATTAAAGACATGAAATATGTCTAATAAATATGTTTTTATAAGTTATTTGTACTCATATTCATTAATGATTATTGTTTTAATTGAAATTATTGATGTAGAGTTTATATTCAACCTAATGATTTCAAATGACCCAACTTGAGGTATAAATTTAAAAGTGATGTGTGTGATTTAAACCCCTATATATGAATGATAAAATTAATTAATTTATGATTGAAAAGTAATATTGTGTTTTTCACGTTTTTTATGATGGAACCCCAAGTATTTCAAGGATGTAACATAGGTTATAAAAAACATTATTTAGTAAGAATATGAAATTTTTTCATATTTCAAGAAAAATGCCTTACATTTTTTTTTAATTTTGGGATATAATGTTCATATTTATTTATGAGTCAAAACATGAATATCCTTGAAGAAATTTACATGATAACTAAACATGTTTTTTGATAGACCATATATAAAATAATTAATTTTTACGAAACTAGTTGGTTAATCATTAAAATTTAATCATAGTCTAAATATTATCCCATCCCAATAAGACCACATTGAAGAGTCAAAGAATCATAGAGAAAAAATTGAATTCAGTTATCACTAGAGGATGATAATTAGTGATGTGGATTTTTTAACATAATTTGGGGAGTTATTTACTCTTTGTATTCCATCAAAAAAATATTTGATAAATTAAAAACTAATAGAAAATAGTGAGAAAATAACATGCTCAATAAAATTAAAATAAAACCATATACATTCACATTTGTTCCATAAATACAAACATGACCTCAAAATAATACTCAAGAACTATAATATGAATAATAAATTCAGAAAATTTAACATTTTAGGTATAGAAAACCCCATTATATTACTATAATTTCATAAAAAATAGATCTTATACGCATGTAAAAATCTCACATAGTTATTGAGTCCTCTTTTCTTTATATGAAGCATAATACATATAATATGTATTAAAACAAGTTGTTTTTTATAGTTAGTGAGAAATAAATACTTAGAGTAAATCCTCTATACAACATCTATTCGTTTTTAACATAATTCCAAATAAAAATGTGTTTTTTTAAATTTTTCAACTATATCATTTACAACATGTAAATTAATGTAGTTAATTCTAACTAGGTTTACAAAGTAACAATGAACCTATTTTTTATATTCTAAGTTGAAACATTAATTTCAACCATTGAACAAAGTATCAGAACATATATCATGAAGTTATTCTCCAAATACATTTTATATGATGAAACCAATATCCTTAAAAAATAATTGAAAAAACATGTGGCTCGTTTATCATCATTTAATATCATAGTGAAACCCAAAGCTACCTAAAAGTTATATATCTTCATGGAAAATTTACAAAAAAAATATGATATAATATTATAGACATAACATTTATTTAGTCCAAATATCCACTAATAAACCCCTAGTTATCTCACTTAAACATATCCATTTTAATATAATTACTTATATATAGACTAAATTTAAAAACTTTTCAAATGTTTTTATAATAATTATCATAGGAACATTTCATATGAAACATCCATGATTAAACTACATAAGTCCAAAACATACATTTAACCATCATTAACCAATATTTATGCCTATATTTTCAGTTTTATATTTATTTAAAAGAAATATCGACAAAATATAAATCCTTTTAAAATAAAAAAATAACATTATAAATTCACCAAATCCCATTTGTAAATTTTTTAGATCATTATCTTGATCTTAACAAAAACCATATTCATTATCCGGTAAAAATACATTAGTTATGTTACTAAAACCTAAAAAATATCTAATTATTGTGCTTAATTTATTTACTTATAATTTATTCTATTAACTCAATAATAATAAGAATATATATAGTATAAATAAGCACATTAACAAAAAAATTAATCATTACTTTTCAATAAAATTGAATCAGTTTTTTATTTCCATTAATATTGATAACATCAAATTAATGATATAATCCAAAATCTCTATTTTTTATTCATAATTATCCACATATAATTTCACATTTCATTCATTGAAAAATATTTATATAATAAATATAACACTTTTTAGATAATTTAAAATTATTCTAAATCAGGTAAACATCATTTTCATGACATTATGCTCAGACAACAATTTAAATAATCACAGATGTTCACATTATATAAATAAATGTATATATGTTGTAATAACCATAATAATTATGGAAAATTAAATTATAAGGGAATTTAAATTTTGGTTAATGAGTAAGGGAAGTTTTGTGTAACATGACTCAGATAGAAACTCGAAGAGTCGGAATGTATCTAGGGGAAGTTTAACATCCACAAACCATCCCACTAAATTGTAACCGGAACAATGTGATATGTGACCTCAAGCACACATACATGTATGATAAAGGTTTCCAACTAGTATAAAGGGTATTTAGTGTTACCATTGAGAAAAATATTCTCTTATTAGAGTAATACACATTGCATAAATATCATAATATTAGTAAACACAATATCCATGGGAATAGATGAAGGACACTATCCAATACAAATAAACATAAAATACAATCCATGTTGTACTGTTATTAACTATCTAAATGGAATGTGAGTTTGAGGTATATAAAAATTCTTACTATGGGTATATCATACACATATAAAAATAAAAATAAAAAACCAAAATTCTCACTTGGGAACCAAAGTGCTAGGGATTCTCTAGAATGGTATGAGTAAAACCCATAAGGACCCTACCAAGGGTATACCTAACATAAAAAGTAATTATTGTGTATGAATATGTGATATTATCATAATAATCAATAAATTATATAAGCATAATAAATATACATCATTGATCCATGGGTTTTGTTGTGACACCTAGGATCGAACATACCTAGTTTTGTTAGAATAATATGTCACTGAGCATAATACATATAAACTATTGGGGATGAAATCCCACCTAGTAATCAGTCTTCATTGATTTATTAAGGGGAACTGAGCCCCATCCTTTATTCATATAATATAAAAGGGGGAATAGACCACCACTCTTTAATTAGGTCATGGATCATCTATATGGAGGTTGTATGCTCTACTAAGAAGTATCATATAACATCCACATGAGAGGTCACATATCTCACCCAAAATAGTCTCTTCAAGGGGGAATATCTCCCCAAAAAGGAATTACAAATATATTCTAGGAATTGGTTCCCCATAGTGGAATCATATATCCCATATTTTAATTTAATCCATATACTGAGATGAAGTATAATGTTTGTTAATTTGGTCCCCATGAGAAAATAAAATCACATTAAGGGGGAATGTTGTCCCACCCATGAAATATATCCATATAAAAAATATTTTACTTTACACTCTACCAACCCATTTTATATTTCCTAGGTTATAATCGCAAATGCATAACAAGTTCCCATCACATCATCCATGATTGGATTCACACAATATCCCTTGAAAACTAATCCTATCTAGAGTTAAAATATAATTGGGGTTCTCTATATTCCACCAAAATCTATATAATGGTTAGGACATCCCACATGGGTTTGTTTATCCTATTACAACACTAGGTTAGAAACCCATATCTCAAAGGACATATCATCCCTAAAAAAACATTTTCGCATCACAGTCAAATAATTCATACTAGTGATATAACATTGGAAGCACACTTGAAAGAAAACAACAAGATTATCTCACTTCTAAGGGTATGCTTGGTTAGTCCTCCCACCAAACCTACACTAAACTACTTACCATGGTATTCCCACCTCGATACCAACACATAAATGTTGTGGAAGAATGCTCAACCCATTCAAAATAATATAGACAAGTGGATCCAAATCATTTACATGTTTTATAAGGAATTATCTAATGAAAACTATTCCCAATCCATATATCAACCCTACCTGGAGGGACTATGGTTAACAATAATGAGGCCAAATATGATTCATTTACTCCGTTATTACCTCTTTAGGGTCTCTAGATCTCATAAACCATGTTAACAGTTAACCCTTCGCAATCAACTTTAAAGGAATCAAACTAATGTCCATGGATCCATTGTTACCTCCGACACTTCAATTATAGTAATATATTTTTAAACAAAATGGATTAATTATAATTCAAGTTGAAACATAAAAAAGTGGAGAGATTATATTTCACAATATAAAAAACATAAATCATGAATATTAACAAGATGTTCTAGGAAAACACGCCTAATTCAGTGTTACCATTTATTGATCATTTTTATTATTTTATAATTCCACCTAAAAATAATTCAATAAAAAGTGAACCAAACTCTATCAAAGACATATAAATTTATTCATAACCAAATTATAATTAATTTGAACTTTTAACGAAACAAATCATAGTCGATATCTTGGGAATAAATACGAAATCACTACCCATTGATCTCTCGTAGATAAATACTAAAGGGCTGTAAACCCCCTGGGTATGTTCTAATAAAATTAGATCATAATATTCCAAATTTGTTATCCCAGAACATTCATCAATTTTACCACAAAAAGTTTAAACCATTAATAATTTTGGGAAGTCTTTTTCCTTAGAGAATCATCACAAGACATATGAAAATCAACCTTTTGAGATATCATTTATTCAGTTTAAGATGATTCCCACTGACTCTATCCTAATGCAATATACTATGGTATAAACTACATGGAACCTTAGCATTAACTGTAGATTATGTATAGATTATAAAGTGTGAAATAAATTTAAAAGGAATCATAATATAGTGATAGAGTTACCTTTAGATATATTATAGTTCATACTAAAATATAAAATAGTAATAATTGATTAAGATATCACTTGGAGATATTGAGAAACATGAGGGGGAAATTTTGTATGTGTTTCTATTATTATATCATTAAAAAACTATATTTTCCCTTTAATGTATTTTTTAAAAAATTTATTAATATTTTATAAAATTTGGGGAAATTGTTTTCTTTTGAAAATTTGATAAACCTAGGGGTCATCCAAAATATATATTATATATTTCGCGAGGATTCAATATGAAGTGGTTTTCCTTCAAAAAACTTCTTACATATTATTTTCTTTGGATCATAATGTTTTATTCATGGAAGAAACTCAATACACAATATGAATATATAATGAATAAGGTTTTGTATCGAGAAAACCATTTATTTAATATAGAAACATGATACTCAATAAAGAAAATCTTTAAGGGGTTCCACATTAGAAAAATCTAATTGAATAACATATTTTACTAAGTCCAAACTTATACACAATATTTTTTTACATGATTTTTTTTCTTCATGAGTGAATTACCATATGTTATTTTCTTAGTTAATATATAATATATATTAACCATGTTTATGGTTTTTTCTTAGGCTAAAAACCATGATTAACACTTTTATTATATGAATAATATATCATTTCTCAGGTAATATTTTTTAGTTAGAGAAATATATACATAATTTCCTTAAAATTCATATAATATTTTATATTTTCATACTAGTACATATTGTTTTCCATTATGTAAATCCAATAATTAATATAATTTCTTCCATTAGAAGAATTTTTAATGTTCAATATAATATATTATTTTGGATGTTACATATTCTTTTTATATGTAAAATATTTTTTTTCTTCCATAATATATTATTTTAGTAAATAATGTTTTTCTCTTATAGAAATTACAATATGTAATATGTATTTTTTCATTTAATATAAATTCTACACATTATAACATTTTTACTCAAAATACAATATATATTTTTTCCTTGGTATTGTTTGATGTTTTATATATAGAGTATATTTTCAAAAAATATTCTGAAATTAAAAATTACCTCAAAACATCCCTAAACACTCCCTTTATATATGAGAACCTATAAGATCATCTGAACCACACCAACCACTAAAAAGGTAGAGAAAAAATACCTTAACTTGTTATTATTCGTACGACTAAATTCAACCCTAATTAAAACACTCTTATTACTTCCATGGGGAACCAATATATATTTTCATCATTATCATTATTTGTTTAAATTTTTATGAGGAAAAGGGTCAAAATATAGACTAAGGAGGTATAAAGTAATGAATCCCAGGGGAATCCCATTGGAACAAATAAATTCTCTATGGTGGAAGAAAATTCAAATCATAAAAGTAAGTGACCTACCTATTATGGGTGCCCTTAGAGGCTAGAAAATCTTCCACTTTATTCCCCTCTCAGTACATATGGACAACTTCCATGTGATCATTGATGAGATGTTTTCTCTTTCATGTGATGTATGAAATATTCCATGGTGTGTTGTAAGAGTTTCACAAAGAGTTGTGTATTATTTTTGAATCAGTTTCCCTCACAGTGAGGGAAATGTTTTTCTGTCTACAGAGAATTAGACCAGTCAACATCACCCTTGCCTCAGCTTGGATGGAGTCACCATACCTAAATAAGGTAGTAAGAGAAAAAATGACATTACCCCTGGTATCTTGAGAAATGAAACCACCCATCATAACAAATGATATACAGGATCTATATGTATTCAGTTTGTGTCCCAACCTATGAGGAGACCAGAAAATCCACTTACCATGTTGGGCATTGGATGTCCGGGTTATGGGGACTCATGAATCCATCAGTGGCCTAAGAGAAGGGGCATCAACCCAGTGATTGAGGTGTCTATGGAGGTCAAGATGAATGATTTTGGTGTGAAACGTTGGGTCTGTCTGTGAAGAGATGAAGCCCTCATACATAGATTTGTTCATAACTACCCAAATATTCCAACACCTTACAGCCAGAATAAAGTTAATGAAATTCCACCCATTTTTGTTATTCTCCACTTCTAGAATCCATCATTCCAAAAGGAGGAATTGGAGAGCCTATGATCTTGAAAGCCTTTGAAAACGGCAAAGGCACTCTGTATTTAGAGTGCCCAGTACCCATAGAAAAACAAGTGAGATGAGGATTCTTCCTTATTATTACTACAACAACTACACCTGGAGGCCAGATTGATGCCAGTTCACTTGACCCACTAATCAGTGGAAATCATGTTGTTGAGGATACTCTATAAGAGAAAATTCAGTTTGGAAGGGATGTCCCAGCACATGATAAGATCAACCCATCTATCCAGGTCAGTCAGGGGCGACGTCATAGATCAGTAATCCTTTCCTGAGAAAACAATGGATACTGAGCCCATAATGATACACTAATCTGGATCTTGGGTCATATCAATGACATCAAAAATAGAATTCTAATATTAATCCAAGACTACCAATATAAATCATAGATACATTCATGCTTGTCTGAAGGTCATGTCTGGATCCAAGAATCCAGGGAAACCCTATAGTGAACCAACCCAGTTGTAATGCCAAATAATGATATTGACTCTTCCCACGATCCATTGAGTATGGGGTAAAATAAAACTAATATGAGGGATAATCAGACCCAAAATAAGGGACAAAATACTACTGGCTGAAGCTAGTATATTTCCATATTTTCGAGTCATTAGTCTGCCCCAAAGAGTACGCCCCTATGACACGTCCTAGTGTAGTTTTTTGTGGAGCCTAATCATTTCCCTGGAAACACTCATGATATTGATACCCCTCTCTTTAGTTGGTTTTTCCAATCTTGACTAGGGAATTTAATGATGTTTCCTATCCGAGTGTGCATCCCAAATTAAGGAGACCAAAATCTTCTCAACGAAAATAATCACAGATTTCGGTACCTTTAGAGAAAAAAAAGTGTGCATAGGAATTGAGGTAAGAACCAAATTTACCAAAGTAATTCTACCACCAAATGATAAAAAATAGTTATTCCAATTGTTTATACACCTGATAAATTTTTCCACCACATTTTTGAAATGATGAATGTGAATCAAGGTCATAGAGATTAAAGCTCCTATGTTTTCCACATGGAAAATGTGTTTCTGGAGGCCTAAGTTCCTTTTTAGGGTATTAACCCATCTATATGACCACTAGATAGAAATAAAAAAGATGATATTCTCATGGTTCACAATCTATCCACTCTAGTGGAGATATTATTCTAGGACTCTGTAAATGCCAGTGTAGTATCGCTTACTACTATTGAGGAAAATTATTATGTCATCCACCAAAATAAGGTGAAATATTATCCATTGACGATGAATGCAACGCTAGGGTATAATTCTTCAATTCAACATATTTTTGTTGATAAGTCAACTAAGAGTTCCCTTCTTGAGAATAAACAAATTCAGAGAGAATATATCACCCTATCTGAGACCATGTATAAATTTTATGAAACTGCAACTTTTACCCATGAAAGTGATAGAGAGCCATAAGGAGCTAAAACATGTGAAAATCGGGTTACATGACCAGTTAGAGAAGCACAAATGAGTGAAAACATTGAGAATAAAATTAAATTCAAACATGTTGTATGATTTGTCCATGTGCATCTTGAGAATCATGTTTGAACCATTTACCCTCTGATTAATCTCACGTGTTTTTTCTTGGGCCAAGCCGATGGTGCCCTAGATTTATTTTCCCTTGATGAAGTTGTGTTTCTCTATTGAGACCCATTATGGTAAGTACGATGCTAATCTATGATTATGTATGGTGTCCAAGATCTTATATTAAAATTTTAACAAGTTAATAGGATGGAAATGATAGACCAAATATGAGTCATCACCTTAGGAATGAGAACCATAGAAGTAGTGCACACCACACTTGGAAGCTAGCCCAAGAGGAGACATAAATTCTTCATGGGAAACCATTTGGGACTGGAAAGATTTCTGGATTAAGAGATAACATTACATCTTGAATTTATTTCTCATTTGGAATAGCCCCCACTTACTGGTTATCTCTTGTAGAGACCATGCACTCGATGCCATCAAATATATCTCCACTCCCCCTTGGGTATCCTCCTTAAATTCAAGGGTTCTGATCGTCAAATATGGATGTGAAGTGAATTTTAGCCAACCCACCAACCACTTATTAGTCATCAGTGAAGGATACATCTTCTAGGATAATATTTAGTCCGGAATGACACCTCTTTTCTTTGATACATGTTTGAAAATAAGCAGTGTTCCTATTGACATATCTTAACCATTTCACCATAGATTTCTCATGGGCCAGTCATTCTTATTCCAGGATCAGAATAGGCAATTTTTTTTTTCTAATGAGCAAGATCATTGAAAGTTCCTTCATCCCATTCATTTTATAGAGATGATTTCATCCTCTCGATCTCAATGTTTATAGAAAAGAGGGCCTAGAAGTGGGAGGGAAATGATTTACTCTATTACTATAGATTATTTATGAGACTTCTATGTTTTCGGTGAAGACCATACCACACACTTCCCTAAATGAGTTTTACCAACAACTCTCTAACTATGTGATCAATGTCAGAAATTGATGACAAGATGCCGGAGAAAAAGAAACTACCACCACTCTCAGTTCTGGATGAGAGCTTTGCCACAAGGGGAGAGAGATCAGAAAGACCTTTCACAAAGTGAGTGACTATGGCATCTGGATACTATGATATACCATTGAAATTCTCTAATAATCTGTCTAAATGACACCAAATATTATTGCGCCCCTTCTGGTTATTACACCATTTGAAACGATCACCATTGAAACCCAGATATGTAAGGGCATCATTACTATTACACATAAGGATATTAATAGCACTATAGAAGGGATTGTTTTGTGTAAAATATCACAGAAAATCACAAGAACTCTAAAAATACCTAGGCCTTTATCACTTATAAAAAAAATACTAGATTAAGGCCACCATTATTATTATTTTTATTTATTAATGAAAAAAGGGGGTCGTTTATCAATACTTTTTTTAGCAGTCATACAGGATTTCATCTATTACCACGGTTTTAGAACTGATAAAGGGTCCCTTTATCTATGTTTTTCCTAGAACCAATACAGAATAAATTTATTAATTTTTTATAGTAGTGATAATGAGGTGTACTATTTTAGTGTTCTATTAAAGTTACAACACATTGCATTAGAAGAAACAAAGATCCAAAATAAAATAAAGTGGGGGAAAATTAGAAATCCAATTGAAATAAAATTTCTAGCACATGTAACACCCTGAGAATTAAGGAATTATTGTTATTTTGAATACATTAAACTTATTTAATGGTTTTTGTTCCACAATACACTAATTTAATCTTGTTTTATGCACAAGACGAGACTAATATTGTTATACACACCACTTTTGTTTATCATCTGTTACACGCAACACCAAGTTTTAGCAGAACCATGATATATTACTATTATAGTTATTTAAACACGAACATTATAATCTATACATTAAAATTAGTGATATTAATAGTAATAATTTCTTTTGAAATATTAATTATAATGTCTTTTTATAAAGGAAATATGTTGATAAAAAAATAAATAATTTTTGATAATGTTTTTATAAATTTCAAAATTACTATTTTCTGAAAAAAAAAATTATGTCTTTTATGGAAAATAATAAAAATAATATTTTATACTTTTACAAAATTGAAAATTGAAAATATAAATAATTTTTTTATTCATAGTGTAAAAAAAATTATTTTTTGTTTTTCGTATTTTTCTAAAAAGTTTCATTTTTGGATGAATATTGAAATATATTGAATTTTAAATGAAAACTACATTTTCATTTAATTTTTTATGAGTTAAATAATATGTTAAATTTTATTTGAAAATTATTTTTTATTTATATATCCTTTAAATCAATTGAGGCCATTTGAATCAGTTTTGTATTAAAATTGGATATAAAAATTTTGTTACCTTTTGAAACTTTTCACTTTAAAACCCCACATTCACGTCACGTTTGTGGGATTAATATTAAGTTAATTTTTTACAATTTTGTGATTGGAATTTGAAAAATTGGATTAAATATTTTTAATCATAAAAATTTATAAATTCTAATATGTCCAACTTAATTTTCGACCAAAATTAATAGTGAATGCAGTAAAAATTAATTTCCACAGTTTTTGTAAATATGGGTTTTCGACCAATACACTTTTATAAAAACTATTTTATGGACATATTTAGAAAATTTAATATATATTTATGGATAATGGATTATGTTTCAACATTATGAAATATGAAATACCAGGGAGTACGTATTTGTTTTAGAAAATACTAAGTTAGTCCTCACCCCCACCTATAAATGGCCACACCCTATCATTTGTTCATCACACATTCACAACATTGTGGTTATAAAAAACACTTCCCTAGAACCTTAACAATTTTATTCCCCTCATTCTAGAATCCTTATTTTGTGTATAAAACTAATATATGAAGGAATTTATTTAAACACTAAGGTGGATAACTAAAAATGAGGTAACATTCATGAACGAGTGTTTCTGTAGTTTTTCTTCCTCATCCACATTAAAATATTTTGATATAATTATTATTTGATAGCCTCATTATATTAAATTTAAAATATATTTTTATATTAATATTACTACCTAAAACCATAGACACTTCCATCAAATGGGCTAGGAAATCATTATTAATGTGTACAACAGATTATCACCTCTCGAATCAATATCATTAGTTTTTCCATTACCATATCTAAATACTGATAAAATGATGTATTTATATTTTTTATATTATAAATATATATATATATATATATATAAGATATTTATGTTTTTTTGTGATTCATTAATTTTGATATCACATATACCTCCACGCTTTCCATTTTGTGGGAATATGATAACGTCAATCATATGTACGACATACTACTACCTAAAGAAGTAATGTGGTTCATTCATGATATAAATTGATTTTACTAAGGATCAATTTAATAAAAATATATGATATATTTAACAAATAACCATTATTATTTAATGATAATATATATCATTTAATTTTTTTCCCTTTCAAACCAATTAAAAAACAGAAATTAACGTTCATGTGTATGTATGGCCTATCATTTCCATGAATGGCGTATTTCATTTTCTATTACTATTTTTTTGGAGTAATATAAATACATAATATGATGGATATATATAATATTTATATATTTTTCATCATTTTATATACGGTGGAACCGTAATGAAATTAATTGGTCAAAAAATATAACAAATTAAAACTTATACGAAAAAAGTAATTATTACCCAAAACATAACTTAAACTTGGAATTGTTAATAAATGGTTCATAGAAAGTAATAATAAAATCATATAATATATGATATATATGAATATTTTTATTTAATAGTTTTATAATAATCTTATATTTATTATAGTGTTTGGTTGAATGTGTACGAATTAAGCTAGGACACAAGGTAAGAGATTTACTTTTCACTTTTTGTTTTCATGAGACATAAGAAAGATTGAAAACAAGTTTATTTTATGTAGTGTATATAATTCCCAAGAATATATTATGTGATGCTTCTATTGAAAATAATTTTGAGTTTTATATCTATTAAAGTATCTATCTTTCATTTGGTTTATGGTTAAAAGTTAATAAATCAACAATATATTTTTGTCTCAATTTTTATTATTTGAGAGATACGCCATGTTATGAACCTATATTATTTCACAAGATGTATAAACAACCCCTTTGATATGTAATATCAAGAATTTACTCATATTTTTGATATTTCATGTTTTATTTTATATTATACATTCATGGAAATTATGAATCAATCATACCATAGTGATAATGATTTGTTGTTACAATGTTATCATTTACCTAGATTGATTATGATTAAGTTTACAATGTTAAAATCTCATGATTTACCTTTCAATAAATTTTATTAATTTTATTATTCAGTGGTTATTCATGATATATTCAATTATTGGTACCATTTTTGTAACTTTTTATCTTAATATAACTAATAAAATGTTTTTTATGGAAATCCTACTTTATTTCTCTCTTTGGACAGAATTAAGTTTCCTTCCAAAACCATGTTGTCAAAAAAATGTTTTGAAAAAAATGTTTTAAAATTACATTTGAAGATAATTTTCAGTGAACTGAATTTAAAAATATTTTATGTTTTGAATAGTATTTTAAATGAATTTGAAATAGTTCTTTATAAATTATCATGGTAATTTTCAAAGATTTTTTTTCGAAATATTTTATGTTTTTAAAAGAATTCTACAAAGTGGAAATGATATTTTATCCTTGAAGTGTTTTAAATGATCAAAATAATTTTCAATCTAAGATTATATCAATTTATTTTACATATTACTTATTGTGTATAAGATTCCAGGATACAATTCATATTATTTATCTAAATGGATTATTTTTTGAAATGATGATATTTATGAAACATGTTTTTCTTGCATCGGTTATATGATGACGAAATGATTACGAAACCTAATTATTTTGTGGGTTATTCCATAACTAAATGATTGTGAAAGCTATATTTTTTCTTTAAATTATGATATGAAGAAATTCTTATGAAACCCATTTCATTTCATGTGTTATGATATGATAAATTTTTTATGATTTTATGGAACACATAACTATTGGTTTTCATTACGAGAAGGATGATGCCTATATCTCCCTTTAATGCATTGGGTAAGGGTTTATATCATCTAAGATAAATTGGGCTAGATTTGGAGTGAACACAGTTCTTTATGTAAGGGTATAATATTAATAAATTTGATTATGTAAGAACGGGTTGGAAAGGGATGAACCTATTTTAGTAAGACAGGTATGGAATGGGGAGTGAATCTGTTTTATAAAAGGAATTTTTCTGATATGATGGTCTTCACAGTGATCCTTGAGTAATATAAAAATGATTTTCTATGGTTATGTGTAGGCAATAAATTCCTTGTATATAGACAATGTTATTATCTTGAAGCTCATTTTCATTTATATTCATTATATTCATGGCTTTCATACTACCAATTATTCCTCAATGACTCATGGTTATGATCTTTGTTGTATATGTAATTATTTAAAAAAATTAGTCTCATGTTCTCATTCCAATATGTTAATTTTATGATTAAATATACCTATTTTTACCGACAATAAGAATCTAACCTCACCATTTGTTATGTTTCCTTTCCACCATTTATGAAGAAATGTATTATGTATGATACATGTAAGAAGATTTCTGGTTTTGAAGAATGTGGTGGGAGATGATGTAGCTCACTTATAGACTAGTGGTTAGGTTTCCATGTATCTAAATCCATTGAAGTATTACAGTCTTTAGGTGCATGTTTATGAAATGTAATAAATAATCATAAAAAATGTTTTAATATATATATAAGAAAAGCATGGGTTGTAATTGTTGGTATCAAAGTAAAGGTTAAGTTACCCTTTGAAAAAAGGATGAGAAAACTATAGTGAGATCTCTAAGTGTAACGCCCCAACCCCAGTTACCTAGAGTCGGTGCATTATTACATAACATTGGCATGATCACAAGAAATATCAAATCTTGAAAGACCGATTGGTTTAGTAGCCATGGAAACACTAAATATATTCATAAGTCTTACATTACATCATAAAGTGAAAAAACTACTACAACAACATATTGTCTCCATATTCCACACTCGTATCCCCACATAATATCCCTGCAAGTCATTCATAATTTACTTCTTCACTTCCTGGGAAAAATAAAACATAGAAAAGGGGTGAGCTCAAATGCCCAGTAAGGATAACAATATAGCGGAAACTTTCATAAATAAGAATAATCATTTAAGGGAATGTATAACTAAAACAAAATCCTTTTAAACTTTAACTTCAACATAGTATGGCAAAAGTAAAATGAAATAATTCCATTTACTTATTCACATGGATATTCTACTAATCGAATAATCACATGTAATATCAATAACCACTTTCATAATGATGGAATGCATAATGCCAGACAATCATAACCACATATCCAAGGCCTCATGCCAAGACTACAAATAAGATTTTGCCAAGGCCTTGTGCCAAGACACTAGTTTGTCTCATTAGACCTACTGATGCATCAAGGAGCTATAGCGGGCTCCACCCATCACATATTAAGTCCAATGCATTCCCATATGAAAAGGTTTAAACAAAACATAAACATTCATATTAAAACTAGAATACAAAATGTCAATACTTTCACCATAAACTATGAACGGTATAAAAACAGCACATCCACAGTCAAACATAGCACAAAACCTTCAATACAATATACATGTTTTGTATCATAATAAATCAACTTCAAATAAGCGTAAAATCCATCAATGTATGTTGACATAGATGAAATCAAAACTCTTTTAAGAGAAATATCTATTTCTATTTTGAAATCATTTAAGAGTCTTATATTTATGAAATAAAAAATTTTCTTTGAAAATATTCTTATAATCTTGTAAGGGAAGCTTCGAAAATTTTATAACGGCGAAAAATAGCCGCAACCTCCGTATCAGTTAAAAAAAACATTCTTACCTTAATTTTGTCGAAAAGGTTAAAAAGCACCTTGTTTGGAAAAGGACGGAAAGATTCCTTTATAAGACTCTTATAAAAAGTCAAAAAGGGTATAAATGACTTTAACCCATATTCTAGTAAATAATAAAAATGTTTTTAAATTCATTTTTAAGAAACATGGATGTGGATGATAAAGATATCCCAGTAGATTATTACGTATAAACAACCTCGGATAATGAAGAGATTGTAAAACAACCCTTACCTTGTACTTTTTCTTGGTTGGGGTAGGTTATCCTCTTGTATAATATTGAAATAATTGTTATTAAATTATACAAGAATCATATATATTCATATGATATCATATATGATCTTTTAACATTACTTTGTTAATAATATCTTAGTATTATCGTCGTTTCGTGTGTTAACTTACTCGTTTGCTTTTATATGTTTTGTTACATAAGCCATGTTTGTCATGGATAGGTTGTATATTATTCATATACATAATGATATCAAGTCCTTAAACATTATTTTTAAATCATAAAATGATAATTATACTTGAATGGATACGATGGAGAGTGAATCTCATTGCGTTCGTGGAGACGGTAGTCCGTACGTACACACGAGCGACAATATCATTCTTTTGATATTAAAAAAATATATAAATTGATGGTATATCATATATACAGAATCATTAACATGTTATATTTATTATTTACATGAGTTACACATCATTATTATACCCATCCAAATAATAATATATTGAATAACAATTACACCACGACGTGGAGACGGTAAGTCGTACGTACGCACGTATGGTGACATGTTATTCAAAGGGTGGATAGAATACTGAATATGGTTGTAACATATTTATAATAATATCACAGTATATATATTATAGTGGAGTTATTATTTTAGAATGGTAATAACAAAGGAAGAAGAAGTGGAAGAAGAAAGGAACTTGGAAAAGGGTGGTGAAATCAATACCTCTTCTTCGGGTTCTTCCTTTTGATTTGATCAAAAGGGCTCCTTAGGTTGGGTTTCTGATCAAAATAAGGCCTCTAGGTTGTAGGGAGGGAATTTTGGAGAGTATTTGGGCAGACTTTGGCCGAACCAAAAGGCTTTGAAGTTGTGAAGAAATGAGAAGGAGGAGTGCCCTTTTATAAGAGGGGTGAGGGGAACCTTTGGAAAAGCTAGAAATATTAATTTATAATAAATTAATATTCGGTTTCTAATGGCTCAAAAGTTGATTATTTAAATTTTAAGGTAGGGATAGGTCTAAAACCACTCAACCAATAGAATTTAGACAGGTTTAGTTTACTATATTAACCTTATCTTTAAGTATTAACTCTTAGTTAATTGGTTTGACATTTACCATGTCACTTTGTATTTTTATATTATATAGTTAATAAACATACTATATACATCCAAGTGACCCTTAAGTGGTACATTAATGATACAACTACCATGATATAAGTCTCTTGGCCGAACCTTAGATTTTTAGGAATTTAATATCAATTAATAATATAATATTTGTTTTAAAAACTCTTTTATGTCAATTTTGACACTATTCAATAGTTGATTTTTGTGAAACTCATAACAGAATTATTACTTAGAAAAAAGTTAATTAAATCAATCCTAATATGTCATATTATCCTAGAAAATTATTTTAATTCATTAAAAGTCTCAAATTATATTTATTTGGGTAATTATAATATCAATTATTTTAAATTTTCACTATTATGTTAATTACTGCATCATCATTGTGTCATACATAAATTAACTTATGTAATCTCTAAAAATTATAAATAAAATATCATTATGTAGGAAATACTTTTAGATTTCTAATGAATATTTATAGTCTAAAATCCAACATATATAACCCTATGTAAAAATTTGTTTTCTAAAAGATATATGCTTGTGTCATTTTTGTATTCATTTTAACTTAATTAAAATAAAGTGTCCCTATCACCTACAAGTGGCTCCATGGGGTACCAAAATCGACCCAAAGATGCATATTGTCGAACATGTATCAACCAATAAAGCTAGGACACGTTTTAGGGTAATTTATTATTATTATAATATTATTGTTTAACCCTTATTTACCGGATTTACCCTTAACCATGGTAAATAAAATATTTACCGAAGTAATTATTCAAAATGTATAAAAATAAAAGTTACCTATTTACAAAATTTGAACATCCTGATTCAAAAAATGGAATCCATTTTTCCAAATTCAAAACACAGAAGTGGCAGAAATTAAATTAAAATTAATTCCCGTTGTTAAAACAAAAAGCGTGTTTTTAAGAGATAATAACTATCAAAAGATTGATACTTGTTTATGTTCGGTTTAATTGTAAAATTATGTCCAATGACCAAAATTATATTAAATAGAAAAAGATATTCTAAATATACTTTAAAACCACTCAAATTCATAATTTATCACTATTAATTATTTTGATTAAAAAAGTTTTTTTTAATTAAAATTTAGTAATTTTCACTATTCATCAAAATATTAAAGTTATCCGAAAAGTACCAAAATTTCACCTTAGGCTAAATTCGATATTCTGAATCCAAAAATGAAGTCCATTTAAAAAAAATAAAATATATATAATTTCAAAAAGTAGGTATTACTATTCATAACGGCTAGTTTGATTGGTTATGGTGTGTTAGAACTCGGTGTTGCAGACAACACACGCTATCACATTATTCAAAGAGAAGCGTACCGTGGAAGCATGGAGTGTTACATTCTCCCCTACTTCAAATAATTTCATCCTCAAAATTAATAGAATATTATCGCATGAAAAGACTCACGTGGTTCTTCATCATAAGTTCCTCGGGTTCCCACGTTGCCTCTTCCATCTTATGGTTTCTCCACAAAACTTTTACCAAACGCATCGTCCGGTTTCTCAGTACTTGTTCTCTCGTATCAATAATCCTGACGGGCTCTTCACAATAAGACAGTTCGGGTTCCAGTTCTAACTCCTCATAGGTGAGTACATGCATTGGGTCAGGCATGTATTTCCTCAACAGAGATATGTGGAACACATCGTGAACTTTGGAGAGACTTGGCGGAATTTCCAATCGGTAAGCTACAACCCCAATTCGTTCTAGAATTTCGAAAGGTCCGATGTACCTGGGACTCAATTTACCTTTCTTACCAAAACGTATGACTCCCTTCCATGGAGATAACTTCAGGAAAACATGATCACTGACTTTAAATTCCAAATCCTTCCTTCGATTATCGGCATAGCTCTTCCGCCTACTTTGAGCTGCTTTGATGTGATTTTGGATTACCTTCACCTTTTCTATCGTTTCCTCCACCAGTTCTAGACCTAAAAGTTTTCTTTCACCAACGTCATCCCAACAGGTTGGTGTGCGACATCTCTTTCCGTATAATAGTTCATATGGTGCCATCTGAATACTCGAATGGAAGCTATTGTTATAGGAAAATTATACCAGAGGTAAATACTGATCCCATATACCCTGAAAGTCAAGTGAGCAAGATCTCAACATGTCTTCTAAGGTTTGAATAGTCTGTTCTGATTGTACGTCTGTCTGAAGGTGGTAGGCAGTGCTCAAATGAAGTTTAGTATCCAGGGATTTCTGAAGACTCTTCCAGAATTTTGAAGTAAAACGGGTATCACGATCAGAAACAATCGATAGGGGTACACCATGAAGTCTCACAACTTCATTAATATATAGTCTTGCTAGACGTTCCAGTGTTAGATATTCTCTTATAGAAAAAAAAATGTGCTGACTTGGTAAGACGATCAACAATAACCCATATTGCATCGTTACTTCTAGGAGTCTTTGGTAGCCCCATGACAAAGTCTATCGTAATATTGTCCCATTTCCACTCTGGTATGGGAAGAGGTTGCATGACTCCTCCAGGGTGGTGCCTTCCAGCTTTCACTTGTTGACAAACCATACATCTTGACACAAAATCAGCAATATCCCTCTTCATATTGTCCCACCAAAAATGTTCCTTCAAATCTCTATACATTTTGGTGCTCCCAGGGTGTATAGAGAAATTGGAACTATGAGCATCATCCAACAATTCCCTTTTTATATCAGGTATATCGGGAACACAAAGCCTCTTCCCGAATTTCAAAATTCCATTTTCATACACAAAATATCTCAATCTCCCATCATTCACAACTTTAATCTTCTTTTGGAATTCTACATAATTAGTCTGAGAACTCTTAATCCTTTCTAGTAAATATGGTTTGGCAACCATTTGAAAAAGCATTGGTGTTTCTCCTTCCCTGGTTATTCCCATGTCTATATTCACTAGATCCATTGGATCCCTTTCAATTCTCATATTGTTCAAAACTCCATGATCTTTTCTGCTCAAAGCATCTGCCACCTTTTTTGCCTTCCCTGTGTGGTAGTGTATCGTGCAATCATAATCCTTGAGTAATTCAAGCCATCTCCTTTGCCTCATGTTGAGTTCTTTTTGTGAGAAAATATACTTCAAACTCTTGTGATCAGTATAAATCTCACATTTTTCACCATAGATGTAGTGCCTCCATATCTTCAAAGCAAAGATCACAGCTTCTAACTCGAGATAATGATTAGGATAGTTTTTTTCATGAATTTTCAACTGTCGTGATGCATAAGCAATAACCCTATCATTCTGAATAAGGACACAACCAAGTCCTTTCTTCGATGCATCACTATAAATAACGAACCCATCATTCCCCGATGGTAGAGTCAATATAGGAGAATTGACTAATCTTCTCTTCTGTTCTTCGAAACATTATTCACACTCTTTTGTCCAAACAAATTTATCTCCTTTATGTGTGAGCTTTGTTAATGGGTTAGCCAATCGAGAAAAATTTTGGACGAAACTTCGATAATAACCTGCTAAACCAATAATACTATGTACCTCAGTTATACTCATTGGTGCTGGCCATTCTTGGATTTCCTTGTTCTTAGAAGGATCATCAAAGATTCCATCTTTAGAGACAATATGGCCAAGAAAAGAAATCTCCTGAAGCCAGAATTCACACTTGCTAAACATCCCAAATAATTCATTTCTTCTCAGAGTCTTCAAGATAATGCTCAAGTGATTTCCATGATCTTCGTATCTTTTTGAGTATACCAAGATATCATCAATAAATACCACCACAAATTCATCGAGATATTCCTTGAAAACTCTATTCATCAGATCCATGAATACAGAGGGTGCATTAGTCAATCCAAAAGGCATTACTGTAAACTCATAATGCCCATACCTGGTTCGAAATGCTGTCTTCATAATGTCTTCCTTCTTCACACACAACTGATGGTATCCAGATCGAAGGTCAATATTTGAAAAGTATTGAGCTCCATGGAGTTGGTCAAATAAATCATCAATACGAGGTAGGGAATACTTGTTCTTTATCTTTATAGCATTGATCTCCCTGTAGTCAATACATAACCTCATAGATCCATCTTTCTTTTTAACAAAAAGAACAGGGGCTCCCCATGGAGAAACACTAGGGTGAATAAATCCTTTATTACTCAATTCCTCTAGTTGTTTCTTTCGTTCGACTAATTCTACAGTGGCCATTCTATAAGGGGTCTTCGATATAGGCCTTGATCCAGGAATTAAATTAATGGAAAACTCAACTTCTCGTTCTGGAGAATGTCCAGTTAAATCTTCCGGAAATATATCTACATATTCTTTCACAACAGGTACATCCTCTATTTAAACATGCTTTTCCTCACCCATAGTCATTTCATTCTCTTCCTCCCTAATTATTGAATTTAGTTGAGCTACTGGGGGTGGATCTAGATAAGAATTAGGTGGTGACGATTCTGCTCTAAAGATAAGGTGTTCCTTATCATCATCATCAAAAATAGTAACCTCCTTCTTCTTACAATAAATCTTCACATCATATTCCGAAATCCAATCCATACCGAGGATTATATCAAACTCAATCATAGGTATGGCGATGAGATCAGTAGATAAAGAACATTTATGTGTTCTAATGGGGACTGATTCACAAAACTTTGTTGCCTCATGAATCGATCTAACATTGATCCTCCACGCTGCGGATCAGGGTGCTCCATACGGGTAAAGTTATTATTCATAACATGAGTGAGTTGTCCCAGTATGGTGATTAGATGATCGGCACCAGTTGCATCACCAGCTCCACTATAATTATCTGGAGCAGGAGGGAAATCCCTACATGGAGTGCGTGCATAGATACAATTTCCATTTCTTCCACTAGGCGCCATTTCTAAACAATGGCATAAACTAGATCAGTTTATGAATCAAAATACATAATCCCATACTTATAAAACACTTAACATAAATTGAACTATTTATGGATATAATCCATAACCATAAGAATGTTTTCTTGGAGGAATTATATACTAATAAACCCTTCATAATGGTTTGTAAAGAAAATGAGAGTTATCCTAAGCATATCTGTAACACCCCAGGTAAATAAAGAATATGACATTTTCATATTTATCCATATTTTTGAATAAAACATTGATATGACTTTAAAGGGGACGCTATGCTCGATGGCATACCCAACACGCAACAACGAGTCTCTTGGGAATCTTACGTTGCACTCTAATAATTAAATAATATTATTTTAAATGGTAGTTAACATGTAGCCGTTGTAATGGTGGGAATGGATATAAATAACTAAAATATGTGATTATATATGTTTTTAAATGTTTTTACATTTATCCAATAAAGGATATAGGATTAAAATACGAAAAGAATTCAATTTTAGGCGTATATGCCCTAGTTTTCACTAAAGGTTCACTTATCACCTTTTGATGTTGAACCATCATTAAATATAGTTTTGTTCACTGTTAAACATTATTTTGGACCAAATAAAACTCTTATTAAGAATCGGGACATCAAAATTTACTTTGTGTAAATTTTTTGTATCTTTCCGATAAAGTTCATTTTTTAATGAATAGTGTAAAATGTTGTATTTTAATTCAAAACAAATTTTTAATATAATTTATTTATATGATTAGATTATCTTTTTAATTGGTTTTAAAGTGAAATTAGAATATATTTTTACCATTAAATACAATAGTGGTCATTGGAATTAATTTCACTTTGAAATCGGACTTAAACTTGTGTCAATCTTTTGATACTTATTGTTTCATTAAAACACGCTATTTGTTCTGACAGCGGGAATTAATTATTAAAATAATTAATGTGACTAATATGTTTTGAATTTTGTAAAACGGACTTCATTTTTTAATTCGGAATACCAAATATAGCTTAGGGTGAATTTTTGGGATTTTTCTGAAAAACTTCAATTTTTGATGAATAGTGAAACCACTAAGTGGTACTTATAAAAGCTGATTTTTCGTTTAAATGAAATTTTACCACTTATGTGTTTTGAATTTCAAAAATCCGACATACATGGTTGTCATTAAGAAGTAAAATGTGGTTCAATGGGATGAAAATAATTTTTTGGTGAATAGTAACTTATTAAGTTTTTAATCGCGATTAGTGGTAATTGGTGTAGTTTAAGGTAAAAGTAATGCTTTAATAAAATGAAATGAACTTGACACATGTCCTAACCACATTGTATGTGTAATGGCCGACCAAGACAAGCCATGGGTCAACTTGGGGACCCCATGGATCCACTTTGGTTGGGAAATGACATAAATAACTTTTTATTTAATGTAAAAGTAAAAATGACACAAACATGATATGTTTTACTAAAACAATTTTCAAGTGGGGTTATACAAGTCATATTTTTTATTATAAATGGTCATTGGAAAGATAAAACGATTTCCTACATCATAGTATTTTTTTTATAATTTTTAGACATTAAATAAATTAAATTATTTATGACATAATAATGATGCAGCGATGACATCATTATTTGACGATTTAAATAAAATGGAAATATAATGTAAAATCTACAACCTAAACATGGCAAAAACCAATTGGATGAGTGGATTTCGAAGCCTTATCACCTTATACACGAATTATATCAATGGTGGATCTTTTAAAACTGAAACACATTTTCAAATAAAGTAATATTTCTTACTTTCCAAAAGTGCCCCTCCTCTCCTCTTATAAAAGGCCCCCACCTCTACCTCATTTCACACACTCCTCAAGCCTTTGCCTCGGCCAACCCCTGCCCATTTACTCACTCCACATCCCTCTCCTCATCCTAGAGGATTCCCTTTGGGCATAATCCTTTCAAAGGAAGCCTTTAGGCTCAAATCAAATGGAGTTACACTTTTAAAGGTAATTCATTCTCTCATGTTCATTTGTTTTATTTTGCTTCTCCAACCCCCTAAAATCCTTATATTTACTTATTTTGTAACAACACCAGTATCTTCAATATACTAGGATGTTGTTATAATATTTATTTGAGATACACTCTCATACAACTGCATCAAATGGTTAAAGAACATACGGTTTCCGTGGATGGCGAATTTCTGCCTCCCGAAACGATGATTGTTCAACATTCTCTTAACACCTTCAAAGGTGGCCATTAAGATGTCACTATATTCATATATGATATATTATATGTTTATGTTTTACTTATGCTTCTGTATTTTTCATTTGTGTCTTACCTTTATGGCTTCCATTATGGGTATACGCGATATATTCATTTTAGGAAGTGCGGACTACCGCCCCCTCAAAGTGATGTGATTCGTTAATGCCATACGTGGGACGTATAAAGGATGGAATTAATGTTATTATATATGATGTTATACTGGAATTATTATATACCTCTATATCATTATTATTTATTTCCATTAAAGTATGAGATAGAAACGAAAGTAGCGTTCATGCGTACGTACGGCTTACCGTCTCCATGAACGGTGCATTTCATTTCTTATCCCCAAATGTAATGTATTATTAAAAGTACATGTATATAATTGATATATATAATGAATGATATATCTAAATGATGAATATAATTCTGGAATTAAAATATACACACCTCTCATTTAATTTTAATTCCATTAATATGACAAAGAAATGAAAGTAGCGTTCATGCGTACGTACGGCTTACCGTCTCCATGAACGGTGCATTTCATTTCTTAGCTCTAAATGATTATGTAATATTATAAATACATGTATATGCTGGATATATATAATATATATGATATCCAAATCAGGAATTTCATTCTGGATATAAATAACCTTTGACCACACGAACAACATGTAATTGTAAGAAGTCCACTTTCGACTTAAGAACCAAATACCGACAAAATGAACATTATTAACATAAATGATTAAATAATATTTATAACATGTCAATAATAGATATAAAAGGAATAATGAACTTAGAAAAGGTTCTTAAGCATGTAGAAATTAACTCAAGTTTATTATTCAGGACGTTAAAGAACGATCGAGTCAAGTCGGACCCGAGGTAAGGGATCCAACTCCTCTCTTTCTTTTTAAGCACACACTTTTATGTCATTCCTTTTAAAGCTCATCTTTCTTGTTATTGGGATGATCTTTTATATTACACTTACTGTAATTTTTATTTTCATGTGATGAGAGACCCTATTCTCTCTCATCAATCCATTTTGGACGTTTTGAGTGGCGCTGTTAGGCTGCCGAACTTTCGTAAGAGATCTAACTTCTCTCTTTCTTTTTAAGTACTCTCCTTTAAGTCACTTCTTTTAAGCTCATCTTTTTAATGTTGGGGGATTTTCTTTTATATTCCTCTTGCTGTACATTTTATTTTAATGTGATGAGATACCCTATTTGATCTCATCAATCCATATTCGGAAGTTTTATGTGGCGCCGTTAGGCTGCCGAGTTTTCATAAGGGATTTTTCATCTCACTTTTATTCCCGTAAGATTTATTCTACATTTGCCACAAATTCAATTGAGTGGTGTATGTAATGCCCATTATTCTACTCTTTGTGTAATATACTTTCTTTTATGAGTATTTACAACAATGATCTATTGTTCTTCTTTCATGGGGTGTATGTCTTGAAAGATACCCAAGTCGGTAAGGGAACCTTTCACCCTCCTCTTTTTTAAAAGACTTCTTTTGTTGGGTCTTTTAATTTACATATTGTTATGTTGGGATATGTTCTCATATATCCTGATTGAAGTAAATTTTATGTCCAAGTGATGAGATACACTTTTTATCTCTCACCAACTCATTTTGATGTGATGCCGTTAGGCTGTCAAGGGAACTTTTTAACCCAATTTTGATTTCTTTGGGTTCAACATGTAGTCATTGAATATGCCGTCCATTGAATATGTGTGAATGAACTTTTATTGTTTTACATTTAATATCCACTTATATTGGTTGTATTTTTATTTGTCACACATATTTTTGAGATTGATTTGTTCTTAATTTAAGGATACCTTCTTTATAAGGGATTTCATCACATTTGACATTTCTATTGAAGGTTCATTGTTATTATGCACCAATTCACTCTTATATGGTGTATATACTGTCCTTTGGAGTATTATATCATGAATCCATTTATTCTCATGATATTATAAAGTTCTGACTAAATTTTATTCCTCAATTATTGTATTCATGTGTCTCTAATTTTGGTAAAACCCCTTTAACCAAAATATCGCTTTAAATGTTTTAATTATTTGTTCTTATTAATATCCATGTTTTCAAAATGGTTTTAAGAATTTATTTATATGGATATTAATGGTTTAAAATTTTAAAAGTTTCAAGGTGGTATGGGACACTTTGATTCAAAAATATTTTTATTAAATGTTTTAAATGGTTTTGGAAATGGTTTCTCTTTGAATGGATTCATTATTTCAATATACTAAAATGTTATATTGTGATGTGGAAATGTTATGTTTCCTTTATGCATGTTTTATGTGATACGTTATGGTTCTTGGGCATTATTATGAAGACGGGTGGTTCCGTGATAAACTAAGGGCGGGTGAGCCCGATATAGCTCTCCAATGCATTGGGTAACGCGAAGGAGTGAAACGTTAAGGTTTCTCCAAAGAGATTTAGGGAATATACTGTGATGGGTATTCCAAACGTAACCAAGAGGGTTACTCCCTACGTAAGAATGTTATGAATGCCTCAAGTTACCTTTATGTATTATGTTTTCTATGATTTATTCATGATTTGATATGCCTATGTTTTATGGGTAATGTGTGATTTCATTCTAATGTATATATGAACTCATGTTTCCTTTCCATATTTTTATAACTCTTACTGAGCTTTTTATGCTCATCCCAAGTTTTTTGAAATGTTTTTCACAGGTCAAGGGAAAAGTACATGATGTGATGATAGTGTCAAGGATGTGTCAAGAAAGAATCCATGTTATATTTTAAATATGTTTTCGTTGATGGGAAGAATGAATATTGTCTTTTATGTAACCACTTTGTTTAAATGTGGAATATAATGCAAGTTTCATGATCTAATTCTCTAAAACTCTAAACCTGAAAAGATCCTCAATGTGTAATCTTGTAATAACTCAAGATTAAGTAAGGTTTATGGCTGGGGCCTTATAGTTGGTATCAAAGGTCAGTTTAGATAACTTTAGAGGTTAGGGTATTCTCTAAGCACAAGTGACATTACCATAATGGTTAGGATTTTAGAAAGAGTCCTAGTTTTAGATAAAGTGAATGAGTAAGTATATCTTAGTGTTTATCTTCCTCATTATACATGATGGTTATGTTGATATACTCACACTAACCTTTTTGGTTTTAGTAAATGGCTGGATCTAGCAGGCACCTAAGTGACAATGGGTTTGAAGGAAACTGTGGTGGTTCTCTGATTAAGATACTGGATGAGATGGGGGATTCAATGAGGAATCTCATAGTTATTCCAAACCAACTATCAAGGAGTCATGATCAACCACTTCAAACATGGTGAGTTCCCTAATGCATCATGCACGAGATGACCAACTCGATGTGGAAATTTAGGTAATAATTATTAAGGTAACCATTAGGGTTTATATGATCCTTACTTTTTAGGTAATTATGGGTTACTCTATGATATGATGGAAAATGAAAGGAATGAGATAAACTTGAGTTTAAAATATGTTATGATTATTTTTGAAGATTTTATCTCATTTTGAGGAATGTTTTAAGAATTATATAGTTTTGGAAAAAGGACAACACGCAGACCGTGTGACAACCTGTCACGTCAGACAAAGCTACGGGAATCGAACCCACAACCAAAGTGCGACTGGTATTTATCGCCTACCACTGGACTACGTGAAGTCCCTGGTTAGTTTGACTGATTCTTTTTAGTTATATGATTTTATGAATTAAGAGGAATTTGATTTTGGGTTATTTATGAAAATTATTAACCTATCATGGAGGATATGTGATTAGGATAATTACTTTTCAATGCGAGACTTTAGGAGCAACTGATGTTGTTTGGAGATAAATGTTACGATTTAACATGGAAGACTATGTGACTAAATCCTTCAAATATTTGGGTTTCAATCTTAGTTTGGATTACTTTTAAGGATTTTATGGACAAATTGTTTATCTAATGGTCCTCGTTGAACTTTGGGTTTTGTTTGACAAATCTTGGAGGTTAAGAATAGATTTTCTTTTATAAAGGGTTATCCTTTTATGGATTATCTGACCTTGTACTAGCCTTTTTGGTTTTGGTTTTGGTTAAAGTCTAAAGAAATGGGAGGTATATAGTTCTCTTTTGTGGATTAGGTGATTCTCTAGAAGTTGATTATAGTACTCTTAATGCGAACAAGTCTCCCTAAATACTCGCCTTTTGGAAAAAAATATGAGTTTGACTAAGGAATCTAGTAAAAGATGAAATTCAACATGATAAGTGATTATGTTTCCTTATGAATAAATTCCTCAACAAAAAGTAACTTAAAACAAAAATTTTGTCTATTAACTTTTCCTACTGGGGAATCGAATACCGTTTAACCCATCACAAGTTTGTGATTTTCTTATTGTTAACTTTCTCCTCAGCATGTTTTCTATCACTGTCCATCAGAACATGACCCTATGTTTTCTCCTCCATGTCCATGTTTTCCTAAATGGAATCCTAGTATGGGTTAACTCGGGTGACCTCTGTACTTATCTTTCTTTATTTTAATGTGATTGTTTTACCGACTCTTGTTCCGATGTGGGACTTTCAAGGATGTTTCCAAGCCCAATTTTAAAAATTGCGAGGATGCAATTCCCAAAAGGTGGGAAGGATGTAACACCCCAGGTAAATAAAGAATATGAAATTTTCATATTTATCCATATTTGTGAATAAAATATTGATAATACTTTAAAGGGGATGCTATGCTCGATGGCGTACCCAACACGCAACAACGAGTTTCTTGGGAATCTTACGTTGCACTCTAATAATAAAATAATATTATTTTAAATGGGAGTTAACATGTAGCCATTGTAATGGCGGGAATGGATAGAAATAACTAAAATATGTGATTATATATGTTTTTAAATGTTTTTACATTTATCCAATAAAGGATAGAGGATTAAAATACTGAAAGAATTCAATTTTAGGCGTATATGCCCTAGTTTTCACTAAAGGTTCACTTATCACCTTTTGATGTTGAACCATCATTAAATATAGTTTTGTTCACTCTTAAACATTCTTTTGGACCAAATAAAACTCTTATTAAGAATCGGGACATCAAAATTTACTTTGTGTAAATTTTTGGAATCTTTCCGATAAAGTTCATTTTTTAATGAATAGTGTAAAATGTTGTATTTTAATTCAAAACCACTTTTTAATATAATTTATTTATATGATTAGATTATATTTTTAATTGGTTTTAAAGTGAAATTAGAATATATTTTTACCATTAAATCCAATAGTGGTCGTTGGAATTAATTTCACTTTGAAATCGGACTTAAACTTGTGTCAATCTTTTGATACTTATTGTTTCATAAAAACACGCTATTTGCCCTGACAGCGGGAATTAATTATTAAATTAATTAATGTGACTAATATGTTTTGAATTTTTTAAAACGGACTTCATTTTTGAATTCGGAATATCAAATATATCTTAGGGTAAATTTTTGGGATTTTTCTGAAAAACTTCAATTTTTGAAGAATAGTGAAACCACTAAGTGGTACTTATAAAAGCTGATTTTTCGTTTAAATGAAATTTTACCACTTATGTGTTTTGAATTTCAAAAATCAGACATACATGGTTTTCATTAAGAAGTAAAATGTGGTTCAATGGGATAAAAATAATTTTTTGGTGAATAGTAACTTATTAAGTTTTTAATCGCGATTAGTGGTAATTAGTGTAGTTTAAGGTAAAAATAATGCTTTAATAAAATTAAATGAACTTGACACATGTACTAACCTCATTGGATGTGTAATGGCCGACCAAGACAAGCCATGGGTCAACTTGGGGACCCCATGGATCCAATTCGGTTGGGAAATGACATAAATAACTTTTTATTTAATGTAAAAGTAAAAATGACACAAACATGATATGTTTTACTAAAAAAAATTTTAAGTGGGGTTATACAAGTCATATTTTTGATTATAAATAGTCATTGGAAAACTAAAACGATTTCCTACATCATAGTACTTTTTTTATAATTTTTAGACATTAAATAAATTACATTATTTATGACATAATAATGATGCAGCGATGACATCATTATTTGATGATATAAATAAAATGGAAAGATAATGTAAACTCTACAACCTACACATGGCCAAAACCAATTGGATGAGTGGATTTCGAAGCCTTATCACCTTATACACTAATTATATCAATGTGGGACCTTTTAAAACTGAAACACATTTTCAAATAAAGTAATATTTCTTACATTCCAAAAGTGTCCCTCCTCTCCTCTTATAAAAGGCCCCCACCTCTACCTCATTTCACACACTCTTCAAGCCTTTGCCTCGGCCAACCCCTACCCATTTACTCTCTCCACATCCCTCTCCTCATCCTAGAGGATTCCCTTTGGGAATAATCCTTTCAAAGGAAGCCTTTAGGCTCCAATCAAATGGAGTTACACTTTTAAAGGTAATTCATTCTCTCATGTTCATTTGTTTTATTTTGATTCTCCAACCCCCAAAAATCCTTTTATTTACTTCTTTTATAACCACACCAGTATCTTCAATATACTAGGATGTTGTTATAAGATTTATTTGAGCTACACTCTCACACAACTACATCAAATGGTTAAAGAACATACGGTTTCCGTGGATGGCGAATTTCTGCCTCCCGAAACGATGATTGTTCAACATTCTCTTAACACCTTCAAAGGTGGCCATTAAGATGTCACTATATTCATATATGATATATTATATGTTTATGTTTTACTTATGCTTCTGTATTTTTCATTTGTGTCTTACCTTTATGGCTTCCATTATGGGTATACGCGATATCTTCATTTTAGGAAGTGCGGACTACCGCCCCCTCAAAGTGATGTGATTCGTTAATGCCATACGTGGGACGTATAAAGGATGGATTAAATGTTATTATATATGATGTTATACTGGAATTATTATATACCTCTATATCATTATTATTTCTTTCAATTAAAGTATGAGATAGAAATTAAAGTAGCGTTCATGCGTACGTACGGCTTACCGTCTCCATGAACGGTGCATTTCATTTCTTATCCCCAAATGTAATGTACTATTAAAAGTACATGTATTTAATTGATATATATAATGAATGATATATCTAAATGATGAATATAATTCTGGAATTAAAATATACATACCTCTCATTTTGTTTTAATTCCATTAATATGACAAAGAAATGAAAGTAGCGTTCATGCGTACGTACGACTTACCGTCTCCATGAACGGTGCATTTCATTTTCTTACCTCTAAATGATTATGTAATATTATAAATACATGTATATGATGGATATATATAATATATATTATATCCAAATCAGGAATGTCATTCTGGATATAAATAACCTTTGACCACACGAACAACATGTAATTGTAAGAAGTCCACTTTCGACTTAAGAACCAAATACCGACAAAATGAACATTATTAACTTAAATGATTACATAATGTTTATAACATGTCAATAATTGATATAAAAGGAATAATGAACTTGGAAAAGGTTCTTAATTAAGTATAAATTAAGTCAAGTTTATTATTCAGGACGTTAAAGAACGATCGAGTCAAGTCGGACCCGAGGTAAGGGATCTTACTCCTCTCTTTCTTTTTAAGTACACACTTTTATGTCATTCCTTTTAAAGCTCATATTTCTTGTTATTGGGATAATATTTTATATTACACTTACTATAATTTTTATGTTCATGTGATGAGAGACCCTATTCTCTCTCATCAATCCATTTTGGACGTTTTGAGTGGCGTCGTTAGGCTGCCGAACTTTCGTAAGAGATCTAACTTCTCTCTTTCTTTTTAAGTACTCTCCTTTAAGTCACTTCTTTTATGCTCCTCTTTGTAATGTTGGGGGATTTTCTTTTATATTCATATTTCTATACATTTTATTGTAATGTGATGATATACCTTACTTGATCTCATCAATCCATATTCGGAAGTTTTATGTGGCGCTGTTAGGCTGCCGAGTTTTCGTAAGGGATTTTTCATCTCACTTTTATTCCCGTAAGATTTAAGCTACATTTGCCACAAATTCCATTGAGTGGTGTATGTAATGCCCATTATTCTACTCTTTTTGTAATATAATTTCGTTTATGAGTATTTACAACAATGATCTATTGTCCTTCTTTCATGGGGTGTATGTCTTGAAAGATACCCAAGTCGGTAAGGGAACCTTTCACCCTCCTCTTTTTTAAAAGACTTATTTTGTTGGGTATTTTAATTTACAAATTGTTATGTTGGGATATGTTCTCATATATCCTTATTGATGTAAATTTTATGTCCAAGTGATGAGATACACTTTTTATCTCTCACCAACTCATTTTGATGTGATGCCGTTAGGCTGTCAAGGGAACTTTTTAACCCAATTTCGATTTCTTTGGGTTAAACATGTAGTCATTGAATATGTCATCCATTGAATATGTGTGAATGACCTTTTATTGTTTTACACTTAATATCCACTTATATTGGGTGTATTTATATTTGTCACACATATTTTTGAGATTGATTTGTCCTTAATTTAAGGATACCTTCTTTATAAGGGATTTCATCACATTTGACAATTCTATTGAGGGTTCATTGTTGTTATGCACCAATTCACTCTTATATGGTGTATATACTATCCTTTGGAGTATTATATCATGAATCCATTTATTATCATGATATTATAAAGTTCTGACTAAATGTTATTCCTCAATTATTGTATTCAAGTGTCTCTAATTTTGGTAAAACCCCTTTAACCAAAATATCGCTTTAAATGTTTTAATTATTTGTTCTTATTAATATCCATGTTTTCAAAATGGTTTTAAGGATTTATTTATATGAATATTAATGGTTTAAAATTTTAAAATATTCAAGGTGGTATGGGACACTTTGATTCAAAAATCTCTTTATTAAATGTTTTAAATGGTTTTGGAAATGGTTTCTTTTTGAATGGATTCATTATTTCAATATACTAAAATGTTATATTGTGATGTGGAAATGTTATGTTTCCTTTATGCATGTTTTATATGATACGTTATGGTTCTTGGGAATTATTATGAAGATGGGTGGTTCCGTGATAAACTAAGGGCGGGTGAGCCCGATATAGCTCTCCAATGCATTGGGTAACGCGAAGGAGTGAAACGTTAAGGTTTCTCCGAAGAGATTTAGGGAATATACTGTGATGGGTATTCCAAACGTAACCAAGAGGGTTACTCCCTACGTAAGAATGTTATGAATGCCTCAAGTTACCTTTATGTCTTATGTTTTCTATGATTTATTCATGATTTGATATGCCTATCTTTTATGGGTAAAGTGTGATTTCATTCTAATGTATATATGAACTCATGTTTCCTTTCCATATTTTTATAACTTATACTGAGCTTTTTATGCTCATCCCAAGTTTTTTGAAATGTTTTTCACAGGTCAAGGTAAAGGTACATGATGTGATGATAGTGTCAAGGATGTGTCAAGAAAGAATCCATGTTATATTTTAAATATGTTTCCGTTGATGGGAAGAATGAATATTGTCTTTTATGTAACCACTTTGTTTAAATGTGGAATATAATGCAATTTTCATGATCTAATTCTCTAAAACTCTATACTTGAAAAGATCCTCAATGTGTAATCTTGTAATAACTCAAGATTAAGTAAGGTTTAAGGCTGGGGCCTTATAATATCTCCCAGGAGTGTCGTAACCAAGAGTGCAGCAAGGCCCGTTGTCGTGCACTAGTTCCCATTCGAGTCTAGCTCAAAGCGGTGTTTTTGGGTTTTACCCCTAGGTACATTTGTGCCAGAGCCGCCTCTACCTGCTCGTATCCAGACAGGGATGTATTGCTTGGAAAACTCACAAAATCTCTACAATACCAAAATTCTAGGAAGTTCATCTATACTAATCCTCAAAGTTCATCGTAGGTCTACATGCTCTAATCAGAGTTTATCTAAATCTAGCTTCCATGGTTTGTACTAAACTTCCTCTGATACCAATTGTAACGCCCTGACCTCAGTTACCTAGAGTCGGTGCATTATTACATAACATTGGCATGATCACAAGAAAGATCAAATATCGAAAGACCGATTGATTTAGTAGCTTGGGAAACACTAGATATATTCATAAGTCTTACATTACATCGTAAAGTGAAAACTACTACAACAACATATTGTCTCCACATTCCACACTCATATCCCCACATAATATCCCTGCAGGTCATTCATAATTTACTTCTTCACTTCCTGGGAAAAATAAAACATAGAAAATGGGTGAGCTCAAATGCCCAGTAAGGATAACAATATAGCGAAAACTTTCATAAATAAGAATAAACATTTAAGGCAATGTATAACTAAAACAAAAGCCTTTTAAACTTGAACTTCAACATAGTATCGAAAAAGTAAAATGAAATAATTCCATTTACTTATTCACATGGATAATCTACTAATCGAATAATCACATGAAATATCAATAACCACTTTCATAATGATGGAATGCATAATGCCAGACTATCATAACCACATAGCCAAGGCCTCGTGCAAAGACTACAAATAAGATTTTTCCAAGGCCTTGTTCCAAGACACTAGTTTGTCTCATGAGACCTACCGATGCATCGAGGAGCTATATCGGGCTCCACCCATCACATATTAAGTCTAATGCATTCCCATATGAAAAGTTTTAAACATAACATAAACATTCATATTAAAACTAGCATACAAAATGTCAATAATTTCACCATAAACTATGAACGGTATAAAAATAGCACATCCACAGTCAAACAAACCACAAAACCTTCAATACAATATAAAAGTTTTGTATCATAATAAATCAACTTCAAATAAGCGTAAAATCCATCAAAGGATGTTGACATAGATGAAATCAAAACTCTTTTTAGAGAAATATGTCTTTCTATTTTGAAATCATTTAAGAGTCTTATTGTAGAGACCCGAATCTTGACGTACATGGACTTTACATTACTTTTGCGGAATACTTAGTACATAACAAAAACACACACACAAGGATCGTAATAGTTTAGTGTCTTTGGAAACTCGGAATAAAATCTTCTAATCGTGGTGAAAGATCTTCAACATCTCCCATAAAGATCTTCCTTTTTGTTACCTAAAACCTTTCTTTATATCCTGGGTAAAAGAAGACATAAAAGGGTGAGCTCAAATGCTCAGTAAGGGTAAACAAAAGAAATATCAATCACATCGTATTCATAAGAACATAACATTTTGGAAATCATAACCTGCAAAAGAGAGTGTAATTTCATAACATGGGATAAATGATGGTAGTGAAATGTAATCACAATAATCATAACTTAAAACATGAAACTTTGTGGCATTCACACATAATCATAGAGAATCATTTCTTGTTAGTCAAGACTCATTGCCAAGACTATCTTAGTGGACAAAGTCCCTTTCTGAATCGAGTAACCCTCGTTTTAGTCCTGTTTAACTGAACCGGTATAACCTACCATTCCAGCCATGTCTATCTCATGAGATATAAAATCTTTACCCAATGCATTGGAGGGAGATATAGGTCCCACCCATCTTATAATGAATCCTTTCTTATGTGTGCCACATAATCATAAAACATACATCATCGCATAACACATGTAACAAAAATGGGATTCTTGAAACATCATGACATCATAAATCAATTCATATAAGATAAAGGAATTCATAAAAATAATTCCATCACAACATGATAAAATCAATGTAATAATAGGGATAAAAACAGAACCCTTTATTATCTTAGATGGAAAATAATTTTGATAAAACACTTGAACTCCATTCTTGAGGAAAATATCCTTTCTTCTCCAAAAACATTTTTCCTTTCATAGCATGTCATACAAATTTAAAATAAAAGAATTTGATTAAAAATAAACTTGAAAACTTGTAAAGGAAGCTTCTTGGAAATAATGTTATAAAAATCCATTCATGCCGTATAAGTTAAAAAAAACATTCTTCGTACTTTTGTCGGAAAAGTCAAAAAGTACCTCGTATGACAAAAGATTCCATTCATAGATATTACTAAAAACTCACCGAAGGGTAAAAATGGATTTAAACAATTGTAGGTGGATGGAAATAATATTACATATTGATGAAACATGGATGTGGATGATAAAATACACCCCAGTAAATACTTACGAATAAACAATCTCGGATAAAAATGAGATTGTGATATTTCCCTTACCTTAGGTCCGAATTGCTTTGTACGTGTCCGAACCTCCTGTATAATGATTTACATAATGTTATTGACTTATTACAGAATCATATTCATTGTTATGATATCATATATGGTTCTCTTATGGCTTTATATTACCCGGTCTTTTGTAAATTCATGTTAAAGTAGCATTTTGGGTAAAATCGTCTTATTTGTTGTTCGTGTTTTTAACTTGTAATTATTAATATGATTACTTGGATCATGATTACTTATATCCAGAATGTAAAACATGATTTATATATAATATATATTCAGAATATACATATATATATCATATATTGATAATGGAATGAAATACACCGTTCATGGAGACGGTAGTCCGTACGTACGCATGAACGCTGTTTTCGTTTCCTTATTGAATTGAATGGAATTAAGTAGATGACATACATATAAATATACATAAATCCAGTATCATTATTATGTCATATATTTCATTATTACTTGTTATATATGCTTTATAATCATTCATGAATGGTTAATGTGGAAAATGAATCTCATCGCGTCGTGGAGACGGTAGTCCGTACGTACGCACGAGCGATGATATCGTTCCCATGGTCGTGGAATTGTGTTAAAGTGTATGCATATTATTTCAGTATCAATATAACTTTATAATAATCATATATAGTTACTCATTACACCATTATACCCATCCTATTAAGGTGGTGGCGGAAAATAGATTACACCACGGCGTGGAGACGGTATTCCGTACGTACGCACGCGCGGTGATTTCATTTTTCCGTAGGATGGATAGAAGGTAAATTAGGGTTGTTTCATACTTATAATAACATATCAGTATATGAGTGATACTGATGTTATTACTTCATAATGAAACAACCTAAGAAGAAGAAGTGGAAGAAGAAATAAAGATGAAAGAATTGGTAACGGTAATTACCTCTTCTTTGAAGCGCCTCTTTGAGATCTCCTCTTAGGGCACTAAAATTGGTCTTTGAGGAAGACCAGAACATCTAGGATGTTTCTAGGGAAGTGGAGAAGAGATTTTGGCAGGGGTTGGCCGAGCTTGAGTTCTCAAATTGGTGTGAGGAGGAGGGGGATGAGGTGTCCTTTTATAAGGGGGGAGAGGGGCACCTTAGGAATATCTCAAAATATTATTTTATATTAAAGTCAAAATCGGTTTATAATGGTTCCAAATGGTCTTATTTCGAAGATAAAGTGGGTTTGGATCGAAATCCTATCAAACAATAAGATTTATACAAGTTTAAGGTATTATTTTAACCTTATCAATTAGATTTAACTCTAAGTTAAATAATTTAACTTTTATCGTGTCTTTTTGTTTTTTTTCACTATATGGTTAATACACTTACTATAACATGCCAAACGAACCCAAAATTGTTTATTATTAATATATATATCCTTATCTGAGTCACTTGGCCGAACCATAGATTTTTAGGAATAAAATAACAATTAATAATATAATATTTGATTTAAAAACTATTTTGTGTCAATTTTGACACTATTTGATATATGATTTTTGTGAAAGTCATAATAGAATTATATGTTCGAACCAAGTTGATTAAATCAACACTAATATATCATAGTAACCTAGAAAATTATTGGAATTCATAAAAAGTCTAAAATTAAATTCATTTGAGCATTTATAACATCAATTATGTTAATATTTCCTTAAAAGGGTAATTACTGCATCATTGTTGTGTCATAAATAAATTAATTTATTTAAAGTCTAAAAATTATAAATAAAATATCATTATGTAGGAAATCTTTTTATCTTTCTAATGAATATTTATAGTCGAATTTATCTTATGTATAACCCCATATTAAAAATGTTTTAGTTATTAAACTTTGATTTTAACTATTTTAACTATTCATTAAATAAAATAATATTAAATGTCATAATCTAATCGAAGTGGACCTAAATGGTCATATTATATTCATAAGATTGTTTTTGGTCGAATTACACTTATCCAATAGAATTAGGACATGTGTTAGGGTAATAGTAATATCATATTTACCCTTAGTTACCCTATTTACTATTAACCGTGGTAAAAAAAAGTAAAAAGTTACTATTCACCAAAAATTATTTTCATCTCATTGAACCACATTTTAGTCCTTGATATTAACCGTGTCTCTCGTATTTTCGAAATTCAATTCACAGAAGCGGTAAAATTAAGTTTTATGCAAAATTCAGTTTTTAACCTACCACTTAGTGGTTTCACTATTCATCAAAAATTGAAAGTTTTCAGAAAAATACCAAAATTTCACCCTAGGCTAATTTCGGTATTCTGAATCCAAAAATGAAGTCCATTTTGAAAAATAAAATTTATAAAATTTCAAAAAGTGGTTATTACTATTCATAACGGCTAGTTTTGATAATATTTTAATAGCATATCGTTGTTTAGTGAAACTCGGTATTGCGTACTACACACGCTATCGAGGAAGGTTGCGATTGCGTGTAATGCAAGGCAAGTCAAGGATACGTGTTGTGCAAGCTCCTTTTGGTGTAGCGTACAACACAAGACATTAATAAAATTAAAAAGAATAGTTTTCATAAAATCTCGGGCTGTTACATTCTACCCCCCTTAAAATGAATTTCTCCCTCAAAATTCGTCGGGGTTATAAATAGTTTACTATTCGAAAGTTTCTTTGATAGAAACCCACATCGTAAAAAGGAATACCAAAACCAATATTTAAAAATGAAAGTATGAAACGTAATGGTTACCCAAATAAACTAATCACTGGGTTTCCACATAGGTGAAAATATGGATATGGAAGAGAAATCTAACCATCATGTTCTGATGGAGAGTGGTAGAGAACATGGCTATGGAAAATCCAGCAATCACAAAGCCATAAATTTGTGACGATCTAAGGTACCATTTGATTCATTAGATATAAGAGCACTAGGACAATATTTTTGGTTTTCAAGATCATTTCCCTAAAGTTGAAAATTTGAATTAGAATAAATACTTACTTTATTTTGGTACAATCTCACTGTTGTTCGTGCCTTGAACAATTGCCACTTCATCTCTTAAATAAATGAAGTTGAATTTGTTATTCGTGAAGTGTTAGCAGATCATGTGATAGAACGACGGGTCATTCCATCTGTCTCAAACAAAAGGTTAGCAAAAATTATATACATAAGTCGATCTATAGTGAGATTAATCATATATGGTTCCTAAAATGGACTTATACTTCATATATCATACTGCTTAATATAATAAAACTAGTTTCTACTAAACAGGGACTTCCTGTAGGCCAGTGGTAGGCGATAAAGGCCAGTCGCACTTCGGTTGTGGGTTTGATTCCCACAGCCTTGTCCGAAGCGATGGGTTGTCGCCCGTCCTACAGGTTGTCCTTTTTCTAAATCTACATTACTATAACATCCCATCAATAATATCAAAAATCTTTTATCCTTAAACAATACTAACTTATGTCCAACATAATCCATTCTAATCTTTAGGCTTATCCATAATACTGCAGTCCACTCTCCTAACATAGTGAAAATGATTACCAGAGATTTAATACTGTCGTTGATCCCCATATATCATAAGATATGTTTTGCTGGTCACATTCCAGATATTCAAAGTCCATAATCATGTATTCTCTTGAATACCCATTGAACCTTAATGAAAGCATGAATGCAGTTACCAAAATCCTAAAAATTCTATATACTCAAACCATGATATCACTTAGTCCTTATATCAATCATGAGCTCATGAATACTGTCAAATATTTCATTTTCTCGTTTTCCCATCATTATGCGCATATCATTCTTTTTCCAAAAATATCTCAATCACTTTCCATGGTTATTGGTACCATAAAATTATTGAAAACCACAATAGACCAATACATAAATTTTCCAATACTCCATGATACAACATTATTTTGGAATCCTATTACATAAACAATTATTCATTCCACCACATCGTTGTCATATTCAACATCGCCAATAGTGATCGCATGTGACTTACCTTTGTCCTTTGCCTTAAGCGGTTGCTCATGTCGATCATCACTAACCCTTGGATTAGGGAATTTATTTGCATAATTCCCAATTTCCTTGCACTTGAAGCATTGAAGTGTTGGTGATGTGTTCTCTGCATTATTTGCTTTATTCACATCATTAGAATCCCTTTTTCCATTACTTCGACACTCATCTACTCGATGACCTTCTTTTCCACAGTTAAAGAATTTTCTAGTCCCTTTAAGACAATCTCCACCATGCTTCTTTCCACACTTTGTGCATAAGGAAACATTCATCTTCTTTTCACCATTATTCTGAGATTTCTCCTTGAATTCCATCTTTCGTTTCTTGTCAAAACCATGAGATGGATATGTAACACCAACTTCCATTTCTACCTTGACAGCACAACGCACAATTTCTTCATAGCTACTGAAGTCTCTTATAGCTAATGCCCTTCGAAGACTTGGTTTTAAGCCACTGAAAAATCGATCAACTTTACTTTCAGGTTGGATGATAATGCGAGATGCATACCTTGCAAGTCTTGTAAAATTTGCTTCGTATATACCAACAGATTCATCATCCTTCTGCTTCAGCTCAAGAAACTCTTTTTCCATCTTTGTTCGAAGAATACGAGGGAAGTACTTACTGAAAAACAAGTTCTTGAACTCGTCCCATTCCATGGACTCAATTTCATCTCTTTGACTCTTATTCTTGATAAGATTCCACCATTGATCAGCTTCACCTTCCAAACGATATACTGCTAAGATGACTTTATCATGTTCAGAACATTGAAGAACTGAAAATATCTTTTCAGTGGTACTGATCCATTGTTCAGCAACAAGTGGATCGGTAGTCCCACTGAAAGAAGGTGGACGTTGCCTCATGAAGGGCACAATAGAATATTGTTCCCTTCTCTACTCATTTGGAAGTCCAGAATGATTCATAGCTTGTGTAAGTATAGCAATAAGATTTTGTACTCCATCTCCCATAACATTTGTTTGTTCAGGAGGGCAATCATTGCATTGTCCATTGCATTGATCAACACGGTTCCTTCGGGTTCCAGCCATCGTCTAAAACCCAAAAAGAATAGTGTGAGAGGCAAAAATCATGCTAGGGAAAACAACATAATAAAGGGGGAGTACCTTCAATATCTAACATCTTAGGTTTAATTCTATGATCGTTAGCGTAATTCTAGTACTATAACCTATACGTATACTTAACCTTAGGGACATCCCTAGACATACCTTAGAAATATATCTAGGGATTTCACTAACGTTTTCGCATCCTAGTTTCCAAAGGTTGACTAAACCTTTCCTCTGATACCAACTATAGAGACTCGAAGCTTGACGTACATGGACTTTACATTACTTTTGCGGAATACTTAGTACATAACAAAAACACACACACAATGATCGTAATAGTTTAGTGTCTTTGGAAACTCGGAATAAAATCTTCTAATCGTGGTGAAAGATCTTCAACATCTCCCATAAAGATCTTCCTTTTTTTACCTAAAACCTTTCTTTATATCCTGGGGAAAATAAGACATAAAAGGGTGAGCTCAAATGCTCAGTAAGGGTAAACAAAAGAAATATCAATCACATCGTATTCATAAGAACATAACATTTTGGAAATCATAACCTGCAAAAGAGAGCGTAATTTCATAACATGGGATAAATCATGGTAGTGAAATGTAATCACAATAATCATAACTTAAAACATGAAACTTTGTGGCATTCACACATAATCATAGAGAATCATTTCTTGTTAGTCAAGACTCATTGCCAAGACTATCTTAGTGGACAAAGTCCCTTTCTGAATTGAGTAACCCTCGTTTCAGTCCTGTTTCACTGAACCGGTATAACCTACCATTCCAGCCATGTCTATCTCATGAGATATAAAATCTTTACCCAATGCATTGGAGGGAGATATAGGTCCCACCCATCTTATAATGAATCCTTTCTTATGTGTGACACATAATCATAAAACATACATCATCGCATAACACATGTAACAAAAATGGGATTCTTGAAACATCATGACATCATAAATCAATTCATATAAGATAAAGGAATTCATAAAAATAATTCCATCACAACATGATCAAATCAATGTAATAATAGGGATAAAAACAGAACCCTTTATTATCTTAGATGGAAAATAATTTTGATAAAACACTTGAACTCCATTCTTGAGGAAAATATCCTTTCTTCTTCAAAAACATTTTTCCTTTCATAGCATGTCATACAAATTTAAAATAAAAGAAGTTGATTAAAAATAAATTTGAAAACTTGTAAAGGAATCTTCTTGGAAATAATGTTATAAAAATCCATTCATGCCGTATAAGTTAAAAAAACATTCTTCGTACTTTTGTCGGAAAAGTCAAAAAGTACCTCGTATGACAAAAGATTCCTTTCATAGATATTACTAAAAACTCACTGAAGGGTAAAAATGGATTTAAACAATTGTAGGTGGATGGAAATAATATTACATATTGATGAAACATGTATGTGGATGATAAAATACACCCCAGTAAATACTTACGAATAAACAATCTCGGATAAAAATGAGATTGTGATATTTCCCTTACCTTAGGTCCGAATTGCTTTGTACGTGTCCGAACCTCATGTATAATGATTTACATAATGTTATTGACTTATTACAGAATCATATTCATTGTTATGATATCATATATGGTTCTCTTATGGCTTTATATTACCCGGTCTTTTGTAAATTCATGTTAAAGTAGCATTTTGGGTAAAATCGTCTTATTTGTTGTTCGTGTTTTTAACTTGTAATTATTAATATGATTACTTGGATCATGATTACTTATATCCAGAATGTAAAACATGATTTATATATAATATATATTCAGAATATACATATATATATCATATATTGATAATGGAATGAAATACACCGTTCATGGAGACGGTAGTCTGTACGTACGCATGAACGCTGTTTTCGTTTCCTTATTGAATTGAATGGAATTAAGTAGATGACATACATATAAATATACATAAATCCAGTATCATTATTATGTCATATATTTCATTATTACTTGTTATATATGCTTTATAATCATTCATGAATGGTTAATGTGGAGAATGAATCTCATCACGTCGTGGAGACGGTAGTCCGTACGTACGCACGAGCGATGATATCGTTCCCATGGTCGTGGAATTGTGTTAAAGTGTATGCATATTATTTCAGTATCAATATAACTTTATAATAATCATATATAGTTACTCATTACACCATTATACCCATCCTATTAAGGTGGTGGCGGAAAATAGATTACACCACGGCGTGGAGACGGTATTCCGTACGTACGCACGCGCGGTGATTTCATTTTTCCGTAGGATGGATAGAAGGTAAATTAGGGTTGTTTCATACTTATAATAACATATCAGTATATGAGTGATACTGATGTTATTACTTCATAATGAAACAACCTAAGAATAAGAAGTGGAAGAAGAAATAAAGATGAAAGAATTGGTAACGGTAATTACCTCTTCTTTGAAGCGCCTCTTTGAGATCTCCTCTTAGGGCACTAAAATTGGTCTTTGAGGAAGACCAGAACATCTAGGATGTTTCTAGGGAAGTGGAGAAGAGATTTTGGCAGGGGTTGGCCGAGCTTGAGTGCTCAAATTGGTGTGAGGAGGAGGGGGATGAGGTGTCCTTTTATAAGGGGGGAGAGGGGCACCTTAGGAATATCTCAAAATATTATTTTATATTAAAGTCAAAATCGGTTTATAATGGTTCCAAAGGGTCTTATTTCGAAGATAAAGTGGGGTTGGATCGAAATCCTATCAACCAATAAGATTTATACAAGTATAAGGTATTATTTTAACCTTATCAATTAGATTTAACTCTAAGTTAAATAATTTAACTTTTATCGTGTCTTTTTGTTTTTTTTCACTATATGGTTAATACACTTACTATAACGTGCCAAACGAACCCAAAATTGTTTATTATTAATATATATATCCTTATCTAAGTCACTTGGCCGAACCATAGATTTTTAGGAATAAAATAACAATTAATAATATAATATTTGATTTAAAAACTATTTTGTGTCAATTTTGACACTATTTGATATATGATTTTTTTGAAAGTCATAATAGAATTATATGTTCGAAAAAAGTTGATTAAATCAACACTAATATATCATAGTAACCTAGAAAATTATTGTAATTCATAAAAAGTCTCAAATTAAATTCATTTGAGCATTTATAACATCAATTATGTTAATATTTCCTTAAAAGGGTAATTACTGCATCATTGTTGTGTCATAAATAAATTAATTTATTTAAAGTCTAAAAATTATAAATAAAATATCATTATGTAGGAAAGCTTTTTATCTTTCTAATGAATATTTATAGTCGAATTTATCTTATGTATAACCCCATATTAAAAATGTTTTAGCTATTAAAATTTGATTTTAACTATTTTAACTATTCATTAAATAAAATAATATTAAATGTCATAATCTAATCCAAGTGGACCTAAATGGTCATATTATATTCATAAGATTGTTTTTGGTCGAATTACACTTATCCAATAGAATTAGGACATGTGTTAGGGTAATAGTAATATCATATTTACCCTTAGTTACCCTATTTACTATTAACCGTGGTAAAAAAAAGTAAAAAGTTACTATTCACCAAAAATTATTTTCATCTCATTGAACCACATTTTAGGCCTTGATATTAACCGTGTCTCTCGGATTTTCGAAATTCAATTCACAGAAGCGGTAAAGTTAAGTTTTATGCAAAATTCAGTTTTTAACCTACCACTTAGTGGTTTCACTATTCATCAAAAATTGAAAGTTTTCAGAAAAATACCAAAATTTCACCCTAGGCTAATTTCGGTATTCCGAATCCAAAAATGAAGTCCATTTTGAAAAATAAAATTTATAAAATTTCAAAAAGTGGTTATTACTATTCATAACGGCTAGTTTTGATAATATTTTAATAGCATATCGTTGTTTAGTGAAACTCGGTATTGCGTACTACACACGCTATCGAGGAAGGTTGCGATTGCGTGTAATGCAAGGCAAGTCAAGGATACGTGTTGTGCAAGCTCCTTTTGGTGTAGCGTACAACACAAGACATTAATAAAATTAAAAAGAATAGTTTTCATAAAATCTCGGGCTGTTACATTCTACCCCCCTTAAAATGAATTTCGCCCTCGAAATTCGTCGGGGTTATAAATAGTTTACTATTCGAAAGTTTCTTTGATAGAAACTCACATCGTAAAAAGGAATACCAAAACCAATATTTAAAAATGAAAGTATGAAACGTAATGGTTACCCAAATAAACTAATCACTGGGTTTCCACATAGGTGAAAATATGGATATGGAAGAGAAATCTAACCATCATGTTCTGATGGAGAGTGGTAGAGAACATGGCTATGGAAAATCCAGCAATCACAAAGCCATAAATTTGTGACGATCTAAGGTACCATTTGATTCACTAGATATAAGAGCACTAGGACAATATTTTTGGTTTTCAAGATCATTTCCCTAAAGTTGAAAATTTGAATTAGAATAAATACTTACTTTATTTTGGTACAATCTCACTGTTGTTCGTGCCTTGAATAATTGCCACTTCATCTCTTAAATAAATGAAGTTGAATTTGTTATTCGTGAAGTGTTAGCAGATCATGTGATAGAACGACGGGTCATTCCATCTGTCTCAAACAAAAGGTTAGCAAAAATTATATACATAAGTCGATCTATAGTGAGATTAATCATATATGGTTCCTAAAATGGACTTATACTTCATATATCATACTGCTTAATATAATAAAACTAGTTTCTACTAAACAGGGACTTCCTGTAGGCCAGTGGTAGGCGATAAAGGCCAGTCGCACTTCGGTTGTGGGTTCGATTCCCACAGCCTTGTCCGAAGCGATGGGCTGTCGCCCGTCCTGCAGGTTGTCCTTTTTCTAAAACTACATTACTATAACATCCCATCAATAATATCAAAAATCTTTTATCCTTAAACAATACTAACTTATGTCCAACATAATCCATTCTAATCTTTAGGCTTATCCATAATACTGCGGTCCACTCTCCTAACATAGTGAAAATGATTACCAGAGATTTAATACTGTCGTTGATCCCCATATATCATAAGATATGTTTTGTTGGTCACATTCCAGACATTCAAAGTCCATAATCATGTATTCTCTTGAATAACCATTGAACCTTAATGAAAGCATGAATGCAGTTACCAAAATCCTAAAAATTCTATATACTCAAACCATGATATCACTTAGTCCTTATATCAATCATGAGCTCATGAATACTGTCAAATATTTCATTTTCTCGTTTTCCCATCATTATGCGCATATCATTCTTTTTCCAAAATTATCTCAATCACTTTCCATGGTTATTGGTACCATAAAATTATTGAAAACCACAATAGACCAATACATAAATATTCCAATACTCCATGATACAACATTATTTTGGAATCCTATTACATAAACAATTATTCATTCCACCACATCGTTGTCATATTCAACATCGCCAATAGTGATCGCATGTGACTTACCTTTGTCCTTTGCCTTAAGCGGTTGCTCATGTCGATCATCACTAACCCTTGGATTAGGGCATTTATTTGCATAATGCCCAATTTCCTTGCACTTGAAGCATTGAAGTGTTGGTGATGTGTTCTCTGCATTGTTTGCTTTATTCACATCATTAGAATCCCTTTTTCCATTACTTCGACACTCATCTACTCGATGACCTTCTTTTCCACAGTTAAAGCATTTTCTAGTCCCTTTAAGACAATCTCCACCATGCTTCTTTCCACACTTTGTGCATAAGGAAACATTCATCTTCTTTTCACCATTATTCTGAGATTTCTCCTTGAATTCCATCTTTCGTTTCTTGTCAAAACCATGAGATGGATATGTAACACCAACTTCCATTTCTACCTTGACAGCACAACGCACAATTTCTTCATAGCTACTGAAGTCTCTTATAGCTAATGCCCTTCGAAGACTTGGTTTTAAGCCACTGAAAAATCGATCAACTTTACTTTCAGGTTGGATGATAATGCCAGATGCATACCTTGCAAGTCTTGTAAAATTTGCTTCGTATATACCAACAGATTCATCATCCTTCTGCTTCAGCTCAAGAAACTCTTTTTCCATCTTTGTTCGAAGAATACGAGGGAAGTACGTACTGAAAAACAAGTTCTTGAACTCGTCCCATTCCATGGACTCAATTTCATCTCTTTGACTCTTATTCTTGATAAGATTCCACCATTGATCAGCTTCACCTTCCAAACGATATACTGCTAAGATGACTTTATCATGTTCAGAACATTGAAGAACTGAAAATATCTTTTCAGTGGTATTGATCCATTGTTCAGCAACAAGTGGATCGGTAGTCCCACTGAAAGAAGGTGGACGTTGCCTCATGAAGGACTCAATAGAATATTGTTCCCTTCTCTACTCATTTGGAAGTCTAGAATGATTCATAGCTTGTGTAAGTATAGCAATAAGATTTTGTACTCCATCTCCCATAACATTTGTTTGTTCAGGAGGGCAATCATTGCATTGTCCATTGCATTGATCAACACGGTTCCTTCGGGTTCAGCCATCGTCTAAAACCCAAAAAGAATAGTGTGAGAGGCAAAAATCATGCTAGGGAAAACAACATAATAAAGGGGGAGTACCTTCAATATCTAACATCTTAGGTTTAATTCTATGATCGTTAGCGTAATTCTAGTACTATAACCTATACGTATACTTAACCTTAGGGACATCCCTAGACATACCTTAGAAATATATCTAGGGATTTCACTAACGTTTTCGCATCCTAGTTTCCAAAGGTTGACTAAACCTTTCCTCTGATACCAACTGTAGAGACCCGAAGCTTGACGTACATGGACTTTACATTACTTTTGCGGAATACTTAGTACATAACAAAAACACACACATAAGGATCGTAATAGTTTAGTGTCTTTGGAAACTCGGAATAAAATCTTCTAATCGTGGTGAAAGATCTTCAACATCTCCCATAAAGATATTCCTTTTTTTACCTAAAACCTTTCTTTATATCCTGGGGAAAATAAGACATAAAAGGGTGAGCTCAAATGCTCAGTAAGGGTAAACAAAAGAAATATCAATCACATCGTATTCATAAGAACATAACATTTTGGAAATCATAACCTGCAAAAGAGAGCGTAATTTCATAACATGGGATAAATCATGGTAGTGAAATGTAATCACAATAATCATAACATAAAACATGAAACTTTGTGGCATTCACACATAATCATAGAGAATCATTTCTTGTTAGTCAAGACTCATTGCCAAGACTATCTTAGTGGACAAAGTCCGTTTCTGAATCGAGTAACCCTCGTTTCAGTCCTGTTTCACTGAACCGGTATAACCTACCATTCCAGCCATGTCTATCTCATGAGATATAAAATCTTTACCCAATGCATTGGAGGGAGATATAGGTCCCACCCATCTTATAATGAATCCTTTCTTATGTGTGACACATAATCATAAAACATACATCATCGCATAACACATGTAACAAAAATGGGATTCTTGAAACATCATGACATCATAAATCAATTCATATAAGATAAAGGAATTCATAAAAATAATTCCATCACAACATGATCAAATAAATGTAATAATAGGGATAAAAACAGAACCCTTTATTATCTTAGATGGAAAATAATTTTGATAAAACACTTGAACTCCATTCTTGAGGAAAATATCCTTTCTTCTTCAAAAACATTTTTCCTTTCATAGCATGTCATACAAATTTAAAATAAAAGAAGTTGATTAAAAATAAACTTGAAAACTTGTAAAGGAAGCTTCTTGGAAATAATGTTATAAAAATCCATTCATTCCGTATAAGTTAAAAAAAACATTCTTCGTACTTTTGTCGGAAAAGTCAAAAAGTACCTCGTATGACAAAAGATTCCTTTCATAGATATTACTAAAAACTCACCGAAGGGTAAAAATGGATTTAAACAATTTTAGGTGGATGGAAATAATATTACATATTGATGAAACATGGATGTGGATGATAAAATACACCCCAGTAAATACTTACGAATAAACGATCTCGGATAAAAATGAGATTGTGATATTTCCCTTACCTTAGGTCCGAATTGCTTTGTACGTGTCCGAACCTCCTGTATAATGATTTACATAATGTTATTGACTTATTACAGAATCATATTCATTGTTATGATATCATATATGGTTCTCTTATGGCTTTATATTACCCGGTCTTTTGTAAATTCATGTTAAAGTAGCATTTTGGGTAAAATCGTCTTATTTGTTGTTCGTGTTTTTAACTTGTAATTATTAATATGATTACTTGGATCATGATTACTTATATCCAGAATGTAAAACATGATTTATATATAATATATATTCAGAATATACATATATATATCATATATTGATAATGGAATAAAATACACCGTTCATGGAGACGGTAGTCCGTACGTACGCATGAACGCTGTTTTCGTTTCCTTATTGAATTGAATGGAATTAAGAAGATGACATACATATAAATATACATAAATCCAGTATCATTATTATGTCATATATTTCATTATTACTTGTTATATATGATTTATAATCATTCATGAATGGTTAATGTGGAGAATGAATCTCATCGCGTCGTGGAGACGGTAGTCCGTACGTACGCACGAGCGATGATATCGTTCCCATGGTCGTGGAATTGTGTTAAAGTGTATGCATATTATTTCAGTATCAATATAACTTTATAATAATCATATATAGTTACTCATTACACCATTATACCCATCCTATTAAGGTGGTGGCGGAAAATAGATTACACCACGGCGTGGAGACGGTATTCCGTACGTACGCACGCGCGGTGATTTCATTTTTCCGTAGGATGGATAGAAGGTAAATTAGGGTTGTTTCATACTTATAATAACATATCAGTATATTAGTGATACTGATGTTATTACTTCATAATGAAACAACCTAAGAAGAAGAAGTGGAAGAAGAAATAAAGATGAAAGAATTGGTAACGGTAATTACCTCTTCTTTGAAGCGCCTCTTTGAGATCTCCTCTTAGGGCACTAAAATTGGTCTTTGAGGAAGACCAGAACATCTAGGATGTTTCTAGGGAAGTGGAGAAGAGATTTTGGCAGGGGTTGGCCGAGCTTGAGTGCTCAAATTGGTGTGAGGAGGAGGGGGATGAGGTGTCCTTTTATAAGGGGGGAGAGGGGCACCTTAGGAATATCTCAAAATATTATTTTATATTAAAGTCAAAATCGGTTTATAATGGTTCCAAAGGGTCTTATTTCAAAGATAAAGTGGGGTTGGATCGAAATCCTATCAACCAATAAGATTTATACAAGTTTAAGGTATTATTTGAACCTTATCAATTAGATTTAACTCTAAGTTAAATAATTTAACTTTTATCGTGTCTTTTTGTTTTTTTTTCACTATATGGTTAATACACTTACTATAACATGCCAAACGAACCCAAAATTGTTTATTATTAATATATATATCCTTATCTAAGTCACTTGGCCGAACCATAGATTTTTAGGAATAAAATAACAATTAATAATATAATATTTGATTTAAAAACTATTTTGTGTCAATTTTGACACTATTTGATATATGATTTTTGTGAAAGTCATAATAGAATTATATGTTCGAACAAAGTTGATTAAATCAACACTAATATATCATAGTAACCTAGAAAATTATTGGAATTCATAAAAAGTCTCAAATTAAATTCATTTGAGCATTTATAACATCAATTGTGTTAATATTTCCTTAAAAGGGTAATTACTGCATCATTGTTGTGTCATAAATAAATTAATTTATTTAAAGTCTAAAAATTATAAATAAAATATCATTATGTAGGAAATATTTTTATCTTTCTAATGAATATTTATAGTCGAATTTATCTTATGTATAACCCCATATTAAAAATGTTTTAGTTATTAAACTTTGATTTTAACTATTTTAACTATTCATTAAATAAAATAATATTAAATGTCATAATCTAATCCAAGTGGACCTAAATGGTCATATTATATTCATAAGATTTTTTTTGGTCGAATTACACTTATCCAATAGAATTAGGACATGTGTTAGGGTAATAGTAATATCATATTTACCCTTATTTACCCTATTTACTATTAACCGTGGTAAAAAAAAGTAAAAAGTTACTATTCACCAAAAATTATTTTCATCTCATTGAACCACATTTTAGTCCTTGATATTAACCGTGTCTCTCGGATTTTTGAAATTCCATTCACAGAAGCGGTAAAATTAAGTTTTATGCAAAATTCAGTTTTTAACCTACCACTTAGTGGTTTCACTATTCATCAAAAATTGAAAGTTTTCAGAAAAATACCAAAATTTCACCCTAGGCTAATTTCGGTATTCCGAATCCAAAAATGAAGTCCATTTTGAAAAATAAAATTTATAAAATTTCAAAAAGTGGTTATTACTATTCATAACGGCTAGTTTTGATAATATTTTAATAGCATATCGTTGTTTAGTGAAACTCGGTATTGCGTACTACACACGCTATCGAGGAAGGTTGCGATTGCGTGTAATGCAAGGCAAGTCAAGGATACGTGTTGTGCAAGCTCCTTTTGGTGTAGCGTACAACACAAGACATTAATGAAATTAAAAAGAATAGTTTTCATAAAATCTCGGGCTGTTACATTCTACCCCCCTTAAAATGAATTTCGCCCTCGAAATTCGTCGGGGTTATAAATAGTTTACTATTCGAAAGTTTCTTTGATAGAAACCCACATCGTAAAAAGGAATACCAAAACCAATATTTAAAAATGAAAGTATGAAACGTAATGGTTACCCAAATAAACTAATCACTGGGTTTCCACATAGGTGAAAATATGGATATGGAAGAGAAATCTAACCATCATGTTCTGATGGAGAGTGGTAGAGAACACGGCTATGGAAAATCCAGCAATCACAAAGCCATAAATTTGTGACGATCTAAGGTACCATTTGATTCATTAGATATAAGAGCACTAGGACAATATTTTTGGTTTTCAAGATCATTTCCCTAAAGTTGAAAATTTGAATTAGAATAAATACTTACTTTATTTTGGTACAATCTCACTGTTGTTCGTGCCTTGAACAATTGCCACTTCATCTCTTAAATAAATGAAGTTGAATTTGTTATTCGTGAAGTGTTAGCAGATCATGTGATAGAACGATGGGTCATTCCATCTGTCTCAAACAAAAGGTTAGCAAAAATTATATACATAAGTCGATCTATAGTGAGATTAATCATATATGGTTCCTAAAATGGACTTATACTTCATATATCATACTGCTTAATATAATAAAACTAGTTTCTACTAAACAGGGACTTCTTGTAGGCCAGTGGTAGGTGATAAAGGCCAGTCGCACTTCGGTTGTGGGTTCGATTCCCACAGCCTTGTCCGAAGCGATGGGCTGTCGCCCGTCCTGCAGGTTGTCCTTTTTCTAAAACTACATTACTATAACATCCCATCAAAAATATCAAAAATCTTTTATCCTTAAACAATACTAACTTATGTCCAACATAATCCATTCTAATCTTTAGGCTTATCCATAATACTGCAGTCCACTCTCCTAACATAGTGAAAATGATTACCAGAGATTTAATACTGTCGTTGATCCCCATATATCATAAGATATGTTTTGCTGGTCACATTCCAGACATTCAAAGTCCTTAATCATGTATTCTCTTGAATACCCATTGAACCTTAATGAAAGCATGAATGCAGTTACCAAAATCCTAAAAATTCTATATACTCAAACCATGATATCACTTAGTCCTTATATCAATCATGAGCTCATGAATACTGTCAAATATTTCATTTTCTCGTTTTCCCATCATTATGCGCATATCATTCTTTTTCCAAAAATATCTCAATCACTTTCCATGGTTATTGGTACCATAAAATTATTGAAAACCACAATAGACCAATACATAAATATTCCAATACTCCATGATACAACATTATTTTGGAATCCTATTACATAAACAATTATTCATTCCACCACATCGTTGTCATATTCAACATCGCCAATAGTGATCGCATGTGACTTACCTTTGTCCTTTGCCTTAAGCGGTTGCTCATGTCGATCATCACTAACCCTTGGATTAGGGCATTTATTTGCATAATGCCCAATTTCCTTGCACTTGAAGCATTGAAGTGTTGGTGATGTGTTCTCTGCATTGTTTGCTTTATTCACATCATTAGAATCCCTTTTTCCATTACTTCGACACTCAGCTACTCGATGACCTTCTTTTCCATAGTTAAAGCATTTTCTAGTCCCTTTAAGACAATCTCCACCATGCTTCTTTCCACACTTTGTGCATAAGGAAACATTCATCTTCTTTTCACCATTATTCTGAGATTTCTCCTTGAATTCCATCTTTCGTTTCTTGTCAAAACCATGAGATGGATATGTAACACCAACTTCCATTTCTACCTTGACAGCACAACGCACAATTTCTTCATAGCTACTGAAGTCTCTTATAGCTAATGCCCTTCGAAGACTTGGTTTTAAGCCACTGAAAAATCGATCAACTTTACTTTCAGGTTGGATGATAATGCCAGATGCATACCTTGCAAGTCTTGTAAAATTTTCTTCGTATATACCAACAGATTCATCATCCTTCTGCTTCAGCTCAAGAAACTCTTTTTCCATCTTTGTTCGAAGAATACGAGGGAAGTACTTACTGAAAAACAAGTTCTTGAACTCGTCCCATTCCATGGACTCAATTTCATCTCTTTGACTCTTATTCTTGATAAGATTCCACCATTGATCAGCTTCACCTTCCAAACGATATACTGCTAAGATGACTTTATCATGTTCAGAACATTGAAGAACTGAAAATATCTTTTCAGTGGTACTGATCCATTGTTCAGCAACAAGTGGATCGGTAGTCCCACTGAAAGAAGGTGGACGTTGCCTCATGAAGGACTCAATAGAATATTGTTCCCTTCTCTGCTCATTTGGAAGTCCAGAATGATTCATAGCTTGTGTAAGTATAGCAATAAGATTTTGTACTCCATCTCCCATAACATTTGTTTGTTCATGAGGGCAATCATTGCATTGTCCATTGCATTGATCAACACGGTTCCTTCGGGTTCCAGCCATCGTCTAAAACCCAAAAAGAATAGTGTGAGAGGCAAAAATCATGCTAGGGAAAACAACATAATAAAGGGGTAGTACCTTCAATATCTAACATCTTAGGTTTAATTCTATGATCGTTAGCGTAATTCTAGTACTATAACCTATACGTATACTTAACCTTAGGGACATCCCTAGACATACCTTAGAAATATATCTAGGGATTTCACTAACGTTTTCGCATCCTAGTTTCCAAAGGTTGACTAAACCTTTCCTCTGATACCAACTATAGAGACCCGAAGCTTGACGTACATGGACTTTACATTACTTTTGCGGAATACTTAGTACATAACAAAAACACACACACAAGGATCGTAATAGTTTAGTGTCTTTGGAAACTCGGAATAAAATCTTCTAATCGTGGTGAAAGATCTTCAACATCTCCCATAAAGATCTTCCTTTTTTTACCTAAAACCTTTCTTTATATCCTGGGGAAAATAAGACATAAAAGGGTGAGATCAAATGCTCAGTAAGGGTAAACAAAAGAAATATCAATCACATCGTATTCATAAGAACATAACATTTTGGAAATCATAACCTGCAAAAGAGAGCGTAATTTCATAACATGGGATAAATCATGGTAGTGAAATGTAATCACAATAATCATAACCTAAAACATGAAACTTTGTGGCATTCACACATAATCATAGAGAATCATTTCTTGTTAGTCAAGACTCATTGCCAAGACTATCTTAGTGGACAAAGTCCCTTTCTGAATCGAGTAACCCTCGTTTCAGTCCTGTTTCACTGAACCGGTATAACCTACCATTCCAGCCATGTCTATCTCATGAGATATAAAATCTTTACCCAATGCATTGGAGGGAGATATAGGTCCCACCCATCTTATAATGAATCCTTTCTTATGTGTGCCACATAATCATAAAACATACATCATCGCATAACACATGTAACAAAAATGGGATTCTTGAAACATCATGACATCATAAATCAATTCATATAAGATAAAGGAATTCATAAAAATAATTCCATCACAACATGATCAAATCAATGTAATAATAGGGATAAAAACATAACCCTTTATTATCTTAGATGGAAAATAATTTTGATAAAACACTTGAACTCCATTCTTGAGGAAAATATCCTTTCTTCTTCAAAAACATTTTTCCTTTCATAGCATGTCATACAAATTTAAAATAAAAGAAGTTGATTAAAAATAAACTTGAAAACTTGTAAAGGAAGCTTCTTGGAAATAATGTTATAAAAATCCATTCATGCCGTATAAGTTAAAAAAAACATTCTTCGTACTTTTGTCGGAAAAGTCAAAAAGTACCTCGTATGACAAAAGATTCCTTTCATAGATATTACTAAAAACTCACCGAAGGGTAAAAATGGATTTAAAAAATTGTAGGTGGATGGAAATAATATTACATATTGATGAAACATGGATGTGGATGATAAAATACACCCCAGTAAATACTTACGAATAAACAATCTCGGATAAAAATGAGATTGTGATATTTCCCTTACCTTAGGTCCGAATTGCTTTGTACGTGTCCGAACCTCCTGTATAATGATTTACATAATGTTATTGACTTATTACAGAATCATATTCATTGTTATGATATCATATATGGTTCTCTTATTGCTTTATATTACCCGGTCTTTTGTAAATTCATGTTAAAGTAGCATTTTGGGTAAAATCGTCTTATTTGTTGTTCGTGTTTTTAACTTGTAATTATTAATATGATTACTTGGATCATGATTACTTATATCCAGAATGTAAAACATGATTTATATATAATATATATTCAGAATATACATATATATATCATATATTGATAATGGAATGAAATACACCGTTCAAGGAGACGGTAGTCCGTACGTACGCATGAACGCTGTTTTCGTTTCCTTATTGAATTGAATGGAATTAAGTAGATGACATACATATAAATATACATAAATCCAGTATCATTATTATGTCATATATTTCATTATTACTTGTTATATATGCTTTATAATCATTCATGAATGGTTAATGTGGAGAATGAATCTCATCGCGTCGTGGAGACGGTAGTCCGTACGTACGCACGAGCGATGATATCGTTCCCATGGTCGTGGAATTGTGTTAAAGTGTATGCATATTATTTCAGTATCAATATCACTTTATAATAATCATATATAGTTACTCATTACACCATTATACCCATCCTATTAAGGTGGTGGCGGAAAATAGATTACACCACGGCGTGGAGACGGTATTCCGTACGTACGCACGCGCGGTGATTTCATTTTTCCGTAGGATGGATAGAAGGTAAATTAGGGTTGTTCCATATTTATAATAACATATCAGTATATGAGTGATACGGATGTTATTACTTCATAATGAAACAACCTAAGAAGAAGAAGTGAAAGAAGAAATAAAGATGAAAGAATTGGTAACGGTAATTACCTCTTCTTTGAAGCGCCTCTTTGAGATCTCCTCTTAGGGCACTAAAATGGGTCTTTGAGGAAGACCAGAACATCTAGGATGTTGCTAGGGAAGTGGAGAAGAGATTTTGGCAGGGGTTGGCCGAGCTTGAGTGCTCAAATTGGTGTGAGGAGGAGGGGGATGAGGTGTCCTTTTATAAGGGGGGAGAGGGGCACCTTAGGAATATCTCAAAATATTATTTTATATTAAAGTCAAAATCGGTTTATAATGGTTCCAAAGGGTCTTATTTCGAAGCTAAAGTGGGGTTGGATCGAAATCCGATAAACCAATAAGATTTATACATGTTTAGGGTATTATTTTAACCTTATCAATTAGATTTAACTCTAAGTTAAATAATTTAACTTTTATCATGTCTTTTTGTTTTTTTCACTATATGGTTAATACACTTACTATAACATGCCAAACGAACCCAAAATTGTTTATTATTAATATATATATCCTTATCTAAGTCACTTGGCCGAACCATAGATTTTTAGGAATAAAATAACAATTAATAATATAATATTTGATTTAAAAACTATTTTGTGTCAATTTTGACACTATTTGATATATGATTTTTGTGAAAGTCATAATAGAATTATATGTTCGAACCAAGTTGATTAAATCAACACTAATATATCATAGTAACCTAGAAAATTAGTGGAATTCATAAAAAGTCTCAAATTAAATTCATTTGAGCATTTATAACATCAATTATGTTAATATTTCCTTAAAAGGGTAATTACTGCATCATTGTTGTGTCATAAATAAATTAATTTATTTAAAGTCTAAAAATTATAAATAAACTATCATTATGTAGGAAATCTTTTTATCTTTCTAATGAATATTTATAGTCGAATTTATCTTATGTATAACCCCATATTAAAAATGTTTTAGTTATTAAACTTTGATTTTAACTATTTTAACTATTCATTAAATAAAATAATATTAAATGTCATAATCTAATCCAAGTGGACCTAAATGGTCATATTATATTCATAAGATTGTTTTTGGTCTAATTACACTTATCCAATAGAATTAGGACATGTGTTAGGGTAATAGTAATATCATATTTACCCTTAGTTACCCTATTTACTATTAACCGTGGTAAAAAAAAGTAAAAAGTTACTATTCACCAAAAAATTATTTTCATCTCATTGAACCACATTTTAGTCCTTGATATTAACCGTGTCTCTCGGATTTTCGAAATTCCATTCACAGAAGCGGTAAAATTAAGTTTTATGCAAAATTCAGTTTTTAACCTACCACTTAGTGGTTTCACTATTAATCAAAAATTGAAAGTTTTCAGAAAAATACCAAAATTTCACCCTAGGCTAATTTCGGTATTCCGAATCCAAAAATGAAGTCCATTTTGAAAAATAAAATTTATAAAATTTCAAAAAGTGGTTATTACTATTCATAACGGCTAGTTTTGATAATATTTTAATAGCATATCGTTGTTTAGTGAAACTCGGTATTGCGTACTACACACGCTTTCGAGGAAGGTTGCGATTGCGTGTAATGCAAGGCAAGTCAAGGATACGTGTTGTGCAAGCTCCTTTTGGTGTAGCGTACAACACAAGACATTAATAAAATTAAAAAGAATAGTTTTCATAAAATCTCGGGCTGTTACACTTATATTTATGAAATAAAACATTTTCTTTGAAAATATTCTTATAATCTTGTAACGGAAGCTTTGATGATTTTATAACGGTGGAAAATAGCCGCACCCGTTGTATAAGTTAAAAAAACATTCTTACATTAATTTTGTCGAAAAGGTTAAAAAGCACCTTGTTTGGAAAACGACGGAAATATTCCTTTATATACCTCTTATAAAAAGTCAAACAAGGGTATAAATGACTTTAACCTATATTCTAGTAAATAGTAAAAATGTTTTGAAATTCATTTTTAAGAAACATGAATGTGGATGATAAAGAGATCCCATTAGATTATTACGTATAAACAACCTCGGATAATGAAGAGATTGTGAAAGAACCCTTACCTTGTACTTTTACTTGGTTGGGATAGGTTAACCTCCTGTATAATAGTGAAATAATTGTTCTTAAATTATACAAGAATCATATAAATTCATATGATATCATATATTATCTTTTAACATTGCTTTGTTAATAATATCTTAGTATTATCGTCGTTTTAGGTGTTAACATACTCATTTTATTTTATATGTTTTGTTACATAATCCATGTTTGTCATGGATAGGTTGTATATTATTCATATATAGAATGATATCAAGTCCATAAATATTATTTTTAAATCATCAAATGATAATTATACTTGAATGGATACGATGGAGAATGAATCTCATCGCGTTCGTGGAGATGGTAGTCCGTACGTACACACGAGCGACAATATCATTCTTTTGATATTAAAATAATATATAAATGGATGTTATATCATATATACAGAATCATTAACTTGTTATATTTATTATTTACATGAGTTACACATCATTATTATACCCATCCAAATAATAATATATTGAATAACAATTACACCACGACGTGGAGACGGTAAGCCGTACGTACGCACGTATGGTGATATGTTATTCAAAGGGTGGATAGAATAAAGAATATGGTTATACCATATTTATAATAACATCACAGTATATATATGATACTGGAGTTATTATTTTATAATGGTAATAACAAAGGAAGAAGAAGTGGAAGAAGAAAGGAACTTGGAAAAGGGTGGTGAAATCATTATCTCTTCTTCGGGTTCTTCCTTTTGATTTGATCAAAAGGGCTCCTTAGGATGGCATTATGATCAAAATAAGGCCTCTAGGTTGTAGTGAGGGAAGTCGGGAGAGTATTTGGGCAGAGTTTGGCCGAACCAAAAGGCTTTTAATGTGTGAATAAAATGAGAAGGAGGAGTGCCCTTTTATAAGAGGGGTGAGAGGCACCTTTGGAAAAGCTAGAAATATTAATTTATAATAAATTCATATCCAGTTTCTAATGGCTCAAAATTTGATTATTTAAATGTTAAGGTGGGGATAGGTCGAAAACCATTCAACCAATATAATTTAGACAGGTTTGGGTTACTATATTAACATTATCTTTAAGTATTAACCTTTAGTTAATTAGTTTGACATTTACCATGTCACTTTGTATTTTTATATTATATAGTTAATAACATACTATATACATCCAAGTGACCCCCAAGTGGTCTATTAATGATACAAATATCATGATATAAGTCTCTTGGCCGAAACGTAGATTTTTAGGAATTCAATATCAATTAATAATATAATATTTGTTTTAAAAACTCTTTTATGTCAATTTTGACACTATTCAATAGTTGATTTTTGTGAAACTCATAACAGAATGATTACTTCGAAAAAAGTTAATTACATCAATCCTAATATGTTATATTATCCTAGAAAATTATTTTAATTCATTAAAAGTCTCAAATTATATTTATTTGTGTATTTATAATATCAATTATTTTAAATTTTCACTATTATGTTAATTACTTCATCATCATTGTGTCATAAATAAATTAAATTATGTAATCTCTAAAAATTATAAATAAAATATCATTATGTATTAAATCGTTTTAGATTTTTAATTAATATTTATAGTCGAAAATACAACATATATAACCCTATGTAAAAATTGTTTTACTAAAAGATATATGCTTGTGTCATTTTGGTATTCATTTTAACTTAATTAAAATAAAGTGTCCCTATCACCTACAAGTGGCTCCATGGGGTCCCAAAATCGACCCAAAGATGCCTATGATAGAACATGTATCAACCAATAAGTCTAGGACACGTTTTTGGGTAATTTAGCATTATTATAATATTATTTTTTAACCCTTATTTACCATATTGACCCTTAACCATGTAAATTAAATATTTACTGAAGTAATTATTCAAAATGTCTAAAATTAAAAGTTACCTATTTACACAATTTGAACATCCTGATTCGAAATATGGAATCCATTTTTCCAAATTCAAAACACATAAGTGGAAGAAATTAATTTAAAATTAATTCCCGTTGTTAAAACAAAAAGCGTGTTTTTAAGAGATAATAACTATCAAGAGATTGACACTTGTTTATGTTCGGTTTAATTATAAAATTATGTCAAATGACCAACATTATATTAAATGGTAAAAATATATTATAAATATACTTTAAAACCACTCAAATTCATAATTTATCACTATTAATTATTTTGATTAAACAAATTGTTTTTAATTAAAATTTAGTAATTTTCACTATTCATCAAAATATTAAAGTTATCCGAAAAGTACAAAAATTTCACCTTAGGCTAAATTCGATGTTTCGAATCCAAAAATGAAGTCCATTTTTAAAAAATAAAATATATATAATTTCAAAAGTTAGGTATTACTATTCATAACGGCTAGTTTGATTGGTTATGGTGTGTTAGAACTCGGTGTTGCGTACAACACACGTTATCACATTATTCAAAGAGAAACATACCATGGAAGCTTGGGGTGTTACACTAAGGAAATGTATAATTATAATTCCAACATTGAGAAAATGTTTTGGAAAATGTCCCAGAATAATGGTAAAGGATAGAGAAAGTGGTTTCCTAACAATACATACCTATGTAGATACTACACGTCGACATGGATGTGGCACATATATACCTTGGTGTAAAACCTCAAAAACATCATATTAAGAAAGAATCGATCAAGAACTAGTGAATGATAATGTGCTTGGTTGCACACCTAGTTTGACACTCCTAGTGGATATGATTGAAATATTTGTTATGTCATTACGAACCATCATAAAATAATTAAATAGATCATGATAATGAATAACCTATGATAAACAAAGGGAATAAAATATTACAGATGAATATTTCATGAATAATATGACCTATAAGTGGTTTTAGATGATTATGTGGTTACCCAATATGATTATTGCTTCTTAGACTATTCTTGGTAGTTTTAGTCAATGTATGTATAATGAATGAACAATGTTAATTCCATGTGTGAGGGATAATGTAATGATTCGCCTACTGATAATGAAAATGTTATACGAGTTAGAAAAGAAAATATCATCACCATGATAATATATATATATATCCCAAGATATAAATCATGTCGGGGTTTTGAATGAACAAAGGAGAGAATTAAATTCAATTAAGTCCTTCATGAGGCAACACCCATTGTTCTTTAATGGAACCACATATCCTCTAGTTTACAAGAAATGTATCAGTACCAATGAAGAGATACATTCCATTATCTAGTGTTCGCATCATTAAAAATTAATTTTGGTTTTATACCATTTGAAATGTGAAGCTGATCAATGGTAGAATCAGATCAAGAATATAAGTAAATAGGATGAAATCGACTCAAAGGATACGGATGATATCTAGAAAATATTTTCAATAAGTATTTTCAACTTATTCTTCATATAAAGATGTATAAGGTGTTCCTTGAGATAAAGAAAACAAATGATGAATCTGTTGGTACATATGTGGAAGCTTTTACAAGACATGCAAGCTATGCATCTAGAATTATCATCCAACATAAATTTATAGTTGATTGATTCTTTAGTGGATTAAAAGAATATATACGAAGGTAATTATCCATAAGAGACCTCAATATATTTTAAGAGATTTTTTGATGTTCTAAGAATGTTGAAATAGAGGTTGGAGTTATGTTTCAATGTTATGGCGCGAACAATAAATTCTATATGGAGTTTAATCGAAAATATTAAAACTATGAAGAGATGCAGATGAGCTTTTCTTTATTCTCAAAGAATCGGAACAAGTATGGAGGAAATTTTATTAGGGGAACTAGTAAATTTTTTAATTATGTAATTGAAAGACATAAGGATATTTATTATTCAAGTGGTGGGAAGAAGTTATCAAATGATTCTAATTGAGGGAAAGTTAAACAGAATGCACCTCCCACAATTTATTTATTAATGTTTAAAGAGAATGTTAATTATTATAACCAGTTCCCAAACCCAATGGTTAATGATGAGGATTTATGTCAAAAAACACTTATTCCAAGGGGAAAGGTGAAATATCATGTGATCATAGTTTTTATAAGGTTTGAGATAATGACATAGTGGAAGGTACACTTCCCATCATCTGTAGAAATGTTAATGTATTATTTATTTATAGGTCAATTTTTTTTTAAATTTTGAATAATTTTATTTGGGTAAAAATATAACATCCAAATGAGTAGATATAAAGTTAGTATTGAAAACCCCTAGGGTATGATGATCACATATCAAGTGTAGTATTATTTTACTGTAGATGATTGTGGAAATGTGAAACCTACAAATCTGGTCATTATATTTCTAGTGTAAGTTGATGTCATGTTAGGCATGGAATGGATTTCTCTTCATAAACACCACATAAAATGTCAAGGATGAAAATTCATGTTTTATATTTTAATCCAACCTATGCTCACCTGTTAATGTGACTATAAGTATGAACTTTTGATTAAAATTAAATCTAATTTATGGGTCTTAATTTCCACTCTCAAGGGGTGTTTATCTCAACTGGTTGGGGAGAATATCAACATTTATGATATACCTATTATTCAGGACATTGATGATTTCTTTCAAGATGAGTTTTATACCCTTCCACAAAAATGTGATGTTCAATTATAAATAGAACACATACATGGTTCCACACCAATTTTAAATACAACCTATATAATAGATCTAATTGAGTTATAGAAATTAAAAAAGTAACTCTAGGAAAACTGTGAAAATGGATTCATTTAGCCATTTGTATCACCTTGGGTTAAATATATTCATTTTTTTATAAATTGGGATGTATATATGAGACTTTGTATTGATTATTAGGAGATGAACAAGATCAAAATTTATAACAAGTATCATCTTCCCTATATTGATGAATTGTTTTATAAACTTCATAATGATCAATACTTTTCCAAAATTGAACTTCATTATGGATATCATCAATTAAGGTCAAAGAGGGAAGATATACCCAATATGAAATTCTGAAAAAGGTATAGAAACAATGAATATATATTAATTCCATTAATTCCATTAATTCACACATATTCACCAAATATCTTCATGGATTTAATAAAAATAATATATATATATATATTACCATGACTTGTTTGTGGTTTTCTTTAAAGGATATATTATTATATACTCAAAGTGAAAGGAAGAGTGTGAAGACCACATGACAATTATAATAAAGAACCTAAATAAGGATTAAATATATACAAAATTTAGAAATTGTGAATTTTGGTCATTAAATGTTTCATTTTTAGTTCACATAATCTCATAAGAGTGAGGATCAATAGATCCATCAAATAAAGAGGCTATTAATTGTTGGACCAGACCAACCATTCTAACTGAGATTTGTAGCTTTCTTGGTAAATTTAGATGTTTTAATTGATTTTTTGAAAATTTAAGGTGAATATATAATCCTCTAACCATGTTATCTCAAAAGGGAGACAAGTTCCTTTGGATAGATGAATGTGAGGTAAATTGTAAGGAACAGAAGTGAAGATTAGCCAGTGAACCTATGGTTACATTACCCTGTAGATGAGAAGTGTTTGTAATGATTATGTATGTATCTAAGAAGGTATTTGGATTTTTTTATAATAAATGACATGATTATACATTATGACCCATGAAAATGAAATATTCATGAGAAAAATTACCCAACACAATATTTGGATTAAGATGCAATATTTGTTTCACTAAAGATGCATATGCTTTATCTTAATAGAGAGAAGTGTGATATATATAATGATCATAATATTTAAAATTATATATTCAAAAAAAAGTTTAAACATGATATAGATAATATGTTTATATATTATTAAAGATTATTAATGATTCATACATTACCACCTTGGGAAATTGAAAAATGGTGATGATTATTTGAGAAGAATGTATGTTATTGTCTTATCAATGATGAAGATCTAAAAAATCCTAAATTTATAGATTTAAAAATGATATATCATGAAATCCTAAAGGTAGGGGAATAATATTATTTTTATAATTGAATGTTCAACTAACTATACATGTGAAGATTAAATTAGTGAAGAAGGAAGATGTAGATCAGAAAAAGATGGATAGAAATTTTCCTTAGTTAAAATATGATTATGAGGGAATGATTAGGATTCAGAAACATGTATGTTTTATTTCCATACCAAATTGGAAGAAGGAGTAATTAAAGGATAATCGTAGTTATTAATTCTATGTTCATTTAGGAATTTCAAATATATATTTTTATTAGAAAGAGTAGTTCTGGTGGGATATCATGAAGAGAGACATCATAAAGTTTTTATCCCAATGATTGGTATACCAACATGTTAAAGAAGAAAGATAAATATATAAGGGTATGTTATATTTATCACCCATACCAGAATGGAAATGGGAAATCATCACCTTGGATTTTATAATTGGACACTATAAAACATCTAAATTGGATAATGTTATATGGATGGAAGTCAATTGCCTTAGTAAGTCAGCACACATCACCACTATTATAGAAAACTTATCTCTAGATTAGCTTTTTTGGAAATAAATTAAGGAGGTGGTAAGGTTTCATAGAGTAAAAAAATTCCATAATTTGTTTTAGATCGAAGGATTATCTTAATTGTTTTGCGAAGACATCAACAATCTCTTGTTAAAGAGTTGTTATTCAGAAATTTTTATAATCCGTAGATATATTTTTAGTCTAAAAGAAAAACTGAAACCCTAGAGGATAAGTTGATAGATTTTTCTTTAGATTTCAAAGGAGGATAGGATCAACACCTTCTTCTTAATGAGTTATCTTGGAATAATTACTATCACTCAATAATGAAGATGCCTCCTTATGAATATTTTTTTAAATAAATGTGGAGCACAAATTTTAATGCAAATTTTTGAAGAAATAATTCTATTGGGACCTGAGATAGCTAAATAAATTCTATATAAGGTTAATTACATTCAGCAATGCATGAAGGAATCCTCGAGTCAAGAGAAAAGTTATTATTACTATCACTAATGTGAACTAGAATTTGATGTTGTTGATAATGTGTTTCTATGAATTTCTGAATGACATATGGTCATGATGTTCAAGAAGAAATGTAAAATAAGCCCTAGGTATATCGGTCCTTTTGAAATTAATAATAATATTAGGATGGTAGCCTATCACCCATCGCTTGCACCAAACGTCTATCAAGTACACCATGTGTTCCATATATCACTTATGGGGAATTTTATACCAGACCCTTCACATGTAATAAACTCATATTTCATACCACTAGATCTTGCCATTTTTTATGAGGAACAATCGATGAAAATTTTGGATTGTATAGAAAAAGTTCTACCATTCAAGGCCACTCACCTGGTCAATATTTTTTTGGTGAAACCAAAATATTGAGGATGATTATTGTGAACTTTAGGTTATGAATATAAAAAAGTATCCATATTTTATTGAATCAAAATGTTTTATTTTGAGGGAGAAATTCATTTTATTGGGGTAGAATGCAACACCCTGAGTTTTTAGGAATTTTAATTATTTAGAATAAATTAAATTTCAATAATTTTTTTCCATTAAATGAAACACAAAGTTAAGATTTAATTATACACAAAACCAATTTAATAGTTCAATACATGTAACACTGGCTTACCTTTTGGTACACATAGCACTCAGATTTAACAAAACAATGATATATTACTAATAAAGTTATTAAAACTTGACTTGTATAACATAGAAGTTAAAATTAATGATATGAATAGTAATAAATACTTATTAAATATTAATTATCAAGGTTTTATATAATCAAAATATATTTATTATCAAATACATAATTTTCGATAAAGTCTTTATATATTCAAAGAATTTTTTTTCTCAAAAAACTACTTTTTATTCTTTTTTGGAAATAGTAATAATATTAATTTTTGAAACTTAAAGAAAATAAATTTGATAAAGGAAACATAAGTCTTGAATTGATATTTTAAAAATTATCATAGAGTGAATTTTCAATTTCTTCTGAAAATTTTTATTTTTTTTGAACAATGAAAAATACTAAATTTTTATCAAAAACTGTCTTTTGATATAATTTTTTTTAAAGTTAAATTATATTTTATTTTCTTAATGTTTAACTAGTTCAATTATACATCTATTAAATCAAATTATGTAATTCTAATTAATTTTATATTGAATTTTTATACTAAAACTTTCTCAACATTTCAACTGTTTAATTAAAAAACATGCTTTCTCATCACGTTTGCGAGAAAAATATTTATTTAATCTATTACACTTTTGTGCATGTAATTTGTTAAAAAGGATCCCATATTTGTAATCAGAACAATTTATAATTTCTAATAGGTTAAAAATTAATTTTGACCAAAATTAAGTTAGAACACAATAAAAATTAATTACTGATTTTAAGGTAAAATTGGGTTCACCTGGGGTTAAACTAAAATGATAATGGTTAAAATAATTTATTGAATTTTCTAAAAAATATTTGATAACCATATTTATAACATTAAAACTCTAAGGATATATAATTTATACATTTTGACACTTATTCCTTTTTATAAACAGTGGATCACTTATTTCTTTCCAAAATTCCATGTGTATTCTCTCCCCCACTTATAAAAGGCCAACCCTCTCTTCTCTTATTCAAAAAATCACACATTTTTTTGGAAACTATATACCAAAAACAATTTCAAAATCCACTCCACACATCCTTAAATCCTTAGTTTTGGATGAAATCTATCCAAGGATGGATTTTAGTGCAAACCTAAAGAGATACCCGAAGAAGAGGTAACGTTCATCAAGGAGAATTTTTGTATTTTTTATTAATAAAACCCATGAAATTATTATAATATAATGATTATGTAAAAACCTCAGAATATTTCATATATTTATTTATTTTTATATTAGTGTAACAACCAATAACTTCATTCAGATCCATTAAATGGATTTTGAAATAACTGTTTCTGTGTATGGAGGACTACCGCCTCACAAACTGATGTCATTCACTTTTACATTTCCATATATAAAGAATAAATTTAATGATGGATTTATTTTTTATATATGATAAATATGATGTATTTGATGGTATTATGATTCTAGAATTTCTATATCACACATAACTTCATGCTTCTCATTTTATAGGAATACAATAACGTTGTTCGTGTGTATGGTGTACTACTGCCTCGCGAAGCGATGTGATTCGTTAATTATTTAAATAGAATATATTAAAGACAAGTTAAATAAAAATTTGGGATATTATGAAATAAAAATTATTATTTAATGATAATATATATAATTTAATCTTCATTTAACTGAATTATAAAATGAAAAACAACGCTCATGTGTACGTATGACCTACAGACTCCCAGAACGAAGCATTTAATTTTCTATCACTGAATTTTTGTGATTAATATAAATAAATATATACTTGATATATATGATATTTATATGATGGTTATAATTATTTATATTATGGAACTATAACCAAATTAGGATGATTAAAAATAAAACATATTAAAACTTATATGAAAAACAAAAGAGTTATTACCCAAACATAACTCTCACATGGAGTTGGTAATAAATAGGTAATAAAATGTTCTAATGATATAAGTTATGGTATTATATATATGAATATGGGTTTAAATATATATATAATTAAAATATATTTATTATATAGGTGTTTAGAATGAGTATGAAGGAATTCAAGACATGTGGTAATGGATTTCCATTTGGGGTGAATATGATTAACCTGAATATGATTAACCTGAATATATTTTGGGGTGAATATGATTAACCAGAATATATTATGTGAATATTATCATTAAAATAATTTGGATTTACATATCCATTGGTGGTTATATCTTTAATAGGGTGTACAGTTCAAAAGTTAACAAATAGGTAAGGGTTTTTTATCTGAATTTGACTTCTTTGAGATGTACATTAAGTTATGAATATATATTCTTTCAGGTAATGGTTTTTTATCTAAATTTTCCTTCTTTGAGATGTACATTAAGTTATGAATATATATTCATTCCAGAGGTGAATATATATCCTAATTGAAATGTAATATCATGAATATTTTCATCTCAATGATATTATAAGGTTCATTTTATGTTATCCCTTCATGTGGATTATGAATCAATGTTACCAAAGTGGTAATGATTTTATGTTATAATCTCATCATTTATCAATATTGTTTATGATTTAGTATCCAACATTTAAATATCTTGATTTACCTCTAAATAAGATAATTTAATTTATTCAAATTTAGTTATTAATTATATCATCTAATAATTGTACCATTTTCCACTACCATATACATAACATAATTAAGAAAAATGTTTTTCAGGAAATCTGAATTTATTTCACTCTTCGTTCGAAAATTTGATTTCATCCAAAACCATGTTTTAAAAAAATATTTTTATTTTTTTTAAATGATAATTGAATAAAATCATCATGTTAAAGGATTTTGAAAAAGTTTTATCAATTAAAAATTGTTTTATATGATTTTAAAATACAACTTTATAAATTTTGATGGTTATTCTAAAAGAAAAAGAATTTCAAAATGTTTTATGTTTTTAATAGGGTTCTCTAAAGTGTAATGGATATTTTCCTCAAGACATATTTCAAATTATAAAATTTATTTTCCATATAATATTACCTCCATTGATGTTACCTAAAACTTATTGGTGACCTGATCCAAGGATAAAATTAATATTCATTCTCTGAGTGGTTTATATTTTGATGGCATGATGTTAATGAAACATGTTTCTATTCCACAGGTTATACCATGAGTAAATTCTTATGAAACCCACTTATTTTCATAGGTTACTCTATGATTAAATTATTTTTAAACCTATTCATTTTCTATAGGTTATGATATAATTAAATGTTTATGAAACCCATTTAATTTCATTGATTGTGATATAATTAATGTTATACGATTTTATGGCACACATAAATATTGTTTTTCATTATGATATGGGTGGGACATATATATCCATAACATTCATTTGATAAATATTTCATTATCGTTATATAGAAATGTATGTAAATGGAGTGAAACCAGATCATTATGAAGGGTTGTAACATGAGTGAAATCAGTTCACCAAGATATGGATCGTACAAGAGTGTACCTAATTTAGTAAGACAAGGCTGTAATAGGGACTAAAAACAATTCAGTTAAAGAATTTATCCAATATGAAGGTCTTGGTAGTGAGCCTTGATTAATATGTAAATTGTTTTATATTATTATGTATATACCAAAAATTCCCTTTCTTATGCCAATGTTATGCTCTCACGGGTCATGTTATTTTTTTTTATGATTCATGTATTATGAAATGCTAATATTTATGCCATGAATCAATATTGGGATCTTTCATAAATATATTATGGTTTTCAAAGGCTATGATAATGTTTTCATACCCTTATATTCATGTTATTCTTATATATCTCCCTTATTTACCCTTACTGAGCATCTGAGATCACCCTTTCTTATGTTTATTTTTCAAAATTTATAAAGATATGTGTTATATATGATATTTCTTAGAAGGGTTCTTTTTATAATGAATGTAGTGGGAGGTGATGTATCTCACATAAATACTAGTGTATATGTTTCTATGTTTCCATTGGAACTAAACTATTATAGTCCTTAGACATGTTTTTTTGTAATGTAATGAATAATTATAAGAAATTATGTACTATCTATGTATGAAAATCCTAGGTAAATATAACAAAAATACAAACAAAAAACACTATAATACAGAAATCTATGACATTGGTTTGTGCAATTACATGAGTAAGTAAAATTATCATGGAAATTAAAAAACATTAATGTTACTTTTTCATGGGCCCCAACCACCGATCATGCTAATATTTTCTGAAGAAACCACCCCATCTCGAGAAAAAGTATGCACCTGTAAATGAAAAAATTTCTCATGATAGTAATAACAAAAAAATTAACCAAAATATTAAATTTTTAAACTAAAAACATAAACTTTGAGTCAAACTAGACACATCATGTATGATATTGAGTTGCCATTGATTTTAACACGTCAAAACATTTCATATTTTTTTTAAAATGAGGTGATATTGAATTATCTTCAAATGTGGTGATAATAAACTCACTACAAATGTGGTCTAATTGAAGAGAACTAACTTTTTGAGAATTGGTCTTCAACATTCACACCATTTCTAGTCTGTCATCAATAATTATATCATTGAAAAGAAACTAAATATGTATTAGTTTAAAATTATAGAGAAAATAATTATGCAATGGTAGATAAAATGATGAGAAACAAATCTGGGCTTCTTATGATGATTTTTTCTTTTGTGTTGTACATTTTAAACTAAAATGATAGTTATATATCTAAAATATGCACTTCTATCCATACCGACCACATCATGTGTTGGACTAATGTGAATTCAATCTATACAAATCATAAATCAATTACGGATCATTTTCCTATAGTTAAAAAATAATCCTATATTTTTTCATAGTTTTGGATAGTGACATGTGTTTTAACCTAAAATTAGACTTTTATATTTAAACACACACTTTGACACATATTGATCACATTGTGTGTTGGATTGATGTGTGGTCAACTATTGTGCATGGAAAATGATTTATGGACTGTTATCTTAACGTTTGAAAATAATCTGATATTATTTACTCTATTTTTTTCTATTTTATGTGTACATTAAACTAAAATGGCCCTTTTTCTTAAAAATACATACTTTGATCCATGCAGACTACATCATGTGTCCTAATGATGTGTCATCAATTCCTAAAGATAAAAAATTAATTATGGATCATTTTAAGAATGTTTGAAACAATATTTAGCTTATTATACCTAGTTTTCCCTATGTGATAGGTGTATTAACCAAAAATTAAACATCATTATTAAAGATAATCTCTTAACGTCATACCGACCATATCAGTAATATAATTAATTTGATGTTAATTCCTACAAGTCTAAAATAAATTATCACTAATTTTCATTTGGTTTGAATATAATTCAAGCCTATTTTCTTGGTTTTGTCTTTTTATGGGCATTTAAAACTAAAATAACACCTTTATATTGGAAACACACACTTTGAGTCATACCATTCACTTAATTTTTTGATTTATTTGTAGTCATTTCCTAAATAGCACAAATGAATTAATGATAATTTTCTTAATGTTTGAAAGCAATCCATCCTTGATTTCTCAGTTTCAGAAATTTGATGCATGTCTTAATCCAAAGAGGCACTTTTATATTTAGAACACATACTTTGAGTGACACCAACCACATCATATATTAGATTGACATGCGGTCAATTTATACACATGAAAAATAAATTGTAAATATTTTTCATATTGATTGAAAATAATTTGATATTTGTTCTCACTTTTGGCTATGTGATGCACACTTTTCATTAAAATGGAATTGCTTTGTTGGAAACATATACTTTAAGTTTTACAGACCACATTAGGTGTCATATCGATATAATATTGATTCCTACACATCATAAATGAATTATTGATAATTTTAATAATATTTTAAAACAGTCACATCTAATTTTATTAGTTTTTTATAGTAATATTCATTTGAAATTAAAATGACACCCTTATATTGAAAACACACCCTTCGAGTGATATCTGTCATATCATGTGTTGGATTGATTTGAGATCTATTATTACAAATCAAAAATGAATTATGGACTAATTTAAAAATGTTTTAAAATAATGTAATCTTATTTTCTTGTGTTTTTAAATTTTATATGTGTTTTAAATTAAATGAATCTTTTATAGTGAAAAAAACCTCATTTGAGTCATACCGACCACATCCTATATCGGATTGGAATGTGCTAAATCCTAACACATGAAAAATGAATTATAGATATTTTTTCTAATGTTTGAAAACAATATAATCTTTTTTATTAGTTTGTAAATGTGACACATGTTTTAAACTAAAATGGAAATTCATTATTGTATATACCCACTTCATGTCGTACCAAACACATTAGGTGCGAGATTGATGTGCGGTAAATTCAAACATATCACAAATGAATTATTGATCATTTATATAATATTTGACTCATATCAATGACATCATATGTCATATCTATTCATGGTCAATTCATACATGGAAAAAATGAATTAAGGACCATTTTATTAATTTATCAAAAAAAATAAATTCTTTTTTCTTGGATTATCTTTTTAATATGTTTTTAAATTTAAATGAAACATTAATTTTTAAAACATGTACTTAGAGTCATACTGATCAATTCATGTGTTATATTGGAGTGCAGTAAATTCGTACACATGAAAAGGAATTATGGATTTTTTTAATATTTAAAATAATACAAGATAATTTTCTAAATTTTGTGGATGTGACATATGATTTAATCTTAAATGACACTTCTTTATTGAAAACATGCATTGCGAGTCATACCGACCATGTTGGTTGTCAGATTAAAGTGAGGTTGATTTCTTCACATCAAAAATGAATTTATGATTATTTTCTTAAATATTTAATACAATATACTGTCATTTTCACATTTTTATCAAGTTATTTATGTTTTAAATCAAATTAGACATTTATATTGAAAACACACACTTTAAGTCATATCGGTCACCTTGTGTGTCATAATGATGTCTAGTTGATTCATATACGAAAAAATAAATTATAGACTATTTTACTATTTTTTTTAAAAATAATGTGATTTAGTTTTCTTAGTTTTGGATATTTTATGTGTGTTGTGAACTAAAATAGAGTTTTTATATTGAAAACACATACTTTGGGTCACACCAACCACATCATGTATCAAACTGGAATGTTGTCAATTTGTACACATGAAAATTTAATTATAAATTTTTTTCCCAAATATTGAAAACAATATGAGAATGTTTTCTCGATTTTGGTGACATGACACACATTTGAAACTTAAATGGAACTTATTTATTTACAACTCATACTTTGATTCATACTGACCACATCAGGTGTTTGGTTGATGTGAGGAAAATTCCTATGTATCACAAATGAATTATCAAACATTTTCTTATTGTTTAAAAACAATACGATCTCATTTTATCTATTTTGGGTATTTGATTGATGTTTTAACCTAAAATTACACTTTTTTTGAAAAAATTCACTTCAAGTCATACCGATCGCATTGCATGTTAGATTGATGTGATTTCAATTCATAAATATCATAAATAAATAATTTATTATTTCTATAAATTATGAAAAATATATAATATAGTTTTCTCAGTTTTAGATATGTGATATGTGCTTCCAACAAAAATGAATCTTTTTTTATTGAAAACCCAAATTTCAAGTCATAACGACCACATCATGAGCTGGATTGATGCACGATAAATTATTCTGTATCAAAAATGATATATGGACTGTTTTCCTAAAGTATCAACACAATCTGAATTTTAACTCGATTGCGGGAATGTGATATGTGTTTTAAACTAATGTATAAATTTATCAAAATAATTATTAGAGAAAAATGATAAGGAAATTAACTAAAAAATGTAGCTAAAATAATGATAAAATTGACTAAATATATTGTATAAAGTTGCCTCTTCATGATGTATGTATACATTCTGGCACCATATATTCTGTTTCTAAATAAATTTTAAGAACCTAGTTTATTTAGATTCAGTTCCTTTAATGTTTTGTTTAATTCCATTTTTCGGTCTTAATTTTTCCATGCTTTGTGGTTATGGGTGTTTCTTGTTTTTCTAGGGCTTGTTTTTATCCTAAAACCCAATTTTTGGGGAAAAAAAGACAGACGCATGTTAAGGGAAACTGTGCAACCATAGGTTCATGCATTTGAAGATTGTATATATTTTTATACAGATCTATACAATACAGTTAGTGCAAAATTTCTCAAACTACGTAGCCAAACCATGTAGGGTCCCTTTAAAGTTAGTTCCATGCGCAGAGTTGGCACATGGTTCAGCCAACCATGCAGCCAAATCATGAACCCCGTTAATTTTGGGTAAAATCATGTTTTTTCCATAAAATATAATTAAATCACCCTACAGAGTCTTATTTATCCTCTAACAGAGATAGGAGGCCGTCTTCCACCCATTGAATCCTCTCAAGGCCTCCAATATAGGTTTGATGATAACTTATTCATCCTGTATAATATTCAATCTCTGTTCTACTCAATATATCTAAGATAGAACGTTCTTTAATAATATTGTGTCTTTCGATGTTTGTATTTATCTTGATGGTGTTATCATGGTTCATGATCATATGCCCTATTTTTTGGGCATTTGTAAAATCTTCTGTTTTCTCTAGATCCATGTTAAAAGAAGGTCCGAAACTGGACTAGGAGAGTACCATGAGTCTGAGGTAGGAAGACTACTAAATATCCCTTATATATTCGTGTTTCTATAATATGATTCATTGTTTTTAACTATGTATTTTCTAGGAATTTATCTGAAGTTAAAAATAAAGAATTTTAAATTCAATTTCCTCGAATGAATCATTTTATCGATCCATTATTCTGGTTGGGTGAGGTCCCATCATTTGTTTCCACCCTTCTAAGTGTTCCCATGGAATTTACTGGATATTATTAAATTCTTAAATGGTAAATGAATATTCTAATAGGTTTTGGTGTGAATTTTAAGTGAGATAATTGTAATGAATTTAATGTAATAGTGGTGAGTGGTAGGCGCATATCACCTAATGAAATGGAACCACAGTTATCCCCTTATCATTATTGAAGGTTAAAGACTTATGAAATACATATTGGATCATATTAAAGTTAATGATTTCTTATCACTAATGATATTTTGGAAGGAAGAACATTGATAAATATGGTAAATCTTTATGATGAATCTTATGTGTTATATATATATTGGTATGGCATACCTTCTGTTGTTGTTATATATATGAATTACATCCCTTCTTCTGTTGTTAGATACGGCCAGAGAGTCCCTTATATTGTGGTGATATGGGAATGAAGACTCATTATAAATGTGATACAAGAAATGATTCCCTTTATATATGTTATACATGCATGGATACCTTTATGATATATATGGGCATGGTGAACCTTACTGTGATACTGGGCTTGGAATCCCCAATTCTTGTGTTATTGGTCATGGAATCCCCTATTCTTGTAATATTGATCATGGAATACCCTACTTTTATGATACCGACCATAGCATCCCTACACTGTGATATTGGGATAGACATGCATATTCTTGTGATACCATGTATTGCATCCCCTGATACATATTCAATGATAATTCAACACGTCCAGAAGAAGGTAGTGTCAGCCTAGTTTCCTTTTAGGAACCAGAGTTAACCCTTTTATAGTTTTTATTACTTCTTTACCATATTATATTTGCAAACAGTGATGTTATACACACGAATTTGATATTAACTAATGTTATTGGTGGTGTCCTACTGAGTTTATCTCACACTATATCAGAGATGACAAGGGTAATTGGGAAGACTATATTCCTACAGGTGTAGATAAGGGGAAGCATCATATATTGGATACTTTACTTTTTCATGTCATATGGTAGATTTTGGAAATTGAAGTCCATGATAGACCTCAAGATTCTTTGATGGATATTAGACTTTTTTTACATTTTGTATATCTTGTTCATTTTTTACTACTTATTTCTATGTATACATGTTTTATTAATTTTTTAGAGACATAATATCATCATATTTTTTACATTATAACATTTAACTCTTTTTATTATTATTCTATGATAGGATTTTTATACTTATTCTTTTGATGAGTTTTCTATTGTTGGTATGAATCCGCTATAATGGGTTACTGATCATAATATTATAATTATTGTTTTTATTATTCCATCACTTTTCATATTATTTTTCAATTTATCTGTGATGACACAGACCTCTTGAAAAATATTTGTTTCTAGAAAATACATGATATGTTATCTTATAAATAACAAAACCATGTCTAATTAAAAATGAAGTAAATGTAAAAGGAAATGTGACCCTTTGAATTCAAATGTTATATAAAAGTTGTTCAATTATGACCATTTGAAATTACACTATTGGAAATAATTTTAACATTATCCTTAGAGTTTCTATTTAGAATTTTGACAAAGGAAAATTGATATAGAGTGAATAGTTGATGGCATTAACTAGTAGAGTCACGTCATTAGAAACCCATTTGTCAGATCATGGGAAATAGGTATCATATTTTGGTTATGCTCTTTACTAATTCCAATGCACGCTTCATCATGTTAATCATGAACAAAATCACCCACGGGAGAAGTTTAAGGTGGTGGAGATTACCACTCAGGCGATATTAGACGGGCCATCCAATGAGTCTATCACTATCGTACACCTCAACCTTAGGTTTTATGAAGGTATTATAATGGGTTATGTGTCACGTACATAGTTATATATTTTTCAATCACTTTGTATGAATAAAATATGTGTTCCATAATTTCTTTTTTAAGGGTATTTTATCATAAAAATGTGATGAATTTGATAAGGTGATTTTTTAGATGAAAATTTTACTTTTCCAAAATAATATAATTATTATAAATAATTATGGAATTATTAAAAATGTTAATTTTAATAAAATATTATGATTAAAACACTCTTATTTAAATTTAAATGACAAAGTATTTTTATTTTTTAAGTGTCGTAAAGTTTACTTTGCATTTTACTATGAATTTTCTATCCGCTATTATTTTAAATAAATAAATATTTTTATATTTTAAATTTAAATTTTTCATACATATAGAATTTTTTGATAAAATATAACCCACTTCTTAAATCAACAATTCAAAATTAGTTTAAGATGATTTTATGACAATTTTCAAAAATATTTTTTATTGAATAATAAAAGTAATATTTTGAGTTTTTGGCATGTTTGATGATATCATACAAATTTAATAGATAATATTAAATGAAGGTAGAATATTATGGATACAAATATCATAATAGGTTTCCCAAGTGGCTAATACCTTGCGAAAAAAATAAGGGCAATCCCATAGTTTTAGAAATAACACTACCTTGGTGTTCTAGGAAATCAATATAAATAATCCGTCGTTTTGTTTTAAATACCGAACCATTTATCCTTTAACATTAATTAAAAATTCATCCTCCAAAAATATAAAATAGTTTTACCTCCCAATGAGTCCTTAAAAGGTGTCCTCATGACCCCAAGGTTCCAATCATTGACTTTTAGGAGTATCTCTTCAAGGTAAGGGAAATCCCATCTTCTTTTTTCCTTTCATGTTCCTTTTTTATGACGTATGTCATTAAAATTTCCAAACTATGATATTAATTCTATTTTATTATATACCTATATTTTATTAAGTTTATTTTATTAATGGAAATTATTTTACCCACTGTTTTTAATTTTTTCTAGAACCATGTTTCTTACCCGTTATGTTGCCAAATTTTATTCACAAAATTTATCTCTTTGTCTCAAGAAATTATTTTATTTTATTTTTCAAATAAAAAATATACTTTATTTTCATGGGGTATTCAAATATATGTAAATTTTTTCTATTTTACTTTTTGTATTAACATAAATTAAACGCACATTTTCTTTTCAGGGATAATAAAGACATAAAAAACAAGTTTTTAAGCACTTATTTTGTAAAATGCCACAACTTTTATCTGAAAATCATTTCGTTTATTCTCAATTAGTTATTTATTAAATTTTTTATTATCATATATGTATCTTGAATAAATTACTACATATTAATGGTACTCTTTAATAATTCTCCCATTCATTGGGTAAGGAATTTAAACTCTTGAGATGACATGTTTTAGAATGCCTTGGGGAATAACCTTATTAATTTTTATGACACCTCGGTGATAAAACATGGTGATATGATTATTTATGACTCAATTAAATGTTTTTAGAAGTAGTTAAATGTTAATATTCATGTTATTATTATTATTATATTCCTCTTTATCATGAATTTAGGATATTTTGCAAGTTCTTATTTATATTCCTCAAGGTCACAAGTAAGATGTTTCCCTTGATCTCCCTTACTCAGCCTTATGATAAACCTTTACTTTGATGTATGTCCTGGGTTATGAGATGAAATAAAAGTAATTAAGATAAACCAATTAATAATATTGTATTGTTGTTTATAATAATTTTTTATGTTTTCACTTATTATATACCTTATTTCCATAAAACTAAAATTTAAATGATCATATATTTTGTACAATGTAATGAAAAGTTTATGTAATAAAAGTAAAGATTCCATAGTTGGTATCAAAAGATGATTTAGTAATTTTTGTAAATTAGGATTTAAAAATTTTAGGAATAACCCTATGGAAATGTAGAAATACATTAAAATATCATGGTATTCTGGTGAAATACTAAGTAAGTAGTTTCTGAGAAAAGAAATCCATGTCCGGATATGAACAAGAGGATGTGGCTATAGAACATATGTATCATGGGGTAAATCATATTTTTTTTTGAGATAGACTCAAACTGGATCTGGTTTATGAAAACCGAACTTATTTTACTCATAGTTTGACACCCCTGGGGATATTTTTGGTCAATCACAAGATAATTTATGAAAAATTATGAAGGATTTATAGAAAATGTAATTGTTTTTAAATATTAACATATTTAATCATGATGTTTCAATAAAATAAATTCCATTATAATTATAAGATTATTAAATTATACACATTCCTCACTAAGGTTTTATTCTTTAAAAAATTGGTGGGAAATTAGTGTAATCACATAAATGGTGAGCGTATGGACCAGGTGATGGTGGAATTCTGATGGAAGATATAATAAAGAAATTCATGAGAATGATGAATCAAGGGACCCATGTTAGTAGAAATAACATGAATCAATAACAGAGACCTAATTTATGTTGAAGGGAATATATTTTTTTTGAGTCTGTTTTGCATCAATGAATAGATACTTTCTATGGATCTTCTGACCCTTTGATTGCTGAAAAATGGATAAGGACTATAGAAAGGTCTTTTTCTATACAATTTTGTTTGGAATAAGAGATAGTCACCATGGAATTGTACCAATTAGAGGGAGAATCTGATCAGTAGTGGAAACTAGTTAAAATACAAACCCAAGAGTGTAGATTGATGAAATGCGGCAGGAAGAGTTCAGGGGAATTTTTTTTCAAAAAAATATTCTCCCTCATCAATGTGAACAAAAATAGAGAAAGAATTCCTTGAGATGAGGTGAATGGAAAATGAATTGGTGGGAATCTATGAGATATACTTTACAATAATTTTTCCTTACACCTTAAAATTTTTCATGGATCTTAATGTGAAGGTATATATATTATTCGGTAGACTAAGACCCTATCTATGGAAGAATCTAGGAAACCAAGTCTATGAATATTATGAAAAGATCATGAGGATTGCTATGAAAAATGAACTGTAGTTCGAAGAAACGTATTGGTTTGATAGATAGAATGAAAATATGATATATTAGGACCCAAAAATAGGGGATCTTTGATCAAGGAAGAGGATGAAAGCAAGTGAATCTTCCCATGTGCAACAGATGTGGGAAAAAGTATTTAGGGAAATTATTTCTCGAGAATAGAAAATGTTACAAGTGTATAAGAGAAAGCCATATTTTTCAAAACTATTATAGTGAGGTGAAGACACCAATTCTAAGCACTAATGATAATGGGATGAGTCTTCAGGACCTACTTGAAGTCCAATTCTTCATGTGTGGACATATTAGACACTTTTAGAATCACGTTTCCAATATGATGTCAATTGAGGGGAATCAAAGAGAACCTCGGCATAGGGCAAGGGACCAAGTCTATTTTTTATATCTCTACGATTGAGGAAGATATTGTAAATGATGTGGTGGAAGATACTATAATTATTATCTCAAAGCTAGTGAGTACTTTGTTGGATCCTTGTTTTACGCATTCATTTATTTCCTCTATGTTTCAAAAGAATATATAATCAATCCTAGAAATTAAATAAGTTGATATATTTTTCAAGGCTAATATATGGATTATCCAAGAATCAATAGTGTGTAGAAACTCTAGTATTTACATTGTTGATCATAATCTCATCACAATTCTAGGAGTCACTCCCATGATGGAATTCGATATTATACTAGGGATGGTCTATATCTCAAATTATATTACTATGATCAATGGTAGAATAATGAAAATCTCAGCAGTATTGAATGGACAACAAAGATTTGTTTTCAAATGGGAGATATCTCAACCTGATTTTTTTATTGAAGCACCTCCCATATCGTTCGTTCTGAAAATGATCAATGATGAAGAATAAGGAAATTTAAGTATAAGAATAGATAATGTACTGATAAATTAGTTATAAATTGATTCATTTCTGGTGGAGTTACTGGTACCTCCCCCAAAAATAAAATTATAGCTATCCATTGATCTCACTCCTAGTTCCAAGCTGGTTTCAATGACCCCGTATAGAGTAAAACATGCAGTGATGATATTTGTATTTTCTTTGGATAAGTGAGATATTATAGGAGGTTTGTGAAATAATTTTCTATTTTTTCTAATCCACTAAAAAAGTTAACTGAAAAAATTGTTATGATCATCTGGACAAGGAGTGTCAAGAAATTTTCTAACAGATGAAAAAGAGACCGGTTACATCACTTGTGGTACTTCTAACCTCTATCAGAGGAAGATTTATTTATTTTTAACAATGCATCTCTAAAAGGTCATGGGTGTATCCTTTTGAAACATTACAAGGTGATTTCTTATTCATATCAACTATTGATACCTTAGGGGAAGAATTATCCTATGCATGACTTGGAGCTAGTTGTGGTTTTTTTCTTTGAAGATATGGATGCATTATATTTTATGGAGACAAATGTAATATATACAAATAAAATTGATGTTTGAAGTAAATATTCATGAAAATGGAATAGAGCTCGAAGAAAAATATGGTTGGAACTTATTAAATAATATGATTGTTTAATTCATTATCATACTGGATGAGAAAACAAATTTTCTGATTCATTAAGTAGGAAAGACCCCATACTACTGGTAACGGTGATGGTTCAAGAAGATAAATTGATCAATGACCTAGTATAACTATACATGGTAATCATAAGTGAAGGGACATCATCAACCCTATCTCAAATGATTTCTCAAAAATCATTACTAGATAAGATCAGGTAATCTCATAGAGATGATCCTTTGATGAAAAATATGATAGAGGTCATAATATTCGGGGAGTTTATTGAGTTCAATATTAATAAAAAAGGTGTACTAAAATTTAGTACGCGGAAATGTGTTAAATCTATTCGAGAAATAAATAAGGAGATGATGAATGAAGTTCACAGATTTAATTTATCTATCCAAGAAGCAACAAATTGTATAGGTACCTTCCTTATCATTGTTGGTGGGATAACATGAAAATGGAGATTACCAACTACACTAATATGTGCCTAGTGTGTCTATAAGTGAAGGCATAGAGAAAACTATTGAAAGGGGTATTACTAAAACTACCCATACAAGCATGGAGGTTGGACAATATCACTATGGACTTTGTCACCAGTCTTTGAAAAATATACAAACAAAATAATGTAATATATGTTATAATGGATCATCTCACCAAGGATTCCCCTTTATCTCTATTCAGGAATACTTATCTATTGATCAAAGTGTTTCATAAAGGATGTGGTGAGGTTGCATGGAGTGATACATTCAATCCCATCTTATCATAATCCATAGTTCAAATCAAAATTATAGAGAATTATTCAACATTATCTTTGTATCAAATTTAATTTCAGCACGATCTATCACCCTCAAACATATGGACAATCTGAAAGTACTATTCAGATAGTTGCGGACATGCTAAGAACATGCTTGATGGAACTTAAAGGTGGATGGTATTAAAATCTCCCATTAGGTAAATTCATATACAAAAATATCTATCATTTTAGTATTCAAATGGAACCCTATGATGATTTATATGGGAAGAAACGTAGAACTCTTACTTGTTGGGATGAAGTTTGTGAGAGAAATATTTTTGGACCTGATCTTGTTCAAGAGATGACAAGAAAGATTCCTAAAATCCAACAAGATATAAAATATACTTAGAGTTGGCAAGAGAGATATGTTGAAAATCGTTGAAGGGACTTGGAGTTTGATTTTGATGACAAATTCTTCCTTCTAATTTCACCATGGAAGAGAATCAAGAACTATAGGAAGAAATGGAATCTTCACCCCAGGTAAATTTTCTACTATAAAATCCTTTATTTCATCGGATTAGTGGCCTATCAGCTTGAACTTAAACCAATTATATCTCAAGATCATGAGGTTTTCTGTGTATATTTCTTGAGTAAGAACATACCTAATCCTTCACATGTACTTAATCATGATTTGGTACAAGTGGAACATTACCTCTCTTATGGGGAGTGGCCGTAAGAGATCTTGGACCGTAAAGATGAGTTTCTACACAACCAGACTACCCACCTCATAAAAGTGATGTGGATGAACCAAAAATAGGAAGAAGCCACATGGGAATAGGGGAAATAGTGAAACAAAATTACCCACTTCTTTTCCTAGCTGAGAGAATGAGTTGAAATTTCTGGGATGATATTTCTTTTAGTTGAAGAATGTAATGCCCCATACTTTATGAATAATATTTATTTCTTTAAAGTGCATGTTATATTATCTTCTATAAAACAAAACCATATGTCATAAATAATGTAGTACATAAAAGGGAAATTTGAGCCTATGGATTCAACCATTATATGACTGTTGTTCAAGATGACCATATGGAACAATACTTTTGATAAAATGTTTAACCTTATCATTAACGTTTATAGGTATAATATTAACAAAGGAAAATTGATACACAAAGAAGAGTTGATGGCCTCAACTAATAGAGTCATGCCATTTGAATCACATTTGTTGGATCATGGGATAGAGATAGCTTCTTTGGGATTCCCTCTTAACCAATACCATGATGAGCTTTAGCAAGTGAAGTTTGAATGACTTTACCTATGGGATAATTTCATGTTAGTTGAAATTATACTTTAGGCGATGATAGTTGAGTCACCCCATGAGTCTATCACTATCAAACACCTCACACTTAGAGAATATGTGGGTTTAATAAGGGGGTTATATGTCGATTTATTAGTTAATTATTATATAATCTCTTTTTATAAATTAAATTTTTGTTCTATCATTTTCTTTTTGCGTTATTTTTTGCTTAATAACATAACGATTTAGATAAATTGATTTTTCAAAATGAAATTTTATTATTCAAAAAAATATACAATTATTATAATAAACTATGGTATTATTAATAATGTTTATGTAAAAAACTGTTATTTGAATTTAAATGATAAAATAATTTTATGTTTTATAAGTGTCAGATATTTTACGATGCATTTTCTATCCCATATTATTTGTAATAAATAAATATTTTTATATTTAAAATTTAAATTTCTCATACTTATAGAAATTTAATGATTAAATAAACATCATTTTTAAAAACAACACATCAAAATTAGGTTAAGGTGAATTAGGTTAGGGTGACTTAATGATAATTTTCAAAAATATTTTTTTCGATGAATTATAAAAATATTGTTTTGAGTTTTCATTTTGTTTAATGACATCATAATTATGAAATAAGTAATATAAAATTATGATCGACAATTTTGGATTAAATTTTCATAATAAGTGTCCTATGTAACCAATACCATGGAAAAATACCATGGGCAATCCAATGGTTTTGCAAATACCAATTCATAGTTTTCCAAGGAAATCGATAAATAAATCCCACATTTTGCTATATATACCAAACAATTTTCAGTTATCATTCATTCCCAATTCATCATCCACAAATATATGATATTTTTTACTCACATGGAGTCCTCCCTAGGTGTCTTGAACTCCCCATGGTCCCAATCTTCATGTTTTAGAGTTACCCTTCTTGGTTAGGCAAATATCAACTTCTCTTTTCCTTTTAATTTAACTTTTTATGTGGTATGTATTTCAAATTTAAAAACAATGTTATTATATCAATTATTTCAATAAATTTACAGTATTAATATTATATTATAATGGTAGACCTTATTCCCCTCTCTTTTTACTATATTCCTAAAACATGTTTCATACCCATTATGCTGCCAAATTTTCTACTCAAAATTTCTCTCTTCTTCTCAAGAAATTATTTTATTTTATTTTGAAAATACCCAAAACTATTTATCTTCTAGAGGTATTCACCTAGATTTGAAACTGATCTATTTTATTTTGGTGTTAACATAAATTAATCCCAGCTTCTTCTTTTTTTGGGTTAATAATTACATAAATTTTTTGTCTTTAATCATTACTTTTTAAAACAGAATGTTTTTTTATATGAAACCCATTTCTTTTAATCTCTAAAGGTTATTTTTTGAAATGTTTTATTATGATATATGTGGATCACATTATTTAATACATATTAATGGTGTGCTCTGATATCACTCTAATTCATTGTGTACAAAATTTAAACTCTAGAGATGATATGTTTTTCTATACCTTGGTGTATAACCTTAGGAATTTTATTACTCCTCGGTGACAAAAAATGGTGATATTCTTATTAAAGAATCAATTAAATATTGTGGACCCATTTTAATGTTTTTACTAACGTTATTATTATTATTATTATATTCTACTTTCTCTTTCCTTTATGATATTCCTCATGTTTTTATTGATATTACTCAAGATCACAAGTAAAATGTTTCCCTTAATTTACCTTAATGGCCCCTACGCTCAAAATTTCTCTTGATGTACATCCCTAAGTAACAAGATGTACTAAAAGTACTTAATATGAACCAATTATTAATCCTTTGATGTTGTTCAGAATAATGTTTTTTGTTTTAATATATTATGTACCATATTTCCATGTAAGTAAACTTTAAAAGATCCCATATTTCTTACAATGTAATGATATTTTTAGATAATAAAAGGTGAGATTCCATATTTAGTATCAAAGGATGATTTATTTACTTTTTAAATTAGAATTTTAAAACATTAGGAAGCACCTTATGAAAAAGATAAAATATATGATAACATCCTTGTATTATGGTGAAATATTAAGTAATTATTTTAATGGGAAACAAATACCTATCTAGATACAAACAAGTTGATGTGGCTCTGGCATAGATGTATCAATGGGTAAAACATGAAAAAATTATTTGATCTAGAAAATAAAGGGAATTAGTGCAAGACAATGGGCCTTGATTCAATCCTTGTTTGAAAATCTCAGGGGATCCTTTTAGTTAATCACAAACTTTTTTATAAACCATTAGAATGGATTTATATAAAATGAAATTGTTGTTAAAGAATAAAATATTTAAGAAATATTTTTCAAGACATAAAATTATTTTAGAATTACATGATTATTAAATGAAACATGTCTCTTAGTAATGGATTATTCTTTCCAAAAATTTCATGTTATAGGTTAAACCTCATAAATAGAAAGCATAATGGACCAAGCAATGACATACTTTTTATGGAATGAAACATAGAAAAATTCATGAGAATGATGAATCAACTGACTCAAGTTATGAGAAATTTCCTGAATCAAGATGGAAGACTAAATTATAATATAGGAGAACAAATTTCCATTGAGTCCTTTATGCCTCAATAACCACCTTCTTTTATTGGATCAACCAACCAATTGAATGCTGAACAATAGATAAGATCAATAGAAAAGATCTTTTCTGTACATCAATGTTTAGAATAAGAGAAAGTCACCATGGCTATGTACCGAATAGAGGGTGAAGCTAACCAGTGGTGGAAACTAGTTTAAAATAGATATCCAAGAGTATATATTGATGAAATGGAGTTAGAATATTTCATGGGAACTTTTGTGAAAAAATATTATCGTCCTTCAATAAGAAAAAAAATGGAGAAGGAATTCCTTGAGATAAAGCCGACAGAAAATGATCACATGGGAAGCTATGAGATGAACATTACAAGACATTCTGGGTAAGAATATAGCTTAATCATGGATCCTAATGGTATGGTTCATATATTCTTTAGTGGACTATGTCCCTTTTTATAGAAGAATCTATCCAATCAGGTTCATGAATAATTTAAAGAAATTGTGAGCAGTGATATAAAATTTGAACTAGATTTCGGAGAGACACAGTGGTCCCATATATAGAATTAAAAGAAGAAATACTTAGAGCCAATCATGTGGAGGATATTTGATCATGGAATATGAGGAAATCATGTGCAACTTCCCATGTGTATGAAATGTGGGAAGAATCATTTTGGGAACTACTTGTTCAGTAGTAGGAAATTTTACAAGTGTGGAAGAGAAGCTATTTCTCAGAACTATTTTAGTGAGGTGAAGATACCCCTTCTCAACACTAATGGAAAAAAGGAAGATCGTTCAGACCCCACCTAAATTATAATTCTTTAAGTGTGGATAGATCTGGAACTTTTCCAATCCCTCTACAAATTTAAAGTTAATAGAGGGGAATCACTATCAACATAAGTATTTGTCATGGGAATAATGTCATTATTTTTCTATTATGATGGATTATGTTGAAGCTAAAAATTTTGTGGTAGTAGGTACTCTCATTGTTATCCCAAATCTAGCGAGTACTTTATTTGATTCATGTTCTACGCATTCCTTTATTTCCTCCAGTTTTCAAAAATATAGAAATAGTTCCTGAACTTTTAGAAGTTGAGTTATCAATCAGGACTCCTATAGAGAATTATCCATGAATAAAGAGTGTATATAAACTCTATTATTTAACCTAGTTATCATAATGACATCACAAATCTAGTATTAATTCTCATTATGGAATTTGAAAACATACTAGGTATGGACTAGATCTCAAAGTATAATACTAAGATCATCTAAAAAATAAAGGAAATCATAGTAGTCATGAATTTAAATACTATATATTTTTTAAAATGAGAGATAATTAAACATGAGTGTTTTCAAGAAGCATATCCCACGTCCTTATTTATGGAAATAATCATTGATGATGAAGAAGGAAATAAATTTATATGAATATTTAATGTCAACATCATTTAGGAATACATTGATGTATTTCCTGAGGGATTACATGGACCTACCCAAGAAGGATAGTTAGATTAATACATTGAACTCATGGGTGGTTCTATACCTATTTTAAAGACCCCATATAGAATGAAAAATGTTGAGTATGAGGAATTAAATAACAGACTCCAAGAACCTTTTGATAAGGGGTTTATCTGACCATGTGTGTCTCATTGGGGATCACCTATTCTCTTTGTGAAGAAGATGGATGGATCAATGTGGTTATGAATTTATTATAAATAACTTAATGGGATCATTATGATGAACAAGTACACTCTTCCAAGTATTGGTGAAATATTTAACCATCTTTGTTGGGCCCAATTCTTCTCTAGGAATGATATTTGATCATATTATCATCAATTGAGGGTGAAGAAAAATGTTATTCCAAAGACCAAATTCTAATAAAGATACGGCCATTATGATTTTTTTGTTATGCCCTTTTGTTTAACTAATTATCCTCTTATTTTTATAGACTTTATGAATAGTGACTTTAAGGACTACCTGATAACTTTTTGGTCATTTTTATTAATGATATTAAGATATATTCTAAACGTCACGAGGTGCATGAGAATCCACTAAGGGTTATATTTGAAACTTTTAAGAAGGATGGGGTATTTGGAAAGTCAGAAAATGTGTATTTTGGTTACAACATGTTTATATATTGGCTCACATTATAACCAATGATGGAATATTGGTTGACCCTACCAAGAAAATGGTTGTGAAGGGGTGGCCTCATCCTCTAACAATAACTAAGATTCATAGTTTATTTGGATTTTGAGGATACTATATGAGGCTTTTGAAAATATTTTCCAGACATTCTTATCCAATTTCCAAGTTAATTCTAAAAGGGGTTAAGTTCATATAGACAAAGTAATGTTAATAAATTTCCAAGAGCTGAATAAGAGATTGGTTGCTTCACATATGGTATCTCTAAAATCTATCAGAGAAGGATTTATTATTTTTAGTGATGCATCTCTGAATGAGATTGGGTACATACTCTTGAAAAAAGATAAGGTGATTACTTATTCATATCTACTGTTGACACCTCATGAGAAGAATTATCATATGCATGAACTAGAGAAGGATGTGAGTTTTTTCTATAATTATATTGAGGTATTGTCTTATGGGGAGAAATGTGATATATACACAGACCATCAAAGTTTGAAGTAAATTTTCATGAAAAGTGAATTGAACATGAGACAAAAACAATGGTTGGAACTTCTTAATGTATATGATTGTTTAATTAATTATAATCCTAGACAAGTAAAAAAATTATCAGATGCATTAAGTTGAAAAGACCCTAAAGTGATAGAAATGATGGGGATTCAAGGTTATCCTTTGATCAAAGCCCAAGTAAAACTGTACATGGGAAACTTAAGTGAAAGGACATCATCAACCCAATATCAAATTATTTCTCAACCATCATTACTATATAAGATCAATAAATCTCAAAGAGATGATCCATTGTTGAAAAATAAGATTGAGGCTAAGAATTTTAGGATTTTTTTATTACAATATTAATTAAGAAGGTTTATAGAAATTATCTACCATGCTATGTGTTTAATTTATTTTGAAAATAAAGAATGGGTTGATTGATGAAGCTCAAATAATTACTTTAATTGTACAGCCTGGAAGAATTAAAATGTATTTGGACCTTCATCATCATTATTGGTGGAATAACCTAAAAAGGTAGAGTACCGAATACACTACATGGTTCCTAGTGTGTCAAAAATTTAAGGTAGAGGAAAAAATTACTAAAGGACTATTACAAACACTACCCATACTAGTATGGAAGATGGAAAAAATCACTATGAACTTTGTCACAGTAACTAGAAAACACCCAAAGGAAATAATGCAATCTGGGTGATAGTGGACCATCTCACCAAGACTATCTAATTTACCTCTATCCGAAAGGCCTATCTCTTGATCAACATTCCAAAATTTATGTTATGTAAGTTGTGAGGTTGCATGGATTTCCAATTTCAATTGTATCTGATCATGATCAAAGGTTTAGATAAAAATTATAGATAATTCTTCAACATGATATGAGTATTTAATTGAATTTTATTACATACTATGACCCTCAAACTCATGGCCAATCTAAATAGACTATCCATACATTGGATAACATGTTGGGAACATGATCGATGGAATTTAAATGTGTCTATGAACAAAATATCCCATTAGTTTAGTTCTCATATATTAATATCTTACATTTGAGTGTTCAAATGGAACCCTATGAAGCTCTATATGGGTAGCGATGTAGTCTTCCTACTTGTTGGGATGAAGCTTCTGAGAGAATTCTTCGTGGGACTAATCATTTCCAAGAGATGAAAGAAAAACATCATTCCATACAACAAAACATAAAGCTTTCCTAGTGTTGGTGGAAGATATATGTTGAAAACCATCAAAGGGAGTTGGATTTTAATGTTGGTGACAAATTCATCCTTCGAATTTGTCCTTGGAAGAGAGTCAGGATGTTTGAGAATAAAGGGGAGATGAGTACATGGTACATGGTCCCTTATGAAAACCATGATTGGATAGGAGAAGTGGCTAATAAAATTTCACTTCCACAAAACCTAGCCCATGTTCATGATGTTTTATACCTATCTCTCTGAAATACGTACATACTTGGCCCCTCAAATATACTAAATCCCCTGTTGGTACAACTGGTACAATACCACTCTTATGACGAGTATTCAGTATCGGTTTTCGGCATTAGATTCAAGGTTCTATGAAAAAAGACTACCCACCTCATCAAAGTGTTGTGAAGGAGCCACAAATATGAAGAATTCATGTGAGAACCAAATGAAAAAATTAAACAAAAGTACACACACCGTTTCTCAACTAAGATAATGGGTTGAAATTTTTGGGATGGAATTTTATAAGGGGGGAATAATGTAATGACCTAAACTGTTTGAATATTATTTTTTTCTTGAAAACGCATGTTATATTATCTTATACATAACAAAACCATATCTCATTAAAAATGAAGTATATATAAATGTAAATGTGACCCTCTAGATTCGATATTTATATGGTCGTTGGTCAATTATGGTTGCTAGTCAATATGACCATTGGTTAATATGGCCAATCAGAACTATAATCTTGATTCTAACTTTTATGTTATCATTAGAGTTTATATGTAAAATTTTGACAATGGAAAACTGATATAGATAGAAGAGTCGATGGCCTAAACCAGAAGATTCATAACATTTGAAGCCCATTTATAGAATGTTTTGAGAGAGGGAACACTTTTGGGCTTCTCTCCTGACCAATCCCAAGTTTATCTTCAACAAGTTAAGCTTGAACGAAATCACCTATGGGAGAATTTTATGTTAGTGGAGATTACAAGTTGGGTGATGTTAATGAGTCTATCACTATCGCACACCTCACCATTAGGTATTATGTGAAAATTATGTGGGTTATTTTCATGTAGTTAAATACTTATTTTGTAATTTCTTTGTATAAATTAAATTGTTGTTCTATCATTTTCATTTTGATTTTATTTCTTTTTAAAATATGTCGAATTTGATGAATTGATTTTTTAGATATGAATCGATCTTTTCAAAAAAAATATATATAATTATTATAATAAACTAAGGTAATATTATTAATTTTTTTTATTAAATTGTTTGATTTAAATACACTTATTTATATTTAAATAATAAATTAATTTTATGATTTTAGGTGTCATAAATTTTACTATAGATTTTACTATGCATTTTATATCCTCTATTATTTTTAATAAATTATGATTTTTATAATTTAAATTCAAATTTCTAATACATAGAGAATTATTAAGAATAAATAAGAATCATTTTTCAAAATATCACATTGAATTTAGGGTAGGGTGAAATTGTGATAATTTTCTAAAATATTTTGTTCTGTGATGAATAGTAAAAATACAATTTTGATTTTTCTTTATGTTTAATGAAATAATAATTACGTAATAAGTAATATAAAATGTTGGAAAAATATTTTAAATTAAAATATCATATTAGGTATCCCAAATGGAAAATACCATGGGAAAATGTGATGGTCAAGCCCATGGTTTTTTAAATACAACTACATAGTTGTCCAAGAAAATAAAGAAAAATATAGCACATATTTTCTATAAATACCCACCCATTTATCCATTATAATTCATTATAAATTAATCATACATGAATATTTCATAGTTTAACCTCACAATGAGTCCTCCCAAGGTGTCCTCAGTCCCCCCATGTTCCCTGAATGGCTCTAAGGCCTTTATTTTTATTGATTTCTGACAACCCCCCTTCAAAGGATGAGAGGGAACCCTTACAAGGCTTGTAGGATTATAGATTACATGGTACGCAGGATTAAGAAACATTACATGACCCGAATGTCTTATTTAATTCAAACAGACTATAACTGCAAGGAACATCCCATCCCCAACATCTGCATCGTGATGGTAGCTCTCGACCTTCGCATGGACGTCTGGCTATGCTTCTCGTGCAAGCACAGGCTGGTCCCGATGGCCTAGCCATACCTTCTAATTCTTCCAAATCCATTTGTTCTACTATGGTGAGTGAACTTTCTCTAAATCCTTTTCTGGGGCTTCTCATTATTTGGAAGAGTCTTTCTGGGGCTTCTTAAGAAATTCTATTTTTTTATTTTGTAAATACCCAGACCTCTTTATTTTCCACGTGTTTTCATATAGATGAAAAAATTATCTATTTTATGTTGCGATTAATATACATGAAACCCACCTTAATTTTTTTGGGAACATAATTATATAAAGATCTTGACTTTGACAATTTATTTTTAAAATGCCATGATTTTTTATGAAACCCATTTATGTTATTCTCCAGTCGTTATTTGTGAAATGTGTTATTATCATTTTTCTATATCATATTAATTTATAAATGATACAGGTATCCCCTAATAGTGCTCCGATGTATTTTTTGAATAATTCAAAATTCATATATGACATTTTTTACAATACATTGGTGAATGACCTTGGTAATGTTAATGACACCTTGGGTAAAAAATTGGTGATATGCTTTTGAATAAATAGTTTAAATGTTTTGGACACATTTACAAGTTATAATTCATGTTAATTTTGTTATGATATGAATATTTATCCTTCATTTAAGATATTTCTCATTTTATAATATATATTCCCCAAGATCAAAAGTAACTTGTTTCCCTTGTTTTCTCTTACTCAGCCTTATGCTCAAACTTTCATTTGATGTATGTTCCTAGATTATTAGATGCACTAAAAGTACTTGAGATAGTCTAATTAATATTCCATTCAAGTTGTTTTGTATAATAATTTTTGTTTTCCTATATTATTTAAATTATTTCCATGATTCCAAACATTACTAGATCATTTATATTGTACAGCGTAATTAAATATTTATATATTAAAAGGAGAGATTCCATATTATCAATTATTACTTATCAACTATTCCCCACTCTATAATGAGGGAATAATCTCCACACATACACACAATAAGACATTTTTACTAGATAAAGGACTCTGTTTTATGGGGAGGAATTCGTGATTCCATGTGACCAATTGTTCTCGAGGAACCTTAGAGTGGTTCCTAGGTCTGGAACATCACAATGTGATATCAGAGAATCCATTTTCCTCCTTTTATATTTTGAAACAATAGATAAGAGATTAATAATTCTTTAGAACATGGTTACAATATGTAGCTGGGAGTATATGAACCATTTATAGGGTAATACCAAATTTACTAAAAAAACTAATTTTTGTTCAATATTAGGCTTTTTATAGTTAATTTTATTCCACTATTGGGTGATTCACATGCTATGTGTTGGTTATTATTATTATGATTTAGGGTTACCATTCATCCTTGGCCTGATGAGATGAGGTAAAGTAATCATAAATCATGAATAATTTTGGGCACCTTATAGTATATTATCATACCATGCATATTCCATTCCATATATGAGAATTTTGTTTTTTTACTTCCAGTGATTTCCATGAGTGCTTTGATTGTTATAGATTGATTATTATTGGAAAATGATTCTTATAAGAAATTAAAAAAATATAGTTGTCACTTATAGTGTCTTCCATAAAATAAATAGTGTATTCCTTTTTAGGCTATAGAAGACACCCTATGTTTTCAACTGTGGAACGTTGAGTCATGGACTATTGGATGCATGGTCTGGATCATGTTATAGAATTGACTAATTTGACATCATATTTTGGGTTCATAAGGTGTATGAGACCCTATAGATCAAAATTAGGGAACCATTTCATTATACCATTTAATGAAAAATGTAATAAAAATATAAAATTTTAATGAAAATGAATACAATAAATCATAGGGCTTCCCCCAAACTCATCCTTAGTAGTGGAAATTAAGTAGAATCTATGGTGTATTATATAATGTTCCTACCACCCAAATTTGGATCTTTGAGTAGGAAGAGGGTTATGTTTATCATAGAAAAGTTTTGTAGCTATTCTATTCCTACATCAGTGGCTTATAATATTATCAATTATTATTTGAGTTGTGTGATTGAAAATTGTAGAACAATTACACCATGATGTACTCTGGTTTTACACCATGAGGGTGATCATGACCATTCTCTGATGGTGGTGGGACCAATGACACCAATGATACCTCCAGTAGTTCCACCTATGGAAACTCTTCATATTCCTGAAGTGGGATATTATTCCATGTTTTTAGGGACCTTTTTACAACTATTTCAGATGATATAGGGAGCTCTGTATTATTCCCCTTCAATGAGAGAGTTGACTCAGAAGTTTCAAAAGGATCATCTGACCATATTTTTAGGGGATAGAGGACCACATGCTGAAGAGTTATGGCTTGAGACAGTTATGTAAACAATCAATCATCTGGAGACACCTTCCGATAGGAGAGTAAAAATAACCACCTTCATAATTTTAGGATACTCCAAATGCTAGTGAGATCTTCTAAATTAGGATGGTCAATATTGGGATGTGAATTAGAGGGTTATATAGTCACAATTTTTTTGAAAATATATTCCCTGAGACCTTAAGGTTTGATCATTTCAGGGAGTTCATGAACCTTCATTAGGGTTTTATGACAGTAATGTAAAAATCAACCCATTTTACAGAGCCTCAAAAATTTTCACCTTTATATACTAATGATGACCTTGTAAAGGAGATACAATTTGATGATGGCATTTGAGATCCTATTCATTCTTAGGTGAATGTTTTTTAGATGAATATTGTATATAATAGAGTGAACCAGGACCTCACAACCATGATAAATATAATATAGGATTACAGTGTGAGCCATGGAGGTTCAAAATAGAGACATGTTACTTGTTCAACAAGTGATTAGAAATGATTCTTCGAAATTTCATGTGTGACCAGTGAAAACTAGTTTCCACCCACATATAGTTACATGGTATCTCACCATTTTGGGATTCCTAGGAATAGAAATATGTTTCTTCTCTAATACCTTGTTGAGTTAAGAGGTTTCATAATATTGGGAAATATTTAGAGATTCTTTTGGAGATTCCATTATATGTCGAGTGGTTGAGGATCCATGCAAGACCCACCTTTAGAATCAGGATCTGTAGCACCTCTATAGTTTGGTAGATGGAGTACTAATGGTCGTAAATGAATAATAGGTGGTCATAGCCCTAGTATCTGAGATTATAATGTTCAACGATATTATATATAACCCACTATAGGAAGCTAGGATGTAGCACATGGTTGGTGATTAGGATATATCTATTAATTTTAGCCAATACTAGATGATTATGGTGCCGAGACATCTAATGTTCATGGTATTGTTATAGTATTCTCTTCCATAGTATCTTCACTCTTTGATACAGGTGAATAAAAATATTTTATCTTTTTGAAAATTATGGAGATCTTTGAGGTTTATGTTGAGTACACCTATGGAATTATGAAGCTTGATACACCTTTGGTTATATGTTTTGAGAGTCTTTGTTAGTGAAAGGAATGTTCTCTTGAGGGAGAAAACTATAGTTTTTTGTGAGAACTCTTCATCCTGAAGATGATGTGCTTTGAGTTCATTATATGGATGGAACGGTTGGTTCACTACAATGTGTATGTAGATTTTTACCACTATAGGGTGTCGTTTACATCACTAGAGGGGGATTTTTCATTAATAAGGGAGACTAGGATGTCCAAGATAGATTCGATGGACCAAAGAATAATGGGATAGGTGGGGTGACTGTCCAAATTTCTATCCATTGTATTAATAATCTGGGACACACCAAATTTAATTCCATCCTATAGTCAATCAATGTTGGGATGTGTTCCCCCAATGACATTTTTGTGATACCTTCTCAGATGGAATTATATTTTACTAATGCGCTAGTTCATAGAGATGCACCATTACCCATTCCTTATTATAGGATGGATAATACTAATTTGATAGAGCTTAAGAGGAAGATTGGTGATTTAGTGTCCAAAGGTTTTATTTGGACTAGTGCCCCTCCCTAGGGATCACTTGACCTTTTATCTAAGAAGGTGGATAGACCCCTCATAATTTTGGTGGATTACCATAAATTGAATCAAACTATAGTGAAAAATGGGTATGCCTTACCTTTCATATTCGATCTCTTCATCCAGCTCAGAGGAATAAGGGTATTCTCAAAGATCAACCTGAGATTAGGTTATCAACAGTTCTGAGTCACACCTTTAGATATTTCAAATATGAATTTTCATATAAGGCATTGCATGTATGAGTATCTTATCATATGATTTTTTCTTATAAATATGAATAGCATCTTCATGGATTTGATGTATAGGGGTTTTTATCCCTATCTAGATTCCTTTTTTTTTGACTTTGTTGATGACTTCTTAGTATGTTCTCATACATTAGGAAACCATGATACTCATGTATAGATTGTTTTGAAAAAACTAAGGAATCACCCGATGTATGCTAATATTACTAAATGTATTCTATAGAACAACAAGGTTCACATTATAGGTAATATTATATATGTTGTAGAAGTTTTTGTTGACCCAGAGAAGGATAGAGATGTGGTTACCTGGGAGTAGCCGAAGAACACCTTTGACATACAGAGTTTCTTGGGCTAGCTGGTTATTAAAAAAATTTATATAATAATTTTCACGCATAGAAGGACCTTTTATAAGCTAGAATAATATGGATGTGCATGTTATAAGGTAATAATCCTATAAGACAGCCTTTTAGTATCTAAATGGGAGATTAAATTCAGTGCCTATCTTCATTCTTTTAGAGGCAGGAAAGAGCTTTACAATCTATTTTGATGAATTATGAATTAGAACAAGAGTAGTTCTAATGCTGGAAGATAGAGTTTTCAAGTAAGATTATCCGTAGTTAGGGAATCACGAGTATAATTACCCAACATACGATCTTGATTTGGCAGTTGTTGTACATTACTTGTGTTCATAAAGGCATTACCTTATAAGAGATAGTTTTAGGGTGTTTACGGACCACAAAATCATTAGGTGTATATTTACACAGCGAGACATTAATCATAGGAAGAAAATATTAGTTTAAAATATTTAATACTTTGAATTATATCTAGCCTATATGTATGGGAAGGTAAATGATTTTTCTAATGTTTTAAGGAGGAGGAATTAGAAATAGGCAGTTCAGGAGTCTAGTAGCATGTGACAACTTGTGGATCAATTTTCAGGGATGCACGTCAAGGTCTTGGAATATCATGGAACTTATATACAATCATCATTATCAATGAACTATTAAGCTGTGGAGAAAGTGAAGATGAGATAGTTTTTAGATAATGTGGGCCTTTTCCTATGAGGGGGTATTCCATGTGAAGACTCGCCTCCTGATTGGACTGTTGATGATGATGACATTCTGCATATACATGGGTGTATCTAGGTTCCACAAGTAGAAAATGAACCTACTTCTATGGACCTATAGACATGGTTTTAAAATTATGGATATAGGCCCATTTTTTGTGGCATATAGCCATGGTTTCTTAGCTTATGTCCACGGTTTTCAAAACTATGGCTATAGAACAATTTTTTCGAAGCCCTATAGCCAAGGTTCTCCAAAACCGTGGCTCTAGGGTTTTAGTGCTTCCGTGAGAACAAAACATTCCACTAAAAATTTCACGGGAAGCCCCACCGCTACATTTTTTAGGTTACTCCCACAATTTTTATTCATATATATATATATATATCATAATATATATATAAATATGCACACACAAATTGTTTTTCTGGTGTAGTGGTGAGTATGATGGATCACAAAGGGTAGGTGCAGGGATCGAAATTCGCAGGTGACAATTTTTATTTAGTCTATTGACACAGTGTTAACAATGTAAATAACTACTTATAGGCAGAGTGTAAAATTTAAGGGTCTATTTCCATGGTTGAAAACATGGAAATAGGCTAGGACCTACTGCCATAGCCATAGAGACCATGGTTGGACAAAATCATGGTTATATCCTACAACCACAATTTTGGGGCCTATTAACATGGTTTTTAATCGTGTGATAAACCTTTTTTAAAGTTGTGTTCCCTCAGATATTTGAGAAGATATTATGAAAGAGTCACAAGCATCAAAGAGTGATGTACACCTAGGTATGTCCATGATGTATCATGATATGCACAAAGAGTATTAGTTTCATTGGATGAAGTTTCATATATCACATTTTATCACTATTTGTTCTACCTGTCAAAAGGTGATGGAAGATCCCTAGTGAACTTTTGGATTGTTACAACTATTTCAAGTACCGTAATGGAAATAAGGCTATGTTTCTATGGATTTTTTTATCACATTACCAAGGTTTTCTTGAGGTAGTGGCATAGTTTTGGTAGTCATGGATCAATTGAAGAAAGTTTACCACTTCCTTCTAATCTAGAATACTTTCTCAGTTGTTGAGTTGGGATGATTGTTTGTCTGTGTGGTCATATGGCTACATGGGGTCCCTCATACTATGATTTCAGATAAGGATTCTCATTTCACATTGAGGTTTTGTAAGGGGTTGTTGAAGCCTATGGGTACATAAGTTATTTTGAGCACAACCATTCACCATCATATCGATGGCCTATCATAATAGACTATATAGGTTTTTGAGGAAATACTCCACGCATGAATCTTTGAATTTTATGGTTCTTGGGAGAAGCATATCCATATCATAAATATTTCATACATTAATATCATTTGGGTGATGATTTAGATGGCTCTCAATGAGGCCCTATATGGTAGGTAATTTTTTCCACCCTTATGATGGTTATAGGATGTAGAGGTAGTGCTCTTAGGTCCTCATATCATTCGAGAGACAACAGAGTAGGTTAAACTGATCAAGGGTCATATGTATGCTACCTAGTCTTGATAGAAACCTTACTCAAATTTCTATAGATGGCATATGGTGCTTGGGGTTGGGGTTTGTGTCTTCATATGGGTTCTATATAGTCATTGTCATAGGCAAATAAGGAGATAAGGGAAGTCATCGCCATGAATATTTGGTCAATTTGAGATTCTAGAGAGAGTCCAGATGATAGCATATCAATTTATATTTCCTTATAGGTATCGTGGATTGCTTGATTTCCTGAATTTCTCACAGCTTCACCATTACCACAATGAACAATATCATACTTTTGATCCCAAGGATGTCGATCATAATGTTGATGATTCTTTTTATGAGTATCCTATATTCATTTTTTATCAGAGCACATAGGATCTTCGAGGCCAGTCTTTCTCTTTAGAATTTGTTCTATAGACATACTACTATATACATGATGAGGCTTGGGAGTGAAACAAAGATGTACCTGATCAATGGTTGGATTTTTTCTTAGACATATTTTCACCGCCATTATAAGGTAAACTCAAGTATGATTTCCATTAATGGGGAGGGTGTGGAGAGACTGTAAGAACCCTATTTTTTGTATTATGGATCATTTAAATTTTGGGTAATTGTTTATCTAAAACTTAATTTGATCAAACATTGAGGTCACTAGTGTTTTAGGGTTGTCTTGGAATTTTTTGAGGCCTGGAGACCAAATTTTTTGTGGAAAAAGGACATGCCACACATCTATGAGAAACTATGTGGGACAAGAGTCACGGTTACCCCAAACCATGAGGGGTTTGAAAGTGGGGTATGAGAGCTCGAATTGTTTGGGTAAACCCCATGAGCTTAAGAATATGACCATAAGGATGGTATACAGTATATAGCAGATCCATAAATCATGGTTGGCATGTGGTTTCTCAAATTATGAAACCAAACTTTGTGGTGTTCTCAATTAATGTTGTGTCAGGAAAATAGTTGGTGCATGGGTTGGCCAACCATGGGGCCAAAACTCGATCCCTCTTAATTTCGGGTAAAATTTTATTTCTCCATTAAAATCTATTTAACTCAACCCACCTTCTTATTTCCATTTTATAAGAAGAAGGATTATTTATTTATCCCATTTGATCTCCTCAAGACCTCTAATCTAAGTTTGGAGATAAATTCTTTTTCTAGACTCAGATTAGATCTATGATTTCATCATTAGATATCCAACATTATGTTCTTCAACAATCTTTTTACTTTGTCTATTTTTATTTCTCTCAACAGAGTTATTGAGGTGTAGGCTCATACAACCTATTTATAGGGTGTACATGTGTTCTTCTGCTTTCTCTCAATCCAAGGAAAATGAAGGGCTAATACAGGATGATGTGAGTACCACAAGGATGAAGAAGGTGGTATACTAATTATCCCTCAAGCATTGGCGATATCATAGTATGTTCTATTGATTCATACACAAAATTAACTATGTGTTTCTCTAAAATTAAACCTAAAGCTTGTTCAATTCTATGTCCCTGAAGGAATCATTATAGTGACCCCTTATTTGGGTGGTGTTACGTCCCATAATCCGTTACCACCCTTCTAGGAGTTCTTTTGAAATTACCTTAGTGTTAATAAATGGTTAAATTGAAAGACCATCTTATAAATGGTTTTTTCATGAATCTGATGTGGGGTAATTGTAATGAATTGAATTTAATAGTGGTGAATGGTAATCCCACTCCACCTAATTAAATGGAACAACTGTTAATCCCTTGTAATTATAGAAGGTTAAGGGCCTATGTAATGTGACATAGATTGTATTAAAGCTAGTGATTTCTAGTCACTAATGATGTATGGGAATGATGAACCTTGTTAAATATGGTAAATGGTCATAATAAACCTTATCCATGTTAAATATGTATGTTCATCGTGTCCCTTATGTTTTTTTGAAACAAAGGTATGGATTCCCTTTTCTATTGTTATATACGGGCAAGATGTACCTTAAATTATCATGATATGGGAATGGAGACCCATTATGAATGTCATAAGATGATGGAGTATCTATATACATGTGATATGGGAATTGAGAACCTTGTATTATATAAGTTGATGATGACAGTTATTGTGATACTAGTCATGGCATCCCCAATTCTTTTGACCCTGGGCATGATGTCCTCTATTAGTGTGATATTGGGAATCACTTCCTTGTTCTGTGATATTAAGAGTAGAATCCATAACTATTGTGATACCAATCATGGTGACCATACACTGTGATACTGATCAAGATGTTCCCACTCTTGTGATACTGGTCATTACATCAATTGATACTTGTTTAGAGATATTCTAGCATGGGACAAAGTAGGTAGTGTCTTCCCCATGTTATACACACCTATAGGGTATTTATAGACACAATTGGTGGTGGTGTACAATGTTGATCTCATACCCTCTCTGATACATCAATGGTACACAGATAGACTATATGCTTCCAGGTTGAGATAAGGGGAAGCATCCTATTATGGATACTTGGAATCTTGCATGACTTAGGATTGAGTTTTGTAGTAGATGAAAATGATGGAGCTTAGTATTCTTTGATAGATTTTGGTGTTTTTTCTAAATTTTTATATCTTATTATGTTATGGATGAGCCTATAAGGGTAGTTTCGTGAGAGATATCATTACGGAGACATAGGCTTCCACTTCCTAGGGCTTGCACTGCCTTCATCCCACCCACTACTGGCTTCTTCAGAGACATGATCGAGTCAGGATCCCAACCCTGAAGCTCCCCCTGGTTACTGTTGCAGATGGCAACCCTATGACCTCCTTGTGAGGCACCATTTGTGAGTCCTCCTCAAGCAGTGCTAATCGCAACAAACTTCCTACTAGTTTCCACCGCTGCAATGTATCTACCATCGAGTGTTCCCTTCCACCTCTGGATCCCATGTAATGTGGCATGCACAGTCGCTGGGGGGATAGGTTTTGGGTGGCTATGTCCACCTATACTTTTCCCAGACTTCCCAATCATGCCCTGCATCAGATTCTCACCCCACTCTGGTCCACCCACCCCCTTGCATGAAGCAGATCCGACGAATTTTCATCCTATTGAATCTCGCCGCTATGAGTCTGCTACTGTCAATGGCTTGCTCAATGTACCAGAAGAAGACACCCTCGCAGCCTATCTCTCCCCTATTGGCGATGACTTGCTACATTCCCCCATCTCTATCACCTTCGCAGTTCGCTCTACCGGCCAAGGCAGACATCTGATGTTTGCATCCCTATTTCGGTTTCTTTCCTCTTTTCCTCAATACTAACACCTTACATTCGTTGGCATCATCAGTGTTGATCACTCACAGGCACATACATGAACGATGGTGGTTTGACTGGATCCAATTTGTGGTTCCGGGTGTTGTCATGGTTTATGTGCCTGAATATTTTTTGTGTTCTTGTGTCTTATTCCATTTCATCATGTTTTTTCACGAACGACTCCAAACTTGTCATGTTCGATGGATTCCAAGATGTTTTGGATGGTGCTGGTGGATATTATGTTTATAATTTTAAGGTACCTTGTTTGTTCATGTTTGTTTAGGTTGGTCTGGCATGTGTCTACAATGGTGAATTTCCGTGGGCATGCTGCCTCTATTTTTTTCTTTGTCGGTTCTCAAATACCCATAAAGTGATTTTTAAAATAAAGAAAATGAATTTTTAGTATATCTTATTATTTTTTAACTGAATGCTATCATGTATACATGTTTTCCCAATTTGGTAGAGACATTCCATCGTCATCTTTCTCACAAGATATAATGTACTACTTTTGATTATTATTTAGTGATTTTATGTCTAATATTATTCTTCTTCCATTTCCATTGTTGAAATGCATCTATTATGGTAGGTTACTATTACTGTTGTTATAATTCCAATTTTCACGGTTCCATCAATTTACACATGCTTGCACTAATTATCTATAATTACTTATCTAAGGCTATCAATTATTACATGAGGGTATATTCTCCCCACAGACACCATATGCCCTACATGGTAGTTGGAATCCTCTAAAGTATTGTGATGCATGCTTGAGTTATGTGGAAAATTGGTCTTGGGGCACCTCTGAGTGGCACCCGGGTCTGGGATGTTGCCTAAATTGATTACCTCCTTTATAAATATTCTAGAGAAATAAATAAATAATATAATATAAGAATACTGATATTAATTATTTAAATCCCCAATATATTTTTATGGTCATATCCCAATTTTTATCAAAACAATTAAGGTAATCACCTAAATTTGACGTTGACAAACATTTCGACACCATGTACTCTTCCCACTCATCTCTAATAAACATTTCTTTTTATTTTCAGTATGTATATTTTTTGAAATATCTTTAGTATTGATAAAATATATAAAAATTATATGATTAAGAAATACTTTAAATGAAAGTTCAATTACCTTTGGAAATTACATATTCAAGTATTCAATTATTATTATTTCATATGGTATATTTCACAAATTTTCAAGTATAATATCTTTAATTGATGTTTTTATATTACTAAAGGGACAACATAAACAATGATCAAAATAATAATTATTTTTAAATATTTTTGATAGTACATATTTCTATATATAACATATAATGTTTCTATTTGGAGAAATAAATAGGCTTCTTATGTTTAGTGTCCGACCACATAACATACTTTATATTATATTTATAGGCCACCCTATAATAACACAATTATTATTAAAACTAAAATTTAATCATATAAATCATTTTTATCATTATTATATTTGTCAAATTGCATTAAAAATTTATAATCGACAACATGTCTAGTCCGTTTGATGGAAATATTTTCATTGGATTGAAGAAAAAAATATTTGGGGTATACAAATGGAATTCGATCATCATCCAGTTCATCCTAAAAAAACAAAATAAATTATGTAATGGAAAAAGAAAATATATTTTATGTTACTGGATTATAGAGTTTTACCCATACATTGTAGTAAAAAAGAGTTTATATTATATTATTTTCATGTCAAAATCCATGGTTGGATAATATTTTTCTCCTATCAATTTCATCAAGACCCAAAAGAAGTTTTTCCAATGAAATAATATAAGAAATAATGAATAAAAATCAATCTTCATAGGGTTTTCCCATTATTTAGTAGTAATATAAATTACTATAGAAAATATTAATAGTTAATAACTTTAATGAATATAGTATAACACTTTTGGGACAGAAAAATTATAAAAATATGCATGAAGTATGTATTCAAAATATAGAATCCCATCATCTCAAACATGGTAACTTCATTTATAGTCTTGAGAATAACCAAATATGTGATATTAATATACCATGAAGTGGAAATGGTGGGGAAAAGGTACTCCCAATATGTTCTTTTGTTTTCTTGGTCGATTCACTGGATTATATTGAACTGACCTTCCATTTCCCCATCATTTTATGAATCTGTAGTAACATACCTCACTTCAAACCTTTTTTCATCAAATATTAAAGGTTTTTCATTTTAAATATTTTAATTATATACCCTATATATATTTATAATATTGGATATCCATTCTATGAAATTTACAATCATATCAATCAACATTACAATATCCAGATCATCAAGTGGAATAAAAAAATAAGTGATCAGATCTTATTCCACTACAATCCCCCTCCCATGTGATATATTGGGAATTCATTATTGTGTAACATGTATCTTGAGATATTATACACCGTACCCCATACAATATGGTGGTGTGTGGGTATTGATAGATAATGACCCCATACACTTTTACCCTTTATAATTTTACTAATATAACATTATCAAAAGTTGTTTTATTAAATTTAGGAGAATGGTCAATCAAAAATATATATTACCTCTCATAAGGTATATCTTTTATGATAATTTATATCCTCAAATATAGTGTGTTCATTTGGTTGTTCATGCGCTAATTTTTATTCCGATTCAGATTTATTTCAACCCTTTCACATATATCAGAAAACCAAACCATACAAGGCAATAATATCTTTCCACAAAATCTCTATGTTCCTAAAATTATATCGTCATCTAATAAGTTTCCTATTGAGATTTTTTATTCTCTACATATGTCCGAGGTGATTGTCCAAAACATACACCTCTAACAAAATCATATTGTTCTGACATCATCAGAGTTACTAATTTTTTTTTCATTAGGTACAATTGATGCATATTGTTTTGCATAAACCATCTAAAATCATATGAAAATAAATTTATTTTTTATGTAATATTGTTATAAAGAATAATGGATTACTATTATATCCTACGTACACATTTTTCTCATATTACTATTGGGTTTTCATCAACTAGTTCACCCTCTATATATACACGAGCCTCCTTTCATATAACATGATGTGGTGTGAGAGTGGATTATGATTTTTAATCATCAATCTACATATAAATAAAGGAAAATATATTTTTTCATGTCACATGAATCATTTATTATAGATTTAAAGTACATAACATTTTCTTATCTAGTGAAACTTACCCCCTCCTTTCATTGCAACATGGGTACATTAGTTTTGATGAACATTGTTTATTTTTAGAACTTCTTTTATGATTTGTAAATTAATTTTTTTGAATCAAATTGGATAAAATAAATAATGTCGATTAATATATTATCAAATAAATTACACCTAAAAAGATATCTCATCAGGGAAATTGATGAAAACATTCCATGTTTCCTTATTTATAATGTGTGGATATATAACAGGTGGGTTGTAATTTACTTTCCCCTCATCTCACCTAAGATAAAAGTTTGTCAAAAAAAATTTGGAAGCATCTATGGGCATTTATATTGCCTATTATCATATATTTCATATATAAATCATCTAAAATGAATGAAATATATAGGTGATAATGAAAAGTATTTAAATGTTACATTTTATATTTTTTTGGTATATTAGCTAATGTATATTGTAACATTACCATAATATCTTTCTAAAGGGTTTCCATCATTACATTATTTAAATGGATTCAAAATTATATATCAATAGGAACATTCTTTCTTATTCTGACCCCAATATAACTTATGAACACACACTACATGGGGACAATAGGAATACCTCATTGGTTCCAGACAACATAAAATTTTATACCATTGAATAATTCCATGAGAGTTATAGCCATCAAATGAATACTATGTCATTTTTCTTTTTTCATAAACATATTATTAATCCCAAAATAATTCTGTGATTTCAACATCAACGGCCTATTCTTCTGCAAGACTAGTAACATCAACATATGCATAAGAAATTATATATACGAGTAGTTTGAAATTTAATTTATATTTGGTTAATAAAATAGAGAATACATAATATTAGGAGTAAAATCAAATTGTATTTAAAGACACTTTAACCTACTGGTTCGAGTCTCATTATTTTCTTCACAGGTTGAAGGGATTTGGATCCTCTATCAAGAATCCAAATCCACTATTTGTGGTCCCCTCTAATGTATAAGACATTATATATATTGGTACCACAATGAAATGATTGTGATATTCCAATGAAAGGTTCATCCTTGATTGAATTTTCGTCTGATACTATAATTTTTTAGTCGCCAAAAGGAAAATTGAACAATTCTTGTTTACTGGATGTGAGACATAAAATACCTTCATTACTTGTGATTTCATTATAAATAGCATGTCCTTATAGCATTACACAATGAAATCCACCTTAATGAAAACAATTTCATATACTTTCACTACACTATTATTGTAAACCAATTTTCAATGCAAAATCAGCACTTGAAATGTTATATATTCCATCAAAAAAAATTTCACTGATTTGAAAATATGAAATATTCAAATAAATTTGATTTATATCCCTAGAAACATATATGTGAGTCACTTCTTCCATAGTAATAACTCCATTTTTTTCCTCATACTATGTTCATCAAGTTCATTTTTATAGATTGTATAACTGTTAATTAAAAGACCTATCTAAGATATGAAATTTGAATTTGGTCGCCATAATTTTCATCTATGTCATTCAACAGTTGAATTAAAATTTTCATATAAACCATTATAAATATATTCTCTAGAAAATCTTATAAACTTTTGATTATGTGTACTTAAAATCATCGATTATCCATTGATGAATTGAAATTCAAAATAATTTATTTGTGGGCTTCAATATATGGATCAATATATTCACTAATATGTAAAATGTAAATGTCATATTTATCTTGCTCTGTGATGGTAATTGTAATAGAATCTCTAATAGAAATCCATTTTCCCATGAGGTGTGCATTGTGATGAGAATTTAGGCGACCAATGCAATCAATATTTGATTTGAAATTGATAAAAAAATTGAACATCTTCTTCAAAAATATATCTTTATGTAATACAACCTTCCGGATGACTTCGATTCATGACTTCCCAATTAAAAATCATTTTATACCACTCAATGGGGTGCATCCATATATAATGGATAAGACCAGAAAGTGAAACCTTTATAAACATGTGAATAATCAAGTGGACTATTATATCCAAGAATTATGGTGGAAATGACATCTCCAATTAACATAATATGACATCGACCTCCTTATTCATCATAGGAATGTTTTTTAGGTCCATTATATTTCTGTATATGGATTTAAAAAAAAGCAGTGTCTGACAGTTGTATGTCATACATTTTTAGGATGAATTGAATTTAATGTGATATATATCAAATCTTGAATAAAAACAAGTATTTAATTTTATTTTAGTTCAGAAAACTTCAAATGAAAAATTGGCACCACATTCGTGATAGATGGTGAATAACCGTATCATACTTTTTATCCATTAAGGAAAATTTAAAATTTTGGTTTTTTCTGTATCATGAGCTACTAGAGGAAGAAATGTTAACCTTTTACCCTGCATCAGTGGAAACTCATCCCTTATCCCTAAATCAATCTGGTCCAACATAACCATGATTCCATATTTGTTTTCAGGAACATTTATTAATGTCCAAATAAGATTATAAAATATTTTTTTCCAATATTCATGAATTCAATAAAATTGTATGAGTATAAAAAATTTTAATATGTTAATTCAATTAAAAAATTTCTCTTCTCCTATCCATATTTTTTACATTTTTTGATAAATTGTTTACTAAAAATAATGTCAACGTGTTTTAGATTATCAAATAGTTGATCACCTATTAGTAGATATTGTGTTATACATTGTTAAATATTCCCATATAAAGATATCATTCAGGATTGGTATTTATATCATTGAGGTAAAAATTTATGGTTCCCTAAAAACAAAGGCTTCATGGAATGTGTTATTCAAACTGATGGTGTGTATTATTCACAAACGAGACACCCCAACATTCCTTTAATTATATACCTTGAAACACTTACATAAGTAAGAAAGTAATTTATCTTCCCATACAACATTTAAATCAATATGAATTCTTCATTTTTATGAGAATTAAAATTTATAACACATGTATCCCATATCAATTTAATATCTTTGGTCAATGGTTCCAGATAGACAATAATATCATTACTGGTTTGTTTTCGCCAAGATATTAGAAGAGAAAACATATTGTATTTTCGCTTCATGTATAACCATGTCTGGAAGTTACAATTTTCTTACTCAATTGGGGATGTACTTTGAGTAATACTCTGTACAAAAAAAATATTTATACCATCTTTAGATAAAGAGTGATAGATTTTTTTGGGATCATTTTCAAATTCAGGATACTCATACTCTGTTTTCTTCCACAGTGGAGAGTCTACTGGAAGACATATATTACCTTCTTTACATCATGTTTATCTTTTCCGTGTAAATGTTTTCATAGTTTCCTAACATTCATATAGTCTTTTAAATTATGTAATGATAGAAATGTACCATAAAAAATTAAAATGACTTAATATCTTTATTAACGAAGGACTAAATCCAAACACATTTAATCCTAGGATTCCTAGTATAATATAAAATAAATAAAGCACTCTAAAAAACCTTCAAACCTATATAGGAACTGATTGGTCTATCAATCTAGTAAAAAATTACACATGAAATCAATCAAGAAGACAAGAACAAATAATAAAATTAATTTAATGATCATAGTGATATATCAGATGTTAAATTATAGTAATAATTGATAAATAATTCTTATCAATTCATTGTCTAATAAACTTCACAACAATATAGAATATATCACTACTAAATATTACTATAAGATCATGATAATACATAACTCGCCACATAATTATTTGATTAATTATTTATTTTAATACCACCCAATGAATTACAGATAGCCATTTAAAGCTATAAAACAACCTTATATTATATTTTATCACAGAATACTCATAATATAAAATCGACTATAATTTTTTCTAACATAAATTAATCACCCCAAATTACACTACATGAATTATCTATATTTAATTTTATTGTTTATATTAATTGGTATCTTATTTTATGTTTCATATCATTTTTCAGATGCACATAAAAATATAATACAACTTATATTCAATAATTAAACAATAAGTGAGAGGATAAAAGAGGAATAGAAAAACATATTCATTCTTATACATTATTCTATACAATTCCGTATTATTGACATCAATTACACTAATGTATAATTTCTATTATTTTGGTACTTTCTCATTTAGAATAACAATTTATAATATCTTTTTTAGAGTAATTTAAATAAATATAAAAATTTGAGATCCAACATGTTATTTATAGTTTAATGAAATTGAAAATAAAAAAATTATTATTTATAATATAAAAAAATCACAGAACAAAACATAAATAATTATTAATAGAATGACATCAATGTTTTAAACATATTCTTCATTTTCATTCCAATTCCATTTGAAAAAATATTCCATTTCTCTTGGGAAATCACTTAATTTAATTTGAATAAGTATATATTTTACTTAACATGTAAGTATAGGATACATATAAAAAAATATGTCAAAATTGGTGTCCACAAAAAATTTGAAGAGATATATATAAATTGAAAATGAAAAAAATTTAAAAATTATAATTATATGGATGAAGAAATGCATATCAAACCCTTCCCATGAACGGAAGTCCATAAAGGAGAGGGGAAAGACTTCCTGTTTCGGTCAACTGAGGGGGTTGAATATGGGGAAGGCGTGGTTGTTGAAGGGCTACTTCATGAAAGTTGGTGGTTGGACTAGGCTGTAGACAGTGATGGAAAGGAGGAGAGGAGACAAAAGGCACAAAAAAAGGAAAATAATAACATGGTTTCACAAAATAGGAGATCGACGACACATAAATAAGAGATGAGGTGAAATAATGACATTCCTTAGATTTCAGAGTTTATTCGCCCGATAAAAGACTGAGTGGGGAGCGATGGTAGAGATGAACTTCCACAATAGTTTGAATAGTGTGAGAGAATTAGTTTTGTTACGGTTATATTAAAAATATTAGGGAGGGTTTTATTGGTGCTTCCAAAAAAATATTGACAATGAGAGGTTTTATCAGCTCCTAAATAATAAGAACTTATAAAAGAAGTCTTTATCAGCACTTTCCAAGCATTGATAAAGATATATAATTATTTTTTTTAATAAAATTAATATAATTAAAAAAATTAAATATAAATATATAAATAAATAAATAAAAATTAATTTAATTATATATATATTTTTTATGAATTATAAATATGCATTTATAAATATAATTATAGAAATATATTTAAAATTATAATTATAAATAAACATAGTTGTAAATATGTTTATCCATATTTGATTACAAATGAATTTATATAATTATATATATATATATATTAAAATATATATATATATAAATATAAATATAGTAAATATATTCAATATATAAATTTATTTTTTATAATTTTATAATTATTTAAATATACAAATATTTATTTATAGTTTTAAAAAAAATTACATTTATTTATTTATAATTATAAATATACAATTTTGTAAATATATTAAATATACATGTATAAATATATATATTTATAAATATTTGTTTTTTAAATATATTTCTAACATTATTAATGATTATATATTCTTAAATGCATGAATGTTAAAAATCATTGAAATTGAAGAATTTAAAATTAGTAGAATTAAAAAATATTTAAAATTGATAAGTTTAATTTATTTTATAAATTATTAAAAAATAAAATATGAATATATATTGAAATGAAGATGAATAAATATTTAAAATTTTAAAACATAGTAAATATATATGTATAAATAGATATTGAAAAATGATTAATTCCTTAAAAATTAAAATAAAAATATATTAAAAATGAATAAGTAATAACAACTAAAATAATATTAAAATAATAATTAAAATTTACTAATTAAAATGTAATATATAGAATAAATTATGTTACTAAATGAAATTATAAAATAAATATAAAATTTTGAAAAATTTACATAAATATTAGGTGTGTGTGTTTCTATATAAGATTTCTTAAATTATGTATATATTTGTGCATGAAATTAATAAATATATATATATATAAGCAAATACTTGTTAGATACATGTTAAATAAAATAATAAAATTAAATAATATGTATAATCAATTAATGAAATAAATAATAACAAGAATGAATAAATTTTAAAAATGAATAAATATTTTTAATTATATACCTAATTTTAGAAAATTAATATTTATATATGTCCAAATGAAAATGCATACATGTTAATTATATAAATTACAACCATATTAAAAATATAAATCTTAATAAATAATCATGTATAAATAAATATAAGAAAATGGAGAAAATTGTAAAAATATAAAACAATAGAAAATTTTAAAATGAATAAATTACAAAAAAATATTAAAGTTATTAATGAATAATTATGTTTAAAAACATCAGAAATGAAAAAATAAAAAAATAAATTAAATGAATAAATATCAAAATCTATAAATTATAATTAATGTAAGAACTATATTTGTTTTATCAATAAGTCAAATAAATAAATGAATCCATGTTAAAAATGAGTGGAATTTAGTTCCACATATATATAATTAAATAAAAAATATATAGTTTATAATTAATACATTTAAATAAATTTATTTAACACTTAATATTCTAATAAAATATAAATATACTATTTATTACTATATATATATATATATTAAATTTAATAAATTTTATATTAAAAAAATTGGGGGTTGGCCCAATCAAGATTGTGAACCCACATGAATATTTATTTAAATGAAAATGAATATTTTTTAATTATTTAAATTATAATGGTATTAAAATAATTTAATGTTAAAATTTTTAATTAATAAACTTAATAATGAAATTTTATTAATAAAAATTAGTAAATTTAAGATTTATGTATACTGTAATATATTGTATATTAATTATTTAATTATTATATTAATAATTTATTAAATTTATATTTCTTTATTAATTATAAATAGTTTATTATTATTTTAATTATATATATAATATTTTTATAATTTTTTAATATTTTATTAAAAAATTAATATATTATTTATTACAAATTAAATATTAAAATTATTATATTATATATATAATTTTATAATTAAAATATTATTAATATATATATATATATTAATACATATCAATATTTAATATATATATATATATATCAATATCTTATTATATATTAAATATATAAATATTATTAATATGTTAAAATGTTAATATATATTATTACATATGAAATAAGAATTTATTTTAAATAAAAGACTAAATATAAATAAATATGAAAAGAGAATAAATTTCTCAAAAATATTAAAAAAATAACAACTAAAGAAATTATATATTTATATATATTTTACTATTTAATATATTCATATTAATCTATATATATATTTCTATATGAAATATATTTCTACTATGTATATATTAATGTTGATATATCTTAATAAATAGTATATTCATATTTTTAATTTATCAATATTTTAATTTTCATATATTTTTAATATCAATATATTCATGTTTTTATTGAAAAAAAAATAACTCAATTATCCTGAACAGAAGACCAACTAACATGGACCATGGCAAGTAAAAGTTGGGTTGATTCCTGAAGGGTCCCACTGTGAGTGGACAGAGGAAAGCAGAGAGTGGGCCAAGGCATGCGCAGGACAATGTGTGTAGGCACATGCCATTTTGGTGTGTGTGGAGAGTGTTTGCATGAGCCCATCCCCGCAGCAGGCTTTTGATGTCATGATGATGTTTAATGATATAAAAATAAGAGATCGATCATCTGCATTTATGATGTGGAATTGATGTGTTTGTTCTATCATGGATTTAACTAACATTGATAAACATGACCTTTATCGGCATTAGAAAATGTGATGATAAAGGTTTAATTTTATCACAACTTTTTTGTATCAATGAATAAACTCAAAATTGTAGTTATACAGTATTAGTACATGCTAGTACATCCAATTAATCATAATGATTCTCATTTGGGGAGGACTCTTTAGGCATCCTTTCTGAACCATCCAGGTTACTGAATACTAACACATGACTCAAATCCCATGTATCCTATTGGTCATGATCGTGTCGAAACCACACCAAAACATGCATCACTACTCAAAACCCATCCATCCCATACATTTAGGAAGAGATTATCTCCACTAACTCTATAATAATTCCTTAATTTTAATGTAATTCATTAATTATTCATTTACAGATTTCACAACCCATTTTTTGACATTACCCATTCATCATAGAACATCTCTGACCTAGCATCCTATCCAAGAACCACCTAAATATTCTAATCAAAATCATATATCTCACTCTTCAGAGAATATCAATAATAGTAGGACTACATTATTCTACATATTTGAATGCTTTAAAAAAGTATTTACAATATATAAATCTGGTTACATAAAACATATATTTCATAAAATCCTCACCCTATTGGTACCACTCTACTACTGTCTAACCGTTACGAGTTATCAATTACTAATATGTGGTCTCAATATCATTTATCAATACCCATATTAAGTAATATGTGATTTTCCACTCCCAAACCAACCACTTGCATCCATGTGTTATAACAACCCCATGAAAACCACATTGTTGGGTCAACTAACACATCACTCCAAACAATCAGTGAAAACCATTCAAAACAAGTACCACATGCTTAGATCATATATGGTGTTCTCACCGCCACATAATTTCCCTTTTCACCAACACTCAAGTGAAATTCCTAATAATTCATATCACCATACCTATGTATCTTGTTATATCAATGCTCATACCATCTGGGGAAACACCTTTGAAGGACCAAGATTAGATTAACCACACCAGAATACTTCAATCAATTTCCGATATCTCCTCAAATAACCAAGGGACACCTCCCATGCTCATTAAATCACCAGGCTATTATTCCCAAAATACTCTCACAAAATTCATTACTTCTTTTCCCACATATGGATCCTAACAATTATATAAGCATAACACTTCCCAATATTCATCACCAACAAAATAATGATATTAATGAACCAGTTTCATATTTCATGGAATTTTACTATATATAAATAAATACTACAGGTTCTGTTGAAACCTCAACAAAAAAACTAATTTTTAAGTCTAAAAGATCTACCATATTAAAGTCTATGTAGGAATATTTGTCAAAGGGTCCCTGGCCTTGTGCACCATCATGGGTCTCTCACATCCCATCTCTATTTTGTCCCTACCAAGTCCCTCTAGTAACTCAAAATTAAATTGATGCCTAACTCACTAAATTAGTGAAACTCTCTTAGTTATTTAGAAACCACTCCAAGTGACTCACCCCCTCGACATTTTAAAAGTCCCAATGGTGATTTCATTAAAATACACCTCATATAAGGTTGAAAATAACCCCTCACATGAGCTCATCATCTCAACATATCTAAAATACCCTTATCCTTTATTTAATCCACCTTTATATGAAAAGATCTTATCTCCCTCACCTTCAATATCTCTATGCACCGATTGAACTTGGTATATGCACAATTTTCCAAATTTCCAGTCCCCCTCCTCTAACCACCATATGTCATAACGTCACAGGTATGCATCATTTTTTACATCCTTGATCAAAACATGGTGTCTCTTACTTTTTCACTATTTTCTCACATTTGATCAATATCAACACATGATTTTCCACTAAACATCCCAGTCACCTCCCTGATACACCAATTTCTTTAATCCCATAAAGATCTCCATTGAATCATCCAAACATTAAAAAACCCATACTAAATACCAATATCACTTAAATATAATTACATCACAAAATGTCCTTGGAATTTCTCATTCCTTTCTTCCACTCTCTTTAGGATATCCAATTCCTTGAGTAAACCTATAACCACTCGAATCGAGTTTTAAAGTACTACCTATATAATATGTTTCCTGTGAAGAGAACTTGTATATCAATTCCACATATTCCTTAAAACACATCAATTGTTTTTCTTTGAAATATTGATTGATATCCCCTATTATAAAAATAAAGCATACCCAAGTTGGTATATACCTTACTTCTACCCATCTACACCATATAATACATTGTACCATGATTTATATCCCATAAATAGTAGACTTATGCACCAAATTAATTAGTTAATATCATGTAGGACACATGTTAATTTGATTAATTCTAGTATTTCTATACTAATTAACCACCTAACCACACCTCATGTGCTTTTAAGTTCCATAAAAATATGATCAAAACACCTCTTTCATCTAAAATATCTAAATCATCCCCATACCTATAACATATACTCAATATCACATTTTTATCCATAAATATAAAAAACTAAGCATATGAATTCATATACATGGGATAATAACCCTCTTTGGTTACCCTTGTACATCAGATATTATCTATATAGTATCTAGGAATTGTAATACTATTTAATTAAAACATCAACTTAACAATATCTTGTGTTATATATCGATGTCGATTGTCTCTCTAACCTAGTATAAAAGAAACATCTTACAAGATTCATAACTCATGCAGTTTGATCCATTATCCCATCTTAAATATTATTAATAAACTCAACTTATAACCCATTTACTATGGGGTTCAGACTTATATATTAGAAATATCATAATTTATCCAATCACCCATTTTAGTGAATAAATGTCACCAAGAATACACATACCATATTACCTGTTTTAGGATCATTCTCAAAGATACATATATAAAAAATATGTAATTTAATAATGATATGTGTTAAAAAATCATATCCATCTAATTTAGTTATGTAGAATTCTTCCAAATGTTATATAGAAAAAAAAACTAGTTATTATTGACATTTTATCTAATTGAAACCAAATTTCTTAATATAACTAGTCATACCCTTGCGATTACCTTATTTATAATTTTTGAAAGTAACTATATGGGAATCCACTATATAGGCTAGTTTTTATATTTTAATAAATTGAACATATGATCATTTTTATCTTGATTCAGTATCTATACCCCATATAAGAAAGAATACATCATGCATTCCTATGTATATGATATAAAAGATGAACCCCCACCTCCTTCCACCCAATTTCATGAAAGAAAAAATCAATAAACTAATAAATCCAAAATATCATTTTGAATAAGAATCGACTCAACTATTAAATTGAAAATCAAGAATATGTATCCATACTACAAGGCCATACGATATCATGTCACTACCATTCCCACACAATTGATTATGATTTATTATCTAGTTCCAATATTATTGGGCCTCCTAAGAAGGGTTTCTGTATAACTTAGTCAGTCCCATTGTGATAAGCTTCTAAGAATCAATAAATTATAAAATCATAATAACTAAACACAATTGATCCTCAATTTCTAAGTTGACATATCAGATCAACCATTCTTTCTTTGGCTATTGTTGTATACCTCTGAGCATAGTTAATACACTTATGTGGGAAAGAGTCCCATATGAGAATTAGTCATCACAATATTATTAGGGAGAAGGAAACCCCACCTTAGAATCATATTATACATCTGGTGGAATGACACAACACCTTGGAATTAGTTCTTATATTATCCACCATGGGGTTGTTGTTAGATCATAATGGTACTGATGAAGACACAAGATGGGGGGTCTGAGTTGTGTTACTTTAAAAAAATGATAGAAACTAAACTTCCATCTTTTGATAAATTTGATTCTTTCCTACTCTCTAAAATATTATTATGCTGTGTAAAATAAACAATGAAAATAACAATAATGAAACATAATTGTTAAAAGATTATTGATTCATAAATAAATTTTTATAATATTATATAATTATTAAATAGATTGGGAATATGGAGAAACCATCCAAACATTAATTCATTAATAAACATCAGTACATATGTCAACAAATAACCCAATTTAGATTACAAAAATTATAATAGGAATAAATTTTAAAATACAAAATCTTTAATGGGAAAATATAGATCAACCCAGTCTACTAGAATCATCACCCCCATAACCATCAATATTGAAAAACTATATTAGTAAACCAATAAAAATATATTAAAATGAAAATATATAAGCATTGGAGGAATTACATTGAATATTTAGTGTAATAATGAATTAGTATTTATATTAAGCAATGTGACCATTGTAATAGTAATGTGACCATTGGAATAGTTACATGATCGTGGGATAGTGACTTGCCCTTTAGAAATAGTAAACTCATTGCTGGTAATAGTAAGGTAACTGTTGGGAATGATCATTTAACCTCAAAATAATATTGTGTGATATAAATAATATTTATCATGATTATTATATGTTATTGTAAGTATTGTAAATCCATAAAATATGTATCATGGTAAAATCACTCAACAAAAATATGAGAAGAATTCTAATAAAATTGTTTTTAACGTATTCCATAAAAATCATAATTTTCATATTAAAATTATAATTACCTATGGTGAAAATTTATTTGGAAAAAATGAATATTATTTTTGAAATCATAATGTCTAAATTTTTTAGGGTTTATTTTTGGGTAATTTTATAAAATAATTCAATTTTATAGTGAATAGTAATAACATAGTTGTTTATATAACAAGTGAATCTTAAATTAAAATTATTCATTATGTAATGATGAAATAATAATTTGTAAAAACCTAGTTCCAGAAAAATTAAATTAATTTCCTAAATTAGTCATTAAAATACAAGAAACTTGATTTCCAAACAAGAAAAATATTGTCAAAAATCTAAAGTCAAATGTGATATCTTAAAATAACAAATATTATTTTTCCACTTTCCCATTTAATTAGCTAAGTGAAGTCAGATTATAAATTTATTTAAAGTCCAAAAACATTATATTATATTTATATATGTTTTTTATTTTAAAAAAGTCACTATTAAATGTTTTAAATTTGATATGATATTTTATTTAATATTTTATTCTATAATACTCCTCTCCTCATGTATAAATAACCCATCTCCACCCCCTGGGTAAAAAAATTTCCCCTAACGTTAAAATTATAATGATCTATAAAAATAAATCCTATAAATATTCATAGAATAATTTGGGACACTCTTGAGAAAACCAACTCCAAACATCAAGGGATTTTTGGTGTTTTACAAGAAAGTTGAACCAAGGAAAGAGTGCATTTCTATAAAAACTTCTCTCTTTTTATTCTTCACTTTATTTTTACCAAATCATTACAAAACCAAATATAATAAAATAAATTATGTAGTCTATTAAAATTATATTGAAAATTTTAACTATTATATGTATCATAATTATTTCATATATAAATTTCAAAATTCTTTTTATCTCCCTTTCGACAATGCCCCGTTAATGGTCATTTAACCACAAAGAATGAAATTTACAATTCTTTTATTATCAAAAAAACCGTGGTTAGTTACAATAAATTATTTATTATATCAAAATGTATAAATATATGTTTTTTAATCTTATTGAAGTAATTTTACCAATGTATATATAACCTTGAACAAAAATAGTGACATCAAAACAAACTATGAAAATTTAATGAAAATATGATATCAAAATAATTCAAATTTAACATTGATTCTTATAATATATAGTTAAATATGTATAACTATTATATATTTGATGAAATTAAAGTAATTCACTTATAGTTCAGTGTTTTAATAAATTTATTTTTATTATTCAGGAAAATTAAAATTGATTTAATAATGTGGGATTTAAGAAAAGGGGATTCTCAAACCCAACTCACTTTTTTTGGGTTATCCCTCTTTCATGTCATTTTATATATGGATATTACTATAATGTTACCTAATTATCCATTTACTATTCTGAACATCAATTTTTGGGTATATACATGTTTCTAACTTGACTTTTAATCCAACTTGAAAAGTTTTTTTTCGAAAAAATTTCTTTCTGAAACACATTTCTGACATATCTTGACTTTTTTCTTCTCCACATAGGAATGTTAATGTTTATACCATATTTGTTTTTCCTTATTCAGTCGGTGAGCCTAATGTTTATTCATGAAACTATTATTTATGAAATCCTACTGAAACCCTGTCACGAACCGAATCTGGTCGCCCTCAAAATCGGCACCCGACCCGGTCCATGGAAAGACCCGAAGGGAGTTCTCGATCACCACGGGTTAGCACAAGTGCCTGGGTATCAGAAAATGATAATTGGGAATGATTTACCCGAGTTTATAAACATAAAACGACAAAAGAGTCCAATAAAACAAATCTGGATTTTTCAACTAAAACTGTCTGTTACAAAATTTCAGAACTGAAATACATAAGTTAAAACTATGTTTAAAGACCATTACAATGGTACATAACCAAATAAGTACAGCCCAAGAACCTCCACAAGGAAAGAGGCACCTCCCTCACGCTATCTCCACGACACTGCATCCCAATGGACAACTAAAAACCTGAATCAATGGCATAAATCCTGTACCCAAACCTACGACATAAAATAGGAAAATCTACTTACAGCCAAAGGTGTAAGTAGGGTGTGAGCGAAAGCCCAGTAGGATAGCACCACTAATAGATTCCACGTGATAAACATTTAATGGCGAAAAGCATGCAAGTTTTCAAAGACATGAGATGCTAGTTAAAATTTCTAAAAGATGCAACATTAAATAAAAATAGTTTTCAGGTGGGCTAATTTAAAGCATAAAAACATTTAAAATAAATTCCATAGCTACTGAATTTTCCAGCCTCTCATACCGTATACCTACATTAAGAACAAAGTATCTAGTGAGCACAATCAAATGGAAATAACCCCTAGGCACTAGCTGGCTGTGGGTCTCAGGTACCTCGTATCTCGGTGAGAGTAACCATCACAAATATTCATTCTCGTGCACGAGCCACTAGTAGGGAACATACCCATAACCTAGTGGTCCCCAATCATCATCATCATAGTTTAGTTAGAGTTTTAAGCGTCAATCTTGCTAAGTGAAACTGAGGCCAAACCCCACGGATTCACTAGCATACTAGTACACGTCCACCCACCTAAATACCCGGGTTTTCCCTTTGTGCTCAAACAAGTTCAGCAATACAAGAAATATAGTTTTTACATGAAAATATCACTACCACATCACAAATTAACCAAACAGCCCCATGTACATCACGCAAGTCAAAAATTCTACTTTTCATTCAAATGCATTTTGAAATCAAACTCACTCCAAATTGCCTACAACACTTTTCACATTTCTTTAACACTTCCACAAATCCATTAAACAATTTTATAAAACCATTACAAGATATTCAACTCACATAACAGCCCACACACATGTCACACAATACCCTTCTCACCTTCACAATTCATTTTATAAATAAACTCACATGAAATATCCCACACCCGTGTTTCGCACACAAAACACAATTTAGTAAAACATTTCGACAATTTATAAAAAAATTCAAAAAATGTTTAACATCTCAAATCACCACTTTACCATTAAAAAAACCCACATTAGGTGAACACACTCACCCAAACAGTACATATACACCCTTTCCCAACTTTGTTTAACCAAATAAAACATTTGCAATTTTTATAAAAAAAACCCAAGAGGTATAACCATTGTTTGCACACTAAACCCATTTCAAAACCCTCATTTAAAAGCAAAATCATACCAATACCAATCCAAAACAGAATTTTTCAGCCCTAAAACAATTATTAAACCACCCCCAAATGTTATAAAAATATATCAAATAATACCACAAAGATACACATGAAGAACACACGTTTTCATAAATCACCTTCAAGAAGTACAACAGGTTTTTACACCTTAAACTCATTAAAAAAACCAACATTCAAGGCCAAAATGACAATAAGGAATTAACAAACCATAATTGGCATCCCCTTTCAAGACTAATAAATCACTTCCATATGTTATAAACTAAACCCAAACATTACCCCAAGAGTCACACATGAAAAGTACCCAATTTCAAGCTATAATGCAACTGAAAATTAAATGTTTAACCAAATCCATCAAAACTGTTTTCACAGAACATAAAACAGATTATAAACATGCCAAATTAATAATCCATTCAAGCTAACTCATCATAAAATGGCTACACATGGAATCACCTACCCTTTTGAGTTGAAACCCTCAAAACTTGGTGCGAAACCTTAAGTGCACCACCGTTGCACCAAAAGGAATATAAATCCAGACTTAAACCACGATAATTTACCCCAAAGACACCAAATCAGACATTAGGATCGAACCCCAACTTCTGGACATGAGGAACTTCAAGAAAAAGGAAATAAAACTAAAAGAGGATGGAAGGAACCAAGAAGGAATTCCCTTACTTGAAATATCTTGAAGGAATCGGCCCCAATCCACCAAATAATGAATCACCAAGTACCCAAAACTGGTATGGAGGTTCGAAGGATTCATATTAGGTCATGTGGGGACTGAAATGGGGGAAAAAGGATGAAAAATGAAGGAGTTATGATAGGATCAATTTACCTCTCCAAATCTGCCCGATTTTCGAAACCCTAATAAGTTCAGTACTAAATCACGATGAAGAAGAGCTCCAAAGAGGGGACAGAGAGCTTGGGCGCGCGGCTGGGTTCAAGGGGCGCATTTGAGGCTTTGAATCACCGAATAATACTTAAAAATGAATAAGTTATTAATTAATCAAATTTTATTTTTAAATCTGGAATTGGGTTCACGGTTTGGCCCAATTCATGAAAACTCACATATTCTCCATAAAACCTTTGGAAACCCCAAAAACAAGAATTAATGGAAATTAAAATAAAAATACATTTAAAATAATCTATGTATGTGACAAACCCATTCTTTTCCTTGGGTTATTTCATGACTATAATTGGTATATTTTCTATGAGGCATTCTCAATTATGAAAATATTATAATGTGGCGGGCATGCCTATAATTTTATAATCCTACAATGCATTAGTTAATGTAATGTATATCATGAGATAATGATTATTATCCATGATCATGATTCTATCTTTGTTCACAATGATGATGTTATGATTATGCATATATGTTTTGAGTGAACATGATACTCGATTTGTTGACCACAATGTGTGACAATTTTCCACTATGACGTGAACATTAATTTTTATGAAATTCCATATTTCATGGATTTGTGAAATGTTTCCCTCATATTGTTGATGATGATCTTATTATTTTTCTATTATGATGATGATTATTCTCTCACATATTATACTTATTCGTTTCCCTTATTCATCCTGTTACTAGGACATTTGGGAAACACTTTATTTGATGTATATCATTAAAAACTACATATACTAAGGATAAAAAGATTTTTTAAAAGGGTACAAAATATTTTTTTAAATAAATATTTTTATTATTATATAATAGTGATGTATGATTCTAATTTTCCAAAGAGACCATGTCATTCGATCGTTAAATACATAAACATTATCTTTTATCTTTATAATGATATTGTTTTTTTATAATAATAAGTGGGGTTTCTATAGTCGGTATCATAGGTATAGTTTAGTTTTCTTGGGTATTAGTAAACATTAGATAAAACCCTTAGGATAAGTCTATATATATTTTAAAAACTAAGAATATTTATTTAATGAAAAAGTATAAACATATGGATAACATAATAATTGACATTAGAGTTAATTAAATACAAGTAATATAATATTTATTCAGGGGTTGTTGACTTATGTTTTGCTCAAAAATTACTATTTAATTAAATTTTGGGAACTAGGAGAAATGTGACCAATAAACTATGTGATTTATGATGTAATGATTTCCCAAAAGACCTAACCAATTCAATGGGAGGGGGAGTTCAAAATATCACATAGATAATTTTCCAATTGTATTAGTCTATGAATAATAACTTGAACAATGTGTATCATCCACCTTCCTCCAAGATGGAATAACTATCCATTGAATCATTTTTGTGAAAATGACCACCAATGTTAAGTGGATCTTCTGATCCACTTTTCATAGAATAGTGGGCTATCTAACTGGAGAAGATCTTTTCTGTGTCCACAATTATAATAATTAGAAGGTGACTCTAGGCTTATATCATATAGATGGAGATTCAAATCTATGGTGGACATTGATAAAGTACACCAATCCAATGTATGAAATAGAATATATTTAGTGGTAAGACTTTATGAAAATATTTTTTTAAATGTGTTTCATTAAAAACATTCAAACAAATTTGGAGAAAGAATTAATAGATATTAATAAATAGGAAGTGGAATCTGTCACAATTTATGATGAAAAATTCAAAAGGATTACAAGAATTTTCTTATGTTTTATTATAAAAAATGTTAGTATAATAGATATATTCATTAATGGTTTAAAACTATTCCTTCAAAAGGATTTATCTATCCAAGTAGTTGGTAGCTATGAAGAAGTAGATTAATGGGAAATAAATGTAGATATTGAGTTTGGATAATGAAAACATGGTTATGGAGACAAGAAAATAATAATGGGGTTTCAAGATAGTTGGTCAAATAAAAAATAACGAATGTGGATCCAACGACAAACATGTCAACAATGTGGTAAGAAACATCACGCGAATTACCATAAAGGGATGGAGAAATTAATAATGTGTGGGAGAGAAGTACACCGAGTTCATGAATTTTTATGAGACATGAAGAATATCACTATCATTATGGAGGAAAGGAAGGGTCCTATTAATGTATCATCATGGATCAATGATTCAACTAGAGGGACTGATTGATCTATGAAATCCAATCTAATAAACCACCAGTTGTTGAGGGTAATTAACTTATATAGATATGAAAAGAAAAGGAGAATGTGAAAACTTATTCCTTCACAGATATAGAACAGGAGTGGGAAAATGAATTCATACAAGGTAAACTTCTGATTCAATAAAGAATGGTAAAAGTTTAATTTTATTATAGTTCTACACATTTCTTAACATCTTGAAAGTTTTCTTGAACTGTTGAATCAATTCACCAATTACCTGTTATATACATATCTTCAAAAACACATAGTGGTACAATCATTTGAAACCATGTGTTTTTCTATTATCTTGTTAATTAATGTGGAAAGATTATTTTAGTGAATCTCATAATACTTCTCATAATGGAATTTTATTCTATACTAGGAATGGATTGACTGTAGTTATATAGATCACACATCAAATTTTGGGAAAATGAAATATTATATGATATTTTAAACCATCCAATGCTCCTAAAAAATGTAATGAAGATCATGAATCTCCATTAGTAAACCCCTCAATAGTGGGAGTTTTGATACCATGTGAGGATTCACAACTTGATCAATTATTTCAGTCAAAGGAATGTATCAACAACGAGGAAATTCCAATTGTGAGGGAATACATTGATGTATTTTATGTTGAGTTACTAGACTTCTCCAGATTATAAGATACGGTTCTAAATATTTCTTATATCTCATTAATGAGTTAGTAGTGGAAAATATATAATGGAATGAAACAAATGATGTATAGTGGTTCAGGAACAAAGATACCTTAGTCCACTCCACCAATTCTTTCTCCACATGTTTTATAATTTTCACAAGTAGGTCATTTTTCTATGAAATTGTATGGATGAGTGCAAGATTTTGACACCATACAATTGAGGATTTTATAGGGCATTCTGGTTCTTTTACAAGTAACTGAAATATCAATTTCATATTATTAAAAATTGAATCTCCACGAATGGCTGGATACAAGAATTCCATACTCTAATCAGATAAAATATTATGATATGGATGTTAATATATCTTTAGTATACATTCGTAGAAGTAAATGAATTTTTTATAATATCTTTAATTGAACACAAAAACAAAAAAAATATTATTCAATGAAAAACTTACTTTATTTATACAACAGTTGAGAAAACACCAGTAAGATGATAAAAAATATATTTCCCTAAAATGTAGAGCTGATATATATATATATATATAAACATAGGCATACAACAATAGTAAAATTAGTCGATCAGATGGACAAGGATCAAAACATGAAGGTCTTTAAGTAGTATCTCTAGAGGAATTGAAACTTTTTATATTTCCACACACTTCTGTTTTTTTAGAAGAACATCTATTTTTTTATATTATGAACTTATTAGTATTTATCATGATAGATAAATTAATTTTTATTAAACTTATCTATAAAAATCACATGATATATAACAAATATTTTAATACAAAACATTAAAAGAAATTTATAACTTCCCTTATGAATAGGATAAATTTAATCTATTTAATATGATCCTTTCAATCTATATTTAAACATAATTAAATCGATACTTAATTTCAGAAATACAATTGTAGATAACACATAAAATATCTATAATTCAACATATTATATTTTACCATGTAAAACATAAGGTTTTTATATGTAGAAATAAACACAAAAGGTATGGTAGACAACATATAGTTGATTGAAAACGTAGGGATGATAAGCTATATATTTCGTCTTCAAGAATAGGGTTACTTCCAAAAGTATGGTTTAAAATCCATACATTTATTCCAAATGAATTTTACACAAACCATATGTTTTTGTTCAAAAATAGGATATGTATAATATTTCTAGAATACAGATAATACATCTCAAGAAAAAATAGTTGTATAGAAATCAAATAACCTCCCACAAATTAAAGACTAAATTTTCTTCATGAAATAAATAATTATTTTACTGATTATTATCCAAAAATTCACATAGAGTAACTTCATTAGAAACAAAGATGATGGTGTTTTTGATCTTAAAAACAAATAACAAATTAATTTTATTGTTGAATCAACACATGATCAATAGTTGTATAACCTACTGTAAACCATCATGTAACATTCACTCAGTGGGTCAAATTCCCAACCTAAATCCCTTTCATCATTGTAGAATATCACTTCACCCTATAACCACATATCACATATTGGGAAATGGTTCCCCACCCATGAATGGCATATCAAATCTAGTAAATTTTTCCCTATGAATGAATTATATATCACTATAATTATTTTCACTAATGTAATCATATAAAAATATAAGGGGAATAACAACCCACCCATGAAACATATACATATCACAATTTATGGTTTTTATGCTCAAAGAATTTTATTTTCCTTGGTTGGAATCTAAATCACCAAAACAATACTTGTTACTACATCCATACAATAATACACCCACTTGCCATTACATACTAATCCTTACCATAGTTAATAAAAGACCAAGGCACCCTCCCCAGTCTCTTAAGACATAAAAATGTCTGGAAACACCACATGGGTTCCTTTACCATATTATAACTATTTTTATGAGACCTTTTTCTTAGATCGAATAACATCCCTAAATAAGAACAATTTCACATTATGGTTTATTCAGCTACATTGGTGATACATCTTAGGAAATAGACTATAGAGATGAATACAATTCCATGTCAGTTGAAAGACATAGATGATTTGGTCTTATTATAAAACTTAATATTAACTATCACCATTGGATAGCACTTAGATACCGATATATGCATGTGGAGGAGAAAAAATCACACCATACACAATCATCTATCCAATCGGGTTTTATCATCACTATAATTTACGTGGCCAAATACTTGGATAAATTTTCCTAATCCATAGATTTTACCTACTCGAAGGGACTGTTGGAACCTATCACAAGGTCCTATATGCTTTATATTCTTATTTTATAGCTCTATAGAGTCTCTATATCTCATTAAATGTTTTATATTTTTTCATCAACTCTCAATGATCAAGGAATAAAACTACTACCCAAGGGTCTATCGAGGCCCGAGATAGTTCTATAATAGGCATAGATTTTTGAAAGAAAAATTGTAAGTGTGGTTGAAAGAAAATAATAAAAAAATTGTGACAAAACATATCAAAATATTTATTACATGAAGCATAAAGATTAAAGATATGTCTAGAGACTCTCTAAATCATTCATAGTTAGTCCCTTTAAAATCAAGGATTCAACATAATTACTATGGATTGCACAAGAATAATAATTCATCTTCCACAAAACTAAAGACTCAACTCCATTGAATTTATCTAAAATTAATGATAAACCAATTATAAATAGTTTTAAGATTTAAATAATTAAAATATTAGTCATAAATAAGGAATCCATCACTGATAATCTTGTGAAGCTAAATTCAAATGAAATGGGGTGGTTACCATCCTCAGTATCCACCTATAACTTTTGCATAAAAATAACTAATGTATTATTCAAAAACATTCATGAATTTCTCCCAAAACATTGAAAACCCCTAATTATTTTTGTGTATTATCATAACATAGTGAAATGAAAAAAACCCATGTGAGATCATCCACATATGACATCAATTATTTAATATAATAAAATTCCATATGATTCAAGTATGATTACACCATGATCTGATTAAGTAGGTGTGAAACATTGACATTAATCATAATAGATTAAAAATGAACAATAAGGGGATAAAAATAGATAAGTTATCAATATAGGGTTATAAATCTAGCTCGTGATATCCATAGAATTATAATCCACTCTAAACCATTAAGAATCAAGAGAGATCACACATGATGATGTTTATAAAAAAAAGATCCCTATTTTGGATGATTTCCTATGTTTTGGTCAAATAAATACCATATTTCTCATTTAATATATGTTTTTAACATTTTATTTATAATATATAAAATTATGTAAAATCAAAAATGTGTAAAAATTTAAAAAAAATGGAACCAAAATGAATTATATTACATAACACCAAAGGTTCCTAAATATTATCACTTTAATTTAAAAAACTCCATAAGTAGTATTATCCTTGACGTTCATGGATTTTTCCTTCTTAGAAAATCCATATGTAATATAAATATAAAATTTAATATGTTTTTCTGTCTAGAAAATCCTCTTACATAATATATTTATATGATACATAATATATATATAAATATAATTCTTAATATTTCTATCACTATAAAAATATCATGAATAACATTTTTTTTATAACGTAGAACTCATGTAATATTTTCCTTAGTATATATGGTTTCATACATTGGTAAATTTCCATGAATAATATCCTCAGTCCAAATATAATATATTTAAAGCATGATTAAGGTTTTTTTCCTAGTATAAAAATGCATGCTTAACTTTTTTTCGTTGTGAATTGTATTACATATCACATTATATATTTGACATAGACAAAAACAAAATGTGTTATATCCTTAAACCATACATAATATTTTTTTATATATAAATAATGTTTCTCCAAAAAAATATGTAATATATTATCCCTTATGTGTAAATTTTTTCATTTCTTATTTACTATATCATTTTATAAAAAAAATTATATGTAGTATATTATTTTCATACATTATATATTATTTTATTACGTGAAATTTTTCTATTATGTATCTTTAAATTATATAAATTATTTATATTCAATATTATTCTCCCATATCTAATATTTTTATTTCTTACATAATACATATTTTACCCCTTCCAGTGGATGATTTTTTATAATTAATTAATTTTCCAAAAAAATATTCTAAAAATAAAAAACACCAAAAATCATCTAGAAAAATCTTATTAATTATCAAAAAAATGAGAAAATTTCCAAGAAACCCAACCAGAAAAAAAACTATATAAAACTAATCCCTATCATAATAAAATTCCCAAGTATAAATTTGAAACAAATTCTAATTCTCCTAACACCTCCATGGGGTCCCAATTCACATGGATTACTAAGGGTACAACCTAAAGTAACACTCCTACAAACTATTTTCATTCCATAGACCCCTGTACAACATTCACTTGAGAACTTGAGGACTCCATGGGCTTCCAACCACAACAAAAAACATTTCATGGAGGCATTGAAATCCTCAAATATCCAATCTATATCTCAATTTTTAAAACATCCACCACTATAGGACTAAAAATTTAAATTTCCCTTGATTTTTCAAAATTAAAATGATGTGGTTAATTACAATATTATTTTAATAAGTGATCATGGATTAATCGGTGTTTTATGTGACTGAATGAATATTTCAGTAGGGTTGATTTTTTTCCCATTGAATGATTTTTTTTGTAGACATCTCATTGCCTCATAATTGGTGTGGGTTCTGCCTATTGTGGGGTTGTCCATAGGGGTTTCCCTAAAACTAGTTGTCATTATATCACAGTATAGTTTGGAGGATTTCATCTATGGGATGATCCACTTTTTAGGAATCACTCCAATGTGGAGGGAATCAAATCATGGAAATTACAACGCATGGCTCCTAATAATGATATATTTATTACATTTTAAGTTTTTTAATTTGGGATGTAGTCATTCATAGAATTCTTTCTCTGGGGGAGGTGTTGCGGTGAAGGGAAAAATGCCAAATTATAAAAGGGGAAGAACCACTACAGAAGTTTGGGATTATCCTAGTTGAGGTGAATTATTTCATGGATAATAGGGGCCATACCATGATGTTTTTTAGATGAGAGTATATACCTCTTCCTTTGAAAGTCACACTAAAACCTTTAGAGGACGCACTGTAAATGAGGTTGGTAAGGTTTTGGACCCTTTTATAGTTGGATGTCAAACCACTACCCATAGGAGGTACCATTGTGACCTTAAATCTTCCCTATTTTTCAAAATAACCTATACCTATTATTTACAATTGGGTCCCCTTGAATATTTAAAAAAAGTGGAGATTCATGGGAATTCCATTTCAGTCATATCCCTCGCTTCCTTTTACCTTAATCAATATACTTGAGGAGGGATTATTTTTTAATGATTCCAAATTATATTCGAGGTACATACTTCCTAGTATTCAAATTATTCTACTCTTATTTCATTGTATTTTAATTTTAGTTCCATCATTTAGTTTTTTAATATTTATTCCATCAGAGACTAGTAAAATCGAGTACTGATGATTAGGTTTTTCAAGAGGATGTCCCATGAGTATGAATACACACTATTTCACACTATTTGGTTAGAGATATTTCACACTATATATTTTTATATGGTTTCTATATAAATTATATGAAATTGGTAAGATAATAGATTCCCTTTGATAGAAATTTTTCTCATCATCTGGAGGGGATTATTTCTTAAGATGTTGGTATGAATTGTTTAGAGGTTTTTATGACTTTATAAAAGTTTTTGGTTTTTACACGATTGATAATTTTTATTTCAAATTAATTAAATAATTACATTTTGTTATAATTAATTATTTTATATTTTGTCTCTTGATATTAGATCTTGGTTCATGATATAAGCCTAAAAATGATTGGATGTGCTTAAGTTGTGGCCAAATAGTTTGTTTATTGTGTATAACTCAATAAAAGTATGTTGATCATGAAACAACTCCATATGTTTTCTTATTTTTTGTGATATAATATATGAAATGTGTTTTCCATAAATATTTTTTATTAAATAGTAAATTAAATAAATTATTATTTAAAATTCCAATGGATTGAACGAATTAGTGATGGTTCATGGTGGACTAATGAACATTAGCTTGGGGTCCTAGTTATAAATTCAAAGTGGATTAACAATAAAAGTATTTTATGGGATAAGTAAACTATTTATATGTTTAAATGACATGAATTTGTTAAATTGTAACATTTGATAAGTTCCCATAGTTATCTCTACGTTAGTGAGAGTGGGGGTTTGAACAATGTTGGTATAAGGATAGGCTATCTAGGGCCTTGGTCAAGTTAATTAGAGTATGGGGAGTGTCTTCCTCCCCCACTAGTAAATTAATACTTGGGATTTTGTATCATTGGATAGATTTATGTGACGGTTTGGTGTAGGTGGGTTAACATTTATTTAGTTTGGACGTGAGATATTATATATTACGTTTCTCTAGTGTGGTTGTTGGGTTGAATCACTATTATGGGTGATTATTTCCCATCGTGTTATTATCTTGTTGAGATACACTATTCAATAAGATTGACATTTTGGACACAAGTTTTGGGGATATGATAGATGATCCCATGTGTGGTTTCCAAGTTATTATGGGACATATGGAACCTTATAGGGTTCCTATATCTCATGTTGTCTTTAGAGATGGTCATTACAAGGAGGTTAATATGGTGATAACCAAGTATAAAAATCATTATGGGGATGGAATATTTGGGTGAGAGGCCAAAATTATAATTTTTTGAAAATTTCATGTGTGTGGCCACCTCATGTGAGGATGATACATGATGGATATTTAGGGGTATTCATTCTCTCCTTAGATGTGATATTATTTCAGGAATGGTTTTAATCCCTATGATGACTATATACAGATTCCAAGGTGGGTCACAATTTCACATTAATATTTATGATTATAAGGTAGGTCCTTCTTCCCCCAAATGGATATATATATATATATGATTTGAGGGTGGGGATCCATCCATCAATGTTGAAATATTTACTATTGATTCTACAATGGGGAATCATCTTCCCTTGATGATATTGTGATCACTAAATATTTTTTAGGGTTTCATCCCCCTAGTTAGAAATGGGAGTACTGATTCCTAGATTGATCTGGTTCCCCCTAGATAATACTGGGACCACTGATTCTTGGGTGAGGATCTATTCCAATGGGAGACATTGTGAATTTTGATTATAAGGTGGGTAATAATCCCTCTATATTTGTGTTCATTTTTATTAAAGACATATAGAATTGGATGTAGTAGGTATAGTCGACCTCAATAATCACTTTATAACATGAGTTTCAACAATGGTTATTTTATTACACTTCTTTACTATATATAAAATTAGAAGAATTTTAGATGTTTATAATTTTTATTCCTTAGTTATGTTAGTGAAACCATTGGTGGTAGCCTACTATGTTCGACCCACATCCTTCTAGGGAAGCCGTGACACTTTGGTACCAAAGAAAAACTCATTTTTTAGGTTCATGTAGGGATGAGGCTTTTTATTTGATTAATAAGATGGGTAGTTCTGATTGGGCTAAGAGATAAGGATTAGGTATGTTATTAGAACAACATTTCATTTTACTATTTTTCTAATTTTGTATTTTTTATTAGCTCGATGGGTGATCAGCTGGGATGTATTATTTTATAAATGACTTTCATTTGATATCTCTTTGATGTGTTTTTTATTCAACATATTATAATTATTGTAATGTATTTTTCTCATTTTTTACTTATATATGAGGATATAGTCTTCGTGGAGAAACACCATAGACCCCCTATACTAGTCAAAATCCTCTAATAGATTAGAAGGCAATCTTGATGTCACGTATAACTCTATCCATAACCCTAGATATAAATCCTAAACCAAGGTATTTAATACTTTGTAACAAAATTTATTTTCATTATTATACTATCTTTGTTGTTATAAACATGGAATTTGAATGTTTCATAGCTTGTAATATACCTAAAATTTGTGGTTCGAGAACACATTCTTATCAAATTTATAGTTTTCTTGGATTTTAGGATAGTTTTTCTTAGTTTTCTATTTTATGTTTGAGATAATTATTCCATCATGATGTGTGAATTTTAGATTTTTATATTAGGTTTTTTACCTAGACTATAGTAGTAAGAGGCCTATGTAAATGAATCATTATTTGAATACAGGACTCACATGATTTTTAGATGATGGAATTTGAATTATTTATCTAATGAAACTTTGTAAATTTGTATAATGTATTAACATAAACATATATATTGTTTTCCTATATAAATCGGTGGTGGAATTTTACTTAGTTTTGATAAAGAATTTTCTTCTAATGAAATGGAATATAGATTGCATAATATTATATTCTATGATGAAAACTCTACAGGACCTTCATGGAAATGATATATAGTGACCGTTAGTTGTTCGGTAAATGAATTGGATGCCATGATCCTAGTTTTGGACAAATAAAATATGTTAAATTACTCAAATTTCCAATAGAAACCTATATGGTGTTTTTTTATAATGAATATTTGTGACATTATACATAATGGAACTAGAGGACTATGATTTTGTTAGTATTATTCCTCTTAGGGTGATGTCAATATATGTATATGGTTGTTATATTATTCCTCAATGGGATAGTATGTTATAAAAATGACTAGTGATTATTAATACCATAAATAGGTTTTTTTATCATATGAGATGATATATGATTCTAATAAGTGAAATACTTAGAGTTATCTTGGTATTATGGGTATGTTTTGGATGAATGATTAGTTAGATATTTTAGTATAATAATTATAGGTGTTACATGATGATATAGATGACCATGATCTTAGATGAATTGATTTTTGGTTGATAGAGCATGGGTAATTTTTTTTTATGAAATACCTATGTAGCAAGTGATCATGTAGTTTGATTTAGCCTAAGTGAGATGCCTTAGGTTTCATAGGTAGAAAATATTTGGTGTTTATTTTAGATAGATTTGTATGAAATGAATTGAATCAAGGTTATTTTTTTGGGATAGTGAGATTATGTTAAATTGGATGTGACCAAATAGAGAGTGATTTTAGTTGTGTGACTATGTAATAGGGGATAATATCCTCTTTATGTTTGGATATAGTGAAAATAGATAGTGGTTAGGATATTATACGTTATTGTTTTGGGCATCACTTGACCTTAGTGGAGAAGAGTGTGGGTTGATAAGATTTTTAAATCAAAATTTTTGTTGTGGGAGAAAAGGTGTGCATTAGTTATATGTGGTGACCATTTGGATAATGGATCTATAAACATTCAGGTGTGGGTCGAGGACTGATGGTTTTTTTGAAATTATTACAGGCATAGTGGCTCATGATTTTTAAGAGAATGGGAGGTTCCCCATTATTTAGGGAGGGAACATCAGAAATGTATCATAGATTCATGGTATGGTTGATGAAATATTGATCCAAGATAAGAGTTTTAAGGGAAGGGGTGAGAATGGACGAGGCTGAGAAACAAACATCTAATGATGGAACATGTCTGGGGTCTCACTCGAGGAACATGTAAATAGATACTTTAGGGTGGGGAGAAAACTATTGGTCCTCTAAGTGAGCCATCCCTAGTACGATGAAATAGGGTGGATGAAAATGATGATATTTATAATGAGTTAGTAAGTTGAAATGATTAGTATTTCATGTTTGAACTGAATTATGGGTGGGATATCCATGTACCATAACTAATTCAATAATGGATGGACCATAGATTATTGGAATTTATTTCTGATATATTAACCTAATGTTGGGAGGGTCACAGATATGGATAGACTAGTGGTTTGATTGTAGATATAGAATTAATATACCTATTTATAATAAATCTTATTTTATATATATTCTTAGTGATGACCATATATGGGATCCATATGTGGTAATGGATGGATTCTGTGTGTTTTTATGGAGATCAATATGGTTTTTTCATGATCTAAGGGAGAGTAATATAATAGGTACATTGATGCTCACATAAATATTTGAAGAATGTAATGGGTGGTTGGAGGAACAGTCATGGAATTACATTAAGTTTCATATTTGGACTTTTTTTGAGTGTTTGTATTATTTGGTGATGTCTCTAAGAATTAAGGAATGAATATTTATAGATGGGATAGTGAATTAGAAGTTGTGGTTGGGAATGTTTTTGGAAATAGTTCATTAACTAGAGGAAAATTTTATTTTTTTCATATAATTGAATGTTTTGAGATGAAAAGCACATCAATTATATCAATGAAACAACGGAAGTATGTTTTTGATAGTAGATTCCAATAGTGGGGATCACCTTGAATTAAAATCTTCTTTTATGATCCATGTATTATGGTGGGGAGTATAATAATACTACGAATAAATGAGTTGGAGATGATTAAGTGTCATAGGATAAATGTGTTTGGTTGAACACTATCACAGTTTTGGTGATAGTGACAATTTAGTGGCTCGTCTTATGATAATTACTACACATTAGTGTTGGAGTTTCATAATTGAAGGTCCTTCCACATTTCATGGTAAAACTCAATGATTTATTTGTTAATTGATGCTCGAGGTATGTCATGATTGATTAAATAAGTGTTATATTGAATTATTAGGGCCAATAATTTTTATGTTTGGGTGCTTGTGAAAATATGTATCATTATGGATTGTGAAATTCTAAGGTAATTTTAATTTTGGTTTTAGTGTCGAGGATGTTTTTGGAATTCAGGATCAGGTCATGATTTCTGGGGTAGATTATCTCTATGAGATTTTTTTAGTTGTGTTTGATTCTTTGGATGTGCTTTATGTACCAGGGTCCACATATGAGTAGGGTCATGGTGACCCCCTTTATTGTTGTCTATTAAAAATAGATCATCACTCTATTATGGGTTTAGATTTTGTCTTGATAAGGGGATGACCTGAGGGTTGCCTTATGAATAGTTTATGAAACAACATGAAGAAGTTGTATTAAAGTTTTAATTAAGATATCAAAACTTATGTTTGGGTATCATAATATATTGGTGGGAATCACATCATGGAGACTAATCAAATGAAAGTGTTTGAGGACTCTTATGTTGTTTCCATAGTGAGTTTACTCACAAGGGTGGTAGTCATTCTGCGGCCCTTAAGTTGGATAATTATGTATTTTAATAAGGTAGGTGTCATTCCAAGGGTCATAAATATTATATTGTGATATGTGATATAGTTTTAGGGAATCCTATGACATTTCTAGGTGAGACGCATCAAACCGCCACACCAGAGGTGTCACATCAGGATGATGTTATCTAGGGGTTTATCCCTCTTCCAGGGGAAGTCGTGCTGAAACCCATAGGTGTCACATCATGAATGAGATACTCATAGATGTACATAACTATTTTGGGAGATGGTAAAATTATGAACCAAATGTTTTACATCATGTCCCACCCTCTTCTTTATTTTTTAACTATGGTAGAATCATCATTTTTGGATTCTTTTCCCTTATGATTTTATAGGAGAGGGTCATCTGGAGAGTGATATTTTAGTTTGATCTCACACTTCATATTATCCCATTTAATCTAACTTTACTATAGATGATATTATAATTATTTCATAGTGGATTCAATATATGGTGTTCCTCACCTTCCCTATATTCTTCTCATATATCTCTTGCCATAGATTCTAGTGACCACAACTAGGAACTAGTTATCTATTTCAAACAAATCATAGTGTAATCATGGGGATATGAATGAAATTTTTCATGTATTTGATAGAGGACATCAGGTTCAGGTAAACTCATGAATGTTATCACTATTTGGTTATTATTATGTCACTATATGTGTTTTATAGTATGTTCCATTAAATAAGGTTAAATTGTTCAGTGTTAGAGTGTTGTGTGATATTGAGTTTATTCGTAGTCATAATGGGAGCCTACAATGATCCATTGGTATGTCATCACTTGAGGTTTTGACACTACCATTATTATAGGCCGGTTTTTAAGTGATTATAACTTATTATTTATATTAAATAATATAATATAAATGGTTACAATTAATTGTTTTGGATGTGTTGGTTTACCTTTTTTAAAGTGTAAAACACAATATGAGGTAGGTGGTCCCTAAAAAGCATCATAAAGATTATTATTTTATTAATGTATCATGTGATTTTCATTATCACCACCTTTATGTAATTTATATTTAAATTAAATGTGTTTTTCTTTGAAATGAATATAGAGAGAACATAAGTTTTAGGGGTCTTATTAAACCCTTGACCATTAGCTTGGTTAATGGTAACTGATGGATATAGACTAAACTATAAATACTTTTGATGAGATATTGATACTCAATAAAGAGATAAATTAAATTGATTTGATATATTGGAAATTGTGATAATTTACATTACTTGTATCTAAGTAGGGGAAGTGATGGGTTAATTATTCCTTCCCAAATATTGACCCACTAGAAGCTTTATGATAGTTGATTAGAGAGGGGGGCTTGTCATCTTCCACCACTAGTATATTCATACCTAGGAGGGTAGATCATAAATGATAACTTGCATGGTTTGGGTATGAGAAGGCCAAACTATATTTATATTGGACGTGAGATTTGATGAATTACATATCTATATTTTTATTCATGAGTTATATCACTAGTGTGGTCTGTTATCCCATAATTTATCAGGGTCAAATGATGGGATTCTATTAGTTATGACTGAAAAAACTGGTTTGATAAATCGGGATGTGAGAGAGGATACCATGTGGGGTATCTAAATGTTAAAGTGACATAGATGATCTTGGATGGTTCCTTGTTCAATTGATAGACAAATAGAGGGTTATCATATAGAGTGTGATTTGGTGATAACCTAGTGTGAACATAATGATGAGGATGGATTGTGTTCTTGAGAGGTCAAACTAAGAGATGCATGATAGGTTTGGGAAAGTGTCCCACCTATTTGATGATGATAAATGATTAGTGCTATGTGGTAGACATTCTCACCACGATGAAATATGATTTTGGGGATGTACTTTAACCATACAATGACTATATACTATTTATACAGTGGTGTACCATTTCCATTTGATGAAATATGATTCTGGGGTGGGTGCTTATCTCCATAATGACTATATGTATATAATTCTAGGGTGCAGAATCACCCCTAATTATATTATTATTACTTATTCATTTGTAGAAATTAATTCCCCCAAAATTACTTTTTTATTACTAATTCCTAGGTTGGAAATCATATTTTGTATTTGAAATTTTAAATAACAAGTCTATGGTTCAGTAGTATTTCCCCAGATGACCTTAAAAATTCTAATTCTCAGGTCTGGTGTCATCCATCATTTTGGTTAACAATGGTAAAATATTGTATGGTAAACCTCATGTGTCACCTTATAATTAGAGGATTAAATATGATTATTTTATTTTACTTATGAATTATAATTTATAAACTAAGAATGACACACATGTAAAAACGTTATTCCATAGTTATATTATGGACTCCATAGGTTGTGATCTACTATGTTTCACTCACAACATGTCTGGGAAACCCTATAATGTTAGTACCAAATGATACCTCATATGAATAGGATTATATAGGGTGGAGGCCTAGTATTACATAGACAAGATGTATAACTTAGATGGAGTGAGGAGATGAGGAATAAGGATGGTAGTAAAACCTGTTTGCATTGAAAGTTTTTATCTTTTTAATATGTGAATAGCCTTGTGGGTTATCATTCAGGATGTATGATTATATGATAAAATTACATTTCATATTCCATTGATATATATATTTTCTTATGTTTTACCTGATTTTTTGGAAGTTTTTTTTATTATAGATGATTTTTTACACTAATAGAGGATATTTTCTCCCCAGGGTAACACCACTGACCCCTAATTCTACATGGTCGCCTCTGGCATATAGATACTTATTCTTGGGTTCATATAACACTAAAATTAGTACACATGTTCATGGTATCTAGCATGTGGAATTAAATATAATCATCGAACTAAAATACATACAACTCAATAATATAACTATCTATTATTAGAGAAATAATATTCACAACAAATAGTTTTTAACCGACTTCTCAAACATCATGAAAAAAAAATTAATCAAACATAAATCGCATAAAGAGAATTATTAATTGAAATTGAGTGTACAGTGATAACCTTTCATAATACTATTATGCATTCAAAAAAATTAATATTATTCCAACACCATATATATATCAAAATTGAATTTAGAAATGAGGAAAAAATACCACAATGAATTTATAGATGAAAAATGAAAGATAATATGGAAGGATTTAAATTATAATTATTTTATAAAATAGGTAAAATATTTAATCATAATCATTTGACCCAAAATTAAGAATAGTTTCTTATAAAAAACCAAATTTAGGACCATTCACAACAACAAAAATGGGCTACTTCAATGTTTCAAAATCATACCAATAGGTCCCAAAATCATGTCCATATGCTATAACCACAGGTTTTCCCAATTGTGGGAACTATAGTTGTGGTAGTAGGGTCTTACCTATGGCCATAGTTTTAACTGTGGAAATATGTGGCTTAATGCTAGGGTTTTGAAAACCGTGTGAATAGTTTTCTCCGTTTTCAACTGTGGTAGTTGACCTATGGCCACAGTTTTATCCGTGGATATAGGTTTCCTATTTCGATGGTTATAACTGTGTCTATAGCCCATAGAAACCTAGGTAATAGCTTAAAAATATTGTGTGTATAGCTGGACTCAATCAATGGACCATCACATCACGTTTCAGGGCCCTAACCACTACACCACCATGTTATATATATATATAATATGTTGTATATATTATTAAAACCAATTTAAATATCCTCAAAATTGTGGAAATAGTTATTAACTCTATTTTATTGGTGGGAAATGTTTTTCTCGTGAAAATTCGAGAGACCTATAGCCACGGTTTTTAAAACTGTGGCTATAACCCTTTGAAAAAGTTTCCTATTGGATGGTTTTCAAAATCATGCCAATAGGACACACGGTCATGGCTATAAGTGTGGGATATAGCCACTAATTCGAAAACAGTGTCTATAACCCTTGAAAAATGATCTGTAGCCATGGTTTTAAAACTATGGTCGTAGCTACTTATAGCCACGGTTTTAAAACCATGGCTATAGGTCCGTCAAATTATCCAATTTTTTTGTTGTGATTGGGTGCTTGCAATGTTGCAACTAGATTCTCATGGTGCCATCTAGGGGACCACTACTGTTAGAACCTCCATTGAGCACTGGGTATACATAAAACTGAATTCAATGATACCATATAAAGAATTTAATCAAGGTCTATAACATTCTCAAAAATAATTTCCCTTCCTTAGACCAAAACGCTTTTATTCACACTAAAAAACGATCAAAAATAAATATTAAAACAAAAAAATTTAAAATTCACTACACACTTCAATCAGCGAGTTATTAAAAATTACACATATCATAGTTATTCAGAAGCTATGATTTGTGGTTTGTATCATTTTGTTTAATATAGATGATTTTGTGTTATTTCATGTGATTTTATTAATTATTTCATTATATAAATATTTATTTATCATATTTCAATTGTAGAAGACAAACATGAGGTTTTAAGATACTATTATATATTTAGATTTGTGATTCAAATATCATTTGAATGGAGAAAACATGCTATCTATTCTATGATATATACCAAAATATTTTTATCACTTCATATAAAATCATACATACTTCGTGATACATATTTTTCATATATTGAATAATCACGATTAATTTCATGAACTAATCTCAAAATTCACTTGAAAATTTCATGATTGAGTAATTTAGGGGCGGTGACCTACCTCAAAATTATTATCATCATGGAAAGATTGTTTTTGTTATTTCTTGAGGGACTATTTCTATAGTGGTTATATAATAATACAAAAACATCACTGGATGATGTTTTAATTTAATTTATTCAATGGTTAGTGATGTTTAAGAATTGACATGAGTTGGGTTAATTACTTCCATAAAAAATTCCTCATTGGATATCCTTGGGAGTATTATGAGATTCAATGGTGTACCATATAACTTGGCATAAGACACGAGTTTAGTAGTACCAACAAATATTTTTATTATAATTTTTTTGTATCAATATTTTTATACGATAATAGAATTAAAATAATTAGGTTTTGCATGACACTGAATTATCATGTGGACATAATATCACTGCCATTTTTATTCCCTAAGATTCATTAGTTATTTTATTTACATAATTTTAATCTTAATAATTAGTGAAGTTCTATGGGAATTTTATTGAAAGATTATATTAAATTTAAAATAATAAGGGGATAAAAAATAAATATTAAAATATATTTAAAATGACACCTTAGATTAAAATTCTATCAGTGTATTGTTTATTAGGATACAATTAACCATTTAGTAGTGAAATATTTTGATAGTTGGATTTGGTTCCATAATAATATCATTGAAAATATTTATCTTTAAAAAGATTAGTTAACCATAATTTTAAATTTTATAAATATTTTTATGCAAATCAGGATGGAAGGTGATCATGAGGAAGAGAAAGAAACCCCCTTGATATAGGAATACTAATTCACTTTACTATTCTTGCTTATCAATTTTAATTTATTCTATGAATTTTTAATATTATTATTCTGAATTACTAATAAATAAAATTTTATTATATTAAAATAATTATATTTTTATGAATAAATGTGAGTGGTTTGAGTTCATGATATCGCATATGTGTCATAGACCCAACCATGATGGTTGCAACCATTATTGTGATTCAGTGTGACCTTTTATGTTGGTGTTGTCTTGGGAAACACTATGAATCCCTATCCCATGTCACTTGATCTAAATTATTATGGATCTAATCCGTTTTATTTATTAAATAAATGATAAGTATAATAATTTAACTTCTAATATATTTGTTTCTTGGATATGAGGAGGTGAGGTTTTGATAATAGTGATTAGGAGGTGTTGCTTGATATATATAGTGTAAACTATGAGATAGATGTCGTTAGATAGTCTCCTTCATGAAGATTGGAATCAGTAAGTTGGTGAATAATTTGGGTATTTTCAATGGGTTATGGTTGCAAATAAGTATATTTTTCTGTTCTTGGTTGGGATACAATGGTGATCAAAATAATGGAGGTAACTTTTTTTATTTTTCTTATCAACAAAATCATTAGAGATATGTGAAGGAGGTTGAAGTTGATGAATTGATTTATGTATCAAGATAGAAAAATAAAATTATTTAGGATTTTCCACAAAAATATTATTTGGATAGGCATGAAATTTGATTCCTATTATAGGGATCAGTGTGATAAAATGAAGGTTTAGGGTCATATGGTCTATGAATAAGTTTTTTTTAAATATATTTATGCTTGATCTAATATAGAAATATATAAAAAAAAGAAAAACAAATTTGGGTGGTTTAGTGAACCTTCAGTGATAAATTTTATAATATATAAATTATATGTTTTTTATACATATAAATGGTTAATTTTAATCCTTGTATCATGTTGATCACAACTATGATATTTTATAATACTTACAATATATTTTAGAATAAATTTTCTGAATTATAATTAATTAAATAGTTTTTTGGGGTTACTCTATTTAAGAAAATTTTGAGATTACTAATTTACTCATTTTATTGAGTTAGAAACAATAATAACATCCATTTATTTATTTAGATCACAGAAAAGAGTGTTTAATCTAAAATAATATTTTAATAACTATTGAGACATGAGACCACATAATAATCATTAAAAATAATATTACAGAATACCTATATTAATATAATGTTTTCTAGTCAAGTATCATATCAACGACTATCATATTATGGTGGACAAAGTATGATAGTTATTTGGTTTCCATCTATATTCTTATAAACAAAGTGGACAAAATACCATAGTGGATTGCCTTAGCTCTCCATTACCATTCATATTATCCCATGAGATATCAAGTGATACCCAATTAATTGGGGGGAAATAAAATTCTTGGTCCGCAAATCACATAATGATATCAATAGATATGTGCACAATAATATTATAAAAAATTAATCATTTCTTCAAAGCATAATTAACAATTGGGAAAGAAATTGGTTTCACCAAAATTTACATTGAACATGTTTAACATAATCCATCTATATAAATAGAATGTATTTTATCACTATATAATTTCCCCAGTAAAGAATAATATTAATTAATTTTTTTACATAGATAAAATTTAATTTTATTAAAAGTACTTTCAATGTTTTTTGAAAAAATGAGAAAAATCATTTTCTTTTGGTAACTTTTAACTACTAAAAAATTCGCAGAAAAATAGAAATATAATATTAATTGTAAAACCATGGTTTATTTTAATGAATATTTTTAATAGAGAGTATAAAATGTGATTATTAAATCTGTTCATTTAATAAATGTTAAAAAGATTCATTTCACACTTCTGAAAAAAGTAAAATTGAACTTGTAAAAAAAATATTATAACCATTATTTTTAAATGAGTAAAAATAATATAAAATATAGTTTAAAATATCATTAAAAACATTTTTATTATAAAAAATAATTCTTCTTTGAAAATTTTTAATTAATATGGAAAGGGAAAAATATCCTTGACCAAAATGGAGAAATTAAGTTTGTTTTTCTTGAAAATAACATTTATATATTTTTTATTAATAAAGAGGAGAAAAATATAATAATAATTTGATGAACTATAAATAACCAAACTATATGGATGTATATGGGTTTTAGAATATAAATAACATACAATTCCTCCAATGGATATTTAAACATGACCAATCCTAATAAAAACTGACATTATAGCATAAACTGTTACATTATGTCCCGATTTGCATCATACGTACTCTATGATATTTTATAAGAAATTTATAATTTTAAAACAATTATACTTAAGAAATATTCATAATTATATTTTAACATGAAATTTAATTATATTTTCAAATTATCTATTTATTAAAGATTCTTCATTAAAATCAATATTTGAGTGTTAAAATTTCAGTTTTCCATGTGTGTTTCAGTTTGATGGATTTAGTCTATGAACCATGTTCATAGTTTCATCATATATAAAAAGTAAATAGCATCACTAGAATAATATTTATTCTCTATACAAACTTTAAAACCCATCCATGTAATCTGGTGATGAAAAATTAACTGAATCAATTCGTAAAGGTGGTAGCATGCACGTACATATGAGTGATGTTCTATTTTTTCAATGACCGCAAAGACATGAAGCTAAATAATACTTTACCCTTCTATAATCGAAATTTCACCATAAATAATATATATATATATATTCATTAAATCAATCAATATAATCATTACTGAGAGATGATAATGAAAAATTAAAAACATCATACATGGAGGTGGTACCCTGCACGTATGATTGAAAGATGCTATCATTTTCCATTTGACAAGAATGTGAATGAAAATGGTTATAATGTTAACATAAAACATTTATATACATAAAATATATTTATTTAATTATTTTGAAATGGTTATATAGTTTTTAGATATGGTTTAGGAAAGATAAACTAAAAAAGGTTGGTAATAACATATATCTACTCATTTTATATTCTCTATTAAAAAAACAATAGTATTCTTGAATGAGTAATTTTTTAAGAAATAAACCTATAAGTTCTTAATATGGTTGTTGGAAGGGTAATTAGATGGATCATGGTTAATCTAATGATAAAATTTGGTAATGAGAATTTATAAGAGGAGTTTCCCCTTTATAAGTGAGTGGAGTTTCACCATTGTAATTACCTATAACAATAATATAATGTAGAAATTTTCATGGTACAATGTAATGAAATAGTAAAATTCTTAAATATATGATAATTAAAAGTATAAATCCACTCAACTAATCATATTTAAGCTATTTTAAATGATAATTAAACCCATATCTATTAGTTAAACCCCCACCATAACCCTTCAAGCCCTTACCATGAGGACATGATTCTTACCACCATAAGTATTCATTATGGATAGATGTTAAATTGGGTAAATTAAATAACATAATTTATGAATATTAAAATTATATAATTCACTTTACCATATAAAATTATTATATTTTTAAGAAACTAATTCTGATATCTATACATAGAATGCGTAAAATCAATATGTAGAAAAAATGTATTTGTTAAAAAATTGATTTTTTTCTCATTCTATGCCAAGTAAAAACCCTTAAAATGTAAATTAAATTTATTAAATATTTTAAGAAAAAATTTCATTAAAATAATTAATCAATTTTTTTTAATTTCCTATATTATGATAAAATAAATTTCACACATTGAAAATAATTTTTTAAAGAATATGAACTTTTTACCATTAAATGATATTATATTCTTTTATAACTAATTTCTAAAAAATGAATAAATTATCATTCATTTATATACTTGTTTAAAAACAATATTTTGTTGGTTTAATACTAAAAATAAGATAAATTATATTTTAAATAAATGTATATATAAATAAGTCCATCTTTGTAAACAAAGCATTTCTATTAAGCTAAGAATTATTAGACTAATATTTATTATAATTACTTAGTAATTAAATGGTTGCCATTATGTGATGAAATTATTTACTACATGAATTTAATTAAAAAATATTATTTATATTATTCTTAAAAATTGCTAAATCTAATAAAATTTATAATAAAATTAAAAATTTTAAAATAATATCTCAATAATTGATTTTATTAATGTAAGTGAACTTGAAACCTTTTTAAAAAGTATTTTAATTTTTAAAATTTACCTAACTATATAATAATTTTCCTAATTTTATATTTTGAAAATTAATTATTCACTTATGATAGTGTTGTGGTTATCATAATATATCAAACACAAAAACAATATTTTAAAGGAATATATATTCTAAAATACCAACACATTAAATTCTAAACCATATGAGAATTTACCCTCAAAATATCATCACTCTAATGGTAAAAAAATAAGTATACTTCTACCTCATTATATCTTTGGGTTTCTAGTACTTTCCACAAATGTATATTTTCTCCCTAATGCATTGACCGAGTTAGTAGTCCTATTCTTTCATGATTTAATTAATTCATCTATAATCTCACAAATTATTCATTGAAAAAAATATTATGCTCTAGTGGAACTATCTCTAAGTTTATTACTTATGAAGAATCAGATATGTACTTACTCAGAAGAGATTCATGTAACAAATCATGAACTTGGGAAAGGATTCATGGAATATCCAATAGATAAACTACCATCCAGATATGATAAATAATCTAACCGAGCTTGATATATATAGAGATCAGGTTCCTCTTCTATCCAAATCTCATAATCATCTTGCAAGGATATTTTCTTATAAATTCCTTGTCACCAATTTAAAACTCTAGATATCACTAATGATGGTCATCTTAGGTGTTCTATCAACTCTTAGATGTTCTATTGAAATGATGAAATCATCTATAATTCTCTATATCTTCCCTACATTCCTCAAATCCCCTAAGTTTTTGTTCTCATACTTTATCACAACATGTTAGAGTTATATAATTCTTTCTAAAAACGTCGTGATAAGGATCCATATGAATGATCAATTGAAATATACTGTTATATTATATTTTTAGGTAAGGAATAAATTTACTCCAAAACCCTTTAAAATATATATATATATAACTCTAATAATATATTATAGTGTTTGAATAATCCTCACAGACGAACCATACATCAGAGGATGATATATTGTGCTAATGATCTGATTCCAATTCGATGTTTCCTAAATAATTATACATAACATCAAGATAAACCTAATATCAAGATTAGATATATTTGAGATGAGTACTCCATGCATCCTTACAACTTCCATAATGTATATTATTTCAGGTTGTTTAAATGATAAATCTTTACCAATTGTAATGAAATGTCTTAATTTCATATGGAAATTAAATATAACACAAATGAAATTATAGACTGTATATTTCGTGGGAAGTCCTATGGTGAAATCCATTATGATACTCTCTAATTTCCATATAGGTATACACAATGGTATTATAATACCCTTATTCTTATGACATTCAACATTAATATCCTTATATACCAAGAATCTAGATACATATATCACAATAAATCATATCATGTTTCCAAATCCTAAATGCTATTTTTGAAGTCTATACATTTTTATACTTTTAGGATGGTTAGGGAATATAGATATATATAATTTATACAGTATATCCTTCTTCAATTGTTACATATAATGGAAAAATATCCATTTTATGAATCATATTATGCCACTATGACCATGGATGAAATCTGAAACATTACATAACTTGTTTTGAAGCTCCGAATCCTAAATTGAAAGTTGTTTAATATTTATATAAATGGATAGTTGAGAATTATTTTGAGAATGATATGAGGTATTTCATTCCCTCATGATTTCATGGTCTTTCAAATTTCATTCCATAATTATTGGTTCTATTTTAATCTTTATAATGGACAAACTAGCATGGTCCTTTTGACCAAAGAATCAACCATTGTGTTCAATTTCCCATGGTAGTAATGTATTGAGATGTCATAATACTTAACTAACTCTAACCATATCTTATGAAACATATTAAACTATTTTAATGTTTATATATAATTATAGATTTATGATATATATATATATATCACACATTTCATCATCAAAATATTTCCTCCAGATCTTTAAATCATAAATTAACATATCCAAATCTCAGACATGGGTCACGAAATTTTATTCACAAACATTAAATTAATGTGAATCATACACTACTACCATGTTGTTAAACATTATAACACAGAAAAATACCTTCATTATTTCATCAATATATATCAAAAACCTTTCTCCACTATAGAGAACTATGATCTTAGGTGTACAGAAAAAACTATATATTCATCTCCTTGAAATTTTCATTAAAATTAGTTATTTGATAAAACTTATGTCCCATACTTGTCACCATGGTTAGTGGATTTTATTTTGGTTATAAGATATCCTAAAAATCAAATAAATCATCCATATAATTAAAAAAATATAGATATAATCGAAATTGGTTGTTTTGGTCAATTTCTCAATTTTACTAGTAGCTTCTCATTTCTTATAGTCTTCATCAAAATCCTAAAACGATACTTATCCTCTTCCATACACTAGTAATATATGAGAATTTAATCAGTAAAGACATCCACAAATAGAGTAATAAACTGCCTAAAAAATATATTTATGAGATCCATGAAGATAGTAGAGATAATTGAAAGTAAAAATTATATAGATATAAAATTAGATTGTCCATACTACGTATGAAAGGTTATCTTGTGCATATCCTTATTTTTGAAACTTAATTTATGTCATATAGATTTAAGGCTATTATTTGAAATGTGTTGATCTCCACACAGTTGATCAAATAATTTATCAATATAGTGTTGATGATACTTTCTCATAATGGTGGTTACGTTATATAACTCCCTGACCCCCGAAGCCTGGAGTTAGTGCATTATTTTAAAACATTGGGATGATTACAAGGAATCAAGTCCCAAAGAACCGCTTGGATTTGTAGTCTAGGAAAATAGATTACATACATGAATGTTACATTACATATTATAACATACAGTATAACATAAAAAATTCATTGAGAATGCAATTATTACCTTTTCTTAACCATGCACATCAAACATAATACACTTCTTGGAATCTTGGGAAAATAAAACATAATAAAGGGGAGAGAACATATGCTTATTATGAGTAATTAATTTAGCATAAGCAATTAAAATCTTATAGAAATATGTGTAATAAAAAACAAAAGCCTTTTAAACATAAACTTGAACATAATATGGAGAAAATAAATCAACCATTATCATATAAACATGCACATGGATATTCTACTAGTCTAATAATCACATGTAATAATTAATTTCATAATGAGGTAATGCCTAATGTCAGACATCATTACCACATGGTTAGGGCCTCGCGCCAAGACTACATATAAAATTTTGTAAATGACTTGTTCCAAGACACTAATTTGTATCATAAGACCTACTGATGCACTTAGGGGCTATAGCGGGCCCTAATTGTCACTTACTATGTCCACTACATTCCTCATATGAAAATGTTGAAACATAACATAAACATTCGTATTAAAACTAGCATATTAACTGTGAATACTTCAACCATAAACCATGAAGGGTATAAAAATAGTACATCCACAGTCCAACATATAATAACCCCTTCGATAAAATATGTAATATTGTATTGGAATAAATCAACCTTAATCAAGAATAATATTCAGTAAAGAATGTAGACATAGTTTAAATGATCAACGAATATTTTTTGAGAGAAATACCCCTATTTTCTGAAATCATTTAAAAGTCACACTTTTATAAAGGAAGTCATTTAAAATAGATTTTTGATTGAAAGTGTCCCATAACACTTTGTAACTTTTTAAAGGAATTAAAATTTTAAATCAAACAAATCTATATAAATAAATCATTAAAACCATTTTGAAAACATGAACATTAATGAGAAATATTTAGAAGAATAAATATTTAAAATAGTAAAAATGATTTTTTAGTTAAAGAGTACCTTAAAAGAATCATTTTGAAATTTATTTTATGAATCATGGAAATGGACAATAAATATGTCACAAAAAATACTTAAACATAAACAATCTCAGATAATAATGAGATTGAAACATTAACCATTACCTTGCAATTTCCTTTGGTCGAGGGTACGTTTAACCTTTTGTATAATAACCAAAATATGTTATTAAATTATACCAAAACCATGTTCATATTTATTATATCATACTTGATTCATTTATGACTTTATACTACCCATGTAATAATTATTTCAATGTTAAATTATCATTTCAGGTAATAATCACTTTCTTTATCGTACGTGTTTAAACATGTTATTCTTGATCGTATCATTTAGATCATGATTTAATCACTTCCAGAATAAAAAACATGATTTATATATATTATATATTTATGATATAAATATGTAAAATAGATATAAATATAAAATAAAAAACACTATTTATGGAGATGGTAGGTTGTACGTACGCATAAACGATGTTCCCATTTTAATATCGTATTGAACGGAAGTAAGTAAATAAGATATATGAAAATAAATATTTATATATATGTATATATATATACAATAGATTTATTATATCACATATTAATGCTAATCAATAATATATATTTTTGTAATCATCGTTGAATGGTGAACCTAGAAATGAATCTCATCGCGTCGTGGAGACGGTAAGCCATACGTACACACAAGCGACGATATCATTTTCTTAATGATTGAAAGGTGTGGAATTGGATGGAATATTAATTGTACATATAATTTAGAACTTTATTTTCACTATTTAAATACATATTATGCATCATTATATCCATCCAAATAACACAGTGTTGAATAACAAATTATACCTCAACGTGGAGACGGTAAGCCGTACGTACGCACACATGGTGACTTCGTCAATCGTTGGATGGATAAAATAATGAATATGGTGGTAAAATATTTTTAATAACATCAATATATATATAAGGTACTTAATTTATTATTTTGGTATTTAAAAAATAAATACATAGGATGTTAAAGAAGAAAATAACTTTGAAAGAGGTGATGAAATAATTCCCTCTTCTTCGGGTGCTTCCTTCCAATATGATCAAAAAGGCTCTTTAGGTTGTATTTCAGATCAATTTAATGCCACTTGGTTGAAGTGAGGGTAGTTGGGAGGATATTTTAGCTGGTGTTGGTTGATCCAAATGGCATTGGAGGAGTGATTTTGAGGGAAGGGAGAGTACCTTTTTATAAGAGTTGTGAGGGTCACATTAGGAAAAGTTTGAAATATCATTTTATTATAAAATCATTTTTTGTTTATAATGGTTCTAAATTGATATATTTATATGATAAAGTGGGGGTGGGTCTAAATACTCTCAACCAAGATGTTTTATACAAGTGTAGGTTACCTTGTTAACACTATCTTTTAGATTTAACTCTTAGTTAAATAGTTTAACATGTACCATGTCCCCTTGTATTATTATAATAAATTGTTAATAAACATACAGTAAAAAGCCAAGTGAACCCCAAGTGAATCATTATTGACATATCTAATATTTTATATGTCCATTTTATGAACCTTATATTTTTAGGAGTACTTTATCATTTAATAAATTAGTATTTGTTTAAAAAACTCAATTTTGTCAATTTTGACACAATTTAGTATTTGGTTTTTGGGAAAGTCATAACAACTTTATTAATTAAAAAAATTAATTTAACCAACCATAAAATATCATATAGATCTATAAAATTCGTGTAATGCATAAAAAGTCTCAATTTACAACTATTTTTATATTTATAACATCAATTATTTTAATCATTCATTAATAATGTAATTATTGTATCATCGTTGTGTCATAAATAAATTTACTTATTTAATGTATAAAAATTATAAATAAAATACCATGATGTATAAAATATATTTATATTTCTAATAAATATTTATAGTCAAATTTATATTATGTATAACAATATATTACAAATGGTTTAGTTATTAAACATTGAATTTTACACTTTTATTACTTCTTTAAATAAAATAATAATAAATATTTTTATCTAATAAAAGTGGATAAAATAGGTTCATATTTTATTCCTAAGGATGATTTTGGTTGAAAAACACTTATCCAATAGAATTAGGAAATGTGTTAGGGTAATTATAACATCATTTTTACCATTAATTTCCCTACTTACTTTTATCCGGGGTAAATAAAATTCAAAATTTTCTAGCCACTAAAATTTATTTTCCGATTATTAAACCACATTTTATTTCTTGATGTCAACTGTGTCTCTCAGATTTTTGAAATTCACTTCACAAAAGCTGTAAAATTACATTTTATGCAAATTTTTAAATTTTCCTAGAAGGTGGGTAAAAGACGTTAAGAAGTTCAATAATATATTGTATATCTAATTTTATTATAAAATGACTCTAATGAATGAAATAGAACTTATATAGGTATTATATATCAATTTTCACTTAAAATAAATTTAAATAAAATAAATAATTATTTTAATAAAAAGTCGATTTTAAACAATCACGCGGTGTTTTTCACTATTCATCAAAAATTGAATGTTTTTAGAAAAATACCAAAAATTTACCCTAATATAATTTTGATATTCCGAATCCAAAAATTATTCCTATTTTACCAAATTCAAAAAATAGGTGTTTCAATAATTAATTTAAAATTACTTTCCGTTGTCAAAACCCGAATGTGGGTTTTTGAGAAGTAAAAACCATCAAAAGATTGAAATGGGTTTTTGTCCAATTTAAATGTAAAATTAATTTTAATGACCATAATTGGATTAAATGATAAAAATATAATCTAATTATACTTAAAACCCATTAAAATCTATAATTTAACAGTATAAATTATTTTTATTGAAAAAAGTTGTTTTCAATTAAAATTTAGTATTTTCACTATTCATCAAAATATGAAAGTTATCAGAAAAACACAAAATATTTATCCAAACTAAATTTTTTATTTCTTTATTATAAATAATAAGTTTATTTTTTCAAACTGAATGTATAAAATTGTCAAATATTGGATTTAAAATAGGTTCACCATTAAAAGGCGGTAAAATTGGATTTTTTGAAAAAAAAAACTTTTTTATATGAAAAAAATGAATTTGTTCATATATTATGTATAAGAAACACATAATATGGATTCTAAAATTATATAGAGTATATAAAATTCAAAATTCAGTTAATAGTATTCATAACCACCTTTTGAATGGCTAGTTTGGTAAGTTGTGGTGCGCTCAAACTCTGTGTTGCATGTCGCACAAGTTATAGAATTAAATTGAAGAGATAAAGTACTATGAAATCATGGGGTGTTACATTCTTCCCTACTTCAATAAATTTCTTCCTCTCAATTTCAAATTGTTCTCGAAAAATAAAAGGTTAAAAATAAAAAATACCTTTGTGGAAAACCCACATCGAAAATTGGGTTAATAAAATTTAGACATAATAAGAGGTAAAGGGAAATGAAAAAGTCACCACCAAATTATGATCTTTAATAAGAGAAAATTGTTTAAAATTAAATACACATAATTAGAGAAAAATGTAAAAATTTATAGGGAGTGATTGAGGTCACCAATCACAATCAAATGTAAAATTTAGGGCATCAAAGACATCAATCTATGAGGATTTAAAATATCACCGGTTCAAAAAAAACATAAGGTATCCAGATAACACATTTTGGGTTTTAAGATCCCTTCCCTAAAGTTCAAGAATTAATTTATTTATAGAATAAGAGAAACAAATATATACTTGATAAGTACAGTTTCATCCTTCAACTAATTCCTACCACAAACTCATATTTCACTCAAAAAGATAAAATAATTCAAAAATATTCCTTTTATCTTAATTGTATAGGGTTTCAAAAATAATGAAAAAATAATTCATTTTTTAGACTATTTAAAAAATGACATTATACTAACCCAGAAATCACGTAGGCCGGTGGTAGGTGATGAACCCTTGTTGTGCTTTGGTTGCGGGTTCAAGTCTCGTGGCCTTTCTGGACACGAAGAGTTGTCGCCCGACCTTCAAGTTTTCATTTTTATAACAATCCAATAACAATATTATGAAATTCTTTAACCTTAAAAAAAGTATCCAATGTCACACTTAATCCATTCCATCCTTTATACATACCCAAAATAATTCAATCCATACTCATAGTCAAAAAATTTCGAGGAAGGTAAATATAATGTATATCATTTTTTGTCCTATAATAACATGTGAATACCTTTATCATTTATTCTTTTAAACACAGAAACACCCTGAATTGCCAAAAAACCTTTTTGATTACATTCTTGCTCCCTTATTCCTTATATAATACTATATATACTCCTTATATCCAAAAATGTTTTAAACTCCAATAATAAAGGAATAAGAAAACAATTAATTAGTCACAAAGTAGTCATGAATATCAAATATAATTTATCTAAATCAATCATATCTTATTCCAAAATCACTACCTCAGTATCAGAACCATATTAAGATTTATCTTTCTTTAAACCATGTTTTTTCCAAAAAAGTTATCTAGTTATTGAGTCACTTTTCTTGAAACAATATAATCTCAAATACTTAATGAAATACTACTACAATAAAATCAGTATTTATTTCCATAATTCATATAACCAGTACATCTTTGATACAACACTCAAATGAAATAATTCATTAATAACAACATAAGAACACTAGTCATTCCTCTTCATCTGTGGTAGTATCATAACTTGATTATTATCCAATAACATCATTCAGTGTATACTTTGATTATTGGGACCTTGATTCGCGTAGTGTCCCAACTCCATGCAGATAAAGAATTGTACATTTAAAACCTTTTTTACCCTTTCTATCACAGACATGGTTTCCTTTTTCTCCACTCTTATAAAAAACTCTCATTTCCGTCAAGCATTTACCAAGGTGATTCTTTCCACAGTTATCAAATATTGGAAAATCCTTCCTTCCCTTATTCCCTTTATCCATCTTTCTCTATAACATCCTTTTATTCTTTGGCATCCCTTCAAATCCATAGGACTCAAATAATTCTTTACTTATCTTATTAACATGTGATGCTATTTCCAAATATGATGAGAATATGTTGGATACTACTTACCTTATAAATTTTGTCTTAATACCATAAAAGATATGATCCTTCTTACTCTTTGGATCATGCATATTTCTAGGGTTCTCATTCCTTCTACTAGGCACCATTTCTAAACAATGGCATAAAATAGGTTAGTTTATGAATCACAATAAATAATTCCAAACTTGTAAAATTCCTAACATAAATTGAAAATTTTATGCATATAATCCATAATCATACAAATGTTTTCATTAAGGATGTATTTACTCTTAAATCATTCATAATGGTTTGTAAATAAAATGTGAATTATCCTAAGTATACCCCCTAGGAGTTTCATAACCAAGAGTGAAGAAAGGGATGTTGTCATATACCATAATTCTCTTGGTCAATCCAAAAACTCATTGTTAGAGTTTTCACTCCTAGTTATATCTGTAAAAAAGTTTCCTCTGCCTACTCGTATCCAGAAAGGGATGTACTTCTTAGAAATTTACGAAATCTCTATATTAAAAATATTCTAGAGAGTTCTTCTATACTAATCCAAAAATTTTATCACAGGGTAATGTTCTCTAATACATGTTTTTATAAATCTAGTTTCCAATGTTATTGCTAAATTTTCTTTGATACCAACAGTAACAGACCGACCCCAAAATCCCGGAGTCGGAGCACTATTTTAATACATTGGCATGATTACAGGGAATCAAGTCCTGAAGGAATGATTGGTTTAGAAGTCTTGGAAAATAGATTACATAAATGAATGTTACAAGAAAATTTATAAAATAAAACACAATAAAAAAATCATTTGATAATTCCATTATTTATTTAGCTTAACCATACATATCAATCATAATACACTTCATGGAATCCTTGGAAAATAAAATATATGAAAGGGGTGATCTCAGATGCTCAGTAAGGGAATTAATTTAGCAAAAGCTATAAATATTTAATGCAATATGTGTAGTAAAAAACAACAGCCTTTTAAACATAACCTTGAACATAATATGGAAACTATAAATCAAACATAATCATATAAACATGTACATGGATATTCTATTAGTCGAATAATCACATATAATAATTAAATTCATAATGAGGGAATGCCTAACACCGTACATCATTACTACATAATCAAGGCCTCGTGCCAAGGATATAAATAAATGTTTTGTCAAGTACTTATGCCAAGACACTAATTTGACTCATGAGACCTACAGATGCATAAAGGGGCTATTGTGGGCCCACCCGTCACTTACTATGTCCAATGCATTCCTTATATGAACATTTTGAAACATAACACAAACATTCGTATTAAAACTCACATACGAAATGTCGATACATCAACCATAAACTATGAAGGTTATAAAAATAAAAAATCTGTAGTCAAACATATCATAACTCATCTGATACAATATAAAATATTGTATTATAATAAATAAACCTTAATAAAAAATGATATCTAGTAAAGAATGTTGACATAAATGAAAATGATTAGTCGAACTTTTTAAGAGAAATATGCCTTTTTTGAGATCATTTAAAAGTCACACATCTATAATGGAATTCATTTAAAAGATATTTTTTAATCAAAGTGTTCCATACCAATTTGAAACTTTTGAAAGGAATTGGCATTTTAAAACAATCAAGTCTATATAAATAAATCCTTTAAACTATTTTGAAAACATGGACATTAATGAGAAATATTTAGAAGAATAAATATTTAAAACATTTAAAATGATATTTTAGTTAAAGAGTACCTTAAAATAATCATTTTGAAATTTCATTTATAAAACATTTAAATGGATAATAAAAATTTCTTAGAAAATACTAACACATAAACAATCTCATATTATAATGAGATTGATGAATTTACCCTTACTTTGCACTTTCATTTGGTAAAGGGTACGTTTAACCTCTTTTATAATGATCATAGTATGTTATTAAATTATAAAAAAACCATATTCATATTTATTATATCATACATGACTCATTTATGACTTTATACAAACCATTTAATAATTATTTCCATGTTAAGTTAACATTTCGGGTAATAATCACTTTCTATATCGTACGTGTTTTAACTTGTTATTCTTGATCATATCATTTAGATCATGATTTAAATACTTCCAGAATATAAAACATGAATTATATATAATATTTATTCATAATATAAATATGTATAATAGATAGATATAGAAAATGTAAAACACCGTATATGGAGATGGTAGTCATATGTACGCATAAATGCTGTTTCCGTTTTCGTATCTTATTGAACAGAAGTAAGTGAATAATATAAATGCAATTAAATACGTATATATATTTATATATCTCTCCTATAGAATTATTATTTCATATATTACATACTTATTAATAATATATATTTTTATAATCATCATTGAATGGTGAACCTGCAAATAAATCTACTCGCATCATTGAGAAGGTAAGCCATATGTACACACAAGCGACGATATCATTCTCTTAATGATTAAATTTTTTGTAATTGGATGGTATATTAATTTTACATAGAAATTAGAATGTTATTTTTATTATTTATATACATATTACACATCATTATATCCATCCAAATAACATAGTGTTGAATAACAAATAACACCCTCCTGTGGAGACGATAAGTCGTACATTTGCACGCATGGTGACTTTGTCATTCATAAGATGGATAGAATAATTAATATAGTGTTACCATATTTATAATAACATCATAATTTGTAAAAGTTGAGTTATTATTTTGGAATGGAAACAAAAAATAAAGATGAAGTGAAGGAAGAAAAGAACTTTGAAAGAGGTAATGAAATCGTTACCTCTTCTTCATGTGCTTCCATTTTATTTGATTAAAAGAGCTCTATAGGTTGGATTTATGATCCAATTAAGGCCTATAATATTAATTGAGGGTATTTGGGGGGATTTTTTTTGGGTTTTTGGCTGATACAAATAGTTTGGAGGTGTGGGGTTGAGAGAAGGAAAAGTATCCTTTCATAAGATAAGTGAGGGACACTTTAGGAAAAGTACAAACTATTATTTTATTATAAATTAATTTTCAGTTTATAAAGGTTCAAAATTAATTTATTTAAATTATAAGGTGCGTATCGGTTGAACTCCTCTCATCCAATAGGTTTTAGGGAAATTTAGGTCACCATATTAACCCTATCGTCTAGATTTAACTCTTAGTTAAATAGTTTAAATTTTACCATGTCCTCTTATGTCATTATAATAAATGGTTAATAGACATAATATAAAAATCCAAAAGAACCCCAAGTGGTTTATTATTGACATATCTAATCTTATCTAAGTCCTTTGTCTGAAACTTATATTTTAAGAGTATATTATCATTTAATAAAATAGTATTTGTTTTAAAACGCATTTATGTCAATTTTGACACTATTTAGTATTTTTTTTGAATGTCATAACAACACTATTACTTAGAAAACAATTCAATGAATCAAAAAAAACATGTCATATTAACCTATAAAATTAGTGGAAGGCATAAAAAGTCTCAATTTACATTTATTTTGATATTTATAACATCAATTATTTTAATCTTCCTCTAATAATGTAATTACTACATCATCATTGTGTTATAAATAAATTTACTTATTTAATTTCTCAAAATTATAAATAAAATACCATGATTTATGAAATATTCTTATATTTTAGATGAATATTTATATTCAAATTTATATTATTTATAACCCTATATTAAAAATGTTTTAGGTAATAAACTTTAAATTTTACACTTTCAACTCTTCTTAAAATAAAATTATAATAAATGTATTAAACTAATAAAAGTGGTTCAAAATAGTTCATAGATTACTCCTAAGATCTATTTTCTTCTAAAAACATGTATCCAATAGAATTAGGACATGTTTTAGGGTAATTATAACATCATTTTTACCTTTAATTACCCAATTTACTTTTAACCATGGTAAATAAAACTCAAATGTTACTATTCACCAAAAACTATTTTCATCATATTGAAACACATTATATATACTGATGTCAACTGTGCCTCTCAGATTTTTGAAATTCAATTAAGATTAGCGGTAAAATTGTGCTTTATGAAAATTTTCAATGTGCCAAGAAGGTGGGTAAAAGAAGTTAAAAAGTTCAATAAAACTTTATACATCTAATTGTATTATAAAATGACTTAAATGAATTACATTGAACTTATATAAGTAATATATATGTATTTTGATTAAAATGAATTTATATAAAATGTAACACCCCAAGCTTCCACGGTACGTTTCCCTTCGAATAATGCAATAGCGTGTGTTGTACGCAACCTCGAGCTCTAACACACACCACAACTAATTAAACTAGCCATTGTGAATAGTAATACCTACTTTTTTAAATTTTATAAATTTTATTTATCAAAATAGACTTCATATTTGGATTCGGAATATCGAAATTAGCCTATGTTGAATTTTTGGTATTTTTCTGAGAACTTCTAATTTTTTATGAATAGTGAAAAATACTTAAAAACAACATTTTAAATCAAAATAATTTATAGTGAAAAATTATACTATTTAGTTGTTTTAAAGTATAATTAGAATATATTTTTACCATTTGATCCAATGGTGGTCATTAGAAATAATTTAACATTGAAATCGGACATAAACAATTGCCAATCTTTTGATATAAATTGTTTCTTAGAAACACACCATTTTTTTGTAACAGCGGGAATTAATTATAAAATTAATTAATGCAACTTATATGTTTGGAATTTTGTAAAATAGACATCATTTTTGAATTCGGAATATCAATTATATCTTAGGGTGAAATTTTGGCTTTGTTCTGAAAAACTTCAATTTTTGATGAATAGTGAAACCACTAAGTGGTAGTTAAATAACTGATTTTTCATTTAAATGAAATATTACCACTTATGTGATTTGATTTTCAAAAATCCGACATACATGGTTGTCATTAAGAATTAAAATGTGGTTCAATGAGATTAAAATAAATTTTTGGTGAATAGTAACTTTTAAGTTCTTAATCGCGATTAGAGGTAATTAGTGTAGTTTAAGGTACAAATAATGTTTTAATAATATGAGATGAGAATGACACTTGTCCTACTCCTATTGGATGAGTCATGGCCGACCAAGACAACCCATGGGTCAACTTGGGGACCCCATGGAGCCACTTTAGTTGGAAAATGACATTAATATATATTTATTTAATGTTAAAATTAAATTGACACAAACATGAGTTGTTTTACTAAAACAGTTTTTAAGTGGGGTTACACAAGTTCAGATTTTGATTATAAATATTAATTAGAAATCTAAAAAGATTTCCTACATCAAAGTATTTTTTTATAATTTTTAGACATTAAATAAATTTAATTATTTATGACATCATTATGATGCGGCGATGACCTCATTATTTAACGATTTAAATAAAATGAGAACATAATGAAAAATCCAAGGCTTACACTTGTCCAAAGCCTATTGGATGAAGAGATTTCGAACCCTTATCACCTTATACATGAATTATATAAGTGTGGGACCTTTACAATCCGAAAAGCATTGTATAATAATGTAACATTTCAATCTTTCCAAAAGAGCCCCTCCTCTCCTCTTATAAAAGGCCCCCACCTCTACCACCTTATTCACACTTTCAAGCCTTTTGGTTCGGCCAAACTCTGCCCAAATACTCTCCCAACTTCTATCCCTTCATCCTAGAAGCTTTAAGTTAGTCAGAAAGCCATCCTAAGGAGTCCTTTTGATCAAATCAAAAGGAAGAACCCGAAGAAGAGGTAACATTTTCATCACCCTTTTTCATGTTTCTTTCTTCTTCCACTCCCTCTTTGTTTATTATTTCAATTCTAAAATTATAACTCCAGTATATTCTATATAATTTGATGGTATTATAAATATGGAACAACCATATTCAGTATTCTACCCATCATTTGAATGAAATGTCACCATACGTGCGTATGTACGGCTTACCGTCTCCACGTCGTGGTGTAATTGTTATTCAATATATTATTATTTAGATGGGTATAATAATGACATGTAATTCATGTAAATAATAAATATAACATGATAATGATTCTGTATATATGATATACTATCCAATTATATATTATTTTAATATCAAAATAATGATATTGTCGCTCGTGCGTACGTACGGACTACCGTCTCCACGAACGCGATGAGATTCATTCTCCGTCGTATCCATTCAAGTATAATTATCATTTGATGATTTAAAAATAATGTTTAAGGACATGATATCATTCTGGATATGAATAAGATACAACCTATCCATGAAAAACATGACTTACGTAACAAAACATATAAGAAAACGAGTAAGTTAACACCCGAAACAACGATAAATCTAAGATATTGTTAACAAAGCAATGTTAAAAGATCATATATGATATCATATGAATGTATATGATTCTTGTATAATTTAATAACAATTATTTCACCATTATACAGGAGGTTAACCTACCCCCACCAAGGAAAAGTACAAGGTAAGGGTTTACTTCACAACCTCTTCATTATCCAAGGTTGTTTATACATAATTATCTACTAGGACCTCGTTATCATCCACATCCATGTTTCTTTAAAATGTATTTCAAAACATTCTTATTATTTACAAGAGTATGGGTTAAAGTCATTTATACCCTTTTTGAATTTTATAAGAGGAATCTTTCCTTCGTTTTTAAAACAAGGTCCTTTTTAACCTTTTCGACAGAATTGAGGTAAGAATGTTTTTTTAACTTATACGGCGGGTGCGGTTATTTTCCGCCGTTATAAAATCTTAAAAGCTTTCCTTACAAGCTTATAAGAATATTTTCAAGAAAATGTTTTGTTTTATATGGATCTTAAATGATTTCAAAAATAGAGAGAGATATTTCTCTAAAAAGTGTTTTGATTTCATCTATGTCAACATCCTTTGATGGATTTTACGCTTATTTGAAGTTGATTTATTATGACACAAAACTTCTATATTATATTGAAGGTTTTGTGATATGTTTGACTGTGGATGTGCTATTTTTATACCATTCATAGTTTATGGTAAAATTATTGACATTTCGTATGCTAGTTTGAATACGAATGTTTATGTTATGTTTAAACCTTTTCATATGGGAATGCATTGGACTTAATATATGACGGGTGGAGACCGCTATAGCTCTTTGATGCATCGGTAGGTCTCATGAGACAAACTAGTGTCTCGGCACAAGGCCTTGACAAAATCTTATTTTTAGTCTTGGCACGAGGCCTTGGCTATGTGGTTATGATAGTCTGGCATTATGCATTCCAACATTATGAAAGTGGTTAGTGATTTTGAATGTGATTATTCGATTAGTAGAATATCCATGTGAATGAGTAAATGGCATTATTTCATTTTACTTTTTCCATATTATGTTGATGTTAAAGTTTAAGAGGCTTTTGTTTTAGTTATACATTGCCTTAAATGATTATTCTTATTTATGAAAGTTTCCGCTATATTGTTATCCTTACTGGGCATTTGAGCTCACCCCTTTTCTATGTTTTATTTTTCCCAAGAAGTGAAGAAGTAAATTATGAATGACCTGCAGGGATATTATGAGGGGATAATAGTGTGGACTGTGGAGACATTATGTTGTTGTAGTAGTTTTTCATTTTATGATGTAATGTAAAACTTATGAATATATTTGGTGTTTCCAAGGCTACTAAACCAATCGGTCTTTCGAGATTTGATCTTTCTTGTGATCGTGACAATGTTATGTAATAATGCACCGACTCTGGGTAACTAGGGTCGGGGCGTTACAGTTGGTATCAGAGGAAGTTTTGTACAAACTTGGAAGCTAGATTTAGATAAACTCTGATTAGAGCACATAGACCTAAGATGAACTTTGAGGATTATTATAGAAGAACTTCCTAGAATTTTGGTATTGTAGAGATTTTTTGAGTTTTCCGAGCAATACATCCCTGTCTGGATACGAGCAGGTAGAGGCGGCTCTGGCACAGATGTTCCTAGGGGTAAAACCCAAAAACACCGCTTTGAGATAGACTCGAACGGGAACTGGTGCACGACAACGGGCCTTACTGCACTCTTGGTTACGACACTCCTGGGGGATATGCTTAGGATAACTCTCATTTTCTTTACAAATCATTATGAAGGGTTTATGAGTATATACTTCCTCAAAGAAAACATTTTTATGATTATGGATTATATCCATAAATAGTTCAATTTATGTTAAGTGTTTTATAAGTATGGGATTATGTATTTTGATTCATAAACTGATCTAGTTTATGCCATTGTTTAGAAATGGCGCCTAGTGGAAGAAATGGAAACCGTAACAATGCACGCACTCCATGTAGGGATTTCCCTCCTGCTCAAGATAATTATAGTGGGGCCGGTGATGCAACTGGTTCCGATCAGCTAATCACCATACTGGGACAACTTACTCAAGTTATGAATAATAACCTTACCCGTATGGAGCACCCTGATCCACAGCACGGAGGATCAATGTTAGATCGATTCATGAGGCAACAACCACCAACATTCAACGGGAGTACAATTCCCTTAGTAGCCGAGCAATGGATAAATTCCCTAGAGAAAATATTTCAGGCTTTGGGGAGCAGTGAAAGGGAAAAAGTTATCATGGCAGTTTACCGGCTCACTGGAGATGTCGATCAATGGTGGTCACTAATTCAAAACACAAAGGAATATGATGAATTAACAAACATGGAATGGTAGGAGTTCAAAGAGCTGTTCTTAGAAAAATACTTTCCTCAAGACCATCGAGCGGATATGGAAAGGCAATTTCTGAGTCTGAGGCAGAAGGAGGATGAGAATGTCGCAAAGTATGAGGCTAACTTTACAAGGTTAGCAAGGTATGATGCAGATTACATACGTAACCCAAGAAGTAAGACTGATCGTTTCTTTGATGGGTTGAAACCATTTCTCCGTCGAGATTTAGTATCACAAACCATCTCTTCATACGAAGGTATTGTCTCGTGCGCTATCAAGACGGAAAAGGAATTCTCTAAGTCTTATGACTTTAAAGCAAAGCAAGAGAAGAAGAGACCTGCTGATCAATCTGGGAATGGAAATAAAGGGATGAAGGGAAAGGTTGAATATCCATCTTGTGGTAAATGCGGGAAGAAACATCCTGGTACTTGCTTGAAAGGAATGGGAGTCTGTTACAAGTGTGGTGAAAAAGGCCACCAAGCTCATGATTGCAAGGGGAAGAAGGAAGCTACCAATATTCGGTACTACAATTGTAGGGAGATGGGGCATTATGCAAATGAATGTCCTAAGCGTCAGGAAAACTTACCTCAGAAAAGGCCAAGGGATCAAGGCCAGGCTTATGCTATCACTACTGCTGAGGTAGAAGCTCCGAAAGACGTGGTGGCAGGTAATTTAATGGTTTCCTCAAGTTTATCAAATGCGTTATTTGATTCTGGATCATCGCATTGTTTCATATCTTCCCAGTTTGCTAAGAAAATTAGATATTTCCAATTTGATTTAACAAGGTAGTTATCGGTCAAAACCCCTAAGAGAAGTATTGTTGCAACAAAGTTTTGTCGATTAGTTCCCATTAGAGCACCTAAATGTTCTTTAACTGCTGATCTCATCGTCATACCCATGATTGAATTTGATATAATCCTCGGTATGGATTGGCTTTCGGACCATGATGCAAAAATTTGTTGTAAGAGGAAAGAGGTTACGATTCTTGATGATTATGATGATAAGGAACACCTTAACTTTAGAGCAGAATCGTCGCCACATAATTCTTATCTAGATCCACCCCCAGTAGCTCAACTAAATTCAATTATTGGGGAGGAAGAGAAGGAAATTACTGAGGGTGAGGAAAGGAATATTCAAATAGAGGATGTACCTTTTGTGAGAGAATATGTTGATGTGTTTCCGGAAGATTTACCTGGACATCCTCCAGAACGAGAAGTTGAGTTTTCCATTGATTTAATTCCTGGATCAAGGCCCATATCGAAGACCCCTTATAGAATGGCCATTGTGGAATTAGTTGAACTAAAGAAACAACTAGAGGAATTGAGTAATAAGGGATTTATTCGCCCTAGTGTTTCTCCTTGGGGAGCCCCTGTTATTTTTGTTAAGAATAAAGATGGATCTATGAGGTTGTGCATCGACTATAGGGAGATCAATGCTATAACAATAAAGAACAAGTATCCCCTACCTCGCATTGATGATTTGTTTGACCAACTGCTTGGAGCTCAATATTTTTCAAAGATTGACCTTCGGTCTGGATACCATCAGTTGTGTGTGAAGAAGGAAGACATTCCAAAGACAGCATTTCGAACAAGGTACGGGCATTACGAGTTTACATTAATGCCTTTTGGATTGACTAATGCACCCTCTGTTTTCATGGATCTAATGAATAGAGTTTTCAAGGAATATCTTAATGACTTTGTAGTGGTATTTATTGATGATATCTTGGTATACTCCAAAAGCCACTAAGATCATGAAAATCACTTACGCATTATCCTGAAGACTCTTAGAAGACATGAATTATATGGGAAATTTAGCAAGTGTGAATTCTGGCTTCATGAGATTTCTTTTCTTGGCCATATTGTCTCTAAGGATGGAATTTCCGTTGATCCTTCTAAAACCAAGGCAATCCAAGAATGGCCAGCACCGACAAGTATGACTGAAGTACGCAGTTTTATTGGTTTAGCAGGTTATTATCGACGTTTCGTCCAGAATTTTTCCAGATTGGCTAACCCATTGACAAAGCTCACACGTAAGGGGATTAAATTTGTCTGGACAAAAGAGTGTGAAGAATGTTTTGAAGAACTAAAGATAAGATTAGTCAATTCCCCTGTATTGACTCTACCATCGGGGAATGATGGGTTTGTTATTTATAGTGATGCATCGAAAAAAGGACTTGGTTGTGTCCTTGTGCAGAATGATAAGGTCATTGCCTATGCATCACGACAGCTAAAAATTCATGAGAAAAACTATCCTACTCATGATCTTGAGTTAGCAGCTGTGATCTTTGCTTTAAAGATATGGAGACATTACCTCTATGGTGAAAAATGTGAGATTTATACTGATCACAAGAGTTTGAAGTATATTTTCACACAAAAATAACACAACATGAGGCAAAGGTGATGGCTTGAACTACTCAAGGATTATGATTTCACGATACATTACCACCCGGGGAAGGCAAACAAGGTGGCAGATGCTTTGAGTAGAAAAGACCATGGAGTTTTGAATGTGATGAGAATTGAAAGGGATCCAATTTTCTTGGATCTAGTGAAGATGGACATGGGAATAACTAGGGAAGGTGAAACATCAATGCTTTTTCAAATGGTTGCCAAACCATCATTACTAGAAAGGATTAAGAGTTCTCAAACCAATGATGAAGAATTTCAGAAGAAGATTAAAGATGTGAATGATGGAAGATTGAGGGAATTTGTGTATAAGGATGGAATTTTGAAATTCAGGAAGAGACTTTGTGTTCCCGATATAACAGATCTAAAAAGGGAATTGTTGGATGATACTCATAGTTCCAATTTATCTATACACCCTGGGAGCACCAAAATGTATAGAGATTTGAAGGAACATTTTTGGTGGGACAATATGAAGAGGGAGATTGCTGATTTTGTGTCGAGGTGTATGGTTTGTCAACAAGTGAAAGCTGGAAGGCAACATCCTGGTGGAGTATTGCAACCTCTTCCCATACCTGAGTGGAAATGGGATAATATTACGATGGACTTTGTCATGGGACTACCAAAGACTCCTAGAAGGAATCATGCAATATGGGTCATTGTTGATCATCTTACTAAGTCAGCACATTTTCTGGCTATACGGGAGGATCTACCACTTGAACGTCTAGAAATATTATATATTAATGAAGTTGTAAGACTTCATGGAGTACCCCTATCGATTATTTCTGATCGTGATCCTCGTTTTACTTCAAGATTCTGGAAAAGTCTTCAAAAGGCCTTGGATACTGAACTTTGTTTGAGCACTGCCTATCACCCTCAAACAGATGGACAATCAGAACGGACTATTAAAACCTTATAAGACATGTTGAGATCATGCTCTCTTGACTTTCAGGGTATGTGGGATCAATACTTACCACTGGTAGAATTTTCCTATAACAATAGCTTCCATTCAAGCATTCAGATGGCACCTTATGAAGCGTTATATGGAAAGAGATGTCGTACACCAACTTGTTGGGATGACGTTGGTGAAAGAAAACTTGTGGGAGCAGAACTGGTGGAAGAAACAATGGAAAAGGTGAAGGTAATCCAAAACCACATCAAATCAGCTCAAAGTAGGCAGAAGAGCTATGCCGATAACAGATAAAAGGTTTTGGAATTTCAGGTGGGAGATCATGTTTTCCTAAAGGTATCTCCATGGAAGGGAGTTATACGTTTTGGTAAGAAGGGTAAGTTGAGTCCCAGGTACATCGGACCTTTCGAAATTCTAGATCGTATTAGGGCTGTAGATTATCGTTTGGCGATGCCGCCAAATCTCTCTAAAGTTCACGATGTTTTCCACGTATCTCTGGTGAGGAAATACATGCCTGACCCAACGCATGTACTCACCTATGAGGAATTAGAACTGGAACCCGATCTTTCCTATTGTGAAGAGCCCATCAGGATTCTTGATGTGAGGGAGCAGGTGCTGAGAAACCGGACGACTCGTCTGGTAAAGGTTTTGTGGAGAAATCATAAAATAGAAGAGGCAATGTGGGAACCTGAGGAACTTATGATGAAGAACCACCCGAGTCTTTTTATGCAGTAATACCCTAGAAATTGCGAGGACGCAATTATTTGAAGGAGGGGAGAATGTAACACCCCCAGCTTCCACGGTACGTTTCCCTTCGAATAATGCAATAGCGTGTGTTGTACGCAACCTCGAGCTCTAACACACACCACAACTAATTAAACTAGCCGTTGTGAATAGTAATACCTACTTTTTGAAATTTAATAAATTTAATTTATCAAAATAGACTTCATCTTTGGATTTGGAATATCGAAATTAGCCTATGTTGAATTTTTGGTATTTTTCTGAGAACATCTAATTTTTTATGAATAGTGAAAAATACTTAAAAACAACTTTTTAAATAAAAATAATTTATAGTGAAAAATTATACTATTTAGTGGTTTTAAAGTACAATTAGAATATATTTTTACCATTTTATCCAATGGTGGTCATTAGAATTAATTTAACATTGAAATCGGACATAAACAATTGCCAATCTTTTGATATAAATTGTTTCTTAGAAACACGCCATTTTTTTGTAACAGCGGAAATTAATTATAAAATTAATTAATGCAACTTATATGTTTGTAATTTTTTAAAATAGACATCATTTTTTGAATTCGGAATATCAATTATAGCTTAGGGTGAAATTTTGGCTTTGTTCTGAAAAACTTCAATTTTTGATGAATAGTGAAACCACTAAGTGGTAGTTAAATAACTGATTTTTCATTTAAATGAAATATTACCACTTCTGTGATTTGATTTTCAAAAATCCGACATACATGGTTGTCATTAAGAAGTAAAATGTGGTTCAATGAGATTAAAATAAATTTTTGGTGAATAGTAACTTTTAAGTTCTTAATCGCGATTAGAGGTAATTAGTGTAGTTTAAGGTACAAATAATGTTTTAATAATATGAGATGAGCATGACACTTGTCCTAATCCTATTGGATGAGTCATGGCCGACCAAGACAACCCATGGGTCAACTTGGGGACCCCATGGAGCCACTTTAGTTGGAAAATGACATTAATATATATTTATTTAATGTTAAAATTAAATTGACACAAACATGAGTTGTTTTACTAAAACAGTTTTTAAATGCGGTTAAACAAGTACAAATTTTGATTATAAATATTCATTAGAAATCTAAAAAGATTTCATACATCATAGTATTTTTCTTATAATTTTTAGACATTAAATAAATTAAATTATTTATGACATCATTCTGATGCGGCGATGACCTCATTATTTAACGATTTAAATAAAATGAGAAGATAATGCAAAATCCAAGGCATACACTTGTCCAAAGCCTATTGGATGAAGCGATTTCGAACCCTTATCACCTTATCCACGAATTATATAAGTGTGGGACCTTTAGAATCCGAAAAGCATTGTATAATAATGTAACATTTCAATCTTTCCAAAAGAGCCCATCCTCTCCTCTTATAAAAGGCCCCCACCTCTACCACCTTATTCACACTTTCAAGCCTTTTGGTTCGGCCAACCTCTGCTCAAATACTCTCCCAACTTCTCTCCCTTCATCCTAGAAGCTTTAATTTAGTCAGAAAGCCATCCTAAGGAGTCCTTTTGATCAAATCAAAAGGAAGAACCCGAAGAAGAGGTAACATTTTCATCACCCTCTTTCATGTTTCTTTCTTCTTCCACTCCCTCTTTGTTTATTATTTCAATTCTAAAATTATAACTCCAGTATATTCTATATAATTTGATGTTATTATAAATATGAAACAACCATATTCAGTATTATACCCATCATTTGAATGACATGTCACCATACGTGCGTACGTACGGCTTACCGTCTCCACGTCGTGGTGTAATTGTTATTCAATATATTATTATTTAGATGGGTATAATAATGATATTTAATTCATGTAAATAATAAATATAACATGATAATTATTCTTTATATATGATATAATATCCAATTATATATTATTTTAATATCAAAATAATGATATTGTCGCTCGTGCGTACGTACGGACTACCATCTCCACGAACGTGATGAGATTCATTCTCCGTCGTATCTATTCAAGTATAATTATCATTTGATGATTTAAAAATAATTTTTAAGGACATGATATCATTCTGGATATGAATAAGATACAACCTATCCATGAAAAACATGACTTACGTAACAAAACATATAAGAAAACGAGTAAGTTAACACCCGAAACAACGATAAATCTAAGATATTGTTAACAAAGCAATGTTAAAAGATCATATATGATATCATATGAATGTATATGATTCTTGTATAATTTAATAACAATTATTTCACCATTATACAGGAGGTTAACCTACCCCAACCAAGGAAAAGTACAAGGTAAGGGTTTACTTCACAACCTCTTCATTATCCAAGGTTGTTTATACATAATTATCTACTGGGACCTCGTTATCATCCACATCCATGTTTCTTAAAAATGTATTTCAAAACATTCTTATTATTTATAAGAATATGGGTTAAAGTCATTTAAACCCTTTTTGACTTTTATAAGAGGAATCTTTCCGTCGTTTTCAAAACAAGGTCCTTTTTAACCTTTTCGACAGAATTGAGGTAAGAATGTTTTTTTAACTTATACGGCGGGTGCGGTTATTTTCCGCCGTCATAAAATCTTCAAAACTTTCCTTACAAGCTTATAAGAATATTTTCAAGAAATTTTTTTATTTTATATGGCTCTTAAATGATTTCAAAAATAGAAAGAGATATTTCTCTAAAAAGTGTTTTGATTTCATCTATGTCAACATCCTTTGATGGATTTTACGCTTATTTGAAGTTGATTTATTATGATACAAAACTTCTATATTGTATTGAAGGTTTTGTGATATGTTTTACTGTGGATGTGCTATTTTTATACCATTCATAGTTTATGGTAAAATTATTGACATTTTGTATGCTAGTTTGAATACGAATGTTTATGTTATGTTTAAACCTTTTCATAGGGGAATGTATTGGACTTAATATGTGACGAGTGGAGCCCGCTATAGCTCCTCGATGCATCGGTAGGTCTCATGAGACAAACTAGTGTCTTGGCATAAGGCCTTGACAAAATCTTATTTGTAGTCTTGGCACGAGGCCTTGGCTATGTGGTTATGATAGTCCGGCATTATGCATTCCAACATTATGAAAGTGGTTAGTGATTTTGCATGTGATTATTCGATTAGTAGAATATCCATGTGAATGAGTAAATGACATTATTTCATTTTACTTTTTCCATATTATGTTGATGTTCAAGTTTAAAAGGCTTTTGTTTTAGTTATACATTGCATTAAATGTTTATTCTTATTTATGAAAGTTTCCGCTATATTGTTATCCTTACTGGGCATTTGAGCTCACCCCTTTTCTATGTTTTATTTTTCCCAGGAAGTGAAGAAGTAAATTATGAATGACCTGCATGGATATTATGAGGGGATAATAGTGTGGACTGTGGAGACATTATGTTGTTGTAGTAGTTTTTCATTTTATGATGTAATGTAAAACATATGAATATATCTGGTGTTTCCAAGGCTACTAAACCAATCGGTCTTTCGAGATTTGATCTTTCTTGTGATCATTCCAATGTTATGTAATAATGCACCGACTCTGGGTAACTAGGGTCGGTGCATTACATAAAATAAATAATTATTTAAATAAAATGTCATTTTTAAACAATAACCCAGTGTTTTTCACTATTCATCAAAAATTGAAAGTTTTCAAAAAAATACAAAAAATTCACTCTAAGATAATTTTGATATTCTAAATCCAAAAATGATTTCAATTTTACTAAATTCAAAACATGTGTGATTCATTTATTAATTTAATATTAATTCTTGTATTCAAAACTAGAATGTGGATGTCAAAGAAGTAAAAACTATGAAAAGAGTGATACGGGTTTATGTCCAATTTATATGTAAAATTAATTATAATGACCATCATTGGATTAAATGAGAAAAATCTATTCTAATTATACTTAAAATCCATTCAAATTTATAATTGAAAAATATAAATTTTTTGGATTAAAAATGTTGTTTTCAATTAAAATTTAATATTTTTCACTATTCATCAAAATATTAATGTTATTAGAAAAACACAAAAATTATCCAGACTAAATTTTTATGTCCCTCTTCTGAAGAAGAATTTTATTTAGTCAAATTGAATATATAAAAGTGTCAAATATTGGATTTTAAAAAGGTTCTCCATTAAAAGGAGGTAAAATTGCTTTTTTTGAAAAATACTTATTTTATCTGAAAAAATGAATTTGTTATTATATTATGTCTAAAAAACACATAATATGGATTCTAAAATTATATAGAGTTTATAAAATTCAAAATACAGTTAATATTATTCATAACCTCTTTTTGAACGGCTAGTTTGGTATGTTGTGGTGCACTTGAACTCGATGTTACATGTAGCGCAAGTTATTGAATTATGTTGAAGAGATAATGTACTATGAAATCTTGGGGTGTTACATGTTATGTTCATAATAACCAATTCAATGTTTCATTGAACTATATTTACTCTTAACAAAAATTACATATGCACCCCATTGAAATACAACCTCCAAAAAGTAACATATATCATTTATTATCTATTTTATTTATTAATTATTATGATTTATTAAATTTTGATTAAACATTTTAAAAATATCTAAATAATATCATCTTATTTTACAAATAATTATATAATTCCAAAAGAACACAGTTTCATAACCATAATCATCCATTAATGATTGTAAGTTCATTTTTGGGTTGGTAAAACCACATACTTGATGAATGATATGAAATAATGGAATGGATGAGTATGAGAACAATGATTATCTTAATAAAATATATAAATAAGTAAATAATTATTATTTTTATAATGTAAACAATAATATAAAAACATGGATATAAACATTAGTTCAATAAAAAGCAAATAAACTTGCTCATCAAAAAAATTATATTTAAATATCATAACAAACATCCCAGAGACTGGAATTCTAAAATTAAACATAATTATAAATTATTAAATATAGTAACTTTTATTATAAATTAATGAGGAACATTGGGATAATAATGAAGAATATCATTTTATTATGAAAATAGTTTAAAACTATTAAGGTTACTCACACTTGATATAAAAAAATTGAAAAGAAATAACTAATATAAATTTAGAGAATAATTCTAAATAAATTTTATAAAAGGTTGTATATATTAACAAGGTTCTTCAATATGTTTTTCTATATATATGAAATTCAATCCCATTAGTGGTAGACATGAATTAAGGTAAAGGGTAATTTGTATTAAATTTGATTTCATGAAAAATATTTCATATTGTGCACCATGACATCTTTAATATGGTGTAACTACTACCAAATGAATTCCTTTGATCATATTCATTTAATTTACTGGGTCTTAATTTCCATATCATGATCTCTATTAAATGGAATTCTATTTAAAAGATACCAAATGTTGTAAGGTTATTTGTCTCTATTTTCAATTCCATGAGATATGTTTGATAATGCACACCATCATTTACTTTATATATAGTATTCAATACACTATAACCATCACAAATAATTAATATATTTCATTTCATTATGTTTTAATGTCATTTTTGGGGTAACAATATTATGTAACTATGATTCTTACATTACCATTATGAAATGGTTTCTTCTACAATTTCCGTTTCAAATTGAGATTGTTTTTGGAATATAATCCTTCAGGGGAATTTTCATTCTATTTATTTCGGAACCCCTTTAATCTATCGTCTAATTATTATTTTTTGGTATTGATATTTCTTCAAAATGTATCATTTTTCACTTGGTTAGTTATTTACACTTTGTAAGGGAACTGACCCAAAATCCTATTTTCATCAATGTGTGAGAAGTAACATTTTTTATTGTTTTCCATGTGAATACATCCATCCACATTGTTTTTCAATGATAAATACAATATTTTAGAAAGGATCAATAATGTTTCATATTTCTAAATAAATTTTCCAAAATCACCAATTTTTTCATCTATGACAACATAATTTGATATATTTAATGCTTGATAAATGATATTATTCAAACGATACCATCCATAATATTTTTGAATGTGTATTATGAAATGATATTTTCTATTAAAGGAATGAACCATCACAACTTTTGTCTCTTCCAAAAACCCACTCTATATAAATATAATTTTCTTCCAATTCCTTTCATATGTGAACACACAATATTAGATTCCATTGATTAACTTGTGTTCTCCTAGATTCCATACATTAATTGATTATTATAATTATTGAATAAACCATATGAATTTTATCTATGTTGTGTAAATATCATATGTGCCATCATCGCAATTAATGGGAATTTACTTAGAATATTAGAGAATATATTTGGATAGACATTCATTTTATATGTCTTTTCTTTTTATGATTATCGATGAACTTATGAATGATTTAGTTGTTGTATTGAATTTTTAAAGTATATAAAACCCATTTTAAATCAATATATTTTTTATGATATGAAGAATGATTAATTTTAAGTGGAATAAATTTTTATAAATGATGACAGGAGGGGTACCCTATCACCCTATAATGTATTGGTTAATGTTTTATATAACATATGATAATGTAGCATGAGACTTATTAAATATTCTCAAAAATTAAAATTTGATCTCTCTTAGAATATGTTTACATCATAAAGTGTATCCATTCATTGATATGGTCATTATATGATGATACCCTATTCTAATTTCGAGATCAAAGTTATAATTTATTCTATATATTATTGATCTCTACATCTCCAAAAAATATTCCTATGGTTTTATTCCCCATGAATCATGTTTATTATCTTATTATTCTAAAAAACAATTATGGTATTTTTTTCATTTGAGTTTACACTACCACCAACAAATTATTTATAGGGGAATCTTATTATTCAATGTTATTTTTAAAAACACATTTTTACATTCTCATTATTTTCCATATTTTAATGACTTATTTAATTGAAAAAAATAAGGAAATGTTTTTTATTTACTAAGGATTTTTACAAAATAATTTTTTATATTTTCATTCCCCAAGTTATGAATATTATTAAAATATATAGGAAGTCAAGAAGGGAGTGTACTATGGCTCAATTATGGAAGAATTTTAACATGTTATATAAAATAATAGTTTATATAGGCAGTTCTAAAAGACCCCAAAACATCAATTATTTAGATTGAGATATTATTTAAGAGATGTAATGATTATCATTTGGATATTATGTAAAAATATAATTCGTTTTATATTTGGATATTTTAATTGGTGTCAGAGTAGTATTTAGTTCTTTTTTATGATTTATTTATTAATTTTTAGAGAATATAAAAAAATAACATCTGTTAAAACCCTAGGGATAAGTATTAGGGATATTTCTAAGTATATGATAACATCCTCTAATGTTGGTACTATTTTGACTATCTGGTTCTCCTAAGATGCTGGAAAGTGGATCTAGTAGTTTCATAGGCATATTAAGGGGAAATAACTCGGAAAAATAATGGTTAATGATCTACTAAATCATCTATCCAGTTTTCGGATGAGTGGGCCGAAGAACACACCCCTGTATAGGTAATCCCAGATTAAGTACTTATTTTAATGAAATTATATTTACAATCCATAATGAAGGATTTATTTTCTATTTAATTTAAGAGATTATGTAAAGAATCATTAAAAACCACAACTTAATATAACCTGTGTTTAACCAGGAGACTTATAAGATGAAAAACATTTACTTATTTGAAATAAAAGTATTATATGATGAAATAAATTTGTTAATGGAGAATATATCTACATATTTATCTTTAATCTTCATCTAATCCTTTACATATATTATATTTTATATAATCATAATAATTTTTTTTAAAATTGGCTGGAAACATTATCCCGATTATGAAGCTATGGAAGTTATGTCTCTTGAAACTACTAATACATAGAAATATAGGCTTATTTGGAATTAATGGTTAAGGTTTTTCATTGTATCCACCCATGATTTTAGAATATATTTAAAATTTAATAAATATATATGTATGAATTATTTTGAAGTGTAAAACCATAATATTAATGACTATATACTTATACATTATAAATTTATGCAGATTGTATAGTACTTAAATTGAATATAACTGTTCATGAAAAGTATTAATTAATTTAAGAAATATGATTGATAGTAAAGAATTGTTTTAAAGTATCTTGTTTATGAGTACTATTTTTTCATATTTTATTTAAAAATTAATTATATGTACTAAAAGTATGAATTTTATTTACACATGAATAAATTTAATTCAATGCTTATCAACTAGTTATAAATAAAAATAAAAGTACTTCATGGTAAATAATGTTTTTAAATGGGTTTTATATGGAAAAAGTGTTTTTATATTGTTAAATTAAATTAATAACTATTGGTGAATTATTTTTATGTAATTTTTAGATTATATATTCAATAAGAAATTATTTTCATTCATTTAATGGTTTTTACTAGTCATGGAATGAGAATAAATTCAGTAGTATGCTTAAATAAGAATTTTTCTGAAAAACGATTCATTGTGTTTTGTTGTCTTATTTTAAAATATGATTCTAAATTTGGTTGGAATTTAATTAGGTAAAATGGATTCCACATATCAAATCATAATTAAATTTTTTTTGAAGTTTTTCAATTTCATTTTTTATAAGGAATATTAACCGAGGTAAAGAATCATTAATACTATAAAGCTTAAAGTGGGTTTGAACTAATGAAATAAGGATAAAATTACCTAAAAATATGTCTAATTTATATTAGATAAATTTATTTTCATAAACCATTTTCTTATCATTGAATTTATTTTTCTTTGGTTCCACTTCCACTTATATATGACCTTATTATATTCTCAATTTTCAAGTATTTACTGGTTTTCCACCCACCATACTTATAAAAGCGAACCTCAAATATTCAATTATTCACATTAATTGAGCATTGTAGACCATAAAATTCAAATTAAAATTTCATCATAACATTTATACCCACTTTCTATATCATCTCGTCTTCCCCAATGACCAATCTAGTAATGCTTGATGTGTAGGCCAAAACAGACTTCTAAAAAGATGATGTAATTAAATTTACCATTATATATTGAGGTTATTTCATCCTTAACCTATTAAAAATTTATATACCAATATTAACATGATTATATATATAATTAATTTATGAAAACATTTTTATATTAATGATATAATAATTATTTATGTTTTTTCCATCATATGAGAAATGAAAATTTATTTGTGCATATGTTTATATTGTCACCTTGTCGAAGAAATGTGATTTGTTTTTAATATACACCATACATGGAGTGTAATATGAATGAATTTAATGAATATATATACTATATATGATATTATTATGATTATAAAAAATTTATTATTAATTGAATTTCTTTACGTTCATTATAAAAAGAAAAACTAACTCATTTATAAGTGTTGACAAATGCATCGACAATTTAATAGTAATTAAATTTTCATACACACCATAAATTAATTCATAAAAAATTAATATAATGAATAAATATGATTCTTAAAAAATTAATAATTTTTTAATAGTTAAACAATGAGAAATGTGATAGGATCAGAAACAATAAACCAAAACAAGCATAGTAAATAGACCAGTTTTCAAACGAATATAGATTTTAAGGAAGACTTGTTAATGGATGGGTGTTTATAAATTATAATGGAATTAAATATAGTAAGATAATTATGAATATGTTTATGGTATTGATATATAACAAAATATTAATTATTAAATAGGAGGATATGATAGCGTATGAAGAAACACATAACCTGAGGTAAGTGTTTATATTGTAATCTAATTTTTAATTAGTATTTATTATAATTGAATCTCACCTGGGGGAGTTATATTATATTTATAATATAATGATATATGGTAATATAATTATGAATATTGTTATTATTATAGTCTTATATAATAAATTTAAATTTATTCTATAACAGCCAATGAGTGTTTGTGAAGAAATGTTGAAACTAAGGTAAGAGTTTATGTTACAAACTCATTTTTTATAGGTGTTATTTATAGTTAAATATAAATTGGGGGAATTATATATTATTTATTAATTAATCCACATATATATATATTTATCTTCTATTTTAATTTATATTTTAGTTATCTTCTACGTCCATTCCCCTCTCATTAGTTTATAAAAAGATAGATGAAATTTATTTTTTATGAAAATCATACCTTATTTAGGATTCAGTGGTAAAATTTTTTCTTAAATGTCCACATCCATTAAAATATTTACAAGAATGTTTTTAAGATATAATGATTATTTAAACTCATTTTCATCCAAATTTTACATTATTTTCATCAGATTACAAAGGAATTTTTACACTGTTTTCTGAAAAAAAAATGTATTTTTAAGAAAATTATGAAAGGAATATTTACATTAACATTTTATTCAGAAATTTAATCTCCAATTATAATAACCATTGATTTACTTGATGCTTCTATTACATGTTTCCAATGTAATTTTAAAATATACCCATTCTCTTAATATTCTTTTGCAATTTTAATTTAAAATTTTTTCAAAATAAAAATATTATTTTCTCATGTTTTCAATATTTATTTATGATATAATATGATTAGGTATTTTATTATGGATAATTAAATAATATATCAAAGTAAAATCTATTTTCAAAAGATAAGTTTATCATGCTTTCAATATTTTCTCATGTTCTCATTCTCTCAATAATGTTTTGGTATTTTTCTTTTATGTCAACATCCATTAATGATTTTTATTTTTTACTAAGAATATGACCTAATGATCCCATCCTAGTTATTTCATTTAATAGATTATGATTATATGATCATAAAATATTTATGAAACACATTTTTAATCCATGATTAATGTTATGATATATAGATGAATGTTTCAATGATATCACAGAACACATATGTATGTTTTTAATTATTTGATTGGATAGCCACAAATTATATAAACCTAATAAATTATTGATATATCATTAGATAATTTGAAAGTGGATGGGGAGTGAACCTATTTTATGTTTGAAAAGTGGTTTTGGAGTGATCCAAATCAATTATGGGACTTTTTCCAATATGGGGAGATTATCTTAGTTGGGATCATTGACTACTAAAATGGTTTTTTATCCACATTGTTTTTGGAATAATCAAAAGAAATGTTCCTATGAATATGATATTTTACCATGGATAAGGATTGATAAATGATGATTACTCACTCTTATGTAACATTTCTTTTGAAATCCTATTTTTTATTCCACGATTCAAGATTTTTTATCAAATTCTAATTGGGTATAATCTTTGAAATATATTAGCATGATTTTAGACCGTTATTTTTAACATATTATGGTATATTATCATCAATTGATATATCTTATTTTTTCCCTTATTGAGTATTTGAGATCACCATTTATCGTGTTTTCATTTTCCCTAGATTATATTTCATGTTTATGATATTTCAAAATGGAAAAAAACATTATGTGTTGAGGTTTGTATTATTGAAAAACATATTGAAGATTACTATAATGGGATTAAATAATTATGATTTTTTTGTGTTACTTATTTTTATATTAGAGTTTAGTTTTGTTATTTTTGAATATTGGGTTATGAAGTATATGAGGATTGATCTTCTAAAATATGAGGATGAATTTAATCTTTTATGTGGTGAACATAAAAGTTTCTTAAGTTTATAATAAGGTGTTATAATTTAGGACTTGTGAGGAATTATTCTAATGCTTAAATGATTTAAAACTATAATCATTGTTTATTAATTATTATATTATGAATTTTTTGTTTCATCAAACAGTTGGAACTTGGAGGAATCATGTTAACAAAAAATGTGGTGGATGATGTAGTGATTGTCCCCTTGAATAACTTTACAAAATGGGAGTGACAATGAAAAATATTATTGCTATAATAAAACATATCCCTTAATAATTGAATCCTTCTAAGATTTTAATTTATAAAAAAAGGGACCAAGACAATATTGAGTCTTTCATCGAGAAATATACACATTCTTTGATTTATTCCAATGATTCACTAGTTTCCAAGAAATGGATTTGTAACACTAAAATATATTTTTATTCTTTGGTTTTTGGAGAATAACAATGTGATCCTTGTGGTGTATCATTGTAACAGAGAGTAAAAAAATTGTTGAATCTAATTACTAATATAAGGAAAAAGGAAGAAATTAACTCCATGGAAAGGGATGATTTTATGTGGGAATGTTTTAGTAAGTAGTTTCCATGAACTGTTCACCTGAAAATGCAAATGGAATTCCTTATACTTAAAATTAAGGCCTATAAAAGTATTGGTATATATGAGGAAAAGTTTACAAGACTTGTGATGTGTTATTCAGGTTTTATTATCGATAAGGAAAAATAATAATTCAGTTCATTAGAGGTTTAAATATAATTATTTGAATGGAATTTTCCATAAGTGAATTTAGTCTCTTTGAAGAAATAATTGTATTTGTTATAAATATAGAAATATAGATTAGAAATTTACATCTTTATTATGGTTATTTGGAAAAATGAAATATTAATATATAAAAAAATTCTAATAATTAAACCAATATAGGAAAAACAATGATACTTATGATATGCCTAATGTATAGAAATAAGAATATCAAAATTATCATAAGGGTAATAGGAAATTGTTTAAGTGTGGAAAATATGTCTATTTTGTAAGTGAATGCATAAAATATGTACATAGCCAATCCAATGAAATGAATATTGATAGATCTCAATAAAATTAAACAACAACACTTTTATAATACAACAACAATGTTTATGTGAATAATAATAACTAGTACATGAATCCAGTGGTTAATGATGAAAATCAAAATAAAAAATTCTTTTATGTTAAGAGATGAAGGGGAAGTTCATGTCACCAAAAACATAGGTGTGGATCATTATAATGAATTGTTAAAAGGTACACTTATCATTAACTATAGAACAAAAAAATGTCTTATTCGATTCTAGTTCTTCCTGGACTTTTATTTATTATTAATTTTCAAATGTGTCTTTTTATAGACACCATAATTTTATGTTTAATTATTACTAAAAATAAATAATTATATAATGATTTATTCTCTATTCTATAGCTCCTATTTAATAGTAGTTTGTGGAAATTTTCTCTCCAAAAATACTATGATTATCCATCTAGTTAAATTTTACATGATTTTGGACATGGATTGTCATTATTTATATTGAAATTATATGAAATTTTGAGGAAGGGAAGTCACATTTCATATTATAAATGAACCAATGATTTTATATCGATGTGAGGATGAATATAAACTTCCAATTGAAACTATTACCATTGAATGTCTCTTATTACTTATTTAGGGGTGTATCTACCTCAAATGGTTAAGTAAAAACTAAATGTAGATGATATATTTATCATTCAAGAATATGAAAATGTATATATTTATGAGTTTCTTATTGTTTTCCTGAATTATGATTTTGAATTCTCAATAGAACTCATATATGGTACTTTTTATATTTTAAATTATCCTTATAGAAGAAAACCAATTGAGTTCAATAAATTGAAGAAGAAACTTTAGAATAATATTGGTAAGGGATTCATTTTTGATTGTTCATAACCATGGGGTGAACATTTCATTTTGTTATGGATAATTGTTTTGTTCAATTTGTCTTTTTTATTGATGATTGATAACATAACAAGATTAGTATGATGAATAATTTTTACTTACCCTGAATTGATTATTTCTCTTTATCACCATTGAGGCATTTAATAATTTTAAAATTTTAATCTTTGATCATTATTTGAGGGTGAAAATGAGGACATATCTAGTATGTCCTTGTTTATTAGTTTTGGTTACAATGAAAGTAATAGGGTTCCATTTGGATGTACAAATTAAATCATTATATTTATAGATTAAATGAGTAGATTCCTTTGAGATTATATTGATCTATTTTTTGTGGTCTTTATAGATGATATTAATATACATTGTGAGAGAATGTAAGATCATGAAGATAATTTGAGGGTTTTTGTTAAGAGATTTATAAAGTATAAAGTGTCTAAAAAATTTAGTGAATATAAATTTTTGATTCAGAAACTATTATTATTGGGACCTATAATTACAAGTGATAGAATATCAGTGGATCCCTTAATTACATAAATTATTGAATTATTTCCCAGAACAACCATGGTGATAAAAATCATTATTTTTATTGTATTGGATAGATACTACCAATAATTTATGAGAAATATCTCAAGGATATCTATTCCACTAAATAAGGTGATGCAGATGATATCCATGTTTCTTTGGATCATTTAATGTGAGGAAAATTTAAATTAAATGAAGAGAACATTATAAATTGAACCTATGACCACACTACCATATAGTAGGGAAGTATTTGTGATATATAATAATGTATTAAAGAGGTTAATGGGATGTGGCCACATGTAAAATTAAATCTTAGTACCCTATGACTCTTTATAATTGAATGTTGATGAATGAATTTACCCAACTAAGATTTCTGAATTTGCAGTGGTATTTTTTGGTTTAAATATATGGATTATTTTTCATTATGGTGAAATGAGTGACTTTTATAATTATCCTAAAATAATGAATTATATATTCACATATAATCAGTATAATATGTGTTAGTGGATATGGTTCGAAGTTAATGTATATTACAATAACTTATTATGTTACCTCCCAAGGAAGGAAAACTAGGTTGCTGGTTCTCTGATTCAGAATGAACATGATAGTTTTTCCATAGTGAGGATTTAATTTGATAAATTACATATTGATTTTTAAAATATTGACCTTGAAATCAAATTTAAAATAATATTATGATATCTTTACCATAGTAATATTTAACCACATATACATATGAGGATTCAAGAGGCACAAAATTAATGTTTGGGGATACAAAATAAGGTAAGGAATTTTCTTATTTTCTATCAAGATAATAATGGAATGATAAATTTAATATGTAGAATATATGGATTTCAATACCAAAATTTAAGATGGATATGTTAGATGATGCTCAGTAGTGATAATTCTCTATTCAACTCAGAGGTTTAGAGCTATATAGAGAACATAAAAGGAATTTCTGGTGGGATAACATAAAGACAGAAAATAAAGGGTATATATCTTGGTTCTTGGTAGACCAAGAATTTTTATCAAAGAGAATGAACTATTTGGTAATATTACAAGCATTATCCATTCCTGAGTGGAAATGGGAAAACATCACTAAGTATTTCTCTACAAGACATTCATGGGAATCAAAACAAAATAATTCTATTTTGGTTATAGTTGGAAATCTTAGGATATCAATATATTTCAATAATAAAAATGAATATTTCTATATTGACTAGGGATCTAGGATATACATTACAAAAATTTTTAGATTTCGTGGTGTACCACTCTAAATGATATTTGATCAATATTTGAGGGTCGCCAAAAATTTCTAGATGATTATTCCAGATGATATGAATACCAAGTTTATATTTACCATTTCATATCATCTTTAGATATATGGTTATTTTTAGAGGAACAATCAAACATTTGAATATATAATGAGATTTTTCTCAAGGGATTTCAAATGAGGTTGGGATAACAAAATTCATCTTGATGATTTTTTTATAATAATATATTTCACTTTAGCATTTAGATGGATCCTTATGAATCACACTATGGGAATATGTATGTGACTCCATAATTTAATAATGAATTTTGGGAAAAATATATTGGGAACTAAGAGATATAAGGAAATCGAAGTGAAGGTTATATCCATTCATGAAGATATCAGGGAATCTTTGAGTTGATATAAATGTGATGATAATAGTAATCAATGAGATTATAGTTAGAATTTTGAGACAAGGAATTCATTTTAGTGTCTTATTGGATGAATTTATTGATAATAAGGGAAAGATAATCCCCATGTATATCAATCCCTTTGAGATTCATAATCGCATTAGGATGGAGGATTATCACTTAGCACTTCCTCAAAACCTCTCCAACTTTTATGATGCATTATTTGTATGTCAACTGAGATAACACTGACCATTTCCTTCACACATAATAAAATTATGGGTTACACCACTAGATAATGTCTTTTTATAAGTAGATATTGGTATAAATCTTGTATCATTGATAAAAAATACTACAGTACATAACTATTGACATTGCTACAGTTTGTTGGAGGGACACAAACCTGAGGAAGAAACCTAGGAACCATGAGATTTGATGAGGTAGATGTTTTCTTATATTTCTGAATCATACAGATATAATTTAGCGGGTTAAATGGGTATAAGGGTGTAGAATATAACATATTGATATTTTAGAATATATTTTTCTTTAATTACTACATGCATTCCAAATCCTTTGAAGAACAAAAATTTGAACATATGTGTATTATCCTAATACATTATAAAATTAAGTACATTATATTATATTTTAATTAAATATAATTACTAATAATGATTTATAATTTATTTAAGAAACATTATTTATATTAAAGAACTATTTTTATGTATTTTTAATTCAACAATAGTGTTTTTCAAGTATAATTTAATTACGAATTAATATCATATATTAAACATATGAAATATTATTATTTACTTATAAAAATATTTTATTCTTGGTTATAAAATGGTTATAATTGAAAATGAAAAAATTACATGGGAAAAAGATATGTTTTTTCTAAGAAAAATATTTTTAAAAAAATGTGTTTTTATCTATTGAAATTGAATTATTCACTATTGATGAATGATTTTAATGAAATTAATAGATAATATATTAAATCAAATATTTTTAAATTCATTTAATGGTTTTTATTTTACAAGGAATGAGATTAAATTTTTCTTATACTTAAAAATGTAGTTTTCTAAAAATTGATTTTTTCGAAATTATTTTATGAGGGATTTCTCACACTTATAATAATTTAATTTGGTAAACTGTTACCCTTATTTGAGATCATCATTTTAAAATTTGTGAATTTTGCCAATTTATTTTTTGGTCATAATTAATAGTATCATTTGTAAAATTTCACTACTTTGTTAAAGGTGAACAAGTGGTTTGAATATGACTTTATTATGTTTTAATGGATTAATAATTTAAAAGTTTTCTACCCACTTCACTTATAAAATGGAACCCAATATCTTCACTTATTGAAAAAATTTAAGCAATATTTCCTTTCCAATTACTACCAAAATATCTTCCTAATTTCCTTCCCAATGTCATAATGGCTCTTGTCTCATCCTAAGACAGAACAAAGAAGGCTTAAGGTGTAAGAAAAAGAAGGTTTCTTAAAGAAAGGGTAATTATATTTACAAATAAATTTAGAGTCTGGTTATTATTTAACCTCATCCACATATTTTATAAATATATAAGAATTATTATATCAGTATCATTAATATACTGTAATGTATTTATGTTAATGGTATATCCAATTTCTACCTCCTTTATATTTTAAGAGAAATGATGATGTTATTCATGAGTATATAGGGACTACCACTACCACAAGATGAAGTGATTTTTCTTCATGTTCACCATACATGGATGGTCTTATGGATAGATTTGATGAATACATGTTATATATATGACTATATTTTGTTTTTTAAATATATTATTATTTACCATTATTTTTTAGTTTGTTTTGAGAATAAAAAAATTACTCATGCAAATGTACATACTACCATATCCATGAAGTGATGTAATTAGTTTTTTACCAAAAAATTATATAAATTGTTAAAAAGTGTATATAATCAATAAATATGATAATTAAAAAATTATTATGATTTTTTAAATGAAGAAACCTTGAGAAAAGTTAATGGATTGAGACCCCCAAACTAAAACAAGATTGGAAAATAGTCTAATTATCACCCAAATGTTAATTTTAATAAATAATAGACAAAGCTTGGGTAATCATACATTTTAATGGATTTATAGTAAGATAAGTATGAATATTGGTTATATATATATATTATTCTTAAACTCTTTCTACTAGAGTCAAAGAGTATGTATAAAAAGCACTTGACCTAAGGTAATGGTTTATCTATAAATCACATTTTTAATAGAGATTGATAATGTTATATTATCATTCGGGGGAATTTTATGATATTTATCTCATAAAACCCATATTTCATCTTATACTATATTTATTTCTAGTTTTTCATGTCTTATTTTTTTTATTTTTCTCTCTCTTATACCTAAAATTATTGATAATGTTTTTAAGAAAATCATACCTTATTTCTTCTTCGGTCAAAAAACTATTTCTTCCATGTCCAAGATATTTGAAATTCTTTCAAGAATGTTATTTTCTATTGTATAAATATTATTTAATTAAATTTTAATAATTATTTTTCTTTATTTTAAAAGGTTTAAAATTGTATTTTTATGACTCTTTCTAAATTGTTTATTTAATGAATTTTCAAAAAGTGTGGAAGGAATCAATGTTTCAACATTTACCAAGTGAATGTATATTTATGACATCAAGACCATTATGTTCATTGAGGCTTAATTTAGTATCATAAAATGATATTTTAAAATATAATTAATTTTGTCAATATTTGATGATTCTTTTTTTTAAAAGATATCAAAAGAAATGTATATTTTTCTTATTTTTTTAAAATTAATGGTTTGAATGTTGTTTTAAATGTATTTTTCTAATTTATATCAATATATTTTGAAACTTTTATTATCATTCACTTGGTATATGTTCCAATTATACCATTGATGTTATTTATATGGATGGATTATGATTACGTGATGAGAAAATATTTATGAAATCCATTTCTTTTTTATATATTATGCAATGATGTAATGGGGAGTGTTCTAATGATCTCATGCCACACAAATGCATGGTTTTTATTATGTAATGAGTGGGAATAAAATTATATATCCTTGTAATTTATTGGATAATTATTGATATATCATGATATAATATGAAATAATAAGTGGTGTGAACCCATTCTTGGGATAAACAGGGGTTGGGGATGAACCTTGGTCATTATGGTATTTTTTCCACAACGTGATGATGGTCTTAGAAATGAGAGCTTACTAATGAAAATATTTTCTATACTTCTGATTGTTTCCAAACTATTATTAATTTTTTTGATGATTATGATATACTATTATGCATCATGATTCACCGATGATTATTCCTCTCCCATATGACTCAAATCAATTGAAATACTAAATCTTTATGACTTGAATCAGATTTATAATATGACAAACCATATTCTTAATACACCGTAATTCTTTATTTATTACATAAATAAAAACATAATACAATGAAAAAAAGATAATGAGATATAGTTTATTTGGGTAATTAGATATATCAGATAATAAATGATAATAAGGATGTAGTTAAACTATTTAAAACACCTTAACATGCTCTTAAAATTCCTGGACACTTTTAAAACAGAAAATGATTATCTAGGGATGTAAATAAGAAATAGAAGAATTATAAATAACATTAAAGTAATAATCAAATAATAACATTATGAATGTAATAAATGTAAGCATATAGGAATATCAAGGTGACATAAATGTTTTTAGAATATTAAACATGAACATTGAAGCGTGGTATAAATTGAGAACATCACGGTATCATAAGAATGTGGGAAGAATGTAAAACATGAAATCATAGGAAAAGTGAATGATAACTGTTGAAAAACCACAAAAAAGTATTCTTAGAATATTATTCTATTCACTATACATGGTATTTTATAATAAAAAAACATCAAAAAACTCACTAGGGGCTATATATTTTTGGGCCCATCCATCACATTCATATCATGTACATGCATTATTATGCCACCAAGATTAAACAACATAAGAATGAGTTTCATCTATTTTAATCCCCAAATTATGGATTTTGTGTTACATAAATGTTATTACCCAGTAAATTATGTATTGATACATCTTGGTGAATAGACTTTGGTGGAAACAAATGCTAGTATTCCTGACATAAGTATTTGGTATAGAAAAATTGGTGGATAGATCTCAAATCATAATCAGTGCACATAAAGATTAATAGGAGAGTTTAATGACAATAAATGGTTTTCTATAATTACAAATCAATCACATAAAAATTAAAATTGTTTTTTAAATCACATTAAACGATGAAAAATTATAAAAAAAATTGTATAATACAAACAATGTTCTTGAATAAAGAGGGAAATGAGGGAATTGTCTTACCTTCAGAGGGAACATCTAAATGATTTGTATGGGATTATTAATATATTGTTAACACCTTTGGTGGAAATTATAGAGGGATAGGTGTAGTAAATTTCTTCTTGATGGGATTTTGCTAAATAGTAGTTGGAGGTTGGGTGGGTATTAATAGAAAAAGATGGAGTATTCATTTTTAGTTTCTAACATTGGTTTTCGAATTCGTATGATAAAATAATCAAAACCACAAAATGTCCCCTAGTTTCTAATAAAGTAGAACTATTTTAAATATTTTAAATTTCAAGGAAATAATAATATTTAAATAATACCATCAGTGATGTGGATCTGAGTCATATCGATAAGGAATTTATTATAAAACCATGAAATATAATATTGGTTTTGGAAGATTCATTAATGAAATATAAAATTAATAAAATAAAATAAAAATGTTTGAATTGAAAATATATATTTGGTTATTTATTCCTTTTATAGTACTTATTATATCTCTTTGTTTGATTTTATGGTGTCATAATCAATATTTTATATTTATATTGTAATGAATTTTTACCCAAAAATTCGTCTGTCTTAGAAAATTATGAAAACATTGCCATCAGATAATTTCAATGTTAGGATATAAAATGAAATTTAAATTACCAAAATAGTTGACAAGGTATTATAATCTACAATTTAAAATAAAAATACCAATTTACTGGAAAATACTAGTTTTTACAACACTACCAACTTTCAAAACCTTATAAAAATTACGTTGACTTCTATAAAATATATGACTATTTATATTTATATTAATATAATATATTTGTAATATTTCATTTAAAAAAAATTAAATTCTAAAATTCATGAATTTATAAATTGAGGGTCATAATTGAAAATATATATACATCACAAAAATACAATTTTGATTTCCTTATATAAAAAAGAAATTTTAATCAAACTCATCATATAATCATTTTTAAAGTGGTAATAACAAGGGATCAATATAATATCTACTAAATTAAAAAAGTTTAGAAATTTATATTACTTTTGAATAGATACATAACCCTTTATTATGCTAGTGTACACCATATGGGTAATGTGTGTGATAGTGTAAATTTTATAGGGTGGTAAGAAGAACATGGTTTGGGCCGTGATATCGATAATATTTAACTTTTACAATAAATATTTTAACTCACATTTTAGTTGTTTAATCTGAGACTTGTCTTTGTAAACGGTATGACACAATGATTCCATCCCCCTCAGATGCTCTGATAAATGGGTTTCATGGGGTATGATTCTACTTGTTTAGGTGATCACTCTACCATTTATGTCAACTAGACTTTATCATAACCATTAATATATACTAATATTAATGTTAAATATATAATATCTTTATTACCATTGGTTAAGACACATATAATTCTATTAAATATGAAAGGATATAATGATATGAAATAAAAAAATGTAGTTCATGTGATTTATATTATGAAACTACATAATACGATATTCATTAATTCAAAATGAAGATTGATTTATAAATGTTTGGTTGTTTACATTCATACCCCATTTAGAAATTTCTCCCTCAAAATCTAATTTCTTACAATAAAACAGATTAGGGTCCTTTTTTATCACCTCTTCAGGTTCCCATGTGGCTTCCTCATACATCTTGTTCCTGTATAGTACTATTACCTAGCGAGTTGTATGTTTTGGTAGAACAGTGTATCTATGATATATGATTTTCACTAACTACTACTCATATGAATGCTTATTCTCCAATGGCACCTCCTATGGATTCAGTACATGTGAAGTGTTACATTTACTTCCTCAATAAGGATACATGTTACACGTCATGTATGTTGGATAGGTTAGGTTGAAGTGCTAGTCCATAATCCATATCTTTGATGTGATCAAGCAACTCTAAGGGGGCGATGTATCTAGTTTTTAGATTTAGCTTCTTCTCAAACCTTTTTACATTATTACATTGTGATATTTGAAGGAAACATTATCACTGACCTCAAACTCTTATTCACTTCAATGGTTATATATATATATATATATTCACTATTTAATTTTAACAAAATTCTTATGATCTTTTATGGTTTAAACCATATCAATCACCTATTGGACAACATTGGGTCCCACAATATACCTCTCTCCAAATTTATCTGAGCATGTTAGAGTTTGACACGTCTTCCCACACCGAGATTAATATGCTGTCATTTGAATGATATAATAAAAAATGTTGTTATATGAGAAATCCACTAGGGGAAGGTGATGATCCCCACATCCTTTCAAATTAATTGAAAAATATCTCAGTGTGTCCTGTAGAAATTTAATGGTTCTTTCATACTGACCATTTGTATGATAATAATAAATAGTACTAAAACTAAACTCTTTATATGCTGCATGCTGAAGGATTATGCATAACCTCATGGTAATCCTAGGATCTCAATCCAATAGAATTTATATTATAACAATGTGAATTATTACCACATACCTTATGTATATGTTGTTGAGTTGTTAAAGAGGGAGATATTCCTTGATAGCAATGAAATGAACTGACATTGTAAGGTGATCAAACACCACCCAGATATAATTATTTCCTGTAAATTTCCAATGGAGTGTAGTGGTGAAATACATGTTTATGGGTTCTCATTTCCATACTGGTATGGGAAATGGTTTCATAATACCCTTATAATTATATCATTTTGCTTTAAATTTTTGCATTCTAAGCATCGAGGTGAAAATTCTACAATCCCGCACTTTATGTTATCTTACTCTCCATTCTTTTTCAGATCTCTATATATCTTAGTGCTTCCTACATGAATATATGAGGATCATATATACACATCATATTAAAGTTCTCTATTTAGATATATATTTGATTGATCATATATTGAGGTTCCAAAACATATAACTCCAACTTTATAAAAGGTAATGTTTTGAATATTCACTATCTTTTCCTTAGGCTCCACATTGCATTTTTAGGCCTCCACAGTCATCTAAAAAAATTGATAGTTGAGAAGTTATTTGAGAATGTTTGGATGCATTTCCTTTTTTTATTCCTATTTTCATACTATGCATATACAAGAATCTTATATCCCTTTCAATCATTATCATGGATTGGGATTCCAGATCCTTTTTAATCAGAGAATCTTTCATTTTGTTCACCTTTTTAGGATTGTAATATATCAAATATTCATAATCCTTGATGAGATAAAGCCACCTTAATAGGTTCATATTTAGATCCTTTTGAGTGAAAATAAAATTGATGTTTTTATGATCTAGATATATATATATATATATATATATATATTTCATAATTCTCCCCCACAGTGGAAATGTTTTCAAATCTTCATTGTTAAGACCACTGTAACCAATTATAGATCATATGATGGGGAAACACTACCCATAGACCATTAATTAGAGGGATTCATTGTATATCACCTTTTCATCTTACATAATTACACAACAGAAGTACTTTTTATATTTTTTTCAATAGATCACCAAAAATATTCCACCGGTCAGTAATGTTTTCACATGTTTAGTGACTAGCCTAATATTTAAATCTTTAAGGAACTTATCACAATCATCAATCCATAAAAATTTTAATCATTTCTATGTTAAATTGGTCAGTGGGATTGAAAATCATGAGTATATTATAACAAATCCATTGTATTACAATGAAAATCCAAGGAAACTACAGATCTCCATCCCAAATTGTGGTCTGGTATATCCTTTAATTGTCATTTTTAAAGGATCTATAGAATTATATTTATTGATTATAAAAAGACCCACAAATGGTATATTCTTAATCTAAGTCTCACATTTACTTTACTAGACATATAAATATTACTTAAAAAGGTCATAGATATAGCATTCAAATTATCCTTATGTTTCAAATTTCATTTATTGTAGATAATAATATCATCCATAAATACTTACCGATATTTATACAAATAATCCCCAAATAAAAAATTCATGTAGTCCCTAAAAATACCTAGAGTTTTAGTGACTCTAAATGTAATCACTATGCACTCTTAGAGACAATAACTTGTATGAAAATTATTTTTGGGGATGTAACATCTTGTTACCTTCTCTGAGGGACTATATTTTTTATTCCCTTTTTATTTAGGTGTATTTTTGGATTTTTGAGGATGTTCAAGAATTTTCTAGGAAAATGACCTAATGTCTAGGGATTTATTTTTTTTGGAAGTAGTATATTCCCAGCATAAATGTGTCAAAGGATTTAGAGGCTTCCCTTTGAGTGTTGGTTGAGTTGGAGTTTCTTTTTTGAGTTTTTTAATATCTTATTGTTGTGTACTATATGGAGGAAAGATTCATCCCATGAATGTATTTCAAGGAATGGATCTATTGTTTGGATGATTTTGTGAGTCATTTTAATGACACAAATAGTATGAATGATTTGAATTATTTTCAATGTGTGAAATTGTTGAGATTATGGTTTTTAACATGAGGTGATGAATTTTTGGTGTATAGAACACCCTGGATATTCACTTCCTGTATAAAGTAATTCATACCACAAATTCCTTGTACCTAGTGGATTTTTGTTCACTAAATCTAGAAAAACATTTCATTTTCTGAGAAACCTATCCTCTCTAACTTGAGGGCTACTACAAGATATTTTTGGGTGATTTATACCCTTGTGAATGTCCCAATTTGGTGTTTAATCCCAATTGAGTTTCCTCACTTCGGTTTTCTCCTTCTCTATAATAACCCTCTTTGTAAGATGCATGATTTCTTGTTTTTATATGCTATCAAATTTTTATATTGATGATTTTTTATCTAGATGTTTCTTGATAGTATCATTCAACTACATTTTTCATTAGTGTTTCCCATTGTAGATGTATATTTGATTGATGATTAATTATAGGTGGTTTCATATGATTTTTCACTATAGTTGAAACCTTAAACTACCTGATTAAATTGAAATGAGTTTTTAAATTATTTATAAAAAATGATTTGAGATTATTGGAAACATTTTTTTAGAAAAGGAAAACAGACTAAAAAACTAACAATCTCAATGGAATTGAAATTTTTGGGAGGATTTGAGATAATTTTATTGATTGAATTGAAATTTTATTTTGATATAATTGGTATTAATTTATTGATGTCTTGAAAATGAATGAATTGATTGAAACCAATGTCATAATTATAAGTAAGAAAGGAATATTGAAAATTGAAAGTGGATAAAGAATTTTTCACTGACTTGAAATGACATATTTTACCATGATTGAATAGTGGTTTAATAAAGAGAATATGGGACTTGGTAGATATTGGAAAATTAGGACAATAATAGTCAGAAATAAACCCCTACAATTGGATTGATGAGATAACTGACATACACACCTCAGGGCATGATTTGTCTTGTTGGTGAGTTGAGTCTTGATGGCCTAATTCACGTGACATGTTCACACTTTGAGTCATGAATACAGATTGATTACTTGGATGATAATATTTCTATAAAATAACATATCATAGGGAATATGACATAGTTCTATGATATATTGTATTGGATGATTTAATTCAATTTTTAATAGAATTTCTTTATTCGATAAAACATATTTACCTAAATGTTATATATAAAATAGTCATTTAAGATCTTTTCATATGTTGTCTATATTTTCATAATTAAAGTGTGTTTTTTTGGAAAATATGTAAATTCCATTCCATGGATAGTTTTTTTGTTTTTAAATAATAATTGGTTTAATTTTTTTTGTAATTGATTGTGGAAAACATTGTGAGACCTTAACGGGCTATTAGCTCACACCTACCATTTTCTTCAAGTGTTAGTATATTTCTTTATGTCAAGTCCAAGTAAAGGGAAATCTGGACATAGATGTGGTGGTTGTTATTAATCCTTACAAACTAGAGTGATGGAGGTGACTTTTGGAGATGTGATCCACATGTTACATGGTATTGCCATAGATCTTTGTCTGGAAAAAGATGGTGAATTTTGATGATGTAACATTTGATATAAGTTTGAACTATTTTCTTATAGTACTTTATCCCTTTAGAGAATTGAGAATACCAATTTCTTCTATTTATCATTCATTGTTTTATAGAAAAAATAAATCCCTATTCATTCATGTATGATGTCAGGTTGTAGTCCCCAACCCATAGGGGTGTGGAATGGCATTCGATCCATGCCATTGCGGACATGGGTATTAGGTTACTAATGTATTTGAGCAAGTTCATGATAAAGTTGTATAGAGGTTACAGTTATAAATATTTCCTTGATTTCAATATGAATTATGCATTTTCTATGTATAAATTAGTTAAGATGGATATGTATTAAGTGGTATCTTTGAGTGAGTTCCGGTCTAGCTCTCATCATAATGAGCTATAAGTCACCGTGGGGGATGGGGAAAAGTTTCATAGTGGGATGATTTGATCATATTTATATTATTTTCCCTTCTATTTATCTATGAATTTTGAAATTACAACATTGAATTCTGTTTAATGGAATTGATATTTCTATATATGTTATTCAGTTATTGTTTTGCGTTTCCATGTTGACTATTTCAGTGTTCTATATTTATATTGTATAACATCATGCCTATGAGAATGAATTTTAATAGGCCGATGGTCAGAGTTATTAGTAAAGGAAATCAGGACAATCATTATGTGGGCAGATAATGGGGAATGATTTATAATAATTGGTATAGTCATTGAAACATGGTCTCATTCAGGCTCAAATTGTGGAACCTCAATGGGATAAATTAATAGATTACTCTCGCATGTTTATTTATCATAAATTACTCATGATTAAATGATAAAATGATCCTCAAGTGGCTGTGGATTAGTTAAAAATATCATTCTATATTTGATATTGTTGAAACCTATTGTTTGATAATGGAAAAGTGTGCTACCTATAAGTGGTAGGGACATAACAAAAGATGGTTGGATTCGATGGTGATAAAGAAGAATCACAAGGGTCAAGATTGGAAGGCTTTTAGGGTTGCATTCACTAATTTTTTCTATCCATTATCTATGGTTTTTTAAAATAAATAAAGTATATCAATCTATAAAAGGGTGACTAGACTATTCCTCTTTATGCAAGTTTATTATCTGATCTACATTATTTTACAAATGAGGAAGTTAATAATAAGAATATGATCTCATTTTAATATGAGATGGGTCTTAATAATGATTTTTGTTCATATTTTTTTCTTTCCAATTCAAAATTCATATTCCACTATATTGGATAATGAATTTACTACTTATCTTGGTATAGATAGAAAATCATAGGTCATGGGTGTTACTACTTATCCTAATGGAAATTCCATGATACCCTTTAAGGGGAAGTGTTCGTGTGATGTGTCTCATGGTGGTTCCAGATATCAGTGATCATCTAAACCTCATGTAGTGCTTGGAAGAGGCCCTTTTACTTTCTTATTGTGTGGTAGGGATAGGTATTAAATTATGGTTTATACTTAGGCACCAATGATCTATTGTCCTTATGGTCACTCAGTACAACTATATATGTTATTCAATTTCTTTTTTCTCAAAAAATTACAATAGGCTTATCCGCACCATAATATACTATGGTGTAATTATATTTTTCAAGAACTAAGGGGTTCCAATGATATGATTCTAGAATTAAGCTCCTTCACATGGTGTAAGAGTCTACAGAGGAAGATAATGTGGGTCGAATTACTATAATTGGTAAAATCAATATGACATCATCTTTAGTTAATTTTTTATTTTATATTAATTAATCTCACATATTTATAATGATTCATGTTGTAAATATACTAAATTTTCCAATGAAAATTTTTCCTTATGCGATGGATATTATTATTCCACTTTAAATGAAGAGAGATTGGGTATTTAGTGTCAGACTAGTATTTTATCATTATCAATGAATGAATTAACTTGAAATTTTATGTTATCATAATGATCCACTTGATGCCATTTTTTAGGATGGATTGAGTGATATATCATAAGTCCTACATTGACATCTATCTTCAAGGGGTATCCTTAACTCCTACCTAATGGGGTGTTTCATGCCTTTTTGGTGGAATGGGACCCCAAGGTTGACTATATTTATACCATATTTTCTGGGGTTGGGAAAGGTAATATTGATTTTTTCTTTCGATCTGGATAAGTAATCCTTGAGTGAAGATATCTCACCAATTTTTGTTGAGTTTCCTAACTATATTCCATCAAATGTATCTAGATTTCTACTAGTAAAGGAAGATAAGTTCTATATTAACTTGGTAAATAGTACCCAATATTTCACTATTCATTCATACCAAATGGAACTAGTTGAGTTGAATGACTTTAGGACTTTGTTTAATAATAGTTTGAAAAAAAAAATTATACACAAGAGTAGGTCACATTATGTACTACCTATTATTTTTTAAATATAATATGATGGGATTATTAAAAAATTTGTGGCTTACCAAAATCTAATTTAATTCATGGTGATGAATAAGTATCCATTACCAAAGATTTTTAATTAATTTCATTAGTTAAAGGGGGAAAGTAGTTTTCAAATAAGGATCTTCATTCTAGTTATTACTAGTGGGGAAATAAAGAACCATACATTTAGAAGTATGTATTTACAAGTAGGTATGACCATTATGAGTATCCCGTTATACCATGTTTTCTAATAAATTCCTCTAAAATATTTATGGTTATGATGAATATGATATTTTCTGAGTACCATGACACATTAGTGGTCTAATTTGTGGATAAAATCCAAGTTTACTCTCAGACCAAGGAGGATCATGTGCATAATGTAAAATTAGTTTTGTGAATCTTGAGAAATCATTGAATTTATACAAAACTTTAAAAATTCAATTTATAGATTCTGGAAGTGATGTTATTGGGAAACATGGTCCCCAAATGTGGTATCTTAGTTGATCTTGAGAAGCTAAAATCAATTATGACATGAGAGTAACCATATAATATTTTTGAGTTTCAGAGATTCTTTGGCTTATCAGGGTATTACCGTAGGGTTTAAATGTATTTAATGATGTTTGATTCTTCGATGAACACTCTAACATAGAATGGAATGAAATTCTTTAGAGATATTAAATTACGGATTTCATTCATAGAGATGAAATGTACATTGACTTTTGTGTCAGTGTTGACTCTTCATTAGGATGGTTAGGTCTATGTTGAATTTTATGGCACATCAGGGTTGGGATTTGGTTGTGTCCTTGTGTGGGGTCAACATATGAAATCCTATAGTCCATGGATGATTAGGTCACATGAGAACAATTATGTGACACTTGATCTCAAACTCACAATTGTGACTAATTCTATTAAGAGTTAATAACATTACCTTTTGGGTGAATATTTTATCATTTTTTAGGATAAAAAAATATTGAGTTTTATCTTCTCCCAGAAAGTGATAAACCTAAATCATAGGTATTTGGTAGAGTAATTGCAGTATTCTGATTTCCAGATTTCCTACGACCCTAAAAAGGGGAACATCATTGGTTATTCTTGATCAAGAAAAATCAATACTAGGATGTGAAAAAAAACATAAATAGAGTGGAATCTAATTTCCTTACATACTCAATTGTATTTGGGATTTCATGGGAATGTGTATAAAGTTGTTTTGGTAAGAGTATATTTGAATTCCTCACCTCTCTATTTGATTCTAGAGGAGAATAATATTGAAAATTAATTCCACTAAATTAAGGACCCTCTTTATTTTTGGGATACCAGTGGTTAATCATCATTATTTTTATAGAACATCCTATGTTTTCAAAACCATTACGTTCTTCCTTTTCTTTTGAAAAAGGTAATGACAATTTTTACTATAATTTATATTGGGAGGTATACCCTTGAATAACATAGATTTTTTATGGCATTAAATATTTTATATTTTCTGACAGGTATATATATATCACTTCTAACTTCTAGATAGGCCTCTAGGAGGCAATGACATCATAGGTTCATTTGAGCATGGCCTATTATACAAATATGCAAGGCTAGACAACGTGAGATAAATATGTTCTTGAGGACAATCTATGTGCTAGCGTTATGGAATTTGGTGGTGCTTGGAAAGACCATTTAGGAATGTTTGGGATTTCCACTAGAAATAGTTAACATTTAACTAATAGAATGAATCATTTTGATTCCAAGAATGGTGATCCTTACAGATTACCATTACATTGTTCGGTGATTAGTGAATGTTCCTTGATTGGAATTATCTTAGTCCAAGAGATATTGATGGAGATTAGTTAAATTATCATGTAATGTTGATAGCTCAAGCTGGTGTAAATATAATGTTTATCATCATGGGTGACCATAAGGGTTTTCTATTGGTGACTGGGTATTTTTTAGATTTTCAAAGTGGATTTTTTTCACAAACATATTTTTAAAATGCTAAATCATTCACTGAATTTTGTGGGACCTTTTTATATTTTTGAGTTGGAGGGGAATGGGGAATACCATTGGCACATTCACCATAATTTAATGTGATCAACAATGTGTTTCAAGTATTTTATATTTTAAATTATATTTCTAACATATTTCATGTTTTTAGAAGTAAATACCTTGATGATGATATAGATTTATCCTTGAGTGAGAATACAGTTAGGATTGCTTATTCTGAAAAAAAAATGTTCTTTTAGACAAGATACTACATTTAGTATGTCTTTAATGATGGAATGGTTTTGATTCACATGATACATGGTAGAATGATGTGCTAATAAGAGATCAACAAACTCATATATTTGATACAGAAACTTATTTAAATTCCATATGGGGAAATAATATTTTGAGTGTGGGGAGCTTATAATGTCATGTTACCATATTTCTAGTAATTATTGACTCTTGGTTTGATTTCCTTTTGTTTGGGTGATTTTTGGGATATTAGTGAATGGAGAGAAATTTTTGGGAAAAATGACCTAATGTGTCATGAACCGTCCGAGGGGTCCCCTGTTATGACTACCCCAATCCCACCTCCAATTGGATAAGGGTTGGTGACTAGAAATGATTAGGAATTTCCCAGAAATGGGAGGCATTAGCCTAAATCACCTGTGCACATGCAAAGATTTCTAATCCAAATAGAACTGAAATGTAAAACAATTTAAAGGATGTATGGATACAACTAATATCCCACAAATAGAGTACAACTATAGTTAATGTAAAAGTAAATAGAGACAAAATACCATCCCACCATAATGAGTGAGTACATAAATCCAACAAAAAATGTAATGAGTAAAACATGCTCTAAGGAAGAATACTATATCACAGGTACGCTCTTGGTATACACTATTGTCTTCCTAGATACATCTATTCTCCACCTATTTCTGGTCCTCCTAGGATAATTCCAAAAGGGTCATCATCAACACAAGACACGACATAGGCAGGTAAAGCCCGTGAAGGGTTTAGTATAAAAATACTTAATAGGTCACCTTGAAAATATTAAACATAAAGTAATAAGTATATTCAGCTAAATATAAGATGTAACAATGAATCACATATCAAATCAGTACAAAAAAATCATGGTTTACTCAGGAGAGATTCCATGCCATCAGGAGGTCATATCCAACTAACTGCCACAGATTCTGCTCAATGAACACTCATTTTGGGAGAAATCAGTCATCGAGCCATTATATCATCAGAGACACTCGACGAATAGTTATGGCGCATTTGGGCCGCTACCAAAGAGAACACATTTGTAATGGAATACTATGACACATAGAGAGGGGATTTTTCCCAAAACCGTTGGGTGAAACAATGAACCCAATATGAATCAGAAAACTATATAGGGGATCATATAACAAGGATTCCACTAATCCTATTATTGCAGAATAGTAGAAATAGGATCAACACCCTTCTCATGGAGGTTACACCAATTCCACAAACTCCACTAGGGGTTATAGTGGACTACACTCTAGTCTCATGGATGGATACTATATTCTATTGGAGAATCAACTTCTAGAGGGGATTCCCATACATTTTTTGGATGTAATGATGCATTGAAACCTCTTTTAAAAGATCAAGGAACACACTCAAACTATAGTGGCCCAAACTAAAAATCATTCTTTAGCCTCAAAATGACCATCTCAACATTAGGGAATGAATTCCACAAAAGGATCATTGATTGGATGCTCTATTTAAGAGCTATGATCATTTGAACAAACCTACCTACAAACAAGATGGGGGCCTGTGAACCTACTTTAATGGTAGTTCTACCTACCGTCATGGTCAAATACCACATTTGGTCAACCTACCATGCAGACTGACCAGTTGTGGAGTCACCATTGCAATCAGTCTTACTTTCGCACCTCTCCAGTCACTGCACATGTAGTTGCTCCACCTACCAATTCACCTCATGGTCGACCGCACTAGATTGAAGGCAACATCCCATGGGAAATTTCCATGGATGAACACAAATGGGATCCATCCTGGTTGGCCCAGATCTGACCCGAGTCCGATCTGGGTTGACCTTGCCTAGTCCGGCCCACCGATCCGACCCAACCCCCTATCCTGGCCCACTCAATGTTCGATGCCACCATCCTGTGTCTTCCGCCACATCCCATGTCTGATTCCACATCGGTCGATGGAGTACACGCATTTGCTACAACATCCCAAAACTGTCTCTTCCACATCACACGACTCTACTTCCCATGAAAGCTGTAAAGACCCGGAAATTTCAAGGAAATTTTTTTTGTTAATTTTCTTTGGAATTTTATGAGTCCGCAGTTTCTGACGGCACCTGATTCCGAGGCCCGGAGTGCCCGGAATTAATTTCCGAAGTTTGGCTCGGGTACGTTCAGTGAACGAACGAGCGGGATTTCCTAACTTTTGATCCGGTGCTCGGAATTGAAATCCGAGGACACCGATGAACTCGTAGCGCCGATATTCTCTTAAGGATACCTTTCCCGAAGTTGTGTTTACACGAGGGGAGTTGTAAAAATAAATTTGTGAATGTTAAAATAAAAATTTAACTTCAATTTTTATTTTTATCTTCCTTAAGTGTTTTTATCCTTTGGGTGGAAGTTGGGTGACAACCCAACTTCCCTTGGGAGGTTAAGAGGGTGGTGGGGCCAACACGAACCCCACCCCTTCATATTCTCTAACCCCCCCCCCCCCCCAACTCACAATTAATGATGTAAACTTAGGTTATAACTTATGTCATTAATAAGTGAGTTTAATTAAAGTTTTGAAATTCAAACTCTTGAATTTCAAAGGACTTACGTTGTGTTGTGTTGTGTTGTAAAGTCATGCTTTAATTTTAATAAACTTAAGTTATAACTTAAGTTTTAATTGTGGGGAATTAAATGAAGAGGTTTGAATTTCAAACCTTTGAAATTCCAAACCCTTCTATTTAATTCAGTTTTTAGTTTCCTTTGCGGGTTGGCGTTTGCTGTGCGGAGAGGAAAAGAGGGAGGCTTCTTGTGAGTTCTTCCTCCACGACGAAGAACGCGGCGTCCTTCTTCCACGACGTCGGACCGCAACGCGTTGGATTTCCTCCACGACGCCGCAACGCATCCTCTCTGCGACGTGCTTTCCGCGACGTGCCTCTCGCGGCGAACCCACGTCCGTCTACCGCGACGCCATAACCGCGATGCCGACGACGTCTTCTTCCGTGACGTCCGACCTCCGCGACGCTCGTCCTTCGCGGATCGTTGATGAGCTCCGCGAGCTTCCTTCGAGGTAGGGGTTGTTGAATATTGTTAATTTATTCCTTTTCTTGAACGTGGATCTCGCTTGTCTAACATGAGGCTTGAATGTTTAATTTGAGTTATTTATTTAACGTGAGGGGGGGCCGGATCGCATGAACACGGCCGAACCCCCCTCCATCGTTTATGTTGATTTATCTTGCGGGTAGAAGTAAAGTGGCGTGGTACCGTCGCACCACGCGGACATTCGTGCTATTATTTTACGCGGCGCCGTCGCGCTACGCCGAGGAGAATCTTCAAGAACGCGACGCCGTCGCGCCGCGTTGAATGGAATCAAGACACGGCGAAGGGGCGCGGTGCCGTCGCACCGCGCCGGATGACGAACGCCGCGGCCGGTTCCGGGCCGCGGCGGGACGAGGAGACCGCGGCCGGTTCCGGGCCACGGCGGGAAGAGAAGACCGGCGGCCGGGCCGCCGGCGTCGGAAGCCGAAGGGGGGACCGGAATTTCCGGTCCCGTTAGAGAAAACAGGCCGGCCAGCTGGCCGGCCGGATACCTTTAAAACCGGGGGAATTAATCCCCCGGCCATCTTACAAACCCCCCTCTTAATGAGGGGGGCGGTTCTTTAAAGGAGGGGGGGCAGCAGCCCCCCGGTTCGTGTCCATCCGGCCCCCACGTGCGGGGGCCGTTTCATTCAAATGGCGCGGCACAAGGCCGCGCCACTTCACAAAATCAGCGGGGGCTTGCCCCCCGCGTGCCGACCACGTGCGGCGCCAGCCGCGGCCTGCCGCGCCGCCTCGGCGCACCGCCGCGCCACCGCGCCGCCTCGGCGCACCGCCGCGCCGCCGCGCCGCCTCCGCGCCGCCTCGCGCACCGCCGCGCCGCCGCACCGCCTCCGCCGGCCGCCGCGCCGCCGCCGCCGGCCACCGCGCCGCCCAGGGGGGGGGGGTCGGGCCGGGTCGGCCCGGACCCGGACCCCCCCCCCCCCCCGTTTCGAACCAGATTTGGTTTTTGGCCCATAACTTGAGCCTCGGACCTCCGATCGACGAACCGTCAGTGGAAACGCGATCCTTGGATCGATACGGTCGTTTCGGTATATCGCACTCAAAGTTTCGGGTTACTTTGAGTTCGGCCGGGTTGGTTCGTTCACGAAACCAACCGGGCCTTCGGAGCGGAAACGCTCATATCTTGAGCTACGAATGTCCGATTGACGCGCCGTCAGTCGCGTTGTGATCCTCTAAGTGAGACGGATCTTTTGGCATACTCCGCCCGAGGTTTGGACGCAGGTGGAGTACGGTCGGGTTGGTTTTGCCTTAAAAACTAACCGGGTCCCGGGAACGAAAATGCCAATAACTCTCAGACCGGACGTCTGATCGACGCGCCGTCTGTTGCGTTGAGTTCCTATTGACGATACGGAACTTTTGGATACATCAACTCTGGTCTTTGTGACAGTTGATGTATCAGCCTCTCGGCTCGTGGAGCGGACCCTCCGAACGAGCTTGCTGTGTGCGGGAACCCTAGTACTGGCTGCGACTGTTACTGTGACAACTACTACTACTGCTACTGTGACTGCGACGACGACAGTACAGAGATCCTGTGTGTATTCGACGACGACGACTACAGCACTCAGCGATCCTACGTGGAACAGTGCTACCGAACCTGTGTGAGCTGAATCTTCTGTTTACCTTGGGCGGTGTAGCGCTTGGGTGTAGCGGCGGACCCGTGGTACTTGACAGTGGTGGTGCGCTTGGATGCAGCAGCAGACCCTTGGCGGTGGAGCGCTTGGTTGTAGCGGCGGACCCGCGATACTCTACGGAGTGTGTGCGCTTGGTTGTAGCAACAGACCCGCGACGGTGGAGACGTGCGTGCGGAGTACGGAGACCGTGTAGATGACTGAGACCTGACGACTGCTTGACCAACTCGACTTGGAGTGAGTCGACTAGCCCAGTGGACGGAGCGCCCGGTATTTGGCGGCAGACCCACGGCGGACGGAGCGCCTGGTAGTTGGCAGCAAACCCGCGGTACTCGACAGGAGGAGTACCTCAGTAGGCTATTTGGGTGAGCGCCCGGTATTTGGCAGCAGACCCTCAGCGGACGGAGCGCCCGGTAGTTGGCAGCAGACCCGCGGTACTCGACAGGAGGAGTACTTCAGCAGTCTTAGGTTAGTGAGCAGTACCTCGGAGTCGTGATAGGACTACTGCACACTTCAGAGACGGGGCTCTTCAGCAGCTACGGTTTCGATAATAAAAATCCTGGTTTGAGCTGAGTCAATGATCTTTGTGTTTCCTCATGATTGAGATGGACCGCTTGATAACTTAGGTATATGTATGGGCATATACCTGGGTAATAGTTATCCGTTGATTTCATAAACTTGTTATAAACCGTGTGGACTTGTACTGTTATCCTATGTGGATTTTACTGTTTACTCTTCTTTGTGGATTGGATTGTTCTTGGGCTCGTGTTGGAGCCGAACGGAAATTGGTGACATAGGTATATGTATGGGCATATACCTAATCAATACTGGATGTTACTTCGTGATTGTTACTTTTCTTCGTGGTTTATCCTTTGTGGATTTGAGAGACCTTCAGGGGTCTCGGGGTCCCTACTGAGTAGCTTATACTCACCCCTGCACGGGCTTTGCCCTCACTTCGTTGTGTTGGTTGCAGACGACGGACAGCGCTGACTGTGGATGAGGCTTTCGGAGTAGGTCGGTACCCGGAGGAGGACCACTGAGCGGGACGTGCTCGGAGCGGACAGTTGGACCCGAGGAGTTGTGAGCTATCTGTACCTACCCTTCAGGTAGGATCCGTGGTGGACGGTCCAGGAGCTGAGCCATCTGTACCTACCCTTCAGGTAGGAATCGAGGAGGACGTCCCAGGAGCCGCTTGTACTTTCAGTTGCTGTTTTCCCTTTCGAGTTGTACTTTACTTTCAGTTGGGCTTGTATTCCGGCCCCCTTTACTTTTCTGCACTTGTAGTTACTTTCCGCTTGCTGACTCTGTGGTGGTTGTTACTTTATTAAGGCAATGCCTTCCCTTTTTACTGGGATTTTACGCCTTGGTGCTAGTCGCCAGCCCCTAGCCTATGGAAGGCGGGCTTGGGGTAGTCACGGCACGGGCCCCGAGGGCGGGTCGTGACAAATTGGTATCAGAGGGGTTCGGTTCTACCGCAAACTCTGATCTTTTCTATGTGAAGCAATAATGTTTAGCGTATTGAGTGTGGTTATCAGTCCAGGGAGTCCAGTGTTGGTGCGGCGGCCGACGTATCTGTACACCAGGACCCTGACTTCTGATTTCCGACTTAATGCACGAAAACATTGATTGCGTGTGTGTTTCCCAAAAGGTTTAAAGTCAGCTCAAACCAGGTCAGCTCACCAGGTATAAATCGTTGACCATGACGCAACTGTTCAGGATGTCACCATGCAGATAGTTAGCTGGAGTTCCGAGAGAGTTCTCGATGATGGCCCACCGAGCAGCGAGACTCCGGTGCAGGGCCCTTTTTCAGTGTTGGCACCTTCGGGTGGTGTACCAGCAGCACCACCACCCATTAGGCAGCAGATGCCACTAGCTGATGGTGCACGCTAGCAGAGCGCGATGCACGAGTTCCAGCAGTAGAGGCCTCTGAGGATACGAGGCGAGACAGATTTCTCAGGCAGCAGTGGACTGGATGGAGGCGGTTGCTAGAGTTCTACGCCTAGCTTGGATACTAGTAGAGCGGATGATGATCTTAGCACCTGGTGTTTCCAGTGAGTGACCATGAGGTTGGTCCTTATAGTAATGAGGCTTCGGTACGCGAACCGATACCTGGGATAGTACCTACGGGTAGTGCGCCAGCTATGTCACTACCTGTTGGTCAGCAGAGACTCACAGGCTTAGTTCCTTACATATGTTTTAGCACCAGATATCCCTCAAGTTTCGAAGTGAGCCTAACTCGTAGGCGGCTGAGGACTGGCTTGAGGAGGTGGTTGTGAGTTTTCTGGAGCTAATACAGCTTCGACAGTATGACATGTCGGAAGCAGAGCACTCAATGTGGCTTACCAATCAATCTTGGTACTCGTTGGTTACGTTGTGATCAGATCTTTAGACTCGAACTTCTGAGCGAAGTGTGTCTAAAGGACATCCGAACCATTACTTTTCCTCTATGCATTTCTACCTATGCTAGGATGCTAGAGAGAACCTTTGTGGTTGTGAACGTTAGCAGTGAAAGGCAGGAAACTAGCGCCAGTCTGTGAGACTCGGGCGTGTAAAATGTTTCAGGAGGAGGAAGAGCTAAGGACAGATGAATCTGCAGGGTAGCAGACGTGGAAGCGGAGCTTAGAGAGCAGCATGTGGTGGTGTACATTTCGACATGTTACGACCACCCGACTTAGTAGTCCCCGCCAGGCTCAGGGAGCAGGAGGGCTGGGGAGGAGAGTAGCTGCATTGCGGTCAAGGAGTGTGACCCAGGAGCTCTAAGAATGATTCGGGGTACGAATTATGTCTACTACGAGCTGCCATATCTATATACATAAGAACCAATCATTCTACCCTTCCACGAATCATGTCCCAGACCTAGAGGTTCTGGGTAAGCCGTAGACTTGACCCTCACGTCTGGAGATACCTTTGGGAGGAGACTCGATAATCACGCTTACGCCGACGGTGTGATTTGACCTTGAGGCGAGAGTTTCGGTTGGAATCTCTTGGTGGCAGCGTAGAGGCCTTACGACGTTGATCTGGGTATGGTTTTGATTCACAAATCATACCCCGGTTGACTGTTTTAGGCAAACGTCGGAATGGGTTTTCCTTGGTCGGCGAAAAGGAAACCCTGGGCAGCACATGTTAAACTCAGGCATAAGAGGGTGTGGCCGATCACTCTTGAGTTGGTCAACCCTACCCTTGTGGCAGCAGGAGTTTTGAGTTTCAGTTCTAACCTAAAAAGGGAAACCTCTTGAGTTCGAGGGTGACGAACACGTTCTTATACGGTCTCACCCCGATGAGGTTTCGGAGATGTGGCCGAGGCGGCATGTTATCTCCGAAGTTCGATGGACCCTTTTGATCTTCAGCAGCGTAGGCGAAGAGGTTTACCGCTTGACCCTACCACCTCAGTCGCACTCGGTGCATAATGTCCACCACGTGTCTCAGCTGTGGAGATACGTGTATGTTTCTTCACACGTCATCGACCCCGGGGAGTTGGACGTCGATGACAGGGCGACAAGCACAGAGGTTCTAGTAGAGATCGAGGATCGACATGAGCAGGATCTACGTGAACGGTTGCTTCCTCTGTGGTGCTTCTCGGGTAGCACGAGATCTTCATGTGAGCATATGGGAGCGTAAAGCTCAGTTGCGTGCTCAGTACTGCTTGTTTCCCTTAAGTGTGAGTTGAAGCTTTATGGGGACGTAAAGCCCTGAGGTGGGAGTAATGTAAAGACTCGGAAATTTCAAGGAAACTTTTTTTGTTAATTTTCTTTGGAATTTTATGAGTCCGCAGTTTCTGACGGAACCTGATTCCGAGGCCCGGAGTGCCCGGAATTAATTTCCGAAGTTTGGCTCGGGTACGTTCAGTGAACGAACGAGCGGGATTTCCTAACTTTTGATCTGGTGCTCGGAATTGAAATCCGAGGACACCGATGAACTCGTAGCGCTGATATTCGCTTAAGGAGACCTTTCCCGAAGTTGCGTTTACACGAGGGGAGTTGTAAAAATAAATTTGTGAATGTTAAAATAAAAATTTAACTTCAATTTTTATTTTTATCTTCCTTAAGTGTTTTTATCCTTCGGGTGGAAGTTGGGTGACAACCCAACTTCCCTTGGGAGGTTAAGAGGGTGGTGGGGCCCACACGAACCCCACCCCTTCATATTCTCTAACCCCCCCCCCCCAACTCACAATTAATGATGTAAACTTAGGTTATAACTTATGTCATTAATAAGTGAGTTTAATTAAAGTTTTGAAATTCAAACTCTTGAATTTCAAAGGACTTACGTTGTGTTGTGTTAAGTTGTAAAGTCATGCTTTAATTTTAACAAACTTAAGTTATAACTTAAGTTTTAATTGTGGGGAATTAAATGAAGAGGTTTGAATTTCAAACCTTTGAAATTCCAAACCCTTCTATTTAATTCAGTTTTTAGTTTCCTTTGCGGGTTGGCGTTTTCTGGGCGGAGAGGAAAAGAGGGAGGCTTCTTGTGAGTTCTTCCTCCACGACGAAGAACGCGGCGTCCTTCTTCCACGACGTCGGACCGCAACGCGTTGGATTTCCTCCACGACGCCGCAACGCATCCTCTCCGCGACGTGCTTTCCGCGACGTGCCTCTCGCGGCGAACCCACGTCCGTCTACCGCGACGCCATAACCGCGATGCCGACGACGTCTTCTTCCATGACGTCCGACCTCCGCGACGCTCGTCCTTCACGGATCGTTGATGAGCTCCGCGAGCTTCCTTCGAGGTAGGGGTTGTTGAATATTGTTAATTTATTCCTTTTCTTGAACGTGGATCTCGCTTGTCTAACATGAGGCTTGAATGTTTAATTTGAGTTATTTATTTAACGTGAGGGGGGGCCGGATCGCATGAACACGGCCGAACCCCCCTCCATCGTTTATGTTGATTTATCTTGCGGGTAGAAGTAAAGTGGCGTGGTACCGTCGCACCACGCGGACATTCGTGCTATTATTTTACGCGGCGCCATCGCGCTACGCCGAGGAGAATCTTCAAGAACGCGACGCCGTCGCGCCGCGTTGAATGGAATCAAGACACGGCGAAGGGGCGCGGTGCCGTCGCACCGCGCCGGATGACGAACGCCGCAGCCGGTTCCGGGCCGCGGCGGGACGAGGAGACCGCGGCCGGTTCCGGGCCGCGGCGGGAAGAGAAGACCGGCGGCCGGGCCGCCGGCGTCGGAAGCCGAAGGGGGGACCGGAATTTCCGGTCCCGTTAGAGAAAACCGGCCGGCCAGCTGGCCGGCCGGATACCTTTAAAACCGGGGGAATTAATCCCCCGGCCATCTTACAAACCCCCCTCTTAATGAGGGGGACGGTTCTTTAAAGGAGGGGGGGCAGCAGCCCCCCGGTTCGTGTCCAGCCGGCCCCCACGTGCGGGGGCCGTTTCATTCAAATGGTGCGGCACAAGGCCGCGCCGCTTCACAAAATCAGCGGGGGCTTGCCCCCCGCGTGCCGACCACGTGCGGCGCCAGCCGCGGCCTGCCGCGCCGCCTCAGCGCACCGCCGCGCCGCCGCGCCACCGCACCGCCTCCGCCGGCCGCCGCGCCGCCGCACCGCCTCCGCCGGCCGCCGCGCCGCCCAGGGGGGGGTCGGGCCGGGTCGGCCCGGACCCGGACCCGGACCCCCCCGTTTCGAACCAGATTTGGTTTTTGGCCCATAACTTGAGCCTCGGACCTCCGATCGACGAACCGTCAGCGGCAACGCGATCCTTGGATCGAGATGGTCGTTTCGGTATATCGCACTCAAAGTTTCGGGTTACTTTGAGTTCGGCCGGGTTGGTTCGTTCACGAAACCAACCGGGCCTTCGGAGCGGAAACGCTCATATCTTGAGCTACGAACGTCCGATTGACGCGTCGTCAGTCGCGTTGTGATCCTCTAAGTGAGACGGATCTTTTGGCATACTCCGCCCGAGGTTTGGACGCAGGTGGAGTACGGTCGGGTTGGTTTTGCCTTAAAAACCAACCGGGCCCCGGGAACGAAAATGCCAATAACTCTCAGACCGGACGTCCGATCGACGCGCCGTCTGTTGCGTTGAGTTCCTGTTGACGATACGGAACTTTTGGATACATCAACTCTGGTCTTTGTGACAGTTGATGTATCAGCCTCTCGGCTCGTGGAGCGGACCCTCCGAACGAGCTTGCTGTGTGCGGGAACCCTAGTGCTGGCTGCGACTGTTACTGTGACGACTACTACTACTGCTACTGTGACTGCGACGACGACAGTACAGAGATCCTGTGTGGATTCGACGACGACGACTACAGCACTCAGCGATCCTACGTGGAACAGTGCTACCGAACCTGTGTGAGCTGAATCTTCTGTTTACCTTGGGCGGTGTAGCGCTTGGGTGTAGCGGCGGACCCGTGGTACTTGACAGTGGTGGTGCGCTTGGATGCAGCAGCAGACCCTTGGCGGTGGAGCGCTTGGTTGTAGCGGCGGACCCGCGATACTCTACGGAGTGTGTGCGCTTGGTTGTAGCGACAGACCCGCGACGGTGGAGACGTGCGTGCGGAGTACGGAGACCGTGTAGATGACTGAGACCTGACGACTGCTTGACCAACTCGACTTGGAGTGAGTCGACTAGCCCAGTGGACGGAGCGCCCGGTATTTGGCGGCAGACCCACGGCGGACGGAGCGCCTGGTAGTTGGCAGCAAACCCGCGGTACTCGACAGGAGGAGTACCTCAGTAGGCTATTTGGGTGAGCGCCCGGTATTTGGCAGCAGACCCTCAGCGGACGGAGCGCCCGGTAGTTGGAAGCAGACCCGCGGTACTCGACAGGAGGAGTACTTCAGCAGTCTTAGGTTAGTGAGCAGTACCTCGGAGTCGTGACAGGACTACTGCACACTTCAGAGACGGGGCTCTTCAGCAGCTACGGTTTTGATAATAAAAATCCTGGTTTGAGCTGAGTCAATGATCTTTGTGTTTCCTCATGATTGAGATGGACCGCTTGATAACTTAGGTATATGTATGGGCATATACCTGGGTAATTGTTATCCATTGATTTCATAAACTTGTTATAAACCGTGTAGACTTGTATTGTTATCCTATGTGGATTTTACCGTTTACTCTTCTTTGTGGATTGGATTGTTCTTGGGCTCGTGTTGGAGCCGAACGGAAATTGGTGACATAGGTATATGTATGGGCATATACCTAATCAATACTGGATGTTACTTCGTGATTGTTACTTTTCTTCGTGGTTTATCCATTGTGGATTTGAGAGACCTTCAGGGGTCTCGGGGTCCCTACTGAGTAGCTTATACTCACCCCTGCACGGGCTTTGCCCGCACTTCGTTGTGTTGGTTGCAGACGACGGACAGCGCTGACTGTGGATGAGGCTTTCGGAGTAGGTCGGTACCCGGAGGAGGACCACTGAGCGGGACGTGCTCGGAGCGGACAGTTGGACCCGAGGAGTTGTGAGCTATCTGTACCTACCCTTCAGGTAGGATCCGTGGTGGACGATCCAGGAGCTGAGCCATCTGTACCTACCCTTCAGGTAGGAATCGAGGAGGACGTCCCAGGAGCCGCTTGTACTTTCAGTTGCTGTTTTCCCTTTCGAGTTGTACTTTACTTTCAGTTGGGCTTGTATTCCGGCCCCCTTTACTTTTCTGCACTTGTAGTTACTTTCCGCTTGCTGACTCTGTGGTGGTTGTTACTTTATTAAGGCAATGCCTTCCCTTTTTACTGGGATTTTACGCCTTGGTGCTAGTCGCCAGCCCCTAGCCTATGGAAGGCGGGCTTGGGGTAGTCACGGCACGGGCCCCGAGGGCGGGTCGTGACAAAAGCAGTCTCCACCACCATCCATCCACGCCATCATACACCTTCATACGCCACCACCTATGCTGACTGTCGTCGCCTCGCACTGGTGGTCCCTTCTGTGGAATAATATGCCTCCTACGATTCCTGTAAATTCAAATAATCACTGGTTCGAGCTCATTGGGTTCTAATCTACATAGATCTAGCCTCTGTTTTTGACTTTCCTCGAATAGAGGGGTCCGATCCAATTCGGAACCACCTAGAAACATCAATCTAGGTGCATCGGGGTTCCAATGGTGAAGATCATGATGAGCAGATGGAGGAATTCACAAGAATGATGTTTTATCATCAGTATTCTAGGATTCTTGTCCAACATTCATGATCAAGGGATTTAGGATAGAAAACCCGATTAAATCAATCCCATATCATAATACAAATGATCCATGAATCAGTTTGTTCATCGATTGATCCACATTCATCTTAGACATAATGTACATGGAATAAATGAATTAAATCAAAAACCCTACCTCGATTTGGATCAATCTCCAATGAATAATGATATTGTGTTTTTGTCATTGGAATGATCCATTAATATTAGTTTTTGTCAATCACTAATTTGAAGCTCTATCATCACCTTCTCGACAGGATTCTCTAAAGGATTCTGTCAATCATCTCGAGAAAATTAAAGGGTTATGAGACTAATGAATCTATTAAAAATTATTTATTTATAAATAATCAACTCAATGCCTTGAAAAAAATAAAATACATTTTTATTAATTTATTTTATTTTTTTAAAACACTCGAGATGTATTTCTATAATCATCCCACATCGAGCAATGCTAGGTTGCACCTAGGGAAACTCTGATGTTGTGGACTCAACATTTACCTAATATTTATGTAATGAGTGCCTATTTAAGAGTCATTCAACTTTTCAGTGAACCCGCACTTGAATGTTAAATTTTTTTAATAATTTTTAAACATTTTATTCGGGTACAACGTGTCTAGAAATTGCTTGTCATCATAGATCATGTTCTGGAAATAAGTCCATGTAGTATCAGAAAATAATACATAAAAATTTAGAGACATTACATTCTCCCCACCTTGGGTATTTAAATTTCTGAAAATCCAAAACTAGGGCTACTCAAATGGACGAGGATACTAAGCAAGAAGTTTAGCCTCCTGCCCCCATGTGCTCTCCTAGAGATTCCCTTGATTCCACCATACATGAAACAAAAGAATAGATTGACCATGAAAAATCCTCCCCTACTAATCCTTGATATCCACTAGGTAGTCAATTAAGGTCACTCTATTCTTTATGTCCATCTCACCCCAGTTGATGACGTTTGATGTTTCATGCATGTTCCTCCTCATTAGTGACACACGAAATACATTCTATATCCAATCTAACTATAGTGGTAGAGCCACATAGTATTCCACTAATCCAACTCTTCATAGTATCTGGAAAGGGACGATGAACCTCAAATATAGTTATCCACTCCTACCAAATATCTGTAATCCCCATCGGGATGAAACCCGAATGAACACAATGTATCTGTTCTTGAACTCCAAAGACCTCTACACTTAATAGCATAAGAATTTTGATGGCATTTTGTATTCATAAAACACTCATATTTTTTCTAAACCTTCTCTATAGTAGCCACACCAACTGCAAGCTGATGAGTTCTAACAATCCTGGGTCAGTCCAGCAATGTGGCAACATGAAAGGTAACCCATAAAAATCTTCGAATGGTTCCATCATAATGGTTGAATGATAGATTTTTTTATGAATACTCCTCTAGTTGTAGGTGATCCTCCCAACTACATGCAAAGTCTAAATTGAAAATCTACAACATGTCCTTTAGAACCTGAATGATCTACTCTATTTGGTTGTCCATGTGTGGGTGAAACGTTGTTTTCAAGGGAAGGTTGGTCCCAAATTCCTCTCATAATATCTTACAAAAGCGGGATATAAGGTAAGATTCACGATGAGAAAAAATCATCGATGGAACTTTATAGAGTCAAACAATATCCTATATGTAGAGGCATCCCAAGATTTCTAAGGAACTCTTCTCTCGGGTATCTTAGAAGTGGGATGACTTGGTGAGTTGGTCAGCGATCATCCAAATGGAATCACAGCACTTTGATGTTTGTAGTAAAATCATAATGATGTCCATTAATATCTCGTCCCACTTCCATTATGGCACCTCAATAGGTTGATCTAAACTAGCTAGAATCAAGTGCTCAACCATCACTTTCTAACAAGTATGACATTGAGAAAAAAAACTCTAAAACTATATTCTTTATTCCTGACCACAAAAAATGTCATCAGAGGTCTTAGTACACCATTTCCACACCTGGATGTACTTCCAAATGGGATGTATGAAACTCCCTCAAAACTTCCTCCTACAAAGTCACCAGTACCATCATACATCCTCTGAGGAGAATGATGTTCTCCATTCTTTTTTAATATCCATCCTGAGTATTCGTTGTGGATATCTGAGAACATATGGTCTCACAGTTGATATTTCCAAAATTATCCTCCATGACTCACTATAAGAGTAGAGGGGTGGAAACCATCAACTAGAGCTGAGAAGATCAAAATCAATCTATAAAGGATACCAACAATGAGCCCAACTGCTTTGATGCCTCATTCAAAAACTAGGAACTGGATATTCTGCTGAGAGAATTCTCTGCCATGTTCCCCTTCATAGGAGTGTAAAAAATATCGAATTAATAGTCTTGGAGAAACTCTTGACATCACATCTCTATTATGTTGTGATCTTTTTGAGAGATGATATACTTGAGGCTCTTATGGTTATAGTAAAATATAAACCTCTTTACCAGTAGGTAGTGTCACCGCATCTTCAATGCGACAATTGCTACTCACACAAGATCATAATCCACATAGTTCTAATCATGTGGTCTCAATGGGAATGGATCATATGAAATCACTGCATGTCTATGCATTAGGACACAACCAAGAATAGTTCAAGATTCATCTTAGAATGAAACATACTCGACACCCTCTTCTAGAAATCAAGAGATTGAAGCACTCATCAAACTCAACCACAAATCTTAAAATAATCAACCTAAGGGAAACCTTCAAGAACCATCATTCCTCTCACAACTGATCAATGGGGGGTAATCGATCCTCGAGATTTGATAATTATTCTTCAAAGTCTCTTGATTCTAGTGTTGATAGTCCACATAAAACCTCAAACACCCCTATTCCTTTTGGAAAACAAAACCGGGGCTAGCCGGAGTGAAACAATAGGTCTTATGAATCCCTTCCACTTTAGGTCCTCCAACTGAACCCTCTTCCTTTGAAACTCTACGGGATCTATCCAATATGCTGGGGAATATATCGGTGCTATCTGGGCGTGTAAATCAATGCAGAATTCTATCTCTCAGTGGGGAGGTAATCCTAGAACACCATCAGAAGAGACATAGTAATACTCCGCCACTAATTCAAGATAATGAGGACTCATAACATCCACTGAAATGGGGGTTAGGATAACTAATATGGGAGTAATTTTCTTCACCCCCTATTTGTGAGTCCATCCTGTAATGTCTGGGTTTTCATTTTCACTAACATTGATAATTTCATTCCATCAATGCGGACACCCTACACTCTTCTCCTAAAACATTCAATCTAAGCCAGAATTGCATAAAACTATTCTATACTAAAAATTGTTTCATAAGGAATCGATATATCTTTCATGATATTCCCAACAAAACACTCACCTCTGAGTGTTAGGTTACTCTATCGGTCCCATTACATGATCATTGGGTCCCATCTAGTAGGAGTCTACAATTTTGAGGGTCGATTCAATATTCCAACCAAAATCTCTGAGTATCAAACATGGTTCTTGGAAAGAAATGAATGACTAGAACATGTATCTATTAAAATGCAGATTATATAGAAATGACATAGATCCACTAGTGCAGAAAACGTTTTTTACATCACCATTTTTAAGTCGGTTATATATAACCGACGTAAAACATGCGGCGAGTAGCTTTTTCACGTCGGTTATTTTCATAACCGACGTTACAAATTGCGCCTGTTCGTTTTTTACGTCGGTTATCCTATAACCGACATAAAAAAACCAATGCGCGTGGGGTTTTCTACGTCAGTTATTTGGCAACCGACATAAAAAACCCTATATCTACATGTTTTTTACGTCAGATATGTGATAACCGACGTAAAAAACCAAAGCGCGGGGTTTTTTACATCGGTTATTTTATAACCGACGTAAAAAATCCCCCCGGGCTTTGGTTTTTTATGTCCGTTATAGGGATAACCGACGTAAAAAATGCGTAAATATCGGGTTTTTTACGTCGGTTTCCAAATAACCGACATAAAAACCCTCCCGCGCATTGGTTTTTTACGTCGGTTATAAAAAAACCTACGTAAAAAACCAAAGCATGGGGGTGTTTTTACGTCGGTTTTAAAATAACCGACGTAAAAAACCCATACATAACTCGTTTTTTACGTCGGTTACAAAATAACCGACGTAAAAAACCAAAGAGCGGGGGGTTTTGACGTCGGTTTTAAAATAACTGACGTTATAAATTTAAAAAATATTTTATAACGTTGGTTATATAATAACCGACCTTATAAAACTTTTAAAGAAATTAAAGCCCCGTGGACTGTCATTTACGATTTTTCGATTGACAGTCCGTCGGCTCGTCTCTCTCGCACGGTAAACCCTAATCGGCTCCTCGATCGACCTGCGTTAAACTCATTTTGGCTTTATTGTTTATCTTCTTCACTCCTTTCGAACTTATCATCTCAACTCACAACATTCAAGTAAGCCTTCCATGAATTTATTTCGTTCGTTTTTTTTTCACATATATTCTATAATTATGTTTTGTGATTTTTGATGTGCACCATTAGGTCGAGAATGTGTACCTTATAAATTATATGACATGTGCCTTGAAATAATGGTCTGTGGGGCACATAATATCCAAGGAATGTATTAAAAATACTTTTGGATCTATCTACCTTGGTGTAAATGGTATCAAAAAAGATACACACCTATGTGTAGTTCCATATAGATCCAATGGCAATTACACCATGTACCCACCGAACTAACCAACTACGGTTCAAAAGGCATGTGGATTCATCACACGAAATATGGTATTTAACTCCATATAGACATCCTATCTTATCCATAGAGGGGACTACACAACCTATCTTCATTGGAATACACGTCATGTATAGTAGGATTTTGATAGAACATCTGGTTTCCCACACGGTTCCACTCATACTACCGATGCATACTATCCGGCTACCAGTATTTCCCATGAATCATATATCTTATTTTGACTATGACTTTTTCAGTAGTTTCTAGATTATATACATCCAATCTACTGGGGCATATATCCTCATTACACTGCATCACCAAAATCCATTCCTATGAACCATCATCATCAGATATATCACTTGATTGTACATCATCATTGTAAAACATGGATCACCCCAATGATCTTTATTTCAAACTCAATGTATCAATTTGTTTAATTGATTATTAGTTTCATAGAGATCATTCATTTTTTATTTTTTGAAAAACTATTAAAAAAAATTGGTGACACATGTCTAATAAAGGAGGGATGAAATGAACAAAGAATGTAGACTAGGAACAAACCTCAATAATTGAACATGTTGGCATCAATAAATTATTATTAAAATGATAAATGAGTAATAAAAAAATTATCTTCAAAATCCCAAACTATTTATTGAAATCCGTATACCAAAAATCATCATTCAACTAATGAATTTTTGAAATAGTGGGTGCTCTCGACCCAACTATGTAATGTTTTTGATTACCATATCATGTATACAGATTTCTGTAAATGATTTTTTTTTTACCATTATATTATATACTATTCTATGCCTACTATTGAAATGATAATTTTTATAGATTAATTATTTAGATTCCTTTTTTCATAGGGCTTTAGTGTGCTTCCTCAACATTTTCATGAGATGTTTTAGGGAGGATCTTACTATGTTTACATGTTATGCCCACCATACATAAATATAAACAATTTTTTTAGTTTTTAAAAGAAATTTGTAGTTTTTTATAGATGTTAGTAGCATGGAAGTGTTGTGGAGTAGCTTTCATGAGTATATAGAGTTTATTGTTTCTTCCTAGTTTTACTTTTAGTACTAATAATCTTCTTTTTGGTTTATGTACAACAATACTTGTATGAATTCATGCATAATTATCTAAATTTATTCATTTCGAACTGAGGAGGGTTACTTTTGGTGGGAGCAGATCCTAAATGATATGGTATGAATTCATTCTATCATAACCATAAATAAAATATAGTTGTATTTTATTTATCATATACATGAACTTATACTCTTCTTTTTCATCACAAACCCTTTGAGAATAAAAAACCAAACTAAGGTATTTGGTATCCACATTGCCTTTTGTTATAGAATATGGGACATCAAAATCAATTGATTGAACATATTCCTCCCAAAAACACTTCCATTGATTTTTATAATTGTGTGAAAATATTTACCAAATGGATTTAGGGTCTACAGAAACCATTAATAACATGTTAAATAGGTAGTTTATCTAATATATTCAAACATCAAAACCGCAATCAATATTAAACTATGTAGGCGTCATGGTTTTCTTTGATTCAATGAAATTTAAAACTGTTATATCTAACTATATTTTGTTTGAAAATAATATTCAAGCATATTTTTTTAAATACCTATAGATTTGTTTTATATTTTAAATTGTTTTACATTCAAATTATGATTTTTTTCATATAAACATATATTTATCTTATCTTACAAATATATATTTTTTGTTGATATTTGTTATAGGTAATAATTAGTCGAAGTTGGATTACGGCACATCGAATGAGAAATGAATTTCAGGAAGGTGTTGATGCCTTTTTGGAATTTGCAAAATGAAATGTTCCGAGTAGTGACATTTTTTCTGTCCATGCCTGAAATGTTTGAATATGAAGAAGTTGAAAAGTAGAGAGATAAAAGATCTTCTGATTTTTCATGGTTTTAATCCGAGTTACAGCCCTTGGATTTGGCATGGTGAAACTGGACTGAATGTCACTGATGATGATGATTCGCAAGATGGTAACTCCGATGGAATTGAATAAATGATTCACAATATTATAGCAGAACAAATTGAGATAGAACTGACAGTTGCGCGTCTATATGGTGATGCTGAAAAACCATTATATCCCGGTTGTACAGATTTTACAGTTTTTTCGGCGGTGTTAAGATTGATTAACCTGAAGGCGAAGCATGGATGGAGTGACAGAAGTTTTACAGAGCTGCTACAATTGATGAAAGACATTCTTCCAAAAGATAACGATCTTCCAGATTCACATTACAAAGCCAAGAAAATATTATGCCCGATGGGATTGGGATACAAGAAAATACATGCCTGTCCAAATGATTGCATTATATATAAGAAGGAATATGAATTTCTGTCAGAGTGTCCTAAATGTGGGACGTCATGGTATAAGGTGAAAGAAACATCACAGGCTGATGTAGAGATTACAAAGCTCCCTTCAAAGGTATTTTGGTATCTTCCTATAATTAATCGTTTCAAACGTTTATTTGCTAATTCACATGATGCAAAAAGGTTAAGATGACATGCTGAAGAGCGGGTATGTGATGGAAAAATACATCATCCAGCTGATTGTCCACAATGGAAGAAAATTGATGCGCAGTATTCTACATTTGGAAATGAAATTAGAAATCTCAGACTAGGGTTGTGCATAGATGGAATGAATCCATACCGAACACTCAGTAGCACACATAGTTCATGGCCTGTTTTATTGGTAATTTACAACCTATCTCCTAAAGTTTGTATGAAGCGCAAATATGTCATGTTGAGTACAATGATCTCTGGTCCAAAGCAACCCGGTAATGATATTTATGTTTACTTGTCAACGTTGATTGATGATTTGAAACTGTTATGGGATGATGGTATTAGGGTGTATGATTCTTATAAAATGGAATATTTTCAACTGCATGCAGTGCTTCTGTTCACTATAAATGACTTCCCAGTGTATGGAAATTTGTCTGGATATAGTGTTAAAGGGAATAAAGCATGTCCAATTTGCGAACAACAGACGTCCTGTTGTCAATTGCATCATGGGAGGAAAACAGTGTACATGGGTCATTGAAAGTTTTTGCCTATGGAACACCCTTATAGAAGACTAAAAAAGGCATTCAATGGCTCACAAGAATTTGATACTGCTCCAAAACCTTTATCCCCTGATCTTTATTATGAGAGGGTGAAAAACCTTGACGTGACATTGGGAAAGACACAGAAATCTAGTAATGATAGACATATTTGGAAGAAAATGTCAATTTTTTTTGAGCTACCATATTGGAGGTATCATGAAGTTAAACATAATATTGATGTCATGCCCGTGGAGAAGAATATTTGTGATTCTTTGATTGGAACATTGTTAGATATTAAAGGAAAGACTAAAGATGGGTTGAATGCAAGATTAGACTTACTATCAATGGGAATACATTTGGAGTTAGCTCCCACTCCTAAAGGAAGACGAACATTTCTTCCCCCAGCTTGTCATACATTATCGAAGAGGGAGAAAATTAGCTTCTGTCAATGTCTTCATGATACCAAAGTGCCTCAAGGTTATTCTTCTAATGTAAAAAATTTTGTCTCATTGAAGGACTTGATGTTGATAGGTATGAAATCACATGATTGTCACGTCATGATGCAACAAATTCTACCAGTTGCATTACTTGTAATATTGCCCATTCATGTCAGAAAGACTATAATGAAGTTGTGCTATTTCTTCAATTCAATTTGTAACAAGGCGATTGATGTGAATGCTTTGAACATTTTGGAAAAGGATGCAATTTTTATACTTTGTCAATTGGAAATGTATTTTCCTCCAACTTTTTTTTGATATAATGGTGCATTTAATGATTCATCTGGTTAGAGAAATAAAGCTTTGTGGACCTGTATATCTATGTTGGATGTATCCTTTTGAAAGGTATATGAAAATATTAAAGGGGTATGTTAAAAATATATATCAACATGAAGCCTCCATTATTGAAAAGTATATTTCTGAGGAGGTAGTAGAGTTTTGTACGAGCTACTTGGCTGCGGCGCAACACATAGGTTTGCCTCTATCTCGCCATGAACGAGTTAATAATGAGGGAAAGGGGATTCGCGGCTTGAAAGTAAAATCATTGTCAGCTGAACAGATGAAGAAGTTAGAATCATACATCTTGAATAACATAGCTGATGCTCAATAGTATATCACATTGCATATTAATGATTTGAAACAATGTCATCCAAAGAAGAAAGAAATGTGGATTTTGAATGATCACAACAAAACTTTTTTGTCATGGATTAAAAAGACTTTGCTTGGTAGATCAGATGTATCAGAGACATTAAAATGGATAGTGGGTGGTACATGTTTAAATGTGATAACATGGTCCGGTTATGACATTAATGGTTATACATTTTATACAAAAGCTCAGGACAACAGAAGTGCAGTTCAGAATAGTGGCGTATTGGTGTTTGCAGAAGCAATGCATTTTTCGAGTGCTAAAAAGAAAAACCCAATTTCTGCATCAAATGCATATTATGGAGTGATTGAAGACATATGGGAGGTTGATTACTTTAAAATTAAAGTTCCCGTTCTTAACTGTAAATGGTTTAACGGTAACAACAGCGTCAGACACGATGAATTTGGAATGACACTTGTTAATCTGAATAGATTGGAAGACACAGCTGATTCTTTTATAATGGAAACACATGCAAAACAAATTTTTTATGTAGTAGATCAATCAGATATGCAGTGGGCTGTTGTTTTACAAGGGAAAAAACAATATGTTGGTGAGGATGAACTTGATGAATATGCTGATTTATGTGAGATCCCTACTTCCATGGAAATATTAACAGAACATAATGACGATCATGTTGAAGACATAGTTTGTGCCATAAGAAACGATCACGATGAAGGAATTTGGGAAAACAATCCATTTATACATTCCTAAAATTACAGGTAACATATGTTTATTTCTTGTTTACATTTATTTTTTCCATAAATATTAGATATTTTAAGTTTTTTATATATTAAAACATGTTTTAAAATAAAATAAGTATATGTTTTTGTTTGTTTTAAGTTTGTTTAGTTTACATTATCATGTTTATAAACATTACATGAATTTTAAAATGCTTATTTTTGTTCACTGACAATTACTTTACCATGTTTACAATGTTTAACAGGTTTACCATTTTTACCATTTTTACCATCTTGACCATCTTGACCATCTTTTCCATCTTTACCATTGTTTAACATGCTTACCATGTTACCAATGTTTACTATTATGTAACTTAGTACACTTTTCTATTTTCTGATTATAGTAGTACTAAAATATTTGAATTTGTATATTTGTGAACTGACGTTTTTTTTTTGATTTGAAGGATAATGACAGATCATTCAGATGATCAACCACATGATTCTGGAGAGGAGAATATTCCTGGTCATACCTCTGGGGATGAACATTCACATGCTCCTATTACGACAAAGAGTTCAAAGGTTGGTAAACGTGGGTGCACACGTTTACCAAAATTATCACTTGCCCGTACGCAGGATCAGAGGATAGTAGTTGAGTTTGATGATGATGATATTCCTAGAGGTCCGAATGCCAAAGATTTTAAGAGTTTTGTTGCAACTCAGGCTAAGACCAAAGTAAGCATTCTGTATGATGATTGGAGAGGTGTGGATAAAGAGATTATCTCTCAGTTGTGGGAGACGATTTTGGTAAGATCTTTTGTCATTGTTTGACTATTATTTTAATTTTTCTAGTACATATAATATGTGTAACCTCTTCTTTATCAGATGAAATTTGATATTCCAGACACTGGAGGAGTCAGGAAGAAATGCTTATCGTTGGCTTCCAGGAGATAGAGGGATTTCAAATCAACCCTCTCATCTGATTTCATTTATGGTCATAGGAGTCATGACAATCCATGTCGTATATATCATTTTATAGATGAAGACACATGGAGATAGTTTTTTGAAAGTAGAAAAAAAGAGTCATTTCTGGTAAGGGCAATGTACACTTTTATAAACTTTCTTATATAAATGACTTTACTAATGTTTTGATAATGATTTCTTATTCTTAAATTACAGCAAACATGGAAAGCTCATCAGGAGATCCAATATAAAAATGTATACCCTCATAGTTTATCTCGGGGAGGGTATACATTATTGGAAGAAAAAATGATGGCGGAAAAATTTCAACAACTAAGAGCTGAGTCTTCAAGCTCTGGAGAGGTGGCCCCTCCATCCCCTCCATCAAGACATGAAAAATGGAAGAGAGCTCGGAAGGGAAAAAAAGGGCAATATCTTTCAGAAGAATCGAGAATCGTAGCTGAGAGGATTGTAAGATATCTATTTAATTTATTTAAGTTAACTTTTTTCTTCATATAAGTTTCAATCATTACAGAAATGTTCAATAAATTAATACAGTAATCTCTTGAGGAGCAGAGTTTAGAGGGGACATTTACAACTACTGGGAGGGAAGATATTTTATTTTTAGCATTGGGAAGGCCCGAACATCCTGGTCATGTAAGAGGATATCCGGCAGGTGTATCGGTAAGAAAAGTGTTTCCACGTTCTTCAACTTCTAACATTGAGGGGGTTTATAAAAAAAATAGAATCCTTGGAGGCTGAAGTTCAAAATATTAATGCGATGATGGAAGACAAGATTAGAGAGTCGGTGCAGTCTATGTTTGAAGAAATGCAAAGACAATTTCAGACTACAGCTCCCACTCCTCCACCTCCCCCTGCAGACCCCATTATTTATCCTCCACCTCTGCCAGTAGCTCCCACTCCCCCACCTCAGCCTGCGGACCCCATTTTTTATCCTACGCCTCCGCCGCAGCTTCCTACATATTGTGAGTTGTATGTTGATGATTCTCAACATCATATAGTAGCATACGGGTTGGTATATTGTATAGGAGATACAGTTCATCATTAACAATTAGAGGTAAAGAATCAGAGGGTCACTGTACAGGATATTATAGAAAGATCAGCTAGGGTACCAATACCTACAGATGAGGTGGTGATAGTTGGACAGAGTATCGGCCATTTTTTAGTTTGGCCATCCAGACTTCTTCGACTCATTACGATAGAGGTATGAATGTTATATATTTTATTTTATTTTTTTATTAAAGTTGTTTTATCATTTGAAAACTACTATATTTCTCAATTTTTTTTCACAGGAATACTTCAAAGGTAAAGAAATATTGTATAGACGACAACAAAGACAACAGGCTATGACATCATATACAGATTCTAGTGGTCTTGACAGATTGTCAAGATATTCACATTTGTTGTTGGGTTTTTATGAGTTTCAAATGGAATCTCAAGTTTGTGGACGTGAAATAAGTGTGGGGATTACAAAATCTGATACCATGGAGCTTGTTACTGGAGATAAGTTGGTCATCAACGTGGTGCAAATTTTTTCCATGTAAGTCTTAACACCTTTTCCCTGTGTTATATTTTTTAAAAATGTATACTTATGTATGTTTTGTATTAGGTATATTTATAAAATTTGTGAGAGGAATGAACTGACAGAAGTATATGGATTCATGGACCTACAATTGATTTCCCCTGAAGCATGTGCATTGACTGAGGAACAAAGAATGGTTTATATTGCTGAAAGATTTGAAAATAATATAATCATACAATGTTGGATGATGGATTTTTGTGAGAGGTATGAAACACATTTCTCTCAAAGAGTTAATTATATTTTATCATAAAAAACCACTAACATTAAATTTCCTTTTATCAGTGATTATTGGATGTTAGGGATTTTTTGCCCAAGGGAGAAAGCTCTTTATTGGATATGCTCTGTTCATGGTGATGTGCGGGAAAGTTTTAAGAATATATTGGAAAAGTATGTTTCAATTTCTCAATAGTTTTATATATTATAATGAATTTTAAATTTACCCCATTCGTATTATTTTCTAACATTGCATGGGTCTACTTTCGAAAAAACACAAAGAAAATAAATGCAAAGATCAAATATGTAAATGCGAAGGTAAATTTCCATTTATAATTTGTACTTTTTGATTTATTACATAAAAATAATATATTGAATTTACACTCATTCAAAACAGAATTGTCATGAACAACAAGGCCTCATCGAATGCGGATATTATATGTTAAGATTTATGTATGAAATAATAACAACTAGGACAGTTGTGAATTTTGACCTGGTACGATTTCCTCTTAAACTTTGCCATAATATTTCAATTTGATTTATTCATTATACACGTTAACTATATTCTTTTTCATTTGTAGCTTTTTGATGACCCTCAACCCTATACTGCTGAAGACATCAAACACGTACAAGTGGAGTGGTCAAATTATTTTACAGGTTTGATTGAATTTTAGTTGTTTGTAATGTAAAATGTAATTTTGAATATTGTCGTTTTAATTGTGTATTTGGTAGTTTTTTAGGTTGGATTTAGTTTTTTTTTGAAGTTGACAGTGTAAGTTTTGAATGTTATATAAGTGAATGTTTAATTTTGCTCTACTTCTTGTTTTGGTCTACTTTTGATGGTTTTTCTGGTATGGATTTGGGTCTGTGGGGGAGGGGTTCCAAGGGTGTGGGGGTGTGTTCAGTGGGGTTGGGGGGTGTCCATCGGTTTGGGAGGGTTGTCCAGTGGGGTGGGGGGACAGTCCTGGGGGGTGACAGGGATATCCAGGGGTGTGGGGGTGTGTTCAGTGGGGTTGGGGGGTGTCGAGCGGTTTGGGAGGGCTGTTCGGTGGGGTGGGGGGACAGTCCTGGGGGGTGGCCGGGATGTTCAGGGGTGCGGGAAGTCAGTCCAGGGGTGTGGGAGTGTTGTCCAGGGGTGGGGGGGTTATCCAGGGGTGTTTGGGGCTGTCCAGGGGTGTGGTGGGGTTGTCAAGTGGGGTGAGGGGGTGAGGAGGTGTTGTTTAGGCGGGTGGGGGGTTGTCGAGGGGTGTTTGGGGGTGTCTGGGGGTCAGGGGGCAGTCCAGGAGTGTGGTGGGGGCTCCAATGGGGTGGGGGAGGGTTGTCCAAGAGGTATACATGAGGGTGGGAGCTCCAATGGGGTGGGGGAGGGCTGTCCAGGGGGTATACATGTGGGTGAGGGCTCCAACGAGGTGGGGGAGGGTTGTCCATGGGGTATAAATGAGGGTGGATGCTGTCTAGGGGTAAGTTTTATATGTTATCTATGTAAATGCTTAATTTTTATGTACTTCTATTTTTGTGGTATGATTTCTTGATTTGTTTTCTGGTTGATTCTGGTGGAGAGAAGATGACTACATTCTGTTAAAAAAAATTGGGTTTATCACGTCGGTTATTTAATAACCGACGTGATAAAAGTCCTGGAGAATGGTTTATAACGTCGGTTATTTAATAACCGACATGATAAAGGGCCTGGAGAATGGTTTATCACGTCGGTTATTGAATAACCGACGTGATAAACGGTCTGGACAATAGTTTATCACGGCGGTTATATAATAACTGACGTGATAAACCCCCCTCCCCCGGTTTTTCACGTCGGTTTTATATGAACCGACGTGATAAACCACGTTCACCCCGGTTTATCACGTCGGTTATTATAGAACCGACGTGATAAACCCCCCTCACCCTAGTTTATCACGTCGGTTCTATATGAACCGATGTGATAAACCCCCTCTCCCCTGTTTATCACGTCAGTTGTTTAGGAACCGACGTGATAAACCATTGTCCAAGACATTTAGCACGTCGGTTATTCAATAACCGACGTGATAAACCATTCTCCAGGACCTTTATCACGTCGGTTCTAAAATAACCGACATGATAAACATCCCGATTTTATGTTTTTGACGTCGGTTGTTAAATAACCGACGTAAAAAACATTTTCTGCACTAGTGATCATACCTCAAATCATTTAGGGAGCACCTGGGTCATATGCCTCAATCACATGTATTGTTCTTCTCCCCTATAATCTAGATCCATGAGCCTAGCTTAGAACACATGGGGTGGTGGTGGTAACATGTATAAATTTAGACCACCTCCTCCTACAATCTAATCTCATCTTTAACATCTATCGCCCCTGATGATCTATCAGCTCCTATTGTTGTCCCTGTCTTAGTGGTCTATCCACAGTCTCCCTATTAGTAGTATGGCGAGTTGGAAAATCTCAAGTGAGATTTCTCATGTCATCACATAAATAGAACCACATTTCATTAGGATGAAATCATCCCCCTTTGGGCCATGAACTGTAGATCCTATATCTTGGGACCTCCTCTTGAAACACCTCACACATCCATGTCTGTTATACTGACGTCAGCTCTATGTTGTCGATGTCTCTCCTATTGCTTTTACACTAATGACAATCGCCAGATGTATCTGATTAGACAAAAAATGTTTTAGCACCAAATATTTCTTGATCACCATATAATATGATGGGATTCTTAGGGGGGGATAAAACAGGCTCAGATGTACCTATATAGAAAACACTCGAAGGTGTGATCCTCAAAGTACTGATCGTGTATCTTATTTATCGAGTACCAGGAGAGGTTAACATGCCCCGATGAATACTCAGATACTGGAATATATTCTTATCAGAGTCATAGAATCTCTTGGATACACATATAGTTTTTATTATAAGGTGATAGCTCATCTAGGAAAAGGTTCACGAACTCTATCCCCGGATGAGTCGCCTTATTGTATGATCGAGTAACAAAACCCCACCATCTTCCTACTGGTCCATTTTTAAGAATCACTACCACAACCACCATATGATCTTCTAGTGTCCTGATTAGATGTAAAACAAAGGTCACTTTATCAAGACAATCCTTATATTCATGTGGCTGAGGCTCACCTCAAATCCGTAGGGATCTCTGCTGTTGAAACTCGTGAATCATGCTCAACATGTGCACACCATCCTCTAATATTTCGGGTACCGTGTTCTTCTCTACAGGTGATGGTATGATTTTTGTACTAGATGGAGTTTCTATCTTTATTAAAAATCCAAGTACCGATGTTGTTTCACCCATAAGATCTTTCCCATGATCACACAGTTGAATCCAAGCAGGTCGTCTATGTGAAGACGTCCTGAAGTAAAACAAGATGTACTGAGATCAACTAAATATATCTGGGGAAATGACGCAATAAATACATGGAAAACAAAACCATTTCAACATGATACATGTACCATTGTTTTTACATACAGCCAGAGTTTTCATTTACTGATTCAGAATGTAGATGATTAGATTCTTGGTGTATGGAAATGTTGACCACCGCACCAACACGTGAATCCCAAACTGAAAATCCAAACTCGAAACACTTAAATTTTTTCCCCAAACCAATATCCTATACTATCAATCCTAATTTATAACCAACCCTCTCTAATTCCACTCTATCACAACTTTTCCTGGAGGGGAAAATTCCATGACTACCCATAGAAGACCTCCAATATGCTCGGGCTCGTGACTAGTACTGAGTAGGCATTTACCAAAAATGGTAGGCATTAACCTGTAGTGCCTGTAAATAGATGCACATCTCCAAGACATAGAAAAATGAAATGTAAAACAACTAAAATTATGCATTCAAAAAACTATGATCCCAAAACCAGAGTATAATAAGTATTAAACGAATGGTAAACATGGAAAAAATATAAACCCACCACAAAGAGTCTGTATACAAGTCCATATAAAGTGCGAATAGTTTAACTTTATCTAAGGGTGAGGCCTACATCAAAGGTATACTCTTAGTAACCACCACAGTATGACTAGCTCTATCTATGCTCCACCCACTCTCAGTCCACCAAAGACACTATCAAAAGGGCCATCATCTGCATAATACAAGGCATGTGTGGGCAAAGCTTGTGTAGGGGTGAGTATAAAAATACTCAGTAGGACACCCTGAAAACACTAAACACGAATTAAATTATATATTCATCTCAATAAAAGATGTACCAATGTATATAAGATTAAATTAGACCAAAAATAAACTATATATATGTATATATAAGAGATACATCACTCCATTAAACAGTCATAACCAACTACTAACCATATGATTCCTCTCAAATCATGCTCGTTTCAAGTGAACTCACTCTGTGTGCCATGATATCATCAGAGAAACTCAATGAAGAGGTTTAGATCACATAGTTAATATCCTAAGAGAATTCATTCATCAAGGAATACTATGATACACAGAGAGGGGATCATGTCTAGAACCATTGTGGGGCACCACAAACCCAATTTGGATCAATCCATTACAACGGGGATTATATTGTAATAAGTACACAAACCCTATCGTTCAGGCCCACTAGATGGAGGACCAACACCCCCACTCATGGATTTCATTCCAATTCCACAAAATACACTAGGGGTGATAGAGGATCTCAGTCCAGTATCATGTGGGATTCCATAATCTATTTGAGTCCCATCCTCTAGAGTGGATTACAATCCAGTGATGTGGATGTAATGTTGCACTACAACCTCGGGGAAAGGACCAAGGGAATGAACACAACCTATATTGATCCAAACTAAAAATGCAAAATTGGTCTCCAAAGTACTGCATCAACTTTAGGGTATCAATGATGTAGACGGATCCTTGATCAGATGCTCCATTTAAGAGTTATAACCATTTGAACGAAACTTCCCACACAAATTTTGGGGGCCTACAAACCTACCACCGTATTCAGCTATCGTGGTAGGTCAACCTAACACATGGGACAACTACCCATTGATTGAAAAATGCAGTAATTACACATTTTGTGCCAAGCTGGCCTCTACGGTAAATTGTCAGGGTCAACCGTATGTATATGGGCCGCTTAGTCGATGCACCTGTTGCAGTTCCACCTGTCACTTCGTCTCACTGTCAACTTCCTTGCACAGCTGACCTCACCACATTGTCGACCACCACGGCTGTTCAAAACTTGGTTCCACACCGATTGCACTGGATCCAACTCGGTTCTGGCCGGGATCTGACCAGGGTCCACCTCACCTAACCTGGCCCATAGGCCTGACCTGGCTCCTGATCTGAGGCGGCCCACTCCGCATCCACCACCACCGTCGTGATTCCAGCACTGCTTCCCACATCCGTCACAACATCTGTCACCACCACACCCACATCTGCTGATGTGTCCCACTACTGTCGCTCCCACCGCATGCAGCTCTGCCACTCGTGGCACTGACCATCAATGTCATTCACCCGAACCATTGTACACCTCTGCCTATGTCGAATGCCGCTGCGTCATGTAGGTGGTCCCATCCACGGACCCCCTTTCCTTCTCAGATGCTTGAAAAATCAAATGATCGTAGATCCAAGCTCTATGGGTCATGGTTTACAAAGATCCAAATTTAGTTGTTGATTCTCCTTGAATATAGGGGATAAATCAACCTCAAAACCACCCAGAAATAGAGATCCTAGAACCATGAGGTTCCAATGGTGGATAACGTAAATAATAGAGTGTGGAATACACAATAACGAAGTTTTATAATCATTAGGAAAGATCTATTGTCCAACAATCAAGATCAGTGGATTTGGGTTCGAAAACCAGATTAAATCAATCCCAACACTCAGTTCACATGATCCATGAATTAATCCATTCTTCCATTGATCCATGTTCATCATATAAATAATTTATTGGGAATGACAAAAATAAATCAAAAGTCTTACCTCGATTTGGATCAACCATCGATGAAGAATGAAGCAGCATCATCATTGTTGGCGAGATTTGTCAATATTGGAATTTATCAACCACAAATTTGAAGCTCCGTCATCATATGCTCGAGATGATTCTATTGATGATTATTCACAAAGTCTACAATGAATTATATGATTTTGAGGATAATCCTAAATCAATGAAAATGGTTTGTTTAAAAATAAATATGTTTCTATGTGGATGAAATAAAATAATTTTTTCTTAATTTACACAAATTTTTTTAAAAATCCAGAGACAAAATTCCACAATAGAACCACGCTGACCAATGCAATGTCGTGTCTAGGGTAAATATATTATTATAAACTCACCAATTACCTCATATTTTTTATCTATGAACCTAATTAATAGTTATTACACTTTCCTAGGAAAACTATGTGTGTGTGATATTAATTATTTTAATATTTTCCAAACATTTTTTCTGGGCACATCGGGCCTTAGAATTCCCCGACGTCTCATTGTGTATTCTTGAAATCAATGCATATAATATCAAAAATTAATACATGGAAAAATATGAGACATTACATTAAGTATATGGATTAATGTTTTCATGAATTAGTGGATTCCTTGTGTAAAATCACGAAAGGATTTATATGTATCTCTTTGGGTTTGGGTTATATTGGAGGCTTTTATGATTTTTTAGCATGTTCTAGATGTGTTCTCTCTATAGGACATAATCACGGCCTAAGTTTAATTAATGAAGAGATTACATCACTTGAAAAAACCATAAATCTGATTAATAATGTGAGTAATATAAAATATATGATTTTTTTAATGACATGAAATGGTCAATATCTGGATTTTTAACCTAAGGTGATTCCTTTTTCTGTGTATAAACTACCCAGGATATTCAAATTTTGAATTCCTCATGCTCAATGGGTTTTTTTCATTGAATCGTAAAAAAATTCCCTCTTTGTGTAATGTCTCCTCTTAAACCCTAGTGATACTCTAGGTGATTTTGGGTGATTTATTCTCATCTATAAGTTTAATTTTTTTTATCATTGATGAGTTTCCTTTATTTGGTTTTATCCTTCTCTCTACTTCCGTTATTTTTTGGGGGTATGATCTTATGTTTTCCCAATGAATTAGAGATTGATCTTGATGATTTATGATCCTATATTTCATTATTGTTCCCCTTTACCATAAAATTTCAATGGTGTTTCCTATTGCAGCTGTTGATTTAATAACGAAATAAATATAGCTGTTAAACAATTATTTTTCTATATAACTAAAACTTTAAATTTCTCAGTTGATTATAAATGATTTTTAAAGTTATTTAAAAACACATATTTGATAATATTGATGGATTATTTTAGACAAATGAATACAAATTATTAAAACCCCCAATTTTAGTAGAATTTTAATTGGATGGATGATTTGATAAAAATTGATGGCATGATTTGATAATTTGTTTTGTGATAAATGGATTTAATAAAATTTTGATATGAAAATTCTTGAATTGATTAAAACATGTGTTTGGTTTTTAAATGGGAAAGGAATGTTGACATCTAAATGTTAAAAATTATATTTTGAATTGATTTTAAATGATTTATTTTCCCATGATTGATTTATTGATTTAAAAACATGTGATCCTGGGTAGTTAGTGGGTAATTAGAAACATCAGGTTTGGATATGAACCCCTACTACTTTATTTATGATGAAAACACTAACATAAACATACAATGGAATGATTTTACCTAATGGTTTATTTATCCTTGATGTCCTGAGTAGTAGGATGTGTGTACATTGGTAGCTAATGTCACTGATTTAGTAGTTTGAGGATCCTATTTCTAAATACTATAATTCCACAGGTCATATTAAATGGTTTTATGATATGTTTTATTTGGTGATTTAATTTTATACTTTATAGTACTGATTTATTCATGACAAATTTTTTAGGTAAGTATTTTTTACTAAAATATTCTTTTATGGATATTTTGATATTCCCAACATCTATTGATTTTGAAAGAATTTTTTGTTGAATATATATAAATTTCATTCCAATCCTTATTTTATTTAAATTGAAAACATAATTGTTTTAGTTGTTATAGATGTTTTTATAGAACAATTTTTGAGACCTTACTAGATTATTAGCTCCCACTCATCCTTTTTATTTTGGTTTTTGTAGATTTACTTATGATAGATATATGAAGAAAAGAAATCCATACTTTGAGGAGGTGTATGTTCTTGATCCTTGGGACCTTGAGTGATTGAGGTGACTGTTGGAGACATGATCCACATGGTACATGGGTTTATCTTTTATATTTATCTTTGTAGGTGTAGTGAGTTTTAATGATTTATTATCTAGGTTTTGTTTTACCTATTTGTTTCTTCTAATTTCTCCCTTTAGAGTGTTGAGCATAATGAATTTTAATATTTATATTCCACTATTTTTTTGGAAAAATTCATTCCTTCTTCATTATTTTTTGTTCTAGTCGTAAACGGTTGGATTCAGAAATAACCTTTGATTCATGTCACTCCCTCATTCAGTGTCAAGGTATGAGGGTAACCAATATGGTTCATGATAGGGGATATCCTTCTTCTTCACCACTACTTGATAATATCCCAACCAATGATCAACCATATAGAAGTACTCTAATTCATATATATGATTTAACAAGTAATCAATCCATGGTATAGAATACGTGTGGTTTATCACGATTTTTTATGCTCATGACAATTGGGTGTGTAAATAATTTATTCAAATTATCCTTTTGTTTCTTCATCAGATCATCATGTTTAATTGCTTCCATTCAATATAGATTCTTGGATTTTAGATAATTTCTGGGTATAAATTTGATTGAGAAACCAATCTCTTAATAAAGAGGAAGGACATATAAATCTTCAGGAAACACTTTATTGTATTCCCTCATAATGGGAATTTATTCTAGAGTGGTCATATCATTATTCTCAAAATTAGAGTAATATGACCTTTATTATAAGGAAATAATATCACTTATTTTGATGATTATTACAAATTTTATTCATCTAACTCATTGTAAATTTATAGAATCTGTAGGAGATTCACAATACATAGGTTGATTTTCTTCTCTCAAAAATTTATTATATATATATATAATAAAAGTAAACTCATACCGAAGATAAAATTAAATTCTAAATAATTGAGTATTATAAGGTTCCTTGGAAAGTTCAAAACAGAAATATTGATAGGGGAGAAGTTATATAAATGGGATGAAATAATTTTCCCCTTTGATATTTTCACTGATATATCCACTTCCATATTTTGAGCTAGATTTTTTATATTTGTACTAAACATACATGATAGGAAATAAGGTTTATTACCATAGTAACATAGAAAATTTGATTTTCAATAATGGATTATAAACCAAAATTTCACTATTTTATTCTAGCTTCGTTCATTAACTTCATTAAAATAGACTTATGGATGGGGATTTTTAATCAATTAAACACATAAAATGTATACTACAAACAATGAAGGGATAAATTAAAAATTACATGTATTTAATAACTTATGAATTCCTAGGATTCAATATAATTTATCCATGGGGTATTATCCAACATTAAATTATGTAGAAATTTTCATTTCCTTCATGATGGTTCATAAAAAGATTGTGAGTTTTTTAAATCATATCTCTCATGAGTGTCGAACCAGGTATGAAGTAAGTCCTTCGTGTCTCTCATCAGGTGATGATCAATCCAATAGCCTATTAGTTTTATTCTTCTTACTTATCCATTGGTTAAACTATGTGAAAACCACATCCACATGTAGCATCATGATAGGGATTTTATTACTTGAAACCCACTGAATCTACACATTACCATAATTTCAATATGTTTTCATATGTTTATTCTTATCCCTTGGACAATCACTAATTCTTTCTAATCATAATCCCATGAATAACTATACTTTTTTATCATACCAACCATGAAAACCCATATCGTTTATACTACTGAATTAATGATTTGTTACATAGATACACATATAATAAAGTCCTAAAAGATAAAGTGGTCAAGTGTCTTTGAGAAATTTTCTACATAACATGATCATTTATAATATGAATATAAATATATTATTTAAAACTATTTAACATGCCCTTAACATTCATTCACTATTCTACAATTTCACTTGATAACCTGGGGAATTACCTATGAAGGGGGTGAGATAAAACCCCCAGTAAATGAATAATGAAAGAATATTTTGATTGAATTAATATATGTTAGTCAATAGGAATGTCAAGGTGATATTGAAGGGTTGAGAATCATTCACATGAACAACTAAGTGTGATATAAGATGATTGAATCATGGTAACATATGAATGTGGAAAGAACATAAAACATGAAATCGTTAGCATATGTCAAGTGCGTATGTATAAGAATAATAACATAATGTTATTTGGATTAAATCCAATGCACTATGCATTTTATTGTATGAGATAAAAACATTACCCAATTCATTTATGTATATATAATTCTTGGCACACCCATCACATTTATATCAGGTTCATGTATTTTTGTTCAACATAGATCATACAACATAATAATTATGTTCATCAATTTCAATCCCAACATTATGTTGTGAGGGTTACAAACATATAATTCCCTAATCAATGATGGATTTTTACATCTATGTGATTATCCTTGTGGGTAAAAGGAGAAATTTATTCACTATATAAATGTTAAGAATGAAAAAATAGTAGGATAATTTCATCAACATAATGAGCATGCATAAACATTCATGGTAACGTTTAATGAGAGAAAAATATGTTCTTTAATTACATGAAATTTATATAAACATTAAATATAATGTGTAAAAACACATTCCAAAATGAATAATTTGAGATAAAATTGAATAATACAATGAAAGTGCTCGAATAAAAATGAGGTTAAGATAACCCCATTACCTTGAGAGGGGGATTCTAAAATCATGATAGAAGCTTCCTATGAATTTAATAACACCATGGGATGTCTTTTGATAGGGACATGGATATGATTCTTTTTAAATGGGTTTTATTTCATATCATTGGTAGTTTGGTTGCGTATTTGTAGTTGAAGAGTGGGGAATTATTTATTATTTTTTTAAAATAGGTTTTAGACTTTATATAATAAAATAATAATAACTATAAACCTTCTCATGGGTTTTTACCATGCATTATACCAAAGAGGTGTGGCTTCAAATATTTTTTAAGTAAAAAAACAAAACATATTAAAATAACATCATCCATGATGTAGTAGTGACACATGTTCATAAAGATTTGACTTTTAAATCTTTATATTTTTCATGTATAACTTGTATTTTATTTATTACTTCACATTTTTTCTTTTATAATATCATAATCTATAATGTATATTTATATCATATTTAGTTTTTTACAAAAAATTGAAATTTTTGGAAAATTATGTCAAAATCACCATTAGATAATTTCAATGTTATCATTCAGTAAATGATATTTAATTTCATAATATAATTTCATAAGTATGTGAATTTAAACTTTTAAATAAAAATCCTTATTTAATGTAGAATCCAAATGTTTATAACACCAACACAATTTTGATCCTTATAAAAATTATAATTAAACTCATTAAATTATATTATCATTTATATTAAAATAAATATTAAATAATAAAAATATTTTATATAAGTAAAATTTAATTCAAAAACTCTTGAATTTATCAATAATGTTTCTTAATTAAAGCCACATACATCCCAAGAGACAATTCTAATTCTATCCCATCAAGGTATAATTTTTTAAAATCCCATTATGAAATCATCCATTATTTAATTATAAAAATGTATAAATAGGGTAAGTATTGTATTAAAAAGAAAATATAAAAATTATTATTACAATGGTGTATATATAAATTGTTATTACAGAGGCATATGTCCCAAGGGAAATGTGTGTGATGATGGTTGATTTTTGGGATGGTTAAACGAATATGGTTCAGTCTATGTTCTTGATAATACAGAACCAATACCATAAATAGATCAAATCATGTTATAGTTGATGATTTTCAGCCAGGTCTTGGTCAATGGAAAATCACAGTCATTCATTCTCCCTTGGATGATCTAATAAATGGTCATCATATGGTTTGATCTTACTTGTCTATTAAATCACTTCTTCCATCTCCATCAATTAGACATTATCACGACCATTAATATATATTAATTTTAATGGTAACTTCATAATTAATATACTATCAATGTTCAATATTCATAATGAGTTTTTAAATTAAATAGGCTATAATGGTCCAAAGATACCAATCTAGTGAAATTTTTTTCTGTAAATATTTTACATAATAAGGATTCCATTCATTCAAAAAAATACCAAAATTATGTTTGAATTATGGGTAGTTATGGATGCCTCTGGCTCTTGGAGGTATGCATCCCACATGCCTGGTTTTTTTCAAACAAATATGATCGTTACTCCCACCATGCTTTGTCCCGCAATAGTGTCTCCTACTTTGGTGGAGTTTGACCAGGGTTCTGGCCCTCCAGAGACAGCCCCTATCCCCTTGAGGGTCTTTTGACGCTTCTCCTAGGATGGATCATATGGCGTAGTCCTTATGGGATGTTCTGGGAGGCCTATAACCCAGTGCATTGTGTCCTTGCTTCCTGTAGATTGTGTTGTTTTCCCACTCGTTCGCGAGGGATGGATCGATCTTTTCAATAGTGGCACCTATGATGGAGTTAAATGGAGCTATAGGGGGCTTAAAATGGACTCGTTCAATGTGGTTCAGTTCCGAGAAAACATCTCTTACCATTTCAAAAAGAATAGTGGATTCCTAGGGTTTATAGGGGGAATATCGCATCTCGATGATCCATAGAATCTCATTCATCTTGGTGCTAGCTTCAGAAGTGGATTTCATAATCTCTTAGTGTAATTACCCAAATTCTATGGTCACTAGAATTTTAATGTATCCCGCTAGTCGATGAGGGTTCACAAGGGAATGGAAATCCCTCACAATGCGGTTTGGGTTAGCTTACCAGGTCTCCCTCTTCCCTTTTAGAACACTACCTTCCTTATGGCCATCAGGAAAACTCTGGGAGGGTATCTTTTCATGACTGAATGCACCCATCACAGTGAGGATGCCATGGTGGCCTGGATATACATTTATATAGACCTTTCTCTTTTGATTCTAGAGAATATCTACCTAAAAGTGCTGGACTCCTTCATTTTGTCTAAATATGTAGTTTTACTAATTTTTCCTAAATATGGTGCTTATAGTTTGTTATAGGGTAAATCACTGCATAATTGTTGGAAAATTCACCAAGGGGGTCGTCACTAAGCTCCCATTGGCTCCAGGCACATCGTTTTATCCTCTCCTTCTCAGGATGGGTTGGCCTCAACCTTGGGACAACATCGGGTTTCCAGGACATTTCCAGTGCATCATCTATCTTTACATGCAAGGTCCTAGTCCCTCTTCAAATAGTAATGTCAGCCCTATATTAATGGATTTGTTCCCCTATAAACCATAGAACTTTCAGTTGGTTTCCCCAGATTCCACTAACTGGTTGGGGCTACCAAGTCAGTTTTTCTCAAAAGGAGCTTTGTTAGAATTCTACTTGAGGGGCTCAAGGATGATTTGACCTCCCCTTCAATGTCTTCCTCTATTCTTCTCGGGATTCAAGTATCTGTTTAGAGCATCATTTCAAGGTGATTGGAGGTCATGAGGCCACTCTTTTCACAGTCGAGTTCCTTGTAGGTACTATGTCCTTGGCATGCAGAGATCCACCTACTGGTCCAAATTCTCGTGGATAGAGGCCCCCTGAAAAGTCTGACTACTGGGGTAGAATAGGTTTTTATGCCTCTTCAAGACCCTGTTAGGATTGGGGTTCCAAGAAGGTTGATGATTTGGGATTACTGGGTCAAAAGTCGGCATGAAAGTTATACCCAAATTCACCGTCTAGACTTCCTCTCCCATACTTAGGTGCCCCTGTCTCGAGCCCATGAGTGCGTACACGCCATATGAAGAATAAGTTCCATGATAGGGAGAGACCTTTATCCCCATTAAATATGACCAAGAATCATGGGACTAAAGCCAGACCAACATTTTTTTAATGATTCCCGTCATTATATGGAACTCTCACAGAATTGGGGCGAGGGAGAAAACCGAATTTATATCCTCATAGTCTAACAGAAACCAAGTCATGTTGGTTGAAATAATTTATCACAATCATAACACTAATAAGATTGAAGAGTTTACTCATAAGTTCAAAATGCATGCCTCCATAAATACAGCCCCAACCAATAACCACTTCTGATTATTCTAGAAGAGGGATGTATCTATGGATTTGATCTAAGTGAGGGACCAGCATATCATTAAAAATGTTCCTAGAGAAGGTGAATCATTGTTTATGTCCTTAATTGATGGGAGATGTGATGATCATATAAGGGAGGTGTTGTGCTCAGAGTTAAACGTGTTCGACCCAGCTAACTAGACATAGGTGGTGGGAGGGATTTTTAATATTTTAGTGCATCCTGATGAGACGAAGGGGCGAGGTGAATTCTCGAGGTAGGCTAGTATTCCTTTTGTCCAGTTTATGGCTAGTAAGGGGCTGATGGACATGGGATATTCTAGAAATCCTTTCACCAGGTGCAATAATCGAAATGGAGATAGTATTTGCTGGAGAAGACCTGATCAGTGCATTCCCAACATTCACACCATCTCCGTGTTCCCAAATACGGAAATTAATCACTTGAGATGAAGCGTTTCTCACCACTATCCACTCCGGCTATCACTTTGTATGAAGTAGGTCTCGTAGGTTCAATTCAAGTTTTTCAATCAGTGGGTGTGTAAGCTGGACTACCACAACATGGTGATGAAGGCTTGGAGTGAACCTTCTCGGGGCCACTCATTGATGGATTTTCACTCCAAGATAAGGAAGATGAATTAGTAACTCATGCTATGTGATATATCCTTTCCCACAATTGATTGGGAAATGGCTATGCTTAAATTGGAAATCGAGTGCCTGGAGGTTAGTATCGGTGAGAGCTGGGAGGACATGGTGTTTGATGAACTCTCGGATAAGAAGAATTCTTTGGCGGTAATGTTTCTATCTCAGGAACAAATGATGATAAAATGTTTCACGACAAAGTGGCTCAGGGAAGGAGACAAAAACACTGCATACTTTAACACATGCATTAGGGAGAGGAGGCATGTTTTGAAACCCAACCTGGTTATAGAGGATGGCATGTACACAGACTACAGGGAGTTGGTCGGTGGTATGACCATATAGTTTTTTATTGACCTCCTTGTGGGAACGAATGGTAATATGTCTCAGGGTTATCTATTGGTGGAATCTGATCTTTGGGAAGGGATTATGCATATTGTATACATGCCACATAATTTTGTTCATGAATGTATTCTTGTAGAAGAGAGGGTTCATATGGCCATGTGGAATCTGAATCTGGAAAGTGCGGCAGGACCAAACGTTTTCTGGGGCACGTTCTATAGAGGTTCCTGAGAGGTTGTAAAATGGGATCTTATACTATCCATCCATCACATCTTCTGTGGTGGTGACCATCCTCGGATCACATTAGTGACTACTATGGTTCTCTTGACAAAGGCCAAAGACCCATCTTCCCTCCTCCATTATCGACCTATGAGCTTGTGCAAAATTTCGTATAAATTATTAGAAAGTATTATCAATCGGAGGATGTCCAGTATTCTCCTTCGTTGGGTATCCATGGATAAACATGGATTCATTCATGAAAGTTCGATTTAGGGGGCCATGATGATGGAGCAGGAGATGATGAGAGATCTGAATATGAAATCTTGTCGCTCATATGTAGTTGTTTAGATATATATGAATAAGTCATGTGATAAGATGGAGTGCGGATTTGTTAACACCGTTCTCACCAAGATGTAGATCTCCAATTGGGTATGTGATATCATCTTTAGTTGTGTTTTCTCATCATGGATAGAGGTGTAAGTTATGGAGTGAGCACAAGGATTATTTAAAACTAATCATGGACTTCAGAATGATGATTAATTATCACCAAGAATCTTTATCCTAATGTAATACACTCTTAGTAGGATGATTAATAAAGATTTTAACGATGGGGACATTCTTCAATACCATTGAAATCATACCCCCCCCCCAACATCACATTTTTTGTATATTGATGACATGATAATATTCAATAATTTCTGGTGGAGGTCATTCAATGCGCTAAATAAGATCCTAGTGGAGTTCTGTGACTAGAGTGGGAAGATCGTTAATAGCAAGATGAGTAGTTTCTATATGTCTAACTCACGCGACTCGAGCATGGGGGATAGGATGAGTAACAGGATGGGAAAGGGGAGAGGATATTTTCCGATCGAGTATCTAGGTATCCTAGTATCCCAAGGAATACTGCGAACCAATGACATCGAAAAAAGTAGTGAATAAGATTATGGAACAAATTATGAATTGGAAAAACCATTTCCTATCATTCTAGGGGGGTATCATTCTCGTGAATATATTACTCTCAGTTATACTGGTGCATGGTATGGCCTATACGACTATTCTGAAGATGGTTATCTAGTTTATTGATATAATCCATGATCGTTTTATTTGGGATTCATTATCCGAGGGTGAGAGGAAGTGGGTATCATGAAGAAAGATGGAATAGCTCATTGGCGAATGAGGAATCAATGTCAAGATTCTGGAGGATAACAGTCATTCCATACGTGGAAATCATGCATGTGAAATCATTGTGGAACACACAATTTGTGGGATTAATAGGTTTTGAAGACACATGGTTGGTGTTGCAGCCCCATAATCCAGGGGGTTGTCTCTATGGTCCACGGTATGTAGTATCATCTCGTCTCTCCTCCCACACTCACAATGGATTATTGAGGAGTGGAACATCCTCTATTGGTATCAGAACTGGTCTGGTAGTGTGTTGGGATATCTAGGATGTCTGGTTCGCATTATCTCTTTTAGGGAGCCAAGCATGCATCCTTAGTTTTTAGGTCGGTACTGGAAACACTTCAACATGAGGTTTTTGACACTATTTTTATTAACTCTAAGCAAGATAGATTTATATATACCCCTTCCACCTCAGGTAAGTTCAACTCGAAGGATTTTCGTAGGATTTGTATTAATCAAGGGCAACATGAGGGTTGGAATAGTGTTGCGTGGGGCAACAAAATCCCTACTAAACTTATCTTCCTCACATAGAGGATCCAGAATAGTTCCATACCCTCTGATGTTAATATAAAATCTTTAGGCCATAGCATGGATTCCTGTTTTTATTTATATGTGAATAAAAAGGAATAGAACAAGAACCATATATTTTTTGAGAGCGAATGGGCTTGGCAGCTGTAAAGTGTCTTTGGTGCATTCACAGGGTATTCTTCCCAAGCTGATAATAATGAGCAATTCATGGAGCTCTGGTTCCATGGGATTAATGGGAATGTGAAGGAGGCTGAGATGCGAGCTATCATGTTCAATATGGGATGCTGGGATTTATGGAAAGCAAGTAATAGAGCCAGGTTTGAGGGGATCTATTCTATAGGTACAACGGTTGTGGCCGAAACTAGATGTATACTGATTGACTTGATCAGTCTACCTGTTATCCGGAATGCGACACCATCCCTTTTCACATGGCAGGAATCGCAGACTGAGGCTTAGCAGTGTGGATCCATGGTACATGGTATATGGATTCATTGGGTTCCCCTAGAAGGTGGTCTCAAGCTTTATACAGATGGTTCTTGTGTAATGGGTAACATGGGAGGAGGAGTTGTTCTCTGTGACCATAGGAAGAGTGTGGTTTTGGATTTCACGACTCATTATGGATGTGGAAAGGATATTCAAGTGGAGGCTCTTGTGACTCTTACTGAGATGTCCATGTGAAAATAGGGGGGCATTATCATTGCACAATTAGAAACAGACTCCATGATTGTTCATGATACTCTGCATGGTAAAAGAACCAATCCCTATTCAATTACGTATACAATTATAAAATAAAAGTCTATCCATAATAATAACTTTAGATTCACCCATACTTGGCATGAGGGGAACAAATTGGTGGACAACCTGGCCTCTCTTGTGGTCCCTGGTATCCCAGTTTTTTTCCATTCAATTGTTTCGTATTTAAAACCAGAGGGGGTGAACCTAATTTGGGGTGATTCCCCAGGCCTTCATTATTTCTTACCCTTTGTATTAGGTGACCTCTTAATCGTATTTTCCCCTTTTGGAAAAAAAATCTTAAGGTTGGATGGAATTAGGGGTGGTTCAAACTACCCCAAATCCATCCATTTTTTAGGTAAGGAAATATGATTTATAAAATTTTATGTCGATACATATAATCTATGATGAATTGTGCATGAACATAATAAAGTATGATCATTTTATTAGTCCCATATTCTTATCTCATGGAATCATATTGTTTTCTATTGACACATTCCATTTCAAAACATATTGACAACCTGACATCACCCTTTACTCTGTCTCCTTTTTACCTAGGTTTTGTATAATGGTTTTAGGAATGATATTTATAATAAGGATACTTTGGGAGAATAAATTTATGGTATATATTGAATATATTTAATGGAACAATAATATTATGTATCTATTCTCCAAAGAGATTAAATTTTTAGAGTTCTAGGGTTTGATTACTCTAAAATATATTAAATATTATTCTAAAATGATTTAATACTTTTAAAGGTTATGATTGGTTTACTTCATTACTATATTCCTATTATTTTGGAAACCATATGTCACATATTATTTCCTTATATGTAAAGGTTTCTGTCTCTTATAAAATATATCATGGGTCATGATTATCTTTATATACCCTTAAGTATTTCTATTATAATGTAAAATTTAAAATTTCCAGGACAAAATTTATTTTGGGAGTATTTAAGAGACTATGTATTTAGGAATTAAATTTATCCTATAGACGATATGTTTACAATTATAAACTATTGTTTTTCTATTTATTCAGAGGTTATTAAATAGATTATGTAATATTTCATACAAGATAAGAATTATACTAACAATATTTTATTCATACATAGTAATAAATAACACAAAAATAATAATAAATTAATTTTAAGAAACATGATTTATTACTCACAATGTATTACTAAATCCTTTAATAGTTCATATATAAAATATGGAGAAGAAATAAGAAAAAACTTCAATATTTGGAGATCAATATGATTATCATCACCCTTTATGATTTCCAATCACCAATGAAAACCTATAATGAGTAAGAAAATCATGAACGATGAAAGAATATTATGATATTTATGATGAAAATTATTGGAATGAAATTTTGACTTCAGAAATATGAATTGGATGAATAAATTTAGTAATTCTATAAATTTAAATGAAATATATTCATTATAAATACAGTTGTTTTGGAAATATGGTCATTAGAAATATTTTTTTTGGATATAAATGTATCCAATTTATATATTGAAATTCTGTAATGTTATTAGTAAACTTAAAATCATATAATGTATGAATAATAAATTGTGAAATAAAAATTTAACATTAAAATATTAGAATATATATATCTATGCATGATAAATTATAATTTTTATTATTAAAGAATGATATTATGAATTTATAAAATAAAAAATATATATTAAAATCAATTGATTGGTAAAAATTAATTTTCAAAATAATAAATAATTAATAGAATTGAGTAAAGATTATTTAATATAATAGAAATATATTCCAAAAAATCATTTTTTAAATGTGTTATATGTTTTACCCTAATATATTAAATTCCTAAATTTTGACATACTATTATATATTAACTACTATGTTAACATTATTTAAATTATTCATTGATATGATATTATATTAATAACTCTTAATGTCTAAAAACATAATTTATTCAATAAATTCATTTTATACTTCTCTTTTAGATTTAAATTTGGAAGAAAAGTTTCTAAAGTTTGTAAATTTATTTTTAAAAAATAATATTCATTTTTGGATCCATAATGTAAAAATTATCTTAGTATGAATCTTTGGTTTTTTCTAAAAGATTGATTTTTAGGTGAATAATTTAAAATACTATTTCTATGAAAACCCTTGATTTCTATGACATAATCATTTTATAATCATAAAATAGAAATTTGAGAATCCATTTTATTAACCATGTATGTATTTACAAAGAAACATTATAAATTGAAAAGTATAACATTGATTGATATATATATTTAATTTTAAATATTAAGTTGTAACATCTTTTAAATCTGTTTTTGTATCTTTATTATCCTAAAATTAAAATTTATCAGGAATTGAATATAAATATTATAATACAGTTTTTATAATTTTAATTTAAAGTTCCATATTATTTTATTAGGGCTATTTTATTTTTAGGTATAGAAATTATTTACTTAGATTAGAATTAGTTACCATTGTAAAAGTCAAAATGGTACAAAGTTCTAAACAAATGGGTTAAAAGTCCAAACATATTGGTACAATGTTTTTAATTGAGTGGTTATGGTTTTCATTGAAAACAACTATCTACAACACATCATTGTCTATTATGGAGTTTATTTTACCTGGGAAAGATGATCTATCTTTATATTAAAATTAAATATTTGAAAAAATTCTATTCTCACCACTTATTAAATGGGCCTCCCACTGCCCCTTCAATACCACTATTTTTTGTCTTCTCTTCAATACTTAACCTTATTACCTATACTATAATCCGTTTTCACTTAATTAATACTATATACATCATATTTTATCTTAATTCCTCCATTTCTATGGAATCCTCTAAGTGATGCTCAAAGTTATCAATATAAGTATTAAATTTTCCCTAAAATTATTTCTTTTCTATATTTGACATTCAAATATATTTTCCCAAATCTGATATGATGATGTTTTTCATAATGATATCATTAATGTTTTTATATTTTTAGATCAATCATTCCCAACATTTCCATTTTTCATTAAGAAAGAAATATATAATTCATTTGTTTGTACGGATTACCACATCCATGAACTAATGTAACACATTTTTCATTATGTTTCTTTCTGATTCATTAAAATATCATCATTTATAATTCATTAACAAAGAAATACCTAAATAGTATTACAAATATTTTTTTATTCCCTATAATATTCTAAAAATAAACAAATTTATTAACCATATTAATCCATTAATTATCATAATTTCATGTTTAGTTTTGTTTAACCACCTACATGATCAGTGATTTAAAATATTATCATATGATCATGCACATAATAACTTTAGTCATAAATTATGTACAAGGGAACATAACATTATGTGTAACATAGAAATGTGAAAAAAAACGTAAACATGATATATTTTCAAATAGAACACCAAAGCTCATCAATAAGGTGTCATAAAACACATTACCACAGATATTCAGAATGGTATTATAAAAATTTAAAAATTAAAGCTACCAATGCATCATGAAAATGACCTCTCTAGAGATTACTTTTTTACCCAATGCATCAGAGCGTTATTCGGTCGCATCCTTCACATGTATCATATTATGTGTTCCCCATTGATCAAAAAGTATATGTTCATATCAATTATTACCCTTGAGTAAGAGATGTGTGTTTCATATATTTTTTTCTCCAATAAATTGTTTAATGATAAATCTTAATTAATAACCTTGAATGAAATTTGTGTTGGGTATTTATAAAAGGAAAATTTTTCTTGGAAAATCATGTATTGATTTATGTATTATAATAAATATACAAGAACAATATTGGAACAAGTTTAAGGAGAGGGAAACAGAATATATCATTACCCAGACATAAAATATAAATTTATGGGGATTTTAATAAACTCTTGATAAAATAATAATTTTGGAATCAATATCCATCTTCAAAATAGGTTCTGGAATTGAAAATTGGAGGAAGTGATTTCTTACCTTAATGGATGCATCATAAAGCTATATAAATACTCTTTATAACCATAGATCCCCCATGGAGAGTATCTTGAGATGGATATTTAGAGTGTATTAAATGTTAAAGGATTTATCATTAATATCAAGGATGGAATTTTTTATATTTATACTTGTTTAGGGTAGTTTAAAGGGATTAAATAATAATTTTTTTGTTATTAAGGAAAACCACTTTGTGTGGAATTAATATCAAATAATTAGGTTGATAATGTAACACCCTAGGTTTTTATGAATTATTATTTAAAAAAAAATAAAATAAATTTATGTTTTATGTTGCATGCTACAAAAATTTAATCATGTGTAACACATGACACCATGTTATGGTTGTGACACACACAACACTAGCTTAATTAGCATTATATGAAACATTGAGTTTTAACAATCCCATGATATATTAAAAATATTGTTATTTAAACACGAAATTTATAACATATTCATTATACATAGTGATATGAATATTAATAAATACTATTTTAAATGTCATGTATCAAGGTATTATATAAGGGAAACATATTTAAAATAAAATATATAACTTTCCGTAAAGTACTTTATGTCTTGAGAGCACTATTTTCTCAAAAAAATCATTTTATTTAATTTTTAAATAACAATAAAAGTGATTTTTTTAACTCTTATAAAATTAATTTGAAAAAATAAACATTATTTTTGAATTCTGAATATTAAAATTATCTCCAGGTGATTTTTCATGGATTTTCTGAAAAGATTCATTTTATGATGAATTGTAAAAAAATATGAATTTCAATTATATTTTAAATTGGGTTTAAAGTATAATTAGTAAAATTATACATAAAGTAAACCAATTTTCATAAATTTAAACAATTTCATATTGAAATTGGATATAATTTGTTTTTAAACATTTTCAATTTTTTCACTTTGAAATCTCTCTTTCTCCTCACATCTACGGGATTAATATAAAATTAATTTTTTCCACTTATATTAACATAATTTTTAAAAAAGGATCCCATATTTTCGATAATTATTATTTATAATATCTAATTATGTAAAATTAATTTTTAACCAAAATTAATAGTGAATGAAATAAAAATTAACTAACGTTGTGAATGCAAATCTGTGTTCACGCTGGGTTAAAGTAAAACAATAATTATAAAAAATCCTATACAAATTTATAAAACTACATGACTGCCATATATAGTCAATTGTACCTATTATGTTAGATAATTTACTATTTATGACCCTCTTGACATATGAATAATTTGGGAGCATTGAATACCTTTCAAAAATACCAACGGTGTCCTCTTCTCCAATTATAAAAGGCCACCCCCTCTTCTCTTATTAACACACTCAAACCAAATTGGTTTTGGACAAAAACTACCCAAATAACTTCAAATATTAACTCCAATAAAACTATACAAAATATTTTGGGCATAAATATAGCATTGGAAGTACTATAGTGAGAACCAAAGTAGGACACCCGATGAAGCGGTAACGTTCCTCAATGAGCATTTTTGTTTTATTTCTTTCTCAAAACACTTAAACTATTTTTATATAATTATTATGTAAGAAAATTGTATCATATATATAATGAGGTATTTTTATATTATGGTAAAACCTATAACTACACACCCTTACATTAAATGACATAAGAAGTCATTGTTCATGTGTACGGTGGACTACCGCTTTGTGAACCAATGTCATTAGGTTTTCCATTACCACCTATAAAAAATAGTTGTTATGATGGATTTATAGATTCTATATGATATAAATGATATATACCTTTTTATTGTTATTATTTTATTTTTATATCACACATACCTTCATACATTCCATTTTGGGTGAATATGAAAACATCATTCGTGTGAACAGCGGACTACTACATCATGAAGCATTGTGATTTGTTCACAATTTATATAGAATGTATTAAGGATGAGATTAATAATTATTTTTTTAAATATATAACATAAATATTAATCTATAATTATAATATTTATAGTTTAATTTTCATTCATTCAACCCAATTAAAAAATGAAAAACTGCATTCATGCGTACATACGACGTATCGTCTCTATGAATAGAGTATTTCATTTTCTAGCTCTAAATTTTAAGTATTAATTTAAATATACATATATACTAAAAATATATATGATACTTATTTAATTTTTAAAATTATGTATATTATGAAACAATCATTAAAGTATTATGACAAAACATTACTATTCATAACATATACAAAAAAGAAAGCGATTATTACACAAAACATAACTTTAACATTGAATTATTAATAAAATGGTAATTAAAAAAGAATATGTAAATAATTTATTTTATGACATATATGAATATTTTTTTGAAATAAATATATAATAACCATATATTTATTATAAATTAGTTTTTAATGAGTATAAAGGAATATAGAACTTATGGTAAGGAGTTTCCATCTAACCGTAATTTTCTATTTGGAGTAAGAAATATTCCCCACATATTTCATATATGTGGTTTATATATTTTACATGAATTTATTTTATGATAAAAATCATGAGAATTATTTGGTTTTATATATTAATTTTAGCATATCTCTTTTATGGGGTTTACAGTTCAAAATTTAATAAATTATCAAGGTAATTTTGTCTCAATTTTCCTTCTTTGAGACACACATTTTGTTATGAACCTATATTCATTTACTAGGAATATATAAATCCCCTTTGACATGTAATACCATAGAATTATTTATATTCATTATATTTTATATACCATTTTATGTTATATATTCATGTGGGTTATGATCCAATATTACCAAAATAGTAAGGATTTTATGTTACACCTTATAGTTTTTTGGGTTCATTTATTATTATGTCTCCAATGTTGATATCTCATGTTCTACCTCTCCAAAATTTTCATCACTTATATTATCCTCCCATTATTTATAATATCACCAATTAATGCTACCATTTTTCCATCAATTGGTACTTAATATTATTAATAAAATGTTTTTAATAAAACAATTCTTTATTTCCCAATTCATTTTAAAATTTATTTTCTTCCAAATTTTTTTCTGAACATGTTTTATTAATCGCTTATGAATATTGAAAAGAAATTTTAACCCATAATGTTTTTTAATACTCCTTTATATGTTTTCAATTTATTATAAATGTTTTTTTAAAATATTTTATGTTTTAAAACTAATTCTTCAAATAGAAAAGAATATCTTCATAAGGAATTATTTTAATTTATCTTTTCAAAAATAATTTTCCATTTTTGATGACATCTGTTTGTGTTACCTATGAATTACTAGGGATGTGATCCTAGGATACTATTTAATTTATTTCATTGAATTATTTATACCTTGATGTCATGATGTTTAGAAAACTATTTTTAGTTCCATGGGTTATACTATGAAGAAATTATTGTGGAAACCAGTTCTTTTCCTGGATTATCCTATGACTAAATGATTATGAAACCTATGAATTTGCTATAGGTCATGATATGATGAAATTATTATTATACCCATTTCATTTACAAGGTTATGATATGATGAATTTTTATGATCTTGTGGCACACATAAATATTTTTTTTAATATTGTATGGTTAGTACCTATATCTCACTATAATGCATTGGGAAAATATTTATATCTAATTAGATAGATAGGGATAGAAAATGGATTGAACTTGGCTCGGTAAAATAGTAATGGAATGGTGAGTGAACCCAGTTCTGTAAGACATAGCTTGAATATGGAGTGAAATTGTTTTAGTAAGAAAAGGTTACAATGGGTGGTGATCCAGGATTAGTAAATAACATTTTATAGTATGTTGGTCATAGAAGTGAGCATTGGCTGGTATAGAAATTATTTTCCATTCTCATGTGTAATCCATAAGTTTAATGTCTTATTCCAATGTTATTCTCTCATGGATCATTTTCCCTGATCATCATATAATACATGTCTTTTTACCTTCCAATATTTATTCCATGACTCTGGATTATGATATTCGATATGAATGGTAAGGGTTTTAAATGTTGTTTTCATGTTCTTATACCCTTATGTTTATGTTATTCTTATATACATACCTTTTTAACTTTATTAGGCATCTAAGCTCACCATTTTTTATTCTTATTTTCTATAGGTTATAAAGATATGTATAACGTATGATATTTTTTATAAGGTTTCTAGTTATAATTAATGTAGTGAGAGATTATGTAGCTCACTTATAAACCAGCATTTATGTTTCAATGCTTCCAAAGGTACAAAGCTATTGTGTTCCTCAAGAATGGTATTATGTAATGTAATTAATAATCATAAAAATTATAAAGTATCTTTTTCTTAAAAGTTAGGGTCTCTATAGAATATAAATGTGTGAATTTATTATAAAGGATGAAAATTACCTCAATCACATATTTAAATTTTTCATTTTTGCTCATGTCTTTATGTTTTAATTTTAACCTTTTATATTTTTGTACATATAGTACAATAACTCTTATTTTCACTCATCATTATTTTTATGACAAAAAAATAATTTCCCTTATTAACAAATTTGGCTCAAGTTCATACTATGAAATTCATTTTAAAAGATTCAATTTATAAAGGTAGTAAGAATTGATTCTAATAGGATACACATATAACACTTAAACACATGTTTTAAGAGTGGGTAAGACCATTGTTTTTGTAAATATAATGATCTGTTTTTATGTTCAATAATTTTTATATTATTTTATTCTGTAATATAATGTTGAAAGATACTATTGAATCCTTTTGAAAAGTGATTCTGGGTGTATTTTCTTCCCTTGGTGATATTTTTAGGACCCTATACTAAGGAATAAAAATTTATTCTCATTTCATGATTCAATCTTAATATTTATAGCATGATAAAAAAACGTTATTTTATCATTTTACCGTAAAACTATAACTTTTATAAAATTACCATTAATTAATCATTAGATAATTATGAGTTTTTGAGTCCAAATACAATATTTATATCATAAAAAGTATCTAAATATTATAATTATCTATTTTATGGAAAAATTATTATTTATTGTAAATTTAACTGTTTTAAGTCATAAATAACATTCTAACTATTATAAAAATTACATTGGACTTTGATAATTTATATGATCATTTGAGAAGTGTTGTATAATTTTATTCAATGAAAATAAAATTTATTTGAAACAAAAAATATATATCATAAAGGATACTTAATGTAATATAAATATATTTATATTTTCTGGAAAACAATTTTTGTATCTTTCTTCATAATCTCAATGGTTTCTTTATATCACATTCTAAACTAAAAATAATAATGACCAACATTCATGTATAATAGTGGTAAAAAATTCCATCAGTCTTATTGGCTAACACTAATAATGTTGAATGACCATATTTTTATATAAATAAACCATTATTTTAACATCATCAATCATTACATACATGCATTCATACACATACTTTCATAATGTCTATTTTTTTCAAATGATTCTCTTTATTTTTATAGTCATTATGGGAGAAGCAATATATATGGTGGAATTCAAGCCTATAACATTTCTTTTAGTTAATAAATTATTATTCTATGTGTATATGTATTTACTATTCCTAGTTAGAGTAGTCTATATTAACACATGATGTGTAATGTCCATATGAATCATAATAGTCTTTATACATTCCCACAATAAGACATTAAAAATACAAGTTGTTTTATTAATAATAAAAATTAATTTACTAGTCATTACTTCATCCAAATTTTAATAAAATTCCCTCATAAATGTTGGAAAATTCCTCATAAATGAGTGGGGATGTTTTTCTTATAGAACTTATTCAGTTTACCAAGTAGCTTTATAAAACATTTCATTTATCTAATGGACTTTCAGAATTGTATGTTGAATTTTTTTTTCAACACTCGTTACCTTATATAAATAATATATACTTTTTTCTATTGATATGAAAAGCTAGGTTCTAATTCCATATCAATAATTTAGAGTATATGTGTTGGTTTAATCTTATAATTTATCAATGTAGACACGTAGAAGATATCGTGGACTTTGGAATGATTTTTATTTAGTGAAAATCATTAAGAAACCACCCTAATATTCTTCAACATAAAAAAAGGACCAACATACCATGGACATAGTTTCACATTATTTATAAATTTTATAACTCACTTCAGTGGTGATATCTTAAGAAATGCATGATCCAAAATCTGAAAATCAAATTCCATTCATGGAATATCCAAATAATTCTTTTAGCGAATATGAGTTTCCCTTACGTGTTTTATAATCAAATTTATCTTTTTTGTAGTATTCTTTAAAATGTATGGACTATAGTTTCCCTTATCCAACTTCATCATAGAACATTGGAGTTCTTCACATATTTCTATAGAGAGATTTAAAAGGTTCCATTTGAATAGTATAGTGAAAATAGTTGTTACTTAAAACATTAACATGTAAAATAAGTTTGTTACAAGTACCATAAGAATAAGGAGATATTTACCATATTATGTATCCCAATGTTTGAATTATTCTCTCAGAATTCACATAGGTTGAGGATAATAGTTTATACTAAAGTTTATTATGTATCCATATCCATCTGAAGGTTCCTCCCAAATAGAGAAGTAAATATGGGATCTTAGATTGAAACAATCAACTGTGGTACTCCATGGATACTTATGGGTGTAGAATATAGATACAATCAAGAAACTAGAGGAAAAAATCATCTCTTAAGGAAATGAAATGGGAATAAATTTTCAACCTATCAATGATTACCTATATAGAATTTTTCCCTAATATGCATTAGGTTTTCTAATAAAAAAGGCCATAGATATTTTTTAACACATTCGTATAGGTATGGATTGTTCTTGAAATACCCTTCTAGGATGTTTTCACTTAACCTTCACCTATTGACAAACCCGGAACCTTGTAATTTTGTTGAAAATATTTTTTTCATATTATCCCACAATTAATGATCATAAATGTCTCTATACATTTTAGTGATTTTGGTACATATAGAGAATTTAGAGGTATAAAATTCATCTATCATCTTATTTATTATCTCCAAAATAGATCAGATATATTTCCTTACACATAGTCTTTATAATCCTTCTTGATCAATATTGAATTCCAGAAACATCCCTTTCTTCATAGCCACTATCTTCTTTTTCATCAAAGGGTCATCTCTTTGAGTTTTCATAACCTTCTATAGTAATTATTGTTTGTAAATAATTTGGGATAGGATTAATGATATATCCCCTCATATGATTCTGATTTCCAAACTTAATAGGTTCTTGATAAATGAATCAACATCAATTATTATCAGTATAAGAACATTATCATCTTTCCAAATAAATGCATCTTTGGCTCTCTTAACATTTCTAGGGTATTAATGAAATGAAGAATTATGGTCATTAAGAAGTTACAACCATCTATTTTTGTACCATTTTATGTTCTTCTTGTGTTAATATATACTTAAAACATTATTGGTTTTTATATATATCATATTTCCCCATAAATATATTTCCTCTAATTTTTTAATGAGAAAACAATTGTAGCTAACTCCAAGTCATTAGTGAGATAAATAATATCCTGAGGCTTTACCTATTGAGATTCATATGCAAGAAAATTATCATTTTGTAAGAGGAAATATCAAGGTATTTATATTGGGTATTTTTCATTCCAAAGGGGAGGAGAGCGGCGATGAAACGGCGAGAGGCGATGGAACCCTATCATTCTCTAAGAGGATTTCTCCCCCATTACTAGAGGTGGGAGGGGGGAGGATGGTCGGAATCCTCCACCTCTGAAGCCATAAATCCCTTTTATCCCATTCTCCAATCCTAATTACCTCCCGGAGTTCCCAGCGATTGCGCTAAACCCTAAAGTTCTTGATCTTCATCTTGGTAACCCTCTGCTCCCGACATTGGCATCGAAGTTCGCTGATGCGACGAGTCACCTTGACCTAACATTGGTAGCTCGGTTTAATGCTCTAAGACCGTCTTTGGATGAGTTCTATCGGTTTGTGTTTGGAAAATGGGATCTGCAAGAGCGTGCGGTCGTCGGACTTCTGGATAGTCGACACTTCATAATTAGATTTGCCTCTGAGGAAGACCTAATTTGGGAATGGTCCAGTGCCCCCAGGCATTGCAACTGGTGCAAATATTTTCTTATTGGGTGGACTTTCGACCTCTTCATGAATCGTGATCCTCCCTCCATCAAGATATGGGTAAGTTTTCCTCATCTCCCATTACCTTTCTAGAATACAACGATTATTTATATGCTTGGGAACCTAGTGGGTCATTTCTTATGCTCTGATGCTCATATAGCTGTTGTTTGTCATCTGATCAATCCTCATCTGTGTGTTGTAGTAGATGATTCGAGGGATCTAGTTGATTGGGTCAGGATCTCAATGGGTGCGGAATGCAGATGGAAGCAAGCATTTGTCTATGAATCGTGGACTGACTATTGCTGAGCCTGCAGGAGACTGGGGCACTTAGAGTATAGGTTTCATTATGGAGATAAGAACAGGAGTCATCCTGGTATGGATAGGAGGCTTGGAAAAAATGATGATGGGAGGAGGATGCCTAATGCGTCTGGGGAGATTGGCAACACACCTGATGTGAGTTTAGAAGCAGTTCAGGAACAGCAAGAAGAAATTCCAAAAAACCCTTTGGTTTCTACTATGATGAATAGGCTCAGGCAGGATCTAAGCTGGGGGGATGGGGGTGAGGTTGCTCTCATGGGTGCTGCTGTGTCTAGGGGAAAAGGAAAAGGCTAACATGAGTGCTGCTAAGAGTGATGGTATGTCCTCACATGGGTTTGTGGATGTAGGGGCAAGGCAGCAGGAGACAGTGGACCATATTGAGGTCGGCCTAAAAGAGGGTGGCCTTGTTAAGGGGGATGCTACTGTGGTTGGTCAGTGGAAAGGGTGCAGCAAGGGTGGTGTGTTTGAAGGGGAGCATGGGTCTGTTTTGGAGGAAAGCAGGCTGCCTGCTGCAGTGAGGAATAGTGGATAGGCTGGTGAGGATGGTGGTGTGTTGGTCACGTTCTCCACAGGGAATCAGTTACAAGGGATAGAGCATGAGGGAGTGATATACAATTTTCAGGTTGGGTCTCAAGAAGGGGTGGAAGTTAATGAAGAAATAGGAAATGAGATGTATGCGGGTCAAGAGATGGCGGAACACCCGAATGGTCTTGCTATGATTAATGTGAATCGCTAGGTTCAGCAAAATCAGATTGTGTAGTATCAAGAGATGCAGGTCCATGGAAAGTGGGGGAATGTTTCTGATAGTGAGAATGAAAACAAGGGTGGTATGGTCAAGCCATCAATTAGTGACATCATCAAGGGAGGGAGGAAGATACTGTCTGATAATCAGAAGGATATGACTGCTTCCCTACGAAGAATATCAAGGAAGGATTACTCTTATCTTTCCAAGACAACGTCCACAATATCTAATGGTATGTCAATTAATAATGAATTCCTTTCATTGGAGCAGTTGAACCTTTGAAGGAAATATGCCAAAGTATTAAAGCAGTATGAAAGTTCGGGATGGGAGATGATGACTGCGGATGAAGCTTCTTATCATGGTGATGGTGATGGGTCTAATTTTGGAGGTATGTAGTTCTTCTGTTTGGTCTGTGTCACTTGTTTTATGAACATTTATTTTATTAATAAATGGTCAGAGGTGTTTCCTCTGGTGACTTTCTAGGGGTACGAGGACTTATCCAAGACCCTTTAGATAAGAAACACTATAAAAATAAAATCCTTATCCTACATATAGTAATTTTAGAATAATTGAACTATCCAATCAGTTATATAGTTCTTGGAAACATATTTTGCGCTTTTTAGTCTAAATTAACTTGATTTCCTTTCATTTCAACTTAATTAGTGGATTCAAAAGCTGTGATTTGTTTTCAAAAACCATATATAATACCAACACAAACTATGAAAACTACAAATATCATTTATTTTTTCTTGATAATGCCATTACTATATTGCCTTATTCATTTCTAGATCAATATAGATTCATTTGGAAGATAAAATGTGTCCCAATAATTTCAATTATTCCATCCAAAACTCATATCTACTGAATTTAGAAAAGAGAGTATATTTCCTTATATTTTATTATATTACTTTTTGGTACTCTTCATGTTCCTTAGGACTATTTTAATAAATTATAATATCGTCATTAAAACCACTAATTCTTTTGAGGTAGTCATTAATGAATATAATCATCAAATAAATTAATATCTCATGAGAATTTGTTATACATGAGGGGATAAAAATGAAATCCTAATTCCAATACCTTGATTAAACATATATCATTGGGATATCTTCTTTACTCCATATCAACTGATGATATAAAAATTATAGAACAATCTTATAAAAGAATTAAGCACTATAAAGTTGTTCAAACAAGTAATAAATTCCTCTAATAGGTAATTTTATCTTTTATGTGACCCCATTAAGCTCTTTATAGTAAATGTATTTCCACATTTTTATATCATCATTCTTAAGAAAGAGAATATGTGGTCCCTGAGTAGATACACTTAGATAGATAAAACACTTCTCCAAGAGATTTTGCAGTTTCATATTCAATTATTTTATCTCCATGAATTACATTCTATATGGGATCATTGATATTTATTTGGCTCTAGGTATAAGTTCAATGGAGAATTCTATCTCTCTTTCTAGTGGAGGTCTAGAAAATTATTACAAAAATATATCAATGTGTTCTTTAACCGTTGGTAAAAATTATACCTTTTTAATTACTCTTTTTATCCTTCTTCCCTAACCATTTCCATAAAGAAATCTATAAAATGTAGTTCATTACAAAAAAATATTCTGTAATATCTTTCCTTTGAAAATGATTTCTCTTTTTCCCGATAAGACAACTGAAATTTCATAGCTTATATAATTTATCTTGTTATTATACATTGAGAGACAATTTATCCCTATTATTTTATTAAATTCCACCATCATAATTAGTTCTAAATGGAAATTACATTTTTCTCACCAAATTTATTTGTGGAATTCATATATGATCTTATGGATTTAATAGATAATTTAGGGTTCTTAATTTATAACTATAGTTTTAGAATATTTGGATTTTATTTTTTATTCTTTTTAAAATTAAATTTTATTAAGGAAGGTGTGGAACCAAAACCAAACATTGTACAAGAATGTTTTGTGTGGAAAAAAAGGGAATCTGCTACCACATAATTTGGAGACTCAAACTCATCTATAATTATAGATAAGGAAATGACATGATCTCTTTTCCTTTTTTGGGGATTATTATGACTTATCTACACTATTATTATATTTCAGAACTTTTATGAAATGAGATCAAGCTACACACACAATAAGCCTTACACCACATGATGTAGTTTCACTATGTTCCCCTTGTTAGAAGCATTTTTATGTTGTGGATTTATATCTTCATTAAAAATTTTATTTATATGGACAACATTTACACATTTTTTTCACTTCCTACAACCTTGAAGATAATTCCATGTGTTCCTTTTTCTATAGTTATTAAATAAGAAAATTTGTAGTTTCTTTCCCTCATTGTCTTGGTTGGGATTATTCTTAAGGGTTCTCTGCATATTTATATTTTTATCATGAGACAAATTTGAATCCCCAAATTTTATCTCCTCTTTGAGGGTACATCGTACTATTTTTTCATAAATATTAATGTCTCATATGTTCCATGCTTTCCATAGATGAGGTATCATCCCTCCAAAGAATTGATCGATCTTCAACACTAGAATATCTTCACCCTTAATGGTAAAAAATATCCAAATAAAACCAATAATGAGAAATAACATCGTGAAATGGAAATCATATTGTGACATCCAACATGAAAATTATAGAAATAATAAGTGTGACTAAAGATGTTTCAAAGGGATGAATGAGTTTAGTGAGGCTATATATATGAATCAAATATAGATATTATAAGTATGGTCCAAGAAAATATGGTAATTGGATGTGCATGAATCCAATAGGTATACTAAATTAGTGTATTGTTATTAGAAAAAAAATATAATATAATTCATCTCTAAAAAATAATTAATTCAAAGTAGAGTATTAAAATACTATAAATATATATTTATGAATTACTTATTCTCATTATTATTAAAAAATTATTATTTTCTGAATTTATAATATAAAACGAATGATATTAATATTTATGGATTAGTAAAATTAAATATTTAGAATAATATATAATTTATTGTATTTGGTTCATATTATTTAATAAAAAAATTATATTTTCCAAAAAACTCTTTTTTAGAGTGTTACATATTTTGTTATAATAAATTAAATTGACCAAATTTTAAATATTATTAAATATGACACAATATATTAACATTATTTAAATTTTTAATTGATACAAAATAAAATTAAAAACACATAGTGTTTTAAAACAACACATTTCAATAAAAATTGTTTTCCTTGATATTTTTAATTTTTATTTGAATAATAAATTTATAAATTTTATAATTTATATGTTAAAAATGAACTTATTATTTGATTCTATGATTTCATAATTATCTTTGGTTGAATGTTTTCAGTTTTTTGAGAAATATTCATTTTCAGGTGAATAGTGACAAATATGGGTTTTATAAAAACTGTTATATTTTTGATATTTTCAAGATATAATAAAAAATATAAATTATTGAATCAATTATAATGAAGAAATAAGTATTTTATGAGTATCATTATAAATTTAAAAATATTTAGATTTACTTAAAAATGTATATTTTACATTTTAGAACATAATATGTAACTACCATTAAAACTATTATGATATGTTTATTATCCTAAAATTAATTTTTTCTCTGTATTTTAAACATATTAATATAATATTTATTTCATAATTGAAATTTGAAATTAATTTTTTAATAGTTATCATATTATTTTTAGGAACAAAAATTAAATTTTTAGAAAAATACTAGCTACGGTCGAAACAACTTAAACGATAAAAAGGGATAACCAATGGGGATGTCCTAACATGTTGAAAACATGATTCAAATTTATTGGATGAGGTTTGGATTATAAAAAATTATCTTTGAACCACTGATTTCCATTTTATATTCTTCTCAACTTGTGAAACATGTAGTATAATTATATTAAAATGAAATATTTAGAAAAATATCATTCCTAACCCTTATAAAAGGGGTCTCTCAACACCCCTTCAAGACCAATACAAAATATCAGTTTCATTTTGAAAAACTATATTTTATATTTTCCCTAGAATTATATTTCACATAGTTTAGATTCTAGATATACGGGTCTAGCCTAATTCTTCCATTTCCAAGGAATCATTCATGTGATTCCTATAGATCTCAACTTAAGAACTATCATTTCCATAAAGCTGTTTCTTTTATATATTTCCATTAAAAATATAATTTTCCCGATATTATATTTTGAATTAAATATTTATATAATTCATAATTATTTTTATATTGGTGGAATAATAATTAACTACTATCCTAATTTTTTATTATAAAAATGACAAAATTATTTATGTGTTTGTGAGGACTATCACCTCTATAATGTAACATATTGGATTTTCCACGTAGTATATTTTTTTTAATTATTAAAATATGTTACAATATGATTCCAAACCTAAAAAATATCTAAATAATATCATTTTTATTTTGTAATAATGGTATTATTTCCAAAGAAACAACTTTTATAACCATACAAATTAATTAATTTTGGTATTTTCATGTTCAGGTCTGTCTAACGATGTAACTGAAAAATGCTATAAATTAATATCATGGATGAATATGAGAAATAAATTACCTATTATATATGATAAAAAAAATTAAATAATTATTTTATTTTTCTTATGTTACGGTAATGTCAATATTAAACTCAAACAAAAACAATCATTCATTAAAAATCACTGAATCATGTTCATGTCAGACTTATTCTTTACGGATCACAAAAAACATAATTCAATTATAAAATTATAAATAATTATAACTCATTGACTACAAAAAAGGTATGATTTGACAATGAAGAACTTTTAGATAATGAAAATGTATAACACTGCTATTAAAAAACTAATTATAAATAATCATGATTACTCACACTCTATATCAAAAATATTTGATAACTAACATATACAAGGTTATATATTAATAATAAGTGATTTTTATAAATTTTTATATATTTGAATATGGTAAAAATTTTGATGATTAAGATCATTATTTTTTATACAGGCGATTCAATCCCATTAGTTAAAGTAAGAAAATAAGGTAAGTAGTTTTTTTCTCAAATTTAATTTCCTTAAATATATTTCTTATTGTATAAAATTTTGTCATTAATTTTGTGTGTTTAATTACTAATTTATGTATTTTAAAATATTCATTGGACTCATTGGTTTTGAATATCACTGTCATGTTGTAAAATCCATTCACTCTCTTGATACTTACTCTTCTATGTTATTGTTTGGAACTCATTAATTTTGAAAACGAGCCCTATTCCTAGATAAAAATGGTGTTCTAGAGGTTCTTGGGGGACTAGAAGATAATGAATTATAATGTATATTGATAGAATATATAATGTTAGATTATATTGTTCTACCTGCTATATGGTTGATTCGAAAGTTGGCTGGTAAGGTTACATGAAGCCCATCATCCAACCAGTGGGACATAATGTTACTCGGTGGATTCTCAGAAGAATAAGTTTCTTACATGAGTTCCACTGGAATGATTTTGGGGTTTCTAGTGGTGTAGGATTACTTCTTATATTTTTTGTCCAGTTGGTTGTCGAAACCTTATAGATGGTGGAAACACCAATGGCCTAAAATTTAATGGCTAGAATTACAATTCCTTCACATAAGACCCCCATTTAACATCTAATTTGTGATTACAAGACTCACTAAGGCCCACCTACCTGGTAAAAGATCGAGACATAACTACCCCTTGCCTACCTCTATAGACCAAAGGCTCGAAACAATCATTGATTGGTGTAACTAAATTTGGATCCCTTTCATAAAGTACATGCACACACACATCCACCCAACCATCTCCATAGATAATAATGTAGAATAATAATTAAATATAGTTACATCAAGATTAATAATCATGCATTCAATGAACAATATATAATAAAAAAATGTAAAAAATAGTCAAATAAATTGAAATGGGTAAAATGAAATCCAAACTAGAAAAGATGTCCCAACCTGACAGTAACTATAAATTTATATACCAAGAGATCCCATCTAAATATCTATATACCTGGACCATTTTACAAAGTTAAATTAATCCAGGTATCCCTATGCTTCTCTGATAATACCACTCAGTTTTCCATCATCTTCATAAAACATAACACGTGTCGGAAAAACCCATACAAGGGTGTGTATATACATATCTATTAGGATGACTCAAAAATTGATGGGGGAGAAATAGCAGACACAATAAAAGTAGTCATCTCAACCCAACAAAGGAATTCTAGTCAGTATATGAGAAAATAATAATAATTAAATCCCATATATTCTCTACAATAAACCCAAATGAGATCGAAAGATGATATCTATCTCTAGAGCCTAGATAAGAAAAATGAGTCCACAAACAGATCTAAGAAGTCCATAAACGATTCCCAACACCCCACGTGTATATTATAATAAGTAATTATGTTCATCCACAACTCATGACTATGTGACTCAATTGAGGGAACATAATCTCTATGTACAAGACTTATTACTTGTTATAATATGAGGGTTCCACCCAATATGAATTGGTCTCAAGACTTAATACAATAGGAGTGTGTAACTCAGTAGATAGTGGACCCATTCCCTGGTCTAACAGGACAGTGTCACTCAATATGTATATGAACCATTCTATGATACAAAATAAGATTTACACTCAATATGTTGAGGACCCATGCCTAGATATACCATGAGGGTTCCACTTACTAGATAGAGGACCCATGCCCTAATACAATTGGAGGGTTCCACTCTATGGTTAGAGGACTCATTCCTAGAAACTGTAATAGGGTTCCACTATGTGGATAGAGGGCCCATTCCATGAAAATATAGAAGGGTTCAACTCCATTGATTGAGGTCCCATTCTGTAACATTATAGGTGGATTCCACTCTATGGGTAGAGGACTCCTTCACTACTATTATATGAGGGTTCCATTAAATGAATAAAGGACCATGCCCTGACATAATTTGAGGGTTCCATTTTGTTGATGATTACCCACGCCTTAACATGTAGGAGTGTTTGAATCTATGCATAGAGGACCCATTTCATGACATAGAAGGAGGGTTCTTCTCTATGGAGAGAGGATCATTTCCCTAACATGATTAGAGGGTTTCACCTGATGGATAGAGGACCCATGCATGGATAAAAAATTGAGGGGTCCACAATATGAATATAGGACCCACACACTAATAAAACTAATGAGAACCATATCTATCATAATAAGGAATGTGGAGGACCTTCATACTGATACAACAGAAGAGTACCATCTCCATGGATAGAGGACCTGTACACTGATATGACAGCAGACATACATATCTATATGAACACTCTTATGATATTTCATGTCCACTAACATTGTCATGCATTGCCTAAGGATGTGTACCTATTTGAACATCTCTAATCACATCTCAAAATACACAAAAAATTATACCATATTTTTCAATGTGAAAAAAACACCGGATAGGCTACTCACAATCCAAAATTTGAGTCAGAAAGAAGAAGATACGAGAGGTAGAATATTCTCATGAAGTATAAAACATTTTAGGAGTCCATACAGCATTAGGCCCCACACCTCTGTATGGCCACGTTCTCACTTCATGTGAAGTTTTGGCCATGTAGCACTACACAACCTGTAAGGGTACTACACGATATGTCTTGACCAAAAATTTGATGAACGCATGAGTCTCATCATCAATTCAACAAATAAAAGCATCAAACCATTGATATTGCATCCCAATAATCCATTATTGTCCAAAAAAGGATTCCATTGTGATCCTCATGGGAAATAACATGGGATATTCTATTCACGTGCCCAGGTTTGACACCTAGTGAAAAAAATTCATTTCACAGCATCTTTCTTGAAAGGTGTTTCATGGACCTGAGCCTCGAGTTTAAATTAAAAAATCGATAGTAGTCTTGAAATATCCTCCTCAATTCTAGGGTCATGAATTCCTAGATTATTTTTCATTCCAACATCGTACTGAAAAGTTTTGTGAGATACTAGATTGAGTAATAATAATAATAATATTATTATTATTATTATTGGGTGCATCATGGAACCACGCCATTAGACTGAATTAAATATCCCAAAAATTTATTAAAATTACCATCTCTACTATAGTGTCATTATACCATAGATAGTTCATAAATCCAATGTCATGCGGGGAAGTTACATATGATACGATGTTTTGATAATACTAACAATTATTATTATTATTATTATATATTGAAAAATTAAGTAGGTAAATGCCTCTGTCCCTTACACCAATTTCACTCATGAACCTTTCCCAATCCAAGAACCATGCTAAAACTCCATAATTTTTTAATAAACCACATTTAAAGGATAATATAATTATGTCCATCTCCCCCTTATAGCCTTCACATGGGTATCAAAGGGACCCCTTCAGAAATCCAATTTAAGACTTTATACCGTCATAATTTAATTAATTTAAAATTATGATTATTGTTAAAAATTAATTTTGTGAATAGAGAGCCATACCATGCTAATATTCCTCACACTGTAGGGCATGCACGCACCCAAATTTTTTTTGGTTACTCTTTGTCTCTTCATTAATAATAAAAACAGTAATTTAAATTCTTACAAGAAAAAATTAGCATATTAAAATATCAATTATAGTAACATCATTAATTCTTTTATCTATACCATTTTTTAAAGTTAATATTATTTTTAAATATCATAATTACTCCCACTGTGTTGACCACGTCCAAGAACCTCGTCGAAGATCGATGTCTGATCACCATCATGTCCCCAATGATAAGATTCCTCCAGGAGACCTCAGGCACGATCTCCACTCAGAACTGATCTTGTCACACCATACATCATCACCATGCATTAACCAGGAAAACGGGGATCCCCAATATGATCTCGGACCATCCCCGATCAACAATTATCCTCATCGTACCTCTATCATGAACCCACATCAACAATTCGAATATGATATAATAATAAAAAATCACCCCACATTCTCATCAATATATCCATAAACTACAGATTCACATGTCATTATTTTTATAGTTGACAATTCAGGGGTTTGATAACGATTGATCCCCGCCATACAAAGTCGAACCATAACCTAGTTGTCCAATCGTGAAGAAAGTGACAAACCTATATGGGAAAAAACAAGAACAAGTTAAACCATCATTTAAAAAATGATCATGGTAAATGATTATATAAATTTGGTGATAACATGTGAAATTAGGGATGAATTAAACTGTATTAATAAAATAATTAAAAATTGTGGGGGGTCGTGTAAAGAATAGTTATTCTAGATCAGAAGAAGATAAAACCCCTGATCAATATTTTCATCAAAACGGATGAAAACCATAATGTAATAGTCATTCTTTTATTATGGATTAGTCGATAGCGTAGAACATATCTGCAAGTGATGAATGTGATGATCCCACTATGGTCATCTTTTTTCTCATGATTATCCTCTATCTAGTCATCATTCTTCATTCGATGTCAATCCACTAATAAAGAACACTCTCTTTCTCCTTTTAGATATTGAAAGAGTTGTGTAGCCTTCCCTTGTAAAATTTTCATAAGAGGGTATTTATAGATAATTTCAGTAGTCCATTTAAGAAAATAAATAACTAATTTATTTTTTTAGTTTAATTAAACAAACCCACCAATGACTACCTCATTTGAACAGCGCACAAAAACCATCGTTAGGTCACGCCTATAATAATACCTATATTCTGAATTCAACTGTGATCTTCAATTTCTGATATCATACTCATTTTTTGGAGTTATTTAACCTTTTCAAAAATACTACATGCACTTGATATAATATATAAAATTAATTATGGGCTCACTAGGCCTCTGAATCACCCACCATCAAAGCGCCTTACTCTAAAAATATTCCAAAAAATAATCTAATATTTTACATGAAAAAATAGAAGTCTATAAATTATTATTATATTATAATATTTTCATCCCCAATAACCACAAATAAATAAAAATTGTTTGGATGCTAAAATCATATCTGACTCTCCTTCTCCGATGATGGTTTTCAGTACTACCAACAAACATGGAACTAGTGAATACTCTTGTCCATGAAGGATCTTTCTCTCCCAGTTATCAACACCATCAGGTCCATGAAAAATGAAAATCTTCTCTCACTTTCTTAGTTACCCATATTGGTATAGTTAAATTATTCATTAACATACCTCCTCAAATACGGCATGTAGAGAATGCTGACCACCTAGTATAATTGAAAAGAAGTTAATTTCTCTGTCATCTCACTCAAAAATAGAAGATGAAAAACCTCATTATGAGAACATGCTACAGTGGCCACATCCTGGGTGGCACTCAAGAAAACAACACATCAACCTATATAGGTTTTACTATCAATCTCATGTATGAGAATACATAACCAGATAATTGGACCATCTAATCTCGAACAGACTCAATGAGAGTTTTCATACTACTATCCCTCCCAGATCATGTATAGAACTCTCCTCCTATGTCACGCATGATCTAAATCTATCATCGAGGACATAGAGGTACCATCGTAGAAGACTAACACAAATCGATCAAAGAAGAGTTAAGGATATGACTCAAAAGACTTGATAACTTTGTTGGGGAATTCCACACGCCGAAGGGTGTCACCATGAACTCAAAGAAACCACATCAAATCTGGGAAGACATGATCGGTACACCCACCTCTCAAACATAGATCTAGAGGTAACCCATAACTAGGTCCAACATTAACATACATTTCACCTCCTTCTACTAGGAAAATAGGTTATCAATTATTCGGGGTGGAGAATCTATCAAAATAATTGCCTAGATTATGTGATACCAATCCATACTTGAACTCAAGATATCATCTGACTATTATGTAAAGAACACAAATATTACATAGAAAACACAATGGGTATTACGAAGTCCCTACCTTATAGACCCCTCTAACCACACCATTAGCTAGCATATATACACAAGTAATTTTGAAAGGATATCATTGATCGTAGTTCATCCCTGGTGAATTTCCATGTACATATAAAAATCTTGATGGTGTAGTAAGCCTACCATATCCTCAATAAGTAATATCTGCTACTCCTCCAACATAAAATGAAACTGAATTCTCAAATAATTTACTAATTCAAGGGTAATACTATCCATATGAGGAGGAAGTTGTTCTAAGCTCCGGTAAATGTGCTCATCCTACCCTAACCTTGGATTACACTTTATCAAATGGGGGAAATCCATCCCAAAAGACTGAGAAAAATACTACACTCACTATTAGTAATCATTTGAGCAATAATGGTAAACGACCATACAATATAGAGGAAAAGATAATAGGGTCCCACTACTGGTATTGATAGATTTCATGAAAGGCTCCATCCCCTCCTAGAGTCATGTCCCACTGTTGGAAGCATAATATAATCACTAATACTCTTAATAACAGCCTCCAACAAAGGATTTGAGTAAAAAGTTTCCTTCTAGCTTGGGAAGTCTTTTAATAGGGGCTATGTGGATGGAAATGTAGTTTACGACTCTTTGCTATAACTATATATAGATAAGTAGAGAGACATTTCATACCCTGTATCACACATGAAGTGAATGAGCCACAAGATCCTCCCATATAAAGATTTACATTATACAGACCACCTTTACACCACAACAAGGACTCAATATGATACCTTATCACATCAGAACGACAAAAAGATAACATGTTAAAGGAACTCATCCATCACACCTCGGTACTATCGAGTTTGGGATATCACTAACTCACCCTCATAGTCTTGATTCGCATCACAATATTTCATCTCGGGGGGGCGGGGGGAAGTTTCACTCTTCCTTTCATGTATGAATTCCTAATAAAACAAATCCATTAGAGGTCTCTACCGATGCCTAACATCATCCTAGAGAGGTCTCACCATAAGGACCACCGTCAGGATGGCTCTGATCCAAGAGATACCTTTTCACTATAAGATTGATCCAATCCTATACTATTAGAGAAAGGGATCTAGATCACCATGAATTATGGGAGATATCTCTCTTTAAAAACCATGAATAAATTTCAACATAGGTGCGTCATATGTCAGAACATCTAGAGCAAAAATATCCTCCACAAAGTAGGTCGGTCACCAACACAACCATGTGATTATTCAAGGTCTATATAAGCTACAAATCATGGTCCACATCATCGATTTAAAACTATACTTATTGAGGCTCTAAATCATCATGAAACCTTAATGGTATCCATCAACGGAACAAACAAAATGTGTTATGCTTGTGCATACCAACGTCTTACCCTAATAGGGCTGTCAAATTCTCAACTTATGTACGATTGTCTAGGTAATTCAGATAAGTATCCATGTGCTTCAAAATAGTTGGTATCACTAATCAATTTCTATCTAGATATAACACCTCTTGTGGGTTTCCCTAAACTGATGCCCCATTTCTCAACTGGTCATTGTCATGAAACTGTCTAAAAATCATATCTGGATATAATCATAGAATAACCATGAATGTTATCATGATGTACCAAAGGAAAGGAGAATATATGGGGAGCTTACTTAAGAGGAACAATCAAAGGAATCAATCCAATATGATTTATGTACCACTGAGACCTTTGACCAATGTCTATGTATGGATATTCAACTAGTAGGTAGTAAGAGTCATGATTTATAGATACTTGAGTCGACACTATAACATTGGGTTCCATATCATAAAATATATTATAAAAACACATTGAAATTGTTTCCCTAACACCTAAAAAATCCCCCTCAAGGGAATAACTCGAAACACTGACTTGAGGATGAAACTAAACCTCAATCCTAGTTAGCTTCATTACCCATTAGGCTAGGGGTTTCCTCTAATACCAATATTTCATGACCCGACCCACTGGGGACCTCTTGGATATTGGAAGATAGATCCACAACTACCCCAAGCCACCTCTATAGCCTAGGGTCTCATGACAAGTTCCAAATGGAATAACTAAAATGGGAGGCCTTTTCATAAATTACCTATAAACATACTCCCAACCATCTATATGTAAAAGTATAGAGGAATAATAATATATGATGGTAACATCTAGAGTAAAACCCATGCGTGTAATAACCTTTAGGTAATAATAAATAGTTAAATTGAGTAAACTATAATATATAGGGGAAAAATTCACACCCAACTAGAAAATATGCCTAAACAAGATAATAACTAGAAAATTAAATGCTGAAAGAGTCCAGATCTAGCTCTCCATACCTTGACAATTTTATACATTCAAATACATCTATATTTCCTTATTCTTATATGAAAACACTACTCATAAACTTTTAATCTATATAATACTCAAAACATGATGGAAAATCATAGATATGGGTGACTATATACATACCTAGTAGGGAACCTAGAAAATTAATGATGGAGCGATATAATGCGTGATAGAAGTATTCATCTCATCCCAAAAAAGAAAGATAAATTATTATATGAGTAAAAACCATAAGAAAATAATAGATATGTTCAAAAAGAAACACAAATGAGGGAGAAAATGGATCTATATCTCCACAACCCAGCTAAGAACAATGAGTCAATCAACAGTTCCAAGAGGTCCATCAAAGATACCTAGTATCTCATATGTCAAACCAAAGAAGTAGCCATGTGGTGACACACCTTTCCAATATCATAAAGTAGAAGGAACACAATATCTAGGTATAAGACACATTCCATAGTACAATAGAATGGTTCCACTCAATATGTAGGGGACCCATTTTCTGGTACAAATAGAGAGCTTCACTCGGTAGATAGATGACCCATTCCTAGGTATTATGGGAGGATGTCACTCAATTGGTAGATTACCTATTACCTAATATTATAGTAGGATTATACTCAATATATAGAGGAACCATTCCTTGATAACATAAGAGGGTTACACTCATTTTATATAGGACCAATTTTCTAACATGGTAGTAGGGTTTGAGTCAATGGATAGAGGAACCATGCTCTAACAGAGCTGGAAGGTTACACTCTCTGGATAGAGGAACCATGACCTCAAATTAAATGAGGGTTCCCTTCTTTTAACAGAGGACCCAGGCCCTGGTACAATAGGAGGGTCCCACTCTTAAAATAGATAAATCATGTGCTTATATGTTAAGTGGTTCCACTCTATCGATAAAGGAACCATGCCATGACTCAGTAGTTTTGTTACACTCATTGGATTGAGGACACATTCCAAAGAATTGTAGGACAGTTCTACTCTATTGATAAAGGACTCATGCCCTGACATGACATGAGGTTTCCACTCTATGGATAGAGGACTCATGCCCTGGTATAACAAGTGGGTTTCACTATGTGAATAGAGGAAATTCACATTGATATGATAGTGTAGTACCATCTCTAACACCATAAGGAACTTGGAGGACCTAAAAACTTAAGTGATATCAGTGTATCATATCCAAAATAGAATACCCTCATGTTTATGATTGTAGATTATAATTTCTATCTAAAATATATGATGATCTTTCTCAATCACAACCATCGTTAGCCATCACCTAAAAAGGTGTCATGCACCAAACATCTTGAATAATCTCTCAAAAGACACTATGAAGGATACCATCACATTTTATGTATAAAAACACTCAGGATATGAAAATAATGGGAAAAACTCTATGTCAATATGAAAAATATACAAAAATTAGAAAAATTTAAAGAAGTACATCACATGTAAGGGGTCTACAAGGCATGTGGTCCCCACACATCATCTGGGCCTTTTCCTCTCCATCGCACATATTTCTGGCCATGTAGTACAATACAACGTTTCAGGGTACTACACAATCTATCTTGGCCAAAATCCTGAAGAATACATGAGGATCATTATCCATCTAATGGAAAAAACATTAAAAAATAATATGTCATTGAAGACAACCATTTTTTTTCCAAATGGATCAAAAAGTTGTGATCTTCATGAAAAAAACAAAGGGTAGGCTATTCACATTCACAAATCAGATACATTATGAATGTATTGAATTTCACAGCATCATGCTCAAAAAACATTTCATAGGAATAAACCATGAGTATTAATTAAATACATTATATTTTTATTGAAACGTATGACCTAATATCATGGTCGTGATACCTTAGACGGTTCATCATTCTGACACTATAGGGAAAGGTTATGGCAGATATTATATTCCATAATAATTATAGTAGTAGTAATAGTAATTATATTGTTATTATTGTTATTATTATTATTATTTTGAACTATATGGACCTACCCTAGAATATTTAATTAAATATCTAACATAGTCTGGAAATGATTGTCTAGATTTCTGGATGACATTATCGTAGACGGTTCGTAAATCCGAAGTCCCATTGAAGAGTTAAAACTGAAATAGTTTTGATAATAATAAAAATATGAATAATAATAACAATAATAGTAATTTTATATGTAAAAAATTAATGAGGCTCATTCCACTCTCCACCTATTTTATGTTCACATGTATACCCTTCTCCATCTCGGCGCCATTCTAAAACAGCAATATTGTATTATAATGCACACATAAATGGGATGTTTTTCATGCCTTTCTCCACATCATCAAAGGGACCCCATCACACAACCCATTTATGAATTTATACCCATTTTAATTTAATAAATTTTATAATATTATTATTATTAATAAATTATTATTATGGATAAGGATCAACTCCCCTTATCCTTCTCATGTTGTAGTCCATGCGTGCTCCCACAAAATCTTTTGGCACCTCTCTATCTTTAATAATAATAATAATAATAATAATAATAATAATAATTGAATTTTATACAAGAAGAAATTAATATATTAAATATATTAATTATAACAACCCCATTTAATTTTGTTAACCAAACACATTTTTTAATGTTATTATTATTTTTAAAAATAATAATAACACCCACTACATTGACGTCGTGCGACTACCCCATCGTAAATCCAAGTCATGCCACCATAATTTTTATGCTTAGAAGGGTCCTATATGAGACCCCGCATAGGGAATCTTCTCAGAATAGATCTTGTCACACTACAAATCATCATTGTGATCAACCCAAAAAATAGGGATCTCCGATCCGATCCTAAACCACCATAGATCAATTGTCGTCCTCATCGCACATCGATCAAATCCTCGATTACGAACCCACACCCATGATACTGATCTGATATAATCATAAAATATCATCCAGCCATTAATAAATCCATCTAAAAACCATCGATTCTAACATCGCTTATACTACAATAATGAATCAAGGTGTTTGACCAGACTTGAACATACTACCACAAAGTCCAATTGTGGCCTTAGTGGCCAATGGTGAACACCCTGAAAAACAATGATGGGAACAACACAAGAAGAAGGCGAACCAGCATTGGATAATGTTTTGTCTCCAATTATTATATAAACCATGATATGAATTGTGAAAAAAAGAATAATTATACCAGATCAATATAATCAAAAAAAATTGGGGCTGATAGGAAACACAATTATCACAGACCCAAAGTAGATAAAACCCCTACTCAATATATTAGTAAAAACTAAAAAAACAAAATTCAGTAGCCCTTCCTCAATTATTGAGCTGTAAATGGGGAATAATGCATCAAAAAGTGATTAAGGAAATGATCCCATTATGTTATCGTTCATCTCATGATGATCCTCGATGTGATCTCCATTTTCCGTTCAATGTCGATCCACCAATAAGGAATGCTCTCCTCCCCTTCTTAGATCTAGAAAGAGTTATGTTGACACCATTGGAAATTTTTACTAAGAGGTTATTTATAAGGGATTTAATTAGGTTTATTAATAAAACAAATAAATAATTTATTTATTAATTTTAATTAAACGTAACATCCAATGACTACCTTATTCAAAATTCCTCTACTGAACAACTTTATGTCGCATCTAGGGTAAACCCCAAATTCTAAATTTAATTATGGTATCATATATCCAATCTGATAGTCTGTCTTGGTAGTATTATACTTTAATATAAAAAATGATTTCTCGTGATAAAAAATATATTTAATATTTTTATAAAATAAATTCGGGGCTCATCAGGTATCATAATCGCACACCATCTCAGCTCCTAACACTGAAATTATTCTTAAAAATATTACAAAGTATAACACATTAAAATTGTAGTATCTAAATAATTAACCCTCCATTAAAATATTTTTTGTTTTATGATTTTGAAGTGTTACCTAAATATTATTTGGATTCTCTAAGACCTTTCCTTGGTTATTTGATCTCAATACCATGAATCATAAAAAATATCTTGTTTTTTTTCAAATCATATTGATTTGTCCTTCAATATATTTCTTCCAGATCTAATAAAATGGAACCATCAAGTACACTGAGGATCAATGTGTGTGCATTCATCCAGATGCTCGATCTAATGGTTCTATCTTATTCTCTTAAGGTGGGTGTTCTAAAACATCTCTCTATGGTCTGATTTTGATTCCATGTAAGTGTAACCTATGTGATCGCACCATTAAACTATTTAAGTGATTTATCTAAATTGTATTCTTAATTTTGAAACCACATTCATAGAGATTCCATTTTCCTTTTTAGGTCTGTTCACATTTGTGCCTATATTTGGGACCACTTGAGAGGTGCGCCTACCCTTGAATCCTAGTTGGCACTAGGAACCTTAAAACCAAGATCCCTACATTGATTTAGGAATTGATTACAGATTGGAATAATATTTTTTGGCTTAACATGTAAATTTTGGTAGTTACCATGACAAGAAATACCTTACTTGTAAATGTGTTATTGGTATGAAATTTTAATTGGCTTGATGAAATTATTGAATAATGAAATAACATCATCTAAAATGGTAATTGGAATTAATTTATATGTCATTTGTAATTTTAATAATATTACATGAATTGCTATGAAACTAAAAATTAGAAATTGAGCATGATTTATTGATAAAGGGGTAACATTGAATAATAGATTAATGACTTGTTAATTGGAAATTGTTTTGAATGAAACAATATATAATATTATAACATGTTTTTCATTTTCAATGTATTTGAATGCATTGGATAACCTTTCCATTATATATTGAATTGGTAAATTGTCTCTAACATGGGACTTCATAAAGGTTACGATGATTTTTGAGCATGTAAGTTGACCTAGCATGAAAATTAACACTAGGTCGATTGATAATATTCACTCTTGGCATGGTCATGCAGCTTAGGAACATATATGTGACTCTAGAATGAATATTTCATTAATATATATAATGTGTTATAAATACTTGACATATAAATATGTATGGACCTTGTTATGTCACAACCATAGATATCCAGCATCAAATTGAAATTGGATTGTCTAACCCTAGGTGTAAACCTAGAGCACAAGGGTCAGTCTATTTATTTTATGTTCTGCATTATTTAATGAATTAAGGGCCCTATTTATCATTCCATTGCATTCATAATCACTCATAATGGATTTTTTTCTCATTGATGATGGTGGATTACTGAGTGTAACTCACACCATATTCTCGTCTCTGTTTGGTTCTCGAGAATAATTTCATAGATGAAGGACTGTATAAGGTCAATGTGAAATTTTATTTACTACTGGATTGAAATATAGTATAGGATTGGAGCAAGTATTCAGGACAGAGTATATGATTCAAGACCAATTTTGGTAGTCTTCATTTTATGTTATTTCCAAAAATTTGATGATTAGATGATATTTTTTGACAATAAGTATGGAATGACATGGTTTATTACATTTAAATAGATTTGTATTTTGTGAGTTTATTTACTTTAGTTTTATTTTTTGATGCACTTATAATATTTCTTCTGAGATTAATAGTATATAATAGAGAATATAGTCTCCTGATTATATACTGTAGACCATCATTTCTATTATGTATCCTCTAGTATATCAGGAGGCTCACTTACATTCACATAGAGGCCCATCTCGATCATTTTAGGGAGTTATGTCCTGGGGACATTCCTAGTGGAATCATAGGGAAGCATTTCTAATGTTTTGTTATTTGAAAAGGTAATGAAGATACTAGGAGTTATCAGGTCATGGTAATGATTTCAGGTACGAGAGTATCCAAACCATGTGTGGGGTAAACAACAATTTCCCAGGGCTTGGATTTTTATTCTTGATGTCCACTTATTACATTGATTCTATTATTTCACCATGGGTTATGCAATTTTATGTGATATTAATATTTATTATGTTTTTAATAGTGGTATAGTATGATTTGAGTTATTTATTCATGCATCATTGTAGGTACATCATGTAGTATATTGACAGGAATTGTTCATGTAAGGGGACAATTTACTATATATTATATTTTAACTTACTATAATTATGAATTAAAACCCCTTGACATATTTGATAAAAATTGATGGAAAAGTATTTAGTCACATGTTAATTCCCTTTTTAATCAATGATTAATGTGACCATGCATCTATATTTCTCTGGTACTATTTTCCCCTCCATTTTTGATTATGTTATGTATCCTGTGATATGAGCAGTGTGATGAACCTTATAGAGAAAAATCCTTTTGTGTCATCTTTCAGCTGAGTGTTTGGAGAATGGTAACTAAAAAACACATGACACAACTAAGCTAGAACATCCTACTAGTTAGAGGTATCCAATTTATTATTTTGAAAATGAAAAATTCATTTGGATCATAAAATCCCTACATAGGAAACCATATATTCCATCCCTTCGAAGAGTAATCTGAAAAGATAGTTCCAAATGAAGCATCCATGCATGATCACTTGAAAGGGTGTCACTTTAGTAGCTCTGTTCTAGATCAAGTGCATGAAAAAATTTATCAGTCACCTAGGGATTCCCATGTAAAGGAGTATGAATCTTGTTGAATATATATTATGAGTTTTCCTTGTGCCTCTGGGATGTCACAGTAAAATAAAATCATCAGGGAGTACTACCATTGAAGGATATCGTTGTAAAATTCACATGTCACTTTTTTTCAGAGATATTGTGGGAAGAGAGGTCTCTAGATTTCATGATCCTATCATAAGAGAGCATGTTAATAATTTATTATTCTAAAACTTTCACTGTCTTATGTTTTTTTCTCTATCTCTGTTTATAGATGAGATCACCACTGTAAAGCATTTCCAAGATGGAATTTGTTATGAGATCCAGTCATATGTGAATATATTTTTCATAAGAAAATTATATGAAATAATTAATTAATATCTTTTAATAAAATTAATCCTAATGGAGGCCTCGAGTGACAAGAAAGAAGTTTAAATATGTTAATTGGTTATCTATTCTTCAGAAGGCAAGAGATAGTCAATTCAATGGTGGGAAGAGTAGCTAGTGGGGTGGATAACCATCTTAGGTCTGATGTTATGAGATATTAATTCAATGTGTCATGGTATTCCATAATAAATTCCAGTTTCATTTCCCTAACATGGAACGTCTCACTTGTGGTAATATTGGAAACCAATATAGGTCCCATTAGAGAACTCAGTATTCAAGCAGTGGAAGGGTATCATTGAAAGCACTGAAATCTTGGAATGACATAGGAACCCCTTAGTAGACACGTTTATATAGTTTCATTGGTCAAATTGGTCAGGGTAAGGGATGTGGTACCCCAATATGGAAGACAAAGTATCAGTTTGAAGGGTTATCTCGAGGGAGGAAAACTTGAGTCTAAGTAAAAGGGATGATTCATATGAACATTACATAGTGTAATCCTACTAGTCTTGATACATGAACTTAAACTATCATAAGACCTATAATTGTTACATTGAGCCTTAACTATGTTTTTTTATAAATGATAATAGAATTAATTTATATTTTATTCGTTCTTATATGTCTTGAGTTTTTCCATGAAAATATTTGATTGTTTTTTGAACATACACACACCATTAGGGGTGATATAAAAGGGTATCTAATGATGTCATGAGTGTTCTATCAAAACTATTTGTTACCATTTCATATGGGTATCGTTTATGTTGTAAATTGATAAGTTTGATTTTATGCTAGTTTGGGATTGGGTAGTTTTATACTAGGAATATAAAAAAAATGGAGGTGATTGACCATTATATCAATAGAGGTGGTAAATATAATCTATTACGATGAATTAGATCTCTTAGATGGTCATGTAGTACCAATTTTGTGTTGATTAATGTTTCATATAACCTAGGTATGAAGACATGATCTATATGATGTTGGGTTGTGAAATAGTAAATTTCTTTCTCTGATGGACTAATCCCAGGACGACTTTCCTGAATATTCTTTTTCCATACTTCCTGAGTGGGAGATCAAGTTTACTCTTGAGTTAGTGTTTGGAGGAAAAACTAATTTCATTCCAGTATACATGATTACACTAGTGGTCCTTTGAGAGATGAAGGAACTGTTGGATGATCTAGATTCTGAGGGATTTATATTACCTAGTACATCATCATTGGGTTCTCTTGTGTTATTTTCCAAGAAGGTGGAGGTGACCATGTATATATGACTGGATTATTAGAATGGAAACCAGATGGAAGTCCATAAATAATATCCCCTTCCATTAATTGATTACCTCTTTTATCAATTAAAATGTTACAATATTTTCTCCATGATTTAAATGAGGTTAATATACCATTTGTTTAAGGTGTGACCTTCTTACATACCAGATACTTATTTTAGGAGTATGTGTGTCTTTCAAAAAGTTTCTAGTAATTTCTTTTGGATTTATTAATGAATTGTTGATATTCATGGACCTGATTTATTAGATCATCCATAAATATCAAGATCAATTCATGGTGTTTTTTATCAATAAAATATTTTTGTAGTCCCTCTGTAGAGATGATATTTCATTATATGTGGAAATTTCTCCAAGTATGCTGAGATAATATTGTCTATACTCAAATCTATCAAAATTTTATCAATTTAATGACAAATATCACTTTGTGGGTCATGATATATTAGATTCTAGGATGTTTATATACCAGGATAAGGTGGTTTTTAGGGTATATAGAGAATTAAATAGAAAAAATCTCCAAGATTCATTGATTTATTGGGTTGATAGGCTATTACTAAAATTTCATCCTGGACTTCTCATGTCTTATAGTGCTGATGTTTGTATTGACCAAAAAGTGTTGAAATTAATTTTGTCAATTTTTTGTGATTATAATTTCTATGAATTGAATAATAGTTTTGTCTCAACACCAATCCTTTATATACATGATATGGGTAATGACTATACAATTAATTACGATGCATCAGGATTCAGGATTTAAGTAGTCCTGATGAAGTGGATCTAGTGTTTTCATATGGCGCTAGATAGTTTAGGTTGCATGATAATTCCCACTCATGATATATATTTATCTATAGTGGTAGGAACCATAATATGCTTGGGATATTTGATTCTTCTTGAGAAATTCATGGTGTACCTTAATCATGAGATCTTGAAATACATCTTTACATAGTTGGACCTGAATCTTCTGTATTGAACTGACATTAAAAATATATATATTATAGATATTTAAAAACTAAAAATCACTTACTTTCACAAAATTTATTTTTCATTTGTAGTCGTATATAATTTGGTAAATCTCTTAAATATTAAACACAAACATCACATGGGTAAACCTACACTTAGTATTCATTTTTTCATCCAAAGGAATCCATTTTTAAAATAAATCATTTTTTCTTTTCATGAAATATCTTCCCTAATTTGATCCTGACCACATACTTGTCACGACATATTCTTAAGACCCAATAAAAAATATTTTAAAACATATTATGAGAAAAAAATCTTATAATGGAAAAAAAATAAAACCATTAGTCTATTGACACCACATTAAAAAATTTCATGTCAAACCATTCCTTTATCTAAAAAAGGAATCAACTTTTTAAAAAATATCATTATCTAACCTTGTATAAAACAAAACAATTCATAAAATCTCATTGTAAAGATCAAAAAAGTTATTTAGGTAACTTGGGAAATCATTTTTTAAATCACTCTTAAAAAATAGAGTATGAAATATGGTCAAAATCCAACTCCATAGTAACAAATGTATTAAAGGTTAAAACTTAAGAAAGAATCCTTATATTATCCAGAAACCACCTTTTATTGGTTAATAACATGACAAAAAATCCATGGTTTATCACAAAACCTCCCATAATTGATTTATAATGGGACCAACCATCAACATAAACAATTACCATGAGTTATATCATAATCATAAAACATGAATTCATGCAATAAAAAACTATTCTTAAGGGAACTAAATTTTTAATTTTTAAATCACATAAGTTAGAAAATCTTTACACATACAAAGTAAAATATTTTCATTGAAAATAAATTTGTATAGATGTATAGAAAAAATAAAAGTATTATAAAATAATGAAATTGGGAAATTATTCTCATACCATAATTTTTATAAAACCTACCTTTTTGAGTTCATCAAAAATGAATGAGGAACATTAAAATAAGGGTTTTAAAAGAAATTCATTTACGTAAAACCATAAAATAGACCTTTTGGTTTTATTGGAGAAATTTGAATTTTATAACTTAAAAACCTTCATATATATATTAATACACCCATTAAATTAATTTTAAAAACTTGGGCATAAAAAATAATGATTTATAAAATAAATATTGAAAACATTTAGAATGGTATTTTTTATTTAAATAGTCCCTTAACTTATGAGTGACGTGTCATATAAATTATATATATTCTTCAATAATAAAAATCTATTAATTGAAAATTTATTTAAAATAGTTTACATGTTTATTATTCCTTTTACATCAATCATTTATATGTTATATAAAATAAAATAATCATTTAAGTTCACGTTATATATTTTGATGCTATTAAGTACCTAAATCCAACATGGATCTTGTAAGATGACTATGATCAAAGAGGATATCATTGAATAACATCCAGAATTATATTTATGAAATAATTATCATTTTTATGAAAAAATTATACTTTTAAATACAACCATTCAATATTATTATGAAAATTAATTATGTTACAATAATGGAGATAGTAGGTCGTACATACACACGAGTAACCTTCCCATATTTTAATGATGATTATAGAAAAAAGGTAAGAATTTATTTCTTTGTATATTGATAATAGTAACTTAAATATCTTATTATATTTATATCTATCTATCTATATTAAACTTTTTATGAGGTTATGAAAAAATAATCACATCGCTTCGTGGAAGTGATTGTTCACATGTACACACGAACAGTGTAACCATTTTTCTATTCATGGAACAATTAAAAGTTTAATGATATATTAAATTTTAATAACTATAAATATTTCATGAATATAATATATAAACATTAATTAAATCATTTTAATCAATCATGATAGATGATTATGGAAAATGAATCACATCGGATCATAAGGCGACAGTCTGTCATACACAAGAATGTTGACAGCATTTCCCATTTGATTGAAGTGTAGATGTATATAGGTTTCTATATACGCATAATAAAATATAAGTATATTAATAATATTTAATATATTATTTTATAATGGTTTAATATTATTTTATGTAGTTTTAATTAGAAACAAAACAAAAAATTAGTGGATAAAACCATACATCTTCTTTGGAAAACATCCTTTGATTAACACCCTAAAACAACCAATGATGACGTCATTCCGAAACTAAATCCTATATAATTAGTTTTGGGATTATAGGAAGGTATTTTTGAAGATCTAGGATGATAAAAATGGTTTTTTAAGTTCAATTAATTTAGAATAGGAAGTCCACTTTTATAGGAGAGGGGAGCGGCACTCTTAGAATGTCTTAAAATATTAAAATATAATAAATTATTTTTCAATTATATTTTCCTAAAAAGAGTATTGTTTGAAATATATGATGATAATTGGATTATATAATATCACCAAATAATTATTGGATATGTTTAGGTCTCATTTGTACCATTAGAATTTATTTTTAACCATTATTTAACCTCTTTAACTCTTACCGTGATAATATTGATTATTAATTTTTGAGGGTTAATATTGTCACTATAAAATGTAAAATGACCCATTAATGGATTATGGTTTATATTTTAACCCTATAAAAATAACATGAAGGTATTTAATTATTTTAGTATTTTTAAATCATTTAATAAAATATTATTTATTTTAAAATATCCTTAATGTCAATTTTGACACTACTCAGTGCATCGACATTAAAAAATATCAATACAACAAGATAATATCAATGAAAATATTTTAATACATATTTAAAATGTAAAATTGATATATCAAATTAATTTATTACATTAATTATCTTATACTGCATTTATTTTAATATTTTTAATATAATTTATTTAATTTTACTGTTAATTAAATAATTTCAATATCTATGTTGTGCAAGAATCTAATATAATTCTTCATTATATAAAAATAAAAAAAAATAACCTGATGAAGATAAATATATTATATTTCATAATTATTTTTATAGTCGTATATATCTTTTATATAATACCATATTTATAATATTATAATTATTAGAACAAGAGTGTTACATGTTTGAATTTTCTTATAATAAAATATTATAATGGTCACAATCTAATACATGGGGCGATAAATGGTCATATAAATGATCCTTAAATTACTATGGATTAATATTAGTCATAAATTAAAATTTGGGATTGTTTTAGGGTCATTTTCAAGTCCTTATCATTCAATGTTTCCCCATATTACGATTATTACCCTTTATAGTTCTAACAAAAATTACTAAGGTTAATATTCATATTTTCCAAAAATAATAGCGACCTTTTCACTAAATTTGAACCTATTTATTCCAAATATGGAATCTATTTTTAAAAAATTCAAAAAATATTACTTGAAAATTTTAATTTATAATTAAATCATCAAAAAGCACCAAAAAATTGTTTCTCTGGAAAAAGACGTCCTTTTATGTATAAAATTATTTTTTACTAAATTCTCTTATAAAATCCATTGATAAAAACATAATTGGAATATTTTAAATCAAATTGAACAAATAAAAATTTTAAACTAATTCAAAATATAATTTAAAATTTTAAAAACCTTAAAAAGTAAAATACAGTATCAAATAAAAATCACTATTTTTCAACATTCCTTAAAAACAATATTTTTAAAAAATTTACAAAATTTAATCTAATGATAATTTAAACCTGATGAAACCAAAAAAAATGTTTATTTTTTAGAAATGTTTTTTAAAAAACACCAGAAATTAATTATAATATTCATTCATCAAATGAAATAAAAATCATTATTTGAAGAAAACTTATATTTTAAATTATTAAAATAAATTTACTAATAATTGAGTTCTTATTTACAAAAAAATAATTAATAAAATTTAAATGCATATGGAAAATATATATTTCATTATTCCATTAGTATTTTTCATTCCAACCAATTTAATGGGTTGGTTATAACTGTCACATTTAAACAAAAATATATCATTGTTTAATTGAACTGGGTTCTATGAATCTTGTATTCTATCGAACATAGTTTTTCATTATAAGAATAAATTTCATGTTACATACTACAAAATTTTGGAATATGAATCCTATTAATTTTTAATTAGTGCTTGGTAACCAACTTTGGAAATTTCAAAATAACTTATTATAAATCCAAACTCAGAAAAATGATTAATAAAACATTCACTTAATAAGAGTGATTTAACGCCCTAACCCTAGTTACCAGGAGTTAGTGCATTATTTTTATAAATTGGCATGTCCGATTAGATTAGCAGTCTTAGAAAATAGATTACATACATGAACGTTACATTACACATTAGAAAATAAAACACAATATAAATGATCCTTTGAGAATTCCATTAATCCCTTATCATAACCTTGCTTATCAATCATAATACACTTCTTATAATCCTGGTAAAATTAAAACATAGAAAGGGGTGAGCTCAGATGCTCAATAAGGATAACAATATGGAGGAAAATTTCATAAATAAGAATAATCATTTAAGGCATTGTATTAGACTAAAACAAAAGACTTTTAAACTTAAACTTCATCATAATATGGAAAAAATAAAATAAAATAATTCAATTTACTTATTCACATTGATATTCTAATAGTCAAATAATCACATGCAATATCAATATCCACTTTTATAATGATGGATTTCATAATGCCAGAATTCCTAACCACATAGTCAAGGCCTTATGCTAAGACTACAATTAAGATTTTGTCAAGGCCTTGTTCCAAGACACTAGTTTGTCTCATGGGACCTACCGATGCATTGATGAGCTATCGCGGGCTCCAACCGTCACTTATTAAGTCCAATGTATTCCGCATATGAAAAGGTTTAAACATAATATAAACATTCGTATTAAAACTAGAATACGAAATGTCAATACGTTATCCATAAACCATGAATAGTATAAAAATAACACATCCATTGTCAAACATATCACAAACCCTTCAATAAAATATGGAAGATTTTTATCATAATAAATCAACCTCGATCAAGAATAATATCCTGTGAAGAATGTTGACATAGTTAAAAATGATCAGTAAAAATCATTGAGTGAAATATCTCTTTTCATGAAGTCATTTAAAATTTACATAATTTATAAAGGAATTAATTTAAACGATAGTTTTGAATAAAAGTGTCCCATAACACATTGAAACTTTTGAAAGAAATTAACATTTTAAAACATTCATGTCCATGTTAATAAATCAATAAAACCATTTTGAAAACATGAACATTAATGAGAAAGGATTAAAAGAATAAATCTTGAAAAAATTTAAAATAATGTTTTAGTAAAAAATTCCCTTTAAAATAATCCCTTTGAAAACTATTTTATAAAACATTGATATGGATAATAAATATGTACGAGTATAAATTTATGTATAAACAACCTCGGATAATAAATAGATTGTGAAATTAACCCTTAACTTGCACTTTCCTTTGATCGAGGGTACGTTTATCCTCCTTTATAATGTGTATAGTAATTTATTGAATTATAAAAGAACCATATTCATATTTATTATATCATATATGATCCATTTATGACTTTATACTACCCATTTAATAATGATTTCCATGTTAAATTATTATTTTTGGGTAATAATCGATTTCTTTATCATACGTGTTTTAACTTGTTATTCTTAATCGTATAATTGAGATCATGATTTAAATAATTTTGTAAAATAAAACTAGATTTTTTATCATATATATTTATAATATAAATATTTATAATAGTAAGATATATGAAATGGAAGGCACCGTTTATGGAGACAATAGGTTGTACGTACGCATAAACGATGTTTCTATTTTCATATCGTATTGAAGAGAAGTAAGTAAATAAGATATATTTAAGTAAATATATATATATCCAATATAATTATTATTTCATATATTACATACTTATTAATAATATATATTTTATAATCATTATTAAATGGTGAACGTGGGAATGAATCTCATCGCTTCGTGGAGACGACAATCCGTACGTACGCACGAGCGACAATATCATTATCTTGATGGTGAAATCGTATGTAATTGGATGATATATCATATATAAAAAATAAGTAATATGTTATATGTATTATTTAAATCAGTTATACTCATTATTATATCCATACAAATAATGAAGTGTTTGAATAACAAACCACACCACGACGTAGAGACGGTTATCCGTACGTACACATGTATGGTGACTTTGTCATTTATAGGATGGATAGAATAATGAATATGGTTGTAACATTTTTATAATAACATCATATTATATATAAGATACTGGAGTTATTATTTTATAATGTAAACAACAAAGAAATAGGAAGTGGAAGAATAAAATAACTTGAAAGAGGTGATGAAATATTTACGTCTTTTTTGGGTTCTTCCTTTTGATTTGGTCAAAATGGATCCTTAGGATGGATTTCTGACCAAAGTAAGGACTCTAGGAAGACGGGAGGAATTTTGGTAGGATATTTGGGCAGGGGTGGCTGCGAAAAATGGATTTGGAGGTTTGAAATTAAGAGATGGGGAAGTTCTTTTTTATAAGAGCGGTGAAGGTCACTTTAGGAAAAGCTTGAAAGATTATTTTATAATAAAATACTTTTCAGTTTATAATGGCTCAAAAATAAATTATTTAAATTCTAAGGTGGCTATGGGTCTAAAACCTCTTAAATAATAGGTTTTAGATAGGTTTAGGTCATCCTATTAACCTTATATTTTTTATTTAACTCTTAGTTAAATAGTCTGACAATAACCATGTCTCTTTGTTTTTTTATATTATATGGTTAATAAACTTACTATAACAAGACAATAGAACCCCATGTGTTTCATTATTAATATATATAACCTTATCTAAGTGTTTTTTTTATCCTTATATTTTTATGAATATTATATCAATTTATAATATAATATTTGTTTTAAAACTCAATTATACCAATTTTGACACTATTTGGTATTTGATTTTTTTAAAAGCCATAAAAACTTTATCACTTCAAATAAAATTTATTAAAACAACCCTTAAATGTAATATTATATTATAAAATTATTTTAATTCATCATAAGTCTCATATTATATTTATTTGGATATTTATAATATCAATTATTTTAACTTTCATTAATAAGGTAATTACTGCGTCATCATTGTGTCAAAAATAAATTGAATTATTTAATGTAAGAAAATTATAAAAATAATACTATTATGTATTAAATATTTTTATCTTTATGTTGAATATTTATAGTATAATTTATCTTATGTATAACCCCATAATAAAAATTGTTTAGTTATTAAACATGGAATTTAATCTTATAACTCTTCTTTAAATAAAATAGTAATATATGTCCTAATCTTATCAAAGTGAACCAAATGGGGTAATATTTTATTAATAAGGTTTTTTGTGTTATAATTATACTTATCCAATATAATTATTACATGTGTTAGGGTAATTATAATATCATTTTTACCATAAAATACCCTATTTTACTTTTAACCATGGTAAATAAAAGTCTAAAGTTATTATTCACCAAAAATTATTTTAGTCTTATTGAACCACATTTAAACTAATTATTTCAACTATTTCTCTCTGGTTTTTTAAATTCAACTCATAGAAGTGGTAAAATTATGTTTTATTCAAATTTGTAAATACTTCTAGAAGATGGGTAAAAGAAAGTAAAATGTTCGATAAAATTATATATATATATATAATTATTATAAAATGAATTCAATGAATAATTTTGAACATATATAGGTATTATTTATCTATTATTAACTAAAATAAATTAATATAAAATAACTAATTATTTAAATAAAAAGTCGGTTTAATATAATAACGTAGTGTTTTTCATTATTCATCAAAAAATGAATGTTTTCAGAAAAATAGAAAAAATTTACCCTAATATTATTTTGATATTTAAAATTCAAAAATGAAGTCTATTTTAAAAAATTCAAAACATGAAACTTTAATTTAATAATTTAAAATTAATTTCCTTTGTCAAAACCAAAAAACTGGTTTTCAAAAAGTAAAAACTATCAAAAGATTGACATGTGTTTGTGTCAAATTGAAATTTTAAATTACTTATAATGACCTACATTGTATTAAATGATAAAAATATAATCTAATTATACTTCCAAACCATTAAAATTCATAATTTATCACTATAAATTATTTCAATTAAAAACGTTGTTTTCAATTAAAACATAGTATTTTTCCCTATTCATCAAAATATGAAAGTTTCAGAAAAGTACCAAAAATTTATATAAACTAAATTTTTATGAACCTCTTATAAAGAAAATTTAATTTCATTAAATTGAAAATATAAAAGTGTCAAATATTGGTTTTAAAAAGGGTTCGTCATTAAAATGCAGTAAAATTTCATTTTTTGAAAAATTCTTATTTTATCTGAATAAAATGAATTTGTTCTTATATTATATCTAAAAACCACATAATATGGGTGTTAAAATTATATATAGTATATAAGATTCAAAATGTTATTATTACTATTCATAAATGCTTATTTAACCGTTAGTTTAGTAAGTTATGTTGCTCTAGAACTCGGTGTTGCGTGTAGTGTAAGCTATTGAATTACTCTAATGAGATAGCGTAATTTGAAATATTGGGGTGTTACAAGAGAGATAAAAAATATGATGGTCATATAAAATATAACACACTAGGATTCCATATAAAACATTGTGGAAATGGAAGCTAAATTCTAGCACCCAATTTTTGATAGAGAGTGATAGAGAACTTGATAATGGGAAAGTGAACCATCACATAACCATAAATCTATGATGGGTTAAGAGGCCATTGATTTATCGATATGAAATGTAAACAGATACAATTTTTATTTAATAATAATTTTACTAGAGATGAGTAATTCATTTATCATCTATACAAAAATCATAAGGATATATACTTACATAAAAAGTTGAGATTCGACCATTAATAAATTTCCACAGGGATCCAATGTTTATCTCCAGGTGATGTGTATGATTTTTTATTTACTGAAGCCTTATAATCAACTTCTATGGATAAATAAATCTATAAAATGATATCAATCAATTTTTTTATCATTATACATTAAAAAACTAAAATGGATTTGATAATATAAGATAATTATCTAAAAAATAATAAAGCATTATATAATGAGAAAATTCATTAATCTAACAAATTAAACTCTATTACCCAAAGTTCAATATAGATCATTTAAAAAAACAATACAAAAAATTTCTCAAAAATATTCCAAACTAATATTGAAACCCAAAAATAAAAAAGATTTCAATTCATAGTCTTCCAAGATATTTTTAATATCTATCTCCAAATAACTTCAATTACTCTCATACCAAAATATATATACCCAAATCATGTAATATCCACGATATGATAAAAATTTACATAAATAATAAAACCAAAAAAATTAATTCAAGCTTCACTCCTCAAAAATAAAATCTCATAGTATTTTTTCACTTATTATTATAGTTATTCACAAACTTTTAGTGACATTATTGACAAAAAGTATTAATAACTTAATCGCCAAATAAATTATCAATACCATGGTATTCTACACAATAATACATATATTCCCAAAATCGACTTATTCCTCATCAATAAATCTATTAAGCTAAAACAAATTATTAATACTAGGTGGGATATCACTTGAGCTAGTGGTAGGTGATGTACCCGTTCCACCCTTCAACCGTGGTTTCAAACATCATAGCCTTGCTAGATTTCACGGGTTTTCACCAGACCTATGAATTAACATTTTTCTAAAAATATAATTCTTATAATGATTCATTGAAATTTTAGAATCATCCTCAAAATGACCTTAATATATTAAATAGCAAATAAATTTTTAAACCTTAATGATTATATCATAATTATAATTTTTCATCCCAAAATATAATAACACATAATTATCTCAAAAAAATAATGCCCCCAAAAATATCATTAGTGACCATAAAATTTCCTGCCAAAAACCCTCAAAAGGTGTTTTTAAGATGTTAAAATTATGCTCAACCTTATAATTATAGACCCATGATGATATACACAACTATTTATATACCATTACATCAGAACATCAAAATTTTTAAAGTTATCGAAACCCTTCTCTAATACCAACAGTGAAGGCCATACCTTTAATAGTACATATTCTAGTTATTTTAAAAATAGAAATTAATTTATTTTCTTTAAGATGTTTTAGGGTTAGAGTTTTATATAACAAGGTAAAATACTACATATTAATCCCTTACATTACTTGTGGACAGATATACATAGTATCCAACGTTTCACTAAAGAAATCCCCTTAAAATATACTATTTTTTATTTTCATGACAAATCTTCAAAAAAATGACCTTGAACTCATCTATGTCTCTAATATTCATTAAATCCCTGTGAAAAATTTTTAAATTGTGGTATGAGTACAAAAAAATAGCAAGGGATATAAAAGGAAAAAAACTATTAGTCTTGTGAATACTCATAAAAAAAATTCTTAAAAAAAACATACATTTTTTCCTAAAAAAGTGATCATCTTTTCCAAAATATCATTATCTTTCATTTTGAAAATCATAACAAAATTTTATGAAAACTCATTATCATGAAAATTAATGTCAAGTAGGTAACATGGGAATCATTTTCTAAATCACTCATAAAAATTTATCAACCAATATGGTCCATTAACAACTTCGAAGTACCCAATGTATGGATGTTATTACATAACCACCAATCCTTGACTTATCACAGGACTTCTAATCATTGGTTAATAACACAAACAAACATCCCGTGCTTATCTTGGAAATGCCAATAATTGTTTTATAATGGAAACACACCTCATAATAAATAATTTCCACAAACCATATCATAAAAATAAAACATGAATTATTTCATTATTACATTATTCTTAAGTAAAATACCATTTTAACTCTAAAATCACATATATTAGAAAAACTATACACATATAATGGAAAATATTTTATTTTAAAATTAAAATGTATTGTTGTAGAGAAAATATCAAAGTATTAATTTATCATGAAATTAATAATATCTTCTCATTCGATATATGTTAAAAACATTATTTTGATACATTTATAAAAAAATGAATGAAGAACATTAAAATAAAGATATTAAATGAAACTCCCTTACATGAAACCATAAAAGATCCATTTATAATATCATTTGAGAGAAATTAAAAAAATAACTTTTAAAAAAAATTATTCCCATATAAATACATTCAAATAAATCATTTAAAAATAATATCTTAAATGGAAAATATTTACAAAATAAGTCATTAAAAAATTTAAAATTATGTTTTTTAGTTTAAGAGTCCCTCACCATGTGTTCGACTTTTAATGTACATTTTTTATCGTCCAGAATAATAAATATAAATTAATTTATAATTTAATGATAAAAATATTATTTCTTATCATTTATTTTACATCACTCATATCTATGTTATATACAATTACTTAATCATTTTTGTTTATTTAAGAAATTTTGATGATATTCGGCAAGAAAGTCCAAAATGGATTCAGTATGTCAATTATAGTCAAAGATGTCATCATTATATCATCTCTAGAATAATATTAATGAAATAATTTTCATTTTTATACTGAAATTATAATTTTAAATTCAGATATATATCATGGAGACGATAGGTCATACGTACACATGAGTAACATTTACATTTATCAATGATCATTACAGAAAGAAGGTAATATGTTTTCAAATATTTCTAGAATGATCATGAAATATATAATATCATATTAATATATATATATATATATATATTATATTATTTTAACTAGTGATGAAAAATTAATCACATCACATCATGGAGGTGATTGTTAACATGTACACACGAACGACATTATCATTTTCTTAGTAAATGGGATGATAAGAATGTAAATGATATATAAAATTCTATGAATGAAAAATATTAAATTTATTTAATTTATAAACCATAATTTCATCATTATGACAAATCATGTGGGATGGTGATGAAAAATCAATCACTTAGCTTCACGAGGTGGTAGGCCACTATACACACAAAGGACGAATTCATTTCAGATTTAATAGATCTGAAGATTGATAAATATTGTGATATACATGTTATAACTTCTCAGTATACTGGGGATATTTATGTTATTATTTTATCTTGTTTGAAGAAGATTCGAAGGAGTTGGAAGAAGAAACAAAACTAATTCCAGCGGATAAGACTATAACTCCTCTTTGAAAATCTCTATTGAATAATGCTTTTGGACCACTAAGGATGGTATTATTAAAAAAATACGGTCTAAAAATAGAGTTTAGGGATTCTATGAATGTATTTGGGTTGAAATTTTTGAAACTTAATATCTTTTATTTTGTGTCAAAATGATAGGTAGTGGTGTCCTATTATAGGACAGGGGAGGGGCCCTCTTTTGGGATTTCTAAACATATTAAATTATTATAATTTAATATTCATTTGAAAATGTATCAAAATTGAGTTATTTATAAGTTAATATAATTTTGGGCCTAAATAACCTCATAAAATATTTTTAGATCAATTTATTTTACATTTTTATTCTTATTATTTATTATTAATCCTTACTTAACCCCTTTTACTCTTACCGTGACAAAATTGATTTTTACTCTTTGAGGTTAAATATTATTTCTATAAAGTGAAACGATACCCATAAAAGGATCCTGAATTATATTTTAATCATTACCCTAATATAATTTCCAAATTTTATATTTTTAAGAATTTTAGATCAATTAATTCAATATTATTTATTTTAAAATGTCATCAAGGTCAATTTTGACACTATTCAATACAGTGACTTTTAAAAATATCAATATAGTATGGTAAATTTGAGAAAAATATTTTATTACATCACTAAATTATAAAATTCGTGTAGATAATTAATTATTTATATTAATTATCTCATATTATATTTATTTAAATATATGTATAATCACTTATTTGATTTTTCCATTAATAAAATAATTACTCCATGAGTGTTGTGTATAAATTTATGGTAATTATTTCTACACTAAATATTAAAAATAAACTTATATGTTTAAGATAAATATAATATATTAAAAAAATACTTATAATAAGATATATATTCTGGATAATACCAAATAAAAATATTATACTTATTGAAAATAAGAGGATGTCATGTTTCACTTTTCATTAAATAAAATATTATAAATGTCATAATCTAATATAAGTGGCCACAAATGGTCATATAACAGAAAATTGAATTATTATGGATGAATAATACTCTTATAATAATATTAGGTCATGTTTTAGGGTATTTTGTTTGGTAGTTATCATTTTATTTTTACCCTTAATTTCCCTATTAACTATTTACTGTGGTAACAAAAATTAATAGGGTTATTATTAATGTTTTCCAAAAAACCAGTGACATATTTTAAAAATCATGAGTCATGATTAAAAATATGGAATAAATTTTTAAAGTAATTAAAAACCCAAGAGTTTCAAAATTTATTTTAAAATTAAATCGATAATGCACAACAAAATGTTTTTTTAAGAAAAATGCCATTTTTTTAATATAAAATTATTTTATACTAATTCGAAGTATAAAATCCAATTAAAAAACATAATTTTAATATTTGAAATAAAATTTAACTAATTAAAATTTAAAATTAATCCAAATCAATACATTACATTTGAAAAACATTATAAATAAAATAAAGTTTTCATTAAAATCGATATTTTCATAATACCATGAAAAATTATTGTTTTCTGAAAATTTTCAAAAATTCATCATAAGATAATTTTAGGATTATAAAGCATAAAATGATTTTTATTATATTTAAATAAATTTTCTAAAATTTCTAGTTTTCAATTATAATATTCATTAATGAAAAGATAAAAAATCAATTTTGAAGAAGATGTGTTTTTTGAGGATTAAAATAACATTACTAAAAGCATGAGTTATTATTTACAATGGATTAATTAATAAATTATAAATGAATATGAAATATATATATCAGAATTACTTAAATACTATTCATTCCACCCAATTTAACAACTTAGTTATAACGGTCACATTTAAACCATAACAATATGTTGTTCATTTATTCTGGGTGTTTCATATCTTGTATGCTATCATACATTGTGATTACTTTTAAAAAAACAAAGGATGTTCCACCTTCAACAGAGAAGGTGGGTTAGATATCTATTTTCATTCAAATTTGAGTTGGCATAAAATCCTAGTAAATGAAATTTTATAATCAGTGCCTTGAGTATGAAAATATAGACTCAAGCACTGTGGGAATCATGGGATTAGTAGATGGGGATAATGATATTTGTTGATATACATATGGATGTTCATGTGTGTTAGTAGAGAGAACGTCTGACATCAATTTTTTTTGTAACTAAACATATATATTATATTAAGTGAGGGTTTTATCTAATCCACATGGTTTATCCCTAGGGGAAAAAATATACAGTGGGGAGCCACCATCAGGACGGTCCCTTAAAACCATTGAGTTTATTATCTTCCATTGTCAATACTGGTAACTATGTGCTTATATGAGAATATGATATGGTAATTATATTCTTCTAAGTGGGAGGTATATCACCTTTCTACAAATATGTTTCATGATCTCTATTGGAAATATTAGTGATCGAGATAAAGAAAGAGATAGTGGAGTTAGTGGTGAGATGCTTTACTAATTAGTAGGTGAAGGATGAGAATAAGAGGTTTTTTTGGGTTACTTTAACCTTCTCCCATTCTAGAATGTAAATATGATAATTTTAATTTGTACATTGTAATTTCATTATCTAGGCTTCCATAGAGAAATGATATAGTGTGTGTGATCATGGATAGACTAATGAAGGGATCACACTTCTTTCGTATCAGTGAATCATTCAACCTCAATGATATTGGTAATCAATATGTGTGGGAGAGTGTTTAGTTTCATGGTGTTTTAAGGTTTATAATTCCTGATTAAGATCCCTATTTTACATCATAGTTTTTTAAGGTCCCTCCATACGTGTTGGGATCACATGTTCTTCTAATCATATTATATGATCCTCAAATAGAATACCAATATAAGAAGATGATTTAAATAATAGAGGACTTGTTATAGGATAATGTTATATACTTTAGTGGGTTTTGGGAATAGAATATTTCAATCCTAGAGTTCTCTTATGATAATACCTTCTATTCATTGATATAAATGAAACTTTTTGAGTATTTATATAGAATTATGTTTCATTTTCCATTGAGATAAATCTTTGATGGTGAGTCAACACTCATTGGACATAGTCTCGTGTAGTAGAAATCATAGCATGTTAAGTTGATTAGGAATCAGATGGAAACCATTCATATTGGGAATAAATATTATAAAGACCATGAGATTTGACATTTCAAGTTCAAGGCCCATCCGAGGATTTGTCTATGGGTGTCTCCTAGGTGGAGGAAACATCATATTCAAAAAAATGTAATTCCAAAGCCTGAGATTTTTTGGAAGCTTTGGGTAGTGGAGGGAATCAATCTAATGTCATACTGATTGGATCTACCTCATTACAATAGGATAAAATACAACATGTTTCACATGTCACAAATTAACTGATATATCCATGTTTCATATCATGTGATAGATGATAGGAATGTTTTTCTTGATGTTGATGTTCCCCTAGATGATTATCTAATCCTTATCTTATACCATAGTTAAAATAATCTCATTTTAACGACCATTATTTGAGTGAGATTGCAATTGAAATAAAATAATGTATAGGGGGAGACCTGGGAGAGGGAGTAGGATATAGGTGCAATGGGAAAACATTTTCACTAATACCCCCATTAATTCATAAGATAAAAACTAATGTATGGGTTATTATATGATGGGGAGGTTGAAATATCCCACCTTTCAATAGATGATTATCTAATCCTATTCTGTGTTTGATGTATCTTAATTGGATTTTCTAGGTTTTAGTTGGAACCTCATGATTAGACTGTCAATGGACCTTTTTGGGTCCATTAGCATGGAAATTGGGAGTTCCAACCACACAAGAGTTGTGTCTACCCTTTACGCCATGTTGGAACTTGGAACATGTTAACCCATATCCCTACATTGATTAGATAATTTTTTATAGAATTTATAAACATGTTTTTGGAATAACATTTAAATTTATGTAGTTGTATTGGAAAAGAATCACTTGGATTATAAGTTGGTAGTTGGTATCAAATTGTAATTGGAATGATGACATGATGGTATAAGGATAGAGTTACATGTGAGATCGTAAATCGAGTTAATTTATATTTGAATTAGATTTGTCAGAATATCATGGGAATTGTAATGAATCTCATAATTACAATGCTTGGAAGACTGAACTATAAAGTAGTACCATAGAATATAGGAATAAATGACAAGATAATTGAAAATTTTTATTAATTAAGAAATATGGAATATGTTTACATGTCTGGAATGGTTGGTTAATTGGTATTCATTGGAAATTTTTTTAATTTATATTGAATTGTTAAAATATACCTAGAATGAGAATTCGGATAAGGATTGATATCCTTGAATCATGTTAGTGTCCCAACAACGGTAATTTTCATTTGTACCATTGATACTCTTCTCATATGTCATGGTCTTAGACATTCATAATATTTAATTATACCAAAAAGGTTCGAATCAGGAAAAACCCGATTCCCAAAATTATTAATAAAAATAAAAAGGCAGAAAAGTAGAGCAAAGCGCAAGTCATATTACATCACATCATAACCAAATTCATTCTTACCTCCATAGTCTGATAGCTCATCATTCGGTTCAGCTGACTCCCATTCCGAGGACTCGTACTTCCTCATCATCTCCAGATATTGCATCTTGCGTTGTATCATTTCTTGAGATAACTTAGGTTTGGTTGGGCGGTCCCCTTCACGAGCTTTCTTCGATGCCTCTTGGCCCATGCTAGACCTGGTTGCCATTGGTTTAGGCAATTCATAGTAATCTTTCCGAGGTCGTCGCTTGATTTTGGTAGACCCTTCTATCGCTATTTCCAATGGATTCATACTCCCTCGCTGAACAATATTACTGTAACTCGGAATCACATTTTCTTTGTCACTTTCCAAAAAATCTCCCCATTTCTCAAGGGGATTAAAATCATGCCTAGAATAGGCCTATACCTTAATGTCCTTTGGAAAACCATCATATACCACTAGTACAAGAGATTCAGTACCATCCGGACATGCATTCTCATCCACCTCAACTTGCATTGATTCCTCATTCTCAAGGATACCGAATCTATTTTGAAGCACAAAGAAGGTCCATTTATAACATTATTTGCAACTAACTTACCATTTTCCATTTCCTCCAGATCCCCACTCGACATATGACCTTTGCCTGTATATTTGAAGCCTATATTCATCAAATCATGTTCTATACCTGGCAGTTGACTGCCATTCCTGGCAGGGCAAGATAGTTCTCCAGCATCAATGATCATCTTGTCACCTGCTCCCACCTTCTCATGACCAACCAGAACACCAAGATCCATTTTTAGTCACCCAAAAACCTTCGATACGTTCGGCCCTAGACCATATTTCAGAACATCCTTCTCCACATTGGTTGTATGAACAACATGCGCCGGCTGCACTTCTGTAGGACCACCAGGAGGATTGGGGGGGGGGGGGGTTAATCTTGTTTCTGTCCAACGGACCTGAAAGTCCACTACCAGAAGCATCAGCACTAGAAACACCTCCAACATGATCTTCAGCATCCATTTGAAGCACTACTTCACCGGTGTTCATGGGCCTAGCATCCCTGTTCTGCCTCCCTTCCTTGACACCATGACAATGGACAGCCAGATGACCGAGCCAGCGAAAAGATGAGCAATGATCAACCCATGACTCAAATGCAACGGGATGCCTGCATCTGAACTCTTCACCAACCGTGATCCAAATCCATTTGACAGGCGGCTTTGAGACATCCACTTCAACACAAATTCTTGGATTAATCAGATGGCACACAGAAGAAGTTCTTCTATCATAGCAGAGGTATCGGCCAACAAGGGTTCCCATCATACAAAAAATTGATGTATTTTGAAAAGGTAAAGGCAATTGAGGAAAACTAACTCATGTTGCAACAAAGGGAGAATCACGGTTCATATACAAATCATATGACCAGCGAAGAAGCCTGAATTTGCATCCGGTGCATCGGCAAGGATCCCTAGACCACACAAAAATAAGATCCGCTTCTGATGCAAAGCGAATCAACATATGATGATTGTCATGAAGACCACGACCGTGCGCTCTTTCAATCCCCATATTTCGAAAATGAAGCGATCAAATTCATCCACCAACGGCCTTCGGTGATTGAAATGAGCCAGAAGTGTGAAATTGAGGAGATGTGATGCTTCAGATAACTCCAAAGTAGAAATTGCAAGCTGAGGATCACCAAATCGGAGATCAGGGACCTTCGGGCTTAACAAGATGGCCGAGAAATCAGGAAAAAGATTAGGTTTAGAAAAGGTGGTAAAGGGTTTCTTCAAATCCGGAGAAGGTAGATCCAGACACTCATCCCCCCATCCACCTCCGAGAAAAGGGGGGAAGTCTGTGATGTTCATCAGCACTGATTGATTGTTCATTGGTAGGGGAATCAGCTTAGACATGGTGATTGTACACATAGAGATATCTTGAAATAGACCAAAGTAGGTCTGGCTGACCTCCAGTGATAACCACAATCTCATGGGTCCATAAATTTATTTTTAGTTATGTATTAATTTATTATTTAGTTTCCATTCCTATCATATTATTTCATGCACTATCACTCAAACTTGATTTGTTTATTCATCATTCATGTTGTACTACTAAGGTTTACTCAAACCCTATTTAGGACATCATTTTGTACCTAGATAGAATTCATGGATACAGGTTTAGACAGGGAAACAGTGACCTACATTTTTTTGGTTGATTATTGTGTTGTCTGGGATTGGATTATATATTTGATATTGATTAGGGGTTTCATGACCAGTTTTTGGAGTCTATTAATTTTTGTGTTAACCTTCATTTGGATGATTCTATAAAATTTATTTGTCATTCATTGTGACATGACATTTTTTACTATATTTTTATTGATTTGAAATATTTTAGTTTCTATTCTTTAGTTTTATGTTATGATTGGTTTATATTATTTCCACTAAGATTGATAGTCTATACTTGACAGTGTAGTCTCCCTTCCATATTACATTGAACATCGCTTATAGTCGGTGGCCTTTAGAATACATGGATTTGTACTGGAGTTCATGTGGTAAATAATCTCAATTACACTGGGGGGCTACTAGGCTCTGGATGTTACACATGTTTTCCTTTTAAATGGATTTCAATTCAAAAGATACCAATGTTTTAAGGGTTATTTTTCTCTATTTTAATTTCCATGAAACATATTTGATAATTTTTACCATAATTTCTATTTTATGGTGTGTTAAATAGACTATTTAATTTAATTATAATTAATATCTTTAATTTCATGATATTTTAATTTCTTTTTCATGGAATCCCTCTAATTTTAGTTTGATCTGTACATTACCATTACCACAATGGAACCTTCTTCAATCTCAAATTTTAATATTTATTTCATTTTAAAGATAATACATCACATGAATTTATATTATTTTTATTTATAAACCCCCATAATTTTCTCTTCATTTGATTATTTTTTGGGGTTTTATATGTATTATCAATATTTCATTTCCCCTTTTTCTTATTATTTTCCAAATGTAAGAAAACTAACCCTAAATATTCTTTTTTAAGAGGAATCCCTATCTTATATGAGCATATTCTTTTGATTTTTTCACAAATTTACTAATATATTACTTAATAATTTATTAGGAAAATATTCTAATATTTATATATTTTTAAAAATTTTAAATAAATTTTTAACATTTTATTTATGGGTTGTTTTCTTTAAAGATTAAAAAGCGTCAATTTTTTTCCATGTGAACACATAGTTTAACTATTTTTACTTTTATATGAATCTTTAAACCCATGATTTAATCACTTTTGAAGAAATTATTATTCACCTAGTTTTATAAAAAAACTATTGAAATAAATGTTTTCAGCATGATAAAGTATGCTTCATATTTCCAAATTGATCATGCTAAGCCTTATATATTTTTCAACAAAGTCATTATCCTTTGATATATTTTATACTCGATCAAGTATGTTCATAAAATGATAAAATATAATTTATTTATTAGGATGGATTATGAAATTTTATTTTTTTAGAGGAATTATCCATCAATACATTTATCTCACCTAACAAACAACTTTATATAAATATTTTTTCCTTCTAATGGATTTTTTCTATGAACAAACTATATATGTTTACATCGATTAATGTATATTCTCCTAGATCCTATATGTTAGTTCATTAATTAAATTTATAACTAAACATTATACCTTTTTTCTAAATGGCCTTAATACCATGTACATCATCATCTTAATTTATTTATATTATTCAATAATGTTACTCAATATATTTGTATAAATATTTATTTTTCATGGGTTTATCATTTTATGATAATTGATGGAATTTTGAATGATTTGTTTCTATGACTTCTTTTGAAAAATATATCACACACATTTTCTCTCCATGGGTTCTTTATTATATGATGTTTGATTAATTGTAGTTGTAAAATTTATGTATGGGTGATAACGGGCGGGGTCCTATATCACCCACCAAGGCATTGGGTAATTCTATATATCACATGATATAATGTAGCATGATCCACCCTAGACATGATCACAAATTAAATTGTGCTTCTTATTGGATTAAAATCACAAAATAAAGGATTTTCCTTCTTGGATATTTTCAAAATATGTTCATACCCTTTTTTTATGCATGTTCCAAAGTTCATTGTTACTTTATTTCTCAGGGGAATGTTATATTTCAATTCTATACTATTTTGATAATTACCAATTTCTCATGTTTATTACCTCATTATTATCAAGAGGTATATGTTTTTTTATTAGATTTCATTCTCTCCTACAATGATTTATGAGAAAAAATTAATGTGAAATTTTTTTATATGAAATTTCTCATTACTCATGTACATTAAATGCTTATAATCTAATACATTGATCAAATATTGACAATTATTTCCCCTACTAAGCATTTGATCTCACTCATTTCTTAATTTTTCAATTATATTGCTTATAAATTTGGTTATAACTTATGAGATGTATAAAATAGAGTATAGTGTGCTATATTTATATAAGAATTTTCAATATTGATTTAGAATAAGTTTCTTAGGAATCTAGTCCTAAAATAAATTAAATTTTCCATTTTTTAGGTTCTGATATGATTTATGAGTTATAATTAGTATTTGATGGAAATGATATAAAATAAATATATGTTCATCTTGGGTTTTTTTAGTCCGTATTAGAGTAGTTATTTTTTACGATTTGTTTACTGATTGTGGGTAAGAGGATAAGTGTGGTAGATTAAAAACACCTGGGATATGTATAATGGATAAGTTTAATGATATGAAAACATCTTGTGATTTAGGTAATGTTTTGAGTATGGGTTTTTTTCTAGAAATTAAATCCCATTATAGATTTTAGAAATTGGATATAGATCTAGCACATTTGTACCTCGGGGTAATCACCTCAAAAATTGCTACTTTAGTGAAAACTAAATATTCACAATGGGGAGTGATAAATAGACCTAAGACCACTGTTTCTGATGGTTTCGTTGGGGCGCGTGCATCCATCTATGAGGACTATTGATGCTCATTTCCATCACAGAGTCCAACGAATGGCAAAGGGTAATACCTTAAGCCCAATGGGGGTCATACTTTGAAGAACATAAAAAATTGACAAAGGAATGAACCAAGAACTCATTTGGAGGGCGTCGAGCAGGTATCCTGCGCGCCACCCAAGTCAGTTACGCACCACATATGGGTCTCGTAAGTCACTTGCGCACCCTATTACTTTTTTTCCCAAGGTGCCTAGTGTTCTATAAATACCCCCTGTGGGCCCCCCAGTTAATGGATGAATTTTCCAAAACTCAGATTCAAGTTATGGTCGCCCAATTCTTTTTTATGACATCTTCTGAACACTTATAAGGTAATTATTTACCTATAATGGAAGCTCTAAAGAGGAAGAATAAGGCCTAAGTGTTTGAATTCATCAACACTTGTGTGCCTAAGTGTCCAACCCTTAAGGGAAATGAAGACACTTGCATGCCGCCTTTCCCTCTCAATCGAACTTGCATGACACCCTTCTAGAGGCCTCTAGGGATGATACTAAGGGATTGAGCTCAAAATCGCCGATGTATTACCCTATGGATTCTTCGTCGCCCAGGATGACTCATGTCGCACAAGTATACTTGTGCAACCAGGACTTGTGCGCCAGAACAATACTTGCGCGCCTCTTTCCTAGTCACTTCCTTTCTTCAAATCCACCTATCCTCTTTAATATATAGCCTTTAAAACCCTATTTAAAATCAATTTATGGCATGGCTCCTTTGATGGCTTCCTTATCTGAAAATAATTATGGGAGAACCTATACCAAAAACTCAAGACTTACAAACTTTATGTCCCCATGGTTAGAGGTTTCCTATAAAACCTCATCCTTTAATATGAGAAGATCGTTAACTTAGGCCTCCTTCTCAGGAGTAATCCCCAGTTACAAATCCCTTTAACCTGGGCCTCCTTCTCAGGAGTAAGCCCCAGTCATAGTCTCTTTTAACCTTGACCTCCTTATCAAGAGTAATCCCTAGACTTAATTCTTTTGATTTGGGTTTCCTTTTTAGGAATAAAACTCAATCATAAATCCTTATTGATTTAGGCATCCTTTTTAGGAGAAAGTCCCGAGTTAAAATTCAAAATCTCCATAAAATAAAAATACCTTTACAGATTCTGATTCTTGGGATTCTTTCTATGTATTGGTCTTCATTTACCTGGGATGTTATACATACGTAATCCCCACATCGTTTCTCATAACTGCATATTTCATGGAACCATCGTCAAATTTTTTGATACCTCTTGTTTCTCATACCGAGCATGTCTCACATGAGCTTAGAGTGTGAAAGTAATCACGACATTTCTTTCTGGTCCATTAACCATGCACAAACCCCCATATTCTTTTATCAAAATACGTGGGTTCTGATTCCTTTTTAAAAAAAATGATACGTAGGTATCCCATCTGTGGGTACGATCCCAACTTAGAAATAATCTCTGTCATTCAGAAGGACAATAAACTTCAAGTGCCCCACTGAGTGGATTTAAAACCAGTATGTTCATCGTAATGACAAAGATATTTCTATATAATTTATTGAAGGATACCATTGACTAAGAATCTCTAATACATATAGATGATTCTCCATTGATGAAGAACCTAAAATACATATAAAAGATTCATTAAATATCATACATATCAACCATTGATTTCTAAAGATAAAGGAAAAATCATTTTTATACTTGGTGAATTAATAAGGATTCAGGAACACGACTTAAATCTATAAGAGAGTCCCGGAGTAGGTAATAATTCCCCCCAAAAAGGTGTGATGATCCTGACCTCCCATCTTCTCGACCACTGAAAATTATTAAGCCTCATCGGTCCATGACTAATGAGAACCTACCTTTGGAATGTAGGTCCAAATGAATATAGAGTGATTGGATGTTTCTTGTTCTACAAATAAACCTGTTAGAAACCTATTAGGAAGTTTGAACCTTAAACAAACAAGGCCATCCCCACATCCAAAATAAAAAAAATGGTGAACCCGACGTGAATCCTTAACCAAGTCAAAATGAGGTTTTATTTATTTGTTAGGACACTATTTATGAGGGCCAAAAAAGCAGTCAATAACATAAATGCTTATCCAAAAGATGTAGTCTGGACAAAATTATCTTGATTATGTCTGTTATATAAAACAGGAACTCTTTTCAAAGATCTCTCTACAACACAGAATGGTTTCCTTAATGTTCACACCTGTGAATGCTTCGGCACTACTCCTACAAGATCCTCATCCACTCTGAGGATGACATCACCTAATCAGCGTCTTCAATGCTGGGTATCAAATGCGTTGGTGGGGGAATACCGTCAACATGGTACCATCCCAACTCTAGAGGCTGCTCGACACACCCTCCAAGTTAACAACTCACCCTTGGTGTCCGGACAGCGAAAACCAGTGATCAAAAAATAGGCGGTGCTAACCACCGTCTCCAACATTTTCGGGTTGTTATCCCCATAATGAAACAAACAGTCCCTCCCATATTACATGGAGGTGAATGAATAGGTCACTCAAGACCTCAGTTCAAGAAGAAAGGAGTCCAACCTGAGGACTCACATCAACAATCGTCGTCAGGCTCGTGCGGTAGTGCACCCTCAACATGATGAGGGTATAATCTATAGGGGTTCCGCTCAGGTCCCTTAGACCCGAGCACACAAGACGAACCATTAGAGGTGAAATTCGGCCAATAGGGAGTATGTTCTTACCTCTGAACCCTCTGTAGAATTCCATCAACCTAACTTGATGGCATGTAATGAGCGGGCACACACACCTGTCCGTTCTAGTCCCGTTGTCTAGTAGACTCGTCTGGCAGCAACCCGCCAATCCCGCCATGAAATCCTGTTGGAGTACTATAGGCATGGACATACACCTGTTTATAATTCATTATCCAGTAAGCAGGATCTTATGACTGCATCCAAAGAAGCTCGCCAACCAAATGTGGTGACCACCTGTAAACGGGCACATACACCTTCTTACAATCACCAATTATGTCAGTAGTCTCGTCTGCTAGTATTGAAGGAAATCCTTCAACCATACTTAATGGGGAATATCTATTAGGAACATAAACCTTCCAATTTTCATCAAGTTTACCAACAATCTCATTTGGTAGCACTCGGAGAAGTCATTCGGAAAGCTCTGATGACAAATTTGGAGCAGACTCAACTCTCTACCCCTATGAATAAGTACTGTCAATATTCGTTGATAGGAAAAGGAGGTCAGGAGCAGGCACATACACCAACTCCAGATACGGAATGGACATATATTCCTATTCTGGCATCTAAAGCCACCAAGCACATTCTGGAAATGGTGAAAGAGAAGAAGAAAATCCCTACCCATATTCTGGATACCTTTAAGAATATTATAACAACTTCAGTGACATTATAGTGAAAGAAACATAAATCTATCCCTAATCATGGAGTGACTCATCAACATGTTACTCTGGAGAAGATAAACACCTCTATTCCAGTCTAGGAGGGTTGTGGGGCATACTACCCCATGTCATACGGACAATCAAGTCGGGCACATACACTTGATTTAAATTGAGATAATCAGCCTAACCTGACCATTTATCATTAGAAGGCATATACACCTGCCTATAATAACCACTTTCATCAACAAGTGGTTTCCAAAGTGAGTAAGAAGGAGTCTAAAAAAAATACCCATCCAGCATAGTTGAAAAATCAAGAGCCAATATACAATAAGGCATTGCTCAATGATGGAGTTCTTGAATACCTCAGACAATTATCTATTACAGCTCAAGATTATACTCTCTCATTTCCAAATTCTGGAAGTAACAACAATAATTCCGAAGGTCTTTATCAAACACTTCCTCTTGAAGTCTTGCTTCATGAAAATTCAGTCAATCTCGAAGTATCATCTTCAGATGAGAGCCACAGTAACCCTCTGCGTGGCCAGAAGACCAAGGAGTAAGAAGTTTCATCTTTTACTATAAACCACCATGTTTATTCTACCCATGATGATGAATTTAGTTGTGAAAGTCCTCTCCATAGTAGTAATTTTCATTGTGTAGAAAATTATTTAATGGAAAATGCAGTAATGATAAAGCCCTCTTATCTTGAGGCACTTGCATATGCGAGGCCAGTCATGTCTGATGCCTTACCATTAGCAGGTGAAATAATTTCTCAACCAGAAGATAGCTCTGGGTGTAGGTCATTCTCTGAACCACCCCTGGGTCATTCATCTTCTAATTTAACAAATGAATTCTCTATCAATATTATTTAATTTAATGAAGGAACAAAGAAGCACCAGCTTTGGTTCAATCAGGTAGAATAATATTCATCAAATGACAAGGGGGAAGTGTTGAATATGAGTAAACAACTAGAAAAAGGTGAAATACCAATCATGTTTTGGCCTTTGGCTGACTCTCAGTATGATATTCCAGAAATGTTGACAGAAGATTGTATTCATGATATTCGTCTCAACATATGGAAAACTCTTTGTCACTTAAAAGAGAAAATATTATCTTATGATGAATATCAAAATCATGTCAAGATAATAGAAGGGTTACAATGCCAAATTGACTTCGCATCCCCCTTAGTTTCCCGACATCCAAAGGTTTAAAAGCAGTAGAGAACCATTCAGCATTCATGCCTTGGCGCATTAAAAAGATTTCGCCAGTTAATTACCAATGCCCCATCTGGTATTCATATTGGGGGATGGGGTGTTCATGGAGCATTGCATTTTATTGTTCTCTCTAGCTAAAAAAGCCCGCCAAAAGTGGTCTCATGAAATGTTATTGCCCATGGATGGCCACATCGAACTGTTTTTTTGTGTAATCAAATGCTTGCTCAAGAACATGCCTCAATTATTCCTTAGCAAAGTCAAGCATATAAAGAACAAGTTGTCAAATTACTCTTGAATCAAGAAAATGAGAATATAGAACAAGCTTCTCATTTAGAGCATGCACATCATTAGGTGACATAGGTGTCATAAATAATCCAATGGTCATCTGAGCCAGGTGATTTGAGTGGATGTCAGATGATGAATCCGGAAAATTTCCGGACTAAAATCCGAAAAATCAGGGGAGATTTTAAGAAAGTTTTAGAAATAGCAGCTCAAGAGCCACCTCAGCTTGCTAGGTTGGGGACTCTTTTAATTCAGCCCTCGAGATCAACAGACATTGATTTGAGGAGTTGACCAGAAAAAACAGGAACAACCCAAGTCCACCGTACTGGGGACCTTTTCAAATTCTCAATCTTTTCCTCAGAAAAAGTCAGTCTTATCTCAATTAGGGAAGAAGCCACAAGAGGAACATAGAGACGAATTATCATGAGACTCCCTCCAAATTATGGTTCATCAAGAAGTTCCGAAGGGATCAACTAACCAAAAGTAAATGTCTCATAAAGGACATGGAAGAAGACAGTATTGCAGAAGCACTGATAGAAGGGTTGCAATGCGTTATGCATCGAAAAATGTCATCAATTCTATTGTCACAGATCCCCTAGAACATGAGGGTCACTCTGGGGAATTAGATGAAGAAGTTCCTATTCAAGAGGTTGTAAACACAGAGGAAAATGAAGAAGGTGTTCGTATCCGAAATCAAAGGGTTACCCAGAATCTAGGTATTCTTTCAAATAACCAACTCCCCCTCTCTGAAAGGCATCCAACAAGGGGAAACGAAAAAAGTCAGGTTACACTACACCCTGCCTCGATAGAAGGTCAATCACTCTCATTAGAGGAAAGGATCTCCAAACAAGAGGAAGAAATGAAAGAGTTAAGGGGGTTAAATGCAGAACTACTTCACGGTAGTCTTCTTCCTAAGCTTGATTGAGTTAATCACCCAAGGGAATTTTTTACAGCTACTGGGATGGATCAAGAATATCCCCCTTTACAAGTACATCCTCAAGGTAGTCTTCCTCCAAACTCCAGTTCTTGAACCTGCACAGGTCCAAGCTCAACCAGATGTTTCTCAAAAATTAATGACTACCATTGAGTCATTAAAAGCTCAGTTGGAAGCTGTGGATGGAAAGCATGCACCAGTTCAACCAGAGAAGAGATCTTACCCTGAATGGGTGGATGCAATTCCTCCCCAGTCAAATTTTGCGAGTGCCACATTCCCAAATTTCAATGGTTCGGGAGTTCCAGAACAACACTTTAACACATTTTTTTTCTTATTGTGTTCCTATGATAGGAACTCCTCAATAACAAGAAGCTGTTAAGCTTAGGTTTTCTGTGTAGTCATTACAAGGACCTGCTTTCGTCTGGTATACAAGATTAAAATCTCAGTCAATTACTGGCTAGGAGGATCGCTGTCAAAAATTCCTTCTTCAATTTAGCTCAACATTTCCAAAGAAGACAATTTTTGATCTTACCAATTGAAAGCAAATGGAGAATGAAAGAGTTTCAGATTTCATTTCTCACTGGAAGGGATTAACATATTCCTTATGTTTAGCACTCCCTCAATAATAGTTGCTGCCAATCTGTGTGGTAAATATGCGTGATGAATTACACACACCATTGATCCCTATTAAATATACATGAGGGTTTCGAGACCTTAAATCAATCACTCAGAAGATTGAATATTATTTTACAAAGACTAAGGCCAAAACTCGTTTAATTCCATCAGTTCCAAGAAAAAGAATAGGGAAATCAGAGACTGCTACAGTTACACTTAAACAAGCATATGTACCTGCTTCCACTTCAAAACCTTCATTGTATCGAAGGGATCCACCTCCTGATCATCAACAACAATGGCCACTTCGTAAATATGATCAAATAAATCAAAGATAGAAATAGTTTGATGATTTTAAGAAGAAAGTTTATTCTATCCGGAATGAACATGTTAATGGATAATTCATCTCGGCTCTGGAAAACAATCTGGTTCAGTTGGAAAGGCCCAAAAGGCTGAACAAGGAAGGAGATTAAGACCTCCCCAACTATTGTCCATTTCATCAGATGTTGGGGCATCCCATTCATGATTGTTTTGTCTTCAAAGACCTCCTGCAAAAGATGGTGGACTCTAGACATGTAAAATTGAAAGGCTCTTTAGACCAGGTAGCATGTGTTACTGCTACTAATACAGAGGAAGAAGGCGAGTGGCATGAAGTCAAAAGTAAAAATGTGCAGAAATATGATGATTGGATGGTCAATAAAACGATCAACCTAACTCATGCCATTTTATGAACACAATTGAAATCAACTGATTGTGTCTTCTTCTATGAATTACACAGCAAAACCCCCTTCATCAGAAGGAAAATCATCAATGAAGTAGCATAATTTGAAGAAAGAAGAGCAGTCAGAAAAAGACGAGATCATGTCAAAGCCTAATTTGTCTTTGACTCTGGAAAATTTTATGCCACCTACTTCCAAAGCACGGGCACCGCCCCCAACAAACAACACAGACTGAACTGGCTAAACAGGCAGAATCTTTATCAAATGAAGAATTGATCTTTTGTTCTGTTAACATGATTCATTTAACAGATCCTGATTCCAATGATAGTTTTGATTATGATGAGATGGAATTCCCTGTATCAAATAGAGAAATTAGAGAAAAAGGCAGAGGTCTAGGATACAGAGAAAGACATGGATATTCCAGAAGCTACTATTTCAATCCTACCCCTGCTATAACTGTATATGTGGCTGAAACTCATGGAAAAGCCCTTCAGCGGGATCAACAGGAACAACAAATTTCTTCCACACATGGAAGATTCGGTCCTGACACAGTTATTTTGGAAGACCGGTTAGAGGTCACCCTTTCATCCTCTGAGAAAATAGATAGACCTAGTCGGTTTAATCTAATAAAGCCAAGAGTATTTCCATCTTTTACCCTGATACGGGATGCATCTACTGCCAAAGTGCCAACGAGCCCATACCCAAGTGGTAAGGGATCCTTCTTGGAAACCAAGAGACCTAGGTTCAAAATTGGGTGGAGGGGAATTTCTGGGTACTGTAGCAGTACTGGAGCAGTTACTATTCAGTACTGTAGCAACTGGAACTATTCACCCAATTTGGGCCTTTGGGCCATCGGTTTGGGCCTACGGGTCTCCAGGGCCTTCGGGTCATCAAAGGCCTTTGGACCACAACGCCTTCGGGTCACGTAGACCATGGAGTAGACCAGTTCACACAGAAAGATCCCCAAAAGAGGATCAGAGCAACCACCAGATGCAGAGCTAACCGGATTGGAAGAATGAGAGGGTATGGCAGCCTCCATCGGGACCAGGCACTATGTAGCTTTGTATGGGGCAATGCTAGCCGATTATCAATGAAAGGTGGGGAGCTAAGGAGATCAGTGATTCAAGATACTAGGGGAGGGGCATTTCTAGTGAGCTGGGCATACGGGTCATGTAATGGGCATGGTATGCCTCTGGGCCTTCGGGTCATGTATTGCGGGTCATGTTGGGCCTTGTGCCTTGGGCCTAGTGGTCATGTACGGGTTCCCCTTCAACCCATAAAAGGGGGATTATCTATAATAATAAAATAAAAAAAGAAGGCCTTCGGGCCATTCAGATCTACTTCCAAAGCATCAAATTCCAAGGCACCTGCAAAACCACATTTTCCTGATGGGAAACGCAGACCTTTAAACCAAAAGTATGATGTCTTGAAACATTTGGCCTAAGTAGCTGACACGTTATCAATTATGGATTCCTTGAATATATCAAAAGATCATTAGGAGGCACTTATTGAGGCTTTGTTAAGTCTTCAAGAATTTGAAACTAAAATTGTTGTGGCTAAGGTCTACCATATAAAGAATGATTTTTCAGAATACCATGTAGTGAAATCTTTTACAGATGAAGATGAAGATGATGTTGTACATGGTCACATCAGTCCTTTGTATTTATCTGACAAAGTCAATGATATAGAAATCTGACGAGCTTTCATTGATAATGGCTTAAGATCCAATCTCATTCCTATTCGTACACTTCGTCCATTGGGCCTCACCAAATCTGATTTATCCCCTTCTACTATGATGTTTCAAGGATATGATAAGAATGATCAAGATACTCTACGCGAAATTACACTTTGAATTCAGTTTGAAGACCTTGTATCTAATCCAGATTTCATAGTTGTTCATTAGGGCACAGCATTCAAAAAATTTCTTGGAATACCTTGGCTACATCAACATGTGGTCGTACCTTCGTCATACCATCAATGTCTCAAATATTTTCTCAATGGTCAAATTGGGACATTGTATGGTAAAAAAGACTCATTCAAAACATGTAAATATCAATACATTGAGGCAGAATTTTATCACATGGAGGGAAAGGAAAAATCCACAGCGAATAAGGTTACCAAAATTAACACTCCATATGGTTTGGAAAAGATTCTAGTAAACCCATTCATACATGTGAGTACAAGTTATGTGTTTCCTAGTAGTCCAATTGATGGGATAGACCCAAATCCAAACACTCTTATGGAAACTTCCATAAGGCCAATTATGGAAATTGATCCAGATAGCATGAAAGAAATTGTTGATTGGCCAAGCAGTGATGAAAGCTTAGATGGAGATGTCTTCATTTCATCTGCCGAAATCCATCAATTCTATACTTTATCAACCATATCTGAAGAATTTATAGCAATACCAGAGGAAAATAATTATGTTGATTCTCAATCCGTCATCTCCTCTCTTTCACCTTAGAAAGACCCATCATCATCAATAGGGTCAGAAATGGTATCCTCTTTTTCAAGATGTTCAAGTTTTAACTTCTCCCCTGACCATAGAAGTTCTACTTCGTTATCTACTATGCAAGTAGAAACAGAGGAAGTAACACATATTGAAGAAGAAGGGTAAGATATCAGAGATGATCCCCCAGCATTTAAAGAGGGTATCTCTACCACTATGGATGAACTCAGAGAAATAAATCTAGGTACAGAATAAGATCCACGCCCCACATTAATTAGTGTGGCCATGACTGTTGAAGAGAAAGAAATATATACTTTATTTTTAATAAAAATCGAGATGTATTTTTTTCGAATTATACAGAAATGCCATGTCTTGATCTCGTTGTTTCCACTCATCACTTGGGTTTCCAAGAATAACATTGAGGATTCAAGCAAGCCGTAAGAAGAATACACCCAACTTATGCCTCCAAAATTGAAGCTGAAGTTGATAAGCATATCAAAGATAAATTCTTCAGAGAAGTTCATTATCCTAAATGGCTGGCTAATATTGTCCCTGTGAAAAATAATAATGCACAAATTAGAGTTTTCATTGACTTCATAGATCTTAATTGGCATTGTCCCAAGGATGATTTTCTAGGTCTGATCATAGAACTCTTAATTGATGCAACAGCTGGCTACAAAGCTCTTTCCATCATGGATGATTATTCTGGATACAATAAAATACAAATGGACCCAAAGGATGAGGATTCTATAGCTTTTAGTTCTCATCAATGTGTGTTTTTCTCTCGGGCAATGCCCTTTGGCCGGAAAAATGCAGGTGCAACGTATCAATGTGCCATGAAACATATCTTCAAACACTTTTTAGGGAAATTTTTTGAATGCTATGTGGATTATTTGGTGGTTAAATCCAGACAAAGTTCTGATCACTTGGTCGATCTAGAAATTATATTCAACAAACTTTGACAACACAATTTGAAGATGAACCCCTTGAAATGTGAGTTCAGGGTAACCTCAGGAAAATTTCTCAGCTTTTTTGTACACCATCGTGGTATCGAAGTTGATCCTGAGAAGACAAAATCAATCCTTGGTATGTCACCTCCTCTAAATGTGAATGAATTAATAGGACTTCAAGGACACTTGGACTATATTCGGTGTTTCATTGCCAATTTGGCAGGAAAGTGTTTACCCTTCACCAAATTAATGATGAAGGGAGTCACCTACCATTGGGATGAAGAATGTCAAGAAGAATTTGATACCCTAAAGAAATATATCTTGAGTCCATTGGTATTAATGCCACCCATTGATGTAAGACCACTTATTCTATATGTGACATCTTTAGATCGATCATTGGGTGCCTTACTTGCCCAAAAGAATGATGCTGGGAATGAAATCAAACATTATTATCTTAGTTAGACTATGCATGAGGCAAAAACTCGATATTAAAGTATTGAAAAGTGCTTCCTAGAATTAATATTTGTAGTTCAGAAATTGAGACACTATCTTCAACATCATGATGTCCAATTGGTATCTTGGAATAACCCGCTCAAATTTATCCTTAGTCATCCAATGCTTACAAGACATCTGGAAAGGTGGGTAGTTATTTTGTAGTAGTTTGATATCCAGTATGTGTCTCAAAAGGCAGTAAAGGGACAAGGTCTAGCCGATTTCCTTACTGAACACCCATCTGTAGAAGATACATCTTTAAATATTGAACTTCCTGATGAGGAAGTCTTCTCTATTCAATAAAATCCTCAAATATGAAAAATGTACTTTGATGGTTCCTCCCAAAGTCCAATAGGGAAGAAAATGGAAGATCCTAAATTCAAAAAAGTTTGTTTAGGAATCGTAATTATTTCCCCAGAAAAGGTAGTGCTTCCCTATTCCTTCTTATTATTGGAAGGCGGTACAAATAATGAAGAAGAATATCAAGCTCTCATCACAAGATTGGAATTAGAGCTTCTGGCACAGGTGAATCACTTGAGGGTAAAAGGTTATTCAGATTTGGTAATGAAACAAATCAATGAGGATTATTCCATCATAAAGGAAGAGTTAATCCCTTTGTGTGATTATGTTAGAGAGTTAATGGAAGAATTTACCATGGAACTGACATTTTCTTATGTCCTGTGATAAAAAAATCCCCAAGCTGATGCACTGGCTAATGTAGCCAAAACCCTGGAAGATCCAAATCATGACAAAACAATCATCAGTATTGCCCACCATCGTGTAGTTTCACCTTTTTTTTCAAATCAGAATAATGGAAATCAATGAAATCACTCCCATTTCGGAACCATATGGTTATACTATAGGATGGATGACACCTATCGAAGAATACCTTCAAAATGGAACACTCCAACCTGATAGAGCTAGAAAACAACAAGTTCGGTCACTTGTGGTCAGTTTTACTCTTTATGATAGCCCAAATCACCAAAAAAATTCTCTACAAGTGAGGTTTTGATGGAATTATCTTCAGATATATTGATGGTGAAGAGACAATGGCTGTCATGAATGAAGTACATGCAAGAGTTTGTGGTTCCCACTAGTCTGGTCATAGACTTTCTAGACAAATCTGAAGGCTTGGATACTTCTGGACTTCAATGATGCAAGATTGTGTTTATTTCACTAAAAAGTGTCATTTTTTTCATGTATGTGTTGACTTCATTCATCAACCCTCATATTTGCTTCATACATATAAATACTCATGGCCATTTGCCACATGGGGAATGGATGTAGTAGGACCTTATCCTCCAGTTACATCTAAGTAGTTTAAGTATATTCTTACTGCTACTGACTTATTTTATAAATGGGCAGAGGCAATAACTCTAAAAGAAGTTAGTTCTAAAGGAATTGTTATATTTGTCATGTCTAACATCATTACCATATTCGGTGTCCCTCATACCATATAAACGTACAATGGAACCAACTTCTGTTCATCTGAGGTGAAAAAGTTGTATCAAGAATACAACATCAAATCCAACCATTCATCTCGGTATCATGCAGTGGCCAATGGCCAAATAAAGGCCTTCAATAAGACTCTTTCAAAAATACTACAAAAGATGGTGGATAAAGATAAGAAATCATTGCATGATAAACATTTTCATGCTTTATGGGCTTATCGGGCAACCACCCGCACTAATACACGATCAACCCCATATTCATTGGTAAATGGAACAGAAGAAGTCTTTCCCATTAAGGTTCAATTACCTTCGCTCAGAGTAGCCGTTTGTGATCAGCCATCCACAGATGAACAATCTTAGAAGAGATTTGATGAATTGGAAAAATCAGATGAAAAAATATTGTGCACCCTGCACCACTTGGAAGTTTATCAGAATCGAATATCATGAGCTTTCAATAAAAAAGTTTGTATTCATTCATTCATTCCAGGAGAATTGGTATTGGTCCTCAGAACTACAATGATACCAGGAAGGAAGCCTCCAAAGATTGACCCAAAGTGCGAAGGACCATACTCAATACGTAAGTTATACTCCAATGGAGATTATTCTTCAATGTCAATGGATGGAGAACTCATTTCAACCCCAACTAATGAAAGATTCTTGAAGAAGTATTTTGTGTAACACAACTACACCTCTTTCATCCCAACTACATGACACTAAACTGTGCAGTACCATTAGTCCTCACTGCAAGACTTTAAACTGTGATGTCCCTTTTGTCCTTGCTTCAAGACATTAAACTACCTAGCCCCTATATCATCCAACATGACGTTAATCTGTGTCCCCTTTTACGTCCTACATGACATTAAACTGTGCATCGTTAGGGTTGTTGTTACCTCTTGTTTCTCACACCGAGCATGACTCATGTGAGATTAGAGTAAGCTTCATCCATAACACCCTCTCTGGGCCGCTAACCATGCGTATGTCCCAACACCATCTTCGGGTTTTTCTCAAGTTCAACATTATCACCAATTCATTCTGAATCGAACTACGCAGACTTTGATCCTTGCCTTCTAGGCTGGGTATGTAGGAAACCTTCTGAGGGTCAAGCCCAAAACCAATATATTCACATCGGTTCACCTCCATCTCATACAATGTTGATCTGTGAATCCCCCCCCCCCTCAGAAACCAATATATTCACATTGGTTCATCATCATCCTCACTATAAGACATTAAACTATGAAGTCCCCCATTGTCCTCACTGCAAGACATTAAACTGCATAGCAATACGTCCTAGCTACATGGTGCTAAACTATGTAGCACCGGTCCATGAATATGTCCTTAAACTATTCACACTTTTGTCCTGTACGACAGTAAACTACAAAAGTATCTCACAACCTCACCTAAGAGGGAATCATTATTGACATTGATCTCCAATCATGTTATATTCCATGGAGTACGTGCATACATGTCAATGCCCAAACCTTTAATCTTGGATCCAACCATCATTGCACTAAAGTCCCCTTTCACCCTTCACATGTACGAAGCAAATCTATACAGAGGGTATTTAAAGAACTACGTATGGATTGATTCCCATCCTCATGGGATACGTATGAATGTTTGAGCATCCCTCGAACCCAGTACCATGTTTTTGGGCCTAACCCCAAAATCCACTTTCAGTCCCTTGGCAGAAAAGTCCCCCTGTGAGCACATGAATGTGGTATGAAAACCCTGATTTTTATTCACATCAAGTTTATAACAACCACACAATGTGTCTCCCTCATTATGGTCTGAACTCTATGACCCTAAACTAAGATCTCCTATGCTCTCATCCCACATGATGTTAAATTGTATCTTAATTACTTCCAAATCTCCATAACCCTTTTCTTGAATTTTGGTCACAAAATGTCTGATACCCGGAAATTCTTTTGCCTGACTATGTAGTATGTGCCCCTAGGTGGCCTTGCATAAGTAGTCTACATAACGGACCTGTCAGCCAAAAGATGCTATTATTTGACTATGCATCCAATGCCTTTAGGTGGCCCTGCATAATTAAACCCTCCAAACGGGTTCGTCAAATAGTGGTAACTTTATTCTTGGGAGGAAAACCTCTTTTTCCCTTATTGGCCTTGACAAAGATATGTAGGGATCCACAAAACAACCATCCTCAACATATTTTTCCCATACTATTTTTCATGATCTAAGAATATTCAAGTGTATAGTGTAAATTTCCCTTCCCTATGTTTATGTCAGACCTTCACAGGAGTAATATTCTTCCAATTATTTGACAATCTTTATTGGAAATATCCTCTCCATATTCATGTACCTCTCTCCATACATCAAACGCTATGATTTGGGAAATTTGAATCTCCATAAACTTTCACTGGCTTTTATCAATAGAAGAGTAAAATTTCTGAGATTTCTTTTACCTGACTATGCAGCACGTTCCCCTAGGTGGCCTTTTATAAGTAGTCTACATAACTGACCTATCAGCCAAAAGATGCTATTATTTGACTATGCAGCCAATGCCCTTAAGTGGCCCTGCGTAATTCAACCCCCTAACGGGTTTGTCAAATAGTGTAACTTCACTCTTAGGAAATACTTCCTTTAATTACTTTTAGCCCTTCTTTCATATCATCCCTCTGATTGTAAATTTCTTAAGTCATAGTTTACATGTTTTCCCCCATAATTGAATACGGAAATATGTTTTCAAGAAAATTATCAAGGAATTGAGTCAATTTTAATCCATTCGGTCAAAGCTATTTGACCTTAAAATTTATCCTTTTTCATGTCCGACATGCATGACTTTAAACTACCAACAAAGGACAGGGTACTCATTAAATTGTGAACTCGTAAAAGGAACTCTGAACAAAATTTGAGTCCCAGCTCGCTAAACGTACATTTTGTATGATTGAGGCAATATTAAGCAACAAAATATGCAATGTTTGTGGGGTTGTTTGTATAATCCTAGAAAAAATCTAAATATGCATACTAGACCAATTGTCTTAGGTAAAAAAATATATAATTAATTAGAAAGAGAATGCAGGTAAAAATGATTGAAGATGAAATTTCTTTTTCATCGATGCACAAGATTAGAAGAACATCCACAGATTGGAGTATCTTCTCTTTTTCATGAATTAAAAGTGGATTTCAACATAAATTGTCATTTGATTTATGACATCCCGAGCTTCATCATTAGCCACTTGAAGTTCATTCCCTCGACCAGCTTCACTCTTTTCAGCTTGATGAAGTGCCTTCTTGGCATCTGCGATGACTTTCATACCATCTATTTGGACTCCTTCCGATGAATTGTTATGATGGTCAAGTTTTCCAGTAACGGAATCTAGCTGTTTTTGAAGAAGCATCTACTGGACAACTTTATCCTTGATCTTATGCTTAAGTTACTTTATCTTTTCATCATGATCAAACTCTGCTCGGGACACCGTAGCCTTGAGTTCGCTGATATTGGCCAGCAGCCTCGCTCTGATCAGATCTTGATGGCACTTTTTCTCCTGCTCCCTCCTCAAGATGACTTGTTTCACCACGGTATGGATCTCTTGATATCTAAAACCTCCAAGTCCCAGCTTGACGAATAAAGATGACAGTCATGGGATCTTTGAAGACATCTCTTCAAGAGTCACTTTGGATATAATCTTCCATATATTTTTCCATGCCTTGCGCTGTGAGAATTTGAGCACCTTTTGCACCTATGGGTTTGATTCATCATCTCTATCATAGGGGGGACATATTTTGGGATTAATGCACTTAAGGGAGTTCCCTATTCTACTCCTTCCCCTCTAACCCTTGGTACTTCACTTTCTACTCCCATTGGGGATGATGCTGAGGCTTCACCTCCAGATCTAGCCACTAAAATTGGAGACCCTACATAGTAAATTGAAATCTTTGGTTAGTTCCCAAGGATAAAAAAAATTTATTAGTTGTATTGGAAATTAAGTACATCCACAAATATTAACATCTTTTACCCAATGGTAGATCATCACCATGAGAAGTATCCTCCACTTCTTTCCTAGCTTCAACAGGATTTTCAGGACGAGTTTCAGGAAGCTCTGCTGGTTTAAACGCCACTTGAGCTAGCTTCTCTACAATGATAGGGTTGTCTCTCCCACCTTCAGGCATCGGCTGATCAGTATCTTGCTTAGATGGAACTGTACATTTCAACCATTCATGGTCAAAGATTTAATAAAAAAATTTAACAGGATGAAGGATATCACTCATGTCCAAAATCTTCTAAATCACATGGTAATTTACAATGATATAAAATTTATTCAAAAGACACACCAAGTTTTATCATTTCATCCAGTGATATCTCGGATTCCTATTTAGTCTCACCAGTGGGAGAATTTGACATGTCCTCTTGGCGACCCTCCTCCTATAACCTCCGACCCTGAATATCTTCCTCAGAGAAAATTGCAGAGTCAGTTGCAGTGGTATCCAAATTTTATCATGTAGGTGTTGAACCTAAAGCATCACAGAATAGATGTCAGTTGATTTCTTTATTCAACGTTATATGAAGTATTGTTAATTTACTAGAATCAGGCTCTTCTCTCATTGCAGTAGCAACAGGAGAAGTACTGGGAACAGAATCTGGCTCTTTTTCTCTCTTCATTTCTTCAGGAGCAGCTAGGTCAGCATGAATTTGCGACTGTTCACCTGCACCCTTCGTCTTCCTCAGAGGAGGGGCATTCCTCTCCCATAAAGGGGAAATTGAAGAAGCCCCTGTAATCCCATGAAGTATAAGTAATATTTTCATGAGTTTGGATTCATGACTATCCGAAGGACTTACCACTACTGATGAAGCATCTAGCTGTGGACTTCATCCTTCGATGCCTTTGCTTCTTTGACTTTTTGGGTGTGTTGACATCATCACCTCCAAATACATTTATTGGAGAGTGAAAATCCCTTTCTAACTCCTCATCCATGGCTTTCCGTCCTGGAGATACCTCACCCGGATCGCGAGGAGATTCAACGGCTCCAAGAGCGGTGTCACTAGGGCTGTACTATGGTGAAGGGAACTTAGTAGTTCCTTTCTTGACAAGCTGCAAGATGAAGAATGAAATTTCCTTAAGTAACAAAGCTTTTACTAAAATTAATTTGCAAATAAAATAAGGAATGAAATTTACATCTTCAGGAGCCACGTAATCATGCAACTCCTCATATACTGAATCACCAATCCCCTCAGTGGTGCCACAATTAATCATTTCTTACACCCACTTGGTAATAGGGATGGAATCATTAGTGGCATATATGAGAATTTATAGCTCTCTAATGCAAGCCTGCACTTCATCGTGGTTATCCTCAAAGCAGATATCAGTAGAAGCCCAGATATTCTCCACTCTAGGGATATATAGTCCTTTGCATAAGTACATCCGGGCGGTTTAAGCATCACAATATAAACTCTGCCATGTCTGGGCAGCCTCTGTTCATAAATATTCAGCATGTGCACCCAAAGGCCGTGAGGAGGGTTCTACAATCTGGGACTTCAACTTCTTCCCAGCTCCTGCAATCACAGATAAAGGATAAGAAAATGAAAAAAAATTCTCTATAAAATAATGGAGACTAAATTTCCTCAATGATATAACTCACCAAGAGTCGATAGAGTAGGTATCTTGACTCTGGAAGGAGGATTATATCTGGCATGAGGATGCTTTGATGCATGTCGTGCCTCATCATCTACATCCTGGGAATCTGGTGAATCATCCCCGGGTGAGGTACCTGGTGAATCAGCACCGGGTGAGGAAGAATCACCTTCCAGATGAAGGGTTTCTTTCCTGAAGGTTCAATTTTTTGTCCCCACCTGAGGGACTAGATGATTCAGTACCCCTTCAGGGTATGATTCTACCCAGTTCTCAGCATAACATGTAGTCAATTGACTCGCTGCTCTAGCAACTGGTAGATCAAACACTGCCCCGGTTTTATCCATAGCTGTCAACAACCATAGTTGTCGGGCAACCATTGGATGTTGTTCTGACCTAACGTGCATGGGAGGGGATACAAAAATCTACTGCAGATAGTTGAATTGGTGTGCAAATCTATATGGAGTATAGGCTTCACATATAATCTCTCTGTAAATTTTGGAGGCCAATACACCATCTCTGCAAGCCAGCATATATAACCTCAATTCCAGGATAGTTGTTCCATCATAAAAAACCCGCCCATTTGGCATATTTCCATAAGGAAAGAAATTAAATTACTTGAACAAGCTCAGCCTCACCTTCAAATCATAGGAATTGAGGGACAACATAGAAATTACGGAAAATGCCTGCACCGATGGCCTAAAAGAACTTCCAAGAACCTGTACTCCGCTATGTACAGCATATTTCTTAATGTGAGTGGAGATCTATCCCCAAAAAACTTGTAATGTTCCCACTATTCTCAGAGGATATTTACTCATATAGATATGGAGTAAGCTCTTGTGAATCTTCGCCAAAGTCAGGGTGGCCAACCCAGCCATTTTTCTCTCAGCCAACTTGGATGCAACAACGAAGGTCCCTGGCCTAAAGCCTCCTTTCGAATCCCTAACTGGAATAATATAAACACTGAGCAACAAAGCTAAAAATCCTACCAGATGGGTCTTATCATGGATTTTTTGATTAACTTCATACCCCCGCTTTTAAAACTCTCCTACTTCAAGAGTTGTCCAGAATGTTTCAAGAGCACCCTTCTACTCTGTTCCGGGGCTGCTGGTAGGACGTGTACAGGTGGGGCCTTTCTCCTTCTTCTTGATAAGAAACATATCCATCCACTCCTTTGGATGAATATCCTTTATATAATGAGTTTTGGTGGACTTTTAATTCTTTATCTTCTGGAAAATTTTCAATAACTCTCGAGCCAGAGCCGGAGTCTTCTCCGAATCATTCTAGGTCACCTTGGGGGGATGAATTAATCATACATATCTCCCAAAATTGGAGCCCCTAAGATATTTTAGACATCCCACAAGTAGATTCCTACTTCTCCATGACTCAGATGGAAAGAATTGGTTTGCGGGCTTTAGTGGATGACTAGATCCGGCACAAAATTATCATTCATGTAGACATATGTTTTTTCCAGCCTAGATGGCTTCATATATTGAAAATCTCTTCAAATCCTCAACAAACTCTACACAGTTTTGTCGCACCCAATAATCCCACATCCATGTAGGCTTCACACCTCCTTCGGGATGGAAATAGGAACTCTTTTCCCATCCCTTGGATTGATCCATCTGAGAATTTCAGGAAATAGAGGGATAGAAATGCGTTTGTAACTCAAACTTGTGAGGATTCAGATCTGGAGCACATGGGCTATGATGCATTATGTATTCCTTCTTCACTTTTCCATAATTGACAAATTATCCAGCAACTGAGACATTTCAGAAGTGAAATTGGTGTAAGTCTGAAACTAGGAATGAGGAATGTAATTCTTTGCCTCTGGAACGTTGACTCCTTGTAGATGACCGTGTCTATATAAAGGTAAGTAAATGCTCTATGGGAAATTTACATGATATTTCGTCAAGTACTTAGCCAAATTGTTGAGAGTTCTTTCATAGGTATCTTAATAGTCATGGCCAACGATGTTCATCATATCATCCATCCTCTTGCTGGCCAACTCATAAACCGATCCAATTATTTTTTGAGCCATTGAATCTGCACAATGATCTAACAGTTAACTTTTAAGTAAGTCTGTTTTTATGAAATACTTGTGATGAAAACAAAAAATGTCCAAGGCATTAAGTCGTGGAATTTTGGTCACACAAGTTTGGCCGCACAAGTATTGTCGCGCAAGTAATGTTGCGCAAGTCAAAATCCTTAATGAAGAAGTGCGACACAAAGAAGAGTGATCAACCAAGGAGATGAAGACACTTGCATGATGAGAGCTCAAAATCTTTTAAGGAAGTATTGTTTGCATGAATTGGAACCCATATATATAGGCGAGCCCATAACCCTACGCGCTGGAACCTGCGCGCCGCCGAACCCTTGTTTCTAATTTTCCAATGAGTCAAATCCTCTTTCCCTTTTCAGATTCAACTCTCAGGGGGGAATTTTGTTGATGCTCCTTTCCGTTACAGAGTCCATCAAATGGAAAAGTGGAATACATTAAGCCCAATGGGGGTCATCCTTTGAAGAACATCAAAAATTGACAAAGGGATGAACCAGGAACTCATTTGGAGGGCGCCGCGCACGTATCCTATGCGCCGTGCAAGTCAATTCCATGCCACATATGGGTCTAGCGAGTCACTTGCGTGCCCTATTCCTTTTTTTTTTACCCAAGGTTCCCAGTGGCCTATAAATACCCCCTGTGGGCCCCCCATTTAAAGGACGAATTTTCTAAAACTTAGATTCATGCTCTGGTCGCCCAATTATTTTTCTGACGCCTTCCGAACACTTCTAAGGTAATTATTTACCTAGAATGGAAGCTCTAAAGAGGATGAATAATGCCTAAGTGTTTGAATTCATCAACACTTGCGCGCCTAAGTGTCCATACCTTAAAGGAATTGAAGATAATTGTGCACCACCTTGCCCTCTCAAGGGAACTTGTGCGGCACCCTTCTAGAGGCCTTTAGGGATGATACTATGGGCTTGAGTTCAATATCGCCCATGTACTACCCTATGGGCTCTTCGTCACCCAAGGTGACTCATGTCGCGCAAGTATACTTGCGTGACCATGACTTGCGTGCCAGAACAATACTTGTGCGCCTCCATCCTAGTCACTTAATTTCTTCAAATCCACGTCTCCTTTTCAAGATATAGCCTTCAAAACCCTCTTCAAAAGCCATTTATAGCATGGTTCCTTTGTTGGCTTCCTTATCTGAAAGTAATTCTGGGAGAACCTCCCCCAAATCCTCAGGACTTGCTAACATTATGTCACTATGGTTAGAGGTTTCCTATATAACCTCATCCTTTAAGATAAAAAGATCCTTAACCTGGGACTCCTTCTCAGGAGTAATCCCCAGTTACCAATCCCTTTAACCTAGGCCTCCTTCTCATGAGTAATCCTCAGTCATAGTCTCTTTTAACCTGGGATTCCTTCTCATGCGTAAGCCCCAGTCTTAATTCTTCTTATTTGGGTTTCATTCTCTGGAATAAAACTCAATCATAAGTCCCTATTAATTTAGGCTTCCTATTCTAGAGTAAGTCCCGGGTTAAAATTCCAAATCTCTATAAAATACAAATACCTTTATGGACCCCGGTTCTTGGGATTCTTTTTTAAGTCCTAGTCTTCATTTACTTAGGCAGTCATACATACGTAACCCCACATCATTTCTCATAACTGCATCTTTCATGGAACCATCATCAAATTTAATGATACCTCTTGTTTCTCACACTGATCATGACTCACGTGAGCTTAGAGTGTGGAAGTAATCATGAAGTTTCTTTTTGGGCCATTAACAATGCATAAATCCCCATGTTCTCTTATTGAACTACGTGGGTTCTGATTCCTTTTTTAACAAGGTTACGTAGGTATCCTATATTCGGGTATGATCCCAACTCTAAAATAATCTCTGTATTTCTGAAGGACAATAAACTTCATGTGCCCCACTGAGTGTCTTTAAAACAAGTTTGGTCATCATAATGACCAAGATAATTCTATATAATGTTTTGAAGGATACGATTGACTAAGAATCTCTAATATAGACGGATGATTCTACATCGACGAAGAACCTCAAATACATATAAAAGATTCTTTAAATCTGAATCATATCAACCACTGATTTCTAAATCTAAAGGAAAAATCATTTTTATACTTTTCGAATTCATAAGGATTCATGAACATAACATAAATCAATAATAGATTCCCAAAGTATTTAACAATTCCCCCCAAATAGGTGTGATGAGCCTGAACTCCCATCCTCTCGACCAATGAAAATTCTTAATCCTCATCGGTCCACGACTAATGAGCACCTACCTTTGGAAAGTAGGTCCAAATGGATATGGATTCATTGGATTTTTCCGGTTCTACAAATAAACCCGTTAGAAACCGATTGGAAAGTTTGAAACTTAAACAATCATGGTCATCCCCACATCCAGAAGAAAAAAGGATGCACAAATGTTTCCCCACATTCCCACTTTCCTAAAGCAGGTGACATCCGTCGCTTATTCAGGGATGTTTGCTCCTTGGTCTAAATGGGATGATGGGATGTCGGTTCTTCCATCCTTGGATTCCTCCTCGGAACTTTTCACCTAGTCCGAGTCTCCCTTATATATTTAAGACATTGTTCGTGAAACTCTTTCTGGTGCCATATCTTCATGAACACCATTTAATTACGATGCTTCTATCAGGACATTCTAAGGGTTCTCGTTAGGGTAGAAACCTTCAGTCAGAAGAGTAGTCACATTGGACATCACTGGCATGTCTGGACGCTGGGACACTGGCACGTCTGGGTTTCTTCCCCTTATTATATGGAGTCTAGAGTGCGTGGAAGCATGAGGCATTCCATGTATAGTGTGAGGAATTAAATTCCATAGGCATATTTCTGAGGTTTTCCTCAGCTTCCCAGGTTTAACATAGGGTATTCTATAAGTTTAACTTTCAGCAAAGAGGGATCAGACTGATCTGAACAGTGACTAGAGTGGATTAGATGGGTGTAACCTCTGGAGGGAACACTAATGTTGGGGCCAACGGGTGGCTATCTCCCTGATTGTTCTTAAGGGTAATGGGGTATGAGGTGGAAATATTTCACCATGATGTGGCGGCCTGGGTAATAATTAGGATGGATGATGGAGAGTTGAATGGAATAGAGGGGGAATGAGATGGGGCCCTCATGAAGGTGACAGTGGGGTTGGGATTGAGTCTCAAATAGTATTCTTACGTATCCCTATGGCATGGAATCAAAGTCCATGTAGTTCATCTGATGACGGCTTGCTGCCGATTAGAGGTTTCAACAGCTTGCCGCTGAATAGAGTCACAACGGCATACCGCTGGATGGGGTCACAACGACTTACCGCTGGATGTGGTCGAACCGACATGAATGGGGACCTGGGGCCCAGATAGATGGTGGGTCTTGAACCTCATGGAGGCTACCTACATACCTTTCCTTGGCAAGGATCAAAGACCTCGTAGTTTAGGTGGTGGTAACTAACGTGAAGATGGTCGGGATGACCAGAGGATGGGGGGATTAAACCTTAGGGAGGCTTCTTACGTACCCTTCCTTGGGAAGGATCAAAGACCACGTAGTTCAGGATGTGGGAACCGACGTGAAGGATGGTTTGGACAACCAGTGGATGGTGGGATTGAACCTTATGGAGGATTCCTATTTACCCTTCCTTGGCAAGGATCAATGACCACGTAGTTTAGGGTGTGGAAACCGACGTGAAGGATGGTCGGGTCAAATGGTTGTTTGGCTTGTACCTCAGTGAGGATTCCTATGTACCTTTCCTTGGAAAGGATTAAAGATGTCATAGTTCAGGGTAGGTTTGGTGGGAAACGGCTTACTGCTAATTGGGGAAACAACGAATTACCGCTGATTAGGGTCCACAGTTTAACATCATGTAGAATGGGGGAGAACCGACGTGAAGGTGGTCGGAGTGACCGAGTGTTGGGATCGAACCTCTTGGAGGATTCCTACGTACCTTTCCATGGCAAGGATTAAAGACCTTACAGTTCAGGTTATAGGCTCATTTAGGGGTTACTCTCTAAGGTGGCCCAAGGTGTTGGTGAACAGACGTGAAGGGGGTCGGAGCGACCAAAGGGTGGTGGTCATGAGCCTCGTGGAGGCTTCCGACGTAATTTGCCTTAACAAGGATGAATGAACTCATAGTTCAGGTGGTGTGGGGCTTACACTCTAGGCTTCCCAAAGAGAATTTCATAGACGGTGCTTGCTCTAATCCCACATGAGTCATGCTCGGTGTGAGAAACAAGAGACATAAAATACATAACGATCACATCACGAAAGGTGCATTCATGAGAAATGGAGTCGGGATTACACGTGATCGCAACCCAAATGGGAAATAGAGGATTATGTGTGGTCAGCAGCATGAAGATGTCAGGACTTACTCCATGATGGAGGCCCAGTGGCGACAAAGCCCAGTGGGATAGTTATTTGGCACCGAATAAAAGAGGGGAAGGGATGCTGCCTCCTACAAGAAAATATTTCGGCTTACACCAAGGTGGTTTCACTTTACCTGCGTAGGATGCATGGGGTTAAGTCACAGTTTAACATCATTTTCTGATGACAATGGTTCTTGGAAGTTTAACGTCCTGCAGCTTAGACGAGGCGGGTTTACTCCACACCCCTAATACTTACATAACTGGTACCCTCTGCACCTTGGTGAAGGGAATGCACCGGCAATGCCATGAAAAAGGGTTGGATCGACCAATGGATGGTGTGCTTGAACCTCATGGAGGTTTCCTACGTTCCTTTCCTTAGAAAGGATCAAAGACCTCATAGTTATGGTGGTGTGGGGCTTACACTCTAGGATGACCAAGGTATTGGTGAACCAATGTGAAGGGGTTTGGAGTGACCAATGGGTGGTGGGATTGAACCTAATGGAGGATTACTATATACATTTCCTTATCAAGGATCAAAGACCTCACAGTTCAGGTGGTGTGGGGGTTACACTCTAGGCTCCCCAACCTGTTGGTGAACCGACATGAATGGGTTGGATTGACCAATGGGTGGTGGGCTGGAACCTCGTGGAGTCTTCCTACGTACCTTGCCCTAGCAAGGATCAAAGTCATCATAGTTCAAGTGGTGTAGGGATTACACTCTAAGCTATCCAAGGTGTTGGTGAACTGACGTGAAGGGGGTCGGAGCGACCAATGGGTGGGGGGATTGAACATTATGGAGGCTTCTTACATTCCCTGCCTTAGCAAGGATCAAGTACCTCATAGTTCAGGTGGTGTAGGGCTTACACTCTTGGATGCCCAAGGTGTTGGTGAACCGATGCGAAGGGGGTCGGAGCGACCAATGGGTGGTGGGCTTGAACCACGTGGAGGCTTCGTATGTACCATGCCTTAGAAAATATCAAAGACCTCAAAGTTCAGGTGGTGTGGGGCTTACACTCTAGGCTGCCAAGAGAGGATTTCATGGTCGGTTCTTTCTCTAATCCCACATGAGTCATGCTCAGTGTGAGAAACAAGCGACAACAAATACCTGACGATCACATCGTGAAAGGTACGTCCATGGGAAATGGAATGGAGCTTACATGTTATCTCAATCTAAAGATTAAACAAGGTATTATGCATGGTTAGCAGCCCGAAGTGGTCGATACTTACTCCAGGATGTAGGCCTGGTGGTGACAAAGCCCAACGGGAGAGGGATTTGGCACTGAAGAAAGGAGGGGCAGGGATGATGCCTCCTGCAAGAAAATCTAGGGGCTTACACCGTGGTGGTTTCCTTTTTCCCATGTAGGATTCATGGGGGAAGTCGTGGTTTAACGCCATGTTCTAAGGATGATGGTGCTTGTTAGTTTAACGTCCTACAGCTCAGACGAGGGGGGTTCACTCTGCACCACTAAGAAATACATAACTGATACCCTCTGCACCTTGGTGAAAGTAATGCACCGGAAATGCCATGATGAGGGGGTATTATAGAGCGAACCATTGATGGGTCCACGTTAGTGTGGCTATGAAAAAAAGAAATATCCATTATCATGCCTATGTGAAGATGAATGAGGCGAAGTAATGTAATGAGCACTGTTGCCCAAGGGACTTTAAAATTGCTTCCTGCGAACCTATGAGATTGAACGGGAGAGGTAGTTGTAGAGAAAAGGGGTTTATGAGTAGAGGCCTCGTAGAGATCTGGGGCTCCATGCAATGGAAGGGCTTTGTGAAGATGCAGTCTTTTCGAAGTGAAGTGTCCAAGATTAGGCGTAGGGAATAGGTGCATACAAGAGGTGCTTCGCGAAGTGTAAGGAAATTCATGAAGCAAAGCCCTATGAAGCGTGTGTGCCTTGTGAAGAAAGGTCCTGTGATGAAATGTGATTCGTGAGGCACAGTGACTCTACCTTAGCATTTGAGTCACGTGTGCATGGGGGGTTCTTCGTGAAGCATAAACGCTTCGCAATGACCTGAGTCCCCGTGAAGATCTCCTTCCTTCACGAAGTCCTGTGGGCTTCGAGAAAGGAATCCCGCTCGAAAGAGGGGGTGAAAAAAAGGCAAAGGGGAGGCACTTCATAGAGCAAAAGTACCTTGAGCATCTCATGGTTCAAAAAGTAGAAAGTCCTTCTCGATTTGAGAGCTGAGAAGGTGAAAGGTCAGATGATCCAACCTTTGGGCCTGAGGGGAGGCTGGTATTTATAGTCAAGGGGTGCTGCGAAGTAGAGCACGCTTAGTGTGAATATGGATTCCACTCCACGGTGATCTCGCGAACGTCAAAGGGGATCACAGATCTTCCCGCCTCGTCGCTTCGCGATGGGCTCATGAACATCGAATCGGATCGGGGAGCATCTCGCCTCCGAGCTTCACGGTGGGCTCGCGAACATAAAAGGGTCTCATGGAGCATCCCTCCTCCTCACTTCATGACAAGCTCGCAAATGTCAAATCGTCTCGTGGAGCATCCCACCTCCTAGATTCATGGAGGGCTCACGAATTTCATATCGATTCGTGGATAATCCCACCTCCTCGCTTCGCGGCGGGCTCACAAACGTCAAAGGGTCTCGTGGAGCATCCCGCCTCATTGCTTCACGGAAGGCATGGGGCCCTGGAACTCTACAAAAGGTCTTCATGAGGTGGCCTCAACGATTTTCTTATTATCCTTCTCCCATCCAATTTTTGGCATCAAAAAATTCCCCCCCTCAAACTTAGAGCTGAGGAGAAATCAAGGGTCAATGTATGAGGGTCAATTGGCGAAATTCCTCGGCCGTTCGCAAAGCTAACTCGCGAAGGAGGATTGATGAGCGGGAAAGCGATGGATTGGCTGGGCGCACTATGAAGCTCTACGCGGTCGAGACGCTCCACAAAGCTACGAGGGTTGTCACCTGTAAATAAAGGGGATGACTTCTCTTTTTTTCTTTCTCTCCTTCGTTATTTGTCTTTTAGCGCTCTTGACTCGAGAAGCTCTGTGTACTCCGTGACTTCTCTTCGCGAATCGGGATTTTAGCTTCACGGCTCATAGTGAGTCTTTGACTTTGTGTTTGTGTGCTTCATGACTCCGCATTTGGACGTCGAGGTAGGGCTCCACAAACAAACTTCACGAATGCACTCCACAAATGAGTTTCACAAACGAACACAAAAATCACCCTAACCTAAAACACTTAATTACTCGTCAAGAAGCTGCCTAGGGGGTCCTTGCAGATGCTGCTCGAAGGGATGAGATGGTGAATAGTCTGGGTTTAGGAGATCTAATTCGGAGCCACTCTGACTATGATTCATTGGTGGAGATGTTATCGGAGATCCATAGGAACTACCCGTTATGTAATACATTGCCTTTTTATGGCTTCGGGCTAAGGGATTACATCCTCATCCTAGAAGGAAGTCAGGACAAACCAGCTTACTGGTTCAAGAGCATGTTGTGCCAGCACTGATGGTTCAAGGCGGCTAATGGCCATGCCCGAGAGGAATTCACACCCGAAATTGCTGAAAGCTTATACAACCACACGAATAATGGTGACAGGGAGGAGTTACAGCTGGAGACGTCTCCCCTCATGCATCAGACGATATTGAATGCACCTCTGGGGAACCCGAAGAAGTGGTGGTCTGAAGAGTGGAACTTTCACCAGGGCGGTAACTTCACAGACAATTGGTCCTGGGCCGACTGGGTAGGCACCTCATGTGAGGAGTTTGGGGCGGATCTGATAAGATGGGGCCTGTATGAGGCAGCTTGGGCCACCCAGTTTCACATCTACCAAACGAAGCAGCATATGCCGAAGCTATTGAGTAGGTTGTCATTGAAGACCAACACATTCCATTTTCACCATGGGGAAGTCGACATCATCTTGTGGGACGTCCACCAGATCTCGGGGGTCCGGATACTGGGGGGCTATGTATGACGAATTCCTCCCTGCCGTGAGTGTGTGGGAGGACCCAGAGCAAATTCCACCGCTGGATATGTATTTGATAGATCATGTTCCAGGAGAGGACAAGTAGGTGGTGAGGGACATCCATCTCATGCGGCGGTTCAAATAGTTCTTGAACTTCCCAGAGGGAAAACAGTTTTCGGTGAGGCCTCGGAGTTTCCCGAAGGGGGCTCGGAGTTTGGAGCACACATACTGGTGACTTTTGGAGGAAATCTAGTGTAAGAAGCGGGGATTTAGTGTCACCACCGAACAAAAACATATAGTTAGGCTGGAATCATTCATTGCGGCTCTCATCTGTGGTTGGATCCTACCAATGAAGAATACGAACATGGGAGTATGACCAAGAACCTTTTTTATGGCGTTTGTATTGGCCACAGGAGGGCCGATCAACATCAGGATCCTGATTCTAGCCAAACTGTATAAGATTATGTGGCATATTAGTGATGGGAAGAGGCTGCATAGAATATATGGGACATTCCACCTCCTGTATGGCTGGATAGCAGTACACGTTAAGGGGGGGGGGGGTTTGAGAATACCTGAACCCCATTCCCCTCTGGAATCAAACTTCTGACCATCCATCCTGAACGTTGTCGGGAGCTTTCTCGCCAAGCTAACCGCACCGTCGGTTCTGAACTGAGTGTGGAAGGTAGAGGAATTCAATTTCCACCCATTTCTATTGCCGATGGGGGTATTCACTGATGATTTCTAGGGGATGGAGGGGTACTGTTCCTATATCCTAGCCTTTTGAGGTTGTGTTTTGGAGGCAAGGGTGGATCGTGAGCCTCTCTAACAGCCGTACACCCTGCACCAATTTTCTCGGCAATTCCGGCGCATGCATTGACTGACCCTGCTGGTCTATCTGGGGGTTTTTTATGAGGAACACCCATGTGTGATTAGGTAGAGGTGGATCATGATCACATGGGAAGAGGATAAGATGCAGAACCAGGTGCCTCCGTTGACCGCTGTCGTTGGGTTAGTGAAGAAATATGCCCAGAGTTGGGAGGTGGCCTACCTGGGGGGAAATGCTGAAGAAACCAACCATTTGAGTTGATGACAGCGTGCCAACCGAACCTCAGGGCCGAGGTTAGAAGGATTCAGGGGAAAATCCTGGTGTCGGGGCTACCATAGCGGTGAGGCCCGCACCAGTTGGGGGAGAGGTAGCAGTGGCAACGGACCCGGTGGTACCAGAAGAGCAAAGCTATCATGAGGGGAGGCCACCTAGAGGGTTTCATAGAATATACACTCAGGCTCTAGGTAAGTGGTTATGACACATTGATATGCCATAGAATGTTGTCTTCTCGGATGCCTGGGACATCTGATAAGTTAACCAAAAATTCCACGACCCATCAGAGATGTGCAAACATCTGAACCATTTCAGGATGGATTTTTCAGTGATAGGCCCTATTAGGGCCGGCTTTGTGGTATCCCAGTCGGAGGAAGAGAAACACCTGATAGAGCTAGAAGAATTTGTGCAATCTTGGGGTACCCCACTTCCAATGAAGGATCGAGTCAAGGATTTGCTCTTTCTCACAACTCCCCCGCAATTTTTGGCTGCAGACTTAAGGGAACGATTCCCTCTGTCGGAAGAATCAGGTGAATCCTCTTGGGGAGATGAGGCTGAGAGAAGGAGACCATTGGAGGAGGGTGAAGTCAGGGATAAATACTCGGATCATGAATAGTTCACTGAGTCCCTAGAGGTAAATATTCAAAACCCCTTCTTCAGGGTCCAATTTCAGGTCATTCTGGACTCCTTGCTAACGTCTAAATTATTCCGGAGTTCCTTGTACACAAAGCTCTTTCTCGCCCATCAAGAGATACATATGCGGAACCTTCAGGGTCCATGCCTACTACTGGGAATATCAGCATGTCTCGTGGGGTCGGAATACCCGAAGTGGCTTTTGAATCTTCAGACCCTCCAACAATTATGGAGGGCCAGGCTTCGGGGTCCCGATGGCATCAACCCAAGAATGAGACTGAGAATTTGATCTTTGTATGTCTCCTCTAAAAAATTAATGACTTTCATTCATCAACCATGTTAACTGACATACATGCTCCCATTTTGGTAATCACAGTCCTCTAAATGGCATGGGTTTCCTTGGTGAGGTCATTCGGTACCCCTATAAGCACCTTTCCTTGGGAAATTCTGGTAACTGTGGAGGTGGAGGTCAAGACTGATCGAATAGTGGCACTCCCAATCACCAGTGGGACTATCTGGGAGTATGAGCCTAAGATCATCAAGGTGGGGTCTGACGATGAGGACCAGTCGAACCACCCAAGTCCCACCATGCCTGATCAAACACCTGATGCAGACCCGACTGATGAGTTCCTGGGTGCATTCTCTGTATATGAGCCTGCCAACCACACTGACTGGGACAAGACGACCTTTGATAAAGAGGAAAAAAGAATAGTCTGCCATCTTCATTGAAGCAGATCAAGTTCTTCATTGATGACACCCCTAAGAAATATGGCTGGATGAGATGGATAGACATCGCTCGCGACTGCGCGAACTGTGTGCTGGGGGAGTGGATGCCCAACATCCTCACGTGCTCATCCAAGATCTTATGACGGGGAATATTCAGAAGCATGACCATGGCCTCGGTGTGGGTTGGCAGTGGAGGAAAACAGTGAACATCAAGTGGCTCCAGAAGGCTAAAGATGATGCCCAGCAGCTGTTGAGTCGGGCGGACGAGCACTCGACCTCCCTCAACATGCAACCTGAGCTAATATTTCGATTTAAGCCCTAGATGGGAGAGGATGAAGAGGGATTGAAGCGAGCCTCCAATGAAGTGATCATCATCCAGACCGATGTGGAGCTGGACCAGATTTCGGTTGATGAATTGGGCCCCATCAATGCCGAGGAGGAGCGGGAACTGAATAGGCAGCAGCTAATCATGGACGCCACCAGCCAGAGGGTGGCGAAGATGCTACACTCTTTTGACGAGGTTAACCCATCCGTAGGGGAAATCGACCCTTGGGTACTATAATGATTACAAACCCTCTAATGAACATTCATGATTTGATTATTTGATGCGTGTATCATGCACGAGTTTTGTTATTTGTATTGGTTTATTGCACACCCATGATATTCCTGGAGCATCTAGAAATCAATCCCTAAGCTCATGTAGGTCGGGCCTTATGCGAGAAACAATGGATGGACACCTTATCACTCCATCCAAATGTAGGATTTCAAACCATGATTCAGGCATCTGGGGGTTTGAACAACCAAACCAGATTCCTGGGAAGATAAGGGAGAGACCTGATTGGAGAATGAAGCTCTCAGAATAGCCGAATTACTGTTTTCCCAGCGTGATCTTGTGAACGAGTGGGGTAATGCCAGGGGTGCTTGAATAAATCCGAACAGGGGGAGTGCACTATGTAAAATACAATAACCAATATTCAGAACACTGTAGTGATGGCATGACAATTAAGAATGACAGATGACCACGTTCAAAACACAGTATCCTTATTATGTTACACTGAAATGGGGATAAAAAATGATAGTCGACTGCTGAACATGTTTGAAACATAGGGCCTGACCCAAAATTCCATCCATTAGTCTTCCGGAAGGTTAGCCCAAGAAAGTAGGCGAGCCGTAGGCCATAAATCCATACTATTAGGGGGTTCCTCTAGACGTTAAAGAGGGAGAGTATTTGAATAAAGGGCATGAAAAGAGTGGAGAGTGGAGTGATGAGTTGGTCAATTAGATTCCAACACTCTTGAAATTATTCCACTGGGGTGGGAACACATTAGGTGGGTACATCAGTCAGATTAGGGGTCAAACATACTTCTACACATGACCTCTCAGATGAGGAAACTGTCGCCTCCCAATGTTATCATGGGGCATCCCAAACTTGTTCTGGGTAAAGTTTCAATTTTTTGGTTTCCCTAAAGAGATCATGTTAGATGATCGAAAATGGAGGGGGAAACGGGAATTATGGTTCCGGAGGCTGGACCCAGAGATAGGATGTATGGGGTTCCTATGTATCACATGAGAATGGGAATCAAGCCAAATGTAGTTCTCGGGGCACAGTGTGGTCAGAGAACAATACTAGTAAGGATAATTCTATCTCACTAGAAAATATCCCACTTTTTCCAAAGGGGTAATATCTTTTGGTAAAAGTGTATTTTCTGTTGGTAAAATGTTTTACCAACATATATGTCTGTGTCACTAAACTGTCGGCAAAAACTCTGTCGCAAAAAGTTTTTGTGACAGATGAAATAGTTCTGTTACAATTATAATATTACCAACAGATAATATATATGTTGGTAAAGTGTTTTTCAATAGGTTCTAATGACAAATTTTTCTGTTGGTAATAATATTATCAACATATAATATTTTTTTATAAATTACATTTGAAAAAAAATTATAAATTTTCATTTCTAATAAGATTTTATATTAGATTTATTAATTTATCATATTATTAAACAGAAGACGATTTTCACACATGTTAAAAAAATTAAATATATTAATAATGAAATTTAATACAAAAATGAAGGTCCTCAACATGATCCACCCAACACGATCCACCCCCATATCCATGTCATGCCAGCGAGCCAACTCCAACACCAAGGACCGGCCGATGAGTTAGAAAAAGCACTCCAAGCCAGCTCTACCTTGCAAGTCAACTCCAACACTCCAACCCAGCTCCACCCAGGGAGTTAACTCCAACACTCCAGGTCAGGGACTAGCACTAGGGACCATCCAATGAGTCAGCTCTAGCCAACTAGTCATCTCCAACATTCCATTATAACTCCAACACCAAGTACCATCTAGCTAGTTTCCTCCGACACTTAATCCACAATCTATTTCTCTTACACATCAGTTGTCATTATCTTGGTTTACATTAGAGGTTGGAAGTAGCTAATCATCTCCACTCTTACACATGTCCCCTTTAATTCACTTGTTATGAAAATAGTTCACCTCTAATATAACACTGACATCATGAAGATCCAAAGGGTTAAACAAGTTTAAAATTAAAATAGCACAACAAATAAGGAAATTTAATATTGAGTCCCACATAATTAATAATCTCATTTCTTTTTTTTCCTATTTCATAAAACATCCTACATACCAAACTCATACCCCAAAAACATTTGTTAAATAGTTTTACAAGAAACATATCAATAAAAAAGGGAACAAAAAAATATAATGTTACTTACTAAAAAATAGATCAAAATCCATGAATCAAGCATATGGATAAAAAATGAAGCCTACAGTACATAAAAAAATTAGTTCTGGCCTTACAGAATAAACCAAGACTAAAGAATAAACCACGAATAAGGTAGTTGGAGAACAGAATGCAGCATTAAGTATATAAAAACCTCAGTTAGTGACTAAAGAAGACGTGTAGTGGGGCCTTGTACGAGATTGTTGAATACTAAACAGGCTTCTAAAAATATGCAGCTCATGAATTAAAGAGAAAAATATATGCATCCAATAGTATATAAAAACTGAGGCCTCAAAATATCTATATATTAAAGAAAACTCAAATAAATACAAATTATCACATAAAGAAATATGTTTTAAGTATAAGTATTGTAAGAAAAACTGAAGCCATGACTCAAGAATATGGATCTTGATGATACCCGAAAACTAAATACATGATACAAGTCCATGATTCAACTCTTACGATCTCTGAAAGAATTCATGCAGTGCAATTATAAATTTTTACTAGGATAATTAGAAAATTGTGTTACTAACTGGAGCTAGGAAACTAAAGAAAATGTGCCCTGAGTTTCATGTTTTCCAAGCTGGATGGAGATGACAAGACATTTCCACCACAATAATTCTACTATGAATATTGGTATTTTAGGCCTCTAGATTTTTATAATATGATATATTGGAAGATAAGAAAAATTTCAGAAACAAGAAAAAGTTAAATCATGGGAATAATTGGCATTATTTCCGGTATTGATTCATTATACTATGAAAGGTTGAAGATTGTCTTTTCACTACATGTAAGTTGTAAATCTTTTAAAAAATAAATCTAAAAAGATGAACCTTAAACTCAAATTAGATATCTCCATTGTGCTTTTAAAAGTTATAAAATAGTTGGTTTGGTTAAAACTACTATGAATTTTCAAACACTGAAATAACCAACCAATGGTTTTTTTAATAACTGACCCTACTACTTTGGAAACCAAAACCGAAACAACCAAAAAATATATGAAATGACTAAATTTTTTTGTTTCAAAATAAAAAAAATAACCATGATTTGAAATAGTATTTCATTTTTTTAAAAAATAAAAAGTACCAGTGTCCAACATTTCAGGCCTCCTCTTCAAATGCCTATCACCAACTGCATTCCAAATTCCCAACCAATTTCATTCCAAATGACTGGTAATAGTAGAACAACACCCTCAAATGTCCAGTACCATAGCTAATATGGATTAAAACTCTAAATAATAAATTCCAAATGTAAAAACATGACTAATCAATAGTGTATTTAAAAAACTAAAAATACTATAAATATGCACTTTCCTGTGATTTATAATGACTAGACTCCAAATAAGAAATTACAAATGCAAAAACATGACTAATCAATAATGCATTTACAAAACTACATATACCATAAATATGTGCTTCAAAACCTATGATAAATGATGTGTCAATGTTATATTTTTCCTATCTGATAAGTCATTGAAACACTTATTTTTGTCTCTAAACCAAAATAAAAAATCCACACATCCTCAAAATAAAAACCACCTAAATTAAAAGGAATCACATAAAAAATTCCCATAGAATAGGATGATAATATCCCAAATACTAACCTATGGTGAGCCTATGGAACTGAAATATATTCACTACACAAGTAATGTATAGATAAAACCCAAATATGCATACAAATAAATGGAATTTTAAATCTATGCATTCCTACTTTTAAGAGATACATATAAAATATGATAGGATATCATAACACAAATATGAACAATGATTCGAAAATTTCAAGGTACGTCGGATGTGATTGTATTTCACATAATCATACAAAGCATATCAATCAATGAAAAATGACCTAATAAGAGGGGAAAAACATAACAAATACATTCATCTAGGAAATAAAGTGTTGTGGGAGAAATATACAGAAAATTAAATTAAGATACTGATTGAGGATAAAATAATTCAAGGCATACCCAGATGAAATATATGAAATTTTTTATTTATACATGACAATTTTTGAATAACATCAATTGAGAATTTAATGTATACAAAATTATGTTTCGATAATTGAAACCGTATGCAAATTAAATATGAAGATGAAACTTTTTGAAAATGAAACTTTTAAAAAATGAAACTATATGTATAATGATTTATTCATTTCGACAACACTATATGTAAATGATATATGTGTACATTTTTCAAATTAACTATAGAACAAAATTATTCATGAAGTTTTAAAATTAATTAATTTAACCATTTCAGATTAAGGATTAATATGATATTTGAAGACAATTTACTCATATATACATAGTTAACTCATATATGTATACAGTTAAAAATGATCCACATAATTCATGTACAGTATATGCAGTTAAATCCTACACAGTTTCTTTTCGTAATGGTTTACCCAATTACTTATATGAAATTGGGTATAAATTATCATTTGATATATGAGATTTCTTTGTGAGATTACCCAGTACAATATTTTGATATCCACATCATTCATGTAAAGTTTGATTCCACATTATTCATGTACAATAAATGAATACATTTTACATATATGTGTATATGGTTTATTCTTATGAGTTATGCATGTTGTTTCCTAAAGAATTATAACAGAATTTATTAACATATTTATGAAAATGAATTATGAAATTGAAACCATATGCATATACATTATAGACTGTTTAAACAATTTCCCGCCAATAGAATACAAACACACGGATATATACTACAAAAAACTGCAATTAAAATATGGATGACAATTGACTAACTGGATATAACCATGTAATAATACTGTATAATTAAAAATATGGGATTCACTTAACTAAGTTCACATTGTAAAACATATGCTAATTTGTTCATCTCATTTTACTCTATGACCTTTGATTAAAATGCTACAAATAAATTCCTTACAGAGACAAAACATGATTTTGATTAAGAGAGCTTTGGTAAAAGAGAACATGTCCAAACTGATTTCAACAAAGACACTTCAATATTGTAGGACATTAAAAAAAGAAAATATAGATCAATTCTTGATGAAAATGAAACTTGAATAGACAAATATTTTCTTGAAATTTATTGGTTCTCTAGTAGTAATATCTTTTTACGGTTGACTGAAACTCAATGCTTTTTGTTTCATTTCTGTATTAACTAATAATTACTCTTCCGTTGTTTGTTCTTTCTAAATTTCATTGTTCTATAAGTATTGATTTATCTTGTCTCATTCTAATTCATGGTTGGGGGTTTTATAATTTATATCTAATTTTTCATTGATTTACATGCTATGTTGTCCCGAGCAATTTCACAGGTGAGGTACTAGTGTTAAATTAAGTTTTTATTGAAAATTTTATATAAATTTTGGACACAAAATATATTTTATATTATTATTATTATAATGAATTTCATTTATTAATTTCAAATAAAATCCATTTCTATTTCTCATTTATTAATTTTGATGACTTTAAAATCACATTTTAAAATGACTTGATAAAAATTTAAACTCTTATTTTAATTTAAATAAATCATGTTTAATAATTTTTTTAAATGAAATGTATATGAATTAGAAAAAAGTTTTAAATTTATTTTATTATCTCTTCTCGGAGTGGTGTAGTGGAAAATATTGTGCTACCATCTTTTCAACAAACTTTCACGACTTCTATTTATTGTTTGAAATTAGAGTTGATGTGATTCATTTAGGATATGATAGGATAAATTCAGGATCTCCTGTCATCTAACATAGAAATTAAATGTGGATTTAGAAACAATGTTTTAGAAATTATCATTTTAAGTGTTCTAATTGCACAAATAAATGTTAATATTGATGTTACAACAATAAAAGTCATGATGAATGTAAAAGTTCAACAGTTTTTCATCTAGAAATAATTAAGTTTCTACCGAAACACAAATGGAAGGTCTGGGTGTTATTACATGTGCATTTAGTTATTGTTAATAGTAAAATAGTCTCTTATGTTCTTGTGGAAACCCATATTATTTTTGTGATAAAATGGATTCCATTTCACAATGGGTATGGAAAAATACTATACCAACTTACCTAGATAAAAGAGAAACATCGAATAACATTTTCAAGTAGAGAAACCATATAAACTAGTAGCTATTAAAAATTAAACCATCATCTACTGTCAGTGGTAATCGCCAGTACATCTTAGTACATAACAAAATTAAGAATCACGACTTTCATGTGTTCAAGGAACTAAAAGGAAAATTTTTAAAGTTTCTTTTGACAAAATTATTCCATATAAAGTTGCTCAAAAAAATTGTTGAAGCATAACTCATTATTGGGAAGTTGTAATTTTTAGGCATGTTAATGATTCTAACAAGGACCAAATGTTGTCATAACCAACAACTCATTTATTAAGGACAAGTATATAAGAGAGTTGGAATAAAAGAGTACCCCATTATTGGAGTCTTTCCAAACACTCAAGGATCTCTAATGGGAAAAAATGTCTAACTTATAAGTATATAATGGTATGTGTAGATAACCACTAGTTTTTATTCATTCCCTTTAATGTAAACCTACAAGGAGTAATATATGGTTTATCATTTCCACAGTACTATTTAAATTTACAACACGGTTATTAATTATTTCACAAAATATTCACACTTAATAGAATGTAGAGATAAGGAAAACCACACAAAAATAATATTCAAAATCGTTTTTTAAGCATATGTGCTAAAACTCAACCACCTTTCTATCCAAGTCATGAACCTTGAGAGAATGAAGAGGGGATTCAATGTAGATGGTGAAACCCATCCAACAGTGGTTAATTATTTCAATTCGATGAGAACCATTAGCAGCTCCTCCTCACTGGATTTATATAATGTGTAGGACAGTAATATGGCAGAGTATTTGTTCATTGAGACACCCAATTCATTTCATCAAAAGTTAGAAATGGTGTAATTGGGTCTAAGATGATCCAAAAATGTGGAGGTGATAAAATCACCAAAAAAACAACTGGATTGTGCAATTAGAATACAAAAATCATAAAACAAATTAAACAAGAAAACTTGTTTAATATTAATTTTGAAGAAACCCTAACTGGAATTCAATTCAAAAATTATATTACCCTGATTTCAAGTGCTTAAAACTAGAAGAGAATGAATACATGCCTGTAGCCTCAAACATAGACCAATTTCATGGGAAATGGGTTTCGTACCAGGCTCTTCCCGACATCTCCACATTATAGTTGAAATAGAAAAAAAATCTGTCAAAAATCTGTGGAGGAAGTTTTATTAGAAGCGGTAGAGAATCGAGGTTGTGGATGTAGATATGGGTGATAGTGAGGAACTGGGCATGTGACTATAGCCAGTGCTGGTAGAGGTGTCCAGTTTGGAGACATGTCTGACAAAGAAGTCGAGAGAGGGGAGGTGCAGCCGTGCATGGAAAACACGAATGGGTTTACTGGTTATTTTTATTTTATTTTTCATTTTAACTTTTTGTTAATGTTTATTAAAACTCATCTGGTAAAATATATCTAAGATATAATTTTAATTTGTTTCATATAAAATATATCTTAAATGAAATATACAATTTAGGATAAATATTTATTAAGATAATATTGTTAATGTGTACATGATTTTTAGCAATTAAATTAAAAACTTGTCTTATAATCTTTTTATTTTGTTTTATATAAAAAAATTAATAAACACCTGATTAGGATTAACCAAGATTTTTTTTAAATGATTTATTTGGAGTGAATAAATAGTAACATGTTTATATATTGAAAAAAACTATTTATAATAGTAATTAATTATAATAATTATATTTTTTTTAGAAAAATTATTGGTGTTAATATGATAATGTGACAAATAAAATTATTGGTACAATATTTGTTGGTATTAAAAAATTAATAAAAACAAATATATTTGTTGGTAAAATTAAATGTTGGTATTTAAATTGAGTATCAACAAAACTCAGTATCTGTTGGAATTGCTAATTTTTTCCAACCGATATATTATCTGTCAATGAATTTCTGTTGGTATAAGTCATATTTTTTTGTAGTATCTAGAGAGGAAACTGACGCATCCCATGATTAACATAGTGCATCCCGAACTTGTTCAGGGTAGAACCATATTTTAGTTTCATGCATTGAGGAAATATGAACTCATGTAGTTGAACGTCATATGATATGACATGGAGTGAAAGGAAAGTTCCCTATAAGGGAGTATGTGTCACGGTAGCTATCAATCCGACATGAATAAGGACTTGGAGTATAGATCGCACCATTTATCCCCGGAGGAAACTCTTCTGGTCAAGGGACCAAGAGCGAGAATTAGGCTGGGCACAAAGCAAAGTGGTCGGGCATTTCTACATACCCCATGAGGATGGGAATCAAGCCATATGTAGTTCTGAGAGCACAGTTTGACATCATGTGGGATGAGGAAATGCATGTGTGGTAATGGTCATGCCAATACATTTCCTACCAGAACTACTAAGCCCATGTGATTCATGCTCTATGTGGGAAACATGAAGTAGTGATGGGACTTTCCTGTCATAGGGAGGCACACGTTAGGGATGATGGGGAATTATATAACCGACATCCCACTAATTCTGACCCGCCTATATAACGCACCTAGATGCGCTAAAGACTAAATCTGAACATGTTGGAATTCCAATTGAACATAAGGGAGTAGAAACATGTGAATCATGATGCTCAAAATCTAGACTGCAATGATGGTGGCGTGACGATGGAGGATAACTGTTGACCGTGTTTGAAACCCAACATCCATATCGTGTTAGCCTGGAATGGGGACAGACAAATGAGGGTCTACTGTTGACCATGTTTGGAACACAGGGAATCTCGCAAATTCCATCAAGGGTCTTTAGGGATGTTGGCCCGAAACAGTAGGTGAGCTGAGGTGGTATGAGACCATGTCATGAAGGGGGTCCCTTCGGATGTGGAAGAGGAATAGGATCCAAATAACAGGCTCATGAATATTGGACATGGAGGAGGGGAATGTCCCCATGAAAATCCCACACATCAGCCTCTTTGTTAAAATGCATCTGAATATATCTATAAGACATATCAGATAGAGGGATTCAAGTCCCTTCTCAAGGATAGGGGTCCTGGGGTCGCACGCTTTCAACCTAATCTCCTGGGGTGGACCATTAAGGGGGGTATGATTTAATGTATTGTGTGCAGGGTGGCGAAACATCCAAACGTGATGCGCAGTTCCCATAGGGAGATCTTAGTTTTGGGTCATATGTCTCGGACCACGCGGGGAAAATATATGGGAAGCACATGGTGCGACTATTAAAAAATACAACGTGAATGAGAACCTAAGAGATACTGACCACCCCACATATTCCTAGATGAGTTCGTACAAAGGGGATGAAAAAGAAGGTACATTATTTGTAGATTCCTGGGGCTAGACTCGGAGATAAGAAATGTCTTTTCGTTCTTACGTATCCCAAGAGGAAGGGAATCAATCCATACGTAGTTCTGAGAGGTGGAACGGTAAGGTACCATTTACAAGGATAAAAGTGGTGTGCGAGTCTAGCCCTCACACTAAAATAAGTGGCATTTGATATGTCTTGTTTTTTCTTTAGGGTGAATGGAGGGGTTTTTTTATGAAGAGATAGGCCTAGAATAGTGAATCCATGCATCACAACAAGAATCAAGCCAACCGAATGCATTTTAAAATGTTATGGTGTCTGACTGATACCAAACATGATGTCCCTTGAGAGAGGACATCATAATGCAGTGCCTTTTTTCATCGTGCAGTCGGGATGATATTGTCTCACTTTAAGGTCATGTGATGGGACCAACAATGCAGTTTAACATTGAATGGTATAGACATAATAGTTTAGAGTCATGTGGGATAAGGAAACATAGTCTAGAGTCATATGGATCAGACATATACAAGAATTATGAGGTTCTAAGGGGAATGTGCACGACATGATAAAGCATAACCAACGTAAATGAGGATGAGGTCCACATCATACCATGAACGATTATATAAAAGAAACTTCGGACCGAGGGGACAATAAAGATTTGAGTATATGGGGCAAGAGAAACTAGCTCCCAATTGAGCTGGACCCATAGACGAGGTGTCAGGGTGTAACTACGTATCCCATGATATGGGAATCAAGCTGTATGTAGTTCTACAAAGAGGTAAAATGAAAAGATCTTAGTTTAAGGTCTTAGAACATGGACCATGGAAAAGCAGTACTCTTCCATGTAAGTGCAGACCTCAATCCGATCCCTAAGACTACGTGAGTTGAACTTGGTGTAGGTAACAAGGGTGGATAAGGTATTTGTAATACGTGAAATACTTGAAAAGTGGAAATTAGTGGATCCCCGAATGATTGTCGTATCGTGGATTTTTCCTCCTTACGTACAGATGCACATAGAGGAATAGTAACAAGAGTCTCGAAATTCTACTTGGACATGATGAGGTGGACAAGGATGGGAGTCATGTAACCAAAATTTTGGGCTTAACGGGGTTGGTGTGACGATGGAGGATAATCGTTGACCGTGTTTGAAACACAACATCCATATCATGTGACATGAGGTGGGAACAACAAATGAGCGTCGGCCACTGACCGAATTCGCAACGTGGGACTTGTATCAATTTTTTGCTCGAAAGCCTTGAGGATGTTGGCTCGTAATGGTAGGAGGGACATTGGGCTGGGTATCCATATCATTTTGGGGTCCCTTTGGGTGTGGAAGGTGATGGAAGCCCTAATGAAGGGGAACAAGTAGCCTGAGAAATGGGTGAAAGCATGTCTGGGTAGAATCCGACATTCCAGGTGCTAAACCAAAGTACCCTTGGGCACATTAGTGAATCACTGAAGAGGACTGAGGGTCTCATCTTGAGAGCGGACAACTTGAAGAGATTATTATAGAACAAGGGGATGGAAAATTATAAGGAGGAGGAGGTAAATGGTGTGGTTGTTACAAAACGCAACGGGAATGAGGGCATAATCCCATACCAGACCATATACCCCTATCCCTAGGAGAATTCAGGCCAAGGGGCCAATCTGAAAGGTATATTTCCAAAATATGGGGTTGGACCCAAAGTCTAGACATTCGGATGGTCCTACGTATCCCATGAGGATGGGAATCAAGCCACAAGTAGTTCTTGAAGGGAGTAATGTGTAGTTTATCATCATGCAGTAATGACACAAATGGGTAAGATACCCCTCATATAGGAGGTTTACGATGCGGAGAGTAACCTGACGTGAATGGGGACATAATCCCATACCACAACTTACAACCCTAAGTGAGAACTAGGGTTGTGGGCCTGAAAAGGCCAAGGGGCCTGAGGCTAGGCCTCAGACGGAAAGGCCCAACCAGTTCGCATTTTAATGTCTTGTAGTGAGGATGATGAAAGGGGTAAGATACCCCAAAAAAGGGAGGTGTACTGTGCAGTGAGTAACCCAATGTGTATGAGGACATAATACCATAACACACCATACAATCTCGTAAGAGTTAAGACTTGGGTCGAGGCATCGAGATTGGGTGCGTGAACCGCGGCAGGGCCTGTGCTCGCGGTATGGACGATAAATGACGGGAGGGATGTCTCAAGGGGATATTTGTGGAATGTAGAAATAGCCCGACATGAATGAGGACATAATTCCGCTCCACACCACACAAACCAAAATGAGAACATGGGCCAGGGGATAGAAAAGGCCAAGGGTCCAGAAAAGGCCATGGGGCCTGAGGTTGGGTGTCCGGGCCAATGGTAGTCGTATGACCTCTTGTGTGGTTACTGCCTTATCACATCTCTTAATACCAGGTGAGAAGTTCTCGATGTGGGAAACAAGGAGCTGGACTCAGATCTCCCTGTCATATAGGGGTCTAATATCGGGTATCACCTGAAGGGAGTTCGTCACTTGGAGATACAACATGGCAAAATGGACAACTACACTCAATGTTTGGGATATCTTGGGTGTCTCTAATGACAAAGGATGGATGTTGACCATGATTGAAACACAACATCCCTATAGTGACCTAGACTGGGAACAAAAAATGAGCCTCGACCGCTGACCATATTCGCAATGTGGGACATGTGTCAGTTTATTTCTCAACATCCTTGGGGGCGTTGGCCCAAAGTGGTAGAAGAGTCCTTGGGCTGAGAATCCTTGCCATTCAGGGGCCCTTATGGATTGGAAAGATGATGGAGTCCCAATCAAAGGATTGGGTGAAGCATAGATGTACCCATATGGGATAGAGGCAAACACCTCTGGGGAGTGGGATGTATGGAGGGATCGAGATGAGCTCGATGTGAATTGGGGAAAAATCCTGCACCACACCATATGTCTTAACCTAAGGGAAGATTCTAGCATTTGGGATGGGCCAATAGACGAAACATCTTGGCATTCCTATGTATCCCATGAGGATGGGAACCAAGCCGTACATAGTTCTTGAAGGCCATGTTTTTTAGCATCGTACAGTGAGTATGTGGTAGGATAGAATAACGGGGAGTGGGCACATGGTGTGGCCATTGTAATCCTGACCTGAGTGGGGCTAAATATCCTACACTATACCATGCAAGGATCCTCCGATAGAACTATATCTAGGGGGAATAGTCAATGAAGAGAGTTTGGGGATAGGCTCAAGAAGAAATGTTTGAGCATTCCTACGTATCCCATGGAATGGGAATCAAGCCACACATAGTTCTAAGGGTGTAGTTTAACATCTTGAAAGATGATATACAATTTAACATCATGAGGGGCAAAGCAGTTTAGAGTCAAGAAGGACCAAACAGTTTAGGGTCATGCAGGACCAAACAGTTTAGGGTCATGCCGGACCATATGGCTCAAGAAAAGTATTGCTTGAGAAACTTTTTATTGGTGGGAGGAGTAATACGCTCACCATCCATGGTCACCATGGAGTATGCACCATTGGGGTAAAACATGTGAATTATGTAAGGTCATTCCCATTTGGGATCCAACTTTTGTGGTTTCCTGCCAGGGATCATTAGTGTCCGGAGGACCAATACCAAGTTCCCTTGCATGAAAGAGTGGAGGAGAACCTTCTTGTTGAAGGCTCTAGCTACCTTATTCTGATGTCTTTCCAGATTGTGTAGGGAATGAAGCCTATTCTTGTCAAGGGCTTCTAATTCAGCCAGATGAATTTTGGATACCTTATCTAGTGCCTGTTGGTCATAGGCCAATGTTCGTAATGAAGGAAGCTGGATCTCGATGGGAAACACAGCCTCAGCTCCGTACACCAAGGAATATGGGGTCACCTGGGTGTAATTACGAGTCATCGTCTGATAAGCCCAGAGGGTGTTGGGGAGCATGTTTAGAAAACTATTCTTATTCTGACCAACCATTTTATGAAAAATGTTAGATATGGTATTGTTGAACATCTCGATCTTTCCATTTTCTTGTGTGTGATAGTGGGAGGTATGGTTTGAACGGATGTTGTACTTGGCGTACAACTTCTTCAACTCAGGTGCTCGGAAGTTGGTGTCATTATCGATGAGAAAGTCACGAGGGAGTCAAAAACGATTGATGATATTAGAGCTCACGAAGTCAATGATAGAACCTTGACCTCCTTGAGCAGAACTACCTCTGCCTACTTGGAAAAGAAATCTGTAGCGGTAAGGATGAAACTACATTGGCGAGCTGTCACCGGTGGATATAGTCCCACGACAACGAGTCCACACACCGCAAATGACCAATAGTACTTGGTGGAGTGGAGAGGTTCTAGAAGCCGATGCATGAAGTTATCTTGAATTTGGAACATGTTACATCTCTTGGTGAACTCGATTCAATCATGGATCATGGAGGGCCAAAAGAACCCCAATCTATGGATATGGTGAGATAGCTTCGGCCTAGTCTGGTGGCCGCCTTAGGAACTGGCATGAAGCTACTGCATGACCTGAGAAATCTTGACTTACTAGATGCAACAGAGGAGGACACCATCAAACCCACGCTTGTAGAGGTTATGCTCTAGACTAGGACCACTCTGGAGGGTAAACTGCAACGCACGACATCGGACTCGCTCGCGCTCGGCCAAACCATCCAATAGGAAACCATTTTGGAGATACTCAATAAAGGGGATCTCTAGTCAGGAGTCACTTCAACCACTACATCTGAGGAACCTAGGGGTCCTGACGTGGAGGCTCCAGCAGTAAGATGGCTTATCCATAGTTCGTCGCCATCATCTGGGGTGACAAGAGAAATGACTCTCTGATGTGTCATGTGTATAATCTGATCATACTGCTCGGGTTCTACAAGTGATGAAGCTAGGCCAGCTAGGGAATCCACTCGATAGTTCTGAGATTAAGAGACATGAGTAACTTCTAGCCAAGATGGTAACTGGGCCATTAGATGGAGAGTGCACTCCAATAACGGTATGAGGTCTGGCTTTCTGACAATGTAGTCACCGTTGATTTTCTTGATGAATAGTTCATAATTCCCTTTCACATGAAAATGGGGCACATCGATCTTGAGGGCCAGCTTGAGGCCAGTGATAAGAGCCAAATACTCTACCTCGTTGTTGGTGCGACCTTCTAAAAACCGGAATGAGTACGACAGAATGGCTTGTGCTGGGGTAATAATGACAATAACCAGGCCTACCCTGTTGATCTTGGGATCATTGAGCCTCATGTCGGTTGGGCTTTGGGAAGCACTATCAAAGTGCATCTAGAAACATGGGATGGCATGATCTACTGATAGGATTTCCTCATCAGAAAAATCAAGATCCAAGGACTGGTCAGCATAAGCCGGATGGGCAGCAAGGAAGTCTGCAAATGCTTGCCCCTTAATAGATTTATGAGGGAAGAACCTGATGTTGAACTGCTGGAGGATTACTGTACACTGTGCTAGATGGGCGGTCAACATGGGGTGGTTCAGAATGCACTTTAGTGGGTCTACACGAGACACTATATGTACCTCGTGGTGCTATAAGTAGTGTCACAATTATTTTACTACAAATATCAGTGCAAGGCAACTCTTTTATATGGGGTATTATCTGGTCTCTGTATTGACGATCATATTACTAAGTTAGTAAAGACTGTTCTCTTTCCCCTCATTGTTCTTCTAGATGATAAGGGAACCAAGAGATCTTTCCAGGGCAGTCACAAAAAAGACCAGTGGTTTTCCAGAGACGGGTAGAATCAGGACCGGAGGCTAGAGCAGATACTGCTTGATTTCCTTAAATGTGGTCTGTCACTCTTTGTCCCATTCGTAGGCAGAGCCTTTCTTTATGAGCCGAGAAGAGGGATTACACTTGGTGTCCATATTCATAATGAATCAGCGTATGTAGGCTAAGTGACCTTGGAAACCTCGAAGCTCTGGAATATTTCTCAGGGGAGGCATCTGAAGGATGGCTTGGATCTTCTCTGGGTTGATCTTGATGCCCCAGTACCTGAGAAAAAATCCAAGGAACTTCATGGAGGTGTCCTCTAAAGCACATTTCAATGGGTTCATCTTCATGTGACAGGAATGGAAGAAGCCGAACACTTTCTTGAGGTCCTTGATATGGTCCTCGAGCTGGCCGGATTTGACCACCAGATCTTCCACATAACATTCCACTAATGTTCAGGGGATTGGAATAAATATGCGTTGCATGGCATGCTGATAGGTGGAACCTACATTCTTCAAGCCGAAGGGAATAACCTGGTAATATAAAGTACCTTGGGGTGCCTTGAAAGCTAGAGACTCCTCATCCTCAGGGGCCATTTGGATCTGGTTGTATCCAAAGTAACAATCCATGAAAGGGAGGTCTTGTAACCCAACTATAGCATCGATCAACAATTATGTCATAGGAAGGGGAAAATCATCCTTCGGACAGTGACAGTTGAGATCCAGAAAGTCGATGCAGACTCTGAACTATCCGTTCTTCTTCCTGACTGTTATGATTTTGGCTAGCCACCAGGGGTAATGGACCTCTTTAATGAAATTGGCTCTTATGAGCTTATCTACTTCTGCCTCTACCATGGTGCCATGAGAAGGATGCATCTTTCTAGGAGGCTTCTTGAACCCGTGATGATTTGTCGGTAGACCAAGACAGTGGATGGATACCTGATGATCTAGCCCTAGCATCTCATCATAGGTTCAGGATAATACATCACGATGTTGTTTTAGGAAGTCTACGTACCACTACTACTCCTCGAGAGGCATGGTGACACTAATTAATGTTGGTCTTGGGTCTGCCTCTCTACCGCAGTTCACCTGTACCAACTCATCAAATGTGGTGGAAAAACCCTCTTCAAAGGCAGGGGAGCATACTCCAAATCCTCTTCTTCGCTTGCGGAGGAGGGATCCCCAGTGAGAGGAGCTTCCTTTGGGTCAGCAGATTCCAACATGTAGATGGTATTAGCCCGAGCAGCAGTGGTCACTGCATTGGCAAATTTTGGTACCACTGAAACCATAACAATAAAGGCAGTCGACCCGATCCCATCTGGTCTTCGGCCGAAGGGGCCACACTTGATGATATCAAAGCAATAGTTTCATGTTGGCTTGATCCGGTTGATTCTTGATCAGTGAAACAGACACGTATGTATGACATATTGTTGTTCCCATGTGGAGAACATCCTGATACCTTATGGGGTTAGGAGACTCCGGGATCATTTGAGCCTGATTTGTGTAGGAGTACAAGGTGCTTTTCCGCTGTCGCTTGGAATTGGGAATATTCTTCTCCCTTGTACCAGAGACAACAAAATATTTACCCATGTCAGGTGTTGTGGCCTCTAATCGATGGATCGGGAAGATGTAGGCATCATCCAGACCTGCCCAAGGGTTAGTTGCAACTGCGACGGGTTCGATCTCACTGGACTGAATCTACTTGTCCTTACTCTTGTAATAGTCAGCATCCAAGTAGCGAGATTTAAAATAGGAAAAAGGAGAATCATCCCCTTGGAGTATGCCCACTCGACCTTTGAGGGAGTACTTGAGGCATTGTTTATACAATGCAGTGACTGCCGCGTGTAGGTGGAGCCATGGTCTTCCCATTAATGCATTGTACACGGTGTCTTGAGAGACAACCATAAACTCGGTGATGGAAACGAGGCCACCAAACTAGGTCTTCAAATAGATCTTACCGACTGGGGTCTTCCCTGTCCTATCGTATCCCTAGATTATTAAATCGGAGGGAGTTAGGTCATCTTCAGATAACCCAAGCTTCCACAATGTATGTTTTAAGATACGGTTAATCCCAGAGCCGGTGTCGACAAGACAGCGGTGAACCGCCACACTGTTAAATTGGCTGGTGATGTACATTGGGCAGATGTTCCCCTGTATGGGAGAGCCTTCATCTTCTCTAGAGAACAAAATAATGGCCTAACATTCAGTGTTCTCCACCGCTTCATCATGAAAGGCTTTTGCGGCTGCTACCTTCATCTCAAACTGGAGGGGGCTTCTTAAAGCCTCAGCAAGGCCCTAATGCATATCTGATGACCATAAAAGGGCCTCAAGGATATAAAGCCTCACTGGGATGCTGTAAAGGTGCTTGAGAACATCATACTTCCATTCCAGGTGTGAACTTCTGCTTGCAATAGGCCGCTCTGTGACAAGAGGCATGGCGGGCCCTACAGGCTGGGCCGGCGGCTGATTAGTGTTGGGCATATCCTGCTGCTCACTAGTCAAAGCTTGCAGAGTAGCTTCCAGATGAGGGACGGATGACTGAGACCGGCCTATATAAGGGCGAGTCTGGTCGTGACATTATCTAAGTAGCTCTTCCTGATCCAGTAGCACAAACGGCAGTGGAGGCGGGCCCGATGACACCAGATGAAGTGGTTGCGCGTGTTGAGCTCTACGATGGGCATGATGTCTAGTCTCAGTGGAATTCAAAGCCCAGCTAGAGGTGGAAACTGATGTTCCTAGATGAACCATATGGATGTGGCTCTTCTGACATTGGCATCAGCTGGCGACGTCGGGGAGGTTCTCCTGGTGCTTCCCGCCATTGGGAGTCATATAAGGATTTACCAACTCCACGGTATTAACTGAAGCGTACCCTTGACTATCAATTGAAGATTCATCCATTTCTAGGAAGATTCTAGGAAGAATCCTTATCTCTAGAGGCATGAAGTTTCCGAGAGTGCGGGGAGATGATGGGATTGGGGGGCACATTTCTTTCCCTTGCGTCGCCGATGCTTTCTCTTCTTGGAAGAGGTCGGCTAAGATGATGATGTAGAAGTAGCGGCTATAGATTTTGAAGGATCTAGATAATTCATTCAGGAACTAATGATACCATGGGCATGAGAAACCATTTTTTGAGCCATCCAGTCATCATACTTCTAGGGTTCACGGTTAGAAACCTACTGCCACTCGCCTTTGTCATCGTTGTTGTTGTCGGGAATTATGACCACGAATGACACTTGTACCAGAGCCAGGCCCAACCTGACTATGTAGTTATCGACTAGGTCTTGAATCCAGTCTTATAACATATATCACCACTTGAGAGTGTTCCCCCAGATCCGATGATATGGGAAGTAGTTGGGGTGATCAGTGAGGTTCACCTCTTCTGGCCTTCTGCACTTAGAAAAACGCACAATCCCCTGTTCCAAGGAACCTTGGAAATAGTCAGGGACCTAATTCACATTGAACGAGTAGGTCTAGTTTCTTTTGTCTGGGATGGGGGTCCTTGAAGCCTATCCCTGACGAGGATCTGGAGGATCCGGTTGAGGAGGCGGGGCCTGGTTGTCCCGCCTAGGCGGTGGATGCGCATTTCGTGGGGGCATCTGCCGATTCTAAGAAAGCCGCTGCTGGGATGGAGGTTGTGCCTATGGTAGCAGGCCTCTGCGAGGCTAGGGAATTGGCTCCGCCAGTAATAATTCCAGCTGTCTGGGGGTCTCAATTTGGGCCACCGCGGAAGGCTCAGCTCTAACATCCCTTCTTGTGGGAATTGAGGGAGGCAAAAAACATGTCATACCGGCCTGTTTCAAGGCTTCTTCTAGGCACTGGGCCTTATTGGAAAAGTATCGAAATCTTCCAGGGTATTTCTGGGTTATCAGAGAGGGAACCAATTCCGTATTGAGATTTCCTACACACCTCTTTAGTAATTTCTCCTAATTAAGTGGCATGAAAAGGGAATATGTAAGCCCTTTCCATAGGGAAAAAAAGTATGTGACACACTCATAAATCCTCAGATTTCACCTGAAGAGGTTAGTGATGCCCGTTTTCTGTGTGGTGAAGCTGAACTAGTAGAGGAATTGCTTGTGAAGGTCCTCCTAACTGGTTACAAATCCGATAGGAAGCTGGTTGTACTAAACGAATGCAGGCCCATCCAATGTCTGAACAAAACATCATATCTTGGCAGCCTCCTACTGCGCTGGAGTCCCTAACATGGGCCACACCATGATTTGAAGTGGGCCTGGTGCTATGGTGGGTCCCCCGTCCTGTTAAAGGTGGAGAAGGTGGGATTCTTGAAACCCAAAAGTGCCATCATATCATCCACCCACGCTGGATATGGCTTTCCATCAAGTGGGATTTCCACCTATCATGTTTCTAACACCTCAAGGTGTGAAATGAGTGTTGCCATTGAATCATCTAGGTGGGGTTCCCTATCTTGACAGGGATCCCTAACAACGAGCGTGTTGGCGAGTTCTTCAACATGGTAAGCAGGCCCATCAACTCGTGGAGTGGCTGGTGGCACAACCCTCGGTGTGGCTGGGGGAGCCTGAGATGGGTCCTGTGGATTGTTTCACCATTTGGGAGGGTTTGGAGATACATAAAGTGCCCCTTTATGTATGTTCCAACCTCAAACCTATCTACGGGTGCAGGACGGCCACGGTCGCCTAGAGGCAGCTTGACAAGGGGAAGTTGTTCCAACCCCTCCTGCCCTGGCCTAGGATCACCGTAGACTAGCTATCGATATGTAGCAGATTCAGCCAAGAGGTTATCGACCAACTTCATCTACTCGGAAAGTTGTTGACACAATTTGGCCTTCTCAGGGTCCTCCTTCGTCTTATGCACTACTGCGGATGGGTCAGAGTGCTTGGCAGATCCGACGTTCTCTTTTCCCTTACCAGAATTTTCACTTAGTATTAATGCCTCAGTGGGGATAGGGAGAGCTAGTAGGTTCCTCTGTTGGTGAGTAAACCTCTCTGATGGGTCCAATAGTGGTGGCATTCTCTCGGGGGGTAAGTCCCAATCAAAAATCTCCAACTCATCCTCCTCTTTCACTATGTCGGTCATGTTGACCGTGACCCTTCCTGGGGGCATATCCTCAATATCACCTAGCTAGTTAAGCTGCCGCTGGATAGGACTGGAGAGGAGGGAAGCATACTGGCCCGAGCCATGAATTTTCACATGGGTGGAAGCATCCTTGATGATCTTGCAGAGTATCTTGAAACTCTGAATGCATTTCTCTTCGAGGACCTTACAGCTGCCTGGTTACTCGGGGCATTGGGCTATAGGGAGGGCAGCCAGATCGACTAGACAACACTGATTTCCAATGTCTTCAAGATGCACTTGGATCCTGGGATAAACTATCCACTTATGAAGAAGTTGAAAGTGTGTCGCCCATAGTGTTTGGAGGAAACATTCTACCTCCTCTGGGTTAAGGGATTCCGGCGCGCGAAAATTTGGTGCTGCCACGGGCCAGAACATCTCAGGGAAGTGGTCCGCTACGAGGATGTTCCACAAGCTCTCCATCTCAGATTTAGTGTTTGGTCCATTATTTCCCCATTTGTCAACTTGGGGTGGCTGAGGAACTGGCAACGGTACGGAGGCAGACCACTGGGATGGCAGGCTGGCCGGTGGAGAGTTCGACGAGTGGGCTAACTGGCCGTCGAATCTTGGGATATCCCCCAAAGAGTGTAGCGATATGGCCATTATGTCGCAATAAGATGGGCAGACGGCTACAGTTCCTAGATTTGAAGCTAGGGCTATTGGCGATATGTCACGCTGATGCTCACCCACCATCGATCCCCAGAATAGTTCTTCGTGATCTCTTGTCGAGGTAGAGAGCACTTCCAGTGATGACGGTGGTGATTGTATGACCGTGACCTACGGGTTTGCTAGATTTTCATCCTCCTGGATATACCTGTGTAAGGAGGTGGGAATCTAATGGACCTCGTATTCCAGGAGTATTATGCTGATTATCCTTGATCCTACCCTAGCCCTTGACTCGGATGAGCGAGGGGAGGGTTCCCAAGCTGAGTCGTATTCCGCTTCAGATTCTGAAAAGTGGACTGGTTTGATCTCTCTCGGAAACTTCCCATAATTATTCTTATGGAAGCAATGACCCACTTTCCATCCCCTAGGTGGCTCCTCAAGACATGGATGATTTCTGAAACGAGGTCCTCAGTTGTATTAGTGCTGAGGCGAAGAGAATTTACACCTAATTAAGCCGGGGTGCAGGTATCACTGGGAAAAATGTCAATGGGTACATGGGGAGGACCTCCATGGATAGCTCTAGAGTGGGCAAGACCTCTGCTAGAACTAGCAGGATCATGGTGAGGAGTATGATGAGGACCCTTTTACCGATTTAGCTAAACACGGGTAGGAACTCTATGTTGGGTGCTAGGGAGGAGAGGCTTCCCTCCACCCCTATAGTTTCTGAGGCGAGGAGGGCCTTATCCAGCTACTAAGAGGATACAGGGAGGATACCCACATTGAAGAGATAACGAATGTGAAATTTCCCTACACCGGCGGTCGGGGTTAGGAGGAATGACTCCATACCCAGTGTAATGGGCATGAGAGAGACTTCTGTACTGAGTGCGACCACCGCTGGGAATACCCTCATTGGGTTTGAAGTTGGCATGAGGTGGACCTTCTTGCCAAGATTCAAAGCGGGGAAGGCCCGCGCTCTCCATGTTAGTGGTATGGGGAGGACCTCCGTACTGGGTGGCATCCCTGCAGGTTAGTTCGCGGTGGCCACTACTTGTGCCGGTGACCAAGATAGTCGACCCAGCCTTCCTGTGGGTCAGTTGGGGCCTCAACCCTAGTCAGGCATATAAGTGCCCCTTCTTGATGTATTCAGGTAACTGATGATATGTGTCAGCGGTGGCTCGGGCCACAGTAGCCGCCAATGTTGACGCTCCTTGGCAGGCGTCCTCTTTTTCTAGCGTCTGACGCTGGCGTAGGGTCAGACGAACTGGAGCCGATGGCGCAGGTACGTGGCTTACCTTCTCCTCATCCAACAAGACCGGCCGGTGGTGATGATGTAGCTGGGTGGGAGCCCTCGCTGGGAGCCCCAGGAATGGGACTCTAAGCGGGCTGGGCCGGACGTCACCTACCTTGTCAGCGTAAGGCAGGGAGTCATCAAAGCGTTCTGGGGAGAGGCTCTCGAAACAGTTATATGATGGTGTTTGGAGCAGTGGCTCCCTGCACAGCCATCGGGGATGACGTTGATGAGGAGGCGCAAACACCTCCTGATCCAGGTGGGCCATATCCCAAGTTGGGATTATTCCCTCCATCTCATAATGGCACACGAGGTCATTGATTACCCTCGGCTAAATGAACTAGGATGGGGAGATGGGTCGTGGGAGCCCCAAGGTTGTGGGTGTAGAGTCTATCGTGGAAGAGACAGAAATGTGCGGGACTGCTGTTTTGGCAATGCCACTACCCCTGCGTCGGTGGGCAGGCGGTGATCACATTCTGGTTGCAGTAACATTATTCCTGAGGATCCGTGAGATTAACTCATTGGTGATGAAAGAAAATGGAATCAACGACCCATGCCCCAGTGTCATTCCATCTTCCATGACTGGTAAGATGGATCCATGGTGTCAACATTGTAGAACGGGATGTCCAATGTTATACTACCCCATCTTTTAGTGATTTTCATGACAGGCCCGCTATTTTCCTGGCGGGACCCAGTTCCAGATAACTTGTTCTTGTGACATGCTAATCCATTGATGCCTCGATCACTACTAATCTCTATATTGAGTAAAATAACATCACATTAGGTTCACCATTTTTTTTAATGCTTTCACCAGGGCGCGTGCATCTGTCTATGAGGACGCACTGTGGTTTCCCCGCATTCCCGCTTTCTAAATGTGGGCAGCATCTATCGCTTATTAAGGGACGTTTTCTCCTTGATTGAAACTGGATGATGGGATGTCAGTTCTTCTTTCTTTGGATTCCTCCTCGGAACTCATCACCTAGTCCGGGTCTCTCTTATAGATTAAAGACGTTGTCTATAAACTCTTCCTGGTGCCATATCTTCATGGACACTAGTTAATTACACAACTTCTATATATACATTCCCATGGGTCCATTCAGGGAAGTAACCTTTGGTCTGTCGAGTAGTCACGTTTGACATCACTGGCATGTCTTGATGTTGGGACACTGGCGTATCTGGATTTCTTCCCCTTATTATAGGGTTTCTCGAGGGACCTAAAGACTAAGGAATCCCACATATAATGCGAGTAATTATATGCCATAGGCATGTTTATGAGGTTTTCCTCAGCTCCCCACATTTATCACAAGGTATGCCGCAAGTTTTAAGTTCAGTAGAGATGGATCAGACTGATCAGAACACCGACTAGAGTGGATCATATGGGTGTATCCTCTGGAGGGAAAACTGATGTTGGGGATGCCATGTGGCTAGCTCCCATATTTTTGTTTAGGGGAATGGGGTATGAGTTGTCACGATCCCATTAGGATGTGATGGCACGAGTAAGAATCAGGATGGATGATGGAGAGTTGAATGGAGTGGAGGGGGAATGAGATGGAACCATCATGAAGGTGATAGTGGTGTTGGGATTGAGTCTCAAATTGGATTCCTATGTATCCTCATGGCAGGGAATCAAAGTCCACATAGTTCATCTGATGAAGGATTTCCCCCAATTGGAGGTTTCAACAGCTTACCGCTAAATAGAGTCACAACGGCTTACCGCTGGATGGGGTCAATATATTTTACCGTTGGATGGGGTCAAACCAACATGAATCGGGACCCAGGGCCAGATAGATGGTGGTTCTTGAACCTCGTGGAGGCTTCTTACATACCTTGCTTTGGAAGGGATCAAATACCTCATAGTTCATGTGGTGGGAACCGGCGTGAAGATGGTCAGTATGACCGGTGGTTGGTGGGGTTGAACCTTAGGGAGGCTTCCTATGTACCCTGTCTTGGCAAAGATCAAAGACCACATAGTTCAGCGAGTGGGAACCGACATGGAGAATGGTTGGGAAAACCATTGGATGGTGGGATTGAACCTTAGGGAGGCTTCCTACGTACACTTCCTTGGAAAGGATCAAAGACCACATAGTTCAGGGTGTGGGAACCAATGTGAAGGATGGTCAGGACCAATGGTTGTTGGGATTGAACCTCAGCGAGGTTTCCTACGTACCTTGCCTTTTCAAGGATCAAAGACCTTGTAGTTCAGGGTGGGTTTCGTGTGCATGGCTTACCGCTTACTGGGGAAACAACAGTTTACCACTGATTGGGGTCCACGGTTTAACGTCATGTAGGATGGGGGGAAACTGACGTGAGGGTGGTAGGAGTGACCGGGTGTTGCACTTGAACCTCATTAAGGATTCCTACATACCTCACCATGGAAAGGATCAAAGGACCTCGTAGTTCAGGTTATATGTTCATTTAGGGGTTATGATCTGAGGCGGCCCAAGGTGTTGTTGAACCAAATTGAAGGGGGTCGGAGAAACCAATGGGTGGTGGGCATGAATATTGTGGAGGCTTCATACGAACCTTTTCTTAGCAAGGATCAATGACCTCATAGTTCTAGTGGCATGGGTCTTAAACTCTTGGCTTCCCAGAGAGGATGTCATGGTCGGTTCTTACCCTAAGCCCTCGTGATTCATGCTTGGTGTGAGAAACAAGAGACAGCAAAGACCCGACGATCATGTCGCGAAAGTAGCATCTGTTGGAAATGGAGTGGGGCTTACATGTGATTGCAACCCAAAAAGGAAACAAGGGCTTATACATGGTTAGTATACTGAAGAGGTCGGGAATTACTCTAGGATGGAGGCCCAATGGTGAAAAAGCCCAGCTGGAGAAGGATTTTCCACCGAAGAAAGGAGGGGCAGGGATGCCGCCTCCTGCAAAAAAAGATAGGGGATTTCACCAGGGGTTTTCCCTTTGCCCATGTATGATGCATGGGAAGAAGTCGCAATTTAACGTCATGTGTTGAGGACGGTAGTACTTGGCAGTTTAACAACCTACAGATCAGATGATTTGGGTTCACTTCGCACCCCTAGGACTTAAATAACAAGTACCCTATACACCTTGGTGAAGGGAATGCACTGGAAATGCCATAAAAAAGGGTCGGAGTGACCAATGGGTGGTGTTCATGAACCTCGTGGAGGATTCCTACATACCTTGCCTTAGAAAGGATCAAAGACCTCATAGTTCACTTGGTGTGGGGCTTACACTCTAGGTTGCCCAAGGTGTTGGTGAACCGACATGAAGGGGGTCAGATCAACCAATGGGTGGTGGTCTTGAACCTCATGGAGGCTTCTTACATACCTTTCCTTATCAAGGATCAAAACCTCATAGTTTAGGTGGTCTGGGGATTACACTCTAGGCTGCCCAGGTGTTGGTGAACTGATGTGAAGGGTGTCAGAGCGACCAATGGGTGGTGGGATTGAACCTCGTGGAAGCTTCCTACATACCTTTCCTTAGCAAGGACCAAATACCTTGTAGTTCAGGTGGTTTTTAGTTTACACTCTAGGCTGAACAAGGTGTTGGTGAACTGACATGAAGGGGGTTGGAGCGACCAATGGGTGGTGGAATTGAACCTCGTGGAGGCTTCCTATGTACCTTGCCTTAACAAGGATCAAATACCTCATAGTTTAGGTGGGGTGGGGCTTACACAATAGGCTTCCCAAGGTGTTGGTGAACCAATATGAAGGGTGTCGGAGCGACCAATGGGTGGTGGGATTTTTGCTTCATGGAGGCTTCCTACGTACCATGCCTTAGCAAGAATCAAAGATCTCATAGTTCAGGTGGTGTGGGGATTACACTCTAGGATGCCGAGAGAGGATGTCATTGTCAGTGATTGCTCTAAGACCACATGAGTAATGCTTGGTGTGAGAAACAAGAGGCAGTGAAGACCTGACGATCTTGTCGCGAAAGGGCGTCTGGGGAAATGGAGTGGGGCTTACACGTGATCACAACCCAAATAGGAAACAGAGGCTTATGCATGGTTAGCAACCTGAAGAGGTCGGGACTTACTCCAGGATGGATTCCCTATGGAGAAAAATCATAGCGGGAGAGGGATTTGGCACCGAAGAAAAGAGGGGAAGGGATGTTGCCGCCTGCAAGAAAATCTAGGGTCTTACACCGGGGTGGTTGCCCTTTCCCCACGTAGGATGCACGGGGGGAAGTCACAGTTTAACATCATGTGCTGAGGATGATGGTGCTTGGCAGTTTAACATCCTGCATCTCGGATGAGATGGGTTCACTCCACACCCCTAGGATTACATAATCGATACCCTTAGCACCTTGGTTAAGGGAATGCACTGGAAATGTCGTGGTGAGGGGGTTTTATAGAGCGTACCATTGAAGGGTCCATGTTATTGTGGCTATTCGAAGAAGAAATAACTGTTAGTATGCCTATGAGAAGTAGCATTAGGAGAAGCAACGCAATAGGTAGTGTCCTCCAAGGGACTTTGAAATTTCTTTGTGAGATCCTAGGCGGTTGCATGGGATAGGAAGTTTCAGAGCAAAGGGGTTTATGAGTAGAGGCCTCATAGAGTTGTGGTGATCCATGAAATGGAAGGGCTTTGTGATGGTGCGGGCTTCGTGAAGTGATGTGGCCGAGCCTAGGAATAGGGAATTGGTTCAAACAAGATGTGCTTCGTGAAGTGGAAGGGCATTCGCAAAGCAAAGCCCTACGAAAAATGGGTGCCATGTGAAGCAAGGTCTTGTGAAGCAATGTGCTTCGCGAGGCACAATGAATCTACCTTAGAATTTGAGTCACGTGTTCATGGGGGGTGCTTCGCGAAGCATAAACGCTCTGTGATGAGACCAGTCCCCATGAGGATCTCCTTCCTTCGCGAAGGCCCATGGGATTCATGAAAGGCATCCCTCTCAAAGAGGGGGAGAAAAAAAGGCAAATTGGAGGCACTTCATAGAGAAAAAGTGCCTTGAGAAGCTCATGGTTCACATAGCAGAAAGTGCTTTGTGATTTGATAGCTGAGAAGGTGAAAGGTTGGATGATCCATATTTTGGGCCTGGGGGAGGCCAGTATTTATAGGCTAGGGGCACCGCGAAGGAGAGCTCACTCGACGCGAATATGGATTCCACTCCATAGTGGGTTTGCGAACGTCAAAGGGGCTCACGGAGCATCCTGCCTCCTCGCTTCGCGGTGGGCTCACGAATTTCGAATTGGCTCTTAGCGGAATCCACATATGGGCTTCACAGTGGGCTCACAAACGTCCAATCAGCTCATGTAGCATCTCGTCTCCTTGATTCCCGACAGTCTCACAAACGTTAAATCAGCTCACGGAGCATCCCGCCTCCTAACATCATGGAGAGATTACGAACATCAAATCGTCTCATGGAGCATCCCGCCTCCTCACATCATGGCAGGCTCGCGAATGTCAAAGGGGCTCATGAAGCATCCTTCCTCCTTGCTTCGCAGGAGGCATAGGGCAGTGGCACTCCACGAAAGGTCTTCGTGAGGCAGCTTCAAAGACTTTCTTATTATTCTTCTCCCTTCTGATTTCTGGCGCCAAAAAGCACACAGCATGATTTATACACATGAATGATATTTTCTAGTTAATCAAATTTCATTAAAATGCATTAATAATGATTTATTTGTTATGAAATTTAAGGGAAGAGTATACAAAGTATGGGAGATCACAACATTTTACATAAGATTAACCAAAAGATTTATTTGATGAATCAAGTGTGGAAATGTTTAAATTAAAGCTTAATTGGTTGAAGTAAGGGTGTAACTAGATAAGGGATAATAAAATTCATATTATATATTCATATTATCATTTAATATAGTTTTATGGTATATTTTGATAATTATTTTATTTTTAATTTTTGGTAGGAAATTGGATCTTAAAAGGTATGATATGGATGGTATATATCTGGAAACTCTGAATACATGGATAAAGAAGCATGTTTGTAATAAAAGGATGATAATTATAATATATTCTTATTATGATGGTAATGATATGTGACCTAGTATTCCATAAATAGACATGTTTCTATCTATTAGAATATATATATTGGGTTATGATTATGTTTATAAAACCTTAAGAATCGTTTTTAGTAAGGGACAATTGAAATTGAGATGATGCATTTCAGTTTGGGGGTGGGTGAATATGACACCCATGGTTTTTAAGAAGCATATTCATTCCATAAAAAATATGTTTAAAATTGAAAACCAATTTTTTATTTTATAAAAGGAATTGAAATTGATTAGTTTATCATTAATACAAGATAGGATTTAAAATTACTACAATGTATTCATTCATATTAAACCATTTTTATAAATTCATGTTAATAATTATTATACACCTTATATTATTAATCACAATGTGTTATTACATATTTTAAAATTTCCTAAATTTAAAGGAAACAACGAATAGAAAAGAATAAGAATATTAACACTAATATATCACTCAGATTATCTCCACCCTTGAGGTTCACCAATGTCTATATAAAATATATAATGACGGAGAACGTCATGAATATAGAAATCATATTTTGAGAACAAAAAAAACTTTAGAAATGAGAAGTTTTACTTACGAAGTTTGAATGGAATGAATGATTTTTGTAAGAATATATATAAGAATGAAAATTTTACAGTATATATATTGTATTTGGAAATATATTTATGTGAAATATGTAAATACATGTTCCCAATAGGTATATTAAAGTCATGTATTTTTATTAGCAACTTTTTAAAAAATATTTCATGAATAATAAATAATAAAATAAAAATATAATATTAAAAAATTATAAATAAATAAATAAATACATATATGGATTACCTATTAACATTATAATTATTAAACTATGATATGATGTATTTAAAAAATACTAAGAAATATATTAATATCAATTAATAAGTAAAACTAAATGTCTATAATAATTTAAAATTAATTGTATTTGGTCAATATAATTTAACATAAAAGTCATATTTTTAGAAAAATAATTTTTTATTGTGCTATATGTATTATCCTAATAAATAAAATTTTCACTTTTGAAATATCATTATATATGATCTCTTATAATAATTTTTTTTGAATTATAAATTGATATGAAGTTATTTTAAAAACACATAATGGTTAAAAATATCATTTGTTTCAATAAAATATTTTTTATATGTGTTTATAATATTCAGTTTCAATTCTAAATTTATAAATTTTAGAATTTTAAATTTAAAAAAATTAACTTTATTTTTTATTGCATTCACTCAAAATTTTACTAAGATTAATTTTTTGGACTTTTCAAAAAAATGATTTTTAGGTGAATAGTAAAAAATAAGGTTTTTTAAAAAAAATTATTTTTTAAAAATAATAAGAAAATAATAATAACATAGAAATATCTAAATACAACTTTATTATATAATATTTATTTTATAATTTCTATTATACATTTAAAAATATCATCATTTATCCCAAGAAATAATATTTTACATCTTAGAACATTATGTGTATCTTTCTTTTAAAATTTTATAATATGTTTATTATCTTAAAATTGATTTCTATGTTGCATTTAAAATGAATACAATAAATTGTATATAATTATTTAAATTGTAATTTACATGTTACCTAATAGGGAACATTTTATTTTTAGGAATTAAATTTAATTAATTTTATAAAAACTAGTTATCGTGGTTAAAAAGAATTGAGTTAACCAAATTGGAAAAATTCCTAAAATAATAAAAAAATTATTATTGAGTTCTTAGGGTAGGATATTTGAAAAATATTATCACTCCATTATTTACTATTTTTTACTCTTTTTGATGTGTGAAACATGTTCTCACTTTATATTAAGAAGAAATATTTGCAAAAATGTCATTCTCGCCACTTATAAAAGAGGCCTCTAACAACCTCTTAAAGAACACTCCAAAATCATAGTTTCCTCTTAATAATATTCCCCTTTTCATATTCCCCTAGATTCCATTTACACCTCTTTATGATTATGGACATAATAGTTTTACCTAAGTCCTTCCTTTTAAGGAAATCCTCTAGGGGAAGCTCCATGTTCTCAATGTACGTACTGAATTTTCCATAAAAGTGTTTCATTTATATGATTCATTTTAAAATTTATTTATTATAATCTAATATAATTAATTTATTATTTATTGTATACATAATTTTTTTATTTATTGAATAATCATTAACCAATATCACCCATATCCATTAAAAAATAGCATTCATGTGTTTCTGTAGACTATTATGTGTACGAAGTAAAATATCATATTTTTCTTATACTTTCCATATTATTTATTAATATTTATTTTCATATTATTAAAAATTGTAAAATTTTGTAAATAATATCATTATTCTTCTATATAAGTTATATTTTTGAAAAACAACTTTCATGACCATAACCATCCATTAATTATTAAATATTCATGTTTGGGTCGGTCTATCCATGTACCTAAAAGATGTTGAAAACTATTATCATGGATTAATATGAGAACTTAATTATGGATAATATTTGATATAAGTAAGTAAATATTGATTATATTTTTATTCTAAAATGTAAATACTAATATTAATTATAGATACCATTGTCAGTTCATTAAAAATAACAGAAAAATTATTATCATCGACATCATCTTTATGGATAATAACAAAGAATAACATAGAATGAAATAAAAAAATAAGAAATTATTAAAAAAATATGTAAATTTGTGATATTTTAAGGATGAAATTTGTGATAATAACGAATCCGAATTATACTATTTGGAAGCAAGGTAAAAATGATCTTGAATACTCACACTCAACATCGAAAATTGATAATAATAAAATATTGTACTTTTGGAAAATAATGATAAATTAATTATATAAATGGTTATATGTTTTAATATGGTTCTAAAAATGGTGAATATGAATGTTATTCTTCTTATGTAAGATATTCAATTACTTTAGTGGAATTCAGAAATTAATATAAGGTGTACTCTATCTCAAATTTAGTTTATTGAGAAATATTTATTAGCATGACCCAAGAGAAATTTAATATTGTGTGATTTATAAAAAAAATGAATTTATTCTATGATATTCATTTAATTCATGTCATTTTAATAGTTATACAATGTTCTATTTTTAAATGGATTTGAATTTAAAAGACCCACATGTTTTATGTGTTATTTGTATCTATTTTCTTTTCAATAGTACATGTTTGATATTGTGTAGCATCATTTATTTAAATGATTTATTCACAAAATTCATTAATTTAAGTATAATTAATATATTTCCACTCATTATATTTGAATTTCAATTTCTTAGTAACCATAATATTCTGTTTTGATTCTTACATTACCATTACCATAAGGGTTTGTTCTTTCTTCTCAGTTTAAAATTAGAACTGTTTTTTAAAGGTAATCCATCATGGGAATTTTTTGCACTTTATTTTTGGAACTCCCCATAATTTTCACATATTATTAGTTTTTTGGTTTTATATGTCTTATTATTATTTCATTCCCCCCATGGATCATTAATTTCCCTTTATAATAAAACCAAACCTATCCATTCTTTTCGATCAATAATCATTTCATAAATTACTATATTCATTAGACTCCATTACGAATGTCCTTATCTATGGCTTTATAATTTATTAAGGTCATGTTTTATTATTTTAATCTTTATTAATAGTTTCAATGAAATTTTTAATATTTTTAGTATGGTTCGTTTTTATAAAATTTAGAAAAGCATCACTTTTTTACAATTCTCATGTGAACATATATATCCACTTTTTTAAAAAATTTATTTGAAAATAATTATTTATGTTTTCATTTTTTTAATATTAAATTCTTATTATCTTGGTTGTATAAAAATTTTAAATTTAATCAAATGATTCCAAAATAATAGGATTGTTTATTATTTCCAAAGTGATTTTCATAAGGAGTTAAAAATATTTCACATAGAAGTCAATGTCTTTTTAAATATTTTATGATTGATCATGAATATTATTCTGATAATGACATCAAAATTCATTCATAGTTTGGATTATGAAATATTATTTTTTATTTGAGGAATAATCCTTCATAGAATTTTTCATTCATGACCATCAATAAGGTATAATTCTTTTTATTTCTAGTCATTTCCCCTTTGGGCACTCTATATTTCATTAAATTTATTGAATAGTGTTCACCAAGATGCAAGAGGGTGATTAATTTGGGAAATTATTAAATAATTTTTTTACCTTTTAACTATAAGATGTAAATACCACATACCTAAACATATTAATTAAAGGGTATTTAACTAAAAAGTTAATAAATATATTTTAATATGCATTTATTTCTCCTAGTTTTATCACTTTATAAATATTGATGCAATTATGAATGATTTATTTTAATGATTCAAATTGAAAATTATATGAATCACATTTTCATTATATGGTTTCTTTATGGTATGATGAATTATTGATTCAAAATGGTACACATAAGCATATATGATTAATTGTGGGGTCCCAACTCTCCCTCAAATGAATTGATTAATGTTGTGTATCTAATGAGATAATCCAGTGTGATCCTTCTAATATATTATAGAAAATTAAAGGGAAATAATTATTAGATTTCACTCACAACACAACGGTTGTTCCATTGTTGATAAATATAAAATATTATAATATTATGCTATTATGTTTTTGATATAGTTCACTTTTATGATATTTCTGAATGAAATGATACATTTCCGTGCCAAATTCCTATAATTATGCATCATCAACCAGTTTTATTATCCCTTTATTAGTATTTATTTTTCAATTATATATATATATATATCATATTTAATTCCCTTCTATCATAATTTATGAATAGGTCTTAGTGTTTAATTTTATTTTTATTATGAATTTTATATCTACTCATATGTTATCATATGTCTATGATATGACCAATAAAGGGAATATTTATAAATTTTTCTTTTACTATGAACATGATCTCACTACAAATATTATGTTACCATTCCTTAAGTTATGAAGATTATTACAGCTAGTCAGATGCCTTTAATGGAGTCTAGTGTGGCTTAATTATGGTTGAATGTTTAAAATTGTTTTAGAATAATTTGGTTATGTTGGTAGTAAAAAACAGTAAACAATTTATTATTAGGATTCTGATAAAATTAAACAGTTTTAATTATTGTCTCAAGAAAAACATTTAAAACATATATATTTTTATCTTTTGAGGTTTTTACATGGCATAAGGATTTTTCATAACAAAAAATGAGTTAGAAGAGTGAAAAATCATCAATAATCAATATTGATCTATGAGTGCATATGTTAAGTATAAAAACTATGTTTTGGAATGCACATAATCCTATAAAATAATTTTTGTAGTCATTTATCATAGATAATATTATTACATTATAGTGGATATATTCCTATAGTTTATTAGGTCTAATTTCCATTCCCATAAACACAGTGGACATATCCTCATATTGGATTGGGTTTACTCCTCACCTATTTCATAATAATTCATGTGATATCTTGTTTATCCAATTCATTGTATGGATATATAATTTGAGTTTCCCTATAAGATATTGAAATTTGTACATATGTGTAATCTAAGATCATCATAACATTCATCATTGCATTATAGATTAACTATCCCATGTAAAAGAAATGAGGTTAATAGAAATAACCTTTAATCATCCTTAAAAAATTCAATCCATAGAAATAAAGTGGTTGGTTTCATCAGAGAAATTCCCTTTGTGAATTATTGGATTCTATAAAGGTTGATTATATGGTAGAAAAATAATTTTATAAAATCATAGAATATATTCTTTTAAAAACTAATTAAAACAACATTTTCAATTGGTTACGTTAAAAATGGGAATATTTTTTCATTTAAAACACATTGAAAATTGTAAATTTTTCTTTGTAGGAAGGGAAAAATGATACCAGGAAAATCAGTTCATTCAAAAATGTTTAAAAAACACATTTTTTGATCTTTTTTACAAATTTAAATGAAATAAGTATGAAAAAAACTCTAAATAATTTTTTAATTTTTTTAATATTGTAAAATATAGTTACAAATTATTTTTAAAAATCAATGTATATTTTGAAAGAAAATTTTTGAAATATTATAAATAATACGGTCTTTGAAGAAAAATATTATCGTCTTAAACGAAAAAAATATGGTAGGTTTTAACAAAAACATTAATTTAATGTTTTTTAGTATCAAATAAGGGTAAAAGAAAAAAATAAATGATTGGCCTAAAAATAACCCAACAATAATAAAATATTAGGTAATAGAGAAAAATAACTATAAACTACCCTAATATTAATTTTATTATAAACACTCTAGATAAAAAGTTATATTGTAACATAAACCCTTACCAAAATTCTCGATTTTTTTTATGTGAACAAAAATCACGAATAAATAAATTTATATTTTTTATAAAACCCTATGATAATTATATTAAAACTTTATTTATTATATATATTTTCATTATAATTTCAAATTACTCATTTTCAAATAATTTTACATTAAAATCAATATTTGGTTTTTAATTGTTTCATTTTACATGAGTGTTTTGGTGTAAAAATTTTGATACTTGTACGTTGGTCATAATTTAATAATCTATGAAATATTAATCTTGTAATAAATTAAATATTTTTAAATTATATAACCTTTTTTAAATACTCAATATTTTCAATGATAAATAATTAATTACATCACTTTATTGTGGAAGTAGTTCACACACACACACAAGCGATGTTTACATTTTTTCATGTATAAAGAGGAAGGTGTAAAATAATTTACCATTATATAAAAATAATTTTGTCAAAAAAATCATAATTTTGTTAATAAATACATACATATTACCTTCCATGAGATATGGCAATGAAAAATAAAATATATCTCTTCATATAAGTGGTAGTATGCAGGTACGCATTATCAATTCTCTCAATTCCATTGAATGGAAATGTGGTAGAAAATGTTTTTTCAATTAAAATTTAAAATTTTACAATAGTAAATATATAAATTTCACAATATTAATATGTTAATATAATATTTTAATATATTTTAATAATAAATAAACATGAAAATGGTCACTAAGAACATATACCCTTTTGATGGATATTTCTTTCGAAGAACACATTAAGGATTATTAAATGGTAATTTCAAAAAGACTAGATTCTATACATCCTATATGAATATTTTGAGGTAATTTAAGTATATCTTAATCTATATACGTTTCTCAAGTGGTTTGGATAAGTAATAAGTATAGGATACATTTTATAAGGGAGCTGAGTAGCGCCCCTATAAATTTCATTAACTTTAAAATAATATGAATCAATTTTCATTATATAATTAAACCAAGTGGGAATATTTTAGAATATAGTATATTTTTTGGTCTAAATCCACTTAAATAATCATATTTAAAAAATTTATAGTTCTAATTGAATCATTTTCTCCATGTTTGACCCTATCATAAACTCATTTAACTCATATAGTGGTGACCATATTTTCACCATGGAAACAATTTATTGTGAGTAAATAATTATTTAATCATGTAAATTCATACTTATTATTATAGTTACAAATATTTAATACATTTTAAATTATTTAATTCCAATATGTAGCTAAAATTAATTCTAATATTAGAACACTAATCAAATATAAACCATTTAGAAAAAATATATCTCTAAAATAGAAATGATTTCACTATAATTAATTTGTAACTAAAAATTGTCATCTTCATGATGACTTTTTATTGAATATATTATTTCCACATTTTTTAAATTTTTTTATAAATTTTGAATAATTTCATTTATTTAGAAAAAATTCATAGCACTCATAGTTTGTTAAATATCACTTTATTAACTAAAATTAATTTCACCTTAATTTTTAACAATTTTCTAATCAATTTTCGTGTGATAATTAATTTTTATAAAAATATAAAAAATTATATTCCATTTTTTAAATTCAATAAATAATATAACTTATCTAGTAAATAAGAAATGTTTATAAAAAAATATTTTTGTTCAGACAAGAATTAATAGACTAAAATTTATTATAATTAAATTACAATTCCATGGATTTAATTTAATGATAATTATTTTTCTTACATGAAATTTATTGATTATTTTTAATAATATTATTCTAAAAAAATAAAATTTTCAAAAAAACATAATTCAATAAAGTAGTAAAAAACGAGTCATTAGAATTAATTATTTTTCCTTAAGTTAATTTTACCCTTTTTACAAACTCACTCATTTTGTAAACTTCACTTAATTTATAATGAACATATATTTTATAAATTAAATTCCCATTTGGATGAAGAAATTCATTATTATATAATGTATTTATAGAAAACACATACACCAATTCCCTAATTTAGGCCATTATAAAGTATACCATGTCAGATTTAAAAGGCTATTAATTACAATTAAAATTTATTTTCTTTTATATTTATATCTAATATTATTATATATTAATGGTTTTGATAAAAACTTATAGACGCATACGAAATAAATAATGGCCTCAAAAAACAAGATCATACCCTACAAATCTAATTTTTCGAAGCATATGAGGTGAACATAATCAATGGGATATTCCCTTAACTAACCTAATTATGAGACTAAACAACTGAATCTCATTAAAAAATATTTATATCAGATGTTCAGGGTTATTGAGATCATGAATCAAACCATGTTTTATGAACCAGCCTAATAAGCATCGCCACTACACACCTTACCCCTACGACATAAGATGGTGTAATTGGAGGTTAGGTATATGGTCCCCAACAATTTGAATTATAATAATTTATTTTAATAACATAATTATTATATTTAATACTCTTTATTATTAATATATAAATAATTATATAATTATTTCACTAATTAATATATTTTCAAATGAAGAAAAAAAATTAAATTTGGTAAATATATACTTTCAATTAAAAAACTTTTCGATAAATTCAATACTTTTTAAGTAAATATAATTTCTATAAAATATTATTATTAAATAATTTTAATTTATAATCAAATGATGAAATAATTTAGTGAAGTATAATAATTTTTTTATATAGGTCAGAAAGATGTTAGTATTGTAAAAAAAGTATTTTCTAAAAAAATAACCTTTTTAATTTAAAAGTGTAAATTATTATTTTTGAAGAATTGTATTGATAAAAAAAATTATTTTAGAAATTAGGATGTTTAAATTTTCTAATGGTTAATACTTTATAATTTTTTGAGACAATAGATTTTTTTGGGTAAAACAAAAAATATGATATAAGTTTATGGTATAATTTATGACATCATAATAGACTCAAAGTTATAAAATAAATTATATAAAAGGAATACATGGCCATGAATATATTTCCCATTTAAAATAAAACGTTTTATTTTATTTAATTAGTTTTATAATCCTTTAATCAATCCTTTAAAACCTATATTATATTTTAGGTTTTTAAAAAACAATTCTTTATAAACACAACTCACTTCCACATCACTAATGATATTTTTTAATATTTTTGGTTATTTTACTTCTTATTTATTTAAAACTAATCATATTTGGTAGATTCCATGGTGAAAACCCATAGAAAGGTTTTTGGTTTTAATTATTTTCTTATAGAGAGTCTAAAACCTATGTTTAGAAATTAATATAGAATTCCCCACTATTTTTCTAAAAGTATCCATAAAATATACCACCCATATTCAATCATGACATAATTATCATGAATTTCCTATTTATCTTTCTCTAAAGTACTCCCAATGTATTAAAAATAATTTATGAATCTCCACTTAAGGCTTTAAAAGCACACTCGCAACATAATGGATTCTCTTCCACCACCTCTTTATTCAATTACTTTCATTGTATAATGCCCTTATATATTCAATTTTTCATTTTGTAATATGTTTTCAAAAATTATCCTATCGATATTATGATGATAAAGAAATTAGACACCACCATTCACTCTAATTTAACCCATATATTAAATTTTATGTACCCCTGTTATATTTCAGTAATTATCTTGTCATTTTCTCAAAAAAAATTTGTGTATTCCCAAACTTATTTGAACCAAAGTATATCCATAGAGATATAACTATACTTAGTTGATTTGGGACTCCTTTTTATGTCACTAATAATCCTTAATCATTAGATTATTATTGATGAAATAAATTCTTATTTTGTATGATCTATATGGCACCAAAACGCATGTACATGATATGAATGTGACTGGTGGGCCCAGAATTATATATCCCTCTAATTCATTGGGTAATGGTTTTATCTCATGAGGTATTATGTATAATCTATGTTATTTTATCCTAATCACACTATATTATGATTTCATATATGTCCTTGACTTATTCTAATAATGTCATGTAATATATTTTTCCCACATTCCGATGTTTACTTAATTTTATCATGTTATATCGTGCTTTGATGTCCATATTCATGATTTTAACCTTTTTATGTCACAAGAATAACCTTGCTGGATCAGATATATTATTTTCATTATTATAGGCTTTTATTATTACCTTCTTAGGCTTTATATCTCACCCTTTATTATATACGTCCCTAGGTTAACCCATGAAATATAAAAAGATCGATAGATTTTAATGGAATTTTATCAAGTTTTAAAAAATTAATTTATATGCCTATTTTAAATTAATATTCTATTTATCTAATTTCCCAAAGATACAATTCCCCTAGAACTTCTGGGATTGTATTATGGGTATATTTATGTAATAAATTCTTAAATATGGTATATAAAATATATGGCTTTCAATAGTTGGAATCATTGGAAAGATATAATTTTTTTTGGGGGATTAGGATTATGAAACCTTAGTGAAATCCTTATTCATAAGACAAAACTAATAAAAACATTACTAAATATTGATAAAGTATAGAGTAAGTGGTTTCCATGGAACATATTCTATATATTGATACTACTAGTGGATGTGGCTCTAACATAGTTCTACCTACGGTTTATAACCTAAAAAAGGTAACATTAAGAATTATCTTGATCTTCACATAGTTCATTAAAACTTGGCCTTAGTTAACACCTAGTTGGACACTCCCATGGGATATCGATTTTCAAACACAAAAGATCATTACGAACCATTGTGAAGGGAATAAATTTCCATGAAATTTTATATTAAAAAATTAAATATTTATAACATAGAATGAAACCTAAAAATTCCTAGATTAAGGAATATAGGTCATTTATGTGTTATCACCTCAACGTTCATAAGATTATTTTTTCCTTTTTGTAACAATTTGAAAATTATCATTCCAAATATTCCCTTTATTTTATTCAATCGATGGAAATAGGATAACTGAGGGAATAACTAATGCGAAGGTCGATGTGATGATTTCCCAAATGAGATGTATAAAATAATGGGAGCTAATATAATAAATATTGTGATTATTCCAAACTAGATATCAAAATTTATGAATAAAAACTAGTACATAGTTGAATCTATGAACATGTTAATGAAGACGAAGGTAGTGTATTATGGAAGATAATTTCATAAACGGTGTAAAGGATAGAAGATTAATTTTCATACATGTTAAAAATTTGGAATGAAACACCAATATAAATATTTAAAAGTAATTGATAGATGTTTTATGTGTGTATTAGTAGGGAATAATGAAGCTAATTTCTGGAAACATAATAATAGTTTAGATAACATGATGGATGGAAATAACTATTAATCTAATTTACTATAAATAGATATATACCATAAATGGGGTGAAGTGATGAATTTTATAAAGCAATTATCTATTCCCTAGGATATAAAGGATGATTAGAAATAACAATATCAATGACTAAGGGAATAAGTATGATTCAATTCTATGAAAATTAGGGAGGAATATCACAATTATTGAAGTACGCATAACCTCTTCTCAGTAGTTGTGTACATTTTTTTGTAAATTGATAAAATTCACACTAGTATATCTAGTAAGTATTCTAAGAACATCTATTCACCACCAAAAATGATTTTATAATATAAGATAAAACATCAATAATTATTGTTTCAAAAGTATAATTTTGTGGGAATGTACTCATTTAAAATCTTATTATTTTATCTTTAGTGAAATTATATGTTTTTCAAGGAATGGATTGGTTTCCTTGAATTAAAATAACATAAATTTATTGGAGAATAAATTCAACCTCTATATAATGAATCATCCATTAAATTTATTCATGTGTAAGGATATGGATGGTTCTCCTTCGGAATACTCATTTCAACCATGGAGGTTATTGACATATGAGTAAATATATCATGATCAAATGAAATAAACTAAAGGAAAAAATAATCCTTGATGGCATGCCCATTATGATGTAATATGCTGATGTGTTTCAGGAAAAAATTCCTAGTCTTCCTCCTAATAGATTTTTTTGGTTCTCAATCAAACTTATAACTAGATATTATAATGTAACCAAGAGACATAATATAATATTCAAAGATAAACTAGAATATATTAAGAAGAAACTACAGGATAATCTAGAAAAAAATTTATATATTCAATTTCTTTATTGTGGGGTGAATCAATCCATTTATTTAGGAATAAGAATTGGTTTTTACATGTCTAAATTGATTAAAAAGAGCTCAACAAGGTCATGAACCAAATATGAATACCCTTACATGAATTGATTACATGATCAATCATCTATATGAATCCCAATACTTCCCTTACATGTATCTATGGTGGAATATTATCAAGTAAAATTGAATGAGGGGAACTCCCAATAGTTCTTTTAATACAAGTTAGAGGCCCTACAAGTTTATAGTATTTCCATTCGGACACACTAATTCCCACTCTATCATTATATACATAATGTATATTCTTTAGGAATTTTCTTAAATAATATATGGTAGTATTTATATTTGATGTTATTATCTACTCCAATATCATGGTGGAGCATTAAGATAATTTGAATGTTGTAATGAAAAACTTATAAAAGGAAAAGGATACATGTGATGTATAGTAAATGAACTTTTAGGATAGAGAAAGTATCATTCCTATGGAATGTTAACACCAGAAAAGGGATAAATGTTGATCCTATGATAATATAGGTAGTTTGAGGATGGTATAAACAAACATCTATGGGAAATTTTTAGAGTTCCAAAAGATTACCTAGGTACAATCATTGATTTTTTAGAAACACCTCAAGATTTTCAATGCCAGTAACTATGATAACATGGAAGGGAGTGATGTTTTTATGGACTTATAAATGCAAGGATATTTTTAAGGAGTTAAATAAGAGTTGAATCACTACACATATGATCACATTACCCACTATTGGATAAGGATTTGTGATCTACAATTATGTTTCCAAAAAAGGCTTGGGCTGTGTACTCATGAGATATAAAAAAGTGATCACCTATGACTCCTTCCAATTAAAGATAAATGAGTAGAACTGCCCAACAAATGATCTAGAATTTTCTGTAGTGATCATCACATTGAATATTTGGCTACATTATCACTATGAGAAGAAGTGTAAAAAATATAAAGATTATAATAACCTCATTTATATATTCACTCAAAAGGATCTCAAAATTTACTAAATAATGTAGTTATAAGTGATCAAGGATTATGGTTGTTTTTTCCAATACCATCATTGGAAAGAGAACAATGTGGATGACTCCCAGAGTAATAAAAGAAACATGTAACAATAAATTTGATGAAAATTTAAAAGGATCTAGTCATTTTTTACAAGAGAAGGATGGAAATTGGAATAATAAAATGGGCATCATCATGCCTCATTCAAATAACTACTCAATCATCCATTATTGATTAGATCAAGGATGTATACAAAATGGTAAATAGATACAACAAAAGTTATAGAATATTCTAGAGATCATAATTTCTAATGATGATGTCATAGGTTCTATAACCCAAATATGTATCCCATTAAAACAAAAATTGGAATTGAAAATTCAAGACCATGAAAAAAGATCAACATTCTATATTTATCATGGAATCAATAAGATGTAAATAAATTTGAAACCAAACTTCTAGTGGGATAACATAAAGAGGGAGATTACATAATTTATATCTTGAAGAATAGTATTCCAACAAGTCAAGGATGAACGATAGAATTATAAGGGCATGATGAAACCATTTCCCATTATAGTATGGAAATTGTAAAACACGGATATATATTTTTTCATAGTACTCCTAAGGACATATAATGTAAATAATTCATTTTGGGTTGTAATCGATCATTGTATCATGTCAGTACATTTTATTAACATTAAGGTAGATTTATGTATTGAGAAAATCCTTATGATATACATAAGGGAAGTGATAAGACTATATGAATTACAACATTATATTTTATATGACCAATATTAGACGTTTACCTCAATTTTATGGAGAAGTATTGAACAAGTAAAAGATATAAAGAAAAGTTTTAGTACTAATTATCATCCATATATTGATGTTCATAATTAAAGAACCATTAAAACTCTAGAGTATGTAATGGGTTCTTGTTTAATATAATTCCACTGATGATGGGAAAATCACCTTACCCTGGTGGAGATCTTATATAAACATAGTTTTTATATTACTATTGAATGTATCCTTGTGAGGCTCTGTATGGGAGGATGGTTTAGACTCCAATGTGCTAGGATAACATTAGATAGGGGAATATTATGTGACCAATTATTATAAAATATATGATAGATAACAGTCAAAACATTTAGTGTCATATGAAATCTGTAAAATGTTAATTGAAAACATATGTGTCCAATAATCTAAGAGACGTATAGTTTGAGGACCAAGATAAGTTTTTCCTTCATATATCACCATGGAATAAATTCATGATCTTTCAGAAGAAGGTAGAGCTTAGTCAAATATATATCATCAAATTAAGGATTTTTGATTGCGTCAGAGATGTGGCCCATCAACTAGCACTTGCACCCAACCCACCTCAAGTGCATGATGTCTTCCATGTGTCCCTCTTGAGAAATTAAATAACATACCAAAAAAATTACTTAATCTAATAGAGGGACTCTTGTAAAATTTTCATTCATATGAGGAGTAGTTAGTGAATAACATATATCATAGAGAAAAAGTTCAATGAAACGAGGCCACTCCTTGAGTCAAAGTGTTGTCGCAGAACCACAAGTTTGAGTAGGCGACATGAGAACCAAAATAGGTGATAAAATATATGTACTACTTCTGTTTTAGTGTATGAAATTAATTTTTTCAGATTGAATTTATAATGGGAGGACGAATGTAATAATTTGAAATATTATAAATTAAATTACATTTTGAAAGGATAAATGCCTTATTATTAAATGTAGTTAATAAAATTCAAGCACTACTTTTCTTATTTAGGAAAACTATATAATATATCATATTAGATTTAAAAAATAATAAAGGTTCATAACCATTTTTAATATATCCATTATACAAGGGCTATAAATATTAGTATTGATTAAGGTTTATGATAATGTTTAATCGACACTGATTGATGAAGCGATGGAATCAACTAGTCGAATAATACACTATGAAGTGTATTTATCAATGTTTTTATGGGAGATATAATCAATAAGATTTTCCCTCAGCCAATAATGAGTATAAATTCAATAAATAAATCTCCTATGAAATCATTTATAGGATAAGTTTACGTTTATCAAGATCACGTCCCAAACCATGTTTATATAACTACCCTAATAAAGAACTACCACCACACAAACATTACCCATAGGGCATACATTAGTGTAATAGGGGGTTACATATCTCGACAATGATAATATGAATTTCTAAAATTTATTTTAATAAAATATTTTTTATATTTATTTCATATTCTTATTACATTATAAATGATTGTATAATAATTTCGATGAAAATTTACATTTGATATGAAGAAATCAATATTTTAATTTTGGGAAATATATAATTTTTATTAAAAATTATTTTTAATAAATTGGATATTTTTTGAAGTGAAAAATATTTTAATAAAATATAATTATTAAATTATTATTATTTATATATAAATTATAATATAATTTAATTAATTCCAATTTATTATTTTTAAGGATCATAAAGATGTTATTATCATAAAAATAATTATATTTCAATAAATATGGATTTTTATTTTAAAAATTAAATATCATATTTAGAGAATAATTTTGATAAAATATGTATTATTTTTTAAATTTGAATATCAAAGTTAGTAAATGGTGATTTTTTAATATTTTTATTTGATAGTAAAAAGTTTAAGTAAAAATAAAATATGGATAAAGATATGATATCTTTTATGACATCATAATAGAGTAAAAGTGATGTAATAAATACTATTGGTACCTTTTTGTAGAGTTTGTTTGAAACTCTCTTATTTTAATTATCACAAGCCATGATTATTTTAGTAATAATGATTCCTATGTGGATTGACAAAATTATATATGGTGTGGCTATTTCTATGATAATTCTACTTTGTTTTATAGCGAGTTTCCATTTCCTAGGAGTCACTCATACCACCATACTCTGAGTCGTCGTTACTACCAGGATGAGCTACCATCTGATAGGAGTCACTATTACCACCAAAAGAGTTGTGCCAGAGGAAAATCACTAATAAATGGTGAGTCACCCCTCCCCCACATCTTTCTACTGTTACTGTCCGAGGACTACGGAGTAAATGGATCAATGGATATTTATTTAGGGAGATATTTTTTGAATGATTATTTAGGAACCAGTCAAAGACCAATCTGGTGATTTTTGATATGTTACTGCTATATATACGATAAGGATTTCAATCTCCATATTTGATGTTACCATCATGATACGTATACAACAAAAAATTACTTACAATTAACTGTGTGACTGAATCTATGAATTCTCATAAACTTACTGATTCAGGTTCTGTGAATATAAAATGAAACCCCAATACAGAATTCCTTATTACAATTGATTGAGATATTGAAAGATATCAACTGAAACATTTCTATGGATTTTATATGATAAAATATCTGCCCTAAATTTCATGAAGAAATTAAGAATTCTTCACCAATACTGATCTGAGGACTATGAACATTCAGAATATATCATACTGAGTTTTTTGAATCATTATTTTTTGTCTGTTTTATTTTGAGTTGTGTTTTATTACCTCTATATCAATCACACACTATCATCTACATCTAATTAGATAATACTTGTTGTTATATTCTTTTATACATATGTTTTTCCATTTTTTTGGAAGAGAACCTTGTGTGACCTGTACTATTCATACTTCCCTTGAATAACTATAGAGGAGAATTTTTAAAATTGAAATCTTGTTGTTGTTTTTGATTGTTTAAATTTTCTAGGTTATGGATTAATTTGATTATAATTACAATATTCTTGTTAACCGGTGATTTCCAAGTTGAGGGGATTGATTCTCAATTTGAGACTAAACCTGTTGTTTATTCCACAATTTCATTGTTTTGTTTTATTACTATATCCTATATTACATTTTATCTACAATAATCTATTAATTTTATAATTATTCTTAAATAATTCTTATATTTACTATCTCTTAGTAAATTGAATTCAAATGTTAAGGTATTTGTAAATAGTATATTAACTGAGACTTAATCACTCTTTCAGAAATCTTTTAAAAGGGTAAATCATATATCAATATACTTTGTTGATTAATTGGGCAGTTTATTTTATTAATGGTTTTTTATTTTAGTTATATTATTAAAAGAAAATTTTATTGGGAACTCAATTTACCCCCCTCTTTAGTTACTCACTCTAACCAATATTTGGTATCACATGTTTTTGAAAATAAACTTTTCAACTTTGATTTTAGTAGTATTGTAAAGATCTCTAATTTCTATCTATTCTAAATTTTAGTTCTTTATGGATAATAGAAACGAAGGATACACTACTAAAAGGCCTCCTAATTTTAATGGTACAAATTATGTTCGATGGAAAATTAAAATGAAAATTTATTTAGAAAGTATTCGTTTTGACATATTGATTATAATAGAAGATCAATATATAATATCAAAAACTAGAAGAATTACATTGCGTGATGCTAGAAAAGTGGTTTTCCATAACAACTGTAATACTATGAGTTCTTTTATTATGCATTAAGCTATGATTATTTAATATAATATCTACATGAAAATATTCATTTGATATATGGGATTACTTATCTATTTTACCAGAAGGAAAATAAAATGTCAAATAAATGATATTAAATAACTAAAAAATCATGTATGATAATTTTAAAATGAAATATAATAAACCTATTTCTGATATGTATCTCAGGTACAATGAAATCACTTGAAAAAAATTATATAAAATGACAATGTGATTATATTCCTCAAATACTTACCAGACAGATGGAGAGGAACATCCATGTTAATTGGATAATCATATGATGTATTTAAAATACCTATTAAGGAATTGGTAGAAAAGCTAATGGTGTTTGAAGAAGAGCTTAAAGTCAACAAAGTGATCAATGAAGATGAACCAAAATGAAAATTAGTAGCCATCAAATCTACTACCTCTAGAAAAAGAGAAAAATTACAAGATAATTACACTAGTGATGAAGAGTCTCTTGATGAAAGTGATGTATAAATCATACACATGGCTAGAACATTCAAGAAATTTTATAGGAAAAATAGTTTCTTCAAAAAGTAAAATTTTAGAGGAAATTATGAAAACAATAGAAAGTGGAAGACGGATTGGGATAATACAGACACTCAAATTGAAATTTCCAGATATGAATGTAAGAGGAAAGGACACATTAATGATGAAAGTCTGAAATAAATATATAAAGAAGTATGTGAATAGTGGAAAAAGATACAAGAGAGCCATGAAAAAAATGGAGTGCCTCTAAATATGGATCAAGTTATTTAGACACTATTCAATAAGATTTGTCTAATAGGAAAAATATGTGATTTATAGTAATCCTATTAGAGGTACAAAATATTCTTCTTATTTCTCCAACTAATATTTCATACATTTTTGAAAATGATGATAATGATGATAACGAGGAAAAAATGACTAGTAAATATCATTATTATTATTGTAACATGCTGGAAGACACTTTTTATGAGATGAAACATAAATATATGTCACTTAATAAACATCTTGCGTTAATAGTATATTTTAAAACCAACCATAATATTGAAATAGATAAAAATGATCAACTATTGAAATAAAAGAAAGATTTAAAATTTTTAGATGAAAAATTGAAGAAAGGAATAGAAAGTTTTACCAGTGGTGTGAAAACATTAACTCAAATACCGGGAGATCATGTTGCTCCCACGTATATAACTGACATCTATTACCAACACGGAAAGATAAAAATTACAAAAAATAGATTTAAAAAAATTCCAGTCCTAAAAATTAATTTACATCCAATACCTACTCAGTTAGACGAACTAATGTATTTATTTATAGAAACATAATATCTATTTATAAGAAACCCATTCAGAAGATATAGATGAAAAAATTACTTAATACTAACATATATTTACCCAATATGATTTGATTACCAAAATAATTTTGGTATAAACATTGTGTTGTGGGAAACCTATTTGAAAACCTCTAGCAAAAGACTATAGTATATGGATAGTGGATCTTCCGAACATATGTCTCATGAGTATTCTGACTTCATGAATTTGATAAAATTTGATGTGTACATGTCACTTTAGGTGACGATGAAAAAGGGAATATCAACAACCTTGGAAAAATTTGTAATTATAATTTATATTAATTTATAATTTCTTATATGTAGATGGTTTAAAATATAATCTACTTAAAATTTTTCAATTATGTGATAATGGATTTTATGTAAAATTTGAATACAATGCCCGTCATTATTTTCATGATAACAATGATATAATTTTTATTGCGTTAAGAAGTGATAATATTTATTCTATTAATTTAAATTCTTTATCTTTTATAAATATTTCTTTTTTAAGGGCCTTTCAGAAAGAATCTTGGATTTGGAATTGGTGACAAGGCCATTGCAATATTTACTCACATTGAAAGTTATCTAGAAAAGGGATAGTTAGAGACCTAGAAAATAATTAATTATCAAATGATAGACTTTTTGATCCCTAAGAAAAAGAGAAAATTCATAATATTTATTTTAAATATAATAAAAAAGTTTCAACCTCTCAGCCTCTGGAGTTAGTTCATATGGACCTCTTTGAAACTTCTAGATTTTCCACTCTTAATGGAAACATTATTTCTATGTCCGTTTAGATGAAACTTCTAGAAAAACATGGGTATTATTTATAAATCACAAAATTGAAAGTTTCTCTTAATCTATTAAGTATTCCAAATATATTGAAAATTATAGTGCACTTTGGATTAAGACCTTAAGAAGTGTCGTGGTTGAGAGTTCGGAAATCAATACATTCAATTATTTAGTTCCCAAAATGGTTGTAATCACAAATCTTCTACTCATATTACACCTCAAGAAATTAATGAGGTAGAAAGAAGAACTATGACTCTTCAAGAGACATCCTAGACTACACTAAACAAGTATGACTTACCTATCTACCTTTTGGTTGAAGCTGTTAATATAGAATGTTATAATATAAACAAATTATTAATTAAACTACCCTAAAAACACATTATAAGTTATGTAATAGTATAATACCAAAGTTTAATTAATATATAGTTTTTTGTTGTAATTTTGTTTCTAAATAAAATGACAATTAAAAAAAATCTAAGGGTGATGAAGGAATTTTTCTTGGGCATTCAACTTTTCGAAACTCATATAGAGAGTATAATAAGAGATCCAAAACAACATAAGAATATATTAACATAATATTTTATGAAATTAATCCAAATGAACCTAATACTATCTCAAACAACCTTTAGGATAGTATTGTGATTCTAAATATCATTTTTAAACCATCTGGAAATTCACTGAAATAAGATGAAAGATCACCCAGTTACTTCCAGAACATGAACCTGAGGAAGATCAGGAGTCTTCCAACCCTTCTTTTGAAAGACCTTTTAAGACTCATATAAACCACCCTTTAAATGAAGTTATCGTAATCCAATATAGAGGTACTCATAAAAGAGCTTACCTTATGAATCAAATTAAACACCAATCCTTCTTGTCAAATCATGAACTGAAGAACATTAATTATTCCATCAATGATGGATTATGGGTATTTTCTATTCAGGAAGAACATAATCAATTTTCATGAAATAATTTTTGGGAACTTGTTGATCATCCTAACAACACCTTAACTATTGGCACTAAGTTGGTATCTAGAAACAAGGATAACTATTCTAGTATTATAGTAACAAATAATGCTATAATAGTGGAATAAGGTTATAATCCAGAATAAGGTATTGGTTATGAAGAAACTTTTTCACCTATATCAAGAATTGAATCCATTAGGATATTACATTCCTACAAAGAAAATTTGGGTTTCAAAATATATGTAATTATTGTTAAATTTTTATTCTTATATGGATTTATAATTGAGTATTTTTTTTTTGAACAACCCCTTTTATTTTAAAATCCAAAATTTCCAAATCATTTTACTAAATTAAACAAAGCTTTATATGACTTTTAAAAATGATCTTATATCTTGGTTTGGTAAACTTACCTCTTTTCTTATTGCAATAAATTTTTCAAAACATATATGAAATACAAATATTTTTATAAAAATTATTTCAAAAGATATTTTAATTTTAAATATATATGTAGCTAATATTGTTTTTCAATTTACTAAAGATTCCATATATACTGATTTTTCAAAACTAAATAAAATTGAATATTCATTGAGTTTAATGTGTGAACCCAAATTCATTCTTGGATTTCATATTTTTCAAAATAAAGATTTAATTATCATAAATCAATGTAAATAAAATAAAGATATTTTAAACAATTTGTCCTAGAATGTACCAACAGTAGTGAAACTCCCTTGTGTACCACCTATAAACTAGATCTTGATGAATCTGAGAAATCAGTAGATCAATCTTGTTATAGAGGTGTGATTGGTAGTATTTTGTATTTAACTTCTAGTCAAACTGATATTATGTTCAGGGTGTCTGTGTGTTATCTCTTTTAGGTAAATAAAAAGAGTATCATTTATTAGTTTTCAAAACAATTTTTAAATACCTATAGTATACAACCATTTTATGATTGCTCTATCCAATAAGATGTTATTTCAAATTAATAATTTATTCACATGCTGAGTTTTTTGGATGGAAGTTAGATTTAAAAAAAAACATTTGAAACATGTCATGTTTTAGGAAAATAACAAGTATCATGGTGTAGTATGAAACAAAATGTTTTTCCACTATCTTCTTTTGAAGCTGAATATATACTTTTTGGAAGTTTTTGTTGTGGATGAAACAAAAATTACTTGAGTTTGGATAGAAATTTAGACATGTACCTTAAAATTGTGATAATAAAAGTTCAATAAACATTTCCAAAAAACTTGTTTCTCACTAAAGATAAAACAAAATGATGTAAGACATCAATTTTTTGGATATCATTATAAAAAGAATAATATAACATTAGAATTTATTGGAACTTCATATAAGCTACCTGATATCTTTAGAAAGACATTGATTTATGAGAAATAAAACCATATCAAACATGAATTAGGAATGAAAATTTTTGGTTTATAAGTCACTGTTGTTGATGTGACGCCCCAACCCCAGTTACCCAGAGTCGGTGCATTGTTACGTATCATTGGCATGATCACAAAAGATCATGTCCCGAAATACCGATATGTATAGTTGCCTTTGAAATACTAGATACATTCATAAGGTTTACATTACATCATAAAATGGAAAACAAAAACAAAATTTTTTTCATACAAAAGACTGAGATCCCATAGACTATCCCTACAGTTCAGTCATAATATACTTCTTCACATCTTGAGAAAAATAAAACATATAAAGGGGTGATCTTAGATGATCAGAAAGGATAAAAATATAGCGGAAAATTTCATAAATAAGCATAAACATTTAAGGAAATGTATAAAACTAAAACAAACACCTTTTCAATATAAACTTAATCATAATATGGAATATATAAATCAAAATAATTCCATTTACTTACTCAAATGGATATTCTACTAGTTGAATAATCACATGTAATATCAATATCCACATTCATAATAATGGAATGTATAATTCCAGACTTCATAACCACATAGTCAAGGCCTTATGACAAGACTACAAATTTGATTTTGTCAAGGCCTTATGTCAAGACACTATTTTGTCTCATTAGACCTACCTATGCATTGAGGAGCTATAGCGGGCTCCACCCTTCACTTACTAAGTCCAATTCATTCCTCATATGAAAAGGTTTAAACATGACATAAACATTCGTATTAAAACTAGCATACAAAATGTCAATACTTTATCTATAAACCATGAGTGGTATGAAATAACACATCCACAGTCAAACATATCACAAAACCTTCAATACAATATGGAAGTTTTTTATCATAATAAATCAACTTCAAACAAACTTAAAATCCATCAAAGGATGTTGACATAAATGAATTCCAAAAAATTTTAGAGAAAGCCCTATTCCTATTTTGAAATCATCTAAAAGTCATGTAATTATAAAAGAAAACATTTATTTTTTAGAATATTCTTATAATATTGTAAGTTAAGCTTCGACAATGTTATAACGGTGGAAAATAGCCACACCCACCGTATAAGTTAAAAAAACATTATTACCTAAATTTTGTCGAAAAGGTCACAAAGTACCTTATTTAGAAAATGACGGAAAGATTCATTTAGAAACATCTTATAAAAGTCAAAAAAAGGTATGAATGACTTTAACCCATAGTCTATAAAATAGTAATAATGTTTTGAAATATATTTTTAAGAAACATGGATGTGGATGATAAAGAGGTCCCAATAGATAATTACATATAAACAACCTCAGATAATAAAGAGATTCTGAAATTAACCCATACCTTGTTCATTTCCTTGGTCGAGGGTAATTAACCTCCTATATATTGGTGAAATTATTGTTATTATATAATAAAATAACCATATACATTAATATGATATCATATATGATCTTCTAATAATGATATTTTTGTATTATCGTCGTTTCAGGAGTTAACTGATTCGTTTTCCTTTATATAATTTGTTACGTAAGTAATGTTTGTTATGGATAGGATGTATCTTATTAATATTCAGAATTATATTATGTATTTAAACAATATATTTAATCATCTAATGAAAATTTGTCTTGAATGGATACAATGGGAAATGAATCTCACAACGTTCGTGGATACGGTAATCCGTATGTACGCACAAGTGACAATATCATTGTTTTGATATTAAAATAAAATATAATTGGATGATATATAATATATAAATAATAATTATCATGTTATATTTATTATTTACATAAATTAAACATCATTATTATACCCATCCAAATAATAATATATTGAATAACAATTACCCCACAACGTGGAGACGGTAAGCCGTACGTACGCACGTATGGTGACATGTCATTAAAAGGATGGATAGAATAATAAACATGGTTGTACCATATTTATAATAACATCACAATATATAAAATATACTGGAGTTAGTATTTTATAATTTAAACACCAAATAAAGAGGAAGTGGAAGAAGCAATGAACTTGGAAGAGGTGATGCAATATTTACCTCTTCTTCAGGTTCTTCCTTTTGATTTTATCAAAAGGACTATTTAGGTTGGATTTATGACTAATGGAAGGACATTAAAATTAATGGAGGAATATTTAGAGGGTATTTGGCCAGAGGTTGGCTGATCCAAAAGGCTTTAAAGGTGTGAATTTGAGGGAAGGAGGATTTCCCTTTTATAAGAGGGGTGAGGGCACCTTAGGAAAAGCAAGAAATATTATTTTATAACAAAATAATTTTCAGTTTCTAATGGTACCAAAATGAATTGTTTAAATGATAAGGTGGGGATGGGTTGAACAATACTCAAAAAATAGGTTTTAGACAGTTTTAGTTCACTATTTTAACCTTATCTTTTAGATTTAACTCTTAGTTAAATAGTTTGATATTTAACATGTCTCTTTGTATTTTTATATTATATGGTTAATAAACTTACTATATACTTCCAAGATAACCTAAATTGGTTCATTAATTACATATATAATATTATTTAAGACCTTTTGGCTGAAACTTAGATTTTTAAGAATATAATATCAATTAATAATTTAATATTTATTTTTAAAAACTCTTTTATGCCAATTTTGAAACTATTTGGTATTTGGATTTTGATAAATTTATAACAGCATTATTACTTCAAAAAAAAATCATCTAACTAACCCTAACATGTCATATTAACCTAGAAAATTTATGGAAATCATAAAAAGTTTCAAATTACATTTATTTTTACATTTATAATATCAATTATTTTAACATTTCATTAATTAGGTAATTACTCCATCATCATTGTGTCATAAATAAATTAAATTATTTAATATCTAAAAAATATAAATAAACTACCATTATGTAGTAAATCATGTTATATTTATAAGGAATATTTATAATCGAATTTATCATATGTATAACCCTATATTAAAAATGTTTTATTTATTAAACTTTGTTTTTAACTCTTTTAACTTTTCTTTAAATAAAAAAATAATAAATGTACTAATCTAATACAAGTGAACCTAAAGGACCATATTTTATTCCTAAAGTTTTTTTTGGTTGAATTACACTTATCCAATAGAATTAGGACATGTGTTGGGGTAATAATAATATCATTTTTACCTTTAATTACCCTATTTACTTTTAACCGTGGTAAATAAAAGTAAAAAATTACTATTAACCAAAAATTATTTTCATCTTATTGAACCAAATTTTACATACTAATATCAACCGTGTCTCTCGAAGTTTTGAAATTAAACTCACAGAAGTGGTAAAATTAAGTTTTATGTAAATTTTCTAATGATCCTAGGAGGTGGGTAAAAGACGGTAAAAAGTTCAATAAAATTTTTATATATCTAAAATTATTATAAACTGGATCCAATGAATTACATTGAAATTATAGTGTTATTATGTATCTATTTTTACCTAAAATAATTTTAAATAAAATAAATAACTATTTAAATAAAAATTTGGTTTTAAACTATAACTGAGTGTTTTTCAGTATTCATCCAAATTGAAAGTTTCCAGAAAAATACCAAAAATTCACCTTAAGCTAATTTCGATATTCCGAACCCAAAAATGAAGTCCGGTTTGAAAGATAAAATGTATAAAATTTTAAAAAGTTGGTATTACTATTCATAACAGTTATCTTGATTGGTTGTGGTGTGGTAGAACTTGAAGTTGCATACGACACACGCTATTGTATTATTAAAAGAGAAGCGTAATGTGGAAGCTTGGGGTGTTACATTCTCCCCTACATCAAATAATTTCTTCATCAAAATTTCTAGAATATTACTGAATAAAAAGACTCAGGTGGTTCTTCATCATAAGTTCCTCGGGTCGCCAAATTACCTCTTCCATCTTATGGTTTCTCCATAGAACTTTTACTAGATGAGCCGTCCGGTTTCTCAGCACATGTTCTCTTGTATCAAGAACCTTGAAATGCTCTGCACAATAAGACAGATCGGGTTCCAGTTATAATTGCTCATAGATGAGTACATGTGTTGGGTCAAGCATGTATTTTCTCAATAGTGATACATGGCACACATCATGAACTTTGGAGAAACTTGGCGGCATTTACAAACAGTAAACTGCTTCCCCAATTCATTCTAGAATTCTGAAAGGTCTGATGTACTTGGGACATAATTTTACCTTCTTACCAAAACTTATAACACCCTTCCATGGATATACCTTCAAAAATCATGATCTCCTACCTGAAATTCCAAATCATTCTTCAGTTATCGGCATAGCTCTTCTGCCAACTTTGAGATACTTTGATGTGGTTTTGGATCAAATTCAACTTTTCCATCATTTCCTCCACAAGTTTTGGGCCTAAAAGTTTTCTTCCACCAATATCATCCCAACAGGTTGGTGTTCGACATCTCTTTCCGTATAATTCTTTATATGGTGTCATATGAATACTTGAATAGAAGCTATTGTTATTTGAAAATTCTACCAGAGGTAAATATTGATCCCACATACCTTGAAAGCCAGGTGAGAATGATCTCAACATGTCTTCTAAGGTTTTAATAGTCTGTTCTGATTATCCATCAGTTTGGGGATGGTAGGCAGTGCTCAAATGAAGTTCAGTATCAAGGGATTTCTGATGACTTTTCCAGAATCTTAATGTAAAACGTGGATCATGATCAGAAATAATCGATAGGGGTACTCCATGAAGTCTCCCAACTTTATTAATATATAGTCTTTCTAGACGTTAAAGTGGTAAATCTTCTCTTATATCAAGAAAATGTGCTGACTTGGAAAGACGATCAACAATGACCTATAGTGCATCATTCTGTCTAGGAGTATTCTGTAGTTCCATGAAAAATTCCATCATAATGTAATTCCATTTCCAATCAGGTTTGGGAAGAGGTTTTATGACTTCTCTAGGCTGTTGCCTTCCAGCTTCCACTTGTTGACAAACCATACATATTGACACAAAAATTACCAATCTCCTTCTTCATGTTGTCCCACAAAAAATGTTTCTTCAAATCGCTATACATCTTAGTCCTACCAGAGTGTATAGAGAAATTGGAACTATGATAATCATCCAACAATTATCTTTTTAGATCAGGTATATCGAGAACACAAAGTCTATTTCCAAATTTCAGAATTCCATATTTATACACAAAGTCACTCAATCTCCCATCATTCACAGCATTAATCTTCTTTTGAAAGTCTTCATCATCAGTCTAAGAACTATTTATCCTTTATATTAATGATGGTTTGGTAAACATTTGAAAAAAGTATTGATGTTTCACCTTCCATGGTTATCCCCATGTCCAACTTTACTAGATCCTTGTATATAGGATCCTTTTAAACTCTCATATTGTTTAGAACTCCATGATCCTTTCTGCTCAAAGCATCTTCCACCTTATTTGACTTCCCCGGGTGGTAGTGTATGGTGAAATAATAATCCTTGAGTAGTTTAGGCCATCTCTTTTGCCACATGTTGAGTTATTTCTGTGATAAAATATACTTCAAACTCTTATGATCGATATATATCTCACATTTTTCACCCTAGAGATAGTGTCTCCAAATCATCAAAACAAAGATTACATCTACTAATTGAAGATCATGAGTGGGATAGTTTTTTCATCAATTTTTAGGTGTTGTGATGTATAGGAAATAAATCTATCATTTTGCATAAGGACACAACCAAGTCCTTTCTTTGAAGCATCACTATAAACAACAAACCCATCATTCCCCGATGGTAGAGTCAATATAAGAGCATTGAATAATCATTTCTTCAGTTATTCAAAAAATTCTTCACACTCTTTTGTCTAAACAAATTTAACCCCATTACGTGTGATCTTGGTTAATGGGTTATCCAATCGAGAAAAAGTCTGGACGAAACGCCGATAATAACCTGCTAAACCAATGAAACTGTGTACATCAGTTATACTCATCGATACTGGCCATTCTTGGATTGCTCTTGTATTAGTAGGATCAATAGAGATACCATCCTTAGAGACAATATGGCCAGGAAAAGAAATTTCTTGAAGCCAAAATTCACACTTGCTAAACTTCCCATATAATTCATGTCTTCTAAGAGTCTTTAGAATAACATGCAAGTGATTTTCTTTATCTTCATAGCTTTTGTAGTATACCAAGATATCATTAATAAATACCACTACAAAGTCATCAATATATTCCTTGAAAACTCTATTCATTAGATCCATGAAGAGAGAAGGTGAATTAGTCAATCCAAAAGGAATTACTGTAAACTCGTAAGGCCCATACCTAGTTTGAAATACTGTTTTCAGAATATCGTTCTTCTTCACACACAAATAATGATATCTAGATCGAATGTCAATATTTGAAAAATATTTAGCTCCATGAAGTTGGTCAAATAAATCATCAATGCAAGGTATGGGTTACTTGTTCTTTATTGTTATAGCATTGATCTCCATGTAGTCAATGCACAACCTCATGGATCCATATTTCTTCTTAATAAAAAGAATTGGGGCTCTACATAGAGAAACACTATAGAGAATAAATTCATTATTACTCAATTCCGCAAGTTTTTTCTTTAGTTCCACTAATTCTATAGTGGCCATTCTATAAGGGGTCTTCGGTATGGGCCCTGAACCAGGAATTAAGTCAATGGAAAAATCGATTTCTCATTCTAGAGGATGTCCAGGACAATCCTCTAGAAACACAGCAATATATTCTTGCACAATATTTACATCCTCTATTTGAACATTTCTTCCCTCACCCACAGTTATTTCGTTATCTTCCTCCCCAATAATTGAATTTAGTTGAGCTATTGGGGGTGGATCTAGATAAGAATTAGGTGGTGACGTTTCTACTCTAAAGATAAGGTACTCTTTATCATCATCAAAAATTGTAACCTCCTTCTTCTTATAATAAATTTTCACATCATGGTATGAAAGACAATCCAAACCGAGGATTATATCAAATTCAATCATGGGTATGATGATGAGATCTGTAGATAAATGACGTTTATATGACTTAATGGGAACTGATTCACAAAATTTTGTTGCAATGATACTCCCCTTAAGAGTTTTAACTGACAACTCCCTTGTTAAATCAAATTGAAAATATCTAATTTTCTTAGAAAACTAAAAAGATATGAAACAATGTGACGATCTAGAATCAAATAAAGAATTGGCTAAACTTGAGGAAACCATTAAATTACCGGCCACTATGTCTAAGAGCTTTAACTATAGTAGTAGTGATAGCATAATCTTGGCCTTGATTCCTTAGCCTTTTCTGAGGTAAGTTCCCCTGACTCTTAGAACATTAATTTTCATAATGTCCCCTTTCTCTAATTTTTTTGCATTCAGTATTAACAACCACTTTCTTCCCCTTACAATCACGAGCTTGGTGGCCTTTTTCAGCACACTTGTAACAGACTCCCATTCCCTTCAGACATATACCAGGGTGTTTCTTCCCACATATACTATAGGATGGATATTAAACTTTTCCCTTCTTCCCCTTATTTCAATTTCTGGAGTGTTCAACATATCTCTTCTCTTCTTCCTTTGCTTTAAAGTCGTAAGACATAGAGAATACTTTTTCTATCTTGATAGCACATGGGACAATATATTCATATGACAACACGGATTGTGAGACTAATTCTAGACAGAGAAATGATTTTAAACCATCAAATAAACTATCAATAATGCTTAACGGGTTACATATATTATCTTCAGCATGCCTCACTAACCTTGTAATGATAGCTTCAAACTTTGTGACATTCTCATCCTCCTTTTGCCTCAGACATAGAAATTGTCTTTCCATATTCACATGATGGTCATGAGGAAAGCATTTTTTTAAGAAAATTTTATTAAAAACACTCCATTACATATTTTATACTTCATAATATTATTTTATGTTTTTAATCAATGACCACCATTGATCAGCATATCCAGTGAGGTGGAAAACTGCCATGACAACTTTTTCCCTTTCGCTACTTCCCAAGGCATGGAATATTTTCTCTAAAGAATTTATTCATTTCTTAGATACTAGTGTATTTTTACCCCCATTGAATGTTAGTGGTTTTTTCCTCATGAAGCGATCTAAAATTTATCATATATGCTACGGATCAAGGTGCTCCATATGGGTAAGGTTATTATTCATAACCTGAGTGAGTTGTCCCAACATGGTGATTTGATGATCAGAACTAGTTGCAACACTAGCTCCACTATAATTATCTTGTTTAGGAGGTAAATCTCTATATGGAGTGTGTTCATTGATACAGTTTCCATTCCTTCCACTAGAAACTATTTCTAAATAATGGAATAAACTAGATTAGTTTATGAATCGGAATACATAATTCCACACTTGTAAAACACTTAACATAAACTGAACAGTTTATGGATATAATTCATAATCATAAAAATGTTTTCTTAGAGGATGTATATACTCATAAACCCTTCATAATGGTTTTTAAAGAAAATGAAAATTATCCTAAGCATATCCCCCAGGAGTGTCGTAACCAAGAGTGCAGCAAGGCCCGTTGCCGTGGACCAATTCCTGTTTGAGTATAGCTCAATGTGGTGTTTTCAAGTTTTACCCCTAGGTACATATGTGCCAGAGCCGCCTCTGCCTTCTCATATTCAGATAGGGATGTATTTCTTGTAAAATTCACAAAATCACTACAATACAAAAATTCTAGGAAGTTCTTCTATACTAATCCTCAAATTCTATCTTAGGTCTATGTGCTCTAATCAAATTTTATCTAAATCTTGTTTCCAAGGTATGTAAAAAACATCCTATGATACCAACTGTAATGCCCCGACCCTAGTTACCTAGAGTCGGTGCATTATTATGTAACATTGTCATGATAAAAAAAGATCATCTCCCGAAAGACCGATCAGTTTAGTAGCCTTGGAAATAATAGATAAATTCATCATTTTTACATTACATTAGAAAATGGAAAACTAAAAAAACATAATTTCCATAGACAACAGTGATATCCCATAGACTATCCCTACAGGTCAGTCATAATATACATCTTCGCATCCTGGGAAAAATAAAACATAGAAATGGGTGAGCTCAGATGCTCAGTAAGGATAACAATATAGCGGAAACTTTCATAAATAAGCATAAACATTAAAGCCAATGTATAAAACTAAAACAAAAGTCTTTTCAACATAAAAATAATCATAATATGTAAATATAAATCAAAATAAAACCATTTACTTACTCACATGGATATGCTACTAGTCGAATTATCACATGCAATATCAATATCCACTTTCATAATGATGGAATGCATAATTCCAGACTTCATAACCACATAGTCAAGGCCTTGTGCCAAGACTAAAAATAAGATTTTTTCAAGGCATTATTTTAAGATAGTAGTTTGTCTCATGAGACTTACCGATGCATCGAGGAGCTATAGCAGACTCCACCCATCACTTACTAAGTCCAAGGCATTCCTCATATGAAAAGGTTTAAACATTACATAAAAATTCGTATTGAAACTAGCATAAAAAATGTCAATAATTTATCCATAAATCATAAATGGTAGGAAATAACACATCCACAGTCAAACATATCACAAAACCTTTAATACAATATGGAAGTCTTGTATCATACTAATTCATCTTCAAATAAACGTAAAATCCATCAAAGGATGATGACATAAATTAATTCAAAACCTTTTTGGAGAAATATATCTTTCAATTTTGAAATCATTTAAAATTTATATAATTATAAAAGAAAACATTTATTTTTGAAAATATTCTTATAATATTATAAGGGATGCTCCAACGTTGTTATAATAGCGGAAAATAGCCGCACCCACCATATAAGTTAAAAAAACATTCTTACCATAATTTTTTCAAAAAGGTCATAAATTAACTTGTTTGGAAAACGATGGAAATATTACTTTATAAAAATATTACAAATGTAAAACTAGGGTATAAAAGACATTAACCCATTGTCTATAAAATAGTAAGAATGTTTTGAAATAAATTTTTAAGAAACATGGATGTGGATGATAAAGAGGTCCCAATAGATAATTACATATAAACAACCTCGAATAATGAAGAGATTGTGAAATTAACCCTTACCTTGTAATTTTCCTTAGTTGAGGGTTTTTTAACATCCTGTATAATGGTGAAATCATTGTTATTAAATTAGACAATAACCATATACATTAATATGATATCATATATGATCTTCTAATATTGATATTTTTGTATTATCGTCATTTTGGTTGTTAACTGATTCGTTTTCCTTTATATGCTTTGATACGTAAGTAATGTTTGTTATGGATAGGATGTATTTTAATCATATTCAGAATGATATTAAGTATTTAAAAATTATTTTTAATCATCTAATTAAGATTCTTATTGAATGGATACAATGGGGAATGAATCTCAAAGCGTTCGTGGAGACGGTAATCCGTATGTACGCACGAGTGACAATATGATTCTTTTGATATTAAAATAATATATAATTGGATGGTATATCATATATAAAGAATATTTATCATGTTATATTTATTATTTAGATAAATTAAACGTCATTATTATACTCATCCAAATAATAATGTATTGATTAACAATTACACCACGATGTGGAGACGGTAAGCCGTACGTACGTATGTATGGTGACATGTCATTCAAAGGATGGATATAATAATGAATATGGTTTTACAATATTTATAATAACATCACAGTATATATAAGTTACTAAATATATTATTTTAGAATTAAAACAACAAAGAAAGAGGAAGTGGAAGAAGAAAGGAACTTGAAAGAGGTGATGGAATATTTACCTCTTCTTTGGGTTTTTCCTTTTGATTTGATCAAAAGGGATCCTTAAGTTAGATTTATGACTTATGTAAGGCCTCTAGGATGAAGGGAGGGCTGTTTAGGGGGTATTGGGGCTGGGTTTGGCCGATCCAAAAGGATTTGAATGTGTGAATTTGAAGAAAGGGGGAGGGCCCCCTTATAAGAGGGGTGAGGGGCACCTTAGGAAAAGCTAGATATAATATTTTATAATAAAACCATTTCTGGATTATAATGGTTCCAAAATGAATTATTTAAAGGATAATGTTGGGATGGGTCGAAAACCACTCAACCAATAGGTTTTAGACAGGTTTGGGTCACTATATTAATTATATCTTTTATATTTAACTCTTAGTTAAATTGTTTGACATTTACCATGTCACTTTGTATTTTTATATTATATCATTAATAAACATACTATATACTTCCAAAAAAACTCAAGTGATTCATTAATGACATATATAATATTTTTTAAGACCATTGGCCTAACCTTAGATTTTTAGGAATATAATATCAATTAATAATTTAATATTTGTTTTAAAAACTATTTTATGTCAATTTTGACAATATTTGGTATTTTTTTTATAAATTCATAAAAGCATTATTACATAGAAAAATATTCATCTAACCATCCCTAACATGTATTATTAACATAGAAAATTATTGGAATTCATAAAAAGTCTCAAATTACATTTATTTGGATATTTATAATATCAGTTATTTTAATATTTCATTAATTAGTTAATTACTGCATCATCATTGGGTCATAAATAAATTAAATTATTTAATGTCTAAAAAATATAAATAAAATTCAATTATGTATGAAATCTTTTTATATTTATAATTAATATTTACAGTCAAATTTATCTCATGTATATTCCAATATTAAAAATGTTTTAGTTGTTAAACTTTGATTTTAACTCTTTTAACTCTTCTTTAAATAAAATAATTATAAATGTTCTAATCTAATCCAAGTGGACCTAACGGATCATATTTTATTCCTAAGGTTATTTTTGGTCTCATTACACTTATCCAATAGAATTAGTACATCTTTTAGGGTAATAATAATATCATTTTTACCCTCAATTACCCTATTTACTTTTAATTGTGGTAAATAAAAATAAAAAGTTACTATTCAAAAAAAATTATTTTCATCTTATTGAACCAAATCTTATATACTAATATAAACCATGTCTCCTGGATTTTTGAAATTCAACTCAGAGAAGTGGTAAAATTATGTTTTATGTAAATTTACAAATGCTTCTAGAAGGTGGGTAAAAGACGATAAAAAATTTAATAAATTATATATATATTTAATATTATAATAAATTGACTCTAATAAATTATATTGAACTTATAAAGGTATTTTGTGTCTATATTGACCTAAAATAAATATAAATAAAATAAATAATTATTTAAATAAAAATTCAATTTTAAACTATAACTCGGTGTTTTCCACTATTCATAAAAAATTGAAAGTTTTTAGAAAAATACCAAAAAGTCACCCTAAGCTAATTTAGATATTATGAATCCAAAAATAAAGTCCATTTTGAAAGATAAAATTTATAAAATTTTAAAAAGTGGGCATTACTATTCATAACGGTTAGTTTGATTGGTTGTGGTGTGTTTGAACTTGAAGTTGCGTACAACACATGCTATTGTGTTATTCAAAGAGAAGCGTACTGTGGAAGCTTGGGGTGTTACAGATAAAGTCACTATTGATGAAGTCACCATTTACGGGTCACCATTGATAAGTAACCACTGATAAGCCACCATTGATGAAGTCACCATTGATGAAGTAACTATTGAAGAAGTCACCATGAATGAAGTCTCCGTTGATGAAGTCACCATTGATGAAATCACTATTTATGAAGTCACCATTAGTGATGTCATTATTGATGATTCACCAATGATAATTCACCATTTTAAATTCATCATTTATGTTGTCACTATTGATGAATCATCCATTGATGAAGTCACTATTGATGAAGTCTTCATTAATAAGTCACCATTGATGGGACAAGGTTTAACAAGTCATCATTACTTTTATATTAATGTTGTTTTATTACCATTTCAATTTTTATTTATCGATTAATTTTTTATTTTTTAATATTTATATTATTATTTATTTAAAATCCCTAAATGATAAACCCATTAGGATAAATCTAATAGATTCACTTCCCTTAAATTATGTGATATCGTGAATCATTCCCTTTCTCCTAAACTGATCATCTTTCTCCCTTAAACATACAACTAATCTGAATGGATCTTGTGAAGTGAGTAGAAGAATTGAGTCTGGAAGAGATAAGGAAATTGAAGAAAAAAATCTATATGCATGAATCTTGAACATTGTATCATAGAAACCATATTTTTAAAAGAGAGTTGTTGAAGTAGAAAAATAGATCAAGTGGATTGGCTCCCAAAGAGAAGTTTGGTAGTATTAAAGGTTATCGAAAATTATAAATAGATGAGCTGGTTCGCATCGAACCATTGAGTTTTTTATGTAAGTTTAGTCTATAATTTTTATGGGAATTCATAATTTATTTTTCGAATAAATGTGGATAGGATACAAAGATTCGTTGATGGGGAAGAGATTTATTTCTCTTTTAGTGAATGTGTAAAGTGCTAAAAGGCACCACATGAAGGAGTTTATCTGTATTTTCAAGGTATTATACCATGTGATAGTGAATGTTTCAAATACAAAGTGGCTCTCCTACACTTGACTAGAGATGTTACCCTAAAAAGACTTATTGTTTCAGAACCTTATGGTGATAGTAAGCTATTATTGATGTTTTTACAAAATGTTTTAAGATTTAGAAAGGTATATTTATATACCATGTGTTTTCAAAATAGTTATTTCCAGTATATGATGAAAAAGGGGAAAGAATCAATCTGTGTAGATTCTTTATGGTTTATATGCATGAGATGTGTAAGATGTTATCAAGGTTGAACTCCATCATATATCCAAAAAATAATATCATCCAACTTTGATGGAAAGTGATATGTCAAGTAATTAGAAGAGGATGAAAATAAATTTAGTGGTTTTTTCTTGTCAAAAATGATTTGTAAAAGGGTGAAAGTAAGATGGAATACCTAGAATAAATTCTGGGAAAAGAGGAAATGAGAAATTGTATGAGTAATTCAACCCTATCGATCATCCAACAAGACCTAGGGATTTGAGGGATCCAAGTATCGATGCAGATGAGTTAGCTGAGTATTTTGATATAGATGTTGAAGTAGTTGGACCTTCATTGTAATTAGAATAAGAATATTTTTCAGTAGAAGTGTGACTGGACCCAAAGATTCTTAAATCTCCTCTAAAAGTTTCTATTAAATCTGTTTGTCCACTAGGTTCTCTTCCAATCATAGAATTTCTCCATGATTAAAATGATCATGAATATACTGATTTATCTAGAGAGGCTTATTTTAAATTATATTCTTCTAGAACATCATACAATCATAATGGTAATGAAAATGGAATTACTGATAATGATTTTAAAGAATAAAATATTGACACTGTGGATTTTGAGGAATCATATAGAAGTTCAACTAAAGATGATGAGCATCATGATGAGTATCCAGGTGATGGGGACAATGACGATTGACATGATCATAGAGATGATCAAAATAAAGAAGGTGGTGATGATCATGAAAAGAGAAGTTATAAGAATAAATATGTTCTTTTTTATCATGATCATGAGATAGTTCAATAAAAAACTTATTCACCAGTGGTATCTAGTTACAAAAGAGATGAAATTCATCCTAAATATACTATGATGTATGATGTCTCAAATATTCCTAAAATTTTTGAAATAAATGAGGGGGATATGTGTATCAATTCTGTTGATCCGTCAGTTCATGTGATTCAAGTATAATAGGAAGATATCATGCACACCAATCAGACAGAACTCACCCCTTCTTTAACTCAAGTTGGTCAGAGCTCTCAAGTACCCAGAGACTCTCCATTCCATCAATATATAAGAACTTAATATTTTTATTTTTAATAATGGTATAAGTATCTAGGTGTTGTTATAATTGTATTGGATTATATTGTGTTATATCATGATAATGACAACATTGTTATATGAGAAGTATCCTTAGTGAATCAAATAGATCAATCTGGGGAGGTACATCATTTTACAACCATGGAGAGAGAAAGATCAGATGAAGTTGAAGTGCCTCAAGAGAAAATAAATATTACTCCTGCTCAACCTATTCTTTCTCTTGTTGTAGTAAACAAACCTTATTTGGATTCATTTAAATGAACTTTCCATTCTGACATAGACTCCTTGAGGATGAATTTGATTTTAGTTTTTTCACATGTCTTGAACTCTCAATCATCTATAATTAACCAACTGATAAAAGAAATAAATCTAGATTTGATTGAATTGGTTACATCACATATAAAACCAAAATTAATATTACATATTCATGAAATGTACGTAGTTTATATAACTATGGCTACATAGGTAAAATTTTTGAAATCTTTAGTAGACGGTTTGACATCCTCTATTTTAGAATTTAGGTCTTCCATATCTCAGAAGCTAAAAATACTAACTGATTTTTTCTCTAAATCAAATTCACTACCTCTTTCTCCTATGAAAATTAATAGAGATATTCTTTCACATGTTATCTGGGAATATATCTGAAATTTTATGGGTTATTTAACCACTCATGTGGACCAAATTCGGAAGATACATCATCATGAAGAGAATTTATATCAAATGATCACAAAATATTCCATTGATCTTATAAATAGTAAGGACATCATCAAGAAAGTGATAAAGTGTTATTATTAAAGGATTTATACAATGAATGAGATGTCTGATAATTACAATTTTTTAGAAGGAAATTTCATATTTCCACTAATAACAATAGCATTCAATAAACATGTGAGTCAGTTGAAAGTTCTCACACCAGTTCTTTAGAGATTCATCGACGAGAAATGGGATATTATTAATGAAATGGAAAGAAAATGTAATATAATAATGTATTTTATCAACCTAATAAAACCATTCCTCCATTTCCATCACAAAACTATTATTTCTAAAGAATAAATTCATTGGGTTATATTTCTCTCAACCACAACCATAGTTCTAGACTGGTAATGGCCTACAGTGATGACTTAGTCAGATAATCTTATGTATCAACCGTTTCAGCCTATGATTTTTTCCCTAGGTGATTAAATTATTCACCTTAGACTATTTCATGGGTTATATCCTCTTCCTAATTCTACCAAAATACCTTTCATTATGACCTTTACCACAAAACACACTTATACTATCTCCTCCCAGGATATAGACATGGATAGAGATAGAGATAAAGGGAATGATAAAGTTGATCAGTCACCACCCTCTAATGAATGAATCTGATTAGATGAATTCTCTTTGATATGGATCATGTTTTGTATTTTCATCATTATCTATGTTTACTCATAAAAATTTAATGCAACATCCTTCTATTATTCATCTTCCATTGTTTATGTTACTATTTTATTTTTTTATAATATCAACGAGGGAGATAAATTAAAAATTATATTTATATATATAAAGCACATAAAATTATAAAAAATTATGTAAATTGTCTGTATAATTCATATATATTATGAAATGACGAGAATTGTTTTTAAACTCAAATAAAACCTGATTTATTTATGATTACATATATAGTACATGATTTATAAAATTTCATGTTTGGGGATCATAAAATGGGGAAAATGTTGGTGCCACTTTGTGGAGTATGTTTGATAATCTCTTATTTTAATTATCACAAACCATTATTCTTTTACTGATAATGATTCAAATCTTGTTTGATATCATTTTATATGGTAATCATATTTCTATGATAATTATGCTATATTTTATACCGAGTTATCATTTCTTAGTAGTCAATTCTACCACTAGATTATGAGTCCATGTGGCCAAAAGGACAAGCTACCACAAAGATCTGAGTAACTATTACTAGCATGATGAGATACCAATAGAATTGAGTCGTTGTTACCACCAGAGGAGTTACCACCAGAGGTGATTCCCAATAGATGCTAAGTCACTTCCATCTTCTTGCTACCGTTGATGTGCAAGGACTATATCATGAATGGATCAATGAATATTTTGTTATAGAGATATTTTTTACTTAATATTTAGGACATAGTCAATGATCGATACAAGGATTGGGGATCTGTTGCTTCTATATATACATGAAGTATATCTCTTTGTCGATACAATTTCACAGTCATGATATATATACAACAACATTTTACATAAATATAATTGTGTGAACAAATTTGTGAATTCTCCAAGCCTACCGATTCATTTTCTATGAATATCACAAGACACACCACCACATAATTCTTCATCTATATTGATTTAGAAACTAACAGTGATCAAATAAAACATTCTCCAAGATTTTCTACGATCCAATATCTTCTTCAAATGTATATAACAAACCATGAATACCCCCCCCCCCCCGTGCTAATCTATTGACAAAGAACATTCAGAACATATCAGAATATGCTTTTTTATTCATTATTATTTTGTTTGTTTTTTTATTAGTGTTTTTACCTTGTTAACAAACACACTGTCTCCTACATATACCTGGAGAATATAAGCTATTCTCTTATTTCTTTTTATCTTCATTCCCACTACGTTTGTTTAAGAGGTATATTTGTGACATGTATTATTCTTTCTTCACACAAATAACTATAGATGAGGCTTTTTTTTCTGGAAATCTTGTTGCAGTTGATTGTTTAATTGATCCAGGTTGTGGATTCATATTATTATAATTATAATCATCTTGGAAGCAAGTGATTTCCAAGGGAAAGGGATTAAGTCTTTGAGAATGAACCTCTTGTTTATTCTGTTGTGTTGTGGTTCTGTTTTACTACTATATCCTATATTACTTTTTTATCTACAAAAAACTATTAATTTGATAGCTAATATTAACTAGTCTTAAAATTTGTTTCTGTATATATAAATTGATTTCAAAATATAAGGTATTTCTAAACAGTATTTAAATGATACATAACCAATCTTTATGAAATAATTTTCAAGGATATATATTATATTGATCTCCTATTTTGGTTAATTTTTTATTTTATTTAATTAAGGGGTTTTTATTTTAGTCTAATTATTAACAGAAATTTTTATTGGGAACTCAATTCAAATCCTCTTGAGTTACTCCCTCTGACCAATAAATACTATAAATGGAATTCATATCCAAAAATATATATTCTCTTTAAAATATTTTATTTTGATGTTATTTCATTATTTTCATAATCATTTAATGAATCCTTGAAAAGATATATTATATTTTAAAGTTTTAAAACAAATTTTTTATGAACATGACTCACTTTCACATCACTAATGGTATTAGTATAATGTGTTCTATTTATAGAAATATAAAATATTTATAACCATTCATTTTTAGTAGAAAGCATGGTTGAATACCATGAAAAGTTTTGTGGTTTCTGTTATTCTATTACATAGAGTCCAAAACTTATGTATTGAAATCAATAAAGAACCCCCACTTGTTTGTTATAAATTTCCACCAATCATCCCACATCTCATCACTCAGAACCCATTAAGCATGAATTTATTCTCATTCTCCCCTATAAATCACTCCATTTGTGTTAACAATCTATTAAGAATATTCTTCCCATCTTTTAGAAGTGTCGTCTCTAGATAAGGTATTCTCTTCCTCATCCTCTTTATTTGAGTACTTTTTTTGTATTAAACCTTTTGATTTGAAATTTTTAGTTTTGAAATATTCTTTTTGGATATAGCATTAATACACTTATGTTTCCCCAACAATGAAAGATCTCATTTAACTCTCATTAAGAGATTCCATGAACCATTATGTACACCCATTATGATAACTAAATTATCTAATGATTTTCCATTCCCCACATTTTTATTGTGCATAACCCACCTAATTTAAACTCATGTTTATTAATATACAGGTAAAAATCCTTCATTTATTAGGGACTCTCATGTATGAAAATCACAATACTTAAGAGTGATATTTTAATTGATGGAATACATTCATATGTTGTATGATTTGTGTGGAACAAAAATTCACGTACATGTTATGAATTTTTTGGTGGGGCTCAAATTATATATCGATACATTGTATTATGTAATTTTTTTATCTGATGAGATACCATGTATGGGTCATATATAGTTATCCTAATAATACTATATTATGATGTATTGGATGTTATCCTTGACTTATTATTATGGTGTTATGTTTCATCTTGTTACCGTTTTACTATGTTTCAAAATGGTATCATCCTATATCATGCATTGATGTTAATTTTTATGATTTATTTCTTTAATATGACTATGATATTCCTCTAGACTCACATGTAGAAAATTCATCATTTTATGCTTTGATTATTTCCTTAATAGGTTTTATATATCACTAATTTTTTAGGTAAACCCCTTGGTTATCCTATGTAGTATAAGAAGATAAATTTATTTTAAGGGCATATTATAGGGTTTTAAATAATGTCTTTGTATCCCTATTACATGTTAATGTTCAGTGTATCTAATTTTCCAATGGAACTATGCCTATAGATATTCTAGGATTTCTTTATGTGTATCATTATGTAATAAATAATGAAATATGGTATATAAATGAAATATATTTTCATATAACTATATAAAAATGAATTTCATTTCATATTTTAATAAAGCATTATTAATTTATTTTTAGTGTTACATGCATCAAAACCATACAAATAAATCAAATTTATTTTAAATAAAAATATATTCTATAATCATTGGGTGTTATATGAAGGCACTAAGTCTATTTTTTTAATGTCTATGGTCGACGCCTCATTTATTATTAAACCAAAGAAAATACCTATTTAACTAGGTAGAGGGAGATCCATTACATAACCCAAAGGCCTAGTGGGAATTTGGCCCATTACATGGTCTGTAGGAATGATACATAGTGATGTGTAATTTAATTTGCCTTTTCTAATTGATAATAGAAGATAACCTATAAAGTTTAATATCTTGATACATATATTGTAATAATTATTTGACCTACTAATTACCTAGATGGTGTATTTTATGATAATCTTGGACTTGTTTTCGATATTATATATAATAGAGACACAACACAATAATATGGGATTCAATGATTAGAGGGTATGCTTCATGTTTTCACCTCATAGTATGACATCATGATTTGATTGATTTGGGATTCCAGATGATAATTTTTAAATTCACTGATAGAATATTAATGGACCACCACTTATATATTCATTATCAAACTAAGCCTTATACCAAGATGGAGGTCTCAAAGTCTATATGTTGGGATTTAAGTGTATATATTGGGTTAGGGACTCCTCATTTTTTTCTCTTTATTCGCAATGTATGGTTCCTAATTATTAGGATATTATTAGGTACTCCCCTTTTTGAATCCATCCTCTAGTGGTCTTAAGTCCCTAATATACCACAAATAGAAATGTACTCCCATCAACACAACTGTTAATAGGGTGTGGGAACCATTTGTGAGAGTTGGGGTAAAGTAGTCCTAGGGCTATTTCCACCTTCATGAAATGGAAAATTTCACAATAAAAGGATTTAGATACTCCCTCAATGGATATATTCCATCAGTTTGGCCTAAATCTCCAACCATGGATTATTTCCTTTAGAAAAATGTTCTTATGATTCTTTATGATTAGTGTTACTAATTTTTAAGGTCGTGGTCACTGTCAGGGCCATGTTTTGGTTAATATATTTTATTAATATTTCTTCACTATGAATTAATCTTTATTATGATATTGCACATTTGATAATATTAGGATTTAAATTTATGTTCAATTATTGATAGGATTTTTGACTAAGAAATAATTTTTTGTAATAACTTATATGACTTTTATTATAAGATAATCTTTTATATGATGTTTGATCATGGTTTGTCCACGATGTTTTTAATCTATGATTCTGTAACTATGTATTTTGATTCTATATACATTGATTTTTTTTCTTTATGGATCTTGACTATGTTGATTTTTGGTAGTTGAGATATCATACCAATTCATCATAATATCGTATGGTTGGGATCTTGTATGGTGAGGTACTTGTGGTGGTGTAGCTTACTAAAAAATGCATAAGTAAACCATGCTATATAGATGATGGTGTCCATTGATAGTGTTGTACCAATTAGTAATCATTAATGGTATCTTGATGCCTGAGTCTGTGTCCTTTTATTGAGATGTTCATTTGGTTTTGAATTAGATACATTTTTATGTATATATTGGGTAATTATATAGAATACATTTTTGGAATGAAATTTATTATGTATTCATATTTGTTATAATTGTGGTATATCTAAATAATCACATGAAACTAAATTTACTTATGGATTTAATATTATTATTTTAACTTATATAATAGCTATACTTATTTTTCCCTGATGTTTTACTGGGTTAATTTCACCTTCTTTCTGTGTGCACCCTTTTCCTTGGAGCCACCAACCATGGGCTTACTTGAGGCATTCATGGGGAGGCTCACTCGACATTACTGTCAACCTGGGAATGGTTCCATCATGGTTGAAAATATCATATAATGTCTAAAAAAATCGAATGATGAAAAATTAAAAAACATAGATAATAACATAATTATTTTGATTAGTGAGTACATTACATAGTAAACTATTATAATGTATTATTACCTATATTGAAACATGATTTTTCAATATCACATATTTTGAACAATTTGTATATCCTAACCAAATTTAATGTCTTGATCATCTGTATATTTGTGGATTTTTTTTATATTTGATAGTTTCCAACATAATTAACGAAAAATATGTTTTTATTAAGTTTTATTGAAAAACAAGTCTCCCTTAAATATTAATATTTTTAGATTTTCCAATATAAATAAATTATGAATATGTTTAATACAATTTTAACCATTAACCTAGTAACATTTTAACACTACTCGTCAAAATTTTATTTAATAAACCACACATAGGTCTTCTTTATCTCAAAAATATTACTTTTATTCCAAATTCAATTAAATCATTCATGGAAAATAAATCAAATCATTATTTATAGTATTTTGTTTAGAGAATTCTGTTTGTTCATCATTCCCTTTCTCATATGAATCTATCTTTTATAATTGTTTTTATTCATCTATGATTCCCGATCAAATTAATTAATGAAAAATAAAAAAATTATATTAATTATAAAGTAAAATTTTATTTTTTATTTTTTAAAAATATAATAAACTGACTATTATAATTATTATAATCAATTAAGAAGGGGTAGTAGATTAATATGTCCATATCCGTGGAATTTATTAAGTAAAGGGGGGGTGAGTACGAGAGTTGGTACTAAAGGTGAATGAAAATATCTCCTCATAAATTGTATTCTTGTAAATGAAATAAACTAACATTCAATATCCATGTCTAAAAAGAGTCATGTGCTTCCACATATAGCTTTAAAATAGTATATTCCATCATGTTTCGCTCTATAGAGATATGAGAGAATTCATATTGAATGTTGTTAAGGTAGTTTATACACTTGATCCCGTATTTTTAGAGATGATTTGGGACTAGAGTGTATATTAAATTTAAATTGAAAACAATTGAATTGATCTCATTAATAGTGTTTATTATACTCAATATACATTTCATACTTGAGGGAAAGAATAATATGCCAAAGTTATATGTCACTGGAAATGAAGTTTGTAAGGAAATTTGAGAAATATCCCTTAATGAAAACCCTTGACGTTATAAAAATTCCACAACACCGTGTTGATCTAGAAAAATAAAAAATATTACCATAATTATAGAATTTAGTTTATGAGGTCCAATGTTGAAATCATCTAATGTATTTAGCCTAAATAATCTTTCATAGGATGATAAAAATCCAAATAAATATATTGGTAATGAGGTCTTCCACTGTGTTGTGATTTCTCCAATATATATTGTGGCTTCAATTTAAAAATCCTTTAACATAGAGGGAATAATTCGATTGGTGTCAATAATAATAACAGTAAGTGGTCACAAAACATGAAAATAAAGGAAAACCCCACACTCAGAAGGAGGGAGAGGCTCAAACATGAGACCCCCACACCACTACAGAGGTATGAGGGAATAGAACCACTCATCGAAACCTCATGGGTTATAATAATAATAATAATAATAATAATAATAATAATCCCTATAGATATTAAGGGGTCATTAAATACCAATAATAATATTAATAATATTAATTATTAAACATGTCTTATGTCGTAGAAATATCAAATGGGAATATGTTGGTTATAATGGTCTCCCCTATTTTGTTAACCTTTATAGTAATTAGTCTCAATAAACAATTATCATGTCCAAAGGGACATGATATTAACAACTCCTTGATAAAATCAACAAAAAATAATAATTTATACAATATATTATGGGGTTAAAATGAATTTATAATGAACACAAATATACAATAAATAATCACAATAATGATAAAGATTATGACAATACTGATGATAATAATTAATATAACAAGAAATAGTATAAAATGTATACAAGAATTTAAGAAACAACACCGACCCACTAAACCACGAAATGATCCCAATTAAAGTAGATAACACCCCCATTAGATAATTAGTACACCACCATTTTTTAAAAAAATTAATTTTTCTAGGGTTCTTTTGAATATCATCATCAATATTTAAATAAATTGAATACATATATAGAATATATTTGCTAATTTTTTGGGCAAATTAATATTTTAATATAAAAAATAAAATATTATTATATTATCCCATTCCTATGAGAGATATAATTTGGAGTATATATTAAATAAATCCTATAATGGAAAATATATTAGCATAGTTTTTATTAGGATATGGATTTTTATCTTGGGGATGTGTAATTCAATTTTTCTATTTGATCCCTAGAAATGATTTGTTTTTGGGTTCTTAAGATATATAGAATATATTTTTAACTAAATATTACAACTTTCCATTTAATTATACTATTATTTCTGACTAAAACCCCCATATGTGATTATGGTTTCTTTATATTCATCATGGATATGAAAATATATTTTAGAACAAGGGTGAATCATAAGGTAGAGAAAAACATATTTTTGGTAGATATTTTTTTATTCTATATCAATTCTTTATTCATTTTGAAATTTTATATTTTTAGATTTTGTTTCTTTTTTTATTCTCATAGGATCCTTGATGATAGATCGATGAGGTTAATTATTTGTAAATAATCTTTTACAAAATTCTAATTACTCTTTGAACCATTTTACCCATCTGGTCTCATAATCTCTGTTTTATGTTAAGACAGATATAGATTTATTTTTGATTACCCGAGAAATGTATACATGTTGGGTCAAGAAATATAAAACAAATACTGAGATAATTCTTTTTATTTGGAAATGGGTCTAAAGGAAACATAGAAAAAAGTTTTAGAAATGATCAAATGGAGATGACTGCGAAGAAAAAATCCCTTTACATACCTCCGCTCTATGTGTAGATCCGCCACATTGTGAAGCGCCCGTGATTAAAAATAGTTCACTGGATGGAGACAGTGATGTCGGCTCCCACAAATGGAACTGAAGTCATCTTTTAGAAGGAGGAAGTGATTTACACACCTACAAATAAATATTCCATGTGAACTAAATAGTTCATAGGATGAGGCAGTCCCATCAGTTACCACAAACGCAATGAAGTAATTTTATGGAACGAGGTAGTGAATTATTCCCCCCACAAATGACTCCCCCCATTTTGGAAATTATTTCCCTATATACAAAGTTGTTCTTGGGTTTGGGTATCCACTGTGAACTCCTGCAAAATAATAATCATGGACCACCATGGATAACTAGGAATAATGGTAACCATTCCCTCCATTTTTATATAAGTAGACCTCGAGGGGGATTAAGAAGGGTATAGGTTAGACCCAAATGTAAAAAATAAACAGAATCAAATAATGGCTATATGAAAACCATATCCATTCGATGAATACCTACTTGTAAGACCACCGCACAACATTAAGGATGAAATAATAAATGATTAGGTGTTACTTGAAACCAATGTCCCCTTATAGACACAATCATGCTAGGAGAATACTGATGGATCCTTTAGAAATATGCATCCCACATATAAAACCATTATGTGGGTGGAACCCTACCCAGTATAGAAAATCAGTACCTTGGTGGAACATGATCCTGTGTATAAAATCTCTATGCGAGCGCAACCTAGCCCCACACAGCACAATACTACACGGACCATACCCTCACCTGTGTAGAAACTTGATACAAGGAGGGAAGCCTTTCCTGTGTAAGAACATGCTAAACCGAGTCAGTCATCAAATGGTGTTTCACCCTACAGGTCCCATCATTCTCATAATTATCTTTCTTCATATCATTGGTCCTTATGTAGGGGCCTCTATGAACTAGTCTAATGGTATTAAACTAAGGCCCTTTCTAATGGCACCTGGAATGTGTGATAAAATCATCAGTCACATCAATGTGCACCTTTGAGATTAAATACCCATGGTAAGTGGAGTCATGTGGGAAACCCCAGAAATTGGGAAGACCTTAAAAATGTACTTGGGTTTACATTCCCATTGTAATGAGGGTTCTAGCCTTGGGGTTATAACATGAACCTTTCATTCCATGCGGGATCATTATGGATCACGATTACATTTCCCTTTGACATGGAATAATATCCCCCCTAGAAAACATTTTAGGGAACTCTTACAGAGGTATTCCCTTATCATTTCTTGTAGGAGGTGGAACATTTTATCCTCTTCACCTCCACATGGTTCATGGCTAGATTGATCACCATATGTGACTATCTTGGCTATCAAAAATAAAAGAACAGGCATCCACACTCAAATTCTTCTCCATCTCCTTTGGGGATTCAACATCTCATCTGTCAATGGACCAAGTGGATTAGATAATCTTCAGATCTACTGCATCCTCATATTTCCAAAACTGAGCATGACTCGTGTGGGGTTATAGGTTTGTAGTGATCATGAAATCCTCATGATCCTATTACTCAAATGGACCTCCCTTAAGGTACAATCACCAATCATATCTGCTCATGTGGGCCTCCTATATGGTGTAGTCCCCAATCATATCATCTCAAATGATCCTTTTTCCATAGATGTAATACCCACCTTTAATAAAACGGATAGCTTCCATCCGTGAACCCTAATCATTCCCCCATTTAAATGGGACTCCAGTAAGTTATAAGACCCAACTTATACCAAACTAAATGGGATTTGATTCCAACAAATTAGGATTCATAGGAATCTTCTTCGATGTACAAAGCCAACCTCTACGTCTATCTCATATGGACCATATACCCAATAAGATCACGCCACTATCCATGAGACTACATATCTTCTAGGCCCCTTGTATCACTTTGGTATAAGTCCCACACTATATCTGACCAGGAAACTCTTTCCTGAATGTCCTCTATACAAGACATTAAATTGTATGGTTTCATCCTCATTATACTACCTTAAAATTGGATGTTTCTAGTTATGTGGCACTGAACTATGTGGATTCTGATTCCTCTCATGAGGGTATATAGGAGTCCCAACTTATGGGTTCAATCCCAACACTAAAATGATTCACATTCCCCTAGATAATGGTAAACTCTTGAGCACCACACCACGAGGCTTAAAAAAGAAATGTCTTAATAAAAGACCAAAGAATCTATGATTTATCCATAAAAGGTTACCATTGGTGGAAATCCTTGGATATATATAGCTCCATACATTGATGGAGAACTTCAGATACATATAGATGATTCTAAGACCATGCATTATCACGAAGGATTATTTTGTAGGGTAATCGCCATATGCATAAATGGGAATGAACCAAGGATTCATGAACATATCTTATATTTATAAGAGAGTCTAGGAATAACCAATGGTTGCCCCTAAAAGGGTTTGGTGAGAGATGATTTTCATTTTCTTTACCAGTGGGAGTTCATAATTATTTTTTTCCATGTAAACCCAAAAACTACAGCCTTTGAGTGGTAGGTCCATGAATCAGGGATACAAGAGACATCAGGCATTTCTAGATCCATGAACAAACATATTGGAGACCATTTTAAGTCGTTTTTCCCAACATCAGTTATTATACAACATTTAATCCCTAACAATAAATCCACTCGAGCTTTAATCATACTTCTAGGGAAACAAAATGGTGAACCTGATGTGAATCCTTAACCAATGTGGTGGTGTTACCCCAACTTTTTACATCCAAAATGTAAAAGGGATAAGAAAGAACATCAATTACACATGAGTTCGTGAGATATTACTTTGACATGGTTTTTCTGTTAGTATATGGCCTATATATTGTAGTAACACTTCATAACTCTCTTCAATCCAATTAAATCTCATCAGGTTTCAAATAGGAGAGCTTTAACCAATGTACCGGCTCGGTCCTAAACCAATTTGAGGAAACCATGACACATAAAACACCTTCAATGATGGGTTTCAAATGAACCAGTTAGGGAGTACAATTAGAAGGGTGTTCTTCCTACCCTAGAGGAAGCTCGAAAGGCCCTCTAGTCAATGAATCCCCGTTATCTATCCACCCAGCGATGGTCGGCAGTCGAGAACCAAGATTTTCACGAACCAGCCCGAGTCGACCCTGAACTGGTCACCCAAGCCAGCCTGCAACAAGTCCCGAGAGGCATTCCCAATCATCACGGGATTGATACAAGCACCAAGGTCATAAATATAGTACACAAGAGAATTATTTCTCCAATATATAAATAATCAAACAAACAACGGATATAAATGGACAGCCCAAAATTCATTTATATAAAAGCTGAACTAAACATTATTTGTAAAAGAAACTAAAAGTATAACTAAACCAAAAACTCAAATTACCAAACCTGATAACCAACTAACTCAATGTGAAACTGCTGGTCACTCTCCAACACAATGATCACACATCACCAAAGGCAATCGAACTCGAGTTGAAACCTCCACAAGGGATAAAAATAGAAGAAGACTATAGGCGTGAGTTTTAAAACTCAGAAGGTTAGTCCGATATTATATTCCCAATGCCCTTTCTTTAAAATAAAATAAACATCAATTTCATGTTTTAAATAAAAGATATAAAATAATGTATTTAAAATGAGGTTCCATTCTATAATAATTTTAAGACAAAAACTTGCATGTTTTATAAACAAAAATGAAAGTAACAATTTTTCAAAGAGGTGCAAATTCAAAATGAAAATGGTTTCAATGAGGGAATATTTAAAGATTGAACAATTTTAAATAAATAACACACACAACTGAATTTACCAACAAAACACACTATATACTGACAGTGAGTACAAAATGGCCAATGAGCACAACTCACGGGAACACCCCTGGGCACTAGTTAGTTGTGAGTCCCAGGTACCTTCTATCTCGGTGAAAATAACCATAATAAATATCTATTCTCGTGCACATGATCCACTAGTAGGGACCATACCCATAACCTAGTGGTCCCCCAACATCATCATCATCATAGTTTCATTAGTTTTGTCATCTTCAATCTTACTACGTGAAACAGTGGCCAAACCCCACAGAATCACTAGCATACTAGTACACGTCCGCCCACCTAAATACTCGAGATTCTCTTTAGTGATCAATAAATTTACACATATTATCAAATACACTTCTCACATAAATATTACATTAACAAACAATAATCACACAAACATCCCGCAAACATGCTTCACATTTCATTCACGAATCAATAAACCACTAAAACGTTTTGTAAAACAATCTCAAGAAGTATAACGAGGAATTGCACATAAAATCAATTAAAGAATTCTCTTTTAAGGATACAAACCCATAAATAACATATAAAAACAGATTTTTCATCCCCAAAACCAATTAATAAATCAATTTGATGGACCATAAATGGCCCCAAAATATAGAACATAAAATACACATGGAAATTATTTTAAAAAAATGCCAAACGGGCCTTTAAGGCTTTCTCAAAACTAACATTTGACAAAGGTATGCATTTCAGTTTTATTAAGGATATGTATACACACCATTTACTGAAGAAAACCACATTCATAAATCTATTATAATACTCAGGTTACATATTCAAAACATAACCATTTTCAGAAAGATGTGAAACAGTCCATTCTCCGCTAACTTGGGCCAAAATATATTGTAAACCAAAACTCATTTGTTTGTAAAAGCAAATCAAAATTGTAAAGGAATATAACGACCCAAAAATACCATTTTTCATTCTTCAAATACATTTATAAATCCATAAAAATAATTTTTAAATCACATTTAACACATATAATACAACTGGGAAATTTACCGAACACATGACTTGAACTTTTATTGAAAATATTTTATTTTAAAAATTTAGAAAGGAATAAATCACTAATTTCATGAAATATTTTATTCACACATCTGAAACATGTTAAAAATACCATAAACCAAGTTTTCATCCTCATAAACCAATTGCGAAAGATAACAGAACAATTAAACAAACACTTGGTGTGTACTTTCATGACCAAACAACAATACCTTTCGCAAAACAAGGCTTAAACAACCATTTTTACACCAATAAAATTACAAAATGGATTAAAAACAATAATAAACATATATATTTGTAGTGTAAAATATTAAAATGATGAAACTTTAATGATTAAGGCATGTGAAAAGAATATCCTACCTCAAATCCTTAGCCTAATGGAAACACACACACGAAATCACCCCCCACAGGTTTATAAACCATAAAACTATGAAGACCAGATCTAAAAAAACAAAACCCCCATCAAAAAAAATTTATAACAGAACCCTAGGTTGATCATGACTAGGTGAGATTATGAAACTAATTAAAAATTAAAGGAGGAAGAAGAGGGAGGATAAATGAGAAAGAATATCACCTTTTCCACTAGAAAACTCTTCGTATTCCACAAGATCTTCACCCTTAGATACAAGGGAATGCCTTGAAACTTCTTGGAGATACTCCTAAGGCCTGGAAAAACCATAGAAATATTATTGGTAGCCAAAAGAGTAAGAATTGTTTCATATATGAATGATACAATTTACCTTGTCAATTCTGGACGATTTGAGTGACATTGAGATTGTTTCCCCCCTCCACAACTATTCTGAGCTCCAGAGTGGGAACATAAATAATGGGGTTGAGGATAGGGATATTGGTATAGGGTGGGAGGTAGAATCACTAAAAAGTATTAAATATGGAATTAGATATAAAATATAAAATTTATTTTTTAAAAACTGGAAATGGGTCAATGGGATGACCCAATGCCTAAATAAGTAACCCCAATTCCCCATGATTATGAATTCTTAAGGGGTCCAAAAGGATATGGTAGTTTGAATATATCAGTGGACGAAAATAATGAAGTGTAATGGGTGAAATTTGTTTAAAAACAAAGTATTTATAAAATAAATAAATTTGGTTTTTAAAATTTGAAATGGGCTAATGGTTGGCCAAAATCATGAAGTAGCCACTCTTTTCCAAAAACTCCTAAACAAGAAAAGGGGAACCCAAATTAGGGTGATTAGACATAGAGGAAACTTAAAAACTGAACATTAATTTCACCCAAGACCCCCCAAAAACTATTGGGATTTCAAATGAACCAGATCAAAACAAGGACATGAAGAACCTGGTGTGACAATTCTCCCCACCATTAAAGCTTTCTGCCCCCGAAAAGCCATAACACTTTCCAGCTAAAAGATAAACACCTAAGAATTCCTTATCAACATTATCTAACCTATAAATCTAGTGAAATATCATTTTCCATCAACATAACTTAATCCCATTTCACAAAAAATACACCAAATCACAACCACTTTGTTAAAATCAATGGAAATATCAAGCCACCGCCTCCACAACCAAGAAAAGAACCATGTTTGTTGGGCTTTGTCCCAGTGAACCAAACAATCACCAAAACTAAAGAGTACTCATGGAAACCAAGGAATCCAGGGGAGTACAAAATTGACTCCCCAATATTAATAAACAACTATCACTAGACAATTTCATAGGAGGAAAAATCGACAAGAACTATGGTGGGTCTCCCCACCATAAGAATCCAACTAGCTACAAAAAAAACAAGAACTCAGCATTACCTCACTTTGACAAGTAAAACAAAACTCTCCCACAGCAACCCAAAAACACAAGTTAAGAGGGTCCTAACATGAACATCTAAACCATCCACTCCCGAACGGAGGGGAGAAGAACTAGGCCAACACTTTCTACATGGATTCAGACCCCCCACCACTCGAGGAGGGGAGGGAAGGGGAACACATCATTATTAAACTTAAACCACAAAAGAAATAATGGATCTACAAAAAATTATCCACCTATGAGTAGGTAATACCAAGACTACACTCGATTTACCCAGGGGGTCCACACAGGGACATTGAACGGAAACCCACATCCATGAAGGCATAAACATAGACACTGTGTGAGGGGTAAGTCCACCACACTTGTTGTGAAAACTGAAAATTCATAGAAATGAGGAACCACAATATAGACATAGAAAATACCTTACCACAATGGTGGAGGTAGGAGCCGGGTCAAGCGCCCCATAACTCTTTTTATTTCCTGACTGCATGAAAAGCTTCAATCTGAGGCCTATGGCTGAAGCCCTAAATCATGAAGCATCTGCTGCCTCACAGTCATGTGCTATGAATCACACCACTCAAAAAAAATCACTTGATCAACAAAACACTTTAATATAAATAGTAACTCATATATACATATAAAAATTATATCTCACTCGGAATTAGGAGCATAATGGACAACAAATACAGTGAACATCATCAATATCAACAAACACAACAACAATGTTGACAGGAATTATCACGAATTGGAAGCACTTTAAATCGATCCCAAATAGCTCTCTATTTAAACTGACGAGATGAGGAATTATTTTAGGAGGTTGATCTATCTTGTGAAACATGAGAAATAATATTTAGGTTTATCAATTGGAAATCTTGAAAACATAGAACTATATGTGGCCACATCACAACATCCAACACATCTTAAGAAACCCACTAAACATTACTCCAAAACTATGCCACCAACCAGATATCATCTAAAGATACGGAAAGAGTTTGACTTCTAGATCACAAGGAAGCTTACTGAATAAAAAAACTCTTCTAAGATATAGAAAAATATATCCACATTACCACTATTTTATAATCAAAGGCCACAATGTTTTAGCCCAAAACACTTATAAAAAACAAAATAATTTGTTGGGTTTCCACATTCACCAATGGTGTTTCATCAAGTCCCACTGACATGCACATTTCCATGCCACTCTAGGAACCCATACACCATTCCATATAGGCCATCCTTCTAGATACAAGTGAAGCCATGCATGTGAGAACGCATGAAAACACCAAAGGAGAAAAAATAACATAATTCAAAAAATCCTTTTCCTTCTAAAGGAACACTAACCACCAATTCAAAAACTATTTTCAGATATAAAAAAAAACAGATCATAAAGAACCATTTTTTTTAAAACCTACCACTTTTCATTTTTAACAACTTTTAAAATAACCAAGCCACTCCAAACAACACATTTCCATTTTCTAAAATTCAACAAGGTGTCTTTTCATAATCTAATCTCCATCGATACCAATACCCTTTCTAGTAAAAAACCAACCACTCAAAACCAATTTCCAAAACTAATTTATCAGATTCAAACACTTTTCAACTTCCCAAAACACCCCATTTAAAAAAAATATTCAGAATTAATTTAAAAAGATTCACACTTTCAAGACATTTTTTTCAACAAACCACAAGTTTAGATTAAGGAAAATCTAATCCCGTTAAATAATTTCCACTTCCTTCCCAAAATATCTTTTTAAAAAAACATAAACTTCCCAAAACCATTCTTATATTTAAATTTTGAAAACCCCTTTTACACTCTACCAAATTTAATCCTTCCTTTAAGACCCTTTTCCATAATTCTCAAACAAGGATTTTCAAAACAAAAAATCAGAATTCATGAAAGGTCCAAGAAACCCAAAAAAGGGAACTAGTGTTAGTTGGTGATTTGACCATATGGTTGGCGGCCATATGTCAAACACAACACCAACATAGAGAGACTTATTAGGACCATGCCCTAGATCCACATGGCTTTCCAGGCCTTATGAGCTCATGGATTCCATTATTCAGACCCCCCTTGTCATATCCCAACACAAAACAATCAAAAAGAAGAAAAGACACTAATCAAACTGAACATACCATGGAAACCTGAAGATTAGAACGAGAAAGAGTTTGCAACGCTCTTTCCGCACTTACCCCTCAAGTCCCAAAAATCCTAAACTATCTACCTTGAAATCCCCCAAATAACAAGGGAACTATTAAAAGAAAGGTCTGCTAAGAGCCGACCTGCTCTGATACCATTTTGTCACGAACCATCCAGAGTCAACCCTGAACTGGTCACCAAGGCCGGCCCGCGACAAGTCCCGAGATGCATTCCCGATCCTCCCAAGATGTTGACAAGAGGAAAGGGAAACAATAGAGTACAAAAGGTAATTATGTTTCCCATATATAAACAATCAAACAAAAAACAAAAATAAATGGACAGCACAAAAAAACATTTATATAAAAATTGAACTAAACATTATTTGTACAAGAAAATAAAAGTATAACTAAACCAACATCTCAACTATCCGAACCCAGTAACCAACAACTCCATGTGACACCATTGGTCACTCTCCAACATAATGATCACATGTCACCCAAGGTGATCTAAATCGATCTGAAACCTGCACAGGAGCTAAAAACAGAAGAAAACTATAGGCGTGAGTATTAAAACTCAGTAGGTTAGCCTGATATTATATTCCAAATGCACTTACTTTAAAATAAAAGAAACATAAATTTATTTTTTAAAATAGAAGACATAAAGTTATGTTTTTAAAATGAGGTTCCATGCTATAATAATTATCAGAAAAAAACTTGCATGTCATTTAAACAAAAATGCAAGTAACAATTTTTCAAAGAGGTGCAACTTGAAAATGAAAATAGTTTTAATGAGGAATTATTTAAAGATTGTAAACTTTTAAATAAATAACACACACTACTGAATTTACCAACCAAACACACCGTATTCTGATGGTAAGTACAAAATATCCATTGAGCACAACTCATAGGAACACCCAAAGGCACTAGTTAGTTGTGAGCCTCAGGTACCTCGTATCTCGGTGAAAGTAACCATTATAAATACCAGTTATCATGCACACGAGCCACTATTATAGAGAATACCCATAAAATAGTGGTAAACCAACATCATAATCCTCAAAGTTTAGTTAGTTTTGTCATCTTCAATCTTGCTATGTGAAACAGGGGCCAAACCCCACGGAATCACTAGCATACTAGTACACGTCTGCCCACCTAGATAACCTGGATTCCCTTTACTGCTAAATAAATTTAAACATATTATCAAATATAAATTTCACATAATTATCCCATTACCAAACCATAATCACACAATCATCTCACCTACATGCTTCATATTTCTTTCACAAATTAATAAACCACTATAACGTTTCGTAAAACAATCTCAAGCAGTATAACGAGGCCTTGCCCATAAAATCCATTAAATATGAAATTTTAAGGCCACAAACCCATAAATAACATATAAACCCAGATTTGGAATCCCCAAAACCAATTAATAAATCAATTTCAAGGACCATAAAATGTCCCCAAAAGATAGAACATAAAATACAAATGGAAACCATTTTAAAAAAATGCCAAACAGGCCTTTAAGGCTTTCTCAAAACTAACATTTGACAAAGGTATGCATTTCAATTTTATTATGGATGTGTATAAACACAATTTACAGAAGAAAACCACATTTATATATATCTTATAATAATCAGGTTACATATTCGAAACATAACCATTTTCAAAAAAAATTGAAACGGTCCATAATCTGGCAACTCGGGCCAAAATATGTTGTAAACCAAAACCCATTTGATTGTAAAAGAAAATAAAAATTGGAAAGGCATATAATGACCCAAAAATACCATTTTTAATTCTTCCAATACATTTATAAATCCAAAAAAATAATTTTTAAATCACACTTAACACATAAAATCCAACCGGGAAATTTACCAAACACATGACATGCACTTTTAAACAAAATATTTTATTTTAAGATGTTAGAAAAGAATAAAACCCCAATTGCATGAAATATTTTATTAAATATTATGAAACATGATATAAATACCATAAACCAGGTTCTAAACCTCACAAAACAAGTGTGAAAGACAATGGAACATTTAAACAGACACTTGGTGTGCACTTTCATGACAAAACTACAATACCATTCACCAAACAAGGCTTAAACAACCATTTTTCACACCCAAATAATTAAAAAGAGTCTTAGAAACAATAATAAACATATACATTAGTTGAGTAAAATATTTAAATGATGAAACTTTAATGATAAATTCATGTTCAAGGGATTTCTTACCTCAAATCCTTGGCGTAATGGAAACGCACAAACGAAATCACACGCCGTAGGTTTAAAAACACTAAAACTATAAATACCAGACCTAAACAAACAAAAACCCCATAAAAAATTATATAACAGAGCCCTAGGTCTATCATGTCTAGGGGAGATTATTAAACCAATTAATAACGAATGGAGGAAGATGAGGGAGGATAAAGGAGAAGGAATCTCACCTTTTCAACTAGAAAACTCTTCGTATTCCACTAGATCTGCACCATTAGATAAATGGGAATGAATTGAAACTTCTTGGAGAGACCCATAAGATCTTGAAGAAGTAGGTAAAGAATATTAGTGGCAAAAATAGTTCTAATTTATTGATTTATGAATGATACAATTTACCTTGTCAATTTTGGATGATTTGAGAGACATTGAGAATATTTCCCCACTCTGAGATTATTCTGAGATCCAAAGTGGGAAACTAGATAATGGGGGTGAGTATAGGGACATTTAATTCAGGTGGGACATGGAAGCACAGAAAAATATTTAAAAATATTAATGTACATATAAGATAAAAAATATTTTTTTTAAATTGAAAATGGGTTAATGGGCTGGCCCAATGCCTAAATAAGTAACCCCAATTCACCATGATTATGAATTATTAAGGGGTAAAAAGGATATGGTAGTTTGAATATATCAGTGGAGAAAAAGTATGAAGTTTAATGGGTGAATGTTGTTTAAAAAAAGGTGTTATAAAAGAAACAAATTTGGTTTTTAAAATTGGAAATAGGCTCACGGTTGGCCCAAATCATGAAGTAACCACCCTTTTCCAAAAACTCCTAAACAAGAAATGGGGAACCCAAATTAGGGTGATTAGACATAGATTAAACTTAAAAACTCAACATTCTTCTCACCCAAAACCCCCAAAAAAGTATCAGGATTTCAAATGAACCAGATCAAAATAAGGACATGAGGAACCTAGTGTGACAATTCTCCCCACCATTAAGCTTTCCGCCCCCGGAAAACCATAACACTTTCCAGCTGAAAGATAAACACCTAAGGATTACTTATCAACATGATACAACCTGTCAATATATTGAAATATCATTTCCATAAACATAACATAATCCTCGTTCCCAAACAATAAACCAACTCACAACCACTTTGTGAAAATCAATAGAAATATCAAGCCACCACCTCCACGACCAAGACAAGAACTCGATTGTTTGGATTTTTCCCAATGAACCAAACAATCACCCAAACTAAAGGGAACTCATGGAAATCAAAGAATACAGGGGAGTACAGAATGGAGTCCCTAACATTAATAAACAACAAGCACTAGACATGTTCATATGAGGAAAAATCAACGAGACCTGTGGTGGGTCTCCCCACCATTAGAACCCAACTAGCTACGAAAAAACAAGAACTCAACATTACCTCACTTTTACAAGTAAAAAAAAACTCTCATACAAAAACCCACCAACACAAGTTAAGAGGGTTATAACATGAACATCTGAACCATCCACTCTCAAATGGAGGGGACAAGAACTAGGCCAACACTTTCTGCATGGATCTAGACCCCCCACCACATGGGGAGGGGAGGGAAGGGGAAAAATCATTATTCCACTTAAACCACAAAATAAATAAAGGATCTACCCAGAATTATACACCTATGAAAAGGTAATACCAATACTACACTCGATTTACTTAGGAAATCCACACAGGGACATTGAATGGAAACCCAGATCCATGAAGGCATAACCATAGACACTGTGTGAGGGGTAAGTCTACCATACTTATTTTGACAATTAGAAATTCACAGTTATGTGGAACCAAAATATAGACATAGAAACTACCTTACCATAATGGTGGAGGTAGGAGCCTGGTCAACCGCCCCACACCTCTTCGTGAAAAGCTTCACTCTGAGGCCTATGGCTGGAGCCCTAAATCATGAAGCATCTGCTGCCCCACATTCAGGTGCTAAGTATCACACCACTCAAAAAAACTCACTTTCTCAACAAAAAACTTTCAGCTAAATAGTAACTCATAGATTCATATAAAAATTCTATCTCACTCTGAATGAGGAGAATAATGGACAACAAATACGGTGAAATTCATCAACATCAACAAACACAACTGCTATGTTGACAAGAATTGTCACGAACTGGAAGCACTTTAAATCAATCCCAAACAACTCTAAATTTAAACTGATAAGATGAGGAATTATTTTAGGAGGTGGATCTAGCTTGTGAAACATGAGAAAGAATCATTAGGTTTATCAATTGGAAATCTTGCAAACATAGAACTATCTGTGGCCACATCACAACATCCAACACATCTTTAGAAACCCACCGAACATTACTCCTAAACTGAGCCACCAACCAGATATCATCTAAAGATACAACAAGAGATTGACTCATAGATCACAAGGATTCTTACTAAATAAGAAAACTCTTCTAAGACATAGAAAAATCTATCAACATAACCATTTGTTTATAATCAAAGGCCACAATTTTTCAGCTCAAAAAACTTATGAAAAAAAACTAATTTGGCGGGTTTCCACATTCATCAATGGTGTTTCATCAAGTCTCACTCACATGCACATTTCCATGCCACTCCAGGCACCCATCCACCATTCCATGTAGGCCACCCTTCTAGATATCAATGAAACCATGCATGTGAGAACCCATGAAAACACCAAAGGATAAAAAACATCATAATTCCAAACATCCTTTACCTTCAAAAGGAACACTGACCCCCAAGTCAAAAAATATTTTCAGATTTCACAAAAAAAACAACACCTCATCAAGAAAAATTTTCTGAAAAACCTACCACTTTTCATTTTTAACAACTTTTAAAACAACCAAGATACTCCAAATAACCCCTTTCCATTTTCTAAAATTCAACAAGGTGACTTTTCAGAATCTGATGGCCATTGAGACCAATACCCTTTCTAGGAAAACACTAACCACTCAAAACAAATTTCCTAAACTAATTTATCAGATTCAAACACTTTTCAACATCCCAAAACACCCAATTTAAAACAAAGATTCATAATTAATGTAAAATGATTCACACTTTTAAAACATTTTTTTCAACAAACCTCAAGTTTAGATTACAGAAAATCTAATCCCGTTAAATCATTTCCACTTCCTTCCCAAAATTTGGTTTAAAAAACAAAACCTTCCCAAAACCATTATTATATTTAATTTTTGAAAACCCTTTTCCACTTTTCCAAATCTATTATTTCATATATAACCCGTTTCCATAATTCTTACACAAGGATTTTCAAAACAAAATTCATAATTCATGAAAGGTCCAAGAAACCCAAAAAAGGGAACTAGTGTCAGTGGGTGACTTGACTATATAGTTGGCAGCCATATGTCAAACACAACCCCAACACAGAGAGTCTTATTAGGACCATTCCAAGGCTCCACATGACTTGCCAGGCCCTGTGAGCTCATGGAGTCTATTATTCAAACTCCCCTTGTAATATCCCAACACCAAACAATCAACAAGAACAAAAGACACCATTAAAACCGAACTTCCCAAGGAAACTTGAGGATTAGAACGAGAAAGAGTTTGCGACACTCTTCCCACACTTACCACTCAAGTACCAACAATCTTACTCCATCTACTTTGAAATCCCCCAAATAATAAGGGCACTCTTAAAAGAATGGTATGTTATGAGCTGACCTCCTCTGATACCATTTTTTCACGAACCAGCCCGAGTCGACCCTGAACCGGTCACCCAGGACAACCCATGACAAGTCCTGAGAGGCATTCCCGATCCTCGCGGGATGGTGAAAAGCACCAAGGGAATCAATAGAGTACACAAGGTAACTATTTCTCTCATATATAATAATCAAACAAACAACGGAAATAAATGGACAGCCCAAAATACATTTAAATAAAAATTGAACTAAACATTATTTGTACAAGAAAATAAATGTAGAACTAAACCAAAAAATTAACTGACCAAACCCGATAACCAACTAACTCAATGTGCCACCACTGGTCACTCTCCATCACAATGATCACACGACGCCCAAGGTGATCTAACTCGAGCTTAAACCTACACAGGTGCTAAAAACAAAAGAAGACTATAGACGTGAGTATTAAAAATCAGTAGGTTAGCATGATATTATATTCCAAATTAACATCCTATAAAATAAAAGAAAAACCTCTTTAATGTTTTAAATAAAAGATATAAAAATATTTTTTGAAAATGAGGTTCCATTCTATAATAATTATTAGACAAAAACATGCATGTTATATAAACAAAAAATGCAAGTAACAATTTTTCAAAGAGGTGCAACTTCAAAATGAAAATAGTTTTAATGATGGTTGCATTAAAGATTGTAAAATTTTAAATAAATAACACACACTAATTAATTTACCAAACAAACACTCTGTATACTGATGGCGAGTACAAAATAGCCAATGAGCGCAACTCATGGGAACACCCCTAGGCACTAGTTAGTTGTGAGCCCCAGGTACCTCGTATCTCGATGAAAGTAACCATAATAAATATCAGATCTCATGCACACAAGACACTATTAGGGAGAATACCCATAACCTAGTGGCCCCCAACATCATCAAAATCATAGTTTAGTTAGTGTTTTCATCGTCAGTCTTGCTACGTGAAACAGGGGCCAAACCCCAAGGAATTACTAGCATACTAGTACAAGTCCTCCCACCTAGATACCCAGGATTCTCTTTAGTGCTAAATCAATTTACACATACTATCAAATACACTTTTCACATAAATATCCTATTCACAAACCATAATAACTAAAACCATCCACAAACATGCTTCACATTTCTTTCAGGAATCAATAAACCACTAAAAATTTTGTAAAACAATCTCAAAGAGTATAATGAGGCCTTGCACATAAAATCCATTAAAAATGATCTTTTAAGGATAGAAACCCATAACTAACATATGAACCCAGATTTATAATCCTTAAAACCAATTAATAAATCAATTTCATGGACCATAAAATGGCCTCAAAAGATAAAACATATAATACACATGGAAAGCATTCTAAAAAAATGCCAAACGGGCCTTTAAGGCTTTCTCAAAACTAACATCTGACAAAGGTATGCATTTAAATTTTGTTAAGGATATGTGTAAACAAAATTTACATCAGCAAACCAAATTCATAAATCTCTTATAATACTCAGGTTACATATTCAAAACATAACCATTTTCATAAAGATGTGAAAAGGTCCATATTCCAGCAACTCGGGCCAAAATATGTTGTAAACCAAAACCCATTTGTTTGTAAAAGAAAATACAAAAAGGAAAGGCATATAAGGACCCAAAAATACCATTTTTCATTCTTCCAATTCATTTATAAATCCAAACAAAAAAAATTTAAATCACACTTAAAACATAAAAGCCAACCGGGAAATTTACAGAACACATGACATGCACTTTTAAACAAAATATTTTATTTTAAGAAGTTAGAAAGTAATCAAACCACAATTGGATGAAATATTTTATTCAAGCTTCTAAAAATTTTTAAAAATACCATAAAACATGTTCTCAACTGCACAAACCAAGTGCGAAAGATAACGGGACATTTAAACAAACACTTGGTGTGCACTTTCAGGACAAAACAACAATACCTTTCACCAAACAAGGCTTAAACAACCATTTTGAACACCCATAAAATTATAAAAAGTCTTAAAAACAATAATAAACATATATATCAGTTGATTAAAATATTAAAATGATAAAACTTGATTGATAAAGGAATGTTAAAGGGATATCCCACCTCAAATCCTTGGTGTAATGGAAATGCCGACACGAAATCACCCTCTGTAGGTTTATAAACCATAAAACTATGAAGACTAGACCTAAACGAACAAAAACCCCATAAAAATATTTTTATCACAGAACCCTAGGTTGATAATTTCTAGGAGAGATTATCAAAACAATTAATAATGAATAGAGGAAGAAGAGGGAGGATAAAGGAGAAAGAATATCACCTTTTCAAAGAGAAAACTCTTCATATTCAACTAGATATGAACCCATAGATAAAAGGGAATGGCGTTAAACATATTGTAGAAACTCATAAGGTCTGAAAGAACCTAGGAAAGAATATTGGTGGCCAAAATAGTACGGATCTATTGATTTATGAATGATACAATTTACCTTGTCAATTCTAGATGATTTGAGAGACATTGAGAATTTTTCCCCACTCTGTGACTATTCAGAGCTCCAAAGTGAAAAAATATATATTGGGGGTGAGTATAGGGATATTGGATTCTAGTGGGAGGTGGAATCACCAAAAAATATTAAATATTTAATTAGATATAAAATAAACAAACTATTGTTTTAAAACTGGAACTCGGTCAATGGGTTTGCCCAATGCCTAAATAAGTAACCCCAATTCACCATGATTATGAATTCTAAAGGGGTATAAAATGATATGGTAGTTTGAATATATCAGTGGAGGAGACGTATGAAGTGTAATGGGTGAAATATGTTTAAAAAAAGGAGTTATAAAAGAAACAAATATGGTTTTTAAAATTGGAAATGGGCTCACGGTTGGCCCAAATCGTGAAGTAACCACCCTTTTCCAATAACTTCTAAACAAGAAATAGGGACCCAAATTAGGGTGACTAGAAATAAATGAAACTAAAAAAATCCACATTCATCTCACCCCAGACCCCAAAAAAAGTATTGGGATTTCAAATGAACTGGATCAAAATAAGGACATGAAGAACCTGGTGTGACAAGGAGGCTCCACTAGTTATCTACAACTTCTTTGGGATCGTGTCCCCAAAAAATAGTAATGATTACATAATTTTTCATAGGTTATATAATGATTTTATCACCAGTGAATTCATCCCTATATCACAAGGGTGTCTCTCAAGGGACAATGAAAAAATTCATCACCCCTAATGTCGTGCGGCCTAGAATCCTCATCTAGAAGAGAATACTGCCCTTTGGGATCTCACTAATGTAAAGAGGGACTAGGTCCCCAGAGAATGCCGCAAAGGATGATGATCGTAAAATCAAGCACAGACCATCATCCTGATTCTTTATAAAGAATCTTACTAAATAAATATAGGTTCAATCAACAAAAATGTTTATATTCATGATCACCCTCATGAATTCTGTAAATGAATTGTTAAGGAAAATTATTGTAAGGAATATATTCTTGCAAGGGCACATGAAGACCACTATTTAAATACATCATCAAGTGGGAAGATGCAAATAATTGCTTGAAAATATGGATTATGTGAGTCAAATACAACAGAAATCTATGAACAAACTCAAATTCCTGCTACTAATCTCCCAACCTGATTATCAAATAGGGTGGATAATTACATGTATATACATATTCAAGAAAATGAAAATGAATCCCAGTAAACAAAATGGTGTCAATCAATGAGAAGACGTATATTATTGTGGACTCATATCAATCCCATCATAAAAAAACAATGGGATCCAAATAAGAGAAGATATAAATTCTTGTAGATTCTTATCAACACCATCATACAAATAAAATGTAATTTAATGAATAGATACAAACTCATGTTTATTATTTTAAATCCTTCTATAAAAATACAACAATAATCGAAGAAAGAAGATAGAATATCCCAAATAAAAATTAGGGGCAGATTTGTACCTCTACCTAGTCACATGAGAAATTTTTGTAACCACAGGTAAGAAATTAAGGATTTGATAATGCAAAAATTCCTTCTCCGAAAAAATAATAGGACTATATTCTCATTCCCTCCAAATATTTCCATCAACACGTTCTAGATATGATGGAGGATCAATTATCAATACCTGATAATATCTTTCAAAGTTATCAAGATGTAGTAACATCAATGGAAATAGTAAGGAGTCAGACCCACACCCCCATATCTTCATGTGGGGTGGCTCATCAACATTATTGTGTGGTCTCTATATAATAAACTAGCATACTTTCTCCCATCTAGTAGGCTTGTTAGAAATTCTCCACAAGAAATTGAAAATAGGATCAGGTATAAATACTCATTCCAACTTGGGGGCATTGTTTAAATTTGGTGACCATTCCATGGAAAGAATATATCCCTTCCAAAATATAGGTATCTTATAGTTATATCCTAGAAGGGCCTTGTGAGCCACTATAACTGGAACTAGTAAATAAAGGTAATAATCTATAATAAGTAGCCCAAGTTTCCTGTAAAAGAGCATTGATTGCTCTGTTATTGACTATTTCATTTTCACACGTACACCACTATTCTAACTATTTTTGTAATTAAAATTATAAAAATAATAAAAAATTTAATTTCTTGTTTGATTTGATTATTTTTTTATCACTATTAAACTGGAAAAACGTTAATATTTTTGATAATTTCATTATAGTTGGAGGTGATTTGGAGGGCCCATGATGAGGTTTTGAGAAAAAATTGGCCAAATTTCATAGGATCCATGCACACAAGTGGACTTAACCACACACTTAATTGGATGATATTTTGTGGTATGGTCCAAATTCAAGGTGCTAAAACTTTTATGAAGCTCATCTCAGCCATCTGGTGGCCAATTCATATAGATCTATCAACGAAACCAAATATATACGAAGTCAAATGTTTTGTACTGTGTTTAATCAATATCTAGAGATTGTGTTCTCCAAATAGTAAAATATATTTTTTGGATACATTCATGAGGTGGGGATACAAATTTTTATTTTCATTAAAGTATGACAAAACTTTCGGGTGGTTGAAAATCATGGGCCAAGAAGATTCTCGTCATCTCAGTGCTCAAAACCAGCTTATAATTTTCCTATAAAATGCTACCTTGGGATCTAAATTTGAATGTTCAAACCAAAAAAAATTATATATAATTTTCTATTTCCAAAGGATCCCCCTCAACATCATAGATGTTTTAGAGGCCCCTATCTTAATATCAAGATCATAGATGAAGAAGGAGTTACACCCGACATTGCTCCTCCTCATGATGTTCTGGTAAATGGTGGGTGTTCATTGTGGGGGAGCCATAAATCTTGTAAAGGGAGTTCCGACACTTTCACTACTAATATTTAGATGTATTTGGGGTTTTAAAACATGTAATTTAGAATTATATTTCTTTTATTCATGTTTGAATTGTTTGTTTGATTGAATCGAGTGGAATGCTCTTTACGTTTAACTGATCAATGTGAAAGTCTTGAGTGCGTGACTTGTGTTGTACCGATTGGACAACAGAAGAATCATTTTCTTCCCCAATTATTTCAGATATAAATTTTATTCGGATGTTATTATGCCATTCAAGATATCTAGACCTTGGATATATGATTCTTATTTCAAGGTTTGGCTCAATGTGCTTTGATATAAAAACATGTAAAGTAATCGAGAATCCTATTAATTTCAACTAAATAGATACATAATACACTAATTAATCTTCAACAATGATGAATATTAAATGTATATAGTGAACTCAAAACTAACCCTTTTTTCTAATAATTTTTTGAATAAACATGGTTATTCAACTATTAAACTCTTTTAATTAAGTTATTTTCATTAACCTGATTTCAAAACAACCCCCCTCTTTAAGTATTTTTTATTAAAAATACACACTCTAAACCTATCAACGTTCTTTGAGAGATGAACTAGGATCAAAACTATAGTGTAAATGCCCTTTAAAATCATAGTCAATCTGATCTATCATTGAATATATTTATGATAAATATAAATTCCACATATAATAAATAGAAGGTTAACATGGCTTGTGTCTCACAGAAAATAGATATGACATGAGAAAACCCTTACTACTTTGGTGACATTAGAATCATGATCCCCATGAAATAATAAAATCAGTTTAATAATTTGAATATAAATAAATAAATAAAATTATTGATATAAAATGACATAGGTAACTATATACCCCACATAAGAGAATAGATTGGTGAATATGGAATGTATCTCATAGAAATAAAAAGTGTGATGAAGTTCCCTTACCTTATGTTTTGATTCTCTTCGTAATCGTACAAAACCCATGTATAATAAATAAAAGTTTATTATAAATAATTTAAAGAATAATATTCTAATATTCGATACCATATATGGTTTTATAATTAATTAATTTTACCCACTTATTTATGATTCCTTGTTAGGGTTTTGCTTCGGGTAATATCTAGTTTGTTTTTTTACATGTGTCTTAATAGGTTATATTATTTTCATCATATTTATATCATGATTTCAATAATGTAAATCATGATATAAATAAAATATATATTCATTATATTTTTAAATATATTATAATTTAATTAATATACAAATATTAAAAGGAATACATCATTCATGGAGATAGAAGGTCGTACGTATGCATAAACATTTACATTTTTCTATGATATATTGAAGGAAAGAATATAAATGGAATGTATGTATAAATATTTGTAATATCATTATAGAATCATTTTTATGTCATATATATAATATAACTTTACTAAAAAAATCCTTAATACATTTTATGTATTGTGTGAACAAATCGCATCGCATTGAGGAGGAGGTAGAGCACACTTCAACAAATGAAGTTTTCATAGTTACACAAAATGGAAAGGATAAAGATATGTTTTCTTTAAAAATTAATGAAACATTAAGTCATTTTAGATATCAAATATATCATATATAAATAGTGTGTCAATTATAATTCCCAACCATTAAAGTTGGTAAAGGAAAAGAAAACCACATCGTTTTGTGAGCTGGTAGTTTCACGTACTAAAGAACGATAACTTCAGTTCCTATTAGATGGAATTGTGTGTAAGTGAAGGTATAAAAATTAGAATAAAAAAATATATTTACATTTTTTATAATTTTTTATTACATTATCGTCGAATAAAAATATTTTTTTGGGTGGATAATGAAAATAAATCGAATGATCTTGAGGGAGGATGTTACCTCTAATTTGGGAAACTTCTTTTGGTTGGCACCAAAGGGCTTCGTCGGACCACATTATTCCAATTTATAGTCATAAGGGAAAAATTTGAGGATGTTGGGATATTATTTTAGAAGATTTTGGGTCAGAAAATGGCTTTATAGTTATGAGGAAATGATAATACTCAGTGTAATTTTATAGTGGGGGACGAGTGACATTTTTGTAAATTTTTTAAAATAGAATTCCACCCTCGTTTTTTCCCTAGATTTCGACCAGAATAATGATTAATATTTCATAAAAGGGGATAGGTTAAAAATAGGTATATAAATAGGACTTTTTAAAAGTTTATTGGTCTTTTGGGGTCCAAAATTTAAGGTGTAGTCTTTTGTTAAGATGTTTTTTATCCTATTCGTTGTAATTTATTCTAATCACTTTCACTTATATTTTTTGTAAAAAAATAAGTATAAATAAATATAAATTAGAAATTATTATTATTACAGTTATGGAATCCATTTTTTCAAAATAAAATCACATATGTTATAGAAATTAATTTAAAATTAGTTACATATACGGGACAACACAACTAGTTTTTGAAGTAAAAATGACCATATGGTTTTTATGTTTTTATTTTCAATTTCAATGTAAAAATTGATCATAATGACCTAAATTTTATTAATATAAAATAAATTAATCTAAATAGTTTTTAATCACTTTTAAATAATTTTTTTATCCTTGTAAATAAATTAGACAAAAAATAATTTTTGATCAAAAATTCATTATTTCTCACTATTTATTAAAAAATAAAAGTTAACAGAAAAATACCAAAAATTCACACTAACTTAATATTAATGTTTATCATTCATGAATTATGTTTATTTTGACATGTAAAATTTATAAAATTTCCAAATTTAGATTTAAAATAGGTTCTTTAGTAAAAGGTGGTAAAATATCTTGTATAAAAATATAAGTTTTTAAGTGTAACATTGGGTATGTTCCTATCTTATGCCTATAAAATATATCCGATGAATGCCAAAAATGTTTGATTGAATATATATAATATATATTTACATTTTTTTAATTCAAGAATATTAATTAATTTAATTTATTAGGATAAAATTTCATTATGATCATAAAAGTAATTTTTATAAAAACATTCCCTTTATATTCAATTGGTGATTATATTAATTTATAATTTATTCATAACCAATGAATTAAACCATGTATTTTCATAATTTATTTATCTTATTCATAACCACAACATTAACATCTAGGTTATATATTATTATATTTAATAATTTCATTTTTAATAATATATTATTGTTTGATGAAACTCTATCTCACGCGTTACCCAAGACATCCTGAAAATTTAGTATTGCATATATAACATAATATCAAATGACTTTTTGATGGAGTCACATGGTGGGGAGTCTGGGAAAAACCATAGTTATGTTAATCCTGATCCAACTGTGATGGAGTATAATGATTCTTTACTTGTTTATAATCCACTGATCTATAAGAAGTATGATTATGTCAGTCACAAGAAGATGATTATATTTGAGAAGAATAAATATCCTATGGATGTTCCCACACCTAAAGCAATGGACTTGAAGAATAATTTTGGGGATGTCCTAAAATCATCTAGAAATTTTTTAGATTTTGATTTCCCTCCACCTAGTATGATAAAGTGGAAGGGTCATGTTTCTTATATTTCTGCAAATCAGGTTGCTAAGGAGGACTATGTTAACCATTATATATTCGCAATTATCGCTCGAGTCCTTATTTTGAAATTTGGAAATCTTTAGAAATTAAATGAGATTACTCAAATAATTTTTCATGTCTAAGGTTTTGATGACTGGAGGATCATATACTTGGGACTTGGATACTACCACAATGTCTTTCCATCTAATGATTCCAATCATAGGGCTCGAAGCTATGTATCTGTATATTTGAAACCATTACTTTTATGAATTCAAGAGTGGTATAGAAATTATGATCCTAATTTAGTCAAGGATACTCATAATCAGTTATAGATATGCATATGGAAATTAAATTGGACATACTGACATCCTATAATCCCATGGGATATTACTTCATCTATTGGCCACTCTAATCAAATGGATAGGCATAATAAAAATCGTAAGTTTGGTCACTATGTGAGAATCCTTGATTAATTTGATATAGACTCTAAAATAGTTGAATATGCTAGTTTTAAAATAATGGATGACAATATAAATCTATATATTTGTTATGAACAAAAGTTGAAGATTTTTCATAATTTTCATTTCAATGGTCGCATGGATTTTGAATTTATCAAAAAGAAATTCTATGGATTGTTTAAGATCAAAGGTCGGACAGATGCTTTTTGTAAGAATGGTATAAATGAAAATTTTCTAGGACCATCTATTGATCTTATTAATCCTATTATTGACCCTATTATTTAGGATGAAGCACATGTTATTTCTGATCATATTATAGGATCTGATGTAGTTATTGTAGGGTCATCTATGCCGATTTTGGTTCCAAGTGGTAAATTTAGCAGGATAAATGTGGGCTCCAGTCCCATTGAACATATTATTGCAAATCATGAGTACACTCTTGACCCTATTCAATGTTCTGATGTGGATAATGTGAAGTAACCCATGCAGACTATAGCACTTTTTGGTAATCCTTCAAAAAAGAATGATTCCATGAATTCTCAACCTGTTGAGATTTATGATAGTCATGTGGATAATGTTTTGCGAGTCAATTTACCCAATATTAGGATGACTGTTAAACCTACACTGGATGAATATTTTGGTCCATATATAGTTAAAGGTACATTCCCCCAATAATATAATGGTAATAAAGATGGTGATGAAAAGTAATAGATGATGAAATATAATGCATCATACTTATTTTCTCATGTCCCACTATCTAAAGCTGTGAGAAAATATTCTATGAAGGTCATTCATGAACCGATCCATTATATAAATAAATTCATTCCTCTAAGTGGTTATTACTATTATGATGATAAGGAGGGAAGTTATTATGAATTACATTCTCTATCATTTGAGTTTCAAACATATACTCCTAACCCTTTGGAAGATTCCCCGTCAGTTTTAGCCTCACCTGCAATAGGTAAGGGGAAGATGAAGAAGAGTGGGAAGAATAATAAGAAAGTGCAAAAGAAAAAAAGGGCCTAATACCAAGTTAAAATCTCTTCTTTCATGATAAACTTCTTTTTGAACTCCTATGGGCTTGGTAATTCTCACACAGTCACAACACTTTGGAATTTTCTTGTGGCCAATAAACCTGGACTTATTAGTACTGTTGAGCCTATAATGTCTTTTACCAAGTGAAAATTCATTAAGTGGTCAAACCATGGATATTAATTGGTTTCTCATAATTCTCTTCATATTTCTTCATGGTCACTTTGGGTATTGAAACATGATAGTATCGCTTTAATCTCTTGCTTTCCTGATCATCAATCAATCACTATTTCTAATGGGCTTAATGTCTATGTTATGTCCTTTACTTTTGTGTATGATTTGAATCATTATATTAAAATATCTGCTCTCTGGTCTGCTTTGGAGAGTATATAACTGAATATGAGATAGAGATGGGTGATTATTGGTGACTTCAATTGGGTTTTTTAGCCATAGTGAAAGACCAGGAGTCGCTACAATATGTGGGATTCTAATGAGTTCTCTTCCTGTTTTGATACATGAATCATGATTGAGGTTCCAATTATAGGGGCTAATTATACCTGGATTAGATATACTCATAATTGGATATAAGCCAACGATATTGATAGGTGTTTTTTTCAAGTGGATGGGGGAAATAATGTTATTTCTTCATTTGGTATCACTATACCAAGAGTTCATTCTGATCAGAATCCTCTTTTATTGTACACTTATGTCAACATGTTGAGATCATCTCCATTATCTTTTATGTTTAACAATGCCCCATTCATCATTCTATGTTGTAGATAGGTTGTTATTGAGGCATGGGATACCACTTTTATTGATAACCCTTTTCACATCATGGTTATGAATCTAAAGGCTATTAAGGAAAGGCTCAACATGTGGATTAAACAACCATTCTCTAGCCTTGATAATGATATTAATAGTGATGAGGATAAACTTATGAAATTTCAATGACTTAATTAGGTTGAAGTGGTGATTTCTAGGGATGAGATACTTTCTCATTCTAAATATGATGAGTTATTGGATTTAAAGGAAAACATTTCATGGAATCAATATAATGTTCATTGGATGAAAGATGGTGATATAAATACAATAATTTTTACTGCTTATATAGGAAGAATAAGGTTAAAATTGGACTTAATTCCCTCATGATTTATGGAGTTCTTTTTGATCTGAAAATGAAATATCTAGTGCTTATTATAGTTACATTGAAATATTATTAAAAGAATCCAGGTATGAAAATTCTCATAAAATTTTCAGGACCATATATCTTATTTTTAAGTCCTCTTAGAGTAGTATGGTCACTCAAATACCCACAAAGGAAGAAGTTAGGAAAGCTATGTTTTCCATGAATTCTGATAGTGTCTCGGTGTCAGATGGTTTATCTAATAAATTTTCATGATCTATTAATAAATTATTCGCACTGAGTTGGTGAATGTGGTTAGAGAATTTTTTTATCATTATTCTCTTCTTTTTGGTGTCAATGCTAGTTTCATTTCTTTAATTCCAAAGAATAAGAATGATCTAGATATATATGTTTTTTAACCTATGTAAATAGGTAATACAATTCCAAAAGTGATACGTAAAAAATGGAAATAGAATGGGGATCACTGCTAAAGGCTTCAGTTCTACTAATCAATTTGGGCTCACTCCTAGAAGGAAGATTAAAAATTTCTTGTATACACCTAATTATATTAATATTATGAGGAAAAATTTGATGTATGTTAATATGGCTCTTAATACTGATATTTCCAAGGCTTTTGATACAATAAAACAGAGTTTCATTATTTTAATGTTGAGAATACATGGGTTTTCTAATTGTTGTATCAACATGATTAGATGAATTCTTAATAATTATGTTCTCTTTGTTCTAGTTAATGGATTTCCTAGAGGATTTTTTAAGTTTTCTAGAGGGGTGAGACAAAGAGATCCCCTATATGGCCTTATGTTTTATATTAATGAGGATTACATATGTATATGTCTTTCTGATCTTGTGAATACTAGTTTATACCAACAAATAATGGTTGGAATAACACTTTTGTGCCATCACACCTTTTATATGTGGATGACATTCTGCTATTTGGGAAGGCTAATAGTGTCACCATTTGATAAATTAAAGAATATTTTTATCATTTTGAGTAGGTTTTTGTCATGTTATCAATTAGTGTAAATCCTCTATGTTTTTTAGGGAAGGGGTTATTATATCCAAGAAAGAAAAGAGTGTCTTAAAAGCTTGGGGTCAATAAGGGATCATTACCATTTAATTATTGTGGAGTACCTATTTTTTGGAGAACAATTAAAATGTGTTATTTTAAATACATCAATATTTGAATTATCAATCAAATGGGAACCTGGAAATGTAAATCTATGTCACAGGCATTATGTGTCTTACTTGATAATTCTGTGATCACCTCTTTATTTGTATATGTTTTTTATTTTTACATATGGCCTAGAGATATTCATAAATAGTTACAAATATTGATCCATAATTTTATTTGGATAGGCTTTTTTAATGAATTAATGATTATTACAGTTTCTTTGAGTGATTATATTAGGAATGTTGACCTGGGAGGCATATGAATTAAGCACCTTAAGCTCTTTAAGGAATCCCTCATTAAAATGTTTACTTGGTCCCTCTTGACATCTAGTTGTTTTTCTCAGTAATGTTTGTTCAATAGGCTTGGGTGTAGGATATAAATATAAATTTGGATGCTCAATTTCAAGAGGGGGTTAAATATATGTTTAAAAAATTTTGTTTTTAACCTTAGTGAAAACTATGTTTAACAAGGTTAAACAAGGTAAATTCACATAACCTCTTTTAGTTCTACAAACTTTCTAGGTTCTGGAAATATGGATCCAGAAATGAAACTTAATGAAAGATTATAAGAAAAATATTCTTCCTTAAATAATATATAATCTTACATATTAGAGTAAACAAAAGAACAAGAAAGTATAAAAAGGTTATACTTTTGTTTCTTTATCAAATATACAGTGGAATATAAACATGAAACAAAACAGGTACCAAGTATGAAAAATATTAACCCAAAGTGAAGGGTGTCCAACAACCTTGAATAAATGTCTCTTGATTTATACTTTCAAGAAAGTCTGTGTTACCCACACTTGGGTAAGCCCTTGATAAGAATATTAGAATCTGTTTTACTATCCCCACAAGACCTTGAACTTTAAGATATGAGGAAACTTTGTCTTCCTATCCATGGAAGTCCTCAAACTTTAATGTAGTCAGCACCTCTGTCTCTTTATCCATGGAAGTCTTCAATTGTACATAGTAACAATCAGATTTACCCAAAGAAAGCTGAATAAAATGTTCAGCATGCACAAGGCATGTGAGTCTCTCCCTAGAAATTTCTTTAGCAGCATGTAATATCTATATTGATGGATCGGTTGTGAGCTTGTTCAAATGATCTCTTATTTATAGGCATTTCTCCAATGGTCATCTCCCTCCTGCAATGGTCATATTTCTCCTTGAATTTCAGAGGGACCTATACACTCGTCACTCATACAATGTTTAGTTAGAAATAGAAAGTACGACATCTTTTCATAACTATAACAAGGGTAATAAAAATATGGTTTCATAACCAAATTCAATTTTCCAGAGTCTAAGGAAAATATAATGTTCATAGTCTATGTAAATAAACACTTAGAGACTATAAATCATAAATATTTTGATTCTATTTATCAATGAATTAGGAACCTGGATTCTATATATTTTAGAGTCTTAATTCCAATGAATTTAGAGTCTGAATTCTAAGGAATTCGAAGTATGAATTCTAAGGAATTCGTAACTAGAATTCTGAGGAATTCAGAGTCATATTTCTGAGGATTTCAGAACCCAAATTCTATGGAATTTGGAATCCAAATTCTGAGGAATTTGGAACCATAATTCTGAGGAATTTGGAATCTAAATTCTTAGGAATTCAGAGTCTGAATTTTAGAGAATCCAGAGTCCAAATTTCAGAGAATTTGGTGTCTAAATTTCGTAAAATTCAGAATTTGAAAATAGAATACTCTCTATCTAGGGATCTATAAGATTCTGAGGTTTTAAGTATGAAACTGATTTATAGACTTTTGAGATAAGATAATCTATAAAATGAACAATGAAAACATTGGTAAGGATAAAATTCCCTTGGGGAAGGAAAATTTTCCTTATTAAGATAATTTTTAGGGAAAATAGAATTATCCTTAAGATAGGTTTTTTGTTATTTTCATAACATTAAGAAATAGAAAATTCATAAGTAAATATTATTGACTCAAGAATCTCCCCCTTTTGGAAAGCACTAACATCCTTATGAAAAAGAATATAAGGAATTAGAATTTTTATGGACTTGAATATAGAACATTATCTCTGTTTTACTTATGGGTCATACTGAATATGACTAACTCCCCCTTAGGTTTTGAAATCCATAAGTATTTTATTCTTGATTTCCCAAATGAGATTTTACATTTTCTTTGCATACAAAAATCTTCTTTCATAAGAACATCCCCTTAGATGAACTCCCCCATAGTCTGGGAAAAATCTTCTTTACATAGTATTCCTTTTATCATTCCATTCTTCCACTTTGTGATTTTCAAAATGGAATAAAAGCAATGGAAAAAAAGGTACCTAAAAAATTAGTACTAAACAAACAAATATATGGAGAACAACCAAAATTTCATTAAGATTGATAGAATTTTTACAAGGAAGAAATTCAATAAAAGATCAGAATTGGAAAAAAAATATCCTTCTTTTTCCTTCGACATCAACTTCTTTACAATGGTTTTCAGCTTCTCTATCTCCTTGTGATATTATTCCATACTCTTGAGCTACTGATCTTGATCTTCACTTTTGTATCCAAGGATCTATTCTTTTCTTCATGAGCCTTAAGAAATTCTTCCTAATCCTTCAAAACTTCTTCTTGCTTACCAATATTTTCTTCAAATTCAATTCTGATATAACTTTTCCCTCTTCCAATTCATATAATCAGATTTAAGCTTTCCATTTATGTCCTTGAATTTTTGCTTCTGATTTTTCTATTCGAGATTCATCTTTTCCTCAATGCTCTTTATATGATCATTAATCTTTCCATCATTTGTGTCAATTGTATCTTTCACATTATCTCAAAATTCATCAAAAGATCTCAGGTCTTCGACTATCTTCATTGACTATCTTGTAATATTTTTTCATGACCTTTTATGAGCCTTATAAACAATGATAAACGATTTGAAATATTACTCGATCTTTATAAACTTATCCATAAGCATGGAAACCGAATCTAATTTCTGATTGAATGAATTCTGAAGCAACTGGCACCTCAGATCTATACTTGGAAATAAAGGAATAGTACTGACCTAATTTTTCAAATATTGTACCACAAAATCATATTCAATAGATGAAGATTCTAAATCCGAATGTTTGGTTGGTGAGGACTGTTTTTATAACTCTTTATATTTCCTATTCAATGAAGTACCAATATATTTATTTTTCACTAAATATTTACTAGGTGTATCGAGTAACACCTTCTTTCCCTAATCAATTATCTGAATGAACTCTTTTGTTTTGGGTAATTCATGATCATTATCAGATAACTGGACAATTTTATCATCCTCAACATCCCCATTCTCAACATTAGCCACTTGATCTTCCGGATGAACAAAATCATGATTACTGGTTTTTTTCTTCAGAAGGTTTGTTTACTTCTTCCGGACCCTTATCTTCATTCCATGGAGTAGCAAGTATTGATTATTCTTCTTGAGAGTTCCAGATCGATAATTTATAGAGGGAATTTCCTTCTCGTGGTAATCTTTAACTTGCTTTATTACATCATTAGTGTCATCCAATTCTTCTTCTTCTTCCTCTTCTTCTATTTACTCTTCCTATTCCTGAACAATTTCTTCTTCTTATTCTAGGTTTGGAATCACCACTTTCTTTCCTAGAGTCTCATTAAGTGATTATAGAAATAATGATTATGGAACTGTGATTTTTTCAGATGATTTCTCATCATCCTTGAGAAGAGATTGAACAATTTCAGCCTCTGATAACTTCTTCCTCTGCTTCTTTTCATTCTGTTTCGTCTCAAGATCTTCAACAGCCTTTTTCTTTTATGCTTTGGCCTCAGCATGGTCCAAGACAAAATTAGGCTCCCCTTCCTTCTTATTTTTCAAATCTTCTCTTAACTTAGTCAATACGTCATCAGGATAAGCCTTTTTCTTCTTTGGTTTTGGAGGTTCGGATTGAGTTAACTTTTTAGCATGATTTTTTTCTTTCTTTTTCGGTTCCTTTGACTTCCCATTCTTTCCACCCTTCATGGAGGTTTTAACCACCTCTTATTTATTTACTAGAGCTAGGATTTCAGCTTCCAAAAAATCATAAATTCTTTTGAATCACTAGAAAACCCAACTTTCATTCTCCTTAGAGTATCATCACTCAGAAACATTATTTTCAAATTCCATTGCTTTGAACTACATGGAATTTTGAAAGACTAAATACAGAGAACTATAATCTTCCAATGAATAGCTAGATACATGATAATCAGGTATTTTAGGGTTCCATTCTTGATATTTTTTATTTTCAGAAAAACATACTCTACTGAATTGATTTTCTTGGGATTCACCAAAAAATATAATGCATAGATATAACTTTTCTTCAGGGTATCCCTATCCCCTTTTATCTAAATGAGAAATCCCTAAACCCATAGCTGAATAATCGAAATATTTGTAGAGAGATGAATAATTTTCGGAGTCTTCACTTCCTTCAAGCCAAAAAACTCTATAGATTTAACCTTGTCAAAAGATCATGCTATATCAGGTAACTTGTGAGAGCATAACTCTACTTCTCCCTCATAAAGAATTTAAATCAGGTTGGAAACCATATTGTATGAAAGGGAGTATACCTTTCCATAGATTTTTAATGAAAACTTGTCTCTCCCTTCTTCGTTGAAGAAACTTTCTAATTCATAGAACTCGACTAACAACATTGTAGAAACCAGATCCTGTGCCCTCAGTTTTGATATACATAGGTTATCCCATCCATTCATCTTATTATTATTTGAAATGATAGAATCATACTTATAAAATAATTTAGGATTATCTAACCTCTCTTAATATATTTTTCACTTGAATATTTCCTTTACATAAGACATTTCTTTCTGAGGAGTGGCTTCTATAGACTTTCAGAATTAAGCTAACTATGAATATTCAGAACAACCATAAGTAGAGAAACATGTATTTCACACTTTTGAGCTTGAATATTGATGTGGGACAACCATTGGGGGTCCTTATATAGGTGAATGAAGATACAATTAAACATTTGTACTTGATCCAACGGTTGAAATACTCTTGATCAGATCTGAAGGTGGAGATGATAACTGAAGAAGGATTTTGATAGGTTCTAATCTTTTGAGGTTTTTAAGATAAAATTTATGGTTTAAATAAAAGAAAAAAAATGAATCCAAAAAGGTTTCTTGAACAATATAAAATTCCAACATTTATAAAGATGATTATGAAAATTTAAGAAAGAAATCATACCTTCTGGACTTCTAGGAAAATTATTTGTAATAAGAGAAATTATTCTTGAGAAACATTAGATTCTAAAAATTTTAAAAAAAAACTTAATTACTAGAAGTTTGATTATGAAATGTTTTAACTACGAAATTTTTTTACTACGAACAATTTTAACTATGAAAAAATTTTACTGTGAAAATTGTTGACCCTGAAAAATTTTAACTAATATGAAAATGTACTCCCCTTATGAAAATGAGTTTCTTACTATAATGAGATAGGTTTAAACAACAGGTTAATATAGAATATTACCTTACAGTTATCATTAATATATTTTGTTTAATATATTCAAATATATCAGAAGGTAAATATTTTGTGAAAATATCATCTAGTTGATCTTGCGTTCCGATAAATTGAAGAATTAAATCTCCTTTTTGTGTGTGATCCCTATGAAAGTGATGCTTAATATCTATGTGGTTTTCCTGAGAGTGATATGCAGGGTTTTTACTTAATGAAATGACACAAGTATTATCACACAATATTTTTGTTTTGGTAAAACTCATACCATAGTCTGTGAGTGTGTGTTGCATCCACAACACATGAGCACAATAGCTTCCCACAGTGACATATTCAGCTTCAGCAGTGGAAAGTTCTACTGTGTGTTTCATTTTTAATGACCATGAAACTAAATAATCTCCTAATAAATAACAAGTTCCAGAAGTAATTTTCTTATCCATTCTACATCCACCAAAGTCAACATCTGAAAAAAAAAATTAGAACAAATTCATTTTCAGAAGTATAAAAGAGTCCTAAATCCAGGGTTCCCTTTAAGTAGTGAAAAATTATTTTCACTTCCTTTAAATGGAATTACATAGGATTGAATTGATATCTGGAATATAAGAATACTGAAAACATTATGTCTGGATGACTAGCTATCATGTATATTAGACTTCTTATCATACCTCTAAATGACGTTTGATCCACTGGTTTCCCAGATTCAACAAGATCAAGTGAATTTGAGGTGTAAATGGGAGTGAATATACTCTTAATGTTTTCATATCCATACTTTTTAAGAAGATATTTAATATAATTATGTTGAGATATATAAATTCCTTCTGGTTTTGAGAAATTTGAATACCAACGAAAAAATGTTAACTCGCACATCATACTCATTTTATACTCATATTTTCTTAGATTCACAAATGAACCAGTTAAAGATTGTTGAGTTGATCCAAATATAATGTAATAATCATAAATTTAAACTATAAAAACATGTTTCTTATCTTTTTTAATAAATAGGGTTGGATCAGCATTTCTCTTAACATAATTATTTTGTAACAAAAATCATATATGTCATTCATACTAGGATCTAGGGGCTTTTTTAAGTCCACATAAAGCATTGGTAAGTTTGAAAACATGTTCAGGATGTTTTTTGTCTACAAAACCATGAGGTTGTTCAACAAAAACCTTCTCTTGAACATAATCATTATAGAAAGCACATTTAATATCCATTTGAAAATGTTTGAAATTAAATTATGCTGCAAAGGAAAGTAGAATACATATAGATTCAAGTCTAGCTACTAGAGAATAGGTTTCTTCATAGTCTATTCCTTCTTGTTGATTATAACCTTTAGCAACTAATCTAGCATTATTTCTTACTATGATTATATTTTCATCACACTAATTTTTGAAGACCCATATTACTCCAATAACAGAAGTTTCCTTATGTCTTTCAACAAAGGTCCAAACTTTATTCCTTTCGAATTAATTTAGCTCATCTTGAATGGATTCAATCCAATCATCATCACCTAAAGCTTCATCAGTTATTTTAGTTTATAATTAATAAAGGAATTCTATATGTTCTACTTCATTCCTTAAAAAAATTCTAGTCCTTATAGGTGGATTTACATCAAATTTAACATATTGGTTTCATCAAATTTAACATGTACTATTTCTTCAACAGTACAAGTGTTTTTATTGAAAATTCTATAAGCCTTAGAAGTTATGGAGTAGCCTTAGATAATTACTTCATCAGATTTGGGTGTGAATTTATGTAAACTATCTTTAGTATTCAAAATTAATACTTTGCAACAAATACCTTGAAGTAGGAAAGTCTAGGATTTCTACAATTCCATAACTCATAAGGGGTTTTTTTAAGAAAAGGTCTAATTAAAACACAATTTATCGTATAACAAGGAGTACTTACAGCTTTATACCAAAAGTGTTTAGAAATTTAATATTAACTCAACAATGTTCTAGTAATCTCTTGAATAACTTGATTTATTATTTCAACAACACCATTTTGTTGAAGAGTTCTTGGTGCTGACAAGTTATGAGTAATGGGTTTTCTACTACAAAAGGTTTCAAAATCATAATTTGGAAATTCTCCTCCATGATCACTATGAATAGTTATCAGTGGAAGGGTTTTATCATTTTTAGCATAGACTCTAAAAAATTTTAAAAATGAAAAGGCTTCAGATTTCATTGCTAGAAAATAGACCCACATAAATACAGTGTAATCATCAACTAAGAAAAATACATAAGATTTGCCTTTAATGATTTCAGTTTTTATTGGACCAAAAAGATCCATATACACCAACTATAATTCCTCAGTAGTTGAGACATCAATGACTAATTTAAAACATGATTTATATTGCTTGACAAATTATAAAGGATCACAAACTTGTGAAGAATCAAATATATACTCCGGTATATCCTTAACAAGTATTTTATTAGAGAGTTTTCTTAGGTTCCTAAGGTTACAATATCCTAATATTCTATGCCACAACCAAGAATTATCTTCCATTGCACTATGAAAAGGAATTTATTGGATCATAATGTCTTCTATGTTTAGTGTGTATACATTCTCTTGCGTATGGGCAGAAAGAATAAACTCTTCCTTGGAATTGTGTACTAAGCACTTGTCATTCCAAAAATTCAGAAAGTAACATTCATCAAATAATTTACTTATGCTAATAAGGTTTTTCTTAATACCTTAAACAAATAAAAAATTTGAAATCAATGTTTTTTCAAGAAGAATAATGTTACCTATACCAATAATTTCCCCCTTAGCATGATCTCTGAAAGGTACTTTTCTTCCTTTCATCTTTATAATCTTTTAAAAGAAGATTTTTTTTATGAGTCATGTGTCGGGAATATCCACTATCCATATACTATATATTTCTATTGGTAATTTATTTATTTTCATAAAAATAAGAGTGTTAGACTTTCAGAACACAAACATTCTTAGATCCAGAAACTTCAGAAAGAAAAATTTTAGATATCCACATTTTTATGAAAAAATAAGATTTATGAAAACATAAAGACTGAGTTTTGTTTCAGGAAAATTTTTTTTCCCAATGTCCACCACACTTACATTTAGTGTAGAATAGAGCACTTTGAGAAAAAATATTATTACTAAAAACCCGTTTAGAATGATTATAACCAAATCCAAAATTATTCCTTAGAGGTTGAATTTGATAAGACATCTTATCAAAGTTTTCCTTACCTAAGTTAAAGTTTAACAAACACATCCTCAAGGAAAATATTTCTGACATTAGATTAATAACCATGTTTTTATCCTCAGAATCATTAGTTTTAGCAGTAGAGTTAGTCTCTAAAAATTTTTTCATAGAAATTACATTCTCAAGATCCTTAGAAAGATTATCCTTCTCAGAATTATCTTCTTAAATTTTTTTTAATACTTTCAAAATCATAAATTTTCTTATGAATATCATTATAAATATTTGATTCTTCTTTAGTAATAATATAAATTCTAAAATTTTCCTTATCATGATTTTTTTTAGTTTATAATTTTCACTCTCAAGATGCTTAGCTAACCTAGAAACTTATTCCTAAGTGGGTAATGTAGTATCTTCACCAGAAAAAGATTTTTCATCCTAATATTCATAGTATTTATTATCACTATAAATATAATATAAGGAAACATTAGTTATGGATTCAGCATTGTGCACCTTGCCTATTAGAAAATGATTTTCAATGGGTAATTTGGCATGTAGAACAAGATTCTTCTGACCAAAAGATTCATAATATGAGGTTTCATCAGAAGTTTCTCCAACACTGGCTCTACAGGTTTCATTAGCTTTCAAAACATTCTTAGCATTATATTTGTAGTACTTATTTCTATTCTTCTCAGAATTATTTTCCTTTTTATCATTTTTCTTAAGCATTTTACAATGTGGCCTTATATGCCCAGCTCTTTTGTATTCATAACATGTGACTTCAGAGTATTTATTATCTTTTCTTTCTTTCTTCTGAAATCTATACTGAAATTATTTCTTCCCAACTATCTTTGTCATCCTTCGATCGAGATTAGTTTGCTCTTTCTCAGAATGTTCACTTTCTCTATATTCAGATAAAACAATGACTTTCTTTGACTTGGATCTTGTAACTATTTCAGGAGTCTTCACTTTAGTAGTAGTAAAGGCTACACTTCCATTTACATTCTTCTTCTTATTTAAATCAGCATCTCTTTTCATTCTTCTCTCATATTGAAGAAGAGTTCTAAAAATCTTATCAAAGTAATCTGTGACACTTTCCTATTCTCATCAATATTTGTTCTCTTATATTCCCACTCATTAGGCAGGATATCTATAATCTTGACCACAAGTGCCTCATCATTTAAACCTTTCTCACCCACGTATTGTAAACTGATAACAATAGACATAAACCTTTGTTGTACCTTTCATATAGGTTCTCCATAAGAAAATAAGAATCCATGATATTATTCTCTAAGCATAGCTATTCTAGTTTCTATAACCCTAGATGTACCAAAATGAGTAACCTCCAATTTCTTTCAAATACAATTTGCAGCTTCCCAAGAAAAAATCTGGCTATATATATTCCTGGTCATGGAACACAACAAAGTTTTGCGTACCTTGTAGTTTAGTTAATATTCTGACTTTTCTTGATTTGTAATAGTTCTGACTTCTTTATCAGGAATCTTGTAATCTCTAGTATGCATAACGATGTTATCCACTATAGTATTAATAACAAAATTTTTCATACGATCTCTCTAATATTCATAATCATTCCCATAAAATATATTTTTTCTAGTAGGATTAAGATTGTCAATCGAACCGACATTAATTCAAACCATTTAAAGAAAAGAATCATTCCATTGAAACTAGTCAATATGAAACATTTGTAAATAAAGATAAAAATCCAAAGAAAGGAAAATATATTTAGAACAATGAAAACTTGAGCAAGAAAACTTTTATGTGAATATAAGTATTTTAGAGACCTCCTCCGATACCAATTGTAGCATTGAAATATGAATATAGATTCTCAATTACAAGAGGTGGGTTAATTGTATGTTTAAAAACATTCATTTTTAACCATAAGGAAAACTATGTTTAACAAGGTTAAATAAGGTAAATTCACAAGAACTCTTTTAGTTCTAAAAACATGCTAGGTTCTAGAAATATGGTTCTAGAAATGAAACTTAAGGAATTTTTACTAGAAAAAGATTATAACTTAAAGTGTATAGAATCTTACTTATCAGAGTAAACAAAGAAACAAGAATGTATAAGAAGGTTATACTTTCTTCCTTTATCAAAAATACAGTGGAATATAAAAATGAAATAAAAAAATAACAAGTATGATAACTTTTTAACCAAAGTGAAGGGAATCCAAAAAACATGGATAATGATATCTGGATTTATACTTTCAAGTTTGTCTTAACTACATCAGGGTAATCCCTAAATATGAATATCGGAATCTGTCTTTCTATCCTCGAAATCCCTTGAACTTTAAGGTAGTCGGAACCTCTGTCTTCCTATCCCAATAAGTCTTCAAACATTATGGTAGTCAACACCTCTATCTTCATATCCTTGGAAGTACTCGATTGTACACTACAACAATAAGAGTCGCATGAATCAAGATGAACAAGATGTTCAGTACGCACAAGGAATGAGAGTCTCTCTTTAGAAATTAATTCAGGAGCATGTAATCTCTATATTGATGGATCGGTTGTGAGACTGTTCAAATGAGCTCCTATTTATAGGCATTTCTCCAATGGTCAGTGATAGAGAAAATATTTTCAATTAATTTATATTTAATATCATTGTTTTAAACCCATAAAATTGTTCCTCTAAGATGAATTGTTTCATTTTTCTGATAATGGTGTTATTTTGAGCTGAATAGTAAAAATTGGCCATTTTGGATTTTTAACGGTTTTAAATTATTTCGGTAGTTTGGCCATAACATTATCTACACTAATTAAAATTGAAAAATTCTTTTTTTTCCAGATTCTACACATCCAGGGATTCATTTAATATATTTGGACTAAAATCTGAATCGGCCATATGGAAGCTCAAAGAAATCTGACAAGTTGGATCAAGAAAACTGTTTTTAGTTCTGCCTAGTTTTGATGTGGGATCCATAACTCATACAATGTGGGCCCAAAGCTTGTGAAATTCGGTGGGTGGACGAGAAAGGAGATTTGGGGCATCTTTTATTAAGTAAGCACCGAGTGAATTGTCCGTTTATGGGGTCATTAAATCACCCTAATCCGGAGGATTTCGTTTTGAAGAGTCTGACTGGACAGAATAAATGCTCATAGTAAAATGTACATAACTCTCGGAATACATGTCCAAATCCTCTGGAATGTTGAGGGGAGACGGACAAGGGAATTATGAACAACATTCAAGAAGGGATCAACGCGTGAATATGTCATTTAATGGGGATACAACGCGTCGAAATTAGGGGGAAGCATTCTGGCTATAAAAGGAGGAGAGCTCCACCCTCTCAAAGCATCCATTCTCCATCCCATTCCTTCCGGGACACCAAGAAGAAGATCTTTTCAGTTTTATTTTTTATTTATTTTCTTTTTCATAGTTTTTTAATGCCTTCTTCTTCCCCATTCAACTCAATTACCCTTACCATGGTGGGGTAAACTTTTGGAGTGATTGGGGAAGGGTTGGTTTTCTACATTGTAATGCTTGAGTTCTTGGACGCAATTGAATAAATTTCTTTCTTCTTCAAAGTTGTTTTCAATTTATTATAGCGGATTTTATTATCAAGTTCGATCGTTCTTAAATATTAATTCCATTATTTATTTTTTCCTTGGTAAAATAATAAATATCTCCCTCCACTAATTTCTGGTTTATATACGATGGAATAAACCAGGAATTAGTGGTGAAGTACTCGACAATCGTCAGTACGTGTAAAAGGTGTAGTGAATGTTCTCGATTGTTTGGGACAAACAAAACCCGATCGGGTATTGCCCATTTCAATTAATGATATTCAATACAACTATTTTACACATGGAAGGAGAGTTGACCAAACCGAGATCTTGGTAAGGTTTTCTCTCACAATAACAATTTCACCAAGGAAGTGAGAGGAAACGATTGTGGAAACTCACTTTAATCAACTAAGAAGAAGAGGTTTGAATTAAATTGAACAAGGATAGCATTATACTTAGGAAACTAACCCCGACCTAATCACCCTTTTAATTTCATAGTTTTTCAATCATTTGAATTTCAAATTTCCTTTCACAACATTTTTACCCCCGTTTTAAAGTGACAAACCGTTTTGTGTGCACTCCTCTTCAGGAGACATCCTAGGTCAACCACATTAATACATTTTAACTTAGGAAATAATTGTTTTTCCATGCCCTACGATAGGCGTGCATCAAACTTGGCATCGTTTCTGGGGAGGTAGTGCCACAAACTAATTGTAAATATTTGACTTTTTCAATTAAAAAAAAACTTTTTCCATGTTGTTTTCAAATGACTATTTCTTTAATTCATGGAACAATTACCCACCAGTGAGAGAGCCAATTATTGAATCACCTTGGTCTATAGAGTATAAAGTTTCTTTCTTGGATAAAAAAATTCGGGGAGCTCGAATCCAAATCGTAACCGAGGATGAATTCAAGGATCTCATTGAAAACCTTAAAGAGAACCTCGAATACCCAGTGTTGGAGGGATTGGCCAGAGAATTAATTGAACTTCAAGAGTATTTTCCGGAATTTTATCCATACATAATCAAAGTACAACACCAAGAAGAAGAAGTTCACAAAGATATTGAATCCCAATTTGAAAGAATTAGTCAAACAGTTCAAAACCTAGAGACCTCAATACAGTGGATTGTGGAACAAGTACATGCATCCCAGGATCAACAAAAAATGGAGTCCGAACATGAACCAGAACTAGAAAAATTGATGGAAGAAGTATCCCCACAAATCCTTCAAGTTGAAGAACCCATGTAAGCATTTATGAAATTAAAATAAGATCCATTGAACCCATCTCAATCAATGTTGGGTGAAATTGATAAAGAATATTTAGCAATTGAAATACATATGGGAGATCAAAAAGATCTGGATAACTTCTGGAATGAGTGTGAGGAACTTCTTGATCCAACTATTCCTGATAATGTAGATGATTCAGAAACATTGAAGGAAGAAACCAACCAAGCACTGGAATTTGAAGAGAAGATAGAGGAGTCTGACTACCTACCTCTATCTACGGAAATTAAACTCCAAGCGCCACCTCCTTTTGAAGAAGAAATTGAATCCAAAAAAGATCAGGGAGTTAATATTTTCATAAACTCATTATCTTTTGATTTTTTTGAATCTAAATTGAGTATTACCTCCCCTTGTTTTAATTTTTCAGATTCATCCAACAGTTGTATTTCCTTGGAGGGAGAATATGCATCTGAAGAGGAACATCTAGAGCTCCCCAAACCTGTTGATCATTTAATGGAGGGAGTACAAGAGAAGATCAAAGTGTATTTTCTGGTGGAAAATGAGACACAAGATACTTACTTTGAAAGGGAAGAATTTGATATGGATTCTTCATGCTTTAATTTTTTTCAAATAGAATTAAACTCTGACATTCCCTTTGATTTTTCCCCAGATGTATCATACCTTCATCAACCACTGGAGAATAAATATGATGTTGTTCATATGGAACCCAAGAAGGAGGAGACTCTGTACTTCATCCTACCCCCACCATGCATGGTGTACCACATTGAGAAGGGGGTGGATCTGGTGTACTCTATCTATGGAGTCCTCCTCAACAAGAACAATGAAATGAAAGCTAGGAAGAGCCACATGTGGTGGTTCAAATCAAAGAAACCTCACCCACCATCAGATTGGGGATAACTTATTAGAACTGCCCCTCTGGAGGCAGTCAAAACCCAGGGCCCACTTGGGGGATTAAACCAAGATTTATATTTTTTTTCTTATTCAATTTCTATTTTCATTTATTTTAATAAATTTATTATGTTATGTTTTTACTTTTTTAGGTTTTCAAAGAGAAACACTTTGGAGCCAAACTCAAAGTTGCATTGCTAATAAGTCAGGTTGTACCTCTCCTTCACACTTTCTTGATGTTGTGATTCATTTTAAAATTGGCTTACATGTTAAATAAACTTGAATGCATTGAGGACACTGCATCATTTAAGTGTGGGGGAGGGGACCTTGGTAGTATAAGATTTTCATTTGATGTTTGTTTTCAAAAAAAATTGTGTGTTTTCAAATTTTTGTTTGTTTATTTTTCAATTTTTGGTGTGTTTCTAAAACTTTTGAGCTGAAATGATTATCAATACCATTTTTGAAACCCATGTCAATGAGTGAACCAGTCTATTTCATGAAACTGATCTTAAATAAATGCTAAAATAACTTTGTTTCAAGTTCAAATCTTTTGGAAATTCATGAAAAGTACACTGATTTTTGAATCTCATGCCATATTTCACTGTCTATATCTTTGAAATAACTTTCCTGTGAGGCTTCTGAACCATTTTTGTCATATTCTTTTCATTCACCTCATTTCTTGAGAGAACCAAAACATGATTGCTTTAACCAGAATTTGATTTATTCCTTTCAAAACATGAGGGTTGGGGTACGTGTGTTTTAAATGATTGAGGCATTTATTTTGTTTGAAGCCCCCTTTTTAAAATAATATTTTTCATTATGGCCCACCTTTACATTTATACTTTATTGTAGCCCCTAGTATCCATGAATTGCCTGTTAGGTTAGCCACATTACAAGCCAATTTTCCCTATCATACCTGCTCTTGAAGTAAAATTGCTTGATCTAGTTGAACTTAAGTGTGGGGGAAGATGTATTGTGGTGTACTACCTCATTTGGTTATAATTTGGGTGGAAAATAAATTGTGGAAGAGATGTGTGTGATGCTGAGAAATTATTCTGTTGAAAGTTGTGCCTTTTCTGGAGCTTTTATGACAAGAGAAGTTGTGCCTTTCTGGAGCTTCCAATGTAAAAAGAAAGTTGTGCCTATCTGGAGCTTTAAAAAAATTATGTTTGAAAAGATTGAAATGTTTTCTATTGAGCTGATTGAATGATGATGAAGCCTATTTTCAACAAAGGGGAAGTGAAGGAGACCATATTTGAGTGAAAACTAAAATCTTGCAATTTTGCTTCAATAAGAGCCAAGCCTTCCTTTTTCGGCCTCAGAAATTTTAACATCTAAATCCTACCAACCGGAAGCCACAGAACAACCCTGAAAAGTCCTCATGAGAAACATGTGTCCTTGACTCACATCGGGTGGAGAAGTAGGAATTTATCAAACCTATGGTGACTCTTGTGTGAGTTTGGATGAGAAAAGCCTTGTCCAGCCTTTACATTTGTGAGATGAGAGAAAATTCATGTGAGGTAGGTGTTTTGTGTGCATGGGATAAGAAATGAAGTGGAAATATATTAAAATCTTAAATGGAGAACTTGAAATAACAGTTTTTGATGAGGCATGATATCTTTTTTTTCTTGAAATTGATTTGATTGATCTCATTGATATGTGTTTTGGATTTGATTTGATTTGATTTTTACTTGTCCAGGAGTCCAAGTGCTAAGTGTGGGGGAATTGATAGAGAAAATATTTTTAATTAATTTATATTGAATATCATTTTTTAAACCCACAAAATTGTTCCTCTAAGATGAATTGTTTCATTTTTTTGATAATGGTGTTATTTTGAGCTGAATAGTAAAAATTGGCCATTTTGGATTTTTAACAGTTTTAAATTATTTCGGTAGTTTTGCCATAACATTATATAAACTGATCCAAATTGAAAATTTCTTTCTTTTCCAGATTATACACATCCAGGGATTCATTTAATATATTTGGACTAAAATCTGAATCGGCCATATGGAAGCTCAAAGAAAGATCACAAGTTGGCTCAAGAAAACTGTTTTCAGTTCTGCCTAGTTTTGATGTGGGATCCATAACTCATACACTGTGGGCCCAAAGCTTGTGAAATTTGGTGGGTGGACGCGCAAGGCGTTTTGGGGAATCTTTTATGAAGGAAGAAATGAGTGAATTGGCCGTTTATGGGGTCATTAAAGCACCCTAATCCGGAGGAGTTCGTTTTGGAGAGTCTGACTGGACAGAATAAATGCTCATAGTAAAACGGACATAACTCTCAGAATACATGTCACAATCCTCTAGAATTTTGAGGGGACACGGCCAAGTGAATTATAAACAACATTTAAGAAGGGCTAAACATGTGAAGATGTCATTTAATTTGGATACAACGTGTAGACATTCAGGGGAAGCATTCTGGCTATAAAAGGAGTAGAGCTCCACCCTCTCAAAGCATCCATTCTCCATCCCATTCCTTCCGGGACACCAAGAAGAAGATCTTTTCAGTTTTATTTTTTATTTATTTTCTTTTTCATAGTTTTTTAATCCCTTATTATTCCCCATTCAACTCGATTACCCTTACCATGGTGGGGTAAACTTTTGGAGTGATTGGGGAAGGGTTGGTTTTCTACATTATAATGCTTGAGTTCTTGGACGCAATTGAATAAATTTCTTTCTTCTTCAAAGTTGTTTTCAATTTATTATAGCGGATTTTATTATCAAGTTCGATCGTTCTTGAATATTAATTCCGTTATTTATTTTTGCCTTGGTAAAATAATCAATATCTCCCTCCACTAATTTCTGGTTTATATACGATGGAATAAACCAGGAATTAGTGGTGAAGTACTCGACGATCGTCAGTATGTGTAAAAGGTGTAGTGAATGTTCTCGATTGTTTGGGACAAACAAAACCCGATCGGGTATTGCCCATTTCAATTAAGGATATTCAATACAACTATTTTAGACATGGAAGGAGAGTTGACCAAACCGAGATCTTGGTAAGGTTTTCTCTCACAATAACAATTTCACCAAGGAAGTGAGAGGAAACGATTGTGGAAACTCAATTTAATCAACTAAGAAGAAGAGGTTTGAATTAAATTGAACAAGGATAGCATTATAATTAGGAAACTGACCCCGACCTAATCACCCTTTTAATTTCATAGTTTTTCAATCATTTGAATTTCAAATTTCCTTTCACAACATTTTTACCCTCGTTTTAAAGTGACAAACTGTTTTATGTGCACTCCTCTTCGGGAGACATCCTAGGTCAACTACATTACTACATTTTAACTTAGGAAATAATTGTTTTGCAATGCCCTACGACAGGCGTGCATCATTCAGCTACCTCCTCCAACGATCATATTATTCCGTGAATTTCGTAGGGACCTGTACACATGTAACTCATACAATGGTTAGTTAGAAATAGAAAGCATGACATGGTTTCATAACTATAACAACTATAAAAAAAATATGGTTTCTTAACCAAATTAAATTTTCCAGAGTCTAAGGAAAATATAATGTTCGGAGTATAAGTAAATAAACACTTTGAGACTATAAATCATAAATATTCAGATTCTTTTTTTCAAGGAATTTAGAACTTGAATTCTAGAGATTTTGGAGTCTGAATTCCAATGAATTCAGAGTCTGAATTCTAAAGAATTAAGAGTTTGAATTCTAAGGAATCCAGAACTAGAATTATGAATAATTTAGAATCTAAATTCTATGAAATCCAGAGTCCGAATTCTGAGGAATTAGCGGTCTGCATTTTGAGGAATTCCGAGTCTGAATTCTAAGGAATTCGTAACCTAAATTTTAAGGAATTTGGAAGCTAAATTATGAAGAATTTGGAACCTGAATTCTGAGGAATTTGGAATCTAAATTTTGTGCAATTCAGAGTCTAAATTTTGAAGAATTTTGAGTCTGAATTTAATAGAATTTGAAGTCTGAATTTTAGTGAATTCACACACTAAATTTCATAGAATTTGATGTCTGAAGTTCAGAGAATTCCAAATCTTAAAAAAGAATAATCTATATCTAAGGATTTATAGGATTCTGAGGTTTTAGATATGAAACTGATTTTTAGAATTTAGAGGTTTAGAAACTACAAAATTAACAATGAAAACATAGGTAAAAATAAAATTTACCTAGGGATTAAAATTTTTCTTTTTTAAGATAATTTTTAGGGAAAATAAAATTTTCCTTAAGATAGGATGTTTGTGATTTTCAAAACATGATGGAATAGGAAAGTTATAAGTAAATATTCTTGAATCATCATTTGGAATAATATTTTAAATGGTTATTCATTATATATCCCCTATTTTATATATCCCTCAATAAAACATACCTATTTTGGTCTTTTACAATCCTCAGAGTGAATTGTCTGTTGGGATTTTTCATTTAATTTCTAGAAGAGTGTTTGGTTATCCAGGGTGATTGTAGATGATATTAAGATCCCTTCATCAAGGTTGGGTCAGTCCATTTATCAATTACACAATAATTTCACTTCTTAGGGGTTGGTTCAAGGTCATATTAAGATGGAATTATATTGTTATAATTATTCTTATATGGACACACTAATCTCGTTGCCTCGTTTAACTAGAATTTTCAGCACTAAGAAGGATTATAGTTTCATGTGTGATGCCTCCTTGGTGGTACCTTCTTGTTTGTTATCATTTTATACTACTTTTATTCTGCCTTCTCATTATCTTCATATGTGGCGAATATGGACTTGTAGTATCCCTATGCAAAGGATACTTCAACGGGTAGGGTTTTCTCTTGCACATATTTGTATGTTTCTACTTGTTGTAGATGAAACTATTGATCATTTTTTTCCCTTGTAGTTCTTCATAAAATATTTGGAGTTATTATTAGGGATTATTTGGCTGTTATTTGAACTTGGATAGTTTTAAGCATCTCATGGAATCTATTCATTGGGCTGTGTGTAGTACACAGGTAAAGGTGCTCCTTCTTTCTACTGTTGCAACATTGATTTCCTTTATACAGTGGGCCTGAAATGTGTTGTCCATTGAGAAAAAAACCACGCCATTTACTATCAATATCTTATAGCTACATCTTGGTGTCCTAGCTACTATGATGGGTCATATTTGTACCATGTGGAATGATGATGCAGATCTGGTGATCATGTGCATCCTTGGTGTTTCAGGAAGATGCAAGAAGCCTGTTATGATGAAGTATATATTGTGGTTACCTCTTATCTCTTAGAGAATGAAAATAAATGATTATGGGGGTGGGGGTGGTGGTTTCACCTGGACCTTTAGGCTGTGGTGGCATCTTCCACACTCATAGGGGCTTCATTAAAGTTTGTCTCTACCACTTCATTGGGAATGGTGTTGCGATTGAGGATGATTTATTGGAATGGATAAAGCTATATGGTATAATTCTTATCCACGCTGGACAATTTTATGGATTGAATCTGACTCAAATTTGGTGGTTTAAATTCTTGAAAATCATTCAAGAAATGTTCCATTGAAGATGCTATCTTTTTGGGATGACTAAATCATGCTTTTGAATTATCTTTTTTTGTTGTCGCTAATTTTTATAGAAAGGAAAATTGGGTAGTTGATCCTCTTTCCAAGAGTGATATTGAGGAGGTTAGTTCATTTTGGTCCTTTAGGAAATGTATCCTTTATTGTGTTTTGGTGCATGCATATGCATGTGATGATGTGTACACGCATCTTTTTCAACCCCCATGTTTCTATTCTTTTGTTGGATTTAATTTTTTAACAATAAAATTTATATAGGAGCGGACATGCCTGCCTCTTGAGCCTTTATATTATAACATAAGCTCATCTTGGTGTTACGTGTAGAGAAAAATAAAATTTATGTTGTTTCTAGTGCATGATTAACTTGGATTTTCATATAATGTAATCCAAACATAGTAATTTAATATAAAATATACTATTTTAAATCATTTGTGAAATGAAAAATATCAAAAAGATTAAGTTAGATTGAAATACATCATTTCCAAAATTATAGGGGTGTTACATTCTACCACCATTAAATATAATTTAACCTTAAAATTCATATGGTTTATCTATGTTTTAGTAATTTAATGTTCCGTTCATAGAAAAACAAATTGTAAAAATGAATAAAAATATTTTCTCTAAAAAGAATGTTAGAACCATGACAGTCACCCAAATTAACTCATAACTTCATTACCACATAGAAAAACATAACTAGGAAGTGAAAACACAAACGTAAAATAGAATGTAACTACAATGTTCTAATCAAGAGTGATAGAGAACATTGATCAACCGAAGTGGGTGATCACAAAACCATTAATCTACAATGATTTAAGAGGAAATAATATTCATCGAATATGAGATAGCATTTTTCATTTCAAGATCATTTAAAAAAAATTAATGTACATTAGAAAGAAGATATACAAAATTAGATTCATCGTGATCTCAAGTTTGGTTAATCGTTGACCAATTTCTACTTTATCCATTACTCTAAAAATGAAGGTGAAATTTTTAATTCATGAAGAACTATAAGATCATGACACCCATAAATAAAATGATGAATTATTCCATTTTTATTTTTATATCATAACTCACAATATGGTTAGAACAAGTCATCCAATATTCATAAACCTACATATGGTTTGATAATACTTTAATCACTGAAACCAGATTCAATGTTTATCTTAAGCCATCATGCATATATTTATCCTCATAAACCATTTAAAAGATGAAAGTCCAAAACATTAGAAATAGATGACTAAATTATCTTAACAATGATCCCCCAAATATAATAAAGTGTATATTTGTTATAATATTCCAAACATGTGAGTACATTCATCATATATTCTATTGTAACATGGTAATGACCTGAATTACCAAAAAACATTTTGGAAAAAATGCATAATTACCTGTTCCAAAGATTACTCGATATATTCCATAAATAAAATAAGTTGTAAAATTCATTCAATATAACATAAATCACTTCTTCAAAAAATATATAATAGAGTTTAAGGTCATCCATATTTTCCAATTTACTTTATTAAACTCAATCATCTCATTACCCAAGATAAAAAAATTCACATTCATCTTAAAAACATTAAGTGTTTCCTTCCCTTAATCATGATGTCACCATTCCAGTAAAACAAATTTTTATGTATTCATCACCATTCAGTATATACTTTTTTTCTTTAATGATTAAATTATACTAAAAATATTTATATATTTCTAGATTCATATAACATAATCATTGAATTTCAAAACATAAATTTTTCATTCATACAACCTTATTATTAAAACATTGTATAGGTTTTATTATATTATTACATAATAACCACGTTCAAAGAACATGAAATTTGTATCATGTAATAAGTTTCCTTAACATGAAGATAATCATGCTTCTTACATTTAATGTATACATTACTATATGAACACCCCATAACATTCATAGGTCATTTGTGGTCTCTTTATCTTCAGAAGTATAACCAATGATCATTCCACTATCTTGATTCTCTTTATGATATTTCCACTTAGTAAATTGATATTTATATTTCCATTAATTTAAATATCTAAAACATTCAATGTTAATAATGTTCATTATAGTTCTCATCGTTGAATAAACGAGAAATCACGGTGTGGGAAATAATTATCGTAATAGAAAACCACATAATCTTCAAAATTCACTTTTAAGATGTCTAAATTGTGAAACCAACTTCTATAATATATGAAAACGTAGTTTTATATTTGGTTATTCATAGTCATATTTTATTTAAATATTTCATTATGGTACTTAAATAGTTAATTAATTCTCAAGGCATATCCTATAGGGATGTCAAACTAGGTGCATAGTAAGGCACATTGTCAGGTACCAGGGTTTGTTCAAGTCAGGCTCGATGCACCTTGTTAGATTTTTTACTCCTAGGTAAATTGGTGCTAGAAAAATTTATATTAATAGTATCTAGACATGGATGTATTTATAGGTAACCACTCACTCAATCATTTACCAAAATTCCAAGAAGTTTTCCTATAGTTTTCCTCATACTTTATCTTATCCTAAGATACATTGTTAGGAATATCCTTAGAAATATTATTAGGGATCTCACTAAAGTGTTCTCATCCTAGTTTCAAAATGTTTACTAATTCATTCTTTTGATACCAACTATAGTGACCCAGGCTTAACATACATGGATATAACATCATTTTAGATGAATATTTAGTATATTACATAAATATATGCTTGATGACCCTAATATTATAGTGTATTTAGAAAAATTGATCACATTATTTTAGTTTGTGTAAAGATACTAAACATCTACTTAATGATATTCCCCATAGTGATTCTACTTAATAACTATTATTCATAACCTAGAGAAAGGAAATAATGGAAAGAGGTGAGCATGAATGTTCAATTGTGGTAAATAAATGAAGTACATAAGCATAACATAAAGATAAGGGTATGAGGACATGATCCTTACATTTGAAGATCATATCATGCATATCAATGATCATAAACATGAATCATGGAATAAAGGTTGTAAGTTCATAAGACATGAATAATAAGGGAATCATGTGCACAATCCATGAAAGCATAAGATAGGAAACATACTTGGAATTTTTGGAACACACATAAACATAGAAAATTCAATGTCAAGGATACCCACCAAGACCTTCATAACATGTTAGGACTGGGATAATAGCATGTGTACCTAATTTGGGCATCATATTCCCTTTCGTGTAACCTCATATTATAGGATTTTAATGACCCACCATGAACAATATTATTTCAGGCTTGGTATTCCCTTTCAGGTACCCTCTTTTTTTTGTTCCTGGGAAGCCCTCCCATGTAGCCATTGAGCTCATAAAACATTTTTCATTACCCAATGAACTGGAGGGAGATATAGGTACATCAATATCATTATAAAGCTATATATACATGTGCTACAGAATAATTAAAATTTCACCATATCATGACCCATAAAAACAGACAGGTTTCATAAACATCCTATCATAAGCCAGGAAATGAAGCAGGAATCATAAGAAATTAATCAAATAATAAAATAGTGAAAATATATACGTTCCATAATAATTTAATCTTAGAATAACATGTGAAAGGATAATTATAGTGACCCAAACCTAGATAGGCCATATACTCTATTTTTTATTAACTACATTGGAATGATTGTAAGGAATCAAATCCTAATTCACCGCGATTTTATTTTTCCTGGTAAACCAAATGCGTACTATAATGTCCTGAATCTGCGTACTTCACAAAGCTTCCCCATAACCAGTTGTTCAAATGGCCTCATGCACATTTCCCCGAACGCCATAGGCTACCGACTAGTAGGGAGGGCCTTGGGTGTGATACTGGGGAGACTATGCCCTCAATGGTAGAGCATCACAACAAAATAACAATAATAAAGAATTGAAAAAATAGAAAAACCATAAAATAGAATTAAAAAATCAGAATACTGATAGTAAATAAACAACTGGGGGACATATATTAATGATGAATTCCAAATATGTCTTGGAAAAAATCCAAATGAGTGAGAATTCTAGAAGTATAGTACTAAACCAAAGTAAAAAAAAAGAAACTAGTAAACTCCTACAGAATCGAAAGCCTTATCTTGGTCCCATGCTCTCCATCTCCAAAAGAAATAAGGTACCTTATGTAGAAGGGTGCATTCCATTATCTATACATGCAACCATATAATTCATTTGGGTCAAAAAGTATAACCCAAACAGGGTGTGAGACGAATCCTAGTAGGAAACCAAAAAAAGATATGTTCCTAACTGTCAATGAATATATATAGCAGGAAATTTGAAAAAATGAAGAAATGAACAAGGAAGAACTCATATGTAAACAATCCAAAAGATTCCAATTAATTTAATTCACATTTATTAATTATTTAATCCATTGAATAATGAAATCCCGAGATCTGGCCTAAGCCCTGTATCCCCTGTGTTAAAGAAAAATAGATGTCAAATAAGACCAAATTACAATCAAGTATGACAAAGTCCAAGCTTGTGCTTTGGCTTGGCAGGATTGTCACAATCAATCAATCCTTCACACGCAACCCTCTGGAAAAGTTCTAATATCCTAAACCCTATGGTTCAATATATCATCAATTCAATAAATATATAACAACCCTTTGGGGAAGATCACACTGTATAACACCTATGGTCTCACAAAAACAAAGACTCTCTAAGGAAGGACTCACCGTCAATTCCTTGCATGGTCCTTTAACTATAAAATGTATACTCTCTAACGAATCACTCAAAGTCAATTCCCCCTATGGTCTTGTAATGGTATTCTATAGACACTTTGAGGGAGCACTCACCGTCAATCCCTCTTATGGTCTCACAATGTAAATATAACTGACACTTTAGGGAATCCCTCAACATCAATTCCCCCTATGGTCTAACTACACCAGGTTCTCATAGCCCCGTGTAATATAATCGTACAAAAACAATATCTTGTAGCCCATGTAATGTCAAATACTTCAAGGCTGAGAAGTTACAATGCATACACATGAATTTAACAAGAGATAATTAATCAATCAATTCCGGCCTAAAAAGAAATGAAAGGAAACATGGTCTGCCTCATAGACACCCTGGATCATATGGCCATAAACATTCAATAAGGAACACTCCCACGGGGAATCCCCTAAACATGAAATTCATCACAAAGCATCAACAAAAACCCAAAAATTAACAATCAATCTACAGAAGATGATAAAAGTGTTCAATTACTTAACACGAAATACAAGAATCATGGGTAATCATTAATTAGGCATATATAACTCAAAGAAGAAATCTGAACGTTAATAAACCACCTACCTAGATGTTTTATTATGAACAATATTGAACGTCGGTTCTTGAATCGGCCTAGAACTTCATAGATCTATAAAAAGGTCAAAAACATTAAAGATTGGATAAGTCATGAAAGAGGAAAAATCAAGAAGAGATATTCAAGAAGAACCATGAACTCAATGTGGCAATTTCAATGCCACCAAAGGTGTTTGATTTGGAGAAAAAATGACAGATCTATGGCTCAGAGAAGATTCGGCGGTTCCGTATGCTCCTTCTTGAGGCACGACTAGAAGATGATGAAAAATAAGGTTAGACGTGACACCTTCTTGATATCTCAATTAAAAAAAATTACACAGTATGTTCATTTAATGTACATGCCATTTACATGCCTAAACTGACCCCCACATTAGGGGGTCCACACAACCATGTACTCGGTCGTTACACGACCAGTACATGGCTACCCACAAAAACTGGGTATATGGAGGGTAATCAAGAGTACACAGAGTGCACTAAGAAAAAGATAGAAAAATCTTTCTTCTTCCAAAAAAGAAACTAAAATCAAGATCCATACCAGAAATGATGAACTAGGTTCTTACAAACTTTCACCTTAGTTTAATTTATCCCTGAATTTCCTTTACAAGGGCGGTGAAGAAGAAAAATCAAACAACACTTACCATAGGGATTGTATGTCAGCCTCCCTCTACCAAGTCTAGTATTTTACTCACCCATGCTGCCATAGAACCCATCTTAAAAGAACATACCATCCACATAGAACCTTTGTATCATGATCTAAAATTTGGATAGGGTGCCTCTTGAAGGATGCATCCACCTCCAACTCATACTCCTCATTTTAAAAAACATGAGACGGGTCTGAAAAGTGACTTCGTAGCTGAGAAATGTGGAAAACATCGTGGCACGACTATTAGTTGTGAGGTAACTAGAATCGATAGGAAACCAAACTGAAACTCTCTAAAACCTCAAATTACCCAACGTATCTTAGTGAAATAATTCCCTATCTCTTAATCCTCTCGTGTCCCAACCTAAACATGACATAGATGAAAACCTGATATCTATCCTTGAACTCTAGAGGTCATCTCCGTCAATCAACATAATATTCTTGGAAAGACTATGCAATATCCATCCTCTTCCAAATAAACTCCACCTGCTCAGTGGTATACCAGAAAGTACAAGGTCCTAGCATAGCAGTCTCTCCTATCTTTAGCCAACATAGGGGTGATCGGCATGACCTACCATACAAAGCCTCATAAGGTGCCATCTGAATAGTCGCATGAAAACTATTATTGTAGGAAAACACCCCTAGGTGTATGCATCTCTCCCATGAACCCCAAAAATATAGGATGCATGCATGAAGCATGTCTTCCAACACCTAAATCGTGTGCTCGGACTGGACATCTTTCTAGGGATGGTAAGATATAATTTGATGTACTTGTATAACGAAATCCCACTATAGTCCCTGCCAAACATGAGAAGTAAACTGGGAATCAATGTCAGAAATGATAGAGTGTGCAAACCCACAAAACCATATAATCTCTCATATGTAAAACACTCCAAACTCATAAAAACATAAGGTATCCTTGATCATTATGAAACGTGCAACCTTCGTGAGTCTGTCAACAACAACCCATACTACATCATTCCCTCAAGGAGACCTCAGTAAACCCATCACAAATTCCATCGTGACATCATTCCACTTCCACTTGAGAATGGGTAACTACTATAAAATTCATACCCATCATTTGTGGTCCGCCTTTACCTACTGACAGGTGGAACACCTCATATCAAAACTACCAACATCACTCTTAATAGATGGACTCCAATACTGATGGTGAAGATCTTGATACATCTTGGTGTCACTAGGATGAACTACCCAAACTGAAGAATTAATATCATGAAACAGGTCCTCGTGTATGTCGTCTGACACCCATACATGCCCATGAAAATGCAAGACCTCATACTCACCTACTGTCCACCCAAAAGTAGGGTCCCCTCTAAACAAACACTCCTGTAGTACTAGGTATTCGGAATCTAACAGCAGCCTCATCCACACTCTCTTTAGAAGATTAGAGGTTCTAGCTACAGAAGAAACAAATTTCTGCCACTGTATGTCTTGAACCTCAAAATGCATCTTAGTGAACAAAGCCAGATGCTACTACTCACTGCTGGCATCTAGAACTTCCTATATCTGAGTCATCCTGGTCAATGCATCAGCCACTACCTTTCATTTCCTAGGATTATATGAAATATCAAAGTCAAAATACTGAAGTTACTCAACCTACCTTCATTCTATAAAAATTAGGTCATGTTGTGTAAAGATATACGTGAGGATAATTTGGTCAATGAAAACCACAAAATCCTCACCTAGTAGATAATGTCCCCAACATCTCAAAGCATGAACAACTACAGGTAACTCAATATCATGCTTCATGTAATTTCTACCATGTGGAATCAACTGCCAAGACCCATACGCAATGAATCCTTCCCCTTGTATAGACACTGCTCTCAGCCTGATACCTGATGCATCATAGTAAATTGTGTAACTCTTTTATGACTCTAGAAAGGCCAGTATTGGTGATAAAGACTACCACATTCTCATATACTCACAAACTGACTCTCAAGAATCTATCCACGAGTACTTCACACCCTAATTAGTCATGCCAATAAGTGGCATATCAATGTGTGAAAATTCTTGTATAAAGTGGTTGTAGTAAACAACCATCCCTAGAAAACCCCGTACCTCAAAGATGTTCCTCAGTTGCTCCCAGGAACTACTACTCTCACTTTCTCTGGGTCTACTAATACTCTAGTCTTTGAGATAACATGACCCAATAAGTGAATAGGTTCAATCCAAAAGTGGAATTTTTATAGATTAGCATATAACTGATTGTCTCTTAGTGTACTCAAAAAGATCTCAAGATGGGCATAATGGTAGTGTCGAGTGTGGCCGTACACCAAGATATTTTCCACTAAAATAGCCACAATGAAGACCATGTAAGGATTGAACACTCGGTTCATTAGTGCCATTAAAACTACGGGCACATTTGTGAGACCGAACGACATAACTGTTGGAACCAATTTGTGTATAAGGTTGTATTTGTTGTCAATAGTTGTCAATGCAGGTCAAAATGAAGGAGATCATGAAGTACTCTGATGAAGTAGAGGAGTGGTGATTCAGAAGATTATTGTGCTGATCATAAGTTCAAAGAACATGTGTCAAAGGTGATACATTGTTTACAACAATGAAGAATGTGAGGAATAATCCATCCAAGGATGATTAAAGCAGGATGGTGTTTTTGTATGAAGACCATGCAATTCCTCTTTATTGCATAAGAACCATGGGTTTTGATGAAGACTATGCAATTACTCATGATTTCATGAGAACCATGCAATATAATTCTTTACGAATTGAATCACATGGTTTGCATGAAGTAGATTGTGACGATTGATGAAGAAGACAATGTGCCAATGATTGGAATTCTAAGATGGCCGTGCAAGGGTTGGAATTCTGAGATAGCCATGCGCATCACATTGTCATAAAAGATGATGATGCTAAATCTATGCCTTCAAAGAATACATATCATAATAGTGGAGTTTGTAATAAAAGCAGAAGAGTTGCTGAAGGATACAGATCACCAAGAAGAAGTGTTGTTGAGGTGATCGTGCTTGTGGAAAAAGAAAACAAATGACATACAAATTTGTTGACAAAAGGAGATTCCATGGTGGCATTTCATGTTCAAGAACAATGGTTAATGATCCATGTTTTATTCAAGGAACATCGACAAAGGAATGGATGATCTGGAGGCGGACAAAAAGGGCAGATATAGGTGGCACCGTTTTCTAGTGTTTGCCAAATTTCAGGGCCTCAAAATCAACAAATGAAGAAGAGTGATTTTGGCAAAGGGACTTGCGCGCCGTACTCTTGGAGGATGGGAAACTTGCATGCCATATGTTTTTGAAGATCAGATCATCAAAATATGGCAAAGGGATAAGGGTCGCGCAAGTTTTGGTGAGGTCGCGCAGGTGACTTGTGTGCTGGGAAGAGACTTGCGCGCCGATGTCTTGAAAGCTTAATAACTTGCGCGCCATATGTTTTTGAGAATCAGAACATCAAAATATGGAAAAGGGATAAGGGTCGCGCAAGTGTTGGTTAGGCTGCGCAAGTGTACCTGCGCGCCGTGAGGGACTTGCGCGCCGTCGCGCAGGGGGTCCAGTTTTCCTATAAATATTAGACCACCCCTCCTCATTTCCTGTAGAGCTCAAGACTTTGAGATTGTTCGAGCTCTCGTCACACAGGTGGTTGAGCCGCACAAGTGTTAGTTGGGTCGCGCAAGTAGAGGTTGCACGCCAACTGATGGTTGAGCGCCCCAGGAGATTTGGGCAAGGAAGGAAGTGAGTCGCGCAGGTTTGAAGTTCAAGAAGACAGAGTCGCGCAAGTGCTTTGGTGACACTTGCGCGCCAGGTTATACTTGCGCACCTAAGACTTGCGTTCCAGATGGAGACTTGCGTGCCAGGCTTGAAAAGGAGATCCAAATATTGTTGAAGCACGCCCACCTTTCTGGAGCTGCACAAGAGCTAAAGATTGCCTGATACTTTCGGTGCAAAGAAAGATTGAAGAATAAATCTAAATGATACATGCATGATCTCATGTATACATGTTGAATTGATTCTGACGAATGTTGAGTAAGCTGAACATCATTTATTGAGCAATCACATAAGTGATTGTGATTCGGGAAAACGAAGACAAGGGGATCTAGTGCATTCAGTCATTGTACTAAAGAAGAAAGATTGAACTATAAAGAGCATCAACTCTGAACCCTGATGCAAGCAAAGTCTCATGTTGAACAGAAGACAAAGAAAATCAATGCACATTTATTAAAGAGACCTTCATGTCTATAAACTGAGTGGGACTTCACCAACGGCAGTGAGCTAGGGGGAGTCAACGGGAGTGACCCGAGGGATGCAGTGAGCTATCCCTAAACAATTGTAAAGGTAGTGAGCCTGGGACAGAGTGTCTGTACCCGAAAATTTGTATCCGTAGCTAGTGAAGCATAGTGGATTTAGGTACGACCAGTAACCTGTCGGCGTATACTCATTGGACGTAGCCCTTAGTGGTGAACCAAGTAAAAATATTTGTGTCATCTGTCTCTACATGTGAATGTTTAATTGCTGATCATATCCATCATACAGGTTTAAGTAGTTCCTACCAACGTGGGAACCAGATCCGCAACTTAAAGAAGAAAAAGTTGCCACCCTGATTCACCCCTCCCCTCTCAGGGTGTCCCGGGGTCCTACAAGTGGTATCAAAGGGAGGTTAACGTATGTTGGATATTCTCCAGTAATTCTATAGAGAAGAGGATTTGATTTTCTTTCCTAAAGTAAACAATGAAGAGCAGTCTTGATAATGACGCAGTCATTTATGAGCAGAAGTCTACATCTAGAAAGACCATGATGAATAGGAAAAAGAAAGAGAAGAAGCAGTTGAAGAAGTCCCTCATATCCAAAGAAGATACAATGTCTTGTTCTCCATGCCACTCCAATAATGAAGAAACATCAGGCTTGGAAAGTATCGAGCAGGTGGCTCAGGATTCTTCTAGAGGAAAGGATGACACCCCCTATTCAAGCTTTCAGGAAAAACTCAAAACATATCTTCATGATATTCCTGAAGAAAGGGTTGCGATTATTTGTATCCTATTCCAATCTATGCAGGTTGAGATCACTCGATTAGAAAGGGAAGCTGACAATATGGAAGAGGGATTGGAAATAAAAGTTATGGAAAGTATGAAGCTCACCAAACAGGTGAAAGTATTTGAAGAAAACGAGGCAGTCAATAAGACTCTAAAAGAAAGGATCCATGCACTTGAAGCTGATCTGAAGAAGATCAATGAATTCAAGAATTTTTGTTTGGAAGAAACTTCCATTAAATTCAGGGAACTTGAATCTTTGTTACAAAACAAAGTTAAGATGCATGAAGATGAGGTTGAAAGGTTGAAGAAGACTTGTGAAGAGAAGATGATCATGATTGAAGATCAGAAGATCATCCTCAATATTGTGGGTCAAAAATTGGAAGCTCAGTTGACCAAGATTGAGAACACACATATTGAGACTTCACAAATAATGAAATGAGTGATGCTTGCACTCAATGTTCGTTGGAGGAGTCTAAAGCTGAAATGCCTCCAACATGTGATAAGAAGATTATGACCACTCTTGATTATCCATATCAAGAATCAGTTGCTGCTGGTACTCAATGCTCACTGGAGTATTCTATTGTCAAAAGACCTCCAACATGTGATAAGAAGATCACGACTTCACTCTTTGATCTATCACAAGCAACTGAGAAAGTGAAGGTACCATCCAAACCATCTTGTACTCATATTTCTAAATACACTCCTACAATCAGTGCAGGTGGGAAGAAAAGTTCTAAAAAAGTATGGATGAGGAAAGGTGGGAAGAAGAAACCTATCACCATGGCTAGGGTGGATGGGAAGAAAAAGGAGGAAGTGGGTTCCTCAAATAGAGCACAAAAGATTAAGCAGATGGACCAACAACTTAATATAGAAGACATAAAGAAGAAAAGATTTGTGGGTCAACGTTGGTGCTGCAACAGATTTAGGCACTGTTCACTGGATTGTCATTATAATCCCTTACATGGAAAAGCACAGAGAATGCCTATATCAAAGATAAGGAAGCCAGAGAAAAAGAAGCAACATCAGCAGGTCCAGAAGCATCTGTTTACTGCAAACAGATTTGGAATTCTTGATAACATTTGTGATGTATGCAACAGTAGTGGTCACAATGCAGGCACATGTCCACATCAACATGCTTTCACTGTCGAAAAGAAAATAATACCTCTGATGCCGTCAAAGAATGAAGCAGCTACCTTGGGGAGAAATCAGAAGAATTTTTTGAACACACACTTCCCCAAGAAGATCTCAAGTAGGGAAGCTGAGAAGACCCAGGATTTTAGATCCATGAAATTGAAGGGTCATTCATCCAAAAGAAACACTAAGTGGGATGAATCTCGGATGAACCCTTGTGGAAGACCTAAACCAGCTGCAAAAGTTCCAAATGACATATTGGTCATCTGGCCAGAAGATTTGAAAAGAATAAGGAAACTTGAAGATGAGAAGGCCAAGGCTGGTGAAAAAGGAAAAGGAAAACTTTCACATGGTGAAGACACAGTGCAGGAGAGATTGCAAACAAAGAGAAACACACGTGTCAAAGAAGTTTTGTGTGAGAGATTCAAGAAGTCTGGTCACATTGAAAAAGGTTTCCTAACCTTAATACCAGAGCAAGAAGCAGTCCTTGAGAGGAGTAAGAATGTATCATTCATGATGGCTGCTAAGCAGAACAATTCTTTACACAAAGCATAAGAGAATGTGAACAGAGCCATGCCACACCTACAGATGTCAGAACATATGTTCAAATGTGCAGGCATGAAGACTGGAGTGAACAGAGGAACTTGGTTGAGAAAAGAACCTCAACCAAGCAAGTCTTCTTGATGAAGCAAGAAGGAACCACCTTATTCCAGTAATCATTTGTGTATTGTATTTGTGCTAATAATGCAGGGAATTGAAGGTGAAGCATGCTCTCAGGGGGAGAACCTGAGAAGTAGTGAATGCTGTCAACTCTTGATAGCGAAGTTGGAGAAGTTTACATCCTTAGTAGATTCTTCAGTTGATATTCAAAGATTATGATGATGAAGGATCACTCATGATGAAGATGATGAGGAGTGTTTCCCTTGAGGGGGAGAAAAATGAAGAAGCTTCCATAATCACTGTTTCAATCAATATCAACTCCTGGTGGACTCAAAAGCAGTTATTCTGTGAATTTCTTGAAGAACACACCAATGGAAAAGGAGTCTCAGGTTGGTCTTTCTCTATCATAGTGATTTTTCTTCTACCTGAAATTAAAGTGGTAAACCCTTGAAGAAAAGATACATGAGTTCTCATCTCATGTTGGTATCATGATCTGTGAATAATGGACAGCCTTGTTGACTTAATCAAATCCTCTTGTTTTCTACATCAAGCATTGCTCAAGTAGACTTAGAGTGAAATGATTAATGAAACATTGCTTAAGTATGGATTGATACCCTCCCTACCATGCGCTTTGTATTTCTTGTCAATAAGGGGGAGAGAAAGTGAAATGAATGTTTGAGGTGAAAGTTGATTGAAGAAAAGATTCTCATTTTGACATTGACAAATTCATTTTATAAGATTCATAAGGTATTGACAACAAAATACAAAGGGGGATATTGTTGGAACCACTTTGTGTATAAGGTTGTATTTGTTGTCAATAGTTTTCAATGCAGGTTAAAATGAAGGAGATCATGAAGTACTCCGATGAAGTAGAGGAGTGGTGATTCAGACGATTGTTGTGCTGATCGTAAGTTCAAAGAACATGTGTCAAAGGTGATACATTGTTTACAACAATGAAGAATGTGAGGAATAATCCATCCAAGTATGATTAAAGCAAGATGGTGTTTTTGGATTAAGACCATGCAATTCCTCCTTATTGCATAAGAACCATGGGTTTTGATGAAGACTATGCAATTACTCATGATTTCATGAGAACCATGCAATAGAATTCTTGACGAATTGAATCACATGGTTTGCATGAAGTAGATTGTGACGATTGATGAAGAAGACAATGTGCCAATGATTGGAATTCTAAGATGGTCGTGCAAGGGTTGAAATTCTGAGATAGCCATGCACATCACATTGTCATAGAAGATGATGATGCTAAAGCTATTCCTTCAATGAATACATATCATAATAGTGGAGTTTGTGATAAAAGCAAAAGAGTTGCTGAAGGATACAGATCACCAAGAAGAAGTGTTGTTGAGGTGATCGTGCTTGTTGACAAAGCAAACAAATGACATACAAATTTGTTGACAAAAGGAGATTCTATGTTGGCGTGTCATGTTCAAGAACAGTGGTTAATGATCCATGTTTTATTCAAGGAACATCGACAAAGGAATGGATGATCTGGAGGCGGACAAAAAGGGCAGATATAAGGTGGCGCCGTTTTCCAGTGTTTGCCAAATTTCAGGGCCTCAAAATCAACAAATGAAGAAGAGTGATTTTGGCAAAGGGACTTGTGCACCGTACTCTTAGAGGATGGGAAACTTGCGCGCCATACGTTTTTGAAGATCAGATCATCAAAATATGGCAAAGGGATAAGGGTCGCGCAAGTTTTGGTGAGGTCGCGCAGGTGACTTGTGTGCTGGGAAGAGACTTGCGCACCGATGTCTTGAAAGCTTGATAACTTGCGCGCCATATGTTTTTGAGAATCAGAACATCAAAATATGGAAAAGGGATAAGGGTCGCGCAAGTGTTGGTTAGGCCGCGCAAGTGTACCTGCGTGCCGTGAGGGACTTGCGCGCCGCCGCGCAGGGGGTCCAGTTTGCCTATAAATACTGGACCACCCCTCCTCATTTCCTACAGATCTCAAGACTTTGAGATTGTTCGAGCTCTCGTCGCGCAGGTGGTTGAGCTGCACAAGTGGTAGTTGGGTTGCGCAAGTAGAGGTTGCACGCCAACTAATGGTTGAGTGCCCCGGGTGATTTGGGCAAGGAAGGAAGTGAGTCGTGCAGGTTTGAAGTTCAAGAAGACAGAGTTGCGCAAGTGCTTTGGTGACACTTGCACACCAGGTTATACTTGCGCGCCTAAGACTTGCACGCCAGATGGAGACTTGTGCGCCGGGCTTGAAAAGGAGAGCCAAATATTTTTGAAGCACGCTCGCCTTTCGGGAGCTGCACAAGAGCTAAAGATTGCCTGATACTTTCGGTGCAAAGCGAGATTGAAGAATAAATCTAAATGATACATGCATGATCTCATGTATACATGGTGAATTGATTCTGACGAATGCCGAGTAAGCTGAACGTCATTTATTGAGCAATCACATAAGTGATTGTGATTCAGGCAAACGAAGACAAGGGGATCTAGTGCATTCATTCATTGCACTAAAGAAGAAAGATCGAACTATAAAGAGCATCAACTCTGAACCCTGATGAAAGCAAAGTCTCGTGTTGAACAGAAGACAAAGAAAATCAATGCACATTTATTGAAGAGACCTTCACGTCTATAAACTGAGTGGGACTTCACCAATGGCAGTGAGCTAGGGGGAGTCAACGGGAGTGACCCGAGGGACGCAGTGAGTTATCCCTGAACAATTGTAAAGGCAGTGAGCCTGGGACAGAGTGTCTGTACCCGAACATTTGTATCTGCAGCTAGTGAAGCATAGTGGATTTAGGTATGACCGGTAACCTATCGGCTTATACTCCTTGGACGTAGCCCTTAGTGGTGAACCAAGTAAAAATAGCTATGTCATCTGTCTCTACATGTGAATGTTTAATTACTGATCATATCCATCATATAGGTTTAAGTAGTTCCTACCAACGTGGGAACAAGATCCGCAACTTAAAGAAGAAAAAGTTGCCACCCTGATTCACCCCTCCCCTCTCAGGGTGTCCCAGGGTCCTATAATAACCACATACTCTTATAGACCATACCTTATCAAAAAGGTTGTAAGAGGTTTATCTGAAGGTCTAACATGCATCTGATGATAACTGGATCTCAAGTTAATCTTCAAAAACACATGTGATACTAGAATCTGATCAAAGATATCATCAATCCTCAACAAGGGATATCGGTTTCTGACCATCAACTGTTTCATCTTCCGATAATCCATGCAAAATATGAGGGTACCTTCAGCCTTCTTTGCAAAAAGGATAGGAGAACCCCGAAGATAAGTACAAGGTTGGATGAAATCCTTTTCATACAACTTCTATAACTACTTCTTGAGATACTATAACTCTAGTGTATCCATCATATATGGAGGAATGGACATTATTTCCTCCATTGGCACTAGATCAGTAGTGAAATCTACCTCTCGCTTCATAGGTAAACTCGAAAAGTCATCTGGAAGGACATATCTAAAATGATCTACCCCTGGTGGGATGTCCATCTGTGAAGTCCCCTAGTTATACAATATAAACTATAAATATGGGATGTAATTCCTCCCAAACCATGATTAGCCGGCATCGTTCTGATCTCTTGGACATCCCATCAACCCTTGTGTTGAAAAGACCCATCCTCTTATGACATGAAACTCACCCTGTGGTGATAAAAGTCAACAATATCGTGGAAAGAGGCTAACTATTTCATCCTGAGAATGACATCATATCTTGTCATATCTAACACAGAGAGGTCCCATAATAAGTGAAACCCACCAACCTCAAGAGGGAACTCCTTGCACTGATGTAAACAAGTCGTCCGAATTCCCAACGAAGTGTCTAGCATCATAACATCCTCAAAAGAAATGATAGAGAGCCCAAGGCTCTCCACAAAAAACAAAAGATATAAAACTATGGGAAGGCCCTATATCAAAAGATAAGAATCTAAAACTGAGGAAACTATAATTGTACCTCTAACCATAGAGGGTTCAGGATCCATCTATGGTTGGGTCTGCTCTACTTCAATAGTATGACCTATACCACGACCGATGACCCTGCCTGGATTGACTGAGCTAATCCCCCTGTTGTCGTTGAAAACCTATAGCCTGACAGTCACGGTCCCAAACTCCTCCTCCCATGAACAGCCATATGTACTCTGGTTCCCATATAGATTAAAAACCGGTTGTCCTCCTCCTGATCTTTGAGTAATTGGAGAACCCCAATCACTATCTGCAAGTGATAATACCAGAAAGAAATGATGAGGATAGCCCATCTTTCCTCAATCTCTGCACTAAAATGGGTCTCTTGAGAACTTAGGTCTGATATTCCCACTCTTACCATACTGATATCATACAACCTTGATACCTGAAGGAATAACACATCTACTCAGATCTCCGCATTTAGACTTCCTATGGCGCTTCCTACAATCAGTCAGAGAAGTATCAGCTCAGGATGCTGAACCGCCCTGGCTCACAGCTCCATAGTCAATCAAATTATGATTTTTTATCTTCACATGGTTGACTATAAAAGATATAGAAGTCAACCTAAATATGTTCACCTATGATTGGATCTTGTGTATGATACCATCCTCAAACTTCCTGGCCCAAAATATCTCATCACCCCCAGAATGGTTGTGAAGTGATGCAGCTCTGTGAAGTGAGAAGAATACTCAAAGACTGAAATAGTACCATGTTTCAGACTAATGAACTCTCAGGATTGATTAGACATCAAGGTATCTGGGTAGAAATAGTCATAGAAGGTCTGCTAGAACTCATCCTATACAATAACTCATCGGCATCCCACCTGCGATATCACATCCTACCATATATTAGCGGAATCTCAAAGCATGTATGTTGGTATCTTCACCCTCATCTCAGGAGGTGTGTCAAGAGGCTCGATGATAGACAACATGGCTTCTAACCATTACATTAAAGCCTAAGGTCCTCTATCCCATTTATAAAGTGGAAGGATGCTACTACTGAAAAACCCACATAATGTTTCCCATATATGAGGAAGGATGTGATGTTGTCTGATAGGTCTACATAAACCTAATGATGCCTTCTCGGAACTGTGCATCAGCACCTGTGTCCAGTATAACAGCTGGGGCCTAGACAGGTACGATGGGTGGATCTGCTGGTTGTCCCAGATAACCCATTTAAGGTGTCCTATTGTTTCCCTATATCTGGTGTACAATAGGATAACGTCTTGATGGAATGAATTTTTAAGGTAAAATGCACACCTCAGTTCAAGATTATTAAGAACTGAAACATAGAATTGCAAGAATGGAATAGGTGAAGAGAACATTCACATTTTTAAAACATGGTTACACGACATTTATACCCTCTACATGGAGTTTTCCCTTAGGTTTCAACATGGGTGTGTACCTCTTCCCTACCTGGTTGTGTAACACCCATACTCACAGAGTGTTCTTCCTATGACATGATGTGTACTTGACTATTTTTCATCATGTCTGAGTTCTTATACATATCCAAACCACACAATTCTCTCTTAGTTAAGACAACATGGTGTGTTCACCCTAAAAATGACATGCACCACTTATGTTCCAACCTCCCATGTCATTAGCCACACGGTTAGAGATATGGTCGACTCAACATGACATATAAGAAGGGGACACGACATGTACAATCTAAGTTTCATCCACCCGTGTTGTTAGTCCCACAGTTGGATACATGGCCTCTTTGGAATAGTGTATACTCCCATTACACGTCGTGTTCCACTCGTGTTTCTAAACCCCATTTCTCTGATCACACAGTTAGTCACATAGTTAAAGACTACATGACGTGTATGCTCAGTACAAAACATGTACATTAGAAAATTTGTTTCTTTTAGAAAAGAAGAACACAGGTCATATCTTCATAACAGCACACGCCATGTTGTCTGGGTTTCCATAAATTAGGCCTCTATAACATCTTTATAACCCTTAAAAACCTATATATTCTTCCAAGTGATGAAAAATTATGATATGTGAGATCCCATACTCCCACGAATCAAATTTTTTCATCCTTATTCACAACATACTATATAAAATTAAATTGAATTTCATACATGATCCACCAAATTTCAATCCAAGAGGGACTATAACACCTCAAGGACCAAATATTAGCGTCTGTACAAATGAAACTTTACATATTACAATACCCTATAAAAATAGCAGGTATTTTATCACATCATCTATCACAACATATTTCATATCTAACACAACATCTATCACAATAACATACAATCAGTAAGACACCTTAAATGACATAATAAGAATGCATGGTAAGTGATCACTGGCAAGTTCCTATATGAGGCATGAGATTGAATACCGCCATCTCATCAGGATGCAAAAAAATAGAACCACAATGATATAAATCATAACAGAACAAAACATGTGTATCACCCAACAGTGAAATCTAATCAATTTTAACAATTTAAAAGCTGAAAATTTTCAATATTCGAGGTAACATGGCTTTTCCATGTACATGGGTTAGCTAATACCAGGCACAACTTATTACCGAAAAACTATTATTTCTTATCTCTACTTATAGACTCAAAATTGTTAGAATAAGTATAAAAGAAAACCACATTTGACACTACATTGTAACATCCCATATCTGAGTGTCGCCCAAAGGTGCCTCATACATGGTTGGTCACATGGCCTGAAAGGGATTTCCCTGAACTCCCAAGGCTGCCGAATAGAAGTGGGGGATTTGGGTGTGATGGTGGGGAAACTATTCCCTTGTTTTCATAGAAACACAAAGTAATAACTATAATAAACAACAACAGAAGAAACAATACCACACAATAGAAGTAAATAATAGAAGATTGATAGTAAATAAAAAACTGGAGCACATATATAAATAATGCATGCCACATATGTGTAGGAAATCATCCAAATGAGTAAAAATACTAGAAATATAGTACTAAACCAAATTAAAAACAGAAAAAAGAAAACTCATGATGCATCGCAATCCTTATCTTGGTCCCATGCTCTACAACTCTAACAACAATCAAGTACATGATGTAGAAGGGTGCTTTCCATTATCTATATGTGCAACCATATAATCTGTTTGGGTCAAAATGCATGACCCAAACAATGTGTGAGACGAATCCCAGTAGGAAATAAAAAAAATCACTGCGCCTAACTATTAGTGAATATATATACAAAGGAATATGAAAAAATAAATCAATGAACAAAGAAGTACTCAAAAGTAAACAATCCTGCAGTATCCAAATTAATTAATTTACATTTATTAATTATTCAAACCTTTGAATAATTAAATACCATGATATAGCCTGATCTCTATACCCCTGTGTAAAAGAAAAATAGATGTCATAGAAGACCATCTAAAAAACCAAGTAAGACCGGATCCATGCCTGTTCTTTGGGTTAGTTATCTTGCCACAATCAATAAGTTATTCACACACAACCCTATGTGACATTTCTCACATCCTAAACTATCCTGTTAAATATATCATCAATTCAGTAAATATATAACGACCCTATGGGGAAGCTGACACAGTCTAGACCCATCGTATTCCAAAAAACCAGACTCTCTGAGAAAGAATTCCCTGTCAATTCCCCCTGTGTCCTTTTAATGATAATCTACAGAATCTCTGAGGAAACAGTCAATATCAATTCTGCCTTGTGGTCTCGTAACAGTATACTATAAACACTCTGAGGGATCTCTCAAATTCAATCCCCATATTCTATTACAATGTAAATATTTCAGGCACTATGGGGAAGCCCTCAACATCAATTCCCCCTATGGTCTAACTACACCAGGTTCTCACAGCTCTGCATAATACAATCGTACCCAAATAATATACATTTTCCCATGTAATCTCAACTAATACAAGGCTAAGAAGTTAAAATTCATAACACTTGCATTTAACAAGTGGAAATTAAGAAATCAATTCCAACCTAACATGGAAGTCAAGGAAACAAGGTATGCCTTATAAAGAACCTAGACCAAATACTCCTAAACATTCAATAAATAACGCACCCATGGGGTGTCCCCTAAACATGGAATTTAGAATAAATCATCAACAAAAACCCTTAATCTAACTATCAATCTAAGGTTGATGATAATAGGGTACAATTACTTAACAAAAAATACCTGAATCATGGGTAATTAACACTTAGGAATATATAACTCAAATAAAAACTCCAAAAGGAAAAAGAAACACCTACCTCGATGTTGTAGGATGAACACCCTTGAAATTCATCCCTTGAAGTGTCCTAGAACATCGTAGATATACAAAAAGAGAAAAAATGTTAAACCTTGGATAACTCAAGAAAGTGGATAAATCAGGAAGAGAGTTTCAAGAAGAACCAAAAAAATCACTGAGGTGATTACAATGCAACTAACAATGTTTGATTCAGCGAACGGATGATGGATCAGTGGCTTGGAGAAGATTCAGAGATTCCATATGCTCCTTCATGAAGCACATCCAAAAGATGATGAAAATGAGGTTTAGACGTGACCTCGGTCCGATATCTCAATTAAGAAGAATAGTACATGACATGGTCATTTAATGTACACGCCATTTACAAGCCTCAATTGGCCCCAACTTTAGGCGGTCCACATGGCTATGTACTCAGCTGTTACACGACCACTACATGGCTCCCCGCATCAGCCGAGTACACGGTGTGTACTCAAGAGTACATGACGTCTACTTAGAAAAGTTAACAAAATCATCCTTTTTCCTCAAAAACTCCCAAAATAAAGATCCATACTTGAAATGAAGATCTAGGCTCATACACATACATAAGAAAATAATACAAAAAATACAACATATTTTTTTCTTCTCTCTAAATAAATAAATTCAATAATAATTATATTCTATTTAGTAAATCCATGTATATCTTTTATAGTATTCTTCTTGGATTCCTAGGGAAATAAATATAAAAACCGTGAGCTCAAATTTTTATTAACTGTAAAGTACAGAGTTAGAAATAATGAATCAATGATAATAATAATTGTGGAATTGGATATAATAGAACAAACATACCATATAATCAACAAACTGAGAAGGATGTTCTTGAGAAATATTTCAAGTTAATAAACTGAAAAACCTGCCATTAGAATAACTAGATAAAGAAAATTAAATATAGCGATATACGAAACTTAAAACACATTTTATTTAATCATTAAACTAAGAATGAAATGAATATATAGATTTTATTATGTGAAAATCTCATGGATAATATATAATGAATCCAAGTGAAGGAAATGATGAATTATTAAACATCATGTCTCAGACACATTAAAACCTCTACTTTCAAGATCCATTATCTGGAAAATTTAAAACTACATATTGAAATCCATTTAATTTGAGAAACTTATTGTTCTACTGAGAGCATAAAGATGTGTCGAGAATCAATATAAATTTGGGGCTCCACCCATCATTGTATGTCCAATATATTCTATATATCGGGTAATCAATTTAATTAATAAAAAATATTAATAAATAAATATCCATAAAGAATAAAGAATTTAGAATTTTAAATATTTACCCAAATAATAAAATAACTATCAAAGTATAAACCATATGTAAAATTATATATTGTTTAGGCAATAGTAATACCCATGATAAATGAAATGGATCATCTGGGGGAAATACAATGTTCGACGATAATTGGAGATTGAATATTTTAAAGGGACTGAAAATTGAATCAAGGAAGTGAATGTGAACACTATCCCAGGACAAATAAATATTAAACCATGCAATAGAAAGATTAAGGATTGTATTAGTATGACATATCCCAGGTGAAGTATAAATAAGATTTATTGTCATTGATTAATATAAATACTATAAAACGATATTTTAATGATATTCTTGAGGAAAATATCCTTTAATTTTTAAAACGATTTTGAAAAACCATTTCCTTGAAAATCACATTTTAAAATATTATATTTAAAAATAAAAATTTAAAAATGAAATGTAATCCTTAATAAAATGATGATGGGTAAATCCATACAAGTTGTATGAGTTGAAAATAACATCGATTTTCCATAGTTAGTGGTTAGAAAAATTCGATGTTCAGAAAGATAAAAAAGTTATTCATTTGAATGAATCTGTAAAATAAAAAAAGGTTCAAAATGTATTCACAAAATTATTTTAAAATAATTTTTGAAAACATTTTATTAAAACATGGGTTTTAGAAGAAAATAATTTATCTTACTAAAGATATAAATAAATAAATTTTTTCTTAAAAATATTTTGTAAAACATTTTGAGTATCAAAGAGTGGGAAAATGGAACTAATAATTGAAATAGGTCATGATTTACCATAGAATAGTAAAAAAAATTATTTAACAATTTTATTAATTTATAATAATATAAATACCATTGAAATATCATTAATGATTTATTTTGGAAACTAATCTATAAACATTCCCAAGTTCCACATACAACTTTGAAACATTTTAAATTCTAAACCACATGAAGGATTAATATTTTCTAAAATTTTTAAATACCATAGAGATAATGTAATTATTTATATAATATATAAAATTGGCCAGTATGTACACCACACAAAATATTTCATTGGTGAAAATGAAATTTCTCTCACAGTTATAAAAATTGATTTGAAAATACCTTACCCTGAGTTTCCATTCAAGTGAACAAAATTTAAATCCTTGTATAATAATGTTATGTTAACTATATACTTTATTCAGAACCATATTCATGATTATAAATAGTTTTATTTCACTTGTTACCATTTTGTGTATATCTACTTAAACCATTGTGTTTACATCATGTTTTTTGACCAAATTCGATTTATCTGTCAAAAATAAAATCGGTAGGTTAACTATGGTCAAAGGTGACATTATATAACATATATAGAATAAATATAATGAAAAAATAATAATTTTTATAAATTAATTATACTTTTATAATAATTCATTAAATATTTTTATGAAAAATCAATTGACATTACGATCCTGGAGACGACAGGTCGTACGTACACATGAGTGACTTTCCCATTTTCAATGATAATTAAGGAAAAAAGGTAATTAGAATTATATCACTACAGAATGATAATAATATCATAAATATAATATTATTTTTTCATATATACATATATATATATATATATAATTATTTCAATGAAAAATTAATCACATCATGTTGAGGAGGTGATAATCTACATGTCCACGAATGACGTTATCACTTTTTAGGTGTGTGAAAGGGTATTAAAGAAAATGATATATATTATATTTCAAGAAAGATAATTATTTAATTCATATAATATATGTTTTTTTCACATATGTTTAAATAAAACCGTCATTTATACATTCTCTATATCGTGTGATGGAATCACTTCACTTTTAGGAGGCGGTAGTCCTCACTTCCACAAACGTTGTAATAGTTTTTACATAAAATAGAAATTATAAAGATATGTGTTTAAAAATAATTAAATAAGATTAAAGGAATATTAAATATAATATATATAATATATAAACAAATTTTCCATTATAATGGCCACCATGATAGGTGGTAAATAATAAATGAACAATCGTCATTTCGTGAGGCAATAGTTCACCGTACGCAGAAACAGTATGTTAATTAACCATTAGAATGAGGTGTGTGTAAGTGTAGGTAGAAATAATAACATAATAACATATAATTATATTTACTATATTTTAATTATTATGTAATATTTGAATAAGTATAATATAGGGAGTGTAGAAGCAAATGAATGAAAATAGATCTTTGGAGAAAGTTACCATAAAAATCGGGTAACTCCTTTTGGTTTATACCAAAGGAATTCCTTGGAAGGATTTATACCAAAAGTTTTTTTAAGGTAATGGGTAAAGATCTTGGCAATATAATTGGGTATATTTGTTTTCCTAAAATAAGTGTTTTTAGATGTGTGAAGAAGGGGGATATGTGGTGGCCTTTTATAGTGAAAGAGGAGTTGCACTTTCGTAATATTTTGAAAAAGGATTTCTTCCCTCATTTTTCATATTTTTAATGGTTCCCATAGTAGACCCAATTTTATAAAATATATTATATGGTCACCATATTACCATATAATCCTTATTTGACTGGTTTATAGGTCATTTGGGCACTTAATATTAATGTTTAGTCCATTATAAAGCTTAAATTTACCTTATTCATTGTAATTAATTTTATTTAAATTCACTAATATTTTTGATAAAATATATAATTTGTGCTTATTAGAAATTATAAATAATGATTGTTAAAAATACGTAATAAATGTTTCTAAATTCTATCCCCAGAATGGTGGAAATTAATTTAAATTTAATCCCACAGATAAGATGAGAATGTGAGTTTTTAAAGTAAAAATGTCTGAAAGTTTTCTTTATTTTTATAGTCAATTTAAAATTTAAATAAATTACAATGAACTAAATTGGATGAATGGATAAAAATATTTTATAATAAAACTTTAAAATATGTTTAAAATATGACTAGACATTTTAAATATATTAGATGAAAAGGATGTTTTGATGTAAAATTCAGTTTTTCCATTATTCATTAACAAATGAAACTAAACAAAAAAATACCAAAAAATATCCCAAACCAAATTTGTATATTCCTATTTTTAATATTAATTTCATTGTTACATATTAAATTTATAAATGGTTAAAAAATATTTTAGATTGGTTCTCCGTTAAAAGGCATTGAAAATTCCTTCATAAATATATAGGTTTTATGAGAAATATTGTATTTATTCTTATATTACGCTTATCAAATCTGTTGGATGAATATAAAAATTATTATTTGGAATATATAATATATATTAAATTAACATAACTTATTAAATTTAATCAATTTAATTTTCAGGGTAAAAGAGCTTTTTGACCATAAAAATTAGATTTCTTTATAATATTTACATTATTTTTAAATAGACCTTGTATACATTAATAATTAATTTGTAACTAATTAATTCATTTTATATTGGTGTAAGCCATAAATATTTATATTTTAGTTAATAATAATCATAACTAAAAACATAACGGCAATGATACATCATATTATATTAAATAATATGATTTAATAATATATCATTGTTTGATGAAACTTAGTCTTGCATGTAAAGCTAGCTATCACGGAAGGTCTCTCTTGCGTATAACACAACTTATCAAGGAAATATTCTCTTGATTTCGATGCACGATAAATAATTGTTTCATGCATTACAAGATATATCAGGTATTTAATTTAGTTATAATAGTATATATATAGTAGAGTCTTGGGATAATATATTCCCTTACACACTTGGTGTCACGTGTTATACATGATATCTAATAGAAGTTTCAAACATTTTAATTTATTGGTATTATATTCTCCCCGCAATAATTAAATTTCATCCTCACAATTTAAAATTGATATTGGTGATATATAGTTTGATATTTACTATGTTGAAATCCCAAATCATGAGAAGGGTTCAAAAAACATCCTCCGGAAAATAGATAATGGGAAGTGAAAAGTCCACATGTACTAACATATAACTTGATATCTATATAGGGGAAAATTATTGGAAATTAGATATAAGTACTTGGAGTAAAAATGTAACGATTTATAGGCATTGATTTTGGTCATCAATAACAAACAAGTATATGATCAATAGAAAGTAAAGGGCCTCAAATCCATAAATCATGGATTATTTCAAAGGACATCAGTTCAATAAAAAAAAGGTATCAGGACAACATTTTTTTATTAAAGATACTTTTAATATTTTGAAAGACATCAGGAAACTCCTTTTGGTTTATACCAAGGGGAATCCTTGGAAAGATTTATGCCCAAAAGTACAGCTTCCAATTCGATGGGATGGATGTTAGGAAGCTATTTTGGATGATATTTTTCAAACCTATGTAGTATGAGAGGTGTTATGAGTGGGGATATTTTGTGGCCTTATATTGTGAAGGAGGAGTGGCACCCTTGTAAAATTTTGACAAAGGATTTAATCCCACATTTTTCATGAGGAAATTGGATCCAATAATGGACCTAATTCGACAAAATAGATTATAGGTTTTAAATATTACCATAAATGGATATTTAAGTTTCTAGGTCATTTAGACCCTTAATATTTAGTTTTAGTCCCTTATTAAACTTAATCATACCATAAGCGTTGTAATTAATTTTAATTAAGTTCACTAATATTTTTGCTCAAAGACTATGTTTACATTTTTAGAAATTATATATTGTTATAATTCCAATTATGGAATCTATTTTTCCAAATTAAAACAACATATGTTTTATAAATTAATTTAAATTTAATCCCACATACAAGACAACATTGTGGGTTTTTAAAGTAAAATCCTCTAAATTATTTCTATTTTTTTATATTCAATTTCAAAGTTTGGTTTATTATATTGACCAAAATTTGATTAATTGATAAAAATATTATCTTATTAAACATTAAACCAATGTAAAATGGGATTTAACATTATAAATATATTATATGAAAAGGTAGTTTCGAACTAAAATTAATTGTTTTCACTGTTCATTAAAAATGAAACTTAAGAGAGAAATACAAAAACTTCAACCAAACCTAATTTTTATGTTTCTAATTCAAATATTTAGTTTATTTTCACATATTTAGTTGATAAAATTATCTAAATTGGATATAAAATAGGTTCTCCATTATATGTCAGTAAAAACACTATAATAAAAATATTGATTTTTATTCAAATTCATGGGTTTGTTCTTATTTTATGTTTATCAGATTTATTGAATTAATGTAAAAAAATTGAATATATAATATATATATATATATATATATTACATTAATATCACCTACTAATTTTAATTATTTTTTATTTATTTGGGTAAAATAGCTTTGTGAAAATAAATATTATTTCCTATAAAATTTTTCCATTATTTTCAATTGGCTCTAATATTCATTTCTAATTAAACTTTACCTAATGAATACATATTATATTTTTTTAGGCCATATATTTTCATAATCTTGTTAATATTATTCATAAATTCAAACATAATCGTTAGGTTACATCATATAATATTAAAAAATAATATCTTAATAATATATCATTTATTGGTGAAACGTTGTCATGCATGTAACACAAGCTATCGAATAAGGTCACTCCTATGTGTATCCCAAGATATAGAGGAAATTCAATCATAATTTTGATTCAAGATAACTATGTGTTTAATTCATTAAAAGATATATCATGTTTTTAATTTATTCAAAATAGTAAATATATATTAGTGTCTTGAGATATTTTACTCCCATAATCTCTTGGTGTCTCATGTCACACATGATATCGAATACAAGGTTCTTACTTTAAAATTTTATGGTGTTACAAGATGGATTCATAAGAACTTATCATGTTATAAACCGTTGATGAAAAAAGGGTTTCATAATCATATAACCTCTAGAAGAGTAATAGGATTCATAAAATAAATAACTCGTCAATGAGAAATTGGTTTTCATCAAAATCATTCCATAAAAACAAATACTATTAAGGAAAAGAATATGAATGAAATGATTGAATCATTTTTAAAAAAAGAATGAGTAACATCCAAAGATTTCACCTCAAATGGGAAATTATTCGAAGAAATATTTTAAAAATATTTATTGAGAAAAATATCATTTTTTCTTTGAAAAGGTATATATAAAAAATAAAACCTTTTGAAAACCAATTTATTCAAAAATAATTTTAAAAAATATAAATAATTATTGAAGTCATTTTGAGCACCATTTTCTTTAAAAACATTTAAAACACTCTTAAAAAAAATTTAAAAACTGTTTTCCTGGAAAATTATTTGATAAAATATAAAAGTGTACTTGAGATCATTAAAAAAAAATTTTAAAAAATCTTTTTTGGAAACACATTAAATAATATTTGAAAATCATTTAAAACATTCATTAATATATAAAAATTTGGAAACACTTTTTAACTATGAAAACCATATTCAAATAAAATAATTTCTCATATATTTGGAAAATTGTTTCTTTAAAAAACAACCATTTAAAATTATAATAGAATAATCAAGAAAATCAATGTCATGATGGCGAGTAGGTCCACACATGCTGAACATTCTTTTCACACCTTAAAATTTCCAAAAATTTCCTTGATCAGAAAAAGTAAAAAATGTTCCTTTTAAACCTATTTTGTGAAAAGGTATTAAATTCATTACAATTAACTTTAAAAATCTTAGGATAATATTAAAACATTTTTGAGAAATGTTTTAAAAAAAGTTTTTGGAAGAACATATATTTCTGATAAAAAGGAGAAATAAAGTTATATTTTTCAAAAAAACATTTTATTAAATTTCATAAGTATTAAATAGTTGAAAAATGGTACCATTACTTAGAGATAACATGAATATTCATAGGGTGAGAAAATTTCTAAGTTTTCTTTAGTGGCGAATAAGATTTCATTAAGTGAAGCATAATCATAAAAAATATTGATAAATGATGAGATTGATGCTATAAACATTTACCACATTGGTAAATTTTGAAATGTAAACCACATGAAACATAGATCATAAAATAGATATATGAATACCCATTATTTTAAGTATAATAATAATATAACATATTGATTGGTTGTATACACACCAAATATAATAAATATGAGGTGAACATGACTTATATCTCACAAAAAATATAAGTGACATGAGGATACCCTTACCACTTAAGTAACGTTAGAATCATGATCCCCAAGAATGAATAAAATTAATTTAATAATTTTAATATAATTAAATAAATTAAATAAATTAGAAAACATGTCATATGTAATTATACACACCACATAAAATAATCGGGTGGTGAATATGGAATTTATCTCACAGAAATAAAAAGTGAGATGAATTTTCCTTACCTTATATATTGACTCTCTTCATGCTTGTACAAAACTCCTTGATAATAAATATAAGTATATTATAAATAATTACCAGAACCATATAATTATATCTAATACCATATATGGTATGATTACAAATTTATATTACCCGTCTTTTAATAATTCAATGTTAAGGTTTTCCTTTGGGTAATGTTCGTTTTATTTTTTAGATGTGTCATAAATTAATATATTTTTGGTAAAAATACTTATATCATGATTTAAAAAATATAAAACAAGATATAAAGATAATTTATTTTCATTATATATATATTTTTGAAAATATATAGATCATAGAAATATAAAACAAAATACACTATTCATGGAGACGGTAGGTTGTACATACGAATGAATGATGTTTCCATTTTTCTTTACAAGATTGAAAGACATAAAGTAAATGAAATTTGTGTATATATAATATAATTATATTAGAATTATTATTTCACATATATCATATAAATTTACAAAAAAAATCCTAAATCCATTCCATTTAAAGTGTGAAAGAATCACATCACTCTGAGGAGGCGACAGTCCACACTTCCGAAAACATAGTTATCGTCATTCCAAAAAATTGATAACATAAAGGTAGGTTATATTTAATAATTATAGAATAATAATGAAATTATAAATATAATAATTATCATATATAAATAGTGTTTCCACCAAAATTCACAACCATAAAAGCTGGAAAAAGAAAAACCAACTAGACCGTTTCGTGAGGTAGTAGTTCGCTGTACAAAAGAACTTTATGTTCGTTATCCATTAGATGAAAGTGTGAGTAATTTCAGGTCAAAGCCATAGAATTAAAAAATATAAATATATTTAGGATACTTGTGTTATTATTTAATCATGGATGATGATTATTTGAGGTGGGGTATAACGAAATTAAAACAACGAAGCTTGAGGGAGGTTGTCACCACTTAATCGGGTAACTCATTTGGTTTGAACCAAAGGTATTAATTAAATGGGTTTCTACCCTAAGGGAGGATTCAAGTAATAATTTAGGTAATTTGGGAAGTTATTTGAGTGGAATTTGGTTGATTAAAAGAGCTTGAGAGGTTTGAAGAAGTGGGAATGGTAGGTTCATTTTTATAGTGGAGGAGGAGTGGAAATCTTGTAATGTTTTGAAATGATAGTTCGACCCATGTTTTCCCCATGTAAAGTGGCTAAATGTTTTTCAAAAATCTATACCAATGAGGATAGGGTATATATGTGGACAAAAAAATGAATTTTTTTCCTATTTTGCAGATGTTTGTTGTCCTATGTTTAAGGTTTAGTCCTTTTGTTAAGCTTGTTTTTCTTTTAACTATTGTATTTAATTTTAATCAATTTCCTTAATATTTTTGGTAAAAACCTAAGTTGAATGTATTATAAAATATAAATTATTCTGATTAAAAATATGTGATATATTTTTCAAAATTACAAAAAAAATAATTTGCAGAAACTAATTTAACATTAATCCAACAGACATGACGACATTGTGAGTTTTTTTAAATAAAAATGATCAAAAGGTCGTTAAGTATTGATATTCAATTTCTAATTTAAAATGATTAAAATGAACTAAATTTTATTAATTAAAACAACATATATAATTCAACATTAAAAACACTTAAAATTATAATCTATCCTTATAATAAAATTTTCTGAAAAGTAGTTTTGGAATAAATTAATTATTTTTCACTATTCTTTAAAAAATGAAACTTCACAGAAAATTTAAAAAAATCCACCCTAACATAATTTTATGTTTCGATTCAAAAAATTTATTTTATATTGACATATAAAATTGATAAATGTTTCAATTTTTTTAAAATAGGTTCTTATTTAAAAGGTGGAAAGCTACTTTTATAAAAATATAATTTTGTATGGGTAATACAGGGTTTGTACATATCTTATGCCAATAAAATATATACAACAAATTTAAAAAAATAGTAGAACATATAAAATATATATTTCATTAGTATCATTTAAAAATAGTATTTAATTTAATTTATTAGTGTAACACCCCAAGCTTCCACGGTACGCTTCTCTTTGAATAATACAATAGCTTGTGTTGTACGCAACTTCGAGTTCTAACACTCCACAACCAATCAAACTAGCCATTATGAATAGTAATACCCAGTTTTTGAAATTTTATAAATTTTATCTTTCAAAATGAACTTTATTTTTGGATTCAGAATATCGAAATTAGCTAAGGGTGAAGTTTTGGTATTTTTCTGAAAACATTTAATTTTTGATGAATAGTGAAAAACACTGAGTTATAGTTTAAATACAAATTTTTTTTAAATAATTATTTATTATATTTAAATTTATTTTAGGTAAAAATAGATACAAAATACCTATATAAGTTCAGTTTTATTCATTGGTGTCAGTTTATAATAATTTTATATATTTAAAAATTTTATTGAACTTTTTACTGTCTTTTACCCACCTCCTAGGAGTATTTGAAAATTTACATAAAAATTAATTTTACTGCTTCAGTGAGTTGAATTTCAAAAATCTAAAAGACATGGTTGATATCAGTAAGTAAGATTTGGTTCAATAAGATGAAAATGGTTTTTGGTGAATAGTAACTTTTAACTTTTATTTACCACTGTTAAAAGTAAATTGGGTAATTAAGGATAAAAATGATATTATTATTACCCTAAAACATGTCCTAATTCTATTGGATAATTATAATTCAACCAAAAAAACCTTAGGAATAAAATATGATCCTTTAGGTCCACTTAGATTAGATTAGAACAATTATTATTATTTAATTCAAAGAAGAGTTAAAAGTGTTAAATTCAGTGTTTAATAACTAAAACATTTTTAATATAGTGTTATACATAAGATAAATTTGACTGAAAATATTTATTAGAAATGAAAAAGATTTCCTACATAATGGTATTTTATTTATAATTTTTATACATTAAATAATTAAATTTATTTATGACACAATGATGATGTAGTAATTACCGTATTAATTAAAGATTAAAATAATTGATATTATAAATATCCAAATAAATGTAATTTTAGACTTTTTGTGAATTCCACTAATTTTATAGGTTAATATTACATGTTAGGGTTGGTTAGATGAATTGTTTTAGAAGTAATAATGCTGTTATGAATTTAGAAAAAACAAAATACCAAATAGTACCAAAATTTACATAAAAGAGTTTTAAAAACAAATATTATATTAATAATTGATATTATAATACTAAATATCTAAGGTTCGGCCAAAGGTCTTAATTAATATTATATATGTTATTAATGAACCGCATGAGGTTATCTGGGAAGTTTATAGTAAGTTTATTAACCATATAATATAAAAATACAAAGAGACATGGTAAATGTCAAACTATTTAACTAAGAGTTAAATCTAAAATATAAAGTTAATATAGTACCCCAAACCTATAGAAAACCTATTAGTTGAGTGGTTTTCGACCCATACCCACCTTATCCTTTAAATAATTCATTTTTGAGCTATTATAAACTGATAATTATTTTATTATAAAATAAAATTTCTAGCTTTTTCTAAGGTGCATCTCACCGCTCTTATAAAAGGGCACTCCCCCTTCCCTCAAATTCACACCTTCAAAGCCTTTTCGCTTGGCCAAACCCTTCCCAAATACACTTTAAATTGTACTCTGTTTATCCTATAGGCCTTCTATTAGTCATAAATCCAACCTAAAGAGCCCTTTTGATCAAATCAAAAGGAAGAACCCGAAGAATAGGTAAATATTTCATCACCTCTTTCAGGTTCCTTTCTTCTTCAACTTCCACTTTCTTTGTTGTTTCCATTATAAAATAATAACTCCAGTATATTATATATATTGTGATGTTAATATAAATATGGTACAACCATATTCATTATTCTATTCATCCTTTGAATGACATGTCACCATAGGTGCGTACGGACAGCTTACCGTCTCCACATCGTGGTGTAATTGTTATTCAATACATTATTATTTGGATGGGTATAATAATGATTTGTAAATTATTTAAATAATAAATATAACATGATAATTATTCTGTTTATATGATATACCATCCAATTATATATTATTTTAATATCAAAAGAATGATATTGTCGCTTGTGCATTCGTACAGAATGTCGTCTCCACGAACACGATGAGATTCATTCCCCATCATTTCCATTAAAGAATAATTTTCATTAGATGATTAAAAATATTGTTTAAAGACTTAATATCATCTTGAATATGAATAAGATACACCCTATCCATAACAAACATTTATCGCGTAACAAATCATATAAAGGAAAACAAAACAGTTAACACCCGAAACGACGATAATACCTAGATATTATTAACAAAGAAATGTTAAAAGATCATATATGATATCATATTAATGTATACGATTATTGTATAATTTAATAATAATTATTTCACCATTATATAGGAGGTTAAACTACCCTCTACCAAGGAAAAGTAAAAGGTAGGGTTAATTCTACAATATCATCATTATCTGAGGTTGTTTATACGTAATTAGCTACTGGGACCTTTTTATCATCCACATACATGTTTCTTAAAAATGTATTCCAAAACATCTTTAATATTTACTAGACTATGTGTTAAATTCACTTATACGCTTGTATGACTTTTTATAAAATGTTTTGAAGGGAATATTTCCATCGTTTTCCAAACAAGGTACTTAATGACCTTTTCAACAAAATTAAGGTAAGAATTTTTTTTAACTTATACAACAGGTGCAAATATATTATGCCATTATTAGAACGTCAAAGATTCCATTACAATCTTATAATAATATTTTAAATTATAAATGTTTTATTTTATAATTACATGACTTTCAAATTATTTCCAAATTGAAAGAGATATTTCTCTAAAATGGTTTTGATTTCTTCAATGTCAACATCTTTTGATAGATTTTATGTTTGTCTGAAGTTGATTTATTATGATACAAAACTTACATATTGTATTGAAGGTTTTGTGAAATGTTTGACTGTGGATGTGTTATTTCATACCATTCATGGTTTATGAATAAGATATTGACATTTTGTATGGTAGTTTCAATACGAATGTTTTTGTTATGTTTAAACCTTTTCATATGAGGTATGCATTGGACTTTGTAAGTGAAGGGTGGATCCCTCTATATCTCCTCGGTGCATCGGTAGGTCTTGTAACGACCCGAAATTTTGAATAAATCTTATTTCCTAATTTTTTGTGTTATTTTATTTTTCATACTCAACAAAACTGTTTCATTTGATAACATGAGTATAATTAAAATGATACTATTGGGTTTTGACTATTATATGACCGTTAGTCAGTATGACCATTGGAAACTGAATATTATGACTATTGTCTCTAAATACAAGTGATCTTGGTAATTAATATAGAAAGAAGATTTGATGGCCTCATCCAGTTGTTTTGGACCGATTGAAGCCCATCTAACAGAACTTGGGAAGGAGGTAGCACCACTGGGATTTATTCTGGACCAAACCCAACCCGAACATTATCGTGTGAAGTTGGAATGGAATTGCCTTCACGAGAAGTTCAAACTAATAGAAATAACTACTCGTGCGATGTTGGCCGAGCCGCCATTAGATTCTATCACCCGAGCACACCTTACTCTTATGTCCTATGCTGGTGTTATAAGGGGCTATCTACCTAGACCGCAACTGCCTTGTGTAATCCTTTGTTTTAAATAAAAATTGTGATTTATTCTTATGATAAAGTTTTTTAATTTTCAAATGTCTGGATAAATATAGTATTCATATTTTTGATTAATTCTAGAAAAAGGATATTTGAAAATATTTATGTAAACCTTAGATAATTAATTATGTGTAATGATTTTCAAAAAATGGTTACGTTCACTGCGAAATTTAGAGTCTAATATGATCAACATAATTTTTGATGAATAGTAAATTATAAATAGTGATTTTACGTTTAGGATTAGTAATATGACCAAATGGTTATTAATCTCACTTAAAAAAAGTATTAATATAATTTAGGCACCTTGATTAAGTAATGTGATTCAATAAAATGGTTAAATAACGGTTTCATAAATTATTAGTCAAGTATTAGTTTTTTCGAGTGAATAGTGTTTTTTAATTAAAAATTAAATTAAAATTATTTATAAAATTATTTTTTCAAAATTAATTTCATTTTTGAACTCAGAGCATTGATATTATGTTAAGGTAATTTTTGGGGATTTTTCTGGAAAAAAATGAATTTTCGGTGAATAGTGTTTTTATTTAAAAATTAAATTAAAAATATTTAGAAAATTATTTTTATAAAATGGAGTTCATTTTTGAAATCAGAGCATTGATATTTGGTTAAGGTGAAATTTTGGGATTTTTTGGAAAAAGTTGAATTTTCAGTGAATAGTAGAAATACAGTTTTAGGGTTTCGGTATGTTTAATGACATCATCACTGCATCATGATGATGTGATGTGATATTTTAAGGGATGGCCGACTAAAGGGAATGAATTATTTTATGAGGGGCCCCATGTGGCTAAAACCATGGTCAAATACCATGGGCAAGCCCATGGTTTTTCCAAAACCACCAATGTGGTGTCCCTTGGCCATTAATGCCTTGTCCCCTCACTTTCCCTATAAATACGCACCATTTCCTCCTTTATTTTTCACTCCCAACTCTCCCCCAATGAAGATATGGTCTCATTACCTCCCAAAGAGTCCTCTCAAGGTTCCCCCAAGCCCTCAAGGTTCCAACCTTTGAGTTTTAAGAGATACGTTTTAAGGTAAGGGATCCTACCTCTCTCTTTCTTTCCAAGTACTCTCTTTTATGTAATATATTTTATGATCCATGTTCTTATGTTGGAGGATGTTCTTTTATATTCATCCTACTGTCCTTTTCATGTTCAAATGATGAGATACCCCCTCTTTCTCTCATCAATTCATTTTAAGAATGTTTAAGTGGTGCCGTTAGGCTGCCGAATTCTTGAGGGATTCTTTCACCCTTCTCATTTTCATGTTCTATTTTAATGTCAAGTCTTTCAAGTTCCTTTTTATTATGTTGGGGTAGGATATATATATCTATCATACTGATATTTTATTATCATATGATTAGAGACCATATTTGATCTCATCAATTCATTTTTTGAAGTTTTAAGTGACGTCGTTAGGCTGCCGAATTTTTAAGGGATTCTTTCACCCTTCTCGTTTCAAGATCTAATTTCATGTCAAGTCTTTCTAGTTCCATTTTATTATTTTGGGGTATGATATCTATATATATCATGCTTATATTTTATTATCATATGATCAGATACCCTATTTGATCTCATCAATTCATTTTTTGATGTTTTAAGTGACGTCGTTAGGCTGCCAAATTTTTAAGGGATTCTTTCACCCTTCTAGTTTTCAAGATCTATTTTCATGTAAAGTCTTTAAAATTTCTTTTTATTATGTTGGGGTATGATCTATATATCAATCATACTGATATGTTATGTTCATATGATGAGATAACCTATTTTATCTCGTCAATTCCATTTTTTAAGTTTAATGTTACGTCGTTAGGCTGCCAAATTTTCATAAGGGAAATCTTATTTTTGTCTTCCTTCCATGGTTTTCATTTCATATGGAATGTATTTAAAATTTCATTACCATGTTCTTATATCCTTTATATTCTATCCCTATACTATTTTATGGATCATTTATGAGTTTGTGACCCATGTCCCCTCTCTTTTAAATATTTTCTAAAACCCTATAACATAGCCGTTATGCTGCAGAATTTTCGTCTCAAAATGCCTCTCTCTTTTTCTGAAATTATTTTGTTTTATTAAGTGAATACTCAAAGGATTTTCTTCTACAGGGGTATTCACATATATATCAAAATGTTCTATTTTAAATTCTGGGATTTACATACATGAAAACTGTTTTCCTTTTTCGTGGGTTTAAAGTGACATAAAGATCATGTCTTTAAAGCAGTTTTTAAAACGTTATGATTATGAAAGGAAACCCATTTATTTTATGCTATATGGGTTATTTACGTAATGTTTGATGATGATATATGTGCCTCACATGATAATAAAGGCAAATTTAAGGGTGCACCCTGATAGCGCTCCAATGCATTGGGTAAAGACTTAATCTCTAGAGATGACCATTTTTAACGATGCCTTGGTAAATAACCTTGGTAATTTGTAATGACACCTTGGGGATGGACCTTGGTGAAACGGAAATGATTGTCTATGTTAAATGTTTTATCCACATCTTCATGTTATGAAATACGTTATTTTTATTATGATATGCCTCATGATTTCTTTCTCATGCCTTAATGTTTTTTTCATGACTTTGTTGATCTATCTCAAGTTCACATGTTCAATGTTTCCCCTTGTTTCCATTACTGGGCCTTCTACTCACCCTTTATTTTGATGTATCTCCCCAGGTTATGAGATGCAGTAATTAACCTAGGATGAACATAAGGAGAATACTTTAAAGTTTTTAATAGGAATGTTTTATGTTGTCATGTATTAAGTTCCTGGTTTCCAAGACACTAAACCTTAAAGATCCTCGGTTTTATATAATGAAATGAAAGTTTATGTGATAAAAGGGGGGATTTTATAGTTGGTATCAAAGTATGTTTCAGTTATTTGTGGAAATTAGGATATTAAAACTTTAGGAAGAACCCTATAGAAATTTTTAAATATAGGAAATCTTACTGGTATTTTGGTGAGTATTGAGTAAGGGGTTTCCAAGAAAATACATCCATGTCTGGATATGAGCAGGTAGAGGTGGCTCTGGCACAGATGTACATAGGGGTACAACCCGAAAACACCGCTTTGAGCTAGACTCGAACAATAACTGGTACACGACAACGGGCCTTACTGCACTCTTGGTTACGACACTCCCGGGGGATATGCTTTAGTAAATTCATAATCTTAGTATGAACCATTATTAAAGGAACAAATATAAAATAAAATAAAGATTCACATAAGAATATATGATCATGGATAACCTAGTTTGGAACCTAGAGGATCACAAGTTAGGATATACTTTTCTTCTACAATTTTATCATTCTATTCTTAAAGTTTCATTTTCATGATTATTGGCTAAGTATTTAAGCCCCTAATTATACTTTCTTTTCTTAGTTAATGGCGGGAAATAGGAGAACATGTCCCAACAACCAATGTGATAGGAAATGTGACGATTTCCCTATTAATGTGACATAGATGATGAGAGATCAAGTTGAACATATTGTGATTATTCAAAACCATCTATCAAAAATCACAATTAATAATTGGTACCTAGTTGAATGCCCAAATTCATTAAGGAATAAGAATATGAAGTCTCAAGGATGTTCATCTGATAAAGTTGATAAGGGAAATAAGACCCAATTTCCTTTGTGCAAAAAGTGTGGAAAAGGGTACCAAGGAGAATGTCACAAAGGAACCGGGAGATTTTTTAATTGTGGGGTGATAGGGCATAAAGTAGCCAATTGCTTCAAAAAAAATGGATAATGTGATGAATAGAGATAAGGTTTGATCTAATGTAACTTATACATTTCAAAGTCATAAATATGGAGAAGTTGTACATTATCCAAGGCAATGCTCTCTTGGAAGGGATGAGAAGCCTGATGACCATCAACAATCTTCAAGGACAGGGGAACAATGCAAGTCCTATGCTAATATGGATCATGATGACTAAAGTACATGTAACTTCTTCACAATAATTGTCTATGTCATGTTGTATTCTAGTTCATGCCCTATGAGTATATCTTTAATGTTTTCTAAGAACATTGAGTCACTACCTTAGATGGTTTTATATCATTAAGTAAAACATCTATTGTTATGTACCACATGTTGATGTAGTGAAGTTGTTCTTCAAGGGTGATTAGGGGATTATAAGATGATTTTTATTTCGGAAGACGTTCACTATTTTGGGAACCCTATATGATCGAGGTAAATAAATTACAAGGGTATTTTCATTGAGGAGTAAAGGTTGACTTATATTTTGAAGAATCGACGAATTTAAGGTGATCTTAGAGTAATTTGAGTTAATTATGGAAATGATTAACCTATATTGGGGAAAATATGTTTAGGTTAGTTAATTTTGTTATAAGATGTTAGTAGTGGTTGATTTTGTTTGGAGATAAACGATAATGTTTATCTTGGAAGACTATGTTATCAAATCCTTCTTATAATTGGGTTTCAATCTTAGTTTGGTTAATTTTGAGGAATTTTAAGGACAGTTATTTATGGAATGGTCTATGATAAACTTTGGGTAGTACCATGGAATTTTGAAGATTTAAAAGTAGTTTCCCTTCCCATGGGTTTCTTTATTTTGGAAGAGTTGTTTTATCTTACCCTTTCTGTTTTTGGGATAATTTTCAAAGATAGAAGAAATAGATAGTTAATCTTTGGTGGATTAGGTTAATCTCTAGAAGATCATTCTTGTGATTTTGATGAGACTAAGTGTTTTTTAATGATCATAGTTTGGAGAAACGATTAGTTTTGGTAGAAACTTATTAAAGGATGAAACTCTACTTGAAGGTAGGTATATTTCCTTATGTTTTTATTCTACAATTCCTCCAAATTGTTAAAAGGAACTTAAAACAAAAACATTGTTGGTTTAAGCTTCATAATGGGTAATAAAAGACCGTTTACACACATCATAATTTTGTGATTTTCTTGTGGTTAACTTTCTTCTAATCATGTTTTTTATCACTCTCCCTCAGAACGTGACCCTTTGTTTTCTCTTCCATGACCATGTTTTCCTACATGAAATCCTAGTATGGGTTAACTCGTGCACCCTTTGTACTTACTTTTCTTTTATTAAAAGTAATAGTGTTACTGACTCTTTTTCTGATGTGGGTGTTTCAATGAAATTTCCAAATCCCAATTTTAAAAATTGCGAGGATGCAATTTCTAAAGGGGGGAAGAATGTAACTAACCGAAATTTTGAATAAATCTTGTTTCCTAATTTTTTGTGTTATTTTATTTTTCATACTCAACAAAACTGTTTCACTTGATAACATGAGTATAATTAAAATGAGACTATTGGGTTTTGACTATATGACCGTTAGTCAGTATGACTATTGGAAACTGAATATTGCGACTATTGTCTCTAAATACAAGTGATGTTGGTAATTAATATAGAAAGAAGATTCGATGGCTTCATCCAGTAGTCTTGGACTGATTGAAGCCCATCTAACAGAACTTGGGAAGGAGGTAGCACCACTGGGCTTTCCTCTGGACCAAACCCAAGCCGAACTTCATCATGTGAAGCTGGAAAGGAATCGCCTACACGAGAAGTTCAAGCTAATAGAAATAACTACTCGTGCGATGTTGGTCGAGCCGCCCTCAGATTCTATCACCCTAGCATACCTTACTCTTAGGTCATATGCTGGTGTTATAAAGGGCTATGTAACTAGACCGTAACTGCATTGTGTAATCCTTTGTTTTAAATAAAAACTATGATATTTTCTTATGATGAAGTTTGTGAATTTTCAAATGACCGGATAAATATAGTATGCATATTTTTGATTAATTCTAGAAAAAGGATATTTGAAAATATTTATGTAAACATTAGATAATTAATTATGTGTAATGATTTTCAAAAAAATGGTCTTCTACAATTACGTTCAGTACGAAATTTAGAGTCTAATAAGATCAACTTAATTTTTAATGAATAGTAAATTATGAATAGTGATTTTACGTTTAGGATTAGTAATGTGACCAAATGGATTATTAATCTCACTTAAATAAAGTATTAATATAATTTAGGCACCTTGATTAAGTAATGTGATTCAATTAAATGGTTAAATAACGAATTCATAAATTATTAGTCAAGTATTAATTTTTTCAGGTGAATAGTGTTTTTTAATTAAAAATTAAATTAAAAATATTTAGAAAATTATTTTTATAAAATGGATTTTGTTTTTGATCTCAGAGCATCGATATTATGTTAAGGTAATTTTTGGGGATTTTCCTGGAAAAAAATGAATTTTCGGTGAATAGTGTTTTTATTTAAAAATTAAATTAAAATTATTTAGAAAATTATTTTTATAAAATGGAGTTCATTTTTGCAATCAGGGCAATGATATTTGGTTAGGGTGAAATTTTGGGAGTTTTCGGAAAAAGTTGAATTTTCAGTGAATAGTAAAAATACAGTTTTAGGGTTTCGGTATGTTTAATGACATCATAACAGCATCATGATGATGTGATGAGATATTTTAAGTGATGGCCGACTAAAGGGGATGAATTATTGTATGAGGGGTCCCATTTGGCTAAAACCATGGGAAATACCATGGGCAAGCCCACTGTTTTTCCAAAACCACCAATGAGGTGTCCCTTGGCCATTAATGCCTTGTCCCCTCACTTTCCCTATAAATACTCACCCTTTCCTCAGTTATTTTTCACTCCCAACTCTCCCCCAACGAAGTTCTGGTCTCATTACCTCCCAAACAGTCCTCCCAAGGTGCCACCAAGCCCTCAAGGTCCCACCCTTTGAGTTTTAAGAGATACGTTTTACGGTAAGGGATCCTACCTCTTTCTTTCCAAGTACTCTCTTTTTTGTCATATCTTTTATGCTCCATGTTCTTATGTTGGATGATGTTCTTTTATATTCATCCTACTATCCTTTTCATGTTCATATGATGAGAGAACCCCTCTTTCCCTCATTAATTCGTTTTAAGAATGTTTAAGTGGCACCTTTATGTCACGACCCGTCCTCGGGACCCGTGTCGTGACTACCCCAAGCCTGCCTTCCATAGGCCAGGGGCTGACGACTAGCACCAAAGGCGTAACTCCCGATAAAATGGTAAGGAATTGCCTTATAAATTAAACAAACACCACAAAGTAATCCAGCAGAAGTAAACACTAAGTAAAACTGGGTACAACAGTAAGTGCGGAAAGTAAATGGGCCAGAATACAAACTCAAACTGAAAGTAAAGTACAACTGGAAAGAAAGTACAGAAACTGAAAGTAAAGTAGCAACGTCGAGCCATCCACTGAAATTTCCAACTGAAGGGTGGGTACAGATAGCCTCCTCAGCTCCTTGGGTCCAGCCGTCCGCTCTGTGTACGTCCCACCCAGTGGTCCACCACCAAGTACCGACTTGCTACACAAGCCTCAACTACGATCAGCTTTGTCCGTCGTCTGCATCAAACACAATGTAGTGCAGGCATAGCCTGGGCAGAGGTGAGTATACGCTACTCAGTAGGGACCCTGAGACCCCCGAAGGTCTCCCAGAATCCACAAAGTATAATCCACAAAAGAAAGATACAATCATGAAGTAACATCCAACACTACTTAGGTATATTCCCATACATATACTTAAGTCATCAATTCCAGTTCGGCTCCAACATCCGAGCCCAAGTTCGATCACGTCCACACAAGATAGTACAACCCAAACCACACAGGAAAGCACAACGCAATCCACATAGGAAGCAAGTCAATCATATCGAAGATAATGATTGAAAGTCAAGAATTAGCTCACACGGGTATACTTATTCGTAAGGTGATAGAGATGATCAGATGTAGACACTGATTCATCTAAGATGGGACCCATATAGGATACTAGACCAGCTAAGATGTCGGACCCACATAGGATACAAGACCAGCTACTCTGCTAAACCCACGTAGGATATAAGAACAGAGTCAAACACTGCCGGAACCACATAGGATACAAGAACAGTAGTACTGCCCGACCCACATAGGATACAAGAACAGTAGTCATCGTCGTCAAACCCATGGAGGATTTCAGTATGGTCGTCATCGCTGTCGAACCCATGAAAGATTTCAGTGCAGTCGTTGTCGCTACCGAACCCATGGAGGATTTCAGTGCAGTCGTCATCATCATCGTAGACGCAGCCAGCTCTAGTGTTCCTGCACACAGCATGCTCGATTCTGGGAGGGTCCACTCCATGAGCCAAGGGTTCGATACATCAACTGACACTTAGTCCAGAGTTTATGTATCCCAAAGCTCCGTCTTGGCAAAAGGAACTCAATGTGACAGACGACGCGTCAATCGGACGCCCGGCCTGAGAGTTATTGGTCTTTTCGTTCCAGGGGCCCGATTGGTTTTTAAGTCAAAACCAACCCGGACATACTCCAACTACGACCAAAACACGAGAGGAGTAATCCAAAAGGTCCGTCTCACTAATAGGAATCCAACAAAGTTGATGGCACGTCAATCGGACATCCGGATCTCAAGTTATAAGCGTTTCCGCTCCGAGGGCTCGGTTGGTTTCATGTTCGAACCAACCTGTCCTTACCAAAAGTTCTCTGAAACCTTGAGTTTCATAAACAGAATTGACCGTCTCGATCCAAGGATCTCATCACAACTGACGGTGCGTCGATCGGAGGTTCGTAGCCCAAGTTATGGGCATTTAAACAAACCTGTCCGGTTTTAGGGGGTTTTGGGCCCGGACCGACCCGGCCCAAGACCCCCCTGGGTCGTCCCGAACCGGGGCGACCCGACCCAGGTCCTGGTCCGGCCCATTGGGGTGCGGCCCGGCCCGGCCGGCGCGGCCTGACCCAAACTGGGCGGCTCGGTGCTGGCCGAGCGGGGCGGCCCGGCGCTGGCCGAGCGGTCGCGCAAAGGGGGGCACGCTGCCCCCCTTGATTAAAGAACGACCCCCACGAGGGGGGGCCGCCTCTTGTCCAGCCGGGGGTTACGACCCCCGGTTCTTCCGAAATGTCTGGCCTGGCTAGCCGGCCGGTGCTGCCACCGCGGGACCTCGTGGTCCCGTCCCTCCGAAGTGCCGACGGCCGGCGGTTCCGGTCGCCCCTCCTTGCACCGCCGTGACTTTGAGTCGTGGCCTTGTCCGACCGGCGTGGCGCGACGGCACCGCGCCCCTCCGCCGTGGTCCCGCTCCGGCCGCGGCCTCTTCGTGGTCCTCCAGCATGGCACGATGGCCCCACGCCCCTTCGGTGCGGCCCAACTCTGGACGCGGCTTCGTTCGGCCTCAATAGCGCGGCGCGACAGTGTCGCGCTTCTTCGTCGTGTTCTTCCTTAATTCCACATGGTGTCGTTGCACCACGCCGCCTTCATTCGAGCCGCAAAGAATTCAACAACAAAGGGGGAGGAGGGTCGTCCGTGTTCATGCGGTCTGACCTCCTACCGTTATAATGATAACAGGCAGCCCAAAAATAAATATCTTCGTCAAAGAAAGCGCAAATTTAATCCATTAAATTTGAACTGATACCCCTACCTCGATGAAGTCGTCGAACGAGGATCGTCGCGGGTAAAGGACGTTGCGGAAGACTGCGTCGCGGGAGATGGTGCCATATACGTTGTCGGTGTTCACCCGAAGAAGGATGCGGCACGTTGTCGTTATCCAAAGAAGGCGTTTCTCACCGGTTGCGGAGAGGAGAGGAGACGACACGACGATTCCCTTGCGGTGATAGAGTTCTTCATCGTAGACTCGGCATTCTTTGCGTTCTTCGATGAGGAAGAAGATGTTTCTCAAGAGAACAAGAGTCCTCTCCTTGTTTCCACACAACGAATCACCCCCTAATAAAATAAGACACTGTCTTATTTTATTAACACTCATGCAAGACCTTAATTTGAAATTCAAAAAGATCTTATTCAATTAATTAAATTAATTGAATAGAATTTAATATTCAAATTAATCTTTGAGGGTTGACTTGCCATTAAATTGGGGGGTGGGTGAGTTACACAATTAAGTGCTCATGGGAGGTTTAAGGGATTTGAAGGGGTGGGGCTCGTGTGGGCCCCAATTCACTAATATCCTACCTTGGGGAGTTAGGATGTAGTGGGTCCCACTCAAACTACCATGCATAGGTTAAAACTACTTAGAATAGAAAATAAAAAATTGTTGCACAAATTTTTATTTCTTTGCTTAGTTAACCCATTTTTTTTAATAATCTCACCTGAGTAAACACAACTCCAGAAAAGGTGTTCCTAAGAAATTACAGGTGCTGCGGTTTCGTTGGTGCCCTCGGATTTCGATTCCGAGCACCGGTTCAAAAGTTAGGGAAACCCACTCCTTTGTTCACTGAACATACCCAAGCTAAACTTTGGAAATTCATTCCGGGCACACCGGGCCTCAGAATTAGGGGCCGTCAGAAACTGCGTACTCAAAAAATCCCAAATAAAATTAATAAAAAATTTCCCTTGAAATTTATAGGTGTTTACAATACTCCCACCTCAGGGCTTTACGTCCCCGTAAAGATACATCACAAACTAGGGAAACAAATGAGGGTACTGAGCACGCATCTGAGCCTCCCGCTCCCAAGTTCTCTCATGGAGGTTCCCGTGCTACCATCAGATGTGCACTAGAGGAATTGACCACCCACGTAGGACCCGCTCCTGTTGATCCTCGATCTCCACCAGAACCTCTGCAAAAGTCTCCCTGTCGTGAATGTCCAACTCCCCATGGTCGATGATATGTGTCGGGTCGTGCACGTATCTCCTCAGCTGAGATACATAGAAGACATCCTGCACCCGGTGCAACTGAGGTGGTAGAGCCAGGCGATAAGCCACCTCGCCTATCCTGTTGAGAACCTGGAATGGACCAATGAAGCGCGGAGATAACTTGCCGCCCCGGATAAATCTCCGTAATCCACGTCGAGGTGAGACCTGCAAGAAGACGTGGTCGCCATCCTTGAACTCTAGTGGTCTCCGCCTCCTGTCAGCATAAGACTTCTGTCAGCTCTGAGCTATCCTTATTCACTCCTTGATGACCTGCACATTCTCTATCGTGGCCTGGACCATCTCTGGTCCCACAAGTGCTGACTCCCCAGGGTCTGTCCAGCACAGCAGTGATCTGCAAGGTCGGTCGTACAATGCCTCGTATGGTGTCATCCCGATGGTGGAGTGGTAGCTGTTGTTGTACACAAACTCCACCAAGGGTAGGTGGTCCTCCCAGCTATGACCAAAGTTGAGGACACATGCACGGAGCATGTCCTTGAGAGTCTGAATGGTCCTCTCCGTATGACCATCTGTCTGAGGGTGAAAGGCAGTGCTCAGATGTAGCTACGTCACGAATGCCTCCTGCAACCCCTTCCAAAGCCGGGAAGTAAAGCAATCATCTCGATCGGAGATGATAGATGATGGAACACCATGAAGCCGCATGATCTTCTGAACATAGAGGCGTCCCAAGATCTCCACTGAGCCCTGCTCTCTGATGGGTAAGAAGTGAGCTGACTTGGTGAGTCGGTCGACAATCACCCAAATGGAGTCGTGACCTATGGAAGTACGTGGAAGTCCAGTCACAAAATCCATAGATATCTCATCACACTTCCACTCCAGGACCTCCAAGGGCTGTACCAAGCCTGCTGGTACATGGTGCTCCGCCTTAACCAGCTGGCAGGTGAGCCATCGAGAAACGAACTCTGCCACAACCTTCTTTATACCCGGCCACCAGTGCTGTCGTCTGAGATCCTGGTACATCTTCACCACTCCTGGATGTACCGCTAAAGGGGGAGTGTGAAACTCTCTCATCACCTCCTCCTTCAAAGAAGCGGGTACCATGGTACGTCCTCTAAAAAGGACGACGTGCTCTCCTCCCACAGAGAATCCATCAGGTGCCAGTCCTAAGGATATCTATGAATGTCGTGTCTCACATTCAACATCCCCACGTTGTTCCTCTCTGACCCGCTGAAGAAGTGGAGGAGTGACTATGAGTGATAGAAGAAAGGCTGCTCCATCTCTATCCACAAAGGATATCTGCAAAGCACCTAGCTGCTCTATCGCCTCCCTAAGTTGCTGAATTCTCGTCCTCTTACTGAGAGAATCGGCTACTACGTTCCCCTTTCCAGGAGTACAGAATTTCTCAAATTCATAGTCCTGGAGGAACTCAATCCATCGTCGTTGTCTCATATTTAGGTCCTTCTACGAGAAGATTTACTTGAGACTCTGGTGGTCAGAGTAGATTGTAAAGCGCTCTCCCATAAAATAGTGTCGCCACATCTTCAGAGCAAAGACCACTGTTGTGAACTCCAGGTCATGGGTAGCGTAGTTCTTCTCATGCTGCCTCAACTGTCATGATCTATATGTGATCACTACCCACTCCTACATCAGGAAACATCAGATTTTGGTCTCTGATGCATCACAGTAGACTACGTACCCTACTCCCTCCTCCGGTAGCTTCAAGATATGTGTGTTGTTCAATCTCTATCTCAGCTCCTGGAAGCTCTACTGACATCTGTCTAACCACACGAAGGGTTTCCCCTTCTTTGTCAAGATTTAAAGTGGTGCCGCAACTCTGGAGAATTATGGCACAAATCTCCGGTAGTATCCAGCTAGCCCCAAGAAACTATGCACCTCTGTCATAGTCCTGGGTGGCTCCCAAGCTAGAACCGCCTCCATCTTCGTAGGATCCACCGCAACTCCCACCTCAGAGATAACGTGCCCCAAGAAGTGGACCTCACGTAACCATAACTAGAACTTTGAGAGATTACCATATATCTGGTGCTCTCGGAGTGTGTCCAGTACAACCCGCAAGTGGTAGGCGTGGTCCTCCTCAGTGGTCGAGTATATCAAAATGTCGTCGATGAAGACTATGACAAATCGATCGAGGTAAGGCTGAAAGATCCTGATCATGAGACTCATGAACACTGTTGGATCATTGGTTATTCCAAAAGGCATAACTATGAACTCATAGTGGCCATACCGACATCTGAAGGCAGTCTTCTACACGTCCTCGTCCCGAACTCTGAGCTGATGATAGCCTGACCTGAGGTCTATCTTCAAGAACCACTGTGCTCCCTTGAGCTGATCGAAGAGGTCGTCAATCCTCGATAGAGGATACATGTTCCTCACGGTCACCTGGTTCAGACGATGATAGTCCACACACAGTCAAAAGCTCCCATCTGTCTTCTTGGTGATCAAAATTGGGGAAGCCCGGGGTGAAACACTAGGTCGGATGAATCCCTTGCCCTGCAAGTCCTCCAGCTGTACCCGCAGCTCTCGAAGCTCAGCGGGAGCCATCCGATATACTGGAGTGGATATCGGGGTTGTCCAGGGGTATAGGTCAATATAAAAGTCTACCTCTCTGCGATGAGGTAGTCCTGGAACATCATCAGGGAAAACTTCTGCATACTGATCCACCACTGCAGGAAAACTAGGACTCCGCACGTCAACTGCTCCTAGGATGAGGCTAGCCAACTGATGAGTGATCGGTTGTCCTCTCCTCTGCGTGAGTCTATCATGTGCTACTAAGGCTCCCTTCTCGCCGGTGAAGGTGAACCTGCTCTCGTCAGTGCGGACACACCTCACCTTGCGCCTAATACAATCAATCTGAGCATGGATTGTAGATAACCAATTCATTCACAAGATAGCGTTGTAAGGCCTCGACGCTGCTACAAGAAGATCCCAGCCAAAGCTATCACCTCCTAGATTAATCTCACACTGCCAGAACCAGTGCGTAATCGTCGATTCTACTCCCGTAGGAGTCTCTAGCCATAAGGATCAAGCTAACGGCTCCGTCGAAATCTCCGAACTCCAAACAAGGGCAGTGGAAATGAAAGAATGACTCGCTTCTGTGTATATAAGAACTACACCAAGGGTGGAGTAGACACAGACAGTACCTCAAATTATCTCTGGCGCACCGTGGTCGTAGGCCTCTGCTTCCTGAAGCTGAGCCTGCCTCTGTCTGCCAGCTCCCTGTGGTCGGGGTGGACCTCCTGGCGGTGGTGGTGGTAAAGACTCAAAGCGTCGCCCCCCACCTGTTGCTCAGCCAGCTCCTATGCATCGTCCTCCTGCTCTCTACGGACTGCCACGGTCAACCCTCTGCCTCTGCCTGGGTGGCCCCTCAACCATCTGCTGCTCCTCTGCACGGCGGGTCGGGCAATCACGAGCCATGTGGCCCTGCCCGCCGCATGCATAGCACTGTCTGCTCCTCGAAAGGCTGGCTCTGCACCATGTGCCCCGCACCTCTGAGCTAGTGTCCTGAGGTCGTCCACCTAATGGTCTGGTCCACCTGGTCCCCTTTGATGTTCGTCGACTTCTAGCTTCAGAGGACTCGAATACGTGCCGCCTTGAGGTAGGTCTCGCTGCTGGAGTAGGCTCAGTAAGAAAGCTCTCTATGAGAAGGGCTCACTCCAATACTCCTTCCTATGTCAGAATGCTGAGGGAGATCATCGATGCCCTGATCTAATGCCTCAGTCCCTGCTCGAAGTTCTGAGCCCAGAATAATGGGTCTCGTACCATGTCCGTCGAATAGCACGAGAGATCGGTAAATCTCACTGAGTATTGGGCGACCGTCATGCTGACGTGCCGCAGATGTAGTAGCTCCTGAATGCGCACCACACAGAGGGTGGATGGGATGAACTCTAATCGAAAGAGGCTCTCAAAATTTGTTCAGAGGAGGGATGCCTCGTCATGCACCTGGAGCATCAAGCTCCACCATCTGCATGCTGCCACGTGCAGGAGGCTCGCTGCAAGGATCACCATGAGGTCAGCTGGTGTCCTCACTAACCTGAAAACTCACACAACCGCCTCCAACCAATCCTTGACTGCCTGAGGGTCCGTCTCCCAGCAGAACCAGGGTTGTCTCTGACGCTAAAACTCGTGCAGTGCACTAAGGCGACGTGCACTCTTAGCAGATGGGGCTGGTGGCATCGGTGGCTCGGCGGGTAGAGGTACCGCTGGTGCCTCCACTGAAAAGGGGCCCTACACTGAGGCCTCGTCGCTCAGTGGGTTGTCGTCTCGCACAAAGCTCTGAACCCTAGCTAGCTGCCGTCGTGGGGCCATCCTGAAAAGAAATAGGTGTGCCATAGTCAAAACAGTATACCTGGTGAGCTGACACAAAGTAATCACAAGTAAACTTTTGAAACACACGTGCAATAAATGTTTTCGTGCATTGAGTCAGAAATTAGAAGTCAGGGTCCTGGTGTACTGATACGTCGGTCGCCGCACCAACACTGGACTCCCTGGACTGATAACCACACTCAATACCCTTAACACTATTGCTTCACATAGAAGAAAGATCAGAGCCCTGATTTCTGCGGTAGAACCGAACTCCTCTGATACCAATTTGTCACGACCCATCCTCGGGACCCGTGACGTGACAACCCCAAGCCCGCCTTCCATAGGCTAGGGGCTGGAGACTAGCACCAAAGGTGTAACTCCTGATAAAAGGGGAAGGCATTGCATTATAAAGTAAACAAACACCACAGAGTAAGCCAACAGAAGTAAACACTAAGTAAAACTGGGTACAATATTAATTGCGGAAAGTAAATGGGCCCGAATACAAACCTAAACTGAATGTAAAGTACAACTGGAAAGAAATTAAAACAACTAAAAGTAAATCAGCAACGTCGAGCCGTCCACTGGATGTCCCACCTGAAGGGTGGGTACAGATAGCCTCCTCAGCTCCTCAGGTCCAGCCGTCCGCTCCGTGTACGTCCCGCCCAGTGGTCCACCTCCAGGTACCGACTTGCTCCACAAACCTCAACCACGATCAGCGTTGTCCATCGTCTACATCCAACACAATGTAGTGTGGGCATAGCCCGTGCAAGGCTGAGTATACGCTACTCAGTAGGGACCCCGAGACCCCCGAAGGTCTCCCAGAATCCACAACAGATAATCCACAAAAGAAAGATTCAATCACGAAGTAACATCCAACACTACTTAGTTATATGCCCATACATATAACTAAGTCATAAATTCCAGTTCGGCTCCAACATCTGAGCCTAAGTTTGATCGCGTCCACACAGGATAGTACAACACAAACCATACAAGAAAGCACAACGCAATCCGCATAGGAAGCAAGTCAATCATATCGAAGATAATGATTGAAAGTCAAGACTTAGCTCACACAGGTATACTTCTTCGTAAGGTGATAGAGATGATCATATGTAGCCACTGATTCATCTAAGCTGGGACCCACATAGGATACCAGACCATCTAAGCTGTTGGAGTCACATAGGATACAAGACCAGTTACTCTTCCAGACCCACGTAGGATACAAGAACAGAGTCAAACATTGTCGGACCCATGTAGGATACAAGAACAGTAGTACTGCCAGACCCACGTAGGATACAAGAACAGTAGTCATCGACGTCGAACCCACGGAGGATTTCAGTATGGTCATCATCGCTGCGGAACCACGGAGGATTTCAGTGCAGTAGTCGTCGTTGCGGAACCCACGGAGGATTTCAGTGTAGTCATCATCGTCGTTGTAGTTGCAACCAGCTCTAGGGTTCCTGCACACCGCATGCTCTATTCCGGGAGGGTCCGCTCCATGAGCCAAGGGGTCGATACATCAACTGACACTTAGTCCGGAGTTGATGTATCCCAATGTTTTGTCTCAGCAAAAGGAACTCAACGTGACAGATGGCGCGTCAATCGGACGCCCGGCCTGAGAGTTATTGGCTTTTTCGTTCCAGGGGCCCGGTTGGTTTTTAAGTCAAAACCAACCTGAACATACTCCAACTACATCCAAACCTCGAGCGGAGTAAGCCAAAAGGTCCGTCTCACTAAGAGGAATCCCACAAAGTCAACGACACGTCAATCGGACGTCCAGAGCTCATGTTATAGGCGTTTCTGCTCCAAGGGCCCGGTTGGTTTCATTTTCAAACCAACACGGACGTACCCAAAGTTCTCCAAAGCCTTGATTATAATAAACTGAATCGACCTTCTCGATCCAAGGATCTCATCGCAAGTGACAGTGCGTCGATCAGAGGTTTGTAGCTCATGTTACGGGCATTTAAACAAACCTGTCCGGTTTTAGGGGGTTTGGGCTCGGACCGACCCGGCCCAAGACCCCTCTTGGGTTGGCCAGAACTGGGTCGACCCGACCTGGGTCCAGGTCTGGCCCATTAGGGCGCGGCCCGGCCTGGGCGGCCTGGCCCGGTGCAGCTGGTCTGGCCTGGGCAGCTCGGTGCTGGCCGAGCGGGGCAGCCCGGCGCTGGCCGAGCGGCCGCGCAAAGGGGGGGCACGCTGCACCCCTTGATTGAAGAACGACCCCCATGAGGGGGGCCTGCCTCTTGGACAGCTAGGGGTTACGACCCCCGGTTCTTTCGAAATGGCTGGCCTGGCTGGCCGGCCGGTGCTGCTGCTGTGGGAACCCGCGGTCCCGTCCCTTCAAAGTGCTGGCGGCCGATGGTTCCGGGCGCCCCTCCTTGCACCGCCGCGACTTTGAGACGCATCCTTTTCCGACCGGTACGGCGCAACGGTGCCACACCCCTTCGTCATGGCCCGATAGCGCTGCGCCCCTTCGTCGTGGCCCAACTCCGGTCGCGACTTCATTCAGCCTCAATAGCGCGGCGCGACGGTGCCGCGCTTCTTCTCCGTGTTCTTCCTTGATTCCACGCGGTGCCGTTGCACCACGCCGCCTTCGTTCGAGCCGCAAATTATTCAACAACAAAGGGGGAGGAGGGTCGGTCGTGTTCGTGCGGTCCGACCTCCTCCCGTTATAACGATAACAGGTGGCCCAAAAATAAATATCTTCATTAAAGCAAGCGCAAATTTAATCCATTAAATTTGAACTCAAACCCCTACCTCGATGAAGTCGTCGAATGAGGATCGTCGCGGGTAAAGGATGTCGCAGAAGACGGTGTCACGGGAGACGGCGCCGTATACGTTGTCGGTGTTCGCCCGAAGAAGGATGTGGCACGTCGTCGTTCTCCGAAGAAGGCGTCTCTCACCGTCTGCGGAGAGGAGAAGAGATGGCACGACGATTCCCTTTCGGTGATAGAGTTCTTTATCGTAGACTCAATGTTCTTCGCGTTCTTCGACGAGGAAGAAGATGTTCCTCAGGAGCACAATAGTCCTCTCCTTGTTTCCGCACAATGAATCAACCCCCCAATAAAATAAGACACTATCTTATTTTATTAACACTCACGCAAGCCATTAATTGGAAATTCAAAAAGATCTCATTCAATTAATTAAATTAATTGAAGAGCGTTTAATATTCCAATTAATCATTGAGGGTTGACTTTCCATTAAATTGGGGGGTGGTGAGTTACACAATTAAGTAATCGTAGGAGGTTTAAGGGATTTGAAGGGTTGGGGCTCGTGTGGGCCCCACTTCACTAATATCCTACCTAGGGGAGTTAGGATGTAGTGGGTCCCACTCCAACCACCATGCATAGGTTAAAACTACGTAGAATAGAAAATAAAAAAATAGTTGCACAAATTTTTATTTCTTTCCTTAGTTAACCAATTTTTTTAATAACCTCACCCAAGAAAATGAAACTCCAAAAAAGGTGTTCCTAAGCAATTACCGGCGTTGCGGTTTCATCGGTGCCCTCAGATTTCGATTCCGAGCACCGGTTCAAAAGTTAGGAAAACTCGCTCGTTCGTTCACTGAACGTACCCGAGCTAAACTTTGGAAATTGATTCCGGCCACACCGGGCCTCGGAATCAGGTTCTGTCAGAAACTACGTACTTGTAAAATCCCAAAGAAAATTAAGAAAAAATTACCCTTGAAATTTACAAGTCTTTACACGTTAGGCTGCCGAATTTTTAAGGGATTCTTTCAGCCTTCTAATTTTCATGTTCTATTTTAATGTCAAGTCTTTCAAGTTCCTTTTTATTATGTTGGGGTATTATATCTATATCTATCATACTGATCATTTATGATCATATGATGAGAGACCCTATTTTATCTTGTGAATTCATTTTTTGAATTTTTAAGTGACGCCATTAGGCTGCTGAATTTTTAAGGGATTCTTTCACCCTTCTTGTTTTCAAGATCTATTTTCATGTCAAGTCTTTAAAGTTCATTTTTATTATGTTGGGGTATGATATCTATATCTATCATACTGATATTTTATGATCATATTATGAGAGACCCTATTTGATCTCTTCAATTCATTTTTTGAATTTTAAGTGACGTCGTTAGGCTTCCGAATTTTTTAGGGATTCTTTCACCCTTCTCGTTTTCAAGATCTATTTTCATGTCAAGTCTTTCAAGTTCCTTTTTATTATGTTGGGGTATGATCTCTATATCTATCATACTTATATTTTATTTTCATATGATGAGAGACCCTATTTGATCTCATCAATTTCCTTTTTGAAGTTTTGAGTGATGTCGTTAGGCTGCCAAATTTTAATAAGGAAAATCTTATTTTTGTCTTCCTTCCATGTTTTTCATTTCATATGGTATGTCTTTAAATTTTCATTACTATGTTCTTATATCCTTTATATTCTGTTCCTCTACTATTTTATGGATCATTTATGAGTTTGTGACCCATGTCCCCTCTCTTTTCAATATTTTCTAAAACCCTATAACATAGCCGTTATACTGCAGAATTTTCGTCTCAAAATGCCTCTCTCTTTTTCTCAAATTATTTTGTTTTATTAAGTGAATACTCAAAGGTTTTTATTCTACAGGGGTATTCACATATATATCAAAATTTTCTATTTTAAATTCTGGGATTTACATACATGAAACCTGTTTTCCTTTTCCGTGGGTTTAAAGTGACATAAAGATCATGTCTTTAAAACAGTTTTTAAAATGTTATGATTATGAAAGGAAACCCATTTCTTTTATGCTATATGGTTTATTTATGAAATGTTTGATGATGATATATGTGTATCACATGATAATAAAGTAAAATTTAAGGGTGCGCCATGATAGCGCTTCAATTCATTGGGTAAAGACTTAATCTCTAGAGATGACCATTTTTAACGACGCCTTGGTGAATAACCTTGGTAATTTTTAATGACACCTTGGGGATGGACCTTGGTGAAACGGAAATGATTGTCTATGTTAAATGTTGTAGCCACATCTTCAAGTTATGAAATTTTTTTTTTATTATGATATGCCTCATTATTTATTTCTCATGCCTTAATGTTATTTTTCATGACTTTATTGATCTATCTCAATTTCACATGTTAAATGTTTCCCCTTGTTTTCCTTACTGTGCCTTCTGCTCACCCTTTCTTTTGATGTATGTCCATAGGTTATGAGATGCAGTAATGAACCTAGTATGAACATAAGGAGAAGCCTTTCAAGTGTTTAAGAAGAATGTTTTATGTTGTCATGTATTAAGTTCTTGGCTTTCAAGACACTAAACCTTAAAGATCCTCAGTTTTGTATAATGAAATAAATTTTATGTGATAAAAATGCGGGATGTTATAGGTCTAATGACACAAACTAGTGTCTTGGAACAAGGCATTGACAAAATCTTATTTTTAGTCTTGGAACAAGGCCTTGACTATGTGGTTATGAAGTCTGTCATTATGAAATCCATCATTATGAAAGTGGCTATCGATATTGTATGTGATTATTCGACCAGTATAATATCCATGTGAGTAAGTAAATGGAATTATTTTGATTTATATTTTACATATTATGATGAATTTTATGTTGAAAAGGCTTTTTTTAGTTTTATAAATTTCCTTAAATGTTTATGCTTATTTATGAATGTTTTTGAAATACAGTTATCCTTAATGAGCATTCAAGCTCACCCCTTTCTATGATTTATTTTTCCCAAGATGTGAAGAAGTATATTATGATGTACCTGCAGGGATAGTATATGGGATCTCAGTGCTATCTATGGAAGCAATGTTGTTGTAGTTTTCAATTTTATGATGTAATGTAAAACTTATGAATGTATCTAGTATTTCCAAGGCTACTAAACCGGTCGGTCTTTTGAGACTTGATCTTTTGTGATCATGAAAATGATACATAATAATGCATCAATGCTGGGTAACTGGGGTTGGGGCATTACAGCTGGTATCAGAGGAGGGTTAGTAAAAACCTTGGAAACTAGATTTAGATAATCATTGATTTGAGCACATAGCCCTAAGATTAACTTTGAGGATTAGTATAGGAGAACTTCCTAGAATTTTGGTATTGTAGATATTTTGTGAGTTTTATAATAAATACATCCTTATCTGGATACGAGTTGGTAGAGGTAGATCTGGCACAGATGCACCTAGGGGTAAAACCTGAAACACTGCTTTGAGCTAGACTCGAACGAGAACTACTGGATGACAATGAGCCTTGCTGCACTCTTGGTTCCAACACTCCCAGGGGATATGCTTTGGATAATTATCATTTTCTTTACAAACCATTATGAAGGGTTTATGAGTAAATACTTTCTCAAAGAAAACATTTTTATGATTATGGATTATATCCATAAACTGTTCCATTTATGTTAAGTGTTTTACAAGTTTGGATTTATGCAATGTGATTCATAAACTAATCTAGTTTATGCCATTATTTAGAAATGGAACCTAGTGGAAGGAATGGAAACAGTATCAATTCACCCACTAAATGTCGGGATTTCCCTCCTACTCAAGATAATTATAGTGGAGCTGGTGATACAATAGGTGCTGATTAGCATATCATTATATTGAGACAGCTCCCTCAGGTTATGAATAATAACCTTACCCGTATGGAGCACCCTGATCTGCAGTGTGGAGGATCAATGTAAGATTGCTTCATGAGGAAACAACCACCAACATTCAATGGGAGTACAAATCCATTAATGTCTGAGAAATGTATAAGTTCCTTAGAGAAAATATTCCATGCCTTGGGGTGTAGCAAAATGGAAAAAGTTGTCATCGCAGTTTACCGCCTCACTGGAGATGCTGATCAATGGTGGTAATTGATTCAAAACACAAAGGAAGATGAGGAAGTATAAAAAATGTAATGGAGGGAGTTTAAAGAGATTTTCCTAGAAAAATACTTTCCTCACGACCATCGAGCAGATATGGAAAGACAATTTCTGAGTTTGAGGAAAAAGGAGGATGAGAATGTCGCCAAGTATGAAGCTAACTTTACAAGGTTAGTGAGGCATGTTGCATATTATATACCAAACCCAAGAAGTAAGATTGATCATTTCTTTGCTAGGTTAAAACCATTTCTCCATCGATCATTAGTCTCACATTCCTTCTCGTCGTATAATGATATTGTCTCATGTGCTATCAAGAATGAAAAAGAATTCTCTAAGTCTTACGACTTTAAAGAAAAGCGAGAGAAGAAGAGATCTGTTGAAAACTCTAGAAATATAAATAAGGGGAATAAGGGAAAAGTTGAATATCCATCCTATAGTAAATGTGGCCATAAACAACCAGGTACTTTCTTGAAGGGAATGGGAGTCTGTTACAAGTGTGGTGAAAAAGGCCACTAAGCTCGTTGTTGAAAGGGTAATAAAGAGGCTTTCAATGTTGAATGATATAATTGTAGAGAAAGGGGGCATTATGTGAATGAATTTCAAAATCATCAGGGGAACTTACCTCAGAAAAGGCCAAGGGATCAAGGCCAAGCTTCTGTTATCACTACTACTGAGGTTAAAGCTCCGAAAGATATTGTGGCATGTAATTTAATGGTTTCCTCAAGTTTAGCCAATGCTTTATTTGATTTTGGGTCATCACATTATTTCATATCTTACCAGTTTTCTATGAAAATTAGATATTTCCAAATTGATTTAACGAGGGATTTTTTAGTCAAAACACCTAAGGGAAGTATCATTGCAACAAAGTTTTTTGAATAAGTTCCCATTAAGGCATATAAACATTATTTACTTGCTGATCTCATCATCATACCCATGATTGAATTTGATATAATCCTCATCATGGATTGTCTTTCGGACCATGATGTGAAAATTTATTGTAATAAGAAGGAGATAACAATTTTTGATGATGATAAGGATTACTTTATCTTTAGAGTAGAAACGTCACCACCTAACTCTTATCTAGATCCACCCCTAGTAGCTCAACTAAATTCAATTATTGGAGAGGAAGAGAATTAAATAACTATGGGTGAGGAAAGGAATGTTCAAATAGAGTATGTACCTATTGTAAAAGAATATGTTGATGTGGTTCTAGAATATTTACCTAGACATCCTCTAGAATGATAAATGTAGTTTTCCATTGATTTAATTCTGATATCAAGGCCCATATTGAAGACCCCTTATAGAATGGACACTATAGAATTAGTGTAACTAAGAAACAACTAGATGAATTGAGTAACAAGGGATTTAATCTCCCTAGTGTTTCTCCATGGGGAGACTCTGTCCTTTTTCTTAAGAAGAAAGATGGATCTATGAGGTTGTGCATTGACTACAGGGAGATTAATGCTATAACAATAAATATCATGTATCCCCTACCTCACATTCAAGATTTATTTGACCAACTACATGGTGATCAATACTTTTCAAATATTTACCTTCGATCTGGATATCATAAGTTGTGTGTGAAGAAAGAAGACATTATGAAAACAACATTTCGAACCAGGTATGGGCATTACGAGTTTATAGAAATTCCTTTTGGATTGACTAATGCACCCTCTGTCTTCATGGATCTAATGAATTGAGTTTTCAAGGAATATCTTGATGAATTTTTAGTCATATTTATTGATGATATCTTGGTATACTCCAAAAACTACAAAGATCATGAAAATCACTTGCACATTATATTGAAGACTCTTAGAAGACATAAATTATATTGATGTTTAACAATTGTGAATTCTGGCATCAAGAGATTTATTTTCTTGGTCATATTGTCTCTAAGGATAGAATCTCTGTTGATCTTTCTAAGACCAATGCAATCCAAGAATAGCCAGTACCAACGAGTATAACTGAGGTACGCAGTTTTATTGGTTTAGTAGGTTATTAACGACGTTTTGTCCATAATTTTTCTCAGTTGGATAACCCATTAAAAATATCACACGAAAAGGGGTTAAATTTGTTTGGACAAAATAGTGTGAAGAGTTTTTTGATGACTTGAAGATAAGATTAGTCAATTCTCCTATCTTGAAGCTACCGTCGGGGAATGATGGGTTTGTTATTTATAGTGATGCATCAAAGAAAGGACTTGGTTGTGTCCTTATGTAGAATTATTGGGTTATTTTTTCATATTACCAATAGGATTGAATGGAGGTCATTATTGATGAATTCACTATTTATGGTTCCACCTTTGATGAATGTTTTAATAATCTTCTTTCTTTTCTCTATAGATTCATTGGAAAAAAAATATTTATTATAATTATGAAAAATATTAGTTTATGGTGGAACTTTGAATAGTTATTGGGACTATTATTTTGAGTAATGGAATAAATTTTTATAAATTAAAAATCAATGTAGTTTCCTCCCTTAAATTTCCAATTTTTTTCTCGAGGAATGATATTTCCTTAGAAATATTGGGTTTTACCACAAATGTATTACAGATTTTAGTAAGATTTTACTACCATTGTCTCGATTGTTAGAAAATGATTCTATGTTTATTTTTTATAGAAATTGTTAAGATGCATTTGATTCACTAAAAAGCAGTCTCAAACAAACTCCCATTATCAGGCTACATTGGTGGAATCTCTACTTCAAACATATGTGTGATGCCACTAACACTACAGTTTAGACAATTTTAATTTAAATGGTTGATAGGGATCCTTATATCATTGCATAATCCTCACATACCACTAAACCTACCTTGGTAAACTACACAACCACAAAAAGATAACATATTTTTATTTAGTGTTCCTTAGAAAAAATGAATTCAAATATTCTTGGGTAAAAAATCATTATGTTTTCCAATCATGGTAAACTTTTGTCTCACCTTATGAAACCTAGAGTAATGCTTGACCATATTATGTGGTTTCTCATCCTCCAAGAGTTTTACATAGATATGCATGATATTTTTGGAGTGGAAAATGTAATAGATGACCAAATTATTTGGATTTACCAACCATATGACCTCTATGTTGACTCATTCCTCTCCATTGAAGTATTATTCCCTTATGAACACATTTATCATGTCATGTATCGTACCCCTTGTTATGAAGACACTCTTAAACTATTTTTAAAGACCCTAAATGTCAATGTAATTTTTTTTAATAAATGGGAATTTTACAAGTCTGCGAAAAATTGACGGAGCATGATTCCGAGGCCTGGAGTGCCTGGAATGAATTTCTAAACATTTGTTAGGGTAGGATCAGAAAACATGTGAGCAGGTTTTTTCTAAATTTTGAACCGGTGCTCGGAATAGAAATATGAGGGCACCGTCTAACTCGCAGCATTGATATTCACTTAAGGAGACTTTCAACTCGATGATAGTTGGTCGAGGGTGAAAGATAAAATTTTTAAGTTTTTCATGAAAATAATAAAATAAAATAAAGCAGACATTTTATTATATTTGTTGTAACCACTCCATGTGAAAGTTGGTAGTGGGGACCACCAAACCTTAACCTCCCATGAGAGGTTATGGTGGTGGGTACCACCCGAGCATAACCTCCAATGAGACGTTATGGTGATGGGGACCACTCGAGGCCTAAACCTCCTGAACACCCCTCTTAATGAGGGTAAAACTTCTCAACTCTCTCATTAATGTGGAGGAGCCTCTTGAGCTTATTCCACATTACATTATGCCAACGCACCACATTAAATTGTGCCAACATAGTTAATTATTTTAGCTAAATTTAAATTGTTCCAATAATTAAAATTGGGGAAACACATTTTATTTTGGTGGGTTTTTCTTTTGAGAACATTCGTTGGAAAAGGAGAGAGATCTCTTGTTGGGAGAAATCTCTCCAATGAAGAATGTGTTCTTCCACGAAAAACGCTATGCCAATGAAAAACGCCGACCTCAACTTCGTGTTTCTTCTTCGAGACTTATTCCAATGTGGGACATCTTTGTCTACGAAGAATTGATGCACGAGGCCGGAATTGTAGGTGTTTGGCGAACGAGACGAATGTCGACAACTTCTCCTTCTTCCTTCCTCATCAACGTCAACAAACAATCATGTAGAGGTTTAACTTTATAAGTGATTTTATATTCCCATGTTTTTCTCTTCTAAAACAACAAACACGGGTAAAATCTCTATTTTAGATTGATTCGTGATTTTTTTTCTTTTGTGGTTTGGGAATGGATCATTACGAGAGGGTTCTACGTTCATCATTCTTGTTGAGACATTTACTACCGCCCTAACGCGGAGTGTGCAGACCAAACAACCATGGCCCGATCCCCCTCTGTCGTTCTACATCTTTTTTGGTGTTGAACGCGACGAAGCCAACGACGTCGCCACCCACAGAATCTGTACCCCACGCCTCCAGGCAGCCTATGCCGCTCCGCGTTGTCCGCAGTAGATCCCACCCACGCACAAGCCACTGCTGCTTCACGCCGCCTGTAACATCCCCAAATGATAAAGGGTTAAATGACTAAATGATATGACTCATGTCAACAAGGTGCACCTTCCTTTTCGGGAGCCTGTCTGATTAGAACTTCACAGTTAAGCGTGCTTGGCTTGGAGTAGTGATTAGGATGGGTGACCTCCTGGGAAGTTTCTTAGGGTGTGTGTGAGTGAGGACAAAACACATTGGAAAGGACCTGTGTTGGCCTGTGGGGACAATCATTAGTCAGATGACCCGTTCGGGCACGTGGGTGGACCCTGGGGTGGGCCCCACGTGTCTGCGGGGGCAACTGGTGGTACCTGGTAGGCCAGAACCCGACGGCCATGTTAAGGCGGGGTGATTGTGCTGTCACCGGGACCCAGTTGTTACATTTGGTATCAGAGGAGGAACCCAGCCTTAAGTGCGGTGCACTGCCTGGGTTGAGATGTAGGGCCCACAACGAGGGCGTTGTGCTCTAAAGGGGGGGTGATTGTAACATCCCCAAATGATAAAGGGTTAAATGACTAAATGATATGACTCATGTCAACAAGGTGCACCTTCCTTTTTGGGAGCCTGTCTGATTAGAACTCCACAGTTAAGCGTGCTTGGCTTGGAGTAGTGATTAGGATGGGTGAGCTCCTAGGAAGTTTCTCAGGGTGTGTGTGAGTGAGGACAAAACACACTGGAAAGGACCTGTGTTGGCCTGTGGGGACAATCATTAGTCAGATGACCCGTTCGGGCACGTGGGTGGACCGTGGGGTGGGCCCCACGTGTCTGCGGGGGCAACTGGTGGTACCTGGTAGGCCAGGACCCGACGGCCATGTTAAGGCGGGGTGATTGTGCTGTCACCGGGACCCAGTTGTCACGCCGCCGCTGTCCGCCAACCGCCGCCGCTGTTCACCAACCGCTGCGCCTGTCCACCGAGCGTACAATGGAGGGATTAATTAATAAATAATAAATATGTATAACAAAATAATATAAGCCCATTCCATTTTTTGAGATCGTGTTTATTCCCTCTTGTATGTCCCTAAATACCAATCATAAAGTATTTACCAAAATCCTATGGAGAATAAACATTATAAAGGGGTGAGAACTACAGATAAATAATGATATGCGTACAATGGAAGGAATCATTAATAAATAAAAAATAAAAAATATGTATAACAAAATAATAGAAACCCATTCTAGTTAATCAATAACTTGTGAATAATAATGATGGAATAAATAATGACAAAATAATTACATATAAGTAATCTAATGAGTTAGAAACATATCTATTGATATTTTTCCTAATTAAATAATCATATGAAATATAAATAAAAAAATTCATAACAATGGAATCGATAATGCTGGATATATGAAATATTATTTTAAGGAATCTTCCACAACATCAATATAAATATGAAAGGCCTTGGATAGAAACAAATTTATTTTGTGTCATGAGACATCATGATGAAACCAGGGGATACAAGGGGATCCAACCAATACTTACTAAGTCAATTTTATTCCTAAAAAATAATTAATACAATTGAATCAATATTCCTTAATAAAATAAATAATATTCATTATTGGATGTTCTAATATCATAGAATCTCTATACTTTTCGTAGTCAAACTGATCATAAAACATAAAAATAATTATAATGAATGGTATAATTATATTAAATCTACAAAATGATATTCAATAAACTATTTTGACATAGATGAAAAAACATTTAATATATTACTGGAATATTTTTTATGGTAAATAATATTTTTTTACTTTGAATATTGTTTTTAAAATTTAAAAACACTACTTGTAATAATGGAAAAAATTTCATTTAACGTAACCTTATAAAATTTAAATAGAAGATTTAATTCATTAATGTATCAGGACATCATGATGTTTTGTTTACATCGTGTTAGATAAAAAACATTCCCTTCACACTTTTGTGAGAAAAAATCAAAAGTTCATTTTAATAAAATGATATGAATTTTCCGTTTATTTTTTTTGTAAAAACTAAAAAATGTGAAAAATGAAATTAAAAACAAATTTTAGTATAGTAAAAACATGATAAAAAACAATTTTAGAAAATATAGTTATATTAAATATATATTCCACAATAGAGTCTTAAACATAATCAATCCAGAGTAACGATGATATTGTCAAAGAAACCCTTACCATCATGGTAATTATTGAATCATAAGTCCCATGAAAGAAATAGAATTAAATAAATATTGAGATACCATTATTATAATTTTATTGTTGATACAAATTATAAATGATGAATTATATACAATATTCAAAAAAAAAGTGGTCCAATGGTATATGTCTCACAGATCTAAAAGTGAGGAGACAAACCCTTACCTCAGGCACGACTTCATTTATAAATGTTCAAACTACATGAATAATATATATTAACTTAAAATACATATTTTAAATAACTATACTAATATATACCATATCATATGAGATTTACATATATTATTTTATCTCTTTTTTATTTACAAATCTTTGTTAAAATCATTATTCCTGGTAATAAATGCTTCAACATTCTTGTATATTTGGGTTTGGTAATTTTAGTACATTTATATTGATTATGGTTTCATCATCTATATTATTTTAATAAAGATATAAATATTAAATATATTAATTAACTATATATTTAGAGTAATCCCTCAAATTTACTAATATGAATATGAATTTCACTATTCATGGAGACGATAGTCCATACGTACACATGAATGTTGTTTTCATTCTTCTACGGATGGAATGAAAGAGAATTAAATAATAATTAACCTTTCCAAAATCATTATTATATCATATAAATCACATATAATCATCATACTGACCATTATTTACCTCCAAATAAAATATAAATGGAAAATCAATTGCATCACTTCGGGGAGGAGGTAATCCACATGTACACACGAGAAACAATATCATTTCCCAAAAGTTTGTAACACTTGAATTTATTTATGTTATTATAATTTATTAAGATTAATTATGCTTCAAATATCTTATATAATCCTTAAAACTAGAATAATTACCATACATAGTATATGATAATGAAAAATAAATTGTATCGTCGCATGGAGACGACAAGTCATACACACACAGAAGTGATACATTCTCATCCCAATTAATGAGAAAAATTATTGATAATGGTGGTTTCATAATCACTATTACATTTTAGTATATGTAGAACACTGTAGTTACCATTTTATAATAAAATTCCTTTTATTTAGAATAAGCAGAAGAATAAATAAATTGAAGGAGGTCAGGTAATGTGATTAGCTCTTCTTCGGGATACCTCCTTTAGATCCATTCATAAGGAACATGAATTTGATATTTTATAGAGATGAAAACTTCAAGGACATGGATAATAATGTTGGGAATCAGAATTATTAGCTCTTTTTGGAGCTATATGGATCAATGTTGTTTAAGGATGTGATGCATTGACTGTTGATGTGGCCTTAAAAACATATGTTTTGCCACATCATTTTTAATTAATTTTTGTTAATTTAATTTTTTATCTTAACACTTTTTAATAAATAATGACACTTACGTAATTTTATCAGTATATTTATTAATCTATCAACTTTTATAATTAATTGTGTATTTTAAGCCTTAAAATAATAAATTTATTTCTTACTTTAATTTTATAGACTAATAACTATTTATTAAAATTGTTGTTTTTGTTTGCATAGTTAATAATTTAACATTAAATAATTAATTAGTTTGATTTTTTCACTTCAAATATGTAGACTTCGAGCCAGGGTGTTTTTATCACCTCACCTGAGATCGAACCAGAGGGTGTTTTTATCTGAGGAGTTTTCATTTGTGGAGACTTCGAGCCACCTGAAGCCGAATCTCAACCACTACTTGGAGTTCCATCACTACGGGCTGGATGCCGCTCAAGCTACTGAACCGAAAAGGAGCCGGGACTCTACGTTGTTTGCTGGAGGGTCCGCCGTTTAGTGTGGAGATCTGGAGCTGCATGAGGAGCCCGATCGAGACTTCAGCAGCGGGTCTAGACCTGGAGTGAAGCCATCGCAGACAGATTCCAGAGCCTCCATAGCGCAACTTTCTTCATGAGGAGCTCGAACCGTTGATACTAGATCCAAAGCCGAGTCGGTGATGTCCGCTATTTGAGTGAGGAAGATGTCGCCGGTACTGGTGGAGCACTTAAGCCGCATGGAGCAGTGTGGCTGAATTTGGGAGGAAGGAGACCCCCTGCTGTGCGCCAATTTGGGGAGAGGGGGGAAAACATAATATTAAAAAAATAATAATAAAAACAAACAAATAAACAAGTTAAAAAATATAATAATAAAAGTATAAATAAAGTAGAGTAAAAAGCAAAAGCAAAAGCAAAAAAAAATCAAAGAAAAGTGAACTTTTCATAAAAGTTATCTTAGTAGTCAAATGAATTAAATAGAATTTATAAAAGGTTTAATATTAATAATAGATAAATTAAAAAAATAAAATACAAAACCAAATAAATTATAAATGTTAATAATAAATTAATATACTGTTTATAGTATAATTTTATAATTAATAATAATAATTAAATAGACTATAAATTATACTGATTAATTTAAAAATATTTAAAACTTATGTAATAATTTTAACCACTAAATTAAAATTAACTAATTAATTAATTAATCTAACAATTTAATCTATTTAATAGTAATAATTAAATTATTAATACAATCTAAAATATTATTTTAATTATTTACTTTTGTTATTAATTTTTAATTACATAGTTTTAAAAAAATGATTTAATTAATAACTTTGTATTTATACCTTTTAACTTAATTAATTTGATTACTTTTTAATAATTTATGTTTTACTATAGTATTAATAAGTGAATAGTTTTTAATAATTATTAATTTACTTTTGTTAACATTGAACACTTAACTTAAAAAAATATTATTTCATTCTTTGCCTTCGCATTTATTTATTTATTTTTTGACTGTGCAGGTTCATATAAAAGTCGAAAAAACGTCTAGGTGCATGTAACTAACTCAACGAGAGTTAGTTACGTGAGTAATGTTAGTGCGACGTGCTTGTCGTGAACACACACGTGTGCGGTGTACTCGTGAAGGAAACTTAATGTCGGTGGAAGTATGCGGTGTAATGTAGTAGGTGATTGTGGTTACAAAAACAGAGTAGCAGCAGAATTCACAGGGGGGACATTAAATCGAAAAAAGGCTGGACTGGAGAGCAGAGAACCTGGAGCGACTCTCGGAGAACCAATCCTTGGAGACTCGAGGGCCTGGAGCAGCAAAAATTCATGCAAGCAGAGGGAGTTTTCTTCCTCTGTTTTCTTCTAATTTTCTTCCTCTGTAAATGAATGTCTTTGAATACTTAATGGATGCAATGTTTGTCTAAATACTTACAGTTCGGGGGGGGAAATTGATTCTACTAGTTCTTGTTCTTTTCTTTTCTCACTATCCTGTTAATGTGATCATAATTGATTGGAGAGATTAGTTCTGGTTACATTCAATTGCAACATACCACTTGTGATTAATCTAAGATTTCCATATTTATATGGTGAGTTTAAATTTGGATTTATTTTCTTGAACTTTTTAATGGAAATAAAAGGTTGCAGGAATATGGAGAGTTAGTTCTCTAGTATTTTCAAATCTGAATTTTCAAGTTGGTTAATCTAAGGGTGGCAAACTCTGAAATTGGCCAGATTGAGTGATTATCTCCTGGCGAAGGGAATAGATCGATTCTTTTTCAGTGGTATTAGTTGTAATAAATATTGTGAGAAAGTATACCTTCAAAACCAGTAGAATTGATATACTCCCCGAACGTTTATCTCCAGATTGTTTACTTTTCAGTGCACTATTTCTTTGTTACTTGTTGTTTTGAGCCTGTTTCTTGTTTGATACAGTTTAGATAAAAACAATCTAAAAAAGGTGTTGTTTAATTTGTTCCTTATAGTAAAAATAAAAAAAATAGAGAGATTAGAAATTCAACCTCACTACTAACAACAGTGGGTCTTTAGTTAGTATTTTTAGAGAATAGTTTCCAAAATAGCCTTCCTTGTGGGTTCGACCCTTCTTGTCACATATACTGTTGTTAGTAGGAATAAAAATATTAAACTTTGACCAGCCTCAACAATGGCTTATGACATGTTTTTGGAGCCGTTACCAGGGAGGGAATGATACATTGCTAAAAAACATTTAAAAAAACACATATAGGAAATTCTTTAAAAAATTGAAAAATTTGAAAACTGTTGAAAAAAAACTTTTACTTTTCATTTTGAACTGTCACTACTGATATTGTCCACTGCTGTTTGTATGAGCACAAGAACATATGGTGCTAGATTAGAGCCTTTGAATCCTGAACTAGACAAACATTTAACTGCTTTACGAAAGAAACCCAAAATTGAAATGGAAAATTTATATAATAGAGTTCCTGAGCATAATAACATTAAAAATAACCATCCAAAACCCTTAGATGAACATGAAAGGCCTAGGATGAGGGAGTTTCAACTTAATCAGGTATTAAGCAATCCATCATCAATTAGATTAATTCCTAGGTCCAGAAACTATGAATTAAAAAAGTCACATATTTCTCTGCTGCCTGCATTCAATGGATTATCTAATGAGGGCTCACTTGCCATCATTAGAAATTTCTACAACACAGTGCAGTAATTACCACTTTTAGGACTCACTGAAAATGAACTAAGGATGATAGTTTTTCCCTTTATCCTTAAAGGAAATTCTAGAAATTGGTTTTTATGTTTAGATGAAAACATTTTTAAAAATTGGGATCATGTTTATAACTCATTCATTATGAAATTTTATCCCCAAAGATTAAAAGGAGAACTGAGAACAAAAATCAATAGTTTTTATCAAGAGGATGGAGAAGATTTTCATAAATCTTGGGATAGATTTAGGGATATGATTAGGCATTGTCCCCATAATCAACTCCCATCTCATCTCATCATGGATACCTTCTATGAAGGGCTATCCTCCTCCGGTCAGAATTTAGTGGATCAAGCTGCTGGGGGTAATTACAATGATAAGACTGATGAAGAACTTAGACAGTTATTTAATAATCTAGCCCTTAATTCTCAACACAAAAAATCAAGAAGAAAGAGAGTGAATATGAGTGCTAACACTGGTTCAATAAATGAAACTCAAGCTCAACTTGCTGAAATCACCAACCAACTTCAATCATTAATGAACCAGAATTCTAAACAAAATGTTAATCATCTTGGATGTCAAAATACCAACCAATCTTTAAGGGAATAGTGTGTCCAGTGTGGTATTTTTGGTCATACCGAATTTCTTTTTCCTAACTTTGATATGCCAGCCCAACAACAAGAAAATTCAAACTTTGTTAACTATGGTCCTAGAATGCCTCCTAAAGAAGATCATTTTTCAAACAATTACAACCAAGGCTATAAGAACCATCCAGATCTGTCCTGGAAAGATCAAGGCTTAATTAAGCAATCCTCTTCCCCTAATTATCAGAATCAATCCAGACTGAACTTTCAAAATCAATAAAGGGGGAGTCTTCAAATACACAAGGAAAAAATGATAGTTACATGTCTTCTAAGCTGGATCTAATCTTGAATCAGTTAACCAATAATCAAAATCAATATGAATCTGATAAAATGAAAAATGATGTGAGAATGCAGAATATGGAAACATAGTTAGGCCAACTAGATAGAGATTTTTCATATAGGGAAAAAGGTATACTTCCAAGTACCACTAAACTTAATCCTAGAGAGAATGTCATGGTTGTTGTGACTAGAAGTGGCCTTAATACTAAAACTGTTGCCGAAGAAGAAATTGAAAATTCCAAAAATGAAAATCTGTTTCAATCTGGAAATAAAAATTTGCTTTGCACACATGCTTGAAATTCAAAGAAAAGTCTTGAAAATGATCTAAATCTGAACTTGTCACCTGAAACTCAAGATTAAATTTCTTCTAAAAATCAATAGAATAAATGAAAAGAGAATGTTGAGGAAGAGGTGAGGGATTTTCCTACTATCCTTAAAAAATTTTACCCACCCATCCCTTTCCCTCAGAAGCTGAAACCTCAAAGTAACACCAGGGATGAACTTCTTCAGTTCCTTGGTCTCTTTTCCAAGCTTCAAGTGAACTTTCCATTCATCCAAGCTTTAATTCAAATCCCATCATATCTAAAATCTCTTAAGAAATTTTTTTCAAACAAAAATACCCATGAATAATTTGCTACCTATAGCCTCACTGAAGAGTGCAGTGTTGTACTTCAAAAGAAAATCTCACCTAAATTGAAAGACCTAGGTAGTTTTGTCATCCCTTGTACACTAGGAAATTCTAGTTAGCTCATCTGTCTGTGCGATCTAGGTGCTAGCATTAATCTGCTCCCATGCTCACTGTTTCGACAATTGAGGCTGGGTGATCTTCAACCCACCATGTTCATAATACAATTAGCTGATAGATCTTTCACTCATCCTGTGGGAATGGTATATGACTTACTAGTTGGAGTTGGGAAGTTGTTTCTACCTGCTGACTTTCTTGTCTTGGATATGGAGTGTGATCAAGAAATACATATCATCTTGGGTAGGCCCTTCTTGGCTACAGGTGGTGATATCATTGATGTGTTAAAGGGTCAACTGATATTCAAAATTGGTGAACAAGAAGAAGAGTTCAATGTTTTTAAAAATATTAAGGGACCAACATATTTTGAAAACTGTTCAAAAAATTGAGTCTCTTGAAGCTGAATGATCTTATAAAAATCAACTTGAACATATTGTAAAATCTTAAAATCAATCATTTTTTGAAGAAATCAATTGTGAAGCTGAAAATATTTGTGAATCTGTTCTAGTAACTGAAAATTCTATTGTAACTTTAAATCTGGAAAATCTTCCAAAACTAGACAACTTTCCAGTTTCTGCTGTAGGAGAGTATCCTGTTTCTGAACTTAGGCGATTTTTGAGTGAATTTGAGGGTGTTTCTGTTAACACCAACCTGGATAAACATTTTGATGATATTTAGGGATAACGTTTAAGACAATTTTATGATTCTTCTTTGATAAACCTGTTGAAATCTGATCTGGAAAGTCTGGACAGTGTACTGCACACTTTGGACAGTGGCACTGTTAATTCTAAATCTGAACTTGTAATTGAAAATCTTTCATCTTTCAATACTCCTTAAAAGAAATATGTTAAAGATGTTGGACCTCCTAGGCCTAAGAGTCTTTATTTTAGTATAGAACCACCTGATCTTGAACTGAATCCCATCCCTGCCCATCTTAAATATTCATTTTTGGGTGAGAACTCCACCCTGCATGTGATAATTTCTGTTGAACTTAATGAAAACCAAGAGGAAAGATCATTTAATATTTTGAAAAAAATTAAATCTGCCATAGGCTGGACAATATCTAATCTCAAGGGTATTAGTCCCTCATTATGTATGCACAAGATTCCTATGGAGCCTAATCATGAGCCTAGGGTAGAGTGTCAAAGAAGATTGAATCCTAACATGAATGAAGTTTTTGGAGAGGAAGTCATTAAATTGTTAGACACTGGAATGATATATACCATTTCTGATAGTCCTTGGGTCAGCCCTTTCCATGTTGTTCCAATGAAGGGAGGATTCACTGTTATGAGAAATGAAAAAAAATGATGAAGTCCAAGTTAGGAAAGCCCCAAAATGGAGAGTCTGTATTGATTATATAATCTTAATGCAGCCACTAGGAAAGACCATTTTCCTATGCCCTTCCTTGATCAAATTCTTGAGAGGTTTGCTGGAAATGAATTTTTCTATTTTCTAGATGGGTATTCTTGTTACAACCAGATTCCTGTTGATCCAGAGTATCAGGAAAATACCACTTTTACATGCCCCTTTGGAACATTTGCCTACAGGCAGATTCCCTTTGGGTTGTGTAGAGCTCCAGTCACCTTTCAAAGGTGTATGATGGATATATTTTCTGATATTATTGAGAGAATCATTGATGTTTTCATGGATTAATTTTCCATTGTGGTTAGTACTTTTGATACTTCTCTTGCATATCTTGAGTTAGTTTTGGAAATATGAATTGAAACCAACCTTGTTCTTAATTGGGAGAAATGCCAGTTCATGGTTACAGAAGGTATTGTGCTTGGTCATAAGGTGTCCAAGAGAGGTTTAGAAGTAGATACTGCTAAGATAGAAGTTATTGAAAAACTGCCTCCTCCTGTTAATGTCAAAGGTGTTAGAAGTTTTTTAGGGTATGTCAGTTTCTACTGGAGACTCATAAAAGATTTTTATAAAATAACTAAAACCTTGTGTTCTTTACTGGTCAAGGATGCACCTTTCAATTTTGATGAAACTTGTTTGAAATCATTTAATCTGCTTAAGGAGAAGCTCATTACCTCACCTATCATCACTACACCTGATTGGAAATTATCATTTGAGCTTATGTGTGATGCTAGTGACATGGCTATAGGTGTTGTCCTTGGAAAGAGGAGGGATAAGAAGTTACATGTGGTGTATTATGCTAGTAGACTACTAGATGATTCCCAAAATAATTATACCACCACTGAAAAAGAATTTTTAGCTGTTGATTTTGCTCTGGAGAAGTTTAGACAGTACTTGTTAGGTTCTAAATTCATCATTTTCACTGATCATTATGCCTTAAAATACTTGTTGTCTAAAAAGGAAACAAAACCCAGGCTGATTAGATGGATCTTATTGTTACAAGAGTTTGAATTAGATATTAGGAATAAGAAGGGCACTGAAAACTTAGTTGCTGATCACTTATCTAGGATTCCTGTTACCCAATTTGAATATGAAAATCAAAGGGAGATAAATTCTTTCTTTACTGATGAGAATTTTCTATCTATGTCAGTTAGGCAATCTGGTTGGTTTGTAGATTTTCCCAACTTCCTGGAAGTAGGTTTCATTCCCAAAAATCTGTCTAATAATCAAAGAAATAAATTCATTTTTGAACATAAATATTATCTGTGGGATGATCCCTTGCTGTTTAGGAGGTGTGCTGATGGTATTCTTAGGAGATGTATATCAGAGTAAGTGATGCTACTTGTTCTTGAAAGTTGTCACTCTTCACCTTGGGGAGGTCACAATGGGGGTGAGATAATTGCTCAAAAAAGTCCTATAGTCTGGTTTCTATTGGTCTACACTCTTTAAGGATGCTAGATGTTTTTTGGTTGGTTGTGATAGGTGTCAGAGGCAGGGCAATGTGGGTAGGAAACAGGATTTACCCCCAAAGGTTATTTTGGAGGTAGAGATCTTTGATGTTTGGGGGTTAGATTTCATGGGTCCATTTCCATCATCTCATGGGAATGAGTACATTCTAGTAGTTGTAGACTATGTGTCATTATGGGTTGAGGCAGTGGCACTACCCAACAATCAAGAAAATAGTGTGATAAAATTTGTGAAAAAGAATATCTTTACAAGATTTGGAGTCCCAAAGGCTTTTATTACTGATAATGGAACACATTTTAAGAATTTCAAGTTTAAGGTTTTGATGGAAATGTATGGTTGTGTCCATAAAACTGGAACTCCTTATCATCCACAGTCTAGTGGAAAAGTGGAAATTTCTAATAGATAATTGAAGCAAATACTTGAAAAAACTGTGTCAAACTATAGAAAAGAATGGTCTCTTAAATTGGATGAAGCTTTATGGGCATACAGAACTGCTTTCAAGACCCCAATAGGTATGTTTCCTTACAGACTGCTGTTTGGGAAATGTTGTCATTTACTTGTGGAGTTGCATCACAAGTCTTATTAGGCAGTTAAGGCACTGAACTTTGATTTTAAGAGTGCTGGTGAGAGGATATTACTTGATCTGAGTGAACATGATGATATTAGGAGAGAGAGTTATGATAATTTGAGAATTTATAAAGAGAGGACTAAGATCTTTCATGATTCTAACATTCAATCCAAAGAATTCAGACCTGGATAGATGGTCCTCCTCGTTAACTCTAGACTCAAACTCTTTCCTGGAAAGTTGAAGTCCAAGTGGTCTGGACCTTTTACTTTAGTGAAGGTGCTGAAGAATGGAGCATTTAAAATTGTAGGAGAAGAGAATAAACCCCTGTTGGTCAATGGGCAGAAACTGAAACTTTATTTTGAGGGACAACCAAAGGGATTGGCTGCCTTCATTGTGCCAGAAAACTATTCTTGAATAATGTCTAGCTGGGGAATTTAAACCTAGTGGTGCAATGAAGGAAACCCTTTCTCTTTGTTGTGTTAATAAATAAAATTATTAATTAAATAATGTCAAACTGAAGACTTTAAATTCAGTGCTTCTTGGGAGTCAACCCATACTCTTTCTTTATTTTCATTTTTGTACTGTTTTGTACTGAATAATGTGAAGATTTGCTGCCTACTGTCTGCTCTGCTTCTACTAGGTATTTGTTCTTGGTTTACATATTCTGTGTTTCTAGGATGATGTTGCTCTGCCATTTAAGGAGTGGAATTTCCATGCTGAAGGAGTAATGGAGAACTTAGTCAGGGAAGTGTCTCACTGTTATTGCTACATTTCATTTTTCTTCTCCTTAACGCTTTAAAAGAAGAAATTCTGCTCACTTAAGAAATTCTTCTACTTATTTAATGAAAATTTTCTGCATAAATTGCTTATATAATAAATTCTGATGCATGTCATTGTTTAGACATAAAATCTGCATGTGCCTCTTTCTTAAAAAAACTGAATTTCATTTTGGTTAAAAACTCATTCACTACATGAAATTATGTGTGGGGGGTACATGCTACCAGTATGTTGAATCTGCTTTAGGTTGGGGTGTTTTTAACATTCACTTTGTCTGCTTAGTTGATTATTCAACTGAATTAATTCTGTTAAAACATGATTTCGTCCCTATCCATTGTTCAGCTACAAACTACATGATATATTTTTAGCTAAAATGAAAATCTGTGTCACTGGAATTAAATGATAGTGCATTTACATGATAATGAACTTGCTATTTATTTATTTATTATGGCCAAGTAGATTTTTGAACTTCAAAGAGACCCTTTATACATGTCATAAATCTACTTAATTGTAAATCTGCTGTGAACCTTAATTAATTAATTGTTCTTCTCCATATTTAGAAGTAAACTTTGGGGACAAATTTGGGTTTTAAGTTTGGTGGAGGGGTCAATTCTTGATTGTGCTAAACTGTGCTTAATTGAAAGCCCATCAGTTCCCACTGCAACTTCAATATTTTTTAAAAAAAATAGAGAATTGTTTTTAGAATTCTGGCATAATTTTAGGCTTTTCACTGTACTCAATTATTTATTTCCTTAGGAAAAGTTCCTTGTTAGTAGTTAAGAGTTGCTTTGATTCAAAAATTAATTATAATGGATGATTTTTGAGTGGTCTTGCTTAGTGATTTGATGGAAATTCGGTTTGGGAACTACCTCTGGAAGTGGTATGGGTTACATTTTTATGGAATTATGGTCATAACCTTTGGAACTGGATGTTTTATTCTGATTCTAGGGGCCTCACTCGTTTTCTTTTAATTATTAATATTAGTTACATTAACGAGCCTATGTAAATTAATTTTATATAAATCTTTTAAAACTTGAGTAATTTGGGAATCTGGGATCCGATGGTGAGTCTCTGAGAACCTAGATGCTGGGTGCATTTCTGTTTACTATAAGCCCTTTGTTCACTTTGAATAAGTTCTTTGCACAGTTCTTAGCACAATGATACATGGCTTGGGAAAAATAAATAAATTTTTTAGGGTAAAAAATGAGCTCATTTAGGTGAGGGGATTGGTGAACTCCAGATGAAGAACGGACCAACTAGTTTATATGGTAATCTTTTATGTTATATCATTGAGGTGATTCAAAAAAAATTAATTATTCTTGGAACCTAGATGAAAAAGTCATAGAACAAGGTTCTTCTGGTTATGTTCTTAATTCCACATTAATTTTACCTTTTGTCACCCTCGGACCTTGGATTTAAGTCAGGATTGAAGTTAGTCACTAAGCAGTACCACATATGAGGCATGACACTTCCATTTCTTGTTGATTCACTACTCTTTTTGACTACCATTGAGTAATTGTTCTAAGAAAGATTCATTTGAGCAATTTATTCTCTGAGTCTAATGAAATCCTTGAGGTCCTCTGCTGAAAGTGCTGGACATGTTACAGTTTGATCTAAATCATAAATACAATTTACTGTTTTTGAAAGAAAATAAAACATGGGATTGTTTGAGGACAAACAATGTTTAAGTTTGGGGGAATTTGATGTGGCCTTAAAAACACATGTTTTTCCACATCATTTTTAATTAATTTTTATTAATTTAATTTCTTATTTTAACACTTTTCAATAAATAATGACACTTATGTAATTTTATCACTAACTTTATTAATCTATCAATTTTTATAATTAATTGTGTATTTTGAGCCTTAAAATAATTAATTTATTTCTTATTTTTATTTTATAGACTAATAACTATTTATTAAAAAAATTTGTTTGCATAGTTAATAATTTAACACTAAATAATTAATTAGTTTGATTTTTTCACTTTAAATATGTAGTCTTAATTTAATATTGCTTGTATTAAAAATTAATTATCATTTTCCTTTTAATAATTCATTAATTTCTAATTAATGTTTTGAAACAAACTAAAATTATTCAAGATTTATAATTTTATGTCTTAACTTAATTCAATTGTCCAATAAAATGATAACTATTAGTCCATTTTAATTAATTTAGTTTGTTAAAGAAACATTCATTTAACTTTCTAATTTAATGGTTAAATATTAAATGTTACTTTAATCTTTAATTAGTTAATCGCATTTTAATTTTAGTTTTACGTTTGTAGGAATTTAATTTTTACTTATTGAAGTTGTTAAAAACATAACGTAAGTTGAATTAGTTTTATAAATATATTAAAGTTATGTTGTAATTAAGTTTTCAATTGTTATAGTTAATTATTAGTTTCAACTAATTATTATGATCAATTTAAATTTATGTTTTAATTTAATTTATTTCCTCTGTTTATTTTGTAGGTTCACGGTTTCTCATTTCTGCTACCGTTTCCCCTTCACGGTCTCACTGTGACGCTGCCCCTTTCACGGACGCACCGTGACATTCCCCACGGACTCACTGCGACACCCTTTTCTCCACACACCGTGATTTAAACTATCTCACAGTTTTTTTTCTTTCATGCCACCGTGAGTACTGTTTCACGGATTCACCATTTCACTTTTAATTTTCTCAACACCGTGACCTCCCTTTCATGGTCTCAGCGTATCAACCTCAGTCACTGTAAACCTCCCTCTATCTTCACATCCTCACGGTTCCATCGCCTTTTTATTTTCCCCATTCCTCTTAACCCACAATGCCTTATCACTTTGGATGATTCACACACCAATCCGAGAAGTCCGTGTTTCATCACCTCACCTGAGCTCGAACCAGGGTGCTTTTATCTGAGGAGTTGTCATTTGTGGAGACTTCGAGCCACCTGAAGCCAAAGCTAAACCACTACTTGGAGTTCCATCACTACGGGCTGGATGCCGCTCAAGCTACTGAACCGAAAATGAGCCGGGACTCTGCGTTTTTTGCTGGAGGGTCCACCGTTTAGTGTGGAGATCTGGAGCTGCATGAGGAGCCCGATCGAGACTTCAGCAGCGGGTCTAGACCTGGAGTGAAGCCATCGAAGACAGATTCCACAGCCTCCGCAGCGCAGCTGTCTTTAAGAGGAGCTCGAACTGTTGATACCAGATCCAAAGCCGAGTCGGTGATGTCTGTTGTTTGAGTGAGGAAGATGTCACCAGTACTGGTGGAGCACCGAAGCCGCAAGGAGCAGTGTGGCTGACTTCGGGAGGAAGGAGACCCCCTGCTGTGCACTAATTTGGGGAGAGGGGGTAAAAGATAAGATTAAAAATAATAATAAAAACAAACAAATTAACAAGTTAAAAAATATAATAATAAAATTATAAATAAAGTAAAGTAAAAAGCAAAAGCAAAAGCAAAAAAAAATAAAGAAAATGAACTTTTCATAAAAGTTAAATTACTTAGTCAAATGAATTAATTAAATTTTATAAAAGTTATTATATTAATAATATATAAATTCAAAAAATTAAATACAAAACTAAATTAATTATAAATGTTAATAATAAATTAATATACTGTTTATATTATAATTTTATAATTAATAAAAATAATTAAATAGACTATAAATTATACTGATTAATTTAAAAATATTTAAAACTTAAGTAATAATTTTAACCAATAAATTAAAATTTATTAATTAATCTAAAAATTTAATCTCTTTAATAGTAATAATTAAATTATTAATACAATCTAAAATATTATTTTAATTATTTACTTATGTTCTTAATTTTTTATAACTTAGTTTAAAAAATGATTTAATTAATAACTTATTATTTATATATTTTAACTTAATTAATTTAATAAATTTTTAATAAATTATGTTTTAATATAGTATTACTAAGTGAATATTTTTTAATAATTGTTAATTAACTTTTGTTAACTTTCAACCCTTAACTTAAAAAAAATATTATTTCATTTTTTGCCTTCGCATTTATTTATTTATTTTGTTTTCACTGTGCAGGTTCATATAAAAGTGAGAAACACATCCAGGTGCATGTAACTAACTCAACGAGAGTTAGTTACATGAGTAAAGTTAGCACGACGTGCTTGTCACGAACACACAAACGTGTGCGGTGTGCTCATGAAGGAAACATAATGTCGGTGGAAGTATGCGGTGACATGTAGTAGGTGATTGTGGTTACAAAAACAGAGCAACAACAGAATTCATAGTGGGGGACATTAACTCGAAAAAATGCTGGACTGGAGAGCAGAGAACCTGGAGTGACTCTCGGAGATCCAATCCTTGGAGACTCGAGGGCCCGGAGCAGCAGACATTCATGCGAGCAGAGGGAGTTTTCTTCCTCTGTTCTCTTCAAATTTTCTTCCTCTGTAATTGAATGTTTTAGAATACGTAATGGAAGAAATGTTTGGATAAATACTTACAATTTGGGGGAAAATCAAGTCTACTGGTTGTTGTTCTTTTCTTTTCTCACTATCTTGTTAATGTGATCAGAATTGATTGGCGAGATAAGATCTGATTACATTCAATTGCAACGTACCACTTGTGCTTAATCTATGATTTTCACATTTATATGATGAGTTTAAATTTGGATTGATTTTCTTGAACTTTTTAATGGAAATAAATGTTTACAGGCATATGGTGAGTTAATTATGTAGTCCTTTCAAATCTGAATTTTCAAGTTGGTTAATCTAAGGGTGGAAAACACTGAAATTGGCCATCTTGAGTTATTCTCTCTTGGAAAAGGAAATAGATCACTTATTTTTCAATGGTATTAGTTGTAATCAATATTGTGAGAAACTATACCTTCAAAACCAATAGAATTGATTTACTCCCAGAATGTTTTTCTCTAGATTGTTTACTTTTCAGTGCACTGTTTCTTTGTTACTTGTTGTTTTGAACGTGTTTCTTGTTTGATACAGTTTAGATAAAAAACAAATTGAAAAAATGTGATGATCCATTTGTGCCTTATAGTAAAAATAAAAAAATATAAAGATTAGAAATTCAACCTCACTACTGACAACAGTGGGTCTTTAGTTAGTTTTTTTAGAGAACAGTGGCCAAACTAGCCTTCCCTGGGGGTTCGACCCTGCTTGCCACAAATATTGTAGTTAGTAGGAATAAAAATATGAAACTTTGATCGGCCTCAATGACGGTTTAGTTCAACTGTCCTTAATAATTGTGTTCAGGGAGTCTTTTGGAATTTGATAAAAAAATAAAAATATTATATGACAATTATAGATACAAATAAATCCAAATGGTGATAAATTAGAAACCTGTTTAGGATATGGTTGAAATTAAATCAAAAAATAAAATTTGGATATGTTTTAGTGAATTATTAAAACTTATCTTTTTGTTTAACCACTTGGTTATCCATTTTTAAAATTAATCATATAAAGATATGTTACACTATTAAATGGTTATAATTATACATATAAAGTAAATATTGACTCATAAATGGATATGGAATTTCATTTTATACCATATATTTTTTAAATTGTACAATTTTTTTTAATTTTTAAATAATTTAATAAATACTATTTTGATCAAATATAATTTCTTTCAATTTTGAAACTATTCAACATATTTGAATTTAAAATACATCAAGGAAAATCAATAAAATACCCATTAATACATTATTAGCATTGTACAATTATAAAAGGTAACTATATATTTTATAAAAATTGAAAATAATTTTATGTTAGTGATATAAGATTAAAATGATGAAAATACCAATTTATATTAATCAAATATGTATTTTAACTGACATGTTTGTCCTAAAAAATTATTTAATATGTCATTTTGAAATATTTAAGCTTTCACAAGCATTGAAAAGAAATATGGATTAAAAAATTGTTAAATTACAATAAAATTATATTAAAACCATAAAAGTCATTAGTAATACATAATATTTAAGACGAAATGTCGAAAAAGGACATAACCCATCTAAAATAGTAATTTTAGGGTACCTGATTTTCTTTTCTTATGTTTCACAGGCTATACATTGATAATAGAAATGAATTTCCTATATATTATGTAACAAATTATAATATATTTGTTTTAAACTTTTTTTGAGTTATATTTTTAGTATTTTATCGTATTTTTTTCATTAAATAAGTATCTTTAATTTTTATATTATTTCTATTCCATAGAAATATTATAAAATATACCATATTTCATAAAAACTGTATTTTTTGATTACCCACAAAAAAATTAACTTTTTTATGAATATTGTAAAAATATCAACCTTGGATAAACCTAAAATTATTAATCCAAAATTAAATACCATTCCAAGAAATTAAATTCCCATATTTAATTTATATAAATTTTAAAATATTTTCCCAGAATGTGATGAAATATTCTTTTTAGACATAATAATTTTTTCTTAAAAAATCATATTTTTGTATAAAAATGATTTTATACCACATTTAATTATATAGTTTATTGAAATGGAACTAATTTAATTATTAATAAAAATATATAAATAATATTAACTTGAATCAATTTTAAAATAAAATTGAACTTCAAAAATTGTTGAAATAAAAATACATTATTAAAAAAAAAATTGAATATACATTGAAAAATAATTTTTTTTGGAAAAATATAAAATTCACCCTAAAATAATTTTGATATGTTTATATCAGAAATATTTTATTTTAATCAAATAAAAAATATATAATTTTTATAAAAGGATTATAATGTTTGATCACAAAAAACAGAAAAAAGTTTTCATTTTTCAAGAAAACATGTTTTTGAAGCATAAAACAAATTAAATGAGAATTGCTTATTTATTTAATAATAATTAATAAATTATTTGGTATTCAATTTGTATTATATATATATTTTAATTTAGTTATTTATCTTTATAACCTAAAATTTAATGGGGAGGTGATAATGACCATATTTAAATAATAATATTTTGGGGTCTGTTTTGGCATGGTGTTATGTGTTGTATATGCTACAAAATATATTGTTCTTTTAAAATAATTATACATTATTAAGTTATTAAATAAATGAAATAATCTCAATTTGATCTTGTCATTGGTAATCATGGTTTTTTCATTAGAAAATACCTTTTTTGAAACCCACATCGTAAAATGGGTTAATAAAACTTCTTCTTAATGACTGGGAATATGAAATATAAAGGTCATCATAAAACTATGATTTTGAATATGATAATATTATTAGGATGTAATGATATAGACATGGAATAAGACACTAATTACAATGATTTAATAATTAGTTATAGAGAACATGGTCATGATAAAGTTAACCACCATAAAACCATAAATATGTGATGGGTTAAAAGTCCATTTTTTCTCTCTAAGAAATGTAAAGAGATAACTTTTTTTAGGGTTTTTTATAAATTAGTTGGATTTTATAAATATCTGGATAAAGCATTAGGTAAAATAAAATTACTTGACCCTTTCAATTTGATAATCACAACCTCATCCTTCAGTTGTTATTCGTCCTAGTTCCACTTCATCTCTTATGCCAGGAAAATGGATATTTGATATAAATGTTTCCTGATGGGAAAACATTTAATGAATAAATATATCAATTAGTCATTTCCATCCTCTAAATATATGATAAACACAAAATGGTTATAAAATATTATCCAATGTGATAAATAATACATCAGCTTCAAATAATAATATCCAAAGTTCAACATAATCAATTCATTATGTAATCAATCCTAATGATCCAACAAAATATACCTAAAAAATAAAAACAAATCCATATATATAGGAATAAGGTCACTAAAATTTCAATAACAACTTTTCATTATCTACCCATAAAGTATCTCTTAATTCCACATGTAATTAAATTGGTCACATATTTTACTTAAACATGGTAATAAATTGAATCACTATATAACCTTAGTGAAACCATGGATGATTTCAATAATTTCCCTCTCATTATTCCTTAAATAAAATCATTCCTTATTGAATGCCTTTAATAAATCTTAGTAATTTAGTAAACTTCATCATAGATTAATAATTCATTAAATCACATTAGATTTTAAAGGATACCAATTCTATTCCATAAATATCACATTATCATTATTATTTCAAAATTGGGTTAACTACCCCTAATTATGTGATTTTTAAAATATTATATTTCTATATAATCATTTCGCATGGATATCATTACTATTCATCACATTCTTATAAATATATATAAAAATCACTACAATACAATCTTTATATATCTCATTATTCTTATAACCAAAATATCTTTTATGAGATACTTTTACAAAATAGTTCGTCAAATGAAATACATAATCACTTCAGTCATTATAAATAGTTCATAAACTATTAATTGTGCCTTATAATTTAATTCCTTAATACCTCCTTCCTTTCCAATGTTATTATTTATATCTTTATCATTATAAGTATAACCATTAATTAATAAAACCTTGATGACCCTCATCCTTAGTTCCACCCCTAGGATGTTAATTTTAATAAGTCACCATACTTTCCACATTTAACACATTAAACTATCAACAATACCTTTTAGAGAAAATTATTCTCATTAATTTAATTAAATAAAATTTTCATGTTTTCTCAAAAATTACTATCATTATATCCTTTTTTTCCACACCCAGAATATAATAATATTTTTATATGACATTCACTTAGGTGCTTCATGTTACATTCTTGAAATATAGAAAACTAAATCACCATTCCTCCTTGTTCCCCACCACCTAGTCTCTCAAAAAACTCTATCATTCTCTTCTTTAGTGAGTCTGAGAGTTGTTTAAGGTGTAGGATATTAATTATATATCATGATAAATAGTTAGGAATAATCACAATATTCCTTAATCTACCATCATATCATTTGGTTGTTCCTCAAAGCATTGTTTATGAGATTCAATGTCAACCCAATTTCTTCAAGTTCCTTCCATTGACTAAAACCAAAAACAAACATGTAAGCATTAATCAACAATAACCATAGTGAGATATATCATAATCATGAAATATTATTCAATTTATTTCTAATTAATGAAACTTTATTTTAAAACTATCATTAATTTGGTTGAAATTATGTTTTGCGCGAAAATTACAAAATTTGCCTGTTGTTATTTTATGCATAGACTTATAAAAAATATAATAATAAGTTTATGTTATATGTCTTACAAAATCATGTTTCCAATGTTTCTATAAAACAATATCTAATACAAACTATAAATAGCCTATCCCCAATACCCTAGATCTAATGGTTACATTATTATAATCTAAATAGATACAATTAATCACAACCCAAAATATGTAAATGTTTAGTAGTCTTAGTAAACTAGATACATACTTGAAATTCACATAACTTTAAAAATAAAAAATATAATAGTTTTTTATTTTTAGATAATATTTTTTCCCTCTACCATGTACTTACATATCAATAATAAAACATTTCCTGTAATTTTGGTGAAAATAATCATATGAAATGGGTTATCTCTAATGAAAAGTATGAATATGAATATTTCAGAAAACAAATCATGAATAAATAAGGCATAACCAATAAGGTTGGGTAAAAAACTGAATCTCATGCCACTTAGTCAATAACATGAGCATAATATTGAAGGAATAATTAATGATAAAATAATTCCATATAAATAGTACTATGATCTTGAAACATATCCATGGATATTATAAATAATCAAGTAATAAAATGGAACATAAATAGGAAAATTCATAATGATGGATATCTAAAACAGATAATCCAGGCCTCGACCAAGACATCTACATAAATGGGTATTGTCTCATCCAAAACCCATGATAGTTTATCTCATGAGACATACCAATACATATATTGGATATATTAGACCGCAAATATCAGTTAATATGTTTAATTCATTCCTAATATGAATAAATAATATAAATGAAATGGAATTACTTAAAAAAATCAATAACTATATTTATTAGAAGAACTATTCATATGAAAAATCAATAGTTTCCCTAATTAAAAAGACCATAAACATTAAAAAATATATGACTATTTGAATCATTAGAGTATATACTCAATAAATGAATTAAAAAATTATTTTTACATAGATGAAAATACTCTAAAGATATTACTTGAATATTTCTAGGGGAAAATACAATTTTACTTTGAAAATCTGTTTGAGTATTTAAAAACTGCCTATGTAAAAAAGAAATCACATTCTTTGAAAGAAACTTATAACAATGTTATGTAATATTAAACTATATGAGTATTCATGATGGTGGGAAATTAATTTCATGCCATTTAAGTTAAAAAAATCTCTTTTACACTTTTTTCAAAAACAAACAAGTACATTATTAAAAAAAGATAGGAATATTGCCATTATGTTAAAAAAAAGGTAGAAAAAGAATAAAAATATTTTAAAAAAACATTGTACAATTTTAAAAACATTTTTAAGTAATTTTTAGAAAAAATGGACACATAAAATATTTATTCTCTATGGATACTTACAAATAATCAATCATGAAAAATAATGAGATTTGGAAATAAACCATTACTGCTATTGTAATTTATGAATCATAAGCCCCATAAAATAAATAAATTCAAATGAAACAAAAATTTCCATAACTATATACTTATTATTAGTATAAGAAAATAAGAGGTTCATTATATATAAAAAAATAAGTGGTGAAAACGTCTGTCTCATGAAACTAAAATTGAGACTAGAACCTCTTTCCTTAAGTACAACTTCCATTTTACGTATTATAAACTCAATTATAAACAATAGACTTGTAATAAATATATTACAAACCAATAATAATATATACCATTCCATATATTATTTACTTATAATATTTTATCACCAGAATATTAGAAATTATTTGTTAAAAGCATTGCTTTGGGTAATAACTTCTTCTTTTTTCATGTATGTTTTGGTTCACGAGTTCATTAAATGTTAAATGATTATGGTTAAATAATATCTAGAATATAAATAATTACATAAATATAAAATATATTCATTATATATGTATTTATAATAATCCATTAATGTTATTTATAGGAAAATTAATTACACTCTTCATACAGATAGTAGCCTACATGTACTCATGAATGTTGCTTTAATTTTTATATAGATGGAATGAAAGAAAGGTAAAAAATAATTAAATATTATATGATCATTATTATATAATATAAATCAAATATACACATAATAACAGTTTTTACTACCATCCAATTAAAATATAATTGAAAAATGAATCACATCTCTTCATAGAGGTGGTAATCCACACAAATGCATGAGTGACGTTATCATTTACCCATTGTTTGGAAGGTAAGAATTTAAATATGAAATTATAATTAATAAAGTATATTTTTTTTATAAATATTATATATAAATATTGAACCCATCATAATTCCAATATATAAAATAAAATAATTAAAAATAAATTGTATCCCCATGTGGAGACGGTAAGTAATACATATTCACCAACAATACTTTCACTTCCCATTTGATGAGAAAGTGGTCAAAAATGGTGGTTTCATAATAATTATAATATTTTATAATATTTTAGATATTGAAGATATCATTTTTAAAGAAATACCACAAATATAAAATATATAGATGGTGAAATAAATTGAAAGAGGTTGGGTAAGACAAACACCTCTTCGTTAGGATGCCTCCTTTAGATCCTTTATTAATGGACATAAAGATGGTATTTAATGGAGACCATCACCTCCAGAACATGGATAAGGATTTTTCTAAGATTTATTTTTAGGGTTTAGTCAAGTATTATGGATCAATGTGATGTCAGGAAGTGAAGGAATGGGTGTCTATTTATAATTTAGATGAGGGGTACTTTTGTAATTTCACAAACAATTAAAATATTTTAAGATTATTCTAAGGAAAAATACTTAAAATGTTCATGAATTAAAAACTAGGATATTTTATGATTTAAATATCATCAAACAATAAAATTTGGATAGATTTATGTGCTATTTTAAACAATATCTTTTTTTAACCCCTTAATTAACAAATTTTAACATTAACCATTTTAACAAAAAAATTCACTAATAAACGGTTATAATTTTACATTTATGAAAAATAATGACCCATAAAAGAAAAATATATAACATTGGAGACCATATATTATCTCAATTTTTCAAATTTAATATATTTATAAATTTAAAATAATTTCATAAAATATTATTTTGATTAAATATTATCCTCGTCAATTTGTCATTATTCATTTCATTTGACTTTAAATACATCATAATAAACAAGAAATGAGAATATATTTAATTAAAAACATACTAATATGTCTAAATGATCTATAAAATTTATGTGGAACATTATCCCATTAAAAGTATATCACTTTTAATTTTTTATCCTTTATTTTACTTTCCTCTTAATTAAATTGATAATGTATAAGCGTTTCACATGCATATAATGTAATTATAGAATTTAAAAAAAATAAATAATATTATATAAATTAGATAAGTTAATTTATATCAAGATATCCAATTATATTATTTAAATATGAATTTTAACAAAAATATATGTCATGAAAACATATTTAATGTGCTATTTTGACTTTTCCAGCCTTGCACAAGAATTGCATAATCATTTGGATAATAGACTATTTATATAAATATAAAATTCTTGTATAATAATAAAAATCATAAATATTAATTAATATATTATATCCAATATTATAAATTACTTATACCATCCCAACCACTATTTTTAAGGAACAATATTTGAATATTCCAATGTAGTTTATGCTCTGCATCAGTACTAAAAATGATTTTCATATTTATTATGGAATATGTTTTAATCAATACGATTTAAATTAGTTTTAAATTGTATCTATAATATTTTATTATAATTTTTCATTACATAAGTTTATTAAATTTATATATTATTTCTATTTCTTGGTGATGTCCTAAAAGATATCGTATTTTACAAAAAAAGTATTTTTTACTATTCACTAAAAATTTAACCTCTTATTAAAAATGTCAAACAAATCATACATGGATAAATATTAAATTATAAATCCAAAAAAATATTAAATTTAATTAAATTCTCTTCCTATAAGTGATATAAATTAATTTTAAAATATGTACACATAACATGGTGAAAACCCCTTTTTAGAAAAAATATCATTTTCCAAAAGAATACTATTTATGTTTAAAATTGATTTTATAAAAAATTCAGTTATATAATAGATTCTAATGAACTGAATTGAATTATTAATAATATAATATAACTTTTTTTTGCTTTTATACTATTTTAAATTAAATTTAACTCTTAAAAAGGATGAAAAAAATAAAAATTTCAATAAAATCAGTATTCTTCACTATTCATTGAAAAATAAAATACTTTAGAAAATTTATAAAAATTAACCCTTAGATATTTTTGATATGATTATTTAAAAAAATGATATTATTTCTATAAAATAAAATTTATTTAATTTCTAGATAATAATTTTAATATTTTCTTATAAAAGGATAAAAATAATTTTTTAAAGAAAACATATTTATGGTGCATAATATAAATTAAATGATAATTGAGTAATGAATTACGAATTACAAATAAACAAATTTTAATTTAATAGTTAATTTATATGTGATTCATAATTTATTTAATATATTCATACCTTCCAATTTAATAGCTAGTTATATGAACCATATTTAAATATTTATATTTTGAGCTATGTTTATGCATATTGTTTAGTGTCTCATATGCTATTGAAGATAGTGTTCTTTTGAAATATTAGGGTGTTACAAACATGAACCTGAATGGATGGAGAGAGATGGAATGTCACGAACCAACTCGGGTCGTCCCTGAACCGGACACCTGAGCCGGTCCGCGACATGGCCCAAGAGGCGTTCCCGATCCTCCCGAGCTGGCAACAAGCTCCAGGGCATCAACAGAGGTGGTGGGAACAATTTCACCCAGTTTAAATAAATAAATAAAGTAGCAGAAATAAAACATAGTAGCACAAAATAAATAATGTAATTAAACAAGAACAAAAGAAAATAAAACTAACCGAAAGAGACAAGCACTAACTCTGTGTGACCTCGTGGGCCACTTTCCAACCCACGACCAAACGTCGCCCAAGGCGAACACTCCCAAGCTGTAGCATGTACAAACTCCAAAAACAGAAAAGAACTATAGGCGTGAGTATTAAAACATAGTAGGCGTTCCCAACAAACTATTCCCAATGAACTACCTTTAAATAAAGAAATTTATTAATTCCAGGTTTGAACTAAATATACAAGATATTGGTTTTCAAACACACAATTTCATTTATAAAACATGTATCAGTACATTGCCCTTTATAATTTGAAAACAATTTTTAATGATTGAAAGGAACATGTGAATTGCATTTTAAAACATTTTTTTACGAACAATTAAAAAACCAAACTTCAGTTATTAGCCAAAAAGGAAAACTACACATAACACACAACACACGCCAAGGGAAATGGGAAAAAATGGCACACATGAGCCAGCAACTGAACTAGACTTCTCAATCATGCGCCACACACAAATAAACACTAAATAAAACATGGGTCGAACCTAGGAGATCGTGAACAATCCAGAACATACCATACATGTGACTCATCCTGAAAGCATGCTCTAACTCGATGACGTCATATTGCCCTAATGCTCGGTATAACACTACATGGACGAACTGAGGGGCTCGATCCCCATAGCAGCAATAAATCAGTATTCCCCTACTATGGGTCCACTAGCCAGTACGTAATCTAAACTAGTGCGGTAATCATTCTTAGAAGATTCACTCACTAAGTCAGGTTCACATGTCAACACAAGCAATAAAAAGGGGTGTGTACACAATTTAAATCAATCATTCACGATTCACAAACAACACATATAGCTCACGCAATCAACGCACACCAAAGATCACCCCTGAGTGGGTTTTCCAAAATAATTTATTTTATTAAAGTGCCAAACGAGCCTTCACCAATTTTAAAGCAAAACCTCATTTCTCTAGAAAACCCAAAACACTTGTTCAGAAGAAACCATTTATCTTTAAAACCAGAAGTACATTTGAAATTACGTGAATTATGTTTAAAGGCCAAATGGTCATTCTTTCAATACTAGGTGTCCGCTCATCAAGATAATGTTTCAAGTGTTCGGTATAAAATAAACGGATCTTTTCACACCAAATAATAATTTAAAAATTAATTATATTATATTATTTCTCATTCATTAAAATTAATAAAACATCTATATTTTAATAAATTCTAAATTTACAGGTGAGTGCAGTGGGGGACCTACCTCGACTAGCAACCCGATTACGACGATGATGCGGTCTGTCCCAACTTGCGCACAAGTACGCGCCACTTGTCGACGATCGTAATAACATGGAAAATCCTTTCCAACGCGCTGCAACAACGCAAAGTATCTTAAAACACAGAAACACTATCTAAAAAAATCCAAATGAATAAACAGAGAAAAATGCACCTTGAATCTGGTGCAGACGAAACAGAACGGACCCAAAACATGCGGTAAAACAAGGTATACCCCATAAATAAAGGTGAACAATTCTAATCAATCTGAATCACTCCACCTTCAGTGGTGGAGGAAGGAACGCGGTCTGACGTGACCCGAGACACCCTTTGCAAACCCAGCAAGGGGATTCACGACCACATCAGAGCAACACCCTACAACAATTAAAAAACACCCAAAAACTATTAATGCGGAAGGACCAAAGCACGACCAAAAATGTATCCGGGACTCACATAAACCAAATGAAAAACCATGGGTTACCAAAAAGATTTATATCCAAGGGATACCCCGGAGCTGCTTTTCCACCTCACTCGTGATCATTCGCTTCGTCATGGGATGATGCAATTCAACATCATGATTCATGTACCTGCTCATGCCCAGAATAGCATTCTTCTGGTGGATGGTAGCTATTTGATATTCCTTCAATATTTCTTCTTCAGAAAGGTCCACTTCTTCATCTGGTTTTTCTTTTTTCCTTGTATGCCAGGAAACGTTTGCGGTGATCGTGAACAAGATATGAAATTTTTTCGATATTTGGGACAACTAGGAACTTGGGCATTAGATAGTTGTGAAAATATCCAAGAGCAACCTTCACGATCCCACCAGCCTTGCCAAGCTTTTCAATTTCCGTTTTAAGAATAAAATGAAGAATCTTTTTCTTATACCTGACTCCTTGCGGGTTTGACATGCGATCAGTAGACTGAAGGCCAACATCTTTTATAATGTGGCGGATTATAGTTCAACTACATCTGGCCAAAGCAATTGGCTCCAATGTCCGAATCAATCAACGCTCAAAAATCGGTCCAAAGATAATACTGAACCTGCAACTCTACCTAGTGACAATCAAGCCAGAGCTTCAAATTTGGGATGGGTGGAACCCTAAGAACTCATCGCATGCCCCGGACTCATGGGGAAGGTGTGGAGGAAAGATTCGGAGGGGTTTGGCCCTGCGTTCCGCCGTGCGAATGAGGCTGCAAGGGGGAGGCGTCGAGGTAGGAGGCAGGTGCTGCGGGAGGGGGTTGCACCGGACTAAGGAGCTGGGCGGCGGAAACCTGCAGGGCGAGGCAGAGCCGGCTGGGGCTTCGGTGCGCGCCGGAAGACGAAGGGGAGGAGGGGTGTGCAGCTTCGCAGGACTGAGGACCGCTGGACGTGTTCGTGCAAGGGGGGACGACGTGAGGTGGTGGTAGCGGGTCGTTCAGCGGTGTAGGAGGGTGGAGGAATTTTTTTTTTTACGTTTAAAAAAAAAAATATTTTCCAGAAAACGCTTCCGACAAATTTTTTTTTAAAAATGCACCTCAAAGGCGGCATCCCGGATGCCGCCTTTGAATTTCGGAGGCAAGGCGGCATCTGCGATGCCGCCTTTGCGCTGCGGGTGAAAGGCGACATCGCGGATGCCGCCTTTCTCCTAAAAAAATATTTTTTTTTTGAAAATTAAATTTTTTTGTTTTTTGTTTTGTTTTGTTTATATATATATATATATATATATATAAACAAAACAAAATATTTCAGCAGAATTTCTCTGCTATTAAAGATCCAGCGCTACAGCCATTACAGTAGTCTGGATTCTGACAGAAACTCTTACCCAGGCCTCCCTTTTATAAGAGGGTTTGCCCTGAAAATCATTCTGCATTTTCGATGTGGGATTCAGGTTCTACCTTTACTGTGCAGTACATTCTGCATTTCCGATGTGGGATTCTGTTTCAAGTACGTGACTTTGAAATACAATAAAATATAAACTATAAGGCCAATATAAATGAAATTTTAAACATTGATTAAACATATAATAAATAGTTGAAAACAAAAAGAATTTCCTCAAAAATGTTGATGAAAAATAATCTATAACCTTTCAAAACCGCATACTTGAAACTTAAAAATGTTTCAAATATGTGAATTTGAAAGACTGTAAAATTTAAACTATAAAACGAATATAATTGAAACTTTAAACATTGATTAAACATATAATAAATAGTTGAAAACAAAAGAAATTTCCAAAAAAATGTTGATGAAAAGTAATTTATAAGCTTTCAAAACCGCATACTTGAAACTTAAAATTTTTCAAGTGTGTGAATTGGAAAGACCATAAAACATAAAATAGAAGACCAATATAAATGAAACGTTAAACATTGATTAAACATATAAGAAATAGTTGAAAACAAAAGCAATTTCCAAAAAAATGTTAATGAAAAATAATTTATAAGCTTTCAAAACCGCCTACTTGAAACTTAAAAATGTTTCAAGTACGTGACTTTGAAAGATTATAATTATATTACTAATTAACTAATTAATTATTATATAGTTAATAGTTATATTAATAATTAACTAATTAATTATTATATAAGTAATAATTAATGAGTAATAATTAAAAATTAATAATTTAATGAATAGTTATAATTAATATTTATATTACTAATTAACTAATTAATAATTAGTAATTATTTATTAATAATTATTAATTACTAATTACTAATTATAATGAATAATTATAATAAATATTTATATTACTAATTAACTAATTAATAATTAATAATTAATAATTACTAATTACTAATTAATTAGTTATAATTATTAATTGTATTTCTAATTAACTAAATATTTATTATATATGTAATAATTATATTACTAATTAATTATTATATAATTAATGATAATATTACTAATTAACTAATTAATTATGACATATTTAATTATTAATAATTACTAATTAATAATTAAAAATTATAATGAATAAATGTAATTAAAAATTATATTACTAATTTACTAATTAATTGTTATATAATTAATAACTATATAACTAATGAACTAACTAACTATTATATAATTAATTATTAATAATTAATAATTAATAATTATAACGACTAATTGTAATTAATATTTATATTACTAATTAACTAATTAATAATTAATAATTACTAATTACTAATTACTAATTAATAATTAATAATTATAACGAATAAATGTAATTAAAAATTATATTACTATTTTAGTAATTTATTATTATATAATTAATAATAATATTACAAATTAACTAACTAATTTTTATATAATTAATTATTATTAATTACTAATTAATAATTATAATGAATAATTATAATTAAAAATCATATTACAAATTTACTAATTAATTATTATAACGAATAATTATAATTAAAAATCATATTACAAATTTACTAATTAATTATTATATAATTAATAGTAATATTATTAATTAACTAATTAATTTTTACATAATTTTCTATTAATAATTACTAATTAATAATTATAATTACTTATTATAATTAATTATCTTATTTATAATTAACTAATTAATTATTATATAATTAATAATGATATTACTAATTAAATAATTATTTATTATATAGTTAATAATTATATAATTAATAATTATATTACTAATTAAGTATTATATAAATAATAAATAATAATTAATAGTTATAATGAATAATTATAATGAATAAATATATTACTAATTAACTACTTATTTATTATAAAATAATTTTTAATAATTACTAATGAATAATTATAATGAATAATTATATTACTAATTAACTATTATATAATTAATTATTAATAATATTATTTTAATAGTTAAATAAATTATTATATGTTTAATCCATGTTTTAACTTTAAATTATATCGGTCTTATAGTTTATATTCTAGTCTTTCAAAACCGCATACTTTAATCATTTTAAGTTTCAAGTAAGTGGTTTTGAAAGCTTATAAATTATTTTTCATGAACATTTTTTACGAAATTCTTTTTATTTTCGAATATTTGTTATATGTTTAATCCGTGTTTTATGTTTCATTTATATCGGTCTTATAGTTTATATTTTATAGGCTTTCAAAGTCACGTGCTTGAAACATTTTTAAGTTTCATGTTTGTCGTTTTGAAAGCTTATAAATTATATTTCATCAATATTTTTTGCGAAATTCTTTTTATTTTCAAATATTTGTTTTATGTTTAATTCATGTATTAAGTTTCATTTATATTGGTCATATACTTTATATTTTATAAGCTTTCAAAATCGCGTACTTGAAACTTCTTATGTTTAAAGTAAGTGGTTTTGAAAGCTTATAAATTATTTTTTATCATCATTTTTTATGATATTTTTTGTTTTCAACTATTTTTTATATGTTTAAACCATGTTTTAAGTTTCATTTATATTGGCCTTATAGTTTATATTTTATAGTCTTTCAAAGTCACGTATTTGAAACAGAATCCCACATCGGAAATGCAGAATGTTCTGTGCAGGAAATGGAGAACCAGAATCCCACATCGGAAATGCAGAATGATTTCCAGGGTAAGCTCTCTTATAAAAAGGAGCCCTGGGTGAGAGCTTCTGTCATAATCCAGATTGTTGTAATGGCAGTACTACTGGATTTTAAATAGCGGATAAATTCTGCTGAAAATTTTATTTTTGTGTGTTTTTTTTGTTTTGTTTTGTTTATATATATATATATATATATACATAAACAAAACAAAACAAAATAAAAATAAATTCAAGAAAAAATATTTTTTTTTTGTTTTATGGGAAAGGCGGCATCTAGGATGCCGCCTTTCACCTGAGCCGAAAGGCGGCATCAAGGATGCCGCCTTTGTGGCGTATTTTCAAAATTTTTTTTAACCTAGCTTGTTTTTAAAAAATATTTTTAAAAAAAAAATTATTTAAAAAAAAACCCGAGGGTGGAGGTTGTGCCGGATGAAGTGCATCGGCAGGGGATTTTTTTTTAAATACATTTTTCTTAAAAAAAATTTCTGAAAAACGACCTAGGTCAATTTTTTTTAAAAATACGCTATAAAGGCGGCATCTGCGATGCCGCCTTTGCTCCCCCGCGCCGCCTTTGGCCCGGATCGATGACATGGCAAAGGCGGACGGGGGGAGACCGCCTTTCGCCTCAGGGTAAGGCGAAAGGCGGCATCGCGGAAGCCGCCTTTGGCCATACGCAGAGGCGAAAGGCGGCTTCCGCGATGCCGCCTTCGCCTGAACTCCTTATAAAAGGGCGGCCACCCCCCCCCCTCTCCTCACTTTCTCATTGCATTCCTCACTTCATCTCTCCGAATTTCTCTCTCTCTCTAAAAAATTCCTTTGCTGTGCGACCTTTTACGAAGCTTCATTTAGAGGTATGTTTCTTTATTTAATTTAATGTTTTTATTTAATTAATTTAATTTTGTTTAGTTTTAAATCTTTCATTTGTTAAGCAGTTTAGGTAGTTCTTAATATTTGGTTATTTAGTTTTTGTAATTAGCTATATATAGTTTTAAATAATTACTGTTAGGTAGTATAGATTAAGTATAGATTAACTTAAGATTAAGTATTTAGAAATTTTGGTAGCTTAAAGATTATGTGGTTATCTACGCAATTAAATTCCTGTCTGGATACAAACAAGTGGATGTGGCTCTGGCACAGATGTACATAGGGGTAAAACCCGAAAACACCGCTTCGAGCTAGACTCGAACGGGAACTGGTGCACGATAACGGGCCTTGCTGCATCCTGGTTTGACACTCCCGGGGAATATGCTTAAGATGATTCATATTTTCTTTATAAACTACTAAAATTTCTAAGAGAAGAAAAAGCAAATCAGTATATTTATCAATGATAAATGATAAATATAATTTTATAGAATGAAATAAGGACATAAGAATTAACGAATTAAAGTTATTATTAGTTAATTATAAAATAATAGAATAATTAATGATTAGTTGTTATTAGTTAATTTTAGAATAATTAATAAATAACATAGGATTAAAACATGAATTCATATAATGATTAGCTAACGATACTAATGATCAGTATATTTATCAATGATAAATGATAAATATAATGTTATAGAATCAAATAAGGACATAAGAATTAACAAATTAAAGTTATTATTAGTTAATTATAGAATAATAGAATAATTAACGATTAGTTATTATTAGTTAATTTTAGAATAATTAATAAATAACATAGGATTAAAACATGAATTCATATAATGATTAGCTAACGATACTAATGAACATATAAAGTGAAATGAAGAAGAACAAACAAACTAAATAAAAAGGCGCTCTAAAATTACATTCTAATAAATATCATATGGTCAAACATCAGTAGCATAGTTTATGGTATAGAAAGGCGCAATAAAAATACATTATAATAAACATCATATCGTCAAACATAATTGTTAATATTTTGTTACACTATCATAATTTTGATGAAAGAAGCATTTTTGACGTAGAGAGCCATGTTTGCCTGTGTGTACTGTTATGGGGAGATTATTCAAACTGAGCAAGGAGCTTCTTACAGTACACAACCAATTACGGTGGTTAGTACAGTTGATTGTGTTACCATAAGTGACCTTCAAGAGAGAATTCATGTTTCCTTAAATCTGGGACCCGATCAAGAGATAATGTCTATGAGCTATAGACATTTGCAATTTCCAACAACACTGTGGCATATAGCTTGTCCATTGGTTGCTGATGCGCAGTGGGTCCAAACAATGAATTTATTTTCTCAACGGTTAGATGGTACCATGATGGAGTTATACGTTGTTGTTGCTACTGTACAACAACAACGTCCACTTGTACAAAGATGTATAAATACAAGAGTGGTTAAAGACAGTCTACCCCATGACATTGAGCCTATTCCAAATGATGCAGCAGAAGAGGACAACCTAAATGATCTTCCGGATATACATGTCAATCCGACTTCTGATGAGGAGTTTCGTAATGATGGATCAGATGGAGACAACAGTGCTGATGAGGAGGGACCAACAAAAGATAGAGAGGAGGTTTTGAGAAATGCAATTGTTGTACATCAACCTCGGTCAATAAATCATCCACCATTATTTTCATCTTGGTCAGAAGCAATGACACGCGTGCCTGAATTCGATAATACTATTCTCACACCGACAACTGAGTTCCCTGGAGTTGTACCAGATAGGTTTAGTGAGGTGGACAAAACCTTATATATTGGAAGGAATTTTCCCAGTAAAGATGCCTTAAAAAGCACGTTAAAGAGATTTCATATTGAGAGAAACTTCAACTATGTAGTTCACGAATCATGTCATAGTAAATATGTTATACGGTGCGTGAAGTATGGGGATGATTGTAGATTTCGCTTAAGGGCTATTCCAGACATTACATTTGGAGGTTGGATAATCTCAAGGATTGAGGCGGCTCATACTTGCGTTCAGCCAAGTCTCACACAAGATCATACTTCATTGGATGCAGAATTTGTTTCATCTATTGTTGTTGAGATGATTAGGACATGCCAAGATGTTCCAATATCCCTTGTACAAGAGAGGATTCTACAGACATTCGGTTATAATATTTCCTATAATAAGGCATGGATGGCGAAACAAAAGGCAATTGTGAAGGTATATGGTGATTGGGATGACTCATATCGAGTATTGCCGCAATTGCTAGCCATACTGAGGCATCATAACCAAGTTGTCTTCCATCTGGATACAAACGAACATGTGTCTCCTGATAATCGACTTGATCCATCTCGTGTTCAATTTCATCGGTTGTTCTGGGCATTCCTTCCTTGTATCTCTGCATTTCATTTTTGCAAACAATTTATTCAGATTGATGGAACATTTCTATATGGAAAATAAAAGGGAGTATTGTTGATTGCGGCAACCCAAGATGGAAACCGTTCACCTCTTCCGCTTGCCTTTTCCATTGTAGAGAAAGAAAACTATGAATCATGGAGTTGGTTTCTGGCATGTATCAGCAACCATTTCACCAACATTCAGGGAGTTTGTTTGATATCTGATCGCCATCGAGCAATTAATGAGGCAATCAATGCAGATCCTGATACATGGAGATACCCAAATGCACATCATCGGTTCTGCATTAGACACATTGCTAGCAATGTACATAAAAAATTCCACAACGAACCGATGAAGAAGGCAATCACGAGGCTTGGTACGTATTTTATTCATTCTGTTTTACTGTTTCAATATAAATATAATATCAATTTATGTGAAATATCATCTACGTTTTGTAGCATATGAGTCGGACCAACGACGATTTGAAGAACGTTTTAAACAAATTCGTCAGGCTAATCAAGAAGTTTATGATTATATGATGCGGATTCCAAAAGAGAAATGGACATTGGCATACGACGGGGGAAAGAGGTATGGACACATGACGACAAACATTGTGGAGTGCATCAATGGTATCTTCAAAGGACTTCACAAGCTACCTATAACCGCATTAGTTCAGGAGACATTATATCGCTGCGTGAAGTACTTTGTGGATAGACAAAAACTAGCATCAGACAGAATACATCAAGGGATAAGATATGGAATACACTTTCAACGAGAGATTGAAAAAAATATTAAAGAAGCTTCTGGTTATCACGTATGTCTCTTTCGAAGAGAAGACTCCCGATTTGAAGTTCAAGAGCGTTCAGACCCCATCACAAATCACGTCGGTGAAAAAATGGTGGTATTACTGGAAACAAGGCAATGCCAATGTGGAAAATTTCAGGCCTTACGGTTTCCATGTACACACGTCATCGCAGCATGTGCCTCTGTGAACATCTCCTGGGAAGCATATGTTGATCCAGTGTACCAGATGGATATCATTGCCAACTGTTATGCTGCACCATGGACACCTATTGGGGAGTATCGTTATTTCCCAATGCCTGAAGGCCAACCGATAGTGATACCTGACATGAATCAGTTACATCCTCGTGGGAGACCAAAGGCGAGTAGGATGCGTAATGAGATGGACTGGCCTCAAGAACAAGGGCAGAGTTTGCGATGCACAATATGTCATAAAGAAGGTCATAACCGGAAGTGATGCCCTAACGTTGTTGGGTCGACTTCACAGTCTCATTCATAATGATGTATTGTCTTCATTGTGACATTCCCATATTGTAAACTAAATGTTGTTATCTCTTTTTTATTCCTTGGTTTTCTAAACCCCAAACATCTGAGATAAGTTTTCATATTAATATTCATGCTTTCAAGAAATAACTTTAAATATGAAACAATAGAATTTATTTCAAAACTTTGAAAGCGGAACACTTAACCCATATTGAAAAGTGTATGTCAGTTAACCCATTAACATGTTTCCTGGACGTTAATATTAAAAAATTTAACCCTAAACCCTCCAACCTAAACCCTAATCTAAACATGCAGGATATTTTAGCAAACTGTTCTATAACAAATTTATAGTATCATAATAATTAGAATAAGATATTGAATACATACAATTAGATAAATTCTAAAAACATCATTACTAATTGACATGGTTTATCTTAATCCAATCCATAAGTAGTTAATCACAAAGCTCCCCCAAAATATGTGTAACCGAATTCAAAACTCAATATTTTAGATAACATAAATTATTTCATATTAATATTCATGCTTTCAAGAAATAACTTTAAATATGAAATAATAGAATTTATTTCAAAACTCTGAAAGCGGAACACTTAACCCATATTTAAAAGTGTATGTCAGTTAACCCATTAACATGTTTCCTGGACGTTTATATTAAAAATTTTAACCCTAAACCCTCCAACCTAAACCCCAATCTAAACATGCAGGATATTTTAGAAAACTGTTCTATAACAAATTTATAGTATCATAATAATTAGCATAAGATATTGAATACATACAATTAGATAAATTCTAAAAACATCATTACTAATTGACATGGTTTATCTTAATCCAATCCATAAGTAGTTAATCACAAAGCTCCCCCAAAATATGTGTAACCAAATTGAAGACTCAATATTTTAGATAACATAACTTATTTCATATTAATATTCATACTTTCAAGAAATAACTTTAAATATGAAATAATAGAATTTATTTCATAACTCCGAAAGCGGAACACTTAACCCATATTGAAATGTGTATGTCAGTTAACCCATTAACATGTTTCCTGGACGTTAATATTAAAAATTTTAACCCTAAACCCTCCAACCTAAACCCCAATCTAAACATGCAGGATATTTTAGCAAACTGTTCTATAACAAATTTATAGTATCATAATAATTAGCATAAGATATTGAATACATACAATTAGATAAATTCTAAAAACATCATTACTAATTGACATGGTTTATCTTAATCCAATCCATAAGTAGTTAATCACAAAGTTCCTCAAAAATATGTGTAACCAAATTCAAGACTCAATATTTTAGATAACATAACTTATTTCATATTAATATTCATGCTTTCAAGAAATAACTTTAAATATGAAATAATAGAATTTATTTCAAAACTCCGAAAGCGGAACACTTAACCCATATTGAAATGTGTATTTCAGTTAACCCATTAATGTTATATTTACATTTTACACTTACGACTCATTTTCTTTGTTTATATGCAGATGGATGATACCATATTACTCACTCAGCAGCCTACCCATATTTCGCAGGCCGTGTTAGAGGGTCATCTAGATCGATTTGTGAAGGTGCGTCGAGCGCACCATTTTCATCACATGGAGCCTCCACATGCCATTAGACCTTACTTGCGTCGTGCTGGCTTCTATGGCCTTGCCGTATCAGATTTCACATTTGTAGATCATTACCTACTTGCTGCCCTCGTTGAGAGATGGAGACCAGAGACACACACATTTCACTTGCCTGAGGGGGAGATGACCATCACCCTTGAGGATGTCGCAGTTCTTCTCGGTCTTCCTATCCAGGGGAGACCCGTTATTGGACCCACTCGTGCAGCTTGGCCAGACCTTGCTCAACGCTTATTAGGCGTTGATATTTTGTCCGACCGTAGGGCTACAGATGGATCGTCCATATCTATGCGTTGGTTGGAGTCGCAGATTCCACATTTACAGGATGATGATGATGAGCAGACCGTCATGCATTACGCCCGTGCATATATCTTACGACTCATTGGTGGGACCATGTGTACTGATCACTCGGGGATGCACGTGCATATGATGTATCTACCCCTACTAGAGGACTTTGATCGGGCTGGGACGTACAGTTGGGGATCATCCTGCTTGGCATACACGTACAGATCATTATGCAGACTATCCCATAGGGACCGTACAGGTCTTGGAGGATGCGTCATCCTTATTCAGATGTGGGCATGGGAGCGCATCCCATCATTCCGCCCTGACCTTGCTGGTCCACTGGTCGAGATGGAGGTGCTGCATGACGCTCCGCGTGGACGCTGGTATGATAAGTCATTTCTATTGGTTTTTTATTCTACTATGAGTTATTGACTATAATTTCTCATTATTTGTCATTATCGTTGTATTTTACAGGTGGTGTCAGCGACCCAATTTTGACGTGGTTCCAAGACAGCATTTGGGCGTATATCGGCTATAGTTGGAGTGTCTCTTACCTGATCAGGTATGTATATACAATCTATCACTGTCTAACATTTTTAATAATAACATCAATTTTGGTTTTTAGTTGGGTGTTTTTTTGACAAAATCACTTGTCATTTCAGATTTCGTGGCTTCCATACTGGAGTATTATGGACCAGTTGCCAGCATACTGCACTGTTGGGCTTGAGGATGCTATGGCTGTAGTGCCCCTCATTCACTTTCATATTATTGAGTGGCAGCATCCTGACAGGGTCATGCGCCAATTTTTTCGTACTCAGCCGATTCCATTACCATCTAGACAGACAGACAAGCTTCATGGGATGAAGCTGACAGGGAGGCAGGATGATGACTGGTCCCAAGTACATGCGAGTTTTATCGACTGCTGGCACAGACGTGCAGAGTTACGTATTCAAGGTGTTCCTACAAATCGATTCTCTCTTTCAGAGCAGGTTGACTATGCGCCATGTTATAGACTGAAGTCTATACTGTATCTTACCCAAGCTGGCATAGAGATGTAGAGGATGGTAAGTTAATAAATTCCTATTAGTTTGTTTATTGAATTATTTTCTAATTCCATTTGAATCTACTTACAGGGAAGTCACACAGAGCAGCTTGTTCGCATGAGCGATGAAGAGGAGGAGGGGGTCTTTAGCCGGGTAGCCGTCCATGCTACAGCGCTGGAGGCGAGGGCATATTTTCATGCGCTTTCCGAGAGCATCTTCACGCGTCTGGCTCGGAGACAGGAGGTTCCTGCCCCAGAGGAACATCCTGCAGCTGCTGCTGGTGCTGAGGAGCCACGACCACGGCGACGTAGACAGCGTCGTGCTGCACGTGAGGCATCGCCTGTTCCACAGGCAGAGGTCGGGCCTCTAGTAGTCCAGGATCAGCCTATTCAGGATGTGCCTCAGGTGGCATGGGATCCGTCTTTCCTGACAGGATATCCGTAGTTCTCTCCATCTTGGGTTCCAGATCCTTCACAACCTTGGATTCTAGAGCCGTCGTCGTCTTGGGGTATAGCTCCATCACAGGCTTCGTTCCCCTCTGCGATGGAGGCAGGTCCTTCTACCACCCTAGTGGGAGAAGGATCAACCTTCTCCAGGTCATCAGACTCCACTGCGCACTCGACGCGGACGTCCTATTCGCAGACCACAATGTGGGACGGAATCTCCTCGCCACAGACATATGCATTGATTGTACATTATTGTTTACATGTTTTATGTGTACTGAAATCAAAATACTATTTTTACTTGTTGGTCAGAGTGGAATCTCAGGAGGGGGTAAATTAGGTTTTATTTATATATATTTATATAACAATACGAACATAATAATAAAACATTAATAATTACTAATTACCTAATTACAAATTATATAATTAATAATTCTATTACTAATTAACTATTTAATTAGTATATAATTAATATTTATATTACGAAATAACTAATTAATTAGTATATAATTTGTAATTTGGTAATTAGTGTTTATTAATCATTAATTATATAATAACTAATTATTTAATTAGTAATAAAATTATCAATTATATAATACTTAATTATTACATATATAATAAATATTTAGTTAATTAGAAATATAATTAATAATTATAACTAATTAATTAGTAATTGGTAATTATTAATTAGTTAATTAGTAATATAAATATTTATTATAATTATTCATTATAAGAGGGTTTTCCCTGAAAATCATTCTGCATTTTCGATGTGGGATTCAAGTTCTACCTTTACTGTGCAGTAGATTCTGCATTTCCGATGTGGGATTCTGTTTCAAGTACGTGACTTTGAAATACAATAAAAGATAAACTATAAGGCCAATATAAATGAAATTTTAAAAATTGATTAAACATATAATAAATAGTTGAAAACAAAAATAATTTCCTCAAAAATGTTGATGAAAAATAATCTATAACCTTTCAAAACCGCCTACTTGAAACTTAAAAATGTTTCAAGTACGTGAATTTGAAAGACTGTAAAATATAAACTATAAAACGAATATAATTGAAACTTTAAAAATTGATTAAACATATAATAAATAGTTGAAAACAAAATAAATTTCCAAAAAAATGTTGATTAAAAGTAATTTATAAGCTTTCAAAACCGCATACTTGAAACTTAAAATTTTTCAAGTACGTGACTTTGAAAGACCATAAAACATAAAATAGAAGACTAATATAAATGAAACTTAAAACATGGATTAAAAATATAAAAAATAGTTTAAAACAAAAGCAATTTACAAAAAAATTTTAATGAAAAATAATTTATAAGCTTTCAAAACCGCCTACTTGAAACTTAAAAATGTTTCAAGTACGTGACTTTGAAAGATTATAATTATATTACTAATTAAATAATTAATTATTATATAATTAATAGTTATATTAATAATTAACTAATTATTTATTATATAAGTAATAATTAATGAGTAATAATTAATAATTAATAATTTACTGAATAGCTATAATTAATATTTATATTACTAATTAACTAATTAATAATTACTAATTACTTATTAATAATTATTAATTACTAATTACTAATTATAATGAATAATTATAATAAATATTTATATTACTAATTAGCTAATTAATAATTAATAATTAATAATTAATTAGTTATAATTATTAATTATATTTCTAATTAACTAAATATTCATTATATATGTAATAATTATATTACTAATTAATTATTATATAATTAATGATAATATTACTAATTAACTAATTAATTATGAAATATTTAATTATTAATAATTACTAATTAATAATTAAAAATTATAATGAATAAATGTAATTAAAAATTATATTACTAATTTACTAATTAATTGTTATATAATTAATAATTATATAACTAATGAACTAACTAACTATTATATAATTAATTATTAATAATTACTAATTAATAATTATAATGACTAATTATAATTAATATTTATATTACTAATTAACTAATTAATAATTACGAATTACTAATTACTAATTACCAATTACTAATTACTAATAATTAGTAAGTGAAACCGAAAGCTTATAAATTATTTTTTATCATCATTTTTTATGATTTTTTTTTGTTTTCAACTATTTTTTATATGTTTAATCCATGTTTTAAGTTTCATTTATATTGGCCTTATAGTTTATATTTTATAGTCTTTTAAAGTCACGTACTTGAAAAATTTTAAGTTTCAAGTATGCGGTTTTGAAAGCTTATAAATTACTTTTCATCAACATTTTTTTGTAAATTTCTTTTGTTTTCAACTATTTATTATATGTTTAATCAATTTTTAAAGTTTCAATTATATTCGTTTTATAGTTTATATTTTACAGTCTTTCAAAGTCACGTACTTGAAACATTTTTAAGTTTCAAGTAGGCGGTTTTGAAAGCTTATAAATTATTTTTCATTAACATTTTTTTTGTAAGTTGCTTTTGTTTTAAACTATTTTTTATATGTTTAATCCATGTTTTAAGTTTCATTTATATTGGTCTTCTATTTTATGTTTTATGGTCTTTCAAAGTCACGTACTTGAAAAATTTTAAGTTTCAAGTATGCGGTTTTGAAAGCTTATAAATTACTTTTCATCAACATTTTTTTGGAAATTTCATTTGTTTTCAACTATTTATTATATGTTTAATCAATTTTTAAAGTTTTAATTATATTCGTTTTATAGTTTATATTTTACAGTCTTTCAAATTCACTTATTTGAAACATTTTTAAGTTTCAAGTAGGCGGTTTTGAAAGGTTATAGATTATTTTTCATCAACATTTTTGAGGAAATTCTTTTTGTTTTCAACTATTTATTATATGTTTAATCAATTTTTAAAATTTCATTTATATTGGCCTTATAGTTTATATTTTATTGTATTTCAAAGTCACGTACTTGTAACAGAATCCCACATCAGAAATGCAGAATCTACTGCACAGTAAAGGTAGAACCTGAATCCCACATCGAAAATGAAGAATGATTTTCAGGGCAAACCCTCTTATAAAAGGGAGGCCTGGGTAAGAGTTTCTGTCAGAATCCAGACTGCTGTAATGGCTGTAGCACTGGATCTTTAATAGCAAAGAAATTCTGCTGAATTTTTTTGTTTTGTTTATATATATAAACAAAACAAAACAAAACAAAAAAATAAAAATAAAAATTTTCAAAAAAAATATTTTTTTAGGATAAAGGCGGCATCGCGGATGCCGCCTTTCACCCGCAGTGCAAAGGCGGCATCGCGGATGCCGCCTTGCCCCCGAAATGCAAAGGCGGCATCCCGGATGCCGCCTTTAAGGTGCATTTTTAAAAAAAAATTTGCCGGAAGTGTTTTCTGGAAAATATTTTTTTTAAAAAACGTAAAAAAAAAAAAATCCATCGGCAGGAGGTGGTCACTGGAGCTACACGAGGAAGGTGCGTAGGGTGGTGTGGCACACTGCAAAAATGGGAGAGGGGGCGACGAGATTAGGGCTGTATTAGGGTAAAAAAACATAATAACAATAATATAATGATAATAATAATAATAATAATTGATGTGTTAATTATAATAATAACCTACTCATAATAATAATAATAATAATAACAAGAATAGAATTAAAAAAAGTTTCTTTCTCAATAATAAGAATATTATTATTATTAGTTAAAATATAATAATATAAATGATATTATTAACAAAAAAATAGTACTAATATAAACTAAAAGATACTTAAAAAGAAAGATTTATCTCATTTCATTTTTGAATAAAAATAATAATCGATCAACCACGCAATCTCCAAGACCGAACGCACAGTCACCGCTAGTGGTGCGGTGACCACGCACCAGCCTGAAACTCGCCAATGGCATCAAACATTGAAAATTTCAAACTGGGACCCAACTATACCTTGTCCAAATGACGCGAGACTGAGTAAATAATAAAAATAAAACAAAATAAATAGGTGTCCGAGGTCGGGGTGTGACAATTCTCCCCACCACAGACACTTTCTGCCCCCAAAAAGTCACCAAGCCAACAGTTGACAAAACTGGAGTCCTTGACCAAACCAAACTAGAAGAAACTGAGAGGCTCGGGGCGACCATTACAAACACACATCACACCCGACCAATTCATGAGCAATCACTTCCCTATGTTGAGGGGAGAACACGGGAGGGTTCTCCCAACCACAAGAATTTTTGAACATGGAATCCCTCGAAACTCGAACACACTACTCCCGAGGGGGGGGGGGAATAGGAACACCCATACCAAACTTATTCATTTTACCCACATGGACCAAAAAACACACCTGAGACTTTGACGAAAATTTCTCTATGGAATAACCCAGAAACCTAAGGATGAGAAATAAACTCAACACCTCCTGTCAATTTCACTAAACAAACATCCCCCTAACAAACACAGTTGAGACCAACTTAAAATCAGAACAGGCCCATTCATTCACGGCCCACACCATTCAAAGAGACCAAACAATTTAAAAAACCACAATGAGAGCATATAAGACCACTTGTATTGTGAGAGAATGCTCTCATCAAGCCACCACAACAAGGATGAGGTTACGACATAGATGAGAATAAAACAAGGGATTTTTTTTGATTTTTCCATTCCAAAGCCGAAGACATTGTCTATACCATGGTTCCACACACCCTTGGAAACTCCTGACTATGCGCGAGCTTCACCCCTAGACCTGTGGCTGGGGCCCTGATGACTGAAGCATCTTCTGCCTCACAGTCAGGAATTTTCATCTTCTGGTCTCTAACTCCTTTCGTTCGATGATTCAAACAACCATGATGGTCTTACATTTTCAAAAGGATGCAACATGATGGCTTATAATGTCCAGACTGGCCATACTGGGGGTGCACAAGAGAGTGGTCTGAAGAACTAGGAGCCAATACCGATGAGGATGATTTCTTAGAGACAGGTTCCACCGGCCCGCACTCCTTGCCAGGCGGGGAACCTTATCGTAAGTCGACCACTGTTAATCACACCCAAAACACTAACTACGATGAGACATTTCATCTTTACTAACCCATAACTAAACCCTCAAACAACTCTTGGGCGGTACGAACCTTAACTACCCCGGAAGTTCTCGAATATTCAAAGAAACACTATCTTTTATAACAATACAACTACCTCTAATAGACTTGGATTACCTCGAAAAGCAAGAAACACACAAAAGGAACTGAGAACTCAGCATAACTCATTAATAACTTTTGGAGGCTTTCTGGGTGACATAATCATGACAACACGAAAAACACCATAGAAACCGGCACAAAGCCAAAACTTAATCAAAGAAACAACACAAGCTAAGGACAATAGGCCCATAAGCCAAACATGTACACCACAAGGAGAAATCACTTTTCCAAAAGTGTTATTTCATTAAAATTTTAAAAACTCACCTATGGAATCTTATGAACCGTCACATGTTCGTTTATTCAGTCCCACTCACATCATCTGTGAACATGTTCCCCCACGCACTTCCATACATACCCACACACGAGTGAACCTCTATAAGTAGTGACAAGGTTTAAACACTTATTTTCCTTACCAAATCCAAACACATACCATGTTTTCTAAACTGATAAAATTTCTCTTTAGAAACCCAACATTAGTAATTTCAAAAACAATTTGGAAAGAAAAATTCTAGTAAAAAACAAATTTCACTTTTAACCCACACTCAAATCAACTTAGACTAAAACAAAACACTAGTAGTAATAACCCACTGGAATGTGGAACTAGTGTATATGTCTAACCCAACGACATGGCGGTGAGACATGCCCCATGTAAGTCATAACACTAAGAGGACCTTAAATCGGTCACTTGGACTCCACATGGGTCGCCACCCCATGTGAGGCCGCAAAGTGAACCAATTCACCTCCATTGTCATCCCTAAATCCGAAGCAACCAAGGACAAGTGACTCAAATCCCAGACTAACCCTGGTAAATCTGGTCACGTCACGAGCGGTGGTGATCAGGCACCGACCCCTAACCTACCTCCTGAGCCCCGACAGTCCTAATCTCCATCTACCGGACATCCCAAATAACAAAGGGCGTATGAAAAGCAAGGTCCGCTAAGAGCCAACCTCCCTTTGATACCATTTTTTCACGAACCAACTCAGGTCGACCCTGAACCGGTCACCTGATCCAGTCCGCGACATGGCCCGAGAGGCGTTCCCGATCCTCCTGGGCCGGCGACAAGCGCCAGGGCATCAACAGAGGCGGTGAGAACGATTTCGCCGAGTTAAAATAAATAAATAATTCAGTAGAAATAAAACAGAGTAGCGCAAAATAAATAAAAAAAGTAAAGTAACTAAACAAGAACAAAAGAAAATAAAACTAACCAAAAGAGACAACCACTAACTTCGTGTGACCTCACGGTTCACTTTCCAACCCATGACCAAACGTCACCCATGGAGAATGCACCCAAGCTGTAGCATGCACAAACACTAAAAACAGAAATGAACTATAGGCGTGAGTATTAAAACTCAATAGGGGTGACCAAGAAACTATTCAAAATGCACTACCTTTAAATAATGAAATTTATTAATTCCAGGTTTGAACTAAATATACAAGATATTGATTTTCACACACACACACACATTCATTTCTAAAAAAAGTATCAGTCCATTGACCTTTATAATATGAAAACAATTTTTAATGTTTGAAAAGAAACGGTCCATTTCATTTTAAAACATTTTTTTGCGAACAATTAGAAAACCAAACTTCAGTTATTAGAAAAAAGGAAATGTACACATAACACACAACAAATTCCAAGGGCAATGAGAAAAATGACACACACAATCCAAAAACTGAACTAGACTTCTCAATCGTTCTCCACACAAAAATAAACACTAAATAAAAAATGGGTCGAACCTAGGAGATCATGAACAATACAGAACATACCATACACGTGACTCGTCCTGAAAGCATGCTCTAACTTGATGACATCATAATGCCCTAATGCTCGGTATATCCCTACATGGCCTAACCGAGGGGCTCGATCCCCATAACAGCAATAACTCAGTATTCCTATGATATGGGGACACTTGCCAGTGCGTAATTTAAACTAGTGAGGCAATCGTTCTTATAAGATTCACTCACTATGACAGGTTCCCATGTCAACACAAGCAATAAAAAGGGGTCTGTCCACAATGTAAATCAATCAGTCATGATGCACAAACAACACATACAGTTCACGTAATCAACGCACACCAACGATCACCCCTCAGTGGGTTTTCCAAAATAATTTATTTTATTAAAGTGCCAAATGGGACTTCACCAATTTTGAAGCAAAACCTTATTTCTCGAGAAAACCCAAAACACTTGTTCCGAAGAAATCATTTATCTTTAAAATCAGACGTACATTTGAAATTCCATGAATTATGTTTAAGGCCCAAATGAGCATTCTTTCAATACATGGTGTCCACTCATCAAGAAAATGTTTTAAGTGTTCGGTATAAAATAAACGGCCCTTTTCACACCAAATAATCATTTAAAAATTAATAATCTTATATTATTTATCATTCATTAAAATTAAAAAAACATCAAGAAATTAATAAATTATAAATTTAAAGGTGAGTGCAGTGGGGGACCTACGTCGACATGCAGCCCGGTTACGACGACAATGTGGTACGTCGCAACTTGCGCACAAGTACGCGCCACTTTCCGAAGATCGCAATAACATGGAGAAACCTTTCCAACTCACTGCAACAATGCAAATTATCTAAAAACACAGAAACACTATCTAAACAAAATCAAAATGAATAAACAGAGAAAAACGCACCTTGAATTCGGTGCAGATGAAATAGAACGGACCCAAAACATGCGGTAAAACAAGGTGTGCCCCATAAATAAAGGTGAACAATTCAAAGTAATCTAAATCTCTTCGCCTTCAGTGGTGGAAGACGGAATGTGGTCCGACGTGACCCAAGACACCCTTTGTGAACCCAGTGAGGGGATTCATGGCCACATCGAAGTAACACAGTACAATAATTAAAAAACACCTAAAAACAATTAATGTGGAAGGACCAAAGAACGACCAAAAAGGTATCCGAGACTCACATTAACCAAATGAAAAACCAAGGGTTACCAAAAGGATTTATATCCAAGGGATACCCCGGAGCTGCTTTTCCACCTCACTCGGGATCATTCGCTTCGTTATGGGCCGATGTAATTCACCATCATGATTTGTGTACCTGCTCACTCCCAGAACAACATTCTTCTGGTGGATGGTAGCTATTTAATATTCCTTCAATATTTCTTCTTCAGAAAGGTCCACTTCTTCATCTAGTTTTTCTTTTTCCTTGTATTCCAGGAAACGTTTGTGGTGATCGTGAACAAGATATGTAATTTTTTCGACATTTGGGACAGCTAGGAACTTGGGCATTAGATAGTTGTGAAAATATCCAAGAGCGACCTTCACGATCCCACCAACCTTTCCAAGCTTTTCAATTTCCATTGTAAGAATAACTTGATGAATATTTTTCTTATACCTGACTCCTTGTGGGTTTGACATGCGATCAGTAGACTTAAGGCCAACATCTTTTATAATGTGGCGGATTATAGTTCTACTACATCTGGCCAAAGACATGGGCTCCAAAGTCCGAATCAATCAACGCTCAAAAATCGGTCGAAAGCTAATACTGAACCTGCAACTCTACCTGGTGACAATCAAGCCAGAGCTTCAAATTCGAGATGAGTGGAACCCTAAGAACCCATCTCACGACCCAAACTCATGGGGAAGTTGTGGAGGAAAGATCCGGAGGGGTTTGGCCCTGCGTGCCGCTGCACGAAGGAGGCCGCAAGGGGGAGGCATCGAGGTAGGAGGCAGGTGCTGTGGGAGGGGGTTGCGCCGGACAGAGGAGCTGGGCGACACAAACCTGCAGGGTGAGGCAGAGTCGGCTGGGGCTTCGGTGCGTGCCGACAGACGAAGGGGAGGAGGGGTGTGCGGCTTCGCAGGACCGAGGACCGCTGGACGGGCTTGTGCAAGGGGGGACGACACGAGGTGGTGGTAGCGGGTTGTACGGAAGTATAGGAGGGCGAAGGTTGTGCTGGATGAAGCGCAGTGGCAGGAGGTGGTCACTGGAGCTACAAGAGAAAGGAGCGTAGGGAGGTGTGGTGCACTGCAAAAATGGTAGAGGGGGGCGACGAGATTAGGGTTGTATTAGGGTAAAAAAACATAATAATAATAATATAATGATAATAATAATAAAAATAATAATAATTGATTGTTAATAATAATAATAACCTACTCATAATAATAATAATAACAAAAATAGAATTAAAAAAAGTTACTTTCTCAATAATAAGAATATTATTATTATTAGTTAAAAGATAATAATATTAATGATATTAATAATAAAAAATATTACTAATATAAACTAAAAGATAATTAAAAATAAAGATTTATCTCATTTCATTTTTGAATAATAATAATAATTGGTCAACCGTGCAATCTCCAAAACCGAACGCACGATCTCCACTAGCGGTGCGGTGACCGCGCACCGGCCTGAAACCCGCCAAAAACATCAATCATTGAAAATTTCAAACTGGGACCCAACTATACCTCGTCCAAATGACGCAGGACTAAGTAAATAATAAAAATAAAACAAAATAAATAGGTGTCTGAGGTCGGGGTGTGACAATTCTTCCCACCACAGACATTTTCTTCCCCAAAAAAGTCACCAATCCAACAGTTTACAAAACTGGAGTCCTTGACCAAACCAAACCAGAATAAACTGAGAGGCTCAGGGTGACCATTAAAAGCACACGTCACACCCGACCAATTAATGAGCAATCACTGCCCGAAGTTGAGGGGAGAACACAAGAGGGTTCTCCCAACCACAAGAATTTATAAATATGGAAAACCTCGAAACTCGAACACACTACTCCAGGGGGGGACATAGGAACTCCAATACAAAACTCATTCATTTTAACTACATGGACCAAACAACACACCTGAGACTTTGATGAAAAGATCTTTACGGAATAACCCAGAAACCTAAGGATGAGAAATAAACTCAACACCTCCCATCAATTTCACGAAACAAACATCCCCCTAACAAACACAGTTGAGACGAACTTAAAATCCGAATAGTCCCATTCATTCATGGCCCACACCATTCAAAGAGACCAAACAATTTAAAAAAACCACAACTAGAGAATATAAGACCACTTGGATTGTGAGAGAATGCTCTCATCACGCCACCACAACAAGGATGAGGTTACGACAGCGACGAGAATAGAACAAGGGATTTTTTTTATTTTTCCATTACAAAGCCGAAGAAATTGTCTAGACCAAGGTTCCACACACCCTCGACAACTATTGACTGTGCGCGAGCTTCACCCTGAGACCTGTGGCTGGGGCCCTGATGACTGAAGCATCTCCTGCCTCCCAGTCAGGCATTTTTATCTTCTGGTCTCTAACTCCTTTCGTTCGATGATTCAAACAACCACGATGGTCTTACATTTTCAAAGGGATGGGACATGATGGATTAGAATGTATGGACTAGTCATACTGGGGGTGCACAAGAGAGCGGTCTAAAGAACTAGGAGTCGGCACCGTTGAGGATGATTTCTTGGAGACAGGTTCCACCGGCCCACACTCCTTGCCAGGTGGGGAACCTTTTCGGAAGTCGACCACTGTTAATCACATCCAAAACTCTAACTACGATGAGACATTTCATCTTTACTAACCCAGAACTGAACCCTCAAAAAACTCTAGGGCGGTACGAACCATAACTACCCCGGAAGTTCCCGACTACCCAAAGACACAATATCTTTTAGAACAATACAACTACCTCTAATAGACTTAGATTACCTTGAAAAGCAAGCAACACACAAAAGTAACTGAGAACTGAGCATAACTCATTAATAACTTTTTGATGCTTTCTGGGTGGCATACTCATGACAACATGAAAAACAACATCGAAACCAGCACAAATCCAAAACTCAATCAAAGAAACAACACAAGCTAAAGACAAAAGGCCCATAATCCAAACATGTACACCATAAGAAGAAATCACTTTTCCAAAATTGTTATTTCTTTAAAATTTTAAAAACTCACCTATGGAATCTTATGAACCGTCACATGTGTGTTTATTCAATCCCACTCACATCATCTGCGAACATGTTCCCCCTCACACTTCCATACATACCCACACACGTGTGACCATCTATAAGTAGTTCCAAGGATCAAACACTTCTTTTCCTTACCAAATCCAAATACATTCCATGTTTTCTAAACCGATAAACATTCTCTTTAGAAACCCAACTTTAGTAATTTCAAAAACAATTTGGAAGAAACACTTTTCCATTTAAAAACAAATTTCACTTTTAACCCACAGTTAAATCAACTTAGACTAAAACAAAACACTAGCAGTAATAACCCACTAGAATGTGGAACTAGTGTATATGTTTGACCCAGCGATATGGCAGTGAGCCATGCCCCAGGTAAGTCATAACACTAACAGAACCTTAAATCGGGCACTTGGACTCCACATGGGTCACTACCCCATGTGAGGCCACAAAGTGAACCAATTCGCCTCTATTTTCATCCCTAAATCCGAAACATCCAAGGACAAGTGACTCAAATCCCAAACTAACCCTGGTAATTCAGGTCTCATCACGAGCGGTGGTGATCAGGCACCAACCCGTAACCTACCTCATGAGCCCCGACAATCCTAATCTCCATCTACCGGACATCACAAATAACAAAGGGCACTATGAAATGAAAGGTCCGCTAAGAGCCAACCTCCCTTCGATACCATTTTTTCACAAACCAACTCGGTTCAACCCTGAACCGGTCACCCGAGCCGGTCCGTGACATGGCCCGAGAGGCGTTCCCGATCCTCCCGGGCTGGCGACAAGCGCCAAGGCCTCAACAGAGGCGGTGGGAACGATTTCTCCCATTTAAAATAAATAAATAATGCAGTAGAAATAAAACAAAGTAGCGCAAAATAAATAAAAAAAGTAAAGTAACTAAACAAGAACAAAAGAAAATAAAACTAACCAAAAGAGACAACCACTAACTCCGTGTGACCTCGTGGGTCACTTACCAACCCATGACCAAACGTCACCCAAGGTGAATGCACCCAAGCTATGGCCTGCACAAACACTAAAAACAGAAAATAACTATAGGCGTGAGTATTAAAACTCAATAGGGGTGACCAAGAAACGATTCACAATGCACTACCTTTAAACAAAAAAAATTATTAATTCTAGGTTTGAACTAGATATACGAGATATTGGTTTTCACACACACACACTTTCATTTCTACAACAAGTATCAGTCCATTGCCCTTTATAATTTGAAAACAATTTTTAATGGTTGAAATGAAAAGGTGCATTGCATTTTAAAACATTTTTTTGAGAACAATTAGAAAACCAAACTTCAGTTATTAGAAAAAAAGGAAAAGTACACATAACAGACCACAAATTCCAAGGGCAATGGGAAAAAATGGCAGACATGAGCCAAAAACTGAACTAGACTTCTCAATCGTGTGCCACACACAAATAAACACTAAATAAAAAATGGGTCAAACCTAGGAGTTCATGAACAATCCAGAACATACCATACATGTGACTCATCCTGAAAGCATGCTCTAACTCGATGATGTTATAACGCCCTAACGCTCGGTATATCCCTACAAGGCCTAACCGAGGGGCCCGATCCCCATAGCAGTAATAACTCAATATTCCCATGCTATGGGGTCACTAGCACTACTAGAAAAACAGGTATTTGCGACGGGCTATTTGCGACGGGATCCCGTCGCAACTGGCCTTTTGCGACGGGGGCCCGTCGCAAATAGCCCGTTGCTGAAAACGCCGTCGCAACTACACTTATTTGCGACGGGCCCGTCGCTAAAGCCTTTTTTTTGCGACGGTCATTCTTCCCGTCGCAAATAGTATTCCGTATTTTTGTAAAAAACTTTTAAAATAGTTTTTGCGACGGGTCCCGTCGCAAATTACGTTTTGCGATGGGTCCCGTCGCAAATACCTTTTGCGACGGTACCGTCGCAAATACCTTTTGCGACGGTACCGTCGCAAAAACGATTTTTAAAAAAAATAAAAAACTATTAATAATACTAGTATTTGCGACGAGCATCGTATCCCGTCACAAATACTGTTGATAGTATTTGCGACGGGTCCCGTCGCAAATACTATTTTTTAAAAAAAATAAAAAACTATTAATAATACTAGTATTTGCGACGGGTATAGTATCCCGTCGCAAATACTATAAAAAAAATAAAAAAAATAAATTACTAATAAATTATTTTAATTAATATAATAATAGAATTATAATTTACAAATGAAAATAATAAATTATTTTAATTACTATAATAATAGTAGAATTATAATTCAAAAATAAAAAATAATAGAATATTAATAAATGATTTAATTAATATAATAATATTACAATTATAATTCATAAATAAAAAAAATATTAATAAGTTATTTTAATTAATATAAAAATAATAGAATTATTTTACATTCAAATATTAAAATAATTCAAGTATTACAAAAAATATAATTAAATTATAATATTATAAAATTTTAATATATATATAAAATTTTAATATATATATAAAATTTAATATTATAAAATATAAATAATATTATTATTCATATTAATATTGTTTTTTAAAAATATAATATTATTAATATTTTATAATGAGACATAAACTACGAATAGAAAAAAAATATATTTTGATTTCACAAATTTTATAACAGAAATACAAACTCTAATCTGAAGGAGGGGGGGGGGAGGTGGGGGATCTGCAGATGGTGGTGGAGGAAACTCCATCCCTAAAGCATGAGTGAGTCGGCGCATGTACTCCATCTGCTCCTGATGCTGCTGCTGTCACCGACTCGTCTGCTCCTCGTACAGCTGCTGCTGGCGTCGACGCTCCTCCTCATGCTGCTGACGCATCTGCTCCTGCTCCTGTCGGAGACTCTCTATCTGTGCAGTCTGAGATCGCAACTGATCCTCATACTGTGTAGAAGAAGATGCACGAGCTCCTCTCGAGATCGACGCCGACATCGCAGCACTGCCATAATAATCTCCAGGAGTCAGTCGAGAGCCGATACCAACTACCCGGCCCTTCTCGAAGGCATACTGGGTGGCCTGCATCCATGCCGCCTCATCAAACTGACGGACAGTGGTCTGATCTGATGACTCGGCCTGACTCTCAGGCCGGGCCTGTGACGCTGCGACCTCATATGACTCCTATAGTTGCAATTTAAAATTAAAATTGTGAATATATTATATGCAGTTAATTTTTAAACTTGAAAACAAATAATACTGACCACGATGTGATGCTGACGATCACCTCTGAGCTCCCCAGTAGCAGGATCACTATACATCCTCCGATATACGTCGTACTCTGTAATATCGGGGTGCTCGACAGCCTATAAGAATAAAAAATAAACTGTTAATATTTATAGTTATATAAAATATTTATAAATAATGTACGTACCGGATGCTGTCTATGAGTACTGAAAGAACGACTCCCAACTCGATGAGTCACCTCCTGTCTCCCCCGATTCTGCCTCCCCACCGATGATCTCCTCTGAAAGGCACCACTCAACCAGTGCGCACATAATCCATCCCATACATGGGATGAAATGTACTCTGGTCGGTGTGCTCTACATGACTCCTCAAAATCTGACACTCCTGCTTTCTTCATCGCAGCTTTTCTTAAATTGTGCAAAAACTGACGAAGGCGATCACGCATGGCCACCTCCCATGCCTCGTGGATGGCGTCACGCATGGTATCCTCGATCGGATACCATAAACCCTACAAATAAATCAAAATATCAAGTTAGAAATGAAATAATTTTCAAAATAAAAATTATTTATTTACGTACGTACCAACCAATGGCCGAACATGGCCTGCTGCACATCAATGGGAATCTGCTCGCATGTGGTCCACGGCTGAGAGAAATAGTTGCGCAAAATAGCGCTGCCCTGTCCGACTGCTATATGCGGAAAACTGAAAAAAATAATAAACATTTATTATGTGAATAGATTAATGAAATCTTAGTCAAATCCACAGGTTATCACACAGGTTATCACACCTCCGGGTGCGCGGATCAAACCCAAGACGTGGACGTCGCTCGGGGACGGGGTCAGGAATCATCAATCGTGCAAGACCGCGCCCCCTCCGCGTACTCCCTGGAGCGCCTGCAGGCTGAGGGTTATCTGCCAGCAACTCATCCGCATCGAAAGGCAGGTCAGCCTCCGCCAACTCACGAAATGTGGCCTCATCCATCTGAAACAGAAAATGTTAATGTTAGCAAATAATTGATAATTACTATTATATATACATATATACATATTATGATTGTATATAAATACCATGGAATTCTATAAGTGTTCATCTTCATCATCATCTTCATATATGTCAATGTCATCTTCATATTCCTCCTCAACATCATCGATATCCATTCGAGTTGCAGTTGCTTCATCTCTTACCATTTCAAATTCATGTGTGACATCATTAACATCATCGTCATCACCGACTCTTAAATGTGGGGTGTCGTCATCGATACTCATGTCTCTTTGTAAAAAAGATTGATTTTGAGTACTCTCTTGAAAAACTTCAATTCTTTGCACATCAGTGAAAGCACATTCACTTTGACTAAACTGATTGTCTCGAATTTTGATTTTTATTACACTCCACCAATCAGTCAAGTCTCTTGATGTTGCACAGTACTTTGCATAATAAACTTGATATGCCTGTTGAGCCAATAAGAATGGTTCATTTACTGCGAGAACACTTTTACATTTAATATCGATGATTCCATGAGTCGGATGAACACGCACGCCTCTCTCTGTATCCAACCACCGATATTTGAACATGGTTATGTAATGTTGTCCACGATAATTTTCTATATTATATACAATTCTCCTTTCATCTATGTGTTTCACATTCTGTCTCCACATGTAATATTGGCATTCACTTTCACCTCTCCATTGGCGAGTAGGTTGATAATTTTGAAAAAGAATGCCAATATTACATGTGGAGACAGAAAAAACACAGAAGAAAAGAGAATTGTATATAATATAGAAAATTATATTATTTTAATATTAATAATAAAATATACAAATAATGTAATAAGGTAATTATTCCTAATTATTGGTAATTATTTCAAATTATTGGTAATTATTCCAAATTATTGGTAATTATTCCAAATTATTGGTAATTATTCCAAATTATTGGTAGTTATTCCTAATTATTGGTAAATATTGGTAATTATTGGTAAATATTGGTAATTATTGGTAAATATTGGTAATTATTGGAAAATATTGGTAATTATTGGTAATTATTGGAAAATATTGGAAAATATTGGTGATTATTGGTGATTATCGGTGATTATTGGTAATTATCGATGATTATTGGTAATTAATACTCATTATTGGTAATTAATACTAATTATTGGTAATTAATACTAATTATTGGTAATTAATACTAATTAATGGTAATTAATACTAATTATTGGTAATTAATACTAATTATTGGTAATTAATACTAATTATTGGTAATTAATACTAATTATTGGTAATTAATAATAATTATTGGTAATTAATAATAATTATTACTAATTATTGGTAATTATTACTAATTATTCCTAATTATTGTTAATTATTCCTAATTATTACTAATTATTCCTAATTATTACTAATTATTGCTAATTATTACTAATTATTGCTAATTATTAGTAATTATTGCTAATTATTAGTAATTATTGCTAATTATTACTAATTATTGCTAATTATTACTAATTATTCCTAATTATTGATAAATATTGGTAATTATTGGTAATTATTGGTAATTATAGGTAATTATTACTAATTATTGGTAATTAATACTAATTATTGGTTATTATTACTAATTATTGGTAATTATTACTAATTATTGGTAATTATTACTAATTATTGGTAATTAATACTAATTATTGGTAATTAATACTAATTATTGGTAATTAATACTAATTATTGGTAATTAATAATAATTATTACTAATTATTCGTAATTATTACTAATTATTCCTAATTATTACTAATTATTCCTAATTATTACTAATTATTCCTAATTATTACTAATTAATACTAATTATTACTAATTATTGTGAATTATTACTAATTATTCCTAATTATTACTAATTATTCCTAATTATTACTAAGTATTCCTAATTATTACTAATTATTAGTAATTATTGCTAATTATTAGTAATTATTGCTAATTATTACGAATTATTGCTAATTATTATTAATTATTGCTAATTATTATTAATTTTTGCTAATTATTATTAATTATTACTAATTATTAGTAATTAGTGATAATTATTAGTAATTATTGATAATTATTAGTAATTATTGATAATTATTGGTAATTATTACTAATTATTGGTAATTATTACTAATTATTGGTAATTATTACTAATTATTGGTAATTATTACTAATTATTGGTAATTATTACTAATTATTCGTAATTATTACTAATTATTTGTAATTATTCGTAATTATTACTAATTATTCGTAATTATTACTAATTATTCGTAATTATTACTAATTATTGGTAATTATTACTAATTATTAGTAATTATTGGCAATTATTGGTAATTATTGGCAATTATTGTTAATTATTGGTAATTATTGTTAATTATTACTAAATATTGGTAATTATTGGTAATTATTACTAATTATTGTTAATTATTGGTAATTATTACTAATTATTGGTAATTATTCCTAATTAATACTAATTATTGGTAATTAATACTAATTATTGGTAATTAATACTAATTATTGGTAATTAATACTAATTATAGGTAATTATTACTAATTATTGGTAATTAATACTAATTATTGGTAAATATTACTAATTATTGGTAATTAATACTAATTATTGGTAATTATTACTAATTATTGAGAATTTTTCCTAATTTTTCCTAATTTTTCCTAATTTTTCCTAATTTTAGGTATTTATTACTAATTATTACTAATTATTGCAAATTATTGCAAATTATTGGTAATTATTGCAAATTATTGGTAATTATTGCTAATTATTGCTAATTATTGGTAATTATTGGTAATTATTGGTAATTATTGGTAATTATTGGTAATTATTGGTAATTATTGGTAATTATTGGTAATTATTGGTAATTATTGGTAATTATTCCTAATTATTCCTAATTATTGGTAATTATTGGTAATTATTCCTAATTATTCCGAATTATTCCTAATTATTCCTAATTATTCCTAATTATTCCTAATTATTCCTAATTATTCCTAATTATTCCTAATTATTCCTAATTATTTCTAATTATTCCTAATTATTTCTAATTATTTGTAATTATTTGTAATTATTGGCAATTATTGGCAATTATTGGTAATTATTACTAATTATTACTAATTATTACTAATTATTGGTAATTATTGGTAATTATTACTAATTATTGTTAATTATTGTTAATTATTCCAAATTATAGATAATTATTACTACTTATTGGTAATTATTACTAATTATTACTAATTATTACTAATTATTACTAATTATTGATAATTATTACTAATTATTACTAATTATTGGTAATTATTACTAATTATTACTAAATATTCTTAATTATTGATAATTATTGATAATTGTTCCTAATTATTAGTAATTAAATGAATAATTACCAATAATTAGGAATAATTACCAATAATTACAAATAATAACATTATTAGTATATTTTATTATTAATATTAAAATAATATAATTTTCTGATTTATATACAATTCTCCTTTCATCTGTGCGTTTTCTATCTCCACATACAAATAATACATGTGAAGACAGTAAACACAAAGATGAAAAAAGAATTGTATATATATAAAAAATTATATTATTTTAATATTAATAATAAAATATACTAATAATGTAATAATGTTATTATTCCTAATTATTGGTATTTATTACTAATTATTAATATTTATTCTTAATTATTAAAAATTATTACTAATTATTCCTAATTACCATTAACTATGATCAATACTAATAATTTAAATTTATTAAGTAAGAAAACAATGTAAACATAATTAAATTACAACTAATTAAGAATAATTGAAACTAATAAAAAATTAAAAATAAATATTAAATTAAAATGAACATAAATACCTTGAAAATTGATCTGCTCTGATCGTTCTTCAAAACTTTAATATCAGCTCCGAAGAAAAAAATTAAACTGAAAAAAAACTGAACTCTAGAAACAGAAGTTTGAGAGCATGAGAAGGTAGAGAATGAGAATGATTTGAAAAAAACGGATGGGGGTATTTATAGGTTAGATTAGTTGCGACGGGTTTATTTGCGACGGGAATCTCATCGCAAATACATTAGCCCGCATTAATTACGGTCAACGAGTAAATAGTTATTTGCGACGGGTCCCGTCGCAAATAACATACTATTAGCGACGTGAATACTTTCCCGTCGCAAATACCTTTTACCGCCGCCGGTTATTTGCGACGGGAAAATTTTCCCGTCGTAAATAGTTTTCCCGCGATTTGGCGCGCATCGCGGGAAAACTATTTGCGACGGGGAAAGCAATCCCGTCGCAAAAGCCTACTTATTTGCGACGGGTAAGTACCCCCGTCGCAAATAAGTTTTTAACGAGACTATTTGCGACGGGAATAAATCCCGTCGCAAATTACCCGTCGCAAATACCCATTTTTCCCGTAGTGTAGCTAGTGCGTAATCTAAACTAGTGCGAAAATCTTTCTTAGAAGATTCACTCACTATGACAGGTTCCCATGTCAACAAAAGCAATAAAAAGGGCTCTGTCCACAATGTAAATCAATCAGTCATGATGCACAAACAACACATTCAACTCCTGAAATCAACGCACACCAAAGATCACCCCTCAGTGGGTTTTCAAAAATAATTTATTTTATTAAAGTGCCAAACGGGACTTCACCAATTTTAAAGCAAAACCTCATTTCTCGAGAAAACCCAAAACACTTGTTCAAGAGAAATCATTTATCTTTAAAACCAAAAGTACATTTGAAATTCCGTGAATTATTTTTAAAGGAAAAACATTCATTCTTTCAATATAGGGTATCCACTCTTCAAGAAAATGTTTCAAGTGTTCGGTATAAAATAAACGGCTGTTTTCACACCAAATAATCATTTAAAAATTAATTATCTTATATTATTTCTCATTCATTAAAATTAATAAAACTTCAAGAAATTAATAAATTATAAATTTAAAGGTGAGTGTAGCGGGGGACCTACCTCGACTCGTAGCCCAGTTACGACGACGATGTGATACACCACTTGCCAAAGATCTCAATAACATGGAAAAACCTTTCCAATGCGCTGCAACAACACAAATTATCTAAAAACATAGAAACACTGTCTAAAAAAATCCAAATGAATAAATAGAGAAAAACCCACCTTGAATAAGGTGCAGACAAAACGGAATGAACCCAAAACATGTGGTAAAACAAGGTGTGACCCGTAAATAAAGGTGAACAATATGAAGCAATCTGAATCACTTCGCCTTCATAGGCGGCAGACAGAGCGTGGTCCAACGTGACCTGAGACACCCTTTACAAACTCTGTGATGGGATTCGTGGCCATGTCGAAGCAACACCCTACAAAAAATAAACAACACCCAGAAACAATTAATGCGGAAGGACCAAAGCATGACCAAAAAGGAATCCAGGACTCGCATAATCCAAATGAAAAACCAAGCATTAACAAAAGTATTTATATCCAAGGGATACCCCGAAGCTGCTTTGACACCTCGCTCATGATCATTCACTTCGTCATGGGCCGATGCAATTCACCATCATGATTCGTGTACCTGTTCATGCCCAGAATAGAATTCTATAGGCGGATGGTAGCTCTTTGATATTCCTTCAATCTTTTTTCTTCAGAATGGTCCACTTCTTCATATGGTTTTTCTTTTTCCATATCTTCCAGGAAACGTTTACACTACTTGTGACCAAGATATGAAAATTTGTCGATATTTGGGACAACTAGGAACTTGGGCATTAGATAGTTGCAAAAATATCCAAGAGCGACCTTCACGATCCCACCAGCCTTGCCAAGATTTTCAATGTCTGTTGTAAGATTAACTTGAAGAAACATTTTCTTATACCTGACTCCTTGTGGGTTTAACATGCGATTAGTAGACTGAAGTCCAACATCTTTTATAATGTGGAGGATTATAGTTCTACTACATCTGGCCAAAGCCATGGGCTCTAAATTATGAATCAATCAACGCTCAAAAATCTGTCCAAATCTAATACTGAGCCTGCAACTCTACCAAGTGAAAATCAAGCCAGAGCTTCAAATTCGAGATGAGTGGAACCTGATGAACCCATAGCACACCTCAGACTCACGGGGAAGGTGTCGAGGAAAGATCTGGAGGGGCTCGGCCCTGTGTGCCGCCACACGAAGGAGGCCACAAGGGGGAGGCATTGAAGTAGGAGGCAGGTGCTACGGGAGGGGGTTGCACCGGACTGAGGGGCTGGGCAGCGGAAACCTGAAGGGTAAGGCGGAGACGGCTGGGGCTTTGGGGCTCTCCGGCGGATGAAGGGGAGGAGGGGTGCGTGACTTTGCTGGATCGAGGACCATTGGATGGGGTCTTTCAAGGGGGACCGATGCGAGGTGGTGGTAGCGGGTCGTCCAGTGGTGTAGGAGGGTGGATGCTATGCCAGACGAAGCGCATAGGCAGGAGGTGGTCGCTGGCTCTACAGGAGGAAGGTGCATAGGGAGGTGCGACACACATCAAAAATGGGAGAGGGGGCTACAGGATTAGGGTTGCATTAGGGTAAAAATAATAATAACAATAACATAATGATAATAAAAATAAAAATAATAATAATTGACGTGTTAATAATAAAAATAACCTACTCATAATAATAATAATAACAAAAATATAATTAAAAAAATGTATCTTTCTTAATAATAATAATAATATTATTATTAGTTAAAAGATAATAATATTAATGATATTAATAACAACAAAATAGTATTAATATATACTAAAATATAATTAAAAAGAAATATTTATCTCATTTCATTTTTGAATAATAATAATAATCGATCAACCGCGCAATCTCCAGGACTGAACACATGGTCGCCGCTAGTGGTGCGGTGACCGCGCACCGGCCCGAAACCCGCTAAAAACATCAAACACTGAAAATTTCAAACTGGGACCCAACTAAACCTCTTCCAAATGATGAGGGACTGAGTAAATAAAAAAAATAAAACAAAATAAATAGGCGTCCGAGGTCAGGGTGTGACAGGGCCCATTATATATAAGATACTCTATGATGGGACACACATAGTTCAAGGTCATGATGCTTGGACCAAGGTAGTTTCTACCTATTTTAGGAGACGGGTATCTGACCATCTGATCTTTTATTATTTTACAGTAATAGAGATTAGATTAGGGGGTGTATTCCATAGATTATTTGATGGAAAAATATAGTAAATTAATAACATGGATTAACTTCCAAAGAGGAATTGTTCCATGAAAGTAATCTTTTTTTGGGGTTCCACAATGTTTAAAATCTAAATACATAGACCACATGGGGTTCTTCTTGTAAGTGAGTGTGCATATTGATAATTTTTGGAACAATCCAAAAATATTCTAAAGACAACATGAGTCAAGCTATATGTGAGAAAAATGTAATTAAAGGAAACTGCCCATGTTACCCGAGAGTGAATTATAGAGAAAAATTGAAGTTGGCTCAAGAAGGGTCTCGTGATACAACTTTCAATATCCAACATCTGCGGATTCACAAAGGGGTTAGAAAGAGGGTATTGGAACTCTAAAATAACTGAGGAATGTAGATAGGAAGTAATTCATGACATTTATAATACAAATTATAAAAGGATAAAAATCAAATGGGAGAGGTAAGACTAATAACCATGTCTCCAAAACACAAGTCCATCATCCGTAATGTCAAGAATGGGGGGAAAACATTTCATTTAGACCACTCGAAACATGGGAACCATCACTTTTCACCACAGTACTTTGGGGCAAGTTCCTTGGACTAGAGGATAAGTAATCAAGGCGAAGGACCATCCCCGAAGGAGAGCTCGTACATACATGGAGGATGATGAGGATCCAAATTGAGGAAGGTGTGAATATTGAATATGTACCTAAAGGGATATTCAAGGGGAGATTAACAGCCTCGATGGAATGCTATCAATAACAAAAGTGAATTTATACGTTGTATTGGTGAGATAATTTTATACCCATTGTCAAGGGGAAATCCTCAAATTTTATGGTAGATGTGCCAAAGTTAATAAGTCTATGTGTATTTATTAATCCCAAGAAATGTGAATCAAGACACATATAGTTACATAAGGGAGTGTAGTAAATGAATGACACCAAAAGAGTTGGTCCTCTTAGTTAAAGGCTAATGTATCACACAGTTTCACATCATTTGATGATGACATGAACCATAAAGTTTGGCATATTTTGAGAAGTTTGTTGGAAATTTAGTTAAATTTTATATGATGGGGATTTTAAAAATGTAGTTTAACCTCTTATAGCATGTATGTAGAACAAAAAATTTAAAAACATACAGTTAGGATGAATTTCATTGAGATTAAAACCTATTTACTAAGATGATATGAAAAATGTCATGGTTACACAATGTACTTCTTAAGGAATGTAACATTTTTTTGTGTTCTAATTCATTTCCTATTCATGGTGATTAATTATTATACAACATGGGATTAGAACTTATAGATGATGAATGGTAACTCCCACCAAGGCTTCAGATTTGGTGGTTTTATTCTATGTATCTAATTTTCATGAATTCAAGTACCAATTCGCCTAGAAGTAAATAGTTTATGGATCATTTTTTGAGGGATTTTAACATTTGATGAAATATTTAGTTGTGAAGTTATTTTATCTCCTCTTATAAAGTGAATCTAATTCATCCTGGTGAACCTAAAATCTCTTATATGGAATCTACTGATCACAAGTAGAATTATAAAGTGATGGAAGATTAATCTATATGGAAATTATAACCTTTTTCTCATTTACCGTACAATATGGAATTAATTGGGTGGAATTTTCGGCCATCATTTGAAATTCCCATAGCATTGGTGAGATTTTAGGGAAAACTATTCATTTTTGGGCCTATAATCTTATAAAAAATCCAATAGAGGGTTTTTAAATACCTCGATATCCCCATTCACCCATGCATGGTGTCATGAAGTATAATCAGACTAGATTCTATAATTTGAATATAAATTGTTTACTTCCTTGGTAAGGAAGTTGGTACCATTTTCAAGAGAATAGTGTAAGGAATCCTAAATTAGTAGATAACATATGATATCAAAAACATGGTCATAGTTTCAGTCTTGAAACTAAAAGGTTGTTTAATATTTTACACATCAGGAATAAGATGGTAGTGATAAGAATAAATATACACCACCAAGTCGTTACTAGGGAATAGGGACACACAATGTTGAGTCCCCATGTTTGAATGGGAAAGGAGTCCTTGGTTGCGTAGAGTAGTTATTATAGTCTATGCATAAAGATATAAAGGATCTTAGATGCATGATGGTTCTTGGTGAATTCCTTAAAGCCACGATCCTTGGTGGGATAATTGTGTCCCAATCTTCAGATATGGAGATAGAGATTCAACCCTTCTTGGTGGGGCCCACATTCACCATCAAATACTTATTGAATAAATTGAGGGGCCCCAATCATAGTAATTTATTGGATAATTTTTATAATAGATACATACCTATAGTAGAGATTTTCTAAGTTTGGTTCATCCCACAAGACAAATTTAGCCACATGCTAGCGCACATGACCATGCACAACCCAATTTAAATGAAAAATATTGTATTGAATGTATTCAAGGAGATGAATCATCCAATTAGATTCTTATTAGATTATTAGAGAACCGATGTGATCAATATTGGAGGAACCAATGAAATGTTTATTTTCTAACTCGTTTCCCCATAAAATGGGTCATATGAAATAACCTTTTGATAGCCCCATGGATGATCAAATTGTCCCAATATATCTCTAAAATATACACCTCTATGATAGTGATTTTTTTATTAAAAATTTTATGATTGTGTTAGATGAGAAAAATTTGTCTTAGATATAAAATGATACATTAGTTCATTTTTATGTGTGAGTAATGAGATGAACTCCTATTATTTTCCACTGCAGTCACATTTGATTTTGTTGAGGACAAGCTTATAGTCTCATTTCACAAAAATTTAAAGAAACTCAATTTGGAGATACAACTTGGGATCGGCGATAATGTTTTTGGATCAACTTCATTATTAGTATATCCTTTTTATAATATAAATGGTTATAGAATGATGTCCTATGAGGGAGTGATGAATAAAATTCCAAGGCTGAACCTTTTGAGTTTTAGGTTATTGATACATCTCCTAATCAGGATATAGGAGGAACCATTATATTACATCATGGAAGATATCACTGCCTTATCAGTGGAGTGGATAAATTGATATTGTAATTTGAAATCAAAATTAATCTATTTATAGGATAAATGCATTTTCCAGAAAACTACAAATGTTTGACCCTTAACATCCTTAATGGTAATGAACCTTGTGTCAAACTATTGTAAGATTACATCCCACCATGATAATCATCTAGTCAATATGGTATTTTTGAAGATGTGATTTAGTGGTGTAACATGAGATACCATATATATCACATATTTTGGATTGTAATTCCTTAACTTCAAAACCCTGAATACCATGAAATATAAACTCATATCAATGGGAGAATATTTGTTCATAGTGTTCTGATGAATCCTACTGAGATAGTACAAACTATTCTTTTTCCCATTGTTTTTATTTTGGGTCTAAAGGGAACTAAGGTAGCATTTCTAGATGTTCACATAAGGGATGAGTGGAATCCCTAGGGAATATGGTATCATAATTGGAGTATGTAGTATATATCACCTGATTTCATGAAATGTTGCATGGAATTCCTCATCCCAATGATAAGAATCATCTTTATTCATGATCTTGTATAAGGGAATCCATTTAAAAAAAACTAAAAAAATGATGAATATTTTCTAGATTTCCCTAGATCCACTTAAACAACAAGAGATTTCAGGGATGATTCATTTTTCTGATTTCCTTAATATTTTATGGGCCCTTCTCAATTCCATTATGCCTAATAATAATCAATGAAACTTCTTATATGTAACCTTAAATTATCAATTAATGGGGTTCATCTTAAGGATTTGGGGATAGAGAATATATAATATCTTCTCATGATCTTTGAGATAGACCTAGAATTAGAATTATTTTTCCCCAAAAGTTTTTAGATAACATTCCACATGTATTATTAGGATAAGTTTTAAGAAACGATTAATGATACATTTATGCATTGATATAGTATTATTCAATACAACGGGAATAAAATTTGAACATTACCAATGGTTCTCTACCAGTGGTGTTTAGTTCATCATTGGGGGATATTCAGATTTGATTTTCACTAGAATACCCATTCATGAAGGATAAGGCCTCGAATCTAGAAGTTGCACTAATTAGTAGTTCTGTTATGGGGAAATGGAATTACTCCTTTAGGAAATGTTAGTTTAGGTATCGAATTTTGATGAAAACATTAATATGTTAGTTCTTCATTTATGGGACAATGTTCTCCTAGAACTTGGATAATTGAAAAAACTTGACCATGATGGCTTTGATAAGCTTATCAATTTCTGCCACAACCATTTTGTGATATGAGGGATTAATTTTTTTGGGTGCCTATTTGATTGCACAATGTCTAGTGGGAAGGATAAGGTCATGAATAATAGCCTAAGGATAAAGCACAATAATTTCAATTTAATATTTGGATAAAATTTAATAGTTTCATTTCCAAAATTCCACTTATTACTACTACTCATTGGGATATTAGATGATGGTAATAATAATATGAATTAGATCTTCCATAGTGTTAAGATTCACCTGTTTCAATTTTTCGAAAGTGGTGATGACCCCTTCCTCAATTGTAGAAGATTCATCTATATACCCATCATCATTAAAAAAATGATGATTGAAGAAAGTGGATGAATCACAAGGAATTGGATACTAGGAGGTAGTGCTTCCCCATGATTCTATGGGATATAATCACTAGTAGTGGGTCTGTATCCATTTAACATTGTGGAGACCATAGAAACAAAATGTAAAACATCCTCTCATGTGGATTTGTATGTAAGGTTAAACCCTTGATTTAAAAGTAATGATAAAGGGTAAAATTACATTATTTCTATCTATCACTTTGAAAGATACAATATTGGTGTTGGTTTTTAACCAAGGTGTGGAACTTTATATATGCAAAGGTAGTGGTTATTTTTGTCTGTAGTTATGCCAAACCATTTTAGGGATACACTATAATCTACAATAATTCCTCTTTATTGGTGATTATGACCCAATTACCTTGGAAATGTGTAATTATTTCTTATTTGTGGATTTAAAATAGAAATTTTCCCATTAAATATTCCTAGGTATCTTCTAGGGTGGTTTTCAAGCCATTGTTAGCATTGACACACATGGCATCATAAATCGATGGATGATTCCCTTCACTTTTGTAATACCATCATTAAAATAGATGGCTTCATAGAAGATGATGGGGTAATCTCTTTTAGGTACCCCAACACATCCATTCAATGACTATTTGAGGTTTTTATGATACTGGGAAGGGACCATTTCATACAGTTATAAGTAGATCTTTCCTAGTAAACATTGTATGTAGTGTCTTTTTAGACCACAATAAACATTGAATTTGATATCAAATCACACAAAATAGGTCTAATACTATATATTTCTATATGTATTATATTTAATCTTTCCTCAACTTTGGATTTCTTGTTGTATGGGGTAAAATCTACCTCCATGATATCTAGCTTGTGGAGTGCCCATGTTGGGATGAGATTTATCCCAGAGTTGGTATATACATGTCAACGATATAGTTCCATTACATCAAACTATTCGAATAAATATATAATTTTTATGTTCCCATGAATTATGAAACCTTTTTCCTTGTTTAGAAGGTAAAAATGGATTGCAACCCATTTTTTTGTCTTATTTTCCATGGTATGCTTCAGTGGTAGCAACCTTCATTTGAAAATGGAGTATAATCTTTTAGGACTCGATGAGGGATTCACAAAAATCCTTTGATATTTAGAGAAAATCATGGATTAATATAAATTCCTTCATACCGATGAGGAGATTTTTCACATTATTTTTCCCTGATAGTGTCTCATTATTTCTTTATAATGGTATCTCTTTTACAGGAAGTGTGGTGGGAGAGGTTTATGGATGTGTGGGGTCCAGACTAGTGTTTTCTGTATTGTGTCAATGGATAGATGCATGATGTTGAAATCTTGGAATTTTTTGATGAGACATGATATGAAGTAGTTGGTCTTGAGGTCTGTCTATCTGATCTATATGATCAACCATTCTGATAGGTTACTAGGGTATTCTTGAGGAGATGGCCTTTAAAGTCAATCTTAATAATTTTTGAGTAATGCATATAGTCTTATCATATAATCATGGACCATTATTTATTGGGTTTCATCTTATGAATTATTCTTACAAACATAAAATATACCCTTTTATAAATAGTATAGGATAGTGGTGTGTAAGGTATCGAGGTTCCAATCTTCACCACTATGTTTTTAATGATAATCAAAAAGAATAAAATAATTGATTGAAATATAAAACGTATCTTTATTAGTGGAGTGATACAAAATCAAGTAGATTATATGTAATTATCTAAATATGGGGCTGTAAAAGTTTTGAGAGTGTGGATTGGTTTTGGAAGTGGTGGTAGCTATTAATTTCCTTGAATTATTTAATGCTATTTGTCCCAACACATGGTAGGATAGGATGTCAATGGTGTATCCAAAAAAGTAGCAGCAACAAGAGGATGTTTGGGATAATTAAATTGATAATGGAAAATTCCTTAAGGATATACAACTAACTTTTATTATATATAAACATAAAAAAATACAGAAAGACTGGATACATGCTGCCACTCATCAAAATTTTCATCATCTCTAATATAGGTGGCAGAGACATATGTCACATGTATTGAGAAATCACCCAACTAAACCATGCCACTATATACATTATACAATATACATTCCATAAAGACAAATCATTTTTTGATGTTGTATCTATAGATCTTATAGTTGGGAATGTAGTAGGAAAATTTCACTAAGATAGCCCCTCATGTCCCTTTTTATGGAAAAAATCTATTTGTTCTTGCCTATAGATTAGGGAAATAAATAAAGGACATTATCATCCATGAATAGGTGGACCTTTTTCTTTTATTTTATGAATGGGACCATGGGTTCTATACTTGGACATGTTTCTTTCATGACATTCTCATAGTTTGGACGCACTTGAAAAGAACAGTTCTCCAAGGGTGCATGAATATGGATAGGTGAAGGAGAATGATGTTATAAAATGGGATCCATGGTTACTATCATGATATTTTCACTGGGAAGGTTGTAGGTATTGTGTTTTACCACTACTTTTTCTAATACATATCTTCTTATATACTCATTGATCTCTCACCAAATTCCTGAAATCAACCCCACTTCTTCATAGAGATGATGGTAGGGAAAAAATAATATAGAGAATTATCTAGGAATATTTGAAATTGTTTTTTATGAGAAATATAATCATAGAGTTAATATTTCAATCTATCCTATTGGGAAATGATGTAAGAAAAAAATCAGTATATTTATACTTTTACTTGGAGATTTTAGTGACAGTTTTTCTACACAATTTGGAGATGAATTGGTAAATAAATCTCTTGTAAATATCCACCCACCTAGTGATAGACCTTGGGGAAATCTTGATAGTTAAGATAATGGAAGGTTCCCTTATTATTTAGAAAAGATATTATATTGTGGATGCTTCCTATTATACAAGAGATCCTAGAATTTTGGAATACTATGAGTCAATTTGGACCAAATGATTTTCTAGGTTGCATATACCAATGAATAAGGAAAACTCACGTTTTAGAAATCTTGGTGTATAGGAGTCTGGCACACCCATTCCAGAAAAAAATACTTTTAGGAAATACAAGGAATGTTGTGTATCTATGGCCCCAATACGAGTGGTTTGAGAACATATCACTTCATCAGGGGTGGATTGGTATGTGTTTTCACTTAATTATTACCACCATCTCAAGTTGGGGAAAAATTATTTTCCATTGGGTAAAGATACACTGATTTATTGAAAAATGGGCCATGAGGTAAGACTGTGATGTGCCTTAATTGAGTTGAGATATTAGGCTCCGTCAATATTTTATGGATGGGACCACCCTTCTTTGACCAGGATGATCGACCGAGGAGGACTAATTTTCTGGATTCGACTAGGGGAATGATAGGATCCTCCTAATCACACTCCTTCTCTAGGTTCTATTCATCCAAAAGTTTAGCATTATACCCCTTGTTTTTCTTAATCTCTTAGATTAAAGCATCCATTATGACATCTTCTTCAGTTTCATGAATGTTCTTTGATAGACATGTGTTTTTATTAATCCCCACACCATTTTGAGTATAACATGATATGGGAAAAAGTGCCTTAGTGGGACTCTTGATAGCAAACATCTATCTTATATGACTCATAGAGACACTAGTTTGGGGGTGTCCATGATTCTTAGGTTCCACTATTGGTAGTGATTCTTCATTATAATCCCTAAAAAACCTCATGTTTCTTTTCATCTAGGGGATTTCTCATGATTTCATTCAAAGTAGAAGTGTTTGGAAGGGGATCTTTACCATCAATGGATGGACTAAAGTATGGGACTAGATTTTTTCATCACATTGGCATGATTTAAGGGGTATTATACTTCCACAATCATCTATTCTGTATGTGATTATAAAATTTATCAAAATTTTATAAATCATAATACGACTCTAGATATAGGTTCTCTAGAAACTCTTGTGGTACCAATTTTAATCAAGGCATTCACCCACCAAGAGTACTATGATGTAATAATTTTTATACTTTTGGTGGAGAGAGTTAGTGTGCTCAAGGATCATTAGTTAATTAATCTAATTGAATAATTTTTTTTAATTTAACCCAATATAGTTTGGAAGTGGGATGCCACATGGTCCTTGGTAAAAAAAAATTATTATGGAGAATTGTGATGTTATATGTGGCCAAAACATGAATAATATCTTTGGGGTGAAAAATAACTCATATAAATTCTTCCTCCTACTCATTGTCTTGAAGGTAGTCTTTTAAATGGTCACTGAAAGCTTTTATATGTTAATGTTGGTATATTTGGAGAGGAAACAGTGTCAATCAACGTTAAAGATTATTTTTTGGTAGAAGATGCAACATATGGACCATCCATCAATGAAATGAGGGAGTGTATTTTAGTAAATCCATAAGAATCCTAAGAATTTTAATATAATAGGGGTATAGATGAATCCTTTAGGATTTTGAATTCCATCAAGAACCGATGGTTCGACTGGGGGTTAGGGTATACTTCATTGAAGGGTGTTGGGCAAGATCTCAACAACTCCCCTATTAATAGTATGGAGGTGGAGAAGAGGAAAATTGATGGTGGTTGGGATGAATACAAATATAGTCCCTGAAAAGAATCAAATACATCCTCCACATGCAGATACATTCATAAATGTTTGAGGAACTTGTTGAACTAATATTTTGGATAGTACTGCTAAACTAACTATCTCTTTTCACTAGCTCTTGTTGTGGAGGTGGAGTCATTTCCCTTGAATAATATTTATTCTCTAAATATGAATTTTTAAGTGTTAAATCACATTGATTACCCCATTCCTACATATTTACATTACATGGTCTCTCCCCAATCCAATTTTTCTAAGTATCATGGGGAATTATACCATGCAAATTTTTGTTTTCATAGATGTCAAGGCCTCTATAGTTTTTAACAACCCTTTATAATAGAGATGACAATTTTAAAAATTTGTAGTTTTCAATATAGGTAGGAACACTTTTTTGGTTTGGAACATCGGTATAAGTACCTTCTTGATTGGTTCATTAACTTGGGGATGAACATTATAGTTTTTTCATGGTGGCCCCTATGGTTGGTAGAGTCAATCTAGAATGCCCAGTGGGAAGCTATAGTCTCGATTCCAACATGGTGAGGATGTTCCTCTATGCACTGGTCAGGATAGTAGGGGATGCATTATTAGTAGTTGGTCCATATCATCTATTGAAGTGGTTTACAGTTATAAAGGTCTGTTATATTTCCCTTGGAAATTTTTCAATATATTTTGGACTAATGAAATTGGAGCAGAGTTGAAATTAGCCTTCTCATTAACCTATTGGGTAATCCAATATTGTCGATAATTTTTATTAGTGTGATCCCTCTTAGGAAAACCTTGGGTGGTAGCTGAAGTAGGTGAATACAACATATCTTTTACCTCTAGGATTTTGGGGGTTAAATATTCAATGAGTTCATAGGAGAGGATCCCTAAACTATTATCAATGATATTGGGGGGTATTTCTTCTACATTCTCGTTGTAGATAAAAGTGTCGGCGTAGTTTCACTACCTCCAATTAATCATGGGATATCCCATGAGTGAAGATAACCCCCCCCCCAATTATTTTTTAGATTAAGGTTGTAATGAACTTATAAATTATGAGATCTTATAGATATATATAGAAAAATTACTATGAGCTAAAGAATATGTTACCCACTCGGTAGAAGCATAATGTTATGGAATCTCAATATGATTTGACCTTATTCCCCCAATACTATTAGTGATTAATTGTTGAGAATATTTCATCACTAATGTAATATGTGACATATAAATCCAACCACTAGTTAATTTCTTGTGAAATTGATTCATATTTACCCCAACATTCCATATCCACTCCCCATTGAATAAGAAGTTATTCACATTGATAATGTCTGTAATCATTGTTTTGAAATGATATTCATTTTCTCTATTTTATATGATAAGATATCTGGGTTAAGATCAGCAATCTATTTTATGATTCTTTCTCTAGGGATTTCTAACCCAATGGTATTTTCATCCTTAGTTTTTTATGGTCCTTGTATCCCCACATTTCATCATTAGAAAGGTGAGTGTCCTTCAACACTATGTTTGATGATGTCTGCTTCATGAATATAATTGGATAATGGGATATAATATATTCCTTCCATACATCCCCCCTTAGAGTTTATCACCTAGTTTTGGTCTCTCTTACAGATATAAGATATGTTCATGAATCTTTCTCTCATCACCAACTTCTCTTGGACACTGATTAATTACACTACATATTGTCATGATAGGGAGTCTACCCATGGTTGGAGATGATCATGATGTTTTGCTTGTTGGTAATCTATAAAATTCTCCCTCATTTGATATTGTGATTCCATATTATGCTTGTGATATAATTATTCTCATATGAAAACCACATAGAATCTTTATATATCTAGAAGGAATCCAGAGATTAGTGCACAAGACATCTGGGGATCGTCCCTTTAAGCATTTGATGCTCACCACACATGGTGTCTCACATTCTCTATATGAGTAATTTATAAAAAAACACACCAAAAATATTATTCAAACCAGATAATTCTTTATAGGTTTTTCAACTATGGAATCTTGTTCATCTAAAATTGAATATGAAATACTTTTCACCTAAGGAATGGGAGAATAGATCCAATTCTCATCACATATGGAATTATTATTCTTATAGATTAATTCATATCTTTCTCATCATATGAGGTAAAATCACTATATCATAACATGATAGATGTGGAATAGATTATACGATCATCACATAGGATTCTTATAGTTATCACATAAGGAATATCATGCTCTTCACTTGAGGTAGAATCCCAGGTTCGACACTTAGGAGGGGAAGAATATATCATATGCCCATCACATGAACTTCTTAGGACTATAACCTAAATTTCCATATGTTCATAAAATAGGGATGTTATTTTTATTCATTTTAAGGGGTCATAGGTTTATATCTAAGTGGAGGTTCTCACATATTTAAATACCAGTGGGGGAAATCTCCCATTTCACTCTTCATGTACCGAGATTAAAAAATATTTATTGCCATGTGAGGGTGCTAAAATTTTAATTACTAATGGGGGATGCTCCCCATACATTCTCATCACATACTAGGAAACATATAGGTTATAATCTTTATAGATGTTAAAATATGGTTTCGGGGGGGAGGGGATTTGGAATTATAAGGGGTTTGGTGTTATCCATAATGATGTTCATGATTTGGGGCTGTCAACTCCCCAAGAAATGCTTAGAAGGGGATGCGATTTTTTTTTCATAGAGATGGTAAAGCCAACTCTGACACATGAACCATGAATGGGAGACAAGGATCATCTGATATATGTATTTAAAATCAAAAAATGAAACCAATATACCCCATTATGTAAGGGGGATAAAAATCCACATAGTTAGATTGCATAATTTAAGGCTATGATATGAGATTTCACCACACATTTTAATTTCATTATGTAAGTATGATTGTGTCATGTATAGGGAATTTACAAGGGATGGTCTGGGCATTAAAAATAAAAGATTCCTTTATGATGGATAAAAAAACTTAAAAAAATCATATGAGACATCTCATCCTCATCACATGAGAAATCATGTTCTCAACACATAGGTAATTTCATGTTCATTACAAAGGGTAAGGATATAATTCAATGTTTTATTCTATGATGGTATCATATAGTGTCACATGACTTGTATTTTTATGATATTCATTTAATATTTTTTCATTTAGGACATGGTTGGGGTTTAAATGTGAATCTTAATATTCGTAGATAGGGTGGGATGAGAGAAGGATCTGAGGATACTATTAGTGATCAACAATGTTGATGATGTTCAGTTTCCCTCAATGATAATGTGTTTATGGATTACGTGTTCACTGGAGAGGCACGTTTGAAGGGAATTTTTGGTGGAAACTACCCATTTTAGGAACCACATGGGGATATAAATTTGAGGGTACCTGTGTTTTGAAGAAAATAGTAAGTAGACATATAATTTCATGCTTGGATAGATGGTATAGGCATAAGGTTCTATGATTTTATTTTTTATATAGAAATTTTATAATTAAAATATATATGAATGGATGTGAGTCAAATGAGCACTTTACTTATTTGAAATATTATTTAGTGGATAGAGGAAAAAAATTGGGTACTCATAATATATATCTTGTAACATTAAAGTTATATATATCATTTTATTTTCATGAACATGCGATTTATCATAAGGGTGGTGCATTTATTTTCTAGATACAATTGTGCATAGATTTTATTTTTGAACAAGTCTTGGAGTTTCAAGAATGAATGAAATATTTTAAGAACTCATATTTTGACCATTAGAGGTTTCAAAATAAAAACTATAATATAATCCTGGGTGATTTGAGGCTTGTGTGTGGGTATTCACATAATATAACAACCTTTGGTAATCCATGGGAGGATTTGGGTGGGAAAATTATTGAAGGAGACAATTATCTGAGCTAATAAAATTCCAATTTGACATCCAAAGGTTCCTCCAAAAAAAATTAGGGTATTATCTCTTTACAGACATTTTGGGCCCCACAATGAATTATCTTAGGAAAACACAATAGGCTCATGATAGATGGGAGATGCCAATTGTTATGATACAATGTATTGAAACTTTTTTGTTTTAAAAAATCCATTCATTTTATAATAGTGGGAGTTGAGATATCTGAGGAGAATTGGTGGTTTGATGTACCCTTTATCAAGAAACTACATGTTTGAAAATTTGGAATATGCAGAATATTTTTGAAAGTTTTGCGTTTCCATTTTCCTTTGTGGTTGTAGGCCTACCCAATATCCACATAATAATAGGCATTCAACATAACCTTTTTCATGAAATTTATTTTCACATTAGCTTTTCTAGTTATGAAAAAGATGTGAAATTAGTTCCCCACCCTCCCTTTTGTTTCATAATGATCATCGAGTCTATTTTTCCTACTATTTATGGGAGAAAACATGTATTGGAGAACCAATAACGTGTTTTCATTGAATATTATTTCATAATCATCTTCTATAATGTGCACATTCTTCCACCATAACACAAATTCAACGAGAATTGTATTTTTATTCATGTAATTAGATTAAATTAAAATATAATATAATCTTCTTCAATCGAATTGGGTAATTATACATCAATCCATAAAGATTTTTTATTTTATTATTGATATTTGGATATAGAATTTTTCTAGATATCATTGAATATAAAATATTACAGAAGAAATATGGTTGGATGGACAGTCACCGGATAGGATACCACCCTCTTTTTTCATTCCTTGATGTTGTACTATGAAACCGCCACAATCTGATCATATATTTGGAAGCGTGTTCTATTTTATTACCAAATTCATACACTCCATATGACCCTCCTCTCAATAACCATCTATTTTTTCACCTATGATGAATAGAACACAACTGGACTTCACAATGTCTCATAGTTTGATATCGAGGTATAACAATGGGATTGAGAATTAATGATGGTCATGGATGGTAATTCATTGGTGGGATCATGTGACATTGTTCTAATTGTATGGTGAAAACAATGAGGGGTGTTATATGGATCACTATATGTGAGGTCAGTGAAATTTATATGAAGTGGGTTGTATGTTAGGGGTTTCCATGGAAAAAAATTATGTTGTATTTTTCTAAATTAGCTCAACCACAGATCAATGAATGAGGAATCAACAATAGGTTTAGTATAAGGGAGATAAATAATTGGAACAACCAACAAGAAAAACAAATGCTCACAAAAGATAGTTCTGATCAAGTTAGTGGATCTCATCATTCTAGGCTATCCATGCTTTTGATGAAATTGTTAGAAAGATAAAATGTGAGGAGATAATATATTGGTTATGTTTTTACCCCAACTTGTACAAGGGGTGGTAGAAGTTTCCCATCCCTAATTGACCCCACCATATTGGCCTCATGGGTGGAGGAAATGTGTCACACTTCTTTAAAATGGATTATATATAAGGCAAAAACAAAATTCTTGTTATAATTAAGATAAAATTGTGTCTGTTGAATTCCATGACTAGGATATAGTAGCACACAACCAAATCCATAATAGGATTCACATGACATGATAAATGGAGAACATATAGTGTTTGGTTCATGACTCATTTTATTCATAAGGAAACATGAAAAGCATCCCCTAATGGTGTACAAACTATATATTGTGGTGAGTATTCCATATACACTTGTATATTAGTTTTTGTATAAATTCTTAACCCATGTGTTATAATTTAATGTGTGATTATTCCATTATTTCCTTTTTTACATATATTATGAAGATAATGTCTTATTCACTATCATATGACATTTATAAGGATTTTTATGTACTTTGAGTATTTTTGATTCATAAGGATTTTGAATGGATTTCAGTGAGATGTTTCAAAGTTACAAATATGTATAGTGTTAAATTTTAGATATTATGATGGCCAAGGATGGGTCCCGACATAGACTATTGAGTTTTTACCCCCTCATTTAATTGAAGTGGGTGTCCTCAATTTGAAGCATGAGATTAATCACTACATGGTTTATAAGGATCGAAAGAAACACATTCATGTACATGGAATTGATTAAAAACCCCTAAACCGATGTTCTAACCTAATTTAAATTCATACAATTATTAATAAAATAAATAACAATATATATACCTTACCCTGATGAGTTGTAGTGATTATGTTTAAAAAAAATGTTGATAAATGCACCTTAAATAAATCCATTAGAAAACCTCTTCTATGGTGTATCCATAGCCCAATAGAATCTCCCTTCATGTCGGAGGGATTTTATATCCTAGATGATTTTCTTCTAGCTATAGGGTTAAAGTGTCATAGAAGAAATAGTGGTTTTGGAAGAAATATAATCAACAAGAAGAATGTACTCTTGAAAAAATCCATCTTAGTGATGTTTAATCCTTATATATCAATTTGAACACTTCAATTAGTTAACTCACACAATCATAATGTATGGGTTAATGATTCATATAACCATGTATTAATCACATTAATACCCCACAAATCCTACGTAATTCATCTTATAAGACATCATTATTAATGATAAAAAGTGTTGGAATAGATTTGAATGACAACTATTCTCAACCAATTTCTAATCATTCATACGTTACACTTTATGATATTTATAAGTATTTGAAGCCTTAAAATAAATCTATATAATAATGAATTATATCCAAAATAATAATTTTTCATGAATGGATCTAATACTTTATGATATCTTATATAATTACATATGTCAAATACACTTCAAATGTGAATGGATTTAGGTAACTATGTCATTAAATCACCCACTTACACTAAAACATAACTGTCTTTATTTCACATTATATTCTATCATATATAATAAATTATGAAACCATATAAAAAATCCCATTTAGATATATTCAGAAACAAGTTTCATAAACTACCATCAACATCACCTTATGTCACATAATACGAAATACCCTATGAATACCAATCCAAATATCATTTTGAATTAACTCTACAACACTATTAGAGTATATTTCTAGGAAAAAATAAACCCCCCTTAAATTTAAAATAATGTGTCATACCATGGGACATTTTATAAATTATAAAAAAGTATTTCTAAATCCATTAATGTAATGAAATAGCATCCTCTATAAAATAATTAGTCCAATTCATGCTACCAAAGGATATATAATAATATCCATCAAAATCAAATAATTTTATACCAATGTAGGATGATTGAATACTATTCCATTATTCAATTTCATATGATCCCATTCTCTAAAACATCGAGTAATGATGGGATATAGAGTATTCTAATTCTTTATATCGATCTTATACATCATATATACTCTGATTATAGACCAACTATAGGTTTCCCTTTGCATGGTGTAGGTTCACTGAGATGGGGGAGGGGAGAATCAGTGAATAATGATCTATCTTATCTATTATTATTTCAAGTCAAATAAAGCTCTATCACTTGTTAGATTTATCTATCTTACTAATTAAATCACACGCACAGTGGAAATAAAGAAAACTAAGACTCTTTATTTGTATGGTTTACTACATAAAATGAGTACCTAATCCCAAGAATGATATAGATGACTGGTTTTGTGGGTCATATTATAATCATAAACTGTAAAAACCCCATATATTTATCGGATTAATCTTTAATAATCGATAATGAATATTTAAATGAATAATAGTGTGATTGAAATGTGATAAAATCTACCACCCTCTTCTTTATTTTTGGGAAAATGTTTTGTAAATGTCACAAAACAGTTTTACTAAGCCTTTTCCCCACTATCCAATTGATATAATTTCATAACACTTGGATCCCCTTAATAATTTATGGGATTCTAACACATTTATGAGAGTGATATGAAAATTTTTTGGGAGAATATAGTGTTCTATAAAAATATTTTCCAGAATCTAGGGATCACTCACCACACACAACACGATATATCATATCCCTTTATATCTCCAATATCTATTCTCTTCATTTAATGAAATTTGTTGACCATATGCATTATATCTTGTGTGAATTTTAATTTTTATTAAATGGATCTATTGAAACCCTTAAATTTATATGAAAGATATAATTATTCCATTCATAATTTATTTGTAATTAAAATAACTCACGTGTGAGGGAGGTGGAAGATGAAAGAACCCAACCTTTAAAACATTCAGGGAAATGTTTAAATTTATATTTATATCTTATACATTTGTTTTAGTGTGTATCGGACCATCAAAAACATATACTAAAATTTATAAGTACTTTATGTAAAAATCAAAAAATCCTTAGGAATCCATAAAAAATCCATTTAGATATGGTTTCTTCAAACTATATACATTTTGAATCAAAAAACATGATACAAACAGAATCCTTTTAAAAAGGTATAAATATTTCCCCAAACATCCTTGATAATGTTGAAACTGAAAATAAAATCAATGTTTTATAGAAATAAATTATTATAATCCACTATTAATGTATGAGTTTTACTGATGATACTAATTATTATTGTGTGATCTTTGTTAGACATTATCACATATCCATACAACCATGTCCTCCATAAGATGTATCATATATATCATATATGTAACTATAAAATCCTTTTATCTACAATATAATGTTACTAATGGGAATGTGACATGAAAATATAGTATTTTCCAACACCTCTTTGTTCGATTCTTTAAAATAGGCTGACTAATTCAATAAATACACCACTTTTCACTCATAATATAGATGTTTAAATCACATTTACCTCATCTATGTTTCTAAATATGTCATACGAATATTAGATAAGTATGAAAATTTAATTACTTAGTACAATTAAACCAATGTATGGTGGCTTTGAAACATCATATATGTTGAAAAATCACATATTGGCCTTACTCTCTGTGATGAAATGATCCATAATATAGACAAACACCCCTGATTAGCTATGTAACATTTAACACAAGTAAAAAATTTATCAAAGTATTAGGGTTCTGATTCTTGGTATCTCACCATGATAATGTAAGAAGGGTTTATAATAAGCATACACCACTATTTTATTGGTAATTGTTTGAAATTCCATAAGATATACTTTGGTGGATCAATCCCTATAATGATTCTCTACATATAAACTCAACAATAAATTCTTTATAAATCACATAAATCTCTCTCAAATGAGTACATGATTTTATCTAAGATAACATTAACATGTAATCACAACACATAATACTCTATGATGATCATATAAAATTGAAATCGCAAAGTCACACACATATGTGATATTATCATTCATATGTTCATTTAAATTAAATTTCCCCTCAAAATAATTAAAGATAAATAGATATATTTATTATTATAAATATATAAACCATTTACAAAAAATTAAATTATTCACTTATTTATATTATACCAAGAGATCTTACTTGATAATCTAGATTTTAATCCAGTAATGGAATCATCAATGACTCTTCTACACTTTCCATAGACACCACTGAATAAATATCACTACTGGAAAACTAACCTATACCAACGGTTTGGAACCGTTGGTATAGGCCTCCAAACCGTTGATATAGGCTATACCAACGGTTTGGAGAACCGTGGCGAAGTAAGCCGTTGGGATAGGTCTATACCAACGGTTTTCCCAAAACCGTTGGTATAGACCTATCCCAACAGTTTTGAAAACCGTTGGCATAGGTAATATGAAAATCTATTCCAACGGTTATAAAACCATTGGTATATGTATTTCAAAAAAAATACACTCAGTGTGATTTGATCCCTGAACCCCTTGTTTATAATAGAACGACTTAACCACTAACCTAATATGACTTTTTTAAACATAATTTCATAAATATATATATGTATTATAATAATTATTTAAAATTTATATTTATATAATGTTCTCGGGTAGTAGACCTGGGAAAAAAATCGAAGAACCTATCCCAACGGTTCGCAAAACCGTTGGGATAGGTGAATATTTTTTTTCGGGGAGTATGCTGGATTTTGGGGCACCCTTTCTCAACAGTTTTGGAGAACCGTTGGGAAAGGGTTGGGTCTTTCCCAACGGTTCTCCAAAACCGTTGGGAAAGGGGTGTTTTGAGCTCTTTTTCCCAACGGTTTGGGAGAACCGTTGGGAAAGACCCACCCCTTTCCCAACCATTGGGAAAGGGGTGTTTTGAGCTCCCTTTCCCAACAGTTTGGGGGAACCGTTGGGAAAGACCCACCCCTTTCCCAACGGTTCTCCAAAACCGTTGGGAAAGGGGTGTTTTGAGCTCCCTTTCCCAATGGTTTGGGAGAACCGTTGGGAAAGACCCTACCCTTTCCCAACGGTTCTCCCAAACCGTTGGGAAAGGGGTGTTTTGAGGTCCCTTTCGCAACGGTTTGGGAGAACCGTTGGGAAAGGGTGCCTATACCAACGGTTTTTACAAACCGTTGGTATAGAAGTGTTGGGAAAGATCTGATTTCCAGTAGTGTATCAACATCACACCTACCAAAAATATCTCATATAATTAGTATTTTAAATAGATGTCGTTGTTCCTTTTTGAGGTTTAGGTTCATTAGATTTAGTGATATCTTTATTATTTTAAAATAATTCTTTATCACTCCTTTAATCCATTGAACAACCTCTAGTTTGGATATGGAATCCTTGACCTAAAAAATTCTTTCAATGTATCATATGCGATGATGTACTCTACCTCTACTTCTGATCCCACTCTGATGATATATTCTGAATGCTTCCAAATGATATTTTCACCATTAAAGAAAATACAGATATAATATAGAATATTTATATCATATTTATTATATTGAAACCCATATATGAAAAACCCTTTAAAAAGATATTATCATTAACTCTAAAGATCAATAACATATCCTTATTACATCTTACATACTTAGTAATGTTATTCCATGATATATAGTTCCTCCCAAAATGATTGGATTAGAACCTATTGGTCATTATAAGAGAATATATGAAATATTATTGTGTATAAAAAATGACATTAATGGTAGAACCTATAGATGTTGATTTGGGACTTATATTCAATCTATCTAACTCCTTAAAAGGATTATAGATATTCCAAAACTTTTTCCCATATTACACTTGTAATGTCCCCTTCCCAAAGTTCATTATGCTAAAACACATTATAACTTATCCAATGTGGGTTTCTAGAAAAATTCATGCTACATGTTATATTTATCTCTATATATATTCAAACCTAACATTGATGATGGTTCACCGATGTCTTTCACCAAGAAGAATTTACATAGCCACATTTTCATAGACTGATTTTTTGAAATTTAATTTCTGATAATTTCTATATCCTCTACATATAATATAAAAAAAGACCACTATACTACCACAAACTAGATTACATAATTAGAAATCATTGGAACTGTTGATGAAAACTATTTGATTTTATCCTAAAAATAGATATTCCATCTTTGGGAATATTTATTACATCCTATGTATATAAAATTTCATGTTTCATATATTAAAAAAATAATTTGAGACTTATAAACCTTCATGTTGTGTCATATACAAACACTTCATTAAATACCCATTATGTAAATTTGGTTTTACATCTATATGATACATCTCATAATAAATGTAAGTTGAAATTGAAAACTATATAAAAATAAATTTTATCATAACTATATGTGAAAAGGTTTCTTCATAGTCAATACTATGAATTTTTTCGAAAACTTCTTTAACCAATTTTTTTTTATTTATACACACTACAATATGTGTATGCTTTAATTTTGAAAATTAAATTTCACTAAATGGGATATACCCTTTTATGTTCATTCAAAATGTATTATACATTGTTAGCGAACATGGTGTCTATAACATATTCAAATTATTATTACCATTTCTTTGATCATTTCCCTCAATAGCCTCTAAATAAGATATAGGTTTAACTTTTATAAATGTCACATAATTATAATTTTCCATGAGAAATCCATATCTATTGGGATTAATCTCACATGCCCTTAGAGGTTCAATTATAATTCAAGTCGGTTCTTCTTCCACAACTCTTTGTATAATTATCTCAACAACCATTTTGGAAACAAGTTTTATTTTTTCCCATGAATTCCTCCAAGATTATGAAGCCTCAAACACACTCCATGACTTATGTGTTACTTCTCATTAAAGAAACATGTTTGGGGAAAAATTATTTAGTTGGGATATAAAAACAATTCCCATTACATCCTTATAATAACTAACACATAATAATTTTTTTTGGGTTAGGGTCATGTTGGTGCAAAAATTTGGAATGAAGCAAATGCCCCAAGATGGCCCCATTGACTGCCTCATGAAGCCCTTTCACAGAGTCCCCCCCAGCACTACAGTCGCTATGAAGAAAATAAGGTGGGAGGCTCTGCGAACACATTTGACATTCGCGATCCCACCATGAAGCGAAGGAGGCGGGACGCTCCGTGAACCCATTTGACGTTCGAGAGTGCTCCGCGAATCCACCCAGCCACTTTGAGTACCAATTGATCCCTTCTCCGTGGTGCCTTTTTCTTATAAATACCAGGATCCCCCCTGAGATCTGGAGGACAGAAAATCCAACATTTCAGCTTCTCATCTCCCGAATCGCGAAGCACTCTTCCGCTCAGAGAACCATGAGCTGCGTGAGGTACTTGTGCTTCATGAAGTGCCTCCCCATTGTCTCGTTTTGATCCCATCTTTCTAGAGGGATGTCTTTCGCGATGACTAAGGGATTTCACGATGGAAGGTGATCCCCAAGAGGACCCAGGTCATCGTGGAGCATTTATTCTTCATGAAGCACCCTTTTTGTACACTTAATCCATTTACTAAGGCAGGATCATTGTACTTCATAAAGCACATTATTCCCGAAACCTTACTCCATGAGGCACCTTTTCTCCGCAAGGCTGTGCTCCGCGAATGACCTTCCACTTAGCGAAGCACCTCTCGTTTTCACCTCCACCCCATGATAAGGCTAAGTCACCCAACTTAGTGAAGCACACCCCTTTGCAAGTTCCCTCAGCCACGCGGGACAATAGAGCTCCACAAGGTCCCTGCCTATAGACCCCTCTTCTTGGAAAACCCTTTTCCTATGGGACCCTCCAGGATGGTACGATGTGACTTCAAAGTCCCCTAGATGATACTGCCCATAGCGTTTCTGTGCCTAATTATTCTTCATATAGGCACGGTAATGGTTATTGCTTCTTTGCATATCCACGCTAATGTGGACCCCTCGATGGTTTGCTCTGCGACCCCCCTTTACCATGTCCTTGCCGATTCCTTCCCTCCCACAAGGAGTAGAGGGTACTGGTTATGTATGTCCTAGTGATGCGGAGCAAACCCACATCATCTGATCTGCAGGACATTAAACTGCCAAGCGCCTTCGTCGTCAACACATGACGTTAAACTGTGACCTGACCCCATGCCTCACACGCAGGGCCCCCCCCCCCCCACCTTGGGAATTCTCCACGCCCCCTGGTCTCCATAGGGGATGATATCCTCCTTCTTGTAGTGGAGTTTGTCCGCAGGGAAGTGCATACACCTTAGCATAAGCCCCTCTCTCTTCTTGCAGGAGGCAACACCCCTGGTCCTCCTCACTTCCTCGGTGCCAAGGCTAGCAGCTAGCGTGATAGGGAAAGTGGATCCTCCTTTCTTCAGTCCCAAACCCCTCTCCCATTGTGATTTGTCACCATTATTCCTCCATCCTAGAGTAAGTCCCGCCACCGTGGGCTGCTCAATGCGTAATCCCCCTCCTAACATGCCATGAATGCACCTTTCGCGACGTGATCGTCAGGTCCTTCCTGCCTCTTGTTTCTCACACCAAGCATGACCCATGTGGGTTTAGAGTAATCATCAACCATGATAACACCCCCATCCCGCATAACGTTAAAATGTATTCCACCCTCGTCCCGCATGACATTAAATTGTATGCCCAAACTATGAGTACTGTGATCCATGTTAAGGCATGGTACGTAGGAAGCCTCCACAAGGTTCAAGACCAACAACCATTGGCCCAAACCATCTCCCTATCGGTGTGCCAGGCCCTATTAACACCCTGGGAAACCTATAGTGTAACCCCACACCATCCTGAATTACGTGGTCTTTGATCCATATCAAGGAATGCAACGTAGGAAGACTCCCTGAGGTTCAATCCCATCACCCGTTGGACCATGTTTCTTATTCACATCGGATCTCTGACACCCACACCATCCTGAACTATGTGGTCTTTGATCCATGTCAAGGCATGGTACGTAGGAAGCCTCCCTAAGGTTGAAGATCATCACCCATCGGACCAAGGTCCTTATTCACATCGGTTCTTCGACACCCACACCATCCCATACTACGAAGACATTGATCCATGTCAAGGAATGGTACATAGGAAGCCTCCCTAAGGTTCAAGCCCATCATCTACCCGGACCAAGGTCCTTATTCACGTCGGTTCTCCGACACGCCCTACCCGAACTATAGGGACTTTGATCCATGTCAATTCATTGTACGTAGGAAGCCTCACAAGGTTCAAGCCCACCACCAGTGGACCCCCAGGTTCACCTTCACGTCAGTTCACTGACGAAACCCTTCCCGAACTACGTGTACATTGATCCATGTCAAGGCATGGCATATAGGAAGCCTCTATGAGGTTCAAGCCCACCACACGGTTGTTCTGACCATATCATTTCACCAACACCTTGGGCCGTTTATTGCATAATACCTAAATTCCCTCGTCCCTCATGACGTTACACTGTATTCCCCACTACCCGAACTATGCAGACATTGATCCATGTCAAGGCACGGTGGGTGGGAAATCTATTTGAGGCTCAAGACCAAAACCATCATCCATCTTAACTCTTACCCAGACCGCCACATCCCCGTGAGATCATGCCACTTCTACCCCCTCCACATCATTCAGAGAGTCACCCACATATTGGCCCCAATATCGGTGTTCTCTCCAGGGGGTTCCTCAATTTGATCCACTCTAATCAATGTTATGATTAGTCTGATCTATCCCTGCTGGACATTAAACTCATGGAATACCCTTTGTCAAACATGGGAATCTGACGAAAACCTCAGAGATATACCTATGTCATATGAATCCCCGCATTCGATGTGGGATGCCTCGGGATTCTGCACCCTCGAGAATCCCTATAAGAAGGGACAATAGAAAGACACATCAATCCCTAGCATCCAGACATGCCAGTGATGACCAACGTGACTACTCACCAAACCGAAGGTTGCTTCCCTGACCAGACCCCTCGAAATGTCCTGACAGAAGCAGTGTAATTAACTGGTGTCCATGAAAATATGGCACCGGGAATATTTTCACAAACAACATATTAAATCTATGAGGGAGACCTGGACTTGGTGATCAGTTTTGAGGAGGAATCCATGGAATGAAGAACCGACATCCCATCATCCCGTTTTGATCAAGGAGAAAACGTCCCTGAACTAAGAATGAATGTTTCCTACCTTTAGAAAGCGGGAATGCGGGGTAAAAAAAGACGCGCCTTTCACACTGAAGCAGATGGATGTGTGCGCCCCGGTGAAAGCGTTGAAAACAGAAATGGTGAACCCGACATGAGAGTCTTATCCCCAATATGGAGATTAGTAACGCTTGGGGAATCCATGGATTGACGTGTCACCGGATCCATACATCTGGCGATGGGTCCTAAAAAGAAAAATATCGGGCCTGGTATGAAACTCAACAGAAGTTGGGGTAGTAGAACGTTGGGCATCCTGTTCTGCGACGTTGTTGGCGTGGATCCCTCTTACTGGCCACGGAAGACAGAACGACGTTGGGGAACATGTTGTCGATTTATTTTTCCTTTTAGCACTGATGAGTCCGCCTCTTTGCTTCTCATGAATCAGGTTTCTTCCATGGGAACATGATCACCACCCGCTAGCCTATGCAAGGGTAGGGGCTAAGCCAGCACAACTGCTCCATGTGGATCTACTAATACCGTAAAAACATTTGCGTCTATGACCGTGTGGTGCCCACGCCCCATCTACCCATCGGAATTTGTCCAATGAAGGCGGATTAACAACCTCGTATGCTGTTACGAGGAGGAGGGTACAATCCCAGCCTGGGATATGGCCCGCCTGGACCTGGAGGAATCCAGGCCCCGCCGTCAATGCCGCCCCTGAGGGCTGCGCAGGGAGTCACTGATCCCACCCCAATATTCTATCGTTTCGGGAGCCTGTACCCAGAGCGCTTTGATGAATCCCTGCCTTACACTGATGTGGTGGGTGATGTCCAGCCCATCCCGGTAAGAATATCAGTCTAGGGGCTCCCAGTAAGGGCCTCCACCTGGCCGCATCAACGTAGCCGCCCGACCATGCCCGAGGAGCAGGAAAGCTATGCACCTGCACCACTAGCACCGACTCACATGACCTAACACCAGCGTCGGGAAAGAGCTGAGGATGCTTGCTAAGGGGCATCAACATCGATGGATACTATGGCTCGAGCCACCACTGACACATATCATCAAGTCCCTACACACACTAAATAGGGGTGCTCCTACACTCAACCGGAATCGAGACCCTACTGCCCCACAGGCAGGATGGGTCGACTCTCCTGGTCACATGCATGAGCGAGGGTCGTCGTGAACCTACCCTCCGTGATGCCACCCCATATGGAGGTCCTCCCCGTACCACCACCACCACGAGCATAGGTCTTCCCCGCTTTGAGGCTCGGCATGGAGGTCTACCCCATGCCACCCCCAATCCGAATGAGGGTCCGCCCCGTGGTCCGGTCTCTCTCCAACGTGGGGATCCACCTTACGTCCTCTACGTAGCTGGCGAAGGTCCTCCGAGCCCCGAAAACCAAAGGAGTGAAGGCCAACCTCATTCCACCCGCACCAAGCATGGAGGTCCTCCCCATGCTCCCACCGGTTCCAGCAGAGGTCTTTCCCACTCAAGAACTATTCATGGATGTCCTCCCCATGTCCCCTTAGATATTTGGCCCTGTGATCCTCACACCCCGGCTATCTCAAGTGGAAGTCCTCTCCGCCCTGGCACCAGTGAGGCCGAAGGACTACATGTTAGAAATCAGCCTTGTCCCAAGGAGCCACCCAGAAGCAGGAAGGTGGGTCTTCGACACCACAAGAAGATTCCTAGGTAGGCCTGGATGGAGATCAAAACAGTCTACTTCTCAGACTCTAGAGCGGAGTGCGACTCAACTCAGGAACCCTTCCCTCGCTCATCTGAGTCAAGGGATGGAGCAGGGACATGGCTCATTAGCCTGGTACTTCAAGAATGCGAGGTCCACAAGATTCCCACCTCCCTCCACAGGTTTATCCAGGGGGATGAAGATTTGGAGACCCCACAGGTTACGGTCGTGCAGTCACCACCAACATCACCGGAAGCGCTTTCTACCTCCATGAGAGATCACAGAGAGCTATTCTAGGGACCAATGGTAGGCAAGCAGCATTGAAACCCACCACCGGCAGCCCTGGCCCCTGATCCAGGAATGGTGGCCGTCAGACCATCCTATCATGACGTAGCGGCCAGGTCACTACACTCCTTGAAGGACAACCTAAGAATCGGTGGCCAGTTAGCCCGTTCGCCATATTCTCCACCGAGAAACCTGCCGTCCCAGCGGTCTGCCCCAGTATCGCTGCCAGTTCCTCAACCACCCCCAGTTGGCGAGTGGGGAAATTAAGGGCCAGACACTGAAATTGAGTTGAGGTGAATCTAGAGCATCATTGTAGTAGAACGCTTCCCTGAGGAGTTCTATCCCGTAGCAGTGCAGGATATCTACGTACCCGAGTCCCTCAACCCAGAGGAGGTTGAGTGTCTTCTCTACACCCTATGGGTGATGCATTTCAGTCTACGACATTAGTGCGTGGTGTATCTAATGAGCCAAGCGCATTTTGAGGACATCAACGACCAGTTTCGTCTAATCAATCTGGTCGCACTCCCGATGGCCCAGCACCCTGAGTCACCAGGCCGTCATGAGGCCCTCCAGCAGCAATGCGTTCAAATTATTAAGGCACTCCACAAAATCATCAGGGTAGAAACCCCCCATGTGAAAGTCCATGGCTGGGGGTAGTATGTTTCCCTCCTCTTCATCCCTATACGATGGTAGCCCGAATCGCTATGCGATATTGAGGACATGCCCCCGGGAAGGGTCACGGTCCACATGGCTGACATAGTGGACAAGGAGGATGAGCTAGAGTTTCTCAATGGAGACTTACCCTTTGAGGGTGTTCCACCACTGTTGGACCCATCAGGTAGGATTACTCGTCAGCAGAGGAAGCTTTTAGGTATCCCTGCGCCCACTGAGTCGTTGGTGCTCAGCCGGAATTTCAGTAAGGGAAAAGAACCTGTCAGATCTGTCAAGCACTCTGACCCATCCGTCTTACTATAAAATACGAAAGAGGACCCTGATAAGGCCGCATTTCACCATAAACTTTCTGAGAAAGGGATGTTGGTCGATGAACTCCTGGCTGAACACGTGATAGAGAGACGACCCGACTATGGAGATCCTAGGCCAGGGCAATAGGGGAATAAACAACTTCCCCCCAGTGAGATACCTCTAAGAACCCTGACCATGCCACTCACGCTGATAGGTCTAAAGCCATAACTTAAGGAAAGAGGGTGTGATATGTCTCACCAAACCCTCCCGAACGGCATGACAATCTGCGGAATCCTGCCCGGGTTCCCCCAGCTACCCCGCAGGCCGTCCCACCAGTCACTCTGCGAGCCGCTGAACCCATCTACCGTGTCGAAGAGACCAGCAATGCACTTGTGATTAGAGATCCCCATCAAGAAATGGACCCCCACATGGATGATCTTATGGTGGTACTCATTGCCCGCCTTGAGGCATTAGAAATGCGGTAGGTGGCAATCCCACCGGATGTAAAGCCATACTTGGCTGGGTGGATGATATCCCGACACCTCCGGGTTTTGGGAATCCCACCTTATCCCCATTTAATGCGACGGGGGATCCGCCGCAGCACCTAGACCACATCAATTCGAGGTGTGGGACCATGTTGGGGACTCTAGCGCAGTAGGAGGCTGCCAAGTTCCAATGTTTCATTTAGACACTAGAGGGGCTGACATTCATCTAGTACAACCAGCTCCACATCAGATCCGTGACCAGTTGGGAGGACCTTCATAGGTAGTTACTCTACCATTTCCATTCTACCACCTGGAAGACCATCATAAAAAACCTCTTCAAGTGAAAACAAAGGCCTGATTAGCGAGTCGCGGACTTTATCACCCAGTGGAAGGGACTTTCATACTCCCTTGACATGCCACTAACTCAAGAGAAATTTTTGATGATGTGCGTAGGGAATGTCAAAATGAAACCGGTTCCCTCCCTGATCACTCAGAACTATCCTAGAGGGTTTCGGGGCTTCTCAAATAAGGCCCAGTTCCTCAAAGAATCCCAGCAATAGGCCAGGAAAGCACATATGTTTCCCCTGCAATCCCAAAATGGAGAGCTGCTAGAGCCAAGACCGCCTTGGTGGCCCAGATAGAGGCCCCCACATAGCTATAATTTCTACTAGTAGCACCAGACCCATAGCCTTGTAGAGTCCCTCCACCTCAGGCATAACCCCGGGCTCCACAACATCCTCAGAATCGACAGGAGCCCCCATGTAATGCGCTGCCGCCACCTAGGCGGGACAATCCGTGTCCACCTCCTCGACAAGCCCCTCTGGCTCCTCATCAATGCCAGGCTCCGAGGGCTCCCTATCTAGAAATAAGACACCATACATACTCCTTCAGTGATAATCAGGTCCCTGTTTACTTCCATAGTGCCCTATAACATGGGATTTTACTCTTGATTAAGTGTAGAATGCCGACAGAGGCGAATCTTACCGATCACCCCAACTACTGCCTCTATCATCAGATACTGGGGAACAATCTCAAGCAGTGCTATGTGTTTAAGGACTGGATCCAAGACTAGATCGATAACAACATAGTTAGGTTGGGTCTGGCTCCGGCACAAGTGGCAGGTGTCTTTGTGAGGCCAGAAAGCGATAGCGATGATGAAGGTGGGTAGCAGTAGGTTCCCAGTCGTGAGTCCCTAAAGTCTGATGACTGGATGGCTTGTAAAATGGTTTCTAGTGCCCATTGCATCATTCAGACATGACTGAATCAGCCGGAGCCTTCAAAATCTGCAACCACCACTTCTGCATCATCATATCAGCCGACCTCTTCCCAGAAGATCAAGAATTAGCGGCGCAAGAAGAAGTAATGTGCCCCGCCAATGCCATAGTTGTCCCACACTCTCAGTGAATTCATGCCCCCAGAGATGAGTATCCCTCCCATAATTCACCCAGTGGTGGATGGTTCTTCGAGTGACAGTCAAGGGTACACTTCGGTTAACACTGTTTAGTTGGTAAACCCTTATATGACTCCCGACGAGGGAGAACACAAGACAAACCTCCCCCACATCCCCAGCCGACACCAACATCGGCGGAGCTGTGAATACATGGGTCATCGAGGCACACTTGTTGGCAATTATAGCCAGTCCATGCATGCCACTGAGACCAGATAGCAGGCCCGGCGCAGAGCTCAACACTCGCAGCCTTTTCATCCGGTGTCGTCAGGAATGCCTCCACCACCATTTGTGCCACTGGATTAGGCAGAGCAACTTTGACCATACTATGACCAGATTCGCCCCGCTACAGGTTGTCCTCAGGTTCACGGACCTCTTCCAGCATCTACTCATCAGGCTTTGACTAGTGAGTAATAGGATATTCCCATCACCAGCCAGTCTCTGGTCCAACCGAAAGGGTCCGCTGTGCCTCCAATCGCAGAGCGGCCTCCTGTAAGCAGAAGTTTGCACCTAGCACATAAGTATGATGTTCTAAAGCATCTTTCCAGAATCCCAGTGAGGATTTCCATCCTCTAATCCCTCATCTTGTCATCAGATATGCATGAGGCCCTCGCTAATGCTTTAATGATCCCCCTCCAGTTTGAGAATGAGGTAGCAGCTGTAGAAGCCTTTCACCCTGAACCAGTTGGGAATGCCGAATGTCAGGCCATCATTTCATTCTACAAATAGGATGGAGGCTCTCCCATATAGGGGAACATCTTCCTGATGTACATCACCGGAAAATTCAATGGCCTTGAGGTTTGCTGCTGTCTCGTTGACACCGACTCCAGGATCAACCTTATCCCGACGCAGACGCTCCTGAAGATTGGGTTATCCGAGGATGACCTAAATCCCTCCGATTTAAGGATCCAGGGATATGATAGGATATAGAAGACCCTGGTTAGGAAGATCTATTTGAATACCCAGTTCGGTGGCCTAATTTCAAGTATTAAATTTATGGTCATCTCCCAGGACACTTCATTTAATACACTGGTGGGTAGTCCATGGCTCCACCTGCATGTGACGATCCCCTCATCATATCACCAGGGCCTCAGGTACTCCCTTAATGGTCGATTAGCCATACTCCAAGGTGATGAATCTATTTTCATCTCTTTTGAAGCTCGTTATCTGGATGCTGACTATTACAAGAGAAATGATAAGCAGATTATAGCCAGTGAGGTTGATCCCGCCTTGATCACAAGTGATCCATGGGAAGGTCTGGATGACGCCTATGTCTTCCCAATCCATCAACTGGATGCCACAACCCCCGATATGAAGAAATTCTTTGTTGTTTCGGGTACAAGAGGAAGGCACATTCCCAAGTCCAAGCGACATCGGGAAATCACCTCATACTCCTACGAAAACCAGGCTCAGGTGATCTCAGAACCTCCTACCCCTGTACGGTATCGGGATACCTGCCCCATGGAAACAAAAATACTTCATACATGTTTGTTTCACTGGACTAGGATTAAATGACTCAAGCTGATGCTCCACTATTGTTTTGAAATCATCAAGAATGGCCCTTTGGGCCAAAGTCTGTATGAGATTGGATCGACTGCCTTCATCGCCACGGTCTCAAAGGCATGTGAATATCTTGATGTGATGTCCACTACTGTCTAGGCTGGTACTAGCCTCTCATAAGGTTCCTCCGACCAAGGGGAAGCGTCACCTACTGGGAATCCCTCCTTCGAAAGTGAAGAAGAGGATTTTTAAGATTCTCCCCCAACCATTGAAGAAGGTGTCTCTACCACGGTCGATGAAATGGTACATGTGAACCTTGGTAGCGAGGTAGATCTGAGACCCACATTGAACAGTGTCGCCATGTCCCTTGAAGAGAAGCAACAGTACATGGACTTACTTAAATAGCACCGTGATGTGTTTTCTTGGAGTTATGACGAGATTCTAGGACTAGATCCTCAGGTAGCCGTCCACCCTCCCGGTCTCCTGACAAACCATCACGGGTTCATGAAGCCTCCCAAAAAAATGAACCCTTCACATGGTGCCATGGTTGGGGAAAAAGTTGACATGATCATCAAAGAAAACTTCATCAAGGAGGACTAGTACCCCAAATGGTTAGCCATCACCGTGCCAGTCAGAAACAAGAACAGACAGATCAGAGTCTGTATCAAATTCCGAGATCTCAATCTTCACTGTCTGAAGGATGATTTTCCCATTCCAGTGACAGAATTATTGATCAATGCTATGGTTGGGTTCTAAGACCTCTCCTTCATGGAAGATTACTCTAGATATAATCAGATCCAAATGGCCCCTGAGGATGAGGAGTCTACTGCTTTCAGGGTTCCCCAAGGTACTTTCTATTTCCAGGTTATGCCCTTTGGCCTGAAAAATGTAGGTGCCACCTATCAGTAGGCCATGCATCCCATATTCAATTCAATCCTAGAAACATTGTTGGAATGGTATGTGGATGATCTGGTGGTCAAATCTCACCAGCGCCAGGACCATCTGAAGGAAATTGAAAAAGTGTTCAGTTTCCTCTGTTACCGCCACCTGAAGATGAACCCATTGAAGTGTAACTTTAGTGTCATTTCTGGGATGTTTCATGGATTTTTTGTCAGGCACTGAGGCATCGAGATCGATCCCGAGAAGATTCGGGCCATTAGCCACATGCCTCCCCCGAGAAATATTCGAGAACTTAAAGGTTTTCAAGGACACATGGCCTATATATGCTGATTCATTACGAATCTGGCTAGAAAGTGTAGGACCTTTTCTCAGCTCATGAAGATGGGCTCTGCCTATTAATGGGACGAGGAGTGCTCGTCCTCCTTTGAGGAGATCAAGAAATATTTTATCCAGCCTTCGGTCTTGATGCCACTCGTCTCTGGTAAGACTCTAATCCTCTACGTCACTTCCTTGGACCAATCTCTCAGTTCCCTTCTCACCCAGAAGAACAACTAGGGGGCAGAGAACAGTCTCTACTACCTCTTCTGCATGCTTCTTGATACGGAGGCCAGATACTCCCTTATCGAGAAGATCTCCCTTGAGCTCGTATTTGTTGTGTAGAAGTTGCGACATTACCTGCAGCACCATGAGGTACAACTGGTCTCCCGGGTAGACCCACTGAAGTACATTATGAATCTCCCCATGTTGACCATCTAGCACAGTGGGTGGTGATTCTCTAGTAGTTCGACATCAAGTTTGTGCCTCAGGAAGATATCAAGGGGCAGACATTGGAAAACTTTATAGATGCCCATCCAACATCCACGTACCAGTCACTGGACTTGGATTTTCCAGATGAGGTAATCCTCTCGGTCGATCAAGTCATCCCTTGTTGGAAGATGCAATTTTATGGTGCCTCCCGGAGCCCAACCGGTAGGATTCTCAATGATCCTAGGCTCAACAGAGCAGGCCTGGGCATCATCTTCATCACCCCGACGCAAGCCATCCTGCCGTACTCATTCCTACTCTCAGAAGGCTGCACCAACAATGAGGTAGAGTATCAGGATCCTATCACTGTCCTTGAGATGGCCCATGAGATCGATGTGACCCATTTTCATGTGAAAGGGGATTATGAGCTAGTCATCAAACAAGTCAACGACGACTATGTTGTCAGGAAGCCAGAGCTTGCACCATTGTTAGAGTGCACCCTCTATCTAATGGCCATGTTCCCTTCTCGACCAGTGGTTACCCATGTCCCTCGGTCACAGAATGGCCAAGCGGATGCTTTGGCGAGCCTAGACGCATCACTTGCAGAGCCCGAGGAATATGATCTAATTATACATATGGCCCACTGGAGAGTCATTTCCCTCATCACCCCAGAGGATGACGACAGACTGCGAGTAAGCCTCCTTATCATTAGATCCTCCACGTCAGGACCTCTAGGCTTGTCAGATCTAATGATCGAAGTGACTCCCGACTAGAGAGCCCCTTTTGTCGAGTATCTCCAAAATGGGTGCCTCCCGGCTGATCAGGCCGAGAACGAGCGAATCCGACGCTGCACGCTGCAGTTTACCCTCCAGAGTGGTCCCAGTCTAGAGAATATTCTCTATAAGAACGATTTTGATTGTGTTCTCCTCCGTTGAATTCAAGGGGTCGATATTCCACATGCCAACGCAATAGGTTCATGCCGGTTCTTGTGGATCCCACTAGGCTGGGCCAAATTTGTCCCATCAGATCTGGAGACTAGGGTATTTTTGGCCCTCTATGATCCATGATTGTATTGAGTTTTCCAAGAGATGTCATGCATTCCAATTGCATGATAACTACCTGCATAGACCACAAGAACCCCTCCACTCCACCATATACTATTGGAAACTTGTGCTGTGGGGACTCGATGTCGTGGGACAATATCCACTGGTGATAGCTCGCTAGTGCAGGTTCATCCTGACCGCCACAAATTTCTTTTCCATGTGGGCAGAGGCAATTCTTTTCAAGGAAGTCAAGGCCTGTTCCATTGTTGAATTAATGAGCTCCAATATCATCCACTAGTTTGGAGTTCCTCATGACATCCTCACCGATAACAACACCAACTTCCAAGCAGCAAATCTAAAGTAATTGTATGCCAAGAACAATATCTGTTCGAACCATACCTCCCGCTATCACGTGCAGGCAAATGGACAGATCAAGGCGTTCACCAAAACCCTCTCTAACATTTTGAAAATAATGGTTGTTCAGAATAATAAGATTTGGCTGGACAATCTCCCCAACACCCTCAGGGCCTATCGGATGACGACTCACAATTCCACTCAGGTAACCCCGTATTACTTAGTGTAAAGAGTTGAGGTCGTCCTACCCATCGAAATCCATCTGCCTTCATTACGTACTGCAGTATATGATCAGAAGGTAACAGATAAGGTGTCCGAAATCCGTCTAACTTAATTGGATTCACTTGACGAGAGTAGGCATCATGCCCTACAAAATCTAGAAAGGCACCAGAACAAGATGGCTAGAGCCTTGAACAAGAATGTTCACCTCTGCTCTTTTCTGAAAGGCGACCTGGTATTTGCCCTCCGAGCGCCAATGATCCCTGAAAAAAAACCACCCAAGTTAGAGCCCAAATGGGAAAGTCATTATATAGTCCATAGGGTTTTCCCCAACGGAGTATACTCCTTAGGGACCATGGATGGTGAGCATATAACTTCTCCCACTAATTCCAAATTCCTCAAGCAATACTTTGTTTGAGCCTCCTGGTCCTACATGACCATAAACTCGATGGTTCTGCAGGACCTTAAACTGGTGGTCATGCACGACCTTAAACTGTATGATGGTCTTGCATGACCTTAAACTGCATGTTGGTCCCACATGACCCTAAACTGCATGATGGTCCCACATGATCTTAAATTTTCCAGTCCTGCATGACTTTAAATTGTGCATCGTCCTGCATGACGTTAAACAACGTAGTGATAAATATGTATGGATTGATTCCCATCCTCATGGGATATGTAGGAACGCTCAGACACCTCGTCTTGAGCCCAACCCCGAGCTCTTCTCTTTTAATATTCCCCCTGGGTATAGCTTTCTTAGAGTATCCATGCATGATACGGAGTAGGATTCTTTAGACCCACTCATAAGAGGATTATAACGTTCGCACCATGTGCCCCCTCCCATTCTTCTATCCTCCAAATTCTTCACTACAGGACGTTAAACTGTATGGCCTTCAGAACTACGTATGGCTTGATTCCCATCCTCATGGGATACGTAGGAACGCCCATACATTTTGTCTATTGGCCCAGCCCAAATTCCAGAATCTTTCCCCAGGGTCAAGATGTATGTAAGGTGTGCAAACATTTTCCCCAATTCACGTCGATCAAACCTCGATCCGACCGTACGTCCCACTCCCTGGAGACGTTCGCCTCTTTGGGAGATGGGTACAGATATGCTTCACCCACTCCTTGACTGGGATTCCGTCACCTTCCCTGTCTAGAAGGCCCCCTGAATGGTATGGATGCTAAGCCTAAGGGCTATCTATTACCACTTCGGGCCAACGCACTCGAGGATGTCGAGAAATAAGCTGATACAAGTACCGCTTTTTGAATATGGTCAGCGGTCGATGCTAATTTGTTGCTCCTGAAAGGTCACTCTAGGGACGCTGTGTTTCGAACATGGTCAACGGATGTCCTGGATCGTTAGGTCCACACCAAGATGTCCCAAACATTGAATTTAATGGTTCATTCTGCCCCGTTGTATCATTAAGCGATGAAATCCCTCCGGGTGATGCCAACCATCATCCCCTAGCCCAGGTTGTCTCATATGGGATTGTGCAGTGTGGTATGAGATTATGTCCTCATTCGTGTCGGGTTGCTCACCGTGCCGTACACATTCCCAGATTTGACACCTTATCCCAACCCTCATCCTCACTGCAAGAATTTAAACTACAAGCTGGTTAGGCCTCCCGGACTGAGGCCTAGCCTCAGGCCCCTAGGCCTTCTCGGGCCCCCGACCCTCGTCCTCACTGGAAGATGTTAAACTGCAAGCTGGTCCGTTCTCCTTGACTGAGGCCCAGCCTCAGGCCCCTTGGCCTCCTTGGGCCCTCGACCCTCGTCCTCACTATAAGACCTTAAACTAAAAGCCGATCAGGCCTCCCTAAACGAGGCCCAGCCTCAGGCCCCTTGGCCTTCTCAGGACCCCAGCCTAGGTTCTATTATGGGAGTGTATGGTGTAGTGCATGATTATGTCCTCATTCACAACTGTTTATTCACTGTGTCACACACCTCCCTTTTTTGGGGGTGTCCTACTCCCCTCCTCGTCCTGCATGACGTTAAAATTCATCTTGAGAACTACCTGTGGCTTGATTCCCATCCTTATGGGATATGCAGGACCACCCGAATGTCAAGGATTTCGCTCCAGCCCCATCTCCCGGAAATCTTAGTTTCACTTTGGCCCCTTGGCCTTCTCTTCCCCGTAGAGGGGAGTATATGGCAAGGTATGGAATTATGTCCTCGTTTGTGTCAGGCTTGTAACGACCACGCCATGTAACTCTCCCTCTTGAGAACCCTCTTCAACCATCTTTGGTGGTTTACCAATGTGCCTAAGGGTACTCTGGTTTAGTAACTAGAATGTCGGACAATGCTCGGACATGCTTCCAACCGCTTTTAATGCTTTTTGTTTCTCTTCATTAGGGCTTCCATCACCTTTCACACCCGAAGGGACCCCGAAAAATGGCATGGATACCACGCCTAAGGGATCTACCACCGTTACGGGCCAACAACCCCGAGGGTTTCAGACAAAAAATTGATACAAATACCGCATTACGAATATGGTCAACGGTCGATGCCCATTTTTTGTCCCACTTCAGGCTAACTTGATATGGATGTTGCGTTTCTGCCATGGTCAATAGCTATCCTACATCACAATGCCAAATCCATTAAGACTAAAATTTTGGTTACATGATTCAGATCCTTCTCCACCTCATCATGTTCATATAGAACTTCGAAACTCTTGGTACTATTCCTTAGTACGCATCCATGCGTTAGGAAGACTAAAGTCACGATAGGGGCTCCGCAATTATTTCCCTTTGGTGTACGTTCTAGGTATTGCAAAAGACATCTTCATCCCTTGTTTCCCACATCGATTTTAACTCGCGTGGGCTTAGGGATCGGGTTAAGGTTTGCACTTACTTGGAGGGTTTTCCCCTCTACGGTCCGAGCTCGAAGACCATAAACTAAGATCTTGTTCAGAACTACGTAAGGCTTGATTTCTATCCTCACGAGATATGCAGAACCACAAGGATGCCTCATCTTTGGGTCCAGCTTAGTTGGGAGCTAGTTTCTCCTGCCCCTTTCCATATTAACCTAATTTGGGCCCCTTTTCCCAAGGTTACCCTCTCACAATGGTGTATGGTGTGATATGGGATCATTTACCCATTCATGCCAAGGATGTTCTATTGCACCGCACACAATCCCCATCTAGAATCATCTCTGCTATATCTACACTGCGTGACATTAAAAAACATTCCTAGTCCCATCACATGACCCTAAACAATGATATTATCATCCTGGCCACACGACGAAAAAACTACACTACATTGTGATGAAATCATCATAGAGGACATCACATTGTGTATTGGTCATTCGTCGTACCATTTGTCAATGCCTACTATGGCTTGATTCTTATGGCGATGCCAAGGCCTGCTACCCTAGGCCTGTTTCATCACAAAAAAACCCACTCTACTTAATGTACAAACAATATTTATCAAATTACGCTTCTCTTGGTGCGGGGCCCACACCCGCACGCCCCCTTCTCCTTGGCATTGGTATCTTACCGTGCCACTTCAAGAACTACGTGCAACTTGATCCCCATCCTCATGGGGTATGTAGAAATGACTATGCACTTTGATTCAGGCCCATATCAACTCTTTTTTTTCAGTCCCTTGACCTAAAACCTCTCTGAGGAACACATGGTGGTCAGAACCCCCAGTTCCCATTCACCTCAGGTTTTGTAGTTACCCAGCCAGGTACCTCCCGTGATTCCTACCACCTATGGTCCGAGTTCTACAACCCTAAACTATGATCTCCCTATTGGAAGGGACTCGAAACGCTCTATCTAATATGTCTTGTTTCCATACTTAGATGCGTTTTGAAAAAGAGCCCGAAGTGTGGAATTTTCATGGGGACATTCTCCTCGTTCCATTCCCAAGATTTGTGAGCTCCCTATTTGGATCCACATCCTCTTCCACATCCTAAAGGACCCTTAGACAAAATGGATTCTAGGCCTAAGGGCTCTCCATGGATATTAGGCCTAAGGAATCTCTTACCGTTTCGGGCCAACGTCCCTTAGGATCTAGGATGACATTTTCTATAGGTCCCATGTTTTGAACATGTTCAATGGTCAACCTTCATCTGTCTATCCCCATTCCAGGCTAACGCGATGTGGATGATGCGTTTCCTCTACGGTCAACTGTTATCCTCCCTCGTCACAATGACATCATTGTGATCCAGATTTTGATTATCAAGATTCACCAATTTCCACTTCCTCATGTTCAAGTTGAATTCCAAAATACTCAGATTTATCTCTTCGCGCATCTAGGTGAGCTTCATGGATGGTTTAGAATCATTAGGCCGGTATTCACTGAGTGTCCCTTCATCCTAGAATGCACCTTATTATGTCGAGAGAGTCCCACAACTACTTCTTGTTTTCCACACCGAGCACAACTCACGTGGGATTAGTAGTTTTGGTAGGATGTGTACCAATGCGGCCAGGTTTCTCATCGTCCAACAGGACATTAAACTACTCTCTTAGAACTACGTATGGATTGATTCCCATACTTGTGGGGTAATTAGGAATGCCCGACCACTTTACCTTGGGCCTAGCCTAATTCTCACTCTTGGTCCATCGACCTGAAGAGTTTCCTCAGGGGATAGGTGGTGTGATTTGGACTCCAAGTCCTCATTCACGTCGGTTTCATAGCTACCGCACCACATAACCCCTGGGTTATTTCCTTTCATTCAACATCCTATCATATCATGTTAAACTGCAAGAGTCCATATGACCTCAACAAAATACACTAAACTGTGGTTCTGCCCTGAACAAGTTCGGGATGCCCCATATTAGTCATGGGATGAACCAAAGCCTCTCCCAGAGAAAATTTCACCTGTCAGTATTGGTATATGATTACACTGCACTTTTATAACTATGTAAAGATTCATTCCCATCCTCAGGGGATACATAGAGACACCCCGGTTTTTCGCCTCGGGTTCGGCCCCAGGAATCGTAAGGTCCTATTTCTCCCCATTTCCAGCCCTTGTCCTGACCCCTTTTGGGGAACCATGGAACTGTAATTTTTCCCCGAAAAGGTTTGGGATGCCTCACAATGGAGTTGGGAAGTGACAACCCATTCGCCAGAGAGGCCCTATCTGAAAGAAGGAATGATCCATGATCAAAATGATGCACCCATCAAATGTGCTCCCACCGCGGTGGCGTAACTTCGAGAGTGTTGGATTCTATTCGAACAAACCCTCACTCCACGTTCCATGATTTTCATGCTTGTTATTCACACCCTCGTCCTCTTTCATATTGGGAGGAACCCCCTAACAGTATGGGTGCTCAGCCTATGGCCCTCCTACTGTCCTGGGACAACATTCCAGAAGTCTAACGAACAACATTTGCAACAGGTCCTGTGTTTCGAACATGGTCAACGGTCGACCCTCATTTTCTATCCTGACTCTAGGCTAATACAATAAGAATATTGTGTTTCAAATGCGGTCAACCGTTATTCATTATTGTCACACCACTCCACAATGTTCTGAATCCTGGGTATCATGATTCACACCTCCCATTCCCATCTGTTCAGATCGATTTTAGTAGCCCTGGCGTTACACCATTTGTGCACAAGAGCACATTGAAAAAATGGTAATTCTACTATTCTGAGAACATCATTCTCTAGCTAGGCCTCTCCCATTTCCTAGAAATCCGGACCGATTGACCAAACCCCAGATGCCCGAAGCTTGGTTTTCACTCCTACGTTTGGATTAGGCAATGAGGTAACCATACCTTTTTTCTCACAGCAGGCTTGCCCCGCATGAGCTTAGGGAATGGTTGCTAGATGCTCCGTGAACATCACAAGGAAGCAGTAAACCAATATGAAAAACAGAACTCATGCATGTTATGGAATTCAGAAAATCAAAGCATGAATATACGTTTAAGGGTTTGTAATAATTATAGTACACGGGGGGTCGACTCCCCCCATGGATGGATTGACCTAATCAATGGAACGTTGCATCTCCACCACCCTCTGACTCATGGAATCTAGGAGATGTTGTCTCTTGTTCACATCCTGCTCCTCCTCGGCGGTGAGAGGGCGCAATTCGTTGGCCGCAATCTGGGCCCACTCCATGTTGGCCCGGATGGCGATCATCTCCCCAAAATCTCACCTCAGGCTCTCTTCGGCTTCTGCCAGCTGGGCTTTTAGTCGTGATATCATCCCAGATTGCGCATTGAGGGAGGTCAAGTGCTCATCTGCCCGATCCTACAGCCGTTGGACCTCGTCTTCAGCCTTCTGGATCGTTTTGATGTTTATCTCCTTCCTTTGCTGCCAGACCATGCCAAGGCCTCGGTCATACTCCCTAATCTTTTACACCATAAGATCTCAAATGAGCATGTGAGGATGTCGGGAATCCACTCCCCCTTCGCACAGTTCACGCAGGTGCGAATGAAGTTTGTCCATCTCATTCAACCATAGCGCTTTAGGGGTTTTATTGATGAAGTGCGTGATCATCTTCCATGATCGGCAATGGACTATTTTGTTTTCCTCCTCGTTAGAGGCCGTTTCATCCTAGTCGGGGCGATTGGACGACTCGTATACAAGAAATACCCCGAGGAACTCCTCAGCCGGGTCCACATCTGGTGTCGGATCGGGCGTGGCGGTGCCTGAATCGTTTGGTTGATCCTCATCATCTGACCCCACCTCGATGATCTCAGGCACAGTCCCACTGGCACCCCTTCCAGTGTTCGGAAGCACCGCAGTTCAGTTGGGATGGATGTTCACCTCCATGACCATCGGCATGCCCTTGGGAAGAGTGCTACTAAAAGCCCCCGCCAACGTTTTCGCAGCATCCCAGGCCAGTTGAAGGTTTGTACACGCCAAGAAAGGGATGTGGATGTCAGTTAACGTGGTCAGGGGATGACAGTTGTAGATAAAGTAGAGAAGACTTATAGAGGTCAAATCCATGGTCTCACCCTTAGGCAGATGTCGTCAGAACCCCAAGACGTGGCCCCCGTATATGGTTTGCAGGTCTGGAGACACTAGGGGAGCTCCCTCGACTATCCCAACCCCACCCGACACGGATGTTAATATAGCCACAGGCATGGATCCCGAAGGTCCCATGTCAGCACCCACAGAGGGGAGAGAATGAGGTCTATGAACAGGGTCCTCTTGCACAGTGCAGACGCTGGTAAGGAATCCAGAGTAACCTAAGGGCAGACTCTGAAGAAGGAACTTGGGATTTTACCTCGAGAACCTCTATGAAATCTCTGAGATACGAGGACTGGACCTCAACTTCACCCTCCTCTGGCGGACTCTCCCTACCAGCCTCTTCTCCCTAGGAGGACTCATCTTATTTATCCGGCAGGTGAAATCACTCCCTTAGATCAGCGGCCGACAACTGCGGAGGGTCATGCGATCCAACAACACCCTGACTTGGTCTATCATCAAGTGCAGGGTGCCCTGGGAATGGATGAAGTCCTCCAGCTCGGCTATGTACTGCTCCACCTCTACCTGGGATACTGTAAAGCTGACTCTAATAGGGCCAATCCTCAGAAAGTCCATCCCGAGGTGGTTAAGGTACTTCCATAATTTGGATGGGCCAATGAATTTCCGGTTAACTTCCCAGATGTCCTAGGCCTCCGGGAAGATAACATTCTCCGGAATGTCAATGTGGTGTAACAGTTTCCCCGGGTCCTGAGTGGAAATCCTCTGGAACCCTCTCGGTGGCCACCCCTCTGGATGACTCTTTTCCTTTGGGACCACCAGCTCAGCTGCCGCTGCTAGACCCGCTGATGCTGCTCCCTCCTTGACTGGTGCAGGCATCGCCGCTACAACATCCTTTCCACTACTGGATTTTCTTTTTTCCATCTGGACCAAGCCCCGAGATTGGGGAGGCTCACCCCCACCTACCAGAATGGTTGGATGCTTCATTATCTCCACTGGGTAGGCCGCCTCCCAGCTCTGGGCTTATTCTTTTATCATCCCTAGGACGGCGTTCTGCAGAGGCAATACATTCCGCATCTTCCCGTCCTCCCAAGTGAAAATGATCCACATCTACCTCATTAGACATGGGTTCCCCTCATAGCGCACCCCCAGATAGTCCTACGAGTTTAGCCGCTGCATGCACCGAAATTTCCTGGAAAACCGGTGTGGGGTGTATGGCTCGTAGAGGTGCTCGCAGTCCACCTTGGCCACCAGGACTCCACCTCGAAAGGCCAGGAGGTAGGCTCATTGACCTTCTGTTCCCTGACCATCATCTGTGAAGGCCCCCGTTGGAAAGGGGAATGGGTGTAAATTGAATTCCTCCACCTTCAACACCTGGTTTAGAACCGATGGTACGGTTAGCTTGGTCGGAAAGCTCCCCATGGAGTTCAAGATCAAGGGATGAAAGTTCGATCCCAGAGGTGATATAGGGTTCAGATACTCGTAGATCCCCCTTATGTGCGCTTCCATCAACACGTACAGGAGGTTGAACAACCCGCATATCCTCTGTGGCCTTTTCCCTCACTGATGTGCCACAAAATTTTGTACAACTTGGTGAGCATCGGGATCCCCAGGTTGACCCGCCCTCCTGTCGCCAAGGTGGATTCTATGATGAAAGTGTTTGTCTGCACTCCCATGTTTGTATCCTTCATCGACAGGATCCAACCACAGATGAGGTCTGCGATGAATGCCGCCAGCCATACTGTTGTTCATTGTTCAGTACTGACACTGAACTCCCAGGTCTTCCACTGGATATTCTCCAATAGCCGCCAGTATGAGTTTTCCTTGCTCCGGGAACCCTTTAGGCAAGTTCGAGGCCTCACCCAGAACTGCCTGTTTTCTGGGAAGCTCAAGAACTATTGAACCAGTTCTTGAAGTGGACATCCCTCAAGGCATCCTTCTCTTCCCCGGGCATGAGATCCATCAGTGCCATCTCCAGACGCGACATCTACTCTGGATCCTCCCATGCACCCATGGCTGGGATGAATTCGTCGTACATCACCCCAAGTATTAAGAACCCTGAGATCTGATGCATGTCCCATAGGCTGATGTCGACCTCCCTGTGATTCTAGTGAAAGGTATTGGTCCCCTGTGACCACTGGCTCAATAGCTCCAGCATCAATTGATTCAGTTGGTAGATATGGAACTGGGAATCCCAAGCTACCTCATACAGACCCACTCTTCTCAACTCCGCCCCGAACTCCTCGCAAAAGGTGCCTACCCAGTAGGACCAAGCCCAATCATTTGTGAAATTTCTGCCCTGGCGTAGGTCCCATTCCTCAGACCACCCCTTCTTCGGGTTCCCCAGCACCACCTTAAGGATTGTTCAGTATAGGGGAGGGGATGTCTCCGGCTGCATTGACCTCCCATCGATGTTGTTCAAGTGATTGTACAGACAGCTGGCGACGACAGGCGTGAAATCCTCCTAGGCATGACAATCAGGAACCCTGAACCATCGGTGCTGGCACGACGTGCTCCAGAACCAATAAGCTAGCTCATCCTTACTTGCTGTAGGGATGAAGACATAATCCCTCAGCCTGAATCCATACAATGGAAACCTCCTGCACAGCGAATAGTTCTTTTGTCTCTCCAATAATATCTCCACCAATGAACTATGGTCTGAGTGGCTCCAGACTAGCTCTCTTAGCCCCAGGTTATTCTCCATTTCATCCCTCTGGGCGGCATCCGCAAGGACACCCTAGGAATATTCCTGGAGGGCTATTCAATTCTGGAACTTGGACGTTTCCTTAGATGGTCCGCGATGATCGCTCGCGAAGTGAGTTACCAAAGGCCTCTCATGAAGACTGTTCACGGAAGCACTACATCGACGTTCAATGCCAGATCACGGAGTGAAAACGTGGAGTCAAAGATTCACTGTGCGGCGTGAAGCCTTGATTGGCAGAGATCACTTGCGGAGTATGCAATGTTTCGCAAATCGAGAGTGCAAGAATACAAGATTGTGGAGAAAGGAAAGGAAAAAAGAGAGTGCTTACCCTCTATTTATACGCGATGGCCTTCAGAGCATCGCGGCATGTCCACTCCGCCTAGAGCTTCATGGTGCACCCAGTCCGCGTGGCCCCTGTTCGCCTCACACACCCTCTTCGTGAATTCGCACCGCGAACGAAAGGGGATTTTGGCGATTTCCCTCAGACTTTGACCCTTGATCCCTCCATGGCTCCATGTATGAGGGGGAATTTGTTGGCACAAAAATTTGGAGTGAAGAAAAGGCCCCATGATGGCCCCACAGACTGTCTCGTGAAGCCCTTTCGTGGATTCCCCCCAGCACCGTGGCCGCCACGAAGTAAAGAAGGTAGAAGGATCCATGAACGTATTTGATGTTTGCGAGCCTGCCCTGAAGCAACACAAGTGGGAGGCTCTGCAAATTCATTTGATGTTCATGAGCCCACCACAAAGAGAAGGATATGGGATGCTCCGTGAACCCATTTGACGTTCACAAGCGCTCCATGAAGCCACCCGACCTCTTTTTGCGCTGCTTGAGCCCTACCTTAAGGCGCCTCTTGCCTATAAATACCAGGCTCCCCCTAACCTCTAGAGGACGGAAAATCATACCTTTCAGCTTCTCATATCCCAAATCACAAAGCACTCTTCTTCTCGGAGAACCATGAGTTGAGTGAGGTACTTCTACTTCACGAACTGCCTCCCCATTGTCTCGTTTTGATCCCCTCTTTAGAGAGGGATGTCTTTCGTGAAGCCTAAGGGATTTTGCGAAGGAAGGGGATCCCCAAGGGGACCCAGCACATTGTAGAGCGTTCATGCTTCACGAATCACCCTTTATGTACACTATATCTATTTTCTAAGGTAGGATCACTGTACTTCGCAAAGCACATTGCTTCTCGAAACCTTTCTCCATGAGGCACCTTTGCTACGTTAAGCTATGCTCTGTAAATTCCCTTCCACTTTGCAAAGAACCTCCCATCTGCACCTCTGCCCCATGCTAAGGCTAAGACACCCCACTTCGCGAAGAACACCCCTTCACAAGTGCCCTCCGCCACGCAGGACAATAGAGCTCCACAAGGCCCCTGCCCACGGACCCCTCTGCTTGGAAAACCCTTTTCCCTTTCGACCCTCCAGGTTGGCACGATGTGACTTCAAAGTCCCCTGGACGATACCGCCCATTGCGTTGCTATGATTAATGATTCTTCTCATAGGCACGCTAATGGCTATTGCTTTTTCGCATAGCCATGCTAATGTGGACCCCTCGATGGTTCGCTATGCAACCCCCCTTTACTATGGCCTTGCAGATGTCTTCCCTCCCACAAGGAGCAGAGGGTACAGGTTATGTAAGTCCTAGGGGTGCGGAGAAAACCCACCTCGTCTGAGATAAAGGGCGTTAAACTGTCAAGAGCCTTTGTCATTAACACATGATGTTAAACTATGACCTGACCCCGTGCCTCACATGTAGGCCCCCCCCATCTTGGGCATTCTCCACGCCCCCAGGTCTCCACAGGGGATGATATCCTTCTTTTTGGAGTGGAGTTTGTCCACGGGGAAGGGCGACACCATGGTGTAATCCCCTAGATCTTCTTTTAGGAGGCATCACCCCTTCTCCTCCTTACTTCCTCGGTGCCATGGCCAGTAGAGGGATTGATATGGAACATGGCTCCTCATTTCTTCGGTCCCAATCCCCTCTCCCGCTGCGATTTGTCACCATCAGGCCTCCATACTAGAGTAAGTCCTGACACCGTGGGCTGGTCAATGCATAAGCCCCCTCCTCACATCCCACTGATGAACCTTTTGTGACATGATCTTCAGGTCCCTGCTACCTCTTGTTTCTCACACTGAGAATGAATCACGTTGTCTTAGAGTAAGCATCGACCATGACAATACCCCCCGTCCCGCATGATGTTAAACTGTATTCCACCCTCGGCCCACATGATGTTAAACTTTAGGCCCGAACTACAAGGACTTTGATCCATGTAAAGGCATGGTACGTAGGAAGCCTCCACGAGGTTCAATCCCAACAACCATTGGCCCCGACCATCTCCCTGTCAGTGTGCCAAGCCCCATTAACACCCTGGGCAGCCTAGATTGTAAGCCCCACACCATCCTGAACTACGTGGACTTTGATCAATGTCAAGGCATGGTACGTAGGAATCCTCCACGTGGTTCAAACCCATCTTTCATCAAACCATGGACCTTATTCACATCGGTTCACCAACACCCACACCATCCTGAACTACGGGGACTTTGATCCATGTCATGGAATGGTACGTAGGAAGCCTCCCAGAGGTTCAAGCCCATCATCCACCCAGATCAAGGTCCTTATTCACGTCGGTTCACCGACACACCCTACCCGAACTACAGGGACTTTGATACATGTCAAGGCATGGTATGTAGGAAGCCTCACAAGGTTCAGTCCCACCACCAGTGGACCCCCAGGATCACCTTCATGCCATTTTACTGATGAAACCCTTCCTGAACAATGAGGAATTTGATCTATGTCAAGGCACGGTACGTAGGAAGCCTCCACGAGGTTCAAGCCCACCACCTGGTCATTACGACCATGTCAGTTCACTAACACCTTGGGCCATTTAGAGTGTAAGCCCCTAATGCCCTCGTCCCGTATGACGTTAAACTTTATTCTACACTACCAGAACTACGCGGACTTAAATCCATGTCAAGGCGTAGTACATAGAAAGTCTCTTCGAGGGTCAAGCCCAAAACCATCATCCATCCTGAATCTTACCCGGGCGGCCACATCCCGGTGAGATCATGCCACTTCATCCCCCTCCACATCATTCAGGGAACCACCCACATGTTGGACCCAATATCGGTGTTCCCTCCAGGGGGTTCCTCAATCTGATCCACTCTAATCAATGTTCTGATTAGTCCGATCTGTCCCCACCGGACGTTAAACTCGCGGAATACCCTGTGTTAAACATTGGAATCTGAGGAAAACCTCATAGACATGCCTATGGCATATGATTCCCCACGTTTGATGTGGGATGCCTCGGGCTTTCGCGCCCTCGATAAGCCCTATAATAAGGGACATAAGAAAGACACACCAATCCCCAGCGTCCAGACACGCCAGTGATGCCCAATGTGACTACTCCCCTAACCGAAGGTTGCTGCCCTTACCAGACCCCTTGGAATGTCCTGACAGAAGCAACTTAATTAACTGGTGTCCATGAAAATATAGCGCCGAGAAGAGTTTCACGAACAACGTATTAAATCTATGAGGGATACCCGAACTAGGTGACGAGTTCTGAGGAGGAATCCATGGAAGGAAGAACCAACATCCCATCATCACATTTTGATCAAGGATCAAACATCCCTGAATAAGGAATGAATGTCTCCCACCTTTGGAAAGCGGGAATGTGGGGTAAAAAAATCCGTGCCTGTCGCACTCAAGCAGACTGACACGTGCACCCCAGAAAAAGTTTCGGAAAGAGGTGAATATTATTAGTATAAAATAATCATATGGATACTTCACATACTCAAAAATTCAGAAAATTCTTAATGGGATATTTCAAAACCCAAATATCAGATGGTTTTTAAGACTAAATTTGATGGAACAAAACATGTTATGAATATATTAGTTTACACATATAACCCCCACTATGAAATTGGAATTTCACTTTAACAACATGAAAATTTAGTTTAAGATAATAATAATCTCGATATCATTCGTAGCATACAACATTAAGATTTATGATAATTGATAGAAATTTTAAAAATATTATTATTTAATTATTCCCTTGTCATAGAATTGGAGGGTATGTATTTGTGTAACCACATTATGATATACATAAATAACGGTCCAACTAAAAAATGTATTAATTAATTCTAAGGAAATAATCACCCAATTTTTAGTGAAGTAATTTTATGCATCAAAAATACATTTTCATCAAAAATAATTTATTATTTTTGGTGAACAGAAATTATAATTAATTGCTTCCAACATTAGAAATTCAATATTAAAAAATATAAATTATTTTTTAAATCATCATTTCAGAATTATATTAGGGTGGTATTTTGGTATTTTTCTTAAATGATAATTTTTTTAGTGAAGAGTGAAGAATATCGATTTTTCCAATACCTTATTTTATTTTCATTAAATAAACAAAGTATAATTCCCATTATATTTTTGAATTTATATTAATGTGAAATATAATCCATTTCATTTAGAATAATCTAATTAATTACATTTTAATTTTCAATATTCATTACTTTTATATTAATTAATTTTTATGTTTAAATAATATTTTTTTAAAAACAATTTTCATTATGATTTAAAGATTAATATTGAAACTTCTCTGTTCCACATATAAAGATATAATATTTAAATATGGTTACCCAATTATTAATCATGTGGATAAATTTTAGTAAATAGGTCCCTTTTATTTATATTAATTAGGAATAATAACCTGGTAAAATATTTCTGAAAACTGTGAGGGTAAAATTTGTAAAACACAGATAAAACAATGAGATAAGGTCCCAAAATAAACAAAAACCATCCCTTATTTTTTGATGGGATACATTCGACCATGTACTTTCCAAATTTTAATATATGGAATTTTTTTTCACTTTTCCATTGATAATTACGTTTATATTATTTTATCTAAAGGAACTTACAACAATATCACTTTCTTGTTTTTAATTCCTCTTATATTCTCACAAAGAGATAATATTTTATGAATGAATCTAAAATTTTAATTTTAACATGATTTATTTTAAAAAAAATTATTTCTTTTTTTTAATATTTTTATAAATTCTTTAAAATCATATATGACTTTAACATAGTGCTTACACAAGCAGTAGAATAATAAATGTAAATTATTTTTAAAAAAGGATAAGTAAATATTTTTAATGAAGGATGGTGTAATAAAATTTTTATGGTAAATAATAATGTATAATTTTTATAATGAGTTAATATTAAAAAAAGTAAAGCTTGATGTCTTTAAAGTCGAATAAAATGAATAGTGTCAAAAATTACATTAATGAAGGTTTATAGAAAGTAATATTTTTTTAGTTATTTAATCATTATTAAAATATTTCAAGGGAATATTTCACACATTAAATGTTATAAAATTTAATCCCTTTCCCATTTTTTTGAGAAAATATTTACATTATAATTATAATTATAAAGCATTAATTTTGAAGAAGTTTTTATGGATATTAATGTCAAAATTAGTTTAATTGGGAGTTTATATATCAATATATGGTTTAAAATGACCTAAAACACGATTAAACCTCTTTCATTGGTTTTATTTTGAACTAAATCTTATCACCTATTCATATGAATTATTTTTAGTTGTTTTTACAATAACAAGAGTTAATAGTATTGTAAAACATTAAAACATTTACAAGTGTCCCACTCACCACATTTATAAAAGGATACACCTCATTTATCTTCATTACAAGAAATTGATCCATATAACAGGACAAAAAACATTTTAATTTCACATATCAACTTTACTAGACACTATTTAGAGGTTATGGTATTATTAAAATACCATTATATTGGTTATAAATAAGGGTTCTATGGGAAGATTAAAAAAACGAGGTAATCATCTTCACCGAATCTTTCTAATTGGTTTTGTCTTCAACATCCTATAAATTTGTTTTAAAAATTGTGTAATAATACATAAAATATAATAATAATAATTAATTTTAATATGAATTTTTTTAAATCCTTCTTAACCACTCTTAAATCCTTTGAAAAGCGTAAACATTACTCATGAGTAGGTATGACATTCCATCTCCACCCATTGGTGTAATTTGTTTTTCATCACCACTTTAATTGGATGGTTATAAACACATAAATAAGGAATATATATTATACTTATGATATAATTATACTTTTTTAATTACAATATCATATCTTTCTTCTAACCTTTAAATCATTTGGAAAATGATAACGTCGCCTCTTTGTACCTGTGGACAACCACCTCCACAAATCGATGTGATTCTCTTTTCGCATAAGTTTTTCCGGGATTGAAATTAAGATATATATATATATAATGAATATACATGATATATATGATATTATAATAATTTTTAAAGATTAATTACTATTACATTTATTTTCCTCTATATATTGATGACTGAAAAGATCATTCATGTGTATATAGGACCTCCCATCCCTATTAATGGTGTAATTTATATTTATATATATAAATTTTTATAGAATAATATATATATATATGATATTTATATCACAATTAAAATTATGGATATTATTGTACCATAATCAATTTAAAAGGATTGGAACTAACAAACTGAAACTCTCTTAAAAAATAAAATAGTTAACTCCTAGAAAGAATAATTTCAATAAGGAATTATTAATTTTTGTGGTATATAAATATTATAAGTGGATCATATATAATATAATATTTATGTACATAATTATTTTAAAGAATTAAAATAATTTTAAATTCATTATACCGGATATTAGGGCGCCTTTTATTATTGTCAACACGATGAAAATTATTTTTGGCTTACATTTATTTATGTGACAAACATGAAATATTCACAAATTAAATCCATTATGTGGTGTATATACTACCAATGAATGTATTTTATTATTATTTTCATGAAAATTATGTGAATGTAAAAAATAGATATACGTTTCTCTGTTTATTGAGGTTTTTATTCAATAATTACCAAAGTGTAGAGGGATTTACATTACACTTTCATTGTTTATCACTGTTATTTTTTATATTTATGATAAGAAAATTTTAAGACCTATATGAAAATAATCATCTGAATTTTCTCCTCCACTAGTTATTTTAGAATATTACTTATTTTTTTTCAATTTTCTCTCTTTAAGAACACAAGTTACTAAAATAACGTTTTTAAAGAAACCTGACTTTATTTCTCACTTCAGTCGAAAATAATTTTTCTTCATTATCCATGATTTCTAAAAAAGTATTATGAAATGTTTCTTTATTATAATGTGACTATTTATATCAATTTTTACCCACTACATAATTCTTGATAAATGGTGTATGAGGAAACTCCTTTTTATTTTCTAAATTAGGTTCTTATAACTATTTACGAATTTTTTAAGGGGATATTAGTTTTAGTGTACATTATATGAATGGATGTTTCTAGAATAAAAACCACTCAGTGATTTGAATATTCCTTCATAATTTTGTAAATTTAATTCTAATTAAATGGTTTTCTATAATATTTAGTAATTTTTAATATTTTAAATTTGTGATTTTAATGCGGAACTGTTATTTTCCTTAATAAATGTCATAGTGATATTTTAAAGCAATTTTTCATTTATGACTACTTACTATGATGTTATTTATGATTTAATAAGTATATGATCTAACGATACCATCTGATTTCATTATTTGGTTGGATTTTGATGATAATGATTTAAGGACGATTATATAAAATCTATTTCCATGACATGAGTTATTATGAAATAGTTATGAGACATATTTCATTTCCATATATTATTCAATGATAATATGATATGTTTCCATGAAACCCATTTTAATTCCATGTATTATTCTAAGATGAATGTTTTATGATCTTATTGAACACAAATGTATGTTTTTTATTATGAAATGGGTGGAATTGGAATTACAAATACTTTTAGAGTAGTGGGTAAGGATAGATATCTCATTTGATAAAAAGGACTAGAATTGGGAGTGGACCAATTTGAGTGTGGTATGTTTCTACTATTATAGTCTTTGTAGTAAAAAAAGACTAAATATTTGATTGAATGTGGAGTAAACCCAATCTACATTGATAGTCTTTGAACTGTTACTTTACTTTGTAAATTATTACCTATGTTTATGGGTATTCCATTAACATATGTCCTTGGACTATTTTATTCTATTATGGCTCGTTTTATTTTATTCCATTACAATTTATGTCTTATTAAATTCCATGTTTTATTCCACGATTCAATATTATCATCAATGATATATTAGGTATGATTTTTAAATTTTAATTTTATGTTATTAAACCCTTATGCTCATGAAATGATTGTGTGATCATTGAAATATCCCTTTCTTACCGTTATAATGAATTATAGCCCACAATTTATTTTGTCTCTTTTGCACAAGATGTAAAGACTGATTTTACATATGATATTTTAAATAAGGGTTATAGTTACGATTAACTTAGTGGTTTATAATATATATCTCTTATGAATTTTTTGTTTTGTATCGATGTTTAAAAAGACACCGATCCTTTATGATTAGAAAATCACTACTGAAAAATGACCTTATACCTTTGGTTTTAAATAATATTGTGTGCATACATCACCCCTACACCAACAGTTTTCCAAAACCCATGGGTATAGGAATTGGTTTGGAACCTATACCCATGGTTTGGTAAACCATTGGTATAGGTCCCCACTATACCCATGGTTTTTTAAAAAGGGTTGATATAGAGTTTAGTTTAAGACCTATGTCCATAGTTCTAAAAAAACCATGTGTATAGGGTTGATCTATACCCGCAAATTTTGAGAACCATTGGTATAGATTTCCCATGTCTGTTTATGGAAAAAAAATTCTCTGGGATTAATATTATTTCCATGGGAAAGCCTTTACCCACAGTTTTTATCCTATATCGACTATTCATAAATAAATAAATAAATATATATATATATATATATATATATGATTAAAATTATGGGGTGTAGTGGTTAGGATATTCGACTGGGAGGATGTGGTCCATGGTTCAAATCCGGTGGCATGATTATTTTTAAACCCTATACCCATGGTTCTCAAACTCTATATATATAGTTATTAACAAGTGGTCAATTTATCATACACTTATTACAACAGTTCATAACTATTCATATAGAATTTTCACATACCATGGGTATATATAAGATTTATACTTATGCCTCTTACTACCATAGTTTCCAAAACCACGGGTATAGCTTAGACCCATAGTTTCAGGGGATATACCCATAATTTAAAACAATGTATATAGGATATTTTCTTAATAGTGCATGGATCTTAATGTTTTTTAATTAATATTTATCTATTACGATGTAATATCTATGTATGGAAAGCATATGTCTCAATACTGACATTGGATCATTATTAATAAAACAATATCCAAAATACTGCAATTCCACATCTTAGACACAACATTCCATAGTGGGTTTTTGAGGTGACTAATGAATTCAGATCATAAGTAATCACCACCCAGATCTAATAAAAGAATCATAATACTCTTATCTAATTTATTTTATACTTTATTTTTAAACTCCCAGGACTTTTACATTGTTCCATACTTATATTTCACAATAAACACATGACAAAAATGACTAAAAGAATCTATAAATGTAATGAAATACCTAAAACCAAATATTTATTATATGTACACTGGCCCCCATACATCTTTATATATAAGATCCAACAATCCAATATCCCATTCACCTTCTCTTGAAAATTTTCCCTTCATCATATTTCTTAATAAATAGTATTTTATTATACCATATTATATATAATTGAATGAGTTCAATATTCAATATTTATGTAGTCTTTGAATTCATTTCTAAATTATATATCCATGAAGATAATAACAAAGTTAGGTAGGATTAAATCAACCATTAACTTATTTTGATGAATGATATAAACCATATTATCAATATCTATAATGAAAAAATTGTTTACCAAATCTACAGTATCATAAATCAAATCATTCTTATATATAGATAAAATATTATTATTAATAATGAGTGAAAATACCATCTTCTCAAAACTAGAAATAGAAATGAAATTGATGTTTAAAGGTGGAATATAATAATATTCCACCAATTCTAATATTAATTAACTCAGTAGAGTAAGATAATAAGTGAAATCTTGTAATGCATAAACACATACTCTGTTATTGATAAAAATATCTCCTTCACCCTTTATCAATTCCCTTTTATCTCTATGTTTGTTTTCTTATCGTAGATGTGTGTTTCACACCAAGTATCTAATACCCATGAGTCATAGTTAGAGAAATTGACCTCTATAATATCTATATTTAATAATATGGAAATTATCCCCTTGAGAACAATTACAAACCAGAGATACGAATATTTTACGTTTCTATATGTCATACATATAAGGGATGTTACTTTAATTATCAAGAAGTAAACCATAACTTATATCATAGACATATCTATAAGTGAGTATCATGTATTAAATATTTTAATCAATAACATTTAGTTATTATACTTATGCTAAATTTCAGAAACCAAGACATCACAACTATTTTTTGATCCAAGATCCATGTAAACCATGTAATGAGTTAACATTATAATTCTTATCACCACTAATTCATTTAGATAGGGAAAAATCCCAATCATAAAATTTATAATTTATTTATAGTTTGACCAAGAATAGTTTGTCCATATCCAAAATATGGAAAATTATAAGAAATATTACTCTATTATCCTAACTATTATGGTTTCCCTATTTATTTTCACTCAAATAAAATGTTAAGCATATAATAAGAAAATATATTCCATAGGTACCCTTATTTAGTAAAACTTATTTAATAATGATCTAGTATCACCCATTATATTATTTTTGTACACAATATAATCCAAAGAACACAAATTTTGATGTACCTACCTTTTTAAAGACTGATGCTGAGTAAATTGATATTTTGGAAGGAATTAAATACAGAAAATATGAGTTTTTTTAAAAGCCATATCAATTTAATATATATCATATCATATTCAATTCATAAAAATTATTTATTATAACATCTTTATCATCCAATGATTTTGTATGAATTATTTTAATGATATAGTTTTTGAATTCATATTCCATCAAACGAATTAAGGTGTTCACACCAAACTCATATGTAACAATTTATACAAAAAACAAATTTGTGTTAATCAACTAATCATATAAGACATGTATGTTGATTCATATATGATTTTTTTAATGTATACGGAATATCAATATTTAATTTAAAGGCATAGTTTTTTATAAAATTGATAATCAGCACATGATTAATCCTAAATCCCTAGATAACATATTCTCACATTTCTAGAACTAGGTATAAACATGTATCTAATTGAGAAGTCCAATCCACGGAAACATTACCTCAGGATACTATACCTAAGAGAAAAATAAATTTATAATATCTCTAACACCTAATAATAATAAAATTTATTCAATAAATATCTAGAAGATTATAAATCAAAAAAATAAATTCAGGTCATATTAGATAGAAAAATTAATCTTATGGATATTCTTATATTATGAAAAACATTGAATTATTTTATAGAAAATAAAATCATAAGAATTTAAGAACACATAATGTTTTTATTTCATAAAAATTTACTATACATGAATAAATTTGGAAGTTTAAAAATAAATAATCATTTTATTTACCTTCAAAACATGAGAAACAAATATGGGAATTTTCATAATTAACTCAGGCCTTAAAAAATATTTTATAATTCATAACAATTGTAATTTCAAAACAATTTAAAAAATATATAAAATATTATTATAATATAATAATTTATATATTTTTTTACTTTCATTATTTTACAAATGAAATTTATTTTATTAGACATAAAATATGACTAATAATTATGTGAGGAAGACCTATAATGCAATTAAACTTTTTTATTTTAAAATATAACATAAAATATGACTCATGTCATTAATTATGATTAGAGATATCATATAATTCCTATAATATTTAATAATATAGTTATTATGATAATTACATTACAAAACTATGGTTTTATGAGAACCCTAACCATATCTCATATTAGGAAATCACATATCGTTGTCTATGAAACTAAAGAAATTTGTGGGTTTATACAACATGAAACCTTATAATACAGATCCATCACACATTAAGGAAGATAAAAATAGATGATATAAGATGTATCATATAATATACTAAAAGTGTATATTAAATATGATATAATTTCATAAGAAAACCAATAAATTAAACCCATTTATTCCGTGGAAAACAATGAATTGATGCCAATATTGTGTTTTTAAGGATAATTTTATGGTCACATCCAACATAGACAACCTATAAGTCTTTCATGTCAATCATCAAGAATCAAATGTGAATATTTTAAAAAATAATAAAAAATTCATGGTAAGAATATAATTAATAACAATTATTACAAAAAGATAAACATTGAATCTCAAAATAAACTCATATATAATTGAGAAAAGTTTGGTTTAGTTAATTTGAGTACCAGTTAAATAGGAAAATTATTTTACAAAACTTTTTAACATTTCTATAAAATTTATATCTTCTAAAAATCCTTCCATACTTCTAATAAATTATATTCATCTTTATATTCTATGGAGGGTAAACATAAGAAAAAGGTGGGATAAACATCTCAATATGTAAATAAAGTATCAAAATGTAATCAAAGGATATATAATTATTACATTACAAAACTTTATTATTTATAAATTTCATGTTAAAATGAATATAAATTAGTATGAAATGTCCATAAATTATGAAGGACATGTAATCTAAAAAAACATATACAACAACATAAAATCATGATACAATACAAGAAACAGAAATTAATTAAATGATATCACAAGTTGATGGAATATTAAACATATAAAAACAATATAAATCATGAAATCATAAACATAATTCATGTCTTCCCAGAATTCCAACATAAAATAGTGTTCTTTTACGAACCACCTGTTCTATAAAAAGTAAAGTTTCTTCTCACTTCCAAGACAAAAAAACATAATGTCCTTAGAATAAATTCACATTCACCACACCCATAAGTAATGCATAACAACCAAGATAACATAATGTTGTGTGCATATGCTTACAACTTGTGCTTTGTAACCATAAGTTAATTCTCTCCACTAAGACAATATAATATAGTGTGCATAGGCTAGCTTCCTAAGAACCATACGTGGTATGTAATGATATATAAATATTACCCTATGCATTTGATAAGTACTAGGGACAAATATTCATATTATTATCATGTGCCTACATATGTGTACCATAAGAGGAAAAGAATACATAAATAAATTATAATCATAATAAAACCCAAGATTAGGAAGTGGGTTTCATAATATTTTCTCAAATAATAGTCAAAGGATATATCAATAGTATTACCAAGATAAAAAGAAATGAAATTATTTTGGATGTTCAAATTTGAAAAATAAACGTATTTCTTGATCAGGGAGTTTTAATATAGGAAAATACATGATAATTGTCATGAAACAAGTTGGGATGCCATCTGACTCGACACTAGACCCAGTACGCAACATGACCCGAAGGGAATTCCCGATCCCCATGGGCTGGAAACTAGTGTTGGGAATCATATATATAAATAGAGTGGGAACAATTCCAGCACAATAAACAGAATAAAATAAATAAACTAATAAAAATGTGCATGCATCAATATCCCACAACTCAAAATGAATAAATAAAAATCTAATCCAGATACAATATGCAACTGAACATACTAAAAATTAAAACATGAAAAAAGAAACTGAGAACAAAACTAAAACCGGATAAAGATATCACTAACACCATGTGTCATCTTGGTCACCTTTAACCACATGAAAAAACTCACTCCAACCAAGAACTCTTGATCCAAGAAACCAGAACAAATGCTAAACTTGTAAAACAACCCGGGTCTACTGAGACCAAGTGGTGTTGGTAGGGTGTGAGCTAACAGCTCAGTAGGCAATCACCACAGATTCCAAGTGTTTCCTTTCCCAAACCAGTCCATTAAATCTAGTTTGAAATAAAATTATAAAAGTATATTTTTCACATTTTATTAAACAACCACATCTTTACAGCATTAAATGCTGACACACATCACCATCTATTATTCAAGGAACTTCCATTTTATAACAAAAACCCAAACCAAACAATACTAGTAACAATTTTCAATTGAATAACTTTTAATGGAATTTTTTTTCAAATAATGCTACATTAAATGCAAAACAATTACATTTAAAATTACCAACCTATCCTACCGTATGCCAATGGGAGGTACAGTATTGTCACTCCTCACAATTTATGGGAATAACCCTAGCCACTAGCTAGCTATGGGCCCGAGGTACCTCGTATCTCGGTGTAAGAGATACCATATAAATATCTTTTCTTGTGGATGAGACAATAGTAGGAAACATACCCATAACCTAGTGGTCCCCAACATCATAATCATCATCATAGTTTAGTTAATGTTGTCATCGTAAAACTTGCTACATAAAACAGAGGCCAAACCCCATGGGATCAGTAGCATACTAGTACACGTCCGCCCACCTAGATACCCAGATTTACCTTTTTGTGATCAAACAAGTTCCACATCACATGATGAAACTTACACAATTCATCAACCAAACTAATAATATAATTTCATAGACCAATTATTTTACATCACAAACTCATTCTTGAAAACTTATGCACACTAGACATTTCCAAATCACTTCAAAATTGGTGAGGAACACACCCTCCCAATGAATTTTCCTAACAATCCTTTTAACATTTTAAGACAAACATTCAACTCTAAAAACATGAAAACCATGCCATTATTCATAAAAAACCGAATACATTTCTCAAAAAAATTACAAACTATTTCTATAACCATCATAATGTGCGCAATGTCAAACGACCACTTAAGCCAAACATTTTCAAAAACACACACCAAAAGCCAAAAAGGATACCCTCCATGGGATTCAATTTTAAACGACATTTAAGAAACCAATATTTCATGGAGAACCCAAAACCCATTCCCACAAAACACCCCATTTTCATGAGAACCCCATCCATCCATCAACAATATTTAATGAACATAAAACAATCCCACTGTAACCATAAAAACCGTTTTACAACATTTTAACATAATTAACAAGATAAATAATTACCAAACCATACACACCAAATCAAGACCAAATACAATAAATAACTATCCCACCCTAATTAGGGAAAAATATTTCATTAAAAACTCTAATTTGACTTTAACGAACAATGAAATTTTAAACAACAACCCTAGCTGTAATAAACCGAGGTATTTTACAAAAATCCCTTAAAAAACACATTTTTAGTAAATTCTACCATCACGAAATCATCATTCGCAACAATCCATAGATATATTATAGATGTGAAATACATTTTAAAAATAAATGAAAATCCACAAGTACTCTTGGTGTGTTTTGGAAAGGAAAAATGTTTTAAATTCCTACAAAAACATCATGCAATTAGAATGAAACATCAACGGGAGGAAGAACGATGTCCTGTATAAAAAAACACACACCCAGAAGGAACTGTCAGAGGGAGGAGCGGCTTCTGGAAGGAGTTCTAGAGGGGAGGAGGGAATTTGTGGGGGATAATAGGTATGGGATGTGTGTGATAGAATATAGGGAGAGAGGTGTGAGTAGAGAGATGTATATAAAAAACGAATTATTGGGGAGATGGGTGAGTCTGTGAGGGGATATGTGGAGGGTTGAAAATTAGGGGATAATAGGGGGAGAGTGGTGTGCATGGGAAGTTAATGGGAAGAGTGTTGTTTATGGAATAATATAAAATAAATAATAAATAAAGGAGTAATGGGGAGAGAGATAGGGGAGAGGTATGATGGACAAAAAAAGAAAGGGTATGTATGATTGGAGAGAGGGGTGAGGGGAGAGAGGGATAAAACAAAAGAGGGGAAATAAATGGGAGAGGGATGTGGTGTGGAGGATAAAAAAAGAGAATAAAAACCTTATCAAAAATAATTACAATATCCAATAAATAACAATAAAAAATGGTAATAATAATAATGATAATGATAATAATTATAATAATAATATGATTATTATTAATAATAATAACCATAATAATAATAATTTTATTCATTTTATTTTAAATAATAAAAAAATTAATAACAACTGAATAATAATTATATTTATAACCATTTTAATGATAGTTTGATCATTAACAATAAAAAAACATTTTTATCTACGCAATAATGTTATTATTATTATGTATTAAAAATTTAAGGAATTTAATTCTCATAATGTTTTATTATTTTATGTAATGTGTAACTACATGGGAATTTGGGCCGACCGCACGGTTATTGTCAACCGTGCGGTGACATGCACCAGTCTAAAACCAACAAAAAATATCAAATATCAAAAACGAAAATTAAGCATGAAATCTACCCACATCTTGACGAGGATAACTGAAGCCAAAAAATACTAAAACAAAATAATTTAAAAGTTAGGGGAGTGACAATTCTCCCCACCACAAAACATTCTTCCCTTAGAAAGTCACCCAACTGAAAGACAACCAAAACTCAGGTTGATGCCCGACTGAAAAAATTAGAATATATATATATATATATGATCCTCAAACTAATTATTCACTCTACAAGTTACACTCGACCGACACAAAGAGAGACCATAGCCCAAAAGAAAGAGAGAACATTAGGGGGTTCTCCCCACAACAAGAATTATCCTAATTCTATAATTAGTACTCAAACACACCACCCTGGGGGGGGGGGAATGTGGAATCTCTAAATTGAACATACTGATTTCTCCACATGGGTTGAATCGGATTGCTAAGAAATAAACGGAAAACCACTACAATGCCACCCAGCACACCTGGGCACCAGAATAAGGAACTCCCTTTAGAAACACCACCAGATATAAGAATTCCCCACACCGATCTAAAAATCCCCAACACCTCACATCTCCAAATGATCACTAATAATACCAGGACCAACCCACACAAGGACCAATAAACACTTTTATGAAAAACCAACAATTATAGAGGTAAAATTCGCAAATACTATGATCATGAAAGGATATGTTCATCACACTACCACCACAAAATATGAACTTAAAATTGCAGGAAAATAGGAACAAAGGAACACTGAATGTCTTTCTTTCATGAAGAAATATAAAGAACCAAGAAAAGGTCTCACATGCCTCCAACATGCTAACTGTGTGCGACCTTCACCCCAAGACCTGAGGCTGGGTGCTCTGATGGCTGAAGCATCTTATGTTTCACAGCCAGACAATAGAATCCCCCAATCAAAACTCTTTACTTGAACAACACTTCCTACAGAGCTTCCCCCAATGACCCGAACGAGTGAAATAATGACAGGACTTCAGAGGGATGCGGTCTAATGACTTGGAATGCCTGAACTAGCCATACTGATGTCACACCTAAAGGCATCCTAGTTAACTAGGTTCCAGGATCAACATATATAACCCCTTAAAAAAGGTTCCTCCAACACACACTCTTCTCCAGATAGAGAACCTTAACAAAAACCAATTATCAACAACTACTCCACAAACTCCAATGAAGATAATACAACTAACCTCTACTTGTCCCAAACTAAACCCTTAAATAATCCTGAAACAACACAAACCATAACACATAGAGGGTTCTTAACCACCCAAAGACACACTATACTTCCCCAAAGTAATTCCACCACCTCTAAAAGACCTCCAACACCTCAAAGGGTGATGACACATAAAATAACTGAAACCTGTGCGTGACCCATTGACAACACAATGGAAGTTTCTGGGTGGCATACTCTGAACATCATAAGAAACACAAAACCAAAACATACCTCAATCCAAAAGCAAAATCAATCTATAACAACATTAACAAAGGCAACTACATCCAGAAATAACCAAACAAATATAAACACAACCAAAAAATTTCTTTCAAAAGCCCCATTTTTTATTCAATTTTTTTAAACTGCCTTCCATCAAGGCCAATTTCCAAAAACCAAATGCCACTTTTAAAAAAAATTCAATTTTACAAAAATAATTTCCCCTTTTTAAAAATCACTTTAGAACAAAAGGTTCAAGTATTTAATTACAAAACACACCCAAGTAATCCCAAGAACCATTGCACATGTTTTTATCTGCTTCAACCCATACGCACCAACACACACATTCTATAAATTCCCTCACATGTGCCAATGTTTCTAAGGAGTCCCCAAGTTTGTGTCCAAACAACTTCAAATAAAATCTAATAATTTGCCAAATTATCAAACCACGAAAACATCAATTTTAGAACACATTTTTACAATGTATGTAATTTATAAGAGAACTATATCATTTCAAATACCATTTTCATTTTTTTTAAAACCAACTTTCATCGACCAGAATCAAATCAATGAATAGAATAACTTGCAGCAAAATAAAAAAATGAAGGAATGAGGAACTAATAGTTACACTTAACCCAACGACATTATAGTGAGCCATTATCCAAACAAGAATCAATGGATAGGAGGAGATCAACCATGCACTCGGACTCCACATTGGTCACTACTCTATGTGAGGTCATGACATGACACCGACCCGCTTCCATTGTCATTCCTCAATCCCAAAAGAAATACCGAAGACTCAAAACCTGAACTACCCCTAACAACGTGGGGTTTAAAACAATAAATGGTTCATGAAGTCATTCCCGTACCATCATATCGAGTCATGAAAGTCCTAATATCTATCTACCAAAAACCCCAAATAAATAGGGCCTCCTCTAAAACCAATTTGTCACAAACCAAGTCGGGATGCTATCTGACTCGACACCCGACCCAGTCTGCGACATGACCCGAAAGGCATTCCCGATCCCCGTGGGCCGGCAACAAGTGACATGCATAATATATATAAACCATGTAGGAATTTTTTCACCAAAATAAATAGGGTCAAATAAATTAACTAATAAAAATGATGACGCAACAACAACCCACAACTGAACATGAATAAATAAAAACCTAATCCAGATACAATATGAAACTAAATAGACTAAAAATTAAATCATGAAAATATAAACAGAGAACAAAACTAGAACTGGATAAAACTACCACAATCTCCATGTGACATCTTGGTAACATCCAAAAACAAGACCAAACTCGCTCCAACCAAGATCTCTTGAGCCAGCAAACCTGAAAAAATTCTGAACCTACAGAACACCCCGGGTCTACCATAACTGAGTGGGATAGGTAGGGTGTGAGCTAACAGCTCAGTAGGCAATCACCATAGATTCCAAGTGTTTCCTTTCCCAAAAAATTCCATTAACACTAGTTTGAAATACAATTATAAAAATAAAATATTCACATATTTTTAAACAACCACAACTTTACTTCTTCAAAGGCTAACACATGTCACCATCCATTTTTTCAAGGAACTTCCATTTTATAATAAGAACCCAAACCAAAAAATACTAGTAACAATTTTCAATGGAACAACTTTAAATGGATTTTTTTTCAAAGTATGATACTTTAAAGAAAAAAAATTACATTTAAAATTACCTACCCAACCTACTGTATGTTGACAGGCGGTACAATATAGAGATTGAGCACTAGTCATGGGAACACCCCTAAGCACAATCTAGCTATTGGCCCTAGGAACCTCGTATCTCGGTGTAAGAGTAACCATAGCAATATCTGTAATTATGCACTAGCCACTAGTAGGGAACATACCCATAACCTAGTGGTCCCCATCATCATCATCATCATCATAATTTAGTTGGTGTTGTCATTGTCAAACTTTTTACATGAAACAGGGGCCAAACCCCATGGGATCACTAGCGTACAAGTACATGTCCACCACCTAGATACCAAGGTTTACTATTTTGTGCTCAAAAAAGTTCCACATCACATGATTCCACTTACACAATTCATCAACCGAAAAAATAATCTCATTTCATAAACCACCACTTTTATATCACAAACCCATTCTTGAAAACTTATACACACTTGACATTTCCAAATCACTTCAAAAACCATTAGGAACACCATCTCCCCGAGAATTACCTAGACAAGTCTTTCAACATTTTAAAAAAAATTCAACCCTAAAAACATGGTAAACATTCCTTTATGCTTAAAAACCAAAATACATTTATCGAAACATTTACAAACAATTTCTGAAACCATCTTAAATTGCGCAATGTCCAATGATCCCTTAAGAAAAACATTTTCCAAAACACACACCAAAAGACAAATGGGATACCCCCATGGTATTCTATTTTAAACCACATCTAGGAAACCAATATTTCAAGGAGCACCAAAAAACCATTTCCACAAAACATAACATTTTCTTTTAAACCACATCCAACCATCCACAATATTTAGTGAACATATAATAATAAAACTGTAACCATAAAACCCTTTTTACAATATTTTAACACATTTAAATATATAAATCATTACCAAAAAATACACACCAAAATTAAGACCCCAAAAAACAAAATAAACATCTCACCTTAATCAAAGCTGAACATTTCAAAAAAACCCCAATTTGAATTTAAAGAAAAATGACATTTTAAACAATAATCGTAGGTGAAATAGACCTAGGTATTAAACAAAAATACCTTTGAAAACCTATTTTTAGTATATTCTACCAACATGAAATCTTTATTCGCATCAAGCCAGAGATATATTATAGGTTTGAAAGACATTTAAAAATTAAATGAAAACACGCAAGTACCCTGGGAGTGTTTCGGAAAGGAAAAAGTTGCAAATGCCTACCTAAAGTTCATATGATTGGAATGAAACTTTAATAGGAGGAAGAACTATGTCCCATAGACAAAACGCTCACTAGGAAGGAACTGTCGGAGGGAGGAGTGGCAACCGGACGAAGTGCCGAAGGGGAGGAGGGTGTGTGTGAGAGATAATAGGGAGGGGATGTGCGGATAGAATATAGGGAGAGAGGGGTGATTGTATAGAGGTATATAAAAAATTAATTATTGGGGAGATGGGTGAGTACATGAGGGGATTAGTAGAGGGGTGAGTGTGAGGGGATAATGGGGGGAGAGTGGTGTGGATGGGAAGTCACTGGCAAGAGTGGTGTTTGTGGAATAAAATAAAATAAATAATAAAGAAGGGCGTAATGGGGAGAGAGATGGGGGAAGAGGCATGATGGACAAAAAAAGAAATGGGAGGCGTGATTGGATAGAGGGGTGAGGGGAGAGAGGTATAAAACAAAAGAGGGGAAATAAATGGGAGAGGGGTGTGGTGTGGGGGATAAAAAAGGTAATAAAACCGTTAAAAAAAATTAATAACAATATAAAAAAAATAACAATAAAAAATGTTAATAATAATAATGATAATGATAATAATAATAATAATAAGATTATTATTAATAATAACCATAATATAAATAATAATTTTCTTCATTTTTTTGAAATAATATCAAAATTAATAACAACTTAATAATAATTATATTTATAACCATTTTAATGATAGTAAGATCATTAAAATTTAAAAAAACATTTTTATCTATGCAATAATGTTATTATTATTTGGTCTTAAAAATTAACACAATTTCATTATCATAATGATTTATTATTTTATGTAATGGGTATTTGCATGGGCATTCAGGACGACCACATAGTTACTGTCAACCGTGTGGTGCCCATGCACCGGTCTGAAACCTACCAAAAACATAAAATATCAAAAAAAACATAAACATGTAGTCAACCCGCACCATGAATAGGCTAACTAAATCCAAAAAAATAATATAGTAAAATAATTTAAAAGGTATGGGTGTGAAAATTCTCCCAACCACAAAACTTTCTTCCCCCAGAAAGTTACCAAGATGAAAGACAACCAAAACTCAAGTCAATACCTAACCAAAAACATTAGAATATATATATATGATTCTAGAGAAGACTATTCACTCTACAAGTTACACCCGACCGAATCAAAGATATATCATATCACAAAACAATGGGAGAACATGAGAGGGTTCTCCGCACCACAATAATTCTCCTAATGTAAGAATTAGAACTCAAACAAGCCTCCTTGGGGGGGGGGGACATAGAAACTCCAAACCAAACATACTAATTTTTCCACATGGGTTGAATAGGACCGCTGAGACTTAAACAGAAAACCACTACAAGGCCACCCGACATACCGGGGCACTAGAATAAGGAACTCCATATAGGAACACCACTAGAACTAAGACTTACCCCACACCGATATAAAACTCCCCAACACCTCACATCTCCAAACAATCACTAATAAAACTAGGACCAACCCACACAAGGGCCAAAAACACTTTTATGAAAAAACATCAATTCTATACGTAAAATTTTCATCTACTATGACCACGAATGGATATGTTTATTGCACTACCACTACAAAATATGAACATAAAATAGATGAAAAAAGGGAAAAAGTAACCTTGAATGTATCTATTCCATGATGAAAGATAAAGAACCAAGAAAAGGTCTCACGTGCCTCCAACACGCTAAATGTGCTTGAGCTTCTCCCTGAGACCTAAGGGTGGGGGCTCTGGTGGATGAAACATCTTATGCCTCACAGCCTAAAAAAAGAATCCCCCAATCAGAAATCATTCCTCCAACTACCCTTCCCATTGAACTTCCCCCAATGACCCGAAAGACTGCAATGATGACATGACTTCATAGGGATGCTTCCTGACATCTGGGAATGCGCCAACTATCCATAATAATTTCACGCCCGAAGGCATCCTGATGAGCTAGGTTTTAGGATCAATAAATATAACTTCTTAGGTAAGGTTCTTCCTACATGCACTCTTCTCTATATAGGGAACCTTAACAAAAACCAACTATCACAAACTAATCCAAAAACTATAATGACGGTAAGATAACTAACCCCCACTAGTCCCAAACCAAACCATTTAACAAAACAGAAATTACACAAAACATAACATCATATGGAGTTACTAACCACGGAAAGACACACTCCACTTCCCTCAAGTCATTCCATCACCTCTAATAGACCTCCAACACCTCAAAGGGAAATGACACTTAAATGAACCAAAACATGGGCATGAATCACTGACAACAGTGGGGACCTTTCTGGGCAGCATACTCCGAACAACATAATAAACACAAAGCAAAAACTTACCTCGAGCCAAAACTTATATCAACCCGAAGCAACATTTATAAAGGAAACTACATCCGGAAATAATTAAACAAATATAAACACAGCCAAAACATTTCTTTCAAAATCCCCATTTTTTGTATTCATTTTTTTAAAATTTCCTTCCTTTAAAGCCAAATTCCAAAAACCAAACACCACTTTTAAAACGAAATTCAATTTTCCAAAAATCATTTCCCCTTTTAAAAAATTACTTTTAAACAAGAAAGTCATGTCTTTAACTCCAAAACCCCCTGGAGTAATCCCATGAACCATTGTACATGTTTTCATCCTCTCCCACCCATGCACACCAACACACACTTTCCATACATGCCCTCACATGTGCCAATGTTACTAAGGTGTACCCAAGTTTTTTTCCAAACAACTTCCAAGAAAATCGAATCATTTACCAAATTATCAAAAAAAGACAAATTCTATTTTAGAACACATTTTTCCAATGTAAGTTATTTAGAAGAGAAATCCATCATTTCATAAACCCTTTTCATTTTTTTTTTCAAAAACCCACTTGCACTAACTAGAATCAAATAAACGAAAAAGAAAACTTGTGCCGAAACAAAAAATATGATCGAATGAGGAAATAACAGTTCTTCTTAACCCAACGACATGGTAATGATCCACACCCCAAGAAAGTTTCAGTGACTAGGAGGAGCTCAAACACGCACTCGGATTCCACATGTGTCACAACTCCATGTGAGGTGACAACATGACACTGGCCCACATCAATTTTAATTCCTCAATCCCAAAAGAAATGCAGAAGACTCAAAACCCAATCTACCCCTGGAAAATCGGGGTTCAGAACGAGCAAGGGTTCATGACATCCTTCCCGTACCTATGTATCGATTTCTGACAGTACAAATCTCCTTCTACCGGACACCCCAAATAATAAGGGCCTCCTCTAATACAATTTTGTCACGAACCACGTCAGGATACCATCTAACTTAACACCCGACCTGTTCCACGACATGACCCGAAGAGTGTTCCCAATCCGTACAGGCTAGAAACTAGTGTTGAGCATCATATATAAAAATCGATTGGGAATGATTTCATCTCAATTAACAGGATCAAATAAATAAACTAATCAAAATGAGCATGCTACAACAACCCACAACTAAACATAAATAAATAAAAAGCTGATCTAGATACAATATGCAACTAAAAAGACTAAAAATTAAATCATGCAAATATGAACTGAGAACAAAACTAAAACTGGATTAAGCAACAATTATCTCCATGTGAAATCATGGTAACCTCCAAATAGAAGACCAACCTCACTCCAACCAAGAGATCTTGAGCTAGGAAACATGAAAAAATACTGAACCTGCAAAAGAGCTGTGGTTTACCATTACTAAGTGGTATAGGTAGGGTGTGAGCTAATAGCTCAGTTGGAAATCATCACATATTACAAGTGTATTCTTTCCCAAAACAGTCCATTAACACTAGTTTGAAATTCAATTATAAAAATATATTTTTCACATTTTATTAAAGGACCTCCAATTTACTGCTTTAATGGATAACACACATCACCATCAATTTTTTTTAAGGAACTACCATTTTATAAAAAAAACCCAAAACAAACAATATTGGCAACAATTTTCAAGGGAACAAAATTAAATGGAATGTTTTTTCCAAGAACGGTACTTTAAAGACAAAACAATTACATTTTTAATTACCAACCCAACCTACCGTATGCCGAAGGGAGGTGATATATTGTCATTGAGCACTAGTACTAGGAAAACCCATAGGCACTAGCTATCTGGGCCCTAGGTACCTCGTATCTCAGTCTAAGAGTAACCATATAAATATTTGTTCTCATGCATGATCCGCTAGTAGGGAACATACCCATAACCTAGTGGTCCCCATCATCATAATCATTATAGTTTAGTTAGTTTTGTCATTGTCAATCTTCCTACATGAAATAGGGGCCAAACCCCACGAGATCACTAGCATACTAGTAAACGTCCGCCCACCTAGATACCCAGGTTTCCTTTTTTGTGCATAAACAAGTTCCACATCACAAGATTCCACTTAACCAATTCATCAACCAATCAGATAGTCTCAGTTCATAAAACACCAATTTTACATCACAAACCCATTCTTGAAAACTTATGCACACTAGACATTTCCAAATCACTTCAAAAACCATGAGGAACACCACCTCCCTGAGAATTTACTGAAAAATCCCTACCACATTTTAAGAAAAACATGAAACTCTAAAAACATGCCAACCTATCATTAATTCTTACAAACACAAATAAATATATCAAAATATTCACAAACCATTTATAAAACCATCTTAAAGTGTGCAATGTCAAAACAACCCCTTACCAAACATTTTCCAAAACACACACCAAAAGCCAAACGGGATACCCCCTAGGATTCCATTTTAAACCACATTTAGGAACAAAATATTTCAAGGAGCACCGAAAAACCATTTCCAGAAAACACACTACTTTTTTAAAACCACATCCAACCATCCATAATATTTAATGAACATACAATAATACCACTATAACCATAAAACCCTTTTTACAACATGTTAACACATTTAACAAGATAAATAATTACCAAACCATACATACCAAATCATGACCACAAACAAAAAATAACCATCCCACCCTAATCAATACTTATAATTGCATAAAAAACCCAATTTTGACATTAATGAACAATGTCATTTTAAACAATAACCCTAGGTGCAATAAACCTAGGTATTTTAGAAAAATCCCTTTGAAAACATCCTTTTAGAAAAATCTACCAACATGAAATCATCATTCGCATCATGCCATAGATATATTATAGGTACGAAAGACATTTAAAAATTAAATGAATACACACAAGTACTCTTTGAGTGTTTTGAAAATGAAAAAGTTTTAAATGCATACCAAAACTTAATGTGATTGGAATAAAACTTCAACGTGAGGAAGAATGATTCCCTGCAGGCAAAACACACACCCGAAAGAACTGTTGGAGCGAGGAGCGGCTGCAAAAAGGAGTCCCGAAGGGAAGGAGGGTGTGTGTGATGGATAATAGGGAGTTGATGTGTGTGATAGAATATGGGGAGATAAGGGTGAGTGGATATAGGTATAAAGAAAAAATGAATTATTGGGAAGATGGGTGAGTCTGTGAGGGGATAAGTGAAGGGGTGAGCATGGGGGGATAATGGGGGGAGAGTGGTGTGCATGGGAAGTTAATGGGAAGAGTGGTGTTTATGGAATAAAATTAAATAAATAATAAATAATTGAGTAATGGGGAGAGATATGGGGGGAGAGGAGTGATAAGAAAAAGAAGAAATAGGAGGTGTGATTGGAGAGTGGGGTGTGGGGAGAGAGGGATAAAACAAAGGAGGGGCAATAAATGGGAGAGGGATGTGGTGTGGGGGATAAAAAAAATAGAATAAAACCCTTAAATTTTTTTATAACAATATGAAATAAATAAAAATAGTTTTTTAAATATTAATAATGATAATGATAATAATAATAACAATATTAACAATAATAATAATAATAATAACAATAATAAAAATAATAATTTTATTCATTTTATTTTACATAATAATAAAATTAATAACAATTGAATAATAATTACATTTATAACCATTTTAATTATAATAAGATAATTAACAATTTAGAAAAAATTTTTGTTGACTTAATAATCTTATTATTATTATGTATTAAACATTTACACTATTTGATTCTCATATTGTTTTATTATTTTATGTAATGGGTAACTGTTTGGGCATGCAGGCCGACCACACTGTTACTTTCAACCGTTCAGTGCTCGTGCACCGGTCTGAATGCCACCAAAATCATCAAATATAAAAAAAATAAGCATGTAGTCAACCTGCACCTTAATGAGGCAAACTAAATCCAAAAAATAATATAAATAAAATAATTTAAAAGGTCGGTGTGTGACAATTCTCCCCACCAAAAAAAATTCTGCCCCTAGAAAGTCACCCAGCTGAAAGACAAACAAAACTCAGGTTGATGCCTAACCAAAAACATTTGAATATATATATATATATATATGATCGTCGAGATGACTATTCACTCTACAAGTTACACCCGATCAATTCAAAGAGAACCCACAACACAAGACAAGGTGAGAACACAAGTGGGTTATCTACACCATAATAATTATCCTAATGCAAGAATTAGAACTCAAATACACCACCCTGTTGGGGGAAACACAGAAACTCCCAACCGAACATACCAATTTCTCTGCATGGGATGAATAGGACCGTTGAGACATAAACAGAAAACCACTACAAGGACACCCAACACACTAGGGAATCAGAATAAGGAACTCCATATAGCAACACAAATAGAACAATAATTCCCCAAAATAATCTAAAACTCCCCAACAACTCACATCTCCAAATGATCACTAATAAAACCAGGACCAACCCACAAAAGGGACAAAAACACTATTATGAAAAACCAACAATTCTAAAGGTCAAATTCACAACTACTATGATCACAAAATAATATTTTCATCGCACTACCACCAACAAATTTGATCTTAAAATAGTAGGAAAACTAGAAAAAAGGAACCCTAAATGTATCTATTCAATGATGAAAGATAAAGAACCAAGAAAAGGTATCACATGCCTCTAACACGCTGAATGTATGCGAGCTTCACCCCGATACCTGAGGCTAGGGCTTTGATGGCTGAAGCATCTTATGCCTCATATCCAGGCAACAGAATCCCTCGATCAGAACTCCTTCGTCAAACGATGCTTCCCACTAAGCATACCCCAGTGACCCAAATGACTGAAATGATGACATGACTTCAGAGGGATGCGGCCTAACTGCTTGGAATGACTTAACTTTCCATACTGATGGCACGCCCAAAGGAATCATATTAAACTAGGTTCCAGGATCAACAAATATAATATCTTAGGGAAGGTTACTCTTATACACACTCTTTTCCAGATAAGGAACCTTAACAAAAACCCACTATCACCAACTAATCCCCAAAGTCCAATAACGATAATACAACTACCCTCCATTGGCCCCAAACTCAACCATTAAAAAAACTCATAACGACATGAACCATAACTGCCTAGGGAGTTCCTAACCACCCAAAGACCCAATCCACTACCCTCAAGTCATTCCACCACCTCTAAAAGGCCTCCAACACCTCAAAGGGTGATGACACATAAATGAATTAAAACCTAGGCATGACTCATCGGCAACACTAGGGTCATTTTTGGGTGGTATACTTCGAACAACATAAGAAACAAAAAACCAAAACATACCTCGAACCAAAAACAATATCAAGCCAAAGAAACATTAATAAATGAAAATACATCTGGAAATAGCCAAACAAATATAAACACAGCCAAAAAATTTCTTTCAAAAGACCCATTTTCTAATACAATTTTTTTAAACTACCTCCTTCAAGACCTGTTTCCAAAAACAAAATGCCACTTTTAAAACCAAATTCAATTTTATAAAAATAATTTATCCTTTTTAAAAATCAAATTATAACAACAAGGTCATGCCATTAATTTCAAGAAACACCCGAGTAATCTCATGAACCATTGAACATGATTTCATCCACTTCCACCAATACACACCAACACACACTTTATATACATGCCTTCCCATGTTCTGATGTTCCTAAAGAGTACCCAAGGTTATGTCTAAACAACTTTCAAGAAAATATAATTATTTACCAAATTATCAAACCAAGACAAAATTAATTTTAGAAAACATTTTATCAATGTATTTCATTTAGAAGAGAACTCCATCATTTCAAAAACCATTTTAATTTTATTTCAAAATCCCACTTGAACTGACCGAAATCCAATAAAATCCAAAAAAACATTCAATAAAACAAAAAAAAAATGACGGAATGAGGAACTAGAAGTTATGATTAACCCAATGACATTGTAGTGAGCCATGCCCCAAGAAAGAATCAATGACTAAGACAAGCTCAACCGTTCACGCAGACTCCGCATGGGTAACTATTCCATCTGAGGTCATGACGTGACACCTGCCCACATCCATTTTCATTGATAAATCCCAAAAACAATTAGAAGACTCAAAACTTAGACTACCCCTAGAAACTCAAGGTTTGGAATGAGAACAACTTCATGAAGTCCTTCCCGTACCAACCTATCGAGTCCCGAAATTCCTAATCTCCATCTAACGGAAAACCCAAATAACAAGGGCCTACTCTAATACCATATTTTCACGAACCAAGTTCAGATTCCATCTTACCAGACAACTGACCCGGTCCATGACATCACCTTAAGGGAGTTCCCGATCCCCCTGGGCTAGAAACTAGTCCCAGACATCATATATATAAACTGAGTGGGAACTATTTCATCCCAATAAACAAGATAAAATAAATAAACTAATCAAAATGAGAACAGATCAATAACCCAAAACTAAACATGAATAAATAAAAAGATAATACAGATACAATATGTAACTAAGAAGAATAAAAATTAAAACAATCAAATATAAACAGAGAACAAAAATCAAACTATATCAAGCTACAACTATCTCTTTGTGACGTCTTATTCACATCCCACCACAAGACCAAACTCAGTCCAACCAAGAGCTCTTGATCTTGAAAACCAAAACAAATGTTGAACTTGCAAAATAACCCAGGTCTATCATGATCAAGTAGTATATGTAGGTTGTGAGTTAACAGATCAGTAGGCAATCACCATAGATTCCATGAATTTCCGTTCCCAAAAAATTCCATTAACACTAGTTTGAAATTAAATTAAAAATATAGAATTTTCACATTTTATTAAACAACCAAAAATTTAGTACATTAAAGGCTAACAAAAATCCCAATAAATTTTCCAAGGATCTACCATTTTATAAAAAACTGAAACCAAAAAATACAAGTAACTATTTTCAATGGAACAACTGTAAATGGAAAAAAAATTCAAAGAATTATACTTTAAAGATAAAAAAAATTACATTAAAAAATACCAACCCAACCTACCGTATATCGATGGGAGGTACAATATAGCCATTGAGCACAAGTCATGGAAACACCCCTAGGCACTAGCGAGCTATGGTCCCTAGGTACCTCGTATCTCAGTGTTATAGTAACCATATCAATATATGTTCTCGTGTATGAGCCATTAATAAGGAAAATACCCATAACCTATTGGTCCCTAACGTCATCATCATCATCATCATCATAATTATCATAGTTTAGTTAGTGTTGTCATTGTCAAACTTGCAGCATGAAATATGGTCCAAACCCCACGAGATGACTAGAATACTAGTACAGGTCCGCCCACCTAGATACTTGGGTTTCCCATTGAAAACCTATTTTTAGTAAATTCTACCCACACGAAATCATCATTTGCATCAATACATAGATATATTATAGGTTTTAAAGAAATTTAAAAATTAAATTAAAACACACAAGTTATCGTGGAGTGTTTCGAAAAGGGAAATTTTGGAAACGCCTACCGAAACATCATGAGATTAGAATGATACTTCAATGGGAGGAAGAACAACACCTCACGTACAAAACACACACCTGGAAGGAACTATCAAAAGGAGGTTCAACTTCCAGAAGGAGTTCCAGATGGGAGGAGGGCATGTGTGAGGGATAATAGAGAGGGGATGTTCGTGATCGAATATAGGGAGAGAGGGGTAAGTGGAGAGAGGTATATAAAAAATGAATTATTGGGGAGATGGGTGAGTCCGTGAGGGGATAAGGGGAGGGGTGAGCGTGTGGGGATAATGGGGCGAGAGTGGTGTGCATGCGTAGTTAATGGGAAGAGCTATGTTTATGGAATAAAATAAAATAAATAATAAAGAAGGGAGTAACGGGGAGAGAGATGGGGGGAGAGGTGTGATAAAAAAAGAAAAGGGAGGCGTGATTGGAGAGAGGGGTGAGGGGAGAGAGGGATAAAACAAAACAGGAGAAATAAATTGGGGGGGGATTTGGTGTGGGGGATAAAAAAGAGAATAAAACCCTTAAAAAATTAATAACAATATCAAATATATAAAAATAAAAAAATGTTAAGAAAAACAATGATAATGATAATAATAATAATAATAAGATTAATAATAATAAAAACCCTATTAATAATTTTTTTTTCATTTTCATTTAAATAATAAAAAAATTATAACAATCGAATAATAATTATATTTATAACCATTATAATGATAACAAGATCATTAACAATTAAAAAAAAACATTTTTTTCTACGCATTAATGAAATTATTATTATTTCCTAAACATTTACATTATTTAATTCTCATAATTTTTTATTATTTTAAGTAATGGGTAACTGCATGGGCATCCGAACTGATTGAAAGGTTACTGTTAACCATGTGGTGCCCATGCACTGGTTTGAAACCCACCAAAAACACCAAATATAAAAAAAAACATAATCATGAAGTCAACCAACACCTTGATGAGGCTAACTAAAGCCAAAAAAATAATAAAATAAAATAATTTAAAAGTTCAGGGTGTGAGAATAATTATAAAAAATGTTTGGGAAAAAATGAACCACCTCATTATAGTTTATGAAATTAGTACAACATATATTGAACACGATAAGTGCTTTTTGTTACCTTATAAACTAGAATTGAACCATAAAAGTTTTACAAAAAATAAATTGGATATTAATAAATAATTCACTGTTAATAATTTTTCAGTGGTGACACATATCATGAAATAAAAAAATCTGAAAGTTATATATGGATATGTTTAACTAAGTGGTAATTTCAATTGGAATATAAAACATGTTTTTCCAAAAAAAATTAATTTAAACATTTTATATGTTGAAAGAACATATACACATAATATGGAAAAAATAAATGAGAATGTGATTGTGGAAAAGGGTGAAAAATAAATAGCTAATGTAACAAAAATGTAATTAATGTGGTTTGAAATGTCCAATTTGATGTTTTAAAATACATTTTTTAAACCCACATTGATAAAATTAAAATTGAGGATTATTTTGAAAAAGAATATCTAAAAATATTGGTATAAAAAGATTTAAAACATACCCAGGTTCCAAAATAGTAATGAAAAAAATTAACTAGGATAAAAAATATGGATTTGGAAGAAAAATCATTGTAGATGAGAATAATAATTATTTATAAAAATGTTAGACTTTAATGAGGAATATATTCACCAAGGAAGAATGCTTTAATTAGAATATTAATTCCCATATGGAGAAGTGTAATGTTTAATATAAAATATTTTTTGTAAGAAACCAAGAATATAATTCATAAGATCAATATAATGCTTTACAAAATAATTAAAACGAATTTGTGTTTATAAAAACCCTAAAAACATTACAATAGTTGGAGTTGAAAATCCATGAAACAATATGGATTTGTAAAACCCATTGATTTTATGATTTTTTTGTAAAAATATATTTACAAAATATAAAACATTAAAAATAACATGTATTGAACACAAATCATATCTCAATGAGACAAAATTGAGGTAAAAAAACTCTTACCTTAAGTCCAGATTCATAAATCATGTGAGCCTAATGTCATGGGGATCTTGAAATTTATATAGAATATATTCATTAGAATAATTTTTTTAGGATACATTCTAATAAGAAGGGGATTATATATTTTAAAGATACTTCATTGAGAGGAAAATTTGATATATTTTCAAGAAGAAACTAAAACATTAATTAGTCAATAAAGGGTGGTGAGAGGAATCTAATAGAAGTGGAGAAAAAATGAATTTTTAAAATTACCCATTTCATCTCAATGATTTAATGACACTATTCATTTTTTGAGGCTAAAAACTATTTCATAAGTAAGTCGATATAATTGTGTGTTGATAAATCCATAACCCTAAATTTTCATATTTTTTAACATGTTTTGATTCATTTTTCATTATATTTTTAAACATTAACTTTTTTTATTTTCCTAGGTAAATAGTTTTTAACTATGTAATTTCAGTTTTAATAAAAATATCAGATAATAATTATTAAAAAATTCTTGTGTTTTTAACCTACTTATAACATTTATTCAATCCATGACAATTTAAAATATCTTAGAAAATAATATTTATATTAAAACATATCGTATATTGAAAATTTGTTTTGGTAATAAAAGATGTTATGATGATTATGTGTACTTAATCATATATAAAATTAAACACTAATTAAGTTAGTGATAATATATTTTTATATATGACTTGAAATAAAATTAGAGACATTACATAAAATATATAAATTTATTTTATTAGGTAAAATATAAACAATAATTATAATATTTTTTATGAAAATATCTCATTCACCATTATCATTATAATTGAAATTAAACATAATAATGATTATTATACATAAAATGTGTAATTAAACTTAATAAAAAATATGTACATGTTGATCGACAATTTTATATACTATTTTTTTATTTAATTTATACTATTTATTTAAGCTAGTTTTCAACATAGGAGAATAAAATAGTTTTTAGAGTAAATTTTACTTAAGTTTCCAAAATAATAAACATGAGTTTAATAAATAGATAATTTTATTTTAAACTGAATTAATATATATATATATAAGAAAAAATTCAAAACATTTAATTCATTCTTGTATTTTGATAATGTCAAAATGTGATGATATTTACCAAAATCCACATAGTTTTTATTACTCACCTAAACATAGAATATTTCAAGAAAAATCCAAAAAAACTAAAATTAGTATATTATTGATAAAATAAATAAAAATGAAATGTTTATATTTTAAAAACTAATTTTTAGAGTTTATGTATTTAACATTAAATTGAAATATAAAATATAATAAGAGATGTTTCTAAATAAAAATTATATATTTATTTATATTGAATATTCTTATTATTATTTAAAATTAATTAAATATTAAATATGTTTAAATATAGTATTCATAATATTTGTTTTCCATTATATACTTATATTCAGAAAATAAAATCAATAAAAATACAATTTTGGAAACAAATACATAAAATGATCTATTAATTTTACCCACAAAATAGTAAATAAAGATTATTTTTAATTAAAAGTAAAAATCAGAAATGTATAAAATAAAGGTGAAAAATAACATAAAAAATTAATGATGACATGTAATCCTAATTTATCAATATATAGTTCCCCAAGAACTATATGTAATATATACCCATAGGGTAATACCTAGTTGTATCCCCATGTAGCGATTTTGGTAGCTTGAACCTTATGTAAATTTCATTGAGCTTAATCACATCTCATATAAAATTCCTCTAAAAATTTAAATATTAGAGTTTTAATTCTCTTAGTCTAGGGAAAAATCAATTGAAGTAACCTCCATTCAATTCTAAGATAAATGATCTTTATAAGAGAGAGTTCCACTACCTGATGAATTTTCATTAATTTTTTCGTATATTTGATAACATGGATAAATTTATTTTCACCCACTAATTTATCATCAATATTATAAAAATTGAAAATTTATAATATTATTTTTATGTATCCCTTTTTTGAATTATTTTAGTATTACATGTGTAATAAACTACTTAACTATTTAAGATTTAAATAAAAAAACATATAGTAAAATCTCTTAGTGTTACATTCAACCCCTTACATAAATGGTATCGTAAAAATTTTAATTATTAACTATAAATGGAAATATATAAATCTATATGATATTTATGCATGAATAAAGATATAATTTTTGGGGATATATCAATGTTGAAAATTTAGAAATATATCTTATTCATTAGAATAGTCTTAACCATAATTTTAAGATTTCCTCCCACTATTTGGGATCAGTGTCTATCTTTAGTCGGTATCAGGACCCACAGTTTATAATACCCTTATAAAGGAAGATGATAATAATTAATATAATTATATATTATTATTTGTTAATATGAAATCTGATATCCTTAATCCAAATAAAGTTTCCATTAATAGGAGACAACTAATACATTTCCAAAATAATATTGAGTTTTTTTAAAGGTAAGATAATGCGATTTTCCCAAATCACTTGCATATACACATAAACATGGTATATAATATTCATTACACTATAATATTATATTAATAATTCAATATATATTCATCTATTTTACTAATTTGATGTATTTAGTAAACATTAAGCATAAAGTAGTCGGTTTAATAAGTTGTAATTAAAAAACTCAATGTTCATGAGTGGTTGATCAATGCTTCTCACTCGACATCACTTTTGTAACAGAGTTCAATAGTAGTGGTTTCATAAAAATTCCCTTGATTCGTAATCTTATAAACTTTTAATTCCAATCATCAATGTTACCATTTAGATTAAGACCTTTATTTGGGTAATTCCTAATCACCACACATTTAAGAGATTGAACAATTAGTGTTTCATAAGGGAGAACTCATTTTTTACTTTCATCATGTCCACCAGTATCTTTTTATAATTAATAGTTAGTTTCTCTTTGGAATCCTTTAATATAGATAATAAATTTTCCCATTTCATTGATATATTCCACTAGATCCCTTTTCCCACATCTTTGGCCTGATTGAAACTGATTATTCTTTCCATCTTCAACTTCATAACCTTAAAGTCCATGATACTCTATTTGTATCATCTTTTTATTATTTCTAAACTCAAATATGTACACTTTTTAAATAATAATAATTGATTGGTTTTATGGATTAGTCTCATGATATAAAACTCCTACTCCTATCTCGTTAGATCTCTTATGGGAAAAACTCTACATTTTCCATGACATCCATTATTAGCATGGCTCCTTCGTGCATGAACCATTACTAAAAACAAATACTGCTAACTTTATGGGTGAATTGTTAAGATTATAAGAGAACAATTATAAAATATATTATGAATAACATAAAATATAAATTTATTACACTTTAATATCATCACATTGTATTTTAGTTAAACCTAAATTATTGTTGATTTATTATTGATTTATTTGGGTTTGTTTCATTAATAATCAGTAACCTAATTCATGAAAAAAATCCTTACTAAGGGAACATAAGAATCATTTTATTTAAAAAATATTATCCCCTTGGAGTGTTAAAACAAGTGTACAGTTATGCCTCTTTATTATTAAAAAGTTGATTGATGTGTTAATACCTAATACACCCCTTTCAATTTTATAAAACCAAGTTATGTCCACGCTAGATCCTATATCTACATGTAGTATCACGATAGGTATTTTATTGCAAATAAACCAACATAATCTCAAATTTACCCAAATTATGAAACATTATATTGTAATATATTTTATCTGTTGGACTTATCTCTAGATTTTTGACAAATTTTTTCCTTCCATAATACACAAAATAACTAAACTAATCCTCAATAATAACTAATCTTTCCTTTTATTCCAACTAAAAATACCTAAGTTAAGTATATCATTAATTTAAATCATTATCATATATTAATAATAATATCTTACAACAATCTAACACCGATTATATCTCCTTTTATTTTTGTGTCTCTAAGGACTAGTAATATAGGGAACATGTTTTATAAACCATGTTAACATTTTCCATAATTTAGTTCTTCTAGACACCTTTCTAGAATTTTAATAAGTTATACTTTTATTTATAACATAGGATATAATATATGAATTTGGTAAGATAAAACACTCATTATCGATAAATTTATCAACTTGTCCCCAAGGGTATTTCCATATGCATAAGTGAAAAATGAGTAAGAAAAAATTCATTATTAAAAATAATATAGAAAAATAAGAGTTGTTTATAAAACATGAATGAATGACATATAATATATAATGATGGAACGTGTACCATGACATCTGAGTGTGATATTATCATGGAAACATTTCATTAATATATGATTTCATATTTCGAAGGAATAATATATATTTGGAAGCAAAATAAATAATAAGCATAAGGCCAATGTCACTACTAAAAAACATAACATTGTGTGACTAGGATTATCACCCATGCACTATAATTGTATGTCAAGGATAACGAACAAGAAAGGAAAAAATGTGTTCTGATGATAACTACCTCTTCATTACAAGAATAAGCCAATTCCCACCTCCACGACAATATAGCATAGTGTGGTTAGGTTAACAATTCGTGCACTATAAATGTTCTCCCAATAGATGTAAACATTACACAATATATTGTAAGGATATCAGCGTACACCATTAATATTCATAACATGTACATAATAATATATGATATAAGAGGAAAAGAAACACTAAATAAATTATATTAATTACAATACATAGGATAATTAAGGGTATTTTACAATATTGTTTGAAATAATATCAAAAGGCTATAGCACATGAATTCCCAAGAGAAGAAGGAATAAAATTATTTTGGATATTAATATTTATAAAATAAATATTGGTATGAAACATGGAGTTATAATATAAAAAATAAATTATAATAATTTTATAATTAAAGATAAAAACCACATGGTGATACATTATGAAATGGTAAAATGATATTTTAAAAAAGTAATGAGATTTTTATTTCTCTATAAACTATAATTGAACTATAAGTTATTTATAAAAGATATGTAGGATTTTTATAAACTATTCATGGTTAAAAAAATATATGGAGTAAATACATATAATTAAATAATAAATTAAAAAGTTCCTTTAATCATGGACTAATTTAAAGTATAAAATTTTAATGGAAATTAAAACATTTTTTATTCTCTATTTTTTAAGTAAATTGGTTATATATGTTAGGAATATATATACATGATATAGAAGAAATACATTACAATAAGATTGATCATAGGTTAGAAGATAAAATCATAATGGGACTCAAAAGTAAATAGGGTGGTTTAAGAGATACCATTTTATGTTTGAAATTATCTTTTTTGAATACCACATCATTAAAATAAATTTAAAACATTATTTTGAAATTGTTATGGGAAAATGTGAACATGAAATAAAAACCATCATTTAACATAATTAGAAATATTATTAACAATTTCATTTTTACAGGACATAAATTAATCAGGAAGAAAGATTTTAATTAAAAGTTTGATTCACCTAGAGAGAGATAATTTTAAATAAAACATATTAGTGTAGAAGAAACAAATTATATATATATATATATATGAATTTCTAAATGAGACCATATATGCCAATTAAATCAGGGTTGAGTTAATAGAAACCATTATAACAACATATTATTTTGAAATGAAAATAATTGGATGGTAGAAAATTAGATTGATTTATGAAGTACTTTTATTTTAAAAAATTTATGAAAAAGTGTTCTGAATCCCCTGTCCTTAGGTCTGGATTCTTTATATATGGGTCCTTAACATCCTAGAGATCATAAAAATTATCTTTTAAGTCTTTATAAAAATGAATGGTTTAGTCTATCAACTAGAAATTAGGGGATTATATATGTGAAAGAAATTTATATGATAGGTAAATTGGGTATTGTTTCAGGAATAAATTGAAGCATATAGTGGTCCTTAAGGGGTGTTTATAGGCCCCTTTATATGTGGAAGAAAATAGATTTTCTTAATTTTAATTACATCTTAATGATTTAATGACACTAATCAAGGTTCAATGGAACCAGAAGTGGTATATAATTGAGTGGAGATGAATTTGGGTAATGAAAATCTAAACCACTATTTTGAAAAAATGTTTTTAAAATTCTTATATTCATTTACCATTAGATTTTTATATAACACAATTTTTGTTTATAACATAGTGAATAGTTTTTAACTACACAATCTAGGTTTTTGTAAAAAACAATTATAATCCTTCTTACCAGATTTGGGTGCTCTAAAACTAAATTTAACTTATGTTTAATCTAACCCAATATCTTTATATTATTAGATTATATCATAAATTAGAGCATATGATATTTAGAAAACTTGTTTTTATAGAAAAATGATGTTTTAACTATTTAGTGTTCTTAATCTTATATATAATTAACCACAAAATAAATGAGTGATAATAAGTTTTAAAAATATTTAAATCTAATGCTATAGAAAATATATAAAATATATAAATTTAATCTATTATATAAACATTAAATAATGTTAATAAAATTTTCATTGAATGTAACCCCTTCACCATTATCCACTTCATTAACTTTTATTTTAGTAAACATAATTTTATGTTTAAACTAAGATTAAACATATTACATAATATATGCATGTATATCTAAAACATTAAATCCATTTAATATATTTATTTTCCAAAATATATGAAATTTTATTTTTAACATAGTTGAATAAAACAGTTTTAGAGTAAAAAATGAAATATGATTCAAAAACGATAAATGTGGGTTTTATAAATAAAACATAGTATTCTTAAATTATGTTTATTCATGTAAATATATATATTTTTAAGAAAAAATGATTCATAACCTTTTAGTTCATTCTTGTAATATGATAATGTCATATAGATATTATTCAAGAAAAATATGCCCTTTTTATTTTTCACATAAAAATAATATATTTGAAAAAGGTCCCCAAAAATTAATGTTAAGATAATATTGATATTATAAAAACAAAAATGAAGAAATGTTTTTGAAATTCAAATTATAATGTATAGGATTTTAAATTTTTAATAACAATTGGAAATTTAATGAAAACATGATTAAATTGGAAAAATATTTTTTAGATATAAACTAAATTATTTAACAATTAATTAATAATTAATATAATTTAATTATATTATCTAAGATATATTTAAGGATTAATATATTTAGTTTATTACAATAAAACACATAAAAATATAGTTTCATAAAGAAATAAATAAAATGATCTCATTAATTTTTCCAAATGATTAATGAATAATCATTTTTTCATTAGATGTCAAAAAGAGAAATGTGAAAAATACATGTGATAAATAATATACTTCATTAATAGTTGTAGTTTGATATAATATTAATTTCTAGTTACATATCTCTTCAAGACCTCAGCTTAATATTTTATTGTAAGGTATGCTTTATTTGAATCCATAGGCGGTGATTCTGCTATCGTGGACATCATATCAATTGTTGAAGGTTATACTTATCTCACATACGATTTCACTCATACCTTAAATATTTAAAATTTGTTGTTAATATTATTAGAAAATACCTAGTGAATTTATATTCTTTTAATGCTCAGAGAAATAAACTTCATAAGACATACTTTTTTCACCCGATGCAATTTATTTTCTTTTTCTTCATAGATTTTGTAACATGATGACTTTCTTTTATACCCACTAATTTAAAAAATATATTATAATGGTAAAATATAATATTTTAATTTTAAATCCTCACACTTTTTAATAAGTTCTCCATGTGTAACAAGTTATATAAATAATTTTGTTTTATTGAAAAATATCATAAAATCATAGTGTATTATAAGGAACAACGTCCTAGAAATGTGATAAATATAGAATTTATCTTCCTTATTTAAGGGTAAAGGATTGATAATGATCACCAAGTATTTTAACTAAACCAGCTACCTCTAAGGGGTAATCACTAACTAGTAGATAACAATTTTCAAGTTTAGGATTCATGAAATACTAGAGGGGGTGCTAATTCTTTATCTATAATGCGATAAATGATTATTGAGAGAAGAATGTATTATAAATGATGATTTTAATGAAATTTTTGATCGCTCACTACCCAAAATTATTGGTATAAGATCCCTTTATAGATAAAACCATACGGCTCTCTATTTAATGAAATGTTTCATCCATATGTGATATTTCAATTTTTGAAATTTAATCCCATTTAGAAGAATCTATTGGACCCAACCGTTGAATATGAAAGATATAATTAATACATATATAATAGATTAGTAACTAAAAAAATTCTCATAGTAAGGAGGTAGAAGATACATGCACTCATCCTTCATTTGATTTGATAACATTTAAATGTCTCATATACATATATTTTAGTTCATATAAAACAATAGAAATACCCAAGATAATAAAATTCATAGGAATCGCCCATTCAAATACAATGAGTATGGTTTATACTTTAACTCCAAATATAACATAAAAAAATTCATCTATAGAAAAGTAATGTCATTTTCATTATCTTCAATGAGTTTGGGGTATATGTTTCCATAGATAACCTTTTTTCAAAGAAATTTTATATTTCTCCCATACTTATTCATGGTTTTTATAGGTGTGAATTCATTTTTCTTTCTCAAAACGCACCATATGTGTGATGATGACACAAAAACATTTGTGAAATAAATATTTTCTTCTTCTTCTTATTGTACTTGAGTATTTGTACATTCTCTTCTTATTCTCTCTCATTGTTTTACCTTTATATGTTAACTATAGCACACACTCTCATTCATGAAAAATTCTCTCTTTTATCCTCTTTATAATACATAAATTACATTGATAAATTTTATCTTTCAAAACACTACAATTTTTCCCAAGATATATTTTAATTTTGGATTCAAAGTGTAGATAAGTAATAAAATTAAAATTCTTCTACACATATTTTCACCTATTTATATATATATTTTTTGATTTTTCAGGTCATCATGACGAGACTTTATATTTAAAAATGATAAAATATGTTTCTAAATATTTTCCCCAAATATTTCTTTACAAATTGAAAATATTATTCACCATGATAATCATATTTAACGTCCCCAACCTAGGATCCAGTAAACTGGTGCCCATAGTTAGGTTACAACATGACTTAAAGCATGCCTCCATGTATGCCAGAGGTTTTTGACTAGCAGTGAGGGTCTAATAAGTCACGTTGGGAGACAATACCCTCTTTACCTGAGTAAGACACAAAAGAGCATAATTTAAATTGAGGAAATAATAAGAAAGATTTTAATAACATGCATAAATAATCAACTCCCAAATTGTGTATAGCGACATACAATAGTAAATATGACATTCCATGCTATAGTGTCTAGTGAAAAAACTCCAAGTGAAATAAAACTGGAAAAAACTCCCAAAACGGTACGGACTACATGTATGTAACATCATCCATATAAGTCCCACATCCAACAAAACTCTATAGAATAGGGCCCCTTCCATCATTATGACTTTCAATAATGATATCTTCTTGGGTACCTAAAGTCATCCTGAGAGGAGTGTGAGTATAACATAGTAGGCCACCACCAATGGTGTCTACAAAATATCCAGTAAGTGTAGATAGTGTAGGAAAGTGATAAATAATAGAAAGTAAAATTAAACAATTTTATAGGCCATTATATACTACCTTATATTAAATTGTACTATAACTGAATCTAGGTTCACTATATTGTTATACCATGGTTTTATCTACCTTTTTCATGTGTTCAATTGAGTAGGCATGTTCAATATACTCAAGCATATGGGAAAAAAAATTCAGAACTATATCACTAAGCATCACATTAGAATAACCTCATAATACACACCTCTAATCATATGTTTGTGTGGAATGTAACCATTATGAGAATATAAATTTTTCCCTTTCCCTAACCCATGTATTTAGGGGTGGATCTAGAACCAATGTCCAACTCGACCTGTGGGCATAAAATCTCAAGTATATACCCAACTCTACCAAGCCATCTGCACATGCTTACTTATCATTCACCACAATTAACCACATCATGACAAATAATATACAATATAATTTGAAACATTACAAAAATATAAATAATTTCTAAGTTAACATCATTTCTCAATCCATTAATAAATTCATCATTTATATCACATAACTTTTTATCCCCATTTCCCATTTCCCATGCCTATCTCACTAAGCCAATTGAAGGGTAAACATATTTCATTATCATATTTTCATTAATCCCATTTACCATTTTTAAATTTCAAAAAAATAATAAATTATCTTTTAAACACAGTAGACAAAACTAGACACCAACCATTATAACTCATTACGTAAACCAATTATCCTACTTGATTAGTCTCTACATCATCACGATTCAATTTCATACCTTACATTTCAGTTAGCCTAATAGAAAGGTTCGAAGAACCACATGGGTGGTCCTAAATTGGTCAAGTCATCCTCCATGTATCCAAAGAGGATCTTAAGGGGTTGAATTAGTAGATTTTATACGCAACTTTGTTAAGAAATTCAATGGAAACCAAGAACCCAATATGGGAAAATCAGCAACATAACTTTACATGCACAAATCAAAGTATAAACTTTGTGATATCACTTTAAGACCACTTACCTTGAATCCATAGGTGAAAACACTCTTAATTGAGGCCTTGGATTCTGATTCAACCACCCTTTGAAGCCTAAAACAACATCTCATCAAAAAAGAAATGTTTTAGAGCTTCGCATGGAGAAAAGGAAGAGATGCGAACCCAAAACCCAAAAGAAAGGAAGAGTGGGATTTGCCTTACCTAGATCTTTGATCCACAACAAAAAATAATCCAATCATCCATAAGATGAGGGATATGGATTCATGTAATATATTTAATATTTTGAGTCTTCACTAGTGTTCATTAGAGAATAAAGGAGGAATATCTTGAGTGGAACTCAAAATCCAGTAACAAATTATTTGTAAATTATATAAGTTTTATAGCCCGTATGACTTACCCGCACTTTTTTCCAAACTGTGCACAAACTGTGTGGATTATACTATCAAAAAACATTCCCCTTTAATGTTTACCTAGGATTTTGGCATGGTTTTCACTAACCATACCAAAACTGTTCAGCATGCCAAGAAACCCCCTTTTTATTCCTCTTTTGTGTCCCAAACCCCCAAAACACCCCTGCTCTTCACATGAATGTGGGAAAACATTTATTTATCCAAAATAAATAACATAAATTATAACATAAAAAACATACCTTAAGGGAGATCCTAGATCTTAAAACATTCCCACCTAATGACGACTCATCACCAAGCTACTCCATTCGAGAATCATTGATTTCTTAAGGAAAATGGATCAAGACACTGGGCCCAAATATCTGATTCCCACTCCCAAGATCTCTCCTAAAGGTTCCCATGTTGGTATAGAACCCAGACCAAAGGAACAACCTTTCTCCTAATGAATTTCTCACTATGGTCATCAATATGAACAGGATGCTCCTCAAAGGACGTATCAACTTCAAGCTCGACATCATCGGTTTTGATCACATGAGACGAATCAAAGTGATACTTTTGGAGTTTTGAAACATGGAAAACATCATGAATCCCACTATACCGCTATAAATAATCTAATAGGTAACAAATAGGTCTGATCCTCTCTACAATCTTAAATGGCCCGACATACCTAGGTGCCAACTTTCCATGTTTCTGAATATGATGATGACCTGACTATGGAGACACATGAAGAAACACACTATAACCCACCTTAAAATGAAGAGGACTATGATGTCGATTAGCACATGAGTTTTTTCAATTATGATCCATTTTCATACGCTTTTGAATTATTCATACCTTCTCCGACGCCTCCTATGCCAGACTCAATCCGAACTGCTTAGACTCCCTAGCCTCTAACCAACACAGCAGAGATCCACATGGTCTCCCATAGAGTTCCCCAAATGGATCCATATGAATTGTAGCATTAAAAATGTTGTTGTAGGAAAACTAAAAAAGTGACAAGTTTCTTTCCCACTAAATATCAATGTCCTAAACACAATCTCTTAACATGTCTTCTAATACCTTAATTTTTTTGCTTTGACTTCCCATCAGTCTGCGGGTGGTAACCCGTAATAAAATACATCTAGGTACAGAGCTCATTTTGTAGTCCCTTCAAAAATCATAGGGTGAAACGTGGATCACTATCCAAAACTATGATTCTCCACACACCATGAAACCATACTATTTCTTGAAAATATAATTCTCTCAACTGGTCGACTATATATGTTTACTAGATTGGAATGAAATGATCCACTTTGGTCCGTCGATATACCACCACCAAAATGGAATTATTATTTTGAGGTTTCCTTGTAATTCCCACTATGATGTATATTGTTACATCATTACACTTCCACTATAGAATATGAAATTACTAAAACAAACCACCTAGATGCTGATGTCCATCCATCACCTGTTGACAAGTAAGGAATCACCCTCCAAAACTAAAAACATTATTCTCCATTCCCAGCCACCAAAACATCCTACAAAGATTATAGTAAATCATAGTTAAACCAAGATTAACTTCCTACATTGAACCATGGAACTCACACATCGACTCCTCCCTTACACCTACTAGTACCACAACACATCCATCAACATAAGAAACTCACTCTGTACTGAAATCCTAACTAGAAGGTGACTCAACAACTTTAAGGAATTCCTTTATATCCAAACACTCTGAATCCACCATAACATCATTTAACTCATCTCAAAAGTGTGGATCCATCTACAATAGATGAAAGATTCATCTAACCATGACTTTCATGTACCTTCTAATAAATCTTATAAAAAAGGTCATTATCTTCCACTCTGCAATTGATTCCTAAAAAAATTGATTCTGAGTCTTCTGTCTCATGGCCATCAGTCATAATATTCTATTTCCTCGATGTATTCATCAACTCAAAATCATAGGATTGCAGGTAATTGAACCACCCTCCTTAGAGAAGATTAAAATCCAAATGATAGAATATGTACATGAGTCTTTTATGATCGGTAAACACAGTGAAACATTCTCCCAATAAGTAATGATTCCAACTCTTCAAGGCATTAACCAGAGCAGTTAGCTCAAGTTCATTAGTTGGGTGATTCCTTTTATGATACCTCAATTTTATTGACCTATAAGCTACAACACAGTCATCGTACCTCAAAACTACCCCATTTACAACACCAGACACATCACAGAACATGGTGTACCTATTACCTAGTTTGGTTAAGACCATAATTGTTGTAGTAGTAAACCACTTATTTAGATCCTAAAAAAGAATTATCATAAGCCTATAACCATTCAAATTTGACCCCATTCTTAGTCAATCTTGAAAGTGGAGCTACCAAATGAGAGAAATATATAACCAACCTCTATTAATAACTGACTTAATCCTAAAAAACTATGATCATTAGAAATTTTCTCGGGATGCTCCCATGACACCACATATTTCACATTCTCTGTATCCACCGACACACCTATCTTCGGAATGATGTGTCCCATAAAGTGCACCTAATCAATCCAAAACTGGAATTTTGATAGCTTAGTGTAATTACTATGCTATCTTATTGTACTCAAGATGATGAAAAATGTTTGGAATGATCTTCATGAGTTCTTAAGTACACCAAGATATCATCTACAAAGACAACTATAAATAGATCCAAGTATGTGTGGAATATCTAGTTCATCATGGACATGAACACAACCAGTGTGTTGGTCAATCCAAATGGATAAACCAAAAATTCATACAACCCTTACCTGCTTCCAAAGGTTTTCTTGGGTATTTCATAAGTTCTCACACTCAAATGTTGGTATCTTGATCTCAAATCAATTTTAGAAAAAACCGAGTCACCTATGATCTGGTGAAATATGTCATTGATTATAGGAATATGGTATTGGTTCTTAACCATCATCTGGTTACTCTCCCTATAATCGACATATAGCCTTAATGATCCATCATCCTTCTTAGAAATCATCTTAGGCTATCCTCAAGGTGACTCACTAAAATGGATAAACCCCTTAGGTTCCAACTCCTCAAGTTGAACCTTATGTTTATGGAGTTCTTCTGGTGGAATTCGATATGGAAGAATGGAAATTGGATCCACCCCTAGAAATAGTTTAATTGTGAACTCTACATCTCTCTCTGGTGGTAACCGCAATAAGTTCTCCGGAAACACAACCTGAAACTAATCCACAACAAGAGGTATGATTGTCTACACTTTCTCCGCATCATCCAATATACGACATGATAATTTGGTTGTGAGTTATCCCTACTGCTCACATAGTGGCCCTGTGCAACCCACTCTAGTATCCCACTCAACCTGAAGGACATAAGTTATTCCATACTGGGATGTGAATGTTACCAGACATCAGTAACAGTTGAAATAGGATTGATATAACACCAACCAATCCATCCCCAATATTAGGTTAAAACATGGCATCTCTAAGAAAAATAGATCCATTAGAAAACAGTATCCACCAACCTCTAGAGCACAACCCTTAAACTACCAGATGTCCTCAACTCATACCCATAGAAAACTATCAAGTGAAATTACTCCACAAGATATCTCCATGGTAAGTCCCTACATAACTACAATCTGAGAAGAAATAAAATAATGTGTAGAACATGTATCAAATAAAGAACTACTGATTGTGGAAGTTATAAGAATAATATATAGAACAGTAGATGGTCCCGCTTCACCACATTCAAGTTTAGACTAAAGTGAATGGAGATGACCTACCCCATTCCCCTAGGCTCTAGACTGAGTACACCACACTGTACTACCATGTGGTTAAGGTTGTTCTTGACCTGAAGTTCCACATCCACTTCCCCTACCAGTAAGACCCCTGGAGCTCAATATTCCTACTTGATATGAGGTAACCGACCCACTTTCTACACTTGACATATTCCTTTGACCTCTATCATTCCATTAATTTTATGGTTTCCTAAAGAACCTCTACACATAGCCTAGACTGTTGCATGCTCGTCACTCGAACGGTGGGTGGGGACACTAGTACTTTTTGTGCCCCGTCCTCGCACACTAATAACATAAGACCTTGTCACCACCCTGAGAAGATGACCCTCGCATCTGCAAACTCTTCATGCTTCCTCTCAACTGAATGATTCCAAAACGACATGTCCTAATCTCAGAATCTGTACCCCATTCCCGCCTAGATGGAATCAAAATTTCACTACCTAAAGCTCTCTTCAGGTTCCCCTCTGAGATAAGTTCTTGGTCCACCACTTCATAAAATGATTTTAGATGGAAGTTATTCAACTGAGACTAGATCTCGTGTCAGATCCCGTCCGAAAATCATTTCTCCATGGTCGCCTCATCTCCTATCAATGTCATAATGAAGTGTCACAAAAGGTTTAAATGACTAGAATAGTCCATTACCAACATTGTCTCCTTGTTTAACCACATAAAATCTGTAGTATTATCATACCTCATGGTTTATGGGTAAAACCATTCATGAAATGTCTCCTAAAAATCTTTCCACATCATTACTTCATCCTACTATGTCTGAACCATGATGTACCACTAGCACTTTTCATGAGCTCCTAGTGTATAGGTTGTTTACTTGACTCACTTCTCAAGAGAAGTCTCTAGATGGTCAATAATAGTTTTAATAGAATCTATATATAACTCTACTAACTATGATCCACCCTCTACGATAAATGTTGGAGGGTTCTACAACTGAAAATCCCTGGCCAGATCAAACATACTCAGTGAAGCCCTCCCTCGGTCTCATTCAATCATCTATATAAAATGAGAAAATTCTAATGGAAATTCCCTTCCCTATTCTTCTGGGTCACCACATTATCTTGCACCACTATTGGAGGAGATTTTTTATAAATGTCTTGTTGTCTCCCAACCGATACATATCTTTAAGTAGGAAATTATCTACAATTCCAAACATGATATTTAGAATAAAACCATAAAACTTTTACAAAAAGTAAAAGATATATCTATAATCATAACTTTCCATTACCAAACTAGTTCACCTACATTACCTAAACGATCACACTCATAGCCAAATAACTACCCTTGTCCATATCTTCTTAGTCCATGGATAACGTGAGTATCTATTTCAAATGGTTACAATAATTATCTTTAACACTAATTCACAATACTTTCCACATCCTAAATTACTCAAACAACATGTTAATATACTTTTACCTCTTTTTTATGCACCATTTTATAATTACTACTAACACTTTTCACTTCCCTTTTTACCCATTCATGTTATCCCATTAGGTACAATTCCATTGAATTTATGAAAAACAAATGCATGCTGACCTTTATATCCCACACACCACTCATATATGTGTGCCTACCATGATCCATTTCACTTATCTATCTACACGCCTAAAATGATGGATGAATGCACAATCTCGTAGCCCTTTTGTCTGCAAGATAATTTCCCAAAACCCTCAAATCGCACTACAAGTGTATCACCCAATGGTGAAATATGATCACATAAAACAACACACATCAAGAACAACAATCCCCCCTTGGTGGCTTGGTTTTTACCTCATAAATGGGTTATATACTCCTAAGAAAGAGCTCATTACAAAGTCCTAACACATTTCTAACCACCTATCTGCCATACCCAAATAGTTAGAAAGATAAAAAAACCTCATATGAGACCAATTTGTAACGTCCTAGACCTGAGAAATACTAAACTAGGGCCCTCATCTGGGTCACCACATGACCTTAAGCGTGCATCCTCTTATGAAAGAGGTTGTTGTTAAGCAGTGAGGGTCTAATAGGTCATTTGGGGAGACTATACCATCATTAACAGAGTATGCCACAGTAGAAAACAATATAAATAACAGAACAAAATAAGATAAAAATTTAATAGCGTGCACGATTAACCAACTCCCAAAATGGGTACAACCATATACAATAGTAAATATGAAATTCCATGCTACAGTTCCCATTGAAAAAAAACCCCAAGAGAAAGAAAAATAGAAGAATCCCCAAAATGTTCTGGACTCCAAGTACTAAACCATACCTATATGATTCCCATGTCCAAATCAACACCCTTGTATAGGACTCTTGCCCTCATATTGACCTATAAGCATGAAATATACTCAGGTACCCAATTAAGGCCCAAGTAGGGTGTGTGTATAACTTAGTATGAAACCACCAATGGTGTCTACAAAATATCTAGTAAATGTAGATAGTTCATAAATGTGATAAATAATTGAATGTAAATGTAAATAGTTCAATATTCCATTCTAGACTATGATCCTATAAATTATACAACCACTGAATACAGGTTCACTACATAGGAATCCTATGGTTTAATATACCTTTTTCATGTGTTCAATGGATTAGGGATGTTCAATATTCTCATGAATAAGGGAATAAAAATCGAGATCTATCTCAGTAGGAATCACATTATAATAACCTCATAATCTATACCTCTAAGCCTCAGTTCGGGTGGAATGAAACTGTTAGGGGAATAGAACTCTTCCCCTTCCATAACCTATGCATTTAGGGTGGATATAGAACCTCATTCCAACTCGACCAGTGGGTGTAGAACCTCAAGTCTATACCCCACTCTACCAATCCATGTTCATATGCTTACTTATCAATCACGACAATTAAGCACATCACAAGAATTCATAACCAACATCATTTTCAAAATCACAATAATATAAATAAATGGAAATTTAACATCATTCCTCAATCCATTAACACATTCCTAATTTATATCACTTAACCCTTTAACCCCATTTCCTATTTCCCATGCCTATCTCAATAAGCATAAAAAAGTGTAAATATAATTCTTTATCATATTCCCATTAATCCCATTTAACCTATTTTAATTTGAACCATATAATCCCTTAGAAACTTGACACATTATATACAACTAGATACCATCCATTATAAATCATTACAAAAACCAATTAACTTTCTCTCTTAGTCAATATATCATCATTAGTCAATTTCACACCTTACATTTCTGTTAGCCTAATCGGTAGGGATGGAACACCAAATTGGTGGTCCTAAATTGGTCAATTGATCCTCCATGCATACCATTGGGATCATAAGGGGTTCAATTGGTTTATTTGACACCCAATTTGTTAAAAATTTCAATAGAAACCAAGAACACAGTAATGGAATGTTGAGAAAATAACCCTACATGCACAAATACAAGTATAAACTATAGAATATCACATGTAGACCACATACCATGAAAATATTTGTAAAAAAATCCTAATCAAGGCCATAGATCATGATTCAACAATCCATTGAATCCTCAACCTAAATCTAACCAGAAAATAAAGGTTTTAGAGCTTCAGATGGAGAGAAGGAAGAGATAAAAAACCTAAACCAAAAGAAAAATGAATAATGTGATTAGCCTATCCTAGATATTAAATTGGGAATAAAAGGCACTAAAAATTTCCTTAATATGAGGAAAATCGATCCATTGAATCTCATGAAGCTTTTGAGGCATCACTAGGGTTCATGGGAGATGAAAAGAAATAAATCCAAAGCTGAACTTAAAATCCCGTAATGGATTTTTTTTGTAAATATCTTATCTTTTCTAGGATGCACATTTTACCCACATGGTTTGCCAAACCATGGGCAATTGTACGGATGCTACATGCCAAAAAAGGCCCCCATTATATGATTATCTAGGTTTTCAACATGGTTTTAACTAACCATGCGTAAACCATGATGCATGACCAGAAACCCTGTTTTTCTTCCTCTATCATGTCCCAAAACACAGGAACACCCCCAGTCTTCACATTAACATGATGAAGCATTTATTTAACCAAAATAAGGAACTTGAACTGAAACATAAAAAAAATACTTTAAGGGGGATCTATTATCTTACATCATCTAATATTTTTTATATTCCAACAAGATATAAACATGATAACTTTCACTGTTGATTGAAACATTTAACAACATCAAAATAGTGATGAAAATAGGTATCATAGCTTTTTGTCGTAGTGGGACTCCATACCTAGTTCTAAAATTCTTTCTCTATACAAACTATATCCTCTCAACATTGTGTAACAAGATATAAATTATAAAACCATTGATGTGACTTCATTCATCCATGGAATGCAATTGAACATGAAAATTAACTTTATAAAATTACCCTTATTACCTAGCTACATGTTTCATGATCTATTATCCATTTAATAATAACTTCAAAATAATAATTTTAATTCATATTCCATAATTTAATTCTTGATATTTAACATTGTAACATTCAACATGACTTTAAGAAATTTAAATATATGGAAATGAAAAATAGCTTATATATCATGGAAATTTCATGTGTATATAACATAAAATATCATGCATTGACCTTATTATGTATGAAAATCATACACATAATCCCTATTTGGTAACTTTTAAAATAATTTATAAATATATTCTTAATAATTAAATTATATTCATGGGAAAAATTTAAAAATGAAAAAAACAAACATTCTGAGGATATACAATTTTTTAAATAATAAAATTCATGCATCTGAAAAACATTATCTATAGACATTTTAAATCATCTATATCACTATTTGGGGTTTTCCTTTATTGATTTACATATCTTTCAAATAGAAAAAGGACCTTACACATTGTCGTATGTAAAATTCTTTCATTTTTGGGAATTTATAAAATTTCTAATAAAACTAATCCGATATAAGATTACCTATTAAATATAAAAATCTTATTTAATGAGTAATTTTCCATATTTGAAAACATATAACACTGGAATAGCTGACCTTATGTACTTCTAAATGTGCTTAACCTTTTATCCCCCAACTTTGAATATTATAAACACAGGTAATTGATCATATCTAGATTCCTTTTCGGATTAATTTATGAAACTTAAACTTATAGATAAATTACCTCAGTAAAAATACATGTTTGAGACTCACTTAAGGTTTTGATGATATCTTCCATTTACAGAACAAAGTAACTTACTGGATATATTCAAACAACTCAAAAAATCTTTTAAAAATATCCACAATTTTAGATATTATTTATCTCATTTAAAAACATTATTATATGTGATTTCGAACAATAATTATGTATTAATAATAAAATATAATAGATGAATTATATCCAACTTTTTTCTTAACTAATTCCCCATCATTTACTTCAAACATTAAGAAACTATTCCTATGTCTCAAAAACACCCCAAATGACACAAATACAATTGATATCATTGTTTTATTTATTTGTGAGATAAAAAGCCCCCTACTTTGGATTTTATAGGATTCCGTTGAAAATAAATAACCTTTATAAAACAATACACACAGTAATGAATCATAAATAATTTTTTAGTATACATGATTGACCTATTTTTAAGAAATAAGAGAATTGAAAAATAATGTCATGATTCCAATTATAGTAACTTACATTCACTCAATCATCACACTTGAATCTAATTAAGATCATCTTATTCTTGAAACAAATTTTCTTCCACATAATAGAAACTATTTTTTGAACTTGTTTACAACATTAACCTTCTTAGATTCCCATAAAACATGATATAAAATCTTACAACACATAGAAATATTCTATCATTACACCATTAACCAGTTAAAAACTCCCATTAAATACATTCACCCACAAATATGAGATCTTTACCCATATGATAAAAAACATCTTTGGATTATCACCCTAAAAGTTTTTTCAACCAAATTTTATGTATATTAATGGAGAAACATAAATATATTTATTTTTTTCTTATCCTCTTTAGACAAAAATAATACAAAAAATATGAGAAATGGGAATGAATATCCATATAGTTTCCTTTACTTCATAATGGATGATATTTATTCTCTAAACACAATGTAATGGCATAGAAATCCCCATTTGACTAAGAACCACTATGATTAGTAAATTTTTTATTTAAATACCAATTTTTATAAACAAAACTATTCTTTTTTACTTCAGTAGGATGACATGACAAGAATATTTCATTCTCCTGCAATTTTCATCAATTTGTTTTTCAGAAAATTGACATTTCTTTTAAGAAATTATAGAATGAATAAAATTTTTCCTTTTAAGATATAAATTTATATCACTTTCTAACACTTTATTTAGTTTTCATATTTTCCCACCTTTTTGAGGTAACAATATCCAGTGAATTATCAACATTTGATATGTTGTTCTTAAGAGGTATATACTCCAATAATGTTTTCTTTGTCTTGTTTCTATCCTAAACTAAAATAAACCCATATTATTGAAATTATATAATTTTTAGTAAAATTATAAACCCTTAAATGATATGATCTTATTTATACCATCTCACATTCACATCATTTAAATCTTAAAAATGGGTTTAAAACTTTAAACATTATTATTGAATAACATTATTCTTGACATTTTTTATTTTCAAGGGTTTCGTTCCCCTATAGTTTATCCTTATATAATTATTAATAAATAAAAATGTTCTTAATGTGAACAAGAAATGTTTCATCAGATACCCATAGGCTTTGAAAAACTAGTGTTGACAACTAAAGTCCAATATTCTTTTTGAATTTAAATTATATCTAACAATATTAAATTTCTAAAAATTATATAACTGATGTTAGATGAAAAGTAACTTCCAGATAAGGTATACATGTTTATTTCCATTTCAGATAATTTTATAATTTTGTTATCTATAGAAGAAAAAACATATTTTCATTTAATTTTGGATTTTTTAGATGGAATTTTTTTTTGAATTGTCTTATGTTATATAGTTTTCCTCACTTATCTAAAATTCATTTGGGATTTTAAATTAAATTAAAATGAATCTAAAATCAATATAAATAATTAAATAACATTATTTATTATTTTAATTGTCTTTAGGATTCACTTAAACTACAAAAATGTGCGCTTTCGTTGATAAATTTCAACATCCACTCATAAAATTTGAAAAATCATGGATAAAATTTATGATCTTATTTTCTTTCTCCAATAAGTCCACTTTGAGTGCTTCAAGTTCATTCTCTAATGAAATAATATTATCTTAGAAAAATTAAAATTTTATATTCTCTTTTTTGAGTGAGCCTCTTATATTTTCAATAGATACGATTAATTAAACATCCGTATTTTTATACTCATCCATATCCAATTATTCCTTATTACATGGATTCTTTATACATCTATTTTATTTATCCATTTTAACAATCACAAAGATTCTCTGATTCAATTGAATCATTAACATAAACACCGTTTGAGATTCATATAACTCTTCATCATTTCTTGATCATAAAATTAAATCCTTATTTTCACCATATTCACTTATTGACTCATTGACATCCACTGTTATAATTATTCTATTCTCACCTATACCACTTTAGGAGAAACCAATATCATAGAAATAACATTATGTTTCACCCGTATTATAGAATTACCTCCATTTTTTTTGCCAATGATGAGTTCTTTCCTAAACTCCTTGATTATGAATTCCATCTTATAACATTCATGAAATCTTCCTTGAATCCATATGATATTACTCGTGTTCACCTTAAAATTCATCTTCTTATATATTTTTAAATCTTTTAATGAAAATTACAATACCATGAATACTAGAGCACATTAATGGAATAACTTCCAGAAAAGTAAATTTCCTTATTTTTACACCACATGAGATAAGTTAATTTATTTTTTCAAAAATTACATTTAATTATTTATCCAAATTTGAATATTCATATCTATATTAATAATTTTACTCAATTTTCATTGACATGATTTCATTATTCATATATTTGAGGTAGATTTTATTATTATATTAACTCTTATTACTTAAGGCTAAATCCATCCTCATCTTATATGATATAAAGATGATGTGTAATTCATACAAAAGTTATTTTTTAAGATAATGATACAATAGAGAAGAACCATGAAATCAAAATTTTCATATAAGATAAGATATATCTTCTCAACCATTGTTTAATCTTTAAGATTATTTTTAAATCCTCAAATGATTCTCACCTCCTCATTAAACCTTGTAAATAGTTCTTTAATAAATTCATCTTCAATTATATATATATATATATATTCATACATCAATCTCTAATTTTTTAATTTTCCATTTCTTATTTATATTCTTATGATAGATATTTTACATATTTTACAAAATTCATTTCATAGTATAGATTCCCAAAAAATATAAAAATTACATCTCTTTAAAAGTAGGTAAATAATAATTTTTTTGATAACCATAAAAGTCAAAATTCATTCTAGATATTTAATCTAAAACTGATTATTTTGAAAGTTGTGTATAACGATCAACCACAATATCCAAAACATCCATAAAACAGAAGTGAATGTATGTATAATTATTTAATTTTATAATTTATATTTTTATATTGAATATGGTAACTCCATCTCTGTTCACATTATTGATATTATCCATAATGGTTATAAAAATCCAAATCATGGCTCTAACATCATTAAACACATTCAAAAAATAAATTAAAACAATTAGTTATTTCTGACTCAGATCGAAAAACTCAAATACCCATCTTGTTTAAAAACCTTCATAATAGCAATAATGAAACTTATAATATTTATGGGAAACCTAAAATTCTATCATAAAAAAATTTATGGAAAAACTGTGTATTTCTACCGATAGTGTGGGGCATGAATCAATATAGCATTCCTTATTTTTTATTTTTTATTTTCTTGTAAAATAATCCTCCATCACTTGGGTTACCTAAGAATGACCTAAATTTTTTTCCATCATTTTAGATAAATATTTATAAGATTTCATAATAGTAAACACACCTATACTATAACAATTTTGTGTCTTTAGAGACTAGATACATAATCATATTCTTTTTTCCAATATCTTCAACCAATTAAGGAGACCCGAACATTGCATATATTAATACAACATATTATTAACAGTATATTTATTACATATCAATATGATCTATGCTAGAAATATAATGTTCTTGTTTCTATAGTAACATAGATACATAAGAAAATGGGCGATAAGATATCTATATAATTTACCATCATCTTTTTCACAAATAACACCCATATTATACATAACATACTTAAAACCATTCTTCATTACCTAGGGAAGAGAACCATAAGAAAGGGTGACCTCCAATGAATATTAAGTTACAGATAGGAGATATCAATAAATTATTATAATTTTGAATCATATTAGAATGAGTTTATGAGAACATGAGATTAAAAAATGAAAAATAAACCAATGAATTCATACATCATTAGCATGAAACAAGGAATAATGTTTTATCAGTAAAATTAAATAAGTCATAAGAGGGTGTAATTATAAATAATCAATCTTGAGCCCTGGAAAAAAATCAGAAGAATAATAAATAATTCTTTAATGTAACAATAGGCATAAAATACTTCTCTATAGTTAAGGCTCACTGCAAGGACTAACATATTGGATTGGGTTCACCCCATTCCATCATTTTATTAGTCAGGGTTCACTTTTAAGACTATATTTTTGGAAAAAATACTCTTACCAAAATATGATCACTCTCTATTATAGTCTCATTATCTCATTATGTATCCTCCATTGCCAAGAGTAATGGAGCGATATAACGTTCAGGATCAAATAGTCAATTCATTAAAATAATACTTATGTGTTCCATGATGTAATAAAACTTTCATCATATCCTAATATCACAATCCATTCCTAAAAGTTTTATCATCATATAAATATATGATAAAAATAAATTATATTATATACATAGTAAATCATAATAAAAATAATGGTAGTTGTTATAGTTAAAAATCCCATAAAAAGACACTAAATAGTTTTTTTTGAGAAAAATACACATTTTTATTTTTAAATATCTTTTTCAAAAACAAATCATTTAAATAATTTTATGGAAACCATTTATTTAAAGTGAAACAAGGAAATTTATAAAGTAATAATCAATGAAATTTGTATTCACGATGGCCGAAAATAACTTTTAATGCAGTGTTTGGTAAAATTAAAATTCCATTCACATATTTGGTAAAAACGTAAATGTACCATGTTTGGATAACTCTAAGAGGGATCCTTTTAATACATTGAAAATAAAGTAAAGTATATTTAAAATTTAATTTAAATATAATTTTTAGAATATTAAAAATATTATAGAAAATATTTTAAAGAAAATATTTAAATGGAAGAAAATATTCTTTAATGAAGAGAAAGACAAGACCAGTTTCCCATAAAAATATTTCTTTAGTATCATGAGTACACAAAGAGTATAAAATTTAAGTAAAACATGAAATATAAAAAAACCATATTAAAAGAAAATTCATAATATTTTATATATAATTATCAAACAATTTCCTCATCCTACAATTTATTCATAATGAATCCTATTAAAAATGATAATGTATCCAAAACCATTACCATCGTGGTATATTTTTAATCATAACTCAAAAATAAGTAATGAATTAAAATAAAAAATTATATATTATAAACATATAGATATTAATGATACAAAATATCAATGGATAATTAGATAAAACTCACTAAATAGGATTGTTATATAATATCAATCATGTCTTAATGAAACAAAATTTATAGGAAGAACCCATATGACATTAATAATTTTTTTTAATGAAAGTCATTTTAAGGTTAAAAATAAAATGGATTTATAAATTCATATAATTTATTCATTTATTATTAAAAAATATTTTCTTTATCATTATATAAAACATAGAAGTATACATTGGTGTATGACATTAAAACTTTTCTCAATGAAGAGAAATTGAGATGAAACCCTTACCTCAAATATGCCTAACATCGTAAGCTCTATGAGATCCTATAAAATAAATTAAAATAATATATTATAAATATATAAAATTACTCTAATAGAACCTATAATACCATAAATTTTTTTACTTAACACATCTTATACCCCATGGAATTAATATATTTCATCATCATCATCATTTTGGGTGTTAGATGCTTCTTATTTTATATGTGTTTTGGTTCAACAATTATGGTCCCAAAACATAGATCATGGTTCAATTATATCCAAAATGATAATAATAATACATATATATATATATCATATATATTCATTTTTTACCGAATAACAACCATTCATATAACGTAGTGATCAAAAATGAAATACACCACTTGCTGGAGATGGTGTTATGTACATATGCACGAGTGATGTTTCAATTTTTTGGAATATGGAATAAATATAGGTATATGATAATGACCATTTTTAAAATCATTATTATATCATATATAAAAAATATATCCACTAAATCTATCCATATTAACCACAAATTGTAACAGAAATGAAAAATGAATCACATCGCTTCGGGGAGGTGGTTATTCACACGTATACCATAGTGATGTAATAACTTTAAAAAGGATTATAATTTAAGAAATTAGATAATATACTCTAATTATAGAATAAAATATATTCCAAATATATGATATAAAAATAATAAATCTATCATTCTATCCATCCATGAATTATAGTGGTGTGAAATGAATCGTTTCACTATGTGGAGGCGGTAGTTCACATGCACACTTGAGCAATAATTTTATTTCCAATTATATGGATAATGTGTAGAAAATGGTTGTTAAATATTCATAATAAAATCATATTATATTTATGATTGTGTAATAATAATTTTTTTATCATTAAAATTTTTTAGATTAAATATAAGAAGAAATTAAATAAAAAGATCTTGTTTAAGATAAATGTGTATTAATTGAGATGAATCCTTCAACTTACTCCTTTATCTTTAAGTTATTTATACTAGAATAATACTAAATGATCTAGGATAATGGGAAACAATATACTAAGGCTTTTGATATTGTCAGATCAAAGATAGAAGGCTCACTTTTAGTGAATATGGGTGGAGTATAGGTTGCAATTTATAAGTGAAGAAATGGACACAACAATTTGTTATATTGATTATAAATATTTTAATCAAATAATAATTATACAATTTTGGGGAAAAAATACCCCTATATATTTCTTTAACGCCTTTAGAAACCCCGTTTTAACTATAAACACCATAACAAAAACTGTGCAATTTTTAATGCTAACTTTGAAAAAAAATTGAACCTGTTTGATTATATCAATTTTGAAGATTAAAAATATTCAATCCTTTTTACTAGATTAAATTTCTATATGTGGAATAATTTAATTTTAAATAAGTGGGATACTCATAATGAAAACCATTTTATGAAAAATGAATATGTAATCATAAATCATAGTTTACATAAATTATTTTCCTTGAAAAAATATTCATATGAATGTTAAAATATATGACTAAATATATAATCAATAAAAGTCATTAAAACAATTATTCATTAGAGATTAATTAAATTTATTAACATAAAAACGCATTTCCTGTATAAAAATAATTTTCTTTAAATTGTTTTTAAGTTCAAAATTAGTCTTATTCCTAAATAAAATATAAAGATGACTTTTATTTAACTAGTTAAATTATTTTCCAATAAACTATAATTATTTTATATAAATACCAAATAAAAAACATTATTTCAATTTTACTTGAAAGTAAATGATAGGTTTTTAAAAAATATTTATTTTTCAGTATTCTCTGAATTATAAATATTTTTAGAAAGATCCTAAAACGTCAACTTAAGAAACTATTTAATATATGAATTAAAAAATTATATCCATTTCCTAAAATAAAATTTATACAAATGTTAATAATTATTTATAATTTTTTTGGGTCAAATTTTATAAAAAAAATTCGAAGGAAAATATTGTTTTTAAAGCATAAACGACTTTGATTAAATTTTAGTACTTAGTTATTATTCATTAATAAATAAGGTTTTAATATTTATAACCATTAGAAATATATTTAATAATTTATTTATTATTATTTATACCATCCAATTTAACATCTAGATTGTAATTGTTTCATATATTGTGTTTTATTTAGACTCAGGGGTGTGTGTCAATCATGATATCAAATACTTAATGTGTATTGTGAAGAAAATATTTGTATAATCTAGCGTTGTTACATTATACCCCCAATAAAATGAATTACAAAAAAAAATTCACAAAGATCCAAAAATGTGCCTATTAGTAATACATCATATCCCTGGGTTCCCATATAGATTTTGTGAATTCATGATTCCTCCAAAGAACATTAACTCATCGAGTAGTCTTGTTCAGTAGAACAATTATTCTGTGATCCAATATTTCTAATGGTTTTGCATCGTAATAAATATCATTATCTTTTGGTAAAAACTATTATTTTATTATTTGTGAAGTATTTGGTATTTTAATCCTCAGGACAAATCGATAGAACACATAATGAACATGAGAGAGGTATGGTGGGGGTGATATGTGATAAGATACTTCTTATACAGTATTATGCATGTCAAAGGGACCAATATACTAAGTGATTAATATTCCCTTACATTAATATTATCATAACCTTTATCCTTTGAGAAATTCAAATGAAAACTTTCTCAACACATATAATTATATATCATTCTGATGATTATTAGCCTAACGCTTTTGTCAACATTGAAATGCCTTAATGTACTACTGAACAACTCTAACGTTCTCTACCATTTCTTTAGCTAGATCATGTCCCAATATGTTTCTTTCTCTAAATTTATCCCACCATTCATAGTTATACACTTCTTTCTATATTGGTATTTTAAGGATCAATTTGGATTCTCAAGTGAATGTTGTTTTTATACGAAAAAATGGACTCGATGAAGGTGTTGTTCCCAAAACCCATTGAAATACATAAAAATAATCTCAACATATCATAATGGGTTTTAATGGTCCTCTTTGTATGACTATATTTCTGATGTTGAAAGGGATTATTGAAATAAAACTCAATATCATGAGATTTTTTAATACTTCATGAGAACATTGAGGTAATCATTAAATCCAAATCAAATTAAGTTGAATGTGGTACCCCATCTAACCTTACCACAAACTTTATATATATCATTGAAAGTTGATAAAGGGATAAAAATTTTCAAATTGTAATTATGTGCATTAAATTATTATGTTGATCAACTACAACACTAATATAATTATTTTCTTTATCTATTTTGGGTATCCTTATAACAAAATCCCCTGTGATGTTTTCCAATTTCCATTCTTGTATAGGTAATTCTTGTAAGATCCTCTTAGAATTTTTTCTCCTAGACTTATCTTTTTGAAATAGAATGAAAGAAGATATATACTATTAAAAACATCCCTTCATGATATCCCTATAGAAAAACTAATTTTTATTAGTATGCATCATTATACATCTAGGATGAATATATAATTATGTGGTATGTGATTCTTATAATATTTATTTCTTCAGGTATAGTCATAATGGGATATATACTCGATTATGAAAAATTTTAAATCTATTATAAAAAGGTTGAACATGGGTATATTTCTCACCTTATTTTGAAACTCCAAATCGTCCTTCTAAGAAACTTTAATATTTACATGGATATGTTTTTTAACACACATTTGATAAAGATAATATTTCTCTCATTCCTTCCATAGATCAAGGTAGATCCCTAAAAAATCCATAAATTTGGATTGTTTTATTATATTAATCATATATTATCTAGAATGATCCTTTAGACTTCATAACTATCCCCCCGTTTTCACCTTCCAAAGGATATAATGTATTGTGGAGTCATAATATTTAATCAACCCTAACCATAATCATTGGTTAATATTAAACACTTTCTAGGTCAATATACACATTTAACATTTTTTATCATTATATATTTCCCAGATGTTTCGATAAAGATAATGTCTTTACCAATAAAGAAAAGATTAACCCTGATAACTATAAATAACGAGTCTGTTAATTTTTCTCATAATCATTTTATTAGCATGAACCATATTCAATCACAATTTTATTATATATAACAAAACACACAACCCCTTTTATAATGAATCACTATAAATAAAAAAATATTCTCTATTGAAGGGCAGTGTGATAATAGGTGAACTAGCCAATATTTTCTTCAATTCCTTGAAATAATCTTCACTATCATCACTCAAAAGAATCCTAAATCCATTTCGATTAAACATGGTGAGTGTATTAGATACCATAATAAATCATTCACAATGTATCAATAATATCTTTCCAATCTAAGAAAACTACAGATTTAAGTCACAATGGTTGATCTTGGACAATGTTCAATAACTAACTTCACTCATGGATCCTTATATAAATATATAATTATAATTATATTACCCTAAAATGAAACATTATATAGCCAAATTTTACACTTTCTAAATTGTGAATGCACTATCACCTTCTGTATAGTCATTGGTTTGAACCTCAAGTGATCTTTATGGTCTTCCTTTATTTTGTAATATATATGTATATCATATATAATTATTATCACCACCAGATTAAGGTAATTTGTAAGGACACTATTAAAATAGCATGAATATAAATTCATAGTGTTCATATGTTTATTATATGGTCGTCTTGGATATGACTTCACCTACAACCACCAGTTGATAGTGTCCAGATTGAAGATAAATCTTGGAAAAAATATTGTTCTATTCACAATTGATCAAAAAAATCATCAATACGGGGTAGATCATACTTATTCATGATCAATATCTTGTTACATTCCTAATGGTCAGTATAGAGTCTCATTGATCCATCATTATTCTTAGAAAATACAATAGTTGATCCTTACTATGATGAACTTATCCAAATAAACCCCTTATCAATATTCTCCTAGATTTTATTCTTCAATTAATAATAATAAATTAGGGACATAATTTATAGAGTATTTATAGTAGATATAGGAGTAGGTATGAGTTATATTAAAAATATAACTATAGTATTTGGTGGAAGACTAGGTAACTCTTCTAGAATGAAATCCAAAAACTCTTATACAACAGGAATATCTTCCATGTTGAGTTTCCCCCAAACCAACTGAGATAAGTAAACCCTATTAATATGAATTAATACCCATATAATGGATGTAATTTCAACTATATTTTTATATTTATCCTCACATATTTATACCATAATAATATGGTTCATATTATCAAATTTTACTTACATTCCTTAGAATTTGATATGATATTTATATAAAGAAATATAATAACTACCCAAAATCCCATAAAATTAAAATCATTGAATAATTAAAATGTTTTCAGGGAGAATATTACAAAAAATATCAATTAGTGGTGATTTTTAGACTTGATATAAAATAATAATAGCAGTAATAGTTTTTTCTACTAATTAAACATATAATTATTGAGGATAAAAATTAATATTTCTAGATAATTTTTAGTATATAAATGGATTTATAATACTAAGATAAAATAAGATTATTTAATGATTGAGCATACATTTCACCACCTCAATTTTATAATTATATCATGAATATTTATTCAAAACAAAATGGATATAATAACCCTCATGTATCTTTAAACAATGTGATTAATCATGACAAATAATTTATATGATCTCTAAATCTGGACACATTTTTTGAATATGTGAAAACAATATTTTCTCCTAGGACATACACGATCATTATATATTAAAATAATTTATAGTTTTTTTATAAATGAAATTTTAATTAACCCATGCATATCTTCTCAGAGATTCAAACATGGTGAATAGTAAGGTTCCATTCATCATACACGAGATTGATGGCTCAGATATATTTAAACAATTCTTATTTGGTAATTACTCCCTAATGCATCTATAAGAAACAATTTCAATTTGTAATATCTAGTCTAGGATATATTTTATGAGGAAAAATACACTAATTTATTGTCCATAACATAAGTTGTTCTCCTATCTTAGGCTTATCCTAAGGGTTCTCACTATAGATTCCCCATCCTAGCTTCCAATTGGAAATATAATGTACTCTTATACCAAAAATGGATACCGAATAGTATATACAAAAATACTACATCCTATTAGTGGTATATTCATTTCATATCGGTATGATCCATTAAAAAACATAAAATTATTGGTGTGTTTCAAAACATAAATTCATAAATTACTCGCACATAAATGAATTACATCATTTACTGTTATGTTATTTATAACTAGCACCCATCCCAGAGACAACATACATAACACATTACTCCATACCCTAGGGAAGGAAATCATTGTAAATGGTAATCTTAGATAGTCAATAGGGTTAAAGATAATATGTATCAATAAATGGTCACAATTGAGAATTATATAAGCATAAGGTTATGAAACAATTGTATTAATAATAAAAAATCATACCCATCAATTATTTTGTCAAAATAATGAAAAATGAAATAAATATTTATCAATAATAATTCATTATACATAAGAGTTTTTAATTATCAATAATAAATCACGATATATGAAAAATATCATAAGCCTAAGACATTAATTTTTAGTGTACACATAAGCATATAAAATCATTTGCCCTTTCAAGGTGCACTACCAAGAATATAATAGGGGATTGAGTTCACAACACATTCCATCATTCATTAGTGAGCGATTACTACCAAGACAATCTTATTGGAAAAATTTATATACCAAACTAGGTTGACTCCCTATTTCAATTTTTGTCACCTCTTGAGATTTATTTCTTTACCCAATTCATTATAATACTGTATAATTATAGGCCCACAAATTACATTACAAAAACCATATATGTGTGAGTCACTATGTTATAAACTATTCATAATACTATTATATTAAATTTTAAAGAAAGGATACATGTTTCTTAAATATTTAATCATCATAATCATAGACAAACTAGAGAAATAATAAATATGGAAATATTGGATCACACCCCCTATAATCATAAAAAAATAATATAGGATGTTGTTATAGATAAAAATACTTTTAAAATATCACTAAAATATTTCCTGAGGAAAATACCCTTTTCATATGGAAATCACTTATTTTAAACTAAAACATTTAAAAATATTAAGGGAATTTTTTTAAATTAACCAAGGAGTATTATAATGTATGTATGAAATAAAAGGGTATTTGTGATAGTAGATAAATATCCTTAGGCAGTGCACATTAAAAATGATACAGTTAGTGTTCAAGAACCAATAATTTTTACATTAGATTAGATTTTTATTCAATGTTATTAATTTCAATAAATCATCTTAATACATATTCTTTATTGTTATGATTTAATTTACAATAATAATGTCTAGGGTTTCTTTCATATTAATAAGGTTATATTAGTTGACAGCTATGATGAGAACCATGATATTTTATGATGATATACTTAAATATAGTTCTTTGGTTTGATAACATTTTATAATGAGACACATAGGATGTTTACTCTCATGGTTATTTACTCAAAATCAGATGAGACATTATCTCATGAATTTCACACTTCGTAACATCCAATATTAGATATTATGAGAATAAGTCAGCCAGTAGAAATTTTTCATGTTTATGTATCATTAGATATTATATGTGTAATCATGTGTAATGTTCTTTATAATTCAATGTTATTATTAATTAATTTCATGATAACAACTCATAGATTTAAAAACTGAAACCATTGTTGAATATGTTCACAGGAAGTGGAACACGTTTGGTGTATCATGAATTTCTTGTTATTAATAATAAGTTTAGGAAGGATTTTTCTATTTTATATTTATGAATGTTGATATCATGACCCTTCGATTGAAATAATACTTTCATATTAGATTAATTGTACATGGTGTAATGATGAGTTTATATTAGATAGTTAATGAAAGGTAAATCATGTATATAGGTTGATGATGTGGATGTTTATCTATCTTGATTTGATATTGTGATAAAATTTATTTATTGCACTGAAATCATTAATATGTGGTTATTTTCTTCGTGAAATTAAAATTTTTCTCTTAGATTTATTAACCAATTCCTTAACATTACTCTTGGAATTTAGGCAAGCCAGTCTAATTTTAATGAGGTCGACGCCTAGAGGTCAACACACTTAGTTTTTTCATTGATCTAAATTATATTATATTTTAATTAAATTATAAAATTAAATATTAATCTCAATTAATAAGAATAATTTAAATCAATTTTTTAGATAGAAAATATAAATTAAATATGTATTCTCCAGATTGTGAATATGATAATTGTTTTTATAAAATATTCAATAAATATTTATTCACCAAAGCATGGATAAAATATTTTTTATGGTTATATATTGAATTAAATATTTATTTTAGTATTCATTATATACTGAGGAGGAAGAAAAGGACTAAGGTCATGTATAGAAATTAATATTTTTTTAAAAATTGTTAAAATAATATTTATCATTACGCTAGTTAGAACACACCATAAAAATTATATTTATTGTGATATTCAATGGAGTTAGATTTTTTTGTATATTATTTAGTGTCCTATACATAATAAAATAATATTTTTATCTAAATACTAACTATATAAATTGATTTTTATATATATTATGTAATGTTAATCAATAATTGAGAATCGTTTCACACAATAGAAATATCTCTGGATTCCTCCTCTCAATATCTAAAGAACAAGAATATGAGAGAATCCTTAATTCCTGAAATAATTATAAGTGATTCAATGTAGTGAATTAAGTTGATTGATCTTCCATGATAGCAATCAGTGTTTGATCATTATTTTTTATAGATCAAAGCACTACATGTGGATCACTGCTAATGTGGATCAACCTTTCACACCTATGAAATAAAGGTAATACAAAAAGGGGTTTTATGATGAAAAAATTGAATAATTATCCTAATACCTGGTAAACCTTTTTTTTAAAACTAATTTAAATTAATATTAAATTTAATATGAGAAGGGTCCTCGTTGGTTTTTAGGATTATAATGTAAATATTAAATTGAAAATATTAAATTAAAATGTAATTTATTATTGAACAATTATTGAATGATTTAATGAATATGAAAACCAATTTAAGGTTATTTTCCCCAAGCACTTCTGTTGCACCGAGAACATTCAAAAGTAAAAATTCCCATCACATTTTAAATAAAAATTCTAAAGTGCCACATTTGGAAAATGATTAAAAGGATCCAATTAATCCTTGGTGAGTTGGGTAAAATATATTGACAAATTAATTTAAAAAATATTTTTATAAATTTTTAAAAATTCTTGAAAATATGTTAAATAAAATATGGAAAAATAATAACAGATCACCAAAATATGGGAAGGTTTTAGATAGTTTCCATTCAAAATGTTCTTTCAACCTCCTCAGTATTATAAGAAGGGAAAATTAAATGAAAAAAATAAATATATAGAAACTACATGAGGATAATAAATAAAATATGATATGGGTGGTATAGAACATATTATTTCATTATCTAAAAAACCTTATAAAAAACAATCCCGGAAAAAACTAGATTATTAAATAAAACCTTTATCAATATGGTGACTTTTGAATCATAACACCCTAAATGAAATAAAATAAAACGACTCATTAAATAATATAAATCTAAAGGTATTATTGAGGGCAGTGGATCACATGGTATTTCATAAAATAGTTTAGTAATATAAGGTCACATTAATGGAAATTGACCTCCAAATGGATAAATATTATAATTTAATATAATAAAAGGTTTAAATATATTAAAAAATAAATAAGATTTAGACTGATATTGGGGGTAATCCTACCCTTATCTCTTGGTTTAACAACCAGTAAATACATTCTAACCTTAACTGTGGTAACACAATTTTATTATTTTTACCCTTCACTTTGAGAAAACAAGGATTAAGTAATTATATTATTTTAATAATTTTTATTATAAATGTTTTTAATAAATTAATTTTTTTTATATAAGTGGTGGAATTTAATATTCAATTAGCGTGTAACGCATAATAAAAATTAATTTTTGAAATATGTATCAATAAAAAAAATATAGTTTACAAACATTAATTTCCTAGTAAAAACCATAATATAAATGTTAAATTATATTATTTAATATATAGTCTTAAAGTTTCACAAAATAAATTAATATATATATATATATATGAATTTAATTTATTAATATAAAAAACATTGAGCGCATTAAAATATTTTTTTATAAAAATGTATTTTTCAGTAAAGAAATAAACTTATACCATAATGAAATATAATGATAAATATTTTTTAATTAATAAAATTAATTATAAATTAATTATAATTCTTTTTTTTCTGATGATTAAATAAATACATTATGATACTTCTACTTGAAAAAAAATTATAGTTTTTAGAAAATTGTTATTTTTCACTATTAACTAAAAATAAATCATTTTAGAAAAATAAACACTTAAAAAACGTTGATTTATTATTTATAAAATTATATTAATTTAACTAAAATAAATATCTATAAAAATGACATATTAATTATAATTTTTAAGTTAAATAAAATCCTTTTTCAAAGAAATCTATTTTTTTGAATCCAAAAATCCATTTAGCTAAAACTATGTACATATTTATTATGAAATAACAATACATTTTAATAATTTAAAACCATTATAATTTTCTCATAATGTGGTTATTATTATTCATACATATGAATTTAACATCTATGTTATAATTATTAACTATATTGATATTTATTTTAGCCTAGGGTTGGGTGTATAGCATGCTGTAGAACAAATCAAATTTCTGTCAATAAAATTTTATTTAAAATATTGGGGTGTTAAACATATCCCACAATTTAATTCTCTCAGAGTACCCTTATTATAAATTTCATACTTAAAACCATTGTTAATAACCTTGGAAAAATAGATATATAAAAAGGGTGGTCTCTGAGTCTCAATAATTATAAACATGTAAGATGTAAATAGATGATCATATAAAAGAATAAGATACACATAAAGGTAAAATTTCATCATTATAACTTAGTAATTTCATAATAGAATCTATCATAAATCATAAATCTAGAGTCATATCTTAAGTATTTAATAATTCAAAATCCACGAATCATAAGAGTGTGGAATCATCATCGGTCAATAATGATCCATGATAGTATATCTATAAACAACCCTTCTATTTATTTCATATTTAAAAATGATTTATTACATAAACTTGAAAATAATACAAATCATGTGATTGAGAGGTATCATGTCTTTTGGGAATATGAAAATTACCTAACAACTTAAAACATGAAATACAACATCTTTACTGAAAGTTTATTTTACATAACCACAATATTCCTCTATAGTTAACACTTCGTGGGAGAACCTGAGGATATATACAATAAAGGGGTGAGATATAAAGACCAATAAGGGAGTAAAAAAGGCATAACATGAATAATACAATAAATGTAAGAAAATATTCACATTAATAGAGGATAAAAGAAACATGAACATGAAGGAATGATATATCATGATTATCATAACATGGAAATTTGGAGACAAATTAAAACAATGCATCATAAACATAAATGAATTAGGTAACCCCTGTCCCAACATGGTGGAAAATATTACTAAAAGGAATCAGGTAAACCCCATTCCCAAAATTTCATTGCATGATAATAAACACTACCAAATGCACTGAAGCATTATATAATTCCGGGCAAATCCATCACTTTAACTTCATTCTCATGATTAAGTGTGTCACATAGATCATAATACATAGATTAATTCTTTATCATAATTCATTCCATGATCATGGTGTGTGGAATAAATACATTTACATCCTAAATAAATAAATAAATAAATAAATAAATATTTATATATATATATATCTGTGTGTGTGTGTGTTTATGAATAAAGTAGAATACCCTTGATAGAGTAATTGGTATTGTATTAACTACCCGATGATTTTGGCATGGAAAATAAGGATGCAATTTCAGCAGCATAACAACATGACAAACAAATTCATAAAAATAGCATGCGAGAGATAAAGGATCCTATCATCATATATACATGAAATGGGAAGTGATATGGTTATATAAATACATGTTCTAATATATGTAATTTGTTAATAGATGGCATAACAAAATAAGGAATCCTAAAGAAAGAGAATGAATGAAATAACTCTTAAGAAATTTCATCATACTAACGAGTGTACATGGGAGAGATTAATGAAAGATAAAGTGGTATATGATCATTAAAAAATAATAAAAGAAATATGGTGGAGGTTAAAAAAATACCCCATAATTTGGAATTAAAAATAAAATGCTATAACAATATAAGGAAACATGGTTAAAAATTAGAAAGGAAGGAAACCCTTACTTGAGTGTGTGACTTAAAAAGCATAAAGAGAAGAATATTAAGAGGTTGGGGTGTCTTGGAAGGATTATAGAGTGTAGAGGATAGGGTTGGGACGTTCTACAAGGTATTTGAGTGTAGATAATTGGGAGGATCGGTGGGTTTATATAGGAAATGAGAGTGGAATTCTTTAATATTTCACAAACATAGGTTTTGGAATCTATATAATTAAATATTCAAAACCACAAATCCTTCCATGGTTTTTTCCATGTTTTTTACCAAATAGGAGAGGAAAAAATTATTTTATAATTACATGGGAAGAATATATTAAAATATTATCCTTTCTTATGAGAAGGTGAGTCACATTATTAAATAAATGAACTTAAAATCATAAAATATGTTATACGTTTTGGGGGATTTGCTATGGAAATATAAAATAAATTTAAAATCACATTATTTTATATTTAAATCATATATTTGGTGGAATATACCTTTTATTATTTTTATTACATCATTACTGTTTCATTATGATGTCATAAAAAAAGACTATATACTTATATAATTTTTAATTTTTACCCAAAAATTCAACTTTCCCAAAAAATTATAAAAAAATAACTATTGGATAATTTTGAAAACATGATAATAAATAAAATATCCATATTATCTCAATAATTTTCTAAATATGTGAATTTTTCATTTTAAAATGAGAACCGTTACTTATTAAAAATTTACAGGTTCTGAAAAAAAAACGTTTTTAGTAGCTAATAAAAACAAATTTGACATTATAATAATTTTATAAATATTTATTATTAGTAAAATTAATTTGATAATAATATATTATTAAAATTTTCATTATGTAAAAAATTCATTAATTTCCTAAAAAAAATTCTTTAAAAATACACTTTCTGTTTTATCGTATAAAAATATAACTAATATCAAACTGAATACCTAATCATTTAAAGATAATGAACTGATATAATAATTAATTATAATAATTTTTTTATATTATTTTTAATTAAAAAATAATTCAATATAATAATGAATATATTTCCCAAAATAAAAATTTTTATACAAAAAATCAATTAATCAAATTCAACATTTTTTATAAAAGACAACTCCTATAAAAGAATTGATGGAATACATATTTTATTTATTGAAATGTATTAAACAATAAGTAACTAATACCTTTCTACATAACCCCTATAATACCAACATAAGTCTTAAGGGTTAGGTTTTTTATTGTGACAGACTCTTAGGGCGGCTCGGATAACATCTCCTGGGTGGTAATCTCTATTAAGATAAATATATATTGTAGGTGATTCCATTCAATCTTAAATCATTGATACTTGGATTGGGATTGGATAAGGGTAAATAAAAGCGATTCTACCTCCATTTGGAGCTCCGAAAAATGATATTTTTATGGCCTGAGTTGATTGTATGAGGCCATTATCTCCATTTTCTGTGTCAAAATGATTTTTCAAAACCATAAATTTATATTTGATGTGTGATCACTATTAAATTGGTATATTAACATTGGTAATGATACTTAATTGTCATTTAACCCCAATAAAAATAATTAAAATTTCATGTATTTTATATATCCATAATACATTAAAACAATGCAAATTTTATTCACAAATTACCATATTTTTACATCCTCCTCCCCTAAAGAAATTTTACCCTCCAAATCTCATTTTCCCACAATAAAACAGATGAGGGTATCTCTGCCTCACCACTTCTTCCAGTTCCCGTGTTGATTCATAAAACATTTGGTTTCTCCAAAACACATTGACGAGTGGATTTGTCTTATTACATTGAACCTTTTTCCTATGATCTATAATCTTCACTGGCTTATCTTTATAGGAATTTCATTCTCCTATGGTACTACATCTAGATTTATTACATGTGATGGGTATGGTATATACATCCTTAATAGTGATACATTGAACACATCATGTACTTGATATTATTTCGGTGGGAGTGTTAGTCGATATACCATTTCTCTAATGTGATCAAGTATTTTAAAAGGGTTGACGTACCTTGGACTAAGATTTCCATTCTACTCAAATTTCATCACCCTCTTCGATGGTGATATGTAGAAGAAAATCATATTTATAACATCAATCTCTAGGTATTGTGGACCGTTGCCAGCTTAGATCTTTTGTTGACACTGAGAAACTTTGATGTGTTGCTGGATGGTCTTAACTATCCACACCATTTGTTCTACCATTTCTAGACCTATAATTTTTCTGCCACCAACTTCATCCCAACATATCGGTGTTCTTCACCTTTTCTTATAAATGTCTTCATATGGAGCCATTTGGATGCTTGAGTGGAAACTATTGTTTTAAGATAACTCAACCAGGGAAAGATGTTGATCCCATCCTCATTTGATGTCCATTGATCATTATCTCAACATATCCTCAAGTGTTTGGATAGTCCGTTCATATGGGCCATTAGTTTTAGGATTATAAGCCATATTGAAGATCATCTTGGTATTTAGGGCGTATTGGAGATTCATCCATAACCTAGAGGTGAATCTTGAATATTGATCAGATATAATCGATGGTTTTACACCATATATCCTTACCACTTTTCTGATGTATATATGTGTCGGTTGATCCAATGAGAAATACTCTCAAATCAAAATGAAGTGAGAAGTTTTTATAAGATGATCCACCACTACCCAGATAGAATTGTTTTCTTTGGATGTCTTCAGAAGTCCGGTGAAAAAGTCCATATTGATGTTCTCCCATTTCCATAATGGTATGTGTAATGGTTGCATCATCCTTTTAGACTTTTTCCTCTCATCATTCACTTTCTGACATACCAATCACATTGATGTATATTTGGTGATCTCCTTATTCATGTCATTCCACAAAAATTTCTCTCAGAGATCCTGAAACATCATTGTGTTTTCTGTGTGGATGTTGAAATTCGAACTATGTGCATCAAACCAAACATCATTCATTAGAAACAGATTTGATGGAACACATAGTCTTGACCCAAATATCACAATTTTGACCTCATTAACCTCAAACTCTAAGTATTTCCCATTTTCGATCGCTTCAAATTTCTTCTGAATTCCCACGTAAACTTTTTTATCATAATTTAACCATTCCAAAAGAGACGGTTGATAAAACATTTGTGAGGGGATTGATGTTGTTCCCTCCTTTATGAACCCCATTTCAATATTCACCAAACCTAAGAAGATTGGATCCTTTTCAATTCTCATCAATGATAGATTCACTAGGTCCTTTCTACTTATAGCATATGTCACCTTGTTTGCTTTCCATGGGTGGTAATGGATTGAGAATCCATAATCCTTGATGATATATAACCATCTTCATTGAAATATGATCATATATTTCTATGAGAATATATATATATTTTAGAGTTTTGTGATCTATATATATTTTACACCTCTCACCAAATATATAATGTCGCTATATTTTCAATGCAACAATCACAACAGATCATGTGTGGGATAGTTTTTCTCATTATTTTTCAACTTCCTTGAGGCAAAGGTGATGACTTTTTCTTTCTTCCTCAACATACAACAAATTAACTTCTTCGAAGCATCACTGAAGTTTAAAAAAAGATCATAACTTATGGTTAGTGTGAGTACGTGGGCAGTGATAATCCAACAATTCAACTCCTTGATGCTTTATTTACATTCATCATTCCAATAAAACATGGCTCCATTCTGAGTTATCTTGGTAAGTTGGATTAAAAATCAAGATAAATTTCTCACAAATAACTGATAATTTCCAGCGAGCCTCAAGAAGCTATGGATATCCATCATTGATGTTGTCCTTATTCATTCCTCAATTTCTTTTTTTGGAGGGATCCATAGATAATACATTGCTTGTAATTATATTCACTAAGAATGAGACTTCCTTCAACCAAAACTCACACTTTATATACTTTTCGTAGATATTCTCCTTTCTCACATTCTATAATACATTGTTTTGATTCCCCTCATTTTCCCCATTGGTTTATGAGTATATTAGAATATCATCTATAAAGAGTACCATGAATTTTTTGATGTAATCCCTAATACATTAATCTAGATTCTCTTATAGTTTTTTCATTATCTCTACAATATTCCCAAGTGAAATTATATACTGAGTGTTTAATATGGTAAATTTTCCATGTATAAGATCAGTAAATAATTCAACATCCCTTCTATGAGGAAGACAAGGAAATTCCTTAAGAAACACATCAGAAAATTCTATCACAATAGGCATGTATCAAGGATGGTTCATTCCTTAGAAGCAATCATTTGAGAAATATATGCATGCTCATAAGGAAGTAATATCCCTTCTTGAGATAATGGTTCTAAATAAGATTCATCCTCCACTTTTCACTTGTATGTAATTAGGTGTTTATTCACCATATGGATAGTGATTTCCCTACGATGACAATTAATGTTGGCTATATATAGGGGAATCCAATCCATTCCATGAATTGCATCAACTTACACCAATGGAAGTATGATGAGGTTCTCCGTGAAGTTCAATCCACAAATTTAGACAGGGGAGGGGATATATTTATTGGATGAATTAAATTTTCCATTTTCTATTCTCATCAACATCTCTAATTCCATTTATTATGGTGTTGTTTGAAGTATTATACAAAACATTCAGGATATAAAAGAATGAATAGATCCATAATCAAAAAGTATGTTTTCCTTTCATGAATGAATATACAACGTACATATCACCACTTTGTTGTAGGTATTCACTTCGGCAGAAGTGATGGAAAATAGTTTCCCTTGCTGTCATGAAGATTATCGGTTTCCTCTGAAAAACCCTTTGGCTTAAGGCACTAGTTCTCAAAGTGCACTAGATCTTTACAGTTGTAGAAATATAAAATTAATTGAGGTTATAATAGAGTGATATTTTTATCTATTGTAGAAGAGGGTTTTTTTTGCTGGAAATCGTTGGCTAGGTGTCCTTTTTTCATGCACCTAAAGCATTTCCTCTTCCCCTTTAGAAAATTTCTAGGATTCCAATTTCCACATCATTGGAATTTGGGCTATTAGAATTTTATAGCACCATTAGATTTATCCATCAAAACACCAAAATTAATGTCCACTTTTCAATAAATTTCCCCATGATACCTCAGAGATTCTTCGATATCCATCTCAACATTGAGGGTACATCGGATAATCTCCTCATAGCATTCAAAGTCATAGATCGTTACAGTTTTCCATAGGCTAGGTTTTACCCAACAAAGAAGTGGTCAACCTTGAATTGAGAGGTAACAATAGAACCAAAGTCCCATCATGCAAGTCTAGTGACTTTTCCTCATATATCTTAAAATATTCATTATCTTTTTTCTTGAGTGCAAGGAAATCACTTTCTATCTTATGATGGAGGGTGAGTGAAAAATATTTATCAAAAAACATTGAATGTTGTAGGCCTTTGTCTTATGAATATCTTGATTGTGACTTCTTCTTTCTTGGGGGGGGGGTGTTGGACGTTCCTCATGTCACATGTTTCAATTCCTAACATGAGATAAACGAGATTGTATCATGAAAATGTTTTTGTTTCCCACTCCCATCGGATTGGGCATCTCATTTAAACAGTCATGAAATGGATCTTCGAATCAGTTGTTATCCCGAGTCATCCAATTACCAACCATAGGATAGAATAAAAAGAGAATTAGGGGTATGTATTTAAAACTTTTAAACACACAATGGATAGTCTAATTACAAAAGGCATAACTGATAAATTCCATTTATTTCATTAAGTTATTAATTTATTGGATTCAATATAGGTTATCTATGATTTATTTCCTAATGTATATTCATATGTTTTTTTCTTTCACCCATAAAAATGGTTAAAAATATGATTATGAATTTACCAAATAACATCCCTTAGGAATGATGAACCAAGAGTGAATCAAGCCCCATTTTTGTGCACTGGTTCCTGTTCGAGTCTTTCTCAAAATGATGTTTTTGGGAATTACCCCTAGGTACATATGATCCAAATCCACCACTCTTTTTTCATATTCATAAAGGGATGTATTTTCATGAAAAAAACTTACTCTATAATAAACAATATTTAGGGATGTGTATCTTGAACTTAGTCTTATCCTTAATGCTTTCACTGGAGTTTTATAATCCCAATACAAAAAATAAATAAACCAATACTTTGATACCAACTATAACAATCATTCTCTTTATTTCAAATTTAAATATGATATATAACATAATATTTCTCTTAATACAACTCAGAAGATCGATATTTCTACTGTATTCGGAGTATAGGAATATTACATAATAACATAAAACATGAAATACAACATATTTATTGAATTATTCTTTTACATGACCATAAAATTCATTCATACTTAATAGTACTGGGATAACCTGAGGATGTACACAAGAAATGGGTGTGCAATAAAGTATAGTAAGGGATTAAACAAATAATTACATCATGAATAAAATACATGTTAGGAAATAGGTATATCAATAAAGCATAAGATAAATATGAACATAAAGGTATGATATAGCATGATTATCATAACATGGAAATGTGGAAACAACATAAAAACTAAATCACAAACATACCGGAATCAGGCAACCCTTGTCCCAACATGGTGGAAAAATTTCTGAAAAGGAATCAGGTAAAACCATTTCCAAACATTATGTATCATGATACCATGAATTACCCAATTCATTGGAGTGCTATATAATTCTGGGCAACCCATCACTTTCACTTCCTTCCCATTCTTAAGTGTGCCAACTAGATCATAAAACATGGATTCATTCTTCATCATAATTCCTTAAATGATCAATGAGTGTGGAATAAAAACATGTAATTACTTAAAAATATTAGGTATATGTTCATAAAGGTGAATTCCATTGAAAAATTAATGGTCAAGGTATTCACTACATGATGATTTTGGCATGAAGAATCAATGATTCATTTCTAAAGCATAACGATGTGACATAAAAAATAAAAAAAAGAGTTGATGTGATAGAAATGGGTCTCTCATAATATATAAATGAAATTTGAAATAATAGGTTCATATAAATACATTTTCAAATATAAATAATTTTTAAATATAAGGCATAACATAATAAAGAAACTTGAACAAAGAGGATGAATAAAACAACAGTTATGAAATTTCAGCATTGTAACTAGTGTACATGAGATGGATTAATGAGAGATAAATGGGTATCTCATTATTCAAAAATAATAAGGGAAGTATGGGAGAGGTGATAAAATTTACCCCATCAATTGGAATTGAAAATAAAAGGGTGTAACAATATAAGGAAACTTGGGTAAAATGAGAAAGGAAGGAAACCCTCACATGATTGTGTGACTTGAAAAGCATGAATAGGATATTATTTTGTTCTTGGGGAGACTTGGGAGGATTCCATAGAGGGTAGGATAAATTAAATATATGATCCAAGGATTTTTAGTGAATAGAAGTGGGATCATTGGTGGGTTTACAGAGTAAATTATAGGGGAATTATTTAATATTTCACAAACATAGGTTTCAAAATCAATATAATTAAATATTCAAAACCCAGAAACCTTCCAATTGATTTTTCCCATTGTTTTCCTAAAGAGTGTTAGGAAAAATAATTTTATAATCCCCTGGGTCTACAACAATAAAATAGTATATTTGGTCATATACAGGTGAGTCACATTAATAAAGAAATGAAAATAAAATCATAAAATAAGTTATAAATTTTGGAAGATTCACTGCGAAATTATAAAATAAGTCAAATAAATCTAAAATCACATTATTTTATATTTAAAACATATATTTTGAATGATATCCATTTTTTTGTATTTATTACATCACTATTTTGTCATTATGATATCATAAAAGACACTATATACATATATATTGTTTAATTTTTCCACCCCGCGTGCAAGGACAATCGAACTAACCTTTGGGTTTTGGTAGTGAAACACATTCGGCCTCAACTGAAAGATACCAGACAATTTCACTACCTAGTAGCCTATGTAATTCAGCTAATCCTACGATGGCGGTTTTGACTATAGAATCTACACCTCTGGACTCCTCTAATGGCAAAGAAGCATAGAATTTTTACAGTGAAGTTTTTAATGGTATGAATATTGAAAATGGCCAATATTCCTACCCCTATTCTACATTGGGATGTGATTCAAAATATTTTGACACACTTATTAGTAGAAAAGCTGACAAGAACAACCAGGTTATTAAAATTACTTCTAATAGGAGTCAATACAAACCCATTCTGGGTTCGGACATGGGATGTGGAAAGTTGATTGGTAGCTATGAACCCCCAATATGGTCATACAATATACTCCTTAAGATGATTACATCTAAACCTTTGTATGGTGTAAATAAAACCTTGCATCCATACAGTACACTAATGCAAGGTCTGGTTTCAATGGAACTATAAGAGAAGAATTATGAAAGCTCATCTGTCTTGGATATTAATTAGAGGTGCACCTCCTTTTTTCCTCAGGATCATCTGAACTTGGTGGACACATCGAAGTTTCCCCTAGGTTCTAGGCAAAGGCTAAGAAAATCATTAGGTACTTAAAAACGTGAAAACCATGCTACAACTGGCACAGGTACAACTCCTCCTTGTTTTTTCAATAAATCTATAGATATATCTCCATCTATTGATTATATTGTTATGACTGCAATCATTTTGAACCTCAATACACAACATTATGATGACCATACAACCATTAGCAACAAAATTAAATATATTTTCCTTTAAATGAGGATACCACTAATACAATTAACCAAAAATCTCCCCTACTACTTCTAAAAGCTGTCTAGAATAGACCAAATTCCCAAAATCACAAACATTAATAAATAGATCAGAATATCTACTAGACGCAAGGTCTCATGAATCAAAAAAAGGGATTTTTAACTCCAAAATGAGGTTTCAATGAATATATTTTTTGGATTTGTCTGGGTATTTCCTACTCTGAACCTTTTACATTTATAAAAACAATGGTTAATACCCACTACCCAATTTTGTTTTCTATTATTGAACCAAAAATTAATTTCTCTTACAAGTACAATCATTAATGCCAACATAGTTATTCTTTTACTATAGCAACCAAAAATTCCTCCTGTGTTGAATCTCTATGGATTTTTTCCACTTTTCCATACAAAATGTCAACATTTTTAATATCTTGTAGCAAGCCTTAACAAGTTATTTTTGATGGAACTCTTATTTTCTACTCTTTTTTATTCCATGAATATATACCCGAATTAGAGGCCCCTCTGTGATGATCTTACATATCTAGGTTATTTTATTAACACACCATGGTTTTTTATTGGAGACTCCAATGTTATACTCAATTCAAGTGAGAACATTGGTCCTCCACATGCAATGATTTTCATGAGAGGATTTAAAACTTATATTGAAGACAAAAACCATATGGAAATAAATCATACGAGTGAAAAATACTCTTGGTATATAAAAAATTACAACAGTGTGGTCGCCTCTAAATAGGATAGAGCCTTCATATATGTTCCTTATTTAGATAAATGGGACACCATTTCAAGAACCACCCTTCACATGCGCCACTCTGATCATCACCCAATTTTGGTCAATGTCTCCACCATAGCTGTGAAACATTGTATTCCTTTAAGTTTTAATAATTTTGGGCTGTCTATCACTAGATGAACTAACATCATAATTTTTTTGGCTTTCCATGACACATTGTAATGATTCCTTTGCTTTCTCTGTCAAATTAAAATTTATTAAGCAGATTTTCAAAGCTTAGTGTCGCTCCAATGCCAAACAAATTAACAAGGACATCCTTCTTCTTGATAATGAGATAAATAAACTTCAAAACAGTAACACTATCTCTGGAATTACCACTAATATGAATAAGGAAATCTATATTTCAATAAATGTCAAATCTTTGGTCACCTTTAAGTAGAAGACGAAGAAAAAAGGCTTCAATGTAAAATGGTTATATGATAGTGATAGAAACACTAAGATCTATAACTCCCATCAAAGTACTCTGAAATCATGTATTCCACTAGCCTCTTTAAAATACAGAGAAAAAGTTTTATAAATTGAAGATGACATTGCTAATCATATTGTCTCTTAAATCGAATCTATCTTTAATGTCCCTGATAATAACAAATACCTCCAACTTGAGGTCATACTGATGGTGGTCAATGATGGAGATAATATATTTCTTCTTAACATTCTTCTTGATCATGAAATCAATGTCAACATATTTAGTTTAAATACTGACAATTCCCCTTGACCTGATGGATTTAATAATTTTTTTCTTCTAGAACTACTGGGATATTATTCAATTTGATGTTTCCAAGCATTTCAAATCTTTCTTCTCTAATGGTGTTTTTCCTCATGGATTAAATGCTCAATTTCTCTCTCTAATTCCAAAAGTTTAAAATTCTTCTGATTTCCACTTGTTAAGATCATTTCTCTTATTAAAACCCTTTATAAAATCATCATGAAAATCGTTGGTAATAGGCTTTCATCTATCACTGAAAAAATTGTATCCTAGAATCAATTTGGGTTTATTAATGGTAGATCCATAAAAAATGAATTTTTTTATCTTCAAAGTGTATTAACACATTAAACAAATCCAAAATATGAGGCAATATTTCAATTAAATTAGACATTAAAAAAGATTTTGATACCATGGATTGGAGTTTTATTTTCAAGGTGACTCAATCTTTTGGTTTTAGTGATACCTTTATCATAACTAGATGAACATTTTTCAATTAGGAATCCATTTCCAATCTGATTAACAGCTCCCCCATGGGACATTTCAGATTCTCCAAAGGTGTTAGATAAGGTGACCCCCTTTCATCCATCATTTACTGCATTGTGGTGGACTATCATATCCATTTTCTCACTTCTCTTATTGATAAAAAAACTCTATCCCATTCATGTCTTGTAGAATGTGAATTCTCTCATTGATATGTTGTTTGCTGATGATATCATATTTTTTCTTGAAGTTGATAAAATAAACATTCAAAATCCAACAAATTTTCGTGCTCGTTATGAGGAATGTTCTGGGAAAGTGATCAGTTAGAAATAATTTTCTATATACTTTGGAAGAAACATTCCCTCTAATATGAAATGAAATATTATAAGTGACTTAGGTATAAAATAGGTTTCTCTTCCTTTTATGTACCTATGTGTTCCCATATTCTTGGGGATACCCAAATCATGTCATTTCTCTATAATTTTTTACCACGTTATGAACCATCTTTCTTCTTGGAAAGGAAAATAAATTTATATGGTAGGTAGAATCATCCTTATAAAATATAATATTGTTTATAAATTGGTTCACTCTATGACGGTTTACAAATGTAATTTTAGTCTAATTTAAATATTATATATTGTAATAAAAAATTTTATTTGGATAGGTAGCATGATGGAAATGAAACTTGTTACCGTCCATTAGTTGACTTGTTTCAAACCTATTTATACGAGAGGTATTGGTATAAAAAAATATTATGTACTTTAATGAGGCTTGTTAAGACATGAAAACTTGGTATCTTCTATATAAAAAATTTGACCCCATTTCATTTCTAAAAAGTAGATTTCTTGAAAAACATATTAAAGTAAACTATAATTTTCTTACCTCCTCTATCCGGACATCAATAAAGCATTCATTTTACTCCATTATGAATAACTCCTAATGGATAGTCTCAAGAGACTCCTCCATGAACTTATGGTTGGATAACTGGATTGGTTATGCTTTAATCTCCATGGTTTCTCTTGGCCAAAATCATGAGAACTCCATCCTCTCTATCAGAGATATTTTTAATTCCCAAACTAATCATCTCCCTAACACCATTATGAATTTCAGTGACAAATATCATTTCTCTCATGCTGATGATTTCATAATTTGGAAACATTCACACAATGTAATTATTATCTCAAAAAATGTTTAAACCCATTCTTTTTATGACTCATAATGAGATTTTGGGTTGATAAAACTTTTAGAAAACCCTTGAATGAAACCATTATGATTTACTCTTATTTGGAAGATTTCTCACAACTGGATCCCCATAGAATATCATCTTCAATCACATGGAATTCAACTTTGTTCTAAATGTAGTCATTGTAATCAACCTAGAGAACACACCAATCATCTCTTTAGTTTTTTTACCACTAATTCTGCTATTTGGAATTATATTTTCGACATTTTTTATAGTGGATGTTTGACTCGTGACTTAGTTAAAACTGAACAAAAGAGATGTACACATATTGATAGTTCTCAATAAACTAAAAACGTTTTTTCCTTATGTTGTTGCTGAAATTCACCACATGATATTGTATGACATAAATGATCTTATTAATAATAAGTGCTCATTTAGCCATAACACAAGTCATATGTAGATCATAATTTCCATTCCTGAAGCTGCTTCATTACAAAAGTGTCATTGAAATAACACTATGCATGAATTTTTTCATTCTATGACGACATCATATTTAAAGAATCTTCTTCCACCACCACCCCCCCCGCACTTTTGAAGTTTTTTGGTGCGCTCCTCTCCCTGGATGTGTTTAAGTTACTGTGGATGGTGCCTCCATTTTAAATCTCAGGTTGTGGTTCCATCTTCAAGAACCATCATGGTCAGATCCTCAGAAGCTTTTACAGTATATATGGAATTGTTTCTTCACTAGAGGAAGAAATGATAAGTATGATATATTCTATTTCCTTTCCCAAGAAATATGGTTGGAGAAACCTTTGTATTGAGAGAGACTTGACCACCATTGTGCAAGAAATATGGAATTGTGTGATACATCATTCATGGTCGATCACCACCCATTGGATGGATTGAATCTGCTCGATTCTCAACATTAATTACATCATCACTCATATATATCATGAAGATAACATTATTTTTGATGGCGATGCAAACAAATTATTCAATCAGGATATTACCTGTCTTGATGATCTTCTTTATGACTAACTTCCCTTCCATAATAATTATTTTCATATGTTTCTGTCTTTTAGACTCTGATAATATCCTTAATTTATAATAATTGTGCCTTGGTTTTCTTGCCAAGGCACCATCTTCTTCAAAAAAATTGCAGATAAGGAATTGATATAAGAATCATTTATAAAAATTATTTTTATTATAATATTATTAAAAACATATTTGAATATAATAATTCATATATTTCTCAAAAGTCAAAATTTTTCTCAAAAAATAAATTTATAAAATTATTCATTATTAAGAAATACTACTCCAATAAAAAAATTGATGGCATAATACTTTTATTTATAGAAAGGTATTACATAATAAGTAATGGATACATTGTTACATAACCCCTAATAACACCCACATAATACCTAATGGTAAGGTGTGTGATGGGGACAGACTCTTGGGACAGCTCAGATAACATTGCTCCGGTGGTAATCTCTATTAACATGAAATTCTCCCATATGTGATAAAGTTCATGCATAATGTGTTGAAGCTCTTCATAGTATTGGTCAAGAGTGAAGCCTAGTGAGGATACCTCCTTTTGAAGATCTTAAATATGATATTTGTATGTCCTGAGTCTACTATATGATTCTATCATCTCACTTGTCTTTGTCGAATGGATTTTTTAAAAACGTATATTTATATTAGTTATGTGATCACTGTACAATGACTATATTATCAATGATAATTATACGTAAATGTAGTTAAAACCCAATAATAATAACAATGAGTTCATCTGTTTTCTATATCACAAGACATTAAAATAAAGGAAATTTTATTTATAATTTATTGGGTCCATACAATATCATAATCATATTAACATTTCATTGGAATTTATGCACATTTAAAAGAATATAAAATAATATCCTTATCCAAGGTTCACATCCACAACCAAATTTATTGAATATTTACCATTGTTTTTTGAGTTTACTCCACATTAAATCATTTCCGTGGTCATGGTTCACTCCCAAGACTATCATAGTGGTGATATTCCATTAGTAAATTACGTTTAATTTAAATTCATGAACATATTTCCCTTGAAAAATAAATCATTTCAAAGTGAATTGGATGTATTTAAAAGAACCACAAACAACATATTGAAAACCACACATATTCATTCCATAAGATTATAATAATTTTATAAAATTTATGATAGTATAACCTGAGTAAAAGAAATAGGTTCCATAAACATTTCATCACCACATAATTATAATACATCGGGGTAAATAACATGGATTTTATCATTATACTATATCCCTAGTGAATCATGTAGCACCGAAGTTTCTAGTTTTTAGCCATTAAATGATGATTTTAATATTTATAAAGGTTATGTGGGTTATTGGGGGAGAATTTGGATTACTTTTGGAGGGTTTTTAATAAAAAAGGGTGCATGGTCAGCACAGTAGTTGGCCAAACCGTGTGGCCAAACCGTGAAAGGCCAAAAATAATTCCCTATCTTTGTGTATCTGATTAAATTTGACCATATGTTTGATCTATTTTAACCCAAATATAATATAACACAATTTTTTTGTTCCCAAAAGGCCAAATGAGGTTCTCCCATTGATCTAGAAGTGAACCGAACATGTTCGTTGTAGAATCGAAGGAAGATTCTTGCGATAAGTGCTTGTTCTTCATCACTTTCATCATGCTTTCTTAGATATAATCCTCCATTCATCCCATTTTATTTTATAAACACCCCTTATGGTATGATATCTGATTTTTTTGAACAAATAAGGTAATATCTCAGGTTTTTCATGATAGGGACGGAGATATTGGGCGGTTTCTTGGAATCTTATCCCGGATTCATGTGCATTCATCGCCTGTTGTCGGTTTCCGTTGAAATGATTGAGGTAGGGGAATTCACTCACATATATCCCAGATGTAATTGATTATAATGCATTAAAAAAAAATTTGATGGAAATTTATTTATTTTCTACTGTAAAATATTTAAACCCTCTTTAGTGTTGGGTGGAGGAAAACGTGGAAAAGTGGGGATTTTGTAAAAAACCTACTTTAGGATTTTTAATGGGGATTTTTAAATTATGGATATTCTGGAATATTGTAACATTGATTTATTTATAATTCTTCCATTAAATAAATGTGATTTTTAATACTCTAATGTTTTTTAATTGGATGGTTGTATTGTTTTATATAATGGGGTTTTTTATTGAAACATGTGAATTTTTTTGAAATTGGTTCCTATTTTTGTAATACATGGAGTGTGTATCATATTAAATAACTAAGAATGGTTGAAATATGATAATGTGATTGGTGAAAATGTTTAAATGGAATATGGGAAATAATTACCTTGTGACGACTTGGTAAATAGACAAGAAACCACTTGTGAGTATATAACTATTATAACAATTCATGCTTTTTTGGTAGTTGTTGTTATGTGGGATTTAATAGTCTTAAAAAAAATTACAAAAATGGCTTAAATATTTATTTAAATTTTTACCTAGAGTTTTTCTTTTTGGAAAAAAATCACAATTTTTATTATATATTTGGCTATAAACTATTTTGAGAAGTGTTTATATTTAGTTATAAACTGTTTTCAAAAACATTTTATATAAACTATTTTATATAATTTTTGACAACTATTCTATCCTCATGGAATGAATAGGGAATTCATTCAGGAATGTATAAAAAGTTTTATACTCTCCCCATCTTTGGAACCTTGGTGATTTTTCAGATTTCATCTTTCGGGATGTGGGAAATGGTAGGGTGCAACATGTTTTTAGCACTACATCTTGAGTTATTGAGCTTTCTGGTGGTGGTGGAACCCATATCTAGAGAATCCTAGATTATTTAGGTTATTTTGGTGCCTTTTTTGAATTATCTTCCACTTTTAGGTTTATTTCTAGTTGTCTTCCACTATAGAAATTTTGTTTGGTCTCACTTTGGAGTAAAAGATTTTCTGAATTGTCATTATTTTGATCATGAATCATATAACTACTATGGGATGAGGTTGGTTGGTTTATAGTTTACTTTTAAAATGGTAAATCATACCCCACTGCTTATTATAACCCTTCAGCATTTATTTCTAGACTTGGTCATATTGGGCATGTTGCCTAAGGTCAAATAATGACTCGTTGTACATTAAAGCCAATGAGGATTTGTGGGTCACAACAAATTGTATCAGCTTGGTCCCATCTCTATGGAATAAGTAATCACGAGTTATCATTATCTTGGAGTTGAAGTACTTCATTATTATTCCTTTAGTGTTCTTCTTAGAATGTAGTAATATTAAGTGTACTTGAAATGTATATAATAAAAGGACGTATCTAACATTTTTATTCTGAACATCAAGTCACCATAGAGTTGTTATGTTAGTGTCTTGGAAACACTAGTTAGATAGTGGATTCACATTGTCATGGGTTAGCCAATGAAACCAGAATCACATGAATTATAGATGAATTAAATCCCACTATGATTTCATATCTGATTTTGAGTAATGAAATATGATTCGGAGCATTGTTTTAATTTTTGGAAAATGAATTCAAAAATTTATTTTGAAATGAGTGACTTTGAAAAGGAAATAGATGATGAATTTTGAAAATGTTTTGACTTTCAAAATCAATATTGTTTTTTAAAAAAATGGTTAGATTTTAAATTAAATATGGTGATATTGATGTTATATGATTTTATATTCCAATCCAATCAATTTCTAGAATAACGAGACTTATAGAATGTGTTGTTTATTTAGAAAATTCCACCCGGTAGGCAGCGTTCAATCCAAACAGAGGAAGTTGCTGAAAATGTTGTTGTATCTCCGCCAATGGAGAATCAAGAGTTGGAGCAACGTATAGTCCATTAATTATAAGAATTTTCTATGGGAAACCGAAGGGATGAGCGACATCTGTTGGACCAACCCATTAAATATCAAAAGCAGAAACCACCCATATATTGGGGTGATTTTGAACTAGATAGGGCATAGGGTTGGATGAACAAGATTAATCAAATATTAGAGTTAATCATCACACCATAATATTTAAAGGTCGTACTGGTGACATAAGTGATATAAGATCTTATATTCTAGTAGTGGGATTTGGTGGTGAAATCTAGATTGTATTAGGGCTTCATTTCTGAGGATTTTGAATAATTTTTTAACAAACAATTACATCCTAACACTTCTAGAACCCTGTGAACAATAGAAGTTTTTATCCTAAATAAGGAGAGACTCTATGTTACTTAATATGAGGCTGAAAACATGAATTTAGATCACTTTGAACTATATGTTGCATCAACTTAAATCTTGAAGGCATGCATCATCGATTCAGGGCTCAAGTAGGAGATTCAGTTGAAGATTGTGGTATTTTGTATCATAGATTATAAGGAGATGGTAAATAGGGAGTCAGTGGATGAGCATGACATATTTAGTTATATGGGTGGAGGATGTATAAGGATATCGACACGAAATGGTGGGAACTCAAATGTTAGGAGAAAAAGGAAGAGGGACACCTATTTCTAGGGTGTCAATAGGAATCATTGTCAAACAGCTGGATTAATAAATATTCCTCCTAAACCAATGGGCCAGAAGAGATTTCATCAGTGTGATTTGTGTTACCACATCAAGGGAGACTTTAAGACACAACCTCAACATTTAACAGATGAAAAAAGGGACATCTTTAGTGATATTGTCACAGTTCTCCATGGTCGGGTGCTTGGGGAACTTCTCAGGTGTCGCAGCCATCATATGCTTCGATAGAGAGGGGCAAGAAAAATTAGAGCCGCCAGCAGACCAGATCTAGACATGGTTATTATAGCAACACTGTGACTCCTCAAATAGGGGAAATCTCTATATGGAAACAAATATAAGAGTGCCACTATGAATCCATTATATGCAGCATATCAAGGGACTCTAGATGATCGAAATTTACTGCCTATGGTACGAGGTATGATTATCTTGAATTATACACTTATGAATGTTTCATTTGATATGAGTGCATCACATTCCATTATTTATTCTCATACTACTAATTTGTTGATTTTTAAACTTGAAATGATCCCTTTTGTGATAAAACTTCAAACCCCTCTCGGTGAATGATAATATTCAGCCATTATGTGTAAATATTTTTTTATAACTATTGATGGAGATGAGCAGAAATGGTATTTCTCAGTGATAAAGATGGATGTCTTTGATTTAATCCTAGTAATGGATTAGTTTATAGTTTTTAAGGCTCTCGTAGAATGTTATAGCATAATTTTTAATTCCCAACTGAGGATGGTGTCGAGCATGACATCATAGAAGAGAGGGTTGTAAAGAATGGTGCAATGAGCTTATTGGAACCAACGATGGGAAGGATATCTTACTATTTAAAGGTGATGAATTTGGCACTAATGGAAGAGATTGAGGATAGTAGTTTTCCTATAATAGTGGATCAATTTCCAAATATGTTTCCTAAAATTTTTCCTGGGTTCCCATCTATAAGGGAAGTGGAGTTTACAATAGAAATGAATTGAGGGACTGGTAATATATCCCTCACATCTTATAATATAGAACCAATATAATTAAAGAAGCTAAATTTAAGAATAGAGGAGATGGAATGAAAATGTTTCGTTCGTCCAAGTACGCCTCCGTGGGTAACACCAGTCTTGTTCATGAAAAAAGATGACAGAGCTCTAAGGCTGTGCGTCGATTATGAATAGTTGGACTAAGTTACCATGAAGAATAAATATCCACTTCCACACATTTCTGTTATGTTTGATCAATTTAGGGTAGATTTTTGGTGCTCTAAGGTTTAATTTCAGTCATGAGATCATCATTTTCCATTTCGAAAGGAAGATATTATGATAAAACATTTCTAAAGTAGATTTGGCCCCTTTGAATACATGGTAATGAAATTTGGTATAACTAATGCACTAGATGTCTTTATAAAATTACTGAATTTGATATTTTAGAAATATATGAATTCTTTTCGTGGTGGTGTTCATTAATGAAATACTTGTTTATTAAAGAACTAGGGATGATAATTAGAAACACTTGGAAAAAAGTGTTGAGAATTAAGAGAGATCACTGTCTTTTTTCCATATTGTCAATGTGTGACTTTTGGATGAAACATGTATGCTTTTTGGGACATGTGATTTTGAAAATAGTGCTTTAATCGATCTTGAAATTATTGAAACAGTTATCTCTTGGAAACCACCGAATAACATTTTTTATATAAGTATATTTCTTGGTCTCGCATGGTATTATAGCCATTTTGTTCATGACTTCTCATGACTAGCATCTCTAATGAAAATGTACACAAATAAAAATGTTCCTTTCAGGTGGAGTGAAGAATAATAGAAGTTATTTCAATATTTTAATGTGCGTTTGATATTGTCACCTATCATGGATTTTTTATAACCAGGACAGGGAAATGTGGTCCACAGTGACGCTTTAGGATCTAGGTTGGGATGTGTTCTCATGTAGGTAGACCATGTGGTTCCTTCTGGTTTACAATAATTGATATTTCATGAGAATAATTTCCAAACACATGATATGAAGTTAGTTGAGGCCGTTCAAGCCTTAAAGTATTGGAATCACTATCCCTTTGGTGAGAAATTCATTATGTTCACCAATCATAAGAGCTTGAAGAATATTTTCTCACAAAGGGGTCTAAATATGAGGAAATAAGATGGATGGAGTATCTCCTGATCATGGTCATAAAACTAATGTATACGCTAGGAAAAGGAAATTTTATGGATGATGCCTTAATCTAGAAGTAATATGCTCATTTGTCAAATGAAGCTTTAAAGGACTGGTAGTTGATGTCGGTCTATGCCGATATGCCTGAAGAATTTGAAAACAGAGATTATGTATTTGTTTTGTCTTAGTTTCACTAGTTCTTGATTTATTAAATATGGTTAAAGTGGAAGATAAATCCGATGCATAATTCTTTCTTATATGTTAAAAAATTAATGGTGGGGAGATCATTGAGGGGTGGAAACTTTATGGGACTTCAGTTTTGTGGTTTAGAGATCAGATGGTTGTATCTATTGCTTATCAGTAACAATTTCTTCATGAATACCACCATTTTAGATGTGTTGTAAATCTGGGGACACATAAGATATATTAGGTGTTGAAGGAAATTTTTTGGTGGAATGGAACAAGAAGAAAAGTAGTTGAGTTTGTTTCAAAGTTCATAACCTGTAAGAAAGTTAAGGTAGAATATTATCATCTAGCTGGTATTTTTTAATCTTTCCCTATTTCAATGAAGAAATTAGAGCAGATAGATATTGATTTTGTTAAAATTATCCCAAGAATGGTCTAGAAACAAGATTCCATATGGTTGATAGTGGATCATCTCACCAAGTAGGCTTATTTATTTCATTTTTGTAAAACTCCTATGGTAGAGGATATGCCCAAATTTAATATTCTATCAGTGGTAAAGATAAATGACATACTAATATCAATAGTCTCAGATAGATTTACTCGGTTCACATATTATGGAAATCCTTACCGAAATCCCTTGGGACTTAGTTGACTATGAGTAGGGAATATCATCCTCATACATATGGGAAATCTGAAAGGATGATACAGATTTTGAAAGACATGTTTGGGGATTCTGTATTGGGTTTTTGTGGCTTATGGGAATAGACATTAGCATTTATGGATATCTCATACAATAAGAGTCATCATGAATCGATACATATGGCCCCATTTTAGGTGTTTTATGAGAGTACACGTCGTTCTCTAGTATGTTGGATAGAAATAGGTGAGACCTCATTAGCTAGAAAGAGCCTGATCCGAGAAACAACGGAGAAGATCCAGTTGATCAGAAAGAGAATGGAGATGACTCAGAGTTTTCAGAAATCATATTTGGATCATCACCGAAGACTTTTTTTATTTTCTATGAGTGATCATGTTTTCTTGAGGATCTCTCCAAGGTATGGACATCACCATTTTGGGAAGCATGGAACATTGTCTCCTCGATGCATTGGCCCTTTAGAGATACTAGAAAGGGTTGGAGAGGTTTCATATCGGTTGGAATTTCAACTATAGTTCAGTATGGTGAAAATTCTGTTCCACATATCTCAGTTGAAAAAGTATCAGCCTGATCTTGAAAATGTGATCAGATGGGATCACATTGACAAAGAGCAGGATGTTTCATTGGTACATATCCTGGTGAAAATTGTGGATATGCAAGAGAATACTTACATGAAAAAATCACTAGTCTAGTAAAGTTTTTTTGAAAAAATGGTCAGATTGTAGAAGATACATTGGAACACGAGAAGTAAATGAAAAAGTAGTGGACACAACACTTTCAGGGTAGTGATCACTTTGAACTTTTGCAGATGAAAATACCAATGGTGGGGAGAAATTATCACCCCTTTTTTTTGGTATGTTACCCTTCCCTGATTATTTTCATATGATTAAATGTTAGGTGGATTGTTGGGTGATACATTGGATTACATTTTGATGGTTTTGGGTACAAAATGGGTGCACAACCAGCACACGGTTTGGCCAAACCGTGTTTCCTTTCTATGCAAGGACAAAAACAATTCCCTATCATTATGGATCTAATTCGGTTTGTCCATATTGTTTTTATCTATTCTGACCTAAATCATCCATAACATGAATTATTTCTTCCCTAATTTTCAATATAAGTTCTCTCATCAATCTATATGAAATCATAAAATGTTCCTTGGAAAATCAATGGTTGATTCTTGCGGTAAGTTCTCATTCTTCATCGTTTTATTCACAGTTTATTAGATCTACTCCTCTATTGATCAATTTTTCTATATATATGCCCCTTATGTGTAGATATATGTTTTTAGAGGAAAAATAAGGTTTTATATGGTGTTTTTAATGATTGGAGAGAAGATCTTGGGTAGTTTCATGGAATCTTGACATGAATTCTTGAGCATTGTTTGTCCATTGTCATTTTTAATCGAACCGAGAAATATAGGTGGATTCACTCTCATCTACCCATGTATGAATTCATTATAAATAATTAAAATTTATTTTTTTATTGATTTTTTTTGTTTTTTTATAATTATTAAACCCTCATTAGTGATGGGTGGTTGAAAATTTGGAAAATTGCTGGTTTTTATGATAAGCCTTAGTTTTTTATTTTTAATGGGGATTCTTAAATAATGGATCTTCTAGAATTTTTGGAAATTTAGTTATTTACAATTTTTCTTGTATATATATGCATTTTTGAAAATATTTAATGTTTTTAAATTGGATGGTTGGAGCGTTACCAATAAACATGCGTTTTTTATTGAAACGAGTTAAATTATTGGAAATTGGATTTTGAGTTTGGATAAAATGGTGTGAGTATCATATTTCTTTACTAGGAGTGGTTGAAATATGATCATGTTCATACTATAAATGTTTAAATGGAACATTTAATATAATTACCTTGTGATGACTTCATATATTGATGAGAAACCGCTCATGAGTATTGAAGAATCATAATGATGCATGAATTTGTTGTTGTTGTTGTTACTATGATTTTATTGGATGGAAAATGTATTATTTAGGATGTTTTTTGAAGATTTATTTAAAATTTTAACTGGTGTTTAGCTTTTTGGGAAATTGATTCACATGGTTTTATTTTATATTTAGTTATAAACTATTTGGAGAAGATTTTATATTTAGTTATCAATTGTTTTCAGAAATTATATTATATAAACTATTTTATATAAATAATAATTACTCTTCTATCCTAGTGGAATACGTAGAAAAGTAATTATTTAAAGCCTACAAAATTTTATACTCACCCATCCTTTAGAACTTTGGTGCTTTTTTTGATGTCATCTTTTGTAATGTGGGAAATGGTAGGGCACATCGGGTTTTTAGAACTACTTATTGATTATTGAGTTGTCTGGTGGTGCTGGTGCATGAAGACGATGGATACTAGAGTATTTTTGTTATTTTATTGTCTGGATGAGTTTTCTTCTACTATTAGGTTGATCTCTAGTTGCTTTCTAGTTTATCACTTTCATTGGGCTCACTTCAGTATAAAATATTTTCTAAATTGTCATTATTTTTTTCATGAATCATATAACTATTATGGGTTGAGGTACATTGGTTTATAGTTTATATTTAAATGGTTAAATATTCCACCACTATACTTTAAAGTACATTTTCATTTATTTTTAGCTTTTAGTATCTTATGGATGTTACCTAAGACTAAGTAATGAATCGTTGTACTCTCAATATAATGGGGATTAGTTAGTCATTACAACTCATAAGAAACATCAAGGGATTCTAACATAGATGAAAAAATGAATATAAAATATAATTTGAATTATTCTTGAATAATATTAAATATATTAATTTCCATTAGTGTATTTGAATGTAATAAATTATAGAATATTAAGAAATTTATTCTTTTTAAAACATTAAAAATAATGTTAAATATGAAATATAATAATGTAAAATAATAATTTTATCATTAAAAGGAACCATATTTAAAACATTTTAGAAATCATAGAAATTGAAATAAAAGTTCATTAACTAAAGTTGAAATACTGTCAAATTTTCTTAAAAACAATTTTCAATAATTTGATATACCCATTATATGAGAATTAAAAAATAAATAAAAACATATTAATAACCATAAGATAATAAAATATATGGGTTTTGAAGGACTAGTATAGTATAATTTTCCCTAATGAAATTTTAATATATAAAATCTGGAAATGAAGTACGATTATAACATAAACCATCACCTCAAGTATTATATTGTTTCATAACTATTAACAAAACATATATAATAAAAATAGATTGATTACAAATATTTACTATAATAATATTGACACATATAATAGAATGTATCATTCCTTTATAATATACAACTATCCTTTTATTAATAGGACTTTATTAAATGGATTATTTAGGTGATAGTTTATTTGATTTCTATGCATGTTTTGGTTCGATGGATCCATTACATGAACATTGGTCATGGTTAATCATCTTATAAATCATTTTCATTTCATATTTATCATATTTATTAAATATAAACTATTTAATAACCAGTCATATAAAGTGGTGATGAAAAATAAATTACATCACTTCATGGATATAAATGTCAGCATGTATGCATGAGTGATATTATAATATTCAATGGATGAAATAAAAGAAGGGATAATTAAAATTCACTTTTATATAATAATAATGTTATAAAAAATATCATATAAATTCATTAAATCTATCTTGATTTCAATCCATGAAAAATGTTACAGAAAAAAATTGCATTTCTATGTGGAGGTGGTAGTCCACACATACACACATACGTGAAATTTTTATTTTCCAGTAGAATGGATGTAGATAAGAAAGGGATATAAAATTAAAATAACAACATATTATTATGGTAAATATACTAATTACATCATGTTAATTTGTTTATATAACATTTTGAGGAGGTTTTTGAAGAAAAAACCAGAAAATGATAACTAAGAGCATATACCTCTTCGTTGGGTATAATACTTTACAAAGAACAATAAGAATTTTTGGATGGATATCATGGGAAGACTAATACCTCAAGGTCTTTGATAAATATTCTAGGAGATTATTTTGGTAAGATATAGGTCTAGGTAAAGGGCCCTTGTAGTGTAATGATATAAAGATAGAATGATCCCTTTAATATGTGAGTGGAGTGACACTATTTTAAAAAATTAAATCATTTAAATATAATAACGAAAAATTCATATAAAATTGGTACCAAATAAAAAAAGTCAAATATAAGAAATTTTTTTGGTAGAAATTAACATAACCAATAATATTTATGAAATATTATGGTTTTTCTAACCCTTATATCTTCATTTTAACCGCATGTTAACTATTTTTTCCTTCACTATAGTAATGAATTTTATCTAAATTTAAAATTAATAATGTTCAAAAAAGAATGTGACATAATTAGAAAATTTAGAAATTATTATTCAAAACATGAAAAAGGTTTTATCATATTCAATTCCAATAAGTTTTTTATTTTTTTTTAAAATAGTCACAATTTAAAAAAATTATTTTGTGACTTAGTATTTATGATGTAACCTAGTCGTAAATAAATATTTGCGGCAAGATCCAATAACAAATACCTCATCGTCAAAAATGGCATCATAAAAAGATTTATTTGTATGTTCCCATTTCAAAAAAAATCTATTTCCAATGGTAAGGAAGATCGTCGTAAATAGTTTTTTTTACAGGTTTTTACTCAATTATTTTTTGTGGTCCATTTGAACCTAAAAAAAACGTTTTTGTGATGTGACTAGAACCCGTTTAAAATATTATTAAAAAATAGATAGTAAAAAATATTAAAAAATATAAAAAATAAAAAAATAAAAAAATGTAAAAAATAAAATTGTAAACATCTGAAATAATATAAATATTACGCAAAATACATCAATAAGAGTTTTCAATATAATAAATGTGTATACAGTATATCACTCATTGTGGAGAGGAAGGGGGAGGTGGAGGGTCATCTAGACTAGTAGGAGGAGGTAACTCCATCCCTACAACCTAAGTTATCCCTCACATGTACTTTATTACTTGATCATGCAGTCGATTCTTCCATCATCATATCTCCTCCTACTACTGTAGGTGTTGTTGAAAAATATCTACCTACATTCAATGCATAGCCACTACAACCTCACTCTAAGCTTGATGATTCTCTTCACACTATGCAGCTGATGATGGTGACTCTCAATTAGATCTCCTCAACTTGAATTTCAACCATATATAAGTTCCCTAAAAATTTATTCGCATCAATCGAGAACTGATATCAATCCCTCAGCGATTCTTGATAGTATAGAAGGTCACCAACATCCATGATATATCATCAAATCCATCCACACAAGTGGAAGGAATCTTAGTCTCTGCCTGACTCTCATCCTATTTTTGAGAATTCACGGTCTCATGTGACTCTTTTTATATTAATTTGAAATTAAAACAGCTAAAATATTAGTTTATGTTAATTTTAAAACTCAAAAAAATTATACTAACCGCAATCTGATGTCAGTGACCAGATGTAATCTCTCCATTGGAAGGATCTCTATACATCCTCTTTTAAAATGCCAAATATGTAATATTATGAAGTTAAACTTCCTATATACACTTAAGATAAGTATTTTATAGTTAATGTTACATAAATTGATAATAATTCACTTACCGTGTATCATCTATGTGCACTGAATGTACAAATACCATCTCTACGTGTCACATTCTACCTCCCCTGATTATGCTGAACTAATGATGCAATCCTCTGAAAATAATCTCTCGTTCAATTTGAACAAAATCCATCCCAAAACTGAGATGAGATGTAATTTAGTCAGTGGGCACAGAAAGACTAATCAAAATAAATTAATAAATGTTTCTTTTGGGACTTCATCCTCATATTTGGAAACAAACAATCAACAACGCTAACACATAGAGACCTTCTAGGACTCATAGAATGAAGACTACATATATCATCGATAGGATTCCATTATCCATATAAATAATTATTTATAGAAATTTAAAAGTTAAATAATTTTCAAAAAAACTTTAATTTATTTACATTCCATTTAATGATAAAACATATGGGGACAAACACCAAAGTGTATCTAGTCCTATGTCACCCATGCTACCGAAAAATTGTTCCATAAAATTGAAATCCCTTATCCAATAGATATATGTGAAATGATGTGAAAACAATGAAAACAAATAATAAATCTATTATAACATAAATAAACTAATGAAAAATAATTAAAACTTACAAAATACATAACTAAAAATACATCTGTATGTGTGGATCTAACTCAAGACATAAACATCGCTTGAGAATAGGGTTAAAAATAATCAATCTCATAAGACCCTAACCCATCCAAGTCAATGATGAATGGATATAATCTTGAAGTACATATGATAATGCATCTGGCTCATCACCAAGTAGTACAACCACCTTGAGGCTAAAAAACATATTCTCCTAGGTCTTATTAGCCATCTGAAACATCGAATGAATTTTGTCATAACTTTACTGAAAATAAGTATTATAAATATTTATTTATTTATTTTAACTATAACAACATGTAATTTTTTCATTATTCATCTTCATATATGACTATTTCAATATATTCATCTTCCTCCTCAGTATAATCAATTTCCATATGATTTCAAACTTCATCATCCATTTTAAATTCGAACTCATTTGTTACATCATAAAAATCATCATCTCTATCAACCCAAAACTATGGGGTGTCATCATCGATATTCATGTCTCTTTGTTAAAAATAGTTATTTTGAAATGTCTCTTGAAATATTTCTATTACATACCATCACATAGAACCAAATTCACTTTTCATAAATTTATTCCCATGGGATTTAATTTTTATAATGATCAAAAAATTAATTAAATCTCTAGAAGAATAACAATAATTGGTCTAATAAATTTTTTGTGCTTGATGAGCCAATAAAAATGGGTCATTAACAATAAGAAGTATTTTATATTTAATGTCAATTATTCTGTGAAGGGGATGAACATGGGATCCTATATTAGTATCAATCCAATGGAATTTTATCATCTTTAAATAATTCTTTCCCAGTTAATAAAAATGAATAATTTATTCTAACATTCCATAAAAATAAACATCACTTTGCCTATGATGAGATACTCTCAAGAAAACAACAATATTCATTTTTTTATTCTTTATATGTAATTTTATAAAATCAGAAATCATTTACCACATATTCATTATAATATTTTACCATTTTTGATAATGGGTTTCTCAATACAAAAACTCGACTATAATATTTATCATCATGATGTAATACATTCAAAATCAGAAAACAATTTACAACATAACAAATAGTAAATTGATTTTATATGTTATAAAATAAACAATTTACATTTCCTATCTTTGAAACCAATACAAAAAATTATGTTGCTTACATTCATCAAGATAAAATGATATAATTTTTGGAAATAGTTTCTCAATACGATCATCATATAATCTATAATTAAAATAATATTAATTTTTTTTAAAAAAATTAATGAATGTGGTAGAAGAAATCAATGTTCAAATCACGTCAGTTATTCATTGATGAGTTGAACTTGTGTATGAGCCAGGTGGTTCCCTTCATCTGAAATATGTCATTCATGAACTACATGAATCCAAGTTCATGAATATCAAAAACTAATAATTGAATGTTCAGTTCCTCATCAAAAATTTCTTCATTACTACATATTCAGTAATATTTTGATTGATATTGTGGTTGGAAATAAAGGGTGCTGAAAAAAGAAATTTCCTTATCTGAATTATATTATGAAATTTACCCTTCAACAAAAGAATTGATTCATAGACTTTTCCTTAGTTTCATCATGAAAATCTCATACAGATATATCCCTCAAAATTGTACTGAACCTCCACATCTAGATTTAGGTGAAATATGTAATATGATATATTCCATTGAATCAAAGAAAGATGAATTTTTTTTTCTAGTTTACATGAAATTAAAACAATATAATTATTATGTACCCCAACTGAATCATAGTCTATTGTCTCCAGACATATGTCTAAGAAAACATAGGATATTTTAGTTCATGCAGCCCAAAATAAAGAATTCAATAAACCTTTAAATCTAATCATCTAATATTATCTAATATAATAGGATAATCTTGAATTTTTAATTCGGTAACATGAATATATAAGACAAATATAACCAAATTGAAAACATAACAATATGGTAGACTGAAATATGTAATCCACTAAAAAATTATAAATGGATTTCATTGTATATTTTTAATCCACATTGGGATTCATTAACTTCTATGACATGTAATTTTGAGAAAACTCTAGTTCTGGTCACTTGATAATTTGGGAATGATCTGATCATCCCTTTACATTATCTTTGTTCTTAACTAGTGTGCCCAATATTGTATAAACTATATTATCAAAATGGGGCTCATAAATATGCATGAAATCCAACACGTTATAGACCAAAAAATCAGTCTAAGATTGAAGATCCCAAAAAATACTTAGTTTAATGGAATTATGATCTTTCATAAATCCATCTATTTTTTGTTGGTTTGTAATCAGCTTAATGTTTATGAAAAGTAATGATGAAAAAATATATTTTAATTCAACACCAGATATCATGTATAGATTTCCATATATTTTAATTGTATATTATATGAAATGATTTATGTTCCTTTGAGAACAATGATCAATAGGATGAAATCTACAATGAATGTAAAAAAAAACATGTTTTCTCCCATTAATGAGCATAAAAACTTACCTATCAATCTTAAAATTTGGAAATGATTTCTTAATATGATTATTGTATCTATACGGCATTCCATTAGCTAGAAGGGCACCAATTTTCTATATTAATGCTGCTTTCCTAAGGACGTTATTATTTTTAACAACATCATATATACAAACACCATTACTCCATAATAAATTTTACTTATCAATCAAGGGATTGAAATAACAAATGATAATATTTTTTAGATTTCTTGGAATTAATAATGAAATAAAATATATGGTTTATTCATCAACATCCATGTAGTTAAGTATTAAGGTGTTTTAAAAATAGGATAACAAGAATACTGAGAATTGTTCGAACCAAATCAATAAAAACCATCATTAGAAAGACCCAATTACATGTTACTATATTCTAAAGAAAACATATGATTTATATTTTCAACATGTTTCAATGTGTCACTATCAGAGTGTGGATTTATTCTTTTCCCAGTTGAAATATCAGATTTTTTCCATGACATCAATGATGTTGTATTATGAGACAAATAAACGTTGAAATTTGTGTATAATTGGGAAGTAACATGACTATTTAATAAGAAAGAATCCAAAATTCCCTTTTTAGGAATACTTGTACCCCAATTTTTCACATTTAGGGCCACTGAATAATGAACCATTTTCAAAATAATATACGATGAATTCATTTGAATATGGATGAATCTTCTCATAACCAAGACCCAAATTATGAACCAGCCTCTTTCTCCCATAAAAATGGGATATAAATACATTTTCATTTGGTATCAATGATCTAACAAAAAATAATATTTGATCAGAATAGCTATTTGAAATTATATTATTTGATCCACATTCCATAAAATTTTTTACCACATAAAATTTTCTAATATTTTCACTAGGAAATAATTAATCTTCAACAGAATTCATTAAATCATAAAATCAATATGGTTATAACTCACAATTTAAATCAATATCTTTCTTGAGTTTCTGTTTATGAATAAGACAGACCAACAACCTCCTTTACTAAATTTCAAAAACAATGATATATATAGAACAAAATTATTCATATTTTCTCTAGAACAATGTTCACCATGTTGATACCTAAAAGCAAAATATTTCCGAAAAACAAAACACAACATATGACCCCCACTTTTTAAAATGTATCAAATATCCTCAGATCACATTACTTATATGGAAACATAATTGTCCATTTCAAAACAAAGACAATTTTAGATGATGAGAATGATAAAAAAATATTCATTCCCCTCAATATATAAGGGATTCATACTAGAACCATTTGGATTATTAGGATGATTTAGGCAATCATGATCTTGTAATAATGAATGATTTCTACTTCACTGTTATATATTATTCATAAAAAAATATATTAATTTATTATAATTAATCTAATATAAAGAAGATACTATCCAAAATATATTAAAAAATAAAACTAATTTTAAATATTATCAATTATATCCAATTACAACTAAATTTGTATAATTTCTCATATCACTACTACTTTTTTCTAGTTACTGTTAATATTTTCTTATTACTCATAATAATCATTAAGATAAATAGAAGGTCAACCATGGTAAATGAGGGAATTAGAGAGTGGAGTGGATTAATGTGACAATATAGTGAAAGAAATCTAGGGTCCCTTTTTTCTAACTGTTTGGATGAAATATATTCATGGGTAAACTAGTGATTTTTCCAATTATTGTCTCTCCATCAATTTGTGTGATGGATGTGGCAAAAATATTATTTTTCTCTAGATTATCCTTTATCCACTCAACACTATGATTCCCTTATACCTATTCATCGATCTTCTAGTTCGAATTTTTTTCAATTGTAGTTAATTACCATTAATTGTGGCTAACTGTGATTTTTTTTACTAATTCTATGTCTTTGGTGGTATTTTTTACTAAATAATACTAATTTCAAATATCTTTTACTAGATAACACTTCATTTCCTTCTTTACTAAATTACACACATTTCTAGTATTATTTACAAAATGAAGCTCATTCTTGGTTTTATTACTAATTAAAGCCTATTTATGGTATTTTTTAATGATTAACGCTTATTTGATGTATTTATTTACTAATTGAAGATCATTGCTGGTATTTTTTACTAAAAAATACTCATTACCCCTATTTTTTACTCAATAAAACTCTTTATCAATATTTTTTACTAGTTATGCGTTATTTCCCCTATTTTTTACACATTAACACTCAATGTATAGTTTTTTAGTAATTAATACTCATGGAGAGTATTTTTTTACTTATTAAGGCTCATTGCTGTAAATTTTATTGATTAATGCTCATTACTGATATTCAATTTCTTATTATTTTACATTACAATAATTTTTTACTGATCGATGCTAATTGTTGATTATTTTACAAAAAATATCACAAATTTATATTATTTTTACTAATTACCACTCATTTATACTAACTATAACTAATTACCTTTAATTAGGGATAATCATAACTAATTCCTACTCCTTACAACTATGTTAAAGTAATCTTTTCTCATTCCGACTATTTTTTAACAATTATTGTTTGTTGCCACTAATTTTTAATAATTCCCACTCATTATACCAAATTTTTAATAATTTATACTCATTACTGCAAAATTTAAATAATTACCGATCATTTCCTATAATGTTTTTAATACAGCTCTTTTCGATAATATTTAATAATTAACACTTATTTTCACAAATTATAAATAATTGCTACTCATTTTCAGTAGTTGTTACTAATTATTTCTCTTTTTTTTTATTTTTTACAAATTTATGCTCATTCTTTTTTTTCTAAAAACACTCATTTTAGATATTTTATACTAAAAAACTAATTTATGTAATTGTTTTAATAATTAACACTCATTTACAATAGTTTCAACTAATTTACATTCATTACTGCTAATTTAAAACAATTCAAACTCATTTCCTATATTCTTTTTGTAATTAACACTCATTAATACTAATTTTTAATAATTAAGACTTATTACAACTAATATTTAATAATTACCACTCATTACTGTTAATTTTTACTAATTACCTCTCATTATCACCAATTTTCACTAATTATCACTCATTACCACTAATTTTTACATAGTTTTCCTCTTTTTAGATAATTTTTACTATCGCTCATTTCAACTAGTTTTTATCAAATACTGCTCATTTCTACCAATTGTTTCTAAATAACTATCATTTCATTTAATTTTTACAGAATTCCATTCATTTCCATTGTTTTCTACAAAATACCACTCATTTCAGGTAATGCTTACTAAATACCACTCACTTCCCTTATTTTATTTTAATAACGAGTCATTTTAGCTAATTTTGAGTAATTTCTACTCATTTTCTCTAATTTTTAAAACATTATCACTCATTTTTTGGTAATTTTTACTAATTATGTAAAGACCTGAAAATAACATGGAATATTTTTAATACATGGGATTTTTATGAGTCTATGAAAGTTTACGGCGCTTAATTCTGAGGCCCGGTGTGCCTAGAATCAATTTTTTATGTTTTGTTTGGGTACGTTCAGTAAACATACGAGCATGTTTTTATAACTTTTGAACCGGTGCTCCGAATAAAAGTCTGAGAGCACCATTGAACTCGTAGCTCCAATATTCGCTTAAGAAAACATTTACTTCGACGGTAGTGAGTTGAGGATAAAAGTTAGTTTTTGGGTTTTCTTGTGAAGTAATAAAATAAAGTAAGCTCACTTTATATTATTTTTAACCGCCAGGTGGAGGTTGGGTGGTTAAAACCTCCTTATTGTAGTTGGGGGTCAGACCACCACAGCTTAACCTCCATTGGGAGGTTATTATGGTGGTTCCCACCCGAGCATAACCTCCAGTGAGAGTTTATGATGTGGGAACACCACGAGGCTTAACCCCTATTAATGGAGGAGGGTAAAACCTCCCCAACTCCCCATTAAATGGGGAGAAACCCCTTGACCTTCTCCACGCTAATAGATCCAAACCCCCTTTAATTTATTTTGTGCCACCTCTCAAGAATTAATTATGGGAACTGAGTTAATTAATTAATTATCTATTTTGAATTTTAAACTAAACGTTCTAACAAAATATACAAACTATTATTTTTCTTGGTCATAATTCTTTGGTTGGAATTTTTTCTTTTGGTGGAGCTTGGGAAGAGAGAAGCTTGAGACAAAGTTCTTCCAATGAAGAACTCCACCAACATCCTTCCCCAACTTCCTCCCTCAGATCTTATCGATGTGGAGTGTCTTCCACAACCAATGTAGCCCGATATTGGGAGTGTGTGACGAATGCGACGAATGATGAACTCATTAGTTCCCTTTCTGTGACACCGTCAACGAACGATGACCGATAGTCAAAATGTAGGTGGTTTATTACTTGATGATGTTATACATTTTCTTATCTTATTTATCAGATAGAAAGGGTTTGTTTCGAACGAGCTAATGATAAAATTCTTATCTTGTTGAGACAATTGATACCTCCCTAAACGCAGATGGTGAGGGCCAACCTATCATGGCTTGACATCCTCATTTGTTTTTCCTTATTGTGACATTCATTAACATGGCGACGTAACAATGATAAGGTGATGGAGACAACAACAACAAAGGTCACACTACTTGCGACCTTCGTGAACTGCGGTGCACCCTTGGCATCCCACACCACCTCCGGCTGAGCCGCTGCACTGCTCGTGCCCTGTTGGCCAACTCGTGCGCTGCCCGTGCAGCCCAAGGCCTACCCGTTTGCTGCTCGCGCACCCCACGGCCTGCTCGGGCTCACCGCTGATCTGCCCATGCTTTTCTCGCGCCTCGTCGGCCTAACTGCGCCCTACCCGGTGCCTCGCAGCCTGCTTGTGCGCTGCCCGTACGCCCCGCTAGACTGCCTGCCCGCTGCCCGCGCGCCTCGTAGTTTTCCCACGCGTTGCCCGCGCGGCCTACCTGCTCCCCATCTCCCGGTCAAAACGGCTGAGCCGCACCGTCCACCTGAACCGACCCGTGACATCCTTCATTGTGTCGATGGCCGAACCATATTATCTTTTCGGGCTGAGCCGCCCTAGCCGCACCCCACGTGGTGCTGGCTGAACCGGCCCGGGCCTAGCGGACCGGGCCGAATCTATCGGGCTGAACGGGTCAACCCCGACCGGGTCAGCCCAGTCTGGGTTGGGCCGAGTCGGTCCGACCGGGTTGGAACAGGCCCAGGCCAATTACCGACCCTGTTATTTCCTATGACCATATATTTGGCATCAGATGACCTTTTGAAGAGCTATCAATGACACTAGTTTTCTTGGAGCATGACGGTCCCTTCGATTATACCCCACTAGAGTGCGGGGGTAATGTTTAGATATGGTCAGGTTGGATCGTACACGAATCTATCTGGGCCCACAGGACCAAAAGTCTTATAACTCACTGACCAGGCATCTGATTGGCACACCATCAGTTGAATTGAGAGCCCTATGACAAGGAGAACCTTTGTGATACTTCTACGTGGGAATTCGTGACAGTTTATATATCGACACTTTTCTTGAGGAGCAGACCCTCTCAGAATCCAGGGTGCTTTGTAAAAACCCTGTCGCTGGTTGTGCACTGATGACAGTTATGGGATCATGACATGGTCTGAAAGTTCTGACTTCTAATCCTAGATCATGTGTTAGTCAGACAGTTCTGACTTCTATTTCTGGATCATGTGTTGGTCCGACATAATAGCTAGTCCTGGATCATGTGTTGGTCCAACATCCTCGACTACTATTCCTGGATCCTGTGTTTGTCTGACCGTACTAACTGTTGGTCCTGGATCTTATGTGGGTCTGACAGCTCCGAAAACTGTTCCTGGATCCTGTGTGGGTCTGATAGTTCTAACCGCTAGTCCTGGATCCTATGTGGGTCTAACAACTTAGATGATTCAGGGACTACAACTGATCATCTCTACCTCTGTGAGCTGAGTAAGTAACTATTGTGTTTCTTCATGATTTAGATGGATTACTAGATAACTTATATTTATGTATGGTAATATACCTAAGTGGGGTTATCTGAAGATTTCATACATTGTGGTTTATCCTTATGGGATTTTGTGATACATTGAGGGTCTCAGGATCCCTACTGAGTATCGTTATACTCACCCCTGCACAGGCTTTTCCCGCACCTCATTGTGTTGGTTGCAGATGACAGACAGCGCTGACCAAGGCTGAGTGGACATGACTGGATGGTACTCAGAGTTGGACCACACGGCGTGATGGTACTCGGAGAAGACAGATGGACGTGGAGTGTTGTAGAGGCCTTCTGTACCTATCCTTCAGGTAGGAATTCTCAGTGGACAATCCAGCATCTGTTTACCTTTCTTCAGTTGTACTTGTTTTTTAGTTTCCTTGCACTTTACAGTTTGTCTTGTATTTCTGAACCCCTTTAATTTTCAGCACTCCATTTGTATATAGTTTTTACTTAGTGTTTTATTCATGTTTTTACTCTTATTGTGTGTGTTTACAGTTTATAAAGGCAATGCCTTCCCATTTTTTGGATTTACGCCTTTGGTGTAAGTCGCTAGCCCCTGGCCTATGGAAGGCGGGTTTGGGGTAGTCACGACACGGACCCCGGGAGACAGGTCCTGACAAATTGGTTACAGCGTTCGACGTATCCATACACCAAGACCCTAACTTCTAATTTCTGACTCAGTGCGTGAAATCACTGATTGCGTGAGTGTTTTCAATAGTTTTCTTTGTGATATCTTGAGTCAGCTCACCAGGTATAACTTATTGACTGTGGAGCACCTGTTTCTTTTCAGGATACCTCTACGCAGAGAACCAACCACTGTTCCGAGAGATGTATGAGATGGCAGCCCACCGAGTGACGGGGCCTCGGTGTCGGGACCCATCATAGTGGAGGCACCTGCGGTACCACTACCCATTGGGCCACCAATACCACCGGCCTCAACAACAGAGAGTGCACACCTCTTGAGTGCATTGCACGATTTCCAGTGCCAGAGGCCGCCCAGGTTCAGGGGTGAGACGGACCCGCAGGTAGTTGAGGATTGTCTGGAGGCTGTTGTTAGAGTTTACAGACTCGTAGGGACACCAACAGACATTATGATGATCCTTTCCGCGAGTCTCCTTCAGGCATTAGTAGGAATATGGTGGAGTCTGATTCTCCTGATTCATGATGAGGTGACACTACTCTGGGAAGACTTTGAGAGCCTATTTCGGGAAGAGTTTTTTCCAAAAACCCTACATGCGGTGCAAATACAGGAGCTACTTCATCTTCAGCAGGGCATCATGACTGTGGAACAGTACTCAGTGAGGTTCGCCGAACTCTTGCGCTACTCCACCGATATGGTTTGAGACCCTTTCTTTAGGGCCTGGACCTTCGAGCAGGGGCTTAGACGGGAGATCAGAGTGTCGATGATCTCACTCAGCTTCCCGACACATGTGAGATTGTTAGAGAGAGCCCTCCTAGTGGAGAGTTTCCTTGTTGAGTAGAATCTGGAAGTGAGACCCACCACTAGTCGACAGCAGCAGAGTCTTCTATAGCTGGTAGTAAACAGATATTGCAGAGGTCCAAGTGGACCAGAAATTCTGGTGGATGACCTCAGGATACATGTTCAGTTGTGCGGGGACATGAGACAGATCCAGTCATGCCAGGAGTGGGCAATGTTACTCTTGTAGTAGGTAGGGTCACATGGCTTGTGACTGTCCCACCTTCCATTTTAACGATCAATAGATAGTTGAAGGACCTACCTGGAATATGTAGAGGTTCGATCGAGGCGGTCTATAGGGATTTGGCGGATGTGGAAGAGGAGTTAGTCGGGCAACTGGTAGTGGATGTCGTTACGTGGTGTTACCACCACCACCACCAGGAGGTCCACCCCGACTGCAGGGAGCATGTTGATAGGGGAGATCTCAATTCCATGAAGATGAGGCTTATGATCATGACACTCTAGAGATTATTTCAGGTACAATATGTGTCTACTCCACCTTAGCTGCAGTTCTTATAGACACGGGTTCCATTCACTCTTTCATTGCCACCACCCTCATTTGGAGCTTGGATATTCTGATAGAGAATTTTTCTCAATCCTTGCGGCTAGAGACTCCTACAGAAGCAGACTCAAAGATTATGCATTGGTGCGGGCAGTGTGAGCTTACTCTAGGAGGCGAGAGATTCAGCTGGGATCTCCTCGTAGCGGCGTCGAGGCCTTACTACGTCATCTTGGGTATGGACTGGTTATATTCAGTCCTTGCTTAGATTGACTATATTAGGTGCAAAGTATGGTGTTTCCGCACATATGGGACTAGGTTCACCTTCAACGGTGAGAAGGGAGCCTTTGCAGTGCAGGACAGACTTACTCACAAGAGGGTGCAGCCGATCACTCATCAGTTGGCCTGCCTTACCCTCATAGCAATAGATGTAGAAAGTCTGAGCTATCTTGTAGTGGTGAACCAATACAAAGATGATTTTCTTGATGATGTCCCAGGTCTACCTCCTCACAGAGAGGTGGACTTCAACATTGACCTGTACCCCAGGACGACAATGATACCTACACCAGCATATCGAATGGATCCCGATGAGCTTCATGTGTTACGACTATAGCTAGGGGACTTACAGGGGAAGAGATTCATCCGACCTAGTATTTATCCCTAGTAAGCCCCAATTCTGTTCGCCAAGAAGGCGGACAAGAGCTTGAGGCTTTGTGTTGACTACCGTCGCCTGAATCAGGAGACCATGAAGAACAAGTACCCACTCTTGAGGATCAACTACCTCTTTGATCTGCTGAAGGGAGCACGACAGTTTTAAAAGATAGAACACATAATAGGCTATCACCAGCTCAGAGCTTGAGATGAGGATACGCAGAAGACAAACTTTAGATGTCGGTATGACCAATACGAGTTCTTTTTTATGCCCTTTGGCGTAACCAACACTCCGGCAGTGTTCATGGGACTCTTGAACAAGATCTTCCATCCTTACCTCGATCGCATTGTCATAGTCTTAATCGACGACATAATGATCTACTCAACTACTGAGGAGTAACATGCCTACTATTTGCGGGTAGTACTGGACACACTCTGAGATCACCAGATTTATGGTAAGCTTTTGAAGTTCCAGTTTTGGATCCAAGAGGTTCAATTTTTAAGACATGTCATCTCGGAGGCTGGAGTTGCAGTGGATCTAGTGAATATTGAGGTGGTACTTGCTTGGGATCCACCCAGGAGTGTGACAGAGGTACAAAGTTTCCTGGGATTGGATGGTTACTACCAGAGGTTCATACCAGAGTTCTCCAGAGTTGCAGCCCTACAATCAGCCTTGAAAAACAAGGGACAACCCTTCGTGTGGTCAGAGGGATGCCAGTAGAGATTCTAGGAGCTAAGGAAGAGGCGTCCAGTGCCCCCATTTTGAGGCATTCATAGGAAGGCGTAGGGTACATAGTTTACTGCAACGCATCAGGGACCCGACTCAGGTCTTTCCTAATGCAGGAGTGAGCAGTGATCGTGTATAGTTCTCAGCAGCTGAGACGGAACTAGAAAAACTATGCTAACCATGACCTGGAGTTAGAAACAATGGTCTTCTCCAAGAATATGTGGCCACACTATCTTATGGGCGAATTTTTTACCGTATACTATGATCACAAGTGTCTCAAGTATATCTTCTCTCAGAAGGACATGAACAAGAGAAAACGACATTGGCTTGAGTTCCTCTAGGACTACGACTTCGAGATTGTTTATAATCATGGGGAGGGGAATGTTGTTACAGATGAACTTAGCAAGAGATCTGGTATATAGATGCTAGGCGAGGTGACAGAGCAGCGGGCTACCTTTCAGATATCCCTTCTGGATAGAGATGGATAATCCTTTCTACAATCTCATACAGTAACTCCCCCACTTCTTCAACGAGTCAGGGAGGCACATCATGGGGAGGCTGACTGCGAGACACAACCTGCTCAGATATCCACAGGTCAGGCACCTAATGGATTTTCTGATGGTGGGGAGCACATCATCCTCTTCATAGGACGTACCTGGGTACCAGTAGCACTTTAGGAGGAAGTGTTGAGGGAGTTCCACACACCCCCTCTAGCGGTACATCCATAAGTGGCGAAGATGTACCAGGATCTTCGGTGACAACACTTCTGGCCAGGTATGAAGAAGGCGGCAGTGGAGTTTGTCTCGCGATGCCTCACTTGTCAGCAAGTGAAGGAAGAGCACCAAGTACCAGAAGGCATGGTTTGACCTTTAGGGGTCCTAGAGTGGAAGTGGGATGGGATATCCATGGACTTCGTGATGGGTCTTCCACGTACATCCAGGGGTCAAGACTTGATTTGGGTGATCGTTGACCAACTCATCAAGTCGGCCCACTTCCTACTGATCAAACAGAAGGGTTCAGTAGAGATCTTGGGACGCCTCTATGTGCAGGAGATTCTATGGACACATGGAGTACCTACTTCTATTGTCTTCGATCATGATGCATAGTTTACTTCCCGATGATGGAAGGGGTTAAAGGAGACTTTCGGTACGCAGCTACGTCTGAGCACCGCCTTCCATCCTCATACAGATGGCTAGACAGAGAGGATCATTAACACCCTCAAGGACATGCTACGTGCGTGTGTCCTTGACTTTGGTCGCAGCTGGGAGGATCACTTTCCATTGGTGGAGTTTGCATACAAAAATAGATATCACTCCACAATAGGGATGACACCTTTTGAGGCCGTGTATGGGAGACCTTGCATATCACCCTTGTGTTGGACTGACCTCGAGGAGTAGGCACTAGTGGGACCAGAGATGGTATGGGAAACCACTGAGAAGGTGCAGATCATCGAGTAGTAGATAAAGACAGCATAGAGCAGGCAGAAGTCGTATGCTCACAGGAGATGGAGTCATCTCGAGTTCGAGGATGGCGACCACGTCTTTCTACGGGTCTCACCTCGAAGTGGCCTATTGAGATTTGGCCGAGGTGGCAAGTTATCTATGAGATTCATCAGACCTTTTCAGATCCTTAGTAGATTTGGCGAGGTGGCTTACCGCTTAGCACTTCCACCTCAGTTACACTGGGAGAACGATGTCTTCCACGTATATCAACTGAGGGGATACGTGCCTGACCCTGCTCACATCATCGACCATTCTGAGCTAGAAATCAATGATGGGGTGACTTTCACGGAGGTTCCAGTGGAGATTGTGTCTCGATAGGAGCGGGTCCTACATGGATGGTCGATACCTCTAGTATGCATTCGCTGGTAGCACAAGAACCTCCAGGAGAGAACATGGAAGCAAGAGGCTCATATGTGTGCTCAGTACCCCCATTTTTTCCCTTAGTTTGAGTTGTATCTTATGGGGATGTAAAGCCCTGAGGACGGGAGAATTTAAACACCCAGAAATACCGTGCATTGTTTATAATACAAGGGAGTTTTACGAGTCCGTGAAAGTTTAAGGAGAATGATTCCGAGGCCCGGTGTTCCCAGAATCAATTTTTGAAGTTTTTTTCGGGTACGTTCAGAAAACGTACGAGCGGGTTTTTATAACTATTTAACAGGTTCTCAGAATTAAAATATGAGAGCATCGCTTAACTAGTAGCACTGTAATTCTCTTAAGAATACTTTCACTTTGAAGACAGTGAGTTGAGGATAAAAGTTAGTTTTTGGGATTTCTTGTGAAGTAATAAAATAAAGTAAGATCACTTTATTTTATTTTTAACCGCCATGTAGAGGTTGGGTTGTTAAATACTCCTCAACGGAGTTGGAGGTGGGACCACCACACCTTAACCTCCCTTGGGATGTTACGGTTGTGGGGCCCACTCGAGCATAACCTCCTGTGAGAGGTTATGAAGTGTGGACCACAAGAGGCTTAACCCTTATTAATGGAGGAGGGTGAAACCTCTTTAACTCCCCATTAAATGGGGAGAAACCCCTTGACCTTCTCCACCCTAGTGGAGCCAACTCCCCTTTAATTTATTTTGTGCCACCTCTCAAACATTAATTAGGGGAGCTGAGTTAATTAATTAATTCCCTCTTTTGAATTTTAAATCCAACATTTTAAAATAATAGAAAAACTATTATTTTTGTTGAACATAATTATTTGGTTGGAATTTTCTCTTTTGGTGGGGATTTGGAAGAGAGGATCTTGAGAGAAAAGTTCTTCCAATGAAGAACGCTTGAAACAACCTTCCTCAGCTTCCTCCCTCAGATCCTACTGACATGGAGTGTCTTCCACAGCCGACGCAGCCCCGGATTAGGAGTGCATGATGAATGAGACGAATAAAAAAATCCTTAATTCCCTTTATGTGACATCGTCAATGAACGACGACCGACAATCTAAAGGTAGGGGGTTTATTACTTGATGATGTTATAACTTTTCTTATCTTCTTCATCGGATAGAAAGGGTTTGTTGTGGATGTGTTAGTGATCAACTACTTATCTTGTTGAGCCAATTGATACCTCCCTAAATGCGAAGGGTGCGGGCTAACCTAACATGGCCCGACATCCTCCGTCATTTTTCCTTCTTGAGATGTTCTATGGCATTGCGACGTAACAACGATGAGGTGACAAAGATGAAAACGAAAATGGTCGCGCTACTCACGACCTCCGTGAACTGCACCACCCCCACGGCGTCCTGCACCACATTTGGCCAAGTGCGGGAACTACCCGCACCATGACGGCCTACCCGTGCGCACTATAGCATGCCCGCAAGCCCCCCAGACTGCCTGAAATCCCCAAGGTCTTCCCGCAAGCTGCCCGCGTGCCCCGCCAGCCTACCCGCACGCGGCCCGCACCTCGCCGGCCTAACCGTACTCTGCTCGGCAACCCGCGGTATACCTGCATGCTTTTCCGTCTTTCCCATGCGATTCCCGCGTGCCCCACGGATTTCGCTCGAGCTTCCCGCTCGCCCATCAGGCTTGCCCGCGAGCTGCCATGCTCCGCGTGGCCTACCCGTGCCCCGACTCCTGGCAGAACCGGCCGCGCTGCACCGACCGCCTGAGACGGCCCACGGCGTCCTTTTCAGTGTTGATGGCTGAAACGGCTCAGCTTTTCGGGCCGAGAAGCCCACGTCGCGCCCAATGTGGTGTTGACCGAACCAGCCCGGGCCTCCGGGCTGAGCCGCCTACGCAGCGAACTTTAGGCTGAACCACACCTGCAGTCCACTGGGCCGGGTGTAGTGGAATGGACCGATCCTAGCAGGCTGACCTACCCAACGCGCTGGGTCAGACCCAGTGGGTCAGAACAGGTTGGACCGGGACCATGCCCATTACAGACACTATTTTTTCCTTTGTCCATATCTTAGGCACTGTACGACTGTTTGACGAACAGTCAACGGTACTAGTTTTCTTTGAGCATGAAGGTACCTTTTAGTATACCCCACTAGTGATCAAGGTAATGTTGAGATATAGTTAGGTTGGATCATACACAAATCCAACCGATCCCCCGGGACAAAAAGGCTTATAACTCACTGACCGGGCATCCGATTGACGCACCATCAGTTGCATTGAGACCCCTATGACCAGGAAGACCTTTGTGAAACTTCTACATGGGACTTAGTGGCAGTTGATGTATCGAAACTTGTATTGAGTAGCAGACCCTCCATGAATCAAGTGTGCTTTGTAGAAACCTTATGGCTGGCTGTGACCTAATGCCTGTTCCTGGATCATGTGTTGGTCCGACAGTTCTAACTTCTATTTCTGGATCATGTGTTGGTCCAACAGTTCTAACTTCTGTACCTGGATCATGTGTTCGTCCGACAGTTCTGACTTCTGTTCCTGGATCATGTGTTGGTCCTATATAATAGCTGTTCCTCGATCATGTGTTGGTCCTACTGCTCCGACTTCTGTTCCTAGATCCTATGTGGGTCCGACAGTACTAACCACTGGTCCGGGATCCTATGTGGGTCCAAAAGCTCCATCTAATATTCCTAGATCCTTTGTGGGTCTGATAGTTCTAACCGCTGGTCATGGATCCTATGTGGGTCCGACAGCTTAGATTATTCTGTGGCTATAAATGATCATCTCTATCTCTCTTCAAATGTTGTATACCTGTGTGAGCTGAGTCATTACTCTAGTGTTTCCTCATGATTGAGATAGATTACTAGATAACTTAGGTATATGTATGGGCATATACCTAAGTGGGGTTATCTTCTGATTTCATACTTTGTGGTTTATCCTTTTTAGATTTTGTGAGACCTTGAGGGTCTCAGGGTCCCTACTAAGTATCGTTATACTCACCTCCGCACGGGCTCTGCCCGATCCTCATTATGTTTGTTGCAGACAACAGACAACACTGACCGAGGCTGAGTGGATGGGACTGGAAGGTAGCTGGAGGTGGACCACACGGTGTGACGGTACTCGGATAAGACGGATAGACATAGTGTGCTATAGAGGACTTCTGTACCTTACCATTAGGTAGGACTTACCAGTGGACGATTCAGCAACTGTTTAACTTTTTTCATTTGTACATGTTTTCCAGTTTCCTTGCACTATATAGTTAGTCTTATATTTCCAACCCCCTTTACTTTTCATCACTCCATTTGTATACAGTTTTTACATAGTTTTTGCTTCCAGTTTGTACTCTTATTGTGTGTGTTTATAGTTTATAAAGGTAATGCCTTCCCAGTTTTGAGATTTACGCCTTTGGTGCTAGTCACGAGCCCCTGGTCTATGGAAGGAGAGCTTAGGGTAGTCACGGAATGGGCCCCGGGAGATGGGTCATGACAAATTGGAATCATAGTAGTCAGTTCTATCACAGAACTCAGCACTCTAATATTTCTTTTATATGAATCAATAGTGTTAAGCATACTGAGTGTGGTTGTCAGTTCAAGGAGTTCAGTGTCGGTGCGGCAACCGACGTATCCATACACCAATACCCTGACTTCTGATTTCTGAATCAGTGCACGAAAACACTGATAGCATGTTTTTTTTCAAGAGTCTTCTTTAAGATATCTTGAGTCAGCTCACCAGGTATAACTTATTGACTTTGAGGAACCTGTTTCTTTTCAGGATGCCTCCACGCATCTAGCCGGCCAGGGTTCTAAGAGATTTATGAGATGGCTGCCTACCGAGTGATGAGGCCTCGGTGCAGGGACCCATCATAGAGGAGGCACCAGCGGTACCACTACCTTTTCGGCCACCGATTCCACCAGCCCCAACAGTGGAGAGAGGAAAATGCTTGAGCGTGTTTCACGAGTTCTAGTACTAGAGGCTGCCCAGGTTCAGGGGTAAGATGGAACCACTGGAAGTTGAGGATTGGTTGGAGGCTGTGGCGGGAGTTTTCATACTGGTAGGGACACAAGCCGACCTTATGGTGATCCTTGACACGTGTCTCCTTCAGGAAGCAGCATGAAGATAGTGGATTCTGATGCTCCCAGTGCATAATGAAGAGACACTACTCTAGGCAGACTTTGAGAGCCAATTTAGTGTGGATTTTTACCTCATAAACCCTACGTGCGGTGCAGATACATGAGCTACTTAATCTGTAGCAGGGCAGCATGACGATGGTACTATACTCAGCAAGGCTCACCGACCTCTCGCGCTACTCCACCGATATCGTGCCTTAACCCTTTTTCAGGGCCTGAACCATCAAGCATGGGCTTAGACGGAAGATCACAGCATCGATGATCTCACTCAGCATCCCGAAACATGTGATAGTGTTTGAGAGAGCCCTCCTAGTGGAGAGTTTCCTTACTGAGTAATCTCCACCAGTGAGACCCACCACTAGTCAACATGCAATAGAGTATTATGCAGCTGGAAGTAGAAAGATATCGCAGAGGTCCAAGTGGACTAGGCCATCCAGTGGATGACCTCAGGATACAGGCTCTGTTGTGAGGGGAACACGAGACAAATTCAGTCATGCCAGGAGTGGGTAATGTTACTCTTGCAGCAGGCAGGGTCACATGGATCATGACTATCTGAACCACTGTTTTGATGATCAGCAGAAAGTTCAGGGACCTCCCAGGAAGAGCCAAAGGTTTGATCGAGGTGGTGTATAGGGAGCAGGAATACGTGGCAGAGGAGCTGGTCGTGCAGCTGGCAGTGGATGCCGTTACGCGGTGTTACCACCCGCACCACCAGGAGGTCCTCCCCGACCACAGGGAGTATGTGGATAGGGGAGAGCTCAATTCCTGGTAGTTTAGGCTTATGATCATGGCTCTCTAGAGATTATTTGAGGTACGACATGTGTCTACTCCACCTTAGCTACATTTTTTATAGACACAAGTGTTAGTCACTCTTTCATTACTACCACCCTCATTTGGAGATCGAAGATTCCGACAGAGCAGTTGGCTCGATCCTTATGGCTAGAGACTCTTATAGGAGAAGACTCGAATATTACACACTAGTGCTTGTAGTGTGAGTTTACTCTAGGAGGTGAGAGCTTCAGCTGGTATCTCCTCATATCGGCGTCGAGTCCTTACGACATCATCTAGGGTATGGACTGGTTATCTGCAGTCTATGATTAGATTGACTATATTAGGTGCAAAGTATGGTGTGTCCGCACATATGGGATCGGGTTCACCTTAAATGGTGAGAATGGAGCCTTTGTAGCATAGGCCAGACTTACTCAGAGGAGGGTGAAGCCGATCACTCATCAGTTGTCATGCCTTACCCTCAGAGCAGTATATGTGGAAAGTCTGAGCTATCCTATAGTGGTGTACCAATACACAGATGTTTTTTTCTAATGATGTCCCAGGTCTACTTCCTCACAGAGAGGTGGACTTCTACATTGACATGTACCCCGGGATGACAATGATATCTACCACAACATATCGAATGGCTCCCGCTGAACTTCGTGAGCTGCGACTACAACTAGAGGACTTTTAGGGGAAGGGATTCATCTGGCCTAGTGTTTCTCCCTAGGTAGCCCCAATGTTTTTTCTCCAAGAAGGTGGATGGGATCTTGAGGCTCTATGTTGACTACCGTCGCCTGAATTAGGTGACCATGAAGAACAAGTACCCACTTCCAAGGATTGACGACCTCTTTGATCAGCTGAAGGGAGCACGATGGTTCTCAATGATAGACCTCAGATCAGGCTATCACCAGCTCAGAGATTGATATAATGATATGTAGAAGATGGCCTTTAGATGTCGGTACAACCACTACGAGTTCTTGGTTATGCCATTTGGTGTATCCAACGCTCCATAATTGTTCATGGGACTCATGAACAAGATCATCTAGCCTTACCTCGATTGATTTGTCGTAGTTTTCATCGACGACATACTGATCTACTCGAATACCAAGGAGGAACTTGCCTACCATTTGCGGGTAGTACTAGACACACTCAGAGAGAACAAGATTTACTTTTAAGATCTCAAAGTTTCAGTTTGGGATCTGATAGGATCAATTTCCTGGACATGTTATCTTAGAGGCTGGAGTTGCAGTGGATCCAGTAAAGATTGAGGCATTACTTGCTTGGGATCCACCTAAAAGTGTGACGGAGGTAAGGAGTTTCTTGGTTTTGGATGGTTACAACCAGAGGATTGTACCAGACTTCTCCAGAGTTGCAGCACCACTATCATACTTGACGAAGATGGGGCAACCCTTCATGTGGTCGTAGAGAAACCCGTAGAGCTTCGAGGAGCTGAGGTAAAGGCTAGATAGTGCCCTTATCTTGAGGCTTCCAGAGGAAGGAATAGGGTACATAGTTTACTGCGACGCATCAGGGACCGGACTCGGGAGTGTCCTGATGCAAGAGCAATTAGTGATCGCGTATGGTTCTTGGCAGTTGAGACAACATGAGAAGAACTACGCTACCCATGACCTAGAGTTAACAGTAGTGGTATTTTCCTTGAAGATGTGGTGACACTATATTATGGGTGAACATTTTACCGTATAATCTGATCACAAGAGTCTCAGGTATATCCTCTCTCATAAGGACCTGAACCTGATACATTGAATTTTTCTTGAGTTCCTACAGAACTATGACTTCAAGATAGTCTATACTCCTAGGAAGGGGAACTTTGTTGCAGATGCACTCAGCAAGAGATATGGTATGAAAATGCTAGGCGAGGCTACAGAGAAGCTGGCTGCCTTACAGATATTCCTTGTGGATAGAGACAGAGCAGCCTTTCTACAGCCTCTTACAGTCTCTCCCCCAATTTTTCAGTGAGCCATGGAGGTACAACATGGGGACGCTGACTACGAGACACGATGTGATCAGAAATCCACAGGGAAGGCACCAGATGGATTTTTTGAAGGTGGAGAACATGTCATCCTCTTCAGAGGACGTACCTAGGTACCAGTTGTAATTCAGAAGGAAGTATTGAGGGAGTTCCACACATCCCCTCTAGCGGTACATCCAGAAGTGGAAAAGATATACCAAGACCTTCGATGACAACACTTGTGGCCAGGTATGAAGAAGGACGTAGAGGAGTTTTTCTCGCGATGCCTCACTTGTCAGCAAGTGAAGGTGGAGCACCATGTACCAGAAGGCTTGGTTCAACCTTTAATGGTCCCAGAGTGGAAGTTTGATGGGATATCCATGGACTTCGTGGTGGGTATTCCATGTACATCTAGGGGTTACGACTCTATTTGGGTGGTCGTTGACCGACTCACCAAGTCGGCCCACTTCCTACCGATCAGAGAGCAGGGTTCAGAAGAGAGATAGGGGCGCCTCTACGTGCAGGAGATTGTGCAGATACATAGATTACCAACTTCTATTGTCTCCGATCGTGACACATGGTTAAATTTTCGGCTATGGAAGGGGTCGCAAGAGACATTCGAGATACAGGTACATCAGAGCACCGCCTTCCATCCTCATATGGATGGCCAGACTGAGAAGACCATTCAGACCCTCAAAGACATGCTATGTGCTTGTGTCCTTGACTTCAGTCGTATCTGGGAGGATCACTTGATATTGGTAGAGTTTGCATACAACAAAATATATCACTCCACCATAGGGATGACACCTTTAGAGGCCTTTTATGGGAGACCTTGCAGATCACCCTTGTGCTAGACTGACCCTGGGGTGTCATCACTAGTGGGACCAGAGATGGTATGGGCTACCACTAAGAAGGTGGAGATCATCCAGGAGCGGATGAAGACTGCACAGAGCAGGCAGAAGTCGTATGCTGACAAGAGACGGAGGCATATCCAGTTCATAGATGGGGACCACGTCTTTCTACGGGTCGCACATCGACGATGCTTATGGGGATTTGGCCTCGGAGGAAAGTTATCTCTGAGATTCGTCGGACCTTTTTAGGTCCTCAGCAGAGTTGGTGAGGTGGATAACCACTTAGCTCTTCCACCTCAATGACACAGGGTGCATGACATCTTCCATGTATCTCACCTGAGGGGATACATGCACAACCCTACTCCCATCATCGACCATTATGAGCTATACATCGATGACAGGGTTACTTTAATGGAGGTTTCAGTGGAGATTCACGATCGAAAAGATTGGTTCCTACGTGGATAGTCGATACCTCTAGTTCACGTTCACTGGAAGCATGGGAACCTCTAGGAGAGAACATGGTAGCAGGAGGCTTATATGTGTGCTCAGTACCCCCATTTGTTCCCTTAGTTTGAGTTGTAGCTTACGGGGAGTTGAATCCCTAAGGTGGGGAGAATGTAGAGACCTGGAAATCCTGTGGAATGTTTTTTAATACATGGGATTTTTACGAGTTCGTGAAAGTTTTCAGGGGTTGATTCCGAGGCCCGTTGTTCCAGAAATCAATTTTTAAGTTTTTTTCAAGTACGTTCAGAAAACGTACGAGAGGGATTTTATAACTTTTGAACCAGTGCTCAGAATTATAATACGAGAGCATCGTTGAACTCGCAGTGCCAGTATTCTCTTAAGAAGACTTTCGCTTCAACGGTAGTGAGTTGAGGATAAAAGTTAGTTTTGGGATTTTTGTGTGAAGTAATAAAATAAATTAACCTCACTTTATTTTATTTTTAACCATCATGTGAATGTTGGGTGGTTAAAATATTCTCATCGGAGTTAGAGGTGGGACCACTACACCTTAACCTCTCTTGGGAGGTCATGGCGGTGGGGCCCACCCGAGCATAACCTCCTATGAGAGGTTATGATGTTGGGACCACATGAGTCTTAACCCCGTATTAATGGAGGAGGGTAAAACCTCATCAACTCCCCATTAAATGGGGAGAAACCCCTTGACCTTCTTTACCCAAATGAATCCAACTCCCCTTTAATTTATTTTGTGCCACCTCTCAATCATTAATTAGGGGAGCTGAGTTATTTAATTAATTATCCATTTTTAATTTTAAATCCAAAGTTCTAAAATAATTGAAAACTATTATTTTTGTTGGACATAATTCTTTGGTTGGAATTTTCTCTTTAGGTGGAGCTTGGGAAGAGAGGAGCTTGATAGAAAGTTTTTCCAATGATGAACCCCAAAAAAAAAACTTCCTCAACTTCCTCCCTCGGATCCTACTAATGTGGAGTATCTTCCATAGTCGACGCTGCCTAGGATTGGGAGTGCATGATGAACGCGACGAACAACGAACTCTATCATTCCCTTTCCGCGACACCGTCAATGAACGACGACCAACAATCAAAAGGTAGGGAGTTTATTACCTGATGATGTTATACATTTTATTATCTTCTTCATCATATAGAAAGGGTTTGTTGCAGACGTGTTAATGATCAACTTATTATCTTGTTGAGCCAATTGATGCCTCCCTAAACACTGAGGGTTCGGGCCAACCTAACTTGGCCTCACATCCTCTGTTGTTTTTCCTTCTTGTGAGGTTCATCAGCATGGAGACGTAAGAAAAACGAGGCGATGAAGATGGCAATGAAAAATTCCACATTACTCGTGGGCTCTGTGAACAGTGCCGGCCAAACAGTGTACTGCACCGCCTTCGGCCGAGCCCGTGTGCTACCCGCGTGAAGCCGGCCTAACTGTGCGCTATCCGCTCGCCCCACCGGCCTTCCCGCGAGCCCCGCCAGCCTCCTCGCGTGCTGCCCGTGCCCCGCCGGCCTAACCATGCCTTGACTGGCGCCCCGTGGCCTGCCTATGCACCCCGTAGACTTGCCCACGTTACCCATGGCCTGCCCGTGCACTGCCCATGTGCCCCACGGCCTTCCCACGCCCTGCCTGCTTGCCCCGTTGGCCTGCCCTCGCACTGTACGCACCCCGCGTAGCCTGCCCAAACCACGACTCCTGTTCGAACTGGCCGAGCAGCGCCGGCCGGCCGTGTTGGCACGCGGTGTCCTTCGTGGAATCACTGGCCGAACCAGCTCATCTTTCTTGGCCGAGCCACCCAATCGGCACCCCACGTGGTACTGGCTGAACTGGCCCGGGCCTCCGGGCCGAGCAGCCTACGCAGCGACATTCGGGCTGAACCGCACCTGGAGTCTACTGGGTCGGGCCCAACAGAGTTGGCCGAATATAGTGGGATGAACCACCCAACTAGCCCAGTCAGACCCAGTGGGTCTGACCGGGTTGGCCCAGTTTGTTTTTGGTCGAGTCGGTCTGACCGGGTTGGACTGGGCCCAAGCCCATTACCGACCCTGTTACTTCCTTTGGCCATCTCTTTGGCACCGGACGACCGTTTCATAAACCATTAGTGGCAATGGTTTTCTTCAAGCATGACAATACCTTTGAGTATACCTCATTTGAATTTGGGGTAATGTTGAGATACAGTCAGGTTGGATCGTACACGAATCCAACTGGGCCCCCGAGAAAAAAAGACATATAACTCACTGACCGAGCGTCTGATTGACGCACTGTCCATTGCGTTGATACTCTTATGACGAGGCAGAACTTTGTGATACTTCTACTTGGGACTTCTTGGTAGTTGATTTATCGAAACTTGGTTTGAGGAGCGGAGCCTCCAAGAATCAAGCATGCTTTGTAGAAACCCTTTGGTTGGATGTGCACTGATGACTGTTCCTGGATCAAGTGATGGTCCGACAGTTCTGACTTCTGTTCCTGGATCATGTGTTGGTCCGACAGTTCTGACTTCTGTTCCTGGATCATGTGTTGGGCCAAAAGAATAACTGGTCTTGGATGATGTGTTGGTCCGAAAGCTGCGACTACTGTTCCTAGTTCCAGTGTGGGTCTGACAGTACTAACTACTGGTTGTGGATCTTGTGTGTGTTCGACAGCTCCGACTACAGTTTCTGGATCCTATGTGGGTCCGACAGTTCTAACCGCTGGCGCTAGATCTTATGTGGGTCCGATAGCTTAGATGATTCAGTGGCTACAACTGATCATCTCTATCTCTCTACAAAAGTTGTATACTTGTGTGAGCTGAGTCAGTAACAATTATGTTTCCTCGTGATTGAGATGGATTACTAGATAACTTAGGTATATGTATGAGTATATACCTATGTGGTGTTATCCACAGATTTCATACTTTTTGGTTTATCCTTGTTGTATTTTGGGAGAATTTGAGGGTCTCGGGGTCCCTACTGAGTATCATTATACTCACTCCTGCATGGGCTTTGCCCGCACCTCATTGTGTTGGTTGCAGACGACGGAAAACACTGACCGAGGCTGAGTGTACTAGGCTGGAAGATACCTGGAGGTGGACCACATGGTGTGACGGTACTCGGAGAAGATGGAAGGATGTGGAGTGCTGTGGAGGCCTTCTATACCTACCCTTCAGGTTGGACTTCCCGGTGAACGATCCAATATCTGTTTACCATTCTTCAGTTTTACTTGTTTTTCAGATTCCTTATACATTACAGTTGGTCTTGTATTTCCAACCCACTTTACTTTTAAGCACTCCATTTGTATACAGTTTTTACTTAGTGTTTGCTTCCATTTTGTACTCTGATTATGTGTGTTTATAGTTTATAATGGAAATGCCTTCCCAGTTTTGGGATTTACGCCTTTGATGCTTATCGCCAGCCCCTGGTCTATGGAAGGAGGGCTTGGGGTAGTCACGACACGGGCCCGAGGGGATGGGTCGTGACAAATTACCTCGTATTATTAGTATTTTTTTATTAAAACGTCTCTTTGATGGTATTTTTCACTAATTACCACTCATTTCTTCAATTGTATACAAATTCCCACCCATTTCCACTAATGTTAACTAATTAACTCATATTTTAACAAATTTTTATTAATTAATTCTCATTTCATCTAATTTTTACTAATTTCCACTTTTTCTTACAAATATTTACTAATTACTACACATTTCCGCAAATTTTTAATAATTCCACCACATTTCCACTATTTTTTACTAATTAATGCTCATTTTGGTTAATTTTTTATTATTACTACTCACTTTTTCTAATTTAAACTAGATACAACCCATTTTCACAAAATTTTAACTAATTATCACTCATTTTCATTATTTTAAACTAATTACTGCTCATTTTCACTAATTATTGCTAATTTCTAATATTTTCTACTAATTACCGATAATTTCTTTTAATTACCACTGATTTTTAATAATTGTTTCTACTTTTAATCAATATAGATAATTTTTTCTGATTATCATTAATTTTTACTAAATTGTATTATATTATTAATAGTTAGATTTTGTTCTTAAAAAATTTGTTTGAGTGAATAATAATTACAAATTGGTGTTATTTATTAGAAATTACTATAAATTGTTATAACATATTACTAGGATCTATAAATTATTACTACGTTTTGTTAATTAATAATATTTATTTATCAATGATATGTAATTGTTGTTAATAAAAACCACATAGAACTAATTAAAACCAATTATTTCAAATTAAAATAAGTTACCTCTGATTAAAAAAATAACTGCTAATTAAAACAAAATATTTTCATTTTAAAATAATTATTGCTAATTATAAATTATTAATTTTAATTTATGGTAATTTCTACTTGTTAATACTACTTAATTTTAATATAAAAAAAATGTATTTATTGTTGAAAACATTAAATTAATACCTCAAAACTTGGGCTTTTATTGGATGCAAAACTCAAAATTTACTTCCTGATAAAAAGAATTAAATTTATAATCGAAGAAATGATGTGGAAACAAGAGAAGAGGAGCATAGGAGATCTCAAAAGGATAAGGAATGAACAAAATCAGGTTGGGGGATATATATATATATATATATATATATATATATATATATTAAATTAATAGGGAAGCGACTATTTTTGTAACAGCCTGAGATTTTATGAAAAATATTCCTTTTAATTTCATTAATGTCTTGTGTTTTATGCTACACCAAAAGGAGCTTTCTCAATACGCATCCTTGACTTTCCTTGCATTACACGCAATCGCGACCTTCCTCGATAGCGTGTGTAGTACGCAATACCGAGTTTCACTAAACAACGATATGCTATTAAAATATTATTAAAAGTAGCCGTTATGAATAGTAATAACCACCTTTTAAAATGTTAGAAATTTTAGCTCTCAAAATGGACTTCATTTTTGGATTCGGAGTATCAAATTTTGCCTAAGGTGAAATTTTGGTACTTTTCGGATAACTTTCATATTCCGATGAATAGTGAAAATTACTAAATTATAATTAAAAACAACTTTTTTAATCGAAATAATTAATAGTGATAAATTATTAATTTGAGTGGTTTTAAAGTATATTTAGAATATATTTTTACAATTTAATACAATGTTGGTCATTGGATGTAACTTCACATTTAAACCAGTCATAAACAAGTGTCAATCTTTTGATAGTTATTATCTCTTAAGAACACGCTATTTGTTTTGACTACGGGAATTAATTTTTAAATTAATTAATGAAACTGATATGTTTTGAATTTGATAAAATAGACATCATTTTTGAATTCATAATATCAAATATAGCTTAGATCTAATTTTTGGTATTTTTCTGGAAACTTTCATTTTTTGATAAATAGTGAAACCACTAAGTGTTAGTTAAAAAAACTGAATTTTTCATAAAACTTAATTTTACCGCTTCTGTGAGTGGAATTTCGAAAATCCGAGAAACATGGTTAATATCAAGGACTAAAATGTGGTTCAATGAGTTGAAAATAATTTTTGGTGAATAATAACTTTTTACTTTTTTTTACCACGGTTAAAAGTAAATAGGGTAATTAAGGGTAAAAATGATATTATTATTACCCTAACACATGTCCTAATTCTATTTGATAAGTTTAATTCGACCAAAAACAACCTTAGGAATAAAATATGACCATTTAGGCCCACTTGGATTTGATTAGGACATTTATTATTAATTTATTTAAAGAAGGGTTAAAATAGTTAAAATCAATGTTTAATAAGTAAATAATTTTTAATATGGGGTTATACATAAGCTAAATTCTACTATAAATATTAATTATAAAGATAAAATTATTTCCTACATAATGGTATTTTAGTTTTAATTTTTATACATTAAATAATTTAATTTATTTATGACACAACAATGATGCAGTAATTATCTTATTAATCAAATATTGACATAGTTGATGTTATAAATACCCAAATAAATATAATTTGAGACTTTTTATGAACTAAACTAATTTTCTAGGTTAATATGACATGTTAGGATTTATTTAATTAACTTTGGTCGAAGTAATCATTCATTTATGAGTTTCAAAAAAATCAACTATTGAATAGTGTTAAAATTGACATAAAATAGTTTTTAAAACAAATATTATATTATTAATTGTTATTTTATTCCTAAAAATACAAGGTTCGGCCAAATGACTTATATAAGGTTATATATATTAATAAAACACAACTTGGGGGTCTCTTGGATGTATATGGTAAGTTTATTAACTATATAATATAAAAATACAAAGTGACATGGTAAATGTCAATCTAATTAACTAAGAGTTAAAACTAAAAGATAAGGTTAATATAATGACCTAAACTTGTCTAAATTATATTGGATGAGAGGATTTCGACCCATTCCCACCTTATCTTCGAAATAACTCAATTTGGAGCTATTTAAAACCGAACTTGACTTTATAATAAAATAATATATTTAGTTATTCCAAAGGTGCCCCTCTCCTCCCCTATAAAAGGGCACCTCCTCCCCCTCCTCCTCACACCACTTTGAGCCTTCAAGCTCGGCCAAACTCTGCCAAATTATCTTCTCCACTTCCCCAGAAACATCATAGAGGTTCTGGACTTCCTCAAAGACCAATTTTACTGCCCTAAGAGGAGGTCCCAAAGAGGCGCTTCAAAGAAGAGGTAATATCCATTACCGATCCTTTCCAATTTCTTTCTTCTTCAACTTCTTCTTCTTTAGTTGTTTCATTATGAAGTAATAACATCAGTATCACTCATATACTGATACGTTATTATAATTATGAAACAACCCTATTTCACCATCTATCCATCCTACGGAAAAGGAAATCACCGCGCATGCGTACGTACGGAATACCGTCTCCACGCTGTGGTGTAATCTATTTTCCACCACCACCTTACTTGGATGGGTATAATGGTCTAAATAATGGCTATGTATTACTATTATAAAGTGATATTGATTCTGAAATAGTATACATACACTCCAATACAATTTCACGATCATAGGAACGATATCATCACTCGTGCGTACGTACGGAATACCGTCTCCACGATGTGATGTGACTCGTTCTACATGATCTATATTTCATAATGATTATATAAATTAATTGAATGAATTAATATGATATATATTACACTAATAAAATTATGGAAATGAGGTATCTATAACCTAAAGAGAAGAATAAGAATTTATTCGACAAAACACGCATAAGTACAAAAAGTTATAAACACCCGAATAACAAGTAGCAATGAAATATTACTACTAAATAGCTAAGAATATGACCATATATGATATCATAAAAATAAATATGATTTTTGAATAAGTAAATAACATTATTTAAATCATTATACAGGAGGTTCGGACACGTACAAAGCATATCGGACCTAAGGTAAGGGAAATATCACAATCTCATTTTTATCCGAGATTGTTTATACTTTGGTATTTACTGGGGTGTATTTTATCATACACATCCATGTCTCCTCAATATTTAATATTGTTTCCATACACCTATAATTGTTTAAATACAATTTTACCCTTCGGTGAGTTTTTAGTAAATGACATGAAAGGAATCTTTTGTCGTTTTTCATACGAGGTACATTTTGACTTTTCCGAAAAAAGTACGAGAAGAATGTTTTTTTAACTTATACGACATGAATGGATTTTAAAAACATTATTTCCAAGAAGCTTCCTTTACAAGTTTTCAAGTTTATTTTTAATAAACTTATTTTAGTTTAGAATTTTATGACATGTTATGAAAGGAAAAGTGTTTTTGAATCAGAAAGGATATTTTTCTCAAGAATGGAGTTCAAGTGTTTTATCAAAATTATTTTCCATCTAAGATAAAAAGGGTTCTGTTTTTATCCCTATTATTACATTTATTTGATTATGTTGTGATGGAATTATATTTTTATGAATTCCTTTATCTTATATGAATTGTTTTATGATGTCACGATGTTTAAGATTCCCATTTTTATTACATGGGTTATGCTATGATGTATGGTTTTCTGATTTTGTGGCACACATAAGAATGGTATCATTATGAGATGGGTGGGACCTATATCTACCTCCAATGCATTGGGTAAAGATTTTATATCTCATGAGATAGACATGGCTGGAATGGTGGGTTATACTGGTTCAGTGAAACAGGACTGAAATGAGGGTGACTCGGTTCAGAAATGGACTTTGTCCACTAAGATAGTCTTGGCAATGAGTCTTGACTAATAAGATATGATTCTCTATGATTATGTGTGTATGCCACAAAGTTTCATGTTTTATGTTATGATTATTGGGATTTCATTTCACTACTATGATTTATCCCATGTTATGAAATTACGCTCTCTTTTGCAGGTTAAGATTTCCAAAATGTTATGTTCTTATGAAAATGATGTGATTGATATTTCTTTTGTTTACCCTTACTGAGCATTTGAGCTCACCCTTTTATGTTTTCTTTTCCCCAGGATATATAGAAAGGTTTTAGGTAAAAAAAGGATGATCTTTATGGGAGATGTTGAAGATCTTTCACCACGATTAGAAGATTATATTCCGAGTTTCCAAAGACACTAAACTATTACGATCCTTGTGTGTATGTTTTTGTTATGTACTAAGTATTCCTCAAAAGTAATGTAATTTCCATGTACGTCAAGCTTCGGGTCTCTACAGTTGGTATCATAGGAAAGGTTTAGTCAACCTTTGGAAACTAGGATGCGAAAACGTTAGTGAGATCCCTAGAGATATTTATAAGGCATGTCTAGGGATGTCCCTAAGGTTAAGTATACGTATAGGTTGTAGTACTAGAATTACGCTAACGATCATAGAATTAAACTTAAGATGTTAGATTTTGAAGGTACTCCCCCTTTATTATGTTGTTTTCCCTAGCATGATTTTTGCCTCTCACACTATTATTTTTGGGTTTTAGACGATGGCTGGAACCCGAAGGATCCGTGTTGATCAATGCAATGGAAAATGCAATGATTGTCCTCCTAAACAAACAAATGTTATGGGAGATGGAGTGAAAAATCTTATTGGTATACTTACACAAGCTATGAATCATTCTGGACTTCCAAATGAGCAGAGAAGGGAACAATATTCTATTGAGTCCTTCATGAGGCAACGTCCACCTTCATTTAGTGGGTCTTCTGATCCACTTGTTGCTGAACAATGGATCAGTACTACTGAAAAGATATTTTCAGTTCTTCAATGTTCTGAACATGATGAAGTCATCTTAGAAGTATATTGTTTGGAAGGTGAAGCTGATCAATGGTGGAATCTTATCAAGAATACGAGGCCAAGAGATGAAATTGAGTCCATGGAATGGGACGAGTTCAAGAACTTATTTTTCAATAAGTAATTCCCTCGTATTCTTCGAACAAAGATGGAGAAGGAGTTTCTTGAACTAAAGCAAAAGGATGATGAATCTGTTGGTATATACAAAGCGAATTTTACAAGGCTTGCAAGGTATGCATCTGGATTTATCATCCAACCTAAAAGTAAAGTTCATTGATTCTTCAGTGGATTAAAACCAAATCTTCGAAGGGCATTATCTATAAGAGACTTCAGTAGCTATGAAGAAATTGTGCGTTGTGCTATCAAGGTAGAAATGGAAGTTGGTGTTACTTATCCATCTCATAGTTTTGACAAGAAACGAAAGATGGAGTTCATGGAGAAATCTCAGAATAATGGTGAAAAGAAGATGAATGTTTCCTTATGCTCAAAGTGTGGAAAAAAGCATGGTGGAGGTTGTCTTAAAGGGATAAGTAAATGTTTCAAATGTGGAAAGGAAGGTCATAGGGAATTTGAATGCCGCAATGATGGGAAGAAGATGTCTAATGATGTTAACAAAGGAAGGGATACACAGAATGAACCTACTACACTTCAATGCTTCAAGTGCAAGGAAATGGAGAATTATGCTAATAAATGACCTAATCCAAGGGTTAGTGATGATCGACATGAGCAACCACTTAAGGAAAAGGACAAAGGGAAGTCACATGCGATCACCATTGGCTATGTTGAATATGACAACGATGTGGTGGAATGATTAAGTGTTTATGTAATGGGATTCCAAAATAATGTTGTATATATTATCGTGGAATATTGGAATATTTATGTTTTTGTCTATTGTGGTTTTAAATAATTTTATGGCATTGATAACCATGAAAAGTGATTGAAATATTTTTTGGAAAGCAGATGATATGCACATAATGAAGGGATAAAGAGAATCTAATATGTTTGATAGTATTCATGAGCTCATGATTGATATAAGGACTAAGTGATATCATTGTTTGAGGATAAAGAATTTTGAGGATTTTGGTATGTGGAAAGTGTTAACTTTTAACTGCATTCATGTTTTCAATAAGGTTTAATGGGTATTCATTTTTCAAGAGAATACATGATTAAGGTATTCACATGACTGGAATGTGACCAACAAGATATACGAGGGGTAAATGATGGAATTGACATGATTATTATGTGTCATTTCAAGTAATCATTTTCTTTATACTATGATCTTGGACCAAAGTATTTTAGATAAACCTAAATATTGGAATGGATTATGTAGGACATAAGTTAGTATTGTTTTTATATTATTTATGGTGTGTTATAGTAATATAGTTTTAGAAAAAGGACAACCTGCAGGACGGGCGACAACCCATCGCGTCGGACAAGGTCGTAGGAATTGAACCCACAACCGAAGTGCGACTAGCCTTTATCACCTACCACTGGCCTACAGGAAGCCCCTGGTTAGTAGAAAATAGTTTTATTTTATTAAGCGGTATGATATATGAAGTATAAGTTCATTTTAGGAAGCACATATGATTAATATCATTATAGATGGACTTATATATATTTTTTGATAACTTTTCTAACCTTTTGTTTGAGACAGATGAAAGGACCCATCATTCTATCACATGATCTGCTAACACATCATGAATGACAACTTCAACTTCATTTCTTTAAGATATGAAGAGGAAATTGTCCAAAGAACGACAAACGGTGAGACTATACCAAAATCACGAAAGTATTTCTTTTAATTCCAATTTCATCAACATTAGGGAAATGATCTTGAAAACCAAAAATATTGTCCTAGTGATCTTATATCTGATGAATCAGATGGTACCTTAGATCATCACAAATTTATGGCTTTGTGATTGCTGGATTTTCCATAGGCATGTTCTCTACCACTCTCCATCAAAACATGATGGTTAGATTTATTTTCCATATCCATATTTTCACCTATGTGGAAACCGAGTGATTAGTTTATTTGGGTAACCGTTACGTTTCATACTTTTGGTTTTAAAGATTGGTTTTGGTATTCCTTTTTAAAATGTGGGTTTATATTAAAGAAACTTTCAAATAGTAAACCATTTATAACACCGACGAATTTCGAGGGCGAAATTCGTTTTAAGGGGGGTAGAATGTAATAGCCCGAGATTTTATGAAAAATATTATTTTTAATTTCATTAATGTCTTGTGTTATATGCTACACCAAAAGGAGCTTGCTCAACATGCATCCTTGACTTGCCTTGCATTACACGTAATCGCGACCTTCCTCGATAGCGTGTGTAGTACGCAATACCGAGTTTCACTAAACAACGATATGCTATTAAAATATTATTAAAACTAGCTGTTATGAATAGTAATAACCACCTTTTAAAATTTTAGAAATTTTATCTCTCAAAATGGACTTCTTTTTTGGATTCAGAGTATCGAATTTAGCCTAAAGTTAAATTTTGATACTTTTCGGATAACTTTCATATTCTGATGAATAGTGAAAATTACTAAATTATAATTAAAAACAACTTTTTTAATCGAAATAATTAATAGTGATAAATTATTAATTTGAGTGGTTTTAAAGTATATTTAGAATATATTTTTACAATTTAATACAATGTTGGTCATTGGATATAATTTCACATTTAAACCAGTCATAAACAAGTGTCAATCTTTTGATAGTTATTATCTCTTAAGAACACGCTATTTGTTTTGAAGACGGGAATTAATTTTTAAATTAATTAATGCAACTGATATGTTTTGAATTTGATTAAATAGACATCATTTTTGAATTCATAATATCAAATATATCTTAGATCTAATTTTTTGGTATTTTCAGGAAACTTTCATTTTTTGATAAATAGTAAAACCACTAAGTGTTAGTTAAAAAAACTGAATTTTTCATAAAACCTAATTTTTCCGCTTCTGTGAATGGAATTTCAAAAATCCAAGAGACATGGTTAATATCAAGGACTAAAATGTGGTTCAATGAGATGAAAATAATTTTTGGTGAATAGTAACTTTTTACTTTTTTTACCACTGTTAAAAGTAAATAGGGTAATTAAGGGTAAAAATGATATTATTATTACCCTAACACATGTCCTAATTCTGTTGGATAAGTGTAATTCGACCAAAAACAACCTTAGGAATAAAATATGACCATTTAGGCCCACTTGGATTTTATTAGGACATTTATTATTAATTTATTTAAAGAAGGGTTAAAATAGTTAAAATAAACATTTAATAAGTAAATCATTTTTAATATGGGGTTATACATAAGTTAAATTATACTATAAATATTCATTAGAAAACTAAAAAGATGTCCTACATAATGGTATTTTATTTGTAATTTTTAGACATTAAATAATTTAATTTAATTATGACACAACGATGATGCAGTAATTATCTTATTAATGCAATATTGACATAATTGATGTTATAAATACCCAAATAAATATAATTTGAGACTTTTTATGAACTAAACTAATTTTCTAGGTTAATCTGACATGTTAGGATTGATTTAGTTAACTTTGGTCTAAGTATAAATTCTGTTATGAGTTTCAAAAAAATCAACTATTGAATAGTGTCAAAATTGACATAAAATAGTTCTTAAAACAAATATTATATTATTAATTGTTATTTTATTCCTAAAAATCTATGGTTCGGCCAAATGACTTAGATAAGGTTATATATATTAATAAAACACAACTTGGGGGTCTCTTGGATGTATATGGTAAGTTTATTAACTATATAATATAACAATACAAAGTGATATGGTAAATGTCAATCTAATTAACTAAGAGTTAAAACTAAAAGATAAGTTTAATATAATGCCATAAAATTGTCTAAATTATATTGGATGAGAGGATTTCTACCCATCCCTACATTTGCTTAGAAATAAATCAATTTGGAGCTATTAAAAACTGAACATGACTTTATAATAAAATAATATTTTTAGTTATTCCAAAGGTGCCCCTCTCCTCCCTTATAAAAGGGAACCTCCTCCCCCTCTTCCTCACACCACTTTGAGCCTTCAAGATCAGCCAGCCTCTGCCAAATTCTCTTCTCCACTTCCCTAGAAAGATACTAGAGGTTCTGGTCTTCCTCAAATACAAATTTTAGTGCCCTAAGAGGAGGTCTCAAAGAGGCGCTTCAAAGAAGAGGTAATATCCATTACCGATCCTTTCCAATTTCTTTCTTCTTCAACTTATTCTTCTTTAGTTGTTTCATTATGAAGTAATAACATCAGTATCACTCATATACTGATATTTTATTATAAGTATGAAACAACCCTATTTCACCATCTATCCAGCCTACGGAAAAAGAAATCACCGCGCGTGCGTACGTACGGAATACCGTCTCCACGCCGTGGTGTAATCTATTTTCCACCACCACCATACATGGATGGGAATAATGGTGTAAATAATGACTATGTATGACTATTATAAATTGATATTGATTCTGAAATATTATACATACACTCCAATACAATTCCACGATCATAAGAACGATATCATCACTCGTGCATACGTACGGAATATCGTCTCCACGATGTGATGCGACTCGTTCTACATGATCTTCATTTCATAATGATTATATAAATGAATTGAATGAATTTAATGAATTAATATGATATATATTACACTAATAACATTATGGAAATGAGGTATCTATTACCTAAAGAGAAGAATACGAATTTATTCGACAACACGCATAAGAACAAAAAGTTATAAACACCCGAATAACAAGTAGCAATGAAATATTACTACCAAGAAGATAAGAATATGACCATATATGATATCATAAAAATAAGTATGATTCTGGAATAAGTCAATAACATTATTTAAATCATTATACAGGTGGTTCTCACACGTACAAAGCATATCGGACCTAAGGTAAGGGAAATATCACAATCTCATTTTTATCCGAGATTGTTTATACTTTGGTGTTTACTGGGGTGTATTTTATCATCCACATCCATGTTTCCTCAATATTTAATATTGTTTCCATCCAACTATAATTGTTTAAATCCAATTTTACCCTTTGGTGAGTTTTTAGTAAAATACATGAAAGGAATCTTTTGTCATTTTTCATACGAGGTACTTTTTGTCTTTTCTGACAAAAGTACGAGAAGAATGTTTTTTTAACTTATACATCATGAATGGATTTTTAAAACATTATTTCCAAGAAACTTACTTTTCAAGTTTTCAATTTTATTTTTAATCAACTTCTTTTAGTTTAGAATTTTATGACATGTTAAGAAAGTAAAAGTGTTTTTGAAGTAGAAAGGATATTTTTCTCAAGAATGGAGTTCAAGTGTTTTATCAAAATTATTTTCCATCTAAGATAATAAAGGGTTCTATTTTTATCCCTATTATTACATTGATTTGATTATGTTGTGATGGAATTATATTGTTATGAATTCCTTTATCTTATATGAATTGTTTTTTGATGTCACAATGTTTAAGATTCCCATTTTTATTACAAGGGTTATGCTATGATGTATGGTTTTCTAATTTTGTGGAACACATAAGAATGGTATCATTATGAGATGGGTGGGACCTATATCTCCCTCTAATGCATTGGGTAAAGATTTTATATCTCATGAGATAGACATGGCTGTAATGGTAGGTTATACCGGTTCAGTGAAATAGGACTGAAACGAGGTTGACTCAGTTCAGAAATGGACTTTGTCCACTAAGATAGTCTTGGAAATGAGTCTTGACTAATAAGATACGATTCTATATGATTATGTGTGTATGCCATAAAGTTTCATGTTTTAAGTTATGATTATTGGGATTTCATTTCACTACTATGATTTATCCCATGTTATGAAATTATGCTCTCTTTTGCAGGTTAAGATTTCCAAAATGTTATGTTCTTATGAAAATGATGTGATTGATATTTCTTTTGTTTACCCTTACTGAGAATTTGAGCTCACCCTTTTATGTTTTCTTTTCCCCAAGATATAAAGAATGGTTTTATGAAAAAAGGAAGATCTTTATGGGAGATGTTGAAGATCTTTCACCACGATTAGAAGATTATATTCCGAGTTTCCAAAGACACTAAACTATTACGATCCTTGTGTGTATGTTTTTGTTATATACTAAGTATTATGCAAAAGTAATGTAATGTCCATGTACGTCAAGCTTCGGGTCTCTACAATTTTTATGAGTATTATGTGGAGAATAATATTGTTTATGATGGGAACCATCCCAATTAGTACACACCATAAATAATCATCTCGGTAGAGAAAAAATTATTTATGATTAGACCCGTCACAAATACAATTAGGACGATAGTTAATTGTAAATGGGAATAAATTCCCTTTGAATATAAAAAAAGTAGAAATGCGTATTGGCAATATGGGTAAATACCCATATCAAGTGCCTTTCCCATTGTTCGGAGTTCAATCCACGCATAAGGTATTTTCGACAGGAAGCAAATCTTATCACAAATAATCATTAGAAAAAAGTAATTTACGATGAGAAATGATTTTCATTACTAGTAGTCTCTTAATAAAGACTATTTGAGAAGTGCGATAGGCCCATTACAAATAGTCCATCATAAAAATATATTTTTCACATAGTAAATCATATAAAACACAATGAACAACATTTTTAGAAAAAATGAAAATTTTAGCATAAAATCAAAGTTTTTCTTAGTTATTTCCAAGTAAAAAAAATTACAAGAATATTAAAATATTCGATTGAATATATTGTCCAAAAATTTAATTAAAATAATTCATAAATAGATATTAATTTAATTTATTAATACAAAACATCTTTCTTGCAATTGTTTTTGAAAAAAATAACTTTAATACATTCCAAATGATTTTATTTTCATTTATAACCGATTTATAACCAATGAATTAAATTTCCAAATGTTCAAATAATATATTTCATAATATAGTTGGAACTATTAATACTAACCCATCTAGTAACTAAGATATACATGTCCTGTTTGATCGTAATATTTTTTATGTATATCATGATTCTTTTACCCTCTGTGTTGTGTGTAAAACAAGCCACTCAATACATAATATATATATAGAGAAATTTATCATAAACACTAAGGGTGTAAAATTGAACCCCCATTAAATGAATTTATACATTGAAATTTGGTCACTCTAATAATGAAATATATGGATACTACTTCTTCATCACATCCTATGGTTTTGACTTACCATCCTAAAATTTACGTGCTGACCAGAAAACATTGAGCAGGTGAGTGCTCTTATTCCCCAACACTTTATATTTTCAATAAACAAATATTAAACAATTATACCTACTAAGAGATATCATGTTCCAGTGGATTGGACAGTAAGTTATGAACATTTTTGGTGATCAGGAACCTACTTCCGTTGGAGAAATACATAGAACAGATCATGTAATTGCGAGGGATTTTATGGAAGATACAATAAGAAAGATACCATCTAGATTTGACCAAGAATTTTTGAGGGGCCAATATATCTAAGGAATAATATACTCTTATTTAAAAATATCATGATATTAATCCAATGATATATTTGTAGGAATAAATTTTCAAAAATATCAATTTATAAATCTTTATATGATTTTCAACATAACATTTATATCGACTCAATGCTTTCTTGATGTGCTACTGAATGTATCTAACCTTCTATGTAATTTCATTAACTTTTTCAACTACTAATAACTTATTTTATCTAAAATAATCTCAATAGGTTGTAATTATATACATCCTTCCATCTAGGGAATCATAATTAGCCATATAAATGCTTGAGTGAATGTTATTATTATTAGAAAGCTCAATGAGGTAAAGGTGTTTGTCAAGAACCAAATCTAGTATCCATTAAAACTATCACCCAACATGGTCCGAGACAAGTCCAGAAGGCCGTTCTTGATCCCCATAGGCTTGAACAATTTCCCAGGTATCATAAAATAAAATTTTGGAATATTTTACTCGATAGTATAAACAATAAAAAAACAAACAAGTCTAATACACATATTATGGATTTTTCAAAAAAAGAAATTTAAAAAAATTCCAAATTTAATTACTTAATTTAAAACAATTGTAAAAGGCTTTAACAAATGATGAAACCCAAAATTGACAGCCCAAGAACCTCATCATGGAAAGAGGCACTTCCATCAAGTCATCTATACAATACTGCATCATGAAGAACTGCTAAAAACCTAAACCATCGACGCAAAAATATGTACCCAAACCTACGAAAAAAATATCCAACTCTATTTACACACAAAGGTTTAAGTAGGGTGTGAGAGAAATCCTAGTAGGATTCTACCACTAAAGGATTCCATGTGATAAACACTCAAAGATGAAAATCAAGAAAGTTTTCATAAACATGAGAAGAAAATCATAATTTTCAAGATATGAAACTTTAAATAAAAACCATATTCAAGTGGGCTACTTTAAAGAATTAACAATTTTAAAAAGAGTTCCAAAGATAATGAATTTTCTCGCCAAACATATCTTCTTATGATGGTAAGAATAATGTATCTAATGAGCATAAAAAACGGGAAAATAACCCATACGCACTAGCTCATTGTGGGTGCCAAGTACCTCATATCTCAGTGAGAGTAACCATAAAAATATCCATCCTCATTAAGAAAATACACTAGTTGGGATAATAATAATAACCTCATAGTCCCCCAATATCATCATCTTCATCATAGTTTAGTTAGTGCCGTCTTCGTGAAACATGCTATGTGAAATAGGGGCCAAACCCCACAGGAACACTAGCATACTAGTATACGTCCTCCCACCTAGATACCCGGGTTTTCCCTCTTGTGCTCAAAAAAGTTTCACAAGACATGAAATACAATTTTCACTGGGAAATACCAATTCAAAGACACACATATACCAAACATCCCGCACACATGTCACATGAAACACCTTTCAAAAACAAAATTCATTTTTCTCATCATACTCACACAAAAGAACCCACAAACGTGTCACACACTTTTATTACAATTTGATAAAACATTTAAGAAATTTATAAAACCTTATAAAAATGTTTTACATCATGAATAACACCTTAACTTTCAAAAAACCATCTTAAGTGAACACACTCACCAAAAAATACAGCAACATGTTTCATATCTGCTTCACAATTTGATAAATCCTATAAGCAATTTTATAAAACGTTTATAAGATTTTAAACATCATATAACAGACTTTTCAAAATAAAGTGGACCATTTTAATAATATACACTCACCCAAATAGTAAAAAAACTTTTTTTTCACACTTTGTGTAACTCAATGACCCATTTACACTTTTCATAAAACACTATAAAAAAGAATGACAAGGTTTTACACTTAAAAGCCATTAAAAAACCTTGTTTTAAACCCAAAATCACACAAAGTCCCTACCAATGAATAATTTTCTGCCTAAAAAACATTTAATAAACAACATGGATATGTTATAAAATAAACACAAATATTACCACAATAGTTAAAAATGGAAAACACACAATTTGAAGCAAAAGTCAAACTATAAAATTAACCCATTAACCACCACCATCAAAAATAGTTTCTTCACAATCCACAACATGTAAGGAACGTTAAAAATAATTAAATAAATCATGATAACTCATCAGTAAATGTTTCCAGAGGGAATCACCTACTTTTTTTTTGTCAAAACTCCCAATTGTTTATGCGAAACATCAACTGCACCACCGCCACACCCCCAAGGGAGTGAAAAGTAACCTAAAAACTCAATATTCTACAAAAAAACTCAAAGACAACCCCATTTATGAACACTAACATCTAGAAATTTTATAACCTTGAACAAAGTGGAAGAAACCCTGAACAAATGGGAGGAACATGAGAGGAAACTCACATATTTGAGAGATCTTAACTAAAATGCCCCAAATACACTAGTAGTTGAATTTTCAAACAGCCAAAAATGAAAGTGAGGTTTGAATAATTTTAATTAGGTAATTTGGAAACAAAAATGGAGTGAAAGGAGTAAATATTGATGGGGTTATGAAAGAAAAAATTTACCTCTTCAAATATGGAAGATTTGAGACATGCTGAGAAGTTTCACCCTAATTCACGATGAATGTGAGCTCAAAATAGGGGGAGGAGAGCATGGGAGCGTGACTTTGATAAGTGGGCTCGGGTGAGAGTGGAAATCACTAATAAAATGTAAATTTTTAATGAGATATTAAATAATTACCGAAAATCTAAAGAAAGAAATGGGATTTCAAACTGTCCCAACAACTTAATAAAGAACCCAAATCCAACATTATTATGGATTCCTATGTGATCCAAATTGATATGGATGTTTTAATATACCAGGGGATTCCAATTGGGAAGTGGAATGGGTGTAAAATTTTGAAAAATGAAGGAGTTATAAAAGAAAAAATATTTATTTTTAAATTTGGAAATGGGATCATGGTTTGGCCAAAATTTTGAAAACCCACCATTTTAACAAAATGAATGAGAAACCTGCAAAAAATAAAGAATGGAAATTAAATGAAAATTACCTTTAAAATATTTCTTGGATGTGAAAGTGTTGATACAAACATCCTCTTTAATACATTTAACATGATCACAAAATACCTTAAAGGGTTTGAATATAAATCATTGACTGACCATGTATATGATTATGATATGTAGTGATAATGTTCAACTTCATATTCCATGCTTGTTCAATATATCTATAGAACCTTAAGATTAAAAATTTATCACTATCATATAAAATATATTATAGTAAAATATCAAACCTTACCACTTCGCTATTGTAAATATTAAAAACCCGATTAAGAAGGAAATGGTTCTAATATCCACATAGACTTATGAATCTTATCCTTAACATAATGACATACTAGAAGTTGTGATATAATCATTTAAATACCCCTTTACATGTTTTTTCGATTCACATTTTGTTTTCTATACATCATTATAATTCTAGTATTAATAGAGAATGATAATATATGAGATTCTTCCAATACAACATTCTTCAAATCTAGTATTGATATGATAAATAATTATTTCTTAAACCTTATTATTCTATCTCAATAATGGTTTTACAAAAGAATATTCATCACCTTCATCTGTAGTTCCACAACTTCCTTTTGTGCCTCTTTAACCCAAACATGAATAGATGGATCAATATTCATATGGGAAACATAGTATCTTTCACCCTTCCTTTTATTTTCAAGGTCAATCCTATATAAATCATTAAATATTTAATATATTTTAATCCTCATCATGTAAAAACTAGTATTTCCCTTCTAAAATGGGGATCAACCATTATTCGCCTTCCCAATGTGGTATTGTATTGAGCAGCCACACTCTTCAATCAACTATAAGAAAATCATTTGGAAAATATTTAACTATTTATCTATTTATATTTTCTTCAATTTTTTATGATCAGTATATATATCACATTTTATACCAAAATGTTATAGAAACCATGTTTTTTATTATAAAATTCCCATTGTTAACTCTTATTTACGATCCTTGTAATTTTGGTCATAAATTTTCAATTTTTGTAAGGAATATGAAGCCACCATATAATTAAACAAATGGATTAATTCTAGTCCCTCCATTAATGCATCATTAGATATTACAAACCCTTTTCCATTACAGGATAGTGTGGTGGAAGTTTTAGTAACCAACCATCTCTCTTGTTCCTTATGATTTTCCTCACATTCATCATCCCAAAAGAACTTAGTTTCCTTATATGATAACATGATTATATGAATTGGTATAAGTGAGAAATTTATGAAAAAGAATCTATAGTATCTATCAACCCAAATAAAACAACACATCGTGGTCACTGTGGTTTGATGTATCCATTGCTCAGTAACTTCTCCATTAATTGTTTTATCGATAAACACAGATTTGAGATTATATAGCCTAATAATAAATAGTTGTATCTCCAATATTCACACTTTCCAGTGTTGATATACATCTTCTCCTTCATATTTTTCTTGAACATATCCATAAAATGAACTTCATTATATTATATACCCAATGAATATATAATACTTTCACATATGAAAACTAAAACAAAGTGATCAAGGTAATATCTAATGAATCTATTCATTAAATCCATTCATATAGTTGGGTAATTGGTACATCACTAAAAATTCATAATGAACATACCACACATTAAAGGTGGGTTTTGGTATATCTCTCTTCTTAACCATCAATTAATGATATCCAGAATAAAGATCAAATATGGAAATGTATTGAGATCCACACCAAAAAATTAATCAATATGAGGTAGAGGATTATTATTATTGGATGTGATCTTATGATGTTAATTACAATAAATACAAATATGAATTAACCCATATTTATTTAAAAAAATATTAGGTAAACCCCATGGTGAAACATGAGGTAATTTTCATTCCTTATGAATATTCTATTGGAGTTTCTCCTTTAATTGGTGTAACTCAATTGGAGATATTCTATTTGTATTATTTGAAATAGGTTTAGAAAAATGTATTCATTCTATTGAAAACTCAATTACACAATTTTTGGGAGGTCTATAAAAATTCTTAGAAAATATATCATCATATTCATAAATAATATTCATATCTTCGATATTGATTTCCCCCTAGCATGTGAGATAAATAGCCATCATAATAGGTAATATAACCTATTGAATGGAATTAATTTCCAATATAATTTCATAATCATAATCATGCCAAAATATGATAACATATTGATTCATAAAATCAAATATGACTTCCCTTCATTGGAAATTGTTATTCGATCGATATAAAGAAAGTTACTCCATTTCTAAAATAACATTAAATTAAACTATTGGGAGAATCACAAGACATTCCCGAGGAACATTACTAATAAAATCTATTGAATTGGATCTATATAATCTAGATACATTCATCATACAATTAAGAGTTATCAGTAATAACTCATCATATATTCATTGTGGTGGTGATATATTGGCCTAAAAATATTATTCATATATTAATGAGTGAGTTGAACCATAATCAAGTAACAAATTTACAGTTCGAGAGTTGATCACAAGTATTACAATCCCCACATAGTTCTCAATGACCACTTTTTTGGTTTTGATCACATTAGTTTTCCCTCTATCACTTTGATTATTTTTTTGATGATGATGGTACTTAAAAAATATTAGATTAACGAACTAGTACCTATGATTCAGGTAATTTTTATAGATGTATCATTGGAGTGTGGGTTGTACATTTAGAAAATATATCTCTCTATTAATTTCATTTTCATTCCACTATACATCTCTTTAATATTCACTTTCACTGTGTCCATCCATTCTCTATTTTATATATTCTATATTACCACAAATATAATTTTCCCCATGATTTTTTCTACACTTCTAGAAAAAAAGAGAATTCATTTTCCTTCCTTTTGGGGTTTTATTTATAGAATTTCTATAATAATACATATTTGTATTTTTTATCTAAACCATGAGAATAATGGGAATATCCACTCTTTATTTATAAAATCATATCACATTAAATGAGATCACTAAAACGAATATAGTTATTTATGGAATGATCCTTTTAGAGACTTGGTTTTAGGAAATGGTAGAACCAATCAATTTGGATTTTAGGGTCATTGAGAAAAATAAAACAAAAAAAAAGAAAATCATGTAAAACATTTCTCATAGGTACCAATAGATTCATTATCCTTCTATTTAAGATAAATTAAACTACTTTTTAAAATTTATACAATTATTTTTGGGAACTTACTAACATAACAATACCCACTTAGACTCATCATATTCTATGGTATCAATTTCTTCCACTTGAATAATATTATTAATAAGATTACACCATTAGTCTTCTTTATCTTCTATATGATACATTATCAATATAAAATTTTTATTCTTCAAGAATTGGAAATAAGAAATATTTTTTTGGGGGTTCAAATCCTTTGGTTAAAAACTATTCGATCAAAGGACCCCCTAGAAAAATGTGGATGTTTCCACATGAAAGATGCAATGGTTTCTTGGTCCTTCCTTTTCTCATTTGGAAGATCAACAAGATTCTAGTTTTTATGGATTTTTATAATCATAACAATAATATTTTTCATTCCACCTCCCATTTTATTTAGTTTCCCAAGAAGATTGTAATTTAATTTTCTATGTAATTTATTGTTAATACTATTCATCCTAGTTAAAACCATTTACTAAAATAAAAAACATTATTTCTACATCATTCTACAATAATGAGTGTGAGTAGTTATATATTAATGTAAATATTCACAAATACTTACTAAAATATGGAGTCATTTTATCAACCTATACCACTTTAAGGTTAAACCTATACCGTATTAAATTTATTATAGGTCATATTTAGTTCAATAAACATTTTATATATAACCTAATATCAAAAATAACCATACAGATATATGATACCGTCTGAGTTGACCCAAGCATAATGTACATAAATATTTCATCATTTTAGACATATATTCAATATATTTCAAAGTACTGTACACACTGGGACTATAAAGAATTAGTGGCCATAAAGAATAGATAGAAAATACAATCATTTCATAAAATAAATTAAACATATCCCAAGAAAAAGCTTCTCTCTTAGAGAAATTCTTATAAAATTCATACCTAAAACATTTCTTCATAACTTAAGTAAAATAGAAACATAATAAATGGTGAGATTATATTCTTTGGAAGGGTAAATACGGTCGATCATTTTCAATGATCATATGTTATCATAATATAAACATATGGTTATGATATCAGGATTATTACTTATAAATTTGACAAACAATTATTCACATATCTTAAATCAATATTAATGGCATAAATAAAAAGTATTCTAAAATAAATTGTTCATAAGAGTAAGGAATCATCATTAATAAGTCATGAGATATATTTTCATATCATAAGATTAAGAATATATCAATGGAATGATTGAAACATAATAATAGAAAATAATTTCATAAGTAAAGCTTCACCTCTTACATGATTATGGTGGACAAATCCCCATAGTGGATTTGGTGCACTGCTCATTCTCTCATTTCTGTTGCCACGGTTCACTACCAAGCCTTTAATAGTTGACATAGTCCCATACTAAATTATTTTAACTCCTTATTACAGTATGTATTATCAAATGATATATCAATATTTTCCCAATTTAATGGTGTGAACTAACATACCCACCAACCACATATTGAAAACCTGAACTATGTGTGCCACATGATCATGAATTTATTTATCAATTAATCATAACATAACTCATGGAAAATAAATTGTTTCATAAAAAATAAAACATTATATAATCATAGAACATCCTAATAAAGAACATGGATGGTATCTCTAGATCATATCCTCAATTAATCATAATAATTATCAAATTATGTTGATGTGGAAAAAAGTAAATTCCAAAAAAAATTGAATATTTTCTTGAAAACAATGAAATAATATCATATTTCTTCCATATCAATTAAGTGAAATTTTTGGCAATATTGATATTAATATTTTTGAAAATAGAAATTGAAACATTTAAATGATGATTCCATTAAATGAACATTCATGATAGCGGGAAAATATATTTGTACAGTAAAAATTAAACCAAATATTACCTTGTCACATTTGGTAGAAGCATAAAAGTACCTCATTTAGTAAATGATAAGAAGATAAATTTTAAAAAAATTTAAATAATGGAAAATATAGTTTAAAATAAATTTATTTAATCATTTTATCATAGAAAATAAAATTCAATAAATTATATTAACGAACTTGAACATAGAATTAAATATTATCGACCAAAGGGGAAATAAGATCTTATTTTCCTAGAAGAATTTTCTCAATATTTGTATACAATAAATAGGGGATAATACAATGAAATAATGAAAAACATAAAAATAAATATTGGGAGAAAATATATGGTATAAAGTATAATTATTATTTAGTTTCTCTTAATTGAAGTTAGACATAAAATATCTAAAAAACAAATTAGATTATAACATAAACCCTTATCCAATGACCATATTGCTTCATAATTTTTCAAACCTCATGTATAATAATTATAAATTTATTATAAATATTTTATAGAACTATATATATTTACAACATACCATATATGACCACCCAATGTCACTTTAATATACTAATATTTGATGGATGTCTTGGAATCATGAGTTAGAAGTCTTTTAGACTAAAAATTATGAAAATATGGGACTTTTCATGGTTTAAAGATTATATTATGTGATTATAAATCATCATCTTTAACTATGAATTTACCTAGAATTTTTTATTTTTACAATTTTTATAGTTACCACATAGTTTTGTAAAATTTTTTCTAAACTGCGTGACCCAATTGAGAATGGGTATTTTCATCCATTTAGATCCTTTTTAAATAGAGTTTCTTCCCATAGGTCCCCCAATTTGAACAAGATTATTTAGAAGCTATTTTCATCTTTATATAATGCACTCTAATCCCACCAATTTGGATTTTCAACGGTATCCTAGTGATTCATCACCTGGATTGAAAGGTTAAAGTTCCCACCTCTTTTATATTGGATTTTATTTATTTTCTATATATTTCTCTAACTATAAAAAACATTTTATTAAAATTTATAAAAAATTTCTTATTAAAAATATATATTTTTTCTTTCTAGGGGCATTTATCCATATTTTGGGACATAATCTATTGTTTTTATATAATTTGTTATGTTTCCACCACATGAGGTTGTTTTTTCTATTTTATTATCTTTTATGTAAGAGTTATATTGGTTATGGGATTTTCAAATTAATTGGAAATATAGACAATTATGATGTGGGTTATCCATGTTTGGTTTATAAAAAACTTTTCTAAAACATTATTGTTTTGCTTTGGAATGATGAACGGAATGTTATATTTAAATGGTGCTTTGTTATACATGGGTATTTATAAACTCTACATGTTTGATAAAATTATAATGATAGTTTTCTCCGGTGAAATTCTTTTTCATTGTGCTATAAGAAAAATGTAATTTTAAAATATATGTTTACCTCTTGGTATATATGGTTTCTATTTTTAAATGTTTTTTTTTCAGTTTATGAAATTAAATGGAGATTCCATTGGTTATTTTTTGGTGTGTTTAGTGTTGGATTTTATTTACCTTGGATTTATGTTTTTCATAAAATTGTTTTATAAAGTATTATAAAAATGTATATATTATAAGTGGTGAGGGAAATTCTCAATTGTAAATTTGTGAACTGATTTTTTCTTTCTTTGATGGATGATCCCTCATTGAGACCAATTTTATTTGTTGATTTTTTATTTATATTAATGTTGTAGACATTTTAATTGTGATTTTTATGTTCTTATGGGTTGTTTTACATACTAAGGGATGTGTCAGAGGTATCAATAATGTGATTGGGATATTTGGATTTTGTTTGTGTTATTTTCATTTGATATATTTGATTTTAAAATGGGACCACCTCATTTAGTAGATCCATGAGGTACCATAAAAAAATGTGGGTGTAAATGGTTATAGATAATCTAGTTGATATTATGCACTATCTAGGGATCCTATTTATATCTAATACCTTTCTAGGGGTTTTCAAAGATGAGACTAGGTTATAGTGGTCCATTTCATGTGATATGTGTATTATAACCTCATAGAAGGTGGCCCCCTTTGCACGTCCTATACTTTTACCATTTCACACAAAGGTTTTTCCCCATGATATGTATCCTCTGTTATGAATTTTATTATATATTATCATTTTTTTCCTATCTCTTGTTTGAATAATATTTGATGTATGATCCTATTGTGATTTAGATTTATATTTAACTAGTATTATTCCATTTTTATATGGGAATTCATTATTCACTTATACACCTTTATTTTTTAATTTTAGTTTATCCCAAATAATTAGTTAAATTTGAGTTTTGTGTGTTACCTATTTTATAGGAAAAGTGGGATGTTGTTTTTAAGGTTATATTCCTTATTTTAGATTCCACTGAAATGTTTTGAACCATCTGATGGTTTTTTTCAAGATTAATGTTTAAAATAGGATGGTATTTTTTATCTATATTATTTAAAATTATTTTTTATTAAAGATATATTATTGGTTTTTTAATAAAGAATATTTTCATAAATCAAATTTATGACATGTTTAGTATATTTTCTGATTTGGAAAAGTGTAGGTTTTATATTTTGGTTATCCCTATATCCCGAATAATAAATGAAAACATATATTTTTATATTATTTTCAAACTATCATATATGATTAATTTTATAAAATTAATAAATAGATGCATGATGGTATCCTAAAAGACTTTTAGATCACACCCTAAAAACTCTCATTGGTGGGTATGTAGTTTTCAAATCATGTGTATTGTTCCTCTGGTCTTGGCCTTTGAATTTGATTCAGTTCCATTTTAATAATGAATAATATAGTTTTCCAATTTGTGGTGGTGACTCTAGAGTGACATGGAGATGGTGGTTGGCCATTCCGTTTCATAGAACTAGTTGGCTCGAGTACATTTTTCCCTCTCATCCTCCTATTCTATTTCATTTAGTTTCAGTTTTTTTCGTAATAATGTATTAAATAGTAGTTCATCACAAATGTATTTTTCATCACTTATTAATGTCTCTCTGTTATTATTTCATATTTTTATTTTTTATGTTTATGGTTTCCCCTTATTTAATTTTAAATGACATCCATCTCCTGGATACCTCTTGTTTTGTTAGTACCAGTTGATTATATTTGTGTTATTGAGTTTGAAACTATCCCTGATGGTTATGATTATTACCCTTTATGCTTATCCACATCCTAATTGGATTATGGACACCCCATGCATTAGTGGTGGGTCATCTCTAATATTTATTCATATGGGATCCATGACTATTTTACCAAAAATAAAATCTAATACAAGTTTTCTTGAAAAGGGCCTATATTTTTGATATTCATGATCTTTTTATTTGGGATTTTTTATTAGATAGATGTTAGGACCCTCAGAACATGAGTGGTAGGTTCATGGAAGTTAATTCCCATCACTACCTTATGATAGATATCAAGTATCCATGGTTGGTCATTGGATTTATTTTATGTATGGATATCATAGTTGGTTATTTTAGTTATATTATTGTGTGGTTTTCCATTACCCTATATTTTAGGTAGAGTATTTCAGAATTCAAGTAAAATTATCAATTTTATAGTGTAATTTTGGGGTATTTAGAGAGAGTACATTTCATCAAACATTGCACATGTCGTGAGGTCCATTTGACACAACCTCTAGTGGAACTCACATAGTTTTCATATTATATGTGAACCATGTCACCAAACCAGGAATAGTGTACAATTAATGGAATTTAATTTTATTGAAAATTTTAATTATTTTGATTATTCCTTGATTGATCATTTTTATGGTTATTTTACTAGAACTTCGTATGGGTTTTCAATTTTCTAATAATGTTTTAAATGAAATGTTTTATGATTTAATTGTTATGATTTTTCAAAAAGAATGGTGAGTTGAGGTGTTCTGATGATTTTTTTAAACCATATTAAAAGTCATTTGAGTAGAGGCTGTGTTTTTATGGTTGTTCTGAATTTAAAATGATTTGGGTGCATGGTATTAAATTTTTCCAAAAATTTGGGTTAAAAATTTAAATGGGGTTTGTGAATTTGAATTACATTCTCATGAATTTTTTCTCCTTATGTGGAATTTTGAGGTTGTTTTTTAATTATTATTTTTCTTGTTTCTATTTCATTTATTTTTGTTTAAATTTGAAGGTTTTTATGAGTGTTTTGTCCTATTATATATTATAATCTGACCCCCAGTAGAGAACCATAAATTGAAGAATGGAATGCCTTGTGCCGTTGTTCAAGTGATCCAGAAGTTGTCTTTCTATTTTATGACTCAAGAGATACTTATGATGGTATGGTAGAGCCATGTTTTTTCTAGATCATGGATTATGTACAAGATTTTTTTAAATGATATTTTCTAATATATTATGGTTATTGAAGAGACCAAAAGGCAATTGATTCGATTTCTATGGTTGAAGATGTATTATAATTTATACTAATTCATAAATACTCTCGGGTGATGTGTTTTATTCCCTTATTTAACGGATTATACAAAGAGTGGTGTAAGATAAAAAGTGTGTACCCAACTTTATGAAGATATTTATTTAGTATATTTTCAGGAAAATTTCATTTAGTGGTTTTATTTTCATATAAGTGGGAGTTGAGAAGCAAATAAATTTTTTTGGTTTCTTCTAGGGTAATCAGTCAATGATTGATTATATTGAATATTTCACTTGATTAGTTCCTTTATCTCCAGATGTAAATATTAATGATTTAAATAAGGATTGGTTCTTTTCTAGGGTCTATCATCCAGATTTTCATTGTTTTTTCATTTATTCTAGCATGTCTACTTATACAGTAGTGGTTTATAAATACATCATCACTTAGGGAACTTTACTAGGGTAACATATTAGGGGAACTTGTTGAAAGAGATGTTATGACACTATATGGAGCTTGTAAGGATGATCCAACTAAAAATAATGGGATTCAAGTGGTTTATTATTATTGTATTATATCTTCACAAACTATAACTCCCATTTTAAAAAATTGTAATTCATTACTGTTTTCAGTATAGTTTATTTGGTATTGTTAATCCCTCATTTATGTCACCTATCAAAAAATTCTATATGTGAGGTTTTATCATTCACATTTAGAGGTTTTGTAATATGGTCTTGCATAATAATAAAAATTTTCACACCTACCTTGATTATTGATAGTATTTGATAATTTTTTCTTTCATTGGAGAGTTTGAAACTGGGCATTTTTTGTGAACATCCTCTGTTTTGTTTGGACTTCTCCCAAAACTTGTTTACCTAGTTAATTTATACAAATATAGTGAATGAAATTTATTTTAACCTCTTTTAAAATCTCTTGATATATTTATAAATCCTTATTTCTTTATTTTTTTCTTATATTCAGGGTATACACCATGTGTTGATATTTTTCTAATGGTTGAATATTTTATTCCATGAGTGCATGATATGGTATTAGGGAAAAGATTTTTGTTTTTGGTTAGACTGTGAGATATACTAGGTCAAGATTTTCTTTAAGATCAAAATGATTTAGAGTTCTCTGGGTTTATCTTTAAGTAACCTTCAGGATTGTTTTGGGACCCAATATTATTACTATAACATATGTTGATCCATCTAGATATTGTGGTTTCCCGCTTATTTTGTGTTGTGTGTTTTCTTAGTGATCATGGATGTGCACTCATTTTGTATTTTAGTATAGTTTTTACCAATACTATAATCTAGTCTCTTTGGTTATGATCATCATTATTGGTGTACATATTTATTTTTTCACCATTATATGGAAACTGAAAATATCAAGGAAAATAGTGGCAAGACTTTGTGTTTTTTTCATTATTATATATTGATCCTCTAGTATTCCTTTGTTTGGGTTTTGTTTTTTGGATCTTGTGACCTTATATGTTCCAAATGAGCTGATTATTTTTTGGCCATTTCTCTAGTTTGGTATTCAAGAATATCTTAAGGGCAGTGGTGGATATATTTATATTCTTAATTTCAAATAAGACCATAGTCACTGCTATCTAAACATCACATTTTATTGTTATTTCACTCCTGTCTAATGAGAATTCTACTTCATAAGAATACAAGTTCATTATAGAGTGGTGAATTATTAATGTTTTTGCAGTGGTTAACCTACAGAATGGGTTTTCATATCTCATGTCCATATTTTTTATATTTGGTATTTTTTATAGTAATCAAGTCGTCAGTGCATGGAAGGTAGACATGGAACTCACACCTATTTTAAGTTTTATAAGAGGTTATATGGCATTAAAGTGTCATGGTGGGGATAATTGTGCCACACCAATCTCACTTTTATGAGTGTTTATTTAGTATATGTCTTTAACACTAAAGGTAACGATTTTTTGGGAAAATAAATGTGAAAGTTGGGACTTTTTTAGGTTGGGATATTAACTAGAGTAGTAAATGAATACGTAACATATGTTTAAAAAATCCTATAAATTCAATCAATGGATTTCAAGATAATTAAAACAAAGTTTTTTAGAATATTTTTTTAAACCATGTGACCCACTATAGAAGTGGTATTATTTCTTATTTAGAGCATTATTAATTGGGGTTTAATAGATTATGTCCCACACTTTGAACTTTTTGACTTAGATGCCTCTCAAAATATTCTCCCTTGTTCTTGAACCCCTCAATGGTAGATTTGTGATGTTTTAATATTAATTATTCACACATATTTAAAGGGGAGGGTTATATTTTCATTCCTATTAGAAGTTATTCTTTTTTTCTCTATTATATCAAAACATAGTTATAATGGGAGGCTAATTCCCATATACATGGTGATTATAAAACTTGGTTTTTTATAGGGGTCTTACCCCTCTTTTTTGAACTAATATAGTGGTTTTAATCATAATTGAAAAGATTCCACTATATGAGGTAGGAATTTCCATTTCATTGTATTTTATTTTAGTATTTTCATTGGTTCTTGGTTTTCAAAATTAATTTTTAATCAATATAGTTATGTTTAGGGGGTTTTTGTGTGTTTTTTTCAATTATTTTATTTAGAACATCTTTATGTTACTTTTTTAATTTGAGGGTAATTTTATAATTAAGTGTTTCTTTGATGAAAATTTGTATTTTATTCAATACATGTGTTTGATAAAATAATAATGATAGTTTTATCCAAGAAAAATGGGTGTTCCTTTTGTCATAATCCATCTATTATTTAAAAATTATGGTTTCAATATATGATTATTAGGCTTCAATGTATCAAAGGGAAGTGTTGTCTTACAAAATGAAATAGTCATTTCTTTGAGTCATTTGGGTTGTGTTTGGTGTTGATTGTGATTTTACATGAATTTATATTTGGATTCTAAAGAGTTTTGTATAGGGATTTCCAAATGCTTATATAATAAGTGATAAGTGAAAGCCTCAGTTGGCACTTTGTATAATGATATTTTCAGGATTGGTTGATTTCACCCTTTTTTAGCACCATTTAATATGTTAATGAAGATCATATAAATCCATGTGGTGGGCATTGAATTGTGACAAATTATTTTCTTATGGGTTGGGGATCTTTCTAAGGGAAATGTTGGAGGTATAAAGGATGTGATTGTGATGTTAGACTTTAGTCATTGTTATATCCATTGGATGATAGTTTTTTTGAAGTTGGAAAACCTCCTTCAGTAATTCTATGAGGGACCCTAAGGTAATATGTATGATATTTGGGGATTTATCTAAGCTATTTTTGTTTACACACATGGAAGTGGCCCCAAGTTGTATATAATACCAAGATGGTTTGTGTTACCAATGATATGGAGTTGGGGTGATTTAGTTGATATGATGTTTGATTGTTAACCTTCCCAGAGTGGGTCACATTTTTTTAGCTTTTATTTGTCCCATTAGTCCCTAAGATGTTCCCTCATGATATGTATCATATGTTATTATTATCATTTTTTATTGACATGTGTGATTTTTATTAATTGGATGGACATTATTTGATTTATTAATCCTCTTGTGAATTGTTCATGATATTGACCAGTATTGTTCCATATTTTTATTAGGTTTATTTATTTATTTATTTGGATCAATTTTGATTATAGTTTAATATCGTTCGACACTCAAATTTCGGTTGGGCTTGTTAAATAAACGAAATTAAATGTAGAATGTGTTTTTCCATGTGATTTTAATTATTTAAAATGTTCTTGCAATGTTATAAACCAGGTGATATTTTATTTCAAAAGTGATGTTATAAATAGAAAATAATTCTTTCACCTATCGTTTTAAAAGTGTGATGTTTTAAAGATAGGTGATTGGTATTTAAATTGTCATGGATTTTTTAAAACATAATTATTCCAAGTTTTATAAGTTTTTTTCTTTGTAAAAGTTCAGGTTCTATATTTTTATTAATTCTTTTATTATAAAAAAGTAAATAAAAGCCAAATTTTTATATGATTTTCCAACTAGCTATTTTGGTTTGTTTTAATGAAGGAATGAAATAATACCATGTATGTATCCTAGAATCCTTTGGATCACACCCTATATAAAAATTTTGGTTGGTATATAGTAATTATTTATTTTTTAGGGTTTATTGGGTATCATCCTTCGGGTTTGATTCAGTGTTATTTCCTTTGGAAACATATGGTTATCCGAATTGTGGAGGTGACTTAAGATTCACATTGATATGGTGGTTGGAAATGCCATTTTATAAAATTGTATGTAATGAGATATGTTTTGACCTATTATTCCTCTAATTCTAATTCTTCCAATATTATTTTGTAGTTTTTTTAAAATGTAATAATTTTTTCTTTTTTGGAAATGTATTTTTCAGTATGTATTTTTTTATCCACTTTTATGACATATTTGGATGTCTATGTTTATTGTTTATGGTTAGTTATTCTAGAATCAAATCCAATACCTAGATACCTCATGTAGTGTTTTTAGAACATTTTATTTGTGGTTGGGTTCATGAGGGTGAAACAATCCCAATTAGTTTTGAATATTACCCATGATGCTTATCATTAAACCATAGAGACCATAGATGCCCCATGAGTCATTGGTAGATTAGATTAGAATTTATATATTTTTTCAAAGTGGTATAAATCAATTAAATTTAAGTTTTAATTTTTTTTTCCTCCTACAAAATGTTATTAAAAGATAAATGATAGTTAAAGAAGAATATGGGGTATGTGTGTAGCGCTAATATATAATTATTTTTTGAAAAATAAGTAAGTGCATGGTGGGAAAATGGTTTATAATAGTTGTGTAGATCAACCCTACAAACCTTATATAATATATCCTGGTTTAAAAAACTATCTGAGGGCGGTCACATGTACATGAGAAAAATTGCATGAATTCTCCAAAACTAAATCACATAGCTAGTGAATGGTTTGTGTAACTATGTTCCTAGACATGCGATGGTTTGAGACTCTTAGAAAATGAGCACACATGGATTGTAAACCTATATGGCCAAACATTGAACCCTTTAAAATAATGGTAAAATACCATTTTCACCCTCTTATCATATGATTACCTACAACTTTTATCCTCCCATTTCATGCACAATACTCCTCATCCTTTACATGAGATCCCTTATCCTATATCCTATGAATTGACCATCCTCCCTAATATGATGATGAAATCATTCACTATTCATCACATTATAAGTGTGTTGGGAGGTTTTTCATTCACCTTACTTATTTCCTTTGTTTAGAAAGACGTATTAGATGCAAATTATGTGTATGTTAACATTCCCTATTTCTAGGTTGTTCATATCTTTCTAATATTTCATTGATTATTTTATGAATTAAATGACAATAACGGATGAGGAGTCTACTACCCATCTTTGGAATATGGAATATAAATTTTCCAATTTAATATTTATGTATACATATGGGACAATTACACCACACACTGAAACCTTCATCCACTACTTATAAAATTCATAAAACATTGAATTAAAATTATAGAAAATAATCATGATGTACTTTATCTCATTGATGTGGTTATAAGTCACCCACCTTGACCCGAACCACCCCTTGAGGTGGGTTTCATTATATTATTATAATATGGAAAATACTTTAGGTGTTATGAGCTTTCAACATGTATATTGAGTCCATATATGAAATAATAATAATTTTAATGGTTAAAAAACTCTTATGGAACTTTTTATTTTATAAATGTAAGATACGATGAAATGGTTTTACATGGAATTATGAAGCAAGGTGGGTAATCTTTTAGATTACTCTTAATTATGAAAATGGTTTGTATTATGTCATGGTAATTAGCAAGGCCCCTCCATTTATCACTTGGATGTGAATTTAGAAATGTAATTAATTTGATGAATTAAATTCATGAATGTAATAGACATTATGATGGCCCTTGATCCTTTATATGTAATTTTAAATGATGGATAATTTGGTATGGAACCTACATTGTGGTATGGTATTGATGATTATTTTACATTAGAATCTTAGGATTATTACCATGGATCTAAATTTATTGAACCAAATTGGAATAAATAATTGGTCTCCACCCAAGTATCTATCAGGTACCTTTAAATATTCTCTTAGGGATTGATGAGGATTCCTCGACAATGGGATGAGAGTTAATCAATGATGAAGCTCTAAATTAGGTTCAGTTTTCTATATATTAGCTTTTTGGATTCAAAGAGGGTTCCTTGGTCAATGGACATGGCTCTTGGACCTTTATGGTTTGAAACATGATTTACTCAACATATATTGTAGTTATTGCGTTACTCTTTTATATATTTTCATCATTTATAGACTTATTATTGAATAATGTAGTTATATTTTCAGTTGTATCATTTTATCACTTATATAATTATTCCTATTATACCCTTACATTGTTACATTTTATATGTATAGACTATATTTTTTATAAAAATTGTTAGTGGTGACTTACTAAGTTTACCTCAGACCCTATTCAAGTCACCGATTAGTACATGGATCGACATCATGGATATAGGTAGTTACAAAGGAAAGAACACAAATGTGGACACTTGATTTTATGATCTAGGATGGAGTACGGTAGTAGAGGATTGGGCCTATAATCATGATGTTTTTAATGAGAGTTTTTAGTATTTTTTCTTTTGGAATGACATGTTTTATTTGCATACTACTGTATTACATGTAATTACCATTTACATATTTCATTATTGTATGATATCATTTTATAGATAATAGAAGTATAGATATAATTATTTATATAGGATTTATTAAATATTTGGTTATTTATTCTTATATAGATTATCACTTCTATTTATTTTTTTATTGCACCACTATTGAATTTCACTCTGGCCATAAGGGTATAATCGTCAAATTGTACAACCATATACCCTTGCTTCTAGTAGTAATCCTCCAGTATATGTTGAGGTTCACTTAAGGAAATATGGCCTACTGAATTTGGTTACTTATGAGTAAACTAGGTTCAAGATGCATCAATGTGGTATCACGGGTGATTTTCCATTTTGTCTTAATCATAGGGGTTGGTAAACATTAGTCTAGGAATGTATTGATATTTGATAATAATCATGTACTTATGAGTAGCTAACCCACATACATGGAAAATTAAAATATCATAGGATAGAGCATGATGTTATACATTATTCCTATTACAATTTTATTGATTTCATTGTTCAGTGATGCACATGATTTATGGTGTTATTTTCATTACTATGGGATTATTTATTACCCATGGACAATATGTCTCTTGCCTACTTATAGGAACCTAAATATTTTCATGTCATGCACATTCTACGTCATACATACCTTACATCATGAATTGTCTATAACATGTTGTGTTTCCTTAACTATTATAACTGGAACTGTTCTAACATTTTTTGCGGGGATAGATAATAGGTTATCAAACTATCTAAATCAACATAAATTGTGTTCTCACATATCACATGATGGTGGAATATAAATTTACCAATTATCACATGATTGATCTATCTACTATTTGTCACCTACACTAAAACATTAGTGGTTTTAAGTAAATGGATTCCAATTTAAATATTAATAGTTTTTCCACCTATATATATTATTAATGATGATTCATATACTTGAACAATATTAATGGACTATTTAAAGTTACATGAATTTTTAATTGTAACTTATATTTTATAGGACTTTGTAACATGGGAATTTTAACTCATATAACTAAACCATGATATATATATAATAATAATAACAATAAATTGAAATCCTTAAATTTAATAGTTACTATAACGACCTAACAGTGACATATATAGATGTTTCATCATTTTAGAATAATATTCATTACATTACAGAAACACATACCTAAGGTTCATAAATGTATATTTCCTTTGGCAACATAGAAACATAAACAACTGGTTCATAATAGTTCTAAAACATCTCATATTTAATTCTACATAATTATCACTATTCTTAGACATATTCAAAAGTAATACATATCCTCATTACATGGGGAAAGGAAACATAATAATGGGAGACCACATCAGATCATTAATGGTAAACGAGGGAAATATGAACATATATCAAGAATATGGGTGTGGGAGCAAGAAAATAACATTTGAAACCCAGACCCTACATATCATAGATCATAAACGTTTGTCATGGAATAAATCATGACAGTTCGAATGAAACGAATAATAATGGAACCCAAGAAAATAGGAAATAGATAATAACATTGGATTAAGAAATATTATTGTGGAAAAAACAATAAGAATATAAAACCATATTTTAAGGATACTCACAAGGACCTTGATAACATGTTAGTATTATTTTAACCACTTATGTGCCTAATTTGGTATAGGGATAACCTACTATATACAGTATATTCAGGATTGAGATAACCTCATATATACCATATCATCTAAAAAAATATTAACAATAATCCAATTTATTTGAGGGAGATATAAGTTCCACATGTCACATAATGCATCCATTTTTTGGGCCATAAGATCATAAAACATTTTTCATACTAGAACACATTAAATGAAATGGGTTTCTTAAAAATTTTATCATATCATAATACATGGTAAAGAGATGGGGTTCATAAAAAAATTCATCATAAATATAAAAAATCTAGAGAAATACTAATAATAGTATCATTGAATCATATACTAAGCAAATAATAATTAACATCAAAGGATATCATCTTATATGGAAAAGTATTTTCAAAATACACTAGGATCATTTATTGAGAAAAATAAAAACAATTTCAATATTAATGGTATTTTAAGTCAATAATCATTTTATTAGTTATTTTCTCTGAAAACAATATTTCATAGTTAAAATTAATAATTTAAAATGATGATTTTTCATGATTTTGATAAATTCCATACAAGTTAAACAAAAATGCCTTTTATATTTTCGATAAATGTCAAATATTGATTGTTTTGAAAATGGAATGTATAATCATTTTAAATCACATTATAAAAAAGTAAAAAAAATTTAAAAATTACATTAAAAAATCCCATAAGAATAACAAAAAATTTTGGAAATATTTTTATAAATCAAGGATATGTAACAAAAAATGGTTTTAGACTGAAGGGAGAAATAAAATTCAATTTTCTTTAAAACAATTCATTTGGAATCAGGAGTACATAAAGAGAGGAAAACAAAGGGTGATAAATTAATCTCCAAAAATAACTATATAATAATAAAATTCATGAGTTTCTTGGTATATATTTTATAATATTTCATCTTCATTAGAATATATATAATCATTCCTAGTAAACGGTGAGATTGTATCATAAAAACATACCACTTAGGTAACATTTAATTGCAAACACCATGAAGGAATAACATTATATGAAACATAAAATATGATGATAATTAATAATTTAATGATATTACATGTGAAATAGTATTTATATATACCTCATAAAAGAACATATTAGCATAACGTAATGTTTTCCCAGAGGATATTAATTGAGACAAAAAACTCGTACCTTAACTCTTGAAAACATTTGTAAACATTTGGACATCATGTATTGTAAATATATGTTTATTATAAATATATTATATAAATATACTTATATATATCATATCATATATGAATTTATTAACATTTATTACACATTTTTTAATAATTCCATATTAAAATCACATTTATTGTAATATCTGCTTTTTTGTGTGTATGTTCTAATTTTTTATTTTCGGTTTTCTTAATTTGATCATGCTTAAATAATATCCATATTTTTATAAATGATATGTATATAATATATTTAAGTTATATTCTTATTTTCTAATCCATAAGGGTTATATATAGAAAATTAAATACAACGTTTATGGAGAAGGTAACCCATTTGTATGCATGATATTGTTTTTATTTTCTTGATGGATGAAACAAAATAAAGTAAAATAATATATAAAATTAAAATAAAAAATTTTATGTCGTATATATAACATATATTCATTAAATTTACCTTAATTTCATTCCATGGAAATCATTAGTGAAAAACGAATCACATCCCTTCATGAGGTGGTTGTTTTCCAAACCGACAAATAACCTTACTATATCTACCTTAGAATGGAATGTAAGATGGTATATGGAATATAAAAATTAAATAAGAATATTTATTTTTCAAATACAATATATATTCACATAATTTATCTATATTACCATGAATGTAAACCGAAAATGAAAAACACATCACATCGGTTCACAAGGTTGTAGTCCACCAAACAGACAAGCGATGCTAATGTTTTATAATGGGATTTAAGATAAGAATATATGTCTGATTTTATAAATATAAAAGTATAATAATTTCATAAATATCCTATTTAAGAATAAAAAACACCATTATATCCATCTGTGATAGGTGGTGATGGAAAATTACTATGCAAAATCGCAATATGGTAGTGCACCATTCAAAAAGTCAAAAATATCATTTCCCATTTGATGGAAGTTGAGAATAATACAAAAAATTAAATTATCATAAAAAACTAGTTATATTTTATTAAATTTTTTTAATATATCACAATACATGAAAAATATTTTAAGGAGGTAAAAAAACAAAATCACAAGTTTAGAATGTTTACCTCTTCTTCGCAGAACCACTTTAAGCCTATACTTAAATGCTTATTTGGTGGTTTAAAAAAATATGTATTCTATTAATTGTAGAGGTTAGTAGTTAATATTTTAAGGTAGGTATTCATATAAATAAATTATTTTATAAGTGTCTATAGAGGATGAGAGTTGTATTCCATTTATACGTTGGGGAGAGGATTCAGAAGGAATGTTTGAAACAAATAAAGTTTAACCATGTTTTTTAAATTCAAAAAATATCTAAAATGAGGAATTATAGAACCTTAAAAGTTATAATGTCTAAATATGGTCATAAAATTAGTGTTGGACATTTTCTTAGGTCAAATTACCCCATATAGTTTTAGTTTAACACCCGGTAAGACTGTTTTAACCATTACTATAGTAATTAATTTTTGTAATTTTCACTATTCACTAAGGTAACAAATTAAGTTTACCTTATTATATAGAATTAATTATTCTTATTATAAATATATTATCTATTTTTAACAAAATTTATTTATATAAGTGGAAAATTAAAATTTAAAATTAATCCCACAGAAAAGATAAGAAAGGAGTTTTCCAAAGAAAAAATGTTAAAATGTTTTTATATAAAAATACAACATTAAATTGATTAAAATGAGCTAAATTGGATTAATAGATATATAATTGGAATAATTTTACTTTTAAATCTACATTAAAATAAAATTTATATTTTAAATCCTATGAGTGAAAAGTCGGTTTTTTAAAACAAACCTGTATGTTTCACTATTCACGTAAAATGTTTTCTCTGATAGAAATTCTAAAACAATCAATCCAAGATAAATTGAAAAAGATGGTTTATAATGCTATTTTAAAATTTTAAAATATTTTTTTTAAAATTGTATGAATATATTTTAAAATAAGTGTAAAAAAAGAAAAAACTACTTTTTTAGAAAAATGATGTTTTTATCATAAAATAGTATTTATTATTATATAATTCCTAAAAACACATAATATTAATGTTATAAATTTGATTGAAAATAATTTATACAAATTATATTAAAATTATTCACCAAAATTGAATTATTTTATTTAATTATATAATAATTAATGTTTTCAAAGAAATAGTTTCGCATAAAAATATTTTCTATATTTTAAAAATTTATTTAATTTAGATTTCTAAAAAATTGGTCACCAAATAATTTATTTTTTAAATATTTGTAATATAAAATATATTGATAATTTATTTAATCATATTCAAACTCAATACCCTAATGGTTGTGCAATAAATATCATGTTAACTAATAATATTTTAGTAGTGCGTCATGTTTTGTTATGACTCAGTGTTGCGTGTAATACAAGCTATCAAAAATATTAAATTTATTTGAGAAATAAATTTCATAAAATATTAGGGTGTTATATTCTACACCCTTTTAGATGAATTTCACCCTCATAATTATATCACATTGGTGCTAACAACCAAGACAACTGTGGCCCCATTAAATCGTTAAATTCCCACATATCGTTCTTAAGATAGTGATTTCACCACAGAATAATTTACCATGTGATTGGTCATATTTCATATATCCTTTTATATATATGATCCAAAATATCCACTGGTTATTCCCCATAAGAGAGTTAATGATATAGTAATACAACTTATGAGCTTAGTAAATTTTATGGATCACGTATGTACTTCCTCATGAGAGATACATGCAACACATCATAAACTCGAGAGTGGTTCAATGAAAGCACCAAGACAGAAGATATAATATCTATATGATCAATAATTTTAATGGGAATGATATAAATATGTCTTATATTTTCCCTTCTTTTATCCATGGAGAAATTTATAGAAACACAATATCACTAATTTAAAATTCTATGTTACATAAGTGATTTTCACCATTACTTTTAAAATGACAATGTTATGTCCTTATGTGTTACTAAATGGGTGTAACATTGTCTACCATTTCATTAGGCCAATCTATCCCTAAATGATTTGTTTCTCCAACTTCATCCTAATTGGTTTGAGTTATACACTTTTTTATATAAATCTCTTCATAAGGATCCATTTTAATTATTGAGTAAAATTATTTTTTAAATAAAACATATCTAAAGTAATGTATTCATCCCAACCACCATTGAAATATATATAATACGATATTATAAAATCATCTAGTGTTTGAATGGTTCTCTCAGACTGACCATATTTCTGAGAGTGATATGCAGTATTGAAAATCATCCCTATAAAAATAGTATTCTAAATACTTTTCCATAACTTTGAGGTAAATTTTATATCCTGATCAGATACTATTGATGTGTTACTCTATGAAACATTACCACTTAATTAATATCTGATAAAAATTATCCAAAGGGATGTTTTCTTTTGTAGTAAGTAATTTTTCTAAATTTTTAAGGAGATCAACTATAATCCATGTAAAATTATTATATTTATATGTTTTGGAAGATTTTGATAATAAATCCAAGGTGGTGTTTTCCCATTTCAATTTTGGATTGGATAATGGTTGGAGAAGCACATTAAAAAATTTCATCTCAGACTTAATAGTCTAAAATACAAACCACCAAGATACATATACATCATTAAATCACATAATTTTTTCCAATCATAAATACTCATTCATGTAGGATAGTGGTAGGCACAATACCTATGTCACCCTTTAGTAGTGGGTTCATGCCCTGCAGCCTTGCTGAATGTGACTAGTTGTCACCCAACATAAAGGTTGTATCTCTTTTTCAAATAATATTTTTATATAATTTCTATAACATTAACATATCTAAATAACTTATAATTACATAAAAATAAAAGATTATATAAACCCTAAAGTTTTCTAATACCTTTAATCTATTGTCAGTAAAAATAACAGGCATTCCTCTTCAAATAACATGTTAACTAAAAAATTTCCAAAGGGTTGTATTTCTATAAATGATTACCAAAATATTCTTAATCATGAAAAACACTCATTATTTAAATCCTAAATATGGTTTCAAATACAATTAACATATTAATATACATAAAATCATAAACCCGTAATGGTATCCAAAAATATTAAGTTAATATTAAATAAAGGAATACATGTTTCTAAAAGGTAATTGACCCTTTATTCATAAAATAACCTATTTTCTTATAGAATAGTATTTCCATTAGAAGCATGGGTTCATCCATTATATGATATAATATCATATGTCATTTCATTACAAAAACTACATGTTGTGGGAGATAATAAATGATTAGAATCGCATCAATTTTCACTAAGGTATGAACTATACGATTTTCATAGGGCTCCTTCATAAAATATCAAATAGAAATTCCCAATTAAGGAGTGGAGGGTATGTGTTCCATAGTGATCATGACGTTATTAATCCATTTTTATTGATTATTATTTCCCCTTATCATTTTTCATCATAGGTTTTTTTGTATTATCATCCACTTTATCCCTTGGATTGGGGAATTTATTCACATAATTCCCAAACTCATTAAACATGAAGAACTAGAGCGTGGGTGGTGAATTATTTTGAGCTATTTTTCATTCTATATCATCAGTTTACTTCTTACTATCAATTTGGAATTCAATCCTATATGACATTCCTTTATACATTTAAAACATTTATTATTCCCCTTTAGAAAATTTCCTCCATGTTTCCTTCCACACATAAAGAATAAAGGAAAGAGCGTCATATTTTCTCCAATATTTTTAGAATTTCCCTTGATTTATATTTTTCTTTTCTTATCTAAACCGTATGATTTATGGGTAAATCTAATCACTATCTCCACTTATATAGAATTATGAAAAAATTAATGATAGATACTAATGTAAATTATGGAAAACACCATTCTAATACTTATTTTTAATCCACTGAAGAATTGATCAACATTACTTTCAGTTAGGATGATAATAACAGAAGCATATATAGTCTACTATAATTGTCTTCATTGGTACCAACAGATTCATAATAATTCTTCTTTATCTTATGTAATTACTACTATGTTTTCATAAAGTGAATATAAAGGAAATAAATTATAAAAATGAGCTCCTAGAAACATCCCACTCTATGGAATCAATTTCATCTTATTTTTTTGTATTCTAGATAAGAGTCCACTAGTGATTTAAATAAAATTCAAAATTATAGATGAACAAATTATTTTATCATTATAAAAACACTGAAAAATATAAAATATTATCGCAATGGTATTGATAAATTTTGTATAATCTAATGATATAGTAGAACCACAAAAAGAAGGTGGATATTTCCTCTTGAAGGACTCAAAAAAACAATGTTCCCTCCTTTTCTCACTTGTATGATCAATATGATTTATATCTAGAAAATTCATTATTAACCTATAAATAATATTATTCATTATAAATCACATAATGTTTTCTTTTTTAAGAGTAAAATATTTTTATTATCCATTTGATTCAGTATTAACAATGTTCCTTCAGGCTCCAACCATTGAAAAAAACAAAAAATCAAAGTGTTATAAACAAATATCAAAGTAAGAGACCACATAATCATAAAAATCACTTATAGGATGTATAAATAAAGACACCTTGTTTTTAATCTATGACACCTTAGTTTTAACTAAGGCCACTCATGGTCATTATTCCAATCCTTATGTATTTTTTGTAAATTGTTTTTGAATTTACAAAACATATCCCTCTTGAGTGTCAGACCAGGTGCATAGTAAGGATCATTATTGTTTATTTGGTAATGATCATGTTAATACCGATGTAACTTATTTAGAGTTATAAAACCTAGGTATATTTTTTCCAAAACCTCTTATACTTTTTTTTATTGGGATACAGATGTATTTCTATTAAAAAATCACTATATACTTCTCCAATATTCTTGTATATCTTTCTATAAGTTCAATTTTTCTTAGACTTATCCTTAGAAAAATCAATATGGATCTCTCTGAAGTTTTCTAATCCTATTTTCCAAAGGTTAAATAAACTTATCCTCTGATACCAATAGTAGATACCCATGATTTTTGTATATAAATATAACATCTTTCTATACCAATATTCATTATATTGATAAATAAAACACTATAGGATCATAAAGTTATAACACCTTTGGAATCCTAGAATTATTAAAAACATATTAATAAGAGTTATACATCATCATCAACTTTGTTGCTCAAAAATAGAACCATTAATTGATATATCACATGTAATACCTATAATCATAACATGGAGAAAAGATACAGAAGAAAGGGTGAGTTCTTATGCTTAGTAAGGGTAAATAAGGGAAATATCAACATATCATGAGAATAAGGTCATGATAACTTGAGAATTACATTTGATAACCATATGCTACATATAATTTATCATAAACATGATTTATGAAATAAATATTAGCAGTTTATATGTCATGAATAATAATGGAATAAAACAAAATAGTCACTGAGAGTATAAAGTTGGCATAAGACATAGATATTTTGATAACACATGAGAATATAAACCCTTATGTCATGCCTACCCACCAAGAAAATAATTACATATTCGTCTTGGGCTAACGAAACAGGTAACCACATTGGGATTGAGATAACATCTTGTATACCCTTAGTTTGGGATTGGGAAAATATCTTGTGTACCATCTTATATCATAGAACATTAATAATTACAAAATTAATTGGAAGAAGATTTAAGTCTCATATATCACATAATCTATAAATTTTTGTTCTGTAAGATAATAAAACAATCATCATATTAGAATCCATGAAATTAAATGGGTTTCACAAACATTTCATCATTTCATATCTCATTGTAATGAAACAAGTTCAATAACCTTTTTTTCATCATATATATAATCCATTTAGATAAGTACTTGGAATGGTATCATTGGATAATATACCAAATAAACCATAATTAATATCAAATGATGTCATATGACATGGAAAAAGATTTTGAAATAACACTAGAAACATTTCATGAAAAAATGACATTTCGTTGAAAATTAATTTTAAAAATTAAAAAATCATAACAAAGTTCAAAAAATAAATTTATTTGAAAATAAATATTAAAACATATAAAGGAATCATTATAATATTGATAGGTTATGATGAAAGTAAATTCCATAGATGTTAAAATAAATAATCCTTACATATTTTTAGTGAAAATAAAACATGCCTTATTTTGATAAATACATGAAGATTCATTTTAATTTTTATTTGAAAAAATTAAAAAAAATATTAAAAATGAATTTATATTGTCCCATGGGAATATTGAAACATTATTAAAAACATTTTTTTTGAAAACATGGATATGTGAGAAGGGTTTTTATTCGACCGAAGAGAGAAAAAGTGATAGTTTACTATAAAAACATTCTATTAGAATCACAATTACATAATGAGAGGAATATGAATTGAAAACATATATTATAAGTAAATAACATTAGGATATGAAGAATCATTTTTTTAGATATAGTTTATAATATTTAATCACTAGAAGTGTAAACATAAACAGTCTCGATAAAAAAAGATATTTTATAATAAAACCCTTACTACTTTGGTAAAGAGGAATGATAAAACCCATGAATTAATAAAATAAAATTTAATTTTAAATATAATGAGAATAAATAAATAAATGATATTCCTAGAAAAGGGTCTGTATATACACCTCAATAAATTATATGGGTTCACGACATTACCTATGTCCCAAAGAAGACAAAATTGATACACAAATCTATTAACTTACATCTTGAGTTCCTTAATTAATTTTTGATCCTCCAACATAATAATTATAAGTTTATTATAAATTTTTTTCCACAATTATATATATTATACCATATATTATTTATTTATTATTTTTTAGTATTGTCTTATTATCAATTTCATGTTAAAAGAATATTTTGAGCAATAACTGCTCTGTTTTTCAGACATGGATTAATTTTTTATATTAGGTCCTCTTATTTTAATCATGGTTATATCATATCCATATTTTTATCAATGAAATAAATATTATATATATTTATTTTAAGAAATCAATAAAAGTTAAGTATATAAATTGAAATACACCATTAATTGAGATGGTAGGCTACACATAAACATCAATGATGTTTCTATTTTCATGATGGGTGACATTAAAAAAAAGGAAAATAATATATTAACATTAAAGAATCAATTTATGTCATATATATCACATATATTCTTTAAATTTTCCCAGATTAGAATTGATACAAAGTGTTGGTGAAAAATTAATCACAACATTTCGCGAGATGGTAGTTCATCATACACTTGAATGGTGTTATCATATCATCCACGGAATGGAATGTAAGAAAGTATATATGATTTAATAATTACAGAAAAAATTTTATGTTATTAATATAATATTTTTTAATTAACATTTCTTTATTATCCTCCAACTAAAATATAAATGAAATACACATCACATTAGTTTGTGAGGCAGTTACACTACAAACCCGAGAGCAACATTAGGGTTTTACATAAGGTTGGAAGGAAAGAATTTAGTTGTGATATTATAACTATAGATGTATAATAATTTGTTAAATATATTATATATAAATTAAATATATCATTATAACTATCCATGATATGTGGTTAAAGAAAAACAAATAGCATATGTTCACTAGGCTATAGTCCACCGTATACACAAGTGATGGTTTAACATCCCATTTTACGGAAGTCGATATGGATATATGTCATGTAATTATAATAATAACATATAATTATATTTTACATACTTGTTTTATTATATCATTATATTTTATGAATATTTGTTGTAATCAAAAACCACGTCCAAAAAATATTCCAAATTCTTCCATACATGATCTAATATCGTAGCTCGTTTCATAAGCTTGGATTTGGTATGTCGTAAGGCCCGAATGGAGTTATGGATTAGGAGTTTTGGTAATTTGTAGTTGGGATATAAAAATGGGTCGTGGAGCCCATCCACGAAGCTCCCTCTACCACGGAGAAGGAGGCGGGATGCTCCGTGAACCCCTTTGATGTTCTCAGACCCACCGTGGAGCGAGGAGGCATGATGCTCCATGAACCCCTTTGATGTTCACGAACCCACCGAGAAGAAATGAGGCGAGTTCCTCCACGAACCCCTATGAATTTCATGATATGCCATGGATCAAGCTCCTTCTTCACACCGAGTGAGCTCTGCTTCATGTTGCCTCTTTACTAAAAATACCTAGATCACCCCTTTTCATGACAACAGTCACTCCGCCCCTCAGGGCATCTGATCTCCCAGTTTACGGAGCTCTGATTTTCTTCACGAAGTGGCTCCGTGAGTAGCTTCCATTGTGAAGCGGCTCCATGAGTCCCTGCTCTACGAGTATCTTACTTCACGATGTTGCTCCGGGAATCCATGCTCCACGAGTATCTTCCTTCGCAAAGTTGCTCTGTGATTCTGTGCTCTGTAAGTAGCTTCCTTCGTGAAGCTGCTCCACGACTCTATGCTCTGCGAGTCTATACTTCGCGAGACCCAATGCTCCAAAGGCCACTTTTCTCCATGAAGATACTTCATGAAGACCTATCCTTTGAGAGTATCATATCTTCACATCAATTGGTCCATACTGTGGGGCATGTGCCCTTATCGTACCATGATTCACTGTGTCATTTTCACCCTTACACCTTTGTATTAAACTAAGTTTGTATTGTAAATTCCAAAAATAATAACAAATTGAATTCTATGATTGAATAATTTATTTTGTGTTTATCGCTATTAAAAAGTCCAATGTTAATTGTCTTGAAAATTTCATTGACGGTGAATGTGATTTGGAGGGCCCATGATGATGACCATGAAAAATGGGCTAAACTGCGCAGGATCCATGCACACCAGTGGATTAATCCAAACACTTCTACTATACCGTGAATTCAATAGGGCTGAAATTCTGTGGTATGGTCCAAAACTCATTGGGATACATTTCATATGAAGATACCCAAGACTCATTCGGTCATATGATGGCCTTTCTGACCTGATCTGTCCATCACACCAAATCTGCATGGATTCAAAAGTGGTGTGCTATAATATGTCCATATCTCGGGATATAGGTGTCCATATTGTTCCAAACTATAGGTGGAGAAATCCAAGAGGTGGGGCTACAAATTTTTTATTTTCTTCAAATCTAGATAAGGCTTTATGGAGGTAGAAACACCTGTGAAAAATGGTTTTAATAATTCTGTGTGCTCAAAACCACCTTCCCATTTTCCTATAAAATGGAACCTTGGGATCCTCATTTGAAAGTTCGGCCAGGAGGCAATGATCTGTTATTTTGGAGACCCAAAGGAGTTATCTCCTCATACTTCATGTTATGTAGGCCTCTATCATCATAGGGGAATCAAGGATGAATATGGAGTTCCACCCGAGCCTCCTCCTCCTCTCGATGGCGAGCAAAACAGTGGATGATCATTTCGAGGGAGCTACACATACTTGGGAGGGAGTTCCGGCACTTTATAATCTAATGATTTTGTGTAATTTTTGTGTGTATTGTTTCACTTATGTCTTATATAAACATGTTTTTCCTCTGAGTTCATTTCTTGGGTTAATTAAGTGAACCGATTTCCATTTCAACACCGATTGGGTTGAAATTTCAAGTGGGAAACATTAGTTGTTCCAATTGGGAAAAAAATATCCTCTTTATCTCACACATAAATAATATATTAGTATGATTTGGTAGCCCTTTAATATGTTCTCGAAGCTCAAACCTTGACAACATGTTTTTTTTTGTCAAGGGTTGGTACTTTGTGCAACGTTTAGAGAGGCAAGAGGGGAATCAAGATCCTGACAACCCTCAACCAAAGAATTAAACAAAAACATGTGAAATTATTAGAACAATGAACTATCCAAGATGTGTAGTTAACTTGAAGTGATCTCTTTATCTCATGATTCTTAATCCTCCACCTTATTCTATTAACTATTAAACACTTTAAGTTAAGTTATTTTCTTAGAAATGTTTTTCAAAATACCCCACCTCTTTTAGTAATATTTGTTAAAAATACACACTATAATCCACCAAAGATCCTTGAGGGATGACCCAGGGTCTTCCCTAATCTATAAATAAACCTTAAATAACATAATCAATTTGACATGTCATGAAAATGTGGTCAAATTTTGGCGCCGTTTCCATGGAGCGCTTTAGTTTTTAGTGTGTGTTTTTAAAAATATTTTTTGTAAATTTTGTGAATATTTATTTGTTATATATTATAACTTTGCCTATATATTTTTGTTCTGATCTATTTGTTGTGTAGGTTTGGTTCATGACATGATCTAGTCTGGGAGATTTACATCCTTTCAAACCTGAACTGGAGAGGATCTTACGTCAGCGACCCCAAGACACACAAGAGAACCCATCGAAGGAGGACACACAAAACATTGACACTCTTCTTGATCCTTCCTCCTCTTCTTGTAGAACAAAAATAAAAACTGAAATAAACTTTCATAATATGGCTGAAAACAACTGAACATTAAAATAAATAACCTCGCTTGATGTTGATATCCATCACACCTATATTCAATTACAAGGCGAGGCACCCAATTTTGAACTAAAATATGGCTTAATTCATCTATTACCAAGATTCATGGACTTCCTGAAGAGGATCCACAGAAGCACTTACAAGAATTTCATACAGTTTGATCAACATTAAAACCTGTTAATGTGGATGAGGAATAAGTAAATCTTAGACATTCCCATATTCTATGGAAGACACTACGAAAGATTGGTTATATTATGTTAATTCCACAATAAGAGGCTGGGCGGACATCAAATGCCTTTTTCTTGAAAAATATTTCCTAGCCTCTCGAACTGCAACAATAAGTAAAGAAATTTGTGGGATAAGACAATCTCAAGTGAAAAAATTACATGAATATTGAGAAAGTTTTAAAAGGTTATGTTCAAGTTTCCCACACCACCAAATAAGTTACCATATTTTAATTCAATATTATTATGATGGTTTAATCCCTATTGATCGAAATATGATCGATGTTGCTGCAGGTGGTGCACTAGTAGATAAGACCCCAATTGCTGCAAGGACCTTAATTGAGAACATGTCACCAAACACTCAACAATTTGGTACAAGGTCTATCGTTATCATTCAAGGTGTCCATGAGGGGCAAAGTACTGAATTTGAGAAGAAGGTGGACAAAAAGTTCAAAGAGATAAGTACCCTTCTTCAACAACTTGCTCTTTCCCATGGGAAATCCCAATCTCCTCGTCCAATCCATTGTGGTATATGTTCATCTGACACCCACTACTCTTACCAATGTCCTTAATTGAGGGAAAAATCTGAGCGTTATGAGGCAATATTTTCAGGCCGCCCCTATAACCAACCCTTTATGGAAGAACCTTACTATCCATCCAACCTTGGGTGGAAAGAGAACCAATCCTATAGGCAAGGACGGTATTCAAACCAAACTCAACAACATTGGAACAAACCAGGGTAGAGTAGTAATCAACCACCACCACCTAGAAACCCTCAACCACCCCAAAGGCCTTTCCAACAAACCCCTCAAAAACCTAAGCCTGGCCTAAAAGATATGATGAAATAAATGGATGCTAACAACATCCAATTCCAACAAACCAATCAGGAAACCTTACAAGACCTTAAAACCCAATTAGGACAACTAGCTAACTCAGTGGGTGAAATTCAAAGTCATGGGTCGGGTAAACTTCCCTCTCAACCAGTAGTTAACCCTAGGGCTAAAGGAAATGTTAGTTCCATCACCGTTAAGAGTGGAAAACAACTAGAAATTAAAATGAATCCTCCATTGGAGTCATCCCCTCCCAAGGAAACCTCCATCCCAACCATTAATAATGTTCAAAATTTTGAATAACCTTATCCTGAGATAATCCATTCCAAAGGAAATAGTGTTAATATTGATGAGTCACCTAGACCAACCATTCCTCTTATATTTCATCAAAGGTCCACCCAACCAAAAAAACAAAAGGAAACTGAACATGGAAATGAAATATTGGAAATTTTCAAGAAAGTGCAGGTTAACATCCCATTGATTGATGCTATGAAGCAAATTCCATGGTCTACTAAGTTTCTAAAGAAGATGTGTACACACCGAAGGTGACTTTGAGGAGATGAGAATGCGATCTTGGGAAGTAATGTTTCAGTATTGATAGAGCCATCACTTCCCACCAAGTGAAATTATCCTAGAACATTCTCAATTCCATGCACCATAGAGGATTATTCTTTCTCTAATGCTATGCTTGATTTAGGTGCCTCTATAAATGTGATGCCTCGCTCCATTTAATATACATTGTAGGTTGGGGAACTGAAGCCCACTGAGATTATTGTTCAACTAGCTAAACGTAGTACTGTACACCCCTCTGATGTGTTAGAGTATGTTCTTGTGAGGTTCCAAAATTTAATTTTTCCTGTTGACATTTATGTGCTTAAAATGGAGGATGATAGGATTAATGGACATGCCCCGATTATATTGGGGAGACCATTCTCGAAAACTGTAAAAACCATAATTAATGTCCACAATGGTACATTATTTATGGAATTTGGTGGTGAAATAGTCCATTTCAACATCCTTGATGCCATGAGGCACCCCTCATAAGAACATTCCCCTCTCTCTATTAATCCAATTGATGTACTCCCTACCTCTGAAAAAACAACATTTCTTTCCCCTGATCCTCATTCTGAGTTTTTTTCATTGATATAAATGCTAGAAAATGATTCATGCATTGATTTTTGTAGTGGTCTAGAAAAGTGTCATGCATGTTCATTGATTGATGATTTCTTGAACACTGATGATCCACTGACCATCGATGATACTTCTATGCTTGTAAAAGCTCATTCCTTATCCGAGTTTGATTCCATTGAGTAGTTAGATGAGATCAGTGACCTCTCGCTATCACACACACTCCCATCAATCCAATATCAACCTTAATTGGAACTAAAACAACTACCTCAATATTTAAAATATTCATATCTTGAGAATGGAAAAAAGTTTCCGGTCATCATTGTAAGTTCACTCCCTCCTGAGCATGAATTGCGACTACTTGAACTTTTGAGGGAGTATAAACATGCTTTGGGGTGGACACTTGCTGACATTCCTGGTGTTAGACCATAAATTTGTACACATCATATTTTGTTAAATGACGAGGCTAATCCAGTGAGGCAGCCACAAAGTCGACAGAACCCAAACCTCCTAGAAGTTGTGAAAAATGAGGTAACAAAATTATTGGCTATTGGAATCATTTACCCCATCTCTGACAGCAAATGGGTAAATCCCGTACAAGTAGTTCCTAAAAATACTGGCCTTATAGTAAGTAAAAATGAAAACAAGTAATTGGTTCCAAATCGTGTGCAGAATAGTTGGCATCTATGTATAGACTATCGCTGACTAAACCAACACACAAGGAAAGACCATTTCCCTTTGCCATTCATTGAACAAATGCTAGAGAGGCTAGTGGGTAAGTTCGACTACTGTTTCCTTTATGGGTATTATGTATACTTTCAGATCTATATAGCCTCTGAGGATCAGGAAAAGACAACCTTCACTTTCCCCTTTGGCACATTTGCCTATAGAAGGATGCCATTTGGTCTGTGTAATGCTCCAGATACTTTCCAACGATGCATGGTTAGTATTTTTTTGGATTATATATAGAATTTAATGGAAGTATTCATGGATGATTTCACTGTTTATGGATCTTCTATTGATGAATGTTTGAGTTGTATTGGTTCAGTCCTACGTTTCTCTATTGAAAATAATCTTGTATTAAATTATGAGAAATTCCATTTCATGGTGCGACAATGTATAGTTTTTGGGCATTTCATTTATGGGGATGGTATCCAAGTAGATAAATCAAAATTTTATGTCATTTAATCCCTTCCATTTGCCCAAAATATATTGGAGGTTCAATCTTTCCTAGGTCATTCTGGATTTTACCGTCGTTGCATTCGTGAATTTAGTAAAATTTTACTCCCCCTATCTCGATTACTCCAAAAAGAAAAATAATTTGTTTTTGATAAAGAATGTGAGGATGATTTTAATAAGTTAAAATGGAGTCTCAGATCACCCCTTGTAATCCAACCACCTTGGTGGGATTTACCATTTGATCTAATGTGTGACGCCTCTAACTATCATGTTGGGGAAGTTTTTTCACAAAGGGTCGACTGAGCTCCACATGTCATAGCCTATGCCACACGTACTTTGGACCCTATCCAAGAAAACTACACCACAACTGAAAAATATTTCCTTTCCATTGTGTTTTCCTTGGAAAAATTTAGGTCATATCTTTTGGGGACCAAATTCATTGTGTTCTCAGACCATGTAGCCCTCTAGTACCTCCTTAAGAAACTAGAATCCCAACCATGACTCATTCGTTGGGTGCTCCTCCTTCAAGAATTCAATCTAGAAATTAGAGATAAAAAAGGACCATAGAATTTGGTGGTTGGACATATCATTAGGATTAAACCGTCCTTAGACATTGAATCATACCCCAGTATTCCCATAAATGATATGTTTCCTGATGAGCAACTGTATCGAGTGAAATATACTATTCCTTGGTATGATGAAATTGTAAACTATTTGGTAGCATCTTGAATTCCTTCTGATTTCAATAGAAACCAATCCAGTAATATAAAACATGAGTCCCGTTGGTATATTTGGGATGAACCCTACCTTTGGCACACCTATAGTGATCATGTCCTTTGGCGTTGTGTTCCCGACAGTGAGTTTCAGTCCATCCTTCGATTCTATCACACTCTTGCTTGTGGGGGCCACATTGGTCCCCAACGGACTGTCTGCAAGGTCCTTGATTGTGGCCTTTTTTGGCCAACACTTTTTTGGGATGCCCATGATTTTTGAAAATCTTATCATCGTTGTCATAGAGTGGGGAATGTATCTAAAAGAAATGAAATTCCACAACAATCATTGCTCTTTCGTGACATTTTTTATGTTTGTGCATTGACTTTATGGGTCCATTTCCCAATTCATTTGGAAACTTAAACATTCTTCTGGCAGTTGATTAAGTGTCAAAATGGGTAGAGGCACGAGCTACAAGGATGGATGATTCTAAAGTAGTTGTAGAATTTTTGAGAACCCAGGTCTTTTATAGGTTTGGCTTACTTAGATTCATCATTAGTGACCAGGGTTCTAATTTCTGCAACCGAACAATGAAATCACTTTTGCGTAGGTATGGGGTCGGTCATCGAGTGTCTACTTCATATCACACACAGACTAATGGTCAAGATGAGGTGTCAAATATAGAGGTAAAACAAATTAGTGAAAAAACGGTTCAACCCAGTAGAAAAGATTGGAGTCTTCAACTTGATGATTCATTATTGTCATACCGTACTGCTTTCAAAACTCCCATTGGAATGTCACCCTATCATCTTGTGTTTGGAAAGAGTTTTCGTCTCCCTATTGAGATTGAGCACTGGGCCTACTAGGCCATCAAACAATGCAATTCTAATCATTCTGGTGTAGGTGCTCAAAGGATATTACAGATTCAGAAGCTAGAGGAAATGATAATAGATTTATATGAAAACTCCAGGATTTATAAGGAGAGAACAAAGGCTACCCACGACCATATTATCTTTCATTATTAGTTCCATATTGGGCAGAAGGTCCTCCTTTTTAATGAAAGGCTGAAGTTGCATCTAGGTAAGATTCATTCCCACTGGTTTGGACCATACGCTATTACTAAAGTCTCTCTATTTGTTGTTTTCCAGGATCAAAATGAAGAAACCAAGAAATCATTCACCGTCAATGGCCAGCAAGATAAACACTTCTATGAGGATTTTCCAAATAATTTGGTGGAGGAAATGCACCTTCTTGATGCATCATACCAATAAAACACACCAGTTTCTATCCTTCCTTTACACATTTTCAACTATTTTAGTAAGGACACTACACATTCTAGGTATGGGGGGGGGGGTGGATACATTCTTTGGTTAGTTAGGAATTTTTATCATTTTCTCCTTTCTTCACTTTTTAGATTTTTATGGTATTTTCATTTTTCCCCATCAATAATTTCGAAGTTCCATAATTTGGAGACTTGAAAGGGGGGAAAGTAAAAATACCATAACGAAGGCTAAAAATAATATTTTTATGAATTTAACATCAGAGAGTGATTTTCTTTTTTTAGTGAATTGGTTTTCTGTCAATGATATAAATGGTTGTATAATTGTGAGACATTTGAGATGATTGATGCTCCTTGTGTGAGTAGTTTTGGGAAAACTATTTAATTAGTATCTCCATACATTTGTGGCACCAAACCACAAAGTGTGAATATTTCTTACTTAATATAAGGTAAATATATGTTAGGTTAATATTTTTCATCTTTAAGTGATATTTTCATACGTTCGTTCCTTATATGATCTGTTTCATTACTATACCAGATTGACTTATGCATGTGTACCTAATGTCCGACGGTTGTACTCCCTCAAAAAAATTGTGTATTGGGAAGATCAAAAACCACTCCTCTTTAGCCTTTGATCTTTTTAGAAATATTTCAATTAGAGTCATGAGGAGATCAAACAAGGTTTGAGATATGAGTGTGAGATTTGTTCCAAATGTAACTCCAAAAAAATAATAAATGAGGGGAGTGATGAAATGTGCAACATATGGGAATATCTAGGTCAAGAGATTATGGTTGAACTTCTGGGAATGATTAAGTGAGTGGGTCTTGAAATATGATTGCAAAGGATGTAGGACAAGTTTGGTGAAAAATCATTTAAAGTTGAATAATGTTAAAATAAACTATATTTATTTGATAGAAAGTGGAAATAATAACATTGAATGGTTTTAACACACACACATGGAGAGTTAGTGGAATGGTTGACTTTTTAATTCCTTTATCATGTTGCTGTCATGAATCTCTTTGAATTGTACTTTGATATGATTCAGGAGACATCCTTTTCCATTTTCATTAAGAAGAACTCCTTGGTGTGGTTAATTTATTGATCACATTACTTTAGTGAATTAAAATTTCCTAAAATGTTAAATCTTCATGATGTTGGAAATATTTACATATGCATCATTTTATTTGGATATGTGACTTTTCCCAGGAGTCTAAATGTTTAGGTGTGGGGGTGTGATCGTTCCACGATTCACTATGTCATTTTCACCCTTACACCATTGTATTAAACTATATTTGTATTGTAAATTCCAAAAATAATAACAAATTGAATGACATGGTTGAATCATTAATTTTTTTTATCTCTATTAGAAAGTCCAATGTTACTTGTATTGAAAATTTCATTGAAGGTGATGGTGATGGTGATTTTGAGGGACCATGATGATGTCCAAGATAAATGGGCCAAACTGCGCAGGATCCAACCATACCAGTGGATTATTCCACACACTTCTACTATACCATGCATCCAATTGTTCTTTAAATTTTTGGGTTGGTCCAAAACGCATTTGGCTAAATTTCATATGAAGATACCCAAGACTCATTCATTCATCTGATGGCTTTTCCGACCTGATCTGTCCAGAACACCAAATATGCACGGATTCAAAAGTGGTGTGATGTAATCTGTCCACATCTCACACTATAAGTGTTCATAATGTGCCCAACTTTCTGTGGAGACATCCAAGGGGTGGGGCTACAACTTTTTTATTTTCTCCAAATTGAGATAAGGTTTTCTGGAGGCCGAAACACCTATGAAAAATGGTTTTTATAATTCTGTGTGCTCAAAACCACCTTCCCATTTTCCTATAAAATGGATCCTTGGGTTCCTCATTTGAATGTTCGGCCAGGAGGTAAATATATGGTATTTTGGAGACCCAATTTAGTTCTCCCTTAATACTTGATGTTCTGGAGTCCTCTATCCTCATAGTTGAATCAAGGACGAAGATGGAGTTCCACCCGAGCCTCCTCCTCCTCTCGATGGCGAGCTAAACAGTGGACGATCATTTCGAGGGAGCTACACATACATGGGAGGGAGTGCCAGCACTTGATACTCTACTGGTTTTTTTTTTAATTTGTGTGTGGATTATTTCACTTATTTCTTATCTAAACATTTTTCTCCTCTGATTTCATTTCTTAGGTTTAATTACGTGAACCACTTTTCATTTCGACACCGATTGGTTTGAAATTTCATGTGGGAAACTTGTGTTGTTCCGATTGGGAAACACAAATATCCTCTTTCTCTCACACATAAAAAATATATTAGTATGCTTTGGTATCCCTTTAATATGTTATTGAAGTCCAAAACATGACAACACAATTGTTGTGTCAAGGGTTGGTACTTTGTGCAACGTTTAGAGTGGTAAGAGGGGAATCAAGATCTTGATAACCCTCAACCAAAGAATTAAACAAAACCATGTGAAATTTTCAGAACAATGAACTATCCAAGATGTGTTGTGAACTTGAAGTGATCTCCTTATCTCATAATAATTAATCCTCCACCTTGTTCTATCAACTATTAAACTCTTTAAGTTAAGTTATTTTCTTAAAACTTTTTTTTCAAAATAACCCCCCTCTTTTAGTACTCTTTATTAAAAATACACACTATAAGACACCAAATCTCCTTGAGAGACGACCTAGGGTCTTCCCTAAACTATAAATAATCCTTAAAGAACATAATAAATTTGATGTGTCATGACAACATGGTCATTCCCCCACACCCCCACTCGTGGTCTATGTAGCACTGCGGTCCCAGCCTTCCGGGTCGGTCCCTTCGCTACCGTCGCTGAGCCTGATGAAAATTTTAGAGTCATACCGAGAACTTTTCGGGCCGAGACATCGAGATTTTTCATTTTTTCCTTATGTGCAGCCAACTTCCAACTATGGAATACCATGATTTGAGATAGTCCTTTGCACACCATGAAACACCTTGATCTGACATATTCCTCTGGGTTTATTTCTCATGTCATGAGTTAAGATTCTCATTATCAGTTCCGCCGAGTACCTTGAGTCGAACCATTCCTCAATAAAATCATAAAAATCCCCATCACCTGACTCTTATGCCAAGTTGAACCAGAAAGGGCCACCCTTGAATAAGTCCCAACACCAGTTATTCCTAGGCGCCTTATGCTAATAGTCCTCTCTACATGACACTAAACTATAGTATGCCCTATGTTCCGAACATAGGATTCTTCTTTCTCCAAAAAAGAGATGCCTTATGCGCCTAGCATGAGATTCTAACAGTCCTATCTACATGAATATAAATTTTACTGCACCCTAGGTTCCAAACATAGGAAACCTCTTAATCCAAAAAAGAGATGTCTTATGCCCTAAGAAGGATATTCCAACAATCCTTTCTACATGAATCTAAACTGTAGTACGCCCTATGTTCCAAACATAAGATTCCTCTTGCTCCAAACAGGAGATGCCTTATGCTCAAAGCATGATATGCCAACAGTTCTCTCTACATTACTATAAAATAAATTTCACCATATGTTCCAAACATAGAATACCTCTTACTCGAAACAAGATATTCCTTACACTCCATGCATGAGATGAAAAGAGTCATTTCTACATGACGGTAAACTGTAGTACGCCCTATGTTCCAAACATAGGATGCCTCTTACTTGAAACAAGAGATGCCTTATGCTCCAAGAATGAGATGCCAACAGTCTTATCTACATGACTATAAACTGTATTGCACCCTATGTTCAAAACATAGGATGCCTCTTTCTCGAAACAAGAGATGCCTTATGCTCCACGAATGTGATGCCAATAGTCCTTCCTACATGAATCTAAACTGTAGTATGCCCTATGTTCAAAACATAGGATTCATTTTTCTCATAACTAGATATTCCTTATGCTCTAATGATGAGATTCCAATAGTCCTCTCTACATGACTATAAATTTTAGTGCACCCTATGTTCCAAACATATGAAGCCTCTTGATCGAAACAAGAGATACCTTATGCTCCAAGCATGATATTCCAATAGTCCTTTCTACTTGACTCAAAACTGTAGTACGCCCTATTTTCCTAACATAGGATGCCTCTTTCTCGAAACAAGAGATGCCTTAATATCTAAGAATGATATGATAAATGTCCGTTCTACATGACCATAAACTATAGTGCACCCTATGTTCCAAAATTTGGATGCCTCTTTCTCAAAACAAGAGATGCCTTATACTATAAGTATAAGATTCCTAATCCCATGATTACAGTGGTGTAATTTCAAGGGTGTTGGAATCTGTTAAAATATTACATCACTCCACCTCATGCTTTTCATGTCCTTTATTCGGATCTTCATCCACTTCCATGTCTGAAGGGACCCCCAAACTACCTGGTCCCATGTCGCTTCGGCTCACCTACCATCCAAGGCTAACATCCCGAAATACATTGGACGACACTTTGAGTCAGGTCCTGTGTTTCGAAGACATTCAGTAGTTGAACCTCATTTGTTTGTACCCATTTTTGGATAACGCGATGTCCATGCTGTGTTTCAAACATGGTCAACAGTTATCCTTCATCATCATGCCACCCTCATTGTGTTCTGAATGTTGGGAATGTGATTCAAATATTTCATCTTCATTTGTTCAGACTAGTTCCAATGCCCCTTGGTGTTATCCCAATCGTGAACTTGCGCAAGGGTTTTGGCCCTGATTATATACCTCCACCCAAAAATAAGTTGGGATGCCCTCATGGCTAGACAAGATGAAGAAATTACAGGCATGTTCCTTGCATAAGCCCCATGCACCATTTCTGCTCCATAGCGGCACACGGGCAACTTTCTGGCGTAAGCCCCATGCGCCATTTCCTCTCTATAGCAGCACCCGGGCAGCTTCCTTGAGTAAGCCCCATTCACCATTTTCACTCCATAGCGCCACCCGGATGGATCCCATGCATGGTCCCCATTCACCATTGCCTCTCTATACCGGCACCTGGTAAACTACATTGCATAAGCCCCATGCACCATTACCACTCCATACCGACCACCGGACAACTTCCTTGTGTAAGACCCATCCACCATTGTTGCTCCATAGTGGCACCCAAGAAGCTTTCTTTCATAATCCCTATCCACCATTATCACTCCATAGCAGCACCCGGGCTGCTTCCTTGCATAAGCCCCATTTAGCATTTCTGCTCTATAGCAGCACCCAGGCAGCTTCCTTGCATAATCCCCACTCACCACCCTTTATGGACGCACCTTTATGCTGTGATTTTCAGGTCCTTAGAGTCTCTTGTTTCTCACACTGAGTATGACCCACGTGGGCTTAGATTAGGCATCGGCTATGAAATCCTCTCAGGGAAGCGTGGAGTGTAAGCGCCACACCCATTATTGAACTATATGTACTTTGATGCTTTCAAAGGTAGGGTAAGTAGAAAGCCTCCCTAAGGTGCAAGCCCAACACCTGGTTGCTCCGACCCCCTTCACGTTAGTTCCCCCAAACCTACCTGAACTATGTGGACGTTGATCCTTTCTAAGGTAGGGTATGTAGGAAGCCTCCCAGAGGTGCAATCCCATCAACCATTGGTTCTGACCCCCTCCACATCGGCACCAATTACCAAACTATGTGGTCTTTGATCGTTTCCAAGGAAAGGTACGTAAGAAGCCTCCTTGAGGTTCAAGCCCAACAACCATTGGTCCTGACCATCTTCACATCAGTTCACCAAATAATGCTTTTGATCTATGTGGTATTTGATCGTGTCCAAGGTGAGGTACGTAGGAAGCCTCCAGGAGGTTCAATCCCGACACCCGGTCACTCCAACCCACTTCACGTTGGTTCTCCCACTCCACCTGAACTATGTGTTCTTTGATCCTTGACAAGGTAAGGTACGTAGAAAGCCTGCCTGAGGTTCATGGCCAAAACCCGGCCGCTCTGACGCCCTTCATGTTAGTTCCCACTCCTTCCCGAACTATGTGGACTTTGATCCTTGTCTCTATGATAGTGTATGTAGAAAGCCTCCCCAAGGTTCAACCCTATTCAGTGGTAAGTAGTTGCTAACCCCATTCAGCGGTATGCAGTTGTCAGCCCCATTCGGTGGTAAATTATTGAAGTCCCCCAATCGATGGTAAGACGTTGAAGTCCCCAATCAATGGTATGACATATCCAAATGAACTATGTGGACTTTGATTCCTTGCCATAGGGATATGTATGAAGCCTCCCTGATGTTCAATCCCATCACTCATGTCTCACCCTGATCTCTCCCTCGAGCCAATGGGTTTCGGGAAAGTCATGCCCCAACCCGGAGATTCCACTTTCTCAGGATCCCATCCATGCATCCATTCTCATGCGTCGCCTTCTCAGGTGTCTCATCATCCCACCGAACTATGTGGACATTGATTCCCTGCCACAGGGATATATAGGAAGTCTATTCAGTGCTGCATCCCAACATCACGGTCATCCTCACGTCTGTTTCATCTCATTCTCCCTCCACTTCATTAAACTCTCCATCATACATCTTGATTCTTACCTGAGCTGCCACATCTTGGCGGTTTCATGTCATCTACCTCCTCACTTCTCCTAGCAGTACTTGGGTCTCTATCCATGCATAAGCCCCAACATGTATTCATGTGGTTTTCCTCTGTGTACACCCTATTTCATATCCCCTTCGAACTATGTGGGTTTTTATCCTTATAGTCTACACATGGTACGTAGGAAACCTCTATGAGGTTCAATCCCATACAAAAGTAATCCTTGGTTTTCCCACCATTCTGGGATGCACACTCTCTGATCTTCCCTCAGTGGTGTCCATATTGGCCATCAGGGTGTGACATCTTCCCTTTATGGGACATCATTTTGGGTCTGCTCTTATGGAGTGTTCTGATCCATGTACCTGGTAAACCTTCCAGGTGTTCCCTCATATGGATGTATCAATATAATCCGTCTCTATTGGACATTAAGATAACCCTTATTCAATATTTTCAATATGTTAAACTCACAACCTACCTCTTGATTAAACCTGAGATGCTTGAGGAAAACCTTAGAAGACACACCATTAGCGTAGCCGTCTCTGCTAGCCATCTAACTCGCGGCATACCCCGTGTTAAAAATTGGAAGCTGAGGAAAACCTCAGAGACATGTCTCCAGTATAAGATACCCCATTACCGACATGGGATGCCTTGGGTTCTACGCCCTTGAGATGCCCTCTTATGAGGAAGAATACAGGTTCCCCAATGTCCATGCATCCAGATATGCCCCGACATGCCTGATGTTACCGTATAATCCGACCAAAGGTTGCTACCATGTCAATACCCCATGGAATGTCATAAAAAAAGTAGTGTAATTAACCGGATTCCAAAAAGATATGGCACCAGGAACTAGATTCATGAACCATGATTCAATCTATAAGGGAGACCTGAACTAGGTAAAAAGTTTCAAGGAGGAATCCATGAAAGTAAGAACCAACATCCCATCATCCTGTTTCGATCACGGATCAAACATCCCTGAATAAGGAACGTATGCCACATGCCTTTAGAAATCGATAATGAAGGGAACAACTATGCATCCTCTAGATATAGATGCGCACACCCCGAAAAAAGCATCAGAAACAATATTATAAAGAGTTAGATGATGGAAAAAACAGAAAACATTTAATAATTTTATATCTTCTTCAGAGAACCATTTTTGGTTTATACACAGTGACTTATTAGGTGGATTTCCCAATAAAAATAATTACCATATGAATTGGATAGTTAATTAGGTAATATAATTAGAAATTCATTGTTCTAACCAAATGATTTTTGAATTGTTAAGAGTAGAGGAATGGGTGTAGCCTTTTATAAGTGGGGGAGACGATACAGTTGGAATTTTTGAATTGAATAAATTTTACCCAATATTTCACATGAAAAAGATCAAAAATGGTTCATTAGAAAAACATAGAGGTGGTATTATTGAATTATGGCCATCTAATAGGTTTTTGACATGTTTCTAGGTCATTTACACATTATTTTATTAGTTTAACACCTAGTAGACTTATTTTAACATTAACCATGCCAATTAATTTTCGAGGTATTCATTATTCATTGTGGTCAAAAATTATTATTATTTTAAATAATATTAATTTTAAAGAGTAAAATTATAGAATCCATATTTTAAATTTTCATTAATATAATTGGTAATGTCAAATTTAAAACTAAACATGAAGATGCGATGAGAAATCATTTTTCCAAATAGAAAATAATGAAAAGATTAAAATAATTTATATGAAAATTCATTATGAAATTTATTACAAAAAAATAAATAAGAATAAAATATATATAACCTAATATTCTTTATTTTTTATATTTTTTTAAAAAATCATATAAATTCATTAAATGAAAATGTTGTTTTTAAACAAAATTCTCTATTTTTTTCTGTTCACTGAATATTTTATCGTTTAAAAAAATTCACAAATCATCACTCCAGGATATAATTGACATGATTATTTAAAAAATAATATAAAATTTTCAAATATATTTTGAAAAAGGGGAATAATTAATGTTAAACCATATGCAAAAAATGCGAGAAAACACTTTTTTAAAAAAATTACACTTCTTGAGCATAAAATTATATATTTTTATCTCACACCTAAAAAACACGTAAGATGATAGTTAATTTTTTATTGAATATATTATAAATAAATTCAATTAAAATAATTCAATAAAATTTATTTATTTAATTTATTGAGATAAAACAAGTTTGTGTGAATAGAAATAGCGTTTCAGAAAAATATTTCATTTATTTTAAAATGGGTTTGAATTTATATTTATAAATAATTGATCACCAAATAATTCAATGAATGTACTTTTTTAAGAAATATATTTTTCATATTTTAGATAATCATAGTCACACCACTAATTCCAATTTCCATTTGAAAATAATCATATTGAGAAACAATATTTTAGTATTATGTTGTGTTTCATTAAAACCTGGTGTTGTTTGTCACACAATCTATCAAAGAATGTCAATTTATCTAGAAATGTTTTTTCATAAATTATTAGGGTGTTATAGTTAAAATTAAATGGGGATTCCAGTTATAACATTAAGGTTTTTTTAAAGTATAACATTTGATTGAAACTCTATATACCCAAACGTCTACAATGAGTTATGATACCACGACCATAACCCAACCATTGTAATGGGTATTATGTGGTGTCTATCATGACCATTATGATATTTTATATCACCCGGACCTGGGTATAAGAGTATTGAAATGGGTGACTATTTTTTAAGAACTAATGTGCCTTTTGTTTTCAAATTTTCCTGATCATTTTAGTTTTCAGGTTATCTTTTGTGGTATGGATTTTGAATTATTGAAATAAACCATTATGATAGCCTTGATTAGTACACTAGGAAGGTGTTGATGACCATAATCTGGAGATGGTCAGCCCTTAACCACTATTATTACCTCACATAGTTCCACTAGAGACACTTTTTTGTTATTCCTAATCTATGTGGTGGTGTTCAATTTTAAGATGGGTTCTTAAGAATCTTGAAAAACATCTAGTGAAACTGAGAATAGACCCAACTATGGAAGAGATGAAATGGGAATTTTAAAATCCTCATCCACCTATATTTTCAGAGGATGGTGGTCCTGAAGCTAATGATTCATAGACTATGTCCATGTTATCTTTTTTTAGTCACTTAGATATGCCTATATAGAGGATGGTCAGGATTGAAGTGTGTATGAAAATATGGATAAAAAAGAGATGGTGAGATGTTTTTACACAATTTTACTATTATCGAGTTATGGTCGAGAATAATTTCAAAAAATCCTTCTATGATAAATTCTTTCTAGAGACTTTAATAGATAACTTATAAATATAATTTATACACCTAGAGAAGGAATGTTATTAGTCTTGGATAAGTCTACTCATTTCATATATAATAATTGTTTAATTCCAACTCTCTTTATATGAGAGAAATCCATATCTAATTGTTTTGATGATGTGATTATGTATTCTATGTAATATTTGTGCCTTGATAAAGATGTAGTTTATATAGTGGAAGGAAGCATCATTTTGATATTTATTGAGGAGGTGGTAGTAGTCAGAGTGTGATCACTGGTAGCCATGATATTTTTCGTCAATGAGGTAAGAAGAGTCTTTTTTGGGTCCCTAGCATGATAGAACCCCAGTTGAATACTATGATATGGTTATATTTATGATATTTATATATTATTTTTTAACATTCCCATTTGTGTACAATGGAAGAGGATATGAACCAGCTCAAACATCAGGAGTGGAATCAATATATCCTCATTAGGTAGGGAATTCAAGCATTATAGGTTTTACATGATGAGGGGGTGGACATGGTTGACGGATCCAAACAACATGCATAAAAAGCTATAAGAGTGAGATTAATCAGGGTAGTTAGGTTATATCTTAGGACTATGGTTCATTCCAAATATATATATTACAGCTGATACCAAAGAAACATGGTTCTAGTCCTTATAATATTTGAGGTATGATTTTAATATCCTCTACTTTAGTATATATTTTTTCTGACATAGTTTTTTCTCCTTCCTTTATATCTACGAATATTTTGGATATCCATAATATTGATATTCAATATTTTTATGGTGAAATGAAACTTGTCACACTACTGGGAATTGATCATAAATTGCACTCCATTTCAAATAGTTCCTTATTGATGTAGGTTACAATTATTTTATATGGGACGTATTCATCATCGATATGACATGTTTTGACATCATTATTAAGATGTACCGTTTGTTTCCTGACTGATTTCATATTGATTTTTATCATTGAAGGGTTTCCCATACATTACCCAAGTGTGGTAATTATATTTACAAGGTTGAATGGGATTTCCATGTGATTTGAGATGAACATGAGAATCATTGGTTAGTATGACTTACAACCTAGATTTTTAGACATTATCTAGATGATTATGGGATGATTGAGGAATATTTTCCTCATGTAGTGGATCATTTCAAGGATGTATGCCATGATTAATTATCAAGAATAAATAATGATTGGTAGAGTTTACCATTAAGTTAGTTATAGGAGTAGTAACTATTTCCATTATTTTCTACTGGATTGATACTACTGAGCTATAGGAGATCAAGAGGTACCTAGAGGACTTGAAAACTAATGGTTTAATTTAAATCGGTACTTCATATTGGGGTTTTCTCATGTTATGTACCAATAAGCTAGGAAATTCTCTTATTTTTTGCGTTTACTAACAAAAATTAGATTAGATTACAAAAAATAACATGTATCTTTTACCTTGTGTAGATGACATCGTTGATGAGCTCTAAGCAGATAGGGTCTTCTCCAAGAATTATTTGAGGTCAATCTACCATTGGTTTCATGTGAGACCATCATATATACCACATATAGAATTATGTAGCAGATATGACTTGTATGAGTATTTGGTTATATTGTTTGGTATCATGAAAATTACAATAGTTTTCATGACAATAATGAATCAGGTTTTCCACTCATATCTAGACTCTTTTGTGGTAGTCTTCCTATATGATATCTTTGTATACTCACTTACTCTGCACGAACATTCCAGAAATATTAATATCATATTACATACACTAAAGGGGAAACAATTTTATTCTAAGCTTACAAAATGCCACTTTTGGTTGACAAAGTTCACTTCCTAGGTTACATTAACTTTGAATCATGGGTATCCATGGATCCATAAAAGGTGAAAGCTATAGTTCCCTATGAGGAATACAATAATTTCTTTGGCATAAGGAGTTTCTTGTGGATGGATTGTTATTATTGGAACTTGAAAAAAGATTTCTCACATACTTTAGCACCAATAAAAGGATTGAATGTGAACGTTTCTTTGTTTACATGTCCGAAATCATGCCAGATAGCGTTTAAAGAAGACGAAAGAAAGGCTTAGTTCAGCTCTGATCCTAATTCCAAATTGTCATGGTAGGATTTATATGGTTTATTATGATGCATCCAACATTAGGATTGGGGATGTTATAATGTAGTAAGATCTAGTCATGGAATATAAATCACATTAGTTGAGACCTGATGTGGGGAATTATCTAACCCACGATCATGAGTTTGTAGTTGTGGTGTATTACATAATTGTTTTGTAGAATTACATGTTGGGATATTGATTTGTGGTATAAAAGGACAATAAAATACTAAAATATATATTTACAATATATCAATGGAATATCATATAGTGAAGATGGTTTTAATACCTACTATCATTTTACAATTTTCTACCTTATATTCCTATGAAGATAAATACCATTTCTAATACTCATAGGTGGAAGACTCAAACATTGGTTGATATGAAATCCATTAGTGAATGGATATTGAAGAACATATTTTCCAACATGTATATTTAGAATCCTTATATTCATGGGAAGACCATTATTACATCTTTTCAAGTGAACTCTACACATCTTAATAGGGTAAATATGAGAGGTTTTTTATCCAAAGTGTTTAATAATAAGAGAGTGATTTTAAGTGAGGACCCTCTTACTGGATGGGTTTTTATCAAAGATGATATCTTTTTCATTAATGGGAATATTTGGGTTCCTACTTATGTGTGAGAAAATTTAATGAGATAGTCTAAGGCTATTTCTTGGTCAGTACATCCCAGTCTCATCAATTTGTATGGTGAATTACACCGCCAGTATTGGGGGTTGGGAATGAAATGATAAATAGCTGGCTTTATTTCATGATGCTTCCCTCTCAACAGGTCAAGGAAGAATAGAAGTTAATATTTGTAATTTTACATTCATTTCCCATTCATTAATAGAAATGGGATGGCATCATTATATATTTTTGTGATGGGAATACCTTGGTGTCCCTAAAGAAGTGATCAAATGTGGGTTCTCACTAACTAGAGGAAAAATATATACCACTTCCTTCCAAATTAATAGGACACTTTAATAGAATACACCATGATGCTACATAAAAGAGATATCATATCCTATTATAGGGTTCCACATACCCTAATATATGACATGGATTTATATTTCATATTTCGGTTTTGGAAAGTGTTTAAAAATCCTTGGGATCATAGGTACAACTATGTACATCCTATCACCCTTAGTCATGTGGTCAGATTTAATGTATGATATAGGTGTTAGAAGACATGCTTTGAGTGTGTGTCTTTTATTTTGGAGGTTTGTGGGAGAGACACCTAACTCTTTCAATGTTTTATTTTGATAACATCTATGAACCTACTATACGTATGGCTCTGTATTAGGCCTTATACTGCAATTCGTGTCATTAAACCCTGTTATAGTTAGAAGAAATAGAGTTAGTACTACTAGGACCTCATCTAATTCAAGTCAAATTAGAGAAATTATGAATCATTAATAGTCATATGGAAAATGGTTATTATCAGAAGAATCTTTATGTCGATTACCATCACTAAAATTTGTAGTTGGACATGGAAAATGTGGTATTCTTATGTATTTCACATAGATTGTGGCATACATGGATTTAGAGATAAGAAACGATAATTCCTAGGTATGTTGTACCCTTTGAGATTTTATAGGAAGTCGATCCAGTAGACAATATGTTACAGTCACCTCAAAGGTATCACACCATGCTTGGCGTCCTACAAATTTCACAGCATCACTATTATCATTGGAATATGTCTCATATTCTTTATCTTAGTGAGTTTGAGTTCAATGTTGAGTCATTGTTTGGAGTATATAGTCCTTAATGTTCATTAGACCAAGATGGCTCATCAAAGTAGGTCAGTTCCTCTTGTAAGAGTGTAGTAGAGGAGTAGATGTGTACAATAAAAGAGATGTGTGAGAGATATCAACATTTTTTCTCAGTAGCCTAAATTATCGATGTATGATGTTTTACGACCCTCATAAGTTCAACTCAAAATGGTTTATTTTAAGTATGGGAGGTTGTGACAACATTGATTTTTAAATATGTATTAATCCCTTCAAATTCATATTTAATCTCTAATTTTCGTCCAATAAATGTTCTTAAAAGGTTAGGGAATATTTATGAGGTGTCTGTGGATTTTATGGAGCCTATATATTTGATTTTTTGAAAAATTACAAGGAATATGGTTAGTAGTAAAAGTGTGGATCAACCATTCAACCAATATATAGTTGGTCAAAGTTTAAGAAACCATGTGGGGGAGGAAAAATGTGTGTGAAAAAAACTACATGCATATCGTAGAGATTAAAAATGGAAATTACATGGTTTCTATAACCATTCATATATATGTGCTAGGGGTAGATCCACTTGGATATTGAGTATGTACAGTTTTCACAAGGTTTATCTAAACAACAGAAAAATTTGAGTCGCGTTTAAATTATGGGAAAATTCTACTTTACCCCTTATTCTATTAATATTACCTCACCTTTTCTCCTCAGACTTCACACATAACACTCCTCCACCTTCGTAGAAGGTCCCTTTTACTCCTTCCATAAGATTTGAGCCTCCACCCCCACACTGTGATAGAATCACTCGTCATTCATCAAATTGGAAGAGTATTTTTATGTTATGAATTCATATTAATTCATTCTTAGGGTATTTTAATATTTCTCTTTTTTTCATTCTATCTCTAATTAAATAATGATAATAGATAAGGGGTATACTACATTTATAAGGAAGTTGGTCTATAACGTTCCTCTAAACATCTTCATGTCTTGAACTTATTATATCATAGCACATGACTATCAATTTTGGAATAACTTCTAAAATGTAAAACTCTTTAAATTAAATGTATAAAAAAAGAATGATGTACTTTATCCCATTAATGTGATTACTGGTTACTAAACTCAACCTATACCAACCCTTGAGGTGGGTTTGATTAAATTCATGTAAACTAGCCAATCCATTGTGTATATTAAGATTTTCACTAGTGAGTGGAATCCTTATAAGAATTAAAATTAAATTTTAATGGTTAAATAACTCGTATGGAAAAATTTAATTTATAAATAGAATGGATGCTGAAATGGTTTAATTATGAATTGTGAAATGAGGAGGAAAATTTCTTTCCTTATGCTTGATTATGGAAGAGTCTTGTATTGTCTCGTTAAAAATAACATACACCTCCACTTATCACGTGGAAGTAATTGAACAATAAAATTATTCTGATTAATTAATTTCATAAATGGAATATACATGATCATATACCCTTGACCCCATATATAGAATGTTAAATGATGGTTACTTCATTATTACATTGACATCATGGTACGGTGCCAATGATTCTTTTACATTTCTTTCCTTGGATTAAAAACATATATTGGGCTTCCATGGATCTCCTTGGACACAATACATAAGATCCACCAAATTCTCTATCAACTACTACTGGTGATGCTCCTTGAACTTGATGAGGATGCCTCGGCCTTGGGCATTTGGTTCCTAGGCCATATAAGTATACATTATAATAATTTTTTATATATAGTCTATGTGGACTCAAATATGTTTCCATGGAAATGTTTCATGGTTCTTGACCCAGATAGTTCTGATACAAGATATACTTGACATATTATATATATGACTCCTTAATCTTGTATATGGTTTCATCATCTATAAACTGTTTGTCACAACATGTAATTATATTTTAGGTTTTATAATTGTTTTATTTACTTCATTATACCTTTCATACTTGCACACTATTGTCATTTATATGAAGAGGATAAATTTTTTATAGACACCATTGGTGGTTGACTACTGAGTTTATCTGATATCATATTCGGTCCAATGGTTGTAACTTAGACAGACTTCATGGATACCAGTAGAGACCAAGGTAAGAACTCAATATTAGATGTTTGATATTATGGTCTAGTATGGTGAATGAGAGAATAGTGATGAGCCTATGATAATGATTCTATTAGAAAGGTTTTCTGGTCCTTTAGTTCTTTTTGATAGAATTTTTTATATGTATTTAACTACGTACATTATATTTCCCATTTCTATATATCATCATTACATGACATCATTTTTTCTATGATAGTAGGTATGGATTTTATTATTATTATGGTGTTGCTTTTGTATTTTTCTATTTATCATTATATACATGTTAACTTATGAAATGTTTTTCATGTTTCGAAAAAATGTCACTCTAATCATATGGGTATAATGTCCCCATTATACAACCTTAGAACCTTACTGCTAGTTCCTAGCCTTTTCCCTACGAGGTGTTCTTGAGGCCAGCAAAATTTAGATACATATGAGGGAAAAGTCTTATGGGTTATTCATTGGATATTTATTCATATGGTGTACTAGTCTAGTTTTTTATACCATGCATCATTCCATCATAATTTTCAATTATATTTTAACTAAAAAAATCATTAAAATTATCATTTGTGTGGAAATTGATCCGCATTATATGCATGATTTGGCTTGATGGTTCTGATACATGCAACATGATCTTGGTTTCATAAAATTTTAGGTCTTACTTTTATCATATGTATCATATTTATTTATAATATATATTATTATATCTATTCCTAAAAACCATTTATGAAAAATTAATTACAAAACTTCTTGGAGATGGTATTTTATATGTATACAAGAGTGATATTTCATCTTTTGGGTAGATGAAATGATTGATGGATAAATCATAATTCACATGTATATAATTATTATTATATCTTAAATATAAAAAATTTATTAATTAAATATATATTTATCATTATATGTTTAGAAATGAAATAAAAAATTAATCACATCGCTTTGTTAGGATTATAATCCACTTGTACGCAAGAGTGATTTTGTCGTTTTCCAATGGATGGGAAAGAGATGGAAAATTAATATACCGTTAACATAACTACATATTATTATAGAATAATAAAATATTCAATCATGTTAATATTTTTATAGAACATTTTTAGGAGGATTAAAAGAAAAACTCAAAAAATATAGTTAACAATATATACCTCTTGTTCGGGAATCCTCTATTGAAAAGACCCATAAGGATTCTATGATGGTAATTTTGGGTAAATAAAAACCCAAAAGTCATGGTATTTTTGTTAAGAGAGTATTTGGATAGATCCTAGCCATGATAAATGGACTAGGTGTTGTGGATAGGAAAAGATAGGAGGTCCACTTTTATAAGTGATGGGAATATCACTATTTTTAATACTTAAAACATTAAAATATAATAATGTCATATTCATGTTAATATGGAACCAAGGAAACCAAAATAAAAATATAATATAAGGTTCAATCAAAATAAACTTAATCAAAAATATTTACAAAACTTTTTAGGTTATTTTATTGCTTATCTCTTTAGTTTAACCCCTCATTATACCTTTTAACCTTTACCATAATAATGATTTTTTTCCAAAAATGATATACAAAATAACCAAAAATGAATATTTCCACCATAATTTTTTTAAATGATTATTCTAAATATAAAAACCACGTTTTCAAGATATAATATGATAATTAGCATAAATTCATTCTAAATAAGCACATAACATGCAAGGCGACCTGTTTTTTCAAAAATGTATTCTCAAGCATAAAACTTAATATATTTTTTTTCTATTCCATGTTAGAACCATTATCTAAATGTTAAAATGTTTTATTAAAAATAATATCTAATCATTTCATTAAAATCATCCATAAATAGATATTAATTTTATTTATTATAATAATTACACAATGCTTTATTTAGAGAAATGTTTTAGAAAAAATTCAATTTTTTACATTAAAATGATTTTCCCATTTATAACCAATTGATAAATAATTAACTAATTTTATAAATATGTATAAAATAATTTTTTCAAAATATTATTGGTCTCATTCCTAGATTCTATTCTATAAACTATGTGATATATATTTTATTTAATAATAATATTTCAATTTAATATCATGGTTTTCTTAAACATAGTGTTGCATGTTAAAAAATATATAAAAAATCAAAATTATAAAAATATAAACATATCATGAAATATAAAGGTATTATGGTCACATATTGGAGTGAGTGATCTCAATGACTAACTCATATACACTGATGAAATATATTAAATAAATTCATTGAATGTACATTTTTTACCAGTTAAAAAATAATTAATACTTGGCATAAACCAGAATCCACTAAGACCATTTGATCCAAATGAATCAACACTATAGATGGAGTGAGTTGGGTTTATCCTTTAACTCATAATACAAGGTGAAACAATGTTTTCTCCTGACATGTCTCCTTTTTAGTTTCAATTTTATCATTGTATTTAAGAATGTATGTATTATCCTTTTACTCTTCTATGAATATCTCTTCATAATTGTATATCGATTCAGTACATAGTCATTTATTCATTATGTGAGACTTCATCTACATTCCTATATCACATGTTACATGATCACAAATAAAAAAGTTTCTACTCTTCCACCTTATCTTCTTTTACTTGTGTTTTTGAATGTACTATACTTCTTATTTCATCTTTCTACATGACCATCAATATACACTCTATCTATTAAATAATCATACCAATAGTTTACTCTATAATCCTTGAAATACCCCTATTCAATTTTATATTTCATAAAAACAACACCTTTTCCCTCTTAAAATTGAATTTTTAAATTTGAAATTAAGATAACTAACTACATTCAACCACTTCTCAACATATCTTCAAATTTTATTGGTTCATCTTCAATTTTTGGATATTTTCTTGTCAGCGTGACGTAACATCATGTTTCTGAATGATAATTCATTTATCTTGACTAATTTCTCTAACTAAATATCACTCTTTTATTTATTAAAATATTAGTCATAGTGAAACTCAATATTTCATCTTCTCAAGGTTTGAATAATCGGGACACAATACCGTACATTATGAAATGATATATTTGAACACCTAAAAGTAGTGTAAATAATAACTATTATTGTTTCCCATCACTGTGTGAATCTATATCAAAATATATGCTTTATTATATGAATTGAAATGACCTTCTGAACCTAGTGTGGATTTCTATTAACATCATATACCTTGATATGAGAATATATTTATACAGGGCTAGCATTTTAGGATGACCATCATCTTCCTGGTGTAACCCTTATTCTCAAACTAATTGGATCTTGATTTTTCATCGTTATATTTCATCCATAAAATAAAAATATTATCACCATGATTATAATTATAATTTATAAAATCAAACTTACTCACATTCTAATTTACTTCTAGAAATATCATATTATATGAATGAAAGTGATATTATGCGTAAGAAATTTTTTTAATTTATTAGATATATAATTTTATGAATGGGATTTGTTATGTGTGAATTTTTTTTTATTTTAACTCCATTCATGGAACTTTATAATTTTATATAATAATATAGTCAAATGTAATATCTTATGTATAGAAAAATTTTATATATTAAAAAACATCATATTCTAGAAAATTATTATTTTTTATAAAATAAAATACTCATAAATAAAAATTACCATAAGTATTGAAGTTAACAAACTGTATATATCATTGTAAGGTTATAATATAATTAAACTCATAATATTCATAGTTCAAAAAACTGTATGCATTATCATTTGTAAAATCCATATGTTAAGATCAAATTTTTGTATTCCCGATCTTGTTTTCGTAGATTTACTCTAATGTACAAAATACAAAAGATTTACCTATTTTGGAAATTACTAAATTTTAATTCATTTGATTTTTTAATATCTAAAAATTAGGACTTTTAAAGATCCTCAATTTATTCTCTCAACGAATATTGATCATTCGGGCTTTGTGATTGTAAAATCGTGAATCACCATCTAGGATTATCAAATGAAACATCAATATCATTATAAAATATCATCCAAACTCAAGAAATCAATATCAATTAGAGTGACCTTAATTTTAGATATCAGCTTCTGATTCAAAAAATAAAATATAAAATGCCAATATTTATCTAAACAACACTAAATCTCATTCAACCACATCCATAAATATTAGTAGCCTACATTCCACTTATAAAAATTAGTATATTTGAGTTTGAACTATGTTTTTGTACTAAAACAATTACAAAAAATATCCATAACCACTAATTGTGTATTTCAATTCATCCACTTTTACTTCAATCACCAATAAATTGTTCTCTAGTTTCAAAAACCTCCCAAAAGTCATAAATACTTCTAATTTCACCATATTATATTTTTATGTAATCTATATATTTATAAGATAAATTAATCATAGGTCATTCACCTTTATTAATTATCAAATCACATACCATTAACCAAAATAAATAATCTACTAATATACACTATCTAGATATGATTGTACACTTTCATAGACTATCTCTATCAAGGACCCCAATGTAATACTCTTCATGTGAGAGGAAAAATACCATCTTGGTTATGCTCTAACCATTGACATGATCAGTAATATACCAAGTCTTCCCTTGATTAGAAAATCCTCAAGTATTTTATTAGAAAAGTAACAATGCGTGAGAAGTTTCTTGATATATATCTCAAAAACCTCATAAATAATAAAATCATAATATTAATCATTTACCCATTGTATACCAAAACATAGTGTATTCCACTATAGGATTTTATATTCATTTTGGGTAATATGATGTAAAAAAATTTCTAATTCCCCAGGATCATTATCCATATCGGGATTCGAGAATCTTACTCATGATAATATTATCATTTCATCACAATATACAATACTTCATGATGAACACTCGTTCAATGCAACTTAATGTTAAACTTTTAGACTTAAATTTCCATTTCACTTTCGGAAATATATATATATATATATACACATTCATCTTACTATAAATAATTAAAAAAATTAATATCACATTATCACATAATATGTAAAATTTACACTCTTTAAATCCTTTTATGAGTTTTTAAAAACCATACATAATCACTAGTCCAAAATATCACATATGATATAATATGAGATCATCCTGATGTTTACTATAATTTGATTTGTCTTGTTAAACTGATTTCATCTATATGTAATTTTTCCACATCTTAATTGAAGTGTCAGATTTAACCCTAACACTAATATCTTTATTAAGTAACTCCTATGATGAAAGAATTATTGAATAATGGTAATATTTATGATTCAAATTTTTAATATTTGAATTTTTGAAAATAGTACTCATACTCTTTTACTTCACAATATTAAATGTTGTGATGATTATGGAATCTAACATATACTCAGTATAATTTCTATTTTTACAATCACTATTATTATAACCCATCCCATATAACATTTCCTGGAAAATTATATATACATTGTACCTTGAATGGAATAACACTTTGTGTTTTAACTTTGACCTACCCTAAGTCTAAAAATACTTTCATTAGATTCTTAGACATTATATTATATTCATAATATAATGGTTATATCTCAAAACAAATGGTTTTGTGATTTAATCTCTCATATTTTAATAACCCACTAGATAAACACTTTTATTTGGTATAATTTTTTTATAATCATCTTGTTTTCAAAATATTTTATAATGTATGATTAATAATTACACATGTATATTGAATCAATCACCTCATCTTATTAATAGTAACTCTTTTTGAATATGTAAATTGTCTTATAATATATGATAATTAAGATAAAAAAAATATCCTTTTGTTAGATCCCGATAGGCTTGATATGCTCCTTTAAATTCTTATCTATGTTATAACAACCATTTTATTCAATAATTTTATGATATATTTGTTCTAAAATTATTATTCATTGATTTTAAACACTTTTATACTTACAACATTTGTAGTATATACATTTTTTTATCATATACCCTTTATAATAAAATATATGTTTCTATAATAGTAGAACCTAGAATTGAAATTGAATGGAATTTTTCATAAAACACTAAGTACTCCAATAAATACCATCTAATATTAGGACACTATGGAAGATATTTTTCTAACATATATAACTTTATTACATAAAAAAATTTCTTATTTTTCTATTATGAGAGGGTTATTTCTATTAATTGTTCCATTTAATTTTCATTAATTGATCTATATATCATATAGGGTGATTATAATTATAATATATATATATATAAATTATTATTTTTATGAGTATCATGTTTTCTAGAAAATTAATAAGATAATGATTGGACATTCTACCACTTAAATTATGGCCCCATTTATCCATTATATAAATTAGTGTGTTATGATTTTTATTTTACTAAGAAATATTTACCCTAATATTTGTCTAACAAAATAGTTTTTATATGTATGTGTGTACATTCATATCATATATGAATCATGGATGGTTGAGTAGAATACTATTTATCTAATCTATCATGTGGATAAATTCAACACTATTTATAGAGACTACTTTTTATGGATTTCACAGTTATGTGTTACTTAATGTTCATATAAGGATTTGGTTACCTTTATTTTAGTTTTAATTGTTTCATTAATTCCTTATAATAGTGATTCAAGGTCACCCTACATCAGTAGAACCTACCCAGTTTAGTGATTTACATCTTAATAAGTTTTTACTGGCGGGGTGCTGGGTTCTCTAGATGGCTCGGAATGAAGTAAGACACATGGGAATGAAAGGCTCACGGACCAGTCTCATGTTCAAATCGTAGAATCTGCTTCAGGACATGGTTCTTTTGTGCACTTCATGTCAGGCGGCTCCTTCAGTTAGGACTCTCATCCCGACTTCCTCCATCCTCAATCAGCCAAACGTTTTGGGGCAGGGCCAATGGGTTCGCTGGAACCCACACTGCGCTGGGTTGAAACTTAACATAGACTGGTCATTCTGCAGGGGGGATATTAGAGGTGGAGGTGTCATCCGCGATCACAAGGGTCTTTTATTATAGACTTTGCGGCCTTTTACGGCATGGGTGATGCTTTGTAGGCGGAAAATCTAGCAATGGCCTCTGGTCTCGAGCTATGTCAGCAAAAGCACATTCATCTCAGTGCGGTGGAGATGGACTCCCTTATCCTTCATCAAGATCTCTTGGGAACATGGTCTACTCTATGGAAAATTGAATATCTAATACGAAGGTTCAGACATCTTTTGGGCCAACACATTGAGGTTTTTCACACATGGCAGGAGGGGAACCGGGATGCAGATTACCTAGCATATATGGCTCCACCGGACCAATGTATGTCCCGTGTCACTACTCTAGGGTATTTTCCAAGGGAGTAGTTTCATCATGTTATTAATTATGCACTTGGATTTCACTTTTTCATACCTCCATGATTGATGTTCAGTGTGTTTTTTTCTTTCAAAATCAATAAAAATGGTTATTTTCAGTCAGTAATCTAATACATAATATTTTTAATAGGGATTTAATATCACCCTATTATGTCATGATATTATTGTGACATGTATTCATTATTTTAATGATTTTGTTTAGAATGCAATTATTTCAGCCATATTTATATGTTCAAACCATCTTGATGTTTTACTATTATTACTATTCATATCTTTTGATATTAGCCTAAATTAGAATCCAACTATGTTTAACAATATCCAAATGCATCATATGTATAAGGTATGTGAATGGAATTCCTAAAAATGTTAGATTCATATAAAATATACACTCCTTAATACATTAATATTTGAGGTACAAATAACTATCCACCACTTTTCTTTATACAACTAATCCCTAAGGTTAGTGAGAAATTCCACCCAATTTCCTTCTACCCAAATAATAATTTACTCAATAGAGAAATCAATTTCACCATATATTTAACCCTTTATATGTATAAACTATAGTTAATAGTTAAATTCAAGATCACAGCCTAATACAATAAAACATCATTGTACAAGAAATCTAATACAATTATCATAACTTTCACGTATCTTTACTGATGTGTGTATGATAACATATAGAAGTAGCTAAACAATTTTAAAAATAAAAAATCTATGATATAAAAAATTTATATCATTTAATAAAGCAGGTAATAAAATATATAAATGATTTTTTTAAATGAGATAAATATTATATAAATAATTAAAAAATAAGGAAATTATAAAAAATTCATAATTTTTCAATATATTTTATAAATTACATAATTAAATAAATATAAATATTTTTTTGTAATGAACTTCTAAATATTATTCATAATATGGAATTTATATTGAATAAATTATATCAAATAAAATTTAAAAAATTTGCATTCCACTTAAATAATGTTAACAATATATATAATCTAGATATCACATATTTAATATTATTTAATCATTGATCAAATTAATTTTGAAAACTGAATTTTTATGGTTTAAATACTTCTTTAAACAATACCACTAATATAAAAAATTCAAATTAATGATTTTGAAATGTTCTGAATTAAAATATAAATCCTTTATATATAGTCTTTATTTTGTAATTTCAAAACACATTATAGATTATCCTTATAAATTTAGTTTAAAAATTATATTTATAAATTCAAAGTCTTACCTTATAATTTAAAAAGGTAATTTAATATTAATCATCAGTATTATAAAATATTTATTTAACAAATGTTTTGAAAATAATAAATTAATTATAAAAATAATTAATTAATTTATTTATAATAAACATTATAAAATATTAAATAACCAAAATTCTATTTTATTATGAATTAGAAATATTTTATAAACTTTTTAATTCAATTATTAATTATAATATATAAATATTAAAAAATTTATAAGCTTGTATAGAAATAAGGTAATGCAACTCTCTTCCATTGTTTAAAATATATTTAGTAATGTATGGATAAATACATCAGTTGGAACCTACATAATTATACCTGGTAATGAACTTTCCTTACATATGTATAATACCATAGGCCCTGTAATCATAAATTGTGATAAGCTTCTATGTAGGGGTAATATTGTGTTGCAGATATTTTTGTATCATTACACCACGTGGTGGGGGACATTATTAATTTTCAATAAGTTCCTATATAGAAGTAACTTCAAATTGGACCATGTAAGGATAAATAAATGATTTCTATAAGTCCATGATACCATATCATATAGATACTATTCATATTTGATGACACAATTTGAATAATTCATGATTATTTAGTGATATATTTTATCAAGTTCATGAATGAATCATTTTTAACATGATTTCGATAATAAATGATCATATAATGTCTCTAACATAACTTATAGGATTCAAAGTACTTCATGAAGCTTTTTAAGAGAATGAAAAATATTTAAAATCCATAAAACCTAGATCTTATCATCTTGAAAAAAAACCATGGTTAATTAAATGAATAAATATATTTATACGATACACCAATTTCTTTCCATGAATTTCACCAAACAAAATCATAATGAAGATCTCTTAGAGGAAGATGTCAAATCATATCCTCTCATGTGTATCCAAGGGATTAATGAATCCCCATTTTCATGGGTGAAATTATTCTCTCTTCCAAGATCTTGTTGTGTCCCAAGGGGTAATGATTGAGAGAATAAAGAGAGCCTTGGGAAGTGAGAATATTATTTGGAAGTAGGTAAGGGTCAAAAAACTCTATCTATATAACATTTTCTTCCTTATATATCCATATATATTATACATATAAACAACTCATACATTCATTATACAAGAGTTAATGATTTTATAATTCATTATTTCATCTCTTGAATGTATTGAACCACCCGTGAAATTCATCTTGCAAAACATCTTTATTAATGACAACAATTGATAGAAGAGATCTAAATGATAAATCTTACCTCTAAATTTACAATATGTTAATGATATTATCTATGATATTTTTTAAGTAGTGAATCCAATAAATATATATACATATACATATTAAAATGAATGACATACCCAAGCAGTGTTGGAGTTTTTTTCGAAGAACTAATTTTTTTTACATTTTATTTCTTTTATATTCAAATATGTGAATAATAATTATTACATATCATTCATATTTCATTATGATTTTTATGTAACAATATACTAAAGTTTTTTTCTAATTTAAAATCTAATTTTAGTTCCATGATATGAAGAGATTCTTAAAATTGCATAATGATACCCTTAGTTCTTATTGTATAGTTAAATAATATTTTTCAATAGAGAGCATAGTATGTTGACTGTTAGGTGAAATTACTCATCAAATAACAAGGCTTCATCTCTTAATGTTAAAACATGGTAATATATAAGATGGTATATCATGAGAACATACCCTCTAGTAGGAAATCTACAATTTATGTGTCATTATATTTTTCTGTATCATAGTGTGTTTAAAGATCGTTCGAATTTAGTATTGTTATTAATTTGTATCTATAATATCAGACATATATTTACTACTATACTACATGAAGAGATCGTTCATATGAAGTTTAGGTATATTGGGTGTGTTAGGAATTATATAATATTAATTAATATGTTGAGGATGGATTTTTTCCATTCCATCTTTATGGAAGTTGGGATCTCTTCACAATGATAAGAATGAAATGATAAAAATAAATTCCATGGACATGGGGATGTAGAAATGTTCATTCAAGATAATGAAATAATGATATATCAATTATAAATGTTGATGAATTGATATTGAAACTTTCTTGGTGAGATATCAATAGGATGGTATTATATTACAATCTGAGAGTTTGTATATGTTTTTTTCACTGTGACATATCTTCTTACACTATAGGTACATTGAATCATTACTAAATGGTAATCTTGGAATTTATAAAAGATTGACAAATGACACTAAGTAAGTGGAAAATATGGTACTAAACTATGTATTTCCTTGGTCCATTTAAATATTATTTATATTTAACAATTGAAATAAATATTATTCTAGTAAATGAGAGTAATATATTTATTTAATATTTAATAAATGATAATTTTTTTAAATAAATATTTATTCCTAAGTTATTTATTTAATTACACACATATATAATATTTTGTTAACTCTTATTATTCACACCATGATAAATAATTATTTATTTATTAAATATATTATTTTTAAGTTGTGTGAATATTAATTAAATATTTATTTTTTATATAATGAATAAATATCTAATAATATTATTTATTCAGGTATTCAAAAAATATATAGGAGGGGATGTGGACCATGATTATGTTTTTGTGGTAAGTATTAATTTTGGACAAAGAAAAATAATATTTATCATTGTCCCAGTTATAACATATCATAAAATAAAAATAATATTTTTATTTTAGTACATAGAATTGAGTCTCATAGTATTTTAATAGAGTTTTAATGGTATTTTTGAAATTAATAAAATAATAAATACAATAATTTTGTCTACAAATATAATGATGTCATATTCTAAAGAATATTAATCATTGTGAACAAAAATGTTCCCTCGAGATCATCATACTCCTATAATCCTTTCTAGAATTAGAAGAATGAGAGAGATTATATCAAGCCTAAAGGAACATGAATTGATCAAATAATAATTACACATAATTATCAATCATCTATATTGGTACCTATTTATTCATTAGCGCTAATCAGATATCAATGGAGAACGTGTGGATCACCACAATTGGGGCACTATACTTGGTCATCAGAATTCTATGAGACTATAACTGTTGGGTGAGGATGATCAGAATTGTCATCAAATAATGATCTCATGAATGTGGTATTCATTCCAATGATCTATTTAAACAACTTATAAATTTAATTTTAAAATATATTATCTTGGTTTTAACAACCTTCTCTGTCAATATTCTATGGTAAATTTTAGTTTTTTGGACATTTAAATCTTATAATATTTATAAATGATCCACATAATTCAACATAAGATGAGTTAAACAATATCCAAACATGTGGTTAAACTACTCCTAGAACCCAAAAGTGTTATCAATGTATTCACATTAAAATTTATAAAAATTTAATTCTTTATTGATCATTATTCATTTAAATGTTAAAATTATTTTAAATTTTTCTTCATTTTTCATCTGATCATCCAGATCTATTCTTCCTATACTTATTTTCTCATTCATATTATCACGATCGAATTATAATTAATGAAGATCCCATCTGAAGTACTCATATGGGGGTGGTAATATCTCTGGTTTGGTAACATAGGGTTACATTTCATGTACTCCTCTATCATATTTCTTGTATTTTTTCTCATTTCATCAGGAAATCTATATCAAATATCATTAATCATGTTATGAATACACAATAATTCATTAAATGTTCCACATGTTGATTGGAAAGGGTGGGAGACTACTTTTACAGACCACAAAACAAGTATATTTCAGATATATTGTGCAATACATGTGTTTACATGGAAGAATATTCAAGGTCATGTCATGTCAAGTGATTAATAAACTTATTTTATTTAATACACATCGTGCACAATCTACTACTCATGGTCCATGAATTAGACATTAGGTATCCTACTTACATGCCATGTACCTTATAAGTTCCCATGAGATGTATATGATTAGTCTCAAAATGTTTACTTCAGAAATTTTTTTGGATCAAATTACACCAAATGTGGCCAGCCTCCACATGTCATGTACTACACCTATTTTCATGGAAATATAAAATTGAATTTATAACTCCATTAAACCTCTTCTTCATGAGTTTAATGATTCCCAAAAATGATCATAAATTTCCGTTATATACATTTTATAGTATATTAAATTCATAATTAATTTTGTGTAATATTCATGAATTGAAGTCGTGTATGGTCATTGAAAACTAAATACTCAATAGTTCATGCAATCCATTTGTTATTAACTTGAATCAAATGATATGAAATTACCACAAATACTATCTCTTCAGTATGTAATATGATTTATTTATATACAACAATGATCAACCTGAGTATTCTAAATGAGTGGTTTCCAAGTTTCTTCCATGTAAAAAATTATGTACTATTTGAATAAATTTTAAATAAAATTAATTTTTTTAATATCCTAGTGGATGGTAATCATTTGTAAAATTCGATGGAAAAAAGAAAAAACTGAATTAATCGATTAATAATATAGTTTAGTATATTAATCCATGTAAATTTTATCTAATTGTGTAATGAATTGAAATGAATGCTAGAAAGATTTTTTAAATGCAAATTCATTTCATGTGTATGCCTGATCGTGAGATTTGAACAGACCTATGAATGTGTTGGTTTTATTTTATTTAATTTATTGTATAACGACCCAATGTTTTATCAATGGAACTCCCTTCTTAAAATTATGTCTTATACTATAACCACATTATATTACTTATAGAAAACAATACAATCCTTATAAATAAATTATGAGTGAAATAAAATGTATCTCTTGATGTGAAGGAACATATTATTATTAAATAGTCACATGCCCTTCAAAATAGTAATGTGACCCTTAGGAATAGTAAACCAACCAATGAACTTATAACCTCACTAATGAAAGCATAAATAAAATTTATCCATCTTATATGTGATAACATGGTATTATTATATCATTATATTTGTAGAAAAATATTTCACAAATTATTGATTAAGTGTTTGTATTTTTGTATGTCATGTATATTTAATTAAAATTTTATGATTAATTTAATTGTTTAAAATAAAATTTATTTTCATAAAAATAATTCATAAATAATTATTTTGATGTCTTATGATTATATGATAACACTAAAAGACCTTAGTAAAATTTCCAAAGTGTTAGGAAAGAAATATTAATTTTAAATTTTTTAATTTTCAAGTAAATTATGATTTTAATTAAAAAATAAATTTCTCATAAATAGAAAATTATTTTTTAAAAATGGAGTTCATAATTGAAATCTAAATGACTAAAAATGGTTGGGGTGAATTTTTGGTTCTTTTCTAAAATACTATGATTTTTTACAAATAATGAAATACGATAATTTACAAAATAAGAAAAATACAGGAATTATTAAGTCTTGGATGATGTTATGCTAACGTAAGTACCCTTGTTTCAATATCATGTGATATCTTTAAAACATTTTGTCACATCAACAAATATTATTCATCGTTTTGAGTAAAAATAATAAACTGTTGATTAAAATAATGGGAAACCCTGCTCTCCTCCACTATAAAAACCACCCTCACCCCCTCTTGTCTTCAATCATATCAAGACTTGAGCCTTCTATAAATACCATTAAAATATCTTACCAAGGTCATACCTTATTCTAAAATCCCTTTCTCTCATCAAAATACGTAATTCTCTCCCTTAAAGAGTCACTCAGGAAAGATAAATTCAAGAGGTACATTCCTCTTTTAATTTCATTTATTTTCATTCAAGTTCCTTTATTTCTTTTTCATTCCTCATCTCCATTAATTGAAATGTTATGATATCTATTGTTCGTTACAAGTAGTATAATATTGTCATTATAATATAATAATTCATCATCATCTCTCTTTTCCCCTCTTTTTATAACTGAAATGGATACACCAGCCGAGATGTGTTAATTTTCCACATTCAAGGACGGTGGGTTTTCAATTTCTATCACCATCTTCAATTATTTTCATGAAACCATTTATATGGTTAAACCAGAATATAATATATATATAATTACTTATGTAAGGATCTGTAATATTTTGTTCTCTTGATATTCATTTACAAATAAAAATGATTTCTTTTTGATCGAAAACTGGCAATTAACCCCAACTATTATCATTAATGTTTTATATTATTATTGATCTTCACTCGAAAGAACCAAATAAATTTTATAAAACTGTAATCTAATGAATTTTAAATAATAATATAAAAATACAATTCTAGAAAATTTCCCTCATCTTACATGATTATTTTTACATGTATATAAGTAAACCGATCGTGAAAAAAAGGAAACCAACGGTCCTAAATGATGATATTAAACATATTAACCCTTCAAAAATACCAATAATGACCATAAAAATGTTATAATTAATAATTTAAAAGTATACAAGGTTAGGAAAATATTAATTAATGAATTTAATTTTGTTATACATAAAATTAAGATCAAGTGAAAGACACCTTCTGACATATGGTAAGGTATTCTACCCAAACAATGATTATTACTTCAAGTTATTTGATTTTTTCCCACATTATGTTATCTATTATTTTTAGGAACATATTATAAATTAAGTTTATAATATACAAACTAGTGTATCAATATCCAATCATCATTATATTTTTATGGATATACATGTTTTTAAGTGGTTGCTTCTCAATTCGTCTTGATATGTAAGCCCATTTTAAGGGATTATTCTGTATTCCAACCCGTTTTCAATTATATTATACAATATGATTTCAAGCCGCAATAAATTTTATAAAACCAATATTTTTTACTAATAAAATCTTCTTGGTTCAATTCTGGGTTTATATAAAATATTTTTCCCATTTATGTTTTAAATGACCATAGATATTTTTAATCAACCGCACTAAAAAGTTTTATTTATAATTATTCTTAAGAACACTTTTTTCATGTCATTACTTCTGGTTGACATCAATTATCATGATATATGACTACTATACCCTATCATTTTCCATGAATGATCTAATTCCTTTTCTTTTATTGAAACTTTTATGATACTCCCATTTTTTTATGCTTAATGACATGATCATGATACCCAATTCTTTCCATGGGTAACCGTTATGTTTATGAATGATTGATTATGTATAATTCTATAGGTATAAATCATAGTCATTATAATTTTATGATGGGTTCCTCATATATTAATCCAATGATGTGATAAAATTTGAGTCTCATGAGATGTTATGTGCACCGGTCTTGGCCGTTAGCCTTGACTTGTGCTACCATGTGAAATAGTATTAGTAGTTAACCTTGAATTGTGATCCTCTATATTCTATTATCCATGACTCATGATAAATTCATGTTTAATGTTTCAACCACATTATTAGGACTCCATGATTATGTGATCCCATGTTTATATGTTATGATTCCATATGTTTCACACCTTTTTATATCATTGTGTCTTGACTTCTGACCCCTGTGATGAAGAATTATTATTATAATTATTTCTTTACTGGGGTTTTAGATCATCCATTTGTCCATGTTATCCCTAAGTTATCCTATGATGATGTGTGAGGATAATGGAATTTAGCATCTCTTTATGAATATTAACTAAAGAAATTTTTATTTAGCCCCATTTTTTTAGTTTTATGTACCTAGTATTCCTAGACACAAGACATTACGATCATTGGGTTGTAATATGATGATTTATTATACTTAGAATAATGTAATGATATGTGTAAAAGGATAGGGTTTCTCTAGTTGTTATTAGGGAAATTTCGAGTTATTTTCCGAGATTTGGAATAGAGCTCTTTAGAAATAACCTTAGGGATGATATTATGTAAAAGAAAAAAATCCCTAAATTTTGGTAAGTATAGAGTTAGTGGTTTATCAAGAAACTACATCCTTTTCTAGAGATGAAAAAGTTGACATTTCTCTAGTATAGATTTATCTAGGGGTAAAACTGAAAAACAATACTTCTATCTTGACAAGAACGGGAGATGGTGCATGAAAATTGTCCTTGCTTCACTCCTGGTTTCACAATCCTAGTTTGATTTGGTAAATTCATAAGCATAGTATGAACCATTTTTAAGGGAACAAAAAATAACCCTATAAGAATAAATTTGAGGAAATAGATCATGGATAACCGAGATTGAAACCAAGTGAATCATAATTTTGGATATAGTTTTCCTTTAATATTTTACCCTTTATGTTTACTTTTTATGATTATTGTCTATGTATTCAGTCCCTATAATTGTACATTCTTTACATAGTTAATGTAAAGAAATATAAGAAAACATTTCCAAAAAAAATTTGATAGGAAATGTGACAATTAAATGAATGATATTCCTGATATGATGGAAATGTATTCTCAAAAAATTGTCACAAAACATACTCAACTGGATAAAGTTTTGAGTAATAACTTGAATCATGTGGAATTCCATCCTCCTCCAAGAAATGATACAATTTTCATTGAATAATTCATGTGTAAAATTTCTCCATTGTTGAATGGATCTTCTGATCCACTCTATATGGAATAATGGATTAACTCCATTGATAATATATTTAATATCAACAAGTGCTCATAAGAAGGGATAGTCGTGCTGGAAGTCTATTGAATTAATGGTGAAGTTAATCAGTGTTGTACACTAATCAAGAATACAATGTCCAAAGAGGATGTTTATTCTATTGATTGGGAGGAATTCAGGAAAATGTTTTTCAATAATTGTTTTCCCCAAACCCTCCACCTCTTGATGGAAAGGGAGTTCCTCAGACTCCAGAAGGATGATAAGTCCATCAGGGAGTATTAAGAAAACATTACAAGGATTGGAATATACACATCTAGATTTTTTATGGACACTTAATGCAATGTGGTTTTCTTTTTTAGCAGACTAAAGTTGAGTCAATGAAAATTATTGGAAATTCGAGACTTCAGATGTTAGGAAGAGATTTATATTGTGCCATAAAGGTTAAAATGGATATCCATGACTCTCAACGGTCTCATGCTCTTGGTGAAAAAAAGGTTGAATCAGAAGTCTAATAGGGTGTTTTGTTAAATAAATCTCATGATGGAAAGAAGATCGAACATTCAATGTGTCAAATTGTGGGATTAAGCATCCTAGGAACTGTCTAAAGGGAACCAGGAATTACTTAAATTGTGGAATAATGGGAAATATGTATATGAACTTTTAAAGGGATATGAACAATATCACTAATGTAAAAGTAGAAAGGAAGGTTCATATCAACACTTAGCTAGTGGTGTAGTTTTTCAACTACAATGAACATGTGAATTATGAAAAAAATTTCCATAAGTCAAGGGTTTCCAATGGTAATAAACAAGAACCTATAAGGATACAAGGAAGGGCTTATGCTATCATTACTACTGAGGTGGATCCAGACAATGATTAAGTTATAGTAACACTAGTTATTCATTCAATAATATTGAATATTATTATTTTATTCTGGTGTTACACATTCATTCATATCATGCATGTTTAATAGAACTATTCATACCCCACCTCAAAATTTAGAGATTGACATATTTGTGAGAAAAAAAATTGGAAAATTGTTGCATAAAAAGAATATAACTCTTCATCGGTTAATTTTTATGGACTCAAAATCCTATAGAAGCTTTGCATACGTCCTTTAGTGGTGTTTAATTCTATCTAGGTCACGGATTGACTATCATTATACAAAAGAAATATCAACTATACAGAAAGGGATATCACTCTTCACATATTGAATCATCCTCAAATTATTTATAAGTGTAAGGTGGTAGATGAATATACTTTTGAATAATTGTCTCGTGTGTGTGTATTACTGCCTTATAAGCAATCATGTTTATCTCAAAAGATTAGGACAATTAAGAGAATCATGCTCGAAGACATTCCCATTGTAAGGGACTACACTAATGTATTTCCCAAAGAATTGTATGGTCTTTATCTTGATAGAGAGTTGGAGTTCGCAGTTGAACTTATTCCTAGATCTCTACCTATATCAATGATACCTTATAGAATGTACACCATAGACTTGGAAGATCTGAAGAAGTAGTTACCAGAGAATATAGAATAGGGTTTTATATGCCCGAGTGTTTTACCTTGGGGAGAACTAGTCCTCTTTGTAAAGAAGATGGATGGGTTAATGAACCTCTTAATTTATTTTCTTGAGTTCAATAAAATCAATATAAAGATCAATTATGCCCTTTCTTATATAGATTAATTGTTTGATCAGCTTTTTGAGGCCAATTATTTCTCGAAGGTGGACCATCAGTTGGGATATCAATAATTAAATGTGAGGAAATAAGATATTCTTGAGACTGTATTTCACATGAGGTATGGACACTATGAGTTCATAGTGATTCTTTTTGGACTCACTAATGATCTAAAAATTTTCATGGATCTATTGAATATAGTCATTAGAGATTACCTCAACAAATTTGAGTTAGTCTTTATCAATGATATTTTGATGTACTCCAATAGAAAGGTGGAACAAGAGGAGCATTCTAATAATTTTCTAAATACACTATGAATGTATAAAATATATCAAAATTATAGTAAATTTCATTTATGGATGGATGAAGTATCATTCTTAGGTTTTTCATCACCAGAAAAAGAGATATTTTTAGAACCTTCTAAGACAAAGGCAATTGAATAGTGGCCTAGGATAACATCTGTAATGGATATCTTTATATTACATGGTATATCTAGGCATTATCAATTATTTTTTAATAAAAAATCCTGATTTTCAAACCCAATGACCTAGATGAAATAAAAGGGAGTGAAGTTCATTTAGACTCCAAAATGTGAGGAAATATTTAAGGAGCTCAAAAAGAGGCTTATCACTGCACCAGTACTCACACTCCTGATAATTTGATAACTCTTTGTGGTGTAAATTGATGATTCAAAAATGTTATTGGATTTATTTATTATTAAAAATGATTATGTGATAGATTATGCATCAAGGAAGGGAAAAATACACGAGAAAAACTATCCCACCCATGATCAGCAGTTGGCTGTTGGGATCTTTTCTTTGAAAATATTGCAGCATTATATTTATGGGGAGAAGTGTGAGATATAGACTAATAAAAAATTCTAAAATATATATTCACATATAATGAGCTTAATATGAACTAGTGAATACAGTTATATCTCATAATGTATTATTATGGCTGAATCCACTACCATCCTGGTAAGGTAAATAAGGTGAACGATGCTCTAATTATAAATGATCCTGCTTCTTTATCTTGGATGAAAATTCAAAAGAATCAAAAAAATTTATATTTTTAGAGGATGAAAATGGGATTCATTAAGGGAGGAACATAATCAATCCTTTTGCAAATTTTTTCTCAACCATCCCTCGTAGATAAAATAAAGTATTCTCAAAGAAAATATGTGGAAATTCTTAAAAGGGTGGATGCTATTTGAACTAGGAAGTCCTATGTGTTCCAGATTGATGATGAAGGAGTTGTAATGTTTGCTTCACAATTATGTGTACCATTCGATCTAGAGATAAAGAATGATATTTTGAAAGATTAACATAGCTAAACCTTATCAGTTCACCCAGGGAGAAAAAATATGAATCGATATATATATGAAAACTTTTGGTAGGAAAATATAATGAAGGAGATTGCTGAATATAAATGAATTATCCTGGCATGTCAACATATTACGGATTAAAGAAAAATGTCAAAGGGGATGCGTAAAACACTATCCGTAACAACATGGATGTGGGAAAATATTATCATTTACTTTTTTACAGGATGTCTAAGGACTTCCATACGAAACAATACTATATGTGTCCTTATGGATTTTCTTACAAAGGCAGCTCATTTTATCACAATTCGAGATGACTTCTTGTTAGATCAAATTTTATGGATATATATCAATGAGGAGGTAAGGCTGCATGGAGTACCACTATATATTTTATCCTATCAAGATCCACGATTCACCTCATTATTCTGGAAAATTCATCAACTCGCTCTAAGCACTGTTTTGAACTTTGGTACCGCCTATCATCATCAAACTAATGGAAAATCTGAACGAATCATTCATACATAGGGATAAATGATGAGAGTGTGTTCTATGGACTTCAAAGGATGATGTGACCATTGTCTTTTGCTGGTCTAATTCTCCTATAATAATATTTTCCACTCCAGAATCTAAATGGAACCATATGAGTCTCTTTATGGGAAAAGGTGTCGAACACTAGTGTGTTGGGATGAAGTTAGTGAGAGTGAGAATATAGGAACTGAAATGGTTGAAGAAATGGTGGAGATGGGGAAAAACATTAAACATCACATCAAGGAAGCCCAACGTCAAAAAAATATTTATGCAGACAATCATCGATGACATATTTATTTTAAAGCTAGAGACATGGTATTCCTCCGCATATCTCTATGGAATAAGGTCATGGGTATGGATAGAAAAGAAAGAACATTTCAAGGTACATTAGTCTCTTAGAGATTCTAGATCGTGTCAGAGATATGGCCTATCGACTGCCACTTATACCTACCATGTCTAAAGTAAATGATGTATTCCATATATACCTAATAAGGAAGTCCATACTAGATCCTTCACATGTACTATCATGAGAGGTGGTATAGTTGGAGAATGATCATTCTTAATAGGAGTATACAGTAAAGATATTGGATCATAGTGATAAAGTTATATACAACAAGACTACTCACCCAGTCAATGTACTATGGCAGAATCATACGTATGAAGTGGAAATATGGGAACTAGAGGATACAAAGATGGAAAAGTACCCTTACTTATTTATGACTTATAATGTAAAATTAAATTTTGATGGTGATATTTGATAAGGGGGGAAGAATGTAATGACCCAATGTTTTATCAATGGAATTCACTACTTATATTAAATAATTATAGTATAATGAAATTAGATTACTTATAGAACCCTATACAGGCCTTATAAATAATTAATGAGTTAAATAAAATGTATCTCTAAATGTTAAGGATGATATACCAATTAAAAAGTAATTCTCCCTTTAAAATGTTAATATAACCATTATGAATAGTAAACTGGCCAATATAATAGTAACCTCACCAATGAAAGAATAAATTAAATTTATCCAACTTATAAGTGAAAATATCGTATAATTATGTCATTGTATAAGTAAATAAATATTTCAAAACATTTTGATTAAGTGTTGGTATTTTTTTAAGTCATGTATATTTAACTATTATTTTATGATTAATTTAATTATTTAAAAGAATATTTATTTTCATAAAATGTTTTCATAGATATGTATTTTTATTAATTATGATTATAAGATAATTTTTAGAGACCTTAGTTAATTTTTTAATGTGCTAGAAACGCAGTTTTAATTTTAAAATTTGTAATTTTCAAATAAATTATGAATTTAATTAAAATATGATATTTTAAAAAATAAGAAAAATACAAGAATTATTGAGTCATGGATGATTTTATGATGATGTAATCACCCTAGGTTCTGACTCACATACTATCATTACTATTTTTGGTCCCAAGAATCAATACTATTCATAGTGTTGATAAAAATAATAAACTAATGATTAAAATAATGGGAAACCCCTCCTCTCCTCCACTATAAAAACCATTATCACCCCATCATCTATCTACTCCTCTCAAGACTTGTACCTTCCATAAATTTTGAAAAAATCTCATTCAAATCTCCTCCACTAATCCTAAATCCTTGGTCACCCAAAAAGACCAAATCCTCTCCCATAAAGAGGATCTCAAGGAAGATCAATTCAAGAGGTAAATTCCACTTTTATTTTATTTTATTTTATTTAACGTTCCTTTATTTATTTTACTTTCTTAACCTAATTTCATCCATGTTTTAGGAAAACTTAAGTAACTTAAATATAATATGGTTTTGTCATGATAATTAAATAATTCATCATCATCTCTTCTTTCCCATACTTTTATACTAGAAATGAATACACCATCCAAGATGTGTTAATTTATCACATTCAAGGACTGCAGGTTTCCAATTTCTATTACTATCCTCAATTCTAGTCATAAAACCATTTTTATATTTGTAATAGACTATAATATATGTATCTTGTCTAATTTAAGGATCTAGAATATTTTTTCACTTGATATTAATTTTTAAATAAAAATGAGATCATTATGATAATAATCACAAATTAACCCAAATGCCTATCATTATGTTTTCATACAATGATTCATCTTTAGTAAAAATATAAAAATAAATTTTATAACCATGTAATATAATATATTTTAACTAATAACATACAAATACAATTCTGTAAAACCATTCACAACTTACATGATTATCTGTACAAGTATATAAGTAAACCAATCTAGAATACCAAGGAAGCCAATGCACCCAAACGATGAAATTGAACTTCTTAACCCATCAAAAAGGTCATGAATGAACATAAAAATGGTATTAATGAATGAATTAAAAGAAAAATAGGTTCTAAAAATATTAATTAATGAATTCATTTTTTTATCCAGAACATTAAGATCACTTGAAGGACAACTTTTGGCTTACGATATAGGATTCTACCCGAACGTCCATTATTCCTTTAAGCAGTTCTATATTTATTTTTACCCAAATGAAGTTATCTATTGTATATATGAACATGTCATAAACTCTATAGATATTCTCCATAATCAGGTATCAATATCAATTTATCATTATATTTTATGGATATATATTTTTTTAAGTGGTTCCTTTCCCAATTATTCCTGATAGGAAACCCCGTTTTAAGGGATCTTTAGGAATTCCAACCCTTTTTAATGTACACTGTATAATCGTTTTAATCCAAAATTATTTTTATAAAATTAATATTTTTACTAGTAAAACCTTATTGGTTAACTTATGGTTTTATATAAAATATTTTTCCCTTTTATTTTTTAAATTAAGTTTGATATTTTCTTTTAACTGAAAAGAAAATGTTTGAATTCTAATGTTTTTTAAGTACACTTTTTACATGTCATTACTTCAATATGACATCAATTTTGCATGATATATTCCTTCTATAAAATTTGATTTTACATGCATCATCTCATTCCATTCCTTCATGTACATTTTTATGATACTACATTTTATTATGTTTTATGAAATGATTTTGTTATCCAATTCTCACCATCGGTAACCCTTATGTTTATATATGATTTATTATGTATGGTTATATATGTGAAATAATAATAATGAACATGTTATTATGGTTACACCCAGATATAATTATATTGAATTTGGTAAAGATGTGTCTCATGAGGCATTATGTGCAACGGTCTTGGTGGTTGGCCTTGACTCGTGCTACAATGTGCAATGGTCTTGGTGGTTAACCTTTCCTTGTGATCCCATGTGGGATATGAGACCTAACTCATGATAAAATAATCTTTTATATTTCTAACAGATTATTATGACTCTAGGTTTATCTGATCCCATTTTTATATGTCATGATTCCATATGTTCCATGCCTTTTAATATCATTGTGCCATGCCTTCTAACCCATTTTCTAATGCTTTATTATTATTATTCCTTTACTTGGATTTTAGCTCTACCCTATATTCTTATTAACCCAAGGTTATCCTATGAAGATTTAGGAGAAAAATGTAATTTAGGATCTCTTTATGAAAATTAAATAAATAAATGTTTTATTAAGTCTTATTTTTTCAATTTTATGTTCATAGTCATCCAAGACACTATACATTACGATCCATGGCTTGTAATATGATTATTTATTATTCGTAAAATCATCAAATTATATGTGTAAAATTCTAGGTCACTATATATTGGACGGTAAGTCAATTATTTCATATTACATTAAAAATGATTATCTATGTGTCATCCCTCGCTCTGTTATTATGTAAGACATGAGTGTACACTGTTTTTAAGTGGCCCTCTTTATCCAATACATTGGCTTACCTCACCTATGGGAGAGTTATAAAACATATTTAATAAACAGAATACATGAAGGTGCAAGGATTCAGTTCATATTATAGCTAAGGTAGAGGCAGTTCAAGAAAGAACAAAGACAAATACAACATGGGAGATACATTGGTGTACGATTGGGATATCGCAAATCATAGAAATACCAACGCTAAAAGTTTTCCCTAGGGTCCTAGGTTGATTTATTTTTTTTACCCAATTAATAAACCATTAGATATTATCAAAATCATTTCATTTAATTATTTATATTATTTTTTTCTAGTCATAATTTATGTTATGGATACAGGTATTCAATAATAGAAATAAATTTTTTAATATACAAAGATGAAATTAAAATAAAAGTATTATTCATAAATTTTTTATTATTAAATGGTTATTAACTTATGTAAAATCCACATAATATTAAAAAGTCATTTAAAAAATAAAATTATAATATTTATGAGTAATTTATCAAATACCTCAAATTATCATTAGGTCATTATGAATTACATTATTTAAATTAACTCAAACCATAGTTAAACGGTTATTTCAAGGCATATTCATTAACACTGTTAATTATTTGATATTCTTAACTGAGATTATTTGTGGAATTAATTGAAATTATTTTTTATTTAACATAAACAATATATTCAATAAAAAATTCAAGGCTAGTGTTGGGGAAATATGTGTCAGGATTTTAGGATTTAAAAGTGTACTTAGTGGAACAAGGTGTTTTATGTCCACAGTTAAAAATAACTGCTACTTAAATAAATTATTATGGTTTTCATGAAAATAATTTGGATCATAAAGAGGGAAATATGGATCCTTTATAATATAATTTCTAATGTGACTAGACATTCTAATATTAACGGTGAGGTCCATTTAAACTAGATAATAATATGGAATACATAATAGAATTATTATTATTATTATTATTATTATTATTTATCATATAAAATATAATAAAGATAAGTACTAATAATATTTTCTACTATTTTCAAATAATGGAATGTTTTTTATCAACTATATCATTGTGATCAATAATATATAAATACCATCTCCTAACTGAAAATGTTTTCCAGGAATAGTTTAGATACATATTAGTGGTGACACATAATGAAAAGAAATCTTAAGTGATTGAATCCCCAATACTTGATCCACTTTCCAAATAAGTGAGTGATGAGGAGTTTTCATTCTATGATAAACAACTTAGTTTCTTTGTATTATGTTTAGAGTTTAATTAATTCATCTAGGTATAATGATGTCATGATGTAAAATGAAAACATGTATTTCTATGTAATTCTTCGGAATATATGTGTTCTATAATAGGTGAGACTATTATATATATGGGTTGAGATCTCTAAGGTTAACCTAAAGAGAATTATTGAAAATGTTTTCTATATGGGACTTAGGTAGTGAAATTTATTGTTTATATTTATCACTTAGTAGTTCTAGTTTTAAGATTCCTAAAGAAATGTGCATTGATCCCATTAATTCTTTACCCCTTCAGAGCATGTCTAGTTTTTTTTTTCAATTTAAATATAAACAATATTGATAAGTCTCTTCTTGATATTCACACACTTCTATTCCAAATTTAATAGGATATAAAGTTAAAAAATCATTCTATCCTTATAGTGAATAAAAGGAATATCCATGCGAAGATATGTAACGAATATTAAAAGTGTAAATATTCTTCACAATTCCTGCAACAGCCCGAGATTTTATGAAAAATATTCTTTTTAATTTTATTAATGTCTTGTGTTGTACGCTACACCAAAAGGAGCTTCCACAACATGCATCTTTGACTTGCCTTGCATTACACGCAATCGCAACCTTCCTCGATAGCGTGTGTAGTACGCAATACTGAGTTTCACTAAACAACGATATGCTATTAAAATATTATTATAACTAGCCGTTATGAATAGTAATAACCACCTTTTAAAATTTTAGAAATTTTAGCTCTCAAAATGGACTTCATTTTTGGATTCGTAGTTTCGAATTTAGCCTAAGGTGAAATTTTGGTACTTTTCGGATAACTTTCATATTTTGATGAATAGTGAAAATTACTAAATTTTAGTTAAAAAACAACTTTTTCAATCGAAATAATTAATAGTGATAAATTATTAATTTGAGTGGTTTTAAAGTATATTTAGAATATATTTTTACAATTTAATACAATGTTGGTCATTGGATGTAATTTCACATTTAAACCAGACATAAACAAGTGTCAATCTTTTGATAGATATTGTTTCTTAAAAACACGCTATTTGTTTTAACAGCGGGATTTAATTATAAAATTAATTAATGAAACTTCTTTGTTATGAATTTGGTAAAATAGACTTCATTTTTGAATTCGGAATATGAAATATAGCTTAGGATGAAATTTTGGCATTGTTCTGAAAAACATCAATTTTTTATGAATAGTGAAACTACTAAGTGGTAGTTAAAAAAATTAATTTCTTCATAAATCTTAATTTTACCGCTTATGTGAATGGAATTTCAAAAATCCGAGAGACACGGTTGATGTCAGTAAGTAAAATGTGGTTCAATGAGATGAAAATAATTTTTGGTGAATAGTAACTTTTTACTTTTTTTTTACCACGGTTAAAAATAAATAGGGTAATTAAGGGTAAAAATGATATTAATATTACCCTAACACATTTCCTAATCCTATTGGACAAGTGTATCTCGACCAAAAACAACCTTAAGTGTAAAATATTATCATTTAGGCCCACTTGGGTTAGATTAGGACATTTATTATTAATTTATTTAAAGAAGGGTCAAAATAGTTAAAATCAAAGTTTAATAAGTAAATCATTTTTAATATGGGGTTATAAATAAGATACATTCGACTATAAATATTCATTAGAAAGCTAAAAGGATTTACTATATAATGGTATTTTATTTGTAATTTTTAGACATTAAATAATTTAATTTATTTATGACACAATGATGATGCAGTAATTATCTTATTAATGAAATATTGACATAATTGATGTTATAAACACCAAAATAAATGTAATTTTAGACTTTTTATGAATTACACTAATTTTATAGGTTACTATGATATATTAGTGTTTATTTAATCAACATGGTTCGAACATATAATTCTGTTATGACTTTTACAAAAATCATATATCAAATAGTGTCAAAATTGACACAAAATAGTTTTTAAATCAAATATTATATTACTAATTGTTATTTTATTCCTAAAAATCTAAGGTTCGGCCAAATGACTTAGATAAAGATATATATAATAATAATAAACAATTTAGGGTTTGTTTGGCATGTTATAGTAAGTGTATTAACCATATAGTTTAAGAAAACAAAAAGACACGGTAAAAGTTAAATTATTTAACTTAGAGTTAAATATAATTGATAAGGTTAAAATAATACCCTAAACTTGTCTAAATCCTATTGGATGATAGTATTTCGACCCATCCCCACTTTAGCTTCGAAATAAGACCCTTTGGAACCATTATAAACCGAATTTGACTTTAATATAAAATAATATTTTGAGATATTCCTAAGGTGCCCCTCTCCTCCCTTATAAAAGGGCACCTCCTCCCCCTCCTCCTCACACCAATTTGAGCACTCAACCTCGGCCAAACCCTGCCAAAATCCCTTCTCCACTTCCCTAGTATCATCATAGAGGTCCTGGTCTTCTTCAAAGACCATCCTTAGTTCTTTAAGTGGAGGCTAAGAAAAGGCGCGTCAAAAAGAGGTAATATCCATTACCGATCTTTTTCAATTTCTTTCTTATTAAACATCTTCTTCTTTAGTTGTTTCATGATAAAGTAATAACATCAGTATTTATTATATACTGATATGTTATTATAAATATGAAACAACTCTAATTAACCTTCTATCCATCCTATGGAAAAAGGAAATCACCGCGCGTGCGTACGTACGGAATACCGTCTCCACGCCGTGGTGTAATCTATTTTCCGCCACCACATTAGTTGGATGGGTATAAAGGTGTAATGAGTAAATATATATTATTATTATAAAGTGATATTGATACTGAAATAGTATACATACACTTCAACACAATTCCATGACCATGTGAACGATATCATCGCTCGTGCGTACGTACGGACTACCGTCTCCACGACGCGATGAGATTCATTCTCAATGATTAACCATTCATGAATGATTATAAAGTATATATAATATGTAATAATGCAATATATGACCTAATAATGATACTGGAATTATTTATATTTATATGTATGTCATCTACTTAATTCCATTCAATTCAATAAGGAAACGAAAACAACGTTCATGCGTACGTACGGACTACCGTCTCCATGAACGGTGTATTTCTTTCCATTTACTGATTTATTATATATGTGTATTATTAATATATATATATAAATCATGTTTTATATTCTGGAATTAAGTAATCATGATCTAATTAATCATATGAATAATTACAAGTTAAAAACACGAACGACAAATGAGACGATTTTACCCAAAACGCTACTTTAACGTGAATTTACAAAAGAACGGGTAATATAAAGTCATAAGTGGAACATATATGATATAATAACAATGAATATGATTCTGGAATAAGTCAATAACATGATTTAAATCATATACAGGAGGTTCGGACACTCACAAAGCAAGTCGGACCTAAGGTAAGGGAAATATCGCAATCTCATTTCTATCCGAGATTGTTTATACTTTGTAATTTACTGGGGTGTATTTTATCATCCACATCCATGTTTCCTCAATATGTAATATTATTTCAATTCACCTAAAATTGTTTAAAACCTATTTTACCCTTTGGTGAGTTTTTATTAAAAGATATGAAAGGAATCTTTTGTCGTTTTTCGTACGAGGTACCTTTTGACTTTTCCGACAAAAGTACGAGAAGAATGTTTTTTTTAACTTATACGGCATGAATGTATTTTTAAAACATCATTTCCAAGAAGGTTACTTTACAAGTTTTCAATTTTATTTATAATCAACATCTTTTAGTTTAGAATTTTATGGCATTTTAAGAAAGGAAAAGTGTTTTTGAAGTAGAAAGGATATTTTCCTCAAGAATGGAGTTCAAGTGTTTTATCAAAATTATTTTCCATCTAAGATAAAAAAGGGTTCTGTTTTTATACCTATTATTACATGGATTTGATTATGTTGTGATGGAAATATTTTTATGAATTCCTTTATCTTATATGAATTGTTTTATGATGTCATGTTGTTTAAGAATTCCATTTTTATTACATGGGTTACGCTATGATGTATGGTTTATGGTTATGTGGCACACATAAGAAAGGATTAATTATAAGATGGATGGGACCTATATCTCCCTCCAATGCATTGGGTAAAGATTTCATATCTCATGAGATAGACATGGCTGGAATGGTAGGTTATACCGGTTCAGTGAAACAGGACTGAAACGAGGGTGACTCGATTCAGAAACGGACTTTGTCCACTAGGATAGTCTTGGTAATGAGTCATGACTAACAAGAAATGATTCTCTATGATTATGTGTGTATTCCAAAATGTTTCATGTTTTATGTTATGATTATTGGGATTTCATTTTCACTACTATGATTTATCCCATGTTATGAAATTATGCTCTCTTTTGCAGGTTAAGATTTCCAAAAGTTATGTTCTTATGAATATGATGTGATTGATTTTCTTTTGTTTACCCTTACTGAGCATTTGAGCTCACCCTTTTATGTTTTCTTTTCCCCAGGATATAAAGAATGGTTTTAGGTAAAAAAAGGGAAGATATTTATGGGAGATATTGAGGATCTTTCACCACGATTAGAAGATTACGTTCCGAGTTTCCAAAGACACTAAACTATTACGATCCTTGTGTGTGTATTTTTTTTATGTACTAAGTATTCCGAAAAAGTAATGTAATGTTCATGTACGTTAAGCTTCGGGTCTTTACAGTTGGTATCAGAGGGAGTTTTAGTCAACCTTTGGAAACTAGGATGCGAAAACATTAGTGAGTTCCCTAGAGATATTTCTAAGGTATATCTAGGGATGTCCCTAAGGATAAGTATACGTATAAGATACAGTCCTAGAACTATGGTAACGATCATAGTATTTAACCTAATAAGTTAGATATTGAGGATACTCCCCCTTTATAATGTTGTTTTCCCTAGCATGATTTTTGCCTCTCACACTATTCTTTTTGGGTTTTAGACGATGACTGGAACCCGAAGGAACCGTGTTGATCAATGCAATGGACAATGCAATGATTGTCCTCCTGAACAAACAAATGTTATGGGATATGGAGTGCAAAATCTTATTGTTATACTTACACAAGCTATGAATCATTCTGGACTTCCAAATGAGCAGAGAAGGGAACAATATTCTATTGAGTCCTTCATGAGGCAACGTCCACCTTCTTTCAGTGGGTCTTCTGATTCACTTGTTGCTGAACAATGGATCAGTACCACTGAAAATATATTTTCAGTTCTTCAATGTTCTGAGCATGATAAAGTCATCTTAGAAGTATATCGTTTGGAAGGTGAAGCTGATCAATGGTGGAATCTTATCAAGAATACGAGGCAAAGAGATGAAATTGAGTCCATGGAATGGGACGAGTTCAAGAACTTGTTTTTCAGTAAGTACTTCCCTCGTATTCTTCGAACAAAGATGGAAAAGGAGTTTCTTGAGCTGAAGCAGAAGGATGATGAATCTGTTGGTATATACGAAGCAAATTTTACAAGACTTGCAAGGTATGCATCTGGCATTATCATCCAACCTGAAAGTAAAGTTGATCGATTTTTCAGTGGCTTAAAACCAAGTCTTCGAAGGGCATTAGCTATAAGAGACTTTAGTAGCTATGAAGAAATTGTGCGTTGTGCTATCAAGGTAGAAATGGAAGTTGGTGTTACATATCAATCTCATGGTTTTGACAAGAAACGAAAGATAGAGTTCAAGGAGAAATCTTAGAATAATGGTGAAAAGAATATGAATGTTTCCTTATGCACAAAGTGTGGAAAGAAGCATGGTGGAGATTGTCTTAAAGGGACTAGAAAATGTTTTAAGTGTGGAAAAGAAGGTCATCGAGTAGTTGAGTGTCGAAGTAATGGAAAAAGGGATTCTAATGATGTGAATAAAGAAAACACTGCAGAGAACGCACCACCAACACTTCAATGCTTCAAGTGCAAGGAAATGAGGCATTATGCTAATAAATGCCCTGATCCAAGGGTTAGTGATGATCTACATGAGCAACCGCTTAAGGCAAAGGACAAAGGGAAGTCACATGCGATCACCATTGGCGATGTTGAATATGATAACGATGTGGTGGAATGATTAAGTGTTTATGTAATGGGATTTCCAAAATAATGTTGTATCATAAAGTATTGGAATATTTATGTATTGGTCTAATGTGGTATTCAAAGTTATTCAAATATTTTTGGAAATAAGATGATATGCACATAATAAAGGGAAAATGAGAAAATGAAATGTTTAACAGTATTCATGAGCTCATGATTGATATAAGGACTAAGTGATATCATTGTTTGAGTATATAGAATTTTGAGGATTTTGGTATGTGGAAAGTGTTAAATTTTAACTGCATTCATGTTTTCACTAAGGTTTTCAAGAGAATACATGATTAAGGACTTTGAATGTTTGGAATGTGACCAACAAAACATATCTTATGATATATGGGGACAAAACATATCTTATGATATATGGGGATCGACGATGGTGTTAAATCTCTGGTAATCGTTTTCACTATGTTGTGAGAGTGGATTGCAGTATTATGGATAAGCCTAAAGATTGGACTGGATTATGTTGGGCATAGGCTAGTATTGTTTAAGGATATAAGTTTTCTCGATATTATTGACGGGATGTTATAGTAATGTAGTTTTAGAAAAAGGACAACCTGTAGGACGAGCGACAACCCATCGCTTCGGACAAGGCTGTGGGAATCGAACCCACAACTGAAGTGCGACTGGCCTTTATCGCCTACCACTGGCCTACAGGAAGTCCCTGTTTAGTAGAAACTAGTTTTATTATATTAATTAGTATGATATATAAAGCATAAGTCCATTTTAGGAACCATATATGATTAATCTCACTATAGATCGACTTATGTATATAAATTTTGCTAACCTTTTGAGACAGATGGAATGACCCGTCATTCTATCACATGATCTGCTAACACTTCACGAATAACATATTCGACTTCATTTATTTAAGAGATGAAGTGGAAATTGTTAAAGGCACGGACAACAGTGAGGTTGTACCAACATAAAGTAAGTATTTATTCTAATTCAAATTCTTTAACTTTAGGGAAACGATCTTGAAAACAAAAAATGTTGTCCTAGTGATCTTATATCTGATGAATCAGATGGTACCTTAGATCGTCACAAATTTATGGCTTTGTGATTACTGGCTTTTCCATAGCCATGTTCTCTACCACTCTCCATCAGAACATGATGGTTAGATTTCTCTTCCATATCCATATTTTCACCTATGTGGAAACCCAGTGATTAGTTTATTTGGGTAACCGTTACGTTTCATACTTTTGTTTTTAAAGATTGGTTTTGATATTCCTTTTTACGATGTGGGTTTCTATTAAAGAAACTTTCTAATAGTAAACCATTTATAACCCCGACGAATTTCGAGGGTGAAATTCATTTTAAGGGGGGTAGAATGTAACAGCCCGAGATTTTATGAAAAATATTCTTTTTAATTTTATTAATGTCTTGTGTTGTACGCTACACCAAAAGGAGATTCCACAACATGCATCTTTGACTTGCCTTGCATTACACGCAATCGCAACCTTCCTCGATAGCGTGTGTAGTACGCAATACTGAGTTTCACTAAACAACGGTATGCTATTAAAATATTATTATAACTAGCCGTTATGAATAGTAATAACCACCTTTTAAAATTTTAGAAATTTTAGCTCTCAAAATGGACTTCATTTTTGGATTCGTAGTATCGAATTTAGCCTAAGGTGAAATTTTGGAGCTTTTCGGATAACTTTCATATTTTGATGAATAGTGAAAATTACTAAATTTTAGTTAAAAAAAACTTTTTCAATCGAAATAATTAATAGTGATAAATTATTAATTTGAGTGGTTCTAAAGTATATTTAGAATATATTTTTACAATTTAATACAATGTTGGTTATTGGATGTAATTTCACATTTAAACCAGACATAAACAAGTGTCAATCTTTTGATAGATATTGTTTCTTAAAAACACGCTATTTGTTTTAACAGCGGGATTTAATTATAAAATTAATTAATGCAACTTCTTTGTTATGAATTTGGTAAAATAGACTTCATTTTTGAATTCGGAATATGAAATATACCTTAGGGTGAAATTTTGGCATTGTTCTGAAAAACATCAATTTTGATGAATAGTGAAACTACTAAGTGGTAGTTAAAAAAATTAATTTCTTCATAAATCTTAATTTTAACGCTTATGTGAATGGAATTTCAAAAATCCAAGAGACACAGTTGATGTCAGTAAGTAAAATGTGGTTCAATGAGATGAAAATAATTTTTGGTGAATAGTAACTTTTTACTTTTTTTTACCACGGTTAAAAATAAATAGGGTAATTATGGGTAAAAATGATATTAATATTACCCTAACACATGTCCTAATCCTATTGGACAAGTGTATCTCGACCAAAAAAAACCTTAAGTGTAAAATATTATCATTTAGGCCCACTTGGGTTAGATTAGGACATTTATTATTAATTTATTTAAAGAAGGGTTAAAATAGTTAAAATCAAAGTTTAATAAGTAAATCATTTTTAATATGGGGTTATACATAAGATAAATTCGACTATAAATATTCATTAGAAATCTAAAACGATTTCCTATATAATGGTATTTTATTTTAATTTTTAGACATTAAATAATTTAATTTATTTATGACACAATGATGATGCAGTAATTATCTTATTAATGAAATATTGACATAATTGATGTTATAAACACCAAAATAAATGTAATTTGAGACTTTTTATGCATTACACTAATTTTATAGGTTACTATGATATATTAGTTTTGATTTAATCAACATGGTTCTAACATATAATTCTGTTATGACTTTCACAAAAATCATATATCAAATAGTGTCAAAATTGACACAAAATAGTTTTTAAATCAAATATTATATTACTAATTGTTATTTTATTCCTAAAAATATAAGGTTCGGCCAAATGACTTAGATAAAGATATATATAATAATAATAAACAATTTGGGGTTTTTTTTGCATGTTATAGTAAGTTTATTAACCATATAGTGTAAGAAAACAAAAAGACACTGTAAAAGTTAAATTATTTAACTTAGAGTTAAATCTAATTGATAAGGTTAAAATAATACCCTAAACTTGTCTAAATCCTATTGGATGATAAGATTTCGACCCATCCCCACTTTAGCTTCGAAATAAGACCCTTTTGAACCATTATAAACCTATTTTGACTTTAATATAAAATAATATTTTGAGATATTCTTAAGGTGCCCCTCTCCTCCCTTATAAAAGGGCACCTCCTCCCCCTCCTCCTCACACCAATTTGAGCACTCAAGCTCGGCCAAACCCTGCCAAAATCCCTTCTCCACTTCCCTAGTATCATCATAGAGGTCCTGGTCTTCTTCAAAGACCATCCTTACTTCTTTAAGTGGAGTCTAAGAAAAGGCGCGTCAAAAAGAGGTTATATCCATTACCGATCTTTTTCAATTTCATTGTTCTTAAACTTCTTCTTCTTTAGTTGTTTCATGATAAAGTAATAACATCAGTATTTCTTATATACTGATATGTTATTATAAATATGAAACAACTCTATTTAACCTTCTATCCATCCTACGGAAAAAGGAAATCACCGCGCGTGCGTACGTACGGAATACCGTCTCCACGCCGTGGTGTAATCTATTTTCCGCCACCACATTAGTTGGATGGGTATAAAGGTGTAATGAGTAACTATATATGATTATTATAAAGTGATATTGATACTAAAATAGTATACATACACTTCAACACAATTCCACGACCATGGGAACGATATCATCGCTCGTGCGTACGTACGGACTACCGTCTCCACGACGCGATGAGATTCATTCTCAATGATTAACCATTCATGAATGATTATAAAGTATATATAATAAGTAATAATGAAATATATGACCTAATAATGATACTGGAATTATTTATATTTATATTTATTCCATCTACTTAATTCCATTAAATTCAATAAGGAAACGAAAACAGCGTTCATGCGTACGTACGGACTACCGTCTCCATGAACGGTGTATATCGTTCCATTTACTGATTTATTATATATGTGTATTATTAATATATATATATATAAATCATGTTTTATATTCTGGAATTAAGTAATCATGATCTAAGTAATCATATGAATAATTACAAGTTAAAAACACGAACGACAAATGAGGCGATTTTACCCAAAACGCTACTTTAACGTGAATTTACAAAAGAGCGGGTAATATAAAGTCATAAGTGGACCATATATGATATAATAACAATGAATATGATTCTGGAATAAGTCAATAACATGATTTAAATCATATACAGGAGGTTCGGACACTCACAAAGCAAGTCGGACCTAAGGTAAGGGAAATATCGCAATCTCATTTCTATCCGAGATTGTTTATACTTTGTAATTTACTGGGGTGTATTTTATCATCCACATCCATGTTTCCTCAATATGTAATATTATTTCAATTCACCTACAATTGTTTAAAACCTATTTTACCCTTTGGTGAGTTTTTATTAAAAGATATGAAATGAATCTTTTGTCGTTTTTCGTACGAGGTACCTTTTGACTTTTCCGACAAAAGTACGAGAAGAATGTTTTTTTTAACTTATACGGCATGAATGGATTTTTAAAACATCATTTCCAAGAAGGTTACTTTACAAGTTTTCAATTTTATTTATAATCAACTTCTTTTAGTTTAGAATTTTATGGCATTTTAAGAAAGGAAAAGTGTTTTTGAAGTAGAAAGGATATTTTCCTCAAGAATGGAGTTCAAGTGTTTTATCAAAATTATTTTCCATCTAAGATAATAAAGGGTTCTGTTTTTATCCCTATTATTACATGGATTTGATTATGTTGTGATGGAAATATTTTTATGAATTCCTTTATCTTATATGAATTGTTTTATGATGTTATGTTGTTTATGAATTCCATTTTTATTACATGGATTACGCTATGATGTATGGTTTATGGTTATGTGGCACACATAAGAAATGATTCATTATAAGATGGCTGGGACCTATATCTCTCTCCAATTCATTGGGTAAAGATTTCATATCTCATGAGATAGACATGGCTGGAATGGTAGGTTATACCGGTTCAGTGAAACAGGACTGAAACGAGGGTGACTCGATTCAGAAAGGGACTTTGTCCACTAGGATAGTCTTGGCAATGAGTCATGACTAACAAGAAATGATTCTCTATGATTATGGGTGTATGCCACAATGTTTCATGTTTTAAGTTATGATTATTGGGATTTCATTTTCACTACTATGATTTATCCCATGTTATGAAATTATGCTCTCTTTTGCAGGTTAAGATTTCCAAAAGTTATGTTCTTATGAATATGATGTGATTGATTTTCTTTTGTTTACCCTTAATGAGCATTTGAGCTCACCCTTTTATGTTTTCTTTTCCCCAGGATATAAAGAATGGTTTTAGGTAAAAAAAAGGGAAGATCTTTATGGGAGATATTGAGGATCTTTCACCACGATTAGAAGATTACGTTCTGAGTTTCCAAAGACACTAAACTATTACGATCCTTGTGTGTGTGTTTTTTTTATGTACTAAGTATTCCGAAAAAGTAATGTAATGTTCATGTACGTTAAGCTTCGGGTCTCTACAATTCCCCCTCCAATTATTGGAGGACCAAGTGGAATGTAAAGAAACAAGACACTTATTATTTTTCATTTGAAAATAAGGGTATTGGAAGGAAAACTATATGTAGGAAAATAAATAAGTAGAATCTTCATGTGCATTAATTATCATGTAAGATCTATATATTTCTACAAATTAGGTATTATATATAACATATTGTTCTCATATACGAATTGAAATATATGAACCATGTACATTCAAAAATATTTCATTTGTTGAGGGAGATATATGAGAATCCAATAGGTCTAAACTTTTTAATGTGTCTATTGAGGACTACCAACACAAATTTTTGACTGTAAAGATCATGGGTTTAAAATATTTCTATTGTGTGTCATCAATTATAAATAACATCTACTTATGTGTGTAGAATTGACGAAGTTGGAATTATTTTCAATTTTTAAAATAAATGTTTTTTATTTTACAAATATTAATTTTTTTATGGTAATGAAAATTTAAAAAAGGTATTTACATGTTGGGTCACAAAAATAATGTGATAAAAATTTATAAAGAAGAAATTTCACATGAATCACATCACACCCTATTATGGAATCACTATCTTGGTCATGTGATGAAAAATGATTGACCAGAACACTCCGGGATGGATATTTGGATTCATTTTAACAAAACCCAATTAATGTATATCATGAATTTTTACATGGGAGAATGAATAAAAATACACAATTAATGGAAAATATTAATAGAAAATTGGGATTCTCGAGTTAGTTCCTACCGATGTGTGTGGATGACTTCCAGTTGAATCTATGTGTTACTACAGATACTTCTTAACATTTATTGATGACTTTATTATTTGTGCATATTTTATATAATCAGTTATTAGTCAGGTTACTTTGAAATATTTCCTGAATTTATGAATGATGTAGAGAACCATATTGAAAATAAGATATTGAAACATTGCTCACATGATGAAGGAGAATATCATAATTGATACATTATTTATTATTTTTGGTAATTTTGTATTTTATCATAAAAAACTTCTCCTTACACACCATAATGGAATGGTTTAATAGAATGTAGGAATTTCACGGTTTTATACATAAGGAAATCAATGATATGTCATTTGATTCTTCTAGTATCCTTTTCAGTATATGCATTATAGAAATAAATATACATACTTAATTGAGTTACAAATAAATCATAAACCAATATTCTATATTATATTTGGTATGGAAATAATTTCATTTTGTCTCATATATTAGTGTCAGGTTGTGAATCATATGATTATGTTATTTCTAGAAAAAATATTACACCCCAAGGAACAAAGTGTATCTTTTTTGGTTTTCGTAAAGATACTACACGATATTATATTTATTATCTTTTATATAAGAAATTTATGGGTAAGAGACTTCCCATGTTTCATCAAAAGGATCACATATCAAAATGAGATAATGGGAGAAGGATATAATTTGGTGAATTCCATGATAATGATACACAAGAGGTGGTACATGAATGAATTCCAACAAACCTTGATGGATGGGATGTTGTAAAGACACAAGTTTTCCATTGGATCTTGATATAGGTTAGAGAACTAGAATGATATGGTTTTCTAGTATGTAAGGATGGTGGATCAATATTATATGATAATAATGATGCCATAATGTATTGAACCTGACCCTAATAACCTGGAGCTGATGTCTGCATTATTACATTGTCATAAGATACACAAAATTACATCTTGAAGTAATGAATATATTATTGGGATTTTTAAACTAGATACATACATGATTCCCAAATTAAATTTGATTAGAAAAATTACAAACATATATATTTTTAGTTTATCATTATTCTCTAAAAAATATCATTATATATCAATCATATTGAACTTAATTGATTCCTAGGTAATGGGAACAAAATAAGGGTGAGATCAAATGCTTAGTAAAGGTGATTTATATCATAAACAATCATGAATAAATAAGAATAATGAATATTTCAAGTTAAAAACTAAAGAAAAAAAGTTACATGTAATTAATAATCTAAGAAGGAAATTCATTTTGAGGTAATATCAGTGTGAAAATATCTTGTATAATAACCATTATGGCATGGTAAATAATTGAAAACACCTTCCATTTAATTAATAACATAACTATCATAATTGGATATGTCATAATCAATATGTAAAAATAAATAACTAAAAATAGATTATATTTAACCAATAAACTAAGAATGAAATGAATCTAGAGATAACCTCATTGAAAAAATCTCATGGAAAATAATTACTACATTCTTAATGAGGAAAAACACATAATTATTTTTGGTCATGTCTGAAGAACATGAAACCTCTACCATCAGGATCTATCATTAAGATAGTTTAAACAGAACAATAGTGCATATAAGGGTTTTCACGTCAGGTTTTTTTCCTTTTGACATTAGTTCATAGAGGACATGTTATAGGGGATGTAGTAAATATGGTTTTTTCACATCAGTTATATAAAACCAACGTTATAAATAATTTATGTATGGTTTTTCATGTCATCTATCCAACAATAAACATTAAAAACCAATTATGAACCATTTATCATGTCTTTTATTTCAATAACTGACATTATATATTAATTTTAACATCTGTTATTGAATAATTAACCTAAAACAACATGTGTAATTTGTTTTTCAAGACAGTTATCCCATAACTGACGTTAAAAAACCAATGAGGATCCATTTTTCATGTATGCTATTGAATAATTGATATGAAACACCCAGTATAATTTGTTTTTCAAATCTATTATCCCATAACCGATGTAAAAAAAATTCGATCCATTTGTCACTTTAGTTATTTAAAACAACTAATTTGATAAACATTTTTCCATGTCAGTTATCCTATAATCTATGTGTGCAAAAGTATTCATGTATTTTACACATTGGTTATATGATAAACGACAAGCCAAAATTGGATTTTTAATGTACATTGAATCACTCCTCAACTAGAAAAAACCATAAAATAGAAGACAAAAAAAAACAATGGCAGCAAAAAGCTGTAGCAGAGAACAACACAAAATAAAAGAAAATATATCAATGTACAATAATTAATCTCCACCATCAATAACACACAAAAAACAAAACAATATTCAATAGAAAAGGCTTTAAAAAATCATACATAATACACAATACATTAAACTTTCACAGAAATTACAAAACAATCAAACTAGTAAAATGATTTTCCCATTCAATTTGTAAGTGCCTCAAATAACTTTAACTATCTAACAATTCATCATACAAAAGACACAATAATAGTATAGAAATCCTTTGACATGAATTTTAAATAAAAAATAAAAAATATTTTTGAAATATTTATAAATAAATATAGCCATATGAAACATTGTAATTATCTCGGTTGTAATTATTTCATTCATCAATCTTAAAACATAATATCCCTATTCAGTTCCACCTTGTTTTTTTATAACACTATTTCAAAGATATTTTACTTCAAAATAACATTTTTAAATAATATATCCCAAATTTAGTAATTGTAAATGATAATTCACCATATATTTTACAAATTTGATATTGGCAATCTCACTGCAATTATTTCTTATCAAATATATAATTAAATCCCATACCCTCTTTAAAAATAATAATAATACAATAAATTTTATTACTTATAATATTAAATATTATTTAAATAAGAAAACCTATGTGTTCAATGAATTCTTAAAATTTTCTTTCACTTCACCATGAATAGAGTATCGCCAATACAATGCCTTCTGTCATGGAAAAAACAACCCAACATCCAATGACAATTGATATAAAAGAAAAATTAAGATGATTTGTAAATATATTAAGTTATATATAACACTTTATTAAAAACATATTTCATACCTTTCAAAATATGGAAATATAAAACACTGAATGATGACAATCTTCTGAAATCTTTCAGATATATAAATTGTTCATTCAGCATTGGTCATTAAAAGGTTATAGGAGAAATTATTTATGGGCCCATAAATCCATATAAATTATTCTTTTCATGTTTTGTAAAATATTTATATATATACAAAATACAAATTATATATACTTATATATTTTCAGTAAATTAATGGGACAAAAAAATTGATAATCGAATTACATGGAGAAAACTTTCATCATGTTGACGAAAAATTGATCTCCAATAATAATATCCATAATATCATTTTTCAAATGGCTCATAATTAATTCAAAACTAAAAATAGTATCATAAAATGGAATGTTATATCCTCCAAAAAAAAAATTATAGTATTTTGAAAATCGATCAAGACCAGTAGAATTTGTATCACAAGTCATTGCACTTTGATTTTTTTATTTATAAAGTATTTGTTTACATTTAAAGTATTTCTAAAACTGTTAGAGAAATATATAAACAATAAAATGAGAAAACAAATTTACTAAAAAATTAAATTTGAAATAAAATATATACATGCATAAATTGTAATATGTCAAAGTAATCTATATGGACAAACCGAAAAATGACTGTTACTTTGTCCAATTATACTCACTTATTTTGTAGGACATGGTATTTTGGATGATCTATATAAAATATATTATATAGTGACCCTATGATTCTATATCATAATCTAGAGATGATTAATGGTGTCAAGGATATAATACATCATCCAATATGCAACAATATTATGAGGATCATCAAAAAATAACTCAAAGTAACTTGGAAGTTGTGGAGGATGAGGTTTGGGGGTAGGATAAAAAAGAGTGAAGTCTAGAAACAAATTTGTGTGAGTAGGACAAGAAGGAGTGGGATATTCTAGAGAAGGTGGAGGATTTGGAAAAGTGAGATGAAACTGTCCTTACATGTCTGCAAAATTTTCATGTACCAAAGCTCGGATCCTGTTATGCATTGTCCTATGAAGATCCAAGATTTGGCTTCTCAGTATTCTATTTATTATAAACATGATCCTTTAAATAATCTTTTGAATGTGGAAATACATTTCGTATTGATACACATGTCGGGAATCCTAGTACACAACCTAGATGTTTAGGCTTTCCCAATGCTGCACCTAAAATATCCTATCTACCATCAGTAATAAAACCCCCATGTGTGTTCTGCTCCTCAATATAATCCTATATGGAATATTTCAAAATTTTTGTAATGAATCACAATACATAAAGAGTTGATTTTCCCTCAATTAATAAATAAAAATATTTCAATATTATCAGGTATAAATCTTGACTCCCCTATAAGAAATTTTCCATATTTACTTATTTGATCCCTCTTCCATTTTTTAAGTCTAATGGGAGGGGTGAAGGAGGGGAAACCTCTCCAGATCCTAATGACTTAGCTCTCAGATTTTGATGTTTTTTATTATATCACGTTTTATTCTAATAATGTATACCCTCTCCAAGATAACGTATGTGGATATACATTCCTAGATAGAATCTCATAATGATATGTACTTGATTAGTATAAATTAAGAATAAAGAAAAAAGTTGTCATTAATATTGTCAATAATATAAATACATCTAAAAATGTAAAATTACCCTTACTGAAAATTATTCTCATCATATACATTCAAAAAAATATTTCCATGTATCTTAATATATAAATGGATATATATCACACGGATTTTCATGTTTCTTATTCCCTAAAAATAATTGTGATGTGATGGATGATATAAAATCCCTCTATCTATTAGCTGACAATGCTAAATGTTTCCCCTTTAATCCTCCAATATAAGATATATCATATGTTATCTAATAAGAATGGGAAAACATTTATGACAATAAACATTTTATAAAAAGTAATATAATTACAATAAAGCATACCTAAATGGTCTCTTACAATAGTGATTGTTTCATTTTGTCAACATTTCTCTAATTTTCAAAACAAAATCTAACTTTTATTTTACCATGTACTGATATAAAAAACATGAACTATTTTTCATTTGTACCTATTGGAAGTTCATTATCATCAAATGCTATTGGTAACCTCTGTTCCTGGCTGTGGGTTACATATAATTTTTGTAAATGTGTGGTTCCACGTTTACCAACCCTCGAACTCTTTTTTACCCCTGTGGAAGTATATGTCTCATGTAAAGAAGGATGAGGAGGATCATCAATAAGATAATGTGTAGGATCTCCATAATGGTATGAGTATGATCATTTATAGAAATATTTGGTGGATAAAAGGATTGATCTATCATTATCTAAAAAATAAGAGAAACATCAATTAGTACAAAAATAAAAAAATCTAACAACAATAAAAAATGAAAATAAGAAATTAGAAATTATCAAACAAAAAGAAAAGTAAAAAACATTACACAATTTTAGTCATATTTGTTACAATTAACTTGAAATATAACAATATTAACGAGAGATGAAATTACATAAATGGTAGAAAATATGCATTTTTTATAAGAGATAAAATGACATAGTAAATATTCACCAACCTCATAAATCATTTGTACAATAAAAATAATTCTTTTATAATATACTCATATATAATATATTTTGTTTTTATTTTAAATTTAAAATATAAAATAATTGGTTTTAAACATAATAAATTATTAAATAATTTAATTGATGGTATATATAGAAAACTAGACAAAACTTAACTAATATAAATAATTTTTTATCTTATAATACGTGTTTCAGTAAAGAAAATAAAATTAAAAGGATAATTTATGAAATCCAATTTTTTCAATTTAATTATTGTCATTTCAAATTCATCTTTCAGGACACTTTTGTAACAAATAATCCATTTACACATAATCAATGGAACATGGAATTTAATATAATCATCCTCCCATATTTTTTCAATGACTCCATAATATGTGGTTTATGTAGGGATTGGATTTGGTCTTTATAACTTAATAGTGAATCACTTCTATAAACACTGACACACAACTATTCAGAACCAGACTTTTGTTGTCCTAATCTTTCATATGAAATGTATTTCCATTAATTTCATAATCGGACCATGTTATCAAATTTAAACTTGGATTTACCACTAACCATCCCAATTTTTCTAATTTATCTACCTTCATGATCACTTTAAACCATGGAAAAAAGTTTTTTATGATCATTCAAAATACACACAACATTTTTATTTCGATAACTTTGTTTGAACGTATTAATATGAAAAGTTATATATAGTTGAGAATAATATATGTTTTTCAATATGTATAACTATACCTTTTTTGTGGGTTCACCTGTCAATGATTTTACATTCAAGTCACAAATCCCCTTTCCCCAAAAATTAACTCATTCATGGAGAGATATAGGAAAACCAATGTGCTCAACGTTAGACAAATAGCTTGTAAAAAACATCAAAATATCATCGTAAATATACTTCTCAACAATGGATTCTTTAAGTCGATGTGGATTCATAACATAACCCTTCATTATCTTCATTCACCTTTCAAATATAGACATAAAACATTGATATATAGGTTTTAAAAGCTTTATTTCTCACACCAAATGAACTATTAAATTCACCATGATACCAAAAAGGGATGGAGGAAAATATATTTCCAATTGAAAAAGTATAGAAACCACTTCATTCCCAAAAATTATAAATTAATTCAAGTCAATGAACATATTAAAATTTTAATTAATAAAATAACACACCTATATGATATACATTCTAACAGAGGTGGTAAATTTTCAATATAATGAAATTGGTAATATTTGTTGCATCATGACATGATAGTCATGAGATTTCGTACATATCAACTTCAAATCCTTTAAAGTCACAATTTTTTTTACATTTTATGAATAACCATGTGGCACATTGAAATCATTGAGACATTGAAAAAAATCTAGTTTTCTCCCTCTTAGATATAGTATGACAAGCTGATGGTATGACGTTTCTTCTTCCATGAGGAGTGGGAGCCAAATACAAATGTATTCTCATTAAGAGTAAATGCATTCTTGAATTCAAGCCATGTTTTATCATTCCATTAATATCTAATAATGTTCCAATCAAACGTTCATATATATATTTTATCCACATAAATTAAATCAATGTAATGTTTCACCTCGTGATATATTCAATATGGTAGATCAAAAAAATTGACAATTTCTTCAAAAATATTTATACCATTAATAGATTTATGTGTCTTTTAGAACGATACATCATTATTTTTCACCCTCTCAAAATAAAAATATGTGGATAGAGTTTTTTGTATTAATATTGAATTCTTTTCAGATGTTGAAAGACTATTTAAATATTCTAAAAGAGTGATCCATAATCAAGAAAATTTTGATAACCCATGTATATTGTTTTCCTCCCATTACGTAGTTGACAATATAAAGCCTATTATTCACACAATGGGAAAGCTTTATGCCCCTTAACATTGTATCCTGAAAAAATTCATATGATGTGAAGTCATTTATAGTGAATATATTCATTACATGAAATTGAAAATATTCCATTTTATAAAAATCATACACCCTTATACCTTCCCCCCATAATAGTTTGAAATCATCAATTAATAGTGGAAATAAAAACTCAATATCATTTCTGGGCTATTTTGTTCCAAAAATCAATAAAATAAATATGATATATTTTTTTTTTCATAAAAAACTTAGAATATAAGTTGTAAATTACCAATATAGTAGGCCATAAACTTTTTGTGATACTAAGGCTTCGATGTGGATTCATTCCATCTATGCACAGTCTCAGTTTGAGATTTTGAACTTCATTTCTGAATGTAGGAAACTTGTGATCAATGTTCTACCACTATGTACCATTATCTAGATTATGTATTTTTCAATCACATACCTAATCATCAGCATGCCATTTTAATATTTTTTTATCATGTGAATTATCAAATAAATTTCTCAAATGAGGAATTATAAGAAGATAGCAAAATACTTCGAAAGGGGTATTTGAAACTTTTGAATCGGCCTGTGATATTTTGTTCAAATTATATTGTGATTTTCAACATTTAAGACACTCTGACTGAAATTCGTAATCATTATGATATAGAAAAAATTCATTCGGGTGGGTTATATTTTCATTTATTTCAATCCCATACAGAATAATATTTTTCGGGCCTTATAATGTGAATCTTCAAGATCATTGTGTTTAGGAAGAATATCTTTGAACAATAGTAGAATATTTTTAAAACTCTTATCACTCCAGCCATGTTTCTCCTTTAGTTATATCAATCATAACACAATCGATAAAACTGTATATTCCATACAACCTAGATACAACTATTTTTTGGCATCACCATATAAAATCTCAATTGTAGGTTATCTCTCAACTACCTCTACTTCAATATCATGAATCATTCTATATGGTTTATAATATTTATCATCTTGGAAATATTCATCATAAATAAATTTAGAGTTATTTCTGGTTTCACCATGCCAAATCTAAGGGATGTTGTTCGATTTAAAAACATTAAAAATTAAATGATCTTTTATATCTCTTCTTTTCAATCTCTTCAAATTTAAAAATTTTAGGCATGGATTGAAAAAAATGTCATTCTTTGGGACATTTCATTTAGCAGATTCCAAAAAAGCATTGGCACATTCCTCTTATTTAGAACTTATTCGATGTGCAATAATACAAATTTTATTCATTATCAATAAAAAAATATCAAAAATAAATATAAAAAATTTAATAATCTATAAAATATTGACATTATAAATAAAATAAAAAAATATTGAAGACCAATAATGTAAACATTATAATGAAACATGAAAATTATGATGATAACCTTCATTAATGTATAAGGAATTTAAAAACAGATTCCATTAAAAAAATTATCATGTAAAAATAAATGAATTTAACATTATTAGATAATTAAAAAATATGTGCACTCATATCCATAAAAACAATATATATAAAAAATATATAGAATGATAAGAACTAATCAATTGATTATTATTTAGAAACAAAAAAACTTTCTTCTATATTGTAATTAATACTGTAATATAATCATAAATAGATACTTAGTTTAAAAAAAGTCACCTTAAACAATATCTAGAACTAATTAACACATTATAAAATGAGATGTAGAATATATAGTCTAAACCATGTGAGAAATACATTGAGATGTCAACTTTAACTTCTTCCAATAAGCTGCAAACCTAATAAATAGCTACCACATTTGATTTTATTATTATATTACTTTCTTATAAATTTACTTTATTATAATTGAATAAATCAATGGGGAAAAGGGAATTATAAATTAAGATATAATTTATTTTACACTATAAAAAGATTAGGGGATACACTATTATACTAAAAAATTGAAGACATCAAAAATTAAATTCTTCTGATTGAAAACCAGGATGTAAATTTTTTACCTATATTTATTTAAAATGAATTATTATATTTGATTAAAAAAATTAAAGAGTACAAATATTGACAAATATTTTCAATCAATTCAACATATTGTAAAACCATCCAAATTTATTTGGAAAATAAATTATCATCTATTATTTGGAAATACTAAATATATATACTATGAAAATCATAAACACTCACAAAAATTCAATATCATTATTTAAAAAAACCATAAGTTATACTTCTCGATATAATATTTTTCAAAATACACTTTAAAAAATAATAATTTTTGATAACGACCACATATATAACTATATACAAAAAATTCAAACAAAATTCAATCTAATATCATCAAATCATCATGAAACCAATCATTAATTTACATAAATGAAGGAAAAACATCATTAGGATCAACTTGAGTGTAAAAGGAGGATAATTAGAAAACATAATAGGGATTAATAACTATAAATGTATTAGACACATAGTCTGATGTACCATGTTGAATAATATTATAGACCATGAAATATTTGTAGAATTGTTTTCCTTGTCTCTATATGGTTTATGTAACCATGTAAACTAATTAATCACCTCTAATACATCCACTATTTTAATCCTAAAACTCATTAAAACTCAGATGTTTATTATATATCATAATATGTGTCAAACACTATAAATCCACATAAAAGTCACATAATTAACCTATAAAAATGAATATAAAATTCTAAATTTAAACCTTCATGTGATCTAGTTGGAGATGAGTAGATCCATAATCTAATGCCCAATTATGAAGATGAAATAACTTGAATATAAGATAACCATAATGCGATAATAAATAATTTCTCATTGAATATTATTTGGTTAGACATTCGAAGCCAATGAATGACCGAATAGAGAAAAACCAAAGAAATTTAGGATTACTTCAGATGTGTAGCCTGATTCCGATGAACCCCAATTGTTAAATTTAGATTATAAGGTGAAATTTCATCCCCAAATTGAGGAAAACAAAAAGTTACGGCTTCAGAGGGAGGAAAATGAGAGATCTGCTACAAAATATGTAGGATGCATAATGAAACCCTCAATTGATACATAACTTCTTCAACAATTTGGACATAAGTTATAATATAATTTCAATGAAAAAAACAAAGTCCAGGTTTTCACGTCAATTATATTATAACAGACATAAAAACCCACTTTTTATCTCACTTATACTAAATATCCAACATTAAAGAGAGGCAAATACATATTGGTTCAGGCCAGTTTTTTTCAAAAAACTGGCGTGAAAAGGTAATATCCACAAATTTTCACATCGTATATAAATAACAGATGTTAAACATACACCATAGAAATTTTTTTTAAACTAGTTTGATGGGTAAAAACCCATTTAACAAAAGTTACCAAATATATTTGTCTCATGAGACTTGTCGATTCATCGAGGGGTTATCTATAATTAGGCCCCACCCATGTATGCATTCAAAAATCAATCCCCATATATCAAATAATCTATATAATAAATGAATAAATTTCCTTGGAATTTCATATATAGAATTTGTAAGGAATATGAATTTATCAATATTTCCACCCAATAAAATAATAACCATCATTATAAAACAACATATATAGAAACTATATATGGTTTACAAAATAAATATATCCATGAATAATAATAAGTGTATTTAGGGGGGATTTAATATCCTTATGAAAGTAAATAATTCAAGGAAAATATAATGACTAAAACAATGATTCATATAAGTGAATGAAAATATTTTCATTGGTCAAAATTATCATAAACCATCCATATGAAGAATAATTTTGGTATTTTTAAAACATATACCCATTAGTATAAGAGTCAAGGTTTACTTTAATTGATGAATAGAACTATGAAAAAAATAAATTTAAAATAACTCTTGAGAAAAATATCATTCTCATTTTAAAAACTACCTTTTAGAATAAAAATTACAAAAAAACATTGAAAATTTTTTTAATTACAAATAACCTCTAAAAATAATAAATGAATCTTCAAAACATTTCGTGCATCGTAGTGTTTGGAAAATTTTTCATTATCATACACATTAAAAGATTCCATTAATTTAAAACCAACATTGGAATTGTTCTGAAATTTTAATAAATATTATTTTGAAAAAAGTTTATAGAAGCAAAAAATGGGTAATAATTTCATTGATAAATCTTTTGGAGGTAAAAAAATATATTAAATAATTTTTTGAAAACATTTCTTTGGGAGAAAATATTTTTCTTACCGAATAAGGAAATGAATTCTTATTTTCTTGAAAACATTTTTTGAATCATTTTAAGTACCAAAGAGTGGTAAAATATCACTATTAATAGTAAACATTATGATTAAATAGAGTAAAATAAAATTATACGGTCTTATTATAAAATGATAAAATTATTCCCTTAAACTAAAAATAAATAATAAATAATATTAATTGGAATGAGATTGGGAAATAAATTCATACAATGACCACAACATTCATGAGGGAATTTATCAATAAATATATTGCGTGTATAATCTATAAATGTACATAAAACATGTTTACATATAAAATATGATAAGAAAGTCATTACAAACATAATCATAGAATATCAAAGATGATGAAGAAGTTATATAACTCAATGAAAATAAATTACGTTACAAAATTCATTCCCACTTGGTAACTTTTTATAATATCCCCTAGGATGAAATAATTCAAATTAAAACATAAAATAACATGAATTATTAATAAATGATGATATTACATGTTAATGGTTATCAATATATTTAAAGGACCGTAGATAGTTTAGATCTGGTGTCTTCTATCAATTACATTGGAAAGATCACAATGAATGAAATCCCAAAAGACCAAGATTTTAGTAGTCTTAATAAACCAGATACATTCACAAGTCCTACATTACAAAAGAATATACTCATTAAAACATAATTTTTTTCCTTCTATCTAAATTAATATCTTTAAAAATAAGTCAATTATATCATGTAAATTCCAACATATCTTTCATAGTATGATTCTTGTATTCCTGGGAAAAGTAACAAAATAAAGCTGATCTCAAATGATCAATATGGGAAAAATATTGTGGAAATAATAACGAATCAATGAGAATGGTAATTATGAAATGGTAAATAACTAAAGTTGCATTCTATATAATAAAATAATGTTAGAGGGATTTCTATAGAAAATATATAAAAGTAATAACTAGGAACACATGCCATTCAAATAAAAATATATGGATAGGTAAGAAGATAAAACACATGAAATTTAATCAATAAAGAGATAATTAATTTTATTTATAGACATATCGATGAAAAATCTAATGGATGAATAATAACTAAAACTAATTTGAGGGAAATAATTGTGTTTTTCAGATTAAGACATTCCTTATTGGGGTGAATTGAGTTTTGATAAAAATTTCTTTTAAAAATATTACATAAAAGATTCACCCTATTAAAATTAAAACATGCCATTTAATCAAGGTAACAAAATTATAATAGTTTTCCTATTAAAAATATTCTTAAAATATTGAGTATTTCTCAATAATAACAATATGGGATATTGATACAACCTTTGACCTACTTAAAAAAGGAAAAATAGTTCTAACTACTATCCAGTACAAACTATGAAAGTAAAATATAGTTTTTTAAAATATAAATTAAAATATAGAAACACTAAATTGAAACTCATAGTGGATAAGACAAGTGGTTTAGTCTCAATATGAGATATAATCCACTCCACATGGTGATAACCTTCCATAAAGAAGATTATATTAATAAACTTGATACACACCCAGGACCGGGGTTAAAAATAGTACAAAAGACTATCTAGGTCACCAAATTTAAGGCCCCATCCTTAAACATTACTTAATATTTAGTTATTTCAAGAATATACATTAAGGATCTTTTCAGGTTTAGAGTTTTAGAGAATTAGATCATAAAACATGCATCACATTCCACACTTAAACAAAGTGGTTACATAAAATATAGTACTCATTTTTCCCATCAATGGAAACATATTTAAAATAAAACATGGATTCTTTCTTGACACTTCATTGAAACTATCATCACATCATGTACCTTTCCCTTGACCTGTGAAAAACATTTCAAAAACTTGGGATGAGCATAAAAAGCTCAGTAAGGGATATAAAAATATGGAAAGGAAATGTGAGTAGATGTGTTCATAAGAATCAATGAAATAATATTTTACTCATAAAACATAAGCATGTTAACATACCTCATCAAATCATGAATAAAACATAGAAATCATAAGACATAAAGGTAACTTGAGGCATTCATAACATTCTTACGTAGGGAGTAACCCTCTTGGTTACGTTTGGAATACCCATCACAGTATATTCCCTAAATAGCTTCGGAGAAACCTCAACCTTTAACCCCTTCGTGTTACCCAATGCATTAGAGAGCTATATTGGGCTCACCCGCCTTTAGTTTATCACGGAACCACCCGTCTTCATAATAATTCCCAAGAACCATAACATAATCGTATCACATAAAATATGCATAAATCAAACATAACATTTCCCCTTTTCAATTACAAGATATCAATACAACACATTGATATAAAAACATTTTGAAAAACATTTTAAATACCAAAATAATATAAACGTAAAACATGGTATTTATTTTTCATTTAAAAAAAGGTATGTCTTGTAGAGGAAGCCGAAACTCAAATAATGGTCACGGTGGTGGAGAAGTCGTTGTCACCGCAGACGTACGAAAAAAACATTCCCTTTTTTCATTTAGTAAAACGATTCATATAAAAAATATTCCTTTTGGATAAATGTAAAAGTAAAATGGGTTTATACACCTTATAAAATAAGGTTGTGTATAAAACAAAAATATGCCTCAATGAAAGGAGATTGAGACGAAGACCCATACCTCGGGTCCAACTTGAATCAATCGTTCTTTAACGTCCTCAATCATAAACTTGAGTTAATTTATACTTTCATAAGAACCTTTTTCAAATTAATTATTCCTTTTATATCACTTATTTCCATGTTATGAATAGTATGTAATTATTTAAGTTAATAATGGCCATTCTGTCGATCATTGGTACTTGAGTCAAAAATAAACTCTTTATAATTACAAGTTGATCATGTGGTAAAATATCCATTATATCAAGAATTATATTTATGACATAGATATCATATATATCATATATATTTAATATATACATTTATTTATAATATTACATAATCATTTAGAGGTAAGAAATGAAATGCACCGTTCATGGAGATGGTAAGTCGTACGCACTCATGAACGCTACTTTCATTTCTATGTCTTACTTAATGGAGTGAAATCATAATGATATAATGTTATATCATAATTCCAGTATAATATAATATATAATATCATTAAATCCGTCCTTTATACATACCACATATGGTATTAACGAATCAAATCACTTTGAGGGGGGGGGGGGGTAGTCCGTACTTCCTAAAATGAAGATATCACGTTTACCCATAATGGAAACCGTAAAGGTGTGACATAAATGAAAAATACATAAGCTTAAGTAAAACATAAACATATTATATATCATATATAAATATAGTGACATCTTAATGGCCACCTTTAAATGTGTTATATGAGTTTTGAACAATCATCGTTTCGTGAGGCAAAAATTCGCCATCCACAGAAACAGTATGTTCATTAACCATTAGATGTAGGTGTGTGTAAGTGTAGCTCGAATAATTATTATAAAAACATCATATTATATTGAAGATACTGGAGTTGTTACAAAATAAATGAATAAAAAGAGTTTAGGGGGTTGGAGAATCAAAATAAAACAAAAGAACGCAAGAGAAAACAATACCTTTAAATCGGTTAACGTTTTTTTATTTGAGCTCAAAGGATTACTTGGGAAGACTTATGCCCAAAGTGAGGCTTCTAGAAGTAACAGAGGTAGGTGGAGAGACAAAATGAGCAGGGTTTGGCCAAGCCAAAGTCTTGAAAGGTGTGGGTAAGGAGGTAGAGGTGGGGGCCTTTTATAAGAGGAGAGGAGGGGCACTCTTGGAAAGTTACAAAATATTACTTTATTTTCAAATGAGTTTCGGATTTTAAAGGTCCCACATTGATGTATTTCAAGAATAAGGTGATAAGGGTTCGAAATATACTTATCCAATAGGTCTTTGAAAAGTGTAGGTCTTAGATTTTACATTATCTTTTTATTTTATTTAAATCGTTAAATAATGAGGTAATCACTGCATCATCATGATGACATAAATAATTTAATTTATTTAATGTCTAAAAATTATAAAACAAATACTATGATATAGAAAATATTTTTAGCTTTACAATGACTGTTTTTAGTCCAATAGATCATTTATTTAGACAAATTTAAAAATGTTTTACTCAGGTGATACATTCTTTGTTATATTTACTTTCTTTAAAAAAATAAAAAGATAAAAAGTCACTTTCACACAAAAGTGATTCCATGGGGTCCCCAAGTTTGGCACAAGGAATCCCATGGTCGGCCATGATAAAAACAGTAGCATTAGGACACATTTTGGTGTCATTTTTTAGTATTATGATATTATTTTATAATCCATAACTACCCGATTACTCATTAATCAAGATAATTAAAGATAATTATAGTCGTTACTATTCATAATGTCCAAAAAAAGAGTCTTGATTACATAATTTAGACCATATGATTCCAAATATGTAATCCATTTTACCAAATTCCAAAAACAGAAATTGAAATAATTTATTTAAAAAATAATTCCCGTTGTCAAAACAAATAGCGGGTTTTTTTAAACAATATCTATGAAACGTTTGGCATTAGTTTATGCCCAATTCCAAAGTGAAATTAATCCTAATTACCACCATTGGATTAAATGGTAAAAATATATTCAGATTACACTTTAAGACCAATTAAAAATATAATATAACTATATAATTAAATTAGATAAAAAACAGTTTTGATGTAAAATGCAGTATTTTTCACTATTCATTAAAAAAATGAACATTGTCAGAAAAATTCCAAAACTTTATCCAATGTAAATTTCAATGTCCCAATAATAAAGAATATGTTTATTTTGACAAATAGATATTATAAAATTGTCAAAAGTTTTATTTGAAAATTGTTTTTCATCAAAAGGCAGTAAAATAATCTTTTAAAAATATTAGTGTATTCCATGCTTAAGATTAGATTTATTGTCATTTTAAGACTCTAAAATACTATATAATTCATTAATAGACATAGATAAAAATATCTATTATTAATTAATTACTTGGGATGTTACATCCTTCCCCCCTTTAGAAAATTGCATCCCTGCAATTTATTTACTTATCGAATAAGTGGGGGTATTTAGCACTCATTGCATTTTCAGATTCCCATGTTGACTCTTCAATCATGTGGTTTTTCCACAAAACCTTTACTTGATGAATCAACTTATTCCGCAACAATTTCTCCCAGTGATCAAGAATCTGAACCGGCTGTTCCTCATAAGATAGATTCTCTTCCAACTGAACTACCTCTGGACTCAAAACATGAGATGGATCTGGCATATACTTTCTCAACATCGAAACATAAAAGACATTGTGTACCTGAGATAAACTCGGAGGTAAAGCCACTCGGTATAAAAATGATCCAACTCTCTCCAAAATTTCATATGGTCCAATGAACCTTCAACTCAGCTTTCATTTCTTACCAAATCGCATAACAGTTTTCCACGGTGAAACTTTGAGAAAGGCATGATCACCTACCTCAAAAGAGTGATCCTTCCTCCTGTTGTCCGCATAACTCTTCTACCTGCTTTGAGCTATTCTCATGTGTTTCTCTATCAGCGGAAATTTTTCTTCCAACTTTTCTACCACTTCCGGTCCCATCAACTACCTTTCATCCACTTCATCCTAGAAAGTTGGAGTCCAACACCGCTTCCCATATAACGCCTCAAATGGTGCCATCTGTATACTGGAATGAAAACTGTTATTATATGAAAACTCAACCAAAGAAAGATGTTTGTCCCAACTTCCCTGATAATCCATCGAACAAGCACGTAGCATATCTTCCAAAGTCTGAATTGTTCGTTCTGATTTCCCATCTAATTGAGGATGAAAAGCTGTACTAAAATTTAATTCAGTACCCAATGACATCTGAAGGCCTTTCCAAAAGTTAGAAGTGAACCTGGGATCACGGTCAGATACAATGGAGAGAGGAACTCCATGTAACCTGACTATCTCTTTAAGATACAAACGGGCCAGTTAATCTAGGGAAAACGTATCTCGTATAGCATGGAAATGAGCAGATTTAGTCAAGCGATCAACAATAACCCAGATTGCATTATTACCTCGAGGTGTCTTCGATAATCCCACAACGAAGTCCATGGGTATATTTTCCCATTTCCACTCTGGCACTGGTAAAGGATGAAGCATCCCTTTCGGTAACTGCTTCCATGCTTTTACCTATTGACAAGTCAAACAATTCACAGTAAAATCAGAAATACCTCTTTTCATTCCATCCCACCAGTAATACTACCACAGATCGCTGTACATCTTAGTACTGCCAGGATGAACTGAAAACGGAGAACTATGAGCTTCACATAACAACTCTCTCCCTAACTGTGAATAAAAAGGCACACACAATCTATTCCCAAATCTCAAAACACAATCATTATCAATATTGAATTCAGGAAACTTACCTTTTTGATCTAGCTCTACCTTTTTCTGCAACTCACTGTCTTGCTTCTGTGCTTGCTTGATTCTGTCTGATAGAGAATATTTCACTGATACCTAAAACAAAACAGAAGTAAATCTTACACCAAAAAATTCTATGCCAAAGTTCATCAATACTTAACCAAAGGATCACGTTCCAAATGCAACATTGTTAATGAATTTACTTTTTCTACTCAAAGCATCAGCCACTTTATTTTCTTTTCCCGGATGGTAATGAATTGTACAATAATAATCCTTGATTAATTCTAGCCAACTCCTCTGTCTCATGTTCAATTCTTTCAGAGTGAATATATACTATAAACTTTTGTGATCAGTATATATTTCGCACTTTCTTCCATACAAATGATGCCTCCAAATTTTTAATGCGAAAACAACATCAGCTAATTCCAAATCATGTGTAGGATAATTTACCTCATGAGTTTTCAACTAATGTGAATCATAAGCATTTACCTAATCATTCTGTATTAGGATGCAACCAAGTCCTTTCAATGAATCATCACTATAGATAAAAAACTCCCCATTCCTGGAAGGTAGTTCCAAAACTGCATCATTCAACAATCTTCTTTTCAGTTACCGAAAACAATCATCACATTCTTTTTTCCAGATAAACTTTACACCCTTCCGAGTTAGCTTAGTCATTGGACTATATAACCGTGAAAAATATCTCACAAACCTCCGGTAATATCCTACCAAACCAAAGATGCTATGAATATCGGTTAAATTTTTTGGTCTTGGCCATTCTTCAACAACTTTTTTTTAGCAGGATCAACAGTTATGCCATTTTTTGAAACAATGTGACCAATGAAAGAAATTTGTTGTAACCAAAACTCACACTTGCTGAATTTTCCATAGAGTTTATTTTATTTTAAGGTTTTAAAGATAACCCTTAAATTACTTTCATTCTCCTATTTACTTTTAGAAAATCCTAAAATTTCATTTATAAAAACAACCAACATTTTTCACCTGAGTCAACTAAGCCATCACTACAACAAACTGTTTAGTTCTGATTCTGACCATCTCAGGATACTGATTTGAAAGTTCATTTCCCTCTGTATTCCTTACTAGAAAATATATTCTGTTTCCTCTATGAAAAACCATTCTTAACACAGAAATATCTTAGGCGAAGCAACACAGTAATCTTTAAATGCTATATCATTTCAATCATACCATAAATTAATTTATAATTTAACAATGTTCTAACTCCTAAAGTTGTCTAAACCGACCTATGATTCCAACTATAAGGCCCCAGCCTTATACATTACTTAATCTTGAGTTATTTCAAGAATACATGTTGAGGATCTTCTCAGGTTTAGAGTTTTAGAGAATTAGATCATAAAACATGCATCAAGGAAACATAACATTTCCACTTTTCAATCACAAGATATCAATACAACACATTGATATAAAAACCTTATGAAAACCATTTTCAATACCAAAATAAAATAAATGTAAAACATGGTATTTGTTTTTCTTTTAAAAAACGTTATGGCTTGTAGAGGATGCCGAAACTCAAATAATGGTCACGACGGCGGAGAAGTCGTTGTCGCCGCATACGTATGACAAAAAAAAAATCCCTTTTTTCGTTTAGTAAAACGCTTTGTATAAAAAATATTCCTTTTGGATAAATGTAAAAGTCAAATGGGTTTATAGACCGTATAAAAGAAGATTGTGTATAAAACAAAAATATGCCTCAATAAAAGGGGATTGAGGCGAAGTCCCATACCTCAGGTCCGACTTGACTCGATCGTTCTTTAACGTCCTGAATCATAAACTTGAGTTAATTTATACTTGATTAAGAACCCTTTTCAAGTTAATTATTCCTTTTATATCACTTATTACCATGTTATGAATAGTCTGTAATTATTTAAGTTAATAATGGTTGTTTTGTCGATCATTGGTACTTGAGTCAAAAATAAACCCATTATAATTACAAGTTGTTCATATGGTAAAATATCCATTATATAAAGAATTATATTCATGATTTAGATATAATATATATCATATGTATCCAATATATACATGCATTTATAATATTACATAATCATTTAGAGGTAAGAAATGAAATGCACCGTTCATGGAGACGGTAAGCCGTACGTACGCATGAACGCTAGTTTCATTTCTATGTCTTTTTTAATGGAGTGAAATCATAATGATATAAAGGTATATCATAATTCTAGTATAATATAATATATTATATCATTAAATCCATTCTTTATACGTACCACATATGGTATTAACGAATCAAATCACTTTGAGGGGGCGGTATTCCTCACTTCCTAAAATGAGGATATCGCGTTTACCCATAATGGAAACCATAAAGGTGTGCCATAAATGAAAAATACATAAGCTTAAGTAAAACATAAACATATTATATATCATATATAAATATAGTGACATCTTAATGGCCACCTTTAAAGGTGTTATATGAGTGTTGAACAATCATCGTTTCGTGAGGCATAAATTCACCATCCACAGAAACAGTATGTTCATTAACCATTAGATGTAGGTGTGTGTAAGTGTATCTCGAATAATTCTTACAAAAACATCCTAGTATATTGAAGATACTGGAGTTGTTACAAAATAAATGAATAAAAAGAGTTTAGGGGGTTGGAGAATCAAAATAAAACAAAATAACGCATTAGAAAACACTACCTTTAAATCTGGTAACTTTTTTTTTTATTTGAGCTCAAAGCCTTCCTTGGGAAGACTTCGGCCCAAAGTGAGGCTTCTAGGAGTAAGAGAGGGATGTGGAGAGACAAAATGAGAAGGTTTTGTCCGAGCCAAAGGATTTAGAGGTGTGAGTAAGGAGGTATAGGTGGGGGCCTTATATAATAGGAGAGGAGGGGCACTCGTGGAAATTTACAAAATGTTACTTTATTTTCAAATGAGTTTCGGATTTTAAAGGCCCCACATTGATTTATTTCGAGAATAAGGTGATAAGGGTTCGAAATATACTCATACAATAGGTCTTTGACAAGTTTAGGTCTTAGAATTTACATTATCTTTTTATTTTATTTAAATCGTTAAATAATGAGGTAATCGATGCATCATCATGATGTCATAAATAATTTAATTTATTTAATGTATAAAAATTATAAAAAATACTATGACGTAAGAAATATTTTTATATTTCCAATGAATATTTATAGTCCAATAGATCATTTATGTATACAAATTAAAAAATGTTTTACTCAGGTGATACATTCTTTGTTATATTTACTTTCTTTAAAAAAATAAAAAGATAAAAAGTCACTTTCACACAAAAGTGATTCCATGGGGTCCCCAAGTTTGGCACAAGGCATCCCATGGTCGTCCATGAGACAAACAGTAGAATTATGACACATTTTTGTGTCATTTTTTATTATTAGGACATTATTTTATTATCCATAACTACCTGATTACTCATTAATCAAGATAATTGAAGATAATTACCGTCGTTACTATTCAAAATGTCCAAAAACAAAAGACTATTGATTACATAATTTGGACCTTCTCATTAAAAATATGTAATACATTTTACCACATTCCAAACACAGAAATTTCAATAATTTATTTAAAAAATAATTCCTGTTGTCAAAAAAAATAGCGGGTTTTTTTTGAAGCAATATCTATGAAAAGTTTGGCATTAGTTTATGCCCAATTCCAAAGTGAAATTAATACTAATGTCCACCATTGGATAAAATGGTAAAAATATATTCATATTACACTTTAAGACCAATTAAAAAGATAATATAACCATATAATTAAATTATATGAAAAAGCAGTTGTGGTGTAAAATGCAGTATTTTTCACTATTTATAAAAAAATGAACATTGTCAAACAAATACCAAAAAATTATACAATGTAAATTTCAATTTCACAATAATAAAGAATATGTTTATTTCAACAAATAGAGATTATAAAATTGTCAAAAGTTTTATTTAAAAATTGTTTTCCATCAAAAGGCAGTAAAACAATCTGTTAAAAATATTAGTGTATTCCATTCTTAAGATTGGATTTATTCTCATTTTAAGCCTCTAAAACACTATCTAATTCATTAATAGGCATATATATAAATATATATTATTCATTACTTAATTGGTATGTTACATCCTTCCCCCCTTTAGAAAATTTCATCCACGTAATTTATTTACTTATCGAATAAGTGGGGGTATTTAGCCCTCATTGAATTTTCAGATTCCCATGTTGCCTCTTCAATCATGTGGTTTTTCCACAAAACCTTTACTTGATGAATCACCTTATTCCACAACACTTTCACCCTGTGATCTAGAATCTGAACCGGTTGTTCCTCATAAGATAGATTTTCTTCCAACTGAACTACCTCTGGACTCAAAACATGAGATGGATCTGGCATATACTTTCTCAACATCGAAACATGAAAAACATTGTGTACCTGAGATAAACTTGGAGGTAAAGCCACTTGGTATGAAACTAATCCAACTCTCTCCATAATTTTATATGGTCCAATGAACCTTGGACTCAGCTTTCCTTTCTTACCAAATCGCATCACACTTTTCCATGGTGAAACTTTGAGAAAGACATGATCACCTACCTCAAAAGAGAGATCATTCCTCCTGTTGTCCGCATAACTCTTCTTCCTACTTTGAGCTGTTCTCATGTGTTTCTGTATCAGCTGAACTTTTTCTGCCAACTCTTCTACCACTTCTGGTCCCATAAACATCCTTTCACCCATTTCATCCCAGAAAGTTGGACTCCGACACTGCTTCCCATATAACGCCTCAAATGGTGCCATATGTATGCTAGAATGAAAACTGTTATTATATGAAAACTCAACCAAAGAAAGATGTTGGTCCCAACATCCCTGATAATCCATCGAACAAGAACGTAGCATATCTTCTAAATTCTGCATTTTTCTTTTTGATTTACCATCTGATTGAGGATGAAAAGTTGTTCTAAAATTTAATTCTGTACCCAACAACTTCTGAAGGCCTTTCCAAAAGTTAGAAGTGAACTTGGGATCACCGTCAGATACAATTGAGAGAGGAACTCCATGTAACTTGAATATCTCTTTAAGATATAAATAGGAAAGTTAATCTAGGGAAAAATTATCTCGTATAGCATGGAAATGAGCAGATTTTGTCAAGCGATCAACAATAACCCAAATTGCATTATTACCTCAAGGTGTCTTCGGTAATCCCTCAATGAAGTCCATGGGTATATTTTCCCATTTCCACTATGGTACTGGTAAAGGCTGAATCATCCCTTTCGGTAACTGCCGCTCTCATTTTACCTGTTGACAAGTCAAACAATTCACAGTAAAATCAGCAATATCTCTTTTCATTCCATCCCACCAGTAATACTACCGCAGATCTCTGTACATCTTAGTACTGCCAGGATGAACTGAAAACAGAGAACTATGAGCTTCACATAACAACTCTCTCTCCAACTATGAATAACAAGGCACACACAATCTCTTCCCAAATCTCAAAACACAATCAATATCAATGTTGAATTCAGGAAACTTAACTTTCTGAACCAGCTCTACCTTTTTCTACAACTCACTCTCTTGCTTCTATGCTTGCTTGATTCTGTCTGATAGAGAATATTTCACTGATACTTGAAACAAAACAGAAGGACATCCTGCACCAACAACTTCTATTCCAAAGTTCATCAAATCCTTAACAAAAGGATCACGTTCCAAACGCAACATTGTTAATGAAGCATTACTTTTTCGACTCAAAGCATCGGCCACTTTATTTGCTTTTCCCGGATGGTAATGAATTGTACAATCATAATCCTTAATTAATTCCAGCCATCTCCTCTGTCTCATGTTCAATTCTTTCTGAGTGAATATATACTTTAAACTTTTGTGATCAGTATATATTTCACACTTTACTCCATACAAATGATGCCTCCAAATTTTTTAAGCGAAAACAACAGCAGCTAATTCAAATCATGTGTAGGATAATTTACCTCATGAGTTTTCAACTGATGTGAATCATAAGAAATTACCTGATCATTCTGTATTAGGATGAAACCAAGTCCTTTCAATGAATCATCACTATTGATAACAAACTCCACATTCCTAGAATGTAGTGCCAAAACTGGAGCATTCACCAATCTTGTTTTCAGTTCCAGAAAACAATCATCACATTCTTTTGTCCAGATAAACTTAACACCCTTCCGAGTTAGCTTAGTCATTGGACTAGATAACCGTGAAAAATTTCTAACAAACCTTCGATAATAGCCTGCCAAATCAAGGAAGCTACGAATCTCGGTTACATTTGTGGGTCTTGGACATTCATTAATAACTTTTGTTTTAGCAGGATCAACAATTATGCCATTTTTTGAAACAATGTGACCAAGGAAAGAAATTTGTTGTAACCAAAACTCACACTTTCTAAATTTTCCATATAGTTTATTTTCTTTTAAGGCTTTCAAGATAACCCTTAAATGACTTTCATGATCCTCTTTACTTTTAGAAAACCCCAAAACATCATCAATAAAAACAACCAACATTTTCCACCTGAGTCAACTGAGCCATCACTGCAACAAACTGTTTGTTCTAATTATGACCATCTTGGGATATTGATTTCAAAGGTCATTTCCCTCTGTATGCCTTGTTAGAAAAGCTGTTCTGTTTCCTCTATGAAAAACCATTCTTAACATAGAAATATCTTAGGCGAAGCAACATGCTAATCCTTAAATTCTATATCATTTCGATCATACCATAAATTAATTTACAATTTAACAATGTTCTAACTCCTAAAGTTGTCTAAACCGACCTTTGATACCAACTATAAGTCCCCAGCCTTAAACATTACATAATCTTGAGTTATTTCAAGAATACATGTTTAGGATCTTTTCAGGTTTAGATTTTTAGAGAATTAGATCATAAAACATGCATCAAGGAAACATAACATTTCCACTTTTCAATTGCAAGATATCAATACAACACATTGATATAAAAAAATTATGAAAACCATTTTCAATTCCAAAATAAAATAAAAGTAAACCATAGTATTTATGTTTCATTTAAAAAAAGGTATGGCTTGTAGAGGAAGCTGAAACTCAAATAATGGTCACGGTGGTGGAGAAGTCATTGTCTCCGCATACGTACGAAAAAAACAATCCCTTTTGTCGTTTAGTAAAACACTTCATATAAAATAGATTCCTTTTGGATAAATGTAAAAGTAAAAGGGATTTATACACCGTAAAAAAGAAGGTTGTGTATGATACAAAAATATGCCTCAATGAAAGGAGATTGAGACGATGTCCCATACCTCGGGTCCGACTTGACTCGATCGTTCTTTAACGTCCTGAATCATAAACTTGAGTTAATTTCTACTTGCTTAAGAACATTTTTCAAGTTAATTATTCCTTTTATATCACTTATTACAATGTTACTAATAGTATGTAATTATTTAAGTTAATAATGGTCGTTTTGTCAATCATTGGTACTTGAGTCAAAAATAAACTCTTTATAACTACAAGTTGTTCATGTGGTAAAATATCCATTATATCAAGAATTATATTGATGATTTAGATATAATATATATCATATATATCCAGTATATATATGCATTTGTAATATTACATAATCATTTAGAGGTAAGAAATGAAATGCACCGTTCATGGAGACGGTAAGCCGTACGTACGCATGAATGCTACTTTCATTTATATGTCTTACTTAATAGAGTGAAATCATTATGATATAAAGTTATATCCTAATTATAGTATAATAACATATATAATATCATTAAATCCATCCTTTATATGTACCATATATGGTATTAGAGAATCAAATCACTTTGAAGGGGCGGTAGTCCGCACTTCCTAAAATGAAGATATCGCGTTTACCCATAATGGAAACCATAAAGGTGTGCCATAAATGAAAAATAAAGAAGATTAAGTAAAACATAAACATATTATATATCATATATAAATATAGTGACATCTTAAGGTCCACCTTTAAAGGTGTTATATGAGTGTTGAATAATCATCGTTTCGTGAGGCAGAAATTCACCATCCACAGAAACAATATTTTCATTAACCATTAGATGTAGGTGTGTCTAAGTGTAGCTCAAATCCTTATTATAAAAACATCCTAGTATATTTAATATAATGGAGTTGTTACAAAAGAAATGAATGAAAAGAGTTTAAGGGTTTGGAGAAGCAAAATAAAACAAAAGAATGCAAGAGAAAACACTACCTTTAAATCGGGTAACTTTTTTTTGATTTGAGCTCAAAGGCTTTATTGGGAAGACTTCTCCGCAATGTAAGGCTTCTAAGAGTAAGAGAGGGATGTGGAGAGACTAAATGAGAAGGTTTTGGTCGATCCAAAAGCTTGAGAGGTGTGGGTAAGGAGGTATAGGTGGGGGCCTTTTATAAGAGGAGAGGAGGGGCACTCTTGGAAAGTTAAAAATGTTACTTTATTTTCAAATGAGTTTCAGATTTTAAAGGTCCCACTTTGATGTATTTCGAGAATAAGGTGATAGTGGTTCCAAATATACTCATCCAATAGGTCTTTGACAAGTGTAGGTTTTATAATTTACATTAACCTTTTATTTTATTTAAATCGTTAAATAATGAGGTAATCGCTGCATCATCATGATGTCATAAATAATTTAATTTATTTAATTTCTAAAAATTAAAAAAAACTATGATGTAGGAAATCGTTTTATCTTTCCAATTAATATTTATAGTCCGATAGATCATTTATGTAGACAAATTTAAAAATGTTTTACTCAGGTGATACATTATTTGTTATATTTACTTTCTTTAAAAAATAAAAAAGATAAAAAGTCACTTTCACACAAAAGTGATTCCATGGGGTCCCCAATTTTGGAACAAGGCATCCCATGGATGGCCATGAGACGACCAGTAGCATTAGGACACATGTTCATATCATTTATTATTATTATGATATTATTTGATTATCCATAACTACCCGATTAGTCATTAATCAAGATAATTAAAGATAATTACCGTCGTTAGTATTAATAATGTCCAAAAACAAAAGAGTCTTTATTACATAATTTGGAACTTATGATTACAAATATGTAATCCATTTTACCAAATTCCAAACACAGAAATTGCAATAATTTATTTAAAAATTAATTCCCGTTGTCAAAACAAATAGCGGGTTTTTTGAAACAATATCAATGAAAAGTTTGGCATTAGTTTATGCCCAATTCCAAAGTGAAATTAATACTAATGACTAAAATTCGATTAAATGGTAAACATATATTCATATGACACATTAATACCAATTAAAAAGATAATCTAACCATATAATTAAATTAGATGAAAAAGCAGTTTTGATGTAAAATGCAGTATTTGTCACTATTCATTAAAAAAATGAACATTGTCAAAAAAATACCAAAAATTTATCCAATGTAAATTTCAATGTCCCAATCATAAAGAATATGTTTATTTTGACAAATATAGATTATAAAATTGTCAAATGTTTGATTTAAAAATGGTTTTACATCAAAAGGAAGTAAAACAATCTTTTAAAAATATTCGTGTATTCCATGCCTAAGATTTGATTTATTCTCATTTTATGCCTCTAAAACACTATCTAATTCATTAATAGACATAGATAAAAATATCTATTATTCATTACTTACTTGGGACGTTACACCAGAACTCTTCCACTATTCTTTATGGGAAAACAAACAACCATGTCAAACCATACCTATTCCACGATAATACATTAGAAAACAAACAAATTGTAGAAATATATCTGAGTGTAGATATCTTGTATCATCGAGTTTAATGCAAGAGACAGTGTTTTTTTTAATATTACACAACATTCCAAGGATGATGAAGGAGAGTTAAAAATACTCTGAGTGTTTTTCTATTCATCTTTAGTCTTATAAAATGGTGTATATGTGATATTTGAGTCCTCTTGTGAAAATAGATTATTGTGAGCCTCATGATCCTATTTCTAGTGAGATGAGTTGTGCCTTAAAATTCATATTTTTGTTAGGGTTTCTGACATGATAATGTTTGTGGTTGTGATCTAAAATAGTTCATCCTTCAGGAATCAAGAGTCCTTCTTGTGTTTTTCGGTGTATATATGTTCGTCTATCTTGCATGCGATTCACCTTTTTAAACATTATTTTTCTCTAGTGCCACACTTTTCTTTTTATTTTGGGTACATTTGATTAAGTAGACATGAAACATGATTTCTATACTTCGTACCTTATACTATAAGGTGACATGTATACAAAGAAATAATAATTATGTTAGTGACATTAAATGACTCAAATATGACCAATAGAAAAAACATTTAAATTAAATCGAAAGATACATTAAAGGGATTAAGTAATGGTGTCACAATTTGACTTGAAACAGTATATTCTCATTCTCCGTTGAGCGGTGAGATGGTCACAGTGCCAAAGTGGCATTGAGATCTAGAACTGGTAGCACATATACGGTGTCAGGATCATAGTGTCTTAGGTAATAGTATATGGTCCTCTATTTAATCATTGAACGGAGTCTTGAGGATATTAGAAAAGAACCGGTGTCATAGAATTAATAAAATCTGGAACTGGTTAAGGTATCAGTGTCAGAGTGTCTGGATTACAGTTTCCAGGTTATGGTGTCAGGGTTAGGGTGCTAGGGTTAAACTGTTAGTGTCATAGTGTCATGTTTAGGGTGTCAGTGTTACATTTCCATAATCTGAAACTGGTGTTAGACTTACAGTTTCACAGACTTATCCAGTAAATATAAACTCTCTTAAGAAATAATATTGACAGAATGGATTATACTTAATAATTAAAATAATAAACCATTATAAAAAAATATCAAACATTGTTTACAAGATTCAAACATGATTTGAGAGATTCTGAATTAGGATCCTGTAGAATTTTATACCTTGAGTTGAAATCATTTAATCATAAAGAAACCAAAAATATCTATACATGATTTTTGATAGGTTAAATAGGGTTAACATGATTTTTGAGCATTAAAACATGATTAACACAAGAGGAGGCCAACAATATCCACCTTTTTTATGATCAAAAATCATGGGATTTAAATTACTTTTCTTATTCACCCCTTTTTGGGATTATCAAAAATAAAATATGAAAAAATAAAATAAATGCTGAGTTAAGGTAAGGATGAAAAATAAACAATAGTTGTGCCCATTTTTTTGGATTCAATGATAAGGTGCATGACAAGGATAAAGAAAAACACAAACATCCCTATAAAAAAGACATCCTTCACTTATCTTTAGTTTTTGCATTCTTCTCTTTTCCCTTGGAAAAATATCAGCAGGATCCACATGAGCTGAAGGAGAAGTGGGAGATGGGGTTGATCCAATTGTGAGAGAAGGAAGGGGTACTCCTTAAAAAATAGAAGGTGCTAGAGTTGGTTTGGTTGAAGATCGAGGCCAGGATTTCCCAAGAATGGTAGGTCTAATCTTGCTCAGATCCTGAGATACAGAAATGGAGGCTGAAACAATGGCAGTGGAGGAGGAAGGGGTTGAGCTATGTCATAAAGGGGTAGCTAAAGGATCCAATATTATAGTGTTTTCCATATAAAGATAAGGGTTCAAAAAATTGATAAAATCAGTGATGGGTTCGCGTCCATATTTCATGGCCTTTTCAAAATTATCTATATTCTCATTAAATTTTTCCAAAGTAAGTGTGAACTCTTTCATTTTTGAAGTTGGTCCAGAATGAGTCACATGCTGAATTTTGATATTTTCCATAAGGTACATGAAATTACTAGTTATTTGGTCCTTTGTGTAGATCCTACTGAAGTAGAAATCAACCTTTTTAGTAATTTCATCACAAGACATAGAGGGTTCAATTAAATAAATTCAAACTATGACATGGACATGATCATACCACAATAAACATTTAAAGAGTAAATATCTTCTTGAATCGCCTTTATGAGTACTGCACTGTCTGATAGTTGATATGGTTGACATGGTTTAGCAGAGGAAGAAGGATCTGAGAAGACTATATAGGGTGTATGAAGGGTATTGATAAAATCATCAAAAGAGTTCTTAAAAACACGAGGATAATCCTTAATGGAGGATACTAATCCTCAAACATCATTTTCCAATTGATCATTTTTGGTAACTACCTTATCAAAAATAGAGACTAAATTTGGTGGGATTAGAGTCACATCCTTTTTAGAAATTTTTTATGCATCTTTAGTGTCGAAATGAGAAACATGGGGTTCATCAGTTTGAAGTTCATTCCTCATTTAATCAATCATATATTTTAGTGATTTTAAATACTCCCTTAATTTATGATTTTCAATCCATACTTCTTAAATTTCATACAGCATCCTTGGTTGGGTTTTCCAGATATGGTTTTGCATGATCATTCCAGTATCTTGTACACATAAATGAGATATAAGAGTAGGTTGATATTTCAAATGTTTTTCTAAACCAGACATTATACATTCACCAAAAGATTTTAAATCCTCAAATTTCACTAATCTAGATGATTATTGTGAAACATTAGGTGTAGATACCAAAATAGCCTATTGTTCCTTAGCAGTTAAGACTTTTGGTTCAGAAATATGAATCAATTAGAAGTCTCTTGTGATATCAATTCATCTCACTGAAGCCAACTGAGAGTCAGAGACCTCAATGTAGTTGATGATTTTATATATAGTGTCCACCGAGATTGTATTAGCAGAATCTTACACTTGATTACTTTCCAAAATGGGATTCTACTCTCCCTCAATAGGTTCTTCTCTGTTGGGACTAAGAGACTCAGTATCTTGGCATAAATCCATTTCTTCTATTCTGAAATGTTCAGGAACTTCTTTACCTTACTGAAAATATCGCTCCCTCATTTCTTCAGTAGAAGGAATAACATTAGGTTCATATTGTTCTTCTGATTGTACCATAGTTGAAGGGCCTTCTTCAATAAAATTTTCTTCATAATGATCCTCTGGAATAGCTGGTTCTTATACACCAACATCAAGTTCTTTTTCAGCAACAATTTCTCTAGCTATTGTATCTTCTGCATATTATGGGTCGGGTAGGCTAATATATTCTTCCTTTAAGATAGTTCTGTAGTTAGTTTCTGCTTTTTCATCTCTAACTTATTCAATAGAGTATTAAATAACCTAATTAGGTTCAAAATATTGTCATATTTGTTTCTAGGTCTTGGAATATTCTCAATTAGATTGAACTTCTCATATAATATTTCAATGTCTTCCACCCAAGATTGTTTGCTAGTATTCTAGTTTATTTTTATCTTTCTGAGTGTGTACGTAGAGATAAAAAACTCATAATCCTCAATAAATTATTCATTTTATCCAAATAATCCTTTGAAATAAAAAATTTCATAAATAAATCTTGAATAAAACAGGGAGGTTGATTTTGAAGTAGTATTGATCATATCACTAATGTGAAAAATGACGTAAATATATAAGTTGATCATGTGGAAATTTTTCATAACCTGTATCAGAAATAAATCTAGATACATCATGGTTGAAAATTCACCATTCCTTTGAAAAATAATAATTTGAATGAATTTGAATATAATCCTTGTTTCTCTTTTTAATTCAACTACAATCGGCCTTCTTCTCTTCTTATTTCCAATTAGGCTTCCCAATGCCTCTTCTAGGATAAAAAATCACTATGAGGAGGAGTTCCTCGCTGATGATCCTTATTTATTTCCTCATGTGGTATTTCAATTCAAGAATCCCAAAAACTGGATTAAATGGTATACCTTTTTTCCTTTATCCAACTTCTAATACCAAAATCATCTATCGACACGCTGGAGAACTGAAGGTACTGATAAAACTGGGAAACAATCTTTGGATAGATGGGTCACTTCTCTTTAGTGAACCATTTGAACAAGAGTTCTTCATCACAAACCTTCATGATTAGTGACTTACATGTCAGCATCCACTTTAGACAAAAAAATTTATCGGGTACTACAGTTCGATCTTCAAGGCTTGGATTCAGCGGTCCTTCAGGCATTATAATCGAATCCCTTTTTTACATTCTTTTGAAACATTCACTTATTAGGATTATATGAAGAATTTCGCTTCATTCTTGGCGTCCAAGGTAGGTTTGAGAGGGGGAAATCATTGAAAGAGGTTAAGGGGTCTCAGAGATAAGGGTTTTAGATTCACGAGAGGAGAACTCGAGTAAAGAGAGATATGAAAAACATCAGCTTTTTATCATTTAGGAATTCCAAATGTCTCAAATAAAAATTCATGGTATAAAAATAATATTATAATTGATACAGTGATATAGGAGATAAATTAAAAAATATATTAATGAAATTACAGTGAGAATGGAATAGGTCTTCACGGTATCACCATTATGGTGTGACTCCCAATGGTGAGATCATATCATTGAGAGAGCATGTGTAAGAGAGTAATTGTAAGACTATAAATGCGAGGTAGAAATTCTGAGATAGTAACCTGTGAAACCAGAAATCATGAAACTGTAAACTATGAAACCGTAATAGTGACACAATAACTTTGATATCGTAAACCTTTGAATTAATACTTGACATCCCTAATTCATTTATGATATAATTTATCCTATAATAATTTTATATTTTAGTGAATATATCATCAAAAATATGTTTAGTGCCAATGAATTCCCAAGTGATATCACCTTTTTGATAATGATCTCTCAAAAAGGGTTTTCTTACATCAATTTTCATTGTCCAAGAGTGTGAAACATGATTTGTTAAAATTTTTATAGCACTTGTGTTGTGAAAATTTATATGTACATGTCTAAATTGATGTCCATAGTATTGTAATGTGTTCTTTATCCCCAATATTTGTGCACAGAAACTACCATAAACTACCTATGCAGCCTCAGAAGTAGATAATGCAATAGAATTTTGTTTTTTACTGCACCGTGATACTAGAGACTTTCTTAAGAGATAACATTTTCTGGAGGTGCTTTTTATGTCTAACTTGCAAAAACCAAAATCATCATCTAAATAGATAACTATGTCAAAATATTTTCCTCTTGGATAGAACAATCCAAAATTGGTTGTATGTTTGAGTTTTTTTCAAATTCTCTTAATATAATTTAAATAAGACTCATGGAATTTTCTTGAAAACATGCACACATGAAAACACGAAACATAATATCAGGGCGACTATCAGCTAAGTAAATTAATCTGCCAATCATTTCTCTATATGTGGTTTGATAAATAGATTTACCATTTTCATCAAGATACAACTTATAGGTATTACTCATTGGAGTATCACAACTTTTAGTGTTGTATAATCCAAAAGGTTTTAGATGATATTTAGTATATTTAATTTGATTTAAAATAATACCTTCCTTATTTTGAAAGATATGAAATCCAAGAATGAATTTTTGCTCACCCATTAAACTAATTTTAAATTCATTTTTCACCATCATTGAAAACTCAATACATAAAGAATTTCATAAAGATTCAAAAATAATATCATCAACATAGACTTGAAAAACTAAAACTTCTTTAGAAATTCGTTTTATAAATAGAGTAGGATCTTGTATACCTTTTGTAAAAACTATTGGAAATAACAAATCTATTTAATCTATCATACCAAGATATTTGATATTGTTTTAAACCTTATAAATCTTTTTTTAATTTAGAGACATGATTTGGAAAGTGAGGGTTTGATAAACTAGTGGGTTTTCAACAAAAACATCCTTAATTCTATACCCATTTAGGAATTCACTCTGGACATCCATTTGATAAATATTGAAATTTAGATGTACTACATAAGAAAGAATGATTTTAATGGCTTAAATTCTAGATATGGTGAAAATGTTTCTTCATATTCGATTACTTATTCTTGAATATAACATTGTGAAATCAATCTAGATTTATTTCTAACTATATTACCACCTTCATCTATGTTGTTCTTGAACACCCATTTAGTGACTATGTTCAAGATGTCATTGGGTTTATCCACATGATTTTATACTTTATTCCTTTCAAAAATATTTAGCTTCTCTTGAATGACCATCACCTAAAATTCATCATTGATAGAAACATGGATGTTTTTAGGATCAAGTTGTGATAAGAAAGCTTGATGTTCAAACTAATTTTTAAGAGAATCTCTAGTTTGTGTCCCTTTATCTAAATCAAAAACAACAAAATCTAATGGATGTTTTTTGAGGGTTTTAGTTTGCCTATTAAAGTAGGGGCTAGTAAATTCATGTTTATCTACATGTTTCAGTTCATCATGTCCAAAGTATAAATCATTTCCATAACATTTTGATTTAACAAATTTCTTGGAAAGAGGATTATATATTTCTTTCATTTATTTCCATATTTGAAATATCATCTTCATGATTTTCTAGTGAGGTATTAGGTTCATGTGTATCTTTTTCATAAAATTTGATATGCACAGATTCTTCCACAAACATGGTTATTTTATTGAATAATCTATAGGATTCACTATAGGTCGAGTAACCTAGAAATATTCCTTCATCACTCTTGGATGTAAATTTGTCAAGATTTTCCTTTGTTTAAAAAATATAAAAATTTCAACCAAAAACATTGATGTAATTAACCTTGTGTATTCTATTTTTCCACAAATCATATGGTGTTATTTTAAGAATAGGTCTGATTAACACTCTATTGATTATATTGTAGGCTGTATTCATAGCCTTGGCCCAAAAGTAAAAAGTTAGGTCATATTCATTTAGCATTATTTGGGCTATCTCTTATAAGTTTCTATTTATTCTTTCCACAACTCCATTTTTTGGAGGTGTATTGGGGGAAGAGAAGTTATTACTATTGCCATTTTTTGAGAAAAAAGATTCAAAGTATTTATTTTTAAACTAACAGACATGGTCACATCATAAGAATTTTATCCAAAGTCCACTATGATTTTCTAAAATCCTAGTATACATTGGGAAATGAGGTCATACATCACTTTTGTGAGCCATCCAAAATGCCCATGTATATCTAAAATAGTCATCTATAAGAAAATAAACATATTACTTCCCATTTAAACTCGAAACACTAGATGGTCCAAAACGCCCATGTAAACCAACTCGAGAGGTTGAGAAGTTGAATCTGTTTCATTTGTTTGAATGATATTTTATGTTTTTACCCTTTTGAAATGGATTATAGAAATTATCATTTGGAAACTCATGTCTGGTTAAGTATTTGACAAAACCATTTATGGTAAGATACCTAATGGAGTGTATATTGCAGTGTCCTAGTCTTATATGGAAAATCTATGATTCTTTAAGAAATACACATAAGAATGAAACATTTTGAGAAACTAAGTAATCTATGCTAATGAATAATCATTTTCATTTATAAAAGTAGAAAATATTAGTTCATTTTTTGGGTTAAAAACATTAAAATAATCATTCTAAAATTTAACATGAAATCCATCATCACGTAATTGTGAAATATTAAATAGATTATATTTCTATCCATAGAAAAACAGTTCTTTAGAAATTAAAAACGATTTAGAGTTACCAATCTGGCCCAAGACAATTATTTTTCCTTTAGCATTATCACCATAAGTGACATTCCCACCATCAACATTTATTAAATTCTCATAGCATGAGTAATATCTTTTCATGTGTCTTGAACATCAACTGTCCAAGTACCATAATATTTTAGAGGATCTCTTCAAATAGTTTTCTTAAAAAATAATCAAACAACAACAGATTATGTTACCCAGACATGTTTGGGTCCCGTGACATTGGTAATCAGTGCATTAGGAACCAACATATTCATCATTGGTTTCTTATTATCACTATATATTATATTTGAGAAATAGAACCTATTTGGTCTAGAAAAACTCGAAGAAGTGAAATATATGTCAGAATTAGGACTAGTATCAGAATTTTGTTTTTTAGGTAGAAAATATATTTTCCAAAGTTATTTACAAATTGTGTTTTACATAGGATTTTTTGACCTGGAAAATATTTAATATCGGATGGGTACTAAGGAGTTACCTATTTACCATGAATTTAAGTAAGAGTATCATCCCCATTTGTAAACCATTCTAGATATTTCAGCAATTTCTCATTAGACATTTTTAAATCATTGTTTTCTTTACATAATTGAACATTTTTATTTTTCTCTACAAAAAGATTAAATTTAACGGTATTAGTAAAGGAATGTTATTCCTTTAAATATTTATATTTTTCTTTTAGATCATTCCATGTGTCTACAAGAATATTACAGTATCCAAATAATTTATCACTTGTAATATTTTTAGAAAAACACTTTAATCACCAGAATAATAGGAATTTTGTACAGTAAACTCAAGGGATACCTTATATGTGTTTGTCATAAAACACATATTTCCCTTTTAAAAATTCTCATCATGTGAAGAATCTGATTCACTTGAACTGTCCTCAAAATCACTCCAAGTATCATTCGTGGCCTTTTGGTACTCTCTATATTTTTCCTCATATATCTTATTATATTTCAACTTAGGACAATCATCTTTTATATGTAATTTTCTTTTACACTCATAATAGACTATCTCTTTATATTTTTTACTTCTTTTCCAACCCTTCTTCACGTTTCCCTTGTGATCATATCATCCTTTGAAGTTAGGGTTTTTAAATAATTTCATTCTTCTATAAAATTTCGTAAATCGTCTAAAAAATTGAGACACTTCCTCATCACAGTATGATGATGAATCTTTATTACCTATACTATCAAAATGATATTTTATCATGTCTTTCTCGTTATACTTAGAGGTAGTGGTTTTGAAAGCCACTGACTTTTTTTTGGTTCATCTTCCTCTTCCTAGTTGAATTTTCATTAATCCTCATACATCATTAAAATTTCTATCATCTCCTTGACATGCAGCGTACTAATATCACAAGATTTTATAATTAAAATAGAGGTCTCTCTCCATCTATCTGGTAAGAATCTGAGTATTCTTATTATTTTATCCTTGGCTGTAACTTCTCTTCTAAGAGAGATTGTTGTGTTCACTATTTCATTAAACCATAGATATAAGTCATAAAGAGGCTCATCATGATTCATTTTAAATTTATCATGTTTAATAGTATATATGTTAAGACTCATTTCCTTACCACTACATGTTACTTCATGCATAACAGACAAAGTGTCCCAAATATCATGGGCTGTTTTACATGAAGAAGTTCTATTAAATTCATCATGTCCTGAAGAACAGTATAAGAAATTCATGTATTCTCAATTATTGTTATAATAATCCTTAGTTGGGTCATCCTAAATGAATCTAGCAGTATGAGTAATATTATATTCATCTATAATTGAAGACTAAATCTCAAAACCCATACTATCTTTGTGCATTTTTATTTTAATTTTCCTTTGTGCATATTTGGTTCTATTAAAGAATGGTGGTCTATTTGTAGTAGCACCCTCCAATCTATTTTCAATAATGAAGAATAAAGTGTAGAATTTTATGTTTTAGAGAACTAAAAATTTAGAACTAAATTATATTTTAAGATCTTTTAAACACAAATAAAATCATAGTTGAAAAATATTTCAAATAGATTGGCAATTTAAAATTTTGAGAAAAGGTATTTTAAAAACATCATTTGATACCAAATGTTGGACAGAGTAAGACACTCAAGAGAGGGGTGAACTGAGATCCTATAAAAATTTCTGTTAAAAATTTTTCTTAAAAGATTTACGGAATTAAAATTAAAACATGCCAGTTAATCAAAGTGATAAAATTATAACAGTTTGTCTGTTCAAATAGCATCTTATAAGATTTATTGATTCTTAGTAATATCAAAATGGGATATTGATACAACCATTAAAACTAATTTAATATGGAAAAATAGTTACAACTAATATCCACGACTAATTATAAATGTAAAATTTTGTTTTCTGAAATATAAAACAAAATAGACAATGACTAAATAGAAACACATAATGGATAAAACAAGTGGTTTAGTGTCAAGGTGAGAACTAATCCACACCACTTAGTGTTCGCCTACCAGCACAAATTTTATATTAGTAAACATTACCCACACCCTAGATTGGGGTTAACAATAGTAAACAAGAATGTCTAGGTCACAAGACCACTTCCACTATTATCTATGGGAAAACAAATAACCGGGTCACATCGGACCTCTTACATAGTTATACATGGAAAAAAACAAGGTGTAGAAAGATATTGAGTTAGGATATCTTTTATACTCCATTGTAATGTTAGAGATAGTTTTTGTTTTAATACATATACACACACTTCTATAAAGTTATTAAAAATAGTATACAATATATACAATATGATGAAAGAGAGTTAGAAATGCTCTGAGTGTTGTTCTATACAACTCTGGACTTCTAAGATATTGCAGATGTGATTTTTGAGTCCTCCTGTGAAAATAGAGTATCAGGAGTCCCATTCCCTAGTTTCCAGTTAGATGAGATGTAATTTTCACCTCTTTTTCTTATTGTGGTTGATACTCTGAGAATTTTGGAGGTTCTAATCTACAGAAGTTCTCTTTTCTAAGCTCACTTTTTCTCCAGTTCCACACTTTTCGTTTTATTTCCTGTGAATGTGTTTGAGCCAATATGATGTGTGATTTTTATAACTCTTACCACGTACTTTTAGGTGACATGTGTAACACCCCGAGATTTTATGAAAAATATTCTTTTAATTTCATTAATGTATTGTGTTGTATGCTACACCAAGATTACCTTGCGCTATACGCAACACCGTATTAGCTTGCAGTATACGCAACACTATTCTTGGATCGTGTTACACACAATTTTGATAATAGTTATTCTACGCAACATTGAGTATATATATATATATATATTCAATGTATAAATGAAATATTGTTGGATTCTGTTATATAAAACAACGAAGGATTCTTTCACAACACGCAACCCTGACCTGGCTTGCAATACACGCAATCACGACCTTCCTCGATAGCGTGTGTTGTACACAATACCAGGTTTTACTAAACAACGATATATTAATATAATATTATTATGAACTAGTCGTTATGAATAGTATTAACTAAAATTTGAATTTTATAGCATTATTACTCATCTTACACATTTTTTAGAACATGGTATAAGAACAAAATAAATTTTTCGGGTAAAATAAGTCTTTTTCAAAAAATGCAGTTTTGCCGCCTTTTGATGGCGCACCCATTTTAAATCTAGTTTTTTGACATTTTTATAAGTTCACTTTGACAAAATTAAATTCTTCATTGGAATCAAGAAATAAAAATTTACTTTGGATAAATTTTTCATATTATTCTGGTAACTTTCATATTTTGATGAATAGTAAAAACACGCTATATTTTAACGAAAAACAACTTTTTTCATCGTAATAATTTATATGGTTAAATTATAATATTTAATGGTTTTAAAGTATAAATAGAATATATTTTTACCATTTAATATAATTTATGTCATTATCATTGATTTTACATTGAATTCGTAGGTTAAATCAATTCAATCTTTTGCAATGTTTTAAACAAAAACCCGTTTTCATTCGACAATGGGATTAATTTTAATTTAATTTCTGCAACTTCTGTGTATTGAATTTAAAAAAATGGATTCCATATTTGGAATCTGTGGGTCCAAAATTATGTTAATAGGCTACTTTTTATTTTTGGGAATTATGAATAATAACTATGGTAAATTTTATTTACCGTAGTTAAAGGCAAATCGGGTAATTAAGGGTAAATATAATATTATAAAATTACCCTAACACATGCCAAAATTCTATTGGATGGCTAAACGTAGACCCATATAACCTAAGGGTCGGATTAGATTCATTTTATGGACTTTTGACCATGAAAATAATTTAATTATTACTAAAATCAAAGAAAGTGACAACATGTCACTCTCTTAAATCTTATAAGTATAATAATTTTAATTTAGTGATAAACATCATAAAACTTCAAACATTAATAGTCTCCAGAAATATAATAAAATTATCTACATCATGATAATTTATTTAGAATTTTTAGGGATTAAATAATTGTAATTAATGGTGATACATTAATGATACAGAAATTATTTATTAAGTGGAAAATAAGTAATATAGTTTTTATTGAAATAATAATACCCATTAAAAGGGCCACAAACCTGACCAAAACTTATTGGTAGTGTATATATACACCTTAATCATCCAATGACCTAATATATAACCGTTTTGAGCCTTATAATAGTGATTATGACACTTATATTATTTTATTTTAAATGATGCCAAAGTTGTCACCTTCAGAATTTAATAAATATAACAATTTAAATATTGTTATTTTAAGATGATAAATTCGAGTAAAAGTATTATTGTGAAATTTAATAGCTTTATATTCATTATAGGACTTTATTTTTAATTTTTATGCAACAAATTAGTATATTAAATAATTATACAAAATTGTTGTAGTAATTATTTTATTAAGAGATAAACCAAATAAATGTTTTTAAAAATAATAAAATAAATATTATATGAACTATTTAATGTGATCCACTAATTTTATAGATACATATGACCTTTTATGAATCTATTAAAGATTTTATTTCGAACATATCTTCTGTATATATTTTATTTAAATTCAAATAAATGAATAGTGTCAAAATTGACACTATTCTTATTTTATAAAAATAACATATTATAAAATTGTTTAAAAATCACAAAAATATTTAAAAATTATAAATTTAAATTTATATGGTATATAATGTTATAAAGTTTTCAATTATGGATAATTCACAACAAATAAGTAATTATTTGTTATAATTTAAAATTTAGAATTTTATTACCACAAATAAACTTAAATAGATTAAATAAAGATAAATCAAAATGATAAGGTATAAAATAAGATCCAAACATTTCTAAATTTGTTTTGTTGATGAGATTAAAACCCTATCTCATCTAATATATGAATATGAGTCATTTTGGGAGGTTTTTAAGTGGGGTTAGATTTATTATAAATTAATATTTTTAAGAATTCTCAAAGGTGCCCCTCTCCTGCCTTATAAAAGGGCACCTCATCCCTCTCCTCCTCCCACCAATTTGAGCCTTAAATCTCGGCCAACCCCTGAAAAAGTATCTTCTCCACTTCCCTAGAAACATCGTAGAGGTTATGGTCTACTTTAAAGGCCAATCTTAGTGCCCTAAGAGGAGGTTTCAAAGAGGCGTATCGAAGAAGATGTAATTTCTTCTCCCGATTCTTCCAAGCTTCTTTCTTCTTCAACTTCTTTTTATTTAGTTGTTTCATTATAAAGTAACAACATAAGTATCACTAATATACTGATTTGTTATTATAAATATGAAACAACCCCATTTCACCTTCTATCCATCCTACGAAAAACAAAATCACCGCGCGTGTGTACGTACAGAATACCGTCTCCACGTCGTGGTGTAATCTGTTTTTCCACCAACACCTTACATGGATGGGTATAATAGTGTAAATAATAACTATACATAGTTATTATAACATCATACTGATTCTGATATATTTTATCATCCACTCCAATTCAATTCAATAATTATGGAAACGATATCATCGCTCGTGCGTACGTACGGACTACCATCTCCACGACGTGATGAGATTCATTCTCCATGTTAACCATTTAAGAATGATTATAAAGTATATATAAGAAATAATAATAAAATATATGACATTATAAAGCTACTTTATTTATGTATATATTTATTTCATCTACTTAATTCCATTCAACTCAATAAGGAAATGAATACAGCGTTCATGCGTACGTACGGCCTACCGTCTCCATGAACGGTGTATTTCTTTCCATTTATTGATCTATTATATATATGTATATTCTGAATATATATTATATATAAATCATGTTTTATATTATGGATTTATTTAATTGTGATCTATGTAATCATATGAATAATTACAAGTCAAAACACGGACGACAAATGAAATGATTTTACCCAAAACACTCTTTAACATGGAATTTACAAAAGAACGGGTAATATAAAGTCATAAGTGAACCATATATGATATAATAACAATTAATATGATTCTTTAATAAGTAAATTACATTATTTAAATCATTATACAGGAGGTTCGGATACATACGAAGCATATCATACATTAGGTAAGGGAAAATATCACAATCTCATTTTTATCCGAGATTGTTTATACTTTGGTATTTACTGGGGTGTATTTTATAATCCACATCCATGTTTCCTCAATATGTAATATTATTTCCATCCACCTACAATTGTTTAAATATTATTTTACCCTTCGGTTAGTTTTTAGTAAAAGATATGAAAAGAATAGTTTGACATTTTTCGTACGAGGTACTTTTTGACTTTTTCGAAAAAAGTACGAGAAGAATGTTTTTTTAATGTATACGGCATGAAAGGATTTTTACTGTTTTATAAAGCCTTATTTTTAAAAAATTTCCTCCAAATGATTTCATGACTATTTTAAACAAAATTCAATTCTTTTAAAATTGCATGGAATTTTGTGAAAAGAAAATTATTTTGAAGAAGATAGGATATTTACCTCAAGAATTCATTTCAAGTGTTTTATCAAAACCATTTTTCATCTAAGATAACATTATTTCATATGTGTATGTTTCTAGTATAATGTCTCTATGATTTACATGGTTTCACTTTTCTTATTATGATATGATATCAATTTCTTTTATATAGATTATGTGATGATGGGATGATGTTTAAGAAACCCATTTTATTTATTGGGTTTTTATGAATGATGTATGTTTATTTTGTGGCACAAGTAAGAATGATTTCATTATGAGATGGGTGGGACCTATATCTCCCTCCAATGCATTGTGTAATGATTTTATATCTCATTATATAGACATGGCTGGAACGGTAAGTTAATCTGGTTCAGTGTTACAGGACTGAAATGAGGAGTGAACTCGATTTTTAATGGGACTTTGTCCACTAAGACGGTCTTGGCAGCAATGCCTTTGCTACTATGGAAATCATTACATGTGCTTAATGGATGCCACAATTACATGTTTTATTCCCATGCTATTTTATCATGGTTTATGTTCCATTATGATCTATTCCTTATATACTTCCATGTTCTATGTCGTTTCTCAAGATTTTAATGTTTAACCATTATGTTCATGTTTTTTTAGTTCCAATGTATATGGTATGTTTTATTTTATCCATGCTTACCCTTACTGAGCATTTAGGCTCACCCTTTTTTATGTTTTATTTTCCCCTAGGATCAAAAGAATGGTTTTAGGTAAGGAAACAAAAAGTGGAAGATCTTTATGAGATGTTGAAGATCTTTCACCATGATTAGAAGATTACGTTCCAAGTTTACAAAGACACTAAACTATTACAGTCCTTGTGTGTGTGTTTTTGTTATGTATTAAGTATTTCGCAAAAGTAATGTAATGTCCATGTACGTCAAGCTTAGGGTCTCTACAACATGTCTAACGAGAACCATTAATTATGTTAGTTTCATTAAGTGACTCAAATATGGGTCTTAGAAATAACTTTTAAATTAAATTGAAAATGATAGAGAAGTGATTAAGGAATAGTATCACAATTTTTTTTGAAAAGGATTCACCCAGAAATTGTATCTTATCCTTTTCATTTGATAGATAATACAATCATGGTGCCATAGATGCATTGAGATCTGGAACTAGTAGCACAAATACAGTTTCAGGATCATAGTGTCTTAGGTAACAATATCTACTCCTTTTTCAAAACATTAAATGGTGTCTTGGAGTTAGTAGAAAGGAATTAGGGTCATAGAATTTCTGAAATCTAGATCTGGTTATGGTGTTAGAGTCATATGGTCTGGATTACGATTTTTGGGTTATCGTGTCAGGGTCACGGTCTTAGGGTTTCTGTGTTAGGATTACGTTGTTATGGTTACTGTGTCATGGTTACTTTGCAAGAATTAGGAACCGGTGTCTGACTTATGGTTTCACAGACTTAGCCATGTATTTGTAAACTGTATTAAGAAATTATATTCACATAATGGATTAGACATAAGCATTAATATAATATAACATTATAAAAAAATATCAAACATATTTTATAAGATTCAAACATGATTTGAGAGATTCTGAATCCGGATTATGTATATGATTATACCACGAGTTATAAGTATTATATCATAAAGAAACCATCAATCTCTACACATGATTTGTGATAGGTAATATAGGGTTAACATGATTTGTGAGAATTATAATACGATTAATATATGAAGAGGCCAATATATTTATTAATTGATATTATGTTTCTTAGGCACATGGTACATTTACCATCAATTACATTCATAAGATTATTTACTACATATCATATATAGACACATCTAAAGCAACTAGACAAATGACTCTCTCCATGAGATATTGATTAATCAAGGGGATATCTATAATCGGGACCCACCCATGTTTTACTAGTCCAAAACATTTCACATATATCAAATAATCAATTTAACAATGTGCCTTATCAAATATTCATATTGTGCAAGAGATACAGATTTATCAATATTTACCAAATAATCAAATAAAATTCAATTTAAACACAGTATAATAATGATATATGATTTAATAAATGAACATATATATGATAAATGATATGGTAAAATAGTGTAAATTCAATGATCAAGGATTATAGGAAAATGAATATTTAAAGGGAAAAAATGAATCATGGAAGTGAATGTAAATACTATCTTACGAAAAATCAATCATAAACCATCTTGAGGAATATTAAGGATGGTATCAATAGAACATGTCCAAAGTGGAGTGAAATAAAGCACTATTTTTATTGATGACTGGACATATTATAAAAATACTATTTAAAAACATTCTTTAGGATAATATCATTTTGTTTTGAAAGACCTTTTGAAAACCCAATTTATTTAAGAAAACTTTAATAAATAATTTTCTTTATAAGTCAACCTTTCAAACATGAAAATGAAAATTTGTAGGAATTATGGATGGTAAATTTGTACATTTCATAAAAGAACTTTCCTTTTTCATGGTAAAAGGATAGAAAATTGACTTGTTCAGAAAGCGACAAGAGGATTCCATTGGAAAAATTGGTTAAAAAAATGGTTAAAATGTATTTAAAATTCGGTTTAAAATCATTATTGAAAACATTTTAATAAAACATTATTTTTAAAAGATACTAGGTTCTCTAACAAAAGAGAGAAATGATGTCGGGTTTTCTAAATTACATTTTTAAAACATTTTGAGTACCAAATAGCGGTAAAATGGTAAAAATGATTGAAAATTGTCCTAAATAACCAGAGGAGAATAAAAGGATTTATTACAAAAATTTCATTTAATTTCTCAAATTGAAATAATATTGAATTATTATTAGTATTATTATTGAGAAAATTAATCATTAAAAATTCCATGGTGTCCCATACATATTTGAAAGATTTTAAATCAAAATACATATAATGGTATAATATTAAATGAATGTATTAAATATCATGAAGGTAAATGAATTCATGATATAGTACATAAAAATGTGAATTAGATACATGACACAATATATTTAAGTGGTGAACATAATATGTATCTCACGGATGTACATAGTGATATGAGAATCCCTTGCCTTGCATTTTCTTTTGGCAGAATGTCCTTTAACTTCTTGTATAAAAAATATGTTAATTTTCTAATTTATTGATATCCTTTTTCATGTTTTTCATTAATTTTCATTCACTTTTTGCTATATTTCATACTAATACATGAACAATTATGTTTATACCCTGTATTTTAAAAAAATTAGTTTATGTGTTAAATATAAATTTTTTAGGTCAACTATGGTCAAAGGGATCATTATATAACATAACCAAAATAATAATCATGACATAATTATTATATTTATAAAAAAATTATACTTTTAAAACTAATAATTAAATATGTTTATGAAAAATTATTCAATGTTACAATCATGAAGAAGGTTTGTCAAACTTACGCAAGAGTAATATTACCATTTTTATTGATCATTATGGAAAGATCGTAAGTAAAACCAAATCATTCTATAATAATAATTATATAATAAAAAAATTTATTTAATCATATATAATTATATATATAATTCTTTTTATTTAAAAGGAATCACATCCTGTTGAGGAGGTGGTAGTCCACAAGTCCATGAATAATGTTATCACTTTTTAAGTGCATGAAAAGATAAAAATAAAAATAATATATATATATATATATATAGTATTATTTAAGAAATTAAATTATGACCTAATTATCATATATATAGTTTTTATGTCACATATTTTTATTTTAAACCATATTTTATATGTTCTATGTATAGTTTGAACGAATCACAACTCTTTGATGGGGTTGTAGTCCACACTTACTCAAACAATGTTATCATATTAAAGTAAAATGGAATGTATTAGTAGTATGTGTTATAAAATGATTGAAGATATATAATGAAATAATAAATATCATAAATATCATATATATATTATATAAATATATTTTATATCATAATGGACATATTGATAAGTGGTAAATGAAAAATTATTAATCACTATTTCGTGAGGCAATAGTTCACCGTATAAAGAAGCAATATGTATGTTACCCATTTGATGAAATTTAGTGTAATTATTTGTTAAAACCATATAATCAAAGCATCATGGTATATTTAGGATTATTATTTTGTTATAAAATCATATAATAATAATATTTTAGGGGTTGGATAATGGAAATAAAGCTAAAAATCAAAAGTTAGTTTGTTACTTATTAATCAGGTAACTCCTTTTGGTTTGAACTGAAACCATCCTTGGATTTATTTTTCCAAATGGAATCAATATTTTCTTATGGGAGATATTTATACGATATATTTTGGAAGATCTTATTCATGAAAATATATCATGAGAGGTGTGAGGAAGGGGTAGAGGTGGTGACCTTTTATAATGGAAGAATATGACTCACTTGGTATTTTTGAAAACAAGTTAGGTGTACCCTATTTTTTCATAAAAAATACATATAAAATAAATAATCTTAATAATTTAAATTTAATGGCCGATATATCACCATTAAATGGGTGTTGTACAATTGGATAGGTCATTTGAGCCCTTAAATTAAATGTTTATTCATTTATTAAGTTTATTTTTTCTTTATAATTGTAAATAATTTTGATCACTTTCACTAATAGTTTTGGTCAAAAATGAAGTTGGTATTATTTCAAGTTATAAATTTTGATTATTTAAAACATGGAATCTATTTTTTCAAATTCAATTCATATAAGTGGAAGATTATTATTTAAATTTAATCCTAAAGGTGGGATGACAATGAAGGTTTTTAAATTAAAAACATCCAAAAGTATACTATGTTTTTATAATCAAATTCAATGTGAAATTCATTATAATGAAATTAATAGTCTTAATTTAAAAAAATATTATTTAATTGAACATTAAAACCAATTAAAATTATAATATTTCCGTATAAATAAAATTGATGAAAATGTACTTTTGAACTAAAATTCAGTATTTTTAATTATTCATTAAAAAATGAAACTTCATAAAAAAATACAAAAAATTACTCTAACTTATTTTTTATGTTTTACTTTCTAATATGAAGTTTATTTTGACATATTAGTTCAATTAAAGTTTAAAAATTAAGATTTAAATTGGTTTGTCCATTAAAAGGTGGTAAAATTGCATTTATAAATGCATAGGTTTTTTTGATTAAAATAGTGTTTGTTTTTATATTATGAATATAAAACCTAATTGATGAATATAAAAAATATTTGATTGAATAAATAACATATGTATTTTATTAAAATCATTAACTAATTGTAAATAATTATGTTTAGTTATATAAAACACATTTGGAAGAATAAAAGACTAATTTTTTTTCTATATCCAACTAGTTCTTATTTTTGTTTCTCATTAATTGATAACCTATGAATTCATATTATATTTGTGTGAATCATAATTTATATAAGTTAGTTATTACTACTAATTTAATTCCATGATTATATCATATTATATTAAAAAATAATATATTATTATTTATGGAAACTTATTCTTCTGTGTAACACAAGTTGTCGAGGAAAGTCACTCATGCATGAAACTCATGCTATCAAGGGAGGTCTCTCTTTTCTATATTGCAAGATATATAGTAAATTCTATATTAATTTAAAAAAAATATAAACCAGTGTTTTATACATTACAAGATCTAAAATATATTATATTTATTTAAGATAATAAATATATTGTAAAAAATGGGTTAATATATTCCCTATATACACTTGGTGTTGCGTGTTATAAACACTATTGAATAAAAATTCATACATTATAATTTCAAGGTGTAACTTTATCCCCACCTTAATTAAATTTCATCTTCGCAATTTAAACTTGATCTTGGTGATATAGTTTTTTATATTACCTATGTTGAAAACCCATATCATGAGAAGGGTTCATAAAACAAACTCTATAAAAGATATAATGGGAAGTACAACAGTCACATGTAATTTAATGTAACTAGGTATCTATATAGGAGAAAATTAGTGGGAATTGAAAATATGTACATGGATAAAAATAGTAAATATTTATTATGAGTGAATGAGGTCATCAATCACACACAATTTAATGATCAGTATAAAGTTGAGGGCCACAAATCCATGAATATTTTATGATTTATAAGCCTATTGGATTAATAGAAAGTAATGTATTTTGAAAAACATTATTTCTATATTATTTTACTAAATTGGGTAATTCTTTAACTACCTATTAATATAAGGAATTATTCTTACTTGATAGGTTTAAATTTCTTATAAAAAGTCTTAACATTTGGTTGTGCTTCAATCAAATTTGAATTTATCTCTTTACTCGTAGAAATTAAATACCATTAATGAAATGTTTTTATGCCTGAAGCACTAAAGGAAACTTTTAAAGGATTGTAAGTCTTATGAAAGAGTGAAAAGTCAAACTATTTGTCCTTAATTATCTTCTAAAACCAATATGGTTAATATATTAAAGTATAATTCTCAAAAGTGATATTAGTGGTTCAATATTAAAATTTATTCATCAAATATTTTAAGTATACACAATTAAAAATTAACTAGTACATTAGATAGTTCAGGGGTTGTCATGAAACCCTTATCATATTTAGATCATGGGTTCAAGACACATGTCCTTGCCAGATTTGATTGGTTGTCAACCATACTAAAGGTTTTGCTTTTATAAAACCTTATTAGTATACATTATAAAAACTATCATGGATAACATGGAATTAATTTAATCATTAAATATCCTTTTATCTATGTTTTTTATCACAATACAAATAGTTGAACACATCCTCAATTTATTTCCACAAATGTAATTCCTTGGTCAATAGTTTATTCATAATATCTTTAGATAGATATCTAAATATTGACACCTGATTTTCAATATAAAATACATTAGGTTTACCCTTGGTTATTAATTTTCCTTATCTAATAAAATCATTAACAATGGTTTGTAGTGAAAAAGTGAATTATCCTAAACATATCCCTGGGGAGTGTCAAACCATCTGAACAGTAAGGCCTTTGTTTGTGTTCTAGTTTACCCTGAGTCTAGCTTGGAATACCTTGTCGAAGTTATTACACTTAGGTACATCTATTCCAGATCCACATCAAGTAGTAAAATCTATATAGTGATTTATTTCTAGTAATACCCACATGATATCTACCTTACCAAAATTATAATATGTTATTATATAATTATCCTCAATTTTAATCATAGGGTTATGTTCTTTACCCTATTTTTTCCTAAATCCAGTTCTTATGGTTTCTACTAAACTTTCTATGATACCAATTGTATTGAACCAACCCCATATAGCCCAGATCTGGTGTATACTATCAGTTAAATTGGCATAATTACAAGGAATATAATCCCGATGGACTTAGAGTTTAATTTTCTTGGTAAATAAGATGCATTCGTGAGCCTTGTCTATAAAAATAATACACTAATTACAACATAATTGTTTCCTTCTTTATAGACATATAACATGGAGGATAACTCTAATCCCTCTAGTAAACCCATAAATATCATTCATAGTTGTATTCTTAGATTCACGGGGAAAGAAACATAACAAGGGTGAGATAAAATTTTCCATAGTTGAAAAATATTGTCGATTAATATTGAATCATTTAGATTAATAATTTTGAATTAGTAAATAAATGAACTCACATTCCATATAATGAATAAACTGAGAGGGAAGGGCATAAAAAATATGGAATGTTAATAACTAGAAACACATTCCATTCAATTAACTAGATAAATAAATAAAAATATGGAAATTTTAAAATCTAAAGAATATACAATTTAATTAATAAACTTAAAATTCAATGTATCTATTGATATGTCTATGCAAGATATCATGGATGAATAATAACTGAAACTAATATGAGGGAAATGCTAGGTTATTAGACACCAAGTTTCCTAGGTACATTGTACCTTTACCATGAAGACCTTCCATAATATGGTTTACAACATACCAGGTAGAAACCCATATAATGCAGCTATCTAAATAACTTGGCCCATGAGACTACTGATTCATTAATGTGATATCTATAACTGGTTCCCACCAATTTTATACCAGTCCAAAACATTCTTCATATATCGATTAATCGATTCAATAATGTGCGATATGAAATATCTTTATGGAGTAAGAAAAACAAGTTTATCAATATTTACAAAAATAAATGAATAATACTCAAATTAAACACCTTATAATAATGATTTATGATTTATTAAATAAAAATATTCATGATAAATTATATAGTAAAATAGGGTAAATTCAATGTTCAATGATTATATAAAATTGAATATTTCTAAGGGAAAAATGAATCAAGGAGGTTAATGTGAATATTATCCAAGGGAAAATCAATTATATACCATCTAACGTAAGATTAAGTATGGTATCAATACAAACATACCCCAAGTGGATTCAAATAAATGGTTGTTGTTATTAATGAATTAAAAAATTATAAAAATATCCTTTAAAAAAAATTCTTGAGGAAAATATCCTTTCATTTTGGAAATCCATTTAAAAACTAATTTATTTGAAAATAACATAAAAAATATTTGTTAAAAGTTGTCATTTTCAACGTAAAATGGAAACATCATTGCAATGATGGTTGGTAAATCCATATTTTTTGTAAAAGAAGATCCATTTTTCATGAATAATTGGTAAAAAATCCATGATCAAATAGTGACAAAAATATTATTTTGAAAACATTGTTAAAAGCTAAAAAGGGTTAAAATGTCTATAAAAATTAATTTTCAAAACAATTTTGAAATTTTTTTAACAACACATGGGTTTTATAAAAAAACTTTTCTCCTATGAAAGAGATAAATGTATTCGTGTGTTCTTAATAAATGTTTAAAAAAATTAATGAGTGCCAAACATTAGAAAAAAGGTATAAATACAATAAAATTATAATTAATGACTAGAGGATAATAAAATGATATATTTAACAATGGTAATTTAATTTTCACTAATGTAAATACCATTTAAATATTATAAGTAATATTTTTGAGGAAAATAATCCATAAAAATTCCAAAGAATGTTATACAACTTTGAAACCTTTTAATTCATAAAACTCATAAATGAATAATATTAAATGAAATTATTAACTTTCAAGAAGATATATGAATTCATGTTATAATATATAAAATTGGTAAATATATAAACCAAACAAAATATGTAATTGGTGAACATGACATTTATCTCATAGATGAAAAAAGTGTGAAGAGAATCCCTTACCTTGTGTTTCCTTTTGTGGAAATGTCCATTATCATCCTATATATATGACTTATTTTAACTTTATACTTAATATTGATCATTTTTAATGTTTAAATTTAATTTTATTTCACTTTTTACAATGTTTTATACAAATACTTAAACTATTAATTTTACATTAGGAGTTTTGAAAAAATTCAGTTTATGTTTCAAGAACAATTTTTGTAGGTGAACTATTATCAAAGGGTTCATTATATAACATATACATCATAACAATCATGAAATAATTATTATACTTAAACATCAATTATAATTTTGAAACTAATCATTAATATGATTATGAAAAATTAATTGACGTTACAATTATGGATATGATGGGTCATACGTACGCGTGAGTAACGTTCCGATTTTTCAATAATCATTATGGAAAGAAGTTGAGTAACACCATATCATTATATAATTATAATTATTTAATTAAATCCAAGTAATTTAATTATATATTCTTATATGTAAAATTATTTTTATTTAAAATCAATCAAATCATGTCGAGGATGAGGTAGTCCACACATCCATGAATGATATTATCACTATTTATGTGTGTAAAATGGTAATAATGAAAATGATAAATATATATATTATATTTATTAAAAAGTTATTATGTCATTAATATAATATTTTTTTTATGTCACATATTTTTAATTGAAGCCATCCTTTATACGTTCCACATATAGTGCGAATGAATCACATTGCTTTGAAGGGGTGATAGTCAATACTTCCACAAACAATGTTGTCGTGTTAACACAAAATGGAAATCAATAATAATATGTGTAATAAAAGGATTAAATAATTATATAGAAATAATAAATACAATATATATTATATATAAACATAGAGTCAATAATAATTTACATCAGGAGAGGTAGTGAAGAAAAAAATCAATAATCATCGTTTCTTGAGGTAGTAGTTCGCTATACACAGAAATAATATGTGCATTATCTGTTAGATGGTTTTGAGTGTAAGTTTATGTTAAAACCTCAGAATACAAAATTATTAGTGTATTTATTAAAATGTTTTTTTAATACGACCTTAAAGTAATAATATTTGTGTGTTTGGAGAATGTTAATAAAAATAGAAAGCTAAGAATGTTTGTTACCTCTTAATAATGTAACTCTTTTTTGTTGGACCAAATAGATTCCTTGGATTGATTTTAAACCAAGTTGACTCTTCTAGGATGAAAATAGCTATGTTTAGGGGATATTTGGTATGATAATTTTGTATCCAATGTGTCTTGAGTGGTGTGGCGATGGGGGATACGTGGTGGCCTTTTATAGTGGAGGAAAATGGACTTACTTGGTATTTTGGAAAACAAGTTACGTGAACCCACTTTTTTACCTAAAAAATTCATAAGAAACCAAAACACTCAAGAATTAAATTTTAATATCCAAATTACTTCCATTAAATTGATTTTTTATAGGTTTATTGGTCATTTGGGCCTTTAAATTAGAAGTTTAATTCTTACATAAGCATAATTTTTCCTTAAAAATTGTTACTAATTTTAATCACTTTCACTAATATTTTTGGTCAAAACCAAAGTTGGTCTTATTATAAATTTGAAATTATACTAATTACAAATATGGATTCAATTTTCCTAATTTATAATTAAATAATTGGAATAAATGGATTTAAATTTAATCTTGTACATGGTGAGACAAAGTGTTTTTTAAAGTAAAAACATCCAAAAGTTTTCTATGTTTTTATTATCAGTGTCAAAGTGAAATTGATTACAATGAAATAAATTGAATTAATTTATAAAAATATGACCTAATTAAAATTTAAAACCAAATAATATTATAATTTACCCTTATAAATATATTATATTAAAAAATAAGTTTTGAACTAAATTTTAGTATTTTAACTATTCATTAAAAATAAAACGTTACAGAAAAATAAAAAAATGTATCATAACCTAATTTTAATGTTTAAATTTTTAAGATTAATTTTTTTGTCATATTAAATCAATTAACATTTAAAAAAGTAATATCTAAAATGGGTTCTCTAGAAAAAGGTCGTAAAATTTCCATTATAAAAATATGTGTTTTTTATGTGTAAAATAATGTTTTTGTAATCTTATTAATATAAAACCAAATGGATGAATATAAATAATATTTTATTGAATATATAACATATATATTTTATTAAAATTATTAACTATTTTTAATTAGTAATTTTTATTAAGAAAATGCTCCTTTGGAAGCATAATAATAAAAATATTTCTTCTTATAGCAAATTGATTCTTGTTTTCGTTTCTAATTAATTGGTAACAAATGTATTCATTTTATATTTTGTGAACCATAATTTTTAAATTTAATTATTACTATTAATTTAAAGGCTTAGTTATATCATATTATATTAAAAAATAATATTTCATTATTTTATTATTTTTTGATGGAACTCGATCTTGCGTATAACAAAACCTATCAAGGATTCTTGCTCATATGTGTAACACAAGGTGTCAGGGAATTTATCTCTTTCATTTAACTCATACTATTGATGAAATTCACTATTTTTAGTAACTCAAGCTAACTCGGTGTTGCATGCATTAAAATTTATAGAATATATTATATTTATTTTTGATATTGAATATATTATAAGTAGTCATTTTAATATATTCACTTTTTACACTTGGTGTTTGATGTCATAAACACTATTGAAAACAAATTTTTATATTATAACTTCTGGGTGTTACAATTATTTACAGTAGATGAAATTAATCACGTGCACAATGATAAACTATGTGAAATGATATGAAATTTAGGTGATGTCCATTAACTCAAGATTCATTTTGGTTGAATATGATTTAACCTATTTTATTGTTTTTTTATAAATGTTATTAACTTATAATATAAAAATATCAATATATATAATATCATATATTATCCTTTTATAAAATCTTATCCCTTGTTCCCTAATAATAATTCATTATTCCCATTATTCTAGGAGTTAATTTCCTTGTTTACTCATTTATTCTTCATCATTAATGTTTTGGTTATTGTGAATATTATATACATATATAATATCAATAATAATAATAATGAAATAATTATCTTATTATTAAAAATATTATAATTCTAAAACTAATAATGAAGTATTATTATGAAAAATGTATGATTCTTTAATCATTAATATGGTAGGACATACATACGGATTAGTAACGTTTTCATTTTTTCAGTGATCACTATGGAAATGAGGTAAGTTATGTTTTAGCATTTTATAATGATTATAATATAATAAAATCCATATTATTTCTTTAAATATTTATATTTATGTCATCAATGTGGTTTGAGGATGTAAATAGGCTCACTTTAGTTCGTGAAGGTGATAATCCACATATACACAAACGATGTTATTGTCTTTAGGTGAGTTAAAAGCTAAGAAATAAAATGATATATTATCATTAAAAATGTCTAAATATGTCATTAATATTAAATGTTTTCATTTATATTTCATATTATTATTAAATTTATCCTTATCACCTTCCATGTGTATTGTTAGTGAAAGATGAATCACATCAATTCTTGAGGAGGTAATCTATCATACACATGAGTGATGTTATCGTATCACCTATAGAATGGAACATAATTAGTTATATATATATATATGATATAATGACTCAATAAGTATAATAATTTAATTAATTATATTTATATAATTAATATACATTGTTAAAACCAACCATGAGAGGTGGTATTGTAAAAATTAATGACATCAGTTCGCGAGTCGGTAGTTCACCAAACACGCAAATGATGATTTTGTATCCCATCTATTGAAAGCAGTGATGGTTGTAGAAGATTAACTTATTATAACAAAATATAATTATATAATTATATAATTATTTTTTAAAAATAATTGATGGATGTGGAGGAAAAAAGTAAAATAATGACGCTAGTTGAAGAACATTACCTCTTCTTTGGGTTTCGTTCTTAGGGTAGCACCAAAATACTTCTTAGGTTATTTTTCTACCAAAAATAAGTTTTTTTTGGATATGGTTTGGGAATATGGTAAGTTATTTTCTCTGGTATTGGAAAAAATAAAAGTGTTTTAAGGTTTTAATAAGAGAGGAGAGTGGTAGACTTTTATAAGTGAACTGAGTGGCACACTTGTAATTTTTGAAACAAAAAGGTGCACCCATTTTTGAATCATGTGAAAAGGTTACCATGTAGAGTATTATAGATACATAAACATTTTATTGTATAAATATGAGCATATATATTAATTTATACAAGTTTTAGGTCATTGTAACCATTATTATTTTAATTTAAACCCAGGTAAATGAATTTTTACCTTAATCGTGGTAATTAATTCTTACTATTTTCACTATTCTATTTTTCCAATTAATAAAGTAAACATGTTATATAATAAAAGATTTAAAAATCAAAATTTGGAATCCTGTTTTAAAATTCCAACCGCATAAGTGGTAAAATTTAATTTAATATTAATCCCAGAGACATGATGAGAAAGTGTGTTTCTCAAGATAAAATGTTAATTTTTTTTCAATGTTCTTAGATAAAAATTCATTGTGAAAATGATTCAAATGAATTAAATTGAATTTTATAGATATATATAATTTTACTAATATTATATTATATCTAATTAAAAATATAATTAATCTTTATGCATAATTAAAACAAATACGTAGTTTTCAATTAAAATTTGATTTTTTAACTATTCATTGAAAAATGAAATATTTCATTAAAATTACAAAAAATCATCATAATATAGTTTTGATAATAGTATTTCAAAAAATAATTTTTTTAATACAAATAAATTTTATTATAATGGAAAATATATATTTTATGTTATGTTCCCCATGAAACCTTCTGTTAGAAAAAATTCAGTTTTCAGGAAATAATTTTTTTTTATTTTAAATGATTATTATTTTATTTATTCACTAATCCCCTAAAAATATTTATTATTATAATGTGAATATAACAAAATGATAACACTATCAACAATGACTCGCCTAAGTAGGATAAAAAAATGAAGGCCAATGTCATCCCCTCTAACCAAATCCACACCCTTGGGTTTCAAGGTGTTCACATTATCGAGGAAAATGGGGTGAGAGCCACAAAAATAAAGAGATGTAAGATAATATGAAACTTGGTTCCCCTCTTACAATGAGTAGAGAACTTTGGTGTTTTTGTTGAGAGTGCCTCTACACTTTATGATGATACAGGGAATCGACCAAGGAGAGAAAAGGCTATTTAGTTTATTGTGGAGAATCATTGAGTCAGTTCCAACCTCCTCCACAAGAATGTTCTTCTGAAGACAAAGTATTTATCCCAAATTCATGGCCTTCGTCTCAGCCTATAGAGATGAACCATGTCCCAGTCATGAGGATACTTCCAAAATAACCAAACTATTAAAGAGATTAAAGTTAAAGAAATATTTTTTGTTTGTTGTATAATCTTAGTGTTTCATATTTCATATGTTATCAAATAAAAAATTCTTCTTTTATAATCTTGTGTTGTTTCATTATACCAAATATATGTAACATCGTTCTGGAAAATTTAAGTATGATCATGATAATAAATGGATTTATATTTCTAAATACCATTATGAAAAAACTCACATCATAAAAGTGTTAATAAAATATACTCTTAATAATAGATATTGGGGAATATTAAGGTCATATGGAATAAAATATACCTAGGTTTATATGTAGGACAACATTTGTTGAATGTGAATATGTGGACATAAAATAAATGAATAAATAAATATGGAGAATAAAAGTGGTCATTGATCACAAGTAAGTGAATGGTCAATGGAATGTTAATGACCTCAAAACTGTTAATCCAATTTATATGAAAAGTTTAATTAATATTATCAGAAATTATAGTACTAGGAAAAACATTTATTTCAACATCCCTTTTCCTAAATTTTATAAATCCTTTTTTTTGTCCTACAATATAAGTTCATATACTTACTTGATAAATTTCAACTTCATAAGTAAAATTTCTTCCTTTGGTTGTCCTTTTATCAATTTTAAAATACTCGATTAATCTATAAAATGAATATCCAAAAATAAATTTTGTATTCTCAATGCACTAAAATTCACTTTTAACGGATGGTAAAATCCCAAATAGTGTGAAAATACTTTTTGTTTGTCCCTAACTATTTTCCAAAACTAATATGGTTGGAATAAGTTAATCAATATATTGCATCATTCTCTAAACCACAAAATTAAAACCGGTGGTTCATCATTAATATATTTTTTCAAATTTATTAATTTAGAATAATGACTTATTAACTATAATATCATGTAGGATAGTGGTAGGTTATAAACACATATTGTCCTTTGGCCATGGTTTCAAGCCCTACGTCTATGTTGGATGTGATGGGTTTTCACCCAAAATTTTGTGTTTGAATTTCATAAAAATTATTAATATAATTTCTATTACTGTAACAAAAAATATTATAGGTGTCCTTGAAATAAAATTAATCATTGAACAAACTTTTTACTTAGGTTTTTTGGATAACTGAATTTATTTTTTTATTACTTATATAAATTTTAATAATCTTATTTAACTATTATTGAAATTTAATTAGTGATAATATAAAACCTAAATTTTATCAATAACATTAAGATTATGACTATAAAATAAAAAGAAATTATTCTTCAAATAACATTCGCACTAAATAATATTGGTTTCATTAATTTATCCTAAAATATATTTAATCTTGGTAGAATCTCATCACATAAAACCTAAAAAAGTGATTTTTTCTCTTTTTATCTTATGATCTAACCAAAACCCATCACCCGTGGAGATATTAATAAATCTTATATTAATAAAGACATATATTCCTAGGAAATGTTATACAACCCTCATATGTTTCATGATTATTATAACAAAAATGCCATTTTTAAAAATACTTCTACATTTTAATTCTTGAATCCCAATGCATAAATATATGTTCTGTTATAATTCCACCAAGGTCCTTTATTGTTATAGAGATTATCCTTTATAAGAGGAAATTGTCTCAGATAAATCCCAAGTTCCTCAGAATTAAGACAACAAACTATAAATGGATCCCTATATTTAAATGTATTTCCTTCTATCATATTCATCATTTTTTATGAGCAATTAGTATCATTATTCACTTCTTTTTTATGTATAAATTTTTTTCCCATTAATATTACACACCATATTTTCAATCTAAGTCACCTTTGGTTTAGACGATGTTATTTATTTTCATCATCTATTCAAATCCTTAATGTTGATTTATAATGATAATGTAAACTATCCAAATCATATTCCACATGAGTGTTAAACTATGGGATTATTGAGGCCCATTTTCAAGCACAAGGTGACCATAAAGTCAATCCCAATGATCCCGTTTCAAGTATATTACCCCTAGGTACATCTGTTCCAAAACCATATCCACATATAGTATCCAAAGAGATATGTATTTCTCAGAAACATCATATAATATCTTCCGTAAAAAAAGTAGGATGTGTTTATATATTTATTACAAAATCATATCATAAGGTTATTATCACTATTCTATGATTCACTATATCTAGTTCCCTATTTTTCTGATAAACTTCCTTTAATACCATCTATAGAGACCCAACCCCAGTAACTTATAGTCCATGTCTGCATTATTACATTTTCATACAATATAAGGAATCACGTCCTGTAATAACAAAAAATTTACTAGTATTTTTAAATTATATATATAAATGATTCGCATAATACATTTGAATACACAATTTACAATATAATTTTTTTAAGATTCAAAAAATTCCTTCTGGAATTTCCTTATTTATAAATTGTTGTCCACTTCAGGTATTTATGGGGAAAGGAAACAAAATATGGGTGAAAAAAATTTATTAAAGGTTATGTATAGTTGAATAAATAAGTAATCAATAAGCATACTCAATATGGAATGGTAAATAACTGAACACACATGGAATTTAATCATTAAACATAGTTGGAAGTGCATCTAAATATAATATAAATGTTAAATTTCATGGGCAATATTCAATCTCACAAGGGAAATACCTAAAACAATGTTTCACTTAACCAATTACATTACTCTCATAACTAGAGAAGGCATAATCAATATGTAAAGAAAAATAAATGAACACACATGCCATTTAATCAATAAACATATAGTGAAATGAATATATAGATATTATTACTGATTAAATATCATCACTAAGAACAATAGAATTATTAATTAAGGTAAATTATTAATTATTGGACATTTTGTCTTGGTAACATGATACCTCTACTATAAAGATCTATCCTCAAGGCAGTTTAAAAGGTTTTGGTAGAAACATAGTTAACTAAAGGTTTCCAACTGATTTCTCTCATTAGACCCATCTATGCATTAATGGGTTATCTATAATTTGGCATCTCCCAAGCCTATACGTCCAAATTAATCATTATATATTGAATAATTGAGTTAATTAATTAATAATGATCCTTATCAACAAATATCTGTTTTTATTAGAGAAAATAGATTTTAACAATATTCCCCCCAAAAAAATAAAAAAATTCTATTTTTGAAACTACATGTTGAAATGATATACAGTTTAAGAACAAGACATATCCTTGAAAAATTATGAAATATGTTTATGAAAAATCGACTATGTTATAATCATGGAGATGGTTGGCCATATGTACACATGTGTATTGTTTCCATTTTCAATGATCATTATGGAATGACGGTAAGAAATTATTTATTTACAATGATTTTTTTTATATTATTAATACAATATTATATCTTTAAATATACTTATATATAAACTATCCATTTTAGTGATGAGAAAATAACCGCGTCGCTTCGTGGAGTTGGTAGTCCATACGTACACAAATTTTGTTATCATATTAACGTGAGTGGAAAAGTATGAAATAAAATGATATTTTAATTTTTTATAATGTTAAATATGTCATAAATATCATAATTATATCATTTATATTAAAAGTATTCTTTATATTTATCCTTATCACCTTCCATGAATTTTTTTAGTGAAAGATGAATTCCATAGCTTTACGAGGTGGTAGTCCGCTATACTCACGATTGAGGTTATTATCCCCCCTATAGAATGGAATGTAAGAAAATTATATAAGATATAATGAATAAAATTTTATAATTTTTTATGAATTTAATTTATTAATACTATATCCATAATTTTATAAAACCATGATATATTTTAATAAAAAAATTAATAACATCGATTCGTGAGGCAACAGTTTGAAGTACACATAAATGATGAATTCGTAACCCATTTGAAAAAAGTGTATATATTTATAGGTAATGAACTTATTATAATTACATATAAGTATATCAAATATAATGGGGTTATTATATCATCATAGTTTTAATATAATTTAAGTAGGTGTAAGATGAAATAAAATAAATACGCTAATTGATGAACGTTACCTCTTATTCGAGTATCCTCATTAGGTTAGCATCAAAAGCCATCATATGATGGGTTTCATAAAAAAATAAGGATTATAGGATTAAGGTAGTGATTTTTTTTTAATTTATTTGGATATTTATTTTAAAATCCAAAAGTTTTATCATTTATGAAGAAGATAGGATAGTGGGTTGCCTTTAATAAGTAATGTGAATGGTACACTAGTAATATTTTAAAAGAAAAATTCCTAACCGCATTTTTTAAATGAAAAAACTTTCCCAAATGAAGTATTGAATATTATTATACATCATATGTTTTAATTATGGAAGTAAAATATATTTTTTAAAAGTAATTAGTTTATTTTAATCCCTTATAATTTTAGTTTAACCGCTGGTAAATCAATTTTAACCTTAAACATGGTAATTAATTTTTTACTATTTCCACTATTAATTTTGGTAAAAATGAAGTTGAGATTATTAGATAACATAAATTATTATCTCAAAATATTTGATTTTTTTAAAAAAATTCTTTTAAAAATAGTGTAAAAGATTAATTTAAAATTAATTTTGCATACGTGATGAAAATGTGGGTTTTCAAAGAAAAAATGTTCAACAGTTCACAATGTTTTTATTATAAAACTCAATATTAAATTGATTTAAGTGGTATAAATTTCATTATTAGATATAAAATTGAAAATATTTCACATTCATATAAACAAAAAATATAATTTATTTATCTTTATATTTTAAACAAAAAAGGAATATTTCTATTAAAATTTAGTATTTTTCACTACGCATCAAATAAATTAAATATTACAGAAAAATAAAAAACTCTCAAATAATTTTATTTTATATAATGATCTATAAAATGAATGTTATTTTATTAAAAAATATAAATGGGGTAAATTTAATTTTAAATCTTTTTCACAACTAAACTGTCTTTAAGAAAAATTATATTTTTTAGAAAATATTCATTTATCTTATAAATGGTTTTTATTCTACTTATAGTCAATGGATAAAAAAAAATTTAATAGTTTATTTAGTACTATTAATACCACCAAATTTAATTATTATGTTATAATTTTATAGTATATTATATTTCATTTTGACTTGGGGTTTCTTGTTATGAAATCTCTCGAATAGGTGGAGTTTAAATAAATATATTTTTTGGGTTGTTTAAGTATATGGTTTAATTTCACATGAACTATTAAATACAATGTTATTTTTCTACAAATTCAAAGGTTAAAAAATAACTTACAAGGAATTATTATGTTATATAAGATCTTATAAATTGAAAGATGTAATGAATTCTGAAATGGATTCCATATACCAAAACAAAGTTATTGATTTACTATATCATGTATTAGATATAAAGATAATTCGTTATGAATTGGTATTCAAGAATAAATGGGATATCAATGAAAAATATAGTCACTATTAGAAATTATTGTTTACAAAATGGTTCAAACACCTTCGAATTATGGCCAAAGGAAAGACCTGTTTTCTAGTTTAATTCTAAAATAAATCATAATTATAATTTCCATATAATCTTTTCACTTCTATGGGATATAAAAAATTAATTTCAAAACGTATTTCATTAATAGAAACCTTTAAGAAGATTTTTATATGAAACAACCAGAAGGTTTTATGACTCCAAAGGATTCCAACAAAGTATGAAAGTTATAAAGATCCAATTATGGATTAAATCAAGCATCAATATCATAAAACACTATCTTTGATGATGATATTTTATAATTTGGCTTCACAAAGAATGAATGTGAGAAGTGAGTCTATAAAATGTTTAGTGGGAATTTCAATAATTTTTTGATTATTTATTTAATTGAAATACTAATCATTTGAAATGAAATACCAACCATACAATCTGTAAAATCCTAGTTGAATAAATTATACTCTTAGAGGTATTAATTAAACCAATGAATATTTTGGGTATCATGATCCATCATGATAGATCTAAGTAGATTCTTACACTTAGTCAAATTACATATATTTACAAGATACAAATGATATTCATTATTGGATAATCTAGAGAGGATTTTTAATAATGTGACATGGAATTCCTCATTCCATCAAATATTTTACTTAGATAAATGGGTGATAAAAAAGGAATGAAAATAATCTATACACATTAGTTTTTGGGTATGTCATGTATGTTATTATATGTAAAAATGTTACAAGTCACATATTCCATAAACATGGTAGTAAGATATCATACTTACTCAAGTCACCACTATTGTAGAGTTGTTAAGACAATGCTAAAATATCTTATTAAAATAAGGGTATATTCCTAGTCTATATAAGATATGAATAACTAGTCACTATGGGATATATATATTCTAAGTTCCAAATAAATCAAGAAGATCTAAAACTAAAGTTACAATAAATATTCACTCTCAATGGAGTTATTTTGAGATAGAAGAGATCAAAGAAATAAGTGGTAATCAATTATAAATAAGAGTTTGAGTATATTGTTCATTCAATGGTAGTTAAAGAAAAAGTTATGATTCAAAACATTGTACAAGATATTTATGTGGTTATTATATGTAATGATCTAGTCACACACTATTATGATAATACTACAATGGTTGATCTTGCAAAAGATACCAAGGTTAAATCTTCCCACAAAACATATACTTTAAAAATATCATCTCTTGATTGATTTTTCTCAAAGTGGTAACATCAATAAGAGTATAGTTTTGATGAAATAATACTTTTAATACTCCTTAAATAAATATTGAACTCAGTAGAAACATGGTCATCGTGTGAGAGATAGAAGACACAAATTCATTGACATGTTTATCCTATCCTGGTAAAAGTGTATTGGAGTTTGTGTCCCATAAAAATTGTTTATGCCTTTTATTGTATGCATATTCAATAATGTGAATATTACTTATTACATATATATTATTTTTCATCTTGAATATATTGATATAATGAACTATATTATCTTTTCCATTAAAAATGGTGTAGTTGTTCTCCATTGGGATGAGAAACATGAAATTATTTGTTGATATTCATAAACCTTGTTCTATGATTGGATAAAATTTTATGACATGGAACATAGTATGTTGACTATCTGGTGTGACTAATAATAAGTTAATGATACATCACCTAATAGAGTTTACACATGGTAGTCTCAATGGTGGGATATTATGAGCCAAATACGCCTATAAGAAATACATATTTTATGTTTTATTAGATTTTTCAGTCTACAAGAATGATTAATTATAAATAGATTTTAATATTATTATATGTTTTATCATTACTCTGTCAATTTGATGTATTTCTATAATCCATTAATATATAGTTCTTGTACATGTTGGGTAATTTGTGTGTGTAACAAATGTTAAGTTATTATAAATATGTCATGGTAGGAATTTTATATTATATTTTTATCAATATTTATATATCATCACTTTGATAGTAAAATAATTGTAAAAATAAATTTCATGGACATGGTAATGTTTATATCTTCATTATAGATAATAAAATAAATATATATCAAGATTAAAGGTTGATGACACACATGTGAAATAAAGGTTGGTTCGAAGGTCCATATTTTTCCTTATTATATGAAAATTTTCATTGTTAATGACATTGACATCTTTTTGAATATGTGGATGATCAATCCAGTCCAACAAAATATTATTTGTCCATTATCCAAAAACGTACCTCCAATTCTCTTAGAACCTACAAGAATCACATTACTTGAAATAACATCATAATGTATTATATATTATGTCAATACACATGATAAATAATCTTTCAATGTGTAAGTATTTATATAAAATCATCTTCATAAACTCCCTTGTTCATTGGGCCCATGGAAAGGCATTAGTCTACCATATGATTGTTGTGTAAAGTAACACCAACATTAGACATGGAGGGATCCTACCTCTAAATAGTTATAACTCCCTCAGTCGACATATTATCTTCATTGAGTGTGGGTCCAACATAAGGGTCATATTAACCCCGCTTATTGTGTGTTTTATTTTAACATTGATTAAGGTGTGTTAATGAAACAATATATAAATATATAATAAATATAAATTATATTGAAGAAGAATATCTTGTAGGTTGCTGTGAGATCCCACGTTTTTTGTGATGAATATATCCCAAGTAAAGTATTTATTTATACAATAGGAATGAAGAATACATCTTGTTAGTAAGGTGGAATTTGATTTTTCTCTCAAATAAAAAGAATAATAATTTTAATTTAGAGTGTTTGGATATCCATCTATATTAATGGAAAAAATGATTACAGAATTTTAGTTCCATATTTAATTTATTACGAAGAACCTTGTCTCCATATAATGGAGATATTTATGGATATCCATCTTATTATTTGCAAGATTAGAATACAACATTTCATAACAAAATTACATGGATGAATTTTAAAGTGAAAAGTAAATAGGATGGGTAGTTGGGAGGATGTTGGTCTTGGTTATGAGGATATTATTACACATCATATTATTTTTCAAAGGAATTATAAATATGACATGAGAAAATATGTGCCAAACTCAAATCTATATATACATTATATGATATAAGAAAACTCAAAGAGACTATCCAATGCTATCAATGATTATACAGACTTCAGTAACTTAAAGTAGAGTGATTGTGTAAAATGAAACATAAAAAAAGTGGTGCATGGGGTAGTGTATGAGAGGAATATCTCCCATTTGGTTTGACTTTTTAGACCCACCATGAAAGGAATCCCCGTGGGATATATCCAAGTATTCCATTGAGTGAAATAAATTATATAAACATATCCACCCCCATCATAAATCCAATGTGAGACTCTCCTTAAATATCTATTATTAATTTATTAAAAGGTTAATGATATCAAGATGGTATTTTATGATTTAAATCATCATCCCCAGAAAACTATTTTTCACTATGAATATTCCTGATCACCATGAACTTTGAGCAGTGCATCAAAGGATGACATGAGGATTCATTACTAAAAAAATAATGAATATGTAAGTTGATATCATTATAAGATACATGTTATGGTCGATTTCATAAGTTTCTGTATCGTGGAAGTATCTGAATGGCCACCAGAATAAAAGTTATATTCTATGGTCACTAAGTATTGTAAGATTCTTGAGGATATCCACTAGAATTTGTGAGCAATGTTAGCCTATCAAAAGAATTGTATGATATCAATATAAGGAGATGGTTACAAATTAAACACTTATTAGGATACATGGGATGATTTTTGTATGTTAAATCAACAATCATCATTTTGTATTCAAATTTCATAAGGTACTATAAATGTTCATAAGTCTCGAGAAAAAATTCATATTGTTTAACCAGTTCACAGAACACATGTGGGATATCATAAGGTACGTTAGGAACTATCATGGTGTACACCTAAAATAATTTTATGGTATATACAAGATCATCATAGGGTTAATGATGTATGAATCCTAATGTGAACATTTTTAATATTCATAGAGTTTATGCAGCTATGTTTGTAAGGTACGACTAAATTTGAGGGGTATAACAAAATCCATGAAAACGTAGAGCACAAAAAAACTTTTGATTTAGTGAATAAGAAACTGCTAGAATAGAAAAACATATATTATGTAAATAATTTGATATTTAAAATTCAAATTTTAAAATTTGGTTAGTATTGATCCGAGTAGATAATGGAATAAAATGAAACATGGATCCAAGAGTGTAACACCCCAAGCTTCTACGGTACGCTTCTCTTTGAATAATGTGATAGCGTGTGTTGTACGCAACACCGAGTTCTAACACACCATAACTAATCAAACTAGCCGTTATGAATAGTAATACCTACTTTTTGAAATTATATATATATATATTATATTTTAAAATGGAATTCATTTTTGGATTCGGAATATCAAATTTAGCCTAAGGTGAAATTTTGGTACATTTCGGATAACTTTCATATTTTGATGAATAGTGAAAATTACTAAGTTTTAATTAAAAACAACTTTTTTAATCAAAATAATTAATAGTGATAAATTATGAATTTGAGTGGTTTTAAAGTATATTTAGAATATATTTTTACCATTTAATATAATGTTGGTCATTGGACATAATTTTACAATTAAACCGAACATAAACGAGTGTCAATCTTTTGATAGTTATTATCTCTTAAAAACACGTTTTTTGTTTTGACAGCGGGATTTAATTTTAAATTAATTTCTGCCACTTTTGTGTTTTGAATTTAGGAAAATGGATTCCATATTTGGAATCAGGATGTTCAAATTGTGTAAATAGGTAACTTTTATTTTTAGACATTTTGAATAATTACTGCGGTAAATATTTTATTTACCATGGTTAAGGGTAAATCCGGTAAATAAGGGTTAACAAATAATATTATAATAATACTAAATTACCCTAAAACGTGTCTTAACCCTATTTGTTGATACATGGTCGACCATGGAAATCTTTGGGTCTATTTTGGGACCCCATGGATCCACTTGTAAGTGATAATGACACTTTATTTTAATTAAGTTAAAATGAATACAAAAATGACACAAGCATATATCTTTTAGAACAACAATTGTTACATAGGGTTATATATGTTGGATTTTAGATTATAAATATTCATTATAAAGATAAAAAGATTTCCTACATAATGATATTTTATTTATAATTTTTAGACATTAAATAATTTATTTTATATATGACACAATGATGATGAAGTAATTACTATAATAGTGAAAAATTAAAATAATTGATATTATAAATACCCAAATAAATATAATATGAAACTTTTAATGAATTAAACTAATTTTATAGGATAATATGATATATTAGGATTGATTTAATTGACTTTGTTCGAAGTAATAAATCTGTTATGAGTTTCAAAAAAATCAACTATTGAATAGTGTCAAAATTGACATAAAAGAGTTCTTAAAACAAATATTATATTATTAATTGATATTAAATTCCTAAAAATCTAAGGTTAGGCCAAGAGACTTATATCATGATAGGTTCATCATTAGTGTACAACTTGGGGGTCGCTTGGATGTATATAGTAAGTTTATTAACCATATTATATAAAAATACAAAGAGACATTGTAAATGTGAAACTAATTAACTTAGAGTTAATACTTAATGATAAGGTTAATATAAGTACCCAAACCTGTCTAAATTCTATTGGTTGAGTGGTTTTCGACCTATCCCCACCTTAACCTTTGAATAATCAACTTTGGAGCCTTTAGAAACCGAATATTAATTTATTATAAATTAATATTTCTAACTTTTCCAAAGGTGCCCCTCACCCCTCTTATAAAAGGGAACTCCTCCTTCTCATTTCTTCACACCTTCAAAGCCTTTTGGTTCGGCCAAACTCTGCCCAAATACTCTCCCAACATCCCTCACTACAACCTAGAGGCCTTAGTTTGATCAGAAAGCCAACATAAGGAGCCCTTTTGATCAAATCAAAAGGAAGAACCCGAAGAAGAGGTAATGATTTCACCACCCTTTTCTAAGTTCATTTCTTCTTCCACTTCTTCTTCCTTTGTTCTTACCATTCTAAAATAATAACTCCAGTATCTCACATATACTGTGATGTTATTATAAGTATGGTACAACCATATTCAGTATTCTATCCACCCTTTGAATAACATGTCACCATACGTGCGTACGTACGGCTTACCGTCTCCACGTCGTGGTGTAATTGTTATTCAATATAATATTATTTGGATGGGTATAATAATGATGTGTAACTCATGTAAATAATAAATATAACATGTTAATGATTCTGTATATATGATATACCATTCATTTATATATTATTTTAATATCATAAGAATGATATTGTCGCTCGTGCGTACGTACGGACTACCGTCTCCACGAACGCGATGAGATTCATTCTCCATCGTAACCATTCAAGTATAATTATCATTTGATGATTTAAAAATGATGTTTAAGGACTAGATATCATTCTGGATATGAATAAGATACAACAACCATGGCTTATGTAACAAAACATATAAAGAAAATGAGTAAGTTAACACCCGAAACGACGATAATTCTACGATATTATTAACAAATCAATGTTAAAAGATCATATATGATATCATATTAATATATATGATTCTTGTATAATTTAATAACAATTATTTAACCATTATACAAGAGGTTAACCTACCCCAACCAAGGAAAAGTACAAGGTAAGGGTTATTTCACAATCTCTTCATTATCCGAGGTTGTTTATACGTAATAATCTACTGGGATCTCTTTATCATCCACATCCATGTTTCTTAAAAATGTATTTCAAAACATTTTTAATATTTACTAAAATATGAGTTAAAGTCATTTATACCCTTTTTGACTTTTATAAGTGGTTTATAAAGGAATCTTTCCGTCATTTTCAAAACAAGGTCCTTTTTAACCTTTTCGACAGAATTGAGGTAAGAATGTTTTTTTTAACTTATACGGCGGGTGCGGTTATTTTACGCCGTTATAAAATCTTCAAAGCTTTCCTTACAAGGTTATAAGAATATTTTCAAAGAAAATGTTTTATTTTATATGGATCTTAAATGATTTCAAAATAAAAGGAGATATTTCTTTAAAAAGAATTTTGATTTCATCTATGTCAACATCCTTTGATGGATTTTAAGATTATTTGAAGTTGATTTATTATGATACAAAACATCTATATTGTATTGAAGGTTTTGTGATATGTTTGACTGTGGATGTGCTATTTTTATACCATTCATAGTTTATGGTGAAATTATTGACATTTCGTATGCTAGTTTTAATACGAATGTTTATGTTATGTTTAAACCTTTTCATATGGGAATGCATTGGACTTAATATGTGACGGGTGGAGCCCGCTATAGCTCCTCGATGCATCGGTAGGTCTCATGAGACAAACTAGTGTCTTGGCACAAGTCCTTGACAAAATCTTATTTGTAGTCTTGGCACAAGGCCTTGGCTATGTGGTTATGATAGTCTGGCATTATGCATTCCAACATTATGAAAGTGGTTATTGATTTTTGCATGTGATTATTCGATTAGTAGAATATCCATGTGAATAGGTAAATGGCATTATTTCATTTTACTTTTGCCATACTATATTGAAGTTAAAGTTTTAAAGGCTTTTGTTTTAATAATGCATTGCCTTAAATGTTTATTCTTATTTATGAAAGTTTCCGCTATATTGTTATCCATACAGGGCATTTGAGCTCACCCCTTTTCTATGTTTTATTTTTCCCAGGATGTGAAGAAGTAAGTTATGAATGACCTACAAGGATTTTATGAGGGGTTAATAGTGTGGATTGTGGAAACATTATGTTGTTGTAGTAGTTTTTCATTTTATGATGTAATGTAAAACTTATGAATATATCTAGTGTTTCCAAGGCTACTAAACCAATCGGTCTTTAGAGATTTGATCTTTCTTGTGATCATGCCAATGTTATGTAATAATGCACCGACTCTGGGTAACTGGGGTCGGGGCGTTACAGTTGGTATCAGAGGAAGTTTAGTACAAACCTTGGAAACTAGATTTAGATATACTCTGATTAGAGCACGTAGACCTAAGATGAACTTTGAGGATTAGTATAGAAGAACTTCCTAGAATTTTGGAATTGTAGAGATTTTGTGAGTTTTCCGAGCAATACATCTCTGTCTGGATACGAGCAGGTAGAGGCGGCTCTGGCACAGATGTACCTACGGGTAAAACCCAAAAACACCGCTTTGAGCTAGACTCGAACGGGAACTGGTGCACGACAACGGGCCTTGCTGCACTCTTGGTTACGACACTCCCGGGGGATATGCTTAGAATAACTCTCACTATCTTTACAAATCATTATGAAGGGTTTATGAGTATATACTTCCTCAAAGAAAACATTTTTATGATTATGGATTATATCCATAAATAGTTCAATTTATGTTAAGTGTTTTATAAGTATGGGATTATGTATTTTGATTCATAAACTGATCTAGTTTATGCCATTGTTTAGAAATGGCGCCTAGTGGAAGAAATGGAAACCGTATCAATGCACGCACTCCATGTAGGGATTTCCCTCCTGCTCAAGATAATTATAGTGGGGCTGGTGATGCAACCGGTGCTGATCAGCTAATCACCATACTGGGACAACTTACTCAGGTTATGAATAATAACCTTACCCGTATGGAGCACCCTGATCCGCAGCGTGGAGGATCAACGTTAGATCGATTCATGAGGAAACAACCACCAACGTTCAATGGGAATACAAATCCCTTAGTAGCTAAGCAATGGATATTTTCCCTAGAGAAAATATTTCAGGCTTTGGGGAGCAGTGAAAGGGAAAAAGTTATCATGGCAGTTTACCGCCTCACTGGAGATGCTGATCAATGGTGGTCATTGATTCAGAACATGAAGGAAGATGATGAAGTATCAAATATGGAATGGAGGGAGTTCAAAGATCTGTTTTTAGAAAAATACTTTCCTCGCAACCATCGAGCAGATATGGAAAGACAATTTCTGAGTCTGAGACAAAAGGAGGATGAGAATGTCACAAAGTATGAGGCTAACTTTACAAGGTTAGCGAGGTATGCTGGAGATTATATTCGCAACCCAAGAAGTAAGATTGATCATTTCTTTGATGGGTTAAAACCATTTCTACGTCGAGCGTTAGTCTCACAATCCTTTTCATCGTACGAAGACATTGTCTCATGTGCTATCAAGACCGAAAAGGAATTCTCTAAGTCTTATGACTTTAAAGCAAAGCAAGAGAAGAAGAGACCTTCTGATCAATCTGGGAATGGAAATAAGGGGAAGAAGGGAAAGGTTGAATATCCATCTTGTGGTAAATACGGGAAGAAACATCCTGGTACTTGCTTGAAGGGAATGGGAGTCTGTTACAAGTGTGGTGAAAAAGGCCACCAAGCTCATGATTGCAAGGGGAAGAAGGAAGCTACCAACGTTCAGTGCTATAATTGCAGGGAGATGGGGTATTATGCAAATGCATGTCCTAAGCATCAGGAGAACTTACCTCAGAAAAGGCCAAGGGATCAAGGCCAGGCTTATGCTATCACTACTGCTGAGGTAGAAGCTCCGAAAGACGTGGTGGCAGGTAATTTAATGGTTTCCTCAAGTTTAGCAAATGCATTATTTGATTCTGGATGATCGCATTGTTTCATATCTTCCCAGTTTGCTAAGAAAATTAGATATTTCCAATTTGATTTAATAAGGGAGTTGTCAGTTAAAACTCCTAAGGGAAGTATCGTTGCAACAAAGTTTTGTGAATCAGTCCCCATTAGAGCACATAAATTTTCTTTATCTGCTGATTTCATCGTCATACCTATGATTGAGTTTGATATAATCCTCGGTATGGACTGGCTTTAGGACTATGATGTGAAGATTTATTGTAAGAAGAAAGAGGTTACGATTCTTGATGATAATGATAAGGAGCACCTTATTTTTAGAGCAGAATCATCACCACCTAATAATTATTTAGATCCACCCCCAGTAGCTCAACTTAATTCAATTATTGGGGAGGAAGAGAATGGAAATAACTGTCGGTGAGGAAAGGAATGTTCAAATAGAGGATGTACCTGTTGTGAAAGAATTTGTAGATGTATTTCCGGAAGATTTACCTGGACATCCTCCAGAACGAGAAGTTGAGTTTTCTATTGATTTGATTCCTGAATCAAGGCCTATATCGAAGACCCCTTATAGAATGGCCACTGTAGAGTTAGTCGAACTAAAGAAACAACTAGAGGAATTGAGTAATAAGGGATTTATTCGCCCTAGTGTTTCTCCATGGGGAGCCCCTGTTCTTTTTGTTAAAAAGAAAGATGGATCTATGAGGTTATGTATCGACTACAGGGAGATCAATGCTATAACAATAAAGAACAAGTATCCCCTACCTCGTATTGATGATTTATTTGACCAACTGCATGGAGCTCAATACTTTTCAAAGATTGACCTTCGATCTGGATACCATCAGTTGTGTGTGAAGAAGGAAGACATTCCGAAAACGGCATTTCGAACCAGGTACGGGCATTACGAGTTTACTGTAATGCCGTTTGGATTGACTAATGCACCCTCTGTATTCATGGATCTGATGAATAGAGTTTTCAAGGAGTATCTCGATGAATTTGTGGTGGTATGTATTGATGATATTCTGGTATACTCCAAAACCTACGAAGATCATGAAAATCACTTGCGCATTATCTTGAAGACTCTGAGGAGGCATGAATTATATGGGAAGTTTAGCAAGTGTGAATTCTGGCTTTAGGAGATTTCTTTTCTTGGCCATATTGTCTCTAAAGATGGAATCTCTGTTGATCCTTCTAAGACCAAGGCAATCCAAGAAAGGCCAGCACCTACGAGTATAACTGAGGTACGTAGTTTTATTGGTTTGGCAGGTTATTATCGACGTTTCGTCCAGAATTTTGCCCGATTGGCTAACCCATTAACGAAGCTCACATGTAAAGGGGTTAAATTTGTTTGGACAAAAGAGTGTGAAGAATGTTTCGAAGAACTGAAGAGAAGATTAGTCAATGCTCCTATATTGACTCTACCATCGGGGAATGATGGGTTCGTTATTTATAGTGATGCATCGAAGAAAGGACTTGGTTGTGTCCTTATGCAGAATGATAGAGTTATTGCCTATGCATCACTACAGTTGAAAATTCATGAACAAAACTATCCTACTCATGATCTCGAGTTAGCAGCAGTGATCTTTTCTTTGAAGATATGGAGGCACTACCTCTATGGTGAAAAATGTGAGATTTATACTGATCACAAGAGTTTGAAGTATATTTTCTCACAAAAAGAACTCAACATGAGGCAAAGGAGATGGCTTGAATTACTCAAGGATTATGATTGTACGATACACTACCACCCAGGGAAGGCAAACAAGGTGGCAGATGCTTTGAGTAGAAAAGACCATGGAGTTTTGAACAATATGAGAATTGAAAGGGATCCAATTTTCATGGATCTAGTGAAGATGGACATGGGAATAACCAGGGAAGGTGAAACATCAATGCTTTTTCAAATGGTTGCCAAACCATCTTTACTAGAAAGGATTAAGAGTTCTCAGACCGATGATGAAGAATTCCAAAAGAAGATTAAAGTTGTGAATGATGGGAGATTGAGAGACTTTGTGTATGAAGATGGAATTTTGAAATTCGGGAAGAGACTTTGTGTTCCCAATATACCTGATCTAAAAAGGGAATTGCTGGATGATGCTCATAGTTCCAATTTCTCTATACACCCTGGGAGCACCAAAATGTATAGAGATTTGAAGGAAAATTTTTGGTGGGACAACATGAAGAGGGAGATTGCTGATTTTGTGTCAAGATGTATGGTTTGTCAACAAGTGAAAGCTGGAAGGCAACAGCCTGGAGGAGTCATGCAACCTCTTCCCATACCAGAGTGGAAATGTGACAATGTTACGATGGACTTTGTCATGGGGCTACCAAAGACTCCTAGAAGGAACGATGCAATATGGGTGATTGTTGATCGTCTTACCAAGTCAGCACATTTTCTTGCTATAAGAGAAGATATACCCCTGGAACGTCTAGCAAGACTATATATTAATGAAGTTGTGAGACTTCATGGAGTACCCCTATCGATTGTTTCTGATCGTGACCCCCGTTTTACTTCAAGATTTTGGAAAAGTCTTCAGAAATCCCTGGATACTGAACTGCATTTGAGCACTGCTTACCACCCTCAGACAGATGGACAATCAGAACGGACTATTCAAACCCTAGAAGACCTGTTGAGATCTTGCTCACTTGACTTTGAGGGTATGTGGGATCAATATTTGCCACTGGTAGAATTTTCCTATAACAATAGCTTCCATTCGAGTATTCAGATGGCACCATATGAAGAGTTTTACGGAAAGAGATGTCGTACACCAACCTGTTGGGATGACGTTGGTGAAAGAAAACTTGTAGGCCCAGAACTGGTGGAGGAAACGGTGGAAAAGGTGAAAGTAATCCAAAATCACATCAAAGCAGCTCAAAGTAGGCAGAAGAGCTATGCCGATAATCGAAGGAAGGATTTGGAATTTCAAGTCGGTGATCATGTTTTCCTAAAGGTATCTCCATGGAAGGGAGTCATACGTTTTGGTAAGAAAGGTAAATTGAGTCCCAGGTACATCGGACCTTTCGAAATTCTAGAACGAATTGGGGTTGTAGCTTACCGATTGGCAATGCCGCCAAGTCTCTCCAAAGTTCACGATGTGTTCCACGTATCTCTATTGAGGAAATACATGCCTGATCCGATGCATGTACTCACCTATGAGGAATTAGAACTGGAACCCGATCTGTCTTATTGTGAAGAGCCCGTCGAGATTCTTGATACGAGAGAACAAGTGTTGAGAAACCGGACGACGCGTCTGGTAAAAGTTTTGTGGAGAAACCATAAGATGGAAGAGGCAACGTGGGAACCCGATGAACTTATGATGAAGAACCACCCGAGTCTTTTTATGCAGTAATACCCTAGAAATTGCGAGGACGCAATTATTTGAAGGAGGGGAGAATGTAACACCCCAAGCTTCTACGGTACGCTTCTCTTTGAATAATGTGATAGCGTGTGTTGTACGCAACACCGAGTTCTAACACACCATAACTAATCAAACTAGCCGTTATGAATAGTAATACCTACTTTTTGAAATTATATATATATATTATATTTGAAAATGGACTTCATTTTTGGATTCGGAATATCGAATTTATCCTAATGTGAAATTTTGGTACATTTCGGATAACTTTCATATTTTGATGAATAGTGAAAATTACTAAGTTTTAATTAAAAACAACTTTTTTAATCAAAATAATTAATAGTGATAAATTATGAATTTGAGTGGTTTTAAAGTATATTTAGAATATATTTTTACTATTTAATATAATGTTGGTCATTGAACATAATTTTACAATTAAACCAAACATAAACGAGTGTCAATCTTTTGATAGTTATTATCTCTTAAAAACACGCTTTTTGTTTTGACAGCGGGATTTAATTTTAAATTAATTTCTGCCACTTCTGTGTTTTGAATTTAGGAAAATGGATTCCATATTTGGAATCAGGATGTTCAAATTGTGTAAATAGGTAACTTTTATTTTTAGACATTTTGAATAATTACTGCGGTAAATATTTTATTTACCATGGTTAAGGGTAAATCCGGTAAATAAGGGTTAAAAAATAATATTATAATAATACTAAATTACCCTAAAACGTGTCTTAACCCTATTGGTTGATACATGGTCGACCATGGGAATCTTTGGGTCTATTTTGGGACCCCATGGATCCACTTGTAAGTGATAATGACACTTTATTTTAATTAAGTTAAAATGAATACAAAAATGACACAAGCATATATCTTTTAGAACAACAATTGTTACATAGGGTTATATATGTTGGATTTTTGATTATAAATATTCATTAGAAAGATAAAAAGATTTACTACATAATTATATTTTATTTATAATTTTTAGACATTAAATAATATTTTTTATATATGACACAATGATGATGCAGTAATTACAATAATAGTGAAAAATTAAAATAATTGATATTATAAATACCCAAATAAATATAATATGAAACTTTTAATGAATTAAACTAATTTTCTAGGATAATATGATATATTAGGATTGATTTAATTGACTTTTTTCGAAGTAATCAATCTGTTATGAGTTTCAAAAAAATCAACTATTGAATAGTGTCAAAATTGACATAAAAGTGTTCTTAAAACAAATATTATATTATTAATTGATATTAAATTCCTAAAAATCTAAGGTTCGGCCAAGAGACTTATATCATGATAGGTTCATCATTAATGTACCACTTGGGGGTCGCTTGGATGTATATAGTAAGTTTATTAACCATATTATATAAAAATACAAAGAGACATTGTAAAAGTGAAACTAATTAACTTAGAGTTAATACTTAAAGATAAGGTTAATATAAGTACCCAAACCTGTCTAAATTCTATTGGTTGAGTGGTTTTCGACATATCCCCACCTTAACCTTTGAATAATCAACTTTGGAGCCTTTATAAACCGAATATGAATTTATTATAAATTAATATTTCTAACTTTTCCAAAGGTGCCCCTCACCCCTCTTATAAAAGGGCACTCCTCCTTCTCATTTCTTCACATCTTCAAAGCCTTTTGGTTCGGCCAAACTCTGCCCAAATACTCTCCCAACATCCCTCACTACAACCTAGAGGCCTTAGTTTGATCAGAAAGCCAACCTAAGGAGCCCTTTTGATCAAATCAAAAGGAAGAACCCGAAGAAGAGGTAATGATTTCACCACCCTTTTCTAAGTTCATTTCTTCTTCCACTTCTTCTTCCTTTGTTCTTACCATTCTAAAATAATAACTCCAGTATCTCACATATACTGTGATGTTATTATAAGTATGGTACAACCATATTCAGTATTCTATCCACCCTTTGAATAACATGTCACCATACGTGCGTACGTACGGCTTACCGTCTCCACGTCGTGGTGTAATTGTTATTCAATATAATATTATTTGGATGGGTATAATAATGATGTGTAACTCATGTAAATAATAAATATAACATTTTAATGATTCTGTATATATGATATACCATTCATTTATATATTATTTTAATATCAAAAGAATGATATTGTCGCTCGTGCGTACGTACAGACTACCGTCTCCACGAACGCGATGAGATTCGTTCTCCATCGTAACCATTCAAGTATAATTATCATTTGATGATTTAAAAATGATGTTTAAGGACTAGATATCATTATGGATATGAATAAGATACAACAACCATGGCTTATGTAACAAAACATATAAATAAAATGAGTAAGTTAACACCCGAAACGACGATAATTCTAAGATATTATTAACAAATCAATGTTAAAAGATCATATATGATATCATATTAATATATATGATTCTTGTATAATTTAATAACAATTATTTCACCATTATACAGGAGGTTAACCTACCCCAACCAAGGAAAAGTACAAGGTAAGGGTTATTTCACAATCTCTTCATTATCCGAGGTTGTTTATACGTAATAATCTACTGGGATCTCTTTATCATCCACATCCATGTTTCTTAAAAATGTATTTCAAAACATTTTTACTATTTACTAAAATATGAGTTAAAGTCATTTATACCCTTTTTGACTTTTATAAGTGGTTTATAAATGAAGCTTTCCGTCATTTTCAAAACAAGGTCCTTTTTAACCTTTTCGACAGAATTGAGGTAAGAATGTTTTTTTTAACTTATACGGCGGGTGCGGTTATTTTACGCCGTTATAAAATCTTCAAATCTTTCCTTACAAGCTTATAAGAATATTTTCAAAGAAAATGTTTTATTTTATATGGATCTTAAATGATTTCAAAATAAAAGGAGATATTTCTTTAAAAAGAATTTTGATTTCATCTATGTCAACATCCTTTGATGGATTTTAAGATTATTTGAAGTTGATTTATTATGATACAAAACTTCTATATTGTATTGAAGGTTTTGTGATATGTTTGACTATGGATGTGCTATTTTTATACCATTCATAGTTTATGGTGAAAGTATTGACATTTCATATGCTAGTTTTAATACGAATGTTTATGTTATGTTTAAACCTTTTCATATGGGAATGCATTGGACTTAATATGTGACGGGTGGAGCCCGCTATAGCTCCTCGATGCATCGGTAGGTCTCATGAGACAAACTAGTGTCTTGGAACAAGGCCCTGACAAAATCTTATTTGTAGTCTTGGCACGAGGCCTTGGCTATGTGGTTATGATAGTCTGGAATTATGCATTCCAACATTATGAAAGTGGTTATTGATTTTTGCATGTGATTATTCGATTAGTAGAATATCCATGTGAATAGGTAAATGGCATTATTTCATTTTACTTTTGCCATACTATGTTGGAGTTAATGTTTAAAAGGCTTTTGTTTTAGTAATGCATTGCCTTAAATGTTTATTCTTATTTATGAAAGTTTCCGCTATATTGTTATCCATACTGGGCATTTGAGCTCACCCCTTTTCTATGTTTTATTTTTCCCAGGATGTGAAGAAGTAAGTTATGAATGACCTGCAGGGATTTTATGAGGGGTTAATAGTGTGGATTGTGGAAACATTATGTTTTTGTAGTAGTTTTTCATTTTATGATGTAATGTAAAACTTATGAATATATCTAGTGTTTCCAAGGCTACTAAACCAATCGGTCTTTCGAGATTTGATCTTTCTTGTGATCATGCCAATGTTATGTAATAATGCACCGACTCTGGGTAACTGGGGTCGGGGCGTTACAAAGAGAGACGAGCAGTGTAAAGTATAGAGAATCCTAAGAGTTGTTCTTTCATGCCATTTTATAATTAGGTAGTATTTTAAAAATATATGGGTTTTATAGAGTAATTAAAAAGAGGAGAAATTTTTTATTTTGGTGAATTATTATAATGAAAATATTAGGATATCTTAAATATTGATACATCATATGAGAATTGATATGTTTTGAATTTTTATAATTTTGGATATTCAAAACTCAATAGGTGTAGTGAATACATTATAGAAAAAGGAGAAATACTGTGCAAGTAATTAATACATCACATATATATGCATAAATATATATATAAATTGTGTAGGTTGAAGAAACATTTTTTATTTTAGATACTACAACATTATTTAATATATTAAAATATCAAATAAGAGTGATGCCTTGACTCCAACGGATGATGAATATTCTCGGGAGGCATAGAAAATATGTGATATAGTAATATATTTATGCATTGAAGAATACTAAGAAGAGGGATGAGGTGGAATTCTTGTTATAAGATTTTTCATAAATGGGTATTTTTTATTTATAATAGAAGTAAAATAATTTGAAACAGTTAGGTTCACTACTTTTAAACAAATTTAGATGTACCTGACATTTTTCATGTAAAGAAAAAGGAATAAGTGTTTATTTCATGTTGGTATAAAAGTAATAGAAGATGAAGAAGGCAATGAAGCACATCAAATAATCATTGAGATCTAAATTTGAAGGAAGACTATCTTATATTTACTATATAGCATTTCACACTACTAGGAGGTTGTATAAAATGTGATCAATTTTTTTAAGTGAGAGATGTACATATAGTCTTAAGAGAATATAGTACATCCTATTTTCATGGATAAAACCTAATTGATGTCACACACATTTTAATACTAAAGGATATATTAACATAGTGAAATATATATTATACTAAGGATTTTCCTTGATATGGTCACAATGTGATATTCTTAAAACTTGTGGGTGAATCATTGATAGTATAATTTTATTGGATTTTCACATTTATTCATTGATACCTCATCACATGTTTATTGAATGGATATATCTTCTTCTATATATAACCTTTGGTTAGAAATCAAAAATATATATATATTAAGGCATGAAAATTATAAATCTATTGTTTATTGTTTAAGATCAAAACCTTGTATATTATTATGTCATCAATGAAACTTGGTTGCCATCCTTCCCAAAAAAATATCCTATAAACAAATAAATCATGTTAACAGTTAAAGGATTGAACTTTTTTTTGTTTCACTAACCATATCCAAAACATATAGTTGATTTTTATTTTATTTTTATATAAGAGAATGAATTTATAATTCCCCAATGAATGGTCTCTTATATTGTCATGAGTACCTCCAAGACTACATGAAATGGAACCTGTTCCTTAGATATAGAAATATTTAGTGGTTTGAATCAAGGTTATTCAAACATATAAAATCTATTTTTATATTTTACATTGGATACTCTGTTCGTTGGCTTTAATGTAATATTTTAAAGAAAAAATGAAGTCACCCTTCTTACACTTCTTTTTTCAAGGTAAAGGTAAATGACCCTTGCTTCTGCACAAGAATTATTCTCCTTTAGTATAGAAATAAATTATTATTACATCATCTACCCCCTTCAATTATATATTATAATGTGGTACATATAGGGTCGAGACTCATATATTTCATTGATATACAACTATTTAACTTGTTTGTTGTGTCAGGTCATCTCCTCCCCTATATAACACAAGGATTTATACTTTCTCAATAACAATGTTGAACTCATAATCATTGTTCCATACCCATACAATATTTTGGGTGTGAATATTTTCATCACCATTAGTTCATACATCTTCTATTGTTATTAAATTATTTATTTATATGAAATAATTAAATTTATATAGGACTTAGTATCTCATACTCCTCCACTTTCGTTATTTCTAAAAAATATTTATATTAATTTTTTTTTTTCATTTAATCTCTCATATTAAACATGATAAATACTCACATTAAATTTCTGATTATGATTTGGAAATATAATTTTTTTTTTCATATTTCAACTTCCCAAATTACTCAAAATAAAATTTCTCACAAATATATTCCAAAAAATAAACTTCAAAAGACAATATGTACGCATGTAAATTATGTACTATAATATTTGAGTTATATCACCTCATTTTAAATTTTTAAGCTTCTCAAATTTCCACTTCATCTATCTTTTAGTTACAACTAGACGCATCACCCTTTCCATTTGATGTGTTAAATTTGAAGTAGTGGTGAATAACGTCATCATGTTTGCTATTTTATTCAAAATGTATATTTCTTGAAATATCACTTAAATGACTCATTACCCTAACATATTTTCTTATTTAATCATATGTAGCATGAAAAATAAAGTATTTACCTTTATGTATCTCACTTTCATTAGTAGAGACTTCTACGATGTTCTTAATTACCCATATGTTTCTCATTATATGTTGAGGATACATTTATTTAGATGCATTGATGACCATTTTAAGGATAACTAAAGACCATTATAAAAAGTCTATAATAATCCTTAAAAAGTATTTTAATTACATGATAACCCCAAAACTAGTCTAGACTACCTTGATTCAGCTTTTATACAATGTTATTACACATATGATGGTTGATATGACCACTACACATATTTTCAATGATACTTACATAACTCACTAAGATTCTATTCTAACTTCAAACATTGAGAAATATAAACCATAGAAAGATAGTGAAACTCATAGATTTATATTATATTTATTGCATTTACTATGATGTAACTTTTTATTTTTATAGTTTCTTAATATAGAGTCTAGTATACCCTTAAACATCAAGTGAAACTCATAGTTGAACCTGATATAGTTATCAAATTACTTTTACACATCTAAATCAATTCCACACATTAAATTATCCAAGATATAAAAATATTAATCTTCCATGAAAAAAAACAGTTCACATTCCATATTTTGTCATACTTATCATGCTTAATCTATTCAGCTCACCTCAATGCGTTCATAACCACTTCAATACATCACCTATGAACATATTTTAATTTTTTAATTTTTCATTGAACCAAATGAAAAATTTAGTGGATTATCCATTTTTTAAAATTATTTTTATTTATTTAATCATAGTTCATCACTCTGTATTAAGACATTGTAGAAGCCAAATTCTTTAAAATCATCATAATGATAATAATATTTTGAAATAAAGAGTACTTTATTACATAAGTGATCCTCTATTAATGAAATCAGATCGAATATTAAGATATTCTTGAAATGATTTATTTTATAATTTTTTTTGGATGTAATGTATATTATAACAAATGACATTTTTAAACAATCATTTCATCATGCATTATGAAACTATACAACAACTAAAACAATCCACATAACTTTTAAAAAAGTAAATATATCTCGAAACATATCAAATTGTAGGTCTTTAATAAAATATTTAGTCCTATTCCATATAACTATATTTGGAATCAAATAAAACATCCAATAAAAAATAGTGTTCATTAATCCTTACATGGAATTCACAACATAACACAAAAACTGTTATATTTATTCGGGAAGTCAATCCTTCTTCTCAAAAACATTGACAACTCTTTATTTCTTATAATAATATCAAAATAAAACTATTAACAATATTTTAACACTCAATTTATATTGACCAATAATACATAAATGAAAAAATGTAGGATCAAAAATCACCTCTTGTTTTATTTTCAATACCCATGCTATAAAATTTTATGTCAATATGTTAGTAAATTCTTTAATTCCCCATTTACTTTCTTTTCTTCTCTCATCCTCTAATTTAATTGTTTCATTTTATTCTTTCAATTATTAATAAAAAATATATTTTACATGTAATATGGTGGTATCAAATCATTTTTATGTAATGTTCCACCATTTATCTACCTTCAATTCAATGTAATCCATTCATAGTGTAGAAAACATTAGTGTTTCATTTAGAAAAAAATGATGTCTATAACATAAACAATTTGACACTAACCCATACTATTTTAAATTTTTTTCCTCACTGACTATATAAACATTATAAATGATAAATAAATTAGTATTAATTAATAAATATAACATTTTTAAAGAATTTAAACCACAAATACCTGAACACATATTAATATTAAAAATTAAATACTCATTGAACATAATTAAATATGTGATAACATCAATGACCTTACCTGGAATGACATAAAAATTAATTCATTTAATTTCATTAAATAAATGAATATTTCCCCCACAAAATCATATTTTAATCTCATTAGCCATGGATGAGAGAGTAATGGGATATACATTCTCAATGATAGTTTTTCAAGCACATTTTAGAATTAAATGTTTTATGATTCATCCACTATGTAATATTCTTATGATAACTCCCCCTAAGAGGAATATTTTCATCTTCACTACATTAATGTATATTTTTGTTTCAAATATTTCTTTATAATATAAATTTATAGATGATTCCATGATGGTTGCTTCTTCAGGTCTTCAACGATTATTACAACATACATCCATTTATATTTTCTCAATATAAGAATATGAATTGCCAATAATTCCTTATATAGTTAGAACTCAAATAAATATAAAATAATAAGGAATAATTTAGAAATATCTTGTTTATTAATTAAAGAATATTGCTTTATATTTCCTCCCCAACCATATTATTTTATTTAAACTTAAATCTAAGTAGAAGAGTATTATTCATGCATTTTTTTAATTTTCCAATAAGGGTACATTCTATTTCTCATCATTTTCTTTATGTGGAGTATTATTTTTATAATTATTCATCAAGAAACATGTATAAATTGATGAAAAGTTTATTATTTTATGATATTATTCCTATATTAATTGGTCTGTTTACTAATTCCTTGAGTTGATTACAACCATGGTACATCTTCAACACAACAAACCTTTAACACTTGCGTTGTCATTTGTTGACAACATTTCATAGAATTTAAGATATTATTGTTGATTTTTTTCTTTTTATAATATATATATATATATATATATATATTCTTCCTCTTACATATGTTTTTCCTTCTCTATATCATTTGGTTTAATGATCAAACACTCAATGGATGTGTTGTCAACCATAATGGTTCATCCACATGGTGTCTGGATACATCCTATCACCAAATCATTCATTTTATATTTCATATAAGTTTATTCCTTTATTATATATATTTTTTATAATAATACTAAAATTATTATATATTTTTGAGAAATACATGATGTGTACTCTTTCTCTACAAATGAAACAACTCACTATTTCTTGTGTTGAACTCATCACAGACTTATTGACTCTATTTTAAAGTATTATTTCAGTTTGTGGTTATCCAAGGATGAATCAACATTTTTAAGTACCTTTAATGGTATTATTAATTTTATATAACTTGACACATTAATAGTTGTATTGATTATGAGTTAACTATCAATATAAAAAAGTTTATTGAAAACAGGATGAAGATTTATTGCAGGATCAAATCTATTTTCCTCATTCAAAATTTTATTCTTTAACTAATATTTTTGAAAATTATTGTATTTAATCCACATTAATTTGTGGCTTTAAATTATCTTAGACTATTCTATAATATACCAACAATATGAATATTTTTTGCAAAACCAATTGTGGTATAAATAGTAGCCTGTAAACCTTGTTCTTTTTTCATAGATAGGGTATCTAGGCTTAAATATATTCTATTATTTAACCCATTAAACCAAAATAAATGATTTAATTGGATAATATATTTATATAAAGATTCCTATAAAAATTTATTTTTGTCTATGGTATCCTCATAGTATTTCCTCATCTATTTGAGTGAACATTTTGAGTGGATTCCCAAACATTGGATTAAAAAAGATTTAATAAAATCATTAATTTTAGACGTTCTTGGAAACTAGACTTATTAGGATGCTATAATTGGATAATTATCTGAAATATGTATGTTTTTGCCCACTATATAGAGGCCATGTTACCAAGAAATAATCCTTGGAGTTATATGTATATGAAATAATTTTTTATCTTTTTTGATTGAAATTTCTTGAACTATTACCAAATTCATCAACATAATTTTAATTTATAAAAATTTAATATTTAGAAAGATTATCTCATCCTATAATGTTTTAAATTTTCTTTGATAATAATTTTCTATATCTTTATATTTATCATCATTCATTTTTATTTCCCTTTAAAGTATGTTTCCAATATCTTTAATCATATCACATTTGATCATCACCAATGAATTATTTATTGTGGTTACTTCTTCCAATTCATAAATAGTCTCTATAATACATTTTTCGGATTTAGATTTTTCTTCTAATTAATTTATAAAATACATCACTTTTATTTAGGACAAACTTTTATGATCTCAATTCTTTATTAGTTGGCCTCAACACAATTGGTGAAATGTTTCTACACCAAATTAAATTTATCCAAGAGTTTATAATTCATATTTATTTATTTTTTATTTCAATTTTCTTGATCATAAAATTCATTTATGGAGGAAAAAATAGAAGTTGAAATTACTCTAGGAAATCCTTTTGGTATTTCCTCAAATTTGGCACATAAATAAATATATGACTTATAAAATAGATCATGAAAATTACAGTCATCACCAATTGTGCATGATTCACTAGAGGAACAATTCTGTTAAGAATATTGAATTAACATACCTTCATTATATATATACTTAAGGTAGAATCATTATCTATATTTTTTTTGATGTACATCCTAGAATCATTATTAATACTCCTGTATTGTCATTTATCATCGATATTATAGCATATTGATGTTGTATTATCTACAACATTGAGAATGATGTAAATCCTATTAATATTCAACAACATTTTATTCATTATATTCTTATTAGTCAATGATTAAATATACATTTGATTAACAAGTGATATAACTCTTCCAAAATTTCATTTCATGTTTCCTTTAGAAGTTAAAATAAATGATTTAAATTTTTATAAATTAGGTATTCCAAAATAGGTGAGATCATAACTATGATTCCAATTAATAGGACCAAAATAGTATATTTCCAACACTAGGGAGGGGGTGAATCAGTTTTTATATACTTTTAATTTGTTTTAACTTTTACCCCTTATCACCCCTCACTTGTTCACTTAATTGATGTTGATTATCATTTGTCTGGTATTTTTTCTTCATGGATGAAAATATAAATGGGAAATCATTAGAAGAAGAAAAATAGGGTTTTTTTGGTGAGGTTCAGCTCCTTTTAGATGATCATATCCTCATGGACATTTGGTTTTATCCAACATGCTCAAATTCATTATATTATAAAATAAATAAAGAGAAATGTTAGGTCATTTAACTCATTTATCTTCAAAATTACTGATTAAAAAGTATGTAGTGGGTTTATATTATTTTTTATAAGAGAATGTACATTCAATTTCCTCAAGAAAGATCACCAATGTTATCTTGAGTCCCCCATGGACTATAAAAAATCGTTCTTTTTCCTTACATAAAACTATAATTATTGGGATACACTTATTTTATTTAGACTTCTACAATATATTTTTATATTCTTGGAATGATACTTAGTTAATCAACAGTAATATAATCTACTATGGTAAAATTAAATTCCCTTATATTCTTCATCCTCTTTAGTGAACAACGTTATGGTTTCTGATTTAGAACTATGAATCATATTCTTTAGTGTTAAAATAGAAATATATGTATGAATCACTATATTAGTTTATCTTCCATCTTTTCTTGTATAAAATATATTGGTGCACATTGGGTAAAGTCTCTTTTATTTTAACAATACACAATTATACAAAAAGGTTCTTATATTTGGTATCATCATTTACTTTTTGACATAAGGATTTCCTTCTTTTCCGAAATAGTTTCAATTTAATTTCATCATTTTCTTAACCAATACTATATATATATATATAATATTTTCCTCAGTGTCACTTAATCTCTTTTTTTTAATTTTCAAATCTCTATCTTCAATTAATATTCAAATTCCAATAGTACTCAATATCTTAAAATCTTATATTTAAAAAATCTCAAAAATAAATCAACATATTTTATTTTTTTACATTGAAACTTTCCTATTAAACTAGATGAATACCCACATTCAAAATCTAAATGTGAAATTTAAATATTACATTCCTTCTTTTTTAATTTCCCAGAAGAATTAAAATCTAACTATTCGTAAATATATTCCAAAAATTATACTTAAAAATAATATATGTATGCATTTAAAATTTTCATACTACTATAATAGTTATATCTTCTCATTTTACTATATGATGATTTTCAATTTTACTCCACTTCAATATTTTAATTAAAACTATTACCATTGCACCATCATCAGGATATTTTGAATTTGAAGCACAATTTTATAGCATCGCCATGTTAGATATTTTATTTAAAATATATGAATAATAAAAACTCACTCAATTTATATATTACCCCTATTTATGTTCCAATTGACTCATATGTAGCATGAAAAATAATAGAGCTACCTTTATATATTACACTATTTATTATAGAGACCATTACGAAGATCCTTATTTCCCTTATGCAGCACATTGCCTACTGACGTAACCTCTATATAAATGTTCCTAAAGAATTTTTATAGATAATGGGTTTTCATTATAATATTTTACAATGACCCTTACTTAAAAATTAAAATTCAATGATAACCTAGAAGCAAGTATAGACTGTATTGATGCAACTTCTTCACTTAAGTGATACCCTTACAGAGGTTGATATGACCTTTAAATAGCATGGAGAAAGCCTTTATAAAACTCACTAAACTACTATATTATCCCTATTATGTTTTAAATCCAACATTTATAAAGATATTTCAACTCTTATATGAATTTTTAAAAACTTTTGGTTTCTATAACATTGTCGTTAATTTTCAGTGTACCTTTACGTAGTGTCTAGTTTACCTATATGCATCAGGTCAAACTCATATATGACCATTAAATTTGTTTCAAATTACCTTTATACAATTAGAAACATTCTATATTTCCCATATATATTATTAAAAAATAAAAATTTACCTTTAATCGGATTGTGAAATTTACAAATTTACATATACACAACACACTAAATATATTTTACTCACATCAAGATATTCATAATCACTTCATTACATCACAAAAGAACCTATATCAATTATTTAAACAATAAATTACCCTCATGACCCTTAGATGGATTATACATATTTTGAGAGATTTGTTTTTTACTTCTAAAATAGTTCTTTATTTTTTCTTTAATCTATCCACCTTATAATTTCTTCAAAATAATCACAGAGATAATAATATTCATAACTAATAATAATAAAATTGAACATTTTATATTCTATTAACAAAATATTATTAAATATTTATATGTGATTGAACAAGTTTTTTACAAAATTTTAAGGAACCAATATCCTTAATAACAAATATCATTCTTAATTAATTATTTGTTCATGAAATATAAAAATTTACAACACTGAAAATATTCAAAAATGAATTTCTAATTTATGAATGGATATATAATAATTTCCAATGGAAATTATAATAACAACTCTATATTCTATTCCTACACAACAATAAGTGGTGTAAAATAAAATTTCCAATCCATAGGGGGAATCTTTATCCCAAGAAAGACATTCTGAACTCAATGAATAAAATGAAACCATTATTTCAGAATAAAAAAATATTCTCAACATCCTTGGGAAATAATTATTTTTTATAGGAATCTCAACATCACTAGATTGAAAATATTGTAAAAATAAATGTCTATTGTAAAATAATACTACACAGACCAAAAAGTAGGTTCAACAAACCTTCCCTTGTTGGGATGTATGCTTTTTAAATATCATATCTTTATTTGGTGTGTATTTGGGTGTATTAAAAAACAATGTTATGTTTAGATATATATATATAGACACACACACACACACATATATATATATATTTCCATTTACTTGGATATGTATTAATAAAAGTGGGTTATAAAATGATAAATTGAATAATAATTCCATGATATTGATTCTTTATCCCTCTTAGTGGGGATAATATCAAAAAAAGTCCTAAATTTGGTATCCAAGATGGTAACAAGTGTAGTGATCTTGACTCCAATCGCCTAGAAAAAGTGTCAAATTCTCTCCATTGATTCAAAATAAAAGGGATAACATTATGAAAGTTTTCTCAATTTAGTATTCTTGGAATAAATAGATACAAAAATGAAACATATATTAAATTGGAAGATAAAATCATATCTTGGAAAAATTTATTACTTACTTGAAAATCATTTAAATATTTCTTATTTATATCATAGTGAAAGGAAAATAAATAAAGGGTGATCTCATATTTATAGTAGGGGATGCATACAATTGAAGATATAATGAGTAGATAAGAATTGACAATGTGGAAAAGAATATAATCAATACATATTCCATTTTATCAATTACATGATCTTCAAAATCTATCCATGAATATTATCAACATAAAATCAAATAGATACTAATAAATGAGTTATTAAAGCAGGAAATTAATAATAATGGACATTGTGATCCTATCATCAATGTTTCTTCCCAAGACATCATGAACCTCGCAATCAAGGCCTTCTTCCTAGAAATTTCATAAAATATGTAGTTATGCACCCAATACCCATCTAATTTCTCCAAATTTTTGTATTGTGAGACATGTCGATGCAACATGGGAATATCTATAATGGGAATCCACCCACCATCGATATATTTCAATATAATAACTTATATAATGGTCATAGTTATTTATATAATGAATAAGGATACCTAAAAAGAGGCAAGAGGTCATAGAGGATTAAAATTATATAGGAAAAGATAGTATTTGACAATAGTATTAATTAAAACCTCGAGTACCGATACAAGATAAATGAAAATTACGAGGGGTGAGATGAATCTCAAAATTCTAATAAGATACCGTCTGATTTATTTCATTCATTACATGTGTGTTTGTACCTTAATTATGAGAAATAAACTTTCAATTCTCAATGATATTTAAAATTGGCCAATAAGAAGCCTGATGAAAACTAATGTAGTTTAAATTTAAATAATAATAAAATTTCACCAGATTGAGGGAGATATTTGTTTCTTAGAAAATTAGGATGCTATCAATAATATATTTATACTATACAATAAAGTAATTACCTTCACAAAATTAGTAATAGAAAACCACCACCACTGATACAATGTAGTCCTTAATAATTCCTCCACCTTCCATAATATCATTTAAATAAGATCCATCTATATTAACATTTATCCAAGAGATTGGATGTCTTGGTAAAACCCAATGAACATAAAGGGAATTGATATTTAATGACAGGATTCTGAATCCACAGAAACTGGTCCATTGTTTGTCCCTAATAAATTGTGAAGAGATATAAAGTATCTTTTAGAGAACCTTGTTTTTATATGTTTGATATCACATTCCATATCAATTTATTTTCTTTATTTGAGAGATTCTCAAATAGAAAAAAATCCATCTAGTATATCTACAGTTCTCCGTTTCTTCATGTCATCTCCCATTATTTCATTGTAAAACCATGAAAATAGAAACATATAAAAAGATACATATAAAGTATTGATGGCCAAACTCCCACCCAAGTGATCCAAAATAAATGTATCCCACTCACTATAGTGGAAAAGGTGTTCTAACATATATTTATGATAATTTAAGTAAAAGTGGATTTTTGATTCCACATTGACCCCTTTCTACTAAATCTCAATGTTTTTTGATATAACATGATTGTATGCTTCACGACTAAAAATAAAACATTTCCAGAATGGATAATTCATAGAAACATAAACCCAGTTGATATTCTACAGTCATTGATTGAATAAGCTTAGTTAAACCCATTTTGATAAAATACTCAATCTAGAACTAGTGAAAATCAATATATATTTTTCATTAACCAAGACAATGCAATAAATGATTTCTCATTTCTTAGAAAAAAATAACACTTCTTGTGAAATTAGAAAATAAAATGGATAAATTAAAATTGATTTTAGGTGTGGGGAATTGAGATAAAAATGACACACCTTGCCATATTTTCTTTATAGTGGGATCTTACCTCATCCAATATCCTAAAGAATGTACTAGAGATGTTGGTAGAGAGGCTATAAAATGATTCACTAAAAAGGAGTAGAAAATATTTTAAAATATTTATTGCATAAAGAGATAAAAATACTTTCATCTATAATATTAATCCCATTTTTACTTCTCCATTTTCAAATTTCATGATAGTTTTAATGGAATACCATGCATGAATTTCTTAGGACTCCAATGTCTGATACCTTCTTCAGTAAATTTTTGAGCAATATCTTTATGCATACCTACTATCATTTATCGTTTATCCAAGAGTTTCATGGGGATTAAATAATTTATCTCCCAATATAATATAGAACCCCATTTAGAACATTAATGGTTGTCATTACATGAAGGGTAATGGAATTTAGTATAGATTTGATGAGGGTGATGTGCCTTTCAAATGATATAAACTTTATCTTTTTGTTGCTAAACCTTGAATAAATCCTTTGAACAAGATTATGTATGTGACTGATGTTGATGTTACCTATGGTGAGTGGTTCTCTCAGATAATCCATGGGATAAGTAATTTTTAAAATTTATAGAAAATTATTCATGATAGAATCTTAGTTAGGAGGGATCGTTCCATAAAAGTACACATTACTTTTTATTGATTTGTCCCCTTATCCACCACACTATCATATTCAACAAAATGTTTTTATATATTATTATTTATTTGCAACTTCCATATAAGTAATGAATCCTATATTCAAAAAATAAAAAGTAAGATATTCCATGGTATCCATACCATCCTTTGTAATGAAGAATTTAACCTGAGGAAACTACTTTTTTCATCTTCTAGCTGAGAGAACATTGAACCAAGATAAACAAAGTGGTAAAGATTGGGTATCCTTGGTGAATACCTATAGATTTTTTAATGTATCCAAATTTTCTTATATCCAATGAAACTGATAACTAGGTGGTTGAAAAAATTAGAAAAAAAATATCATATAATTTCTCTAAAAAACCCATTATATCAAAAAACTCTGATAATGAAGCTCCATCAGATAAGTTCATACTCCATCTCATTGCGAAATTTAACAAGAATATTGAGACCACCCAACCACAAGATAATGTAATGAATCATTTATCATTAATTTTATATTTCACATTTTATTATCTATTTCATTATTAAACAATTTTTTCTCTTTTGAAACTATATAGGGGGTTATAGAAGAGATATTTTCATGCATAATGTATTAAAAATATATATTTAATTGAAAATTGCATATGTTTTATTTTTCTAAAGTGATGAAAATATGATGGATTCTTCACATTATACATGGGAACCTTCCATGAACCATCCCCTAGGGCCCATGCTGTGACTACCCCAATCTCGCATCCCATAGGCTAGGGGATGGAAACTAGAGCTGAGTTGGAATATACCACAAATGGGAGGCATTTTCATAATATGTTGTAGAAATGATCAAATCCCTAATCCAAAGTATGATGGAATATAAAAACACTAACTAAAGATAAAAAATTCATACCTCTACAACCCAACAATATAGTAAAAAAAAGTAATGTGGTAAAGTACAATTGGTCCAAAATATAGGACCACCAAAAAGATGTTGTTTGTGACACCAGTACTGAAGCTCATCCGCAAAAAACCCACCTGATCCAACTACAAAGTATGACACCAAACCTCTATATTTAAGCCATTAGAACACAACATGGTCTGACTAACAACACTAGACACTAATTATTATTGTACTTCCTATAAGATTGTCAAAAAAAGTGGATCGTCTGCACAAGACACGACCCATGCGGGTAAATCCCATGCAGGGTTGAGTAAAATAGTACTCAGTAGGGAACCCCAAAACAAAATGTAGAAGACAATAATAGAAACACCACTAAGAATAAATGGTCATCTTGTTAATGTTATATGTCCATATCATATAAGACAATAACATCCATGTATAATTCTAAAGGATTCCATGAGTCATGGTCTCATCCACTGCCAGCCATGTGGTTTCGCTCATAGCATGATCGATTTCGGGAGATATCACTCCTTGAGCTATCCGAAAGTAAGTACGTAGAACATTTTTATAAAAATATTAGGAGATAACATTTTGTGTTGATACATCATGAAGTTCTCTAAGACATTTGGTCTCGTAAGGGCAATGTGTCTTGGAATCACAACCAATCCTCAGTCAAAGGATTATTCTCAAGGTACACTCGTTCTGGGAGAAATCACTCCTTGATCATTGAAGTCCTCAAAGACCCACATAAATAGGTCTAACTAATTTGAGAGATGTCTAAAGAGAAAACACTGAGAACATTTTGAAATACATCAGTCAGGTCAAGTCACAATGGAACAAATCTGATCTCGATACACAGATTGGTGGTCCTGCACCCAAGGCTCACTAGGGGACATCATATCCGTTTTGGAAACATAATCCTCGATAGGGGATAAGTGGCCATATTAATATCAATCAAACCTATTTTAAAAAACCTATATAAGTTACCACAAAGAGAAATGAGGACCGACCATGCCTCATGGTGTGATACATGCTCCAACCCGCTGAGTCACTATCAAATTCGGGATGAGATAACTCACTACCAAATATGGGGCATTCTCTATAGCAGGAACATGATGTTGTATCTATATTTCATATATAAAACCAAGGGTATGATCTCAATCTCTATTATCACCCTTGATGGAGGGATAGGGATCCTAAATTGATCCCTCATAGTAAAGAAAAATAGAACTCTACTGACCCCTTCTGGTCTAACTAAAAACCCACCAATCCATTTCAAAAGGACAACCACATTGGTAGGGTCCCAAACCCATAAACAGATCATCAAATGGACATAATTTTTGAATGATCAGTGAATTTTAGTGAAAATAGGACTAGACATGTCTAGGTTTGACCGGACCCAATTAGACCGACCAAACCTCGTCAGTCTGGGTCGACCGAAACCCGCCAGTCCCAATGGATCAGGCCATTGGGCTATGTTTCCAGACCATTGGAACTACTGGAACCGGCCAACTGGGCCGCATTTATATCCCACTAGAAAGTACTGGCTATTCCAGTACAGTCTTCCATGTGTGGACTAGTGTCCTCTACTTTCCGTGTCCCACCATGGCAGGATCACATGTGTCTCCCCCATGCGCCTTAGCTGTGTTTTCCCCAATAAGAATGGTCGGTCTGTTTTACCAGTGGATCCCATGGGTCTTTCGAGGATCCCTCCTCTAACTGATGTGGCTCTAGAGTGTCGTGCCCCTTGGCTAAACCCCTTATATTCTCTCCCACTACCACTGTTGGCCACCTGGTCGCGGACCCCGAATGCCACCCCCGGCTTTTATTAGTAGATACCTCCTCCACCGCCTAGGTTTATCAATGAGGCTTGAAACCGTGTCCTAGACACCACTATTTCCTCCTGTACCAGCTTCTATATGCCACCGTGATATTTCCGAGACCACAAATCACCACCAAAATCACCAGTACTATCAGCGGATCTTTCACCAGGTCCACCTGGCCCGTCTGTGAAGTTAGGCCAATGGAACCTCCGCCACCAGCCTCGTCTATCCAGTGGTTTCATCTCATCATGCTACAAAAACTTCCTCACCATGGGGATTTCAGATGACTTTTCATATTTTTCTGGGGAAGAAGAATGAGAAAGGATTTGGGGGAGGAAGCATATCACAAGAACTCTATATGTGGATGTATCTGGGACTTGTTTGTGTTATCCTTAATCCATACATATTATAATTTAAGAACGAGGTTTTTAAAAAATCGATTCCAACCCAATAATAACATGGATTAAATTCCCAAACAACATCCCAAATCAAAACCCATCCTGAAAAATACACACAATTTTTGAATCAATCCATTCGTCAATTGATTCATGTTAGTCCTAGGAAATCAAGAATCAGGAATAAATTACAAAGTAAAAAACTACCTACCTTGATTCAGTTTGATTGTTGAGGATGAGATTTCTCCATGTAATTATTTTTTAATCTGTTATCTGAAATATGATCATCGATCCTTCGTCACTTGATTCAAGATCTTGTCTCCAAACTATCAGTTCCCGTGAGAGCCTCATCCCATTTACATAGAGAAACTAAAGGCTTATGATGATATCCCTAGATCCCAGAAGTGGCTTATTAAAAAATTAATTTTCACAATTTCAACACATAACATCTAATTTAAAATATTTTTATTTAATATTTTAATGACGTTCAGGTCCAAAAACCAACTTTTTCCCTCGACTCACAATAATCAAGGTTAGGCCACTCTTAGGGAAACCACACCCTCGTGTGTTAAATGGGGTGTCAAATTTTTAATATGAGTTACAGTTCATGAGTTATAATGATTTTAAAAATATAATAATTTTTTTATTATTTTATTTATGGATTTTAATTTTAGGGTTTTTCCATAGAATCCCCATGCCAACTAAACTTAAGTTGTGCCTAGTGTAAACCCAAAGTTCTGAATGAAAAGGAACCCTCAGATTTATTCTCTGGGTTCTCATTTAAGAGTAATTCCACTTTTTTAGGAAAACCACTCACATGCACTATTAAAAAATAACATTTTTCATTGAACCATTCTGGGAGAACCAGCCCTTAGAATCGCACGTTGTCTTAGCGCATGGTCTCATAGTTTTCCTAGAAATTTTCTAAAAAATAAAACCAAGAGAATATGAGTAATTAAATTCTCCCCATATTATGGTTTTACATCCTTTAAATACATAAAAAATGGATAGAAAAATAGATGAGGGTACAAGAAAAAACGTGATATCCCTACTCCCACGTCCTCTTCCAGATATTCTCACACTTCCACCGGGCATGAACAAAAGGAATCAATTACTCATAGAGGGTCCTATATTACCGATCTTTGATCTATAAAACTAGGATGCAAAGCGAGCATCCAAATCACTAATTTTAATCTATTATATTCCAATGATTTGAGCTATCTCTTGCATGTAGATTTATCCTAAGATCTCTACTAAACTATGATCCGAAAAATCATAGAAGTGGTCGACATGTTGAGTCGGTCAACGATCAGTCAGATGGTATCATGTCCCCTAAAAGTACGTGATAAACCCTTCATTTATTCCATCGATATCATTTCTTACTCACTTCCTAGAACCCCAAAGGGTGAAAAGAGAAAACCCTTCCTAGAAAAAGTGATCGACACGGTATGTTAACAAACCAATAAACTGGTCCAAACTAGAGCTCAGCTTTTATATCAACAAGTAATCCCAGAATCAACCTGTTCCATCATCCCTAGTGTTTTATTTGACACCCACATGCTTATCCCTATGTATCTCGCCACTCTAGGCGTCCACTTCTACAACCATGCATCCTCTGTAATGAATGACATGCTTCCCACCTTTGAAGTAATCATCTATGGTATTCCCTATGGACAACTGGGTAGTTAAATACTCACAGTCGATATCATCAACTTGTACCTCCCTAAATCACTTTAAGAGTTTGGGGGTAACGACCACCAATTGGATATAAACATCATCATATCATTCCATGAAGGATAACTGTAATGAGGTCAACTACTCTATTGCCTCATTCAGTAACGACGAATTAGATCTCCTACTGAGAGAATCTGCTACCATGTTTCCCTTACCCAGAGTATAGACTCTCCCTATGTCCTATTACAAGAGGAAATATAGCCAAAAACTATGTCTCAAGTTCATAACCTTCTAGGAAAATATATTATTGAGACTCTTGTGTTCTGAGTAGAAGATAAATCGCCCGCCCATTAGGTATTGTTGCCACATATTCAATGTGATCACTACCATTGCCAACTTATGATCATGGGTTGCAAAGTTCTTCTCATTTAGTATCAACTAATGAGAACCATAGGAAATCACTACTTGATTCTACATCTAGAAAAAATCCTTTCCAATCCCTAATGCATCATAGAAAACTATGCACTCGAATCCCACCTCTATAAAACACAATATCGGGGTGCTCTTGAAACTTTGTCTTAACTACTGAAAATCCGGAAGGCACCTTTTTATCCATGGGAAAGGCTTCCACTTTCAACTAATAAAAGTGTTCATCAATCATTTATTGGAGAATACACTTTCTTCATTGTAGCTTTGTGAAATTTTTGGTAATCCACACATAACCGTATAAACTTCATCTTATTAATCCCTTCCATTGAAAGCCCTCCACCTATACCCTCAGCTCGCGAAGCTCTGAGAAATACATCCAATATAATTATGTTGATATTGGTTCCATCTCAAGGTGTAGATCAATGCATAAGTCTATCTGACTTTGGGGAGGTAAACCTAGAACATATTTTGGAATGACTTCCTAATACTCCTTCACTACTACTGGGAACTGAAATCTAATAACATCCATTGTCGCGATGGTAAGGATATATGAATCAAGAGTGATTGTCCGCATCCTCCTATGGGTTAGTGTATTCCATGCTACCTAACTTTCCTTTTTCAGTGACTATGGAAAACTCCATACCATCACTACGGACATACCACACCATTTTCCCCTAAAATAGTAAATCCGATCATGGAATGTCAATAATCAGTCCATGCTAAGAATGATGTTTTAAGACCCCAATTCTATAACCAAGAGGTTCCAAAAGAAACTCTCACCTCAATGGTTACATCACATTGTCAGAAATAGTGTGATTATAGAGTCTCCTTATATAGTAATCTTTAGAATTAATGTTCAAGTCAACATCTTAACCAGAAAATCTAGGTCTCTTACATGATTCATTACAAGTAAGAATTATTGGAACCTATTTCTATTAATAAAGAAGATAAGAGTAGACCCAAGCAGTACATCAAATCATTCATGGATCTATGGGTTTATATTCCTTGAACTCATGAAACTATCCCATCCCAAGTTCTCCATCTCCTTAAGCATGGTGTAGACAATATAGGGGTGGTTGTGTTAACATATTGAAATGTATACCAATTACTATTTCTCTCCCAGATGAGCCATAATCTGTAGATACTCTATCATGGGATCCTCTCTCAGAACATTTCACACATCCAAGTCTCTAAGACTGACATAGGCTTCGAGATCCAAAGGTTTTTTCTTTGGCTTTCCCACTACTAACATCCTCAGGTTTTATCCACTCAACCAAATAAATTTTAACCACAAAGGTTCTCTTTAAAACCCTAGACTAAGTAATAATGGACAGAGCAAAAACTCTGACTTGGATGTCCCTAATATCATCTTTCTCAATGGTTTGATCCATGAATCCCTGGTCGTGTATCATATCCATCGAGTACCTGGGAAGGTTGGTATGACTTTATGAATACTCAGACACGGACATGTCATTCTTCTAAAACTATAGAAGCTCTTAGGAATGTATTGCCCTTAGTTTTTATTATGAGATCCCCCTTCTATGAGAAAGGTTCTCAAAGTTTATCCACTAATGAGTCACCTCGTCTTATGATTGGGTAATCTAAACCCCACCATCACCCTACTGAACCACGTAGAATTCTGATCTCTAGGACCACCATCTGATCTAATGGTGTCTTGAAGGGATGGAAAACTCAGTCACCACTTCAAGCTAGTCCTCATCCACATAAAAGTTGAGATCACCTCAAAATCTGAGGGGTTTCTATCACTAAAACATTTGATTTTATCTCAACATGAGCATCTCATCCACTGAAACTATCAGTACCATGTTCTACTTTATAGGTGGTGGTATAGCTGGTACACCACCCGGAGGTGATGTCTCTAGTAAAAATCTATGTATAGATCTCATCACCCCATGTATCATCCTTGTGATCATGAAGTGGAATCTAGGATGACTGTCTACATGGAAGCATCATGGAGAAAAACAAGATGTACCGTGATCAATAAAGTATACCTGGTGAGATGACTCAATAAGGACATTGAAAACAAAACCCATTCCTATACGATGAATGTACCATCGTTTTTTTCGCAACAAGTGTTTTCGTGTACCAAGTCAAAAAAATTGGAATTTAGGGTCCTGGTGTGTGGATATGTCAGCTTCGGCACTAACACTAGATTCTCTGGCCTGAAAACCGAACTCAAAACACTGAACACTATTTCCCCAAACCAAACTCACAGACTTTGGGTTCCTATGATAGAACAGAGCTAGCTCTGATACCACTCTATCATGACCTGTCCATTGGGAACCATGCTGTGACTACCCCAAACCCACATCCTATATGCCAAGGGCCGGTGACTAGCGCTGTGTTGGAAGAACCTTCAAATGGGAGTCATGTTCTTAAGAACATGTACACGCTCACACAACTCCAACCCAAAAGATTCTAGAAAGTAAAAACACTACGTAAATAAAAATTAATGCATGCCACTACAACCCAACCGCATTAAATGACATTTGTAAAGTAGTAAAGTACAACCAAGATAGAATACATGCCCACAAAAAAGGAAGAGTTTGTAAGACAAGTACGAAATCTCGTCCGAAGAAAACCCCAACTGATCCAACTGTAAAGTACAACACTAGACTGTTGTCTATTAGACAATAGAACACACCTCTGACTATCTGATCACAATAGGACCCACATGGTCCTTGATATCCTAGAACACCATTAAATATCTGACCGTGTGCACAAGACACAACACGTGTGGGCATATCCCATGTAGGGGTGAGTGACACAATACATAGTTGGAAACCCCAAAACACAAAGTAAAATACCACATAGGAAATACAACTAAGAATAAATAGTTATCTCAATAAAGTTAAAGTTCAAAAACATAAATGAAAAGAACATCCACATATACTCGTAAAGGTTTCCATGGCCCAACGTCTCATCCACTGCCAACCAAATGGTTCCGCTCAAATATTTATTGATTGTAGAAGAACTCAATACTAGAGATATCTGATAAGATCTATGTAGAATTGGAATACCAAAAGTATCTGAGAGAACATCTGGTCTCAATGCGTCATGATGTTCTCTGAGACATCTGGTTTTTCTAATATAAGTAGTCTCGATTTCATATCCAATATTTGGTCACATGATTCTAGTCGCAGTATTATCGTTTATGAGAACACACTCTTTGGGATAAAAAGTAATCTGAATCCCTCACAAAGAGGTCATTCTAATTTGGGCCCTTCCCAAAGAGAACATACTAAGAACTTCCCGAAGCACCCCGGTCTGGTCATGTTAGGAAGTAAAGAATCTGATCTTGATACACAGATAGGGGGTTCTTTTTCAGGGCTCACTAGCGTACATCCATGACCTACTAGAAAATCCTATTATATATGGGATATGTTTCCCATGTTAATATTGATCACACCTATTCTATAAAGACTATCTATGGTACCAAAAAGAGAAGTGGTGACCGACTGGGCCTCTCGGTGCGACACATGCTCCAGCACACTCAATTACTATCGAAGTCGGGCGGAGAAACTCGCTTTAAAATACAGGTAATTCTCTTTGATGTGGAATGGGATCCTGCATTGATCCTTCATAGAGAAGACCAAGGGTATGATCTCAATCTCTACTATCACCCTTTATTATGGGATTGGGATCATGTATCAATTCCTTTTAAGTAAGAAAAATAGAACACTACCAACCCCAGATGGTCAAACTAAAAAACCACCAATTCATCTCAAAAGGACATTTTTTTCAATGTTTTCAAGGCCGCAAATGAATCGTCAAATGGAAATACCATTAGAATGTAACGATTCTTTCAGTGAAAATAGGATCGGACCTTCCTAGGTCCGACCTGACACGGGCTGAACAACCCAACCCGACACGGTCGGTCTGTGTTGAACCAAACCATCCTAGTCCAAAGGCTCGACCTATAGGGCTATAGTTTCATCCCGACACAGTGGTGTGCTCTGAGGGTCATGGACCGCACTAGACATAGATGTCATGTCTCCCCCACAGAGATTAGATGCATTCTGCCTGGTCAACGTGATTGGACCACACGTCATGGCACTTCCATGTGACCAGTGGATCTCGTAGCTCTAACGTGGGTCCCTCCTCCAACTAATGGGGCTCCAAAGAGCTGCATCCCTCCGTTGTGGCCTCCTGTAGCAGTCTTCTGCTGCCCTCATGGCCCACCTGGTTGTGGAATCCTGCCACAACTTCTGTCCTCTTCCTCTGTCCAAAGAAAATTGTGGATTTATATCACCCCTGACCTCCTTACTAGTGTCTCTTCCCTCGGGTCCACCTAGCTCAGTTCTAGTACCAAGCCGATTCCACCTATGCTACCAAACTCATCTCTTCATCGGCCTCACCTCATCGTGCCACCAATACTTTTACACTGTGGTGATATCAGATCTCTTTCCGGATCGTTGCAGTGATAGAGAACGTGAAAGGATTTTGGTGAAGATGAGGATCACAAGAATACCTGATGTGGATGGATCCAGGCCTTGTTTAGGTCGTCCATGATCTATTCACATTCAAATTGAAGAATGAGGCTTACAAATCAAATAAAAAATAATTCAAACATAAATTAATGTCCCTAAAAACATCCCAAATCAAAACACATCCCGCAAAATAAGCACGATCAGTGAACCAATCTGTTTGTCAATTTAATCATGCATGTTGTGGGAAATCAATAATGGGGAATAAATCACAATGGAAACAAAACCCTACCTTGATTAAGTTTAATTACTGATGAAGAATGATATCTTCATTGTTGTTCATCGATGATTGATCTGAATTCTTATCTCCAATCCTTCATCTCTCGATTCAAGCTCCGGTCTCCAAACTATCATCGCTGGCGAGAGCCTCCGCCCCTTGCTTCAAAGAAACTCTAGGGTTATGATGATAACCCTATATCTCTAACTGGGATTATTTAAAAAAGAAATTTTCATTATGTCATCACTTAATGTCTAATTTAAAATAATTTTATATAATATTTTAATGGAGTTAATGTTAAAAAACTAAATTCCACCCTCAACTAGCACCGGTCGTGGTTAGGCCCCACCTATGGAAAGCACACCCCCACAAGATCAATGGGGGTAAAAAAAATTATTCCGAGATACCATTCATGATTTATATAGATTCGGTCTTCTCAGGTTTTTCAAAATCATACCCATGTTGACTAAACATAATTTTCACTTAGGGTAATCCCACTACCCTGAACCCAGCGGTGCCTTCAGATTTCTGATCTGAGCACCCGTATATGATTTAATCCACATTTTCATTAAAACCACTCATGCACACTACAGAAAACATAATATTTTTCATTGAACCATTCTAGGAACACTGGGCCTCAGAATCACACTTCGTCTCAACTCATGGTCTTATAATTTTACCATAAAGTTTTATAAAAAATAAAACTGGGAAAATATGAGTCATTATAGAACATGTAAGGTATTATATGTGGCTCATGGAAAATAGCATCATGATATGTAATCATGGATATATCTGGTCATGTATTCTTTTATAACATCTCATTTATTCCTGTAAAAACTATAGGAGAATATATTTGGTCCTATATTTCTCTCATGGTTTGAGTTATTAATAACATAAATGATTTCTAATAGGCTACCGAGGGCTTCTAGGTAGCCTTTTATTTTCTATAAGATAGAGTTTAGTTTATTATTTTATAATGTCTCATCGGTTTCCACTCTAGGATATACTCTCTAGTCGGAAGATAAATTCTCATTGATTCATTTATTAAAATGTTCTGTGTAATTTTGGACACATAATTTTATATAACAATTGTATATACCATCATATATGAATAGGTTATAGTTCACTAAAAGTATCTTATCTTTAATTAAAGCATGAAAAAATGATTAATTTTTATAACCTTCTTTGGGACAGTGCATCTGGGATGTTTCATAGAAATTTTTCATAATATTCAATATAAATCTAGATATTGAATTATGTTTTTGTCTTAATATAATAAAATCTTAATCCTTATAATACACTTGTAAAATTTCTAAATGATAAGTTTTTGGTTCTTTAGTTCAATGATGCTTGGGATATTTTTAACAAAATGATGGACCATTACCTATGTTCACTCTTTATAAGTTTGCAATCTCTATTCATGCACTCCCCTGGCCTTTTATAGAAACCTAGGATTTTCCTACCTAAATATTATATCTTCTAGATGAATATTCCAAACATCTTATTAAAACATTCCCAATGACCATAAAGGTTTAGTTTTTTTAGAAACTAGTTTCCCAATATTTATATTTATTTAATGATATTCAATATTTCCCTCAATGATCTTACCGTATAGTATTCTTCTTAGACATACCATCCTTAAAAAAATTCTACTCAACCTGGGGAAATAAAACATAATAAAGTGTGATCATAGAATCTTTGTAAGTGTAAATAAGATATATATAGATCAATGTTAATATGAATCCATAATATAATCATATGTTTATAAGATCATGAACCTAACTAAAAAATCTCCTTCCATAACTATCAAATATCACATACACGAGTCATTGTATAATGCTTGGTAGATTATCAAACATGAATCCTAATTGAAATGAATGGACATGTGAGTTGGGATCCTAACATGGATATGGTAATGTGAAAAACATAATATTATAACATTGTAAACATGTAAAAATTGAAAGAGGTTCACTCATTAACATAAGTACATAAATCCAGGCACTCACATAAATTTATGGACAAGAAACAAAGTCAATACTTAAACTTATGGGCTTGAAACAAGGTCTATTAATGACCTTAAGGACATGAAACTAGGTCCTCACAAAACCTTATAGACATGAAACCATATCTAGATATAAATTTTTTGAAATGAAATAATGTTCACACATATCATAATTAAGTTTGGGGTTACCCATATTTACCCAATTCATTATAGTGATTAAATGGGGAAAACCATCCAATAATCCTAAAAATTTGATATAAATTCCATAAAACATTTTCTATTATCATTACCCATGTAAAGGTATTGGGAATCATAAAATTTTCATCATTTCAACATGACATAACCCATGAAATATAAATCGGTTCCATAAAAATATCATAATAATAATAATAAACATAAACCATATATAGAAATACAATGTTAGTACCATTTCTTCATATTCCCATTAAAACATAATCAACATCAATTTATTGTTGATAATGAAAGAAATACCTCTAAAAGACGATTAAAACATTCATGGGAAAACTAACCTTTTTTACTTTGGAAATTATATTTTTAAAACTATAAAATTAAAAGAATATTTTGTAAATTTTTTACTCTGAAAATATCCTTGGAAACCTATAAAGGAAACATTAAAAAATTGAGTGTTTATGATGGTGGAAAAGTCTATTAATTTCATACACGAAAAATAAATCTTTCATTTCACATTTTGGTAAAAATTCAAAATGTACCTCATTCAGAAAGAGACCTTAGGATTAATTTTAAAATATTTTTTTGAAAAGTAAATCAATGAAAAAAATTAACTTAAAAAGTAATATAATAATAAAAAACATTCTAGGGATCATTTCTTGAAATAACAAATGTGGAATAAATAGGATTTTGACCAATGAAATATATAAACTATAATTTCTTTAAAAACATTCATTCAGTATCTCCAGTACATAAAGAGAATAAAATGAATTTAAAACATGTATTATTATGAAATTACTATACATGATGAAACTTTAGTATTATAGTGATATATATATCATAATGTTTCATTTTCAGAATAATAACCATAAATATTCTTGATATGCAATAAGATTATAACATACGACTCTTACCACCGTCATATCTTTTTAATCATAATACCCATGGAAGAAAGTAATATATATGGATAAGTATATCACATAATTTTCATGAAATTAATCATAAATGAAATTCATGGTTAGTATATGAACCACCCAAAAAAAATAATAGGTGAATATGCATGTGTCCCAAAGAAATAATGGTAGGAAAAAACCACCTACCTTAAGTATCAACTTTATTTATACACATTAGAAACTCCTTTATAATAATTTTATATATAATAAAAATATATTCAAGAACCATAATCTTATATATCAATCTAAATATTATTTACATATAAACTTTTATCATTCTTTATTTTAAAATTATCTATTGAAATAAAAAATTTTATAATAACCTCTTCGTTTTTCATGTTTGTTTTGGTTTGGTAGTTTTAGTCCTTTTACATAGATCAAGATTCCATAATCTCTAGAATGTTAAAAATTATATTAATATCATCTATATTCATTATATATGTATTTGTAAACATAAATAATAATTATATGTAGAAAAAATGAAACACGCCATTCAGTGAGACGGTATGTCATACGTACTTAGAAATGATTTCAATTTTTTGACTGATTCAAAGAAAGAAAGGTAAATAATAATTAATATTTATTGAATGTTTTTTATTTCATAAATATAAAATTTATTCAATAAATATATCCTTATTTCCATATATGAGAATATAAAATAGAAAATTAATCATATCACTACGTGGTGGCGGTTGTCTATTTGTACGCACAAGTGCTGTAATGGTATTCCAATGGAGTGTAAGGTAAGATGGTATATGTTATATTGTAATTATAGATGTGTAATTATATCATAAATATTATATAAATGTGTTCAATATCACTTTATATCTATTTTTGAGAGGAAATGATGGAAAAAAATTACATCAATTCGTGAGGTTGGGGTCTGGCATACACCCAATTGATGGCTTCATTTCCCATTTTACTAAAGTGGATATGGATATAGTTTTTTCCATAAATGAAATAAAATATCAGTATATTTTATATAATAATATTTTTATATTGTGATTATTAATACATGAATGAAGGTGATGAGCGAAGAAGTGAAAGGAAATTGCATAGTGAAAAAATTACCATCACTTAGAAAATTCTCCCTTGTATCTCTTATTAAGGACTATTGGGTAAGAATTTTGGGAATAAAATAATATTGATAAAATATATAATAAAATTAGAGATATATTGTTGTAGTTTTTTGTGAATCTTAATGGATTAACTCGTGTGAATAATTTTGGGGTGGATGTTTCCTTTTCTAGTTGAAGTTGAGTGGTGTTTTTTGGTAAATATCCAAAAATATTTAATTATGGGAAGTCAACCTCAAGACACATGCCTAAAAATTGATAAATAATGAATTTGAGGAAATATATGGCCAGTACAAACATCCAAATAAAAAAGTAAACATGTGTCATACAATTTATTTATTTACTCTCCAAGTTTACTTACTTTTACCATTTTTGATTTCACAATGTTAAAAAGTATCATTTTATTTATCCTAGAAATTTATCCTTTATGACTAAAATTCAAAAATTATTAAAAAATTTTAGCTAATGGTTTTACATAAAAAATCCAATTTATTAAATAAAATCCAAATTGGTATCCAATGTTAATTTAAATAAGTGTACAGGTGATGTGTAAAACCCATTTTAACCTTAAATACGGTAATTAATTTTTAGTGTTTTTACTATTCATTATAAAAACAGATAAATTATATTATTTGATATTTATTATTTTTATTCAAAATATAGAATCCATTTTATCATGTTCAATTCAAAAAAGTGGAAAATTTTAATTTAAAATTAAAAATGCTGATAAGAAGAAAAGCGGGTTTGCAAAAAAAAACTTTCATAAGTATAAATTAATTTTATATCAAATGTGAATAAAAAATTTAATCCAATGACATAAATTGGAATAATAAAAATATAATTGACCAAATTTTTCTTTTAAAACCATTTTAAAAATTGTATCCTCATAAATTCATTAAATGAAAAGTAAATTATTAATAAAAATTGTCATTTTTCGCTATTCATAAGCAATTTTACCTTTTAAAAAAATTCTCAAATTTTCACCATAAGATAATTTTGAAACATTTATTTAAAAAATTATGGAATTTTTAAAAATTAAAATTTCTAAAATTAAAAAATAATGAATTTTATTAATTCATCATAAAAAATAATAAAAAAACATATTTGAGAAAAAATTATTTCTTTTAAGATTATACAAATTTTAGTAAAAATTAATTACTTAATTATACACATATTTTATTTATCTAAAATATTTATAAATAATTTTTTAAAAAAATATTCCTATTCATATCAGCATGTTTAATATCAAGGTAATGATGATTATATTTAAATAATTATATTAATAGAATGTGTGATTTTTTAAAAGTATGTATTTTGTTAAACACAATCTATAAATGATATAAAATTATTTTTATAGTGAATATACTCTAAAATATTAGGATTTTTCATTATCCCCCTATTCGTAAATTTTATGATATCGATTTTGACATGATCTCACTAATCACTTCTTTTTCATCTGAAAATATCTATTTTGAAATCCCACATTAAATATGGGGTAATTATACTTCTTATAGTAAAGAGAGAAAGGGAAGCATGAAGTTCATTTAGAATAACATATTATTATGTTTCCATGTAGGTATGAATTATTAGGTTGTAAAAATATATTAATGGAGGAGACAACTAACACCCAAAGAATAATAATGATTAATATAGATTATGGTATAGAAAATGTTAATAACCAAAAATCTATAAATATTTGATTGGTTAAAATACCATTAATTGATCTAAAATAAAGAAAAATCTATAAAAAAATTATATCAAGATCTTTTCCCTAATGAAAGGGGTTATTTTACTATAAATGTAGACATAATTTAAATATATACTTACCTGATGTCAATTTATTTAACATACTGAATTTCATCTTTGTTTTGTGATTTGATCAATTTACACTTCATATCTTATTATGACAAATGATTATCCGTAATGAATATTTTTATGTATGAATCTAAAGAAATTAACTTTTTACTACTCTTTATATCCGTAAAAGAGTAAGAATTCATTTTTTATATCTGTAGATATTTACCAAAAAAATGGATTGAAAAACTTATCCAATATCTTATGTTAATATCTAAAACCTCAACCATAATACCCAAAGTTAATTTTAATCCATCCCATAATTATTTATCCTTAGAACCATCCAAAACATATCTGACCAAATTTTAAATTCAAAAACAATGAATGAAGTTTACTAAATTCCAATAATAAACATACTATTAATCCCTTAATCATTATAAGGTATTTATTAATGTCACATAAAAAATATTTAAATGCATCGATCACCATAAAACCTTAATAAAAAAAATGTTCTACCAAATTTATTTATTTTTTTCCTTGAAAAAATAATATATTATAAATATATTCCATAAATTCCTAAATATAGTAGACTCTATTGTAAATTCAAAATCACTAATAATTTTCAATGATATAAATATTATCTTATTTATTTCATCATTTTAAATCAACCTCTTATCCCAACTAAACTTTTCTAGTTCAAAATTTGTTTCATATTAGGGGTTCCCTTTACTAAAATTACGAGTTCTCTATAAAATATCACCTTATAATTAAATACCATTTCTTGGTCATCAATAGAATTTAGCATATATTTTCTTATCCATATAAGAAAATTATTTCAGAAAAATACTTATATGTTACATGATTATTATATTCCAAATATCATAGATATAATACTTCTATAACATAAATTTAAAATCCCAATACATAAACACTTAAATCATTCCACTTACTTCTTCAACAATTAACCAAACTTCATTTTCATATTTCTTAATATATATTTCCCAAAATATATAATATGAATCAGGTCATAAGATTAATCAACAACAATTTAATCATTATCCTTACATTTAACCTAAACAATACTATTAAAATATCTCATACCTTCTATATGACATTTGTAGTAACTTTATCATAAAAAATAAAACCCTTAATCATAAAATCATGCTAATTATCTTCTCAAACATTCACTCTAGTATATAAATTATTATAATTACCATAATTTATATATTTAAAACATTGAACTGTGGATGATATTATATGGAAACCATTATTCTCATACATTGTGTTTTCTGAACATTTCATTTCTCCTTGGTAATTACCTGATTTGTTTAATTATTTTATAAACTCAATATATAATTTTATTCCTTTTAGACATTCACTTGTGTACTTTTTTATATATTCTATAAATTTTTTAATTAGAATCTTTTTTCCTCAATGGTCTTCATGAAACTCAATCATTATTTTATTAGGTGTGTCATGAAACTCAACAAAGCTAACATTTTTAAATAAATAATGAGATAGATGATTCAGCATAATCACAACGTTTCAAATTACCATTATCTCTTAATTTGTTTTCACATGAGTAAAATCATTACATTTGACATCACATTCATCATTAACATGATTATATTGGGTTACATCCACTGACTGAAATAAAAATATATAGTGTTGGAAATAATAATCATAGTGGGATACTACGTAATAATGAAAAATAAATTATAGGATGTATGAATCACGAAACAATATTTTCCATCTCTTAAATATTAGTATTTATGTTTTTCATTCATGATATTTATCTATTTTAAATCCTTTGTGTTGGTTCATAAAGAGTTTGTGAATTTCAAAAAACATCCCATGTGAGTTTCAAACTAAGCTTGTAACTAGGCCTATTGTCATCCACCATGTGAAAATAGAGTCAAATTTCAATGCATCATTTTAAATATTATTATCCAAAGGAAAAGTTGTTATAAATAAAATTCCACTATTATTATTTATAAATGGAGGTTATTTAAAAGAAACCCCCCTCTTTATCCACCACTAGAATTATAGAATACTTATTATACATTGAAATATCCCAACGGTTCTCATGAAATTCATTTAACCATAATAACTGAAGGATGAATAAACTTATACTTCAATACCAACTATATCATCCCTATATTTTAATAAAAAAATATTACTTTTTTTTAGGTTAATATTCAATAACACTCACAAAAAAAAGCTTGAGGACAGTAATGGTTTTGTGTCTTCAGAGACTAGATATAAAAATTTTATTACTTCATGAAAGATCTTTTGTTTATCCCATAAATTTACTCTGATATAGTAATATTATTAGAAATACCATGCTTAAATGATTTCCCTATAACCTAGGGAAAAGAAATATAAAAAATGGAGAGTTAAGATGCAGGATAAGGGTAAACATGGGTGACCTCATTCAATGATCATAAGAAAATATAATATAAACATAAGGGTATGAGATCAAGAACATAACATACAATGGTCTACCGAATATTTCCAAGATCATATACATGATCCATGTAATAATTATTGGTATTTCATAAGACATGAATCATAATAAAAATAATAACTAGATCCATGAGAGCATAACATAGATATGTTAATGTGTCAAAATATAACATTATATCATTGTAAAAATGTGTAAATAGAAACATGCTCCCTTGTTAATTTAATGAAACTAAATATGACCATAGAATAAACATATGGAGGAAATACCATTTCTATAAATAACTTTATGGAAATTAAACTGGATTAATAAATAACCTTATGTACATGAAATTAAGCCCATGCATAATCTTATGGACATGGAACCAGGTTTACACTTGGAATTTTATACATAAAATCAAAATTCACACATAAAATGATTAACTCACTAGTTATCCATATTCAACCAATGGATTAGAGGTATTTTATTGACCCGACTAGCACATAATCATAATAATTTCAGTTAAATACCCCAAAAAATTCATTGTAATCATAGCCACAGGGAAAGGGAAAGGCTTCATAAACATTTTATCATTTATGTATAGCATAACCCATGAAATATAAAAGTGTCCATTAAACATGTCAATATAATAATCATAAAAATAAACCATATAAATAAAGAAAATGTATATTACCATTTGATTATATCCCCAGTAAAACATGAACTACACAAAAACTTATGTTCATTAATGAATAGAAATAACATTATAAGATTATTAAAACATCCTTAAAGAATATAAATATTCCACTTTGCAAATCACATTTCAAAACTAAATATTCAAAAAAAATAGTGAAAATAATATAAATTGAAAATATCATTTTAAATTTTTAAATTATTATTTAAAACAATGATTGGTCATGGTAGCAAAAAATTCTGTTCAGGACATAAAAGTTAAAATAAAACATTTTGTTCTCATTTTGGTGAAAAATCAAAAAAGTACCACACTCAAAAAAGAAAATGAATACTAATTTTTAACCATTATGTAAAGAATTTAATCATGGTTAAAAATTAATTTAAACATTCATATATCAATAATAAAAAATTCTTGAAAATAATTATGTAAATAAAGGATATAGTTGAAAAATAATTTTTGAGCAGAGAAAGAAATAAAGTTGATTTTCCTTAAAACAACTAATTCAGTATATTATGTACATAAATATAATAAAATGAAATTAAAACATGTATTATCTATAAATAACTATATTAAATGAATATTATTGAGTTTATTTAGTGATAGATAATAATATTCTGTAATCGTAACCATAATCATGAACAACCCTGATAAACAATGATATTATTACATAAAACTCTTACAACCTTGATAAAATTTTAATCCTAAGATCTATGAAATAATTAAATATATATGGATATTTATATCTCGTAATTATAATGATAATAATCTTAAAATACTTTCTTCGGAATTATATACACCAAAAAATGATCAGATTTATGAATATGGCTTGTGTCCCACAAAACTAAATCTAGGAAAAATATCCCTTACCTTTTGTATCAAGATTAATTTTACACATTCCCAAATCCTATATAATAAATATAGGTTTATTATAAATTTATTAAGTAACCATAATCATATATATCATTCCACATAATCTTTAATTATTTCCTTTTTCACCCATTTATTAATAATTCCTTGTCAAAATCATGTTTCAAGTAATAATTTCTTCACTTTTTCATGTGTTTAAGTTTGATAGTTTTTTCCATTTTAAATTAAAAATTATTAAATAATATAAATAAAATTAAAAATTATATAAATATCATATATATTCAATATATATGTGTTTATTATTGTCTTTAAAAATTAGAGATAAAAAAATGAATCACATCATTCCTGGGGATGGTAGGTCATACATAGGCTGGAACACTTTTTCAATTTTTTGAAACGATGTAAAAAAAGAAAGTTAAACAATAATTAACCCTTTCAGAATAATTATTTATCATAAATATTATATGTATTCATCAAATTTATCCTTATCATTATCCATGTAAGCATAGAACAATAAACGTATCTCATCACCTCATTGAGGTGTTATCATTTTCCAATGGATTGAAAGGTAACATAGTATATGAGAACTTTTCATGATAGAAGTATAATTATTTCATAAAAATCATATAAATAAGATAAATATATCATTTTTTCCATCCATGTGATTTAATTATGGGAAATGAATTTGGTCATTATGACTGGAAATAGTTGTTCGTACACACAACTGGCAGTTTCATTTCCCTTTTGAAGGAAGTAGAGATGGATATAGGTTATGATCTAAAAAACTTACTTCATAATATATGTTATATACCGGTATTATTATATTTTAATTATTAAAACATGAATGAATTTGGTAGGAGATTATGTGAAAAGAATGGTCTTTAGGAAGATAATTACCATTGCTTAGAAAAACCTCATTTGGATCTTCTATTAAGACACTATGAGTGGACTTTTTGGAAGGCCATAAGATATATAACGTGGATAAAGATATTTTTGTGATATTTATATGTGTTTTGGTCGAGATAAATGGAATAATATGTGTAAATTGGTTAGGGTTTGAGGTACCCTTTTATATTTAAGGAGGATAATTTTTTTTATAAATACCCAAAACTATTCAATAATTATACTTCACTCTCATGCCATGTGACTCAATAATTCATAAATAATATATTGCAGGGGATATATGTTTAATAAAAACCTCAACCATAAAATAATACACATTATTTAAACATGATATCCCATTAACCCTTATGTTTATTTACTTTTACCATTTTATTTTTCACCATGGTAGTAAGTCCCTTTTTATTTACCTGGGTAATTTATATTTTAATCATAAATACAAAATTACACCAATTAGATAATTTTATACAAATTAATTTAAATTTTAAACAAAATATATTAAATAAAAAATTAATTTTTAATTAAAATTAATTTTAACACAAGTTTATGTAACACGTAAAACCTCATTTTAACATTAACTATGATAATTATTATTTTTAGTTTTTACTGTTAATTTGGAAAAGAATTACATTGAACTTATTAAATAATATAATATATGTTGATTCCAAATATTTAATAAATTTTCATTAATTAAAATTGCATAATTGGAAATATTTAATTTAAAAATAAGCCCATAGATTCCACGAAACTGTGGATTTCCAAAGAAAAGTATTCATATGCATAAATATTTATTATATGAAATATAAAAATATAATTGATTCCAATTACATAAATGGTTGTAATAATAATATAATTAAGAAAAATTTACTTCTAAAACCACATTACAATAATATTAAACCATATAAATTCTTTAAATGAAATTGTAGTTTCCAATTAAAATCAATATTTTTTACTATTCATTAAAAAATTAATTTTTTCATAAATTTATAAAATAATTCACCCTAATATAATTTTTTCATATTTATTTAAAAAAATTATTTTAATTTTATATAATATTTTTTATAGATGTAAAAAAAATAATTTATTTATTTGTTCATAAGAAATAATAAAAAACATTTTTAGGAAAAAAATTATCTTTTACATATATAAATAATTTACAAAAAATTAATTACATATTTTTCAATATATTTTATTTATTTCAAATAATTAAACATAATTTTAAAAATACTTTTAATATAATTCGTACCTCTATGTTTCAGGAGTATGTTATAACGGTCATGTTTAAATAATAATATCAATAGTTTATGAGGTTCATAAAAACATAGTGTTGGTGTAACATAAGCTATAAAAGAAGTAAAATTTATTTAAAGATAAATATATTATGTAATATCAGGGTGTTTCATTTCCCATGAATAGATTTATCCCATGAGTTTTTCTCCCCAAGAAGAATGTCCACTCTATAGACCCCTGATTTAGAGAAGATTGACCTTGGGGGGTATCATCCCTTCCCAACATGAGAATGGGAGGAAAGTTATCTAAAATGGAATGAGAATATTTATAAAAACATTATTAATTCAGTATAAATTCATTTAATATTATATATGATCCTATCAGAATTGATCTGTATCCTGCAATCTCCTATCTTATTGTTACACTAGGTAAAATTATCTCCATAAAATCCCAAGTCAATAATGTTGATGGTGGAAACAAATTTATTGAATTTAACCTTGGACTTCCTAGTGTAATATGACTCTATTTTATTATTTTAGTTATACTAAATTATGTTAGCTTCCCCTCCATAATACCTTATGAGTAGTCTAGTATGAAAGATAATAAGATAATCCCTTGGAGCTTCATATTCCCTTGCATTGTACTTTTCATAAATAAAAGTGATTATCATAAACCAGTTATTAATATTCACTTAAACAATAATAAAATGGGAAGAGGATCTAAAGATCTCTACAGATGTGTTAATTCTATAAAATATATATATATAATAATTTCTAGGTGTGTTATTCAAGTAGTTTCAAACCTAACGATTTGAAGCAAAATCTTGAATAAGGATGGATATCTCTTTGGACTCCAGGACATAAATTATTGTGATTTTAGAGGTATTTATCTCACTCAAGATGTATTCACTAGAGTTACCTAATACATTTACAAAAATTATAACATGATTTGTAATATAAATATAAATTAATTAAAATTCAATAGTTTTATGACTACTTTCTTTTTAAGACTATAGTCAAAATACATCAAAGGAATCAAAAACATGTAATCTATATTGAATTTTATATTTTCCATTGTGATCTCATAATTCCATCTAATAACATTAAACATCATATAATAACAAGGGGAATACATAAAAATATTGGTTATGTAAGAATCCCAATAATTTAATAAACATAATAACGAAACATAACATGTTATTCAATGGTATAACATGATATCATTAAAGATTTGGACCAAGATTAATCACATGGAAGCATAGTGTTAAGACCATGGTATTAAAAGATCATGGAATCAAAAGAAATTTCATGGTGACATATAAACTGAAATAAATATAATTTAATGATAACTTGTAGGAAAATAAAACATGATAGGAAAAGTCCCATAATAAATTAGTTATACTCCCTAATCCCATACACGATGCCTCATGAGAAAAAATCTATACCTGATGCATTGGAGTTCTTTCTAGGTGCACCCATCATAAAAAGTTATTATCTATTTGTACTACATAATGGAAATGAGTCATATGTCCTAACATAATAATTACCCATGGAAATACAATGGGTTGTATAATTTTCCTTCATATCATATTCAAATGAAATTTCTTAATGATAAAATTTGGGAAATGATCATAATACATGTATTAACTTATCAAAGGAATTGATAATAAACATTTTATATATATGAGACACATATGTGAATAATTTTAGAATCAATCCTCCACATGAGAGGCAACTATTGTTGATTAAAATATAGTTAAAAATATTTAAAACAATATTGGGGAAAATAACCATTTACTCTAATTTTATTCAATAGATATCATCAAATATAGAAGATTATTTTGAAATGATAAATTTGACAAATTTTTAAATAACATTTCTTTTCCAATTTTAAAGCACTAATTTAAAATGAAAAACATTATCAAACATTAATGAAAACATTTTTTTTGAGAATAACCTCTGAAATATAAAACAGTAGAATTAAACTGTTTAGTGTTCATGATGGAATAATAGTTCTTTTCAAGTCAAATATGTTAGAAACAAAGATTACTTTCACAATTTTGTAATAAATGTCAAAAAGTAACTTTTTTTAAAAAAAGATAAAAATATTCAAAATAAAAAATCCTATAAAATTAAAATTAACGGTATAAATTAATTAAAACAGTCATAGATAAACAACTTTAAAATCATTTTTATAAATAATGGATTTATAAGAAAGAGTATTATCAACCGAATATAGAAATAATGTCTAATTTTCTTCAAAGAATTTTATCAATAATTTTAATTAAGTAAGAGATTAAGAAGCTAAAATAACTTGAAAAAATCATAAATAACCAAATTAAAATAAAATTAAATGGTTTTATTTGAATATTAGTAAATAATTTCCATTAAAGGATATCTAAGAAAATGTAATACTAATTAAAATGAGATTGAATGTTAAACCCTAACTGATTTGGAAAATTTTGAATAATAACATCCCATAATTAAATAAGATAAATTATAACATTTAAGTGTTATTATGTACTATGTATTCTTGATATATTTGTAAAGACCCGTAAAATTCAAGGGAAATTTTTTCTTAATATTCTTTAGAATTTTATAAGAGCACGACTTCTGACGGCACCTGATTCTGAGGCCCGGTGTGCCCGGAATCAATTCCCGAAGTTTGGCTCGGGTACGTTCAGTGAACGAACGAGCGGGAATTTCTAACTTTTGAACCGGTGCCCGGAATCAAATTCTGAGGGCACAGATGAACTCGCAGCGCCGATATTCGCTTAAGGAGACCTTTTCCAAGGTTGTGTTTTATGCGGGTTTAGAGTTAGTTTTGGGGGAATTAAAATGAAGTTAAATAAAATGTGGTAACACATTTTATTTTTAACCATGTTGGTTATATCCTCCCAAAGGGAGTTAGAGGCGGGACCCACATCCACTTAACCTCCCTTGAGAGGATTAAGTGTGGTGGGGCCCACATGAAGCCTAACTCCTCAACACCCCTTAAAACTCCCATATAACTCCTCTCTTATTAATTTGACAACTTGTTTAATTAATGAGGTGAGTTAAGTATGGTTTATTTGAATTTCAATCTTTTGAAATTCTTGCCAACACTTTGCATTTAATTAATTAAACCAACTTAATTAATTATTTTGAGTGTTTGATTTCTTTTGAAATCATTTTGGCAACATTAAAATGAGAGATTCTATTATTTTCTTTGGGGTTGGCATAAACTTTGTGGGGAGAACTAAGGAGAGGAGAAGAACTTTTAGAAGACCTTCAACCTCTCGAAGAAGAACGATCCACGTCTCCAAAGAACGTGAAGCAACACCTTCTATCTTATTCAACCGGAGCAAGTAAGGGAGGAACCACCGCCCACAATGTTTTCTGAGAGTGTCGACTCGACTCGACTTCACCAAGCGCTTATTCCACCAACGTTGACGGAACGACGCCGTTACCACGACGCCCGACCTCCGTGACGCTTGTCTTCCGCAGTTTGTAGACGTGCTCCGCTTTTCAAATTGAGGTAGGGGTTTGTTGATGTTTTATTTAATTATTCCCGTTCTTTGTTCTAGAATGACGAACTTTGAGGATTAACGATTAAGTGTTATCGTTTTACGAGAGGGGGGCCGGACCGCACAAACACGACCGAACCCCCCCTCCTTTGTTCTTGATTGTTTCTTGCGGATGGAACGAGATGGCGTGGTGCCGTCGCACCACGCGGGAATCGCACGACAATTATTGGGCGGCGCCGTCGCGCTGCGCCGTGGAAATAATTTCAAGGACGCGACGCCGTCGCGCCGCGTCGAAGGAAACCGAAGGCGCCGTGGCCGGAGCGGGACCGCGGCAGAGAGGCGTGGTGCCGTCGCACCGCACCGGACGACGAAGGCCGCGGCGGAACGTGATGACTGGCAGCCATCCGGGCCGCCGGTGTCGGATGATGGAAGAGGACCGGCTCTTACCGGTCCTGTTGAGAAGAAGTCGGCCGGCCAAGTCGGGCTGGCCGGAAAGGTGGAAACCGGGGGAAATAAATTCCCCCGGGCAGCATAAATGGCCCCCCATAATGGGGGGGCCGCGGTTACAAAGGGGGGGGGGGGCAGCGCCCCCCACATTTTTCCAATCAGCTCGGACTTCGGCAAAGCCGTGTCGCGCCGGGCCGGGTCGAACCTGTCCGGGGCAGGTCGACCCGGTTCAGGCCCACTGGGGGGTCTCGGGCTGGGACGGCCCGGGCCCGAAACCCCCGTTACCGAGCAGTTTGGATTCAAATGCCCATAACATGGGCTACGGATCTCCAAACGACGATACGTCAGTGGCGATGCGATCCTTGGATCGAGACGGTCGTTTCAGTATATCACACTCAAGGTTTCAGATTACTTTGAGTTCGGCCGTGTTAGTTTGTACACGAAACCAACCGGGCCCTTGGAACGGAAACACTCATATCTTGAGCTACGGACGTCTGATTGACGTACCGTCAGCTTTGTTGAGTTCCTCTTAGTGAGACAGATCTTTTGGCATACTCCACCCGAGGTTTGGACGTAGGTGGAGAATGGTTGGGTTGGTTTTTCCTTAAAAACCAACCGGGCCCCTGGGACGAAAAGGCCAATAACTCTCAGACCGGGCGTCTGATTGACGTGTCGTCTGTTGCGTTGAGTTCCTATTGATGATACAGAACTTTTGGATACATCAACTCTGGACTTTGTGACAGTTGATGTATCAGCCTCTCGGCTCGTGGAGCGGACCCTCCCAAATGAGCTTGCTGTGTGCGGGAACCCTAGAGCTGGTTGCGACTGCTACTGGGACTGCGACGACGACTGTGCAGAGATCCTCAGTGGATTCGACGATGAAGACTACAGCACTCAGAAATCCTGTGTGGATCAGTTCTACCGATCCTGTGTGGGTCCGATCCATTGTGGGTCTGCGCTCAGCGGTCCTGTGTGAACTAGTGCCTACAGATCCTGTGTGGGTCTGATCCAGTGTGGGTCTTTGCGGGGGTTATTACCTATCGATCCTTTGTGGGTCCGACGACTTAGATGGATCAGTGATCATCTCTATCGTCTTTCAAAGAAGTATACCTGTGTGAGTTGAATCCTGTTTACCTTCCTGTGTGGATTGTGTTGTGCTATCCTGTGTGGATTACATTTTGCTTTCCTGTATGGAATACGTATACTTTCCTGTGCGGACTGAGTTGTACTTGGGCTCGGAGGTTGGAGCATATTGAAATGATGACTTAGGTATATGTATGGGCATATACCTAGGCAGTGTCAGATGTTACTTCGTGATAGTATCTTTCCTTTGTGGTTTATCCTTTGTGGATTTCGGGAGACCTTCGGGGGTCTCGGGGTCCCTACTGAGTAGCTTATACTCACCCCTGCACGGGCTATGCTCGCACTACGTTGTGTTGGTTGCAGATGATGGGCAACGTTGATCATGGTTGAGGCTTGCAGAGCAGGACAATACCTGGAGGTGGACCACTGGGCGGGACATGCTCGGAGCGGACGACGGGACCCGAGGAGCAGTGGAGCTATCTATACCCAACCTTCAGGTGGGATTTCTAGTGGACAGCTCGGCGTAGTGGCTTTTACTTTACAGTTGCTATTTTCCATTTCGAGTTGTACTTTACTTTCAGTTTGTGTTTGTATACTGGCCCATTTAATTTTCCGCACTTTCAGTTGTACTCTGTTTTTACTTAGTGTTTACCTTTCCGCTTGCTCACTCTGTGGTGCTTGTTTACTTTACAAAGGCAATGCCTTCCCTTTTTACCGGGATTTACGCCTTGGTGCTAGTCGCCAGCCTCTGGCCTATGGAAGGCGGGCTATGGGGTAGTCACGACACGGGCCCCGAGGGCGGGTCGTGACAATATTCTATAAACTGGTACTATATACACCATTCAAAAAATAGGTGCTTAATAGAACATGTGTCTCAATGATTGAATATTGATACCAAACCCTTGCAATGTTAGTAACATTGAGACGAGTGTTAAAAAATGGGGTGATTATTTGTAACAAATTTCAATACCCACAAATAAAAATTTAAATAAAACATAAATTACTCAAATGTCATTTCACATGTAATTGTTTCATAATATAATCAATAAAGTTGTTTTATAACCCAATCAATGAAAATTGTGTTATGAAACCCTTTACCTTGATATTTCTTTTAGTTGAGTTCTCTTTAAACTTATATATAGTGGTTTTAAAAAAAATTAATAACTTATACCAGAACCATAATATAATTTATAATATCCTATATGATCCTTTTTAACATCTTATTACATGTTCATCAGTAATATTCCATTATCACTACTGTGGTGGTTCTAAATTAGATTCTTTTCTCTTTCTTTTATTTTCATGAAAGTTATATATATTTTAACACAGGTTATAGTTTAATAATATATATAATTATATTAATTTTATAAATATCATTTTTTTAGATACATGTTTAGATTCATTATTTGTGTTTTAACATATAGAATGAATCATGTCACTTTGTGAAGATGTTTGGTCGTACATATACATGAGTAGTGATATCATTCCCTTAATGGGTGAAAGGGTATGAAATTAGATTTTATATTAATTTTATATAATTAATAAAATATCAAATATTACATATATTTATTAAATTTATCCTTTAATATGTTCCATTTAAAGCGTTATTTAAAATCTAATAACATCACTTAGGGAGGTAGTAGTCTGTTGTACAACCGAACGACATTATCATTTCTTCAAAAATGGCCCATTATATTTAAAATAAAAATTAAAAAGCTATACTATATAAAATTAATTATACATTTTTTGGACCATTTTTAACCTTATTTCAATAGAGTGTGTGGCATTTCATAATAGGGGGTGCGGACACGCTTAGAATTTTTTAATAAAACAAATTACAGCCACATTTTAAACTAGAAATAAGGTTTTAAAATAGACCATTATATATTCAATATCAAAATGTAAAAACAATACCATATAAAATTAATTATAAAAGTTTTGGACCATTTTTAACCCTTATTATTTTATTTTAACCCTTTGGTTATCATATTTTTACATTAACTACGGTAAATAATTTTTTTCTTTTCACTATTCATTATTGTATAAAATTAACTTCAAATAATATAAATTAATATTATTCAAAATATGGAATAAATTATTCTAAATTCAGTTCAAATAAGTTTCATAATTCAATTAAAATTAATCTATAGACGCAATGAAAGAGCAGTTTTCCAAATAGAAATTTGTCATAAGTATAGAATGATTAAATATGAAAATTAAATATCAAATTGTTTAAAATGGACAAAATTAGTTTAATTGGAATATAATTTTTGAAATTTTACTTTAATAACAATTTAAAATATAATTTAACTTTTTAAATGATTTAAATTTAAAAAAAAATTCAATAAAAAATAGTATTTATCACTATTCATAAAAAGTAATCTATTCAAAATAGTATTAATAATTCACCCAATGATAATTTTGAAACATACATTTAAAAAAATATCTTTATTTTCTCAAATAAAATTACTGAAGGTGGTAAAAATAATTTTAAATTATGTGTCCAAAGCATGACTAATCCGCCTTTCGGAAAACTATTGTTTCTTAGAAAACATTTCTTCTTTTTCAAATGGTTCTTATTTTATTTATAATCAACATATAAACATTGAATTTGTGTTATACATATATACATCATTTAAATTTCATAATTTATTTACTACTATTTGTACCCTCCATCCTAAACATCGTTTACAAATAAATATTATACTCTCCTCTATTTGAGAATTCTTATAGGTGTGTGTTCCCACCATCCTGATATATAGAAAGCTAAATATTCATTCCTATATGTTATTTCACCATAAAAGAATTCATAACAGTTCATGCTCCCCTCATTTAACTTATTTTTAATCTGACTAATGTTTACATTTTTAATCATATATCATCATATCTAATTATGCATAATCACAATATCTTTTTCTCATTACATAATCTTTTTTGGTTTCTTATAATCACATAATATTCCATCACATTTAGTTATAATATGACTTTTCATGGTTATATCCATTTACTAAAACCACCAATAAAAGTATGAGAAATTATAATAATAGTGGGAAGCCACATAATCAAAAATAAGTTATATAAAGTCTAAATAATGAAACCTTCCATTAAATATATGACACATTAGGTTTTTCCTTGGTCATTATTTATCATCATTTATTAAAATCATTCATGATAAATAATTTTTTAATTTTACAATGAATATCCCAAAGTTGTGTCAAAATATGTGCATATTAATACCCATTTTCATGTATTAGGTCACCCTTGAGTCATGCTGCGTGAACCATTTTCAGAGTTATTTCGCCTAGGTATAAATGTTCGAGAACCATGTCCACTTATCGAATTGAGAAACGAATGTAATATCTTATAAACAACGCTCTATTGAGTTCGCAAAAATTATATTATATTTTCATATACATATACTTAACCTTATACTTACCCTTCAACACATTCTTAAACTTGTCCCTAGGGTTATCACTATGGTTTTATCACCCTAGCTTCCAATGGATAACTAAAACATTACTCTAACACCAAATATGGGTTCCCTTTCATTTTTTCACATGTTAATACATGATTCGTAAAAATAATATCCATTAATACAACCCAAGGATCATAATGTCCTAATAAATTTGTAATACGAGATTCATATTTATTAAAGGAAACATAAACACAGATTATTTATTTTATTCTATATAGTGAACCCATAAAACACATGTTATCTCCTAAAACTGAATGGGATAACCGGGAGAATACATAAAGAAACGGGGGATCAATAAAACACAGTAAGATTATAAAAATTATCCATAAATATAACATGTGAGTAAAAAGGTATAACATGATATCATAAAATAAATGGAAAATAAATAATCACATAATCGAATAATCTGAAGAACACGTTATCATAAGACCACAAAATTATAAGAAATGTTTATATAACATATAACATGACCTAAAAAGTGTCAAGGATTACTAGAGAAACATTATTATGTGGTGAAATATATATCATAATGGATTAGTTTTACTTGTTAATCCCATACATGATTCCTCGTGAGATTAATGCTTTAACCAATGAATTGGATCACTATTTTTACACATCCATCATAACATCTCAATGATATCTATGTACCAAATAAAGGAAATAAATTATAATTCATAACACAATAAATTCTTTTGGAAATAAAAAGTGTTTCATAATTTTTCTTGATATCATATTCAATATAAATTTCACAATGAAGGCATTTAAGAAATGATTATAATGACTGTATTGCCCGCATTAAAAGAGGGGTGAATAAACTAGGTATATATGTGATAGATATTTATAAATAATTTTAAAATAAATCTATATAACCAAATGTTATTTTAATTTATAAAAATACTTCTAAAAGGATTCAAAACAATATTGGTGAAAATAACCTTTTTTTCTTTGAGTAACATCAATGGTTGTCATCTTAAATGGAAATATATTTTTAAATGATAAAATCAATATTCAATTGAGGAAAATATTATTTTATATTTGAAAACACTTATTTAAAATTTAAAACATTCAAAAAAATTAATAAAAAAAAATTTAAATTTTTTTTCAAAACATAAAAATTAATCATTAAATCATTTAGTGGTCATAAAAGCGGAACAGTTCCATTCATACTAAATATGATAAAAAACAAAGATTCATTTCACATTTTTGTATGAAAATTTAAAAAACATACTTTTTTATAAAATTAGATAAATATTCCTCTTAAAAAGTTTTTTATATTTCTAATTAGGTGTAAAAATGAATTTTAAAAACCTAAAGAAATCATTTTTTAAAAATTTGTTTTTGAAGTCATGAATTTTGTATATTAAAGAATTACATCTAATGAGGAAAAAGACGTAAGGATTTCTTAAAAATAGTTTATCATTAGTTTTAAGTACCAAAGATATTGAAATGATAAAATTGCATGAAAACATAATTAATAAACATAGTAGAAGAAAATTAAATGGTATTATTAAAAATGATTAAATAATATCTTTAAAAAAATTCAAGCATAGGCAATCCTCTTTAAAATGATATTGAAACATAAACCCTTACAAAATTTTCATCTTTTGAATCATAGATTCTCGTGATTGAAGTAGATTAGTTGTAAATTAAAATCTCGCTATATAGTAATGGTTTATTATAAAATATTTAAATTTTTAGTATATACACTATTCAAAAGATATTATATTTAACAAAACATATGTCTCAAATAAAGAAGTCTGAGACAAAACAATAAACAGTTCATATCATTTAGGTTAGAGTTAATCAAAGGAGTGGATATAATTAAATAATTTATTTCCGCAAAAATATAATTTTAAATACAATATATAAAAATAAAAATTTATTACACACATAATTTTTTCATAATATAATAATAGAAGTACCTATATTACTTAAGGAATAGAAATTGAGTTAAGAAACCCCAAACCATGATATTTTATTTAGTAGAGTGCTCTTTAAACACATGTATAGTGGTTTTAAACATGTTATTAATTTATTAAAAACTATATTAGTATTTATAATATCATATATGACCCTTTTATAACATATTATTGCCCATTCCTTAATAATATTTAATTATCACTATTGTTTTGGGTGTTGCATTCCTTATTTCTTAATGTATGTTTTTTCAGTAACATTATGGATATTTAAAAATAGTTTATTGATACATCATATCAATAATTTTATTAATGTTATAAATATAATTTTTTGCATCAGATACATCTTTAGAATCATTATTGAATTTTTAACTTGGAGAATGAATCACAACTATTTTTGGAGATAGTAGGTCCATATACTCACAAGAAACATTCTCACTTCTTTAATAGGTTAAATGGTAGGGTAGTGTATTAGATATTAATTTCAAATAATCAATATAATTTTTTATATATATCACATATATAAATTAAATTTATACTTTATTTCATACTATGTAAACTGTCACACATGGATTTTCAATTCCTTTTTTTGTTTCAAATCCTTACGGGTTCTTAGCTTTCGCTTGGTTTTCGGGTGTTCCAGGTTTAACATTATGTTTCCAATTGTGATATTGATCTATGACCATAGTCATGGGGTCTTGTGTGGTAATGAGCCTCCTCTTTTTTCAAAGGTATGGTATGAGTCTGTGGTTTTTTGGAGTTGGATTAGTGACACTCTTAGTGGCACAACTTGTGGGGTAAGCTGTTGATGTGGTTTGTACCCTTGAGTTGGATGACTCTTATGGTGAAAAGGATGATTTGTTTTGGAATATTTTCTCACATATCCTTGTCCTATTTCCCCCCTAGACTTCCCATTATATCCCCTTGAATTTAGAGGATTTTGACATGGTTTTGGGTGGCTATAATAGCCCGCACAATTAGGCCACACAGTTTACTAAACTGTGCGGCCAAACCGTGCATGGTATCCAGGTCATTAAAAATTATTTTGAAATTCAAATTTTTCCCTCCCACAAATAATCCTAATCCCCCTCCCCCCATTCCTCTCCCATTCATCCCATTAGCTATGGGAGGCATCCAAGATCCTTCAAGATCCTATGGATCCCATCATTGATGGGGTTTTTATTAGAGAATCTCTATGATTTAATCATGTAAGTGTTTCTTTACTTGATTTATTCCATTTACTTAGGATTTATTTCACACTTTATTGAAGTTCCACATCTCCAAATGCTGGGGTTCATACCTAGGGTTTGATTCGGTTTCTTCGTGGTCAAATATTGTGGTTTTAGGTTGGATTTTAGTTCCTTGGGGTGTGGCAGTGGTGCAGTAGATGTTTCACACAAAGATTTGATTGTTTGGACACTTTAAGTAGGTGATTCTATGTGTAGTAATTTTTTTATGAGTTAGATTTATTGGTTTATTAATTTTTTATTTTCCTAATATGTTGGGTGTGGTTTGATACCCATTTTGGTAACATTAGTAAATCATTTAGTGTTAATGTAACATTTTGGTTCAAAGTTGTGTACTTTTCAAATGTAACTCATGTGATATCTTTTTTGGTAGTTTTATAAAATAAGAAATAGATTCATTATTTGTTGAAAGGGACTGAAAATTCAGGTTTTTAAATGCCTTAGTGTCATGTGGTCCTTGAAAGGGGGATTTTGAAGTTGTTTTATGTGTAGAACCTTGTTATAGTTTTTAAAAGTATTTTATGAAAATGTGTATTTTTCATGTCTATGATTTGTATTAATATGTGAGGTAATTTTATAGCACTTTAGAGTGGTATAATAAATGTTACTAGAGCTTCCAATTCCGTTATTTATTGGTATTAGGGATATTTTTTCCTTAAAAGATGGTTTTGAAATGGGTTGTATGAAAAACATTATTTAACACCTTTGGTTGGTTTTATGAAAATTGTAAATTACTTAATAAGTTACACAAGGAGTGAAAATGACGTGTATGTACTTTTTTGGTGGGTGTATGTTCTTCAAATTTGATTTCTAAAGATGAAGTGGTAAGTTTTGATGTAAAACATTTTGAGAATGTTTTTTAATTTGTCAACGTTATTTATGAAATTGTGATGTGGGTACGAAACATGTTTGTGGCCTGTTTTGTGTGAGAGTGATGTGAAAAATGGATTTTTTTATGAAAGAACTATTATGTGATATATTTGTGGGATGTTAGGTGGATTGGAATATCTTGGAATTGTTTTATAAAATTGTTTAAAGGATTTTTTGCAGTGTTAAAGAGGTGTGAAAAGTGTTGTGGGCTATTTTGGTGTGAGTGTGACTTAAAAATGAATTTGAATGAAAGAAAGGGATTATGTGACTTGTGTGATATAAATTTGGTCTTTTTGGTTACTGTGTTATGTGGAAGTGGTATTTACATTTGAAAATTATATTTCATGTCTTTTTTAACATGTTTGATAACAAGAGGAAAACTCGGGTATCTAGGTGGGTGGATGTATACTACTATGATAGTGATACTGTTGAGTTTGGACTCAGTTTCTAATAGCATGTTTGATGCTTAAAAAAATAACTAAAATATGGAGATGTTGATCGTGGGGGACCACTAGGATACGGGTATGTTACCTACTAGTGGTTCGTGCACAAGAATTGATATTTGTGATGGTTACTTTCACCGAGATACAAGGTACGTGGAACCTACAGTGAGCTAATGCCTATGGGTTATTTCTCGTTGCATCTACTCATTATATAGTTTACTCTTACCATCATCATATGATATATTTGGAAGGGAATTTCAGTATATTTTTCATTTTATATAAAAGTTTTTATTCTTTAAAATATCACACTTGAAAACATTTTTTATTTTAAATTGCATCTTCTAGAAATTGTAACCAGTATTTCATGTTTATGAAAACATGCAAGATTTTCATCTTCGAATGTTTATCACATGGAATATATTAGTGGTTATATCCTATGAGGATATGTATCACACCCTACTTACACCTTTGGGTGTATGTATACTTTTTTATTTTTTTCCTAGGTTTGGGTACATCTTTGGTGCCAATGGATCTGGTTTTTAGCGGTCCATCGTGATGTGGTGTTGTGGAGATGGCTTGAGGGTGGTGCCTCTTGCCTTGTGGAGATTCTTCTGATTTCATTTTTGGTTTTTTAACTTTTTATTTTTCTTTGAAAACTATTCTAAATTATTCAACTCAATTTGGAATTTTTTTAAATATGGTTTCATTAGAAAAATCCATATTTCTTTTATTGGATTTGTTAGCTTTTGTGTGTTTATAAACTTGGGTAAATCACTCCAATTTTTCATTTTATGATACCTGGGGACTTGTGCTAGCTCGTGGTGATTGGGAATGCCCTTCGAGCCATATCGTGGGATAGGTTTGGTTCTAGTTTTGATGGAGACCAAATTTGGTTCATGAGAAAATGGTATCATAGGAGGTTCATGTTCACTATTTGGGTTATGTTATTGGGGGAGGATTCAAGATAGTCTAGAGCTAGGATTTTCATGACATAAAATTCTAATTATTGGTAGTTTTCTTCGCTAGCACACCTTATTAAGGGATTCAAGTTGCTACAAAAGGATGGGATTTATCTGAGTCCATTAGATTTCTTTGTTTGATGGTGATTAGGGGTATTGAAAAGAGAGTTGAGTCAATGAACTTAGTGAGCTCGCAGAGCCTGGAAAGACATGTGGAGTTGAGAATATTTCACTATAACACTATCTATTATGGTGATTTTACTGGCATATGGACACCAACCATATGTTCAAGTCACCCACTGATACTAGTTTCTTCTTCCATTATCTTGTGTCCTTTAGTTTGGAAATCATGGATGTTTGGTTTTAAAACGAAAATGACATTGTTTTAAGAAGAGTAAAGTTTTTCTGAAATGTTTTTTTAACAAATAGGGATTGGATAGATTTGTGAAATGGTATAACGGAATTTTAAGATTTTTTTTGAATTTTAATTAGTGTGTTTATACCTCTTTTGAAAACATAAAATTGTGTTAATGTAACTTTTGAAACCAACATTTCTAATAGAGTTTTTTAAACTATTAAAGGGTTTTATTAATGTGCATAGATGTTTTGAATTTTATGTGAATAACTTGAAAGTGATTACATATTTTAATTCTTTTTTTCTGAAATGTTTTTTAAGATGTTAATTGGGTTTGATTTCATGGTTATCGGTCTTGAGAAAAAGGAAGTATTGGTTGACTATTTTGGTTTTCAAAGGTGGAAAGAATTTTTTTTAACCTTTGGTATTTCCATGAGATACTACATGAATGGGGTTATATGGTATAATGGATGGTTAATGGAATGACTAAATGAGTGTCGAGGTGGATATGAGGAGGGTGCCCGGTGTGGTGCAGAATCAAGCTTGTGTGAGGCCCATGGGGCACCATTGGTGGATACGATAACCATTTAAACATTTATTTTCAATGAATTTTTATAATGGAAAACATGGTGTTTTGATGAATTTTTTTGATGGTTTATATTATTTTATTTTTGGAAATTATTTTATGGGATGTTTTGATTCCAAAAACCCCTCTTGTTTGAATGATGTTTTGTGTTTGGGTTTGGTCGGTAAGCTGGGTTGAAGGGCCGGTTAGTGGTCTCGATATGAGAAATGTTTCAGGATGCCTTTACGGTGGTTCCATTCATGTGTTTGGTTCTGGTTTGTGGCACATTTTGACAAATGGACCAGCTTGATTGGGTCCTTGGGTTCTCTCATTGGATAAAGTATGCCCCCATTAAGGGATAGTGGAAAAATGAATTTCATCCTAGATTGTTTCACCCTTACAAGACCATACAGTTGATCAATATAAAGAATAGATTTCTTGGGATTTGAAGATTGAGTCTACATAATTTCTTTTATTGGTTTTGAAGATCCACTTGTTGTGGGAGAGTTCTCGTGGAAGGTTGAAAAAGAATTTAGTTTCTTAAGTTACCTAATTTGTAGAAGGTGGAAGTGGTTTGGGGTTGTTAGATTGGATGAGTATCTACATGGTGTCTAAGTGGGCCTCTTTCTCCTTCATAGTATCTTAAATGTATGAGTTCATGTTAAACAACCAATTTGGGAAATCTATACATGAGAGGTTATTATGGTCACTTTATGGAATTCTGTGTTGTTTGCGGATGTTGTATAAGGCCCCCCTCCATGTATTTTATCTATCGGTCACATTTTTCATGTTGGATGATGCATTTTGATGTCACGTGTTCCTCTAACTATAAAGGTGAAGGTCGTACAATACTCTAAGTGTCTCTGTTATGTAGGGAGTTTTTATCCCATTTAAAAACATCAAAATCATCTGTTTTAGAGGAAGGTGTGTATTTGTGTCCTTTCCTTCTATTGTTTCTCACCCAAAGAAAAAAGGTGTGATGTGTGTTCCTCGTCTAAGACATTTTTAAGTTATATTTTGGTTTAAGTCAAGATGATTTTGGAGTGTGTTATGTCTTTGTAAACTTATCTTGGATTTTGGTGTAGTTAGGTGTAGCACCTGAAGAAGAAGTTCCATTCAGGGGTTTTCAATGCCTAACTGTGAGGCCTAACATGCTTCAATAATTTGAGCTCCAGACATAGGTCCCAGAGATAAGTTGGAACGTTGTTTGGAGAAATCCCCGAGTCGTTTAAACCCTTTTACAAATTATTATTCTTAGTATGAAGTATGGGAATAGTTTAAACCTCTAGTGTCATCATATTACTTTTTTTTTCTCGTTCTATCGAATGAGGTGGAAGGACTCATCCTCGTGTTATTGCCCAATGTCATTATTTTCCCATTTGGATTACATTGAGATTTTTGAGTATGGTCGGAAATTTGTCTAGATAGGTTGAGAATATGGTTTTTTCATGAATAGTAGTGACTGTGTGCTGGGAATCCAAGCGGACAGAATGATCCCCATGTTTAGTGCATGGTTTCCCAAACTGTGTAGACTAACCGTGCGGTCATCCCAATTCTTTAAATTTTCATGTCTTTCTGTGCAGGACTATGCTGGTCAGTTACGATTTTTGGTTATTATGGTTTGGATACCCACTACGAGTCTCATGTAAGTTTTTTTCGAAATGTCTAATGGAAGTTTACCCCTTGTAATGGGGATTCTGTTTCGGCCTCCCCCTGTTAGTGACCTAATCCTATCTCGGGAAAATTCAAGTTGTCTCTTATGGCTGGGAGACCATTTTTTTATCCACATGTAGGTAACTCATATTTTTCTGTGGTCTTGGCTTGATAGTAGGTAGTGTCGTTTTGAGCTATCTAACTATCAACATCTTCCTTGGGTAGACATTGGGATTGAAGAGAACCCAGAAATTTAGGTAAATTAAGGTATGTGTAACCTTGTTCGTTGTTGTTGTTAATTTGGGTAAGTTTCTTGAGGATTTTTTGGATAGTCTTTGATTAGTTTATTTTTTGGAAAAAGTTTTAATGTGACTGATCATTTCTGGAAAATGGTGTATGTTTTGGTTTGTGAGTGTATTCTATCCTTAATAGATCCATGGCGGTGTTTTGGCATTTTGAGGCGAAACATGGCAAGGGATTCCATCTTGGTTTCTCGGTCAGGTTTGATTTTTTTCTTTGGAATCTCAATGTTTTTTGGAGGATGAAATTGTATGGTGGGGAGAATTGCCAGTCCTGGATTTTCAGTTCCATTATTTGTTTCAAATCCTCTTGGGTTCTTACCTTTCTCCTAGTTTCTGGGAGTTCCAGATTTGAAATTCTTGTTCCTATTGTGTTATTGATCTATGACCTTAGTATTAGGGGTATTGTTTCAAACATGTCCTCCTCTTTTTTGAATGGTATGGTATATGGTTGTGGTTTTTTGGATTTGGATTAGTGACACTCATAGTGTCACCACTTTTGGGGAAGTTTTTGAGGTGGTTTGTACCCTTGAGTTGGATGAGTCTTGGGGGTGAAAAGGGTGGTTTGTTTTTGGACTTGTTTCTTAATTATACTTGGAATATCATTCCCATTAGGTTTCCCCCTTAGAACCCCATAATTTGGGGGATTTTTTATTGTTTTTGGTTGGCCAGAACTGACCGCAGGTTTTGGCCGCATGGTTTACTAAACTGTGCCGCCAAACCGTGCAAGGTGTCCAGGTCATTTAAAATACTTTTGAAGTTCCAATTTTCCCCTCCCAGAAATAAACCTAATCTACCCCATTCAAACCCAATTTAACCCTATAAGCCATGGGTGGCCTCCAAGATCACTCAAGATTCCATGGAACCCATCATTGACGGGGTTTTCTGTAGGGAAACTGTAATATTTCTTCTAGAAAGTGTTTTTTTCCTTCATGTCATCCGATTATTTAGGGTTTCCTTCAGTCTTTCTTGATGTTCCTCATTTATAGAAGTTGGTGTTCGTACCTAGGTTTATATTTGGAGTCTTTTTGGACAAATATTGTTGTTTTAGGTTTGATTTCACCTCCTTGAGGTGTGGAAGTGGTGTAATTTATGTTTCGCATCAAGATTTGAGGGTTCTGAAACTTTCGGTAGGTGATTCCATGTGTAATCATTTTATGATGAGTTAGCTTGCTTGGATTATTAATTTGGAATTTTTTTAATATGATGGGTGTGGTGTTAAAACCATTTTTGGTAGAATTAGTAATTCATTTACTGTTAAAGTTACATTATTGTTTGAAGTTGTTTACTTTTCAAATTCAACTCATGTGATATCTTTTGTGGTAGTTTTATAAAATATGAAATTGATTGATTAGTTATTGAAAGGGGGTGAAAGTTTATTTTTTAAATTCCTTAGTGTCATGTCAGACATTTTAGGTGGATTTTCAAGGGGTTTTATGTGTATAACCTTGTTATACTTCTTGAAGGAATTTTTTGAAAATGTGTGTTTTCCATGTGTAATGTTTTTGGTAATATTTGAGGTAATTTTATTGCACTTTAGAGAGGTGTTATAAATGTATATAGAGCTGTCGATTCAATTTTGGATTAGTATTTGTGTGATTTGGGCTTAGAAATAGGGTTGTTAAATTTATTTTTATGAAAAACATGGTTTTACGCCTTGGGCCAGTTTTATGAAAATTGTATATGATTTAATGAGTTACAAAAAGAGTGAAAAAGATGTGTATGTATTGTTTTTGTTGGTGTATTTTCATAAAAAGAGGTTTTGAAAGATGAAGTGTTCTGGTGTGATGTCTATGTTTTTTAGAATGTTTTTTAATTTTTTGAGGGGATTTATGAAATTGTGATGTGGGTGCGAAACATGTTTGTGGGCTGTTTTGTAAGACTGTGATGAGAAAAATGGAGTTTTTTTATGAAATAAGTATAATTTGATATATGTGCGGTATGTTATGTAGATTGGACTATGTTGAAATGGTTTTATAAAAACTTTCAAAGGATTTGTATAAGTGTTAAAGATATGTGAAATGTGTTGTGGGATATTTTTGAGTGAGTATAATTTAAAAATGAATTTGAATGAAAAAGGGGATTATGTGACTTGTGTGATGTACATGTGAGATGTTTGGTAAATGTGTGATGTGAAAGTGTTATTTTCATGTGAAAATTGCATTTCATGGCTTGTTGAACTTGTTTTTGTTACATCCCATGTAAGTAATGAATAATATATATTCTTATCTATGTATATTTATGAATTAGATAGTGTTTTAGAGGCTTAAAATGAGAATAAATCCAATCTTAAGCATGAAATACTCTAATATTTTTAAAAGATTGTTTTACCGCCTTTTGATGTTGAACCTTTTTTAAATCCATCTTTTGAAAATTTTATAAGCTATATTTTTCAAAATAAACTTATTCTTTATGATTGGGACATTGCAATTTACTTTGGATAAATTTCTGGTATTTTGCTGATAATGTTCATTTTTTAATGAATAGTGAAACATGTTGTATTTTAATTCCAAACCTATTTTTAATCTAATATATTTATATAGTTAGATTATCTTTTTAATTGGTTTTAAAGTGAAATTATAATATATTTTTACCATTTAATCCAATGGTGGTCATTGAGATTAATATCACATTGAGATTGGAGAGAAACGAGTGTCAATCTTTTGATAGGTATTGTTTCTTAAAAACACGCTATTTGTTCTGACAGCGGGAATTAATTATTAAATTAATTATTGTAACTTATATTTTTTGAATTTTTTAATATATTTATCATTTTTGAATTTGGAATATCAAATATAGCTTAGGGTGAAGTTTTGATATTTTTCTGAAAAACATCAATTTTTGATGAATAGTGAAACCACTAAGTGGTACTTAAAAAACTGATTTTTCATTTAAATGAAATTTTACCACCTCTGTGTTTTGAATTTCAAAAATCCGACAAACATGGTTTTCATTAGGAATTAAAATGTGGTTCAATGGGATTAAAATAATTTTTTGGTGAATATTAACTTTTATGTTTTTAATCGCGATTAGAGGTAATTAGTGTAGTTTAAGGTAAAAATAATATTTTAATAATATTAAATGACCTCGAAACATGTCCTACCCTTATTGGATGCGTCATGGAAGACCGATAAAACCCATTGGTCGATTTTTCGGGGCCCATGGAGCCACTTGGGTAAGATAATGACATTAATGCCTTTTATTTAAAGTAAAAGTCAAAATGACACAAACATGTATTGTTTTACTAAAACAATTTTTAATTGGGGTTATACAAGTCAGAGTTTTGACTATAAATATTCATTAGAAATCTAAAAATATTTTCTAAATCATAGTATTTTTTTATAATTTTTATACATTAAATAAATTAAATTATTTATGACATCATGATGTTGTAGCGATTACCTCATTATTTAATGATTTAAATAAAATGAAAAGATAATGTAAACTCTATGACCTACACATGTCAAAAACGTATTGTATGAGTATATTTCGAACCCTTATCACCTTATCCTCGAAATAAATCAATGTGGGGCATTTAAAATCTGAAACTCATTTGAAAATAAAGTAACATTTTATACCTTTCCAAGAGTGCCCCTCCTCTCCTCTTATAAAAGGCCCACACCTCTACCTCCTTAACCACACCTCTCAAGCCTTTGGCTCAGCCAAACCCTGCTCATTTTGTCTCTATACATCCCTCTATTACTCCTAGAATCCTCACATTGGGTAGAAGTCTTCCCAAGGAATCCTTTGAGCTCAAATCAAAGAGAGTTACCCGATTTTAAGGTAATGACTTCACTTGTGTTCTTTTGTTTTATTTTGTTTCTCCAACCCCCTAAACTATTTTTATTCATTTATTTTGTAACAACTCCAGTATCATCAATATACTAGAATATTTTTATAAGAATAATTCGAGCTAAACATACACACACCTACATCTAATGGTTAAAAACATATTATTTCATTGGATGGCGAATTTCTGCCTCAGAAACGATGATTGTTCAATATTCTTCTAACACCTTAAAATGTGGCTATTAAGATGTCACTATATTTATATATGATATATAATATGTTTATGTTTTCCTTAATCTTATGTATTTTTAATTTATGGCATACCTTTATGGCTTCCATTATTGGTATACGCGATATCTTCATTTTAGGAAGTGTGGACTACCGCCCCCTCAAAGTGACTTGATTCATTAATACCATATGTGGTACGTATAAAGGATAGATTTGATGATATTATATATGATACCACACTGGAATTAAAATACTATTATGTATCATTATGTTTTAATTCCATTAAATATGAATAGAAATAGAAGTAGCGTTCATGCGTACGTACGACTTACCGTCTCCATGAACGGTGCATTTCATTTCTTACCTCTAAATGTTATGTAATATTATAAATGCATGAATATACTGGATATATATGATATATATGATATCTACATCATGAATATAATTCTGGATATAATGGATATTTTACCACATGAACAACTTGTAATTATAAAGAGTTTATTTTTGACTCAAGTACCAATGATCGTTAAAACGACCGTTATTAACTTAAATAATAACATAGTGTTCATGACAAGGTAATAAGTGATATAAAAGGAATAATAAACTTGAAAAAGGTTCTTAAGCAAGTAAAAATTAACTCATGTTTATTATTCAGGAGATTAAAGAACGATCGAGTCAAGTCGAATACGAGGTAAGGGACTTCGTCTCAATCTCCTTTCATTGAGGCATATTTTGTTTTATACACAACGTTATTTTATATGGTGTATAAACCTTTTTGACTTTTAATTTTATTCAAAAGGAATATTTTTATATGAATCCTTTACTAAATGAAAAAAGGGAATGTTTTTTTGTTCATACGTATGTGGCGACAACGACTTCACCGCCGCCGTGACCATTATTTGAGTTTCGTCTTCCTCTACAAGCCATAAATTTTTAATGAAAATAAATACCATGTTTTACTTTTCATTTATTTTGGTATTGAAAATGGTTTTGATAATGTTTTTTATATCAATGTGTTATTGATATATTGTGATTGAAATGTGGAAATGATAGGTTTCCTTTATGCATGTTTTATGTGATATGATTATGTTATGGTTCTTGGGCATTGTTTATGAAGATGGGTGGTTCCGTGATACATTAATGGTGGGTGAGCCCGATATAGATCTCCAATTCATTGGGTAACACGAAGGGGTTAAACGTTAAGGTTTCTATGAAGAGATTTAGGAAATACACTGTGATGGGTATTCCAAACGTAACCAATAGGGTTACTCCCTACGTAAGAATTTTATGAATGCCTCAAGTTATCTTTATGTCTTATGATTTCTATGATTTATTCATGATTTGGCGAGGTATGTTAATGTACTTATGTTTTATGAGTAAACTATGATTTCATTGATTCTTATGTATACATGTGCTCATGTTTCCTTTCCATATTTTCATATCCCTTACTGATCTTTTTATGCTCATCCCATGTTTTTGAAATGATTTTCACAGGTCAAGGGAAAGGTAAATGATGTGATGATAGTGTCAAGGAAGTGTCGAGAAAGAATCCATGTTTTATTTTTAAATATGTTTCAAATGATGGGAAAAAATAATACTATCTTTTATGTAACCACTTTGTTTAAATGTGGAATGTAATGCAAGTTTTATGATCTAATTCTAGAAATTTCTAAACCAGAAAAGATCCTCAATGTGTATTCTTGAAGTAACTCAAGATTAAGTAATGTTTAAGGCTGGGACCTTATAGTTGGTATCAGAGGTCGATTTAGATAACATTAGGAGTTAGAATTATATTAAATGATTATCCAAAAATATTTTTTTGGTCAAAATGAAATGATATAGCATTTCAAGACTACCATGTTGCTTCATATAAGACATGTTTGTTCAGAATGGTTTTCCGTAGAGGAAACAGGGAAGGAGTACTAGGAAGGAATAAAAAAGGAAATAACCTTCCAAATCAGCATCCTGAGATGGTTGTGATTGGAACTGAACAGTTTTTTGCAGTAATGGCACAGTTGACTCAAGCGACAAATGGTGGTGTTATCCATGCACGAGATTAGCCAGATCAACCGCAGAAGAACATGTCAGTGGTGGAACATTTCATGAGGCATCATCCCCCATAATTCAGTGGATCATCTAACCCTGTGCTAGCTTAAGGGTGGATTAAAGCACTGGATAAGATTTTCGATGTCATGGGGTGTTCATACAATCAAAAGGTTAGTCTTTCTATTTACCGTTTGGAGGGTGAAGTAGATCAGTGGTGGTCGATGGTTAAAAATATCAGGGACGCTGATGAGATTGATGCTCTCGACTTGGATGAATTCAAAGGTATGTTTCTTGAGAAGTATTTTCCTAAGGCTGTTCGTCTTAGGATGGAAAAACAATTCCTGGAATTGAGGCAAGAGGAAGACTCAGTGGCAGCCTATGAAGGAAGGTTCACTCCATTTGAAAGGTATGCTCCAAATTTTATCTGAGACCTTGATAGTAAAATCAATCATTTTTACTCAGGATTAAAGCTACAATATTGAAGGGATTTAGCTTCTCGTGAGTTCAAAATTTATGAAAAGCTTGTGCGATGTGCTGATAATGTGGAAATGGAGTTTTCCGATGATCAAGTGTTCTAGAACAACCAGCAGAAGAGGAGACCGAGGTGGCAAGATAAAGGAAATAATTCTTCAAAAAGGTCTGACGGTAAGAAAACTAAGCTTCCAGTTTGTGATAAATGTGGTAAAAGGAATGCTTGGGAATGTCTTCGGAATTCTGGAAAGTGCTATCGATGTGGTAAGATGGGACATAAGGCTCGTTATTACACTGAAAAAGATCATGGTGATGGTAAGTCCAAATTTGATTTACAGTTAGTGAAATGTTTTAAATGAAATGAGATGGGTCACTATGAAAACGAGTGTCCGACAAAGAGCTTGAGTGATGGGAAGCAGTTAGACTACAAGTAGAAAGGGGTGGTGAAATCCTTTGCAAATACTTCAGCAGATGTCGGGCCATCAAATGATGTTGTATCAGGTACATTGTTTGATTTTTCAGATTATGCCAGTGTGTTGTTTGATTCGGGGTCTACACATTCTTTCATCTCTGAAAACATTTCTAGTAAAATGGGAATACCATCTCAAGAAATGACTCCTGAACTTGTGGAAAAAACACCTGGGGGAAATGTTGAGGAAAAAATAATTTATAATAATCTTCTTATCCTTATCCGTGGAAAGAACCTACTTTCAATCCTAATTGTTCTACCTCTAGTAGAGTTTGATGTTATCCTGGGTATGGATTTTCTCTATATTTACCATGCTAAGATTGACAATAGAGATAAAGAAGTTTCATTTCAGAAAGACTTTCAGTTTGTGTACAATAATGAACCCTTACTATTGATAACATATCAAGAGGCTGAGAAACTTGTAATAGATGGAAATGAATGTTACCTTTCACATATTGTTGAAAACAAAGGAACTATTCAGATTAATGATGTGCCAATGGTAAATGAGTATCCTTATGTTTTTCCTGATGAGTTTCCTGAAATAATACCAAATCAGGAAGTTGAATTTACTGTTGACTTAGTTCCTGATTCTAAGACAATTTCAAAACCCCCTTATCGAATGGCTCAAATTGAACTAATAGAGTTCAAGGTGCAATTGCAAGATTTATTAGAGAAAGGTTTCATTAGACCTAGCACATCACCATGGGGTGATCCTGTTTTATTTGTTAAAAAGAAGGATGGTTCCATGAGACTTTGAACTTATTATAGAGCCATGAATAACATCACTGTTAGGAACAAATATCCTTTTCCTCATATCGATGATTTGTTTGATCAGCTCCAGGTATCTCAGTATTTTTCAAAGATTGACCTGAGATTGGGGTGCCATTAGTTGAAGGTAAAGGAAGCAGATGTTCCAAAGACTGCATTTTGTACAAGATATGACCACTATGTATTTGTAGTAATGCCTTTTGGGATAACCAATTAACCGTTTGTATTCATGGACTTAATGAATAGAATTTTCAATGAGTTCTTGGATAAGTTTGTGGTGGTTTTCATTGATGATATTTTGGTGTTTTCTAAAAGTAAAGAGTAGCATGAAATACATTTAAGGGTTATTTTGAAAACATTAAAAGAAAAGAAACTATATGGGAAATTCAGCAAGTGTGAGTTTTGTTTATAACAAATTTCTTTCCTTGGTCACATTGTTTCTAAAGATGGGATAACTGTTGATCCAGCAAAAAAAAAGGTTGTTGAAGGATGACCAAGACCCACAAATGTAACTGAGATTCGCAGCTTCCTTGGTTTGGCAGGCTATTACCGAAGGTTTGTTAGAAATGTTTCCCGGTTATCTAGTCCAATGACTAAGCTAACTCGGAAGGGTGTTAAGTTTATCTGGACAAAAGAATGTGATGATCATTTTCAGGAACTGAAAAGAAGATTGGTGAATGCTCCAGTTTTGGCACTACCTTCCAGGAATGGTGAGTTTGTTATCTACAGTGATGCTTCATTGAAAGGACTTGGTTGGGTCCTAATACAGAATGATCAGGTAATTGCATATGCTTCACGTCAGTTGAAAACTCATGAGGTAAATTACCATACACATGATTTTGATTTAGCTGCTGTTGTTTTCGCTTTAAAAATTTGGAGGCATCATTTGTATGGAGTAAAGTGTGAAATATATACCGATCACAAAAGTTTAAAGTATATATTCACTCAGAAATAATTGAACATGATATAGAGGAGATGGCTAGAATTAATCAAGGATTATGATTGTACAATTCATTACCATCCGGGAAAATAAAATAAAGTGTCTGATGCTTTGAGTCGAAAAAGTAATGCAACGTTAACCATGCTAAGTTTGGAACAAGATCATTTGGTTTTTGATTTGATGAACTTTGGCATAGAAGTTGTTGGTGTAGGAAGTTCTTCTGTTTTGTTCCAGGTATCAATGAGATCATCTCTATCATAAAGAATCAAGAAAGCACAGAAGCAAGATAGTGAGTTGTATTGATACTATAATTCAATTTTTTTCATTCTTGAGGATATTTGAATATTATAGTTTTATATAATTAGTTCATAAATATTACATAACCAAACCATATATTACAAAGTGGACACTTCTACTTAGTATCCATTTATTACACAATATAAAACTTTAAAAATAAATCAAGTTTACTAATGAAAAATATTCATGACTTTAAACCTGAATTATTATTAGTACTTACCCATAATTTAACCTTGTATTTTTTTTCAAATGTGGGATATTAATTGAAAACATTGTAAAGGAAATAAAAAAACAAGTAAATCCTTTAGTGTAGTGCAAACCATGAAAACCCATAAAATATCTACCTTTATCAGAATATTCTTTTAGAATTTAAAATAAATTATAAAATAATGATAAATGGTCACTCAATTCATAATTACATCCTTTAAACACCATTATAAGTAAATAGAAACAGTTTTATGAAATTTTGATCATTATATTGATAACCCATGTTAAACTCGTATGAGATATAACTGCAGCCTGGTTAAAACAACAACAGAACCCTCCCCGGTAAACCCCCACCTTTTTTAAAGAAAATAACATTAATATAATGGACCTGGCCTTTTACACACATAGTACATGATTTTATGTATAATTATCCTTCAAATATAAACCAAGGATCGTGAAGTCTAGTGTCTTTGAAAGATTGATGCATAATTTAAGAATTCATGAAACCAAAGTAAAACATATTTAATTTAATCATAATAACGATCTCCTATAACCCTTTGATCCCATAAATATTAGTAGGATAACCTGGGGATACATGAATAAAAGGATGATCTAAAACCCTAGTAAACATAAGAATAAAGCATATCACTTGTGTTAAAAGGCATTACACGATGGCATGAAAAGGCATGGAAATAAATAAACATATAGAAGAATAAAATATAGATCATGGGATCATATAATCATGGAATCTTGGTAATATGGTATCACAATAAAACATGACATAATCTTGAGTAAAGTATCACTTCATAGGGAGAAGTATGAGTCAAGGCTATCCATTAAGACTGTTGCACTTTCACCATGAGTCATGGATAACCATCAAGACTATTGCACATAACGCCTCATGTGGTATAAAATTAATCAATGAAGTTGTGAAATATCAGGCTACACTTATCATAGAATCTTCATGAATAGTTTTTCCACATAAATAATCATATATAAGGAATCAGACCTAAATATAAGGGTTTCCCATGAAAATAATTGGGTATCAGAATCAGGTCAAAAGGTATATGAAAAGTAAATATCAAAATGGTGTCCATAAAATAATGGATTAAAATTATACATAGAAATTAATAAGGTAAAATAGGTATTGATTATTATATGTGATGTAAAACTAAATTTAAAACTTGTAAAAATTCTGTTTAAGAACCATTAAAAATGAAACATTTTTGTGAGGTTTAAGGAAAATATTAAAGAGATTTTAAAAACAAAAAGGAACAATATTTTATATATTACCATTTATGAACCAAGATAGATTCTCATGATAAAAAGATTTATTTTTTATCAATAATTTGGGATTTAAATATATTATGGATTGTATTTGAAAATGGTTAATAAATCGAGAAGTTCCCCTTAATCAGGCTCGATTATCCGGAATATTCGTGAAGGGAACCATTTTAATATATATATATATATATAGCAGAAAATAAAGATGAAATGATTTACATATATGATTTTATTAAATATAAATATAATTTATAAGATTTATTTAAAATTAAAAACACTTACTCTAGGGTAAAGATAGAGAAAGCATAACCCGATGGAAAAATGAAGGTTTGGAGAAAATCTCTTATCGTATGTCTGAAAGTGTTTTGAACATGAACATAACTCCCAAGATAACAGAATTAAATAAATTAATCAAATAATATAGAAACTTTTATAGAATTATTTTATTTATTATAATTTTATAGAGTTCATATATGGATTTTTTTATGAGTTATAATTTACAATTTCATCATTCGGGAGTGTTTGTTTAATTAGTTGTCATGATCTGTTTATTTGTATATGTGTATAAAAGATGACGTAGAATGGGAATATTTAACAATAATTGAAATATTAAGTTATTAATGATCATTAATTAGTATATTTTTTCCCATATACAGTTTGGTTGTTTTTTATAAGTCTAAATCATAATAAGAAACGTTAATGATAATCGTTTATATTAATTTGGCGGTTTCTCAAACATCACAAACTAGTTTTGTTCTATTATTTAATATTATGTATGTATATCGGTTCTAAGAAACTAAATAATATGTTATAAAAATATTATAATATTTTTTAACCATTCAAATGGTATTATGACCATGATTGAAGGTGGTAAAGGAAATTGAAAACTCATTGTCCCTATATGCGATAAATTAACACATCACGGATGACATGTTCATTTTGAGAACAAAAAGTGGAGGTAAAAGAAATGATAATGGATTATTACATTAAAATAATAAAATAATTAAATATTTGATATACTGATTTTACCCTAACACTTATATATGGTTATGTGTGGATGGAATAAGAAATGAAATGAAATTGGAATGAAATTAAAAGAAAAGGAATGAGGTGTTTACCTCCTGAATTATTCTTCTTGATAACCACCTTGAGGCACTTGATTTTTATATTTCATAGGTACCATAGGATCTTGGACATGGGGGAAAGATATGGGAATATTTTTGGGAAGAATTTGGATGATATTCAAGGCTTTATATTTACAAGGAAAAGTGGTTGTGAGCGGTGGTATTTATAGTGGAGGCAAGGGGTGGTTTTTAATTATTTTCATCATTAGTTAATTATTTTGGATCAAGACTCTGAATTGTGTGGATTATTGTGACTAAATATAGTAATTAATTCATATTATTTCAAACCAATGTGAGCTTTCATCATCCATGACTCATGTTTTACTCAAAAAATACATGTATTTAACTTATACCATAAATTACTATATCTCACTATTCACCAAAAAAATCAACTATCTTAGAAAAATATGAAAAATTCCTCCTAACCATTTTTTAAAAATTATTATTAAAAAATGAAATCCATTTTATGAAAATAATTTTATGAATTTCATAAATTTAATTTTTAATTAAAATGATCAATTACTCAAAATAATATTGATTTTCATATTAAAACTCATTTTATAGCACTTTGAAAAAATTATTATTGTCTCATACTATTATGTTATAATTATAAGACTACAAAAAACAATTCATGAATATGAATTATGAAAAAAAATATTATTTTAAGTCAATGTATTAATTTTAAAATTATAAATGAACATTTATGTTTTATTAAAATACCCACACTTAATTTTTCATTTTTAAAATATTTATTTACTTATACAATGATATAATTATATCTTATTTTTATTTATAAGATGGATAAATTTTATTTATAATTTAATGGGTGAGGATACTATTCTATTAGTTGGGAAACTATTCTTAAGGGTAACATTACTATTCCATAGGTCATGTCACTATTTCATTGGTTTATGATCCTTAATTTCTATAAATACTCCTTATTTCATTTATTATTCATTTATAAATATTCTATTGTGTTATATATGTGATTTTATGTGATTTATACTGTATAACATAATTATAGGATGGTAATTTTCCTTAAAAAAATTTGGGCCATTATATTCTTCCCCCCTTATGAAATTTCATCCTCAAAATTTCATTTTACAAACTATGGAGAAAACATGTGAGGGTGCTTCTCCTTTACCGCTTCCGCTGCATCCGATGTGTCCTCTTCATATTTATGGTTACACCATATTTCATTGATCATATTTGTATTCTCTTTTCATAGAACGTCGTCTCTATGCTCAAAAAAATTCACTGGCTGCTCCTCATAAGAGAGTTCATTTTCCAACTATACCACCTCAAAATATAGAAAATGTGAGGGATCCAGTATATACTTCCACATGAGGGAAACATGAAATACATTATATACTTGAGACAAGGTAGGTGAAAGTGAAAATGAGAGACTACAACTCTGACATGATTAGGGACCATGAAGGGGATTCTGTCCCTCAGACATAACTTTCCCATGTTCCTAAATCTAATGATCATCTTCCAAGGATATGTATAGTGGAATACCTTTTCTACAACATTAAAATCTTAGTCTCTTTGATGATTTTATTCATATCTTTTTTATTAACGTAGGTCTACCTTGAGGTGTTTTTGAATGATTTTAACATTTCCCCCATTTCTTTCACCATTTCTGGTCCGATCATCTTACATTCACTGATTTCAACCCATCATGCTTGTGTTATGAATATTTTCCCATAAAGGGCTTCATATGGAACCATTTAGAGGCTCGAGTGGAAACTATTATTGTAGTAGAACTTTACCAAATGTATATAATTGTCACATCCTCCCTTTAAGTCCATAGAACACACCCTCAACATTTCTTCTATTGTGTGTATAGTCTTTACTGATTGGCCATCCGTTTTATGATGATAGGTTGTACTAGAGTTCAGCTCAAGGTTTAGAGCTTGTTGGATTCTTTTTCACAACATGGATGTTAATATAGGATCTCAATTGGATAAAATTGAATATGGAACTCCATGAATTATTACCACTTCTCTAATGTATATCCTTGAAAGTTTTTCAAGGTATAATTCCTCTAGAATTGTGATAGTGATCTATTATTGTAATATGATCCACAAAAACTGATTTTTCATTGTTTCCTATAGATATCTTCAGATATACTGTGGCAACTTCTATATAAATGTTTTCCCATTTCAATGTTGGTATGGGTAATGGTTCAATCATCCATTAAGACATTTACCTTTCATCTTTTACTTACGGACATAATAGGCACTTGGATTTATATTCAAAAATATCTTTCTTTATATTTTCCCACAAATGGTTTTAGTGAAGATCTTGATACATCTTTGTACTCCCTAAGTTAATAGAGAGGTTTTATATACGTGCATCATTCATAAGCGCATTCCTTAAATCTAGATTGTATGGTATATATAGTTATGATTCAAGTATCATGAATCCTTTCTCATCCATTTAGAACTCTGAGGATTTCACATTTCTGATAGCTTCTACCTTTTTTGGAATTTCATTATCATTTATTTAAGCATCCTTTATTTTCTCAATGAGGGATTTTTGAGAAATCATTTGAGAAAGGATTTATTATTTTCCTTACTTAAATATTCTGATGTCCATAATTTCAAGGTCTAATGATATTATTTCATTCCGAATTCTCATTATTGATAAATATGCGAAATTATTTCTACTTAGAGAATCCTCCAGCATATTTTAATTACTAGGATGGTAGTGGATTTAGAACTCGTAATCCTTGATGATATATAACAATCATTACTGGCACATATTAAGATAATTCTATGTGAATATATATTTGAGTCTCTTCTGATCAGTATATATCTTACACTTCTCCCCATAGAGATAATTCCACCATATTTTCAACACAAAGATCACATCTGCCACCTCCAGATCATGCATGTAATAGTTTTTCTAGGGAATTTTTAACATCCCTGAGGTATAAGCTATCACTTTATCATTTTGATGTAATAGAAAACATAATATGTTTTTTAAGAACCTTTTCACAACACAAATAGTTACCCACTTGTTGATAGTGTGATAACAGGTGCAGTGATAACTCTATTTTTCAACTCTTTAAAGTAATCTTCACATTCACTGGTCTAGAAACAAATTTATCCCTTTTGGTCCATCTCAATTTGTGGGTTTTAAAATCATAATAATCTCTTTATAAATCACTAGTAATACCCAGATAAACCAATTAAACAATGTATCTTCCTTACAAGATTTTTTCCTAGGCCACTCTTCAATTTCCTTTGTCTTGTAAGTGTCCACGTATATCCCTTTAGTGGTGGTTACATGCCCAAGAAATGATACTTAATCTATCCAGAACTCCCAGTTACTATACTTTTCAAATAATTTGTCCCTTCAAAAAGTCTTTAGAAGAGAATTCAAATACTTAAAATGTTCCTTATTTCTCTTGGAGTATACAAGATATCATAAATAAAGACTACCACAAGTTTGTTGTGGTAATATCTGAAGAATCTATTCATTAAATAAATGAAATTTTTTATAGAATTAGTGATTCTAAAGGGTATCACTAGGAACTCATACTTTCCATACCACATTTAAAAAAATATTGGAAATATCATCATTATTCACCTATATTTGGCCATATCCCAACCTAAGTTCCACCTTATAGAAATACTTAGCCCCCCATAATTGATTGAACAAGCCATCTATTCATGCGGATAATTTTTCTTTATCATGATTTTATCTAGATCATGATATTAAATATAGAGGTACATTATTCCATCCTTTTTCTTAATGAAGAGGAATTATTCACCCATTAGTGAAGCACCCATTCTTATAAAACCCTTGTCCAAATTCTCTTATAACATATTCTTTAGTTCTTCAAGCTCAATGGCGTCCATTCTATAAGGTTTCCTTGATATAGGAAAATATACAAAAATAATTTCAATTATGAACTCAACCTCTCGATTAGAAGAAAGACCAGACACCTCTTTGGGGAATACATCAGTGTAGTCCCTCACAATGTTCATGTATTTGAGCACGATTCTCTCTTATTTCTCAGTAATTTTAGCTAGATCAGTTTTTTCATAAGGAAAAAATATCCACAATTGAGTCAATGATTCTGATGAACATTCATCCTTCTCCTTACACTTGTACATAAATGGAGGATGCCTTGGGATGTGAAGATTGATTTGACTTTACTAATAGTTAATGTTGGATTTGTATAAATATAGATAATCCATGCCCAATATAGCATCAAACTCCACTTAAGTAAGTAAAACAAGATTTTTTGGGACCTTTAGTCCACAATCACCAATTAGGGTGGATTATATACTTTGGATGCAATACATTCCCCATTTTATGTTCTCACAGATAACATAACATCATATTTGGAGGTGGTGTTTGAATAGTTCTTATAAACATAAAAGATATGAAAGAATGTGTATAACTAGAATCAAATAGTACATTATCTATTTTTGAATAAATAACTAGTGTACCGATCACCACATAATTTTTTGGATCCACCTCAGCAGTAGTGAAGGAATATTCCCTTCCTTACTGCCTTGGAGGTTTTTGTTGTTGTTTACCTCCAACAACTCTTTTATTAGGGCAACAATTCACATAATTCCCATGTCACTTGTAGTTGAAACCCCGCACTAAAGGCTAATATTTTATTTTAATATACTCTTCTTTTTCCATATTAATGGTATTTTTAATATCCCTTCTGTTTTTTATTATACAAATGCCCTATTCTTCCACATTTTAAGATTTTTTTGTTTACCTTTAGATTGTTACAATGATTCTTCTTCCCATAATTTTGATACATGGGATATTGGGTTTTTTTTCTTCATGGGATTTATCAATTAATACACCCATATTAAACACTATTTTCCACTTTCTATCTCCAGGTCCATGAGACCACTCAGATTCTCTGATCTTGATTTCATCCTTGTGGTAACAATGGAAAATCTCTTCATACTTTTCAAAGTATTAAATCACTAATGATATTAATAGACAAGGATTTAGTCTTATATATAAGTGATCCACCTTTCTTTTAGTGTTCATGATAATTCTGAAGGCGTATCATGATGTTTTAGTTATGTTTTACTCATATTACCTAATGTACTTGCCTTTCTTTTTCTTCGGACTGAGGGACTCCCTCTCTATATTAATACAGAGAGTTCAAGGAAAATATTTTTTTAAAATTGTTTTGTTATATATTATCATTCCATGGAATCATTTTACTCCTTGGAATACTTGTTCTTGATCAGTATCCCCCACTTATCTGATTAACCACTAAAATGATTTAATACTAGCATAACTTTCTCTTCTTTTGATCACTGGAGGACAATGAATATCTTTTCAATTGATTTAATCCATTGTTCTATGACTAGTGAATCCAAATATCCACTAATGATGGGTTGGATTAGTTTTATAATGTATTTGATAACAACATGATCTTTCTTAGAATAAGAAGGGTGTTCCACGTGATTCATGTGATTCATGTGATTATTCATAACATGAGTTTGTTGAGCAAGTACTATCATTAACTTTTGACTTTCCTTTCCTATCATATTTTTCATTTCATTAGAGAAATCATCCCATTTCCTGTCATGTTTATTTTTATCCTGAGTTCTCCAATTTCCATCCATTAACTATGAAATATAAAGTATAATTAGTGGGCTCTAATACTTGGATAATAAGTATATAAAAAAGGAACCATTTAAAATATATGTAATTACTTTTAAATAAAAATTATATCTTAATGATTGATTCCCTATGTTTTATTTTAGAATATCCATGGTGAAAGACTTATCCCTAGGTTTATTACTAAAGTGATCCGGTTCTAATATCCAAAAAAACTAGAGTGTGCTTTGATACCATCTAAAATGGCCTTATCTTTTTACACATATTATTACATTATTTTAATAATAATTATCCTTCAAATTCAATCCAAGGATCATAAATTTTATTGTCTTTAGAAAATTATATACATAATTAGAATAAATTAAACAAAAACAATAGAATATTTTATTTAATATTTATAAATAGTTACTAGCACCATTTGATCTCATAAATCTGCATAGGATAACCTGTGGAATACATGAACAAGAGGATGAGAAAAAAAGGTATGTAAACATAAGAATAAAGTATAGTACATGGGTTATAAGTCATAACATGATAAAATAAAAAGGCATGGAACAAGTATAATTATATGGAAGCATAACATATAGAAAATGGGATCATGTAATCATGGAATCATAATAATGTGAAAGAAACATAATACATGAAATAATCATGATTCATATCTCGTTACACATGGATGAGTACAATTCGATGCTAACCACCAAGACTGTCACCCATGGAGAATGAGTCAAGGCTAACCACCAAGACCATTTCATATGATGTTTTGTGAGACTAAAAATTACCTAATGCATTGGGTCACTATTTGGTAACACCCATCATAACATGTTCATGAATATTTGTTCCACATAAATAATCATACATAATTAATCAAACATAAACATAATGGTTTCCCATTGAAAGAATTAGGTATCATTATCATGTCCAAAGGTTTGTTAAAATGTAATGTCATAACAGTGTCAGTGGTAGAATGGATTTAAATCATACATTGAAAATAATATGTAAAAATAGTCAGATGTCATAATAAGTTATGTGAAAATGATGTTAAAACATGAAAATAGAGTATTTAAGAAACATTAGAAATAAAACATTTAGATGCAGTTTAAATAAAATATTGAAGTGAATTTGAATCCAAAACAACATACTGTTTTATATTAAACCAGAAATTAACCAAGATTTATTTTCATATAAAATTAATGATTTTATAATAACAATTGGGTCTTAATAAAGATTATGCAAAGTACTTGAAAATAAGGATTAAATGATTTGGATACCTTAGTTTAGAACATATAAAGAGAATTTATAATAATTTTATAAAAAATAATAGTTACATTGGGGTAAAGATAGGGAAAGTTTAACCCAAAGAAAAAATGAGGTTCTGAGTGATTCTTGTACCTTGTATCCGAAAGTGTTCTGCACTAGAACTTAATATCCTGGATAACGAAATTAAATCCATTAATTAATTAATTAATAACTTTATATAGATGTATTTTAATTATTTTATTTTTATTAAGTTCATTTATGGCCTTTTTGATGAGTTGTAAGATACAATTTCATCATTCAGGAGTGTTCGTTTCCTTGGGTTTTAGGATCGGTTCAATTGTATACACGTATGAAAGATCATGTAGAATATGAATAGTTTTACATAATTGAAATTATTGGTTATAAATGAAATTAAATCATTTTGGTTTGTATCATATATTTTATAGTATATGTTATGAGGTTGAATCATTAGATAAAACATAAACGATAATCGTTTAGATTAATTTGGTGGTTTTTCAATCAGCACAAACTAGTTCTTTTCTATTGCTTAATATTATGTATATATTCTAGTCATATAACATTAAATATGTTTAGATACAAATATTATAATCTGTTTTAACCATAAAAATTATTTTAGAACTATACTTGATGGAGAAAAAGGAAATTGAAAACTCGTCATCCTTGAATGTGATAAATTAACATGTCACATTCTATGTTTTCATTTTTAGAAAAGAAACAGGGGATGAAATAATCGTGTATTATTACATTAAAATATTAAAATTCTAATATATGTGAACTTACCATTCTACATAAAAATTGTATGTAAGGAGATAATAAAAAAATAAAAGAAATATGAAATCCATTAATAGAAAATAAAAGAGGTTTTTATCTCTTGAATTATTATCTTTGATAACATACTAGAGGAACATGAGTTGGGACTTTTATTGAGACCAAAGTCTCCTAGACATGAGGTTGAAATTTGGGAAGTGGTTTGGGTATAATTTGGGTAAGATTCAAGTATTAATAGGTTTGAGGAAATGAGATGGTGAGGGTTGGTATTTATTGTGGGGGAGAGGGGTATTTTTTGATTCTTTTATTTATTAGTTTATTATTTTGATGAATACTACAAATAGTGTCTATTATTGTGGATAAATATAATAAATAATTCATGTGTGTTTGAAAAAATGGTCACATACATAATCCATCACTGACTCAAATATACATTTATTTACCTTATACCGGAAATTATCATATTTCACTATTCACCAAAAATTAAACTATTTTAGAAAAATACACCAAATTTAGATTAATTTTTTTTGAATTGTAGAATTCAAAAATAGACTTTATTTTATGAAAGTATGTTCCAAAATTTGATAAATATAAATTAATATTAAAATAATCATTTATTAAAAAATACTATTTTTAAAATTATAACTAATTTTATAACACTGAAAATTTAATTAAGGTCTCATAAAATTATGATATAATAAAAATACAACAAAATATCAATTCATGAATCTATTTTATGAAAAAACAATCTTTTGAATCATTATATTAATTATAAAATTGTAAATAAACATTTATGTTTTATAAAAATACCCACACATAATTTATCATTTTTAAAACATTTATTTACTTATGCTAGGATATATTTATATCATATTTTCATTTATAAGATTCATACATTTTATTTATACTTTCATAGGTGAGTTTACAATTCTATTGGTCGGGTTACAATTCTTAAGGGTCACATTACTATTTTATAGGTCATGTTACTATTCCATTGGTTCAGGTTCCTTAATTTCTATAAATACTTAATATTTAATTAATTATTCATTTATAAAGTTTTTATTATGTTATATATGTGATTTTATGTGATTTATACTTTATAATATAATTATAAAAAGGGAATTTTCATTGATGAAATTTTAGGTCATTAAAATTACCTAGTGCATTAGAAAGATATAATGGAGATCACACATCATATAAGATATATCATTTTAACCCATAATATAAGATATTTCAAGATCACATATTCATAAAATATAACTCCCAAGTACTATATAATAAATAAATAAAAATATAATTTCACTCTTTCATCATAAAACCACTAAAAGCACTTATGAACGCATATGTAAAACATTATCAGATATCAAAATACCCTTTCCTTTAAAAAACCCATATTCAATACCGAAATACCCAGAAAAAGTGGGTTTTTCTTTAAATAACACATGAAATATTTTAAATGTATCATAATATCAAATAATGTTTTCAGCAGTGGGAAATCCCCTTTATGTCATATAAATTCAAATAAAACATTCCTTTTCCATTTTTTTCAAAACATTTCATAAAATGATACCTTTTCAAAACCATTGATGTTAATTAAAAACTCTCATAAAATTTCCTTTTTAATTCAATTACTTCTATATAAAATCATTAATGAAATAATTTTAATAATATGTATATAAAAGAAAAATAATTAGTAAATAAATATTCAAAATATTTAAATTGAGTTTTTAAGATAAAATAACCCTTACATCAAGTCAGACCAACCATGTACATTATTTATCTTACTAAATAATAAAACTATAATAATTATTTACATTACTATAACTTTTTTCATGTTCATTAGTCCCTTTAATTTTATATCATACCATTTTATATTCAATTACCCAATCAATTAAGTTCACTTTGGATATTTTGATGATATTTGGATCATTTGTCCAAAATGAATTTGGTATGTTGAAAATGGTCAAAAAGGTAATTATTTAGTCATATAAAAATTAAAAATAGTGAAATTATATTTATTTATATACATTAATTATACTTGTAAAATCAATCATACAGTATGGTTATAAAAAATCAACTATGTTATAATCACAGAGATGGTAAGTCACGTGTACGCATGAAAAACGTTTCCATTATTAAAAGATCATGATAGAAAAAACATAAACATTATTTTTTCATTAAATAATGATCATTTTATAATAAATAACATATTATTTATATATATAAACTTATATATATCTTCCATGTTATGTGGTGATGAAAAAAAAATCATGTCGCTTCATAGAGATGGTAGTCCACACATACACACAAATGATGTTATAATTCCTCAATGGATGGAAATGAATGAAACAAGATGACATATAATACTTCCAAAAAAATCATTATTTCATTAATAAAATATTTATATATATGTTTGTGTGTTAAATAAATCAATATTACCTACCGTGAGAGGTGGTAATGTAAAAATATTTACATCGGTTTGTGATGCGGTAATATGTTATACACAAGAACAATAGTTTCCTTTCCCATTTTATGGATATATAGATGAATATAGGTTTTTCCTTTAACATAAAAACATCTCAGTATATAAAAGATATGTTATTTATTATTTAACCATATTTGAAGAATATTTCAATGTGGTATAAGAAGAAATAATATGAAAAACATTGGTTAAGAACTATACCTCTTTTTTGGATACCTACTTTAGGATGACCACAAAATACTTTCTAAGAGTGTTTTATATTAAAAAAAATCCTCCTTTAGAAGTTTAGTGAAGTTAGGGAGAGAGTGTGGAAGTCCTTTTTGGAACTATATTGCTCAAAATGTGTGAGGAATAAATTATATGAGGTACCCATTTATAAGAGAGGGTAGAGGCACTCTTGGAATTACTTAAAATATTAAATTAATATAAATTAATTTTAAATAAAAAAAATGGATCCAAAATGATATAATTGGAATATTGAATTATTATAGACATAAATATTTTCATAAAATAAAATTTTTATAAGGTTATATTATTTTTTAACCCTTATCGCCTTTTTTAATCCATGTTAACCCTTTTGGAACTTATCGCGATATCAAGGTTTTTATAATAAGAGTCAAAAAGTTACTATAAAAGGATAAGTGACACATAAATAGTCTATGTTTTTTATACTTGGAGAGTTGACTCTGACTCAGAAAGATCTTGAGAAAAGATTTGAAGATGCATGAAACCTGCGTTTTTTTGTACCCATTCAGATAGCAGTATTCAGGGAATTTGTGTATCGATATGTCAGATGCCGCACCAACACTAGACTCTCTCGCCTGAATTCCGAACTCAAAATAATTAACACTATTACCCCATAACAAACTAAAAAATAACATTTCTTCTAGTTAAACCATCCACCTCTGATACCACATTGTCATGACTCGTCCCCCATAGCCTGTGTCATGACAACCCCACGCCCTCCTTCCATAGGCCCGGGGCTAGGGATTAGCACCAAATAGGCATATCACAAAAAGGTAAAGTATTTTCCATTAAAACATTACACATGAACATAGCTCAAAATGAAGATAGTAAACATGATGTAAACTACAACTGTCACTCAGACAACTATAGAGGGTACAATACAAATTGAAAGTATGAAAGGGATATAATGCAAGCCTAAAACCACAAAGGAATATAAAAATACCACATTCTATCCACTCGAGACCCCACCTAATTAGTAGGTTATGGGTAGCTACCTATAGTTGTAGAAGTATGCTTGTCTTTCCCATCTCACTGAGCACCACCTAGTCCCAGACCACCAACTTCTCTATCAAAGAATCTTTCTGTTCCATCTCACAGAGGACCACTTAGTCCTGGACCACCAAGGTCTCCTTCAAAGAGACGATCACCTTCACAAGACACAACACATGTGGTAGAAGCTCGTTCAAGGGTGACTAAAACAATACTCATTAGGGACCCCAAACCACCAAAAAATTCCACAATGTAATGTATACATGTGGTACTATCAGATCATGCAGGTATAATCTAATGTATAGAAATCATTACTATCATCTGTAACACTGAAACCCTTGTACTATTTAGGTGCTCATCCCTAATGACTATCATGGTTCTACTGGGTCACATTGACCCACTTCCTACTTAGGCTATTATAGTTGGTTAATGCATGGACACTTGTAACTGATCCACATAGGGTCTCTTGGAGTGTATCCAAATAGGGTCACTTTTAGCTGGTCTAAATTGGTTCACTAGTAGATAATACACACTGGGTATCTTATATATGATCAACATAGGGTCGTTGTTAGCTAATCCACACAGGGTCGCTTGGAGCTAATCCACACAAGGTCTCCTGGATCTCATCCACACAGGGTCTCTTGGATCTGATCATCATGGGTTTTCTAGTATTTTCGGCCTACAGGGTCACTTGGTTCCGCTCTTTAGAAATCTTCGGGTCTCTTCCAACTACATGATTCCCACACTTAGCATGCTTGATTCTAGGAGAATACACTCCGCAAGCCATTTTTCATATTAAAACATTCAATAAATCCTATTTAGATCAATCCAATGGTGCTTCCTTGTTTATAGTGTTCCAAATCCACAAAAAGCATGTCAAATGGAAAATTGGTCTGAAAGATATTGATGTTTTAGTGAATAGTCACCGGTTGTGTCTATGCCCGGTCCAACCTGGTTGGACAAACTCAACACACCCATCCCAGGGGTCCCGCATGAACTGACCCTATTTGGGAGACCCAAAAAAGTTAGATTTGGGTTGGCCCAGTTGGGTCAGGCTACAGGGTTAGGCTCATTGGGCCTTGCTGGACCCGCCCCAGTTTGCTCATGGGTCGAGCCCACTGAGTCTCCCTACGACCCGGATTTATCCGACTCAGCCCGCACTAGCGGGCTAGTTTTCTTTCCTAGCCCAGGTCACCCAGTGGCCCATCCAGCAATAGAAATCCCTTTTACCGTAACCTCAGTCTGCTCAGTGGCCTGGTTTGCGCCCCCCAGCCCGACATACTATGTGGGACGGTCTCCTATTTCTCATACGCCTGGTGGATTCTGGTTCATACATGTCGCGACCGACTATTATGGCCACCCCCTTGTCCTGCATGCGGTCCCTGCTGGATCGTGTACCATCACACCACATCCCTATTTTCCAGCCACTGGATCCTTTCTCATCGCCACTACCTATGTTAATTGTATCCCACCTCAGCATGCCACTGGGATGTTCTGCAGACCACTGGGTCCGCTCTGGTGGTCTGTTCTTCAGTCTCTCTGTTCTTCGAGCCTCCATGGCATGCCATATTCCCTTCAACGACCTAAAAAATTCTTTTTCTTTAATGAGGACTTGCATCCATGATGAACACAAAATACCTCAAAAAGGCGTAGGGGCTCGGGCCTTATTTGTGTCGACCTTAACCCTCCACGTTGTAGTTTCCTTAAAACATGGGTGGGTCATATTACGATTATATAAAAATTAATCATAATGAAAACCCCTAGAATAAGCTCCCTCCCAAAAGAGAAAGTGATCCATATATCAACATGTTCATGGGTTGATATGAATTCATTGTTTTTAAAACAATAACGTGGAATTAAAATTACAAAAAGTATCCCCGACTTAGGATAGATGTTGTTTATGGAAGATCAGGGTCGCGCACCTTCATATGCACTCTTGATCTACTACCCATGTTCCAAGCGATAATTTGAAGGGTGGAAGGATAATGTGTTTTTCATTCATTGTTGAAAAGTATTTCTCAATATAGATTCATCAGAGAAATTCCCTGATCTACAAATTTTTCTCCAACCCATTATCTCATTAAAAGAGGAACACATAGTAGTGTTTCTCTTACATTCTGTCATCATGTCGTTGGACTATTTTATTTATGAAACCGAATCTCTGTTATGATTTAGTTAAATGGAATCATTAATGGGTTTCATTTAATGAGTTTCTTCTTTGCCTCATCCCTGCACTGCAGTGCTGACGTGCCATCACTCAATGGTGATTAAAAAAATAAAATAACATTTTAATTTATTTTATTTCTCTTTTATGAATGGTCTGAAAATTACTTTTTTCCCTCGACCCACCCTGATCAAGGTTAGGTCCATTCCCAGGTAATTTTTTCATTCCTCATGTAACGGTGCCCTCATATTTTCAGTACGGGCCCATGATTTGTTATTTCAAAAATTGTGTATGCATGTCATTTTAATTCGCCAAAACATTTCACAAAAACAATCTTTCAGCCTCGACATGCACCGTTCAAGTTTAACTTCTGCCCAAGGGAAAACTTACCTCACAAGCTTGAAAATACTCTCATATCTCTAATACTCGTAACCATTTAAGAGTTATAAGGATTTAACAATAAAATAATTGTTACTTAATTATTTTATTTACGGCCAAAAAGTATCTTCTACTTTTATCCTGTATCGGCCAATGTTAGGCTCTCCCTAATAAAATAATAGCCTCATGAGCTCAATGATGGTCATAGATTTTGAATCCAAGTCACCATTAGTGAATTATAATTATCTTAAATGTAAAATAATTTTATTTTATTATTTTATTTATGGGTATTCCATTTTTGGGTTTTCTCAGTGGTGTCATGCATCGAGTAATCTTAAGTCGCTCCTAGGGTAATCCCACCACCCTGAATAAAATGGTGTCCTTGTATTTCTGATCTGGGAACATGTTTAATATTTATTCAAATTTTTCCAGAAATCCCCTCACGTGCTCTATTAAAGACTTAAAATGTTTCGACAGATTATTCCGGGCACTCTGATCCTTATGAACACATGTTGTCTCAGTTCCTGGTCTCAAAAAAATCTATATAATTAAAATATTTACTTGGAATTCTAAGGCCATTACATGTGTAATGATATCACTAATCGTGGAATTACCACAATTGAAGGATTTAGAAATATTATTGTCAGTATTTTTATCATCATCAATCACATCTTCCCATACCTCAAAAATTTCAAAAAACAGTAAATTTTATGAATGTCCTCCTGAAAATTAATTTTTTTTATGTCGACGCCAGGATCCCCATCACCTGGATCCTACAACGGATTATCTAAGCCAATTGGCTACATGAGTCTACATACATAAAATACAGTTTCAAAATAGTGTCCTCCATGACCAATAGTAAGAAACCATAGCAGTATCTTTTTCACCATATACCCCTTCCTTCATCACTGAAATTGGGAGCATGACCTGAATCTCACACTCCTCATATCCATCACAAATATCCTAAAATAGTTCGGTATCATCACTCAAACCATAAAGAACTCCCCCACATCATAGTGTGAGACATCATAATTTAAATTAGAATCATAATAGAATGAAGACATTGTATACTGCAAATTCATAATAGCCTCAGAAGAAATAGCTACACCTAAATCAAAATTTAATCTTTCATAAACAACAGAGACTTTTAAATCAGGCAATGTAACTTGAAGAGGCTTATTATTTGTCTTCAAAACATCACCTGGGGTCATGGTATCTTCTCCAATTACCCCCTTTCATTCATGAAGATTGATCATAATGACCTATTATGAAACACACAGTTCATGTGTTTTCCATCAGTTTACAACACCTCATACATATTGGCAAGCTGAACTATTTCCATAGTCTTCATAGAAACCCGCACATTTATTGCATCCAAGTGAACCTCTTTCTTAGTTGAAATCCCTTACATAATAGAAGTAGCAGCAGAAAACAGGGTCAGGGATCCACCTTTACGTTCCGCTTCCACCCCTTATATTGCACCATGTTCATAGAGGTCATCTCACCCAAGTTAGTCCTCAATTTGTCAAATATCACTACAACTCAAGGCTCTATTACCGCTATGTGATCCCCCTATATGAAGCATTCAGGATGATACATCAATGGAGGATTCAAAAAAAAAAATGAGCCAACATGATCAACAAAACCCACCTTTCTCATTCCCTAGTTATTCATATATTTTTGTGATCAAATTAGATCATCCGCTCAATTTTGAACTGGTGATGAACGTTTTCAAATGAAATTTCCTTTTTTATATTGATAAATAATAATTTCAATAATTCAAACTACAACATATATAAAAATTATGAAAATTTAATTTATTAATATTCCAAATGAATTAGTGAGTGTCTTCGTATAGTTTCATGTATACCTAAGTCTATTTTCATAGTTTTGAGTATATTACATTAAGTTTAGTATTATTTAAATCCCATGTTAAATAAATACTCTTTATGAAATTTTTACTACATAATTAATCACAATGAATTTTTATTCATTTCAAAATTTCTAAACATAATCATAAAACAAATCCTAGGGTTTCATGAAAATCTAATATCATCTTCTTATTTTTATGAATGTGATATAAGTTTTCAACTAAAATATCATATTTATATTTAAAACACACATTATTGGTCATTCAAAAAATAATAAATCAAAATGAAATGTTTATAATTATTATACAACCCAAATGAATTAGGTATCATTGTGGTATATTTTCATGAAAATATTAACAAGTTTTCTTGGTTTGAGTTTGTGACTCTTATTTTGAACATATTTTACACTTAAAATGAAATAATACATGTTAATACATTTTAACTAAAACTTGTATCTAAATGATACATGGTTTATTAATATATTTCACACATGAATCAAAGGACGTTTTCCAATGTTTCATGTCAGCTATATTTTTTCTACCTTGTTTGTTTCATGCGATGCATGTTTTGAACTGAAATGTAATTTTTATATTAAAATTATGAAATTTTATTCATTTTTAGAAAATTATACATAAAAATTTTGTGTGATCTATTTTTCATGTATTTGACGATTCAAAAATAATTTTGATAGACTTATTTGATTAGATTAGTGTGATTTATAATTTTTTAGTTTTAGACATCCATTTTTAATTTACTTAAAACTTAAAATGGAAAATTAAACATTAGGTAATTATATATACACCATGTATTTGAATTATTCATGTTTCCTTCATACAATTCATAAATTAATAAATGAACATTTTCCTAGTGTTTCATTATAATCTGAGATCAGCTTCATGGTTTTAATTATGTGACACACATTTTCAACTAAAATGTTATTTTAATATAAAAAACATTAGTTTTAAATTCATATAACTAAAATAAAAATATTAAACTACATATAGGTATTTGAAAATATAATAAATTTATTAATACTTTCCACTACTCTATAATATAAATATAAATATATAGAATAAAAAGAAAAATTTTAAAATTATAATTGAAAGTGTACATCAATAATAAGTTAATTATATTTTTAACTAAAATAATTTTTTACACTTGGGGATCATATCCAATATTTCTAGTATCATAATGTTAATAACTAAATAATAGTTTTTGTCAAATCTGACAGCCACACCAGTCTAAATGAGTTCATTTTTTATAGACAAATCACTTCTCCATAATAATTACCATCAATTAATTATATGAGAGTTTGTACCATGATTTTGATCAATGAACATTATAATGATAAAAACATTAGTTCATTAAAAAATAAATTCAATTTGATACATGTTTTTGATTGAATTTGACAAAAACTACTTATGAGATACTAGGTTTAGTTTAATTTTGTGTTAGGGAATTGTTTTTATGCACAATAATTTATAAAAGTAAATTATAATACAATAATATTCTTATTTAAAATAAATAATAACAATTGAAACATATTATTTAAAAAATCAAGACATAATAAACCTTATTTTTATAATTATATATTTCTTGTTAATGGTTGAAGTATTTTATCAAATTTTACAGTTATCCAAATTCACATTTTTTTTGTCACCTATATCATATTATACATTATCTCTAGTAGGTATAGAATGAAATGAATATGACATCCCATGGAAACAATCATACTTCAATGAATTTATAGTCAATTTTTTATTTGATATCATTTTAAAAAGTATATTATACCAATTTTCCCATATAGTGCCATGGCTATAAAAGAATATGATCTATGTGATTACATTATAAAGGGAATATTTTCATATGATTAACTACTATAATTCACTTTCAAAAATCCAAATTCTTAAATTTTTTCATTAATATGATAATCAGTCCATCTACTTCATAAAATGAGAACATAGAATGTTTTATTTTATAACTAATAAATTCTCTCCATGATTCCAATGTAGGGAATATTTTAATAAACTATATTCATTTTATTAATATATGATATATGAATCTCATCATCCATAATAGTGACTATACTATTTTTTAATTCTACTATGTTTATAATCATACATTGTATAATATGTATTGAAAGTAACATTTTATCCATTGTGTGATAATTCATGAACACTAGAATCTTTGGCTAGCCATTATAATTTTCTAAATATGGATTTAGTATATATATAGTTAATTCTTTATAAATATAGTAATGAATGACATAATAAACTGTTGGTTATGTGTATTTGATATCCAAACTTGGACCTATATAAGATTCATATTCATAAGAATGCTTTCATTAGTATGAATATATTTAAAACCCATAATAATATTCTAAAAATTATACATGTGTCTATATTTCTAATTTATAATTTGTATTTTCAAAACATCTCGTGAAACAATTCCTTTAACTTTGATGCTCTCCATATGGGGAAATTTTGTAAGAGAAATTTTATCCATGTGAGTTAATTATAAACTAGATAATCCAATGGATTTCTCCGTAATACACCACTCTATAATAGAACCTTCATGTTGGAATTAAAATTTAACATTCCATTCCAAAAAATTTAAATAAAATCCAATATAATATATCCATATGAAATGAACAGGTCCAAAAATTCATATCTTCATTACAAAATTAAAAATTATGTAAACCATTATATCAAGTAATGATAGTGGGTAAAATGTCTCACATTTAGAAAAATTCATATTAATCAATTTTTTTTATTATTTTAAACTTTTTAGGGATAATAACATAATTAGATAAATGTTTTTTTTAAAATATTAGTAATTTTATAAAATGTTTTCTATAGATTTTCATTGTATTCTCCTGAGAACTAAATCATTAATGAAAAAAATAATAGCCATGGGATTTTAATTTATTTATCTTTAGGACATTCATCTATATAATAGTCTTGATTTTTTATAAATACCCATTTAGGATATTTACAACTATTAGAATGTTAAAAAATTCATATCTATCTTTCAAAGAAATGGTTTGACTCACTTGAGGAAGAAATGGTCATTTCCCCTCTTTCATTGGCATCAACGCTTCAATAATGTCTACAGTATCTCTAATCCCATAATTTGACTTTCCGTATTTATTTATTAATGACCCAATTACACTAAAACATATAAATTTCTTTCAATACATGATATCTATAAAATTTGTGACACACAAACACTAATAGTAAGGATTTTTTTCAATAACCTCTTTTTCCAACCCATTAATATATTTTTTGGAGAAAAAATTACCAAATACATTAACAACATCCTTTATATTTTCAATTAATTATTTACCTATTAGTAGAGAATGTTAAAAACATTCTTCTTGGTTACCATAATTTTTTTCATCCATGGTGTATATTATTTTCATCAAGATTAAAACCATTAATTCATATGGTACATAGTCATCATATTGTGTTTTAAAAAATGTGAGCATGTAATTTCTTAACATAAAGGAAACCTTAACATTTTCTTAATGATTTAACCTAATAAGTTACCAAAACAAAGGATTTAAATTTTCATATCAAAAAACATGGAAATCTAGAAAAATAATTCTTTATTGTGAGCATCATGAACTATAATGTATGTATCCAAAAAAATTAAAATCATCAATAATTTGATCCAAATAAATTTCAATATCATTAATGAGTTCATTTTATCTTGAAATAAAAAATTGTAATATAATGTTTTGAAACATTGAAAATAAAATTTATGCTAAATTTTAATTTACTAAAATATCTACCCTAGTTTTGTGAGTCTTTATTTATATAACATTGGGATTAATTCTATGTATATAATGCAATATAAATGTTTCAAGCCTTATTCTTAAATTCAAGAAACTCATTTTTGACATTTTCCATTAAGGTGCATATGTCAGGTATCATAATTTACCATTTGAAATCCTTTTATCCATCTTCCATACCAAATTACATGCAATCTAAAAACATTCGTATAACCACTGAATTCTATGATTGACTTGAAAGTATAATAAAATATTTTAAAAACATTGTGTTTTTTCTTTTATAAATATAGATACCACTTGGGACTTTTCTATGGATTTTTTAACGCTTATCAAAACAACATGATGTCATTAGATAAATCATGTAACTTTTATAGTTTATATCTATCGAACATAATATTCATTATGATTTTAATGTTTGATGAGGATGAACATCCATATCAAGAAGCATATGATTCAATAGAGAAAATGACTATGTGAAATTGGAATCACTCCATCTGTTTCGCAATTTTAGGTTATAAGGATATAATACTATAAAATATTGTTTCTATTTTATACAACCATCAATCAAGGTGTTCTCTAAATAGTTCAATAATTTCTCAATCATTATAGGATAATGTTTATATTCATCTTCAACTGAAATTTTTATTTCATCAATTTGATCTTAATTATTGTATATGTTTGTACCAATATATGATGATTCATAAAATGTTTTTTCATCTTATAAATTAGAAACATTTAATTATTTTAATTGTTTTCCAATATATATAACATTAAATTGTTTCATAACAACTAAAATTATCATCTAATGTTTTGGGCAAATTCTCTTTGAATAAAACCAATGTAAACACAAATACATAATAAGAGAAGGGTCATTTGCATTTCCTATTAATAATTTAATGATCTATTTAAAGAATTAATCATATTTCCTTTTCATATAATTAATTTATAACCATTTTTGACTCATTTTCATATTATTTTAGTCAGAAAAATATAAAAATAATTAATACAACAAATATAATTTTTCATATATTTATATAGATTCATACACTCAAACGGACACACACCAACTCAAAATGTATAACATGTTTAAAAATATTATATAAATAATATATATATATATAAACTATAAACACACACACACAAATATATATATATATAAATATATATATATCTTAAAATATTATCATTTATATATATTCAATATAAAACACACATATACACACATATAATCATGAATATAGATTATAAATATTTGTGACACAAATTCTAATTTTATATACATATATAAAATATATAAAAACCATATAATTATATAAACACTATAAGGACACACATAGAAAAAATCAAAAACACATATCTATAAAATAACACACACATATATATGTATAAATAGTATAAAAATATATATATAAATAATAATATATATATATATATATTAATTTGTGTAAATATGTGTTATCTATAAACATAAATATAAAATAAATAAATAAATACATATATATAAAATATATAAACACAACATATACATATATTACATAAATAAAAAATATATAATATATAATATTATAAATAAAAATTGTGAACAAAAATTTAAATATGTCAAAATTATATATATATATATATAGTATATTATAAAAAATACAGATATATAGAAATATATATTGAGTTGTATATATCTATATTAACATATATCATATTATATATATAAATGAATACACAAGTGTGTGTGCATGTGTGCGTTCTTGAATCAAAAATATGTGTATGATGCAACAGGAGGAAAAACAAACATAACCCTTCTTGAAAAACAAGTAAAAATTAATATATGAGAGATTTAGATTTTACAAATAAGATTAAAATACTAAGGATTTTATGTTTTTTCATGAAAGAAAATATTTTTTTGGGTTGTAATATAGTAGGGGTGAATGATCATCTAGGAACAAAGAGGAAAGAAATAATTGGAGAGGTTGGAAAGGGTTTAAATAAAATATGATCCTTTTTATGATCTTTAAATAAATGTTATGAGAAAATAAACAATAGTTACTCTAGTAATCTAGAGTTAATGTTTAATTTATTACATTGGTATCAGATACAAGGGACCATAATATGAATGATCAATCAGTTTAGATGCCTTGGGAGATTAAATACATACATTCTTTCTATATCACATTGGAAAAATAAAAAAATAGCATGAAGTGCATTATTGAATCCTTGAAGATAATTCTACTATTATTTATTTATATCATGGGGAAAGGAAAAAATAGTAACATATGAGCTTTGTTAGTCAATAGAGGAAATTTTATAACAAAATATATCATTATTGGATAAGGTATAAAAAATAAGGTATAGTAAATAGTTGATATATATTTATTTTAATCAACAACTAGTGACTCAAAATATATAAATCAAAAATATCAATAAAAAACACTTATATAATAATAACAGAAATTTTAATAAGTTAAAAATATATTTTTGGACACCGTGATCTTAACATAAATGCCTTGTTCCAAGATATTCTACACCTTACCATAGTGGACACGTTCCAAGGAATTTCAATGAATGGGTAACTAAAAACCAAACACCCAACTAATTTGGCCAAGTGTTTATCTCATGAGACATATCAATGCATCGAGGCACTATTTGTAAAAGGGAACTTATAGTCTCTTACATATTTCTAACGTATTTCTCATATATTGAATCCATAATATGTTTTATTATCAATATTCATTATCAATAAATAAATATCTGTGTTGAATCAATATTGAAGTACATCAATATTTACCCCATAAATGAAATAACATTCTTATTAATATTCTTTAAACAGACACAATATGTTGTAACCTAATATGGTTAAGATAATTTTGATTTAATAAAAATTATATTGAATATATCCATGACACATAAAATATTGATATGAAGGTGAAAAATAATTTCAAATGAATAATAAAAGTGATAGAGCACATGATCATAAGAAAGAGAATGACTAAAAATTAAGGCATAATAACTAAAATAATAATTGATGATAGAATAATTTATACTCAATATAAATAATAAAATAAAATAATTTTTTATGAATTAGAGAGGAAAATTGAAGTTAAATATAAAAAAAATTCTTTAAATATTTTTAAACATTTTTATAAAAGATAAGTTATACATAATTTTTAAACTCTTTTCATGAGATTCACAATGTACATAAATTTTTTTAAAAAATGATATAATATGGAAAATATAAAATGACTATAAATAAAAATGCTAATTGGGAGATAAATTATTTTAAATAACATAGAACAATTTAGAGGAAGATTAAAAAAATGTTCATAGAGGCATGAAAATCCATTTACACTATATAGTATAAAAAAAATTTGTTCACAACTTTTAAACAGTCAAAACTAATTATTCCAAAAAAAAATTAAAATAATTATTTTTAAAATATTTTTAATAATATTAAATTTTGAATAAAATACCATTACTATTTAATTAAAATTAAATAAAATCTTCTATAAATAAAATTTAATAATATGTATATAGAAGAGATTCATTCCTAACCAAAAGATAATAAATATGGTTGGGTTTCTATAAAAATATCCATTCTGTATTTTTGAGTACCAAATAGGTGAAAAGTTAAAATAAAACTTGGAAAACCAATAAATAACCATTGGAGAAGAAAATTTATGGGATATAATAATATAAATAGAATATAATTATTTTAAATTAAATCAAACAATGAAAAACATTGCAACATGAAAATTCTATCTTTGATTAATAAATGACCTCATTTTTTCATAATAAATATTTTATTATTTTTAACATTGTAATTAAATTTGAATAATATTGTAAATAATATATTACATTTTATTAGATAATAAAAAATTTTATAGCTTGGACTAGTAAATGGGTTTAAACCACAAAGAATAGGGACAACACAATGGTATACTATGTTTGATCGAACTCCACGAGGAAGATTACACATGTATATTATCAAAGTAACTATAACAACGTTTATGAATAAAGTGGTAAATGGTGATTATTGGTGGTACATATATATAGAATATAATAGTATATGTGACCATTCTGACATGAACATTAAATTGTTGTTACATTACTATTGTTCAATATAACTATTAGTCTATATGACTATTGGGAATTATGACCATTGGTAATGTAGATGTTATAAAGTGACCATTACAGTTAGTTTATATTAAGGTATATGATAATATTTAATGAATACTGAAGGATAAAAAATAACCTCAACAAGAAGGATTATTCCTTATGAATCCCATTTTTTAGAGATAGATAGGGAGGTACGATTATTGGGGTTTTCTCCTAATCAATCTCAACCAGAGATTCAACAAGTGAGACTCGAACGAAATAATCTATGAGATAATTTCCAACCATTAGAGATCACTAAATAATCAATTTTTTTAGAATCACCTTAGAAAACTAACACCATCAAACACCTAACTCTTAGATCTTATGTTGCTGTAACAAGGGGTAATTTATCATGAGGCTAATGTAATAAATGTGTAATAATTTTAGAAAATAATTTTTTGTTTTGATTTTTTTTGTATTTATATTTGATGTTACACTCTTATATAAAATTAAAAATATTTGAAAATATTATAAAAAATATTTCTATTCAAAGAGTTCATGATTTCATATTTATGTAAAGTATATTTATCTGTATATTAAATTTTAAATAAAATTAGTTTTTTCAAATAATTTTTACTTAAGGTTCATTAAAAAAAACATTTAACATATTTTAATGAAATTATTTATAGTTCTTCTAAGAGATAAATATTTCTTTATATAATAAAAATTGATGGTTTTCAATAAATGAGAATTTTGTATTTAAAAAAATATAATATTAGGAAAATTTTCCAAATAAAATGGATTATATTTTTGAAACCATGACATGAAAACTATCCAAAGGATAATTTTTCATAATTTTATAATATAGTCACATTTTTTAGTAAAATACAAAATATGATATGTATTTTGACATCATAAATAATAAAAGGTGTTGTAATGATTAATTAAAATTCTTTATTGACCCAACATAATTTATTTTATGAATATTATTCTATTTAATGTATTTAAATAAATTTAAAAACCTATAAATGTTTTCAAAAATTCTAAATTGGAAATTAATATTTTTAAATCTATATTTTTGTTAAAATTTACTTTTGAATAGAAAAAACAAATATTAAAAATGGATTTATATTTAAAATGTTATAAAAACATGACTTACATGTCAAAATCAATGAGATAAACTATGGTTAATCTAATAGTTTTTCTTTTTCAATAACCTCATATTCCAATATGTATATTTAAAAATTATTAAAAAACTCTTGGTTTTCTATAAATACCTACCCATACTCTAATTACTCACCCCTAAAAATCCTTTAAAAGGGAATTTGTTTCCATTTTACCCCCCAAATATTCCCACTATGGTTTCCTTAATGTCTTATGGTTTCATCATTATGTTCTAAGATGAAACTAATCATGGAAATGTAACCCCCCCCCCTTCTTAATTTCCATTCACGTACCAATTCTATGGTATACCTTTTAGTAATTAAATTACTTTATATTCATGTAATATTTTCCCAGTAAAATTAAAATTGTGTTTTATTAATGAGATACCATTGTTACCTCACATTATTTCCCTTCCTTAATCCACAATGAATTCTTGTCATGCTGCCGAATTCATTTCCTGAATTTATATATTTTAAAATGAAATATTCTCATATTGTGGAAACCTAAACTCTTTACCTATTGCAAGAAATTCAAATAGATGAAAGAATAATTTATTAATTGAGTATTTACTTGTATAAAACCCACATTTCCTTCTCAAGGGATAAAAAAAGAGATGTTCAAGTCATTAAGAACTTATTTACTAAATTATTTTATATTGTTATTGTTATTTTTTATCCTTGGGTTATTAATGAAATTATTACTTATTATAAATTTTTCTCTCATGAATTATGACATACTAAGTATTCCCCATGATAGAGATCTAATGCATTGGATAAATAATTAATTACTAGAGATGACATATTTCATGATTCCTTTGTCAATAACCATGGAAATATATTTTTATGGCCCCTGGTGAAAAACATTGGTGATATTATTATGAAGGTCAATTTTTATGATGTATTTAAACATTCATGTAATGTTTCATGGTTATTATATTATGATATTCCTCATGTTCTTATGATCATGCCCTATTTTATGCATCATGATCATATGTAAATTATTTCAATTGTTTATTCTCTTGATGTTATTTATGTGCACCCATTTATTTTAATGTATATCCCTAAGATATGATATTTAGTAAAACTATCTGAGTATTATTATATAAATAATAAATTCATGTTGATTAGAGAAACAACCTCTATTTTTCTTATATTAAGTTCCAAATTTCAAAGAAATGTATCCTCAAAATATCCTCTATATTATTAATGTTTTACCATGTAATAAAAGAAGTTATGTATTAAATATTTGGGATCCCATAATTGATATCAATGTAATGTTTAATTATTTATGGAAATATGGATTTGAAAAACATTTGTAAGAACACTAGGGATAACTGAAAATTCCAAAAGGCATCCTGATATTTTGGGGATGTATAAAGAGACTAGTTTCATGGAATAAAGCCCCTTTTTAGGTACTACAAGTGGATGTGTGTCTAATATAGTCATACTAGGGGTAATAACCCCAAAATGGTATATTGGGTATTAAAACAGACATCACATCATGCACAACAAATAGGTCTTGATTCACACATATATTGTCACTCTTGGGGTATATTAATTACTCAATCACATGATTTGTTTAAACCCTTATGAAGGATATATTTAAAATGAAATTGTTGTAAGAAGAGATTAAATAATTATATATTTAAATAATATTTTTTTTATATAAATCCATTTTATAATTACAAGATTCCTAAAACTAACATGTTCCTAATAAAATTCCTTCTTTTAGAAAAATTGAGTGAAATTTTAGGAACCACATAAATAATGAGTAAAAAATATGACAAACTAAGGCTTTAATAACATGATGGAAATTGGAATATAAAATATGATGAGTATTGTTATTCAACTATCTTGAGTTATGAATAATAACATGGATCTTTTTTGAGAAACCAAATTAACCTCAAATGGAATAATTTATAGTTGAGTCCTTCATGAGTCAGTGACCAACTACATCTAGTCGGTCTAAAGATAAATTAATTTCATAAAAATGGATTTCCTATATAGAAAATATATTTTATGTATCCCATTATTCTGAAATTGATAAATTCACCCTACAGTATACTGAAAAAAAGAAGAAGATGATCAGTAGTGGAAAGTAATTAGGGACCCAAAGCCAAGAGACAAGATTAAGTCTATGGAATGGGAATAGTTTGGTAGAATATTTTTCAATTTGTATTTTTCTAATTTATATAAATAAAAAATGTGTTTAAACTATTATATTTGAATCATAAAGAAATTTATTCAGTGTGAAGTAATGAAATGAACTTTACAATACTTTCTTAGTACACCCATAACATTTCATAGATCCCAAGGGAATGTTGGATAGGTTCTTCAACAGACTTTGAACCCCCCATGGAGAAATATTTCAATTAAAAATATAAAATCTATAGTACTATAGTGTGGAGTGAAATAAAGTTTGAAATGATGTTGGGAGATACAAAATGGTCTCTTGGGATGAATAAAAATAATAGAGAAATAGAAGATAATGAAATAAAATATAACTAACCATATAATGAAGTGTGGGAATAATAATTTTGGGAACTACTTATAAGGAATTGGAGACTATTTCAATTATGAAAGGGATAGAAATATAACTTAAAGCTACCCAAATATGAAGATAATGATTCAAGTGTGGAGTATATTGTAAATTTCCAAATCAATGTCCAAATATAAAGATAATGTAGTGTAACTACTATCAATCTTAATATACACCAAGGGAAAATGGTCTTTCTTTCACAATCACAATAGCTAAAGTATAGGCATCAAATTATGTCGTAGAAGGTACACTTGTTGTTCTCCAAAGCTACCAAGTACACTATTTCACTATAATTTTATTTTTTCTTATTTTGCATCCAATATTCAATATAATGTTGAACCAAGCACTAAATTTCTAGAAGTAAATTTATTAGTTAAGACTCATATAAGGATCATCCAAGCTTAAAAGATTTAAATAAAATACTTTATCCACATTGGACAGTACAATATCATCCAAAATATAGTAGTAATTCTGTTGGGGGAAATCTACAATGTAATAAGGATGGATTGGCTCTAAAATTATAATAAAAATAATAACTTTAGAATAAATGATATTTCAATATCCTTGAATAGTCAGTATAGATTTATTTTCACTAGAGATATATCCCAACATGTGGTTTTTTTAGAAGCACCTACTATATCATTATTTATGGATATGATTAGTGAATATGGATAATGAGATTAAATTATAAAGATATAAAAGACCAATATTTTTGTGGAATGAGTTGATGTATTTCCTGAAGAGATACACATACATCCCCTATATAGAGAGATGTAGAGTTCTCTATTGAAATAATACATATATCTAAGACAATATATAAGACCCCGTATATAATGATACATGTGGAGTTAGATGAATTAAATATGAAACTACCAGATCTATGGTAAAATATTTATTTGAACAAGTGTGTATCCTAATGGATCACATATTCTCTTTTTAAAGAATCTATATGAATCAATGTGACTATGCATTGATTTTGGATATATTAATGGTATCATAGTAAAGAACAAATACCCCCTCCCAAAAATTGGGGATTTATTTTTCTAACTTCAATGGGAAAAATTATTCTCTAAGATTGACCTCGAATTAGAGTATCATCTATTGAAGTTGAAGAAAGAATATATCCAAAATATTTCCTTCTAAACAAGATACATTCATGGTGGGTTTATTTATTCCATTTTTCTTGAAAATTTCCCAGCCCTTTATGGATTTGATTAATATAATCTTTATGGACTAAGTTGATAAATTTTTTGTGGTAATTGTTGATGATGTTAGGATATATTTCAAGAATCTTGAGGAACAGGAGGATCATCTAGGGGTCATATTAAAAACTCTAATGAAGAAAAATAATGTTGTTAAAATTAGTAAATATGAGTTTTGGTTAAAAAACATTTCATTCTTGAGGCACATCATGACTAGAGAATTAACTTAGTGGATCTATCAGAGAAATATCTATAGAGGAATGACCACATCCAACAATGGTAACTTGGATTAATAGTTTCTTTGGTTTTGTAGCATATTACATAAGTTTTGTAAAAACGTTTCACATCTTTCTAATCCAATAAATAGTTAAATTGAATAGGAGTTATTTTTATCTTTATAATTGAGTATAGAGAAGGATTCCAATACCTAAATAAGAGGTTGATTGATGCACCTATGTTAACTCTACCATCTATTATATAAGGATTGGATATCTTTAGTAAGGTTCATATGAAATGGCGTGGATGTATGTTCATGAAAAAATGAAAAGGTGATCACCTTTGAATGTGGATAGTTAAATCCTTTGGAGAAAAATTGTCATACACATTATAAAGAGTCTTCTATAATAGTTTTTTCTCTAAAGATATGGTGATAATCTATTTATGGGGAGAAATGTGATATATAGATAGACTACGAAATTTATAAGTATATATTTTGTAAAAATAATCTAAAATGAGGAAAATAAGTTGATTATATCTTTTTAAATGCAATTATTGTTCAATTAATTATAATCCCAATGGAGAAAAAAAGGAACACATAAATTTATAGTGAAAGATCCAAGTGTTATTTTAATGATGAGGATTGATGTAGATCCATTGATAAAGTTCCTAGTATGGTTGTACATGGGTATCATATGGGAAGGTTTACCATGAGTCCTATTAAAATAATTTCTCAATCATTATTACTATATAATGATAGGAAAACATAAATAGATGATACGTTGGTGTAAAATAAGATAGAGGCTATAAAAATTGGAATTTTCTTAAATTAAATATTGGTTAATAATTTCTAGTAAGATTTTCTACATTAAAATATATCCCAATTATTATAAATGTATTGAAAGAGACGATAGATAAATCTCATTCTTTACAAAATACATACATACTAAAATAAATAAAATGTTTAGTGACCTCAAAGATTATTATTGGGGGTATAATGATAAAAGGGAGATTTATTATTACTTTAAAAGGTGTTTTGTGTGTCAAAAAGTGAATTTAGTCTGACAACTTCCCAAATGGGCATTATAAAGACTACCAATTCCTATATAAAATTCAGAAAACAACAATATAGACTTTTTTACTGAGCTATATTAGACATAAAATGGAAAAAATGATATATGGGAAATAATTTATATGATGAAAAATTCTTCCCATTTCATTTTCATAAGAGTGTATTTCTCCCTAGAGCACTAAGCTCCCCACTGTATTCGAGAATTAGTGACATTCCATGGAGTATCATTACAGATTTTCTTTTTTGGAAAAGATCTAAAATTTACTTCTATGTTCTAGTAGAGCCTTCAAAATTCTATGAATATAGGAGTAAACTTGCGCATAGCCTATTAAAGTTAAACTTATGGGTAGTTTGAGATGGAAATTCCAACATTGGAAGATATGCTAAGGGATAACTCACATGATTGTCAAGGGATTTTGGACTAATATCATAAAATTATTGATTTCACTAATAACAGTTGTTTCCACATGAGAATTAAAGTAACAACTTTTTAATATATCTATATAAAAAGATATAAACCTAAAAAATGTTGGGATAATGATGGAAAATGGAAACTATTAAAACCATACCTTATGAATGAGACTATAAAAAATATACAATTTATTCTAAAAAATAATGTCTACTTAGATTCAAAATAAATATTATGGTAACAAATGAAGGAGGTATATATATTTTCACAATTAGGATAATTTTATTCTAAAAATATCACTTTGTAAATAAGTAATGAGATATACACAGATAGATAAACTATGTCCAAGTTACTTTAGACCATTTGGGATTCCTGATCATGTGGGAGTGGATAATTATCGATTAGTAGTACCTCCAAATATTTTTAATCTACATGATGCCTTAAATATCTCTCTTTTTATAATGTATATATATGACCCAACACTAATACTTGATATAAATTGTGTTGAATTGGAAATAAATGAATCTATATATTTGATAGAGGAGAAAATTCGATGAGGAATCAGACAACATGACTTGTGAAAGTTCTATGGAAAAATTAAAAGTTTGAAGAATCTCCTTGTAATTTAAAGAATCGATAAAAAATAAATACCCATTTTTGATATAGAACCCATATTTTGAGTATGATATTTCCTAAGGTGTGGAATATATAATCCTAAAAATTAATTCTTTGATTAATTAAAGAACACTCTTTTTTAATGATAACAATTGTATTATTTTTTAAAATTTAAGTAAATCGGATGTTTATTACAAATAAAATATTACATGTCATGTATTAATATAAATTTCTATAGTTGACACTGGTATAAGAATGTAAAAACCATAGAATAAAGACCACTCAATGATATACTCAATAAGATCAAACTCTTCTAGGATTATTCCTCATACCATGAAAACTATTAATGAAAAAAATAGTAATATAGTTTTCATTATCAATGTAATTGTATAAAAATTTAGGAATGAAGTAATAAATTTTTCGGATTGGTGGTATTTATATATAATGTAATTAGAGATTTTAATATCATGACATAATCATTACGTTACTATTATAACATTTTTTGTCAATATGACTATTGTTATATATGAAAATTGGTAATTATGACCATTGTTAATATAGACAGTATTAATTTTTCATTAGGGTATGTTTAAATCAAAGGGAATTTTTAAGCGTTAATTGAATGTTGAAGGAAGAAATGATGGCCTCAACCAATAAGATCATGCCTTATAACAACTATTTGTTAGAGATGGGGAGGTAGTCAATATAATTGGGGTTTACTCTTGGTCAATCCCAAGAATTGATTCAACAATTGAGGCTTGAAAAAATTCCCATATGAGAGAATTTTCAGATAGTGTGGATTACCATTGGATCCATGTTGTTCAAACCACCTCACAAAACAACCACCACTTCACAACCTAACCATAGAGATTATGACACCATAATAAGGTGTTATGTACTGAATACTTAGTAGTATTATGGTGTAATTATTTTAGAAATAAATTTTAAATTTTATTACTTCTGAAATCATATTTGGTGTTATACACTTATGTAAAATCATGATTATTTGAGAATATAAAAAAATAGATTTTTATACAAATATACCAGCAGTTCATTTTTCTTGGAAGTATATATTTTTATATATATTTAATTTAAACTAATCTATATTTAACAAAATGGGTATATAAATGTTTGAAATGAACAAAATATATTTATTAAATATTTATAAGCAGTTATATATAGTTTTCTATTGGAAAAAAATTATTTTTATACAAAAACACTATATCATTCAATTAACTAGTATTTTATATTTATAAATTATATTTATCATATTTATTATAAATTTAATAATAAAATGGATGGTATTTTTGAAACCATCACTTTGAAATTATTCAATGGTGAATTTTTCATAATTTTTTAGGACAATTAATTTTTTTGTAAAATATAGAACATGGTATACTATATAGTAAGTATTATAAATTTATAAATATGTAAACATGATTTAATAATTAAATTAATGTATTCATCAGCAAAAATGGATTATTTTTTAATATTATGAATTTTAATGGATTTAGATCAATTTACTAAACATTAAATTCAATTCCAATGTCTAAAATAAAAATTAATATTTTTAAAACAATATTTTTTTGAAAATTTACTTTTCCCCAACAAAAATATTATTAAAAAATAACCTTTAGTTCAAATTAAATAAAATAATATCAAATATTAATTAAATGTCTAAAAACATGAGAAAATACCATGGGTAATCCAATGTATTTTCTTTTTCCAAAACCTAAAATTCCCATACCAATCCTTATAAACTATTAAACAATACCTCTACATTTACTAAAAATAAAAATCCATCCACATATTAATCTCCACTAAAAATCCTCTATCCCTGAACTTATGGTCATTATACCTCCCATAGAGTCCCTTCATGTTTTACTCATGATCTTAAGATGCTATCATTGGGTTCTAGGAAGAAACTCTTCAAGGTAATGTAAATATAATCTTCCTATTTTCCATTCATGTGCCTCTTTTATGTTATTTCATATAAATGTTGAATTACATTATTTTAATACACTTTTATTATCATATTACATAAAAATAATTTTTTATCAATGGGAGACCTTCATTCCCTCTCATCATTATAATTCCTTAATTCACATTATTTACCCATCATTCTATCATATTCTTTTCTTGAATTTATCTAGTTTAAATTAAATATTTTTATATTATGAATACCCGGACCCCATAATTTCCATAGGTATTTAACTGGATATAAACATAATTTATTTATTGGGTATTTAAAATTATGAAACTCAAATTCCATTCTTATTGGTTAAAAATTAAGAGATATTTATTTATTTAATATCTTATATACTAAATTATTTTATATTAAGTTCTTTCATTATTTTTATTTGGTTATCGATAAAATAATTTATTACAATGGATGTGGATCACATGAATTAATATATATAATTGGTTCTCTCTAATATAACTCCAATGAAATAAGTAATTAATTAATCTCTAGAGGTGATATGCTATACATTACCTTTTTGAATAACATTGGTAATATTATTTTATGACACCGTGGTGAGAAACCTCGATTATTTGTTAATGAATGCCTCATTTTTATGATGTAGACGTGTTTCTATGTTATGTTTCATGATTATCCTATTATGATATGATTAATGTTCTTATAATCATTCACTATTGTTATATGTTGTGATCTAAAGGAAATTTTTTTCTTTTTTATTCCCTTACTGATCTATATGCTCAACCATTACATTTATTGTATGTCCTCAGGATATGATATGCAGTAAAATTAAACTATGTTGATTCTATTAAGAATCCATTCAATGGGATTTTAACAAAATTATATGTTTTCATGTATTACATTACTAATTTACAAGAATATAAACCACATAATTTTCTCTATATTATTAAATTATATACCATGTAATGAATTTGTTTATTAAAAAGGCGGAACACCGTAAACAATCCTAAAAAAGGTGAGATTTTAAAATAATCTATTATGCCTCTAATTTCTTTTGAATCATAACCACTTAAAATATAAAACTTAATTTGACACTTTAAATACCTTGAATAAATACGAATTCATAATATAAAATTCTAAAGGTGTAATATATAAAAAATATAAAGAAAAATATGGAGAAAAACTAAAGTATGACTCAATAGAGTAGAATTGATATAAAAAATTATTACCTTGGATTACTGCTTGGTTGGATGCATTATATCATAGAAAAAATAAATTTAAATTTATTAAATACGTCATTAATAATATTTTTCATCTATATTCCATGTTTAATGTCTTTTAATATTTATTTGGAATCTATTCTTTCAATAGTTGTTACTTAAATTTACCACTTAAGGTTTTCTGGTAAATTTTTCCAAAATTACTTCAGTATATTTTAAATTTTATAAGTGTTTTAGTATTGTTTCATCATCAATTTAATGTTAATAATTCCATTAATATCAGTTTCAATCAATATATACAATTTTTGAATCAGACATGTGAGGTGTTAATTGGAAAATGAATCACATCGCTACATGGAGGTGGTAGTCCACACGTTCACATGAGCATCATTATAATTTTCAAACAGATGCAGGTGTATGATTATTTATGACATATAATTTTTCAATAATCATAATTATTCATATATATCATATATATTTAGTAATTACATCTTCATTACCAGAAAATTTAAGGACCCAAAATTTCACTAAGTGTTTTACTTAATTAATTATTATATTAACATCTTGTTCTACATGAAACACCAAACTAAAATAAAAACGTGATATATTAAAATATTTGATGAAAATTATAATATAACTGTTAAATTAGAGGGTATAAAATAATGTAACCATGATTAAAAATATACGAAGGAAACAAATGGCATAGAGAAGTAGGAGTCTCTCTTATATAACTCATTTATCAGATCTTGGAAATAAAGTAGTTTCATAGGGTTTTTCTCTCAACCAATCCCTGGAAAAACATTGGAAATTATAGTATGATCAAAATTGTATACATGAAAAATTCAAGCTCATGGAAATTTTTGTGGGATCTATGCCAAAGGAATCAACACCCCCGAATGTTGTCGGAGAATACATTATAATTAGATCATAGGCAGAGATCCTGAGGGGATAAGTAACTAGAAATTGGGATTAAATAAAAATTTAAATATTAATGTAATGAGTTATTTAATGCCATTATTTTTCATATTTATTATTTGGACTTTTAAATTAAAAAATAATTTTTTTACTTTACTATAATTTTTTATATATATATATAATGTATTAAATGAAATTATGTATAGATTATAGAATTTTGATTTTGCTGAAATAAAATTATTTTAAAATTATTCATGTCAATAAATCCATAGGGAAATACTTTAAGATTTTAATAAATAATTTAATTTTTAGGTGAATGTTGAAAAAAATAGTTTTTACCAAAAAAGTAAATTTAATGTATTTTTTAGAAAATAATAGATGTGTATAAAACCTTTAAATTGGTCAAAGATGTGTTTCAGATGAACAAATATAAATTTTAAAATAAAATATATAATTTAAAATACTATAATTATCATTTTATTAACATTGGTAATAATTTCTAGTAAATACTATTTTTCCTTTCCTTTTAATTAAATAACATTTATTATATTTTGGTTTTAGATTTATCTAATAGCCACATAATTTTTATTTGATTTTCAATAAATCAATTTATAGTTTAAAAATAAAATACATTTATTACTTTATTATGTCAATAAATTTTAATATTAAAAATAATCTTTTTATATAAACCAATTTTTACCCGTTAGTTGTGCTGATGTAAAAATTATATTCTCTTAGCCAAATAATATCCATGTGAAAAAATTTCTTTTATATTTGTAATAATAAGTTATAATATATCTTGTTCCATACATTTTTCAGGGGTTTTAATATTCATTTCCATGGAATATTATTTTACTTTATATGATATGCATGAATGATATCATTGGTTTCCATGTTTTTAAAATAGAGATGATGTTGTAGTGAAATATATAATAATCTGTTGGAAAACATAGAAATTTAGGAATATTTCTCACATTACACTATGACATTAGAATAATGAGCATGTATTTAGGATGTAATATTTAATACAAATATCTTCCCAACCATGGAGAGTCATTTCAACCATAAATATAGACATAAAGATTGAAACTAGATGCTAAAAAGCATTAACCAAGCTACAAACCAGAATATCTAAGCCATTTATAAGGATAATAATCTGGAATTTCCAAAATTGAAGAATTCAAAATGTGACACATAGTTCAGTTTGCGAATGTTAATGATGTTTAAAAAAAATATTTTTGGCTACTGACAAGTTCACCGTATGATTTGTGACTCACTCCATGAATTTGTTGCAACACTAGTTATAGGAAATGGTTTATTAACCATTAATGGTTTTTTTAATTCTAATTAAACATGGGAGCCTCTATCATCATCTTATATGATTTCAAAATAAGTATTTTTCCCCATAGAGAGAATCATTCAGCCACTGGTGGGATAGTATTATATGGTTCTTACCCAGGAATTGTTTTTTAGAAAGGTTTTTAAGTTCTATTTTTTTTTATTTTTTATTTTTTATTTTAATTTAATTTTGGATGATTTAAAATTTAATAAAATTCATTTATATTTTCTATCATTTTTTTACTATATCTTTTATGGGTTCTGGTTTAATTTTCTTCATCTATGACCCAAATATTATTGGAAAATACCCATAAAGAGAATGAAATTGGTTGAAGTGGGTGCTTAATAATTTTTATATTACATTCTCCACTTTTGGGATAAAATTACTCAATTAATATTTATTTTTAATTAAATATTTCATATTTTTTTATATCACTAAATTAGTGTGTTTGGTATCCAAAAAATCAATAACGATAAAAGTAATTGACTCAAAAACACAGAATTGGATTATTCTTCTACAATTTAATTTGATATTATCACACTTCAGTTATTTTAATTTTTCAGACCATGAGGGATTGAGATACTGGGGTATATTGATATATTTGACCATTTTTCAGATCAATATAATTGATTGATTTCACAACTTACGGATATGTTTATTTTTCACGTGTAGTTAGAATTTTTATTTTGAAAAACCTTTGATGGAAAATAATTTCTATATATTTTATCTTCTTCTTTTTAATTTAATTATTTTTATTTTGATAATTTTATTAATAAATTTATTCAATTAAAATTGGGATGACATAACATTTGGTTAAGGGTTGTCATTGTGTATTCATGATCTTAGTGGGATCAACCTTATATATATTTTATTCCATGGCTTTATTGTTAGTGTGGTTATAAGAAACGTATATTTATAATTTGTAAACATACCATGGGGATTTAATGATGCACTACAAGAGTACCCAAATTTGGTGCCATTACTAAGGAGTAGAAAATTGTAGAAAATCACTAAATATTAATTCTTTATATGAATGTAATTTTGTATCTCATTTATGTTTGCTGATATTAGTTTAGGTTTTTGTTTCCATTTTTTATTTTCAACTTTTACACCCATAGTTGTTTATATTGGGTTGCATGATAGAATACACAATTCAAGGATATCACGTCACACCATCAATAGATTACATCGAATACTAATAGGAAAATACTAAATGGGTAGCACCAAATTTATAAGTATGGTCACATTAAAAATCAATATGGAATGAGTTATGTTCTTATGGATATGATGAATTCTATCCCCTAGTTAAATGACTCCTATTATAAACCTAATGGAAGAGCTCCTAGCTATCAAGGCTTCTATGGAGACTAAAGGACTACGCAATAAAATCATGAAGATCCTTAATGTTATAAACCTCAATAGTATCATCTAGAATTTAAACTAACAAAATTTCTCAAGTAGTATATTTAATTAATGGATAATATGATGAATGATATTTAAGTATAGCTCAGAGAATAGAGATAAATGACCAACCACGATTCAAAAATTAATTCAAATTTAAATTCCCTTATAAGTAATAGTGATTTAATATTTAACATTGTGATAAACATGTTAGATTAAGAAGAAGATAAAGTGGTGGAAGAAAATAAAGATGTTAAACAAATAAAGTATGAAATGATGGAAGAGGATATCAATGTAGAGAGTTTTTAGCAAGCTAAAAATTATCAAAATGATTAATTTTTGACACATTAAGAAGAATTAGAGCCTCAAGAATCCATATTAAACCTATAAATTTGAGAGGAATAAGAAGAAAGAAATATATACCTCTAATTATTACAACAACAATAAGAAGAAAATATGATAGAACTCATTGATTGGGTGATAGTGGAGAAAGATGAGAAACATTTTGATGTAGTGAATGTTGTCCAATTGAAGAAAAAACAAAACAGGTGAAGTAATAGGGTAATGAGAAATATTAATCGATCTCACATGAATTATATAGAAGAAATATGAATGTAAATACCTCCTATAATTATAATATCAAAGGAGATAAATTTGGATCAAATTAAATAATTCATTCAATAAGGTAAACCTAATGAAAAATGAATGAAGAATTAGTTGACTAGGATAAGTACATAATCTGGATAGATTTTTGTTTTCTTCACATTGTATATAAATATTTTCTCATGTGATATCCCACCATAGGTAATATTTATAAAGAAACAAAAGAAATTACATTAAACAGACACCCCAAATTAGCATAATTGCAAGGTGCTTTCACAATCATACTAGGTAACATTGTATCACACTCCCACTATGTAGTAAAGTTAAAAGGACACACTAAAGAACATAAAGAAGAACAATTAGAATATTCATGAACTAGACCGGCTCAAACCCAAACATGTCACACGATCCGGGTCGGGATAATGTCTAAGAGGCATTCCCGATCCTTCAGGGATATAAAATTGTGTTGAGATTCATAGATCATACACTTGGGAATGATTTAGACCATAAAGAATTGATAAATAAACAAGAAAGAGTATGAAACATATAATAAAGAATATATATATCACCGAACTAAAAAAATAACTAATCAAAATAAAATGATAGTGAAACAAAATTGAAAACTAAAAAAAGAAAACTGCAACCAACCAAAACTGACACAATCACCCAATGAACTCTTTGTCCCCACCATCCATAAGAACTAGACCACTCCATTTGCAACACTAAACTAATATTAACAATAAAAATATATTGGGTCAATGGACATTGAGTGTAATAAGTAGGGCTTAAGAATACAATAGATTAATTGGTAAGCACCAAATAATCTATACATGTCCTTTAATGATATTATCTACAAACTTTTGTTTGAAGTTACATATAGAAAATATTGTTTTAATTGTTTAATTATCTAATAAAAACTTTTTCATTGTGAAAACCCAATTTTAAAACCAAATTATAAGTAGAAAAAACAACCAGTAAAATGTATAAATGAAAGGGAAAACAAGACCAGGAACAAAAAGAAAGTTATATCATCTAATTCCATAAATAATTGAAAAAATTCAAGTAAAAGTAGAAAAATACTAAAATAGAAGTCACAAAAATTTTATATATTACACCATGATATTAAGGTTAAATAATCAGGAGAATTTTCGAAATATCATTCTAAAAAACCCTTGGTCTTACGCAGTTTTGACCCACCTTATAGTGTATATTGTACCTCCATAGTCAATAACCAACTTGTCTTCTCCAAATTAGCTTCACTAGTGGAAATCCCCACCCATATTATCCACTTTTTAGGGGGTTTTAATAAATCTAATGCTAACAAGAAATAATCCATCACTTGAACCTCAAGATAACTACACAGAATCCCATGATAATAGTATAAAGTATAATGATGATGTCATCACACACATGACATAGAACATAATTCATGGATTACATCATACATGCATTTCCCAATCCCCGACAGCAACTATGTAGAGGTCCTCTCACTGAAATGATGACCATAGGTGTGGCTGTCATGCATAGAACTTTTCATAAGTTCCAATCGGGCCAACATGTTAAATAAATTTAAAACCAATTTCTATAACATCACAAAGTACCAGTCGGGCCTTTAATGTCATGGGGTAACCAACTATGTTTCATGGTACTTAATGAGATAATATTTAGATTACACAATTAGAAAACATATTTCAACTCATTTAAAAACCAATTACGCATTTAAAAACACTACTATTGTTTTATTAAAAAAATTTGGGAAAAAGAGAAATAGAATTGGGGGATGAGAAAATGTGTTTTTTAAAAACCAATGTTATCACATAGACATTTTTATGAAGTTTTCATTTTTATTCATGGAAATTAATATATATATATATATATATATATATATATATATATATGTTTTTCTGTCTATGTGTGAACCCTATGAACATATGGATATTCCCATATCCACTGGTATATAATTAGATAAGCATAAGAATGTCCATGGATCCAATCAAAGATGCACAAAACGAATCACATGAAAACACAAGTATCCTCATAAAAGAGTCTAGCCATAAAGAAGCATGAACCCCCCCCCCCCAAAGCTCAATTCATAATAAAAAAACAACCAAATCCCATTTATGGAGAAACACTATCCAAATGTGCTCAATTTCATAAAAAAATCATATTTTTACTTTATAAAACACCTTATACACAAATACACATAGGCATAACTATGAAAGTCCCTTAAAACCACATTTTCATCAAATTTCCAACATGAAAACCATAATAAATCAATCTTGAACATCAAAAACATGAATAAAAATTTTAAAAATTATTTATGGTTTTTCAAGAATCACATGGAATGTATCAGAAATGAAATGGTTTAAAGAACCTACCTCAATAGTGTGAAATGTGATGAAACTCCAAAAGAGGGAAGAACTAATACCAAGAAGAAAACAACACACCCAAGCATCAAATTAATAAACCCACATTTTAAGAATAATACCCTAAAGGTTGAAAAAGAGGGAACCCAACCAAGAAAAACCATGAAAGCAAGAGAGGGAGAAGAGGATAATAGGAATACCTTAAAATCAATGAAATTCCCCTAAAAATGTGAATCAAAATCATTACAAGAAGGAGATCCAAGGGAGGAGGTTTTGTAAACACTATTCATATAAAAAAATTGACCAATATGATGGGGGATAAAATAGGTTAAAACCTAATTGGGGAAATTTTTAAACTCATGTTTTAAGAATATGGGTAAACCAGATAGTTCGATCGCACAATTTACCAAATCATGCGCCAACTGTGCACAACCTACTAGAAGGAAGGGGCACCCATACATGTTCATCACATGGTTTGGAAAACCATATGCCAACCATGATAATAGGATCTTTCCAAATTATATAACCTCCTAAATTCATTCCCCATGGTTTTATCTATCTTTGTGTAATTTATATACCTGTTCTTAAACACCACCAACAGTCTGCACGATTATTCCTTGTCCACAAACAATTTGGGAAATGTTGTGCACAGACCATGCAACACCAATCATGTAAGGAAAAAATGAACTATAAACACCCTATTACCCTACTAGCCTAATATTTTTCTCCCAAACTATTCACAGTAACAGTGTATAGGTACAAAAGAAACCAAAAACCTCTAAAACTCATAATTTCTCAACATAAACCCAACTTGAACCTCAACAAAATTGATCAAAAACCAAGAAATAAATAAAAAATATTTATTAAAAAACATGGTTTAGGGTTTGATTGTTCTACCAATCAAAAAAACATTCTTCCCCCAAAAATTCAACCATCTAAATAATGAATAAAACATGAACTCCAAAATAAATGAGGCCAAACAAAACCTCAATCCTCAGATGAAGAATTCAACTGAAAAAGTCACACAATATCAAATATAAAGTAAAAAATAATAAGATCACTAGTGGTTCTCCAAACTATTTAAAAAGTGAAAGACAAGATTTATCTAACACTGGAACTCCCAAAAGAAGTTGGAACCAATGAAAGAACCTCAAATCAAACATTGAACCCCCCCCCCCCCCGCGACGATTCATCATTTCCAAAAAAAACTGAACATATCTCAATGATCACCACCCAAAACCAAAACAAACCCACATAAAAAATACACAAATAAATACTGATTTCAAAAAACAAAGAAAACTACAACAATGATAATTCAAATCTTCCTCACTTTGACATTGGAGAGAAAATCCAGACCAACAACTCCCACCACACCAAGAAAATTAGGACTGTATGAAAATATTCACAGCTATGGATGGATTTTTGGTGACTTGAATCATATTTTTACACATAGTGAAGAGTTTTTAGACTCTAAATGATACTTATTATAATATAAATTCAACTTTTATAACTTCTCTAAGTGATCCAAGAAGCCACATCACTGAAAATGCTTTATAGGATTTCCGAATTAAGGATTTGAATACCAGAACCACCCACAATAAAAACACATGAGTAGGTGATCTGGTGAACAAGTAGTAGGAGATAATTAATGGGACTCTATAGAAATTGGTTCCTCTATACACAGACTTCTCTAAATGGGTAACCCTCACGAGCTTCATGAGAAACCAGATCATTAACAACTATAGGCTTTCCTCTGGGAATAATATTTTCTAAAGTGGCCTCATCCACTAGCTTCAATAAACTAACTTCCCAATTTGAGATAAATTGATTCATAACATCAAAATGAAGACCCCATATGAAAATATGATCTTTTAGAAGATTCTTTAATACTATCTCTAGATAAAAAGAAACCAACTCTTTAAAATGAAAAATATAGGCCTTCATCATCTTTTGACCTTGTTGAACCCCTAGTATCTATCTAACATTCCTCAACTTCACCACCTAAGGTATGAAATATTTTATAAAAGTAGTATTAAATAATTCCCTAGACATAGCAACATTCAATGATTCTAGGATGATCACCATCCACTCATCCAAACTCAAACCATCAAACAAACCTAGAATAGTTTACACCCTTTAAATTTCGGGAGATCCCAAATATATAAAAACACATCCATAATTCTAATGTTACTCCATGTCCTCTAATAGAACTCAATCACCATAAAAGTGGGAAACATCTGAGAATAAATTGACTCATCCACTGCATTGGAGGTCTGGGTAGGGCAAACTAATTAAGAGATTTTCTAGAAACTTTTGGGACCTTTTTTGGGAAGAATAATCTATATAACAAATATGATAAATACCAAATTAACATCAACAAAAAAATAAAAAAATATAGGGACATTACAAACCATAACACTATGTAAAAAAATAAAAACATAAAAAAAGATACCAAAATGCCTTCTCAAAAAACACAATTCATATTCCAACATCCAAATCCATTTTAATCTAATTCCACTATTCAAATAATCAGCCCACTTTTCAAACAATTCCATGTCCCCAAATCATTATTCTTATAAAAACCTATTGAAAAAACATTTTCCATTCAAAATCCACTCATAGCGACCAAAACTAGACCAAATCATAACTCATGTTGAAACACCTGATATATGGAATTATTAGCCTTGCATGACCTGGTCACATTGTTTAGAAAACCATACCCAGATCATGTAATGACCACTGAAAGTATCTCAAACCATGCACTCTGGCTCCACATGGGTTGCTACTTGTTAAGACCTATAAGGGCCTATATACCCTAAGAGGGGGGGGGGGGGGGGTGAATTAGGATATGGATATTATTTTTCAATGTTCTTCCTGCCCCACTGTATCATGACCTCTTTCTTATAAGGGTCACTTTGTTTGCACTTATCTGGTTATTATGATCACTTATTTTTTTCTTTATCTGATGATGATGCTTTAAATTCAATGCAGGGAATTAAGCAGGCAGGCACATAGATTTTTACTTAGTTCACCCTCACTGGGCTACTTCCAAGGAGCATACGCCGACAAGTTTCCGGTCGTACCAAATTCCACTATTATTCAGTAGATGTGGATACAAAGCTTCAGGCTAGATCAATTCTATGCCCAGGCTCATTGCCTTTACAATTTTTAGGGTTAGCTCACTACTTTCCCAAGGGTCACTCCATGTTTCTCTCTCTCTGGATCACTACCGGTAGAGAGGATCCCCTTCTTCCTCTTCCTTTTCTCACTGCTCTAGAAAGGATCCACTCACAATTTATAGACCTATATTTCCCTTCATTTGCATGAAATAATGCATCGTCTATTGTAAGTGGGTGCTCTGTTGAAGTCCAGCTATCACCCGTAGATGAATATCTCTTTGCACCGAAGGTATCAGGCAAACTTCCAACTTCCACGCAGCCCGAAAACACTGCTGGAACAACAACCTTACTTGGCGTGCAAGTCTAATCTGGCGCGCAAGTATCGGCGCATAAGTCACAACTAGGATTCAAGTCTACAATAGACACTTGCATGACACAAGCTTCTGTAACTCCAACTTGCGCGACTCACTTCCCATTATGCCCAATCCAATATTGGCGTGCAACTACCAACCAGTGCGCAACTTCCGAGACTGGAGTGCAAGTCCCACTTGCATGACACACCACCACTTGAATGACCACCACACCTATGCGACGGGAGTTCTGAATCGTTAAAGTGTTGAACTCCGATGGAGAATGAAGAGGGGTGGTCCAGTATTTATAGGCATTTGGTCACCCCTGAGCGACGGTGCACAAGTCTCTCCTCGGCGCACAAGTCTCAGCGCTCAGGTCTCTTCTCCTGCAAGTCACTTGCACTACCTAATTCTAAACATGCGCAAACCTCATTCCTTCGCCATATTTTGATCTTATGATCTTGAAAAACCGTAGGCGCGCAAGCTATCAAGCTTCTAAGGCATCGACGTGCAAGTCTCATTCACGGCGCACAAGTCACTTGCGCGACACCACCAATACTTACGCGACACTTATCCCTTTTCCATATTTTGATGATCTGATCTTTAAAAACATATGGCGCGCAAGTTTCCAAGCCTTGTTATACAGGGCGCACAAGTCCCCTTGCCAAAAACCACTTTTCTTAATTTGTCGATTTTCAGGCCGAAAAATTTGGCAAACACTGGAAAACAGTGCCACCTTGTATCTGTTATTTTTGTACCACCTCCAGATCATCCATTCATTTGTCGAAGTTCTTGAATAAAACATTGATCATCGACCACAACTCTTGAACTTGACATTCTACCTTGAAATCCCATTTGTCAACAAATCGGTATTTCATCATTTTCTTTTTCAACAATCACAGCACATTTGTCCACCTTATCAACAAACACAATCACCTCAAAAATGCTTCAATGATGTCTTGAGGTATTGTTTCCCAACACTACTCCATGATATCTCATACTGTAGAACCTGTTCACATCCATTTTTATTCCCCAAATCACAAACCAATATAAACCAGCAGTTTATTCCTAATAATTCAAAACAAAAGACACAAGTCCCAAACTACCTCTTATAAATCATGGAGAGGAATGTAAAAGAGATAACCACACTCTTCCTTCCCATATATCTTGAGTACAAATAGTCTTATCTCATGTCTACATAACACCCCAAATAAAAAATAGGATACTCTAATACCATTTTTTTCTGAACTAACCCAGTTTAACACCAAACTAATAAATTGATCTGGTATGTGGTAAGGATATAGTGGGATTATTGATCTACTCATGCTAGTAACCAGTATCAGACATCAAATATCATACAACTGGGAAACAATTAACCTATAATTAACTGGTAAATAAACAAGAATGAGTACACTGTATAAAATATATAATCCATAAATAACTGGATGAAATAAATTCATAATGAGATCTAAATAAATTGATAGTTAAATAAAATGGAAAACTAAAAAAAAACTAGAACTAACCAGGTACTACACGATCACTCTATGACCTCTAAGTCACTACCATCAATAAGAACCATCCCACTCTATAATAAGAATTAAAAAATATGTTCATATAAAATAGATCACTTCTGTTAATGATGAGTATCACAAGTATGGTTTGAGAATAAAATATATTATTAGGCAAGCACTATAGAATCCATACATGAACTTTCCTAAAAAAGTCTGTACACACTACTCTAAAAGTATAGATAGAAAATAACATTTTTATTATTTAAATATCTAAGAACATCTTTTATTTTTTAAATCATAGCTTTAAAAAAAACTCCAAGTAGAAAAAAACACTGAAAATATATAAAATAATTGTAAAAATATACCATAAATAGTTGGGTATATCAAATAAATCCATAAATAATGAAAAACAATACAAGTAAAATCCAAAATTTACTAAATAAACAAGTAACCAATTTGATTTATCATAATTTATATAATTAATGATATATCATCATGGGAATTTCTTAAACATACCTAGAACTAGTCACTAGAAGTACTTCGTTCAGACCCACCTTTAGGTGTTTGTTACACCTATATAGTAAATAACCAACTTGGATACTCTAAACTACCATCAGAAGTGAAAATTACCACTTGTCATTTCCTTGTTCCATAGGGTTTCCAACCGTCTAATTGGAAAAAAAGTACCCATCACTCAACCCTCTAGATTTCATCCAAGAATCCATTTATAATATTATAAATGAGAATAGGAAGCTCATCACATTCATGGAATAAAACATTACTCGTTGATTTCATCATACATGTATTCTCAGAACACTTAAACAAACTATCTGAAGGCTCTCTCATCGGAAAACAGATCGTGGGGTGTCGTCATACATAGATCCCTTCTCAAGTCACAACCTGGCCTGCATGTGATATGAATATAAATTAAATTCAAAAAAATCAAAAAAAGTACCAACTAAGGCATAAAATTTTCAAATCCAAAACCATTTCCAATTATAATATATTTCTGTCAAAAAAAATTTCTGAAACCATTGTGGAAACATAATTCATCCTCAGAATTTTCTAAACATGAATTTAACGTCATGGGGTTACCAATCAAGTTTCAAGTTACTGAATATGCCAATTTTTAGAAAACACATTAAGAAAAATCATTTGATGTTCTTTATAAACAATTTTTTTTTATTTATAATCACTATATTTTTTTATAAAACCATATGGAAAAAAGAATATAAAGAGAAAAGTGGTATTGGAAAGGTGCTTTTTTTAAAATCCAAGGTTACCACTAAGACATTTTAATAGAGTTTCCATTTGTATTCATGTGAATATATATATGTGAACCCCATGCACACATGGATATTACCATATCCACTAGAATATAAATGGATAACCATAGTTATTTTCCCTGGTTCTGGTCAAAGTATCACAACAAGCGTCACACCAAAACACAAGGATTGACATTCAAGAATCAATGCATAAAGAGGCCCCAAAACCCACACAAAAAGAAAAATTCATAAGAAAAAATAATCAAAATCCATTTAAAGGTAAATAAAATCCCATTAATCAATTTAATTTAAAAAGGATAATTATAATTTTATCAAATACCTTATATACATATACATAGAGGAATAACAAATAAAGTACCTTAAAACCCATTTTCATCAAATCGCCAACATTAAAACACCATTATAAATCAAAATAACTGATAAAAAATATGAATTACACATTTAAAAATTATTTATAAAGGCGCTTGCATCAAAAGTCATGTTTTGAAAATGAAATGGATGGAAACACCTAACTCAATGGTGTGTGAATGTGATGAAACTCCAAAAATGAAAGAACCAAGACCCAAAAGAAAACCTTATAGCCTAGAATCAAAGGAATAAACGCACATTATCCAACCCTCACCATCAACTTTATCTAAGATAGGACCCAACCAAGAAAACTAAGAAACCATGATTGGGGGAAGAGGAAAATAGCAAAACAGTCCAAAAATTAAGAGAAACTCAGGTAGAAGTTTTGAAGGAGCATTAATATAGGAAGGGGAGACATAAGCGGAGGGTTTTGAATCCCCATTCTTGTGTCATTATTGACCAAGATTATTGAGGGTGGAAATAAAGTTAAAAATCATGATAGAAAAAATTGGGAACTCATGTATTAGAAATATGGGTAAGTTAAACTGTTTGGTCATACGGTTTACAAAATCGTGCAATAAATTTGTGAACACTATTTGAAGAAAGGGGACCCCTCCTGGGCTAGTTGCATGGTTTATGTAACCATGCACCAACCATAAAAATTGGATCTGTGAAAATTATAGATCCTCACGTGTATTTTCCTTAAATTTAACTCTAACAATGAATTAGTCATGCACTCAATCTCAGACACTACCAGCATGCCACACTGTTACACCTTTTCAAATCATAGTTTTTTCAAAACCATGTTCTGACTTTGAAAGACCAACCATGAATGAAAAAAAATTAATTAGAAATACCCTCTCCCTCCCCCAGCCACACATAGTCCTCCCAACCCATGAGCACTAACCGTGCACAGGGCCAAAACCCAACCGAAACCTCTAAAAATCAATATTTATCACGAGAAACCCAACCCTAACCTCAAAAAAATTTAAAATATTATGAAATAAATAAATAACAGTGATGTAAAATAAAATAGGAGTTGGGGTATGTTCGGGAGAAAACCTCGATTTTAATATTTATTTCTTAGAATTAGTTTTATTATATTTTATTAGTTTAATAACTCTATCCATTATTTATTATTTTATCCATTTAAGGATAGATTATTTATATCATTCACTTTAACACATTTCATTTTTTATTTTTCATGATCAAATAATGAAGTTGAAGTTGAGAATAAAATAAATAACAATGAAAAACAAAGAATCTTCGTGTAAAGAGAGTATGCTTTTTTACTTTTCAATATTTTTACATCCCCAGTTTTTTTGTCACATGTTTTTTAAAAAATAACAACAATATGAAATAAAAGTAATTATTGAATTTTTTCCATTAACTTAATGAATTATATTCTCATATAAATTCTTGAATTATTTATCTTTTAATTTTAAAACTAGAAGACATCAACCAATTGGTGAATTGTACTAACCTATTATAAAATTTAATATATCCTTCCTATAAATTTATTAGGTATTGGTGGGAATTTTTAGAGTCAAATTCTTGCCTCGATTTTGAGTTTCATAAAAAAATTGATGATATGATTAGTTTCTTGATCTTGATTCCACGAATCCTTTTTTAAGTATACTAATTACTGGTGTTCATCAAATGAACCAATAGATTATTTAAATGATCCTTTATTAACCATATTATGGATCAATTATTTCTTATTATTTTCTAAGCATATTGTTTTAGTGAAATTTGGGTCATATAAACCTACTAGTACTTTTATTGATATCTTATCAAAGCTACGACTAAAAAATAACTTTTAAAATGATTGAGTTGTTTTTTTGTTGATCCCTTTTATCCTAAAACTCACCTATACATTGATCCTACACATCCCCTATAACCCATGGATATCCTAGTAAGTAGGATCCATGATGAAAGATTATATTATCATTTCCTATACTACTCTCTGTATTTTCATTATATTCAAATGAATTTTTGTTGGGGGATTTTTTTTAATAGAAAATATGGGGTGTTTCTTTCTTATATAGGAGAAAATGGTGTGTTTTCATGTGTATTGGGAATATTAATGATGATTCATTCATTTTATTTTATTTATTATCACTTTTTTTTAAAACCCCAGGATAAAAAATAATAAAGTTGATTAAATGGGGAAAAATTAAAATCCAACTTGTTTCTTAGGTGGTCCAAAAATACCCAATACCAGACTGATGATATCAAAATAATATGGGGTAATGAAGTGGATGTGTAACTTAAACTAGGTAAATATTATGAAAAAAAGATAAAAACACACAAAAAGATAGGAAATTCATTCATTACGATTTCATTATTCATGATCTTATTCTTTGTTTGTTGGGGAGTTTGTGAGATATTATTTCCATGAGTGTCATTTCATTTATCATATGTCTTTTGTATCACAAATTATTTTTTAGAGTTTTGTATCCTCTTTTATTATTACACAATTTATCATATTAATGCATACCTACCATCATCATTAGAATCATCTAATCCTAAAATTTTAAGTCATCATGATAAATTATTATAATTAACTTTACATGAGTAGAGAAAGTAGATTAAATGTAAGCATATGGTTAGGATAATGTACATTAGGTCTGAGAAAAACTACATTAAAATATTTACATTTATTTATGATAGGAAACAAGAATGGGAAGGTAAATAATAAGTGTACTGGATATTTATGGGAGGTTGAAATAATTAAATTATAAGGGGGGAACTCTTAACATGCAATTTATAAATAAATAAGGATTTATGAATTGTTTCTAAAGTATTATTTGGGATTTTATAATAATCATGTACAACTTTTCATTTAAGTTAATCATAATTTAAAAATTCCCTTTTTAATTCATTGACCACTTTTGTGATCTTTATGTTAATATTTCACTTTAGGACAAGAAAAGGTTTGAATGAGGTAGAATTTGATAACTATATTTCACATGATTTATTTTTCATAGTTTTAATGTTTTTTTCATTGAATATTAATTTCTTAAATATGGGATACATATATGATGTCATTTTATGTGTTTTTATGGATTATCCATCATTTTCTTGGAATATAGAAAAATTCAGTTGAAAACATGGAAATTTAGGAAGATTTATCAAATCACAATTTAATACTAGAAAACTATTATGTATCAAAGATGAAAGATTTTATTGAAATTTGTTATTAATCATGAATCTCCATTCACACAATGAACAAGGACACACAGAATGAAATTTGTTAATACAATGAATCACCTAATACACAAACTATAATACCCAATCCCTACACGAGGAGAAGAAACCGAAATAATGGAACATTACTAATTCAAAAAATGACAAATAGGCCATCCCTTAAAAGTACATGATGTCTAAAAACTAAATATATTTCTAGTGGCCAACCAATCCAGCATGTGAATTGTGATTTTTTTCATTTTTTAGTCTTATATTGATTATATAGAATGGGTTTTACCCCATTTATAGAGTATTATTTATAATTTTATCTGGGAACCTCAATATTTAAAATGGATGATTTTAAAAGGAGTGTTTTCCACCATGGAGATAATTATTTTGCCACCAAGGGGATATGTTGATTGGGTTCTATCCTAGTAGTTGTTTATTAAAGATGTTTTTTTTTATTTTTCTAATTTCTATTTTGATTAATTGTTGTGTGATTTGAAATTTAATTCCATTCATTTCTCCTGAATCTCTATAATCAAGTCTCTCAACTATAGGTTTTTTTTAAATGTCATCAGCGATCTCCAAATGATTATTTTACAAAACCCATATGAGAGTGATAAATTGATCAAAGTGAGTTTGTGGAAATGTGATCTATTTATTTTTTTACTTTTTAGTTTATTGTTTTCAATTATTATTGTTTCTTAATTCCCATTTATAATATTAGTTATTAACTTGCAAAATTAGTGTGTTTGGTAGTTGACGAAACCCAATATGATAAAGGCAATTGATTTATGGACCCTAAATTAGAAAGTTATTCAAAAATTGAAATCTGGTATAAATGTTCTCCAGTTATTTTTATTTACTGGACCATGAGTAATTGATATTCTATGTAATATTTATATGGATTGGTGGTTTTTATTTTTATTAAATATTACTAATTATGATTCTAATGGATATGATTTTTTCTCCAGTGTAGTCAAATTTTATATTTTGAAAAAAACTCCCATGAGAACTGATTTCTATATATTTTATATTTTATTTTTGAATTAATTTATTTTTATTTTCCTCATTTTATTAATAAATTTATTCAATTAAAACTTTTTCCCTAATGGTTGTTAATGATATTATAGTGTTTTCACTACTCCTCATGGAATCAACTTTGTAATTCTATAATGGTAAGCCTTTATACTTAGAACAATTCTGTAATAATATTAATTAATAATTTATTCTACCAGTGGATTTATTTATTTACATTAAATGTATCAAGTTTCAATTTTTTTAGTAATACTCATTTTATTTTTAACCATTGATAGTAAATTTCTTAAGTAAAGATTAGTTACCACAAGGAAACAAAAAAAATAAAGGTGAAAATTCTAAGACTAAAGGACTTAAGAACATATTAAAAACATTTGGTAAAAAATATGGTTAAATTATTATCAACCTTATCCCTCACCCTAATCCATTATTTACCTTTATTTGAATAACTTGACATTTTTAACATGATATCACTTTACATTAAGTTCAAATATTTATAAAATAGTCAGTCTCACAACTTATAAGAGGGGACTTACACCACCCCTTGAAGAACTCCAAAATATTTATTTCCTCTTTAACACTACCATTTTCCATTCCTCTATAACCACCATTCACTGCAATATGATTTTTGAAACACATAATTATCCAAAACCCCTCAATTTCCATAGAATTCTCCAAATAAAACTCATAGTTATCAACATGAGTACTCATTTTCTTCCTAAAGTATATTCATTTCTATATTATCAATCAATTAAAATTTTATCTTCTTATATAATTACATAATTATTGTTTTTTACATAATTTTAATAAAATTTGGTAGTATCTATTAACCACCATTCCACCTTTCAATTAAGAATATCAAAATCTTCATTGGTGTGTTTTTTAGAATAACACCGCCATGATGTAACGTATCTCGTTGTTCATCTAGATTAATTATTATTTTTTAAAATCACATAAAATATAGTTCACTAACATAAAGGTATAAAAATAATATTATTATTCATCTATAATAATTATATTATTAAATAAATAAACAAATTTTATAATCTTAATCATCTATTAATTATGTTGTGTTAATGTTTGGGTCGGTATAACCATGTACATAAATAATGATATAAACTAATATAATGTATTTATGTGCGAACATAAACTAATAATATATGAAATAAATAAGAAAAGATTTATTTTATTATGGTTTTGTAATAGTAAAAATACAATTGAACTCATTTTCTATGGTTCCCCCTCTCATTTTTTTAAAGTCACTATAACATGCTTACAACCATGATGATATTCATAGATAATAATCAAATCCAAAATATAATAAAATTATATATTTATAAATAATTTCTTATACCTTTATTTTTCTCAAAATTATATACTTTGGGATTAGAATGAATACTTAAAATGAAATCACATAACAATTTTAAAACAACAAAGATTACTTGCACTTGATTTTGAAATAGATAAAAACTTATTCATATAAATGTAAAGAGTGATTAGTAATAGGTATTAAAAATTTTAATAGTTGTGATGAGTGTTATATAATTATATACATAGGTATTTTTTTTTATAAATTATTTTAGAGCATCTTTAAGGAAATAAAGATGAAAGGTAAGAGTTTATTATCTCACTTTTCACCCAATGTGAAAAATTACTTATTATACACCATTTTATCTTTGGAATGATTTTTAATACCATTAAATGTTTTTTATCATGATTATATTATATATCATGATATTCAATGTTCAATTAAAATCTAATCTTCTCATGGGCTTTTGGATCAAAATTTTCAAAAGTTGTAAGAGGTTTTCTTAACTCAACATCATTATTTTTTAATAATAACTCCTTTGGAAAAATGATTTACAAAAAGTACTTATTAACATTTATGATGAAATTAAATCAATATATTTTAGTAAAGTAAAATTCACGATACAAATCATTACCTTGATTCATTTTGTTCTCAAAAATTGTATCATTAAATAGAATAATTATCATCCTCTTTATTAATAGTTTCCCCTCCCTATCTATAATTTCTATTACATCCATTGATATCCTTTATAATTGGAAATCTAATAATTATTTATCTTCAGAGACCTTCATACTTAACTTCTACAATTTTAAAAATAATGTTTTAGTATCCTTTTTTTAGTGAGGTATTTCATCAATTCTATTTTAATAACATTAAAAGGGAACATTCCAATTACTTCTTTCATAACAAGTGAAACCTCCATAAAATGTTATTCATAATGAGAAAACTTTGAAGACCCTCATTATTTTATTGAAAAAATCCATGTTTTGTTCCAATATAAATGTAAATTATAATATATTTCCATCCTTAAAAGATCATATATTCTTTTTAAAAAGCATCAATTATGTGGTTTACTTTTATTTATACTTCTCTTTGATCCTTATCACATTTTTTGTTACATTATAACTTAGTGTTACGCATATTTTTATAAGGTCTATTATATACTTCCTATGAAAAATTAATACCACTATATTGGGTTATTTTTCAAAAATGGTTACAAAAACAATCAATGTTAGATAACTAGTAAAACATAACATAGTAAGGATGAAACCTACTAAGAAATAAAATCTAGATTCATGATATACATAACAAATTTTATATGTGACCAATAATTAAAATTTTTTAGGATATAATTTATTTTTAGGGGAGGGCAATGTAATGACCTGGAATTTTAATGACTGTTTTTCTTAAATAAATTTTGTTGAAAAAGGAATTTTTTATATGAAACACTGATATAAATTACTCTGTTTTCAACTGTGATTTTAGTTGTATTTTAAAGTTCGTAAAATATCTGTTATTTCTAAATATTTTTCTCTTTAAATTTTGTTTAAAATGGATAATAGACTTGAGGGTGCTGCTACTAACCAGCCACCTTTCTTTAATGGAAATAACTATGCTCAGTTGAAACTTAAAATGAAAATTCATCTAGAAAGCATGTGTTTTGATATTTGGACTACTATTGAATATGAATATAAAGTTCCCACTACTGATAGATCTATATGGTATAAACCTACAAAGACTGCTTACAATAATAATTATAAAGCTATGAATGCTCTGTACTGTGCTCTAGGAGATGAATAATTTAATAGAATTTCTGCATATAAAACTGCTTTTGAGATTTGGGATACCTTGGCTGTTTCTCACGAAGGAACAACCAATGTTAAAGAAATGATATTAAACACTTATACTATTAAATATGATAATTTTAAAATGAATCCTGATGAACCTATTTCTGACATGTATCTCAGGTTCAATGAGATAGTAAACACAATGAGCTCACTCGGAAAGATTGTTCCTACAAAAGAACAAATTATGAGAATACTGAGATGTTTGCCAGATAGATGGATAGGTACATCCGTTTCAATTATAGAATCCTGTGACATTGGAACACTGCCTGTCAAGGAGTTAATTGGTAAGCTGATGATGTATGAAGAAGAGCTTAAAGTAAATAAAGAAGAAGATGAGGAACCCAAAAGAAAATTTGTAGCGGTTAAAACTACTGCCTTTAAGAGTAAAGACAAGGATAAACTACATATGGAGACTGAGAGTTCAATGAGTGAAAATTCAGAATCTGACAGTGATTCCGATATGGCTCAAATAGCCAGGAGATTCAAGAAGTTTTATAAGAAAAAGAAATTCTTTAGGAAAAAGAATTACAAAGGAAAGTATGATCAACAAGGCAAATGGAAAAAGGATTGGAAGAAGGCTGACAAGAACTGATGAAGTTGTCTGCTATGAATGCAAGCGAAAAGGACATGTCAAAGCAGACTTTCCAAAGTTAAATTTCAAAAAGAAATATGATTACAAAGACAAGAAGTACAAGAAATCCATGAAGGCTACCAGGAGTGCTTCAGAAAACAGAACTAGTGAAGCAGAATCTTCGGACTCTGAAAGGAATCGAGCCAACATGTGTTTCATGACAATTACTTCTGAGGTAACATCTGACACTCCTGTTTTAAATTCATATTATTCTGGAGATGATTCTGATTCAGAAAACATGTCAAAATCTGAACTATTTGAGTACTGTGATATGTTGGATAAAACCTGTAATGATCTTAAAGACAAATACAAAAGTTTAAAGAAACAGTATGCTTTAAGTGTTAAGCATAAATCTGATCTTGATATAGAAAAGGAAAATAATGCTCAACTACTAAAGGAAAATACAAAACTGAAACTATCAAATGAGTAACTTAGACAGGACTTAGAAAAATTCACAAATGGAAAGGATGCTTTAACTCAAATGCTAGGAAAGCAAGTTGCACCTAGATATGCTACTGGTTTGGGATACCAACCTGGACAGAGACAGTTCACTAGAACCCGATTTATTCCTAAGTTTGAAAAAAACTCTACTAGTTCCAGTTTTGGAAATTCATATGCTTCAACAGGTTGTTCACATGGTTATAGACCAAATAAAGTTTATCTTTCAAAATATGTTGTTTCTGTTAATTGTATGGGACCCATAAAACAAATTTGGGTACCTAAGGCCCTGATTGCTAACCTATCTGGACCCAAGAAAATCTGGGTACCAAAGTCATTTCCTGTTTAAATCTGTTTTATAGGAGACCTTCTTGAAGAGCTGTCACAAGAAGATATGGTATTTAGACTGTGGGTGCTCAAGACACATGACTGGAGATTATTCTTGCTTCAGGAGCTTAATAAAGGTTGATGGAGGTCATGTCACCTTTGGTGACAACTCTAAAAGAAAAATCATCGGCCTTGGCCAGATTGGTAACACTGACTCAGTATTAATTTCTAAAGATTTATTCGTTGATGGACATAAATATAACTTGCTTAGTATATCTCAATTATGTGTAGATGGTTTCAATGTCAAGTTTGAAAATGACTCGTGTGATGTTTTTAACTCCAAAAAATCATTAGTATTTTCTGCTCTAAGGAATGAAAATGTTTATGCTGTTGATTTAAATTCTTTAGCCAAACAAAATATTTCTTGTTTGAAGGCTTTTCATAAAGAATCTTGACTATGGCACAGACAATTAGGACACTGCAACATTCACTCACTTAGAAAACTGGCTAGGAAAAACTTAGTTAGAGACTTACCAAAATTAGAATTCCCAAATGAAAAAGTGTGTAATCCCTGTCAAAAGGGAAAACAACACAAAGTTTCTTTTAAATCAAAGAAAGAAGTCTCAACTTCTCAACCACTTGAGTTGGTTCACATGGATTTGTTTGGACCATCAAGAGTTTCTAGTTTAAATGGGAAGCATTATTTCTATGTCCTTGTAGAAGACTTTTCTAGATATACTTGGGTATACTTTCTAGCTCACAAAAGTGAATCTTGTCCTTACTTTATTAAATATTCCAAGTCTATAGAGAACCTTATTGGACTTAAGATTAAAACCCTAAGAAGTGATCATGGTCGTGAGTTTGAAAATCTTGAGTTTGAATCTTATTTCTCACACAATGGCTATAGTTACAATTTTTATGCCCCTAGGACACCCCAACAAAATGGTGTAGTAGAAAGGAGAAACTGAACCCTTCAAGAAATAGCTAGAACCATGCTCAATGAATATGAACTGCCTATTTACTTTTGGGCTGAAGCTGTTAATACAGCTTTTTATGTTATCAATAGAGTCTTGATCAGACCTGTTCTTAAGAAAACCCCTTATGAGTTGTGGAACAATAGAAAGCCTAAGGTTAATTACTTCAGAGTTTTTGGTTGAAAAGTCTTTATACTTAATACTAAAGATAATCTGGATAAGTTTGCTCCCAAAAGCGATGAAGGAATTTTTCTGGGTTACTCTATTTCAAGTAAAGCTTATAGAGTTTTCAATAAGAGAACCAAATGTGTGGAAGAATCTGTTCACATCAAATTCGATGAAACTGATCCACATGAGCCTAAAACCTCTCTTGAGAATCTTGAAGAAGATTTGTCTATTCTGGACCTTAATGATAAATCTAAATAACCTGTTATAAAAACATTCAATTCTGGACTTTCTCCAGAATCTGCTTCGGTTGAACCCGAACCTATAGATGAACCTAAAGTTTCTAGTCAAACCTTTACCAAATCGACTAAGATTCTAAAGAATCATCCTTTAGATGCTGTTGTTGGTAATCTTGATAGAGGAACACAAACTAGAGCTTCTCTAAGGAACCAGGTTGAACATCAAGCTTTTCTGTCACAGCTAGAACCCAAAAATATCAATGATGCTATCAATGATGAATTCTGGGTAATAGCCATGCAAGAAGAGTTGAATCAATTTGAAAGAAACAAAGTATGAGAATTAGTTGACAGACCCAAGGACACCTTGACTATAGGCACAAAATGGGTTTTTAGAAATAAAGTTGATGAATCAGGAAACATAGTTAGAAACAAAGCTAGACTAGTTGCACAGGGATATAGTCAAGAAGAGGGTATAGACTATGGAGAAACTTTTGCACCTGTAGCTCGACTGGAAGCTATTAAGATCTTACTTGCATATGCATCACATCTGAATTTCAAGTTATATCAAATGGATGTCAAAAGTGAATTTCTAAATGGTTTTATAATTGAAGATGTTTTTGTGGAACAACCACCTGGATTTACAAACCCTCATTTTCCAAATCAATTTTTTAAACTTTCTAAAGCTTTATATGGTTTAAAACAAGCTCCAAGAGCTTGGTATGATAGACTCAACAATTTTTTTATTTCAAAAGGTTTTACTAAAGAGATCGCTGATCCAACTCTTTTTATTAAAATAATTTCTAAAGATGTTTTAGTTGTACAAATCTATGTTGATGATATTATATTTGGATCTTCTAAACACTCTTTATGTACTGATTTTTCAAAAAGTATGCAAAATGAATTTGAAATGAGCTTAATGGGAGAGCTTAAGTATTTTCTTGGTTTTCAAATTTTTCAAACTAGAGATGGAATTATTTTAAATCAAAGTAAATATACAAAAGATCTTTTAAAACGTTTTGGATTGGATAGCATTAAGGAAAATGATACACCTATGAGTACTACCTGTAAGTTGGATACAGATGAAGCTGGGAAACCAGTGGATCAAACCAATTATAGAGGTATGATTGGGAGCTTACTTTATCTTACTGCTAGTCGACCAGACATTATGTTCAGTGTATGTATGTGCGCTAGATTTCAAGATAATCCTAAAGAATCACACTTACTGGCTGTTAAAAGGATTTTTAAATATCTTAAGCATACTGTACATTTAGGTTTGTTTTATCCAAAAGGATAATCATTTGACCTAACTAGCTATTCAGATGCTGACTTTGCTGGATGTAAGTTAGAAAGGAAGAGCACATCTGGAACATGTCATTTACTTGGGAAATCCCTAGTGTCATGGTGTAGTAAGAAACAGAACTCAGTTGCATTATCTACTGCCGAAGCAGAGTATATAGCTGCTGGTAGTTGCTGTGCACAAATTCTGTGGATGAAACACACTTTATTGGACTATGGATTTGAGTTTAAACATGTTTCAATTAACTGTGACAACACTAGTGCAATAAACATATCTAAGAACCCTGTATCTCACTCTAGAACCAAACACATAGATGTAAGACATCATTTTCTGAGAGATCATTATCAAAAAGGTGATATTACTCTTGAATTTATTGGCACTGAACATCAATTGGCCGATATTTTCACTAAACCTTTATGTTCTGATAGGTTAAGTTACATTAGGCACGAGCTGGGGATGATCAATTCTCATCGATGTTGAAATTATCACCGATGATCAATTCTCACCGATGTTGAAATTCTCACCGATGATCAATTCTCACCGATGTTGAAATTCTCACCGATGATCAATTCTCACTGATGTTGAAATTCTCACCGATGATCAATTCTCACCGATGTTGAAATTCTCACCGATGATCAATTCTCACCGATGATCAATTCTCACCGATGTGAAATTCTCACCGATGTGAAATTCTCACCGATGTGAAATTCTCACCGATGATCAATTCTCACCGATGTTGAAATTCTCACCGATGCAATATTTTAAAACTTCTGTCTACCGCCAAGAATATGAATCGCTTTACTTGTTTTTTTTGTTTTTTTACTTTATTCATTTATTTATGATTCCTACATGATAAAACTAAGCCTAAACCGCTTCTCACTCCACCGGACCCAAAACCTTACACCTTTGAATCCTAGCTCCGTAATCGACTAAGAACCCTAAATCTGCGATGGCAAAAACCAAGATTCCTGCCAGCAGAGATGACAGTGTAGAGCCTAAAACAAAGAAGCATAAAGTGAAGCAAGAAGCTCGTGGAAGTAATGTCAGAACTAGGTCGGGAAAGCGACCAGTAAACCCTCATTTGCAGAATAGAGATATTGTGATTGAAAAGGAGCTATGCGTAGATTGGCTGCTACCAAGCAAGTCGCTGGTGCTTGCAATTCTGGAATATCAGAGATGGGTAGATTGTTTTTCAAATAACAATGGTCCCTACTACCCGAAGTTAGTGAAACAGTTCTACGAATTCGTAAGCTTCGAGAAGTCTGAAAATGAGGATCAGGTAAGTTCCTTTTTAAATGGAAAAGAAATGTTGTTTTCTTCAGTAGAGTGGGAAGAATGTTTAAATGTCCCACATGAAGGTGTATTCGGGTATGTCTCAAGAGAAATTCCACCTAACAGTAACATCTTTGACTATGAGACCGCTTTAAAAGAGCTAACGGGTAATGGAAGTCAAAGGTAAGTGGTTGCTACTGAATTGGATGGAGAGAACAGACTTCTTTTCAAATTTGTTCAACATGTTTTGATACCAAGGAGAGGAGATTTTTCTAATCTGAGATATCAAGATATTTATCTTCTACATCTGTTAAGACATGGTGTGAAAGTTAATCTGTGCAGACTGCTGTTGAGTCAAATGGAAGACATGATTAGGCCGAAATCAAAGACTAATGCTTTATTCTTTTCCAAAATGATCTATGTGATGATAAAAGTGAAAGGGATAGCTGAGTCTCAGGATGAGACAGTTGTAGTTAAGAATTACTTCTGTATCACTACTACAGTTTGTAAGTACATGAAAATCAATTGGAACCCGTGGAAAGGAGAATGGGTCAGTGATGACCAGAAGGTGTATGATAAATTTAATCCTGTGGATTATCCTTCAAGGCCAAAGGATAAAAGAGATCCAGGTTTAGGATCTGATGAAGAGGAACCCGAGTACAGTGATGAGTCAGAAGAAGATGAAGAAGAAGAATAAGAGGAATAAACTCCTATGGATATTGGAGGAGATCCAGACTTGCCCCCAAGTCCTGTTACTGAGTTTGTATACTCAAGAAAAGGAAAAGTAGAGGAAGTGTTATCTATTCATGAGGAAGACCAGCCAGTTCCTCAGCAAGAAGAAGAAAAAGAGAATGTATCTGAATCATCTGATTCTGCTAGGTTGAGTCTGAGTCCATTGATTGAAAACTCAGTTGTGCCTACTGATGAAGTAGAAAAAGAAAGAGAAGAAGCTGTACCTGTTTCAGAAAATCTCCTTACTGCTGCTGAGATGGAAGTTGTTGTGGAATATTCTGATGAAGAAAGACCAGTAGAGAATGTAGTTATTGTACATAAGAATGCACCCATTGAGGGGGAGCATCATTCCAATCTTTGAAATGTTACAGTGGCTGTTCAGATTGAAGACTGGGTAGATGACCCAGGTTTTATAGTCTGTGGTTTGGATTATCCTGATTCAGATAATGAAGTATCCTTGAATAGACCAAAGATAACCTATGAAATCAATTCTGAGTTATTACCTGATGATGTGGTCCGAGTACATGATTTAGATGTGATGAAAGAAATTCTCAAAGTCAGTTTTGTAGAAGAAGTAAAGACAATGGAATCTTTTTTAGTTTCCTCGATTCAATCAGTCATGAATGATTCAGTAGTCAGCTTAGCTTCTGCAAGAGTATCTACTACAGTTGCTCCTACTAATTTTGTTACAAAGTCTGATCTTGAATCCCTGAAGCATGAGCTGAAATAATCTTTCAGTGCCTCAGTTACTGAGAGAAATCACTGTTTTCGTGATGAAATGAAGTTGTTAGAACAATCTCTTAAGCTTTCTCTTGGTTTCAATCTGTCAAATTTTATGGGTGAGCTAATGGAAGCAGTCAAAGAGTTCCAGATCCAATCTTCTAGAATAGAAGCAGATCTTGAAGCCTTAAAGAAGTCTGTTACTCCTTTAGATTATTACATGAGCTCAAAGCCTCAAGCTGATAAGGATTTAGCCTATGTGAAAAGTGTTGTAAGCCAAATAGTCTCAGTATTTGAAGATTTAAAATCTTCTATAAAGGATCATGTTAAAAATCAGGAATCTCAACTGCAAACTCTGATTAGTGGTTTGACCAAAAGTTTCAAAGAAACTGTATCTTTCTCGGTTGGTCCTCTAGCTTCAAAACCTGCATTTGATTTGAATCAATTACGAGCTATGATGAAGGAGGAGCTTGGTTCTATTTCAACCAGTGGCTCTGTGGACTCATCAGATCTAAGCTGAGTAGTGCTCTCTACAAGATATTTAGTCAGGGAAATAGTGACAATCATCCACAACCATATGAAAGAGGCCTCTGCCTCTCAGGAGGAAATCAAGAACAAGGTTGATTATTATTTTCAAAGGATTTTTACCAAGCAACAAATCACCCATCATTTCAAGCTGATGTTGGAAAACATGAAGTTACCCCTGTAACTCAAGCCTTCTGAGAACAAGTGAGAAATATAAGACAGGTGACTCCTGCCTTAGAAAAATTTATGGAGAACAAAGATGATTTTATATCTGCTATGGAAAGAGGGGGAGGAATAATTATGGATTTCAGAAATCTGTTGCTGCCCTTTTTGCATGTTGATGCCAGACCTGTTATTGTCCCTCCTGCCTTGCCTGCCTCTGCCTCTACTGAGTCTCCAGTCCAGATGACTCCTGCTCAGGCCATCCGCAGCCTCACACCTATGATCACTCACCAAACTTCCCAATATAGGCCAGGCACTGTATCAGTGGCTCAACCTCCTGTGATCATTTATGGGATTCCAAAGCCCTCACTCACATCCTCACAACATGCCTCCTCTTCGGATCCAAAAGGAAAATCTCATGTTGAAGATCCGGATTGCTGAAGTGGCCAGGCTGTTTGATAGGATTTTTTTTCTTCTTTTCTATTCTATTTATGTAAGTTTTGTCTGGTCTAATACAAATGATTTTCTTTACACTATCTCTGTTTCTCAGTTTTCTCTGTCTGCTTTCCCACTTTTTGATTATCACAAAGGGGGAGAAAATTATAAAGGGGGGGGGGGAATATACAGAGAAGGGGGGGAAATATCAAAGGGGAGAAATTTTGAGACTTTGCTCCTATTCTTATATTTCCTTCTTTGGTATCAATTCTTTCAAAGCTTATCTCTGATACTATTGTATTTAATACTTCCTATGATAATTTTTGATCTATTTCATTCTATCACTATTTCCTCTATTTCCTATAATTTCTTTCTTTGAGAAATTAGAATATAAACATTATATTCTCTTATACTATATTCTCAATATTTTTGGTCATATCATATGTTGTGATTATCAAAAAGGGGGAGATTGTTGACCTCACCTATTTTGATAATCCCAATTATGTGTTCATATATTATGTTATTCTCAATTACTGATGATTTACTTTTTAATTCTTTCAAATCAGTGATCAAGTTAATAATAATGTTTAAATAATCTCTGATTTATGTTAATCTCGATTATCCTTGTTTATACAAGCTTTGAAACAATTCTAAGTCAATTAGATGTGGTTTGCACGATAGCCAGAGCTATCGATAGCCAGAGCTACCGATAGCCAGAGCTACCGATAGCCAGAGCTACCGATAGCCAGAGCTACCGATAGCCAGAGCTACCGATAGCCAGAGCTACCGATAGCCAGAGCTACCGATTTCCAGAGCTACCGATAGCCAGAGCTACCGATAGCCAGAGCTATCGATGCACAAAGAGCTACCGATGCACAAAGAGCTACCGACACACAAAGAGCTACCGATGCACAAAGAGCTACCGATGCACAAAGAGCTACCGATGCACAAAGAGCTACCGATGCACAAAGAGATACCGGTGCACAAAGAGCTACAGATGCACACAGAGCTACCGATGCACATAGAGATCTACCGATGCACAGAGGGCTACCGATAAGAGCTACCGATAAGAGCCACCAATAAGAGTTTGAAGAGCTACCGATGGAAGATCCCTGCACCGAGTCAACTGTACACGTCTACAAACAAACGGCTACCTATAATGAACTGCGGAGTCAAATCCTATATCCTCGACCCTATTTGTTTATTATACTAACAGTTACATTTGTTACTTTTGATGCATTTAATGTTATTGAATGATTTGTGTTTCAATTTCAGGAAACCGTACCAAGTACGATAAAAAAGCATAATCATTCCTTCTTAGAAAAACAAAAAAGCAGTGGCATAAAAAGGACATCGTGTATGTATCAAAAAGAGCAAGATACACTAGACCAAAAAAAAGGAGATCAAGCACACAGAACATACTGGTGATCAAGCTCAAAACGTGCCAAGAACAAATTGGAGAACATGCACTCACGAGACTACTACAACCAGCCTCCAGAACATAGAGCATACATCGAGCAATCTATGCAAAAGAAGAACCACACAGAACTCATCATTGAGCCTATAAGCAAGCTGAACCAGGAATTCAAGGAAGCAGATGGTACTCTGTAGTGAATTTATACAGATTATAAAGGTTCAATTAGTTTCTCAAAGATTTATTAGTTCTCAGTTAACTTAATTTATCTTTTGAAACTAACTTACTGGTTTACAATAAATATAAACACTTGCGAGTTTAACTATCAAAGTAGCCTTGAAAATAAATTATATTTCAAAGTAATAGCAGTGTAATATGAAATAGATATGTATTGTATGGATATAAAACTTTAACTAAAAACACGGAGGAGTTAACCAAGAGGTTCAGTCTCAAGTCAAGACTTAGTCCTCTCAAAAGTTTATATAAGGATGATCCACACCCTAGATCGGGGTTCAACAGTTTACAACTGTCCAGGTCCAATACCTCTACCACTGTTATCCGTGGGAAACAAAACAACAGCAACCAGCTATCCAAGTCACACACAACCTCTACCACTATCCACAGTGTGAAAAAGAATGAAAAGATAGTGAGTGAGGATTTTCAAATCCTCCAGTTAAGGTTCAGGAGACAGTGTGTGTGTAAAATACAACAGATAACACACACTGCTCGTAATGTAAAAAGTAAATCATAGAGATAAAGATTTAGAGATTAGAAAAGGCTCTAGTGATCTTCGTGCAGCTCTCGACTCCTTTTGTTGATTAGAATTCGTTCTGAGTCTTCTTCTGGTTTTTGTCTGGAAAACAGAGTACCATCTTCTTCCTTGACTTCCAGGTTCAGCTTTCTTATAGGCTCAATGATGAGTTTCGTGTGGTTCTTCTTTTGCATAGATTGCTCGATGTATGCTCTATGTTTTGGAGGCTGGTAGTAGTAGTCTCGTGAGTGCAAGTTCTCCAGTTTGTTCTTGGCACGTTTTGAGCTTGATCGCTAGTATATTCTGTGTGCTTGATCTCCTTTTTTTGGGTCTAGTGTATCTCGCTCTTTTTGATACATACACGATGTCCGTTTTATGCCACTGCTTTTTTGTTTTTCTGAAAAGTAATGATTATTCTTTTTGATCGTACTTGGTACGGTTTCCTGAAATGGCAACACAAATCATTTAATAACATTAAATGCATCAAAAGTAACAAATATAACCGTTAGTATAATAATCAAATAGGGTCGAGGATATAGGATTTGACTCCGCAGTTCATTATAGGTAGCCGTTTGTTTGTAGACGTGTACGGTTGACTCGGTGCAGGGATCTTCCATCGGTAGCTCTTCAAACTCTTATCGGTGGCTCTTATCGGTAGCTCTTATCGGTAGCCCTATGTGCATCGGTAGCTCTCTGTGTGCATCAGTAGCTCTGTGTGCATCGGTAGCTCTTTGTGAATCGGTTGCTCTTTGTGCATCAGTAGCTCTTTGTGCATCGGTAGATCTTTGTGCATCGGTAGCTCTTTGTGCATCGGTAGCTCTTTGTGTGTCGGTAGCTCTTTGTGCATCGGTAGCTCTTTGTGCATCGGTAGCTCTGGCTATCGGTAGCTCTGGCTATCGGTAGCTCTGGCTATCGGTAGCTCTGGCTATCGGTAGCTCTGGCTATCGGTAGCTCTGGCTATCGTGCAAACCACATCTAATTGACTTAGAATTGTTTCAAAGCTTGTATAAACAAGGATAATCGAGATTAACATAAATCAGAGATTATTTAAACATTATTATTAACTTGATCACTGATTTTAAAGAATTATAAAGTAAATCATCAGTAATTGAGAATAGAATAATATATGAACACATAATTGGTATTATCAAAACAGGTGAGGTCAAAAAAAACATGATATGTTAAAATTAAATATGACTACTATAATATTCCCATTAAATTAGATGGTATAAAAGTAGGTAGCTATATTATAAAATATATAGTGGAAATAATTTGAATCGGGTTTTGGAATTATCCCACTAGAAGATAATATATCTGATCTTGGGAAGGAAATGACTTCACTGGGGTTTTCACTAAGTCAATACCAAATATTAATTATAAAAATTATTTTATGAGTGAAATTAAATGTAATGAAAATTTAATCTTGTGGATATTCCCCTGAGAACTATACTAACAAATTCATAATCCTAGACTGCCACTAGAGTGTGGCTTATGATTATATATTATTTAGAGATATTTAGGGGATATTTTAATATAAATTAAGATTATATAAACATTTAATTATTATTTTAATAAGTTATCCATTATATATTTTTTTTTCATATTTCACATTTTGACATTTAGTGGGAAAGAACATTAATTTTTCTATAAAAATAATTTTCATTTATATTTTATATTTAAAGTATAGATTTATAAATATTATAATTATAATTTTATTAAATTAACATCATTTTAAAATTAACCATCCCAATATAAACTTATGATATTTGTTTCTATTTACTTAAATAGTTAAATTCTAATGGGAATAATGAAAAATATAGTTTTCACAAAAACTATAATTTTTTTGAAATTATAAGAAAGACATAAAAGTGTTAAAACCATTAAATTGGTAAAATATGTATTTAAGAATAAAAAATATACCTTTTAAAAACACTATTAATAATTTATAAAAACTATGATTAGTAGTGTTTGAATATGTGTAATATTTTCCAATAAATACTATTTTTGGTCTTCTATTTCAATTAAATAATATTTTAGTAAAATTTTATTTTTTATTTATTTTAAAGTAACATAAAATTTATTTTATATATAATATATAAATTTATAAAATTAATATAAGGTAAATTTATAATTTGACCGTACAAATAAATTTTTTATTTTAAATGTACACTTATTCTAAAATTGGTTTTTTTAAAAGTTATAAGTGTTAGTGTTAAAATGAATTTTTATTAAACATTAAATTATTTCTAATAAAATTAATTTCATATTTAGTATCTATAGATGCAAAAACATTATATGTTAAAAATTAATTTTAGTCATTAAATTTAAATTACATTTGTTAAAATTAGTTACCATGGTAAAACCAAATACCATAAAAGTGTAAATTATAAGACTACGAAACTTATAAAAACCTTTGAAAATTATTTAAAATAGATGGTTATGGTATTATAGACCTCATTTTATCCCCCATTCAATTAATTTATACTTTTGAGGAGCATTAAATGGATAACATGTTCTCCCTTCATATTAGGTTGGAATATTTATAAAAAACAAATCTCACCACTTATAAAAGGGTAATTTGACCACCCTATCAAGATACTTCAAAAATTATATTTCATCTTGAAAAACTAACTTCTTTTATTTTTATAGTGATCTCCATAACTTAAAAAAATATTATTTTCAATGTTAATTATCTTAAGACATAAATGTTTTTAGGTTATCTAGGGAAAACTCAAAGTTCTCAACCTGAGTATTCATTTTTCCTTGAAAATTTTCTTCTATTATATCTTATATATTCATTTATAAATTTAAATTACTATTTAAGTACATAGTTATTTTTAATATTTAATTTTATTATTCTAAGGGTATATCTATTAACCACCTTTCCCATTTTCTACTATGAAAAAAATACATTTTCAATTTTGTTTTATGTGAACTTATGCCTCTATAAAGTGATGCCTTTAGTTTTTCTCCATCACTTATACTCAGTTTTTATAATGGTAAATCTAAAAAGTAAACATTTAATATTTAATATAATTATTGTTATGATGATTCAATTTATAATCCACCTTATTTCCCTATCATTATTTGAGAAATGAAACAGTTAACCATGTGTTGTATGGACCACCACGTACACAAAGTAGTGTACCTTGTTTTTTTATTTAGATTATTTCATATTAACTAAAATATCATAAAATATTAATCATCGTCATAAATGTATTTAAATTATATCATTATTTATTTTTATGAATGATATTTGGAAAAAATGATCCACTTTTAAAATAGTAATTGTCCTTTGATTATGGTATGTTCATATATCAGTTGTTATAACTATCAACTTGAAAAAATATATAATATAATATCATGTATAACCATGAGAATTTAATTATATATAATATATAAAATAAATAAGAAAATAAATATATGTTTTTGGTTATGTAATTGTAAAACAAAAAATTAAACTCATTCATTAAGATACCAACACTCATTCGTTAAACTCACTAAAACATACTCGTCACTAACACTACTGTAAAATGGACCTATACCCACGGTTTTTGGGAAAACCGTGGTTATAGGTCACCCTATGCCCATGGATTTTGGAAAACCGTGGGTATAGGCATTTTTTATAGCTTTTGCTGACGGTTTCCCAATACCGTGGGCATAGGCTAACTATACCCACTTTTTTCTCTAAATTGTGGGTATAGGGTATCAAAAAATCCCTAAAACAACGGTTTGACCAAAACCATGGGGATAGGGTGACCTATACCCATAGTTTTCCACAAAAATGTGGGTATTGTTTTCGGATACAAAAACCTATACCCACGGTTTTAACAAACCGTGGGTATAGGTTTCCTGTGTGTGTGTGGGAAATTTATTTTTTCCACGGGAACAAAAAACAATTTAGCGAGTGTTTTAAACCCACGGTTTATTCCTCTATACCCACATATTAAATAAATATATTTAAATATATATATATATATATATATACATACATGTATGCTGTGATGGGGTAGTTTTAAGGCCTCTCGTGAACGGAGAAGTGGTCGTGAGATCGAATCACGCGGGCCGCTATTTTGTAAAATATGTTATACCCACGGTTCTGTGGGTATAGAGTTATGAAACAGCGGAAAACACTATACCCATGACTTTTCCAAACCATGGTTATAGGTCATGGACCTATACTGATTCCACCAACAACAACGGTTCCCCAAACTGTGGGTATAGCCTATACCCACAATTTTAGGGTCTATACCGACAGTTTTGAACCGTGGTTATAGGATCATTTTCTTTTAGTGTAAGTTTATCTTCAATTACTATAATAGAAACAATAATATATTTAAATTATATATTTGTGAATAATTATTATTATTCAATTCCATTACCTCTAATGATCTCAAAATGATGTTTTTTTTAAAATAATTTATACCTATAATGATTTCAGGAATCTATTTCAAATCGATCATGATTACTTCTACCCGATATTGAAATAGATAATACAAAATTCATATTAAAAAATAATTATTATAAGTGAGGTTTATAAAAGTTTAATATTATAAATAAGGTACTAAAATAGGTTACTAATATAGTTTTGTTTATTATACATGATATTATTGTTCATTTAGGGAAATCAAAATAAATGATTAGGGTTCTTGTCTCAACATTCAACCATTGAGACATATTTATTATTCCATCATGTTTTATTAATAATGGTTTACCTACTTCCCATTAATGTTTGTCAATCATGATTCTATTATATTTCATGATTTTCATTTTTCTATTAAATTGTATTTCCCTCATAGTGTTTTGAATCAAAAAATTTAATAGTAATAAGTGTTTTTATTTAATCAACTTATTTATTTCATTATAATGTTTCCATTTGATAGTAGTTTTACAATATGGATTGTGTCTCTTCTATAATGAATTAATAATATCTCTCTCTTAGAAAAGTGACATTGTTCATTCAAATAATTACCTTGATGTTTTTGTTTCTCTATAATGCATGTCCTTGGTGAGAATAATTCACATTAATGTCACATTCCCCATTGAGAGGTTTTAGTCAAATTTTTGTCTAAAGATATCTGCATTATGATATAGTTTCTTTTGAATAAAATACTTACTTAATATTATTGAATCATGGGTTCTTCATTATTTTCCCCTTAAATAATATAATCCATGAATTTTTTGAATGTGACCTTATAAAAAATGTGGGTATTACATCATTATATCATCTTTAGTTTCCCAATTTTCCTCTTATATATTATGAATTATCCATAGTTCTATTACATTTCAATTCATCTAATTCTTTAACACATGTTCTCTTTTTCTATAAAAATCTAGATAGGTGCTTCATAATAAGATAAATCTTTCTCTAATTCCATTTAACAAAAGGTGAGTGCATTAATTGGGTCTAGAATATACTTCATATATAATGTGACATGGATCACATTATTCACATCATAAAGGTTAGGTGGTGTTTCCAAATAGAATGTCACAGTTCCAATTAATTGAAAAATCTAAAAATCCTGGATGTATATGTAGCTCAATTTACATTTCATTCCAAACACTATAACAACCTCCCATTTAGATACCTTCTATAAAATAATACCCCTTAATAGAAATTAAATATCCTTACTTAATTTATTAACCCAAATCATTTTTAGTCCTTGAGATTCATTGATACGATTTTAAATTATTCCCATATTCACCATTGTCTCCTCAACATTTTCTTGGTCTTAGTGATTCCATTCACTAACTTCATCTCAATAAGTTTATGTATGAATTATTTTACCCTAAAACTCTCCATTTGGTTCATTTTAATGTTTGAAAAGAAACTATTATTATATGAAAATTCTACCTAATGTACATACGGGTCCCACATACCACGAAAGTCAAGTGGTAATGACCTTAGAATGTGTTATAATGTTTGAATTGTCCTTTTGGACTATCCATCAATCTATGCATGTTATGCAGTTCTCAAATATAGCTAAATTTAATGATTCTTCTAAATAATTTTATAGAATATTGATATGGTCCATGGTTCATGATTCGATACAATATAAATAGGTATACCATGAATTCTCACAACTTCATTGATATAGATTCAAGTGAGGCAATTATGGGGTTGACAAACCCTTATAGTTGGAAAATTTGCATACATTTTGTGGAAATCATAAATAAATGCTATAAAATCCTTATTTTTATGTTTATTTTAAAATTATACAATAATATCTATTGAAATAACCTCTCCCTTCCACAAATTAATATGGGGAGGATTCATGACTCATTTATGGTGTTGTCTCTTTTCCTTTAAACACTAACAAACAAGCATCAGGATACAAAGTAAGGAATTTGTCACTTTTTATTATCCCACTAGGAGTATTCCATCAAATAAATATTTATCTTGGTAAAACTATGGTGTGTATAAAAGTTTGATATATGTGATTCATCAAGTAATTCTCTCTCCAGTATTAGTAATTAATGCATCACATAGACACTTTTTCCATCACTATAGTACATCTTAATAATTGAAGTATATTTATTTAACATCTTTGGAATTATTTATTTTCATTTCTAAATGATTAAAATTATGATGGTCCTTTTTATCTTCCCTATTGATGATTTGTTTCTAATCATTTGGAAAATGAGTGATGTTTCTCCTTCCCTAATGATTCCCATATCTCTCTTTAGTACCATGATTATATGATCATTATCAATCCTCACTTTAGTTATAACATCACGATATTTCCAACTCCATGCATAATCCAGTATATTTTCATTGATTTAGTGGTAGTTTCAAAATCAGTGCATTGACTATATTTTCTTTTATTTTTCAAAAAATTCAATAAATTATTCTTACCAAATGAACATAACCCCTTTGAGTGTTGACATGGTCAATGTTATGGATAATCCAAATTAAAAAAAAAGAGTGGATAATAACCTATAACTTTAGGGAAACTACATATCTATGATATATTCATTTAAGAGGAACCTTATCTATCTACCTTTATCATTGATTGACTAACTAATATTTTGCCCTTTTAGAAAATATTTCAAAAAAAATAGTTTGGAGATAGAATTTTCACTTATTAAATATCCCATATAACTCAATTCCTAAAATTTTTTCAAGAAAGTACCTCAAATTGTCTGTATGATCTTCATATATTTTATAGTGTACTAGGATATTATCAATATGACATAATTAAAATATAGAGATAATCATTGAATACACTTCTCATCTGATCTATAAAAATAAATGGCGCATTCGTCATACCAAATAGAATTATTATAAATTCATTATATCAATACGTCATATGAAATATCTCTTTTACAATATATTCTACTATGAATAAGATGTTTTGTGTTTTTATTATTGTAATTTTAATGAATCTAATGAAAAATAACATGAAATGCATAAGGTTTTATCATTTCTTGTCAATACATAATTAAATTTGTTTTACTATAAGAATTATAATTATTTTGAAGGAAATTATGGTGATATTATATGATTTTAATGTCATGATAATTTCTTTCATGATTCAAGAAACAAATTTTTTTTGATTTCCTATATAAATGATGAAGGTGTAAAAGGGAAGATGTTGAGGTTTGGTTACTTGTTGAAGAAGTGCCCAAACATTTATATGAATTTTCAAAATCCATGTACTTGTTTTTCAATATAGAAAACTTTTTATATCGAAATGAATTATTATATATCCAAATATCCATTAAATCATGTCTTCTTATACATAAATTTTTATATTTCATTGTTTATGTGAAAAAATATATGGATCCAAATGTTCTATTTTATATGTGAATTGGTCATGTTGGGAAACCAGACACATAAGAGAATTGGTTATATATACGAATACATCAACATAGGTAAATGTTTCACATATATGAATTTAATATTCCAAATAGTTATCTATGTTAAGATATTTTCATGTCATGTATAATGTATGCATCTTGGAAATGTACAAAATTTTCATTGTGTTTGCGAATTATCCACTGATGGGAATTGGAAATATCAGAGAGAAAAGATCAATGTGTGCAATTGGAGCTCGGTATATGAGTTTTAACTTATTCTCTATAAATCAAGGGATCCATATCTGAAACCCCAAAAGATTTAAAATATGAACAAATAAACATATGCATTCTAATATGCGTGATTTGGGAATCTTTTTGTTATGTAGATTTTTTTATCTATTAAAATTGAAGGATGCATGAAACTTTTATTATTGTGAAAGAAAATAAATAAAGGTGTATGATTATTCAAAAATTCTTATAATATTTATGTGTGTTTTTAAGAAAAAATGTTTCTATTATTTTAAATAGATATCTTATAGGATAGTTTTTTTGAGATCCATGAATAACTGAAAATCACAAAACTCAAAATGATTAATTCATGATGTTAGTGAATATTAATGAGAGAGAGTAAGAGCACTAAAACCAAAATTATATATTATATATATATATATAGTATATAAAAAATTTGAGATAATATTATTGGGTTCCAAAATGGATGAACAATTGGAAGGAAGAAGAAGGAATAATATGATCTTGATAACTATTGTGGAAGAAATTGAAGAAGAAGAAGAACCGACTTACGGAATTATAAGAGTGATTACTCCAACCTGCACAATGATTTCCTTTTTAAGAATTTTTGAAGAAGGTTCACTCTATTATTGAGAAATAATAATTATTATATCTACTGTTTGATAAGCTTAGGTACCATCAAATAACAATAGTGAAACTAAATTCAATGATATACCATACTTATTGTAAACCACAAGGATTGTTTTATAATATAATTTTTAATCTATGATTATTTCTAGATAAATACAAGGACTATAAAATATTTTTATTTAGTGAAACTGTCATGACCTGTCCCCCGGGGCCCGTTTCGTGACTACCCAAAGACCGCCTCTTAAAGGCCAGGGGATAGTGACTAGTGTCGAAGGAATCAACCTATAACTGGGTGGATTTTTCATGAGTAACCGTACGCACAAACATGACCAAGAAAGTTCCCCACACTAAAATGGAAACATGTATCACTAAAACAAATCTGAGCACAAGTTCAACTAATACAAGTGGACCAGAATACAAACCCCACAAAGGAAATGAAAAGAAGAAAAGAAAAAAAAAGGAAACTCTGATGGCCGTCAGTTGAAAACCCCACCTGATCATGAGAGTAGTGTATCTTTTGAAATCCAATGTAGAATGTCTCTTCCACTCGATCCTAGTAGGCTTTTCCTAGTCCTAAGACACCATGTCAACCATCATAGGGTTCGTCTATCCCATCTCTCTGATCACCTAAGGGTCCTGGTCCACCAAGGTCTCTGTTGAAACGTTGATCATCTTCCCCAGACACAACATATGCGGGCGAAGCCCGTGCAGAGTTGAGTAACAAAGTGCACAATAGGGACCCCAAAACCAAAGTAATGGCCACACAATAATTCCTCAATGTAAAGAAAAAACACAAGACAACCCACACTAGGTATAAAACTTAATGAATTGTAATAAAGATTATTAGTCATAAGCTAGATTATCTTATTCCGTTGAGAGGTTCGACTGCTAATCTAAGAGGGTTTTCTTTATGGCCAATCCAAAAAGGGTCACTCTTCCATCGATCTATGATGGGTCTCCCTACAACTGGTCTATGACGGGTCGCACTACTGGTGATCCATAGAGGCTCCCTCTCATATCGAACCATAGAGGGTCTCTCTATTGCTGATCTACGGAGGTTTGCTATCTTGTCGATCCATGGAGGTTTGTTCTATTACCTATCCACCAAGGTTCTCTCTCTTTCTAAACCTTGGAGAGTCATGCCATTGTCGACCCATGGATGGTCTCACTCTTTCCGATCCACTGAGGGTTGATCTTCACTTGACAACCAGCCACTGGATTCCCACACTTTGAACATATGAGTTCTAAAGGTTCTCCTCCTCAATCCATCAGTCATATTTCAACCACCACGCAGTCTCACATAAAAGTGACTCAAAGTTATGTCTTGTCATAGTTTAAATGCGATAGACGGCGTGTCGATCGAAAGCCCAGTATGTAAGTTATAAGACTTTTAGTAAAAAGGGATCGATTGGATTGGAGTCTGATCCAACCAAGTTGTCATACAACTTCCTTCAAAACTCAGGTGGAGTATCTCATAAGGACTACCCCATCACAAGGGTCCCAAAACCACTGATGTCGCATCAGTTGGATGCCCGGTTTGAGAGTTAAGAGAGTTTTAGTAAACAGGAGTCTGTTGGGTCTGGGCCTGGTCCGACCCAGTCCGACAGACCCAATCAACCTGGCCCGAAGTCCCACATACCCCGGTTTAAACTCAACTGACTTGACTTGACCTGGTTTGGGTCGGGTTCAGTCTTCTCTTGTCTAACCATTGGTCCAGGCCCATTAGGATTTATAGGACCTGGCTTGGTTTGACTGAGGGTCCAGCCCACCAGGTCACCCAGCATCTTGGTTTAGCCCGGCTTGGCCCGAAGGGCGTTGGTCTAGCCTGTTGGCATGGGTCTGGCCCACCAGCTTGGGGAACAGCCCGCCAACCCGAATCTCGGCACACACGGTATGGTATGGGGTGCGCTTCCTAGCCAGCACGTAGCCTGCTTCCATGTCTGGTCTCCTTTAGGCTCGTGGACGTGTGGTACACTCCTACCGTGGTCGAGAAACTACGGCTCGCTAATCCACCCATAAAGCTTGGATGTGGGTTGTCCCTCCATGTGGCGCATGCCTATCGCCACGCCTTTCAGAGCCGCGACTAGTGGGGCACGACCTCCTTCCACCATGGAACGCAGATGAGTGTGCCAAATGATATTCAACAGAGAACCAAACACACTCCAGTGGTCCTTTCTTTGATATTCATGCACCATCACTCTCCAGGAAATTTCTTCTTCACCTCTAAGGTCCCATAATTTTCTTTCAACCACTTTGAAGGTGTGGCCACATATAACGCACATGGAAGAGGTTCTAGATCCTTGTTAGTGTCAGCTCAAACCCTACACATAAGAGGTTTATAATCATGGGGAGGCTCGGGGATTTCAGTTCAATCAATAAATGATAATTTCAATCCTGGATAACGGAAATCCCAAAAAAAGTTAACCTCCAGCATAAACACATGATTCTCGGATCAACCTATTTTTGGGATGATCCGCATTCTTCATTTCTAGAAATGAACGAGGAATAACTTTAAAATAAAAAAACCCATATCTTGTTGACGCTCGATGCCGCAACATTTCATCCTTGATGTTTCAAGTCATCGACGTCGTACATCTCTTCCGACTCTATTCTTAGAGGTGTGTTGAAGATGTTTGATGTTCATTGACTTTTTTCATTCTTCATTGGAGAGGAATATCATTAGAGGTTCTTCCAAGAATCCTCACAGTTTAATTTCTCTTTCCACAAATGCATCAATCAAAATAAATAGGACAACACGTCACAACATTTCTGTTACGCTGCGACATCTCTTCATTATGATATTTCATATATTAAACAGTTTCATTGGTACGGGTCATTAAATCATTGTTAGGCTGTGAGTAATCAGGCCCTTAATTAGCCACATTAATGAGCCTCATCGTTGCACCGTAGTGTCGCCTTAGGCCATTCAACGGACGAGAAAATAAAATAAAATAACTTTTAAACATTATTTTACTATCTTATGAAAAGTAAAAATAATAAATTTTCCACTCGGCCATTGCCGACTAAAGATAAGTCATTTCAAAGTGAATCTCGGCATTTCGAGTTCAATGGTTCCCTCATATTTTTTATCTGAGTACTTGTTCAAAATTTATAAAAACCCACTCACACGTTTACTAAACATACCTTAAAAAAAGTTCAAAAAATTAACATTCACCATCGACCCACACCAGTCGAGGTTAGGCTCCTCATAAGGGAAACACGCCCCTACAAGCTCAATGGTACTCTCATATTTTCAATTTGAGTTACCATTTAGGAATTATAAGTTTTTGAAAATAAAATAATTGTTAATTATTTTATTCACGACAAAAAACTAACTTCTACTATTGGCACACTCCAGCCAATGTTTTGATCTTCCTAAAGAAAAAATACCCTCATGAGTTCCAAAGTAGTCTTGTATTTTTAAAATGGGTCACCATTCGTGAGTTATAATAATTTTAAAAGTAAAATTATTTATTTAATAATTTTATTTATGGTTATTCCATTTTTGAATTTTCTCACTAGAGGCATGTGCTGACTAAACATAAGTCGTTCCTAGGGTAAACTCGGCATCCTGAATGCAATAGTGCCCTCATATTTCTAATATGGGCTTTTGTTTAAGATTTATTCCACTTTTTCAATAAAAATTCTCATGCATGCTATTTAAATCATAAAATTTTTTGACGGTTCATTTCGAGAACTCAGGGCCTCAGAATCATACGTCCTCTTAGTGATTGGTCTCAAAATATTTCCATGTAAATAAAAACATTACATAGAAATTATGGGACCTTACATTCTCCCCACCTTAGGGATTTACATCCCAAAAATCCAAAACCAAGGGAAAACAAACAAATGGGGGTATTAAGCATGAATCTAAGCCTCCTGATCCCATGTACTCTCTTGAAGATTCTCATGCTGCCAACGACTGTGCCCCAGAGTAATCATCCATCCATGAAAGACCCAATCTTTTCGATCCTCTATATCCCCTGGGAACTCCACAAACGTCGCCCCATTGTTAGTGTTCAGCTCACCACAGCCGATGATGTGCGTTGGATCATGTACATACCTCCTTAGCTGTGACACTTGAAAAACACCATGCACCTGATGCATCTGTGGGAAATGTTCTAGGAAATACCCCACCTCTCCAACAATGCTAAGAATCTGAATTGGTCTGATGAACCTCAGAGATATCATGATGTCATGGAAAAATCTTCTTAATCCCCATCAGGATGAGACCAAAAGGAAAACATGGTCTCACACCTCAAACTACAAGGTTCTTCGTCTCCTATCAGCATAAGACTTCTATCTGCTCTGTGCAGTCCTCATCTGCTCGTGGATAATCTCCACCATCTCATTGGTAGCCTGCACCAACTATTGTCCCATGAGTGTTGACTCCCATAGGTCTGTATAGCATAGAGGTGATCTTTATGGAAGGTCATACAAGGCCTCAAACGGTGCCATGACAATGGTGGAGTGATAACTGTTGTTGTATTCAAACTCCACCAGTAGATGTGTGTGGTAACCCCTTTGAAATGTTTATCGGGATACCATCCCATTTTCACTTTGGTACCTCGAGTGGCTGGGGAAAGCCTGCTGGAACCTGTTGCTCGACATTCACTTGCTAGAAAGTGAGGCATCGTTAAACAAACCTAGCCCCCTCATTCTTCATCCACGTCCACCAGTACTAATGTCAGAGATTTGGGTTCATCTACATCACTTTTTGATGTACCGCCAAGGGGGTGTACATAAATCCCTCAACACCACCTCCCGTAATGTCACTAGTACTACTATGTGCCCTCTAAAAAGGATGGTATTAATTCCACCTATTGAAAATCCATTAAGAGCTTGTCCTGGGTATAACTGAGTATGTCGGGCCTCATAGCCAACATCCACAAACTGTGCCTCCCTATCTCTCTGTAATATAGGGGGAGTGGTATTCATTGACTTAAGGTAAGACACTCTATCATCATTCATGAAGGATATCAACATCGTTAATAGCTGCTCTTTCGCCTCACTCAGGAGCTATAAACCAGACCTTCTACTGAGCAGGTCTACCACCACATCCCCCTTCCCATGAGTATATACTATCTCATTGTAATAGTCCTAAAGTATCCTAACCATAGTCGTTGTCTCAATTTCTAAAAAGTATATGGTCTCTTTTCCATCCACATGAAAGGCTACCCCTTTTTAATAATTGATGTGCCCATCGATCCTTTGGTAGCGTGTACTAATTCTCTGCAGTCACTTGGTTAAAGTGAAGGTAATCCACTCATAACCTCAAGAATTGGGTCTTACTATGCCCTTTTTCTATAGTTTCCCCGCCTATGCCCCTACTTGAAAATCTCTAGGAACCCCCCCCCCCCCCCTTGATATAATAATGTTGATATTAGTTCCATCTCAGGGTGAAAAATGATATAAAATTACCCCCCCCCCTATGGGGAGATAATCCTGGAAACATTTTTTGAAAGGGAATTATCGTACTCCTTCTCTACTGTTGGGAACTGAAAACTCAAAAAAACTACTACCACGAGGAGGAGGCTAGCCAAATCAAGAGTGATCGGCTACACCCTCTTATGCATGATTTTGTTCTGTGCATCCTAGGTTTCCTGTTTCACTAACCAATGAAACCCCCATTCTAATAATGTGGATATACCACATCGTTTTTTCCTCAAATAGTCAATATGAGCATGAATTAAGGATGGATAGTCCATACCAAAACTAAGGTCGTAAGGCCTCAATGCTTCCACCAAGAGGATCTAACTGAAACTCTCGCTTCAAGGGTATGATCACACTATTGGAATAAGTGTGATTATCTAGTGTCCTCCCATAGGTATCTCTAGACGTAAGGATAAAGTCAATGGTTAATAAGAAAATATAGCTCTTGAACAAGATTCGTGATAAGAATTAATGATTACTAACTATGTCTATTAATACAGAAGCTATTAGTAGACATAGACCATACCTTGAATCATTCCTGGAGCCCTTGGTTCATACTCCTTGATTGTATGCAGCTACTCCCTTACCATGTCCTCTATCTCCCTGAGCTCAGTGGGGAAAAAAATGGGGTGGTGGTTATAACATGTCAAAATATGTCCCACCTCCTACTTCTCTCTTATATCCTCTTCCACATCTGCTACCCTAAAAATTCTTTTGTCCCTGTCACTTCCTCTTCCCAAAAAATTTTACATGTCCATGTCTCTAAGACTGACATTGGTTTCCGGCTTTCCCATTGCTGACATTCACCAGACATATCTACTCATCTAAATAAATTTCAATAACAAGGGATCTCAATAGCACACTAACATAAGTAGGAATGCACAGTGGAATAGTTCTTCTTTGTATGTGGCAAAATAAATCTCGCTCGAAGTTCTAAGCCTTGAATCACATGTCGTATCGTATTCATCAAATACCTGGATTATTCGATACACTATGATGAATAATCATCTCCCGAAAGGTTGTCTAGACCAAGCTGTAGAAGCTCTTGGGATCACGTACCCCTTTGATTTTTTTTTCAATAGACCCCTTCTATGAGAAATTTTCTCAAGCTCTATCCACAGAAAAGTCACCTTTTCTTAAGATATGGGTAATCTAAACCCTATTATCTCCCTTCTGAGCTGTATTGAAGTGTCAATTCTAGGACCTCCATCCGATCTAATAGTTCCCTAGATATATGGAAACTCGGTCACCACATCAAGCCACTCCCTAACCTCCTTCGAGCCGAGCTCACCTCGGAACCTGAGGAGCATTTGTCGCTGAAACTTGTGTAAGGCACTGATCCTACATGTGTCCCCTACTGGTAGTAACTGCTAACCAATTGGAAGTTGTATTGCTGGGACACCTCCAAAAGGTACCATATCAGGCAATGGTCCCTATACTGAATCCTCAACACTCTTTAGACTATCCTCATGGTCATGTATTAGAATCCTTGATGTTTGTCTGTGTAGACACATCTTGAAAGAGATTCAAGATGAACCACAGTTAAAACATTATACCGTGTTAGAAGACTCTTTTTCAAAATAACATATGGAGACACTTACACAACCAATGGTGTCATGTATTGGTCTGAAAAGAAAAATTCAAGGACTTAGTGCATGGATAAGTCGGATGTCGTACAAACACTAGATTCCCCAAATCTAAAAGTCAAACTCGAAACAATTGACATTGTTCCCCCAAAAAAATACACAGACACCCAGTATTTATCGTAGGGTCGACTTCCCTATGATACTACTTTGTCAAGACCCATCCCCTGGGGCCAATGTCATGACTACACCAAGCCTTCCTCCCAAATGATTGGGGCTCACAACTAGCTCAAATGGCATCAAACTATAAATGGGACGAATTAACCTGAGTACATGTACAAACACACATTCCCAGCCAAGTCCCACACACTACAATGGAAACAAGTATCACTAAAATAAAGTTTATTACAAGTACAAAAGATATAATTAGGCTAGAATACAAACCCTACAAAAGAACTGAAAACAACAAAGTACTAAAAAATAAAGTCTTAGATCCTTTCACAGAAAACCCCACCGAATAGTTAGAGTAGTGTAACTACTAGAATCCTAAGTAGAACATCTTATTCCCTTGATCCTACTAGGCCCCACCAGGTCCTAGGCCATGAATTCTACTGTCGTAGCATCCATCAGTCCTATCTCTCGAAGTACCTTTGGGTCCTGGTTCACCAAGGTCTCTATCGAAACATCAATTGTCTGCACTAGACACAACCCATGAAGGTGAATCCCATGCAGTGGTGAGTGACAAAGTACTCAGTAGGGACCACAAAATAAAAGGAAAGACCACACAATAATTCCACAAAATAAATAACGAAACACAGGATATCTCACACCAGGTATACATCTTAATGAATAGGAATAATGATGATTATTCATAAGATAGATCATTTTAATCTTTTGAGAGGCTTTGATTCTAATCCGGGAAGGGTTTATATGCTTCCAATCCACATAGGGTATCCATGATTTTGATCCATGATGGGTCACTCTACGGCTAGTCTACGAGGGGTCTCACTACTACTGATCAATAGAGGGTTTATCTCATGTCGATCCACATAGGGTCACTATCTTTTCGATCCATGGAGGGTTGTTCTATTGCCGATCCATGGAGGGTTGTGCCATTTTCGATCCACAGAGGGCTGTTAACTTTCCGATTCATGGAGGGTCGCTCTTCACTTAACAGCCAGCCACTGGATTCCTGCACGTTGTACATATTATTTCTAAGGTTTCTTCTCCTCAAACCATCCCTAATATTCCAACTACCACGAAATGTAACTTATAAGTAACACAAAGGTTCGCATTGTCGTAAGGGTTCCAACACAATAGATGGCATGTTGATCAGATTCCTGGTCTGTATGTTATAGGCCTTTTAGTAAAAAGGGACCGGTTGGATTTGAGTTTGATCCAACCTATACATACACCAACTTATACCAAAACTTAATTTTAGTATCATAAAAGGACCACCCTATCGCAAGGGTCACAACAGCTTTAATAGTTCTTCAATCAAATGCATGGTTTGAAAGATACAGGCATTTTAGTAAATATGGGCTAGTTGCGTCTTGCCCCGGTCGGTCTCAGTCTGACCGACCCGACCAACTTGGTCGGGTGTCCCACATACCTTGGTTTAAACTCAACCGGCTCGACCTAACCCGTTTTGGGTCTGAGTCAGTCTGTTTTAGCCTGGCCGGAGGTCTAGGCCCAATGGTCCTTGCTGTACCCGCCCTGGTTTGGTCAAGGGTCTAGCCCACTAGGTCACCCTGCGACCCGGTTTAGTCCGAATAAGCCCGAAGGGTGTGGGTCTGGTCTACTGGCATGGGTTAAATCCACTGGTTATAGGTCTATCATTCCATTTTGGGTTCAGTCAGCTAGGCCACGTGTCGAGCTCGCCAGCTGGGGTCACAACCCACTAGCCCAAATCCCGACCCACGCGGTGCCGGCCGTTGGTCCACCACCTGGCCGGGGCGCGACCAACTGCCACTTCTGGTCTCCAATAGCCCCGGGGATGTGTGAGGCCCTCCTACTATGGTTGAGAAACTGCGGCTTGCCGAGCCACTTCGACGGCCCGGAAGCCGGACGTCCCTCTACGCGACAACCGCCTTGCACCGCCCCTTCCGCCGTTGCGCTGTGTTGACGAGTGCACCGCCCCCTCCGCTCACTACCACTGCTGCAGGGCGCCGCCACCACCACTAGCACCGTCATGCCGAATGATGTTTGTAAGAACACTGGATGCACTCTGGTGGTCCATTCTTTGGGCCGCCTATGGTTTCACTCTCTAGGTAATATCTTCTTCACTGCCAAGGGCCTGTAATCTTCTTGCCCCTGCTTTGAGGGTGCATCCAAAAATAACACACATAGAGGAGGTTCTGGAACCATGTTTTTTCCAGCCCACACCGTTAAAATTAGATTTTTATACTCATAGGGAGGCTTGGGTATTCTATTTCAATCAATAAATGATCATTCCAATCCTAGATAATGAAAATCCAAAAAAAAATTAACCTCCGGCATAAACACACGATTAACAGATCAAAAATTTAGTGGGATGATTAACGTTCATTATTTCTAGAAAAGAATGGGGAAGAAGATTAAAATTAAACGACCCCTACCTCATTGATACTTGATGATGATGCATTTTATCCTCAAGGTTTAAAGATATCGACGTCGTTCATCCCTTTCAATTTGTTCTTCGAGGTGCATCGAAGATGTTTGATGTTCGTCAGCGTTTTTCATTATTCTTGGGATATAAATTTCATTGGAGGTTCATCATATAATCCTCTCATTTTAATTCTTCCTTCCACCAATGCATCAATAAAAATAAAAAGGAAATCACTTCATAGTGTTTCTGTTAGGCTCTGACGTCACGTCATTACACTATTCCATTGATTCAAACAACATCATTGTTATGTGTCATTAAAGTGATGTTATGTAGCTAATTATCGAGCCATTAATGAGCCTCAGAAATGCACTTCGTCGCTACACCACAACATCTCCTTCCACCGCTCAACTGATGAGAAAATAAAATAAAATACCTTTTTAATGTTATTTTTTTATTTTCCAAAAAGTCCAAAAAATAACTTTTCTGCTCAACCCTTTCTAGCCAAAGTTCGGTCATTTATATAAGAATCTTGGAATTCTGAGTTTAATGGTTCCCTCAGATTTTGGATTTGAGAACCAGTTCAAAAGTTAGAAAACCCCTCACGCACATTAACTAAACGTACCATAAAATGAGTTCAAAAAAATTTATGGTTCACCATCGACCCACGCCAGACGAGGTTAGGCTTTCCCTAAGGGGAACACGCCCATACAAGCTCAATGATACTCTCGTATTTTCAAACTCAGTTACCATTTAGTAGTTATAATGATTTGAAAATTAAATAATTGTTACTTAATTATTTTATTCTTGAACAAAAACTAACTTCCATTGTTGACTCGCGCCATCCATTTTTAGGATATGTACAAGAAAAGCATACCCTCACGAGTTTAGTGGTGGTATAATATTTTTAATTAGGTTCACCATTTGTGAGAAATAATCATTTTAAAAATAAAATTATTTAATTTAATTATTTCATTTAAGGTTATGGTATTTTTGTGTTTTTTCATTAGAGCCCTACACCCAGTAAACTTTAGCCACGTCTATGGTAAAATAGTCATCTTGAACGTAATGGTGACCTCATATTTCTGATCCAGCCTCTTGTTTAATATTTATTCAACTCTTTTAAGAAAACTACTCATGAACTCAATTTAATGTATATCATATTTTAACGGATCATTACGGGCACTCCAAACCATAGAATCACATGCCATCTAAGTTCCTAGTCTCAAAATAATTCCATGTAAATAAAAAAATTACACAAAAATTCTAGGACATTACAGAAACATTCAATTATTTTTTTCCTATGGGTGTCTTGATTTTTTATATTTCAATAGATTAATTTATCTCTTAGCATAGGTAAAGTTTGATTTGAAAAAATAAAATGTAAAGATCTGACCAGTGATTCAATCCACCTTTCTATAGTCACACAAATCATAACTGGAACATAAAATTAGTATTAATGGGAGGTTTATTCATTAACTCTAGTAATTTTGGAGTTTGAATTAGAATAATACTACTAAGGATGTTCAAAAATCAGTTAATAGTATGGTGAATCTTGTATTCAATTGGGATAAATATAATATCATGATTGAAATAATGATACCCTATCTATTATACATTAGGTATGGTTTTTTGGAGGTGGATACATGTGTTTTTATTCCACATATATATGGATATACCATAAGAGATTAAAATAAGAAGAATCACCAGAATTATATATGAGAAAAAATGTTATACTTTCCACTCTCTCTCTCATAATGTGAATTCCAAATGTTTAAATGAATTGGAATTGTTAAAGGAATCTATAATAAGTTTAATAATATTAATCCTGGTAAAAGATGAAGAAATAAAATTTAAAATTTTTGGATATTAATATATAAAGACATTTTAATTGGATTTGATTAATAAATTTGTGAGTTCTTTACAAGGTTAAATGATATTATAAACACCATAAAAAGATTTAGAGAAAAATGGGATGACTCTACATTTTTCAAAAAATATACTAAGAATTATACTTGATAGATTTGATGTGAAATTATTATAATTTGAAGATGTATATTATAAAATGATCTCCCTATACTATTTTAATGGAGTTCTAATTAGATTTGAGATGAGAATATAAAATTATTTAAAATGGAAGGGAAAGACGAATTATGAAATATTTTTTAAATATACAAAGAATGAAAAGTCCAAAAATTTTATTATTATAAAATAATCTATTGCTAATGATTTATTAGATTATGTGAGTTAGAAAATTGGTTTATTCATGTATTTATTTTCTAGAAAATTGAAAATAAGCACAAGGAAGTATAATGAAAGGTTTCCAGTAATGTTCTTTAAATGTGATTAATTGAAAATTTCATAGAAAACTTTCAAAAACTAAAATAATATAATGATAATGGTGAAAAAAATAAAATTCCAAGAATATATCTAAATAATAATATAGATATAAAACTTTAGGGGTTTATAAATTGATCTCAAAGTATAAAATGATAAATTTGTTTCCATAAATTTGTGGGAAGTATTGATTGTGATGTAGAAGTTGGAGCTATAAATTCTAGTGAAAGAGATTCTGAAAAGTGTATTATTGATAATTTAAATGATAACTAATTGATAACTGATAAAATTAGAAAATATGATGATAAGTAGGATAAATCTCATATTGAGTTAATTCTAAAAATGAATTGAAATAATTCATTTTTAAAATCGAATTTCTTGAGAAAGATAATAAGTTCTCTAATAAAGAATATCAATCTGTATACAATCCATACTTATTTATTGAAGAAATATATAGATTTCTAAAATAAATTGATGATTTAATTAAATTGATTTATTATGAAAAAACTATTAACAATATGATGAAATAAAAAATGAAGTTGAATGAGAAAAAACTTGATATTGTTTAATATAAACTAGTTGAAGTTGAATGAATAAAATATCACTTCCAAAATTAGATCTAGAATTTGAATAATTTGATATGATATGGGGATATCAGAAAAATAAAAAAAATAAAATGATGATAAAAATACTAATAATAAAAATAATGTCATATCAACAATGTTTGTAACTAACACCAGTAAATTATAGAATTCTAAATTTCATGAGAAATTATTATTTTTTTGCAAAAAATGATAAAACTAGAGGTTATATTAAGGTTTTTATTAATCACAATATGATAAATAATATTTTATGTGCCCTCATAATTTTTTGTCTCAAAAATGAATGAATATTTATGGTCAGAATGATAATTGAAGACTGATTCATTGTTCTGGAGAACGTTCAATTCTCATACCTATATATGATATTTATAGATACTGTTCACACTATACTATTTTATGCGTGAAGAAAATAATTTTTGTTTATTCTTCAACACTATAATGAATTTATCAGTAATTGAAATATAATTTTTAGGGATATTCAACACACTCAAAGAAGACAAACTCAATGACAGAATGAAAATTCCAATTTGATAATGGAAATTAGATTTCAACCACTAGAAGAAATTTTCGAATGATGTGTTAGGATAAACCATCTTTCTATAGGGTATCATATGACTTTACTAAATCAAAAACATTTTTAAAAAAATTCTCAAAATCATTAACTGATGGAGGATAAGGGAAATAAAAAAGGACCTTATTGTTGAAATGGACCACAACCCCACAAAAGGATAATAATGTTATATATTGGATTGTAGATGTTCTTCACCTGTGATTTGTGATTTAAAGCTATTATACAATGTGAAAGAATAAAAATAAGGGAAAAATACTTTTCAGAAATAATAATACCCATAGTATCAAAGGTATTGAATCCACCATAATTCGAAAAGAATAGTTAAAATCTAGTGGTTCCTTATTCGTTGATGCGATGAAATAAGTCTGATTATTGTTTTTATATCTCAGTTTCCACGGAAATTAAGTTATGTTTAGAAGTGAGGGATTTATTTTAAAAGGTCTTCAATATGTGGAAGTTATTAAAATCAGAAAACAAACCATGTACAATATGTTATATGATAGAGATACACATGATTCTTTTAATCATAGTATAAAGGGAGAAAATTAATTATGGTATAGATAACTAAGATATATGTTCGAAATAAATATGGGTAAGTTAACACATAGAGAAAGTTTTCATGATGTCCCTGATATGATAATATCAATAGATTGGTATTTTTCATATTTAAAAGGAGGATTTTTTTAATTATACTCCTAATAAGTTTGAGATACACACATCTTATACCTAAGAATGTATTTATTTTGTCACTTATTAGCTCATGGGGAAGGAATATCCAAATAGAGATGATCATTTTTTTCATTTATTTATTATTTCACTGTTATTACATGTTTTATGTTTTTAAAACAAAAGTCAATGATTATAAAGATATAAGAACATTTTAGGATAAGTATAGAAAAGGAGTGTAACTACTCTATAAATAAGATTCAAATAGATTGTTGTGCTAAATAATAAATTGTAAAGGTTGAATATTACCATGGGAATAATTATATTCGTCATGATCATAGTGCACTAAACCCATCACAGAAAATGGGGTGGTGGAAGTAAATAATAGAAATTTTATTGAGATGGATCGAAATATGTTAAATAAATATGATACTTCATGGTTTATAAAATATATTAGAGAAATATTCCAAATTAAAAATTCTTCCTTATATACATCAAATTTGGAAATTTCTTAGTATGATATGTATTGTAATAATACATAATTTTTGAAGTACTTAAGGTGTTTTTCATCCCCTGTATTATATATTTCATAGGTCAAAATCATAAGAAATTTGATCAAAGAGGCAATGATGGTATCTTCCTTGGATTCCCTCCAAATCAATGAGGATACAGTTAATACAAAAATGATACATGAATAATCATTTATTTGGATGATGCGAGAGTTATATAAAATCAAAAGGTGGTAATTTTAAGAGAAAATATAATTTTAAAGGAAGGATAAGAAGATTTAGTTACTGTTATGAAATAGGATGATTTTATTGGTCAGGATGTACATGATGATGCTATATAAGGAGGATTAGTATACTTGTATTTTTCATGTGTTGAAGAATAACCTCATTTATAACATCCAATGAAGATGAAGTAGGTAGAGATACATAACCGCAAAAGAGATCAATATCAACATTTTCAAACTTGAAAAATATTGTGCATTATATTGCATACCTAATTTTCATACAAGTTGAGTTAAAAGATGTTGAATAATCATTAGAGCATCAATATTGGATTTACTCCATGAATAAATAATTTTACATGATTGAGAAAAATAGTATACAGGTTTTGGTACCCCAACGTAGAGATAAAAATGTCATTGAAACAAAGGGGGTTTTTCAGAACAAGATGAATGAAAATGGTGAGGTGGTAATAAATAATGAAATATAGTTTATAAGGGTTATTCATTTTTTTATTATTCATAACATTTTGGTAGTATTTCACTAATTTAAATACTTGAAAGTTTCAAAAAATTATTTCTATTACTACACAACAAAAATATTTCATTTCCCAAATGGATGTCAAGTCTTCCTTTCATAATGGATAATTGGAAGAATAAGTTTATAGTGATCATCCAAGTGTTTTTATTCTTTGAAAAGAAGATAAATTTGTGTATAAGTTAGAGATGACTTATTGTGGAATGAATAACGACCCAAGAGCTTTATATTTTATAATACATTTCTACATAATTAATTATAACTTAAGGAAATAAATAGTGTAAAACTACCTGTATATAAAAGTACATTAAGAGGTTTCCCTCATTGTGATTGGTTATAATGATGACATATTGTTTATTGCGAACAATATAGATGATTGAGAATATTTTTAAAAATAGATTAATATGTATTTTTAAATATTTTTTCATGGAGAAATGAGGTTCTTTATTGGAATGAAAATCTCTCTAGTGAAGGAACACATTTTCTTAACAAAATAAAAATAATCCTTGGAACTAATTATAAGATTTATCGTGGAAGATTCCGAACCTGTTTTCACAAATCTCTTAGTGGGAAAAAGGCTATTTAAAGATGATGTTGGAGATGATATTTATACTAAAGAGTTTAGGATGTTTATTCGAAGGATATTATACTTCATATCCTATATAAATGTTATAGTTTTTGTTATTTTCTTTTGTGAAATATTTAAATGTAATATCAAAATTCACATTTTTTATAGAAAAAATAATTCCCAGTCACATTAAGGGTACTATAGATTATGGATAATGTATGAAAATAAGGTGAATTAAAATCTATTTGGATATATAGATACAGAATGGTAAGGTTGTCTCAATGATATAAGATCAACATCTGGTGGAGTCTTCTTTCTGGGAGAAAGTTTTTTGATTTAGAATATGAAGAAATAATGTCTGGGGACTCTCAACTCTATAAAATCTGATTATATAGCTACAACTCAAGGTATAACATAATTTATGTGTATTAATACATAGATGGAATATTTTTTGGATGATGTTATACCTTTATTTCTCATGCCTTGTGATCATAAATGTTCTATTAATATCATAAATAATATTTTGAAACATTCATGGTCAATTAACATAGATATTAAATATCATTTCATTTAGGATCTTATATAATTAAATGATACAAATCTGGAGTTTGATCAAAAAACTAATTTGGTGGATGATATTTTCAATAAACATTTATTGAAGGATAAATTAATAAGTTTTAGTTGATTATGGGGGTTAAACGTCACCCTCTTCAAGGATAGGGTATGTGATTTATATCCCATGACTCAGATATTATTTTGTATTGTTATTTAGTTGGAAAAATATGAAAACATAAATCTCTTAGTAGATGGTTCCCAATTAATTTTTCAAAGGAATTATAATAATATAGATATTTTATGTTTTATTTTTTCTTAACCTATTTAGGGAGATAATTTATTTATAGGATGAGATTATTAAGGTGGTATATAGTGATTTGAAAATGTGTTGTGTGATATGTTTGAAATTTTTAATATTTTATTAAACATTGTACAAGAACTCTTTCATACAGGTTGTATTATTTTCAATTGTGATGATTTAATAGTTAGGTTTAGAGTAAATAGAGAATTTATAAATCATTATGTTGATTAATATATTATAAAAAACATTTTATTATTTTTCAATGATCCTTATTTATTATACAGAGCCAGCTTGCGTAGGCTTAGAATTGTTTGATGGATATCTATATCATGCGTTTTAGAATATCATTGATTTATTTTCCTTATAAGAAAAAAATAAAAATGTGTAGATGTTTAAGATTAAGTGGTTCTGAGTTGTTGTCATTGGATTGGTGAATAATTTGATGAAAAAGTAGTGGTAATTCTTATGGTGTTGTCTTCTATTTTCAGTAGATATTTTTTTTACATGAAGAGTTTAAATTAAGAGGATGCGAATTTTTGTGATATTATAATGTTTAATATTATTATAATGGGAATCATGATTCTTTAAACATAGATTTTGGTTGACGTCTTGTATAAAGGTTGAAAGTAAAAAATGAATGATGTTGAAATCTAGTTTCTAGTTGAAGAAGTGAAGAACCATGTCTATGAGTTTATATATCCATATATGGATTTATCTACATTAGAAAATCTACGTATATGAATGCTCTATTTTTTATCCAAATATCCATTGATGAAACTATCCAAATATAAAAATTTTGGATACGTGATTGGTTTCATAGGTGAATCTATTAGTCAAAGACTAACTACCCTAAAACTCGAGAGGGGGTGAATTGAGTTCTTGAAATTGTATTTACTCAAAAATATACCCACTTTATTATATAATTAGTTCTATTATTTTATTAAGGAATAAACATAGACAAAATTAAAAGTATAAAGAATAAATATTAGACACAGTGAGTTATAGTGGTTTGGGGAATATAAATCTCATATTCCACTCCACCAATTCTCAACTCCAGGAGCGTAGTAATTTTCACTAGACCAATCCATTTTTTATGGAAATACCATTTTTCCTAGAAATTACATCACTGAGTGAGAAAAATAAAAATATAGTACAATATCAGGTACTTTTAATCATTCTCCATCAAGGATTCACAAACACCAACCTTTAATGTTATTTTTTCATAAACCTTCAGGTTGAAATAGAGAATAAATGAAGATTTTATATATGAGGGTCACATTTGTAACATAAAAATAACATAAGTGAAAACAAATCTAAGTTATATGATAAGAGTAAAAAAATTGAGTATATTTATGTAAAAATAGAAAATATTATCTTGGTATAGAAGTTGTAGCATCGAATCATCATTTTCTTCTAGTGTAAAAATAAAACGGCACATAGAGATCTTGTTGATTGAGATAATTAATGATTATTATTATCTTCACCGATAAATCACACTAATCTTGAAAAATTAATAAAAACACCTCTTTTAATCACACAATATCTAATCCATAAAATATTGGGCTTGAAATGAAATTTCGAAATCTATTTTTTCAAAAATACCCTGGAAACATTACTAACCATTAAAATATTATTATAATTGTTTATTTTATTTTTAATTACAAATTTTTATAGTTTTTTTATAAATATTTAATCCAAAATTTAAATCATTCACAACTGTAGTAATTCCTATATAAATTACTAATTGTAATTAGTAGCCCGTTGTAGAATGATATAGCTGATTCTAAATCGCCACATGGTCAAATTCCACCAATTTGAATTCCCATAGCCACATTTGATGTAGTGAGATGAATTATATTGAAATTAGGATCCAAATAGTTTATTTCACCATGTATACAAATAATGGACCTAATTAGTTCAGATAAACAGTTAATATAGTCATTTGTTCTCTATAGATGATTTCTCACATAGGTGAGTCATTGATCTTTGTGATTTAGACATAAAAGATTTAGAAAAGCATCTATTTGACATAAGAATTTTCTTTATGTAGCTGATTAAAATAACTTATTTACTGACATATCCATTTCTCCATGTTTATGAATTCCCCACATATATGATTTTCTATACCTCAAAAACTTTTCAACAACCATTCATAATTTAAATATTTCAACATAATTTACAAAAAAAAAAGATAAAACCAAAAGAACACACAAAATAATAAAAAAATAGTAAAACATGAACGGTTTTTTAGATCATCTATAATAAATCAAATTGGGTATGTTAGAAAAATATATGTTGTCTAACAATTAACCCCTATTATTAGTCAAAAAACCCATAAGACATTAAACATAAAGCTTAAAATGGGTTTTATAGGATTTTACATAAACTAAAAAATATAGATATTTATTTTAAAAAAATTTGTTTATATTTTTCTTCTCCCTTAAAATTAGGCACTTATTCTACTTTAGGGTAATTATCCCCCTTAGTTAAATTTCCCTAGACAAGTATATATATCCCCTTTGAATTTAAATTTTGGAAATTCTCAGGAATTTTAGTCATTAAAAAGGTGGAGTAGGGATTAAAAAACACTTTTAATGTATCACATAAAGTAATAAACTACATGAGTATAATACTAGAACAAAATTTAAAATTACTGAAAGAATGAAATTATGTAATAAAAAATATATTAAAAAATTTAATCTAAAATAATTTATATGAAAAAAATATGAAATTGATAAAGAAATATTTCATTAATTTTAATATTTTTATTAAAATACATCCACTCAACACCCAAAAAGTTTATATAAGAAATTGAAGTCTTAATACCTAGGATTATGGATGATGTCAAACTAAAAAGAAGGTTGGGGTGGAGGAATCTTGAAAGTATGAGAGTTATGAGAGGTAGGATGAAGTTCCATTATGGTTATAAACACTAACTTCCCTATCCTTTTATTATAATGATTTTAAAATATAACAACCAATTTTTCTATTGGATCCTGAGAAGGTATGTTGGGAACTCCTTCAAGATTTCCTAAATAAGTATTGAAATAACAGGAACTGGTTGGATTAATGACCATCTTCTATGGAGGTTTTGAATATGTATCTTCTTGTTCATGTATTTTTGAAGCTATAGAAACATCCACTTTGTATATATCTTTTTTATAAATAGGGTCTAGAAAAAAATAGTATCTATTATGTTTCTAGTACCTTTAATGAAATTTAGATGATCAGGGTCGATATTTAATCTTCCAGGTAAATAAAATAAATAATCTACACACATGGATATTATCTTGGTGATATATGACTTACATAACTCACTAATATCAGTAGATTTTCATCTATGTATTTGGGTGACTACTTCTAAACCGTTATTTAGAATTCCATTAAAAGAATCAAGCTAACCAGCGGAAACAATTTGAGGAGAATTGTACATCGAAGAATTTTTTGAACTATATAAAGTATCTCTAATGTCTCAATATAGATTCTTTAAAATATAGTGGATATATTTGTGCACACTAGTCAATAATCCATTTAGATTTTATATTTTCTATAATGGATATACGTTCTACAAGAAACATCTTGATTAGAACGAGAAGGAGGTTGAGATTCAATAGAACTAGAAGTAGTGGTAGAAGGATCGTGTGCAACTAGAATCTGTACAACATGGGTAGTTTCTTACACAGAATATATGTTCTTAATAGTCCTATAGACAACAATTTCTCTCCTTATAAAAGGAAATAGAACTAATGGTGTTTCCTAAGACAATAAGGTTCTGTAATCCTCTTCAAATTAGAAGCCTTCAACATCCTCAAATATCAAGACTAGAAAATATCTTATTCTATAATGATTTATAGTTATTGGACAAGGTGACCTATGAACTATTCCTTTCACATCATGAGAAATTCAATGATTTATTTTATCTTTCCACCATATTATATAAGATATCCAACTATTTCTTTCAAAGAAATGTTAGTTCCCATCACAATATTTCTAATAACATCTCTAGTATCCTGAAACTCGCATAAAGAAAATTTCAATCCTTCATGGGAACATGTTTGAATATATCACATAGAAGATATTGAATCTACGAAGATATATAATTCCACTCAAAAATCTTTTAATCTACCCCATTATGAAATTTAGGATAAAAAAGGTACATTGGTAGAAGATGGGGTAGTAGGTTGAAATCTATTATGAAATTCAAACTAAATTACCACTATACTCTTTAGGGTTTGAACTTATTCCTTCATTTATGACTTGAAAATTTGAATCTCATTAGTTGTGTCGATGTACCTGTTATATAAGATAATTTTAATGTTTCATATCATGATTATTTTAAATGAAATAAAAAACTATGTTCATTGATATATGAATTTGTAACATAATAATTCTTCAGTCCACTTACATGGACTATTATTTTCTCAAAATATTCTCCACTTAACTTAGAAAAAACTTATTTCACAAAAGAGACTATAAAAATATTATTAATCTAATAAATTTTTGTTTCCATCAATCCAACTAACTTTTCAAAATTAAAGGAATATATTGTAGATTATTTTATTGGTATGATGGTATCCTTATAGGATATCATCTCTTATATAAACTCATTATAATCACCTATAATATTATCAAAAAAAGTCATGATATCATAAGAAAAAGTTTGTATATCAGAAAGTTTTGAACTCTTACTAACTAAAGGTTAACCTCAAGAATAAGATCATGTGATGTAATATGTTTTTGAGTATAATCATTATAATCAATCCACATAATCACATCCCTAGATATATCTCCACCAGTATGTGATTCTTGAATAATTTGATCAACTTCAGGGTCCTCCACATCAGGTTCAACTCTATCAAATGCATCTAGAACACTGGATAATGTTTCAACTGATATTACCTTATGAGATTCCTCAGATGTCACAATATCTGAATCAACATGATGAACTAATTTATAATATTCACTTACATCTAATTCTGTAATCTGGAACGTATCTTACAGAACATGTCTAACTTCTGGAAATTAAGGCTCTCCTTTAGAAACCACTAAATTTTACACATCCCTAGCTGGAACCATCTAGAGAGGTAATGAATCCCTGATAGGTGAGGTTTGGGAAGGCTTCACAAGATCTATACCATCCTAAATGAAGGTTCTCAAGGAATTTGAAGTAGTTTCACACTAGTATCTATTAGTTTTAAATATAACGAGTGAAAGAATATTACTCTAATTTCCTTTCACAATGTCTCCCACATTGAGATCCACATGATTCTTCTTTAGAATCATTGGAGCTAATCATAAAATAGGGTTAAGTTTTTAAATTAACATTAAATTTACATAATTGATTCATAAAATACACCATATACCTTTAAATATTAAGCTTAACATTATTTATCAGGACATATTAGAGGTACATTTCCTAAAATAACACCCTCTCCATTTCTTCAGCTCTCTGGGAAATTCTAGTTTAAATGTACCAACACAATACATTCCATTTTTATTCAAAATCATTCATAGGATTATATTAAATAATATAGGTTCCAAACATAAACTTTAAAATCTGCTTTGGTCCTACAGAACACATACGAACTAGATTTTGGATAATGATAGCCACCCCCTCATGGTCGCAATAAATGATTTCATCCTTTTGTACTAATGAAAATAAAATGAATTACCATTAAAATTAAATTATTGCACATCCTATGATTCACCAAACTCCAAATTAGCATTCCCCGTGAACTAATTCACTTCTTCCTTAAGTAATAACCCTACCTTCTTTTCATTGAAATAGAATCTCATCCTTGAAATGGAATTTTTTTCTTCAACAACATCTATATTCCTCTTAGCCATGAAATATCAATGGATTTAATAGTGAGAACTATGTATGGTGAATTACCTAACTTCTCTTTATTTAAATAAATAAAGTTTTTATCATATCCATACTTTTACTTCCCCATTGTAGAATATTGGTAGAAGTTCTAGAGGTAATTGAGATAGAATTTAGAGAGATGTATGAGATAAAAGAGTGATGATTCATCTCTTTAGGGAATGTATATTAGTGAAGAGATAATTAATTGAGGTTCTATTAGAATTTTAATGTTACAATCCCAATCTAGTACGTAGAAAAGTTTTGAAATTTGGGTCAACTGAGACTTAAAATTGAAATAAAATAAAGACTAAAATGGATTCAATTTAATTTCTATGAAACAAAACATTATTAATTTAAATAAAGAAATAAAAAAATTGAAAATTAGATAAAATAAGGTAATTTATTTTTTAATAACTTACTAATAGATGTAAATATTAAAATAATATAGAAATTAAAAATTAATGAAATAATTAAAACTCATATAAATTCAAATAACCCAATTTTTCTTTTAACAAAATCATAATGATCACATAAAAGGGGATTAGTAAAAATAATTTCTAAGTGGTTCCCAATAGTGATAAAATCAACAGTAGTTTGACATTTTTGGAATGATCTCTCATGAAATGATTCTTTAAATCCATATTCTTCACTGTAGAATTGTTTTTTGGTTCCCAAAAATGTAGATCACACTTGTGTCGTCTCATTTGATTGGTAGTTGATTAAAATTGATTACATAATTCATTAATATGTGTTTTATCCACAATACTTGGGAAAAACAACTACCAGTACGTATATACTCTACTTTAGTATTAGATTATTGTAGTGAACTATGCTCTATTAACCAAAAGTCATTATCTAATTTATTACAATGGCATAAGATATAAGTACTCTCATCCCAAAGGAGTGAATATTTTTGTAGTCCTAGTAAATTAGATAAATATAAAATTCCCACATTACATTTGAAAATAATAATCAAAATATAATTTTTTCAGGATTAACGTTATTCCCTGTAGTATATCCTTCCATATCAGTCACAATAAACATAACTAATTCCTAGAAATTTAAACAAAAAAGGGTGAGGTGGAATTCATAGAAAATTACATCGAAATATATTTTCAATCAATAATCATAATCGTAGAAAGAAAAATAACTGAATACACATTCCATTTATGTAATTTGACTTGAATAGTCAATATGGAAAGGTAAATAACTAAAAAAATATGTCATTTAATCAATAAGATGACTACCATAACTAGCTGAGGAAAAATCAATATGGAAAGGTAAATATATAAAAAACATTCCATTTAATACATAAACTAAGAATGAATTTCATTTCGCAATAATATCATTGTAAAAATTTAATGGATAATAATTACTAAAATATCAATTAAGGGAACAGATAATTATTATATGTTATGTTCTATGTCATATTATACCTCTACTATTTGGACATTTCACAAGATATTTTAAAAAATATATTAAAGAAAAATTAATTATATCTTAATGATTCTCTTCATGTGACTAATGATGCATGCAAAGGCTATATAATTTTGGGTCCCACTCACCACTTCATGTCAAAATCCATCCTTATATATCAAATAATCAATTTAATTTATCAAAAATGTTCCTTATCATAAAATATCCATATTGAGTAATGAATATGTATTTTAAAAAATTTCTCAAGATAAAAAATATCTTTCAATGTAGAACACAATATGTAAAAATGATATATGGTTTAGTTAATATATATATATATGATAAATAATATAGATATTTTCGGTAAATTTAATGTCCAACAGTCATAGGAAAGATAATATTTCAATGGAAAGTTAATGACTGTTAAAATGAATTAATAAATTTAATGTAAATACCTTCCTTAGATAAAATAATCATAAAACATGAAGAGGAATGATAATTATGGAATCAATAAAACATATCCCCATTGAATAATATACAATATAAAGGGTTATTGTTGTTGTTAAATATAAATACCTTAAAAATATCATTTAAAAACATTCTTAAGGAAAATATCCTTGTCATTTTGAAAATAAAATTTTCAAACTAAATATTCACTAAACATTTTGAAATATATTTTCTTTGAAAATAAATATTTGAACTTATAATGAATGTGTTGGTCGGAGTGGTTTACTCAAGAGGGGGGGTGAATTGAGTACCAATTAAAATTTCTGTATTTAAACACACTGTCTTAAAGACCCCCAAATAAAATACTAAATTAAACTGTATTGAATTTATATTAAAGTAGAGGTTCTGTTAGATTCTAAAGGGATTGATTAATTCCCAGTTAACCAATACAGGAGTGTGTGATTATCTTTTGAATACTAACTTACTAATCTACACTTAACATAAACACTTGCTAATTTAATTATCAAAGTGACTTTAAAAACAGTATTGGTTTTAAAGTGATTAGCAGCGGAATAAAACTTTGAAAGAGATGGCACAACAAATGTAACCAAGAGGTTCAGTCTCAAGCTGAGACTTAGTCCTCTCAAAAGTTTATATAAAAATGATCAACACCCTGGATCGGGGTTCAATAGTTTACAACTGTCCAGGTCCAAGACCTCTACCAATGTTATTCGTGGGAAATAGTACAAAAACAACCAGCTATTCAGGTCACACACGACCTCTACCACTGTTATTCGTGGGAAAGAAGGAATGCAAGAATTTGGTAAGGATTTTCAAATCCTTCAGTTTAAGAACAGGAGACAGTGTATGTGTTAGATACAGCAGATAACACACACTGCTCGAAAAGTATAATAATAAATCACAGAACAAGAGATGTAGAGTTTAGAAATGGTTCTGGTGATTTCAGTGCAGCTCTGGACTCCTTTGGATTCGATCAGAAGTGATTCTGAGTCCTCTTCGCATTTCTGTTTGAGAAACAGAGTGTCGTATGCTCCAGGTTCATAGACAGTGAAAATGTAGTGGTTGAAGTTCTTCAGTGTTCTTCTTATATGCATAGAACACTTCTCGAGTATGCTTGATTGTCTATGAGCTTCTCTGTGTTCTTGATGGAGCTGGTTTTTCTCTTCTTGATTCTTCTCGTTCTTGTGTTTTTGGTATATTTCATCCACCACACTCTTGTAGTTGGGCAGCGTAGTCTTCTCGTATTTATCTCACAGGAAACAGGAGACAGAAAAGATTTCCTTTCTGCAGGTACGAGGTACGGGTTCCTGACATCCGACAACCTTTATCAGATATTTGACAAATCATCAAAATGTACATGATATGACTGTTGGATAGATTAAATAAAGATAGGAAATAAAGAAATTCAAACAGTGAGTCAAGTGATCGGTAGGTAATCAGCATCGGTAGCTTGGACATCGGTAGCTCAATTTCATTAGTTGCTTTGACTCTATCGGTGGCTCTATGCGTCGGTTGGTATATGATTGTACCGGTGACTTTGTTTATCGGTAGCTCCATGCGTCGGTAGCTCCATGCGTCGGTAGCTCTATGCGTCGGTATCGGTAGCTGTGAGTCTGTCAGTAGCTTCGTCCATCGGTGACTCTTATTCCATCGGTAGCTATTTATACTTACACCGGTAGCTTTATGTTTGTATCGGTAGCTGTCTGTAAGTCAGTAGCATACATTTATAAGCACATCGGTAGATCTGTGTTAAGTATATCGGTGACTCTGTCTGTCGGTAGACTAAGTCTATCGGTATACTGGGTACCGGTAGCTCTTTATCAGTAGCTATAGGCAGATTACTTATCTGTTTTATGCAGAACACATCCGATTGTGTTAGAATAAATTTATAACTTGTATGAACATGGATAAATGAGGATTAACATATTCCAAAGACTATTTTAAAAATTATTATTGGTTTGATCACAGATTTGAAAGAATTAAAGTATAGATCAATGATACTTAAAAATATCATAGAGAATGAAAACATAATTGGGATTTTCAACACATATTAATACATGATTGAGATTATCAAAATAGGTGAGGTCAAAAATCTCCCCCTTTTTGATAATCACAATTTATGGTATGGGCATTTAACATAGTGAAAATATAATAGTAAAGAGTATAATATTGAATTCAATTTTCTCAGAGAAAACAACATCAGAGATAATAGAAATAGTATGATATAGACATAAGTTATCAGAGGTAACAAGCATAAGGTACCGAAGGTAAAAAGAAGCACAATAATATCAGAGATAAAATTGAAAAGAAGGTAATGTGTCTCCCCTTATTCCTTATTTTTCTCCATTGAAAATATTTCTCATTCTCTCATTTTCCGCTTATTTTTCTCCCCCTTTGTGATAATCAAAAAGTGGGAAAGCATATATAGGAGACAAATAAAACATGAGAAGTAAAATGAGTTCTTCTGTATTAGAGCAGTCAGAAAGTACAGAAACAGAATACAAATGAATTCCTATCAAAAATCCTAGCCACTGGATCAATCCACATCTTCAACGTGAGATTTTCCTTTGGGATCAGAAGAAGGTTCGGGTGGTGAGGATGCAGGTGAAGGTTTTGGAATGCCAGAAATGATCAAAGGAGGCTGAGCCACTGACACAGAGTTAGGCCTGTAGGTTGAAGATCTTTGGGTGATCATTGGTGCGAGGCTTCGAATAGCTTGAGCAGGAGTCAGCTGGACTGTTGAAACAGCTGAGGCAGAAGCAGGCAAAGCAGGAGGTACGATGAATGGTCTGGCATCAACATGCAAGAAGGGCAGCAACAGATTTCTAAAATCCATAATAATTCCTCCTCCTCTTTCCATAGAAGAGATGAAATCATCTTTGTTCTCCATGAATTTCTCCAAGGTAGGAGTCAATTGTCTTAGTTGGCTCACTTGTTCTCTAAAAGATTGAGTTACTGGAGGTAGCTTCATGTTTTCTAACATCAGCTTGAAGTGGTGATCGAGTTGATGCTTGGTGAAAATTCTGGTGAAGTAGTAGTCCACTTTGCTCTTTATGGCTTCCTGAGAGGCAGAGGCTTCTCTCATATAATCTTGAACAATCTTCATTATTTCTCTAGCAGAATCTCTTGTAGAAAGCACCACTCGGATCAACTCTAATGAGTCCACAGAGCCACTGGTTGAAATAGAACCAATCTCCTCCTTCATCATTGCTCGAACTAGATTCAGGTCAACTAATAGTTTGGATGTGAGAGGGCCAAGAGAGAAGGAAACAGTTTCTTTGAAACTCTTAGACAAACCACTGATTAGGCTTTGAACTTGAGAGTCCTGTAATTGAACGTGATCCTTCACTGAGGTTTTGAAACTTTCAAACACCGATACAAACTGGCTTACTACACTCTTCACATAAGCTAGGTCCTTGTCAGCTTGAGACTTGGAGCTCATATAGGAATCCAAAGCAGCAACTGATGTCTTGAGAGCTTCAAGATCTGCTTCGATTCTAGAAGACTGATTCTGGCACTCTTTCACTTCTTCCATAAGCTCAGACACAAAAGAAGATAAATTACAAGCTAGAGAGAGCTCGAAGGATTTCTCTAACATTTTCATTTCTTCATCAAATCTTTGCTTCATCTCAGTAACTGATACACTGAATGATTCTTTCAGCTCATTCTTCATGGATTCAAGATCAGATTTAGAGACAAAATCATTAGGGACAACTGCAGCAGATCCCTTTACTGAGGCCAAACTAACTACAGAATCAGTCATTATTGATTGAATTGAGGATGAAAGGGAGGTTTCCATTAACTTCACTTCTTCAACAAAACTGGATTTGAGGTCCTCTTTCAGCTTATTCAGATCATGAAATCTGACCACATTATCGGGCAACAACTCAGAAGCAAGATCATAATTGGTCTTCGGTCTATTCACCGACATCTCATTATCAGAATCCGGATAATCCAATCCACAGACTATAAACCCTGGGTCTTCTACCCAGTCTCCAAACTCAATAGCTACTGTAACATTTCCAAGAACAGATTGATGCTCCCCCTCAATGGGTGCATTCTCATGTATCACAACAGCATTCAGTGCTGGATTCTCTTCATCAGAATCTTCTACTACAAGTTCCATCGGTGCAGCATCTAGAAGATCTTCTGATATAGGTACAACTTCTTCTGTATCTCTTTCTACTTCACCAGTCGGCATAGCTGAGATTCCAATCAAAGGACTCATACTTAAACTACCAAAAACAGACGATTCAGATACATTCTCCTTTTCCTCTTCTTCTTGGTGAGGCACAGACTGGTCTTCCTCATAAGTAGACAAAATTTCCTCTACTTTTCCTTTCCTAGAATAAACCAATTCTGCAACAGGACTTGGGGGCAAGTCTGGATCTCCTCCAACATCCATGGGAGTTTCTTCTTCTTCTTCTGTTTCATTACTATAAACAGGTTCCTCTTCATCAGGTCTCAGACCCGGATCTCTCTTATCCTTTGGTCTTGAGGGATGATCCACAGGATTAAACCAATCATATATCTTCTGATCATCACTGACCCATTCTCCCTTACATGGGTTCCAGTTAATTTTCATGTACTTACAAACAGTCGAGGTGATGCAGAAATTATTCCTGACTACAACTGTCTCATCCTGAGACTCAGCTATTCCTTTCACTTTTATCATTACTGAAATCAGCTTGGCAAAGAATAAAGCATTACTCTTTGACTTTGGTCTAATCATGTCTTCCATTTGAAACATTAACAATCTGCACAGATTGATTTTCACACCATGTATTAACAGATGAAGAAGATAGATATCTTGATATCTCAGATTTTCAAAATCTCCTCGCCTCGGTATCAACACATGCTGAACAAACTTGAAGAGCAGTCGATTCTCTCCATCCATTTCAGCAGCAACCAGTTGCCTTTGATTCCCATTACCGGTCAGCTCTTCTAAGGCGGTTTCATAATCAAAGATGTCACTGCTAGGTGGCATTTCTCTTGATACGTACCCAGAGACACCTTCATGTGGTACTTTTAAACACTCAGCCCACTCTACTGAAGAAAAAGACATCTCTTTTCCATTTAAAAAAGAGCTTACCCGATTCTCATTTTCAGACTTCTCGAAGCTTACAAACTCGCAGAACTGTTTTACCAACTTCGGGTAGTATGGGCCATTGTTATTCGAGAAACAATCCACCCATTTCTGGTCCTCCATAATCTCGAGTACTAACGATTTGCTAGGCAGTAGCCATTCCACGCACAGTTCCTTCTCGATTACTATGTCTCTATTCTGCAAATGAGGATTCACTGATCGCTTTCCCGATCTAGTTCTGACTTCACTAACACTAGCTTTATGCTGTGTCTTCTGCTTCTTAGCTTTTGGTTCTACACTTTCATCTCTGACGGTAGGAAGCTTAGTTTTTTCCATTGCGGGTTTAGGTTTCTTGGCCGATTTGGGAGCTAAGGTTCGAAGGTGAGAGATTTTGAGCTCGGTGAGGTATGAAGTGGCTTAGGCTTAGTTTTATCATTTAGGAATTCCAAATAAACGACTAAAATAGAGTAAGATAAAATAAAATAAAGCGATTTGTATTCTTGGAGGCAGAAAGATGTTTTTTTTAAAAAAAAGATTGCAACGGTGTGAGTTAATCATCGGTGAGAAAAGAAAATCGGTGAGAATTTCACATCGGTGAGAATTTCACATCGGTGAGGATTTTCACATCGGTGAGAATTTCACATCGGTGAGAATTTCACATCGGTAAGGATTTTCACATCAGTGATAATTTCACATCGGTGAGAATTTCACATCAGCTGTGATTGAACATTCCCAATTCGTGTCTTATGTAACTTAGCCTATCCAAACTTAAAGGTTTAGTGAAAATATCAGCCAATTGATGTTCAGTGCCAATAAATTCAAGAGAAATATCACCTTTTTGATAGTGATCTCTTAAGAAATGGTGTCTTACATCTATGTGTTTGGTTCTAGAGTGAGATACAGGATTCTTAGAGATGTTTATTGCACTGGTGTTATCACAGTTGATTGAAACATGTTTAAAAACATATCCATAGTCCAAAAGAGTGTGTTTCATCCACAGAATTTGTGCACAGCAACTACCAGCAGCTATATATTCTGCTTCGGCAGTAGATAATGCAACTGAGTTCTGTTTCTTACTACACCAAGAAACTAAATATTTTCCAAGCAAATGACATGTTCCTGATGTGCTTTTTCTATCTAACTTACAACCAGCAAAGTCAGCATCTGAATAACTCATTAACTCAAAGGATTGTTCTTTTGGGTAAAACAAACCTAAGTTAACCGTGTGTTTGAGATATTTAAAAATTCTTTTAACAGAAAGTAAATGAGATTCTTTTGGATTAGCTTGAAATCTCACACACATACACACACTAAACATAATATCAGGTCGACTAGCAGTAAGATAAAGTAAACTACCAATCATACCTCTGTAATTTGTTTGATCAACCGGTTTCCCAGTTTCATCTTCGTCCAATTTACAGGTAGTACTCATAGGAGTTTCACTTTCCTTGATACTATCCAGACAAAAACGTTTTAAAAGATCCTTTTTATATTTACTTTGATTCAAAATAATACCATTTTCATTTTGAAATACTTGAAATCCAAGAAAGTACTTAAGTTCTCCCATTAAGCTCATTTCAAATTCATTTTGCATACTTTTTGAAAAATCAGTACATAAAGAGTGTTTAGAAGATCCAAAAATAATATCATCAACATATATTTGTACAACTAAAACATCTTTAGAAATTCTTTTAATGAAAAGAGTTGGATCAGCAATCCCTTTAGTAAAACCATTTGAGAAAAGGAAATTGCTAAGTCTATCATACCAAGCTCTTGGAGCTTGTTTTAAACCATACAAAGCTTTAGAAAGTTTAAAAACTTGATTTGGAAAATGGGGGTTAGTAAATCCAGGTGGTTGTTCTACAAAAACATCTTCAATTATAAAACCATTTAGAAATGCACTTTTCACATCCATTTGATATAACTTGAAATCCAGATGTGCAGCATATGCAAGTAAGATCCTAATGGCTTCTAGTCTAGCTACAGGTGCAAAAGTTTCCTCATAGTCTATACCTTCTTCTTGACTATATCCTTGTGCAACTAGTCTAGCTTTGTTTCTAACTATATTTCCAGATTCATCTACTTTATTTCTAAAAACCCATTTTGTGCCTATTGTCAAAGTGTCCTTAGGTCTGTCAACTAATTCCCAGACTTTGTTTCTTTCAAACTGATTTAATTCTTCCTGCATAGCTATTACCCAGAATTCATCATTGATAGCATCATTGATATTTTTGGGTTCTAGCTGTGAAAGAAAAGCTTGATGTTCAACCTGGTTTCTTAGAGAAGCTCTAGTTTTTGTTCCTCTATTAAGATTACCAACAACAGCTTCTAAAGGATGATTCTTTAGAATCCTCATTGATCTGGTAAAGGTTGGACTAGAAATTTCAGGTTCATCTATAGGTTCGGGTTCAACAGAAGCAGATTCTGGAAAAAGTCCAGAACTGGATGTTTTGATAACAGGTTCTTTAGATTTATCATTAATGTCCAGAACAGATAAGTCTTCTTCAATATTTTCAAGAGAGGTTTTAGACTCATGTGGATCAGTTTCATCAAACTTGATGTGAATAGATTCTTCCACACATTTTGTTTTCTTATTGAATACTCTATAGGCTTTACTTGAAATAGAGTAACCCAGAAAATTTCCTTCATCACTTTTGGAAGCAAACTTATCCAGATTATCTTTAGTATTCAGAATAAATACTTTGCAACCAAAAACTTTAAAGTAATTAACCTTAGGCTTTCTATTGTTCCACAATTCATAAGGGGTTTTCTTAAGAACCGGTCTAATTAAGACTCTATTAATGACATAACAAGCTGTATTTACAACTTCAGCCCAAAAATAAATAGGCAGTTCATATTCATTGAGCATGGTTCTAGCAATTTCTTGAAGGGTTTGGTTTCTTCTTTCTACTACACCATTCTGTTGGGGTGTTCTAGGGGTAGAAAAGTTATGAGTATAGCCATTGTGTGAGCAATAAGATTCAAAATCTTGATTTTCAAACTCACGACCATGATCACTTCTCAAAGTTTTAATCTTAAGTCCACTAAGGTTCTCTACAGATTTAGAGTATTTAACAAAAGAAGAACAGGCTTCACTTTTGTGAGCTAGAAAATATACCCAAGTATATCTAGAAAAATCATCTATAAGAACATAAACATAGTGCTTCCCATTTAAACTAGAAACTCTTGATGGTCCAAACAAATCCATGTGAACCAATTCAAGTGGTTGAGAAGTCGAAACTTCTTTCTTTGATTTAAAAGAAACTTTGTGTTGTTTTCCCTTTTGACAGGGGTTACACACTCTATCATTTGGGAATTCTAATTTAGGTAGGTCTCTAACTAGGTTTTTTCTAGAGAGTTTTCTAAGTGAGTGAATGTTGCAATGTCCCAATCTTCTGTGCCATAGCCAATATTCTTTATGAAAAGCATTCAAACAAGTAATATTCTGATTAGCTAAAGAATTCAGATTAACAGCATAAACATTTTCATTTCTTAAGGCAGAAAATACCAAAACATTCTTAGAATTAAAAACTTTGCAGGAATCATTTTCAAATTTAACATGAAAACCATCATCACATAACTGAGAAATACTTAATAAATTGTATTTAAGGCCATCAACAAATAAAACTTTAGAAATCAAAATTGAATCAGTGTTACCAATCTGGCCTAGGCCGATGATTCTTCCTCTTGAATTATCACCAAAGGTGACAAAGCCGCCATCAACTTTTATTAAACTCTTGAAACAAGAGAAGTCTCCTGACATATGTCTTGAACATCCACTGTCCAAATACCAGGTCTCTTTACAGGAGCTCTTTAAGCAAGTTCCCTACAAAACAGATTCAGATGGGAAATGATTTTGGTACCCAGATTTTCTTGGGTCCAGACAGGTTAGCCAATAACACTTTAGGTACCCATATTTGTCTAATGGCTCTCATATAATTTGTAGAATTGACATGCTTTGAAAGATAAAATTTATTAGATCCATAGCTATGTATATAACTGGTTGAAGCATATGAAGTTCCAGAATTACCTTCATTCTGTCCAGATTTAGAAATGAATCTAGTTTTGGCAATTTTCCTTTGTCCAGGTTGGTATCCTATACCAGTAGTATATTTAGGTGCTATTTGCTTTCCTAGCATCTGTGTTAGTGTATTTTTTCCATTGGTGAACTTCTCTAAGTCTTTCTAGAGTTGCTCATTAGATAGTTTCAGTTCAGTGTTTTCTTTTAACAGTTGAGCATTTTTCTCTTTTTTAATAGTGAGTTCGGTTTTAACTGTAGTGGTGAGAGCATGTTGTTTCTTTAATGACTTGTATTTATCCTCAAGTTCATTACATGTCTCTTCCAGCATATCACAGTACTCAAACAATTCCTTTTTAGACATTATTCCAGAATCAGAGTCAGATTCTGCATTATCTCCAGAGTAATAATAATTTAAAGCAAGAGTTTCAGCAGTTACCTGAGAAGTGTTTGTCATAAAGCACATGTTTGCCTTATTTTTGTGTTCAGTTTCAGAGCTTTCAGATTCAGTAGAGCTATCCTCAGAAGCACTCCAAGTAGCCTTCATGGCTTTCTTAAACTTATTGTCCTTATATTCATATTTATTTTTATACTTCAGCTTTGGATAGTCGGCTTTAATGTGTCCTTTTCTCTTGCACTCATAGCAGACAACATCATCTGATTTGTCATTCTTCTTCCAATCCTTTTTCCATTTACCTTGGTGATCATACATACCCTTATAATTTGTTTTTCTGAAGAACTTCTTTTTCCTATAAAATTTCTTAAATCTTCTAGCAATGTGAGCCATCTCAGCATCACTGTCAGAATCACTTTCACTGTCTTCACAGCTTGAACTTTCAACTACAGCTTGAAGCTTTTCTTTTTCCTTATTCTTTGAAGTTGAAGATTTGAAAGCGACAGACTTTCTTGGAGGTTCATTTTCTTCCTCTTTATTCACTTTAATCTCTTCTTCATACATCATCAGCTTGACAATTAGTTCCTTGACAGGTAGAGCAGCAATGTCACATGATTCTCTAATTGAGACAGATGTGCCTCTCCATCTATCAGGTAGACATCTCAAAATTCTCATAATTTGTTCCTTCTATGAGACATCCTTTCCCAGCGAGATCATTGAAAAGACAATTTCATTGAACCTGAGATACATGTCAGAAATGGGTTCGTCAGGCTTCATTTTAAAATTATCATACTTGATAGTATAAGTATTCAATCTCATTTCTTTAATATTCGTTGTTCCTTCATGAGAAACAGCTAAGGTATCTCAAATTTCATTTGAAGTTTTACAAGAAGAAATTCTATTAAACTCTTCATCTCCTAGAGCACAGTACAAGGCATTCATAGCTTTACATTTGTTATTGTAAGCAGTCTTTATAGGTTCATCCCAAGTAGATCTAGCAGTAGTGGGAATTTTGTATTCTGATTCAATAGCAGTCCAAATATCAAAACATATGCTTTCTAGATGAATTTTCATTTTCAGTTTCCACTGAGCATAATTAGTTCCATTGAAGAAAGGTGGTCGGTTAGTAGCAGCACCCTCAAGTCTATTGTCCATGATGAGAAAATTTTAAAGAGATAAAAATTTAGATATAACAGAAATTATAAGAACTTTAAAATACAACTAAAATCACAGTTCAAAAGCAGAGTACTTTTAGAGAGTATTTTCGATCCTATGATACCAAGTGTTGGTCGGAGTGGTTTACTCAAGAGGGGGGTGAATTGAGTACCAATTAAAATTTCTGTATTTAAACACACTGTCTTAAAGACCCCCAAATAAAATACTAAATTAAACTGTAGTGAATTTATATTAAAGTAGAGGTTCTGTTAGATTATCAAGGGATTGATTAATTCCTAGTTAATCAATACAGGAGTGTGTGATTATCTTTTGAATACTAACTTACTAATCTACACTTAAGATAAACACTTGCTAATTTAATTATCAAAGTGACTTTAAAAACAGTATTGGTTTTAAAGTGATTATCAGCGGAATAAAACTTTGAAAGATATGGCACAACAAATGTAACCAAGAGGTTCAGTCTCAAGCTGAGACTTAGTCCTCTCAAAAGTTTATATAAAAATGATCCACACCCTAGATCGGGGTTCAACAGTTTACAACTGTCCCGGTCCAAGACCTCTACCACTGTTATTCATGGGAAAAAGTACAACAGCAACCAGCTGTTCAGGTCACACACGACCTCTACCACTGTTATTCGTGGGAAAGAAGGAATGCAAGAATTTGGTAAGGATTTTCAAATCCTTCAGTTTAAGCACAGGAGACAGTGTATGTGTTAGATACAGTAGATAACACACACTACTCGAAAAGTATAATAATAAATCACAGAACAAGAGATGTAGAGTTTAGAAATGGTTCTGGTGATTTCAGTGCAGCTCTGGACTCCTTTGGATTCGATCAGAAGTGAGTCTGAGTCCTCTTTGCGTTTCTGTTTGAGAAACAGAGTGTTGTATTCTCCAGGTTCATAGACAGTGAAAATGTAGTGGTTGAAGTTCTTCAGTGTTCTTCTTATATGCACAGAACACTTCTCGAGTATGCTTGATTGTCTATGAGCTTCTCTGTGTTCTTGATGGAACTGGTTTTTCTCTTCTTGATTCTTCTCGTTCTTGTGTTTTTGGTATATTTCATCCACCACACTCTTGTAGTTGGGCAGTGTAGTCTTCTCGTATTTATCTCACAGGCAACAGGAGACAGAAAAGATTTCCTTTCTGCAGGTATGAGGTACGAGTTCCTGACATCCGACAACCTTTATCAGATATTTGACAAATCATCAAAATGTACATGATATGACCGTTTGATAGATTAAATAAAGATAGGAAATAAAGAAATTCAAACAGTGAGTCGAGTGATCGGTAGGTAATCAGCATCGGTAGCTTGGACATCAGTAGCTCAATTTCATTAGTTTCTTTGACTCTATCGGTGGCTCTATGCGTCGGTTGGTATATGCTTGTATCGGTGACTTTGTTTATCGGTAGCTCCATGCGTCGGTAGCTCCATGCGTCGGTAGCTCCATGCGTCGGCATCGGTAGCTGTGAGTCTGTCAGTAGCTTCGTCCATCGGTGACTCTTATTCCATCGGTAGCTATTTATACTTACACCGGTAGCTTTATGTTTGTATCGGTAGCTGTCTGTAAGTCAGTAGCTTACATTTATAAGCACATCGGTAGCTCTGTGTTAAGTATATCTGTGACTCTGTCTATCGGTAGACTAAGTCTATCGGTAGACTGGGTACCGGTAGCTCTTTATTAGTAGCTATAGGCAGATTACTTATCTATTTTATGCAGAACACATCCGATTGTGTTAGAATCAATTTATAACTTGTATGAACATGGATAAATGAGGTTTAACATATTCCAAAGACTATTTTAAAAATTATTATTGGTTTGATCACAGATTTGAAATAATTAAAGTATAGATCAATGATACTTAAAAATATCATAGAGAATGAAAACATAATTGTGATTTTCAACACATATGAATACATGATTGAGATTATCAAAACAGGTGAGGTCAACAGAATGTATTAAAACATTGATAATTCATGATGTAAGGAAATTCCTTACATGTTGAGTAAAATAAAATAAATATTTCTTTCAAATTTTTCTAATTGCAAAATGTTGAAAATTTTCAGAATAACATGATTATTCCTTTCAAAAAAAATTCAAAATGGGTAAATATTTATTTAATAATTCAGTTGTAAAAAGATTAATTATTTTTCAAAAACATGGCTTTAAAAGATAATATATTTTTTATGGAAGATATAAATGAGGTAAAATTTTCATAAAAAATTATCAATTGTTTTATGTAAAAAATAGTTTAAAAATGATACTATAACAAAAACAATTATTTAATAATAAATGAATTAAAAAATTAAAGGGTATTATTATACTAAAATCAAATAAGTTCCTTTAATGGACACTAAAGTATGAACAATCCTGATTAAAATTATATTTTGAAATAAACCCTTACAATGATAATAATGTTGAATTGTGGATTAATAAATGAATTGATAATGTGTATCAAAAGTAGGTAAACATAAATAGTTCAAATAAAAAATAATATATCCAAAGTTATCTACACACTGAATATTATAATGTCAAATAAAATGAATAAGTAATATAACCCAATGAAAAGAAATTGAGCAACGAAATTCATTATCACTTGGTAAATTTTAATTAAAAATACCTTTGGATAAAATAAATAAAATTGAAAATAAAAATACCATAAATTATTTAGGAATCATAAAATTTCATTTAAAATGGGTATTATATAAACTATATAAATGATATTATGTACATAACATTACAATATGCCTCATTGAAATGAAATTTAGGTGAAATCCCATAACCTGAGTCTGACTCGTCCCATATGTTCTTTATCTTCCTGAATAATAATCATATGTTAATTATTTACTTTCTTAAGAACCTTTTTAAAATTCATTATTCCTTTTATTACACTTTTTACCATGTTTTATAAAATTACATAATAAATTAATTGTATGTCAGGTTTTTTGAGTATATTTTACTTATGTGTCAACAATGACTTTTCTAGGTTGACTATTGTTCTAAGCGGTCATTATTTCAAAATATCTAGAATAAAAATCATGAAATAATTATCATATTTGTACATCAATTTAGATTTTAATATTAATTATTAAATATGGTGTTTTCAAATGAAGCACATTACGATCAAGGGGGTTGTAGGTCGTTTGTACGCCAAAGAAAAGTTTCCAATTTAGAAATATTATTATTGAAACCAGGTAAGTAATTTTTTTGTTTATAGGATGATAATAAGATCATAAATATCATATTATTTCTTTAATATTTTTATATATATTATCCATTTGGTTTGGTGATGAAAATAGATGCACATCACTTTATGAAGGCGGTAGTCCACACGTACACGAATGACATTATGTTTTTTCATTGAGTGAAAATGGAAGAAAGAAAATTATATATTATCATTTAAAAATTATAAATAATAATAAATTAATATCATATATATGTCATGTATAGAACATATATTCATTAACATTATCTTTATAAACATCCATGTAAACTTTTAGGGAAAAACGAATCATATCACTTTGCTAGGCGGTGTTCTCCCATACACATGGGGGACGTTACCATATCTCATAAATAATGGAGAGTAAAATAAGTAATATATAATATAATTAAAACGTATGTATTATTATTTTATAAATATTATGTATATAATTTAGATCCGTTATCATACCTAACAGTGATATTTATTGATGGAAAACATGTCACATCGGTCTATGAGGCGGTGGTCCATCCTACTCACTAGTGATGTTAACATTTACCATTTGAGGAAATTGGATATGGATATAGGTAATTAACATAATATAATAATATCTCATTATATTTTAGATAATATTTTTATTATATAATCATAATATAATAATATTTTATGCATGTGGAAGAATAAATAAAACAGAAACACATAATTTGGAAATTTTCCACTTCTCAGACCACCCCTTTGGGATTACACCTAAAGTATTCCAAGAATGTATTTATTATAACAAAAAAGATTATAGGATTATCTTGTGGATGTTTTGAATTTATTTGTAGGGATTTTATTAATTAAAAATTGTTTTTATAGTGGGAATAATATAGTTGAAGGGGTGGCCTTTAATATGCGTGGTGAGTGACACACTTGTAGTTTTTAAAAGAAAAAGGTATACCCACATTGTTTCTCTTCCCAAAAAAGTAAATAATGGATTATTTTATATACCTATATATTATAAATTATAAATATTTTCATATAATATATTTTATAAAAAAATTAGTTCATTTCTATCATTATCTTTTTAGTTTAACCCTCAATAAACCCATTTTTACCACAACCATGGTAATTAATTTTTACAATTTTCATTATTCATTGTGGTCAAAACTTAAGTATATATTATTATAAAATATAAATTACTAATATTTAAAATATTTAAATAATTTTACCAAATTAAATTCATATGATTGGAAAAATTATATTAAAAACAAAACTCGCAAACATGATGAAAATGAGGGTTTTCAAGAAGAAAATTCTTATAAGTATAAGAAAGTTTTAATATCATTATTCAACAAGAAATTGATTTCAAGGAAATAAATTTGTTAAATTGTAATATAATTTATCTAATTTTACTTTAAAACAAATTTTTAATATAATTTATCCTTGAAAAATATTTTAACTAAATAATGGTTTTAATGAATTATCATTATTTTCACTATTCCTCAAAAAATGTATCTTTTACAAGAAAAATACTGAAAATTTAAACTATGATAATTTTGATATGATTATTTTAAATAATGTTTAATTTTATAAAATATGTTTAATAAATTTCCTAAAAATTAAAATCATCATATGATTATAATAAATGGTGAAATCGTTTTTACTAAAAATTTGATTTTTAAAGAACATTTAAATTTTTTCTAAATGATTATTATTTTGTTTCAGATAAATATATGTCCATTTAATTTATTTTAAACATGCATAAAGAAAATATAATTTTCATAATTTAGTTTGTTTTATTCATATATTCCAACTTAACATCTATGTTATAAATGTATATTATATAATGGTTCATTTAGACTAAGGATTGCAGGTTCCGCAAGCTATTGAAAAGATTAAATTTAATGAAATATATTTTATATGTTGTTTATGATTGGTGTTGTGTGTCAGATACAATATAAAATATAATTATATTCTTTTATATTTTCTGGGTGTCACATAATACCCATCTTAAATTAATTGTATCATCAGAATTTGATCTTGCGCTATGAAATCAATGGTTAGGAATTTGAAAATTATTTTATTAATAACACAATACGTAAATAAGGTTAATAAAATATAATCGTAATAATAAATAAATGGAATTTAAAAGTTCATATGTAAAAATATATAATTATTTTTATATGTATGAGAAAATTTTTGTAATGTGAATATACAAACATGGAACAAAATAATAAATAATTATAGAGAATGATATAGGTCATTGATCACTAGAAAAGAATAATCAATGGAATGTCAAGGACCTAAAAAAATAAATATGTGATGAATTAAATTCTATTTTATTCATTAGAAATGAAGGTAACACCATTTTTTCATTATTAATATTTATTTATCAAATCAATATTGTTAGAACAAGATCTCTAGTATAATACATTAGTTTTTGAACCTCAATAGTAACACCATTGTTTCATTATTAATATTAATATATCAAATAATTTAAATAATAAAATGGAATATTAACTAGAAAATATCATTGGATAGGGGAATGAACTAAACACTTATCATCCTTTACTTGTGGGATCAATCCACATTGCCTTCTCAAGATGAAATGATTTATCCATTTCCAAAAACTATATTAATATAATTCATATAACATTCCAAAATTGTGATTACTTATAATCACTAAAACATAATATATATATATGAAAACCCCTATAGGTTTCCAGTACCTTTAATGTTAAGTCAAATATGTAACAGAATTATTCCTCACATAACATGATCATATATTAGACCAATGGGTCGTATTCCTATAAATGTTCTCCAAAAATATCCTTAATCATTTTATATTCCATAAAACAACACTTCAAATGGGGTATTTCAAAATTTTGGCTTATGATAAACATTAAACTCATAATCCAATGATCTTATCTATATCTCTTATATTATTTATACATATATGATTATAAAATTTTACACAATACTTTGATGTTCCGTGATTTTTATAACTAATATGCAAATGGTAAAAATACTTATTCAATTTAATTCTTGATTCCTAATAAATAAATACTTCAACCATTTTATTTCAACATAGGCTCTTCATTGGTATACCAGATAACCTTTAGATTATGAAATTGATTAGATAATTTCTAGGTTCTTTACATTTAATGCAATGAACTATAACTAGATTCTTATGATAGGATTTATTACCTTTCATCATATTGTTCATTTTTCCTCGGTAATTCATTAATTTATTCCTTACCTTTCCACACATCAAACAATTTATTATTCCATTGATACACATTACTTTGTTTATATTTCCACATTTACCACATGATGTAAATTGATCCATATTTCCTCCATGGTCCCTACCACTCTATCACTTATCATACTTAATAAATCTCTTCCTTGGTCAGTCCGAGAGTTGGTTAAGGTAGATGTTGTTAATAATATTTTTTGATAACTAATTAGAATAATCATAATATATTTTACTCTCATATTAATCCCATTTGGTAGCTCATATCCACCACATTTTCCTTTAAGATCAATGTTAACATGATTGCTTCGAGTTCCATCCATTGAATAAAACTGAAAAGAACAGTGTGTGAAATAATAATGAAAATGGGAAAGAAATATAATAATTTATATGATGTATAAACAATGAAACCTTATTTTCAATATAATACACCTTAGGTTTCACCATGGTCATTCATTTTCATCATCTATTCAAATCCTTCATAATAGTTTATAATGAATGTGTGAATTACTCTAATCATATCCCTCAGGATTGTTAAAACATGTGTGCATTATGGGCCATTATTGTGAACTAGGTGATGATTGATTCAGGCATAATGCACCCTTTTATGAGTTACTAACCCTATGTACAAAATTTATAGTATTAATTCCAATTATATTATCAAGACATGGATGTATTTCTATGAAGAACTACGTAATCTCTTCCTTACAATGACTTTAGTATATTATTATATATTTATAATAAAAGTATATCATAAGGTTATGGTCTATGATTTGTGTTTTCTTAAATATAGTTCCAAAGGATTCCCTTAAACTTCTTATAACACAAAATTTATCAACTCAGACTCTAGTAACCCCAATATAGGGTCTTTATTATTACATTTTCATAAGATTAAAGGAATCACATACCAAATGATCAAATAGTTTAATAGTCTTATTAAACTAGTTATATACATAATTCCTATATTAGTTTTGAAAAAACTTATTAAAACCTATTTTTTTCAAAAATATTGTTATTAACTCTAGTATATACTTTCATATAAATCATTTTACACTTAATGGATTCTTGGGAAAGTAAAAAAATAAATATAATATAAAATTATCAGTAAGGGTTAAGTAAAGTGGAGGATATCATGAATCAATATTAATAATCATAGTAAGTTAAATAATGGAATATTGATGTCATTCAAATAATTTGACTATCATAATCAATATGGTAAGGTAAATAATTGAAACAGATCTTATTTAATCAATAACCTCACTATTATAACTATATAAGGAAAAATTAATATTAAAAGGTAATATATGAACATACAACCCATTTAATCAATTAACTGTGAATGAAATGAACCGAAAGATAATATCAATTTTAAAATATAATTGATAATAATTACTGAATTATTTATAATTTAAATAATTTATTATTGGACATCATATTCTCAGACACATTATACCTCTACCATCATGACCTTTCACAAGGTTTTTTAAAACAATAAGGATAAAATATTTTAATTAATGTTTTTTGATTCACCTTCTGAGCCTACTACTACATCAAGGGGTAATATAATTTTAGCCCCCACCTAATACTTCATATCTAAATAATTCCTCATATATCAAAAAATATATTTAATTTATATACAATGTGCTTTATCATCAAATAAATGTATTGAGCGAAAAAATGAATTTATATATATTTCCCTAGATAAAATAATAATATTCAATGTAGAATAACATATTTAAAAATTATATATGGTTTAATAAATCAATTTTTCCATGATAAAAAATTTGGATATTTAGTAGAAATTTAATTTCGAATTTTTATAGGAATATGAATATATTAAGGGAAAGTTAATGTCAAAAAAATATATCAAGAAATTAAATGATAATAATTTCATGGGAAAAAATAATCATATACCCTCAAGAGTAAGAATAAGTATGGTATAAATTCAACTAATCCCCAGTTCATTGTATGTAGAAGAAATTTTTTTTGGTAAAAAATATAAATACCAAGAAGGATATTTAAAAACATTATTTATAAATATATCATTTTTATTTTGAAAATAACTTTTTAAAAATTAATGTTCACAAAATTTTTTGAAACTAATTTTCTTTGAAAATAATTTTCTTTAAAAATATCCTCTCGAACATATAATGTATGTTTTAAAACATTTATAGGATATGACTAAGAGAAATTTTGTACGTGCGGAGTGTGTTGAAATAATGATTTCTATCATGTTTTTAGTGAACTTCATATGGGACATATTTTCTGATATAAATAAAGATTAATTTCAAAATATTTTTTATAACTTCTAAATGTGTAAAATTTTATTTGATAAATCAATTTTGAAATATTAAAAAAAATTGAAGACTTGGTTTTGCAAGAAAACATATTTCTGACCAAAGTGATAAATAATGTTGAATTTTATTAAAAAAAATTCCAAATTATTTTAATTACCAAAGAATGGTAAAATGGTAATATTATATGAAAAAATAATGGGTATCCAAATGAGAACAAAATAAATGGTTTTATGATATAATGATCAAATAATTGTTTTTAATGGAAACTCATGTGTAAATAATCCTGATTGAAATGCGATTGTAAAATAAACCCTAAATAACATTATAAAAATAAAGTGACGATTAATCTATTAATGGATTATATTTATCAAATAAAAATCCACATAATACAAGTGAAAATAAATCATAATATCAAAAAAAATATTTTCACAGAAAATCATTGATTGAAAAAGATTGTTAACAAGTAATATAATCCATTGATAAAAAGTTTATTTATTAAATTCTTTATGACTTTTAAATTTTTATGTCAAATTATATTTGGATGAAATAATTCAAATTGAAACCTAAAATAAATTATTTCTTATGTAATCATGATATTACAGGATAATGGGGTGTTATATATATAATATAAAATAAATTATGTGCATAACATTACAATATGTCTCACTGAAATAAAATTGATATGAAATCTCTATCCTTGAGTCAGAATCATCGTGTACATTATTTATATTCCTAAATAACTAATTTATGTTAATAATTTACATTATTAATGACCATTATTTAGTTTTTTATTACTTTTATTTCCATTATTAAAATTTTATATGCAATTACTTAATCATTTAATTTTATGTTGGGTGTTTCAATAATACTTGACTTATGTGTCAAAAATGATTTTTGCGGTTTAACTATTGATCTATGAGGTAATTATTTAAATATATACAGAATAATAATTATGAAATATTTTTAATATTGGTAAATAATGTATACTTTTAATACCCAAAATTAAGGATGGTTTTGAGAAATGAATTAGGTTGCGATAATGGGGACGACAGGATGAACGTATGCCTGAGTAACATTTCATTTTTCAACGTTCATTACAGAAATGAGGTTAAAAATATTTTATATCTATATAATTATAATAATATCATAAATAAAATATTATTTATTTAAATATACTTATATATATAATCCATGTTTTTTTATGATGAAAACAGAACCACATAGGTTTTTAAAGGAAGTATTCCACACATACAAAAAATACATTTTAATTTTTTTAGTGACTAAAAAGGGAAGAAATAAAATGATATATTATATTTTAAGAATGATAAATATGTATTAATATCATAATTATGTCATTTTTATCACAAATATTCATCAAAATTATTTTCTTTATCTTCCATGTAAAGTGTTAGGGAAAATTGAATCATATGGCTTCGTGAGGTGGTAGTCCGCCGTACACACAAGTGGCATTATCATACCACCTAAGGGAAATTTAAAATGGTACATCTAATATAACTCATAAATAAGTATAATTATTTTATAAATATCATATATATATATACATTATATCCATTATAATACCCAATTGTGATAGGTGTTTATATAATCGTGTCACATCAGTTCGTGAGGCAGTAGTCTGTTATACAAATGAGTGACATTATTATTTCCCATTTCACGGATGAGGAAAAGAATGTAGTTCATGATCATAAAGTAATATCATATATTTAAATGTTATAGAATTTTCTTTATATAATAATAAATTAATAATATTATAAAGAGTTTTAAGAAGGACTAAAACAAAAACTCAAAATTATGAATTTTTCATCTTCTCAGACCACCTCTTTATGATTTTACATATATTATTACTAGAATGTATTTTTAACTAAACAAAATGTTACTGGATTATATTATAGATGTTAGGAAATGATATTATTAGGTATTTTTCATACCAAAAGGTTTTTATGGTGTGGATAATAGGAGATAGGTGTGGCCTTCTAAAATTAAGGTGAATGGAAAACTTGTAATTTCTGAAAAGAAAAAGGTATACCCATATTATACATATTCCAAAATGGTAAAAAATATATTATTATAGATAAATAGAAATTATTTAGTCTACATAGATCTAAAAAATATATTTTACACAATTTTTAGGTCATTTAAACCCTTATCTTTTTAATTTAGTCCCCCCACCTCCCCGAAAAAACCAATTTTTACCTTAACTTTGGTAATTAATTTTTAATGTTTTCACCATTAATTATGATAAAAATAACAAATTGAACATATTATAAATTATAATTTATTATTATTAAAAATATTTAATACATTTTACCAATGTCAATTCACATAATTAGAAACATTAAATTTAAAACAAAACTCACAGACGTGATGAAAACGTGTTTTTTCCAGAAGAACATTATCATACGTATAAAAGATTTTAATATTAAAATTCAATATGAAATAAATTAAAATGATCTAAATAATTTAAATTTTAATATATTTTAGCAAATTTTTATTTTAAAAAAATCATATATAATTTAATGTGAAAATTTTGACAACTAAAATGAAGTTTCAATTAAGAATCAATATTTTTCACTACTCATCAAAAAATGAAACCATTAATATATATCCCAAAAAATCACCCTATTATAATTTTGATATGATGTGTTCAAAAATGAATTTAATTTTATCAAATAAATTTTCTTAAATTGTTAAAAATTAGTTTTAACATAATTGTGCAAAAAGTGATGAAATTGTTTTCTTAAAAAATTAGTTTTTCAGAAAACATTTCTTTTTCTTTAAAATGATTATTCTTTTATTTATAATCAATAGATATACATTTAATTTATTTAATAAATGTTTAAAAAATATAATAATCCTAATTTAGTCATTATTATTCATACCTTCCAATTTAATGTCTCGCTTATAGTGGTATACTATATTATGGTGTATTTAGACTAGGAGTTGTGTGTTCTACAAGCTATCAAAGAGAATATAATTAAGTAAAAACATTTAAGGGGTTTTTTGAACTCATTATTGGATTTCAAATTTCTTTTTGTATAAAATTTTATTATTTTATAATTTTTGGGTTTCACAATAATGAAATTGTGTGTTGCTTCATACTTGACCAGGATACTAGGGATTTACAAAGAAAATGGAAGGTTTCTCATGTATCCTTCCTATATATTCAACAACCATCAATGTTTTCATATGAATATAAAGTTAGAATAAAATTATGAGTTTTTGGAAAATTAAATATATAAACTTCTTTAAAATTCCTTAAAAACCTTTTGTTTTCATTTAATTTATACTATATAGGATTTTCTTGAAATCCGGAACATAAGAATACAACAAACATAATTTTTTGTATACTAGAAAATAGAAACAATAAACTCACAATTATTCCTATATATAGTTTATTATAAACCAGTTTCCTAACTTCAACCTTGAAAATATTATCCATAAGACTCATTATAGTTTCATATACACAATTTCAAGCCCAAACATTTTAGATAAGTGTAGTATGCATTTTCTTTGATTTAGCATATTCAAAAAGTTTTTTTTGATAAATTGTAAAACATATAAAATAATTTAACTCCCCCATAATTATAATTTTAAATTATATTTTTATGAGGTTTTAAAATTAATTTCATAATTATTCAATTTTATAACTAAAAAACACACCATCAACATTTATCTGAATTAAGAAAATATTTGAAGATGAAGTTCTATTAAACATAACTGGATATTCAACACCCACAATAATCAATTTGATAAAATAATAAAACCTAAAACATCATACCAAGCTTTAGGTTCTTGTTTGAGGCCACAAATAGCATTTTTATATTTGTAGACATAGTTTTTAAAATGTGGAAATTCATAATTAATAGGTTTTCAACATAAACTTCCTCCATAAGAAAACGATTTACAAAATAAAATTTTACAAATACCTAATATAATTTTAAATTAAAATGTGACGCATAGGATACTAGAATCATAATGGGTTCTAGTATATATATAGGTGCAATTTCCATTCATAATCTATACCATGTTTTTATTTATACCCTTTAACTACTAGACTATCCTTATTCTCAGTGATCACTCCATAATCATCCTGTTGATTCCTAAAACCCCATTTTGTTCCAATAATAAGATAGGCATAAGGTCTATATGATAATTAGGATAATTTAATCAAATTTTTTTGTTTAATTATTTTATAATTTCAAATCCCCATGTATCATGAACTAATATTTATTCATATGTTTTTTATTCTGGTTGAGATAAAATGAATAAAATTCTACAAGGTTTATTACACTCTTTCTAGTCTCAATCCCTTCCTATAAAATTATTATAACTATTTCTAAAATATGTTTCTTAATGTTTTTAGGATGTATAGTTATAAAAACTTCTTTCACCTATTACACCTTGTCATTTTATGAATTTTTTTAAAATATATGTAATCTCATCAATAGCTTGCATTACACGCAACATTGAGTTTTAACAAACCATGATTTACTATTAATATTATTATATAAACATAACCATTATAACCTCACTAGTATAATTTGGGTGTGTATAGGAATTACCAAGTCTAAATTAATTATATTGGTTTTATATAAAGAAACTATAATGATAAAAAGTACATAATTATAAGTGAAGACTATAAATTATTCTAGAATAAATTTTTAACAAAAAAAATATTTTTATTTATTTTTATGAAAAATAGTAAAAGTAACATTTTCCATATTAATAAAATAAGTTTTTAATAAAAATAATTGTTTTTGAACTAGAAATCATAACTTTCTACCTATTGAATTTATATATTATATATTTATCATTTTAATTTATGTTATTTTAATTAATTTCCTATTGAATTTATATATTATAACTTTCTATACTTATGAAAAAAAATTCTTCGAAAACCGATTTTTCATCGCACATGCGAGTTCAATATTAAAATGAATTTTGAATATTTTGTGATTTTAATTTTTAAAAATTAATTATATATTTAAAATAAAAAAATATTATATAAAAAGTTCAAATTATTTTTTTGTTTTAAGTAATAGTAACATTATTAAAAACTAATTACAATAGTAATGGTTAAAACATGATTACAGGGGGTAAAATCAAAAGATAATGGTAATATTTATAATAAAACATGTCTAAATACTATTGTATGGCCATATTTCTACCTTTATCTATCACAGTATCTAATATATGTTTATTTTGAATCATTTTTATTATTAATGGATTTATTATTTTGTATTATATTAGGAAATTTCCATTAGTTTCCAAGTAGGTTTCCTTCCACACTTTTAAAAGGAAATCTCCCCTCTATAAGTCTTCACACTTCAAAATACATTTGGATTAGAAAATACCTACCAAAATGTTTTCCATAATTCCCTACCCACATCCTATAATCCTTATTTTTATTAGAAAACATCCTATTATGGTTTTTGGTGATAGCCTAAGGTGGTTGTCTGAAAAACATGTTCTACTGTTAACCGAGCATTTTTATTTTATTTTGTATTCCAAATCCTTAACATATTATCGAAATATGATGAAATAAAAATAATATTATCTCCCGTATATTTAAATTTTATTATGTTAATGGAATAAACTATACCTAAATCCTCTTCCATAAAATTGAAAGTGAAATTGTTGATTGTGTGTACGGCAGAATACCGCCCCACAATCCGATATAATTTTTTCCCATCACCACCTCTCATGGGTAGATATAATGATATAATTAACATATATATATATATATTATTTTTATGAAATAATTATACTGTTTTAATTATAATATAATTTCTAATTTATAAATACCCCAAATCTAGTAGCCTAGAGTCGGTGGTAACTTTATTATATTGGAATAAGATACAAGGAATCATATCCCGAATGACTAAATCATTTAGTTGTCTTGTAAATATAGATACATACTTTAAATTCACATTAAAAATGAAAATAATAAAATAAAAATATTTTTTTCTTTTAGAACACAATATTCCCTCTCATAATATTCCTACATATCAATCATAAAACACATCCTAGAATCTTCGTAAAAATAAAACACAATAAATGGGTAGGATAATATGCTCAGTAAGGGTAGTATTTTAGTGGAATCAATCATGAATAAATAATAATAATCAATATGATTGGGTAAATAAAAAAACATGAAATTTAAATGATTTATTGATCCTAATATGATAGGAATAAATTGTGATCAAATAAATCCATAATCACATGAACTTGAAACTTATCCATGGAAATTATAACTAATCTAATAATCACATGTAACATAAATATCTAATATAATAATTAGTTAATTCATAATATCATACATATAAGACATAATTTCAATAACATTCATAATGCAATTTAAATATGTGGGTAAAACCTCATCTAGTGTTTTCATGTGATTTCTATCATAAGTCATCTCGAGGAATCAAGGGGCCATGTAATTTCAGACCTCACCAATAACATAATTAGTCTAATGCATTACTAATATGAATTTTTTTTAAAAATCAAAATAAAAAATAAATATTGAAAACTAACATATTAAATGTTAATACTCACCCTAATCAATAAACATAATTACAAAATATTAGAACCAATATAGAAAATTATATCAAAATAGTAAATCATGGTTAAAATGATCATAAACCATCTAGATAAATAATAAATATGGTATGAATACAACATATCCCAACTAGATCATAGCTAAATTAAATGGTTGATTTTGTTGATGAATAGAAATACTATTAAAATATCCTTAAAAACACACTTTAGGAAAATAACCATTACAGTTTGAAAATAATATTTTAAAACCAAATGTTATCCAAAAATTTTGAAAATAATTTTATATAAAAATAAACATTTAAACTTATAAATTATGTTTTTAAACATTTAGTGGACATGGTGGAAACAAATTTTATATATGTCAAATGAGATAAAATAATTATTCCTTTCATGTTTTTGTGAAAATCCAAAAGGTCCTTGATTGAAAAAAAGTCCTGAGGGTCACATTAAAAAAATTAAATTGTAAAAAACGGGTAAAATTGTCTTTAATAAATAATTTTGAAAATATTAAAAATATATTTCAATTTTTTTTGAAAACATGGAATTTAATGAAAATGGGTTTTCGACTAAAGAGGAAAAATAAATTCATATTTTCTTAAAAAAAAATTACAATCATTTTAAATTACCAAAAACTGAAAATGGTAATATTACATGAATGTTTCATCAATAACATAAGTATAAGTAAATATATTGTTTTTATGATATAAAAACAAAACAATTCCTTCAAGGTATACTTAACAAAAATCAAGAATATTGATATGATTGTGAAATAAAGCCTTACAACTTTGGTAATTTTTTGATCATAAGCCCTATGAAATAAATAAATTCAAATTAATAATTAAATACCATAAAGTGAAAAATATTTTGGATATGACTTATCAAAATCTTTGGTGTATACACTGTAAAAAGGAATAAGTGGAAAATTCAATGTACAACTCACAAAAGTAAAAGTGAGATGAAAAAACCTTACCCGAGGACCAATTTACTTCGTACATGTTCAAAAATCCTATATAATAAATATATGATTATTAAAAATCTATTAAATATAAATATTAATATATTTAATTCCATATATTATTTACTTATAGTCACTTATCACCCATTTATTATCATTTAATTGTAAAAATCATTGTTCATGTGATAATTGTTTCATTTTTCAATTACGATTTTGTTTAGTAATTTTCATCATTTTACTTTGATGAATGATACATTATCTCAATAATGTTAAAAATGACTTAAATATAATATATATTAATTATTTTTTTAATTATATTACTCTATAAAATTTAGATGTAGAAAATGGATTACACCTTTCATGAAGAAAGTAAGTTGTAAGTACGCATGAACGTTGTTTCCATTTTTCTCAATGTAGGGAATGAAATAAAAATAATTTTTAATTAAAAATTACAAGATATTTATTTTTTAACAAATAGAATTTATATTAATCAAATACAACTTTAATACCATATATGTAAAACTAAAATGAAGAAACATTTCAAATTACTCTGTGGGGGTGGTAGTCTACTCGTACGCATGAGCGTCATTATTTTTCATCAAAAATATTTTAAGGTACAAAGTTATATATGATATTAAAATTATTAATGTTTGTTAATGTCAAAAATATCTCATTTATTAATTAATTTAAACCTTAATACCTTCCTTTTAAAGTGTAATAGAAATATGAATCACGTCACTTCATGAGGTGATAGTCTACTCTACACACAAGCGATGTTATCATATCCCACGTGAAATGGAAAGTAAGAAGTTTTAGGTGACATAATAATTACAAAAATTATATTAATTTCATAAATATAATTTAAATATGTTAAATAAATCATTATATCCATCATTTATTAGTGTTGATGGAAAACTAATTACATTGGTTCGTGAGTTGGTAGTCCATTAAACACATGATCCACAGTTTTATTTACCATTAGATGTAAGTGGAGGTAAATTTTGGTTATTACATTAACCTAATAAAATATAATTATTTACAATATATGGGTGTTATTATATTATTGTAGTTTAATATGATTTTAAAGTTGGGGAAAAATAAATATAAAAAATAATCATGTTTAAGAATTTAACATCTTCTTCGGAGAGCCACTTTATGCTTATACCTAAACCCTTATTATAAGGGATTATTAATAAAAATAATTAATATAGGATGTCGTTTGTGATTTAAATAGTATATTTTGTTATATATTTTTTAAAACAAATACATTTGGATGTTTTATGATGGGATGATATGGGGTGGCCATTTATAAGTGGGGGAGAGGACACACATGGAATTTTTAACAATATAAAGTGATACCCACATTTTTATCCTAAAAAATACCAAAAATGAGTCATTATAAAACATTATAGGTTATAAATTCAAAATTTTTCCATAAAATTTGTGTTAGACAAGTTGTTTTCCATTTTTAACCATTATCATCTTATTTTAACTAATGGTAAACCTACTTTTACCTTAACTACGGTAATTATTTTTTACTAATTGCATTATTAATTATACAAAAAAAATTAAGTTGTTATTATTAGATAATATAAATTATTTTTATTATAAGTATGGAATCAATTATAATAATTTAATTAATATAATATAATGAATTAAATTTAATATAAAACTCTTATATGTGTCGAAAAAATTGATTTTCCAAAGAAAAACAATCGAATGTTAAAAAAATTATTATATAATGAATCAAAATTAAATTGAATAAATGAAATAAATTAGTTAAATTTTATACTAATTTACCTTATATTAATTTAAATAAAATTTAAAATATAATTTTAAATATTAAATAATTTAAATTAAAATGCATCTTTTAATAAAAATCAATATCCTTCACAATTCACAAAAAAATAATCTATATTTAAAATTCCCAAAATTCCACCTGAAGATAATTTTGACATATAGATTTAAAAAATGAATTTTATTTTGTAAAATATATTTTCTATAATTGGTAAATTTTAAATTAAAATTAATTACGTAAACCATGACTATATTACATTTTAGAAAAATACATTTTCTCCGAAAGCATTTCATTTTTTCAAATGGTGCTTATTTTATTTCAAATTAATAGATAACCATTGAATTAATTTTATACATGTGTGAACCATATACTTTTTATAATTTAGATCTTAAAATTAATACCTTCCAACTTAACAGTTAGGTTATAATGGACATGATTAAACAATAATTTTTAATAGTGTATCAAGCATCGTTTAAACCTGGTGTTGCATGCATCATAAGATATCGAGGAAATTAGATTTATTTAGAAAGATATATGTCATAACATATTGGTCTGTAACATTATTTTATGATCTTGGTGTTTTGTTTCATATAAACTATCAAATACGATGTTCCTATTTTAAAATATCATGATATTACAAATCTTCTTACCTTCCAATCTTTTGGATAACTATAATGTTGATCGTGTGTACGTGTAGACTTCCACCCCTAAGAAGCAATGTGATGGTTTTTAATTTTATTTTTACATGGATGATAAAAAAGGATATATTTATAAATATATGTTAAATATATGATAAAACAATTTCTGGAAAGATGAGTTAATACTTACCTTTATTTTATTCCACCTATTGAGAAAATGGAAATAGAATTCTTGTGAACATAAGACCTACCATCCCTATGAATGGTTTAATTCAATATATATCTATAACATTTATGGATTTTTATAAATAAATATAAAATCAATATATATGATATTTATATCGGGGTAATAATTCTACATATTATGGAATCCTTATCAAAGTAAAAGGACTGAAAATACCATACCAAAATGTACATGAAAAAATGAAACTATTATTACCCAGAACATGATTTTAATAATGAATTTTTAATTACAGGTAGAAAAATATCATAATTAAATAATATATGATAATATATATAAAATTATGATTCTATAATAGTTTTATTATAAACCCATATTATTATATTGGATGTTTGAATGTGTTTGAAGAAATTTGAGACTCAAGATATAGAATTTGCATATCACTTTTATTTCTGTGGATCACATTACATAATAATTACTTATTTAATTTTTGTGTCTTATATACTACACATGAATTTATATTATGATTATTCTCATGAATATTATGTGATAAACATATATCCATTTATATTTTTTTTTCTTGGAGCATGCAATTCAAAAGTTTCCAAAGAGGTAATAGTTTTATGGTATAAGCTCAATGTTTATCAACATTGTTAAAGATTATGATTATAATTATTTAAATATTCATTTAAATATATAAAATAAAGTTTTCAATGAAAATTATTTCATTAATATTTGGAATTGTTTTATTTTAAATAATTTTTTACAAAGTGAATAGGATATTTTCTCAATAAATGTTCAAAGTGATATTTTAAATTAATTTTCTACAATGAAATCATGTGATGTGAATTAATTTTTAATTTGGCTATGATCTAATTATACCATCATTATTCTTAATTAAGATGATTTTTGTTTATAATGAAATTATTTTTATAAAACTCATATCTTTTCCACAGGTTATGCTATGACTAATTCTTTATAAACGCCATTTCTTTTTTATGTGTTATTCTACTATGAATGTTTTATGATCTTGTTGAAAAAATTTGTATAATTTTCATTATGTAATAGGTGGGACATATATATCCATAAAATTCACTAGGTAAAGATTAATATCTCATCTATTAAATAGAACTGTAATGGGGAATAAATGTAGTTTATTAAGGGACTCAATCAACGATGATAGTCTTGGGAGTGAACCTTGAATACTATGACAGTTTGTGGAGTGAACACAATCCACTATGATATCCATTTAAATGATCATTTAGTACTAATAAAATGTTTTTATATTCTTATTTATATGCCAGAAATCTATGTTTTATTCTAATGTTAAGATCTCATGGATAATGTTCTTTGATTCATTTGTGATTCATATCTTATGAACATCAAATATTTAGTTATGAAACAAGATTATGATCTATTTTATATAGGGTACAGTTTTCAAATGTTATTCTCATATTCCCATACCCTTATTCTCCTGGTATTTCTTATGTTTTCATTGATATCCCCATTTTTTACCATTATAGAGTATATGTGATCACCCTTTCTTATGTTTCATTTCCCCTTGTTATAAATAATGGTTTTAATTATGATATATCTAGGAAGGGGTGATAGTTTTGAAGAACCTAGTGGGAGATATACCCAAGATATCATTTTGTACAAGGTATGGACTCAATGAATATATTTTGATGTTCTTTTTCTTACTAATTCCCCCAATATCATTATAGATTTAATGAATAGTGTATTTAAAAATTACTTAGATTAGTTTTTAGTAAAATTTATAGATGATATTAATATATATTCAAAAATAAAGAAATATAATGAAGATCACTTGAGAATTATACTAAAGACTTTATGGAAGGATAAATTATGTGAAAATTTTACAAAGCTTGAATTTTGACTATAGAATAATTCATATTTTGGTAATATAATATCAAGAGAGGGTATATTGTTAGATCCATTAAAGATATAGGCTATTAAATGTTTTCCCAAAAAATACATAAGGACTAATATCCTTATTTTTCTTGGTTTGACTATTTAATAACAATGTTTTGTGGATAATGTCTCATGGATATCCAATCCACTCACAAATTTAACTCATAAGGGAACAAAGTACCTTTGGATTGATGAATGTAAATAAAATTTCAAGGACCTAAAGATAAGGTTAGTCATTTCACATGTGAATACATTTCTATATAGTGGAGAAGGGGTTGTAATATATTGTGATTTATTGAATAAGTTATTATTATGTTTTCTTATGTATAATTATATGGTGATGGTGTATGCCACATGAAAATTGTTTATTCCATAGAAAAATTGTCCATCTCTATATTTGGATCTATCTATGATAATTTTTACATTAAAGATATAGAGGAATTTTTATTATGCAGAAAGGTGTAATATATATATATAGGTCATAAAAGATTAAATTATATATTCACATAGAAAGAGTTGATTATGAACTATAGAATATTGTTAGAGTTGATTAAAGACTATAAATGATTAATACATTACCACCCTATAAATGAGAACATGGTGGTAGATGATTTGAGTATAAAGATTAAGGTTCACTTATATATAATAAGTATCATAAAAGATCCAATATTTAAATATTTTAAATGTATGAAAATAGAAATCATGAAAGAAAGGGATAAATATTATCTTTCTCAAATGTGTGTCCAACCATCTATCCAAGTGAAGATTAAATAGGTGTAGAAGTAAAAAATAGAGATTTATAATGACGATAGAAATGTTCCTATGTTAAACCTTGATTTTATTGGAATTACAAGGTTTGGGAACTGTGTATATGTTCACCTCGTACATTATTTAATGAAGGAACTATTAGAGGAAGCTCATAGTTATTCATTCTCTATTTAAATTGGAAGTACAAATATGTAAAGATATTTAAAAGATTTCTTCTGGTTGGATGTAATGAAGAAATATTTTGAAAATATTGTATCTCAGCTCTTGGTATTTCATTAAGTTAAGTATGATAGATAAAAGTCTAAGGTAATGTTACAACAAATACCCATACCAGAATGGAATTGGGAAAACATCACCGTGGATTTTGTTATCGAACTCCCTGAAATGTCTTAAGATTATAATGTTATATGGGTTATAGTCAATCTCATTCCAAATTAGTCACACTTCATCAAAATAATGTAATATTTATCTCTATAATAGCTTCCTATTATAGATATTAAGGAAGTGGTAAGCTTTCTTAAAGCACCAGATTTTACTATGTTTGATAAGGATCTATGGTTTATATTGATGTTATAGACAATTATTCAACCAAATCTAGATAAAAAGATGAATTTCAGCATTGCATATCATCCTCAAATATATTTTCAATATAATAGAATAGTTCAAACCCTATATTATATTCTAAGAAATCATTCTATGTATTTCAAAGGTGGTTGGGATCAACATCATCCTTTTGTTATGTTTTCTAACAATAATAGCTTTCACTCAAGTATTCAGATGGTTCCTCATGAATCCCTCTATAGATATAAGTGTATAACTCCAATGATATAGGATTAAGAAAGTTAAATTAATATATTGGGATCTGAACTTACTAAGGAAATGGAAGAGGAATTAAAATCTATTTAGCAGCACGTAAGGGCGGTATAATGTCGACAGAAATTTTATAATGATATTTGTCAGCATGATCTGGACTTGGAAGTTTGTGAGAAGGTTATGACATTTAAGAAGAATGGAAATTTAATCCTAGGTATATTTTCTGTTTAAATATTCTTGAATGAGTAGGGATGGTTGCTTATCACATGGTACTTCCATCTAACCTCTCTCAAGTGCACGATGTGTTCTATGTATCTCTCCTTAGAAATTACATACTATCTCTTCAAATATAATGAACTCAGAATTCATACCATTGGATCAAGATATCTTTTGTGAAAAACATATATTTGATATTATGAGGCATATAGATACATTAATATGATAAAAGATCACTCATATGGTCAATGTTCTCTCACAAAACCATTATCTTTAAGAAACAACAAGGGAACGAGAGGATATGATGAGGAAGAAGTATACATAGTTAATTATTTCAGAGTGATGGAATTTTCAAGTTCAAATTAATTTTATGTTGGGAATAATATAACACCCTAATGTTTTATTAAATACTTTTTTAAAATATATTTAATTTCATTGACATCTTATGTTACACACAACATTGAGTTTTAATGAACCACAATATACTATTAATAATATTATTTAAACATGGTCATTATAAACTAGATATTAAACATGGTGGTATGAATAGGAATAACCAAATTTTTAGTATTATTTCTAATGATTATATATATATATAATACATTCATAAAAAATTACATATTTTTTAGTAGAGCCTATATATACTTCGAAAATAAATTTTTCTCAAAAATATGTTTTTTTATTTTAGGGGTCAAATAGGATAATTAATTTTTTCATATTTTAGATAATTTTTTTAAAAAATTAAAAATAATTTTTTAAATATTAACATCAAAATTTTATTTTAGTGAATTTTTGATATTTTTTTACAAAGACTAAATTTTCGATGGATAGTAAAAATTATTGATTTTTATTAAAACTGTCTTCTTTTAATCATTTACATGTGAAATTTTATTTAAAATCCATTTTAAAAGTTAATTACATTCAATTATATATTTATTAGTCCAATTTATTCCATTTTGATCTCTTTCATATTGAATTTATATATTAAAACTACCTATACAGATGAAAACAATGTTTTTTGAAGACCATTTATTCACTGAATTTGTGTGTTTAATCCTACATTAAATTGTTCAACTTCTATTATTGTAATTTGGAAAAATAGATTCCATATTTTAATATCATTATTAATATTACATATCATTTTCAAATTAATTTTTATTCATAATGAATATTAAAAACAATAAAAATTAATTATCATAATAATGTTAAAAAATGGGTTTATTTGGATATTAAATGAAAAGATAAGGGTATATTTGAAAATATAACAAGTATAAATAATATTTTATATCCATTTTAAACCTTATATTATCCCATGTTTTAATATATCATTATCTTGAATTATTTTTCATAAGAATGAATTAATCATTTTGGATTATTTTCTAGAATTTTCATGTAGTTTCCCACTGGGTTCTTTTCCTCACATATAAAAGTAAATCTTCTCTCTACGTCTATACAGACATAAAAATAACCTTTATTCATAAAATGACTTCCCATGTAATTTTATTAGTTTACTAAAAATTTCTTATAATCATTATTGTTATTAACAAACCCTCCTAAGAAGTATTTTGGTGCTAACCTAAGGTGGTTTTTTGAAGAAAAGGTATTGTTCATAACCGAGTGTTTTTATTTTATTTATTATTACACGCCCTTCAAATATAATCCCTTTATGAATAAATAATAAAAACAAAGGTATCTCTCAAAATCATAGATGTTATTATGTTAATGTAATAACATATATCCACCTCCTCTTTTAATAACTGGGAAATAAAAATGTCGATCTTGTGTAGGAAAGACTACTACCTCATAAACCAATGTAATTTGTTTTACATAACCACCTATCATGGATGGAAATAATAATTTCTGTAATTTATTTATTTTATATTTATAACATAATAATATATCTACAATTATAATATCACATCTACCTTCATACCTTTTAATTTTTTGGAAAATGATAACATCGCTCATGTGTACATGTGGACTACCACCTCCACAAAGAAATGTGATACATTTTCATTTTATTTAGAAATGGAAAGTAATAACGATATGTTTACATTATATATATTATATCTATGTTAAAATGATAATTTTAGGAATTTTAAATAACAATTAACATTATTTCATTACATCTATTGATAAAATATAAAGAGTTTTCATGTGTATGTATGGCGTACCATCTTCATGAATGGTGTAATTCATTTTCTATATCAAGATTTTATAGATTACTATGAAGACATTTATAATGAATATATATGATATTTTTATAATTTTTAACATTGTGGAGATTCTGGAACAGTGATAAAACTAAAAAATGACTGAAAATACCTAACCAAAACATACATGAAAAAAATGAAGCAGTTATTACCCAAAATGTGGTTTTAACAAGGAATTGTTGATAAAAGGGTAATAAAAGGTCATAAGTAAATAAAATATTGTATGATATAATTATTTATGGTTTTTAAATATATTTATATTGAAGTTATATTTTTTATGTAGGAGGTTAGAATGTGTACAAATAAAAATGAGAGTTAAGGAAACCAATTTTCGTCTCACTATTATTTCTATGAGATACATGCCATATTCACCAATTTTCATTTGTGGTGTATATAATCCCCATGAATGTAAATTATAATTATTATCATGAATATTATGTAATATACATATTCATATAAGATAATTTATTTCATGGAGATTATGATTTAAATTCTACCAATGAGGTAATGGTTTTTGGGTATAATCTCATTATTTATCAGGATTATTTATGATTATGATTCTGAGGATGAAATAATACGATTTACCTCTTGATAAACTTGTATATTTTCTTATCCTAAGGTTATTTCTAAAATAAACATGTTTTCATTTCATTTTCCTCTGTTTAATAACTCAATATTTTCAAATAATTTTCTAAGGAAAATCTACTTAATTTCTCTCTTCAGTCAAAAATAGTTTTTTTTTCACTTCAATGTTTTCTAAAAATATTTTAATAAAATTTTTAACTATTTTAAAAATATATAATTCAAATAATATTTTTTCATGTTTAATTTTTTACAATATTGTTTTAAATTAATCTTTTTTTCATTTTTCAAATGAGGCACTTTTGACTTTTATTAAAAATGTAAATATAATATTTTTAACGTGTATGGAATGAATAGTATTTTATACTATCTTGAATGATAAATTTTTTAAATAATCATTTATAAGTTTACAATGATATTTTTATATAATTGTTTACTTTAATATTTTGGAAAATTATATAATTTAAATATGTGTTTTCAAAGTGGAAATGATATCTTCCAAATTAAATGTTCTTAGTTATCATTATAAATAATTTTCTAAGATAATATCCTTTTATGTTATTTATGATTTACTATGGATTTGATCTAATTATAAAATTTTTATTCATTCAATAGATGGTATATGTTTGTTATGAAAATATATTTATGGAACCAATTTATTTTCTATGGTTTATGATATGAATAAATGCTTATGAAATCCATTTCTTTTCTATGGGTTATGCATGATGAAGGTTTCATGATCTTATGGAACACATCTATTTGATTTTCATTATATGACAAGTGGAATCTATATATCCCTCCAATGTATTTGGTTATTTATTTATATACCATTAGTTAAATAAGACATGAATGGGGAGTAAGCCGAGTTTATTAAGGGACTCAGTCCACTATGATAGTTCTGGGAGTGAACCTTGATAACTAAGATAGACTAAATATTTAACACAATTGACAATGATTGACTTGGAAATGAGCCTTTAATTATAATGAAATTATTTTAAATTCTTATTATTATGACAATTCTATGTTTTTTCCAATGTTATGCTCTAATGTATTTTGTTCTTTGATTCCTTTTTGATTCATGTCTTATGAACTACCAAGATTTATGCAATGACTACAAATTATAAACTATTCTATACAGGTTATGGTTAATAAATTTTATCCACTTCCTCTCATACCCTTATTCTCATGTTATGCGTATGTGATCATTAATATCTCCCATGTTTATGGTTACTAAGTTTAAGAGTTCAACCTTTCTCATTTTTCCTTTTCTTGGGTTATGATGAATAGTATTACAAATTTTGTCTTTGAAAATAGAACATACATTTCTATAAAAAATTGAAAAAATATCCATCATCACAAATTTTTCAAATATTTATCATATTGTAATTTAGTACCTATAAATAAAGAACATTTTTATTATTATCGGGCTTGGATTGCAAACAGAACCAAATCCCATAATCTTTCCTTTGGAATTGTCATATAAAGTGATATATCCTCTATAAATTTTTGATAAGTAGTAGAAATTAGAGAAATATTTAATAATATGTATTGAGAATATACTTTATATATATTGTTTCTCATTGATGATCTTGGACCCTTTTCACTAAAAAAATAAATCAAATAAGAAAAAAATTTCATACTCATATAATTTTTGGTAAAGCAATGTTAGAAACTAAAGATTTTGGAACCCAAATCTGTTTGTGTTGTCTGAAAAATCAAAAAACAACTTTTAACATAAAATTAATGAAAATAATGTTTGAGTTGAAAAATATTTGGGATGATCAAACTAAATTTATTTACATAGTTTTCTAATTATCCATAATTAAAACAAGTAAATTTAAAGATTTTATTTTACTTAGAAATAGTCACAAAATATTATTTATAAATATTTTACTAGTCACATTGGATTATAATGCCAAATTTGTTTTTATAAGATTTATTATTTTCAATAATTTGATTCAAATAATTTTTACCTTTTGTGAAAACACTTGTTGCATCCATAACATATTGAACTTATTTTTTTCTAAATTTAAATATTGTTACCATGTTCATTACAAGAGGTAGTATAATTCTCCATTTTGGTTTACAAATGTAAAATATGTTTACATAAGTATTATTTTTTATTAACGAAATTATCATAATGCTTTTTAAGATTTTTTTTAATGATTCATATTAAGTTTCAATCGTATTATTATATTCATTTAATTTTTTATAAGATCAATTTTTATTTTCATATTCAATCCTTGAAGAATAATAAGAATGTACCTTATTTGAGTATTCCATAAATCATATATTAGACAATTGATTAAAAATTTCAACTTCTAAGTTTTAATATATATGATCACTAGAATATTGATAATAACTATATGTTTCTTTAATGGATTTATTGTATTTATTCTAAAATAAAACATTCTTGAAATACTCTTTCTCAAATTTCATGTTATCTTTCAATTGAGGGAAATCCATCTTGATGTCCCTAGGCTTCTTTCACTCATAGAATCTAACTGCTTTAAAAATTATATCATTATTTTTTAAAATATTTAATTGTTTGTTTAAAACTTTTAACTTATCATATACCTTTTTGAACTTCCATATAAACGGTGTGAGCTCATTGTCTAAACCATAACTATTAGATGTATCTTTATTATATGATTCATTCATTAGAATTTATATTATTTTATTATCATCCATTGATGTTAAATCCTTAAAATAATCATTATAATTACTAACCATTCAATTCTATTTAGATTCACCTTCCATATCATCCTTATAAATCATAAAATTTATAATGGGATCTTTTATTTCAATATTTTTAAAAAAAATAAATTTACTAATAGAAATCATGATTCCACTCCAACTAGGTGATATACTTCTGAGTATTTTTAGAGATTGATTTAGTTAGAACTTGATTTGTTTTAGTTGTAAGCTCTCAAAAGGAAACAAAAATATTTAAAACTTCAATAATTCTTTAATTCAATGGGGTGTTTCATTCTCCATTCATCATTCCTAAAGTATAAAACATATGCTTAATAATACTATATCAAATATATCCCACATTTTTTGTTCATTGATAATATAATGATATATTATTCTACATTTAAAATGTTTTTTCCCATTAATAAACTTAATTGACCTCATTTGGACCTAATCCAATTAATATACAATTAATACCATTAGAATTTAGAACATAGTTAGCTTTAGTATCACCATACCATGTTTCAAGTTGTTTCTTGTGAATTTTATAATCTTCATTTCATTAAGATAAACCACTAAACCAGGTTTCTTCAATTGAATTATCTTATGTGCCTTCCAACAACCATAATTCTCACCATTAAAGTAAGTAGATATTACCATATACATAACTTATCTATTGTTAATCATAGAACCCATTTGGAAGATGATCATTATATGTAAACATTTGAAAGATTTTAAATAAAAATTCATAGCCTTTGATACTAATTATTTGTTAGATACATATTTCACTAAGACTCGGTAGGGGGTGAATTGAGTTCTTAAAGTTTTTTTCTCTTAAAAACCCACCTTATTTAAGATATTATTACTTATAATATTCACTTAAAACATGCACACAGGTGAAAATAAAATCATAAATAAAAGAGGATAGACACATAAATTTATAGTGGTTCGGGGAACATAAATCCCCTAGTCCATTGAAACAATTATTAACTCTATTATTTTGTTGATTTCAACTAGACCTTTATTTTTTCTAGAGACAATGTGTGAATGATTTCAAGTATTCAACATTTTTTACAAAATCATAATCTTTCAATTAGGCTCCAATAAGTCTTTACAAACACCATCATTCAAAGTTGTTTTACTATGAACATTCAAAGTGAGAGAGAGAATAAATAGATAGCTTGAAAATGAGGCTCAAAATTCTAAGATACAATTGAAAGAATATATAATAAATCTATATGAGATTTGATAATTATGAAACATATCTTGATGAAACACTTCTGAAAACAACAAAGATGGTCATTTTAGCACAACTATATAGCTAAATATTCTTTATTATTATTGAATAAAAACAAAGATCTTGTAGAAATATTCTTAAGAGAGGAAATTGATAATAGTGAAAGAAATTATATAATTTTTATATTATTTTCACCACTTGATCACACAGTTTATGAAAAAATCATGAAAAATTTCATTTTTAATAACACAACATCAAATCCAAAAAATCTAAGTCTTGGAATTTAATAAAATAACTCAATTTTTAGGAAATACCACAAAAATAGTAAAAACCATTAAATTATACTAGTACTTATTTCCATTATAATTAATTAAAGCTTTTTATAACCATTTTTACCATAAAGAGGTAATCCAATATTTAAAGCATATATGACTGCATTAATTCCAACCAAAGGTACCCCAATAGTTATAAATAGTATGTTGCAGAATGAGGTAGCAAATTATAGATCACCACATAGATGAATTTAATTGATTTTAATTCACATATTAATTCTTCATTAAACTGATTCATAATGTCCTTTGATCTATATATTCGATTTCTCAAGTAGTTGATTCGTCGATGTAGGCGATTTTCAAATAGTTGATTTCTTTATGTGTCTATTTCATGTAAGTATTTCCATTATGTAATTAATTTACATATAGGATTCCTTAACATAGCCATTTCTCCCTATATTTTAATACCATAGATAGTTTATTTTCTATACCTAGAAAATTATTCAGCTAACATTTCCAATTTTTTGAATTCAACAGAATGATAAAAAATTATAATAAGGCCTAGAGTACACATTTAAAAACAAAAAAATTAGTAATACATGAAGTTTATATAAGATAATAAAAACCTGAAGTACATGGGATATATTTTAAGATCATTTTTAGGAGAAAATAATAAATAGGCCCAAATATTCTATTCCGTATACAAATTTTTCATGTAGGAAAATAGGTTATATAGTAGAATTGGTTATATATGTGAGAAAATAAACAAATAAAAATGGTTCACATAAATGACTATGCTATTGATGTGAATTGTCAATGTTAGTTAATGTGAATGTATAGAAAAAAATCTGTCAATTGGACACAAATTGGAGCTTTGTCACGTATTTGAATGATTAATATATGGGAATTGGCTATCTCATAGATAAAATCTAAATGTATGTAATTAGAGTTCCAAATATGCATTTAATCTATAATTTATATAGCTAGAAAAAATGTATCCACTTATGTTACCCAAGACTATTTAACAGAAAAAATTTGATATGTTGATATTCTATGATGCTATATTAGTGGAATGATTAATAATTTTTTTTTTGGATCAATTTGGATGAAACTATGCATGACAATTCTTTTTACATGAATGAAGATAAAGGGAGTAGTTTGAGTCTTTAGGGAGTTTTTTAAAATATTTAATACTATAAATATATGATCATGGATGTTTTGATGAAAGATGTATATGAAGTTTAAAATAGCATGTTATAAGATGTTTTTAGTATTCTTGAATTAAGGAAATAATTTAATTCAAAATAATTGATTCACACAATATTGTGAATAGAAAATAAAGATAAGAATAGGAGAAAAACCAATGACATATGTTCATAAATATATATGTAGTAATTTTATATTGAAATATTATGTGATATAAAAAAAATATAGAGTTCAAAAATAGTGTATAAAGAATAATGAATAATTTAATCTTACTCATTTCTATGAAAGAAATTGAATAATAAGATGAAGAACATACTTACAGAAGAAAATGTGTGAACAGTCAAAGAATCTCATTGATGATGTGTTGAATCATGTTATTGAATGTACATTATATTCTTGATAAATAATAAGTATATTTTCAACTATCTGAGAAGAACATACAATATCAAATTAAAATAGAGAAAAACAAGTTATGGATATATCATCTATATAGTAAACCATAAGTACTATTTTTTAATGGATTGTGTGATCTATGATTATTTCCATATCATGTTGAGGACTACATACACTCATTTTGTAGTGAACCTTGAATATTTTGGGGTACCAATTATGTTCTTGTCTTTCATGTTTTATTATAATATTTTTTATTCTTTCTATAGGGTAAGTGTACCAACCCAGGACCTTATATGTATTTGTTTCAAATAAAAATTGAGGTATTTGATGGCTTTATTTACAAAAAACCATGAGACTAAATGAACCCATGAAATATTAGACATTTATATCCTAGTAATTAAATTGGAGGGTTTGAATATGATTGAATAATGTATAAAATATTAAAATAAATGTTTTTTAATCCAAATTTACTTAACAATTCCTCAAAAAAATAATTAAATTTTTTAATAAAATTTTTTAATGATTAAAATTCTTATTTTCAAAGAAATTGTTTTTATAAAAGTTTTGTATTATTACAAAACAATAATATATTGATAACTATTAAAAATTTATTATAATAAAATTTATCATTAATACATGAATTAAAATCTATATATTAGTTATCTAATTGTTAGGAATGGGGATAAAATCATTCCATGATAAAAAAAGTCATTTTTCAAACAAAAAATTTATAAACATAAACTGTTTTTATCATTATAAATTAAATAAATTATTATAGATTTTTTTGTAATGTACGAAGCTATGTTCACTCATAAGTTACTAATACCAGTAATCCACATGCCCTCAATCATGCCTCTCTATGCACCAGAGGTTACAGGCTAGTAATAAAGGCCAAGGATGTGTTTGCGAGGAGGCTATGATTTTTGGTCAGAGAGGAACGCAGTGGATAATGACAGATTAATCAGAAAGAATAGTGTAATAATAATAAACAACACATATTAAAGTAAATCTTCTAGATGAAGAATATTGATAAATTCGTATATAAAATTGCATTCATGTCTCAATACAATAAAAAAGGAAAAAAATATGGGATACATAACAACTGGAATATACAACATGCATTTCAAAAAGAAGAAAGAGGCCCAATATATCTCCAATAGCATCTCATGCATAAGACTAGTCATCTTCACTCATACCCCATCCTAGGAAAACAATCAAAAATCCATAGGAAAACTCATTCCTTTGTCCCTAGCTTCTACTAAGTAGTCTGTTTGGGTACCATTCAGAAAATCAAACATGGTGTAAGGTATACTCATAAGGCCACCACCAACGGTGTATGGTGTGATCCATACATTACATATATAATTTATGTTTGAATATATAATAATGTAAATTATAAAATTATATATAAATGAGCCATCCCTAATGCTTATAGTACACTTGGATGACACTATCTGCTTCAGCCTAAGTCGGGGTACCTTTGAGCTAGTATATATATATATATATATATATATATATATATATATATATATATATATATATAAGTATATGTATACATATGTCATGACTTGGCCCATCATGGTCTGACTCGTGACTCCCTAAGCCTGCCTCCAATCGGCCAGTGACTGGAAAAAAGTATTAAGAAGGAATATCCCACAAATGGGAGGAATTATCCAAATTTATTGGTATACAAGAATACATATACAAGCCCATACAATGTGGAATTGTAAAAAAACTAAAACCAATGCATGCATACATTTATAATACAAAAAAAGTATGAAATTAATGTTTTGAAATCATAAAAGATACAAATATTATCCTAACCAATAAATATAAAGAGTTCAACCTAATCTAAAGGAGATGAATAAGATCAAATGTAAGCACCCGGTAAACAACTCATTTTTTCTAGATCAAGCTATGCACCACCTTCTTCATTCCCTCTCAGGACACCATTAAAAGAATCATCATCTTTATAAGACATGACTCCTATGAGCAGATCCCATATAGGGGTGAGTATAACAATTCCTATTAGTACACCTGAAAAACACTAAACATGAATCATTAATTATAGTGATCTCAATATAAGATATAACAATAAATATATAATATAAATATCATATATATACTTAGGAAGGATAATATTCCACAAGGCGGTCACAAACAACTACCTTCCATATGATTCTACTCAATTCACTCCTCCTTTTGAGATAATCCACTCTAAAATCCATTTCATAACTGGATACTCACATCGAAGAGGTCAAGGTGATTTTGGCCCCACTGAAGGAAGATAACTAGTCTCCCAAGAGCCTAATACTCAGATGGTTGTCACAACCAAAACAGCTAGGGGACACCATAAATTAAATCTGGATCAACCCGCTATGTAGGGGGTCATACACCAATGATACCATGAACCCTACGGATACAACATACAAGATGGAGGATCAACTTCTTACTCAAGGAGGTCACACTAATTCCACAAACCCCACCAAGAGTGTAAAGATGATACAGTATATCACTCTAGTCTCACGAAGGGATTCCAAAAACTCTATATGAGATTCATCTTATACTGGGGATCACAATCCTAAGATGTGGTCGTAATACCTCACTGTACACTCAAGGAAAATTACCAATGGGAAAACCACTCAACCAATACTGGTCTCAAATGAATAGATGAAGAGATACATGCTCTCTATAAGGGATTCCACAGGGTGTAAGTAGAGTACATGATGTGCCTTTCTCAACTAAGATCTATCCTTGTGGTGCTACCTCACACATCATGTAAACCTAAAATACATAGTGTGTGAGTGAAACACTTGTCATGTATAGGTTTCTCAACACCCTTACTATGTCTCTTGGCTATGTCTGTATACCACTGGTTGTAATTATGTACTAGCATGTGTATACATGGTTGTGTCTGTATCTGAGTTCATGGAATATCCATGGATGTGTACTTTTAGCCATGTTTGTGTACATTCTTATGTATTTAATGATCCATCATGGAAGGGTCACACGAAATGTTACAATGTCATATGTGGTGTGATATTTAACTCCATCTAAAACGCTCGCAATATAGCCAGGGGTACCACATGGCATGTAACACCGATTTACATGCTTTGTAAACTGGGATTTTATAGATACCATTTAATTTTACTCCAAATTATCTTTCACGTCACCAAAGACTCCATAATAACTGGGACCTTTATACTGGGGGTCAGCTGAGCCATTCCATCATTGCTGTCCAGAATTAGGGCTTCGATCTGCTCAAAAATTGATCAATCAGGACATTTTTTCATTTTAAGTTTAAACTAGGAAGAAGGTTAACAAAAAATCCATATGATCATCATCTGATCACTCACTGTCATCATCATATCTCAAACACCCCATCAATCATGAACTAAAACTACAGTATTGATTAGTTTTTCCTAGGAATGGTCATGCAATGATCATATACCTGGTATTCATCGATCCATGGGAAAAAAGAAATTCATATGATGAACGTGTGAAGAAACATGGGATAAAACCACAAGACATAAAATATAAAGAATTAAACTCAACATTGTTTCATTCATCCTCATTTCATTTTCATATAAACGGTCAAATATATGGGAATTAAATTAACAAACAAATATATTTCCACCAATTAAATATACTAAGGATGCACAGATCAAATATATTTTCGGAATTGATTTACATTATTCTAGGATTAAGTAAAGATATGAAAAAATAAAAATAAAACATCATACATGGAGTTTGGATCAATTTTTTATGAATAAAAATTCTTATATTCCATATTTGATCAGATGTATAAACTCTATTGGTTGTACGATCCATGATCTGGTCTTCATCCATTGTCGTTCATCATGAATTATCTCTAATGGTCATCATGATATACAAGGATTGAGTGTCCAAACCATGAAAAATCCTCATAATCATTAGTTAAAGGAGATATTGTCAATGTTTTGAATAAAATAAATTAAATCAATTTAGTAAATTTATTTGATTATTTATGCGGTCGTGTTGACTTTTTCACAAATGCTTCACTCTAATAAATATTATGTCACTCATAGGGTAAAACATGTGTTCTAAACTCAATAGTTCCCTTAGATTTATAAATGTTTTATACACATACCAAATTTTGGAGTAACATGACATCTCAAAAATATGTATAAAAAATAATCAATAATATATTCAAAAACAATACATGGAAAATCTGAGTTATTACATTCTCCTTGCCTAAGGGTTTTTTATCCCGAAAAAAGAAAAACCTACTAAAAAAGATGAGGGTATAGGCATCAAATTTGGGTCTCCTGATCCAACATCCTCTCCTAAAGATTCTTATTCATCTAAGATGCACACACTAGGGGAATAAATCTTCTTTGAAGGATCCTCTCTTTTCAATTAATGATCTATACTCGGTACTTAGAAAAGATAGCATCATCCTCGATGTCTAGCTTTCCCAAATCAATAACATGAGATCTTTCATGCATATATATCCTCATTTACCACCCATTGAAGACATAGTGTACACAATATAACTACAGTGTTAGAGAAAAGAGGTATGACACCTTCCTTACTCTACATAGTATCTAAAAATGGAAAATTAACCTTGAAGGTAAATTACCTTCATAGCCAAATCTCTATAATCAACGTTTAGGTGAGACCCTAAGGAACACATAATCTCCCTCTTCAAACATCAAGGGTCCTCATTGTCAATATGAATAAGGATTATTATGGATTTATTTAGTCCTCATCAGATTATGTATTATCACACATTCTCTACAGTATCTCAAACCAACTCCGGGGGCCTGAGTTCTAACTCCCCTAGATCAGTCCAACTGAGTGGTGACTTGCAGGGTCACCCATCCGATGATTTGAATAGTGTCATACCGATGGTTAATTGGAAATTTTTTAGTATGAAAACTCTAACTATGGTATATGACCCTCCCAACTATGACCAAATTCGAACATGTAGGCCCACAGTATGTCCTCCATGACTTGAATGGTCCTCTATGTTTGGCCGCCATTCTGAAGGTGAAACGGTGTGCTCAAGCATAATTGATTCCCAATGAAATCCTAAAATCCCTTCTATAATCATGACATTAAGAGTGTGTTACATTCAAAAATGATCATAAAGGGTTTATTATTGAGTCAGTATATCTCTTATATATAAGGGCATCCCAAACTATCTACTGAACTCTTTTCTCGAATAGCTATGAAGTGGTCCGAAAAGTTGATTCAGTCTATGATCACCCAGATGGAATCATGTCCCCTAGACATATGTGGTAACCCCATCATTAATAACATGTATATTTTATCCCACGTTCACTATGGAACCTCACAGAGTGAGATAAACCCACTGCAACCTAGTGCTCAATCTTCACTTGCTAACAAGTGAGGAATCGAGAGACAAATTTTGTAAATCCCTTCATCATTTATGGCCACAAAAATGATTCCGGAGGTCCTATTACAATTTTTACACAAATTGATGTAACAATAAAGAGGATTTTTAAAACTCCCATATCACCACCTCCCACAACATCAAAGGATCCATTGTTTTCCCTCTAAAAAATAGAGTCTTCTCCACATTCAAAATATCCATCAATAGAATGTCCAGTTCATATCTGAGTATGAAATATCTCGCGGTAGGTATATAAACATTGATTATCACTAACATGATATAAAATTGGTTAGGGTAACAACCACATATTGTAGATATTAATTACTAACCTTTTAAACTATGTATAACTACAATGAGGCTCCCAACTCTGATGCCACAGTCAATATCTAACTATAAGATCTCCTACTGAGAGAATCTTCCACCACATTCCCCATCCTGGGAGTGCATAAAATATCCAAGTCATTATCCTAGAGAATCTATATCTATCCACTTTGTTTAAAGTTAGTATCCATCTAATAGAAGATATACTTAAGACTCTTTTGGTCAGAGTATATGATAAATAACTCCCCAATCAGTTATTGTCGCCACATATTTAGTATGAAGACTTTTGTTACTAAATATTGATCGTAAGTGACATATCTCTTCTCATGTGGTATAAAATGAATTTAACCATATTCAATTACCACCTTCCTGTATATAAGAACATAGCCTAGACCTATACCTAATGTATCGCGGAACACTACATACCTGACACCCTCCTCTGGAAATCTCAAGATGAGACTTCTCATCAACCTCTGACTTTTCTCCTAAAAGCACAACTAGAAACTTTTTATCCACATGAAATGATGTATATTTTGGGTCAAGGATTTCAAGGCTTCTACAATTCTAGAGTAATTGGTTGCAAGCATATGATATTATCCTTCTAACCAAAGAAAACACTACACCTCCGTAACACACTTGGGTCTCTCCCAAGCAAGAACTACCTCAACCTTCTCTAGGTCCAATGCTACCCCTACATCTGAGATAACTATTAATATTAAGTGGACCTATCGAATCCAAAAAAACACTTTTAGATATTCCCATAAAGTTAGTTCTCTTGGACTGTATCCCAGGCCATCCTAAAATGTCTCTTGTGGTCCTCCTCGGATGCTGATTACACTAGGATTTCATCAATGAAGTCCACGGTGAACCGGTATAGGAAAGGATTAAATATATGGTTCAAGAGTCCCATGATGTCTTTTTGGGTGTTATTCAATCCAAATGAAATCACTAGGTAAACATAATGAGCATAGAAACATCTAAATGTTTCCTTTGGTATATCCTCGTCTGGTACTCATAGCTGGTGATAGCCTGATATGATGTCAATAATTGTGAATCATTGCACCCATTTAAAATGATCGAAGAGGTCATCAATTATAGGTATTCGATACTTAATCTTCATAATCACTTGATTTAAGCACTGGTATTCCACACATAACCTCAATCTCTCTTCTTTCGTCTTGGTGAAAAACACAGTGGTTGACTAGGGGAAAACACTGGGTCTCATAAAGCTCTTCTCTTGCAAGTCCTCCAACTACACCCTCATCTATTGAATATATATAATACTCATACAAAATTATGTTGAATATATCAGGGTTATCCTAGGATTCAATTCAATATATAAGTCTTGATCCCAGTAAAGGAGGTAGGCCTGACACAACTTCAAGAAATATTTCGTCATACTCCACCACCACTGTAGAAAACTAAATGATCAGGGCATCCACTACTCCAAGAGTGTTTTTATCCAATTGTGAGTAATAAATAGAAATATATTACACCAAATCCCATACTTCTCTACCAAGGTTTCCATTTGACCTACAATATAAAACATCATCCTGTATCAGTGGACACACGACATACTTCTCCTAAAATAGTCAATACGTGCATAAAATATTAATAAAATGTCTACACCTAATATTAGATCATAAGGCCTCATCACTAATAAAAATAGATCTCATATGAAACTATCACCTCCAAGAGTTAGATCGTATTTTTTGAACATTATCACAATCACTATGACACCACATGTCAAAGTCTCTAACCGTTTGGGTTCAGCCAAAGGATTAACCCGAAACTCTAAGTCTCAACCCAATGATGTGGAATAAAAAGGATGAATCATGCCTATGTCTATAAATAATACAGACATGGTATAAAATAAATATATTGTACTTAATATCATCTGTATAGCCTCATGTTCATAGGTCTATATACCCTACAACTGGACTCGTTCTTGGCCTCCAGTTCCCTTAACCTGACATAGACCACCTACAGGTGGTGGTGGTAAATGTTCGAACCAATAACCACCTCATGCTTCTCTCATGGTCCCTATTTCATGTCTTTAGACTTATAAACCACCCTTATCATACCTGTACCTTTGAATTCATGGTCACCCAGCTGTGTCTGGATCAACTGTATGATGGGTCAGACAATCCCAAGACAAATGTCAGCGACCGTTGCAATACAAACACAACCTCTCCATCGGCTGATTTGAGCCATCCTGAGATCCCTATATCACTGAATATATGTACTAGTATTTCATCATAAATAATCTAACACACTTGGATCCCTATGAATGTCTTTGGCTCGTTTCTTTTGATGTCTCAATTCCTAGTTTTCCTCTACTAGCACCCACTTTCGGTGAATGCTCTTCCAATAAACTCTCCACCACCAAGACCCACCCCAGCACACCAGCATATGTGTGAATGTAAATGGATCCAACTAAATCCCTAATTTCCTAGAGTAATCCCTGCACAATGTTCCACTCTTAGAATAATGGATCCCAAACCATATCAATTGAGTATCATGAGAGATCTGGAAACCTTTTTTGGTACTCCACCACAGTCAAACTATTCAAGTGCATATGTTGAAGCTCATGTATGTGCACTGACCGAAATGTGGAAAGATAGAAATCATACCTAAAGAGACACTCAAATTCTAACCAGGATAGAGATGTATCATTTTTCTACTTATTCACTAAGCTATATTTTCGCTCAAATGAGCCCTGAAGAAGACTTTCCACGAGGACCTCCATCTGATCCACAGGCATCCTCACAAGGTGAAATACTCAAGTGACTAAATCTATCCATTCATCATCCACTTAGGTTTCTAGCTCTCCCTAAAATTCTAGAGGTCACTACCTCTTAAATTCATGCAGTTCACTCAACCTTTATGCATCCTCAGTTGGTACTTCCAGTGTTAGCTACTTCTCAATGGGTGGCAGTATAGCTAGTAAACCACTTCAAGGTGATATCTCTATTATAGGACCCTATATGGATGCCTCATCACTCAGCATATCATCATCATGATCATGTAGTAAAATCCTGGATGGTTGTCTCTATAGATACATCCTAAAATAAAACAAGATATACCATGGTCAAAAGAGTATCTGGGAAGATGACACAAGCTACACATGGAAAACACAACCCATTAATATATGATCCATGTACCAATGTTCTTTATACAACCAATGTCTACATGTACAAAATCAAAATATAGGTTATCAGAGTTTTGTTGTATGCATACATCAGTCATTGCACCAACTCTAGAGTATCTGTCCTGAAATCCAAACTCGAAACACTTAACATGGTTTCCCTAAAATAATCTAATTGAATCTGGTCCTATGGTGGAAAATACTCCTTTAATAACAGTGTTTCTTAACATAACCCATCAGGTCCTGACCTGTGACTCCTCAAGCCCGCCTCTAATAGGCCAGGAGATGAAGACCAATGCTGAGTACACATTTCCCACAAATGAGAGTCATCATCCTAATGTCAATTTAAACATGCATTCATATCCAATCCCATGAAACGATTAAATGTAAAACAACAAGAACCAATGCATTCATACATCTATAATTCCATGACCAATGTTTGACAGTAAAGTACCAAAATAAAAAAATTGATAAATAGATGTTAAACCAAAAACTGTAAAGAGTCAAACCTATTCTAAGTGGAGACCCTATGATCAAATTAAGTCTCCAAGTAAAAACCTCATCAATCTAGCACAATATATGCACCACCTACTCTGCATCCTCTCCTCAAACCGTCAAAAGAGGACTCGTCTACATAAGACAGGATACATATGGGCAGATCTCATACCTGGGTGAGTATAAAAATACCCATTAGAACACTCTGAATACACTAAACATGATGCATCAAATATATTCATCTAAATACAAGATATAACAATAAAAATATAATATAAATTACCCAGATATACATAGGAAGGAAACCACGCCATCAGGCAATCCCAACCAACTACCAACCATAGAGTTATACCTGAAGCACTACATGTTCTAGGATAATCCACTCCAGAATCCATGTCATCACAGGATAATCTCATCAAAGATGATTAGTTCATTTAGGCCCTACCAAAGGAATCTCACTGGTCTAAAAATACGCTGATACTCAATAGGGTGTCACTCCTAGAACCTCTAGGTGACAACACTAAACCAATTTGGATTAAACCGTTGCATAGGGGATCACACACCAATGATACTGTGAACCCTAACGATAAGACCATCTAGCTTGAGGATCAATTGTCATCTAAAAGTGTTTATTCCAATTAGAGAAACCCCATGAAGTGTATAAATATTATAGAGGATAACAGTCTCATCTCATGGAGGGATTTCACATACTTAATCTAGGATTCATCCACTGGAGGGGATCAGAATCCTAACATGTGACAAAATTCCACATTGCACCCTCGAGGGAAAGAACCAAGGATAAAAACACTCAACATTAACTAGTATAAATTAAAGATATATAGAGATTAATGTTTTCTCTAAGGGAGTAAATGGTGTGTGAGTAGAGAACATGACATTCCTTGCTCAACTTGGATATTCATATGTGGTGTAATGTCCCATAGCATGTAAACCTAAACATAAAAAAAAGTGTGAGTGAAACATAGGGTGTGTAGAGGTCACCCAACATCCCTCTCATGTCAACTGAACATGTCCTTATACAACAAGTCATGAACGTCTACCACATCGTGTACTCATCGTCATGTTCTTTTACAAGTACATCGTATGTCCATGCTTGTGTACTCTTATACATGTTTGTGTACCATATGAAGTACGCATAGAGTCATCATGGATAGGTCACACGGAATGTGACCATGTCACATAGCATGTGTTATATAACTCTATATGAAACCCTAGTGTTACAAACATTGGGTCCCACATGGTGTGTAATTCAAGTTTACATGTTGTGTAATCTGAGATTTTCCCGATGCCATGGGATATTCCTCTATGTCATCCTGTGCAAAGACAAAGCCACCTGCATCACTATAACCTATATATCAGGGGGTATTCCGAGCGTTTTTATCTTAGTTTTTTGGAATCTGGGATTAGGTCTTCTCAGAAAATGATTTGTCAGGCCAATCCATCACCATGAATCAAAATAAGAATGAACAGTAACTAATAATAAATATAATCCACCTATGATCATCCACCACCTTCACTGTAACACAAATTCACTATCAATCTAAAACTCATCCATGGTATTGATATTTGTCCTCAAATAATTTTTATAAAAGGATCGTATAATTGGTATTCATAAAACCTTGGGCCAAAATAAATGCACATGATGAACGTGCGACGAAACAGGGGGAGAAAAAAATCAATCAATAAAACATGAGTAATGAAAATCTTCCTTTTCTTGTTCAATATTGATTATTTTTAAAGAAAAAGATAATTTAATAGGAATAAAATAAAATAATCCAATATAATTCCATCAATTTAAATCTATCGATGATGTGAATATCAATTATATTTATAAAATTGATCCATGTATGTTCAGTATTATGGAATCGGATGGAGAATATAAAATCAAACATTCTAACTAGATTTTTAATTGATCATTGATGAATAATGGTTTTGTTTTAACATCAATGATGATATCCAAAAACTTCATTAGCACAATGATCCATGATCCGATCTTGATCAGTCGTTTTTCGCCAAGAATTCTCTCCAACGGCTACATATATCCCCAGTGATTGAGTAGTCATCCCTGAAGAATGTATTATAATATTGTATTTGAAGGATACTTTTTTTCATGGAATTAAATAAATTAAATCAATTTTTTTAATTGATTTTAATAATTTTGATCCCATGATGACTTTCTCATAAACGCCCCACCCTGACAATGATTATGTCTCTCCTAGGGTAAAACCATCATTTGGAACTCAATAGTGACCTCGTATTTCAGATTTTGGCTCCCATTCAGGAGAGATTCTAAGTTTTTTAGGAAACCTACCCGTTTTTTCTATTAAAAGTATTTAATATTTTCAAGAATTTATTCCAAATACACCGGGCCTCCAAATCATGCATCATCTCAACACATGGTCTTGAAAATAATTCATATAATATCCAAAAATAATACAAGAAAAATATTTTTCATTAAAATAAATAAATATGTATATATTTATATATGTATATATATATTCAATATATGTATCATAATATATATATATATATATATCCAAATATATAGATATATAGTACTAACCAGGACCTTATCAATAACTCAAGCATTCATGCATAGTCATAAGAGTCCATTGTTGTAGATAATGGTATAATCGCATGAATTTGATCAAGGATATGAATTTCATCCTATCTATAATCTCTATGAGTGATGTGAAAATTCTTGTCCAACAGCCTCCAACATAATATGAAACATCATGTCCATAATTCCATAAAGAATGTGAGACATTATTCCCAACATTACACGTCAAGGGACAGTGAAGATTCCAGTCAAACACTAACCTTAATTGTTCCTCAAACTCCATTATGAATGGGAAAGGAATAGTAATAATAAAAATACATAATGTGTGTAATGGTTTAAAATAATCCAAGGAATTTATTACAAAAATAATTTAATAGCTTGTCTAAAAAGGGAATGATCCCTTATTCAAATGTGATTCATGTGATGTGATCAAACCACTCACTTTCCATTTAATTATAATAAAACATTAAATTAGTTGTAATATCACACCACATAGATGGTGTTTTGTACACATTAAGGTCTAATAAGTCATGTTCATTTAGTAAGCACACCCAAATTGGGTGGCACAAGTTGAAGTGGTTGACCTTAAACAATAAAAAAATTTCTTCTATAACTCCTCTAACAATGTTATCAATTTCAAAAATGAAATTAATATTTTGAAGGTAATTATCAAAAATTACATCATGTAGAACAATAACGCACATTATAAAGTAACTCAACTTTAGATAAAATTTACTAGACCATCATCCTTAGATGGTTCGTACTCTTCATGATCATTGTCGACCTTTAACTCCAAATAGAATTGAAGAAAATAATGAAATATAGAAAAAATTGGAAAAAGTAAATATGATATTTCATAGAAATAAAAATCAATATCTAGAGATAAATGATGAACATAAGTAAGTGTACTTAATAAATTGTTGTTTTCTATCCAACTCGACTGATGGTGAGAGGTATTGTGTTCAGATGAAGATAGAAACTCAAAGCCTAAGAGGAGAGGAAATAGATCCCTCCAGGCATGCAATCTATTATGAAAAAGAGGAAGGAGAATAATGTTTGAGTTTAATAGGATACAAAGGAAAAAATTACATTCCACTCATCATTTTATTGGGTGCATGGTTTGGCAACAGGGTTATCCAAACAATGTGCCTAACTGTGGGCCTACACTAGTTAAGTGACACTAAGCATGTGGTTCAGGTGCATGGTTTGGTAAAATAATGTGAAACTAGTGAGTCCCTATATATTATATCTTTATCACCTAGAATGTTTTATGTAAACTATGTGGCCCTTGGGTCATGTTTTAAAAAAATCATATGCCTAGTTTTTTTCTCTATAACTCAGAGCTCTAATATCTAAATGAGACATGGGTGCTCATGAAACCTCTATGATCACATGAGGTAAAAAGGAAGGGATTAAAAGGTAATTTGAAAATGAAATATATAATATTTGTACAGTATTGAAAATATATGATGTTTAACCCTCCCCTGTTTAAAACAACTCATCCATATGTTTCCATTTTTAGGGTGGTAGTATATCATCTAAAAATAGTTTTAGGCACTGGGTGTGTTTGTTTCCCCTCTCTCACTATTCTTATCCTATAAATAGTAGTTCTTCCATATCACCCAATCTAGGGGAACTATCTTGCCTCATACATTTTTCATGATCCGATCAATTATCTAAATGAGATGATCCACAAAATATGCATCAGCCAACCACTCAATATTCTCAGGATCAAAATAACGTGATGGGTCATATTAATCATAGTGAAGTAGAAATACTTGGAAGACATAGTTCATAGTTAGGTACATATTATTTAAAGCCAACTAATAGGTAACCATCTTTTATCCCTCTAATATCTTGAAATTCTTGACATAATAGACTGATATCTTTCCCTATTTTGGAATCCATCTATGACCTAACCCTAGAGAAACTCAAATAAAGACTTGGCATCTAACCTTGAACGTTAGAGGCCAATGGAAATAATCGGTATAAGACATTTATCAATACTGGGATGTAGCCATATTCTACTAAATAAGATGAACCAAATATGATGTCTTTGGAATGAGACGAGGTCTCAATTGCATTACCTCTCCTCCCTATAACATGCATTGGGGTCAATGACAGGATTTATCATATAAAGCCTAAAAAGGATCCATATAATTAGTTTTATAAAATATATTCTTGTAATAAAAATTTTTTGAGAGGAAGGAGTTTCTCCCAAGACCCACCAAAATCAATGACACATGATCTAAGCATGTATTCCAAAACTCATGTTTTATTCTCAAACTGACCATCGGTATAGGGTGATATGTTTTACTCAAAATCACTTCTGAACCTAGTTCCTTCTAGAATCCATAATATAAATAATACATAAATATAAATTCCATGTCTGATATAATATAAATGATAAAAACATTATGTTTTATAATCTCAACGATGTAAATCTTCCCAAAATAATACACTTTATGGGTCTCTCTAATATGTAGAATGTGAGAAAACACGATCATTATCTTGATGATCAACAATAGAACTTCAATTACTTGAGAGGATATTTAAAAAACCCATCACAAAATCCATATTAACATTTACCCATTTCCAGTATGGAATAGGAAAAGGTTGTAAAATTCTAGTAGGACATTGGTTCTCCTCCTTCACCTATTGACAGGTGGAACACTGTATAATAAAAGATACAATGTTCCTTTTCATAATCATCCTCCAATGCAATTAGTGTATGCCCTGATACATCTTGTTGAGACTTGGATATAATTCTCAAAAAAGTCTTGAGACTCTCACATAAACTCATCTCGTATGTCTATCGAAACACTAAAAAACCCATAAATCTACAGAATATTATCCTTATAGATAAATCAGCCAGGTGGTGGGTCATCACTTTAGACACTCCTTCTCAATACTAGTACCTCAAGAATAGAAAGTTTTCTTCTGCGTAACTGATCTTGAAGAGAATAAGTCACTGATAAAAATAAATTATAGGCTTCCTTTGATTAACTGGCACCTCTATATGTATCTTAAAAAAAATCCATTAACTATCATTTTCTATTGGCCTCCTGAACTAGTTGCATCTGAGTATTCTATATCATAGATTTTTCCACTAAATTGTCTTTCTTTGGAATATAAATGATCTCAAAGAGAAAAAAAATTGTATTATTCCAATATTATCTATATTATATTTCAGTAAAACTACATAAATATTTATTTAACATTTTTATGGTCTTTATATACCAAAAACTACTCTCTGAGAATGTAATTCCTCAAATAACACCAGTCGAGAACCACAAATACTAACTCATGATTATATGCCAAGTAGTTATTCTCATGATGCCCTCACTGATGTAACCAAAATTCCATGACTTTACCTCCCAACATCAGTTAAGCTCAGACTAAATACATGATGCATTACAGTTAATTGTATTTCTTTTTCCAGAGTATAGAAGAAATAGGATCGATTGTGAACATAGTCTCCCTTTAAACACATGAAATTCTTCCTTAGATGCTTCAGACCATGTAAACATGACACATTTATTGGTCAATCTCTTGAGTGTGCTATAAAAAATGATAAATCTTATATAAAGAGCCTATAATATCCATCAAACCCCATGAAACATTATATGAAAAAGATATTCATGGGATTAACCAATGTTACAATATCTCGCAGCATCTCTAGGTCAATAGATACTCCATTATTTGACACAATATGACCCAAGAAGTGAACTTTTTTTATTTAAAATTCAAATTTTGTGAGCTTATCTTATAACTGGCTCTCTCTTCGTGTATTCGGTATAATCTCAATATGTTTTGAATAGATGTGTCTTTAGTGAAAATACAACAAAAATGTTTCCACAAATTCCACCATAAATGAATCCAGATACTAGTGGAATACATGATTCATCAAATCCATAAAGACCAAAGGTGTATTTTTAATACTTAATGGCATTACTAGGTATTCATAAATTCCATATCTACTAAACAAATACATACATGGTATATTTGAAGGTCTGAATCATACCAGATGATAGCCCAACCTCAAATAAATCTTGGAGAAGACCCTCACTCTCTGGAGAAAGTTTGAGAGATAATTTATATGGGTTGAAGGATACTAGTTCTTTATGGTAATCTAACTAAATTTCTCATAATCAATGAGAACCCTAAGGGCACTATCCTTTTTCTTGGGGAAAAGGATGAGAGAACCCCATGGTGATATCTTGGGTCATGTGAATCCCTTGGATTTTAAAACTTATATCTTATTATTGAGTTCATGGTATTTATTTGGCGTCATCCTGTAAGGAGGAATACACCTGAGTGATACTCATAGAACTTTAACAATAGAGAAATCCATGTCTCCTAGAGGAGGTAACCTAGAAAAATCATCAGGGAAGATATACCTGAAACTGTTCATTATAGGAGGTAATTTGATATGTCACATTCTATGATCACTCGTAAAAAGACTATAAGTATGAGCTATCACTTTACCTAGCCCACAATGCTCGATTCCTTCTTGACTCACCTAGAAATATCATTCACCCTTATAAATATATGTATAACCCTTATGTGATGAGAAGAATTCCCTCTAGATATAGAAATCAATATGGGTTTAATAAAGGTATGACCATTCCATTTCATTAATGAATTCAAAACTAGTCATCTCTAGGATAAATAGGTTCCATAAGAAACTGAATTTCCAACCTCGATCGGATAGTCCCTGAATCATCCTATACTCTCTAATCATAATCCCAAAGGAGTATTTTGGGTTATTATCCTAGAAAAGTAAACTATCTTTACGAAGAAACATAACATAATATCTATATAGGTAAAAGAAATTTGAGTTTTAGTATAAAATAATTTAGAAATTAAGAAGTGGATACTAAAATTATACCCCATATTATAGAAGGCCAGACACTCTTTTCATTTAGAGTTTGTATCACTTTATGAAATTGACTTGATCCATGGATGTGAGATGCAACCCGATTACCCCAAGGAGTCTCTCTCTATTAGAACTACATTTATAAAGAATAGATAACATATCCATGACCACCTCCTCAACATGATTAGAAGTTAGTACTCTAGATACCTTCCAGACAAGGAACTACTAAATTATTTACTGAATGTGGTGTCATTGTATACCCCTTATCACTTTTTAGTAGGGGAAATATCCTACAAAAATCTTATATATGATCCATTTTACTATAGGAAATACATTCAACTAGGATTCTATTTCATTAGGTCTTCTTGAGACCTGGCTTCCCACAATTGTGGCGTATCACACAACTGTAAGTGTGTGTCGTCTGACTGGCACTTCCCCTGTGAGCAGACTCAAGGTGCCCCTTTTGGTATGCTTCCTAATCTCAATGATGAACTACCATGCCCAACCCCATCATCCTCCCTTATGTTTCAGCCAATGATGGGGGCTCATTTCATTAACTGTAAAATGGTATTCAACTGGATGATATTAACCATAGATCAGATAAAATATACAAGACCATCCTAAAATCATATCATTGTTCTAAAATTATCATCAGTGGGAGTTGGAATGAAGTGATGGTGCTCTATAAATTGAGTGGAATTATTCATCATAGACATAAAACCCTAGTAAAGGAGTGAAATTCCCTTTCCCACTCATATCACAACATTTTTTGAAAAAAAATACATCATTGAAGGTGGTCTAGAACTATTTTCAAACCATATCCTAATTTTAACTAGCTCGGGTAACATCATACCACCATATATAGTTTGAATAATGCACTATGTAGGTTGTGAGCATGAACCTCCTCTCTGGAGGAATCTCTTCATGAATGAATATGGATAGCATGGACTCCATCCATCCCTCAACAGCCTAGGAGCCTTCATCTCCTAAAAATATAGGTGGATGTTGCTACTGGAACACAAGTATCAGTTCTTCTATAGAAGATGAAACTCATGGATCTCCCTACATGAAATGTGTAGACCACTAGAAACACTCTTGATATTGAGGGGCAGTGTCTAACTTGGTTATAATAGGTGTAAATTCAATTGTAACTACATGATGTAATACTGGTGGCATAGGGACCACCACCTATAAAGAATGGTTATTACTTCCTTTTGGGAACTGGACTTGAGGTTTTCATGGTGGAATATTTTTACAACTTCTAAATGAATTCCTCAAAATAGAGTTTGATAACATAACAAATCAAAGATAAATGAATAGTAAAATACTATTTCCGTCTTATGGAAGATTTAACACCCAGCTACCTACTCCTAAATCCATGTCTATATAATTTTGGAATATCATTAAAATCATAGAGAAACTCCCTACTACACACTAATAAAGATGGTTCAGGGTCTAGGTCTGGTATCATAAAAAAGTTCTTTGTATATAAAGTTTTAATTTCAAGGTGTATAGGAAAAAAACATTTACATTTTAATTAGCATCCCCATTATTGTTAACTATTATTTAATGTTTTAAATTCAGCATGTTAATTTTTATATACATATATATATCCATGGGTTTTTATATGAGTCTTTTATTCCTACGTTATAAATTCAAGTGATTTATAAGTTTCAATTTGGATACCACCAACCATTATAATGGTTAACTTATCTAAATCCCCATTCATAATTTAAAAATTATTATACACTTTATAAATTGAAATTGGAATTCAGTTAATTTGAACCATTAACGTTTCATCCCATGTGACCAATGGTCTATCTCTCATACATACAATAATAGGTTATTTAAAGTGACACCATCATGACATATGGGGAAACACCATTTTTGTTGATAAAAACACTTTAAATAACAAATTATTTATCTCCCTAAAAGAAAATTTAGTTAAATCTAAATGAAACTCAATAAAATTACCATAACCATAGGAAATATAGTAAATACAAGCAACGAGATGTACCATTATGAAATGGCATAATGCATGACATGTGAATAACTATGTGAATATGATGATGAATTTATAGTAATTCCATGATTTACCGAGACAATGGTAAAATAGAAATCTGTAAATTCCATAACACAAAAAACATTTTCAACCAATGGTGGAATCAGTATATCTATGAAATGTGAAAAACCAAAAACATTACCTTTCTGGTTAATTTGGATCTTTCATGTATGTGGGTTAGATATTACCAATAATAGTCTCATTAACAAATCCCTACACATTCCTTGCCTCTTATATACCAACACAATTAAATAAGATAAAAGTAAAATAGTTCATTTGATACCACATTGAATCTTCCAAAACATAGTTCACTCATAAGTAACAAATCCTAGTTGGCCACATGGCCTCAAGAGGCCCTCCTCATATGTTATAGGCTACCGACTAGTAGCGAGGGCCAGGGATGTGTCTATGGGGAGACTATTACCTTTGGATAGAGTGAAACAAAGTGTATAACAATAGATAAATTAGTTGAAGCGGTGTAATAATAAGAAATATAAGAAGTAGAATTAAATCACCTATATCAAGATGATCGATGGACTCATATACAAAATGATGACCATTTCATGAAACTATATAAAAATGGAAAATCACGATATACGTAGAATCGTGCATAAACAAAAAGATATACAAAAAATAAGATAAAAGTACAAATATATCTACAATAGCATCATGAGTATAAGCTCGATACTCTAATCATGTACTCTATCCTATTAAAACAATCAAGAATCCAGAGCTAGACCCTTTCATTTTTCCCAACTAAAACCATGAATTCTGTTAGAGTTTAAATTGGACGCCTGAATAGGGTGTGAGATATACTCAGTAGGCCACCACCAACAGCATCTAGTATGATCTAGCTCGGAAATATAAAATATCAGTGTACAAATATAAAAATGTAAATCATAAAAGTAACTATAAATGAGTCAGTCCTGGTTTATATAGGACACTAAGATGACTTTACCTACTTCATCCTAAGTTGGGGTACCTTTTATCATGTTTCACCATATATATATATATACATATATATATAATTACATGAATCAATCAATAGAAAGATATATATTTCTATATATTCACTATATATATAGTAACACACACACAAATATATATATATATATATACATATTACTATCAAGAACTTGAGGAGTAACTCATGCATCCTTGAATAGTCAAAAGCGTCTCATTCTGTAGGTAAGGGTATTTTCCCAAGAATTCAATTAGGAATATGGATATCATCAGATTTTTCAACCCAATGAGTGAATTAAAATGTCAAGTACAACAACCTCTAGAGGAATGTGAATCATCATTTCAACCATTCTTTAAATGACGTGAGACATCATTCCCAACATCACATTCTAAGGGAGCATGTAGTTTCATGTCCAACACTAGCCTTGACTATGTCTCAATGTCCATTATTCATGGGAAAGTAATAGTAATAAAAAAACTGTTAGGTGTGAAATGTTTTAACATAAATCATGTAATGGTTTAGAAATCATTTTACATTTTATCTAATCAAGGAATAATACATTATTCATTTATGATCCATGAGGAAAGGTCATACCACCCACTTTCAATTTAATTACAAAACTCAATTCAATTAGGTGGAAAAGAAAGACCATGTATAATGTGGTCTAGAAACATTAAGGTCTAATAATTCAAGGTAATTTAGTAATCACACCTAAAGTGGGTTTCACTAATTTATTTGGGTGACCACAGACAATAAATTTAGGGTCTATAAAAGTTCATCTTGAAAGGTGTGCAATTTAAATAAATAAATTTGTATTTTAAAGGAAATTTATGAAATTGTGGCATTTGAAATAATGGAGAATGGAATAAAGAAACCCACCTTTAGGTAAAAATGAATATACAACCTACCTAATATGATTTGTACTATTTTTATTAGCTTTTGGACATTAAATTGGGATTGAATGGGAGAAAATGATATAATAGATGAATACCACACAAATAGGTTATATTATATCACCTAAAAATAGAATTCATAAGGGAGAGTTAAATGATGAAATTAATTAAGAGGACCAAATATATTACAATTATCTATATAATGAAACTGATGGAAAGTGAAATGGAGTCTGAATTATAGTGGATACTCAAACCATAAATGAGAGGAAATGGATTTCTCTAGGTGGGCTATAAGATATCAGGATTTCATATGTGTCAAATAACATTAATGTTATGTTTTGAATTTTTATTAATGTTCTAGTGTGAGTACCCAATGTTTTCATGGATGTATCATGGTTTTTTGGGTCTTGTTCGGAGCATAGAGAATATAATTTTGGGGGAAACAGGGTATGTCACACAATTTTTCTAACTGTGAAAGGCCTAGATAGTGGGCCTGAGGAGGTTTCACAGTTTTAGGAAACTGTGTGGATAAAGTCACACAGCTATGTGTGGGATTGGGGCATGCACCCACAGTATGAGACTTGATTTTATACTCTTATTATGAGTAGGAGAGAAAATAACTAAAATGAGGTTGTCAATGCCAGCTGAGATATTTCTTTGTCTCCTTTTGGTATTTTGATACAATTATTGTTCTAGATTCATGTATACCTATTTTGTTTATTTTTTAGATACCTTACTTGATCATTATTGTATATGAAATTCCTTTTGTATTGTGTATATATTAATGTATTGTGTATTTATCTTTAGTCTAACTAATTTAGTACTTTTTGTATTCATTGTATGATTAATATCATTGTGTTACACTCTCACATGAGGGAATAGTGTCCCCATAAACACACCCTTGGACATCACTTGTATTCGGAAGCCTCTAACATTTGGGGAGATGTTCTTGCGGCCATGTGACCCACCAGATAGGGGCACCATTTAGTGGAATATGGTTCGATATATTACAAAGTTTAATCAAAGGATTTTATTTTCTTTCTTAATATTTTTTGGCAATTTTCAGGAGAGTAGTAAGGTATAGGAATTTGAAAATGAGCTGTGCTTGAGAGTAGATAAACCACATATAAGAAATATCCAAATTTCCATGAATGGAAATAGTTATTTCAATTTTTTGACTATTACAGTTGATTTGATTCAACCATTGAGTGATACACTTTAATTTTCATGATATTATTGATATGATTAAGGATTTGTTTTATTTTTTCCTGATGAGATGAAGTTATGAATCTCATGCATCATTTGAGACACCTACAATATTTCAAATTCCATGTATTATTCCATTACATATAGGATGCATTGTTTGATTGCATGAATTCTTGATATGTGCCATGTGTGGTATACCTCATGTGTAGGATATGTTTTTTACATGGAACTACAAAAAATTGCGTGTACATAGATAGCGTGTCGTAACCTAAAAAATGTTTTTCTGGTTAGGATAAAGTATACACCCTACACAAGTAACTATGGCATATTGATTCAGGGACTATTGGTCTCATGGAATATAATGTGTTATGGTATTTATTAGGTGGACACTGTATTTAGGTTCATGTGGACTATGAGCCCTTATGGATTGGAATTGGTGAACCCTTTGGTTCAACCATTTAAAGATAATTTTAATATATTTTTGAATTTGGAATGTAAATTTAAGTTGTGGAATAGATAACTCGACCTTGACATGTCTTCTGAGTCAAAAATAGGCAGTGTCTCTATGGTTTTCACGATTTTTATTTTTATCCAGACCTAGATTTAGGAGTAGGAACATGGGTATATCTTGTTTATGGGATGTTTTTGAATTATCATGCACTTTTAGCTGTGAACTTTTCATTATCTTTATTATCTTAGGAGTCTGTTTGGCATTTCAGAGAGATGTCACCATGAAGACCTCTAGTCATACCCCCAAAGGGTGGAGATTACCATGTTCTGGATATGGTTGTCCATGTGATACTAGTAGATCCTCTATTAATTCTAGTTTTATCACCAAAAGTTATATCAGATATAGGTGTTTAAGAAAAATTATATGATGGTTGTATATGCTATATGAAGACCTTTTAGGGAGCAATGTAGTTTTCTTATTTTATGTAAGAGATGATGCATGTGTTCCAACAGTATAATCCACGCACATTTTTAGAGGATGGTGTTCCATATGTTATTGATATGTGTCTTCATAATACATTTTTGATATTTGAGAATATTGAGTAACCTCCTAAGAGGAGAGTGAATATTTAAACTTATATACTTATAGGAGTAGAAAAAGCATTCGTGGGATGTTCTAAATTAGGATGATGTGTTTTGAGAGATGATTTGGGAAAATTTTCAAAATAAATTTTAGGAATTTTTATTTCCTAATACATTTAGAGATAAAAGGTCTAGTGAGTACATACATGTGGAGAATTTCATGATGAAACTTGTGGAATATTAATAACACTTTAAAGAGATTTAGTGTTTTATGTTGATATATCTTACTAATGAGGCATCGAAGGCGAGACACTTCACAGAAGATCTCAGGCATGTCATTTGATCTTAGTTCAATGTGTTTAGGTTGACCTATGTTACTGAAATAGTGAATCAGTTGTTGATTACATCATAGAACCTAAGAGATGTCGGGGTTCATTGAAGGATAATTTAGCCTCTTCATCTAGTGTTTCACCTTCTAGTGGTTGTATTCGATGTTTGGAGCCTTCTTTTGAGATGATTATTAGCCATGGAATGAGTATTGGTAGCTCTGTTTTCTATCATAAATGTGGGATATATGGTAATATGAGGAATCAATGAGATAGAGTCCTGGTCAAGTGTCGAGCATGTGGAAGTATGGTCCACATACAATGTTTTATAGGTACTCCCCTCTAGCAGTTAGTGGAATGGGTCCATCTTCTACACAAGGTTCATGAGTGGGTTTCATAACTCTACATTAGGCTATGAGCATGAGTAGTATCAGTCATTCATGAAGAGGTGGTGGTCATAATCTATGAAACCAGGCACTAGCTGTACCTAGATAGAATAATGGAATTTATCTAGGTAGTGAGGTTGTGTCACAAGGTCGCGGTTCAGGCCAAATATATTCTATACAGCCTACACCTAAGAAGCAGAGTGTCGGTCCATCTATGGTGATAGTTAAGATATCATAATCCTCTATGATAATATATGCGCTTTTTGATATAGGTACATCGCATTGTTAATTATCTATACCTATGGTGGAGATACTTGGTCTCATTATATTTTTTTATGATGAATTGATGATTCTTATCACTTCTTTGGAAATTAGAATAGTGGGTGTACATAAGTGTAGGGAGTGCCCCAATGAGAATGATGGGTGTCACTCTGTAAAGGGTAATTGTTTTACTTGAGATGACAACATTTGATAGTATACTTGGGATGGAATAGCTAGTTTTTTTAAAGCTTATGTTTATTGTTATCGCAGGATTCATACTTTCACATCAACATAGGGTAGAGTTTTTATTTACAAGGGTGAATCAGATATCCATGCATGATGAGATAGAATAGAGAACCTTGGGCAAGGTAAAGGACCATTATCATAGTTGGTCTACGAGAAAGGATGAGATCCTATTTATAAATGGTAATTTATGGGTTCCAGTAAATATTCACAAGGAATTGATGCAGATGATTCATGTTTTGGTTTGGGTAGTGCTCCACTGATGTCACCAGTATGTATTATGACTTACGTCATCAGTGATGGTTTCTAGGTATCACATTTGACACATCTTGTTTTGTTATGAGGTGTTCCACCTATTAGTAGATGAAGGTGGAACACCAGTTACCATCTCGGATTTTACAATAATTACCCATTTTTTATTGGAAATGGGATGATGTTACGATGGATTTTGTTACTATTTATTTGAGGTCTCCTCAAGGTAGTGATGATGTTTTGGTTTTTTTTGAAAATATCATGAAGTTTTCTCATTTTATAATGATCATGTATACCTTCAGTGTGGATGATATTAGGATGTTGTTTATTTATGAGAAAGTATGACTTCAAGGAGTCCCTCATACTTTCATTAAAAATATGGATTCCCAATTTACAACTCTTTTTTGGTATATTATGTGTATATGTTTCGGTAAATAAGTGATTTTGAAAATGGTATTCCATCCTTAGACCAATGGTCATTCAAAAAATATGATTATGGTTCTTGAGGAGAAGATGAGATAATGTGTCTAAGATTTTAGGGACTCTTGGGAGATACATATACCCCTGGATTAGTTCTCCAACAATAATAGTTGTCATGAGACTATAGTTGTGGGACCTTATAAGGATTTGTATGGTATTTCAGGTGGATCACCCCTATAATGGTTAGTGGCTGGTGAGGTATCTTTACAAGGACTGTGCCTCATGTAGAAGACTTATGATAAGGTCTAGTTAATCAGAAAGAAGATGACTATAGAATAATATTGATATAATTTTTTTTTCAATTTCCTTTTATTTCCTTTAGAGTTTGAGTTTGGGATAATGTTTTCTATGTATCTCAGTGAGGTTAGGACACATATGGAATATGAGACAGGGTAAGCTTTCACCGAGATATTTCAGGCCGTTAAATATTCTGGAGAGTGTTGGGATAGTAGAGAGTCATTTGCAGTTACCTCATATGTATCGGTTCAAACATGACATCTTCCATGTATCACAGATGTTCTATTATCAATCAGACCTGTCTCATACTCTACATCCATATGAGTTGGAGTTATAGGAATATTCATTATTTGAGGAGCATCATATTCATATCATCCACAAGAGCATGAATGTTCATTGAGGCTGATTAGTTCCTCCAATATGGGTGTTATGGTAGCATGATCATTTATATAATAAGACCCAGTAGTGGGAGTCAGACATACTTGAATAGTGGAACAAGTTATTATATATGATTCTTGACCACCATTGATAGGTAAATTATGGGTTGAATTGATTTAAGGGGGGAATATTGTAAGATCACATGTTTTCCTATAATGTATGGATTGTTAATTTTATGGTTTTAATTATTTTTTTATAGACTAGTATGAGTACACAATGTGATCAGGGGATTATCAGGGTTGTATAGGGCTTGTTCAAAGCTCATAGACCAGCCTTTTGGAGGAAATAGAGTAAGTATCATGGTTCGTAGAAAGCATGCAGGATAGGCCATATAGTTTTTCTAACAATGAGAGGCTTAGATAGTGTGATTCAGGATGCCATACAGTTTGAGGAAATTGTGAAAATCATGGGGCCTGCACATGATAGGGCCTCTTCGGTTTTTGAAAGTGGATAAGACATGGTTTGTGAACTTCTTGGAAAATTGTTCACATGAACAATGCGAGGATCCCCTTAACACATTGAAGGTTTCATGGCTGGCGAATAGTTTGGAAAACCATGTGGCCAAACCATCCGACCTAGAAAATATTGGGGGAATTATTTCTCTCATAAAGTGTACTAAAACCTATGTTTTTTTTTCTTTTTCTCTTATATTGGATAGTGGTCACACTTGGGATCCTCTTTAAAAGATAAAAGGTAGGATTTGTTATGGATTCTTCTTCAACACTACGATATCAAAATCATAGGTCTCATTGGATTTCGATTGGTGGGTTATTTATTCCCCTTTTGTCAGTATTTGTTCATATTGGTATAGAAAGAGTTATTTAGGTTCCTGATAATATTTTAAATTTTCAGGTTCTTCATCATTCTTCATTTTAATTCTAATCAAGATTGAAATAGAATCTGATACTAGATGAGTGATCAAATACAAACTAGCAGTAGGTGGTCTATACATTTTCCTTAGGGTTTGGTATTTTATAAGAATTTTTTTGTGTTGCATGTGGTACTTTCTTGTGGAACCCCTTTAAATTTCTAAAATGTTTAATTGGATGAATTATCACCTATTAGGGATCCCACTAGTTCATTTGATATTGTTGGAGGTTGTTTCCCCAACCTAGGCCACCCATGGGGTATTCCTTTTCCTTTCCATATTTTTATACTATACATACGGTGCATGTGATGTTTCTTAGTTAGAGGGATCCTTTTAATAATTTAAATTAATTTAATTGAGATATTAATGTATGGTTATCCTCCATTTACATGTGATATCATGATGTGAATTTATTAAATTGTTAAATAGATTTTATAGAAATTTTGGAAATGAGTAGGTAAACTCATGGAATGTGAATAATTGTGGTTAATGACTGAAATGAAATTATTTTATGAAATGTTAGTGGATTCCTTGATTATTTTACCTTGGAAACTAATCCCATTAGATTCCAGGGGTGTTTAACCAATGTATCTTGTTTTTTCTAGTGGATGAATTAGACTTTTTTCTTCCTTGAGTCTTGATTAAGTAATATTCCTTAGGCCTCACTACCCCGTAGATCAATATTTATTGAACTCACATTAGACATGTGCAAATGACATGCTCATTGTACCCCACCCAGTTCTTTTCTGAGTTTCCATTAAAATGCTCCTAGGAATCAACCTGGAGGCCTTAATCTTATATACCTTGGATTGTAACCATAGCGGTAACACTTTTTGATATATGGAGTGGTTTTTTCAGACCCCTTGATTAAATGGAAAGGACGTGATGAACGTTATACATTAGATTAAATAGCATGTTCATAGTAGTGGTTTACACTTGGTTGTATAAAATGGACATGGTAGATCTCTTGGCTTGATTATAAATAACCATGGTATGGGTATTTGACTCCAGTGGGTAGACTGTAAAGTAGAAATTGTTTATTTATATTTACACCACTTCTCTATTTTATGGGGTCCAAAAAGTTGTTTGCAGGGAGTCTTGTCTATCTTGACAGTACTACTTTACAATTAGTACTTTTTAAATGGTAATATCACTTGTATTGTTTTATAACTAAAATATACAATGCACACTGCTTTAGCTTTTATTTAATATCATATATCTGTTATAGGCACCGTTGGTGGTGGAAAACTGAGTGTTATCTCACACCCTATTGAAGCTGTCGTTGGGTACCTTGAAATACTATATGGATGTAGGTAGGGACCAGAGCATGAGCCCATAGTATGAGGCATAATTTTTATTATTCTTAGGAGTAAGGGAGAACAAGATTGGGGTGAGGCTCATTATGGTTGTAGAGATAGTTAATTTGGGATTTTTGGTACATTGATAAATGTATTGTTTTGGGTGAATGTATACCAATTTTGTCTATTTTTTAGAGATATGACATGATCATAATTGTATTTGAGATTCCTTTGGAATTGTTTATATATTCATGTATTAGGTATTTATCTTCATTATGATAGATTTATTGCATCCTATATTGACTATATTGTTACTACTAATGTTTCACACTATGAAATGAGGGCATAATCATTCCACAGACACACCCTAGTCCATCACTAGTAGTCGGAGGCCTCTGGAAATCAAGGAGATGCACTTGATGTCATGTGACCCACCAGCTCAGTGAACCATTTAGTGGAATCTGTGTTAGAACATTACATGTATGGTCTATCATGCAAAATAGATAGGAAAGTGGGGTTTTAGTTTAAATGGGTGAAAGGTAAATGTATTCTCACCTATTATTTAAATGGGTGCATAGTTTGATCACTATACAGGTTAATTTTCACTCAGTATGAAACATGGGTGCACAGTTTGGGAAACCCGTTCATTGCATGTGCACCCAACTGAAGTCTCTCCATAGCACCCTACACAGTTTACACAAATCGTGTGGCCTCAAATTCATAGTTTAATAAAATAATAAAAATTTCCTATATCATTAAAACCCCATATGTCTAAGCTCCAATTGAGCCTTGGTCTCTCCCAAAACCTCTGCGATCAAATGTTTTACTAATAAAGGGATAAAAATGAAAATTCGAACTAAAATTTAAAGGATCCATACCTCTTAGAAAATATAATATGTTACCATTTTAATGAAATTTATATATTATATATATTATAAAAAAATATTTTAACTTCAATTTTATTATTTTAGTGGGAATTTAGTGAATGCAAACTTTTTTTATTCTTAAAATTGAATTTTTGGAAAAAACAGATTTCTGTTGAGTTTCGCACACTTATATTAAAATTAATGTATACAAATTATTGAAAATAAATTTTTAAAATGGATTAAATATCAATAATAAACATAATAAACATATTTTTATAGTATAAACTAATTTTTTTGTCAAAATGAAAATTAAAAACTGTAAAATTTTGTTACCAAGGTTAAGGATAAAACAGTTTTATCAGAGTTTAAACAAAGAAATAGGATTTATATTTCCACATAAACTTATATAATTAATATTTATTAAATATATTTTGACACTTTTTTATATTAAATTCAAATTCGTGTCCATTTGGATCCAATTTCACATGAAAATTATACAATAATATTTAAATCTTTAAATTAATTCCTTATGTACCCCCTCACCCACTTTAAAAAGGTAACCGCTGTTATACCCTTATTTGTGAATTTTGATTCTTCTCACCCAACAAGTACCTACCCATAAACTTTCCTAAAATAATATATTTCATCCTAGATCCCCCTTTCTTCCCCTAAGAACAATTGTTCAAGGATTAAGGAGTAATCCAATGAAAGTCTCCTGATGTATTGGTAATTATTATACATAACTTTTTTCAATTTATTTTTTCATCTTGTTCCTATAATCTATTTATTTACATAATAAATTGAATACTATGGTATTAGCAATTTAATTGTTCATTATTTAGATGATTACATGATATTTTTCTATCTCTTTTCCATGAAATGTAAAATAAAAGTTTCGTTTGTGCGTGTGTGTGGACTACCACCTCAACATTGTGATATGATTTATTTTCCATCAGTGCCTCACAATGATGGATATAATAATGGATTAAATAGAAAAATTTTCTAATTATGAAATAATTATTCTTATATAATGAAAAAATTATTTATCTTTCTTCATTTATTTTCATTAAAAAATAAAAATAATATTTATGTGTACATACGAAATACCATCTACATAAATGGTGTAACTCATTTTTCTATATCTGCATATTATGGATAGTAATATATATATAATGGATATATATGATATTTATATCGTGATTAACATTTGGTATATGATATATCCATGGTAAAATTACAATTACATGAAATTCCAAACCAAAACAAATACAAAAAATGAAAGAGTTAACACCTAAAAACTATATTTTTTATGAAATAATAATAATAAATGGGTAAGACAATTATAAGGGGATCATATACAATATTTTAAGTTTTAATATTGTTCCAGTATTGAATTAAAATAAATATAAATTTATTACATAAGAGTTTATAGTTCTTACAAGTTAATTTGGACTTTAGGTAATGGATTTATGTTACAATCACATTTTTTATCAGGATTATTTATGCCTAAATTCATAATGATAAAATTAAATGATCTATCTCTATAAAGAATAATTTATTTCATTATACTATATTTATTTTTTGGTATATAATTTTACCTTCCATTTTACCCTTTATATGAACTTGAATGAACAAAATTATACTTTAAAAGAAAACTAACATTTTTTTCTATTCATCCTGGAATATTTTCATTTTGTTTCCCTATTTTCATTAACAATGTATTCAATAATGGTATTACTATTATCCAATTATTTATTAATATCATTTGTACATTGTAGAGACCCAAACTTGACGTACATGGACATTAAATTACTTTTGCAGAATACTTATTACATAAAAAAACAGACCCCAAGGATCGTTATAGTTTAGGGTCTTTGGAAACTCAGAACAACATCTTCTAGTCATGGTGAAAGATCTTAAACATCTCCAATAAAGGTCTTCTCAATTTGTTTTCTTACCTAACAACTTTATTTAAATCCTGGGGAAAATAAAACATATAAATTGTGAGCTCAAATTCTCAGTAAGGGTAATTATGGAGAAAATAAAACAAACCATATACATCTGAATTTAAAAACACGTACATAATTTTTAAACATCAAAATCATGAGCAATGACAAGAAACATGGAAGTACATAAGGAATAGATCATAATGGAACAGAAATCATGAGAAAATAACATGGTAATAAAACATTTAATTGTGGAAAACCATTAAGCACATGATGTGACCTCCATAGTAGCCAAGTCATTTCTTCCAAGACTATTATAGTGGACAAAGTCCATTACCGAACCGGGTTTACTTGTCGTCCTGCCCTATCTTACTAAAATGGATTTACTTGAAATTCCGTCCATGTCTATCTCATGAGATATATATCTTTACCCAATGCATTGGAGGGAGATATAGGTCTCACCCATCTCATAATTAAATCATTCTTACTTCTTCCACAAAGTAAACATAAATTATTCATTATACCCCAAATAATAAAATGGGTTTCATAAACAGAATCCCGCCAAAACATAATCCATATAAAACAAATGGATATCATTTCATCATAAGAAGAAATAAAACCATGGAAATAACAGTGACATCATACTTGGAACATAATCATACTAAATAATGTCATCTTATATGGAAAATAGTTTTGAGAAAACTCTTGAAATGAATTTTGAGGAAAATATCCTTATTCAAAATCATTATTTTTTCACTAAATGACATTCAATTTTAAAAGAAAATGATTTTTTTGAAAATAATCATGAATTCTTATAGAGTAATATTTATGAATATAAGGCATTATTAAACCTTAAAAATCTGTTCATTCCGTATAAGTTAAAAAAAATTATCCTCGTACTTTTGCTGGAAAAGTCAAAAAGTACCACGTATGGTAAAAAAAGAAAGATTCCTTCCACAACACAAAGTAAAAGTAAAATAGGGGTAAAAATGACTAACAATACATGGTAAAATGTTAAAATCTTTATGAAAAACATTTTTATGCACATGTATAAAAAATATAACCCCATTAAATACTTATGTATAAGCAATCTCGGATATAAATGAGATTGCAAAATCACCCCTTACCTTATTTCTAATTTATTCCATATGTGTCCAAGACTTCGGTATAGTGGGTTTAAAAATATTATTAACTTGTAACAAAAACATAAAAATATTTATGATATCATACATGATTCACTTACGACATTATATTACCCATTATTTTGTCAATTCTATGTTAAAGTAGTGTTTTGGGTAAAATTGTTTCATTTATCGTACATGTTTTGACTTGTAATTAATCATATGATTAGTTAGATCATGATTAAATATTTCCAGAATATAAAACATTATTTATATATAATATTATTCATCATATAATAGATCGATAAATGGAATGAAATACATCGTTCATGGAGACGGTAGGCCGTACGTATGCATGAACGTTGTTTTCGTTTCCTTATTAAACAGAATGGAAGTAAGTAAATAACATATACATAAATACTGTATCATTAATATGTCATATATTTGATGATTATTTAATATATATAATTTATAATCATTCTTTAATGGTTAACTTAGAGAATGAATTTCATCGCGTTGTGGAGACGGTAATTCGTACGTACGCACGAGCGATGATATCGTTCCCATAATTATTGAATGGAATTAGAGTGGATGATATAATATCTCAGAATTAGTATCATGTTATAATAACCATATATAATTATTCTTAAACCATTATACCCATCCAAGTAAGGTGGTGGTGGAAAAATATATTACACCACTGTGTGGAGACGGTATTCCATACGTACGCACGCGCGGTGATTTCGTTTTCTGTAGGCTGGATAGAAGGTGAAATAGGGTTAGTTCTTATTTATAATGACATATCAGTATATGGTTGATACTGATTTTATTACTTTATTGTGAAACAACAATGTAATGGGATGTAGAAGAAGAAATGAACTTGAATGAATCAGTAAAGGATATTACCTCTTCTTCGACGCGCCTCTTCTAAACCTCCTCGTAGGGAACTAAAGTTGGTCTATGAAGAAAACCAGTACCTCTATTAGTTTTATAGGGAATTATAGAAGAGAAATAGGTAGGGTTTGGTGGAACTTGAAGGCTCAAAGTGGTGTGATGAGGAGATGGAGGAGGTTCCATTTTATAAGAGAAGAGAGGGGCACTTTTGGAAACCTCTAAAATATTAATTGATAATAAACTCAAAACCCACTTACAAACCTCCGAAAATGACTCAAATCAGAATATTAGATGAGATAGGGTTGTAATATCATCAAACAATAAGATTTATAAATTTTGGTAATTTATTTTAAACCTTATCAACTTGATTTATCCTTACTTAATTTATTTAAATTTATTTGTGGTAATAATATTCTAAATTTCAAATTGTTATAAATAATTACTTATGTGTTATTAACTTTCCATAATTGGATAATTTATGACATTTTAGAAAATAAAAAATTCAATTTATAATTTTTTAAATATTTTTTGTGATTTTTAAACAATTTTATAAAATGTTATTTTTATAAAATAACAATAGTGTTAATTTTAAGACTATTAATTTATTTGAATTTAAATAAAATAAAAATAGTGGATATATTAGAAAAAAATTATTAATAGATTCCTAAAATGTCATATTCATCTAGAAATTTTTTTAGAACATAATTAGTACATATAATATTTATTTTAATATTTATAAAAACATTTTTTGATATTTCTCTTAATAAAACAATTACTACATCATTTTTGTAAAATCTATTAATATACTTATTAGTTGCATAAATATTAAAATTTAAATAACTATGATCATGATAAATATAATATCTTTCATAATAATACATTTACTCGAATTTATCATCTTAAAATAACAACATATATATTGTTATATTTAATAAATTATGAAGGTGAAAACTTTGACATCATTTAAAATAAACTAATATAAATGTCCTAATCTCTTTTATACGGCTCCAAATGGTCCCAAAGTTGACCCTTGGATGCTTATAGTATATATATATACTCGACCAATATGTTTTGGTCAAGTTTGTGGGCCTTTGGATGGGTATTATTACTTTAATAAAAACTATACTATTGATTTTTCCACTAAGTAAATAATTTCTGCATCATTAATATATAAGCTATTAATGTAATTAAATATTTCTTAAAATTTAAAACTAAACTACCATAACAATGAAAAAAAATTAGATTTAAAATTAGTATTTATAATCGAATTTATATTTTGTATAACCTTATATTAAAAATAATTTAATTATTAAAGTTTGAGTGAGACATATTTCACTTTCTCTAAAATAAAAAAATTAAAGGTCTTAATCACATCCAAGTGGGTTAAAATGGATTAAATTTCGACTCAAATATGTCTTAAGACGAAATATAATCATCAAATTATATTAATTCAAGTATTAGGAGAATTTTATAATATTATATTTATCCTTAATTACCCAATTTACCTTTAAATATGGTAAATAAAATTTACCGTAATTACTATTTACAGTGCAAAAAAATAAAGACTATCCTATTAATATAATTTGGACCTAATTATTGAAAATATGGAATATATTTTTCCAAATTCAAATCATAGAAGTTGCAGAAATTTATTTAAAATTAATCTCGTTGTTAATAAAATGAGTTTTGAAAGTTAAAACATTGCAAAAGATTGAAATGAGTTAATCTATTAATTCAATGTAAAATCAATGATAATGACATATATTATATTAAATGGTAAAAATATATTCTATTTATACTTTAAAACCATTAAAATTATAATTTAACCATATAAATTATTATGATGAAAAAAGTTGTTTTTAATTAAAATATAGCGTGTTTTTACCATTCCTTAAAATATGAATGTTATCAGAATAATATGAAAAATTTATCCAATGTACATTTATATATCCTGATTAAAAAGAAAAATTTTATTTTGTCAAATTGAACTTATAAACATGTCAAAAACAATATTTAAGTGGGTGCGCCATCGAAAGGCGACAAAATTGTATTTTTCAAAAAATACTTATTTTACCAGAAAAAAATTATTTTTTTTCATACCATGTTCTAGAAAATGTGTAATATGAATAATAATGTTATAAAATTCAAAATATAGTTAATTATATTCATAACGGCTAGTTCATAATAATATTATAACAATATATCGTTGTTTAGTGAAACTCAGTATTGCGCACAACACACACTATTGAGGAAGGTTGCTCTTGCGTACATGCCAAGAATAGTGTTGCGTATAATAAAAGCTAATATGGTGTTGTGTATAAAGAAAGATAATATTGGTTTAGAATAAAACACAAGACATGAATAAAATTAAAAAGAATATTTCTCATAAAATCTTAGGGTGTTACATTCTACCCCCCTTAAAATGAATTTCGCCCTCGAAATTCGTCAGGGTTATAAATGGTTTACTACATGAAAGTTTCATTCATAGAAACCCACATCGTAAAAAGGAATACCAAAACATAATTTTAAAAACTAAAGTATGAAATGTAACGGTTACCCAAATTAACTCATCACTGGGTTTCCACATAAGTGAACATAGGTGAAAATATTTATATGGAAGAGAAATCTAGTCTTCAAGTTCTCATGGAGAGTGGTAGAGGACATGGCTATAAAAAATCCAAAAATTACAAAGCCATTAATTTTTGATGATCAAAGGTACCATCTAATTAATCGGATATGAGGGTACTAGGACAATGTTTTTGGTTTTCAAGATCATTTCTCTAATATTGATAAATTTTTTCATAAGGAGAAATACTTACTTGATTTCAGTGTAATATTATCGTTGTCCATTCCATGAACAATTTCATCTTCATCTCTTTCTGAAAGAAATGAAGTTTAATTTTTCATTCTTGAAGTGTTGGTAGATCATATGATAGAATTATGGGTCATTCCATCTGTCTCGAATAAAAGGTTAGGAAAAAGTTATCAAATATACATAAGTCCATCTATGGTGAGATTAACTTTATATGATTCCAAAAATGGGCTTATACTTCATCTATCATAACAATTAATAAATTAAGACTAATTTATACAAACCAGGGACTTCATTTAGGATAGTGGTAGGTGATAAAGGCATGTCACACTATGGTTCTGGGTTCAATTCCCGCAACATTGTCCGATGCGATGGGTTTTCGCTCGTCCTGTAGGTTATCCTTTTTCTAAAACTAAACTATTATAACATTCTAGAAATAATATCGAAAAAAGTTTCTATCCATAAATAATATTATCTTATGTCTAAAATAATCCATTTCAAATCATTAGGCTTATCCAAAATACTTTTATCCAATCTCATAGTATAAAGAAAATGATTACTAGAAATGTCATCAACCGAGCATGTGAATACCATCATTTATCCCCCATATATCATATGACATATCTTTTTCGGGGTCACATTCCAAACATTTGAATACCTTAATCAAGTATTCTCTTGAAAAATGAATACCCATTGAACCTTAGTGAAAACATGAATCCTATCAAAAGTTAACTATTTCCACATACCAAAATCCCAAAATTTCTATATATTCCAACCATGATGTCACTTTGTCCTTATATTAGTCATGAGATCATTAATACTATCAAACATTTCATTATCTCTTTATCCCTTCATTATGAACATATCATTTTCTCTCCAAAAATATTTCAATCACCTTTCTTGGTTACCGGTACCATATAATTATTGAAACTCACAACAAACCAATACATAGATATTACAATATTCCACAATACTATAAATGAGATACCACAACATTATTTTGGAATCCAATTACATAAATACATAATCATTCCACCACAACATTTTCATACTCAACATCACCAATAGTGATTTCATGTGACTTCCCTTTGTCATTTTCCTTATGTTGTTGTTGATGTCGATCATCATTAACCCTTTTATTAGGGAATTAGTTAGAATAATGCCCCATTTCCTTTCACTTGTAGCATTGAAGTGTTGGTGGAGTTTTCTCTATAGTCTTTTATCTATTCACGTCATTAAAAACCTTTTTCCCATTACTTCAGCACTTAGCTTCTCGATGAACTTATTTTCCACACTTGAATCATTTTCTAGTACCTTTTAGACAATCTCCACCATGCTTCTTTCCACACTTTGAGCATAAAGAAACATTCACCTTATTTTCACCATTATTTTGAGATTTTTCCTTGAACTCCATCTTTTGTTTCTTGTCAAAACCATGAGATGTATATGTAACACCAACATCCAGTTCTAACTTGATAGCACAACACACAATTTCTTCATAGGTACTGAAGTCTCTTAATTCTAATGATCTTCAAAGACTTTTTTTAATCTACTGAAGAATCGATCAACTTTACTTTCAGGTTGGATGATAAAGCCATATGCATACCTTGAAACACTTGTAAAATTTTCTTCATATATACCAACAGAATCATCCTCCTTTTTCATAATATCAAGGAACTCCTTTTCCAACTTTGTTCGAAGAATACGAGGGATGTAATTACTGGAAAAAAAGTTCTTGAACTCATCCCATTCCATGGATTTAATTTCATCTTGGGGCCTTGTATTCTTAATTAGATTCCACCACTGGTCTACTTCACCTTCTAACCGGTAAACAACCAAAATGACTTTTCCATGATCTGTACAACAAATTATGGAAAATATATTTTCAATGGCACAGATCCATTATTCAGCAACAAGTGGATCAGAAGACCCACTGAAAGAAGGTGGACATTTCCTCCTGAATGACTCAATAGAATATTGTTCATTTATCTGCTCATTTGGAAGTCCATAATGATTCATAGATCTTGGAAGTGTAGCAATAAGATTTTTCACTCCATCTCCCATCACATTTGGTTGTTCGGGAGGAAAATCATTGCATTTTCCCTTACATTGATCAACATTGTTCCTTCGGGTTCCAGCCATCATCTAAAACCCAAAAATAATAGTGTGAGAGGAAAAAATCATGCTAGGAAAACACCATAATAAAGAGGGATTAACTTCAATATATAACATCTTATGTTTAATTATATGATTGTTACCATAATTCTAAGACTATAACCTATACGTATACTTATCCTTAGGGACATCCCTAGACATACCATCGAAATATCTCTTGGGATTTCAATAAAGTTTTCGAATCCTAGATTCAAAAGGATAACTAAACCATTCCTCTGATACCAAATGTAGAGACCCAATCATGATGTATGTGGAAATTATATTACTTTTGCGAAATACTTAATACATTACAAAAAAACAGACACCCAAGGACCGTAATAGTTCAGTGTCTTCGGAAACTCGTAACAACATCTTCTAGTCATGGTGAAAGATCTTCAACATCTCCCATAAAGGTCTTCCCTATTTGTTTTCTTACCTAAAACCATTCTTTAAATCCTAGGGAAAATAAAACATATAAAGTGTGAGATCGAATTCTCAATAAGGGTAAGCATGGAGAAAATAAATCAAACAATATACATGTGAATTTAAAAACATGAACATAATTTTTAAACATCAAAATCTTGAGAAATGACATAAAACATGGATGTACATAAGGCATAGATCATAATGGAATATCAATAATGATAAAATAACATGGTAATAATTCATGTAACTATGGAGAACCATTAATCACATGATATGACTTCCATAGTAGCCATGGAATTTCTGCCAAGACCAGCATAGTGGACAAATTCCATTACTGAACCAGGCTTACTTGTCATTCTAGCCCTGTATTACTGAACCGGATTTACTTGTCATTCCAGCCATGTTTATCTCATGAGATATAAATCATTACCCAATGCATTGGAGGGAAATATAGGTCCCACCCATCTCATAATTAAATCATTCTTACTTGTTCCACAAAGTAAACATAAATCATTCATCATAATCCAAAGAATATAATGGGTTTCATAAACATCATCCCATCATAACATAATCCTTATAAAACAAATGGATATCATTTCATCATAAGAAGGAATCAAACCATGGAAATAATAGAGAAATTATTCTTGGAACATAATCATACTAAATAATGTCATCTTAGATGGAATATAGTTTTGATAAAACCCTTGAAATGAATTTTGAAGAAAATATCCTTTCTTCTTCAAAATCATTATCCTTTCATAAAATGACCTTAAATTTTAAAAGAAAATGATTTTGTTGAAAATAATCATGAAATATTTTAGAGTAATATTTTCTAAAATAAGGCATTATTAAACTGTAAAAATCCGTTCATGCGGTTTAAGTTAAAAAACATCCTCCTTCTACTTTTGCTAAAAAGGTCAAAAAGTACCATGTATGGTAACCAAAAGAAATATTCCTTCCATAACACAAATTAAAATTCAAATAGGGATAAAAATTAATTTAAAATTACATGGAATAATATTAAACTCTTTATGAAAAACATTTTTATGGACATGGATGAAAAATATAACCCCAATAAATACTTGCGTATAAGAAATCTCAGATAAAAAGGAGATTGTGAAATCATCCCTTACCATATGTCCAATTTCTTATGTATGTGTTAGAGACTACTGTATAGTGGGTTTAAACATATTATTAACTAGTAAAATAACCATAAAAATATTTATGATATCCTACATGAGTCACTTGCGACTTTATATTACCCTTTCTTTTATCAATTCCATGTTAAAGCGGCATTTTGGGTAAAATTGTTTCGTTTATCGTACATGTTTTAACTAGTAATTCATAATATTACTACATATATCATGATTAAATATTTCCATAATGTAAAACATAATTTATATATAATATATATTCATCATATAATAGATCAATAAATGGAATGAAATACACCATTTATAGAGACGGTAGGTCGTTCGTACGCATGAACGTTGTTTTCGTTCCCTTATTAAATTTAATGGAAGTAAGTAAATAACATATACATGAATCCAGTATCATTAATATGTCATATGATTCATTATTATTTAATATATATATACTATATAATCATTCTTTAATGGATAACATAGAGAATGAATCTCATCACGTCGTGGAGACGGTAATCTCTACGTACGCACGAGCAATGATATCGTTCCCTATAATTATTGAATGGAATTATAGTGGATGATATAATATCTCAAAAATAGTATCATTTTATAATAACCATATATAGTTATTATTTACACCATTATACCGATCCAAGTAAGGTGGTGGTGGAAAAACATATTACGCCACGGCGTGGAGATAGTATTCCGTACGTACGCACGCGTGGTGATTTCGTTTTCTGTAGAATGGATATAAGGTAAAATAGGGTTGTTTAATATTTATAATAACATATAAATTTATGATTGATACTTATTTTATTACTTTATTATTAAACAACAAAATAAGAGGAAGTTGAAGAAGAAATGAACTTGAAAGAATCAGTAAAGGATATTACCTCTTCTTCGACTGGCCTCTCCTAAACCTCCTCATAGGGCACTAAAGTTGGTCTTTGAAGAAGACCAGTACCGCTAGTATGTTTCTAGGGAAGTGGAGAATAAAAATGGGTAGGGTTTGGCCGAGCTTGAAGGCTCAAAGTGGTGTCAGGAGGTGACGGAGGAGGTGCCCTTTTATAAGAGAGGAGAGGGGTACTTTTCGAAACCTATAACATATTAATTTATAATAAACTCAAAACCCACTTAAAAACCACCAAAAATGACTAAAATCCAAATATTAGATGATATAGGGTTGTAATCTCATCAACCAATAAGATTTAGACTTGTTGAAAATTTATTTTAAACCTTATCAACTTGATTTATCCTTATTTAATCTATTTAATTTTATTTGTGGTAATAATATTCTAAATTTTATATTGTTATAAATAATGACTTATGTGTTATTAATTTTTCATAATTCGATACTTTATGACATTTTGGACCATATAAATTTCAATTTATAATTTTGTAAATATTTTTTGTGATTTTTAAACAATTTTATAATATGTTATTTTTATAAAATAACAATAGTTTTAATTTTGACACTATTCATTTATTTGAATTTAAATAAAATCCACACAGAGGATATATTCGTACCAAAATGTTTAATAGATTCTTAACATGTCATATTAATCTAGAAAATTTGTAGTGAACATTAATTAGTTCATATATTATTTAATTTAATATATATAAAACAATTTCTTTGATATTTCTCTTAATAAAATAATAACTACATCATTTTTGTAAAATCATTTAATATACTTACTAGTTGCATAAAAATAAAAAATAAAAAAACTATGATGAATATAAATATAATTTAGTTAATAATAATACTTTTAATCAAATTTATCATCTTAAAATAACAACATATAAATTTTTATATTTATTAAATTATGAAGGTGACAACTTTGACATCATTTAAAATAAAATAATATAAATGTCTTAATCACTTTTATGCGGCTCCAAATGGTCCCAAAGTCGACCCTTGGATTCTTATGGTACCTATATACTCGACCAATAAGTTTTGGTCAAGTTTTTGGGCATTTTTATGGGTATTGTTTCTTTAATAAAAACTATATTATTGATTTTTCCACTAAGTAAATAATTTATGCATCATTAATGTATAACCTATTAAGGTAATTAAATATTTCTTAAGAATTACAAATAAATTACCATAACAATGAAAAAAAATTAGATTTAAAATGAGTATTTATAATCAAATTTTTAGTTTGTATAAACTTATATTAAAAATATATTAATTATTAAAATTTGAGTGAGACATATTTCACTTTCTTTAAAATAAAATAAATCAAGGGTCTTAATCACATCCAAGTGGGTTTCAATGTATTTATTTTCAACCCAAATATGTATTAGGACGAAATATAATCATCAAATTATATTAAGAAAAGTTTTAGGGTAATTTTAGAATATTATATTTACCATTAATTACCCGATTTACCTTTAATTATGCTAAATAAAATTTACCGTAGTTACTATTCATAGTGCCCGAAAATAAAAAGTACCTTATTAACATAACTTTTACATACTGATTCCAAATATGGAATCCATTTTTCCAAATTCAAATCATATAATATTCAGAAATTAATTTAAAATTAATCTCGTTGTTAAGAAAACAAGTTTTAAAAGTTAAAACATTGCAAAAGATTGAAATGATTTAACCTATGAATTCAATGTAAAATCAGTTCTAATTACATAAATTATATTAAATGGTAAAAATATATTCTATTTATACTTTAAAACCATTAAATATTATAATTTAACCATATAAAGTCTTTTGATGGAAAAATCTGTTTTTAATTAAAATATAGCGTGTTTTTACTATTCATTAATATTTGAATATTATCAGAATAATATAAAAATTTTATCCAAAGTAAATATTTATATCCTTATTACAAAGAAGAAATTTATTTTTTCAAATTATACTTATAAACATGTCAAAAACTATATTTAAAGTGGGTGGGCCATCAAAAGGCGGAAAAACTGCATTTTTCCAAAAATACTTATTTTACCCAAAATATTTATTTTGTTCTCATAGCATCTTCTAGAAAATGTGTAAGATAAATAATACTGTTATAAAATTCAAAATATAGTTAATTATATTCATAATTTATATTTCATAATAATATTATAACAATATATAGTTGTTTAGTGAAACTCAGTATTGTGTACAACACATGCTATTGAGGAAGGTTTCTCTTGCGTACAACCAAAGAATAGTGTTGTGTATACTACAAGATAATACGTTGTTGTGTATAGAGCATGATAATCTTGTTTTAGAATATAACACAAGATATAACTTTAATTAAAAATAATATTTCTCATAAAATCTTGGGGTGTTACATACATGATTTTAAATTTCTATAAAAAAATAAAAAACAATATTCTTATCATGTTCGAAATAAGGTAATTTTAACCAAAGGTGTGAATTAAGTGTTTATTTTAATTTATATCACACTATTTTATTTTCCTATAGTCAGGACTAATCTACACATAAGGTATTACTTAAAATTTTTTAGGTTTCTTTTCAAATAAAATATTTTCCATAATATTTTTGAAATTTTTATATTTTTAAATATGTTATTTCATAATGAAAAACTTATTTTTTCAATAAATAGTCACGTGAAATTTTAAAGAATTTTTTTTTATCTATGAAACAATCCTTTTATTTTACTTATACCTCATTAAATATATGATCCTATGATACCAAACTTATTATTTCTCTATATTTTTTATTATTATGATGCTAAAATATTCATGAAACCCATTTTAATTTCCAAAAATTATGATATGATGAAACAATAAATGTTTTCATGATCTTGTTTAATACAGATGAATGGAATATTATTTTTTGATGGGTGGTTCCATCACATCCCTAACATTATTTAGCTCGTGATTAAAATTTTATTAGTTCAAATGGTTTTTTTTTGGTTGTCCCAATCCAAATGGATGGTACATGTGAGTTTACCCTAAGCCCAAAGTAGGTAAAATGGTGGTTATCCCATGCCTAACATGTGATGAATTTCATAGTGGATGACCTTGTAATATTATTTTTATGATTATGATTATACCACACTTTATTCCACTCTTTTATTTTATGATCTTATTCTAATGTTATGATCTCAGGGCTCATGTTATTTGAATGATTTATGACTCATGTATTATGAACTACCAATATTTATATCATTACTCAGGATTATTATCAATGAATTGCTTGGAATGGTTTTTAAATGTTATTATTATATTAACATACACGTAAAGTGATGTTCTTCATTAAAATGTTCATTAATTGATATCTCCCTTGTTTTCCCTTATAGAGATTTTGAGCTCACCATTTATGGTCATGGTGTGGATCAAGATGATATGTGGTGAATATTCATCTAATAAGATGTAATAATTTTGTATAAAATTATTAGGTTAACTCAGTTTGTTACATTGCAGGGTATAGTTATTTTTGGTAACTAAGATTAGAAACATTTAGTGATAACCCATAGGATAAGCCAATGTATAAGAGAATATCCTAATTTTTGGTAAATAAATGAGTGTGATTTTCCAAGAAAATACTTCCCTATTTGGAAACTAGAAAGTAGGTACGGTCATGGAAGAGATCCACCTAAGTGTAACAAAATTTTAATTAGGTAGATTGGGTATTGACTCAATTTTCATTATTGTATGATTAGTGGGACTACGACTACATAAGGGAAAACACTCCTAGGTTATATTCTTAGGATAATTCATATTTTATTTATAAACAATTATGAAGGATTGTGTTGATGATGGATATGTATGACCATGTGTAATTATATGGTATCATAAATTAAAAAGAAGGTGTTATGGTTTAAACATAATATAAAATATTTTAATTATTATATGATTTTACACTGTTATTATTCCTTCACGAACTATATTTTTAAATTTTTCTCAATGGATCAAACCAAAAAAATCGTATTAATGATGAATTATATTGATAAAGGAATGATTTTCCTCTTTAGGAACCAAATTTATGTGAGATAGATTTAAAACTTTTATTGTTTTTCTTTTGAAACTTTCTCAATACATTAACAAAGTTGATCTTCGTAAATGATAAAGGGGGAACAACATTCTATTGATTCCACCATAAAGAAACATCTACATTATTTTAGTTGGTCCACCGATCCACTAATTGTTAGAAAATGGATTGGCATCACTAGAAAGATATTTTCCACTCTCCAATTTTTGGACAATGAAAATTTTAATTTAGATATTTATAATTTTTAAGGATAATAAGATAAATGGTGTTCTCTTATCAAGAACTTGATGAAATAATAATAATTTGACTCTATATGGTGGGATGTGTTTAAAAGGTTATTTTTTACAATGTGAAATATTCATTTTCTTCCAATTAAAATAGTAAAGTAATTACTTTGTCAAAATAAAAAGGATGGTGAATCCATTATTACTTATAAATAAAATGTTTCCAGACATTTAAGTTATGATTATGTTATTATCATCAAACACCAAAAAAATATTTATCGATTTTTAAATGGATTAAATACAATTCAATTAATGGATTTATCCATAAGAGAGTTAAATATCTATAAAGAAATCATTTGATGTGCTCCCTATGATGAAATAGAGATAAGATTCTCCCATAAATCTCATGGTTTTGATAAGAACCGAAATATATAATTCAAATTAACTTCTAATAACAAAACCCATGGATGGAAGAAAGTGAGACTTCTTTTATTACATAATTAAGGAATGAAACATGGATATAATTGTATTATTAAGACTAGTAAATTATTTAAGAGTGGAAAGTAAGGTCATTAGGCTATCAAATACCAATTGATGGGAAAAAGTTTCCTAATTATATTAATTGAGAGAATTATCAAGAGAATGAACCACCCACAATCAAGTGTTTTAAATTCAAGGATTTTTGGAATTATGTTAACTAGTGCCTGATTCAAGGGTTTAATAATTATTATTTATATCAGTTTCCTATAAATCCTGTAGATAATGTAAAATATAAATTGATCTTTACTACCAATGTGTCTTATGATAACAAAGTGGTGAATGGTACATTTACCATCCACTCTAGAACATTAAATTACTTATTTGATTCTGGTTCTACCCACTTTTTCCTATCTGATGAATTTTTTAAGGGTATCACTTTACCACCTCAATGGTCATAAGTTTAATTATTAGTTAAAATTACCAATGTAATGACGATCACATATAAAGTATATTCTTCTTATCAGATTAAGGTTTGTGGGAATATTCTTCATGAAAAAATCAGTATTCTTGCTATAGTTGAATTTGATGTTATTTTGGGAATGTATTGGATTTATTTACATAAATTACATATCAATTACTGAGTAAGGGATCCAAAATTTATATTATGATACAAACATTGATCATCTATTAGTACAAATATAGATATAAACTTTTAATGGAAATTATATCCATTTTATGCTTCTTTATTCCTATTCAAATTGGTTATTTATCATATATGGTGGGAGGTAAATTCAATATTGAAGATTTGGATATCGTATGGGGTTTTTTATATCTTTATAGAAGAGATTCATAGTATTATTATGAATGATAAATTTCAATTTTTAATATAACTCATACCTGATTCTAAGCTTGTTCCAATGACTCCATGTAGAATTTCCCTGACTAAGTTGCATGAATTGGAGAAGAAACTATAATAAAATATTTATAACAGTTTCATTTTTTCATGGGTTTCACTATGTAGTAAACCTTTTTCTTTTGTTAATAATAAATAAAATTAAATATAAACGTATATTTATTATCAAAAATATAACAATATCATAATCAAGAATTTGAATGTCTACCATGTATTTATGATTCATATGATCAGTTACAAAGAGATAAATAATTTCCCAAGATTGATCTTAGATTTGGAAACTATCAACTTACGAAAAAAAGTGAATACATGCCAAATAAATTATTATATAAAATGTATGTACACTATGAATTTATAGTGATTCCATTTGGTCATACTAAATCCTCTACTATCAACATGGATTTAATAAATAGAGTCTTCATATATTACTTTGATTATTTATCTATAACCTTTATAGAAACTATTCTTATATATTCTAAGATATTATAAGAGAATGAAGTTTAATTAAGGATTACACAAAATACTATAATAAAGGATATGTTTTAATAATAATTTACCAGGTGTGAATTTTGGATATATATAAATTTTCATTTTTGGGTTATATAATCTCAAGAGTGGGTATATCAGGGGATACGTAAAAGATGAAATTTATAAATAATTGTCCAAAACTAACCAATATGACTTGTTTTTATTAGATTTTATGGATATTATTTAGGCTTTTGAAAACATTCTCATAGATATCTAGTCCACTCAACATGTTAACTAGAAAGGTAGGTATGTTCCTTTGGACTGATGATTGTGAAGAAAATTTGAAGGAATATAAGATAAGGTTGGTCAACCTTCTATGCTCAGAAAATCATGTTGTGTATAATGTTTTATGATTTATAGTGATGCATTGAATTAAATTATGATACTTAATCTTATATAAAATGTTATGGTGATGGTTTATGCCTTATCCCAATTAAAGGATCACAAAAACAAAATTAACCAACTAATGATTTATATTTAGTAGTGGAAATAATTTCATTAAATATATGTAGGATTTATATTTATATATAATGGTGTGATATATAAACCAATAACAAAATCTTAAAGTACATATTCACCCAGAAATTGTTGAATATGATCTAGAAAAGATATTTCGTGTTGACTAATGATTATGGATTATCAATACATTATCACCCTGGGAAATTGATTAAGGATTATGATTATTTGAGTCAAAATGATCATTATAAGTTATTTATGATGAGGATCACAAAAGATATGATATTTTTGGATTTCTAATGTATGGATCTTGAAATCATGAAGGATTGGGAGAAATATTATCGTGATCAAATGAGTGTCCAATCATCTATCTATGTGGAGATTAAATGTGCATAAGAGGAAGATATATAACTATAAAATAAGGTTATGATCCTATTTTTATCCTTTATTTTCATAGAATGATAATTTTCATGAACCCAGTATATGTTCGGTTAATACTATAATTTTAGAAGGATTTATTGGATGAATTCCATAGACCATTATTTTCTATTCATCCTAGAAGTAAAATAATGCATGGAGATATGAAAAAATATTTATAGTGGGACAAAATGAATAGATATATTGTAGAGTGTGCATCTCAATTCCTGGTATGTCATAAAGTTAAGTCCCATAAACAAGAGTATAAGGACATGTTAGAACAATTATTTATTCCATAATGTAAATATGAAAACATAACTGTGTATTATATTTTTAGAATCCCTATATTATCTAAAGTCCATAACAATATTTGGGTTGCAGTCGATCGCCTAACAAAATCAACACACATTATTTCTATTAGATAGTATTTCTACCTTGAATATCTTTCTAGGATAAAAATAAAATAAGTGGTAAGGTCACATGGAGTATCACATTCTATTATATCTGATAAAGATTTGAGGTTTTCTTCAAAGTTTTAGTGTACTCTTTAAAAATAAATAGATACAAAGTTTTTTTTTAGTAATTCTTATCATAAAAAGATAGATGGTAAGTCTGATAGAACAATTCAAATCCTGAAGAAAATTTTAAGATCATTTTCTTTTTATTTTAATGGTTTTTCAGATCAATACTTTCATATTTTTGAATTTTATTTGACAAATAACTTTTAGTCCAGCATTCAAATGGATCCTTATAAATCCCTCTATGGAAGTAAGTGAAGAACCTTAATGTGTTTGGATAGATTTGGAGAAATGAATCTATTGGACCTGATCTATCTAAGGAAATAGAGTTGAAGGTTAGATTAATTTAGCAACACATCAAAGTAGATTAGAGTTTAAATAATATTTATGCTAAAAATCAACTAATAGATATAGAATTTTATTTTTTCAAGAATTTATTCATGTGACTTTATCTATATAATATAGTTATAGGATTATAAAAAACATAAATATAATCCCTATATATATTTCCCTTTTCATTATTCTTGGTTGAATTAGGATGGTTTTCTATCATTTCACACTTCCATCCATCCTCTCTCAAGTTCATGATGTGTTTTGTGTATCACTTTTATGAAAGTATGTAACTAATCCTTTATATTCACTGAACATAAAGTTTGTACCAATAGAAATTGATCTTATAATTAAAAACTAGTATAATTCTTAGATCATAAATATAAAGTGTTATGGAACATGATTACATTTCATGTAAAGGTTCATTGGAGGAATTATAAATTTGGGGAAGCAATATAAGAACCCATGGATGTGATGATATATATATAATCAGTATTTTGTATCAATGTGACCAATTTTTTTGCAATAAATACTATTTAAGTGGGTTAGAATATAACAACCCAATATTTTATAAGCATTACCTTTGAAATAAAATTTAAGTATTCAATATCTTGATTTTCATGAAACCTGAAGACTAAAAGAGTATGTGATATTGTATACCTTTATAACCAATTTATTGGATTGAAAAGTATGAATATGAATAAAAATCTTTTGAAATATATATATTTTTTCTTATGTTCAAATTTATTTATTAATACTAAATAAATATTCATTAAATTGTTAATATAATCATTTAATTAATAAGTGACCTATTTTTCGAAGATATAATATAATAAAACTGGTTACATTTATCATTATTAAATAGTTATTATAATAAAATATATTTTTTATTTATTTATTAATTCATAACCATAAAATAGTTATATAAAGGTTATGAATCAATATAAAATCATATAAAATTAAAAAGTGTTATTTTTCTTAAAAAAATTTATGTCTCCAATGTGTTTTTATAATAATAAATTAAATAAATCATTTTTGTTTAATAGTTTTATTTAAAATTATATAATTAATATTAAATCAAAAAAATTAACATTCATTTTATATTTTTTTACTAGGAAATGAATGAATGTAGATTCAGTTTTATTCTTAAAAAAGAATTTTTCTAAAAACAGGTTTTAATAATGTTTCACATGCTTATTTTAAAATATATAACTACTACATAAATAAATTGAATATTTTAAAATATATTTCACATTTTAAATCATCATAATTAATATAATTTAATAATATCAACTTAACTTTTTTCATGATGAATAGTATAAACAGTAAAAATTAGTTACCGTGGTTAAAGTTAAAAAAGGTCTACCGAGGGAGGGTTAAAATAAGAGGTAATTATAATATTGCAACTCTAAAAAATATAATTCTTATTGTTTCAATATATTTTGAATTCCTATTATCTTACCTTTTAATTGAAGAAAATTTAAATCTATATTCTTATGAAGTTAATATTATATTTTTTAAATATTTGATGTAATTCCATATGTCATCTCCCCTTCTCTTATAAAAGGGAAAATACTCCCCACCCCTATTCACAAATTTTAACCCATCTATCTCAACCTATACCTTCCTAAAAACATTCCTAGATTCATTTCATTAATTCTATTGTTCTTATTATTCTCTTAAGAATAACTCTTAAATTCTTAAGAATTATTCCAAATGAGGCCTCCTGAATAAGAGGTAATTGTCTTACCCAAATCCATTCAATTTATTTCTTCTTATTATTCCTATGAAACTATTTTATACATCATAAAATTATGAATCTAGTATCATAAATATATTTATATGTTATTATCATATTATAATATCCATTTACACCTCCTTTATATCAAATGGGAAATGAATGTATCGCTTATTCATATATATGGACTACCCCTCTACGTTGTGATATGATCCATTTTCCATCACTACCTCACATTGAGGGATATAATGATGGATTGAATATATATATATATATATATATATAATTATTATTCAATAATTAGATAATATTTTTTATCTTTATTAAATTTTTTTGATAGAAAATAAAACATGTGTTTATGTGGGTGTATGGACTAGTGTGTCAATGAAAAATCCTATTAAAAATGAGATTATAACGTAAAACCCTTACCTAAGGTACAACTTTCATTGTAAGCACTATAACCTCTAATTTAATAAATTGAAATTTATTAAAAATATATACCATAAAAATATACATACTTATAATATAATATGTGATCCACTTATAACATTTTAACTCCCATTTATAAATAATTCTTTATTAAAATCATCATTTTTTTACTATCAATAGTTTTATTTTTAATGTATTCTTCAGTTCGAAAATTTTGGCGCTTGAATTTATATCATGGTTACATCATCCATAGAATATTAATAATTATATTAATATAATATATATTATTTATATAAATATTTAGAAAAGTTCACAAAATTTATAGATAGAAAAATGAATTACACCATTCAAAAAGGATTATTTGCATCCAGATTTTATCAAATCCATTCATGAGATGTAATAGAAAAATGTGTATCATTTCATTTTTATCTGATGAATCAGACTATTTTGTTTTCACCAAATTGTTAACATGTAATTTCAATGCCAAGTATTTTAGTAAGTTGATTCATCAGAGAGGTGGATTTGACTATTGGACTAAAGAACTATGGTGCAAGGAAATTCCATGTAAAATGAACTTCTTGGCCTAGACACTAAGGAACAAAGCCTTAGATATGGATGAAAATTTTCGGTGAAATGGTATATACTTGGTTTCCAGATCTCATTACTACTTTCTACCTCAATAAGAAACAATGAAACACATTTTATTCACTAGATATTGGCCAAAGGAGATCTGGTGTTTTTTGTGTTCGCATCTTAATATTAATCTAAATAGTGCTTCATTAAAGGAGGGAATATTTTACTATATTAATTCAATAACATCATGGGGATCGAAAATGAAGGGTCAAGCAATAATTTTCACCCCTTTTTAATGGAACATATATGAAGGATGAAATCAATTGGGGGAGGGATGTATAGTCTCACACTTTTTCTAAGGTGCGTGTGAAATCCATAGTGGCATTGGTTTGGTCTCATGGTAGGGGAGACTTGGTTATTGCCTACAAAATCATAGTACCAAACCTTTTCTTTTGGTGGAATTACATGAATGGAATGAATGGGAGATGGTTTAAATGGAATGATCCCATTATAGAGTTGAATTTTAACGTGGATGGATCATGCTTATCTGGGAAGATGCATGGTGGTGGGTTGGTAAGAGACAGTCATGGAACAGTTACTCTAGGGTTCAATATGTTTTTTAGTGAAGGGTCTTCAATTGAATTAGAGGCGAGTTCCCTTCTTCTCAGCTTAATAATATGAAGGCCGTACAATATTTTAATATCTGAATTTGAGTCTAATTCTATCTTACTGGTGAGTTTTCTATAGGGTACAAATAAACAACCTTGGGGGTTAGCTAATATTTTTATAAAATTTATAAAGATTATCACTCAATATATTCTAGTTAAACCTGTCTGGAGAGAAGGTAATTTCATAGAAGATGATTTATCTTCTCAAGGTATTATTTATGATAAGTATATCATTTAGGATTATTTAGGGTCATTTCCAAATGATTATTTGTTTTTTGTTATGGGATACGATTTAGGTCTTCAATATTTCTGGCCACCGTAATTTATGGTCTTGTATATATCAAAATAATAATAAGTGAATTTTTAGTCAAGAATATTGTTTTAAATTTCTATAGTTTCTTCAAAATTATTTCAAGAGTTTTTTTAATATTCTCAAATAATTTATTAAATTAACTTTTATCCATTAATTACTCTATATAAAAATGTTCAAAAGTAGTCTTTTTTTTTGTTTTCTGAACAATGTAATTTTTAACAATGGTCTGAATAAAATATTTGTCTTAACATATACCACATGAATGATTTTTTTCATCATCATTATTGCTCATTTATTAGAATATTTATCAACAAGTTTCTATATTTATTTTAAATGAAAATATTTTCCATTATATTTTTATATTTTGGTGTTTCTTAAATAAGTTATTTCAAAATATAAGAGGTATTTTCCTCACAACGTATTATAGTGATATTTTAAAGGAATTTTATTCATCTATGATAACATAATTTAATGTTACTAATTTTGAAATATGGATTTTATCCTATTATGACATCTTTATTCTTCATTATTATGTTTTATGATTAGTGTGATGAAATATTAAAAAACTCGTTTTCTTTTCCACAGGTTAAGATATGATGAAATAAAAACAAACTAGATATCGTTGTATACATATGAATTAATTATGATTATGTAATAAGTGCAATAATTATATCCCTCTAAGTAATTTGAAGAATCTTAATTTTTAAAGATATTACAGAGTAAACAAGAGGGTATCCCATGATAAAAAGAAGGTACACTGTAGGTTTTCCCAATCCGAAAGAAGGTACAATGGCGGTTAGACCAATCCTAACATGTGATGAATATCTTGGTTGGTGGCCTTGATATTTAATTTTTATGATTATGATTATGAAATATTTTATACCAGCCTTTAATGACATGATTTTATAGAAATATTATGCACTCTTGGATCATTTTCTTTGATTCATTTCTGATTCATGTCTTAGGAATTACGAAGATTTATTTCATAACTAATATTATGATCTATGAATTGTGGGGTATGATTTTCAAATGTTATAATCATGTTCTTATATCTTTACACTCATGATGTTATTGAAAAATATACTTGATTTATATCTCACTTATTTACGCATATTGAGCATCTGATCTGACCCTTTATTATGTTTATTTTTCCAAGATATGGAGAAATTTTCATAAGTATGATATTTCAAATATGTGTACTAGTTGCAATGAACCTAATGGTATATGATGTGGATATTATAAGTAATTTTTGTTTATGTATATATGTTCCCAATTATGATAAAACTTTATTATTATGGTATATAAAATAATGATATGTAGGGATTATTAATTTAATCTAATTTAATAATTTTGTATTAAATGATCGTGTTGCCTTAAGATGTTTGTTTTAAAAGAAGAAAACATAAAAAAACGTTTCCACTAAATTACCCCCCCCCCCCCACCCCTCAGTGGTCACTTAGAACCTAACTGAGCCTTACAACATCATTTATCAAAACTGATAATACCGATAATGGAGAACAACAGTTGATAAATATGGAGTTAATCAAAAAGGTAATAAATCTGAGGTAGAGGATGTATTATAATGATTTTAAAGACATTAATTTCTCTGTAATCAATATAAAACCACATATTCCAATATTTATTCATAAAGAAGAATAGGTAATTCCCAAAATGAAACTCTAGGGTGAAAAAAATACAATGTTACACAACTACTACATTTTTCTACTTAGTTACACTAATTTCACTACCAACATTCTTTAGAAATTCATAAATATTTTTTTATTGGGGATGTTTTCAATGGAAAACTAAACATCACACTCACGTGTATGTCTAGGTAACTCTTCAAGTAACACAACAATGTATTTATAATGACCCGGCCTTAAAAATTATATAATATAGTGTATTTATACTATAATTCACTTTATTTAATTCTTGAGGATATTTATAGTTTATAGTTTTATATAATTAGGTCATAAATCTTACATAACCAACACATATATTACAAAGTGGACACTTCTACATAGTATCCAATTTTAACAAAATATAAAACATTGAAAATAAAACATGTTTTATTTTCATGAAAAATATTAATGTCCTTAAACTTGAATTATTATTAGTCCTTACCCATCATTAAACCTCGTAAAGAAAATTTTCAAATGTGGGATGTTAATTGAAAATTTGTAAGGGAAATAAAAAGAAATAAATCCATTAGTTTAGTGAAAAACATGAAAACCCATAAAATATTTACCTTTATCAAAATATTCTTTGAGAAGATGAAATAAATCATAAACTAATGATAAATGGTCACTCATTTCATAAGTACATAATTTAAACCCCATTATGAGTAAATAGATACCATTTTATAAAATTTTGATCATTATATTGATAACCCATGTTAAACTTGTGTGAGAAATAACTGCATCCTAGTTGAAATCATGGGAGAAACCTCCCCGGTAAACCCCCACCATTTTTTTAAATACAACGAAATTTACTATAATGGACCTAGAATTTAACACATATTGTTACATGAATTTTATCATAATTATCCTTCAAATACAAACCAAGGATTTTAAAGTCTAGTGTCCTTAGAATATTGATACATAATTTAAGAAAACTTGAAACCAAAATAAAAATATATTTTATTTAATCATAATAATGATCTCAAATAACCCTTTGAGCCCTTAAATATGCATAGGATAACATGGGGGATACATGAATAAAAGGATGAGCTAACAACCTAGTAAACATAATAATAAATCATATCACATGGGTTAAAAGGCATTATATGATGGCATAAAAAGGCATGGAACATGAATAAATATATAGAAGAATAACATATAGATCATGGGGTCATATAATAATTAAATCATAGTAATATGGTAGAAAAATAAAACATGACATAATCATGAGTCAGGGATCATTTCACATAGAGAAGCATGAGTCAGGGCTAACCACCAAGACTACTTCACTTGGAGCGCGAGTCATGGCTAACCATCAAGAGTGTTGCACATGATGTATTGTGAGACTAAAATTTAATCAATTTTTTAGTGCACTATCAGGTTAATGCCATAATAACATGTTCATGAATATTTTTTCTACATAAAAATCATATATAAGGAATCAAACATAAATATAAGGGTTTCCCATGGAAATAATTGGGTATCATAATCAGGTCAAAAGGTATATCAAAAGTGAATATCACAATGGTATCCTCCAAGTAATGGATTTAAATTATAAATTTAAATTAATAAGGTAGAATATGTAAATATCATGATAAGTTATGTCAAACTAATGTTAAACCATGTAAAAAGTGTGTTTAAGAAACCTTAGAAATGAAACATTTTAGTGTGGTTTAAGGAAAACATTAAATAGATTTAAAAAAAGGAAAACTATTTTATATAAAACCATAGATGAACCCAGATATTTTATAATGATAAAATTGTTGATTTTATAGGAATAATGTGGGATTTAAATAGATTATGGATGGAATTTTCAAGTGGTTAAGAAATCAGGAAGTTCCCTTTAATCAGGATGGATTATTGGGAAGATTCGTGAAGGGGGCCTTTTTAAAATATATATATACCAGAAAATAAAGATAGAATGATTTGGATACATATTTTTTTAACATATAAATATAATTTATAAGATTAATCTAAAAATAAATAATTTTTACTTTGGGGTAAAGATAGATAAAGCGTAACCCAAAGGAAAACATAAAGGTTTGGAGAGAATCTCTTACTGTATATCTGAAACTGTTCTGCACTTGAACTTAATGCCCTAGATAATAAAATTAAATACATTAATTAACTAATTAACATCCTTTTATACATTATTTATTTATTATAATTTTATTATGTTCATTTATGGCCTTTTCTATGAATTATAAGGTATAATTTCATCATTCAGGAGTGTTTGCTTCATTGGTTTTTATGATCGGTTAAATTGTATATGTGTATAAAAGATCATGTATAATGGGAATAATTGTACTAAATTGAAATAATATGTTATTAGTGAACTTTAATTAGTTTATGTTTTCTCAAATATTTTTGTTTTATGTTATGTTTCGGAATCATAATATGAAATGTTAATGATAATCGTTTAAATTAATTTGGCGGTTTCTCGATCATCACAAAATAGTTTTGTTCTATTGTTAAATATTATGTATATATACTGGTTATAGGAAATTAAATAAGATGTAATATATATATTATAATATTTTTTAACCATAAAAATGGTTTTCTGACCATGATTGAATGTGGTAAAGGAAATTGGAAACTCATTGTCTTTAAATGCGATAAATTAACACATCAGAGACGATGTTTTTATTTTTTAGAACAAAAAGGGGAGGGGAAAGAAATGATGGTGGATTATTACATTATCATAATAAAATCCTGGTATATTATATATGTTAATTTTACCATAAAACTTATATAATGTTATGTGTGGATAGAATAATAAAAGAAAATAAATTGGAACGAAATTAAAAGAAAATGAAAGAGGTTTTTACCTCTTGAATTATTCTCTTTGAGAACCTCTTTGAGGCACTTGACTTTGGTATTTCATTGATACATTGGGATCTAGGATATGGGTTATAGGAATATTAATATTTTTGGGAAGAATTTGTGAAATATTAAAGGCTTTATAGGTGATAGGAAAAGAGGATGTGAGGGGTGGTATTTATAGTGGATGAGAGGGGTGGTTTTTAATTATTTTATTCATTATTTTAATATTTTTGATCAAGAATATGAATCATGTGGATTATTTGGAATACATATAGTTACTAATTCATATTATTTCTATCCAATGGAAATTTTAATCATCCGTTACACAAGTATTGCTCAAAAATACATGTATTTACATTATATCGTAAATTACCGAATGTCACTATTCACAAAAAATTCAACTATCATAGAAAAATATCAAAAAATCCCCCTAAATTTTTTTTAACGATTGGAATTAAAAAATGGAACCCATTTTATGAAAATAATTTTCTTAATTTCATAAATTTAATTTTTAATTAAAATGACTTGTTACTCAAAAGAATACTGATTTTCAAATTATAACTGATTTTATAAAACATTGAAAATTTTATTAAATCTCATAATATTTTTTTTATAATCATAAGACAAAAAAACAATTCATGAATTTGTCTTCTAAAAATAAATTTTATTTTATATCATTATATTAATTATAAAATTTTAAATAAACATTTAGGTTTTATTAAAATACCCACACTTAAGTTATCGCATTCAAAATATTTATTTACTTATACTATGATATAATTATATCATATTTTCACTTATAATATGGATAAATTTTATTTCTACTATAATGGGTGAAGATACTATTATATTAGTTGTGTTACTATTCTTAAGGGTCTCATTACTATTCCATAGGTCATGTTACTATTCTATTGGTTTAGGTTTCTTAATTTATGTAAATACATCTTATTTCATTCATTATTCATTTATAAGGATTTAATTATGGTCTATATGTGATTTTATGTGATTTATATTATATAACATAATTGTAGGAAGAGAATTTTCATTGATAATATTTGGGGTCATTAAATTCTTCCCCCCTTACAAAATGTCACCCTCAAAAATGCATTTTACAAACTATAGAGAAAACATATGAGGTTACTTATCCTTTAAATCTTCCTATGTTTCCCTTGTTTCCTATTAATATTTATGGTTCCTTCATAGTACTTTGACAATATGTATAGTCTCTTTCCGTAGAACTTCATCTCTATGGTCCAAAATCTTCACTGGCTACTCCCCATAGGAGACTTCATTTTCCAACTATACCACCTAAAAATTTAGATCATGCAAGGGATTTGATATGTACATCCTCATGAGGGATAGAGGAAATAAATCATTTACTTCTGACAAGCTAGGTAAAATTGCAAGCCAATAGACCATAGCTCCGGCACAATCAAGGATCTCGAAGGGGATGTTGGTCTTGGGACTTAAAATTACCATCTTCCCAAATCTAATGATCATATTTCAAGGAGATATATGGTGGAATACCATTTCTATAACATTAAAATTTATGTCTATTTCATGATTTTCTTCATAACTCTTCTGTCAACTTTTGGATACCTTGAGGTGTTTTTGAATAATTATCACCTTTTCCCCCATTTCTCTGACAATTTTTTGTCTTATCATCTTATATTCACCAATATCATCACATCATGTTGGTGTTTTGATTATTTTTTCATAAAGGGATTCATATGGATCCATTTGGATGCTTGAGTAGAAACTATTATTGTATAATAACTTGACCAAAGGAAGATATTGGTTGTATCCTCCCTTTAAGTCTATAGAACATGCCCTAAAAATTTCTTCTAGTGTGTGTATAGTTTTCTTAGATTGGCCATTACCTTGAGGATGATAGGCTGTACTAAAGTTCAGCTCAATTTTTATAGCTCGATGGAGACTTTTTCAGAACATAGAGGTGAATATAGGATCTCAATTGCATACAATTGATAGTGGTACTCTAGGAATCCTTGTCACTTGTCTAATTTATATCCATGAAAATTTATCTAGGTATAATTACTCTTTAATTTGGATAGTGATCATTCATTTTAAAATGATCCACAACAAAGCATATTGCATTGTTTCCTCTAGATGTCTTCAGAAGTCCTCTGACAATGTCCATGGAAATTTTTTCCTATTTAAATGTTTGTTTGGGTAATGGTTAAATCATCCCTTAATAAATTTTCCTTTCATATTTTACTTAATTACATACTAGGAACTTTGATTTATATTAAAAAATATCATTCTCTATATTTTCCCACCCATGGTTTTCTCAAAGATCTTGATACATCTTTGTGATCCCTAGGTGAATTGAGAGGTTTGAGCTATGTGTGTCATTTAGAAGCTCTTTACTTAAATTTGTATTTGTATGGTACATATAGAAATGAAACAAATCTCATGAATCCTTCCTCAAACATTTGGAACTATGTGGATTTCACATTTCAGATAGCTTCTTCATTTTTTGGAATTTCCACATCATTTATTTAGGTATCCTTTATTTTACCCATGAGGGATTCTTGATCAATCATTTGAGAAAGTATTGATTATTTCCCTTCTATAAAGATTCCCATTTCCATCCTTTGATGTTATAATAATATTATATCCTTCATAATTCTAATTATTGATAAATATACAGGATTCATTCTACTTAGATAATCCACTACATTATTTTCATTACAAGGATGGTAGAGGATTTAGAAGTCTTAATCCTTATTGAGCACTAAACATCTTCGATGGAACTTATTAAGATATATTTGTGTTAATATATTTTGATGATATTGTGATATGTATATATCTCACACTTCACCTCATAGAGATAATTCTGCCATATTTTCAATGGAAAGATCTCTGCTGCCACCTCCAGATCATGCCTAGAATTTGTTTTCTTCTGAATTTTCAACTTCCTTGAGGTGTAAGCTATCACTTTATTATTTTGAAGTAGTATAAAACATAAGACCTTATTTGAATGATCATTTAACACCCAAAAACTTTCCCCACTTGTTGGTATTGGGATAACCTGTGTAGTGATAAGCTACTTTTTCAACTCTTTAAAACAATTTTCACATTCACTGCTCCAGAAAAACTTTTCTCTCTTATGAGCCAGCTCGGTTAGTGGGTTTTAAAATCATGATAAGTTCTTAAAAAATAACTAATAACACCCAGCTAAACCAAAGTAACTGTGGATCTTAATTATAAATGATTTCATGTGCCACTCTTCATTTTCTTTTGTCTTGTAAGGGTCCACAGATATCCCTTTGATGGTGATTATATGCCTGAGTAATGATACTTCATCCATCTAGGACTCACATTTACTATAATTTTCATATAATTTATCCCTTCAAAATTCATTGTAAAAGTATTCAAATACTTTTAATATTCCTCCTTTCTCTTGGAGTATATTAGAATATCATCAATAAATACTACCACAAGTTTCTGGAGGTAATTTATAAAGACTCTATTCATTAAATCCATTAAAATTGTTGGAAAATTAGCGAGGATAAAGGGTATCACTATGAACTCATAGTTTCCATACCTCATGTGAAACAAATATTGGGAATATCTTCCAAATTCACCTATAATTGGTTGTATCCCAACCTACGTTTCACCTTATAGAAATACTTTTCCCCACATAGTTGATCGAACAAGCCATTTATCTGTGCTAGGGGAAAAGTTTTCTTTATCATGATTTTATCCAGATCATGATAATCAATATATATGTGCATTAATACATTATTTTTCTTGACGAATAGGATTTATGCACCCCTTGGTGAAACACCTATTCTTTTAAAACCCTTGTCCAGATTCTCTTATAACTTCTTCTTTAGTTCTTCAAGCACAACAGTGTCCATTGTATAAGGTTTCATTGATATAGAAAAATATCCAGAAATAATTTAAATTACGAACTCAACCTCTAGATTATTAGGAAGATCATACACCTCTTTGGGGAATACATCAGTGTAGTCCCTCACAATGGGCATGTATTCGAGAATGACTCTCTCATTTCTCTTAATAATTTGAGCTAGATCTTCTTTCTCGTAAAGAAAAAATATACACAATTGAGGTGATGATTCTGATGAACATTCATCCTTCTCCTTATACTTGTACATAAATGGAGGATGCCTTGGGATGTGAAGAGTGATCTTCTTTTCCCAATAGTTGATTTTGGATTTTTAAAAAGATAGTAAATCCATTCCCAATATAGCATCAAACTCCACCCAAGGAAAGAAAATAAGATTTTTTGGGAGGTTCAGTCCACAATCACTATTAGGTGAGGATTATATACTTTGGATGCAATAATTTCACCATTTTATATTCTCACAGATAACTTAACATAATATTTTGAGGTGGTGTTTGAATAGTTCTAATAAACATGCATGATATGAAAGAATGTGTAGAACTAGAATAAAATAGTGATTTCTCTATTCCTGTATGAATAACTAGCATACCTACCACCACATCATTTTTAGGATCCACATCATTATTAGTGATATAATATTCCCTTCCTTTCTGACTTGGAGGATTTTTTGTTGATTACCACCAAAAACCCTTGGATTAAAGCAATGATTCACATAATTCCCATGTTACTTGCAGTTGAAACACCACAATATATGCTAATCATTGATTTGAATATACTATTCTTCTTCCAAATTAGTGGGATTTCTCATATCCTGTAACACCCCAAGATTTCATAGTGTGTTATTTCTTCAAAATAATTCAATAAATTGCACTACAAGCAACACCGAGTTCAATTGCACCATGACTTACCAAAAAAAAGCCATTCAAAGAGGTCATGAATAGCATTAACTACATTTTTAACTTTATATAATCCTTATAATTTTAGAATCCATATTATGAGTTTCTTAGTCATAATGGAAGAACAGATTCATTTTCAGTATTGCACTTTTATCAACTTTTGATAGTGAAACCTTTTTAAATACAATATTTTAAACTTTTTGACTAAATGGAGACATCAAAAAATTTAAAATGAAACATCCCAAGCTTCCACGGTACGCTTTCCTTTGAATAAAATAGTAGCGTGTGTTGTACGCAACTTCGAGTTCTAACACACCGTAACCAATCAAACTAGCTGTTATGAATAGTAATACCTAAATTTTGAAATTATATATATTTTATATTTTGAAATGGACTTCATTTTAGGATTCGGAATATCGAATTTAGCCTAAGGTGAAATTTTGGTACTTTTCGGATAACTTTCATATTTTGATGAATAGTGAAAATTACTAAGTTTTAATTAAAAAAAACTTTTTTAATCAAAATAATTAATAGTGATAAATTATGAATTTGAGTGGTTTTAAAGTATATTTAGAATATATTTTTACCATTTAATATAATGTTGGTCATTGGAAATAATTTTACAATTAAACCGAACATAATCGAGTGTCAATCTTTTGATAGTTATTATATCTTAAAAACACGCTTTTTGTTTTGACAGCGGGAATTAATTTTAAATTAATTTCTGCCACTTCTGTGTTTTGAATTTAGAAAAATGGATTCCATATTTGGAATCAGGATGTTCAAATTGTGTAAATAGGTAACTTTTATTTTTAGACATTTTGAATAATTACTGCGGTAAATATTTTATTTACCATGGTTAAGGGTAAATCTGGTAAATAAGGGTTAAAAAATAATATTATAATAATACTAAATTACCCTAAAACGTGTCTTAACCCTATTGGTTGATAAATGGTCGACCATGGGAATCTTTGGGTCTATTTTGGGACCCCATGGATCCACTTGTAAGTGATAATGACACTTTATTTTAATTTAGTTAAAATGAATACAAAAATGGCATAAGCTTACATTTTTTAGAAGAACAATTTTTACATAGGGTTATACATGTTGGATTTTTGATTATAAATATTCATTAGAAATCTAAAAAGATTTCCTACATAATGATATTTTATTTATAATTTTTAGACATCAAATAATTTAAATTATTAATGACACAATAATGATGCAATGTTTACCTCATTAATAAATCATTTAAATAAATAAGATTATAATGATTAAAATATTATCTAAAACCTGTCCAATTCTTATTGGTTGATGTTATTTAGAATATGAGTCATCTTATCTTCTACCTCAATGATTTTTGGACTATTATAAACCGAATATAATTATATTATAAAGTAATACTTTCACTCTTTCCTAAAGAGCCCCTCTTCTCCCTTATAAAAGGAGACCACTTCTACTCATTCCTCACACCTCTCAAGCCACTTGGCTCGTCCAAACTCTGCCCAACTAAGCTCCCCACATCCCTCTCCTCCTCCTTGAAGCTTCCCCTTAGGCAGAAAGCATTTCAAGAAGTCCTTTGGTTCCAACCAAAGTGAGTTACCTAAATTAAAGGTAACGATTTCTCTTAAATTATTTTCATTTATTTTGCTTCTTCAACCCCCAAACTCTTTTTATTTCCTTTCTTTTGTAACAACACCAGTATCCTCAATATACTAGGATGTTGTTATAAGATGGATTAAAACTACACATACACACAACTCCATCTAATGGATGATGAACATAATGTTTCTGTGGATGGCAAACTAACGCCTCACGAAACGATGATTGTTCAAATACATCTTACCGCCTCTCATGGTGGCCATTATGATGGAACTGTAATTAAATATGATATTAATGATATATATTTTATATATAAGCTTCTGTAATTCCATTTTATTTCATACCATTATTCGTTTCATGTTGTATATACATACGATAATTTCATTTGAGGAAGTGCGGACTACCGCCCCCTTAAAATGATATGACTCGTTCATACCACACATGGAACGTATAAAGGATGGTGTTAATGAACATAAGTAACATGTATAAAATATTATATTATACTGGAATAGTAATATACCTATGTATCATTTGTATTCGATTCTTTTAAAATAAAAATTAAATGGAAGTAGCGTTCGTGCGTACGTACGGACTACCGTCTCCACGAACGCGATGAGATTCATTCTCCATCGTATCCATTCAAGTATAATTATCATTTGATGATTTAAAAATGATGTTTAAGGACTTTATATCATTATGGATATGAATAATATACAATAAACATGGCTTATGTAACAAAAAATATAAAAGAAAATGAGTAAGTTAACACCCGAAACGACGATAATTCTAAGATATTATTAACAAATCAATGTTAAAAGATCATATATGATATCATATTAATATATATGATTCTTGAATAATTTAATAACAATTATTTCACCATTATACAGGAGGTTAACCTACCCCAACCAAGGAAAAGTACAAGGTAAGGGGTTTTCATCTCACTCCTTATTCCCGTGAGATTCATGCCATATTGCCACCATCACCTTTTGTGTGGTTTATATACTGCCCATAATTATATTATTTGTGTAATACACTCTAATTTATGTGTAGTTACATAATCATTGTATGATACCTCTTTCATGGGTTGTATGTTTCATAAGTTACCAAATTAGTAAGGGTTATTTCACAATCTCTTCATTATCCGAGGTTGTTTATACGTAATAATCTACTGGGATATCTTTATCATCCACATCCATGTTTCTTAAAAATGTATTTCAAAACATTTTTACTATTTACAAGAATATGGGTTAAAGTCATTTATACCCTTGTTTGACTTTTTATAAGAGGTTTATAAAGGAATCTTTCCGTCATTTTCAAAACAAGGTCCTTTTTAACCTTTTCGACAGAATTGAGGTAAGAATGTTTTTTTTAACTTATACGGCGGGTGCGGTTATTTTACGCCGTTATAAAATCTTCAAAACTTCCCTTAAAAGCTTATAAGAATATCTTCAAAGAAAATGTTTTATTTTTTATGGATCTTAAATTATTTCAAAATAAAAAGAGATATTTCTTTAAAAAAAATTTGATTTCATCTATGTCAACATCCTTTGATGGATTTTACGCTTATTTGAAGTTGATTTATTGTAATACAAAGATTCTATATTGTATTGAAGGTTTTGTGATATGTTTGACTGTGGATGTTCTATTTTTATTCCATTCATAGTTTATGGTGAAATTATTGACAATTCGTATGCTAGTTTTAATACGAATGTTTATGTTATGTTTAAACCTTTTCATATGGGAATGCATTGGACTTAGTAAGTGACGGGTGGAGCCCGCTATAGCTCCTCGATGCATCGGTAGGTCTCATGAGACAAACTAGTGTCTTGGCACAAGTCCTTGAAAAAATCTTATTTTTAGTCTTGGCACGAGGCCTTGGCTATGTGGTTATGATAGTCTGGCATTATGCATTCCAACATTATGAAAGTGGTTATTGATTTTTGCATGTGATTATTCGATTAGTAGAATATCCATGTGAATAAGTAAATGGCATTATTTCAGTTTATTTATGCCATACCATGTTGAAAGTTCATATTTAAAAGGCTTTTGTTTTAGTTATACATTGCCTTAAATGTTTATTCTTATTTATGAAAGTTTCCGCTATATTGTTATCCTTACTGGGCATTTGAGCTCACCCCTTTTCTATGTTTTATTTTTCCCAGGATGTGAAGAAGTAAGTTATGAATGACCTGCAGGGATTTTATGAGGGGTTAATAGTGTGGATTTTGGAAACATTATGTTGTTGTAGTAGTTTTTCATTTTATGATGTAATGTAAAACTTATGAATATATCTAGTGTTTCCAAGGCTACTAAACCAATCGGTCTTTCGAGATTTGATCTTTCTTGTGATCATACCAATGTTATGTAATAATTCACCGACTCTGGGTAACTGGGGTCGGGGAGTTACATATCCCTTTAGTGGTTATTATCCAAATTCCATATTCTTCCACATTTAAATAATTTTTGAGTTCCCTTTAGATAGTTCCCAGGTTTCTTCTTCCCATAATTTTGAGACATGGGATATTGGGTTTTCTTTCCATCATGGGATTTATCTATTAATACACCCATATTAAACATCATTTTCCTCTTTTTATTTCCATGTCAATGAGACTACTCAGACTATCTGATTTCGATTTCATCCTTGAGGGGAAAATAGAAAATCTCTTCAATGTTTTCAAAGTCTTGAATCGCTAATGATATTTATAGACTTTGATTTAGTATTATATATAAGTTATCCCCCTTTATTTTGGTGTCCATGATAATTATGGAGGCGTGTCATGAAATTTTAGTGATGTTTTATTTATATACCATAATAGACTATTCATTCTTTTTCTTCAGACTGAGGAGCTCCCTCTCTATATTAAGATGGAGAGTTAGAGGAAAATATTTTTTGAATAATATTTTATTATATATTCTCATTCCATGGAATCAATTTCCTCATCAGAATCCATGTTCTTGATCAGTAACCACCACTTATCATATTACCCATTAAAATGATATACCACTAGCACAACTTTCTATTCTTCTGATAACTGGAGGACATGGAATATATTTTCAATGGAGTTAATCCACTGTTCCATGAGGAGGTGATTATACGATCCACTAAACATGGGTGGGATTTGTCTCATAAAGTATTTTATAGTAACATGATTTTTCGTAAAATATGGATGGTGTTTCATGTGATTCAAGTTATTATTCATAACATGATCTGGTCGAGTAAGTACTCTCATGAACGTTTGACTTACCTTTCCCATTATATTTTTCATTTTGTTAGGAAAATCATCACATTTCATATCATGTTGATTTTTATCATTACTTCTCCTATTTCCATCCATTAACTAAGAAATATAAATTACAATTAGGGGGCTCGAATACATGGATAATAATCATATAAAAATGAAACATTTAAAATATAAGTATTAACTTTAAAATGAAAATTATATCCTAATGTTTGATTCCCTATGTTTCAATTTAGGTTATACATGGTGATAGACTTATCACTAGGTTTATTACTCAAGTGATCAAGTCCTAATATCCAAAAATAACTAGATTGTGCTTTGATACTATCTATAGTGGCCCTATATTTTTCCACAAATTATTACAAGATTTTATTCATACTTATCTTTCAAATACATTACAAGTATCATAAAGTCTAGTTTCTTTCAAGGATTATAAACATAATTAGAAAACATGAAACCAAAACAATAGAATATTTTATCTATTCATCATAAATAGTTCTTATAACCCTTTGATCTCATGCATCTTAATAGGATAACCTATGGAATACATGAAAAAAGGGTTGAGCTAAAAAGATATTTAATCCTAAAAAAATTATAGTACATGGGTTAGAAGGCATAACATGATAACACAAAAAAGGCATGGAAGATGAATAAACATGTGGAAGAATAACATATAAAAAATGGGATCATGTAATCATGGAATTATAGTAATTTTTAAGAAACATAAAACATGAAATAACCGTGATTCATGTCCCATTACACATGGATGATCACTAGTTATGTTTAACCACCATGATTATTTCCCATGGAGCATGATTCAAGGCTAACCACCAAGACCGTTACACAATACATCTCGTGAGACTAAACATTACCCAATGCATTGGATCGCTATTTGGGAACACCCATCATAACATGTTCAGGAATATGTTTTCCACATAATTAATCATATATAATTAATCAAACTTTATCATAAGGGTTGCACATGGAAAGAATTGGGTGTCATAATCATGTCAAAAGGTATATCAAAAGGGAATGTCATTATAGTGTCAATGAAAGAATGGATTTACATCATACATGGAAAATAATAAGTAAAAATAGTCATATTTCATTATAAGTGATGTGAAAATGAAGGTAAAACATGAAAATAGATTGTTTAATAAACATTATAAATGAACTATTTTGATGCAGTTTAAAGAAAAATTAAAGTGAATTTAAAACATAAACATCATACTATTTTATATAAGACCAGAAATTAACAAAGATATATTTTCATGATAAAATTATTGATTTTATAATAATAATTGGGACTTGGAAAAGATTTTGTATAGTACTTGAAAATGGGTAAAAATCAGTAAGTTCTCTTTAATCAGGCTTGCTTATCGAGACGATTTGTAAAGGGATCCTTTTTAAAAAATGTATACCCCAAAAAATAAGGATTAAATGATTTGGATACCTTAGTTGGGAACATAAAAATAAAATTTAGATTAATTTTATAAAAAAATAATAGTTACATTGGGGTAAATATTGAGAAAGTGTAACCCAAAGGAAAAATGAGGTTCAGAGTGATTCCCTAACCTTATGTATAAAAGTGTTCTGCACTTGAACTTAATATCTTAGATAATAAAATTAAATCCTTTAATTAATTAACTAAGAACCTTTTACTCAGGTATTTTAGTTTTCATAATTTTATTATGTTCATATACGGCCTTTTTGATGAGTTATAAGATACAATTTCATTATTTGGAAGTGTTTATTTCCTTGTTTTTCAAGATCGGTTCAATTATATACATGTATTAAAGATTATGTAGAATGTGAATATTTGTAAATAATTAAAATTATATGTTATTAATGAAATTATATCAGTTTATTTTGTCTCATATATCTTATGGTTATATGTTATGAGTATGAATCATTTGATAAAACATTAATGATAATCGTTTAGATTAATTTGGCGATTTGGTGATTATCACAAACAAGTTGTTTTCTACTGATTATTATTATGTATATATACTAGTTAAAGAACATTAAATAATAATTAATAAATATATTATATTGTTTTAACTATAAAAATTATTTTATGACTATCCTTGAGGTGGAAAAGGAAATTGAAAACTTGTTATCCTTAATTATGATAAATTAACACATCACGGGCTATGTTTTCATTTTTAGAAAAAAAGGGGGTTGAAATGATGTTGTATTATTCCATTAAAATAATAAAATTACAATATATGTGAAGTTAACATACCCTTTAGATATGGTAGGTTAAGAGATAATAATAAAATAAAATAAATAGGAAAGTAATTAATAGAAAATGAAAGAGGTTTTTACCACTTGAATTCTTCTCGTTGATAACCTCCTTGAGGAACATATGTTTGGTCTTTTATTTGGACAAAAATATCCTAGAAATTGGGGAACAACATGGGAAGTGTTTTGGGTATAACTTTCAAAAGATTCAAGGATTAATAGGTTTGAGGAAAAGAGATGGTGAGGGTTGGTATTTATAGTGGAGGAGAGGGGTATTTTTTTATTATTCTATTCATTAGTTATTTATTTTGATGAATACTGTGAATAGTGTGGATCATATTGGATACATAAAATAAATAATTCATTTGATTTTGAAAAAATGATCACTTACATAATAAATGAGCCAATCTTGACTCAAATATGAATTTTTTTACCTTATACCATAAATTACCATATTTCACTTTTCACTAAAAATTAAACTATTTTAGAAAAATATCCTAAATTCAGCTTAACCATTTTATGAATTGTAGAATTAAAAATTGACTCCATTTTAAGAAAATAATTTCAAACATTTTATAAATATAAATTTTAATTAAAATCATCATTTTTTTAAAAAAATACAGATTTTAAAATTTTAGCTAATTTTATAACCCTATGAAAAATTAATTAAGGTCTCATAAAGATATTCTATAATATTAAAGACAATAAAATATCAATTCATGATTATATTTTATGAAAAAAATGTTTTAAATCATTATATTAATTATAAAATTGTAAATAAACATTTATGTTTTATAAAAAAACCCACACTTAATTTATCATTTCAAAAACATTTATTTACTTATAAAATGATAAAATGATATCATATTTTCATTTATAAGATGGATAAATTTTATTTATACTTTCATCGGATAGTATGAAATTCAATTGTTCAGGTTACTATTCTTAAGGGTCATATTACTATTCCATTGGTAGAGGTTCCTTATTTTCTATAAATACTTCTTATTTCATTCATTATTCATTTAAATAGTTTTTTATGTAATATATGTGATTTTATGTGATTTATACTATATAAAATAATTATAAAAATATAATTTTCAATGACAAAATTTTAGGTTGTTACAATTACCCAGTGCATTAGAAAGCTATAATGGGGATCGCTGATCGTATAAGTTATATCATTATAACTCATTATATAAAATATATAAATATCACATATTCATAAAATATAATTCATAAGTACTTTATAATTAATAAAAAAATCATGATATCACTTTTTCATCATAAACCCATTGAAAAATTCTTTTGAACACACATATAATACATTTTCAGATATCAAAATACCCTATCCTTTTAAAAATCCATATTCAATTCCAAAATACCCAAAAAAGTGGGTTTTTATTTACATAAAAAAAAGAATTATTTTAAAGGTATCCAAAAATAAAGTAATTTTTTCAGTGGTGGTAAAACCCCTTGATGTCACATATGTTCAAATAAAACATTGCTTTTGCCTTTTTTTCAAAATATTTCATAAAATGATTCCTTTTCAAAACCATTGATAGAACGTAAAAATTATCATAAAATTTTCTTCATGATTCAATTAATTATATATAAATGCATCCATGAAATAATTTTAATAATATTTACATGAATGAAAAATAATTAGTAAATAAATCTTCATAATATTTAAAACGAGGATTTAAGATAAAATGAACTTTACCTCAATTCGGACCCATCATGTACATTCTTTATCTTCCTGAATAATAAAACAATATTAATTATTTAATTTATTAATAACTTTCTTCATGTTCTTTAGTCCTTTTATTTTATTTCATACCATTTTTTATACAATTACACAATAAATTAAGTTCACTTTTGATATTTTGATGAAATTTGGATCATATGTCCAAAATGACTTTAGTATGTTGAAAATGGTCAACGAGGATATTATTTCATCATCTAAAAAATAAAAAAAAAAAGAAATTATTTTTATTTTTATATATTAATTATACTTTTAAAATCAACCATGCAATATGGTTATAAAAAACAACTATGTTATAATAACAAAGATGGTAAGTTGTATGTATGCATTAATAACGTTTCCATTGTTCAAAGATCGTGATGGAAAGAACATAAGTATTATTTTCTCTTTAAATAATGATAATTTTATAATAAATAACATATTATTTATTTAAATAAATTTATATATATCTTTCATGTGAAGTGGTGATGAAAAAGGAATCACATCGTTTCATAGAGATGGTAGTCCACACATACACACAAATAATGTTATCATTATTCAATGGATGAAAAGGTAAGAAAATAGATGGAATATGATATTTACAAAAACATAATTATCTAATTAATATAGTATATATATATATATATATATATATATATGTTAAATAAATCAATATAACCTACCATGAGAGGTGGTGACGTAAAAATAATTACATCGGTCCGTGATGCGTTAATATGTTGTACACATGAACAATGGTTTTAGTTTCCATTTGATAGTTGTGAAGATGAATATAGGTTCTTACATTGACATAAAAACATATCAGTATATGAAGGATAAATTATTTTTTATTTCATCATATTTAAAGAATATTTTTATATGGTAAAAGAAGAAATAATATGAAAAAATCAGTTAAGAACTATACCTCTTCTTTGGATACTCACTTTAGGATTACCCCAAACGCCTTTATAAGATTGTTTTATAATAACACCAGAGACTCCTATATGTGTTTAGTGAAGTTTGGGAGATATTTTGGAAGGTATTTTCTGAACTAGAGTGCTCAAAATGTGTGAGAAATAAATTAGATGAGGTACCCATTTATAAGAGAGGGTAGAGGTACTCTGGTAATTACTTAAAATATTAAATTAAATTAAATTAATTTTAAATAAAAAATGGCTCCAAAATGATATAATTGGAATACTGGATCATTATTGATATAAATAATCTCATAAAATAAAATTTGGAAAAGTTTATATTATTTTTTAACCCTTATCTCTTTGTCTTAATCCTTGTTAACCCTTTTAGAATATATCGCGGTATCAAGGTTTTTTTACAATAATTTTCATGAAAGTTACTATAAATAGATAAGTGACACATAAATGGTACATGTTTTTTATTAATAATCATATCTAATTCACTTTTCGGAATAAAATATTTTTAATAATATTAAACCATTTTATTAATCATTATTTAATATAAAATATCATTAATGTCATTTTAGGAACTATTTATTTAATTTGTCTTTGAAAATGACATGAAAATAAAGAAATTAAAATATAGTCCTTAAATAAATCCATGATATATTATATTTATCTAAAGAATTATTTAAACAAAATAAGTCATTAAATATATATTAATTTTAGTATTTTTAGAATCAGTTATTGAATTTTTCTATTATTGGAATAAATAATGTGTCATCGTTATGTAAGCATTTAAGGTAATTATTTCGTCACTGAAAATTAGAAATAAATTATAATTATAAGAATAATTTATTTATTTAATAAAATTTATAACCAAACATATGAAATTTTTATCCAAATCACAAAATATTTTATATATTTGAAGTAAGATAGTGACATTTTTAATTTATATTTATTAAAAATAGTATAAATGTTATAATCAAAGGAATGTGGAAATAAATTTACAAATTTTGGAATCATGAAAAATAATTATGAAAAATAATTATAAAATAAAATAAATAAAATTTTTAGGGAGAGTTTTAGGCCCATCACATTATTTTTAACCTTAATTACCTAATATACCCTTACTGATGTGATAAATATATATTACGCTTATTATTCATAATAAACTGAAATAAAAGGGACACATTTACTGAATTTATTCCTCGTGATTCTACATATGGATTAACTTTTACATAAATCAATTCACATAATTGAATTAAATTTATTTAAAATTATACCCTCAAAATGCGATCAAAAATAGTTTTTCCAAAAAGTGCATTTTTAATCCCAAAACTGAAATTTCACTAAAATCATGTATAAATATGATTAAAATATAATTAATTATATTATCTGTAACAAATAATTAATTTTTTTTATAAAAATCAATTCCAAATAATAATTTTACTTTAATGTTATATAATTATATTTTTACAAAAATCGGTATATTTCACTATTCACTGAAAAATCAATATTTTTAAAAAAATATATCAAAATTAAACCCTAAAATAATTTTCATATGATGATAAAATAAATTAATTTCATTTTGTAAAATTAAAATTCAATCATTTTGAAATTAAATATTTAAATTAAACCTTATAGAGAATAATTTAAATATAAACATGTTCTTTTTTGACTGAAAAAATTACTTACCTTTCTTATAATGGATATAACTATATAAAATATAAATCAAGGATTCTAATAAGGAATGAAATTGATTATTAACTTTAAAAAATTATTATATACCTTTTGGAAATTTCACCGTCATATTTTTATCCATTACTTAAATTATTAGGGATATTTTTATTTCACATCATTTTCAAATTCTCATGTTTCTTCTTCAATCATATAGAAATTACACAAAACCATAACTTTCTAAACTACCACATTATGAAACACTTGATATAAAATATCAGTAATATGTGATGGTTTTTCCTTATAAGGAATTTTATCTTCTAATAAACTACTTTAGGGATAAAAACATGAGATGAATCTACCGAATATTTTCTTATCATTAGAACATGAAATGTGTTATATTTCTATAATTAACTTATATGAAATGTAACTTGATAAGAAAATGATCTAACTTCTTCTAGGATTTCATATAGTCTAATTAAGCACAAACAAAGCAATTTTTTCCAAAATGCATAACATTTGTTTTTGGAAATTCATTAAAAAACATGATCAACTTCTTCAAAATAAATATCAATCATTTAGTTATTTGAATTACTTTTCCATAAACTTTGAACCATTTTCATATATTAATCATTCATATTAAGCTTCTCAATAATTTATTATACCACTTATGGTCCCAAAGACTTTCTTTTACCTAATTTAAGCCCAAAAATATACAGTCCAATGCCTCTTTCCATATAAAGCCTCAAAAGATGTCATTTGTATACCATATTAAAAACTATTATTATATAAAAACTAAAATAATGAATGATTTTGATCCCAAATTCCATATTAATTCGTTTAGAAAGAATTAATAACGTATCTCAAGGTCTGAATCATTTTATAATACTATTAATCAAATTGATTATGAAAATATATACTGAAATTTAATTCAATACCCAATGACATCCGAAGGCCTTTCCAAAAAATAAAAGTGATCCTAAAATAATGGAAAGTTACAATAGAGAGTATATCTCCATGTAAAAAAATTATATAATTTATTTATAGCTGATAAATTAGATGTAAATATATAGTATATCAAATGGGAATAAATTTGAAGATTTAGTTGGACTATCAGTAATTACACAAATTAAATTATTTCCTTGAGATTTATTTAGTAATACCACAATGAAATCCATTGATATATTTTCCCATTTCAACTATGGCACTGTAAAGGGTTGACTCACCCATTTTTTAAAATTTAGTTTTTCTTTAACCTATAAGTAATTAAATAATTTCATGGAAAAGTTATTAGTATATCTTTTTATTCCATCACACCAGTAATACCCCCGAAGGTCACAATACATATTATTAATTTTATGATGAATGGAAAAACGAAACTATGATCTCCACTCATCAACTCTATATCTAATGGGGAAAGGAAAGAAAAAAATAATCTCTTTTTAAATAAGATAACACTTTCTTCATTAGAATTAAATTTTGGAAATATACCCTTATTAAGAGATTTTACCTTTTCGTACAAAAAATTATCCTTATATTGATCTTACTTAATTATTTATAATATATATATAACTGTACTTACACATGAATAAAAATCATGGAAGTTTCTGATTTCACAATTTATAAGTTTAAAGTCATCAAATAATTAACAAAATGGCAATGTTTAAAAAGATAACATGGTTAATGTAGTATTATTTTCTAAATATATTCATTGTCTACAATGTTTTCTGTTATAGGATGGTAATGAATCCTGACGACACAATCATTAATCAGTTCCAATCGTCTTCATTGTCTCATTATCAACTGTTTCTGATTTAATATATTGTTTAAACTATTATATACATTATATATTTAAACATTATTCTATATAAATTATATATCTATATTTTTAATGATAAAAATCATACCAGCTAATTTCATGTCATGTATAGGATAATTTAACTCATTAAGTTTTAGTTAACGTGAAGCATAGGCAATTACTTGATCATTCTGTATCGGTACACAACCAAGATCCTTTAATGAAGCATCATTGTAAATGACTAATTCACCATTTCTAGAGGGCATGGACAAAATGGAAACATTCATGGATCTTGTTTTCAATTCTTATAAACAATAATCACACTATTGTTTAGATGAATTTACCTTCTTTTCAAGTTAAATTATTAAATGGGATAGATAAATTGGAAAAGTTTTCAAAAAAACTCTTGTAAAAACCCTCTAATTGAAAAAACTATGAATCTATATAAAATTTTTAGGTCTTTACTATTATTCAAAAAAATTACTTTAATAAATTTCAATAGTTACTAAATCTTTTGAAAAGTTATAGATAAGGAAGTAAATTTGTAGCATCCAAAATTCACAAATACTAAATTTTCTATATATATTCTTTTATTACCTGTTTTTTGGAAATAATCCTTAGGAATATTTCAAGAACCTCATTGCTTTTAGAATATAATAGTATATCAAGAAATAAAAAAATTTGAAAACTTATCTAAACAGTCTTGGAAAACTCAATTCATATGATTTATGAACACATATGGTGAATTAGTTAACACAAAGGGCATAACAACAAACTCATAACATCCATTTCTAGTATGAAAAATCATATTATGAATATCTTTCTACATCACCTTCAACTGATGGTATCCTAACATAAGATAAATCATCGAAAAATATTGTTCTCCCTGGACCTGATCAAACAAATTATTGATATGAAAAAATAATACTTCTTCTTAACAGCAATGTTATTAAGTCTTTATAATGAATGAAAACTATCATTACACTATATTTTTTTAATAAATAAAATTATAGAACCCCAAGGTATATTACTAGGGAAAATTAATCCATTTCTATAAAATCCTACAAATAAAATTTAAATTCCAAATGTTCTCCATGATCTATTCTATAAGGGGGTTTGGAAATTTCTTTATTATTTGGCACTTATCAAATAAAAAAATAAACCTCCCAATTGGAAAAAAATAAAAAAAATAGACTTATTAAGAGGGGAATTTGTTAACATAGAAAAATGAATCCAAAAATATACCATATTATAAAAATACCAATTCAAGTTTTTATTTTGTTTTTCGTGATTCAATTTGACTAGGCATGGAGCACAAAAAACATACAGCTCAAAAAATTTGGTGGTTCCAAGTTAAACTTCTCAAAATATCTACAAGAGATGATTATAGAACTAATTATATGATTTCATAAATATAAAAATATTCATATACATAAGTTAGAGTTCCAAGAAACTCAAAAAATCACAAATATTGTAATCCTTCTCGTAACATATCACCATAAAACTCAGAATTTTGTGATGAAATTAATCTTTCAAGAAATGTATCCTATGAAATTTATGGAACCTATAAATACCATTTTCACCCTCATTTAAGGGGAATCCAATATTTAGACTTCCACCTGAAGCTCCCAATTTTTTTAAAAAAACTTCATGAAAAAAATGAAACATTGATTCATACAGGTATCCATATTTCTCTATTGACCTTCCATGATTCCTTTAGACTCAAACTCAGGGTAGAGATAACATTTTTGAATGATAAAACCCATGGTGATATAGGAATATTCATTATTTCTCATAGGGTTCCATGTGACCTTCATCATTCATGAAACTCCTACTATGGAATCCAAAATTCCATTATTAGGTAGGTCATCCATGTTTCTCAAAATTCTGAGCTTCACAAACTCCCTAACCTTTGTGAAAGATCAAACCCTTTGTATTAGAGGCATATGATCTGAAACCCATATAATTCCACGAGACATACATATTTCACAAAACCCATACCATGGAAACCAAGACACTATATTTAGGTGGGGAATCCATGTGTTGTGAAATCCTTATCTTCATGAACCCCCTGACCATAACAAAACCCACCTCATATACCCTTGTATGATGCCTCCTTTCAGTATACACAACTTTAAGAAATTTATGTTCCCATAATACTTGTACCTATCCAAGATAGTTTTACTCATGCACCAATATTCTTAATGATTGGTATCATCAACCCAGATGTTGAGACCATTTTCTTCTATAATGGTTTGGGAAATCTCATTTCCTTTTTATATTAAGAATAGGATCCCTAACTATAGAATTCCTAAATGTTACCTAAAATTGCTAGTGTATATGCCTTTTTCTATCCAATATAACCAATTAAGATGACATGTAATACCAAAATGTGGTATCATCAAGGAAACCCACTATATTTTCCCTTTGATGAGAACATGTGGGACCCTAGGATCCTTCACTCATCTAGTTTTAACCTTCTTTCCTCTTACCCTAATTTGGAATGTGCAACCCCATAGATAAGACCCAAACCAATGTCTGAGTTGTGATATTTTAAAACACATAAAAAAAATTATTAATCACATGATGTTAAACAAAATGAAAATTCTTTCATCACAAAATGTTAAACTATATGACTCGCCCTATACAATGAACATGGAATGCCATGTGTGATTAACATAAGATTCTTCATGTGACAAGAATGAGATGCCTCACAAAATAAGTATGATATGACACATGAAATATTTTGTAAGAATCTATGAGTAATCACCACAAGATCCTTTTTTCGATCTCCTATCAAAATACAATAACTCTTATTACATGATGTTAAACTATATAGACTGATCCTTTCATTAAACCTTATACTGTATAGTCCAACTATGTGGATTTTCTTCCCTATATCATAAAATTATATACAGGATGCATCAATGAGTTTCAACTAGAACAAAGAATATTATCACAAATCCACTTTCCCTCGAGAGGAGAAAACTCTAGACCTTCTAAGAGCAAAACTAGACCTCTCAACAAAAAAGTGTGGGATCCCCATTGGACTTCATTGCCACCATAAAACTCTAAACTACACTAATCCAAAAAAATGAAATGATAATATGGGATACATCTACAAATTACATAAAACCATTGATTAAACCATATATAATGAGCATATGATAAATAATCTACATTGAATTCCAAATATGTGAAATTCCCTCTCTCAACATTAAACTTGTGACTGCTCCCGATGCATCAGAATCTCTACCTTTTTTGGATGAGCATGAGATGTATTAGCTGATAAACCTTGTAATCTTTATGTAATGATAATATGTTTTATATAATGAATAGAATTGTAATCCTTGAATGACATATAATAAATTATAGTTACCGTGTACGATAAGTACAGGATGCCCGACACAACGAACCTTGGATGTATTATTCCCCATGATTAAGTTTCCACTTAACTGACACAATATTCCCTAGATTTTACACTTAAGATGCCTGATAAAAAAGATTCCCTCAACATAGTAGAAGTAATTCTTTCTCAATTTCTTGACAAACCCAACATCATCACAAATACCAACCCTACCTAATTCCCTCATCAACTCTGAATTGTAGATATCCACCCTATTGTTGTCGTAATCAGAAAAATTAACCAGTGTACACTTTAATATAGAACTATTAATGAGTCTCAAGGATATTTCTTGTATCTATGAGGGATACACAAACTAGGAAATGAACTCTAATGAGGAATCCATAGAATTAGGGGTTAACAACCCATTATCATGTTTTGATCATAGTGCCAACATCATCAACCACAGTGTAATAGGGTTCATTCCTTTGGATAGTTGGGATTTTTGGCATCCACATAGAGGGGTTGTGAACTTTTTTAGGATATGTACCACTCTAAATTCTATACTAGCTATTCACTATGACATAAGAATTAAAATAAATATTATCAAGATTTTTCTTACTATTTATATTCTTAATAAACCTGTTTTTCAAATAACTAATAGTTTCATACTCAAAAAACATAAATTAATAAAATTACACAATATTTAAATGAAGATTAATTCTATCATGTGTTTTAAGATCCCTTATGATTGACTTGTAAAGTCATTTAAATGGAAAAAATAGTTTTACATCCAAAAATATGACTGTAAATAATTATAAGAACATAGTTATAAATATAATCCATAAATTTACAATTCAAAACATATTTAGTAGCATAATTACCCACTAAAGTATCAAGATAAAATTCATCCATTTTTTGGTATTTCCACGATGGTCTAATACTCAATACATTAATTTGTTAAAAATGAATCTATTTTTTATACAGGAACCATAGTATTTTTCATTTAAATGTGGTGGGCCTAGATCATTTGAATTTTAAATCATATATTGATATTCCATAAATAAAAAAGATATTTCCCTTAGAATTATATATCGAAGATATATGTTAGAAATATAATTATGCCTTTTAGAGCTTATCCATTTATACTAATTGTTAGGTCCTAACCAGGAAGAAAGAAAATACAAGAGTGCGTGGGTTTCATAGGGTGAATTGAAAATTTTAAATAATTGAATTAACTTATGTTATAATGTGGAATTCAAGGAATAATGAATATAAATAATTCAAGAATAAAAAAATTTGTATTTAGAATTATATGAGTGAAATCAATAAATAAAAAAAGAGAGAACAATATATTTATGGATGTTTATATCCAAACAAAACTACATTCATGTATCACACACTGAGTATAAAGGTTATTTATATCAAATATAGTAGAACATGTTATGGATATAGAACAAACACAACCTATTTCAAAGTTATGAAAAAACTAACACAAACTTTTATGTTGGTCTATGAAAAACCTGGGGCACCAAATAATTATACCTAGCATAGTGTTTTTAATAGGTTCATAAACAACTTATGAAACTAGTTTTTTCTTAGGTGGGAGAATAAAGAGATTCCTTTTAATTGTGTTATAAAACAATGTGATTTATGTTATTTATTAAACAAATCTAGTATAAATAAATAATAATTTAAACTGCTATATATTATAGATGACGTGTTGGTATAGAAAAAATGATTCTTGTATCATTGAAGAAGAAGTGGGATAATGCTGGTTTGGGTGATCCAAAAATGGATCAGCAAATTGGAACAATAGTTTGTAAACAAATTTCTTTAAACATATCAACACTTTATAAATTGTATATCGTTTATGGTATTCATGTATCTTATATATCACTTTTATACTTCATGTATCTTCTACTTCATTTTAAAGATGAATCTATAGAATACATATATATTATAACTAGTATAATAAATCAAACCATAATAAATAATAATATTACCCAAGATTGTGAAAATAATCTTAAATTTATAATTATAAGTCATAAATAATCATCCAACTAATAAAAATCTTATATTTTAATAAAAAACAAGTTCATATTTGACTAATAATGCTCCAATAACATTATAATTATTCAACACCACTGAAATAATCTCCATAGTAATCAACCATTGAAAGTTCAACCATTTTAATTTTAATATTTTAATATTTTAAATATCAATTGTATGATAACAAACCATATTGTGATAAATAATTATCCATAATGTAATGGTCACATCATTATGTAACACTTTTTTACTTCACTTTTAAGCATACATGATCATGTTGTGATTTCTTCTATGAAATATATGTATCTTTATGTTTACAAAACCACTAAAATCCCCTAATTCCACACCTTAACATGATGATCTTCTCCATAGGCATGAGAAACTATTCACATAACTTCTAAATAAATTATATTTGAAAAATATTAATGGTATTTCTCACTCCATATAAAATTCACAAAATCTTTTTTAGACATCAATAAGGGTGTTTAAGTTTTTATTCTTTATTTAACTCTAAATATGTCAGAAATCCATTATTCACTAAGATACGTGAGTTTAATTCCATTTGTCACAAATAATTATGTAACATATTTTCCTCCTAGTATATGGTTTTGAAATCTTCTAAATTCACATATGTAGTATCATTTATAAAATACATAAGATAATTATTATGTTATAATAATACACATTCAACTTAATATCATTTCTAAAATCATCATATATAAGAAATTATACATATAAGAAATATAATTGCATTCCAAATGTAATATTTTTGTGAGAAAAATACCTCCTAAGGATTTGTTGGGTTGTGTTTATTGATAAAGATGTTGTAGGATGCTTCATGAGGAGTTACAGGAAGGATTTTCTCATGTTTGGTGAATAAGATCTATAAAATTGTCAAGACCACACTCTGGTGGTTTTTGTGGTTATTGTGTTGTCAAACTATAAAAAAAGGTTTTCCAAAATAATAATGGTGGTTTTGATGGTGTTTATGGTTTATAGAAAGGTTTTAAATGCAGAATAGATTTTTAATCATGGATCAAACAATGTTGGTTTCCATGTGTAAGGAAAATAAGAAATGTTTCTACACCATAACATAAACAGTATATTATTTTATAGGATTCAATTAAAGGAGGTGGAAAAGGGAGATACCATACCATTTCACTTGGCATGGTGGAGATTGGTTCTCTCTATGAGCCATAGGTAATATCACTATAAATGTTTTAGAGTTTATAACTCAATGGAAGAGAACTAATGAAAAACGTATTAATTAATAGATTACACTCATAGAATTATTTGTGTTAAGAAAACAACAAGTTTTTGTGCACTGAGGCATGTCGCAAGTTGTTCTAGTGCTCAAATTATTAGATATAGAAAAACTTGTGTCATTGACTCTTAAATTTGATTCCATCTATAACTACCACTAAATGATTGGTTTGAAAAAACTTTTTAAAGGCCATAATTCTTAAAATCAAGGTGAAGGATAAATGAATGTGGAATATGTGATTCAACGATAAAAAAATCTCATAAAATTTCAATATATATGGAATGTTTTTGAAGATTTTTTAGAGTAGAATAAAGTAGGGAAATTTCATATTACCTCTAAAAGTGTGAATATTGATGAAGGTGTAGTTACCATTATCTCACAAGAAGTAAGCATTTTGTTTTTCTAAAAAGAGACAATACTATTGATGTATGATTGTATCATATTCTTATTTATAAAAAAATTATTACCAAATATATAATTAAGTTATTTTTTGAAGGAAAGTAGTGAGTTCTATAATTATTCGTGGTTGTTAGCCAAGAGGTTATGTGATATTGCACCAAATTATACTTTCAATGTATTGATTTTTATTGATTTTAGTGCATAGGAACATTGTTTTTCATTCTTCTTAAACTATTCTTAGTGAGGCTGGAACAAGTAAAATAAATTTTCATTTACTACTTTTATTACTCAATGAGAATAAATAGAGAGATAAATTGAAGTTTTCCTCTAGCTGAGAGAACAAGATTCATACTTGAAGTAAAACCATTTTAAACTTATATGCCCTGATTCACTCCCCATCCATTAGGGTGAAATACCTAATTTATATCTAATAAGTGGTATTAAAGGGAGGTTTATTATTTTTCTCTATTGAAAGCATAAAGATAAATTTCTACAACAAAGGTATTCCCATATGTAATGAAATTATTTTCCTTTTGTGGAAAAATGTAATGAAGCATTATTTCTGGTGTTTGGGAATTTGCATCTATACAGCAGCCACATGTTGAATCGCTACTAATAAAAAGATTGGATCCTTGATAAATAAATATCATTGATAATTTTATGTTCATTCCAAAGCTATAAATTCCTTGGGAAATTCTCAATCTAATTATGTTTTCACAAAGGCAATGTAATGAACCAATATTTTGGATCCTTTAAAATATATACTATGTATTATAAAATTTTTAATATACTACTTCAAATGTAAATGAACCATGAAATATTAAAAAACATTATAAATACATATGAAATAAACAATAAAATGGTAAACCCTTAATAGTTAATACATTTATATGCTAAATAATCGATGTGATTTAATATTGAAAATTTAATTTCCAATAAAAATAATATTCTTCAAATTATATATATCACAACGAAACTAGGATAACCCATCCAACAAGGATCCAAACTGAACTGCAGCCTAACTTTAAGGACATTCCTGATCTCCATAGGATAGAGACTACCACCTGGGAATCAAATAATAACTAGATCTAATTGTTTTCCAAACCTAAAAATGGTACATGGAATATATATATATATATATATATATATATATATTAGAAAAATAAATATTTCATAATCCAAAGAGTGAAAATTGTAGAGATATTACCAAAGGAAGGTATATAAAAATAGGGTAAATGTATAAAAAACATCCAAAATTAGGGGAACTAAAAATAATTCACTATAAATCCTTGTGATATATAGGAAAAATTCAATAATTTCACCCCCACCTACCCATTCCGAGATGAAAAAAACCTAGCCTCCTTACTACAGTGCCTTTCCCATTCGTGTATCAGATAAAACATGGTTTATAAACCCTTAAGGGAGTGTATATGGTTTTATATAAACAATATTAGTATGATCCCACCAAGGTGATCCATATTAAGTCTCTATCAAATAATTTTAGTATTCAGAATTTGAAATAAAATAGGGCATGATAAGTAGTTATGTAGTTCTATATAAAAATAATAGTAAACAATTCTATTTTTCCCAGTTATTCCACAAAACCAAGAAGTACAATTTTGATGAATAATTTCATCAAAAAAAATACATTAATTAAATAATGAAAAATATCATATAAAATCCAAAATAGTAAAAATTCAATGTAAAATGGTAATCACCCATAGGACAACAAAGGTCAGGATATCTTGGTCACTCATACCTTAATAATTAATCAATGACCAGTGTTCACACGATACCTTAGATTTAATTCATCCCTAAATTAGGGATGGAGAAACACCCCAAAAATTTATCCCCTTTACCTTGTCAATAAATTTTCTAGATCCAATATTTATATGATATAGTAATAGAATAACACCCTAGAAAGTAAACCCCCTTACAATTTAAATGGAAAAGTTCCAATATAAAATCCTCGACGTAGGAACCTAAGGCTCCCATGTGTTGTATATATAAAATAAATTTCCAATGGATAATTTCATTTCAAAAATGATTCCAAACATCCCTTTACTTATAAAAAACTTATTTTAAAATCCATTTTATAATCGTTTTTATAATGATTTAAAAAACAAATTTCTTTTAAAAAATGAGGGGAAACCATCATTTATCAAAAAATATTTCACACACAAATAAATCAATAAATAATTATTCCAATTCATTTAGAATACCAGTTAAAAATTCCAGATAATTAATCATTCTTAGAAGATATGATAGAGATAGAACCACCAACCAAAAAATTAGTATGCACACCAACTGTGATTTGATCCACACATTGAAAGGAAATATAATGTAATAAAAATGAATAGGAGGCCTTAAACATGATTCTCACATATTAGAACCCTATTTATATAATTTAAAGGGTTACCAGAGAAGAAGGATCGACACATACATTGAGAGTCACATGTTCCCCACCATAACTGATAAGAGTACTGACCTATGGAAGGAAATTTCATGAGGGATTTAGAAGAGATTATAGGAGGATGAAAAAATGATCATTATATCTTAGAAATACATCCCAAGATGGATTTTAATTCCAACAGAAAAAAAGGAACTAATAAGGAATTGATCACACTTACCAAAAGAGAGAAATAAACCTACAAGATATAAAAGTGCCATGATAAGGAGGTGGAGATAACTCACTCTAACCCTATATATTTTCTAGATTCATTCAAGATATATTAGGGTTGAATGGAGTGATTAAAATTTTAAACATGGGTTTTTGGGGGTTTAGTGACTAAACATCCCCTCATTAAATTGACCTATCCTGAGGCCATCAACTACCCAATGGCTACCACCAATGAGCCGATAATATCATACAAATTTTTTACACCACTAGGATCACAAAGTTGGGTCAGTTGAATTCATGTAAGGATTAAATTCTTCTAGGATTCCATCAGTTGGTCAGTGGAAGACACTAGTTTTCTGATGGCCCTCTACTACCATCGAACATCCTCTAAATCCCTTCCCACTCCTCTGAATTCCTAACCCCATTCTCAAACCACCATACGAGTTTCACAATATCTAAAAATAATCATAAAAATAAATTTTAAAGGGAATCATACCTGATATAATTTTAGATATTAAAAATTCTACCCATCAAAGGACTTTTAATCCCTAGAAGGTCATATAGATGCTGCATGCTTCATAAAATAGAGAGCACACTACTCAGTTACTGATGATTCATGCTCCTTAGTCTTGTGATAATCTTATTTATTCTCCCACAATACTTTGACCAATGAAGTAGACTTCAAAAATAATACTTCAATATTAGAATCAATGATTTCCACTAGTTTCTCCAAAATAAAATCATCTCGATCTAACTCAATCTCCCCCCAACTAGGAACATGGGTAAGATCGGTGTGGTATTTCTTGAGCTGAGATATTTAAAAACCATCATGAATACCTATCACATAATCTAGTAATGAAAATCAATAAGCTACCTGATCAAGCCTCTAAGTGATCTCAAATGGTCCGACATATCTCTGAGCTAGCTTCAACTATTTATTAAGCTGGTAGTAACCCAACTGAGGATAATCTTTCCACAACACCTACTCACTAATTGAAACTTTAAAAAAATAAGGTCAGTGATCTAAATAATTTATCTGATGACTCTAATCTATAACCAAGTAATGAACTAAATTCTATATAATCACTGAAGTCTTTATAATGATACTTTGATTCATAAGAGAGGTTGTTACCACCTGTGGCCAATAAAGAGGTGACTTGCAGAGGTGACCATAAAAATCCTATAAGGGAGAAATTTCAATCAATGTCGGGTAACTATTATTATTAGAAAAATAAACAATTCCAATATGGATATACCATGATACACTAAACCCCATGATTAAGGCATGAATAATATCCTCTATAATTTTAATATCCCACATTGTGTGACTATGAATTTGTGGAGAGTAAGTTGTACTCAATCTGACTTATGTCTCTATCACATTTTAGAGACTTTTCCAGATCATGGAGGTAAACCATGGATCCCTATAAAATAAAATAGAATAATGGTATCCTTGAAACCATACAATCATCTATACATATAGCTTACCCAAATCTTCAATTTTAATGGTGTCCCTGATCGGAATGAAGTTTTTTTATTCTTCAACTAATCTTTCACCCCATAGATAGAATTATTTCCTTGGGGAGTATATGGTGATACAATAAAAAAGTACACAGAAACCTTATCCAATTTTCATAACAACATAAGAAGATTATTGAGTAGACTATAAGGATTTAGGTCCTCTTCCTTAATCTATTAGAAGGTGTAACCATGTGATACGTAATCTATGATTCCTCACATCATACCTAACCACTAAAAACACCATATAATATTATAATACATCTTATTAATTCCAAGATAAATGGAACATAAATATCTTTGAAAGTAATTCAATATATTATTCCTATTAGATTATGAGACAATAAATTGATTCATGATGTAAAAAACTAGCATATAAAGGGGAAAACCATCCCAAAATTGTCTCCACACTATATAAGGTTTCTTTGATTCCTTTAAACTCTTCATATTACTATTGGTCTTATATAATAGACTCAATTAGATATTATGACCACTAAAAACATGTTATAATCATAATTAATTCATCCCCTTATGAATCTAGATGAAACAGAGTGAAGATCCCCATAAGGTTCTACTCCTCTTTAGATTCCAAGATGGTATGAGAATGTACATTTTAATTGAGAGTTTTATCAACAATGTTCCCTTTCCCATGAGTGTAGGTAATGTCAAATTAAAAAATTTATGGTATTCAACACATGACCTCTTCCGGATATTCCGAACCTTCTAATAAAATATATAACTTAGACTTTTATGTTTGTAAAAGACCATGAACCTCCCCCTAAAGAGATAGTGTTTCCAAAATTTATGTACATGCATAATACCATGAGATCCAAGTCAAGATGAGGGTAATTATTCTCAGGTGGACAAACCTTATGACATTATTATTCCACAATGTGAAAATCATGCATAATAACACAACCCATACTAGCACCAGAAGAATCTCAATAAACCATACATCCCTTACCAGGTTATGGTAAGATCATATTAGGAGCCTATATAATATTCCATTTCAATTATTTAAAAGAGTCATGTTATTTATCATCCACGATAATTTCACCCCTTTCTTTGGTAAGAGTAGTAAAAGTTGATATAGCTTCAATAAATCCATTACAAACCACCAATAATATCCATCTACACTTAGGATTCTACATATCTTGAATATAATTAATGGTTCTTACCATGAAAATATAGCCTCCACCATTTTAGAATCAACAGCGATACCATGTTCTAAAATCATGTTCCCTAAGAAACTCACCACGAGAATCCATAAATTGAATTTTTATAGATTCCCATAAAGTTTTTGAATCTTCAATATTTCATAGACCAAGTTTAGATGGTTCCCATGCTCACACTAGGATCCCAAATAAATCAGTATATCACCCAAAAACACCACAATAATGTTGTTGATATGATGGTGGAATATATAGTTCATCAAATCCATAAACACTACCGAAGTGTTAGTTAGAAAAAAATGCACTAAAATATATTCATAATTGTAATATATTCTCTTGAAAGAAGTCTTCATTATATAAAACTCTCAAACACAAATCTCATGAATGGATTACTAAAGATAAATTTTTCAAAACCAATTATCACCTTTAACTAATCGAAAAATTCATCCATATATAGAATGGGTATTTATTCATAAAATCCACCAAGTTAAAAATATAATAGTCTATGTAGAGGCACAATAAACAATCATTGTTTTTGGGAAGGAACATGGAAGGGGATCCCATGGTGAGACACATGACGAATGAATCCCTTCTCTAATAAATCATCCAAATAGATCTTGATCTCTTTAACATTACAGGTTCTATATGATAAGAGGGTATATAAATCAGATGCGTACCCAGTTTCAGGTTTATCAAGAACTCTACCTCCCCCTATGGAATAATAAAATATTACTCATCTAGGTAAAGCTTAGGGAAATCCCAAATTACCAAGGGTAGATCCTAAAAAATAGAATACCATTAGGATCAACTGAAACGGTAGACAACAAGTACTTAATCTCTTGGAAAGAGGGTCTCACATGACTAGACCTCGGATCCTGCTCTCTCTAGAACACCTGAGAGCTTCTATAAGTAGTAAGGAATAGGGCACAATGATGATAATAATCAATATCATCTTAATGATCAGAGAGACAAACCGGCCCAATAATGATGTCGAAAAGATGAAAATTGAGGACTAATAAATATCATACCTACTCTACATAAACCAAAAAAATATCACACAAAGAAAAATCAAGCCCCTTCTCTTCCCTCTTTCCAAGAGGCATCTCAAGATACATAACAAAGTACATAGTCTCCACTAGAATATTCATCACATTAAAAAAATGGAATTATATATATGAGTGTGAAGAACCTATATAAAAAAATCAATTAACACAGATGATGAAACAAAGATGGTACCTCTCACTATAGTTGGGCCCACGTCAACCTCCACTAAATAATGATCCATTATATAAGGGTGATTCACTCCTATTTATTTTTGATTGATACCTATAGACATATAAGCGTCTAATTTCACTAAAATTTCATTTAGAGATAAATAAACCTTTCCATATCGAGGGATAGAAAAATCCTAGAAGAACCTCTATAGATGGTCTCCGTGGCCATAATTACTATAAATATTCAAAGGGGTAAGACAAGGCCATCATGTGTGACCTACCTTTCCACATTGATAGAACGTTAGAGGCATGCTACTATCCATTAATAATGGTATAGATAAGGCCCACTACTGATAACCACCTACACCACTCTTGTAATTAAAATTCCTCTTCCTTTTCTTCCATTATGTGACACTAAAATGCCCACTACATAGAAGAGAAGACCTAAAAAGCTAATCTTACCCACCATATCAATGTTTCTCATCATATTCCTATTATATGTCTCAATATAGTTGGAGATCGTCATCTTGTATACATATGATTGGATATCTAGTTGAAATCCCTATATATATTTATGATTCTTCAGCTGATCATTAATCACCACATCAAGAGAAAAATGAAAGATCTCCATAAATTAGTTAGTGTACTCTATCATTTATCTTTATCCCTGTTACAAGGAGTGGAACTCCAACTCCATTACAATCATCATGAATGAAGAGGGAATTAAATCCCTTCTACTCCAGTACCACATGTAAGTGTTTCTAAACTATAGAATCCCACCACCAATTTATAGGATCCTCAATCTGGAACAATGTTCATTTTACCTTGATATCCCCATCTATCTCTAGGAAATAAAATACCTGGTTGATATTTTTTGTCCATACCCCCACCTTATAGGTTTCATTCATACCCTTAAATGATAGGTTCTTCTCATGTAGGAATGCTCACACTCAATCCCTATCTTTTTAAGATCCTGGATGTTCCAAAAAAATATTGGTTCTTAGTATGTGTATTATTCCAGTCTACATAACAAACTACCTATAATATAGCCTCTATTATATTCTAATAAACTGGAGGATTCCTTTGAGGAGCATCTCCCATGGTATCCTCTTACAGAACCCATGGAAGACATCTCAGATGCATGATTCTATATACTTGAAATAGAAGGAAATGATCATAAAATGGAATATATTAGTTTTAACAATAAAAATACAATCAAAACCTGTCATAAAATTAAAACACAACATAGGATACACACAGCCCCAACATACCATGGTGAATTGAGGCTCATCAAAGTAATATCTTTCCATTCACTCACATAAGAAAACCTATCAAATCCATAAAATTTTATCTCTTATATACCATAAATACCAAGATAAAGAAACATGATGATATACCTTTATATAATGCCAAATTGTCACGACAGATCCCAAAAAACACATCCAACTAGGCTCTAAACCAAACTAAAAAATGCAAGAAGGGAATTCTAAATCCCTATAGGCTGGTGAATAGCACCCAAGAATCCTACATTAACAAGAGTAAATTATTCTTCCATCCTAAAAAAGATAAATGGAATATATATATATAAAGACATAAATATATATATTTTATAATAAAGAAGGTGAAAACTATATTGATACAACCACTGGTATCAAGATAAAACTAGGTTACATGTAAAATTAATAATAATAAAAAGGTACACGAAAAACTATCCACTTATACTCTATGTGATACATGGGAATCATCCAATCATCTATTTACCAGCTAACCAAATATATATTACTGCCACACTTCTATGCCTTTCCCTTTCTTGTATCCCATAAAATAAGGTCTAAAAACCCCCAAGGTAGTGTGGAAAGTTTATTCTAAATAGGATTAGTAGGATCCCACCCTGGTGTTGCATATCAAGTGTCTACAAAATAATAACAATATTATTAATTTAAAAGAATACATGGAATGATAATAAATTACATAATTTTATATTAAAATCATGGTAAACAATTCCCCTTTTCCCAATTCTTTCACAATACTAGGTAATATAATTTCAAATAATAATTTCAATAAACCACTTACATTTATCAAATGTCATATCATTTCATATCAAAAAAAATAAAAAATAAAAAAATTATGGGAGATATCCTCTCATATAACAATGTTCAGGATTCCTAGGTCACTCGTACCTCAATAATAAATAAACAACTAGTGTGTAGTCAAGTCACAAGATTAAATGCATCCATGCACTAGGGATGGAGGAATAACCTAGAAATTAAACCCCTTTAAAATTTCAGTAAAGATCATAGATCCAAATTATTTATGATCTAATAATGAAATAAAACACCAGAAGTTGACTCCCCTTAAAATTTCAATGGTTAAGGCCTAATACTAAACCCTCCACCTAGGTACCCAATTCTCCCATTTGTGGAATATAACAAATCAATTTCAAAGAGCTGTTCAGATTTTAAAAATGATTCTAAAAAACCATTTTTTAATCAAAAAAAATTTTAGAAACACAAATAAATCAATCAAGGATCATTCCAATTTATTTAAAAACCAATTTATTAAACCAATAGAAGTCATCGGTCATAGAACATAGGCAAGAGATAGAACAACCTACCTCAAACATAGGTCACACAAAACCCATGATGGTATTCACACAATGAAATGAAAGATAATGCATTAAAAACTAATATGAGTCCCTAAAATTTAATACATAGATTAGAGTCTTGTTTCTATACGGAAAATTGTCATTAAAGAAAAAGGATCACCATATACCTCAAAAATTAGGCACACATCACCACAACTAAAAAGGGAACCAAACTCAAGAATAAAATCACACAAGGTATATAGAAGAGATTGAAGAAGGATAAAAACATTATAATTATATCCTAGAAATAAATAAAAATACCAACACCAATTCTAATAAATATGAAGGGATTAAGAAGGAATCGATAACACAAACCAAAAGAGCAGAAACCAACCCACCAGAGATTAAAGCGGCATTCAAATGTGGTAGAGAGAGCTCACACAAACCATAAATAGTCTCAAGATTAATGAAAGATTGTAACACCCCGAGATTTTATGAAAAATATTCTTTTTAATTTCATTAATGTCTTGTGTTGTACGCTACACCAAAAGAAGCTTTCACAACACGCATCCTTGACTTTCCTTCCATTACACGCAATCACGACCTTCCTCGATAGCTTGCGTCGTACGCAATACCAAGTTTCACTAAACAACAATATGCTATTAAAACTAGCTGTTATGAATAGTAATAACCACTTTTTGAAATTTTATAAATTTTATTTTTCAAAATGGACTTCATTTTTGGATTCGGAATATCGAAATTAGCCTAGGGTGAAATTTTGGTATTTTTCTGAAAACTTTCAATTTTTGATGAATAGTGAAATCACTAAGTGGTAGGTTAAAAAACTGAATTTTGCATAAAACATAATTTTACCGCTTCTGTGAATGAAATTTCGAAAATCCGAGAGACACGGTTAATATAAAGGACTAAAATGTGATTCAATGAGATGAAAATAATTTTTTGGTGAATAGTAACTTTTTACTTTTTTTACCACGGTTAATAGTAAATAGGGTAACTAAGGGTAAATATGATATTAATATTACCCTAACACATGTCCTAATTTTATTGGACAAGTGTAATTCGACCAAAAACAACCTTATGAATATAATATGACCATTTAGGTCCACTTGGATTAGATTATGACATTTAATATTATATTATTTAATGAATAGTTAAAATAGTTAAAATCAAAGTTTAATAACTAACACATTTTTAATATGGGGTTATACATAAGATAAATTCGACTATAAATATTCATTAGAAAGCTAAAAAGATTTCCTACATAATGATATTTTATTTATAATTTTTAGACTTTAAATAAATTAATTTATTTATGACACAACGATGATGCAGTAATTACCCTTTTAAGGAAATATTAACATAATTGATGTTATAAATGATCAAATGAATGTAATTTGAGACTTTTTATGAATTCCACTAATTTTCTAGGTTACTATGATATATTAGTGTTTATTTGATCAACTTGGTTCGAACATATAATTCTTGTTATGACTTTTACAAAAATCATATATCAAATAGTGTCAAAATTGACACAAAATAGTTTTTAAATCAAATATTATATTATTAATTGTTATTTTATTCCTAAAAATCTAAGGTTCGGCCAAATGACTTAGATAAGGATATATATTTTAATAATAAACAATTTGGGGTTCTTTTGGCATGTTATAGTAAGTGTATTAACCATATAGTGAAAGAAAATAAAAAGACACGGTAAAAGTTAAATTATTTAACTTAGAGTTAAATCTAATTGATAAGGTTAAAATAATAACCTAAACTTGTCTAAATCCTATTGGTTGATAGGATTTCGACCCATCCACACTTTATCTTCGAAATAAGACCCTTTGGAACCATTATAAACCGATTTTGACTTTAAAATAAAATAATATTTTGAGGTATTCCTAAGGTGCCCCTCTCCTCCCTTATAAAAGGACACCTCCTCTCCCTCCTCCTCACACCAATTTGAGCACTCAAGCTCGGCCAACCCCTGCCAAAATCTCTTCTCCACTTCCCTAAAAACATCCTAGAGGTTCTGGTCTTCCTCAAAGACCAATTCTAGTGCCCTAAGAGGAGGTCTCAAAGAGGCACTTCAAAGAAGAGGTAATTACCGTTACCAATTCTTTCATCTTTATTTCTTCTTCCACTTCTTCTTCTTAGGTTGTTTCATTATGAAGTAATAACATCAGTATCACTCATATACTGATATGTTATTATAAGTATTAAACAACCCTATTTCACCATCTATCCATCCTACGGAAAAAGAAATCACCGCGCGTGCGTACGTACGGAATACCGTCTCCACGCCGTGGTGTAATCTATTTTCCACCACCACCTTACATGGATGGGTATAATGGTGTAAAGAATAACTATACATAGTTATTACAACATCATATTGATTCTGATATATTGTATAATTCACTCCAATTCAATTCAATACTTATAGAAATGATATCATCGCTCGTGCGTACGTACGGACTACCGTCTCCACGACGCGATGAGATTCATTCTCCATATTAACCATTTAAGAATGATTATAAAGTATATATAAGAAATAATAATGAAATATATGACATTATAAAGCTACTGGATTTATGTATATATATAAATATGTATGTCATCTACTTACTTCCATTTCAAGACAATAAGGAAAGGAAAACAACGTTCATGCGTACGTACGGACTACCGTCTCCATGAACGGTGTTTTTCATTTTATTTATCTACCTATTATATATATATATATACTGAATATATATGATATATAAATCATATTTTATATTCTGGAAGTAAGTAAATCATGATATAAGTAATAATTATGTCAAGAACAACAAGTCAAAGCACCTACGATAAATGAAATGATTTTACCCAAAACGCTTCTTTAACATGGAATTTACAAAAGAACGGGTAATATAATGTCATAAGTGAACCATATATGATATCATAACAATGAATATGATTCTGTAATAAGTCAATGACATTATTTAAATCATTATACAGGAGGTTCGGACACATACGAAGCAAATCGGACCTAAGGTAAGGGAAATATCACAATCTCATTTTTATCCGAGATTGTTTATTCGTAAGTATTTACTGGGGTGTATTTTATCATCCACATCCATGTTTCATCAATATTTAATATTATTTCCATCCACCTACAATTTTTTAAATCCATTTTTACCCTTCGGTGAGTTTTTAGTAAAGAATATGAAAGGAATCTTTTGTCGCTTTTTCGTACGAGGTGATTTTTTTGACTTTTCCGACAAAAGTACGAAGAATGTTTTTTTAACATATACGGCATGAATGGATTTTTAAAACATTATTTCCAAGAAGCTTCCTTTACAAGTTTTAAAGTTTATTTTTAATCAACTTCTTTTATTTTAAAGTTGTATGACATGTTATGAAAGGAAAAATGTTTTTGACGAAGAAAGGATATTTTCCTCAAGAATGGAGTTCAAGTGTTTTATCAAAATTATTTTCCATCTAAGATAATAAAGGGTTCTGTTTTTATCCCTATTATTACATTGATTTGATCATGTTGTGATGGAATTATTTTTATGAATTCCTTTATCTTATATGAATTTATTTATGATGTCATGATGTTTCAAGAATCCCATTTTTGTTACATGTGTTATGCGATGATGTATGTTTTATGATTATGTGGCACACATAAGAAAGGATTCATTATAAGATGGGTGGGACCTATATCTCCCTCCAATGCATTGGGTAAAGATTTTATATCTCATGAGATAGACATGGCTGAAATGGTAGGTTATACCGGTTCAGTGAAACAGGACTGAAACGAGGGTTACTCGATTCAGAAAGGGACTTTGTCCACTAAGATAGTCTTGGCAATGAGTATTGACTAACAAGAAATGATTTTCTATGATTATGTGTGTATGCCACAAAGTTTCATGTTTTAAGTTATGATTATTGGGATTACATTTCACTTCTATGATTTATCCCATGTTATGATATTATGAGCTTTTTTGCAGGTTAAGATTTCCAAAAGCTATGTTCTTATATATATGATGTGATTGATATTTCTTTTGTTTACCCTTACTGAGCATTTGAGCTCACCCTTTTATGTTTTCTTTTCCCCAGTATATAAAGAAAGGTTTTAGGTAAAAAAAAAGGGATGACCTTTATGGGAGAAATTGAAGAACTTTCACCACGATTAGAAGATTACGTTCCGAGTTTCCAAAGACACTAAACTATTATGATCCTTTAGTGTGTGTTTTTGTTATGTACTAAGTATTCCGCAAATGTAATGTAATGTCCATGTACGTCAAGCTTCGGGTCTCTACAGTTGGTATCAGAGGGAAGGTTTAGTCAACCTTTGGAAACTAGGATGCGAAAACGTTAGTGAGATCCCTAGAGATATTTCTAAGGTATGTCTAGGGATGTGCCTAAGGATAAGTATACATATAAGATATAGTCCTAGAACTATGGTAACGATCATAGAATTTAACCTAAGAAGTTAGATATTGAGGATACTCCCCCTTTGTTATGTTGTTTTCCCTAGCATGATTTTTGCCTCTCACACTATTCTTTTTGGGTTTTAGAAAATGGCTGGAAACAAGGTGATTCACGATAATGGAGGATATGATGGACAATGGAATGATATTTTTCATGAGCAACAAAATGAAATGGGATTTGGAAGTCCAAACATCATTATTATGCCGAATCAGCAATCTCATAATATGATCAATAAAGTAAAATTTGGTAAGTTTCCTGACTCGGATAATAAGAGAAAGATGGAGTTTCATGAAGATCATAGAGGAAAGAAAGTTCAATTTCCCCTATGTAATTCATGTGGGAAGAGGCATCAAGGAGAATGTTTCAAAGGAACTAGAAGATGCTTTGGGTGTGGAAAAGAAGGACACAAAGCAAGTAAGTGCAAAGGAAAAGGTTCAATTAACACCATGGATGAGGATAATGGTATTGCTACGACATCAACAATGGTAAAATGCTTTAAATGTGGAATATACGGGCATTATGCAAACCAATTCCCTAAGGGAAAGTCTCATGAAGAGAATCAGTATGGTCGTATGGGAAGTATTTATGTTGACGATGATGAAGAAACTACAAATGATATGTGAGATGAAAGAAATGTTGAAGCTCGGTCAATGGTCTAAGAATGTAGTGGAATGATTACATGTTTATCATGTGTAGTGTTGGAATAAAGAGACATCTAAGGATTGTTACACTATTGTCTTTCCTTAAGTGTATTACCATGAAAGGTTATTCAGATACTTTTGGAAAGTAGATGATAAGTGCATAATGAAAGGATAAGAAGACAATGAGATGTTTGATTGTATTCATGAGCTCATGATTGATATAAGGACTAAGTGATATCATGGTTTGAGTATATAGAATTTTGAGGATTTTGGTATGTGGAAAGTGTTAACTTTTAACTACATTCAAGTTTTCACTAAGGTTCAATGGGTATTCAAGAGAGTACAAGATTAAGGCCTTTGAATGTTTGGAATGTGTCCAACAAGATATATCTTATGATATATGGGGATCAACGATGGTATTAAATCTCTGGTAATCGTTTTCACTATGTTATGAGAATGGACTGCAGTATTATGGATAGGACTAAAGATTGGAATGGATTATGTTGGACATAAGTTAGTATTGTTTAAGGATAGAAGTTTTTTCGATATTATTTATGGGATGTTATAGTAATATAGTTTTAGAAAAAGGACAACCTGCAGGACGGGCGACAGCCCATCGCTTCGGACAAGGCTGTGGGAATCAAACCCACAACCGAAGTGTGACTGGCCTTTATCGCCTACCACTGGCCTACAGGAAGTCCCTGTTTAGTAGAAACTAGTTTTATTATATTAAGCAGTATGATATATGAAGTATAAGTCCATTTTACGAACCGTATAGGATTAATCTCACTATAGAATGACTTATGTATATTTAATAACTTTTGCTAACCTTTTGTTTGAGACAGATGGAATGAACAGTCATTCTATCACATGATCTGCTAACACTTCACAAATAACAAATTCAACTTCATTTATTTAAGAGATGAAGTAGAAATTGTTCAAGGCACGAACAAAAGTGAGATTGTACCAAAATAAAGTAAGTATTTATTCTAAGCAAATTTTCAACATTAGGGAAATGATCTTGAAAACCAAAAAATGTTGTCCTAGTGATCTTATACCTGATGAATCAGATGGTACCTTATATCATCACAAATCTATGGATTTGTGATTACTGGCTTTTCCATAGCCATGTTCTCTACCACTCTCCATCAGAACATGATGGTTAGATTTTTCTTCCATATCCATATTTTCACCTATGTGGAAACCCAGTGATTAGTTTATTTGGGTAATTGTTACATTTCATACTTTAGTTTTTAAAGCCATGTTTTGGTATTCCTTTATACGATGTGGGTTTCTATTAAAGAAACTTCCGAATAGTAAACCATTTATAACCCCGACGAATTTCGAGGGCGAAATTCATTTTAAGGGGGGTAGAATGTAACACCCCGAGATTTTATGAAAAATATTCTTTTTAATTTCATTAATGTCTTGTGTTGTACGCTACACCAAAAGAAGCTTTCACAACACGCATCCTTGACTTTCCTTCCATTACACGCAATCACGACCTTCCTCGATAGCTTGCGTCGTACGCAATACCGAGTTTCACTAAACAACAATATGCTATTAAAACTAGCCGTTATGAATAGTAATAACCACTTTTTGAAATTTTATAAATTTTATTTTTCAAAATGGACTTCATTTTTGGATTCGGAATATCGAAATTAGCCTAGGGTGAAATTTTGGTATTTTTCTGAAAACTTTCAATTTTTGATGAATAGTGAAATCACTAAGTGGTAGGTTAAAAAACTGAATTTTGCATAAAACTTAATTTTACCGCTTCTGTGAATGGAATTTCGAAAATCCGAGAGACACAGTTAATATCAAGGACTAAAATGTGATTCAATGAGATGAAAATAATTTTTTGGTGAATAGTAACTTTTTACTTTTTTTACCACGGTTAATAGTAAATAGGGTAACTAAGGGTAAATATGATATTAATATTACCCTAACACATGTCCTAATTCTATTGGACAAGTGTAATTCGACCAAAAACAACCTTATGAATATAATATGACCATTTAGGTCCACTTGGATTAGATTATGACATTTAATATTATATTATTTAATGAATAGTTAAAATAGTTAAAATCAAAGTTTAATAACTAAAACATTTTTAATATGGGGTTATACATAAGATAAATTCGACTATAAATATTCATTATAAAGCTAAAAAGATTTACTACATAATGATATTTTATTTATAATTTTTAGACTTTAAATAAATTAATTTATTTATGACACAACGATGATGCAGTAATTACCCTTTTAAGGAAATATTAACATAATTGATGTTATAAATGATCAAATGAATGTAATTTGAGACTTTTTATGAATTACACTAATTTTCTAGGTTACTATGATATATTATTGTTGATTTGATCAACTTGGTTCGAACATATAATTCTGTTATGACTTTTAAAAAAATCATATATCAAATAGTGTCAAAATTGACACAAAATAGTTTTTAAATCAAATATTATATTATTAATTGTTATTTTATTCCTAAAAATCTAAGGTTCGGCAAAATGACTTAGATAAGGATATATATTTTAATAATAAACAATTTGGGGTTCGTTTGGCATGTTATAGTAAGTTTATTAACCATATAGTGAAATAAAATAAAAAGACACGGTAAAAGTTAAATTATTTAACTTAGAGTTAAATCTAATTGATAAGGTTAAAATAATAACCTAAACTTGTCTAAATCCTATTGGTTGATAGGATTTCGACCCATCCCCACTTTATCTTCGAAATAAGACCCTTTGGAACCATTATAAACCGATTTTGACTTTAAAATAAAATAATATTTTGAGGTATTCCTAAGGTGCCCCTCTCCTCCCTTATAAAAGGACACCTCCTCTCCCTCCTCCTCACACCAATTTGAGCACTCAAGCTCGGCCAACCCCTGACAAAATCTCTTCTCCACTTCCCTAAAAACATCCTAGAGGTTCTGGTCTTCCTCAAAGACCAATTCTAGTGCCCTAAGAGGAGGTCTCAAAGAGGCACTTCAAAGAAGAGGTAATTACCGTTACCAATTCTTTCATCTTTATTTCTTCTTCCACTTCTTCTTCTTAGGTTGTTTCATTATGAAGTAATAACATCAGTATCACTCATATACTGATATGTTATTATAAGTATGAAACAACCCTATTTCACCATCTATCCATCCTACGAAAAAAGAAATCACCGCGCGTGCGTACGTACGGAATACCGTCTCCACGCCGTGGTGTAATCTATTTTCCACCACCACCTTACATGGATGGGTATAATGGTGTAAAGAATAACTATACATAGTTATTACAACATCATATTGATTCTGATATATTGTATAATTCACTCCAATTCAATTCAATACTTATAGAAATGATATCATCGCTCGTGCGTACGTACGGACTACCGTCTCCACGACGCGATGAGATTCATTCTCCATATTAACCATTTAAGAATGATTATAAAGTATATATAAGAAATAATAATGAAATATATGACATTATAAAGCTACTGGATTTATGTATATATATACATATGTATGTCATCTACTTACTTCCATTTCAAGACAATAAGGAAAGGAAAACAACGTTCATGCGTACGTACGGACTACCGTCTCCATGAACGGTGTTTTTCATTTTATTTATCTACCTATTATATATATATATATATACTGAATATATATGATATATAAATCATATTTTATATTCTGGAAGTAAGTAAATCATGATATAAGTAATAATTATGTCAAGAACAACAAGTCAAAGCACCTACGATAAATGAAATGATTTTACCCAAAACGCTTCTTTAACATGGAATTTACAAAAGAACGGGTAATATAATGTCATAATTGAACCATATATGATATCATAACAATGAATATGATTCTGTAATAAGTCAATGACATTATTTAAATCATTATACAGGAGGTTCGGACACATACGAAGCAAATCGGACCTAAGGTAAGGGAAATATCACAATCTCATTTTTATCCGAGATTGTTTATTCGTAAGTATTTACTGGGGTGTATTTTATCATCCACATCCATGTTTCATCAATATGTAATATTATTTCCATCCACCTACAATTTTTTAAATCCATTTTTACCCTTCGGTGAGTTTTTAGTAAAGAATATGAAAGGAATCTTTTGTCGCTTTTTCGTACGAGGTGATTTTTTTGACTTTTCCGACAAAAGTACGAAGAATGTTTTTTTTAACATATACGGCATGAATGGATTTTTAAAACATTATTTCCAAGAAGCTTCCTTTACAAGTTTTCAAGTTTATTTTTAATCAACTTCTTTTATTTTAAAGTTGTATGACATGTTATGAAAGGAAAAATGTTTTTGACGAAGAAAGGATATTTTCCTCAAGAATGGAGTTCAAGTGTTTTATCAAAATTATTTTACATCTAAGATAATAAAGGGTTCTGTTTTTATCCCTATTATTACATTGATTTGATCATGTTGTGATGGAATTATTTTTATGAATTCCTTTATCTTATATGAATTTATTTATGATGTCATGATGTTTCAAGAATCCCATTTTTGTTACATGTGTTATGCGATGATGTATGTTTTATGATTATGTGGCACACATAAGAAAGGATTCATTATAAGATGGGTGGGACCTATATCTCCCTCCAATGCATTGGGTAAAGATTTTATATCTCATGAGATAGACATGGCTGAAAAGGTAGGTTATACCAGTTCAGTGAAACAGGACTGAAATGAGGGTTACTCGATTCAGAAAGGGACTTTGTCCACTAAGATAGTCTTGGCAATGAGTCTTGACTAACAAGAAATGATTTTCTATGATTATGTGTGTATGCCACAAAGTTTCATGTTTTAAGTTATGATTATTGGGATTACATTTCACTTCTATGATTTATCCCATGTTATGATATTATGAGCTTTTTTGCAGGTTAAGATTTCCAAAAGCTATGTTCTTATATATATGATGTGATTGATATTTCTTTTGTTTACCCTTACTGAGCATTTGAGCTCACCCTTTTATGTTTTCTTTTCCCCAGGATATAAAGAAAGGTTTTAGGTAAAAAAAAAGGGATGACCTTTATGGGAGATATTGAAGAACTTTCACCACGATTAGAAGATTACGTTCCGATTTTCCAAAGACACTAAACTATTACGATCCTTTAGTGTGTGTTTTTGTTATGTACTAAGTATTCCGCAAATGTAATGTAATGTCCATGTACGTCAAGCTTCGGGTCTCTACAAAGATTTATTATAGTTAAGGGGAGTCATTTAAAAGGTTAATAAGGGTTTTGTGGTGTTTAATTACTAAATAAACCTTCATTAAATCATCCTATCTTAAGTCTATGGACTACTCGATGGCTACCAGAAGTAAGACAATGGTAACTAATAGAATATGTATTATTGGGAGACCCATTGTTTGGTCAGTAGCATTAAGTACCGACCTCATAGTATTCAAATACCTTGACACTCATTTTAATTCCTCACACCCATTCTCAAACCTCCAAACTAGTTTTTAAACATTTGAAAATAGTCTAAAATAAAACATTAAAAAGGGACTCATACATGAGGAAAAGAGAGGTTTCATAATATATTTTCTTTTAAAAAGATAATTTAAAAAAAATTAAATTTGATAAAGTAAAATTTAATTTTTCAATTCCTTTAAAATAAATTATCTTTGGATTTATTTTTAAGGTTATTCTGAAATAATCTATTTTAAGGTTAATAGTAAAAAAATATTGATTTTTAATGTTGTTATATTTACGAAATATTTTTATTATATAAATAAATTTAATGTTTTTAAGAACTTTTCTTATAAAATAATATATTATAAATTATAATAATTAATTTTATAACACTATTTTGAATTTTTAAACTGATGAATTTTTTTTTGAAAATTTATGAAGAGTTTTAATGAAAATTATTTTTCTACTATTTTTGTTTAATTAATTATAACATGATGAAATGAATTTTTTTGATTTATTTTATTATAAAATAAATAATATTTTAATGATAAAAATTATTTTAAATTTATTACAATCAATTGAATTGATAATTCTATCCTAATTATAAGAATATAACTTTTTTAAAACAAAAAAAGGTTTTTAGGCATTATATAAGCTTTTCTTATGATTAATTTTCATACACATAGAAAGTTACTTTTATAAAATAATTATTATATTTGAGATAATAATGTTATTATTTTTTAATATGGAAAAATTAATTTTTTAGTTATAAAATATATATTATTAGTATTAATGGTAATTACCATGATAATGGTGAAACAATAATTTTAAAATTATTAATCTATTAATATCATAGAAATTCTATAAACTAAATTAAATTTTTATTATTTGAATAATTAATGTAATGTTATTTATAAAAATATAAATAAATATATTAACTTTAATTTAATTTTTAATCAATTCTATTTAATATTAAGAATGCATAATGGTCAGAATATCATTTTTCTACAAAAACAATATTCTACACATTATCTGTTTTAATTTAAGAAATGGCATTAATATATTTAGAAATTGAATGATATAAAATTAATATTAAATTTATCTCCATAACACCAAAATTTAGTTATATGTATTTTGTAATTTGTTTAATAGAAAATAATTTCAATATTTTAGAACTAGTTACCTTGTTTAAAATTTAATAGTGTAAAATATAAAAACATTGTGTTAAAAACCATAAAACATGTTTCAATAGGTGTGTAAAGCCTTGGTTTAATATTAATCAATAAAAATACAAAACACAATAAATTAATTCAAAACATTTTAACAATTTAAAATGGAATAGTTTAATATAAATATTAAAATATAAATGGTGTTTCTAAAAGCTCCAGTTTCTTATCTTATAAGAATTGAGTCACTTAAACAATTTCAAAAACACACCTCCAAATAAAAATTACCTTTAGAATACTAAAACATAAACTATCCTAGAATTCCCACAAACCATATAAATTCCCCTTTCAAACTCATTTATCCTCACCCATTCAATTCCAATGAGTTTTCAGAGGGAAGATCATGTCTCCAATGTAAGAATTACATTCTTTGTAACTTTTCATGATTAATATTTATATTCAAAATATATTATATACGTAAAAATATAATTACATAAGAATCCTAATTAAACTAATATGTTATTATATCAATTTAATAACCATTGTTTATTTTTCCCTCTCTGCTAAGAAAAACAAAAGTATTGTTAGTGTGTTCTAAAAACTAATGCCTCCACAATGGGATGTCTTCCATTTTTCATCACCACCATTCATTAATGGTAAAAAAAATAATGGATGACTAAATATGATATATATATATATAATATGATATTTATTATTAAATTTTAATTTTATATTTACCTTAAACGCTATCATTTATTGAGAAATGAGAACACAAATTTTGAATAAGTGTGGAATACCACCTCAATAATGAAACATTGTTTATATTTTGTATAGATTTTAATAAATTATCTAAAAATATTAAAATTAGTGTAAACATGATATAAAATTCAAAATAATATCATTATTATTCTATCATAATGATATTATTTCAAAATAAACTCCACCTTAACCAAACGCACTCATCAAGTTAAAGCATGTTCACGTTTGGGTTGGTTTAATAGCCTACATGAACAATGATATAAACATATGTCATGTATGAATATGGGAACATGAAAACTAATATTATTATAATGCAATAATAGAATAATTATTATTATATTATTCTATAAAAAATATATTAATTATTAAACTTATTATTAATGTAGCATTTTTGTTTGATAAAATCATCAATATAGCCAACATCGATTCAATTTTCAGCCAACATAACGAAAGCACTTGTGGAATGATATGATAGATTTAAAAAAACATTTTAGTTATATATTGAATTATATTAATTTATATATCAATTTTTAATGTTTTTCAAATAATGGTTACTAAAAAAGATTATAAAACGTGTGAAAACTGTTAAAGATACTAACACATAATAGTCATAATACACTGTGATTAATTAATGTAATCATGATAAAAATATTATAATAAATATTATAAAAGGGTAGTATTTATTTGTGGGTTTATTAAATATGAAATTAATTTATTTATAGTTTTTATTATTGGAGTCAATAGTGTGAAAAACATAGCAAGGGAACAAGGTAAGAGTTTTTCATAACTCATTTTCATTTATTTTAGTTAAAATAGTTATTATTGAACCCCATTATTATAAGTTAAATTATTTCATACAATTATTTTATAAAATTTTATTTAAAAATTATTTTATCTTTCATTTCAATTATTACCCAATAATTCCTTTCCGAAGGGTTATTAAATCAGATATTGTGATATTCTTATGCATTTTTTTTCATTTCAAATTCTACTCATTGAGTTGTGTTTTGTAGTATGCCCCTAATTTCAATTATGTGGTGTATATGATGCCTATTATAGAGAAAATATAATTAATTATATTTTAATAATTTTATATTAAGTTCAATTACAATACCAATAATTTAAGGGGTTTGATAAAAATGTTACTCAAGCCGTAAGGGTTTCCTTGTCTCAAATTTGAATCCCTTGAGTTATGTTTAACCTATTCACTGGGATTATTTTTCAATATTTTAAATAATCACTATTTAAATTTTTTATTATGATCCTATTATTTTCCATGATTATAAATTTTCTATTTAATGGTATACCTCAAATGGGGTTTTTATTCAAAAAGTACAATGTTTTTAATGTTTTTTTCATTTCAATTTATTTTTATTGAGATATGTTCTAAAGTTATGAAACAATTTATTATTTTAAGGTATATACATATCCCAAAAATTTATTTTTTAAAAATTTATGGTTTAATTGATCTGATTTTTATAACTCTATTATTTTTATAACCATATTATTTCAAATCTCTTCCCTAGTTCATAATCACTTATAATTTTCAATTATATTTCTTGATTGATCTATTATCTCCTATGATGATTTTAGGATGTATTTCCAACTTCTTTTAATGGGAAATCATGTTTCACACCAAATTTTTCTTCCTCAATTACTCTAATGTTTTTTTAAAATTAAATTTTTTTTAGGATAATTAGAATTTATTTTAATGGATCTTTTCCTTTGTATCCATGTTTTACTTCAAAAAGAAAATTTCCTTTTATAATGAAAACATAATTTTTTATCTCCAATTATAATTTTATTCACAATAATTTATTTTAAATAAAATATTCCATTATTGTCTTAAAAATATTTTTTATAGCAATTTTATTTTAAAATATTAAATAAGTTTCTCTATCCATTAACAAAATTTGTATCATACACTCTAAATTTTCCTTTGATAACCATTTTTATACATCCATTATTAAATATACTTTTAAGATTAAAATTTCTAAAAGTGTCTTCACTTCAACTTGTTGAAACCTTTATATATTTTAAATGATATTTTATTTATAACTATTTATAATATGGAGTACAAAATTTATTCTCCATACATTCTGAAAAAAAATTAATGTAATATACACTTTATCTTTTATAAAATTTTCTATAAAGGTTTTGGGAAAACTTTATGTTTTCACTTCTATTATACTCCAAGTTTTATCTCTTGTGAAGTGATGTTGTGATCATCCTCTACATGTTATTATGTTATGGACTCTTTGGGAAAATGTGATTTTGATATCCTATGATTTATTAATTTTAGGTTAGGTTATTTTTTTGGGAAATATTGAGAATCTCATTCTCTTTCCTTGGGTTATTTCAGATATGATGATTGATTTCATCCAGCATGCAAATGTTTGTATTATGAGAAGGGTGGGAACTATATCTCACTCTAATGAATTAGTTTAATGAGTTTATATCACGAGATAGAAATGTTATATGAATAATTTAGTAATTATATAAGTTCAAAAATGTTGAGTGTGAGGAAATTCAACTCTAGTCATAATTTTAAGTGTGAATGGGTTTGAGGGTAGCTAGGTTCACAATGATAAGATATCCCATGTTTATGATTCTTCTACATTATTTCCTATATTAAATGGATAATTTTATATGATTCTTGTTTTATTTTCTCATTATATGGTTAATGTATTATCATGTTATATATTATCTATGACTTCCAGGATAATGTTTAACACTTAATGATTTATGTTTATTTAAATTAGACATTTTTGTTTATTCATGTTTTCACATAGTTTGTGATCTGTCCATTATGGACTTTGTTATGTTATTCATTACTGAGTATTTGAGCTCACCCATTTCTTATAGGTTACATACCCCAAGTTTTGAAGATGATTATATCATATGATATTTCTAGTAAAGGGCCTATAGGATCATGATTATGGGGAAATGTTTCAAGTGTTGTAAATTAGGATGTTTATGTAGATAATATATAAAATACTAAACCTTTTGGCGTTTGGGTTATTCTAATGTTTCTGAGATGTATTATTTAAATAATAAAATTAATGTACTATTTTATTCCTTTTTTGTAACACATTGATTTAATAGGATATAGTTCTCTATAAATAAATTTTATTTCTTTGATATCTATATTCACACACAACACTTTGTTTAAATGAACTATGTTATACTATTGAAATATTATTATTTAGTGTGTAGGTTATTTCCTTTAAATTTTATTGGATAGTATTTATAAGAATAAATAAATTTATAAAATGAAATATTTCATCATCAATTGACTAGAAATTAAAATTAAAATCTGTTGAAAGTAAGAGTTGAATTTCTAAAAAACTTGTTTCTATAGATGTAATGTACTTTAATCATAATAAATTAAATTAATAACCATTTTTGAATGATTTGAATTAAATATATATTATTTATTCAAAAAAAAATTTAACATTCATCGACATTTTATTTGCATGGGAAAATAATAAATTCAATTTTATGCTTAAAATGTACTTTTCTACATTTTGTTATGCACACTAATTTTAAAATAAATTTATCAAAACTATATAAATTTAATATTAAAAAATGTATTCCAATTTTGAAATCATGAGGATAAATTTTTTAGAATATATCAATTTTATTTTTGATCATTATTAATTGTAATATTGGTTAATATTAGTCACCTTGGTAAAGGTAAAATAAGTAAAGTATGATTAATGCTGTGTGAAAGGACTTAAAAATTTATATAACATTTTCCTTCATCCTATTTGATTAGTGTAGTTTCACCATTTATGTCCAATTATTTTATATATGGGCACATTTTTATATTTTTTTTATGACCTTTATATTTTTTTTAATGAACTAATAAGCACAAAATGTCACTGTTTAGAATTTAATATCTCTAAAAAATTTAAATAATGATAAAAGAGGCTAAGTTAAGTTATAAAAAGTTTATTAGAAATATAAATTTATTTTTTTATAATTATAAATAATTTATAATTTTTAGTGATTAAATAATTACCTTAAATTATTACGCAACGTCGATATAGTATTAATTCAATTAATAGAAAAATAAAATATATGATTTTAAAAATATTTAAAGTAATAAAACCTGAGTGAATTATTGAATTACATAAATTTTATATATTTTTATAATATATTATATATGTCTAAAATGTTTATATTACAAATCCATTTCTTTCATGTTGTTCTCAAAAATTAAATTAAGTGAATAGTTCTTAAAATGACATTAATAGTATTTTGTGATAAAAATAAATTTTTATTTTTTAAAAAAAACATAAAAAATTAAAGAGGTTAAGTAGGATGATAAATTGTTGAAAATTTCATCCCTTTATTCATTTGTGATCCATTTTTTACCTTCTAATTAAACATTTAACCCTTTATATTAAAAAATCCTTACCATTATTAAGATTAAAATTGGTTAAACATGGGGTAAAACCAAATATTATGGTTTAATATAACACAAAAACCTATATAAAATTAATTCAATAATAATATTCCGACCTTATCCTAAATTTAATCAAATATATAAAAAATCATAAAAAAATTTCTGGATAATGACTTGATTATGTTTTAATCCTTTAGGTATTTCCAAGTGTGACCTTTCCCTCCCTTGTAAAAAGACACCCTTTATCTGTTTTCTTTACACTACTTTGATCCATATAGCTCAACCAGAATCTACCCAATTCTCTTTTAAACTTTATTATCCATTCTATATAGGTTTTTTTAATTCCAAAAGTCCAACCCTATGTTCTTTAAGTAGAGATCTAAATTATTTCCATCAAAGAAGATGTAATCACCATAATTGGTCACTTTCTTTTTTACTTCTTCTTTTACATCCTATAAATCTTTAGTATTCATCATTAAAAAATAAATCAAGTGTCATAAATATACTAAACTGTTTTTATGATTATGGAACCCCCAATATCCACCCTTTATTCCATCAAATGTGAAATGAAATTATCGTTTGTGTGTGTGTAGACTGTCTCCTCCATGTAGTGATATAGTTCATTTTTCATCACCATCTTTTATGGATGGTTATTATGATGGATTTAATTTTTATATATTGTATTTATGAAATAATTATGCTTATATAGTTATAATATCATACCTAACTTCTTAATTTACCGTAATTTTGAAAATGGTATTGTTTCTCTTATATATGTGTTGACTACCACCTCCACGAAGTGATGTTACTCATTTTACATTTTAAATTTACATGGATGGTAATATGGATTTATATTATTATTATAATATATATATATATATATTATAATACTTATTATGTAATGTTTAATTATTATTTAGTTTTCTTTTGTTCTGTCAATCGAAAAGTGAAAAAAGTGTTCATCCATATATACAACCTACTATCTACATGAACACTGTAATTCATTTTCCAATATCTACCTTTTATGAGTGATTATATATATATGTGTGTGTATGGGGGGTGTATATATATATAATGAATATGAATTATCTTTATATCATTATTAACATTTTTTATATGATGGAACCATTACCTAAGTATAAGTATGACAATTAGATAACTAAACATACAAAAAATGAAGTAGTTATTACCCATAATAGTTACTTTAATAAAGAATTGTTAAAAATGGGTGATAAAAGGTTATAATTAAATCATAAATTTTAATATATATATATATATATGAATATATATATGTGATAAATAAATCAGTATTATATATGCAACATCCCCTGATCTAGTACTCTCTCATGTGGTCAAATCAGGTTGGTTACTGGACCTCAAGTGCGCCTCCCTGCACACCAGAGGCAACCGACTTGCAGCAGGGTGTGATGGATAGAATGGGGATACTATACCCCCTAGTCAAGAGTTACAACATAAATGAATAAAAAAATATCAGGGTAATGGAAAATATCTAAAAGAGTACAAGATAGAATTAGGAAGTAATAGAAAAACCAATAATTTACCAAAAATAATGAATCATGTAATGGAAGGTTGAAATGTACATAAATTTCAAACTTAATAATATATATAAAAGAACCATAAGACATAAAATAAACTCAAATAAACCCAATAATACACCCCCTTATTGGTCTCTTCTCCAAACTCCATCCCAATAAAAAATAAAAAATCAAATACAATGTCTCTTGACCTTCCCCAAACCAGCATCCATGTAATCTACTCAGCTACAAAATGGTGGCCAAAATATGGTGTGAGTAAAACTAAATCGGTCAAAACAATAATTTAAAATTAAAACTAGTTTCATAATATTCTTTTAGGTATCTGTAAGACTATTTTCTATAAAATAGACATGAGACACCCTGAAGGATTATAAACTCCTAGGAAACCCTCATAAGACCCTTTTACAAATTTATTCCAAAAATGCCTTAATGCAATCATACATCCTCAAAATTTATGTCATTTCCCCAAAAAATTCTCTTAGTCTCTGAATGACACTCAACCAACAAGGTTTAAAGAAACTGAAAAACCAAAATAAAAGAGGTTTGATGAAAAAATTAGGGGGGATGTAACAGGAAAAATATGGGATCTAACAAAATCCCCACCATATAATAGCACATACCTAAGATACTCCAATAATCCCAGTGAGGTATTTTCAAACAATCTATCCACTGTGATTATATATCAGACTCCCTCTCCCAAGTCTCCTCCTAAACACATCCATGTTTCCATTACACTCAAACTAGAGGAATAGTCTTACCCAGAAGATAATTCTCACTATATTACAAAATTTGTATTGGATGATACTCAAATTATGAATCTAAAAAAATCTCAATACCCTTGACCTATACCATGTGATAAGGATTTGTATGATATTTCTGAATCTTGAACATGTGAAAATCATTGTTTATGGAATTTTAGTGTTGTGGAATTGGTAATTGGTATGACACTAGACCAACTATTTCCACTATCCCAAATGGACTAAAAAACCTCTGTTCTAAGTTTCTCTATTTCCTAACATGATGTTTCCCCATACTAGGAAACCCCCAATGAAAAATAAGATAACAAACCTCAAACTCAAGAGGTCATCTTTGATGGTTAGTATAATATTCCATCATCTTCTACATAATAACCAATGGATTCCTGATTAACTTCACCTTCTCAAATGTCTCAAATACGATACTAGGTCCATCAATAACATACTAAACTACCTCCACCCAAAAAATTGGTGAATGGAATGGACTTCCATATAAATTTTCAAAAGGTAACATTTGGATCGAAACCTATAAGTAATTATTATAAGAAAAATCCATGATTTCCATATGCTTCTCCCACGAACCATCAAAATCCAAAACCTAGGCTTATAACATATCCTTCAATCTATTAATAGACTGCTCAGATTGACCGTGATTCTAAGGATGATATTTTGTGTTCAAAATAAACTATAATAAAAAAACCCTTTAAATATTTATCTAGAACTGTGATGTGAAATGAGGATCTCTATCAGAAATAATACTCCCCGAAAAACTATGTGATCAAACTATCTCACACACATAAATACTACCAAGATCATCAACGGTGAAGGTTTCTCTAATATTTAATAAGTGGGATACCTTCGTTATTTGATCCATGATCACCCATACTACATATTTCTTACAAGGTGATCTGGGTAATATTATTACAAAATACATAGTGAAATTATCCCATTTACACTCTAGAATTGTTAGATGTTATTATATCCTAGCAGGCCTTTAATGCTCGTCTTTCACTTGCTTATAGGTAAATAATTTCACTATAAATCCTACTACCTCCTTCATTTATGACCACCAGTATTTTCTATGAAGATAATGATACATCTTTTTAAAATCAGTATTTACCACCCATATTAAAGCATGAATCTCTCTCAACACCTCCTCACATAAGCCCATAACAACTCATACTAGGCCATTGAAATAATGATAATTTCCTATAACAATAAACCATCTTGATGGTGTCTCCCCAACATATAAATTGGCACATCCATCTAAGCTCTCTATAACAAATAATTTCTCTGTCTTGATCGTGTCTAGAAGAAAATGTATGATTGATGTTGAAGTTAGACATTCTCATCTCTATGACACCTGAACATCTAGTTGCATGTCTACAAAGAGTTAAATAATCTTCCACTTGTCTCAAGTCTCCAAAAATACCATAAAATGCATGTTCTAGATTATAGTTTAATAAACAAAATCTCCCTTTCCATGTTTGTAAGATATCTGAAAGTAAAAATACTACAGATACTTCACGCAACTCCTCAGCTAAAGGATCGGCTCTCACTGAGAACAGATACACATGAAGCTATTGTGGTCCATGTACACCACAAACCTATCAACCAAAATATAGTACCTCCATTAACTTAGGGAAAGTACAATTGTCACTAAATCCATATCATAAATATGGTAATTCCTCTCATACAATATCAGTTCTATGGATCCATATGCAACCACTTGATCCTCCTGCATCAAAATTGGTTTGAGTCCAACTTTGGAGGTGTCACAGTAAATGGTATATTCTTTACCTTGCACTAGTAATATAAGGATATGTGTTTATTTCATCCTGATATTCATCTCCTAAAAATCACTCTCACAAGATTCTAACCATGCAAACTTAACCCCTTTCTTGGTCATCCCAAACATCGGTGTTCCCTGACGGGAGAAGTCATGGAAAAATCAATGATAATGTCCAACTAACCCTATAAAACTCTAAATCTAAATGAAATTATTTGGTAACTCACAAAATATCCTAGTTGTAACCTTCTCTAGGTCCAATGAAACTTAATCCTTTAATATTAAATTCCCCAATAAGTTCAATTTGTCAATATAGAAACCTTATTTGGTTAGCTTGGTGTAAAGTCAATGCTCCCTCAATTTACTCAAGAAAATGTCATGATGTTCATCATGATTATCTATTGTCTTAGAGTATAATAAAATTTAATAAAAAAAACCACAAAAAATCTATAAAATTTCTAAAGGTATAATTAATCAAGGTCCTGAATACTATTAATGTTTTCATCAGACCAAACGGCATCAATACAAGCTCGTACAAGCCATACCTACTCCTAAAAGTAGTATGAGGTTGTATGATGGTATCACCATCAACTGATGGTATCATGATCTCAATTTGATCTTGGATAAGATATTATCACCTCTTAACTAGTCAAAGATATAATCAATATGTGGAACAAGAGACTACTTCTTAAATATAATATGGCTTAATCTCTAGTAATTCGTACACAAGCACAATGTCCCATTAAAATTCTTGGAAAAAAGAAATGGAGAACCCCATATAAATTTACAAGGCTGTAGGAAACCTTTATCTTCCAGATCTTCCAACTAAACTTTGAACTCCCAAAACTATTTTGTTTATATTCTATAAGGAGGAATAGAAACTAGATCTTCTCCTTCCACCAACTTGATCTTGAACACAATATCTCACTCAGGTGTAAAGTCAAACAAAATTTTAGGAATGAAATATTGAAAATTGTATAACATTGGTGGAAATATATCTTTATACATTCCAATATCATCTAGATCAATTCATTTTATCTGATCTATGATATAATTAAATCTACATTGAATTATTCATGTGTGGAAAGCATGAAGATCCCACTCACCCTAGTGAGTAAAGCTTCCTACTTCTGAAGATAGAAAGGTAACTCGTATCTTGTAATAGTTGATATAATCTTAGTGTAGAAAAAACTAATCCTTTCCAATAATAAATTAAAACCTATCATTTACAACATAAAATTATCCCAAAGGAAATAGTAACAAAAAATTATAGAGAAAATGGCTTGCAATATTTAATATTCTGTGATGGAACTCTCATTGGTGTCTCCATGGTCAAAAACCATCTAAGATTTCCACATTCATGCCCAAACCATTTTCAAAAAGGGATGATAAAAAATTAATTTGATTCTCATGCATAAAACAAGATTCATGTAATCTTATATGATACCAGAATCATACCAATGACAGTATAAGGTTATGTATCCACACTATACGGAATAGCCTGCCTAGCGGGCATCATACTAGCCCCTATTCTCTGGGATGTAGTATGACTCCCCTGAGCTGTTTCATTTACCTGATACTGATGCTCCTATATTTTTGTACCATAGACCCTAAATAAAACTAAATTCCATGTGGAACTCCAGAAACCTTTCTGTTGAGGTGTAGTTGAGTCCTTACAAGGATCTGTAACCTATCATGATCCCCTGCCACTACTATATTGTGATATGTTCCAACAAAAAATCTAGAGATGAATCATCCTTCCTCATGCATATAAATCCAAAGTGGGGTATGGAAACCGATGTTTTTTATGTCCCAACTTACCACATTGATATCATTATAATGGTACATAGTCTTGAGATGGATGACCACTTCACTGACTTCTCTATCCGTTGTTTCCATGGTGATAACTACCATAGTGGAGCTTCTTGCAACCGAAACAGGACCTCATAGTTCTCCCTGAAAAGATAGTTAGCTTATGAACTCTATCATATTCACTTCCATAATGAGTGTATGATTCATCACATCTACTATGATACTCAATAAAAATAAATTCATTTGTGAGATTATCCCATAGTGAATCTCATCCTGAAAATAAATCACCAAATTGATCTCATCAACAGTTAAATATGGAACAACCATTTGTAGGTTATTGAAGAATCTGGAATAGTTTATCACGGACATACTCTCTTAAATCAAGTGCATGAAATCATGAGGCTTCTCATCCATCAACATCTCTATATGGAAGCGCCTCGAGAACTTCATATCAAATTATTTCTAAGATAAATCCACTTGAAATCCATCTTTCCCAAAAATTTCCCACCAATGCTTGGTAGGTCCACGAAGTATATATGAAGAAAGCTCCACCCTCTTATCTATGGGTTTCTTGAGGTTCTTGAAGATCATTTGAACTAACTATATCAATAACTCAGCTTCCTAGGGTCCTCCATCTCTTTTTAACATAAGTATATTATATAGGAAAAACTCCCTCATCATCTCAATCATCGAAGGAACTATGTGAATAGTCTTCCCTTATGTGGATCGAATGATCATCAAGAAGCTGTTTTGAAGCTGAACATCTCTCTAATCATTGTAAGATATAGGAGTTTCAAGTTCATCTTTTTTAGGATCATATTGATTGTATCTCTCCTAATTCTCAACTCTAATATAGTGAGGATTCATTTTCTCTATAAGAAAAACACACTCCTTAAAACACTATCCAAGAAAAAGGTCGACCTCAATAAGTGATAAAAAGAGAGAACCACTAGCTCATGGAATCTCTAAACATAGATTATAAGTGTTTTAGTATGACATAATAGTTCTTTCAATTTATTTTTGAGATATTACAGGTGTATCATTTCATAGTTCATACAAGAAAATATATCTCATGAAATAAATATGTCTACAACATGAATAATGGAAGTCAAGATATAACCCCATGTGCCTATTAGGATGCATTCATACTAAGATTGAACCATACTAGGCCACGAGTATAAATATCATGAAAAAATAACATCACACACCATGTGAATCACCCTAGGTGAAATAACATCAAACTACAACAAGAGAACATCATGAACAATAATCCTATCACTAGGAACCTGGATTTCCCCCATACATGGGTTAGATACTCCCATGCATAAGCTTATTACCATGTCCTAACACATCGTAGTCTCATTCATACCTTTCCCAAACAGTAAAGTAGTATAAAAGAATAGCCTCCCTTTGATACCACTTTTTAATATCCCCTGATCTAGCACTCTATCACATGGAAAAATCATGTTGGTGATTGGACCGAAATAACATCTCCCTACATGCCAATGGTTGTTAGAAAATAGTGGGGGTGGGATGGTAAAGTGGGAATACTATACCTCCTATTATAGAGTTACATCACAATGGAATAATATATAATAATAAATATTAGAGTAATGGAAAATAGTGTAAATAGTACAACATACAATAGTTAATTAATAGAGAAACCAATAATAAAACAATAATAATGAATCATTTAATGAAAGGATGAAATGTGACAAAATTTCATATAGATTAATACAAATAAAAGATTCAGATGAAACAAAATAAACTCAAATGAACACGGTCTCAAACCCCCCTTTGGTCCTATCTCCAAACTACATCCCAACTAGCAAGTAACAATCATCAACAAGGTCCCGTTCCCTTGTCCAAACATGAATCCATGTAATCTTATGGGGTACCAAATAGTGTCTTGAAATGGGTGTGAGTAAAAATTAGTTTGTTGATATCAATATCTCTAAACAAAACCATTTTGATTATAACTGAATGAAATAAAGAGAAAAATGGGTGTATTAATTAATTAGTTAATACAATACATAAACCAAACTACTTTATAACCATGCCAAAATGTCTATGATAATGTAGAACAACCAAGCCAACCATCACCATAAACCATGGCATAATAAAAAAAAATGGAGAAAACCACTCTGTGTAACCATTTCCGCCTCGAAGAAAGCCCTATATATAATCATTTTAGCGTCAAATTGTCCAATACATATATAAAAAAATTTCAACATAACTAAGCATAGACATATATATAATCATTTTACCATCAATCTTAGTCAATCCTGCTATATAATCATTAAATAATCATCAGGAATATCCCTATATAAAATCATTTCAGCATCTAACTGGACCAAGCTTACTGTATAAAAATTTTATCATCATTGGGGATACCCCTATATATAATAATTTTTCCATCCAGCTGGTTCAATCCCTCTATATAAGCATTAAAACATCATCCATAAAATCCTTATATATAACAATTTTTGCATGAAACATATCATAGTAGCAAGGATTACACAATATAACATTAAAATCCAAATGGTTAATTATGAAAATTACCATTAGTCTTTTAATTACACTTTATTTTACATATCAATTATAAATAATCCTATCATCATCCCACAATATATTACCAAATTGATTCTATATAAATAAATTACCTAAAATATTATTCCATTCTATACACACTTTAAAAAATTAGAAAATTCATCATCTATCTTGGGTTCTCTCACCCAATGTGTATCCACAAGCCTGATCACAATACCACTGAACCCAAGGGATCCAACGAATAATCTGATCCATTATTTATCAGTATGTATGATTCTGTAAATTAATTTTCATTTTTTGTTAGCAAAATTGCTAATATTTCACATACTTGACAATAAATCAAACTGTACGGTTAGGTTTTCAACCACCTACCTTTATCAAGTGTTCAACGCAACACTTCCAATGGAAAACACCATCAATAACAAAGGATTAAAAGATCATAAAAAGAATCCTCAATCAAAGAATATAAATATCAAAACCCAAACCAACCATGGTCAATAGTTTCCACCATTACCATCCAATAAAAATGGAAGAGAAGTTAAAACCTAAGAAAAACAACTCACCAATGATCAATTACTTGAATGGGGAATCCGAAATAAAAGAGGAGACACTAGAATTACCTAAAACTTACCTAGTCTTGATAGAGGATAGATTGCACATGGATGAGAATGAATTACATACATGGTGTAGGCTTTAAACCCGGTTATCATTAAAAATACGTTGTGTGTAATTGTATTACATGGTGTGTAATTTTTAATTATGAGATATACCAAATTCATGTCACCTTGGGTGATTTTAACCCTACCCAAACATTACACACTCTGTAATGGATTCATAGAGTGTATTAATTCATATCATAAACTGGGTTCATGGATTGTTATTGGTGATAGTTTCATGTTGTGTAACTAATTTACATGGCATGTAATTACCCTACAATCCTCTTTAATCCCATTTTCCATAGAAAAGGGTTAAACCACCCCTAAAGCCTTCAAAACTCATGGGAAACCCCCATAACTCCCATTTACTTGTTTATACCTAGACTCCATTAATTTATACATACATACATCCTCAAACATTAGTTCATTTTATTGGACAAAAGATCTCAAACTCTGAATGATACTCAACCAACAAGTTTTAAAGACAAGGAAAAACTAAAACAAAATAGGATATTTGAAAACCTCAAAGATAGACATACTTGTAAAAATTACTGATCATGTTGTATAAGATCTTTGAACACATATGAGGGAATCAAGACCTAAGGTATAGGTTTTTTTCACAATCTCATCATTTTTTTGGATTATTTATGTTCAAGTCTTTAATTAGGGAATTATTTTATTTTTCAATATTAAACGCAATGAATTTTCTTCTCCTATAGTAATTTCGTAAAATTAAAATATTTTCCTCCATTTTACTCCCTTTATCATGGCAAGATTCATAAAAAAATTAATATAAAACCAATTTTTTTCTACCTATTCAGGAATATTTATCTTTCATATACCCATTTAACATAAAAAAATTAAAGAATGTTTTTAATGTTATAAAATATTTATTAAATAAATTTTTACACATGTTTAAATTTTTTTAAAAAAAATAAAAGTATCCATTTTTTCATTTTCGGAATGTGGTATTTTAAATTTTGACCAGAACTCTGAAAGGAATATTTTTTTAATATACACGACATGAAAAAAAATTTCCGCTATCATGACCACCCATTTCATTGAAGCTTCTTTAATGTGTTTAAAAATTTCCTATAATTTTTTTTAATATTTGAAATTCTTTTATATTTTAAATAATTTTTTTCAAAGTGATTGGGGTATTTTCCTCAAAAAATATTCTAGTAAAATTTTTAAATTATTTTTATCATTATCAGCATCCCTTGTTGAATATTATGATTTTATGAGGATATACACAAATGATTCCATCCACTATATTCCTACGTATGGTTTATAATTATTTTTATTGGGGAAGTTATTGAAATTCCAAATGTTAGTTCTTCCAATATTGATAGTTATTGATTTTTAAGGCATATTAATTAAGTTGTGTTGTTTACTCATGTGATTAATACATTATACTTTTTAAGTGATGTGTGGGTACCAGAGTTACAGAGCCTTTAGATGCATTAGTAGGTATCATGAGACAAAATAGGTTAGGTATTTATATGATTCCTTACCCATTTATGTAGATTTCTTAGATGAAGGACTCAATAGTAAGTTTAAGATGTCAGACATTATGCGTTCCATTATTATAAAATCAATTATTGGTCTCATGTGATTATTTTAATAGTTATCAAATTCATGGATAATTTTTAAGCTCTTGTTATTTTCTATATGGAATTATTTGATTATAATTTATTCTTTTCATATTATTCATTAATTATTTATTCCATTTTAGATTTCTTTATAAGAATACTCTTACTGAGCATCTAATCTAACGCCTTCTTATGTTTCCTTTACCCTACATTCTTGGAAGTGTATTATGATTGATAATAAAGGATAGGGGATAATGATGTTATCAAAGAAAATACTATGTTTCATTTTTTTTCAAATGTAATTTCTAATTTAATTATGTATCTAGTTTTCCAAGACTACTAAACTATTTCTACCTTTGGTATGTGGTCCCTTTTATCTAGTAATAATTTCATAAATAAACCATATGCTTTGGGATACTAGGGATATGGTATTTTATGTTGGAATTTGGAAAGTTTAGTAGAAACCATAGAAATTGGATTTGGTATGACAAAGATTGGGAAATATAACCCTATGAATAATATTGAGAATAATTCTACGTATAGTATAACATCCTAATATTTTGGAATGTTATAAATTAAGTGGTTTTCCAAGAAATACATTCATTTATGAATACTAAAAGTATGTGTGGTTTTTACATAGACACATCCAAAGGTAATAACCCCGAAAAGAGTTGGTTTAATATATCTCAGTCATCAATTTTCATGCACAATGACTGTTCCCTTACATGAACATAGTTTGACACTCTTGAGGAATATTCTTGGGTTAATTCACATTCTCTTTACAAGACATTAACAAAAATTTGAAAAAAAAATTATGATTTTAGAATATTCTCAAGGAAACCATGTTTAGTATTCTAAGATTAGTTGTGTATAAATTTTCAATTTATATTAAGTGTTTCACAATTTAAAAATTATAAATTATGATTCATAATTCTATTATCTAATAAATTTTATGAATTTCCTAGAAATTCACCTAGAAAAATGAATGGAAACTATATCAATTCATATAATCTATATAAAGATTCCCCTCACAAGAAATATAATGAAGATGGATTCATAGCTGGAGTTGAAAGTGAATAAATTATAACTATATTGGGGTACCTAACTCAGGTTATGACCAATAACCTTGCATGTATGGAATATCCTCTTTATTCATAAATTGTTGAAAAAAATTATATGGTTTCTTGTGATAACAACCTCTATCATTCAATGGAACCACAAATATATTTCTATCTGAACAAAGGATAAGTTTCTTAGAAAATATATTTATCTCATCAAAAATTATTGTAAAGGAAAAGGTTATCATGGAAGTTTTTCATCTCATGGTGGATTCGGATCAATGCTGGTCATTGATTCAAAAAAATAATGATGAGGAGGAAATATATAGTATGGAGTAGTATGATTTTACAGTATTATTCTTGGAAAAATAATTTCCTCATGAATAATGAGTACATATAGAGAGAAAATGCCTAGTTCTATGAAAATATAAAGAGGAAAATGTTGTTATGTATGAATCTAAATTTACATGGTTAGCAAGAAATGTTGTGGACTATGTATATAATCCAAACACAAATATTTTTTTATTATTTTATGGGCTTAAAATAATCCTTCAATAGGAATTAGTCTTCTAAACATTCACATCATAAGAGGATATATTATCATGTGCTGTAAAGATAGATAAATAATTCTCCATGTCTTATGTCATTAAAGGAGATCCGGATAAAAATAGGATGAAATAAAAAATTGATAAGGGGAAGAAGAGAAAGTGGAATTTTTCAAATTGTGATACTTTTAAAAGGAAACACCTTCGTACATTATTAAAATTAAAAATAGTTTTCTTAAAGTGTGGAGCAAAATTCCATCATGATCATGATTTCAATGGTAATGGAGAATCCAAAAAAAGTAAAATTGTTTAACTATAAGGATATGGGGCACTATTTCCACTAATGTACTAGCCATAATGGGAATTTACCACAAAATAATACAAGGGGAGAATACAAATCTTATTTAATTACTACAGTCGAAGTGGAAGTTTCTATTGACATGGTGGAGGGTAAACTTATCATACACTCTAGTATATCAAATTTTTTATTTGATTCGAGTTTTATCCACTATTTTATATTTGATAAATTCTATAAGTTTATCACTTTACCACCTCAAAGATTGTATGATTAGTTGGTTTTGAAAACTCATTATTTTAAGATGATAGTTGGTGGTAAAAATTGTGTATGTTATGATGGCCACATATCAAGTTTATAGCTCCTCTCAGATAGAATTTCATAGGAATGTTCTTCCAAAAAATATTTTTGTTCTTCTTGTAGTTGAATTTGATGTAATTTTGTCAATGTTTTTCATCACTCATAATATATCCAATTATAATTGTTTTTAAATAGAAATTATATTTTATATTTCGAATCAACCTTTAATTTACTATCATTGTGAGGATGAACCTAAAAACCCAATGGAAATTACGTCCATTATATGGTTTTTCTAACCTAATAATGATGGATATTTATGTGAAATGTTTTTGTTGAAAAACAACTCTAAAAATGTTCATATTATTCTTGAATATAATGATTTAATTTCTAAATAATTTCCTAGTATTTGATGTTCCCATGTAGGATTGAGATCACTAAGGGGGTGAATCGATGGCTCATTTCTATTTTATAATAATGTTTCTTAACTACTTTAATAAGAATTATTAACCAATGAAACATGATTGAGTATCAATAAACTAAAAAATATCTTAACCTCACCATTTGTTGGAAAAAATATAATGAAAGGGAATCACATGATATTTACAAGGTTTGGTACAAATACCAACTTCTTAAATTTTGGGATAGTCCAATCAACATGTATTGTTTTATTATATTATTTTTGAAATAAAATGGAATAAGAAGCCAACAGTTCTAAAACCTAGCATTCAACTTTTATTTTAAAGTTTTTTATACCCACCAACTATCATTTGTATATCCTCTTCCTTCCAAGTTTTTTATACACTATAAAAAAAATAATTTTCAGTAACTTGTAAGAACCCATAGCTATAATATTTACTTTTCTAATTTTTTGATCCACTTCATAATGTTCTTAACTTTCTCTATAAGTAAGCTTGATCAAATTCATCTATATACCATCTTCAAGAACATTAAAAATTATGTTAAAACAATTTTGTTCTTAAAACTTATTCTAAATATTCAACAAATTGAAATATTATTAACTAAATATTTCTATAAATTCTATCAATAATAACTTAATTATTAAAAATTTAGTCAGATCTACATTCATTCTATAACCTCAAAATGATGGTCTTCATCTTGTTCTCCACTATCCAATTATGATTTTTCCCTTCCAACTCCAGCTGAGTAGGAAATAAAATGGAAAATCACAACTTCCTTTTCTAATAGAACTTCATCTGATGGGACTTTACTTCTATGGATCTTACCATAGAAGATCTCACTTCGATGGATCTCACTCTAATGGTTCTCTCTTTGATAGAACTTTCTCCGATGGACCTTTCTCTGATTGACTTACTTTGATGTTATCAACTTCAACCTAAAATATTCTTAGGTTGGGATATTAATTCCTATCACAAAAATTTCAGATTTTCAGCTCTTCACATGTGTGAATAGTAAAAAAGTACCAAGGAACGTCATCCTCTATTTATAGAAATCCAAAAATAGAAAAGGTGGGGAAACCAATTCTTGTTCCTAATCAACTAAATTCAAATATTTCAAATTTCACATTCATTTGAGTCATCATCTTTTACTACTTCAACAATTCTCAACACATTTTTGAGATTATTGAATATTCTTTAATCATCTCACAAATTTAGACTTCTTCAAGTTTAGAACAATTCTCTAGTATTATTATCTTAGGTTGATCATTCATTATTTTGGGACGCTGATTTCTGTTTATAAATCAATGTTAATATGATGGAATTTCACACATAAAATGCGTCTGTTGGACCATAACATCAAAACATCACACACTGCATCATTTCCTCTTGACCCAATAATGAAACATCTACACAGATTCTTTTCTGGAACCACTGAATAATAAAAACAATTAAATGATTTATTTCTCCAATGGTTCGGGTCATTTAAAAATTGTTGACTACATTATTACAACTTCCTTAGACTTCATTCACCAGAAACCACTTAAGTAGTAACTCAAAACTTCCCACATTTTAAATTACTTCCCCATTATGATAGAACACTTAATAAATTTTCTCAAACCAATTAAATTATTCTAATCATAATGATAAGCTCCACCTATGTCTATATTTATGTAAATGAATTGGTGCAAAAAACTCTACTACATACAATGTTCTGTACCTACCCTTTTTTAAGTTTCAAACACTATATAATGAACTAGTGCCCACCTCATGTTTGATGGATCGACATCTATATTATACAAATGGATTAGTCTTTATTTCCCATATAATGTGTTTGTATTAGGAGATTATTGGATTTATCAATATCAATATATTAACTATTGTTTCCTAGCTTCAATATAACTCTATATCTAATTCCATAATGATACCAAAAAAATTTAAAATTAATAGGTGTTAGAATCCCCTCTAATGAATCAGTGTCACACAAGGTTTCCTAGACCGGTGTCTATAGTTACTTCTTTACTTAATATTCTCTACCACTGGTGAATGATCTGGTTGATTGGTTCCCCTAATGAATTGGACTATCTAATGGATCATTCAACCATCACCTTTTCAAAACATCTAACTTCATAAAATGCAGATTCCCAATCTTATTAAATTTTCACACCGATGATTCTAACTTTCTTCTTATTATATCATGACTTCATCAAGATTTTTGAAAATTTGAACGATACTCAAAGCATCGTCATATTTACTTGTACAAAAACCCATGTCCATTCATCTACATATAGTCATCCATTTCTATACTTTCATTTATATTTTCGTAGATTTTGTTCCAATGCATCTGATGAAACTTCCTAGTTAGTCTGATGAGTTCAGTCTGAAACCCAAAACTCTAGATTTTCTTAACATCAAACATTTCACATCTATTGATAATAAATTAAACCAAAACACAACATGGTCCTAACAATCTCCCCCTTTTTTTCAATACCCACTTCAAAAAATCTCATTTAAAAACTACTTCCTCTTACTCACCTTACTTTTCTTCTCCTCATTACTTTCATTCTCCCCCAATTATTTTCCTCTTATATTCATTGAAAATAAAATTCAAAGGGTTCACTCCTAAATATTTCAAAATCTATTAACTCTTCTTCAAGAGAAAAATTGTATCACATGAGTTTCTTAATAAAGATCCTTTAAATAAAAAAACTCTATGTCTACATGGTTGAACCCAATGTATAAAACAATGAAGAATATACAAGGTGATCAATGTCTTCAATGATACAAATTTCATGTAATACCATTTAACATACTCTTTTCGTCATTTTAATATCTAGGGAAATCTTCAAAAAAAATTAATAAAAATAAACTTCACCCATCTCACCAAGAATAACAGAAAATTATAGAGTAAAAACAAAACATTTCAAAAAATTATTTCATGTAACCTCATTACTTTCTTTTTCAAGAAGAGTGAGAGACATAGATCATATATTTCTTACTACAACTCCTTCAATTCCCTATATGTTAGTACAAATATAAAAATATTTTGGGAATTATAAGAAACCTCATTTGTTTCATAGACTAAACATTCATTTTGAGAATCCTCTCTCATTCTTGAATTTTTATTCTCTTTCTTGGGTTTTTCATTAGATATGTTTTATTCCTTTTGTTTTTTATTCTAAAATTTTGTAACATGTTTCTTCTCATCGATATAATATTTAGATGATGTTTTAAAATTATATTTAAATTTATTAATCTTTTAATTTTATTTATTTTGTAAAACTTCTTCATTCCTCCCAATTGTTTTTGCGGGATATTCAGAACAATTTTGGTAGTATTCCCATCTTCCTCATATCTCATTCATCTTTTGTGAATCTTCAAATTACAATCTTTTGATATATTTTTATCAACATTGTTATCATCTTTGGAAACGTTTTTATTCCCCTTTTCATCATCTTACATTTGTGATATTTCTAACTTTCTAGACATTGAACCTTTTTCTAGACAAATAACTGAGCACACTTTTTTTACACTCATCATGTTTACTTTTTTCAACATTCCTAACAAACTTATCTTTATTTAGTATATCATTTCTATTTATAGAGACTTCAACATTATTAACTTTATGAGTTCTATTTTTCAAACCAATAATCTCTTAGAATTATTTGGTATTATTTACTCACCATAACCCCAACTTGATTCATACATGTTTCTTAATAGAGACATGTTTTACCAACATGAAAAATCTATGTGATAAAAAGTTACAAAAAACCAATGGTGACCTCTGAATCTTAATTTTTTGGACTGATTATAAAATTTCATACCAATTTTTTCTTCATGTTTCTTCATAAATTGTGAAAAATAATTTTAGGGATATAAATTATTGAACAATTCCAATCTTTCTTTATAAAAAACAATTTTTCAAAAATTTGATTTTTTATACCCTTACTTTCACCATCTTTAGACGTTTCATTTTTAACGAAAAATACCTTAGTGGATTCTTCTATCATCATTGTTATCTCACTTTGTGTTGTAAGAAGCAATGATTGTGTTTATAAAATATATTTCTATTTTTTTGTCATCCTATTTTTTAGGAAATATATAATCTTTTCGAATTAATCTATCTTCAACTTGTTCTAGTTACATCAATAATTGAAGATTATATCATGTTGAGATTATTATTTCCAACTGGTTTGTCTTCATAACTGTTCCATTTTCTTTCAAGAACACCAATCTTTATTTTTTTCACTCTAATCAAATTGGGATTTTTCTATTCTTTCTTGATCTGATCATTATTATAAAAAGTTATGTCTTTGACATATTTATATAACTTTCTTATTTCTTTCTTGAGTTGTGTATTATGATCAAGTGCATTTTCAAAATTTTATTTGAGTATCCATACTACATCTGTTATCTCTTCACATTCATCATTACTACTAGAATAATTACATCCATTATAACTTTATCAATAAACTAATCTTTATGATCAAATTCATCACTAGATGAGGAATCATTCTGCTCTCATCTACTCAAATAAATTTTTATATTATTTTCATTAGGATATATTTTTTTTATGTTTCCTCCACTTTTTTAAGTTTTTGATCATCTTATTCATACACGTACTCTTCTATTTTCTTGGAAATTTTTGGGAAAAATTTTCATTCCATAAACAATTCCAACACTTAATTGAATTTTTACCTTCTCCCTTCCAACTTCACTTTTTGTATCTTTTAGAAAGGAGGGAAACATTTTTTTGAAATCATCATATTATTCCTCTTCCTATTAATTAATAAATTCATAAATAACTTCCTTTTCATTTATTTACCCTTTTAATAAATATTTAAATGCTATTTTATTCTCATAAATTTTTATGAAAACTTTTTTTATCCTTATATCATATTCCATAATAATATTCTGAATTTTATCAAGAGATAAATATTCACAATCATTTTAATCTATAACCCTTAGCATCAAATATATTGGGAAAGTTCCTTATCAGTTTCTTAATAATAATAGAATCTTCTAGCTTATCACCAAAACTACAGATGTTACTCAAAATCTTGCTTACTCTTGTAAAGTAATAATCAATAATTTCCTCATATTTCATTTTAATATCTTCAAATATTGTTATATATATTTATAACTTTTGTCCTTTAACTTGTTTATTTTCTTCACACCTACTTCTCTAATTATCCCGCATCTTATTAGCTATTGTAAAACCCATAATTTTTTCATAAACATTGTCTATAATATCCATCAATAAATTATTATAATATTTTCCCTAATATTCTAGAAAACTCTTTTAGGTATGTATAATAAGAAATTTATTTCTAAGAGGTGCTCCCAATGTTGTTACATCTCTAACTTCAAGACCAAGTGATATAAGATACGGTAACATCCTATTCCTCCAACTGTGATAGTTATTTCCATAACCACAGGTACACATCTATTGTTCACTGAATTTAAATTATCCATTCCCAAGTAGGATCATAACCACTGAGAGGGGGTGAATCAGTGGCTTATTTTTTCTTTTATAATAAATCTTATTAACTATTATAGAAAACTCTATTAACCTATAAAAAAATTTAATGAAACGATCAACTAAAGAAGATATATCAACCTCACCTTTCTTATGAAACTAATATAAAGATGTAGAATCAAACTATATTTATAAGGTTTGGTAAAAAGACCCACTCATTTCCATATTGGATAGTCCTACCAATATGTATTATTTTATAATGTTCTTTATAGAATACATAGGCATAGGTAGAAAATAGTTATACAACACTGTAGTCAATGTTTCCGATATATTTGGTTATACCCCCCCCCCCCACTATAATTTTCATATAAATTTTCTTCTATTCTTGTTATAAACCCCAGAAAACAATACATTTCTTTAATTGGTAAGAAATAATATCTATAAGATTTATTTTTTACCTTTTTTTATCCACTTTATAATTTTATTCACTTACAACACAAGTAATCTAGATTAAATTCTAATATATATTGTCTTTTATAAATACAATAATTCTATTAAGAACATTTTGGTATTGTAACATCTCCCATATCTCCAAAAAAAATATGAGTATACTCAATTTAATCTTTCCAAAAAATATTTTTGAAAAATTTACCTCGAAAAAATTAGTCCAATAAGCCTTCATTCAATAACCTTAGTCTGATTTTCTTTTTCCAGTTCACCTCTATCCTATTTTTCTTCTTCTCTTCATGTATCAACTGAGTAGGAACTAAATTAAAAACTCCCAACTTCTTTATCAAATGAAACTCCATATGATGGAAATTCACTCCAAATATATATTTCCCTATGAAATCTCAATCTCATGGATCTCACTCTGATGGTTCTCACATTGATGGAACTTGCTCCAGTTAACCCTTCTCTGATGGACTTGCTCTGATGTTCTCAACATTAACCAAAAACAAAATCAGTTTGGAATCTCAATTCATGTCATAAAAATGTTAGTATCATCTCTCCACATGTGTGTATAGTATACAAGTATGAATTTACTTCTCCTCTATTTATATTTATACCATAATAAAAAATTTGCTAAAACTTATTTTTCTTCCCGTTCAACTAAATTCAAAATATTCAAATTTCATATTAATTTGATTCATCATATTTTACAACTTCAACTATTATAAACGCTTCTGGGAGCTTTTCAAATCATCTAAAATCTTCTCAAAAATTCATACTTATTTACGTTTAGAAACAATTCCTAGTCTAGTTATTTGATTTTGATCATTATTTATTTTGTAACTCCGATTTATTTTTTGGACTTACCATTAATCTGATGGAATTTCATATAGAAAATGTGTCTTATGGATCATAACATCATAACTTCATAATATATATCCTTTACTCTTAGAAAAATAATGAAACATCCTCAATTATTTTTCTCTTGAACCATTGAATAAAAAAAATAAAATCATTGGTTTCTTCAATGCGTAGGGTCATTATAAAATGGACAACTTCATTGTTGAAACTTCCTTAGATTTCAGTTTCCTACAACCTCTTCATTAATAACTAAAAAATTACAAAATTTTCAATCACATATTCATTATAATATAACTATTTATAGAGTTTATCAAACTGACTGAATGGTTTTCATTACCAAGATGAATTCCACCTTTGTCTATAATTGGGTAAATGAATCTATGTTATCAACTATATTCCAAATGATGTTCTTTACCTGATGTTTTATCAGTTCTAAACAACATCAGATTAACCGGTTCGTACATCATATCTGATGGATCAACATTTATTTCATAATGATGGATTACTCTCTTTTTCCAACCAATACATTTTTGTTAGGATATAATTTGATTTATCAGTCTCAAAATCTTAACAACTCTAGACTTCCTCTTATAGAACTTTGTATATGATGCCTTAATGATACCAATAATTTGTAAAATTAATCATTATCATAATCCCCTCTGATGGATTAGTGGAATACCATGTCATATGGACCGATGTATGTAGTGAATTATTTACTTCATATTCTCTGTAACTAGTGATTGATCATGTCGATCAAATCATCTAATTAATTTTACCATCTTATGGATTTTTTTATCCGAACTTTTTCAAAACCTCTAACTTAACCAAGTTCAAACTCCCAGCCTTCATAAATTTTCACATTGATTATTCTCACATTATTCTTCTTGTATCATGACTTCGTCATTATTTTTGAAACATTGAATTATCAAAAAATCATCATATTTACTTAAACCAAAACCTGTGTCTGATCATATATGTATAGATATCTATGTCCAAAACAACATTTCCCTTTGGTTTGTGTCTGGTCCTCTATGTTTGATACAACTACCTGGGCAATCCAAAACCCAAAACTGTACCTTTTTCTTAACTTCAAACATTTCACATTTATTTATAACAAATACAAACAAAACACAACGTGGCCCTAAAATTCTTCCCCCAGGTTGTGAAGTTGATTTTTTAATTGAACTCATACTTATTGTTATGCCAATTTCAAGGATTCCATATAGAATGGAACCAATTGAGTTGTAGGAATTAAGGAAGAAACTCTAAGAGAATATTGAGAGAGGATTCATTAGGTCTAGTTCTAATTCATGGGGTGGAACTATTCTTTTTTTAAATAAAAAATATGGGTCAATGAATTATTTCATTGATAATGAGGAATTTAACAAGATCCTACTAAGAAAAAGTATCATCTACCCTATATCAATTATATATTTGATAAATTACAAAAAGATTCATATTTTTTCAATATTTATATTCGATCTAGATGTCATTAGTTAAAGATCCAAAAGGTGTAAATACCTAATAAATCATTTCATAGGGTGTATGGTCATTAATAATTTATAGAAATTCTATTTGGACTAACCAATTCTCATGATACCTTCATAGATTTAATGAATAGAGTATTTAGATATTAACTTTTTCTATATGTGGTAGTATTTAAATATGACATTTTTATATATTAAATTATTAAGTAAGAGTATGAAGTATATTTGGGAATTGGGATGAAAACTATAAGGAATGATAGTTTGTATGCTAAATTTACCATGTGTGAGTTTTTTCAATTGAACGTTTAATTCATTCGTCATATAATTTCAAGTGAGGGTATATTGTTGGATCCTTCAAAGGAAAAGGTTATTAAGAAAAGGCCTAGACCAACAAAGATCACTAAAATCAATAGTTTTCATGGGTTATCTTGATACTTTCGACAATTTGTGAGATATTTATCATGACCATCTAATCCACACACCAAGTTAACATAGAAGTGGCTTAAGTTCTTGTGGATAGATGAATATAAACATAATTTAATAGAACTGAAGATAAGGTTATTTGGAACACCTATTCTTACACTACACTATAGTGGAGAAGGGTTTGTGATCTATAGTGATGAATAAAATAAGGGACTGTGAGGTTTCCTAATATAAAATTACATCATGATATCAATGGTTCTCACTAATTAAAAAAACATGATAAATATTACACGACTCATGATTTGGAGATGACGGTGTGAATTTTTCATTAAAGATATAGTGAAATTTTATGTATAGTGAAAGGGGTGATATATATATATATATATATATGTGTGTGAATCATAAATTATTGATGTATATATTTACATAAAATTGTTGGATATGCACCAAATAATATTGTTGGAGTTGAACAGTGATTATGATTTCCCAATACATTACCACCCTAGGAAGGAAAATAAGGTGGATGATGATATAATTCAGAAAGTCCATGCTAGTTTTTCTAATATAAGGATTAAAATAGAGAAAATATTTATGAATTTGTGGAATACAGATATTGTAATCAGGAGTAAAAGGAAAATAACTTATATTTCCCAGATGAATGTTCAACTATCCATCAGTGAGAGGATTAAGAAGGCACATAAGGAAAATATAGAATTATAGAAGAATGTGAGGAATGTTTTTGAGGTCAACCATGATCATGATGTAATGATAAGGTTAAAGAAATGAGTATGTGTACTATCAATAAAAAACTTGAAGAAAGATTTTTTGGATGGATATCATAGTTTATCATTATTTACTCATCCTTGAAATATAAATATGTATAGAGATTTGAATGTGTATTTCTAGTGGGATAATATAAAAAGTTATATTACATAGTATTTATCTTGGTTCATGGTATGTCATCAAGTTAATGATAAGGTACTAGATTCTAATGGTATGTTATAACTATTTCCCATACCATATAGAAAAGGGAATATATCACCACATATTTTTTTATCAAACTCCACAAACTGTTAAAAGCATATAATTCAATTTAGATTATAGTCGATCACCATAGGAATTAAGAACACTTTATTACTATTAGAGAATATTTATATCTTGATAATATTTATAGAATATGCATTAATGAAGTGGTAAGGTTTTATGGAGTATCAAATTGTATTGTATCTGATATAGATCTGAGGTTTACCTCAAAGTTCTTATAAAGTATTCTGTAAGCACTGGATATAGAGTTGAGTTTTAGTAATTCATATCAGCCTCATATAGATATTATGTCTGATAGAACCATTAAAACCATAGATAATATGTTTAGATCTTGTTTCATTGATTTCAAAGTTGGTTAGGATCAATTCCTTCATCTAGTCTAGTTTTCTTACAATAATAACTTTCACTCAAGTATTCATATGGGTTCATGTGAGTCCCTATTTGGAAAGTTTTGTGGAACTCTAAGATAGTGGGATGAAGTTATAGAAATGAAGATATCAGGACTTAATATATCTAAGTAAATGGTAGAGAAATTCATAATCATTCCTCAACACATCATGGCATCTCGGAGCCGATAGAAAATTTATGCTGACAATCTTTACTGAAATCATGATTTTGAAGATGGTGAGAAGGTATCCCTGTGAATTCATCCATTGAAAAATGTTCTAAGATTCATAAAGGAAACATAAAACATAGGTATGTTTCCCCCTTTGAGATTCGTGATTGAGTAGAAATAGTATATTATCACTTAATTATTCCACCAAACATTTCTTAAGTTCATGATGTGTTTCATGTATCTCTCCTCAGTAAGTATGTTCCTAATCCATCACATATAATTAAATCAGAGGTTGTAATGCTAGACCATGATCCTTTCTATGATGAAAAACTAGTATGAATATTGGATGATAGATATAAAGTGTTATAGAATAGGACTACTCACCTAGTTAAAGTTATCTAGAGGAATAAAAAATTCAAAGAAGCTACTAGGGAACCCAAGGATATGATAAAACAGATATATCATCATTTTTATGTATCGGTGTGATATAATTTCAAAGGTGAAATTCATTTTAAGAGGTTTATAATGTACCACCAGAATTTTTTATGCTATAGTTCTCTATAAATAACATATATTTCTATCATATCATGATTTACATGGAACACTAAGTTTAAACGAATCACGTTATACTACTAAAATATTATTATTTAATGTGATAGTTATTTCTTATTTGTTAGACTGATGGGCATGAATATGAAAGAATAAATTATGAAAATACATGTATAAAATCAATTTATTGGTTATAAATTTATTATAAATGAAAATAACTACCATTTGAAATAAAAGAGATGATTTTCTGAAAGAAAAAACTTATACACACATTGTGTTTTAATTTTAGTAAATTAAATTAATTATTATTTGTGAATAATTTTAATAATATATATATATATTATTTATTAAATAAAATGTTTTAATGTTCATCTATTGTTTTCTAGGAATAGGATAAGAATAAATCCAGTTTTATACATAAAAGTGTACTTTTCAAAAAAATGATTTTCATCACCTTTTGTGAACTTACATTAAATTGAATTTTTGAAAAATATAGAAATTAGATATATAAAAATGGATTCTATATTTTATATTATAGGATTAAATTTTGTAAAATGTTAAATTTAATTTTTTTCATTATGAATAGTAATCTTTATAAATATTTGTCTCCTCAGTAAGGGTAAAATGGGTAAAATATGAACAAAACATTGGGATATGAATTCAAAATTTATCTAACACGTTATTTTGTCATATTTTTCGAGTGTAACTTTTCTTTTTCCATCCAATAATTTAATATATGGCCACTAGTTTCTATTTTTCTTTGATTATGACCATTATATAAATTTAAGGAAAGAATAAATATAAAATGTCACTCTCTTGAATTTAATACCTACATACTTTTTTCATAAGGATAAAAAGTGGATATGTTTAGTAATAAATGTTTATTTTAAAAATAAATTAATTTTCTTATCATGGTAATTTATTAATATTTTTTTTGATTATATAATTACCCTTAATATTTACGCAATTCTACTATAGTATTTATTCAATTAACTGAAAAATAAAATAAATGATTTTAAAAAATATTAAAATTAATACAATTTGGTTGAATTATCATGTTCCATTAATTTTATATATTATTATAAAATATTATAAATATTTAAAAAACTTTATTTCAAAATCAATTACTATCATGTTTTTTCAAATTCAAATTAATTGAGTAGTTCTTAAAATGACATTAATAATATTTTATGATAAAAGGATTATATTAAATAATTAAAAATCCTGAAAATCATGAAATAGTACAAGTAGGATTATAAATGGTCATAAAATCTATCCCTTGGTTTTTAATGATCTAAATGTTACCATATAAGTAATATTATAAACCATTAATATTAAAAAATCATTATGAGAATTAAAATTGTTTAACCAAGGGGTTAAACCAAAACCTAAGATTTAAAATGACAAATAAAATATGTATAAATTTTATTAAATGGTTATATTTCCACCTTATACACTTTTTATCCAAATATATGGATATTTAGAGTCATTTTTATTGAGGGGGAGTTAATTATATTTTAATTATTTTGGTAATTCCATGTGAGTCTTTTCCCTCTCTTATAAATGGAAACCCCTTCTCTATTTTCCTTACACTACATTGACCTATATATTTTAACAATAATATATCCAATTATCTTATAAAATTTCTCATCCACATTTTTGAGGTGATTTTCATCCTAAAAGACCAACCCTATGATCCTTCGTAGGAGATCTAAAAGAGTGTTTTCAAAGAAGTGGTAATCACCTTAACTGGTAAGTTTTTTTACTTCTAATTTTACCACCTGTAAATATTTTTTATTAATAATGAAATAAAATATTAAGTATACTAAATAATAATAAATTTTATTAATATTATTTAACCAGCAATATCCACCCTATATTACATCAAATGGGGAGAGCAAGTATTACTTGTGCGTACATGTGGATTACCACCTCTTTGTAACGATACAATTCATTTTCCATTACCATATTTCATTAAAGGTTATTATAATGGTTTTAATGTTTATATATTATATTTAATAATTAATTATTATTTTAAAATTATTATATCATATCTATCTTCTCACTATTCTATCATATGAAAAAAAATAACATCGCTCCTCTGTATGTGTGGACTACCATATCTATGAAGCGATGTGGTTTGTTTTTCATTTCAGATTTATACGAATAGTAATTGTTGATAGATTTAATAATTTTATATGATATATAGGATATAATAATTATTCAATAAATTTTAATTATTATTTATCTTTTTTTAATTTCATCCATCAATAAGTGTAAACATCGTTCATGTGTACGTACAACCTACTATATCTATGATTTTTATAATTAATTTTTTATATATAATTTTTATGGATAATTGTAAATATATATATATATATAATGAATATATATGATATTTAAATCATTATTAACATTATGGTGTTTATTTAAACATTATGAATTTATAATTACCTAAACCATCGAACCACAACATACATAAAAAATGAAGTAGTTATCACCCAAAACAATAATTTTAATAATGATTTTCCAATAAAATGTTGTTAAAAGGTTATAATTAAATCATATATTGTGTGAAATATATAATTATAAATCTATTATATATTTAAAATAAATATATATTTGTTATACTGGAGTTTTGAACACATGTGAAAGATTTGAGACCTAATGTAAGGGTTTGTTTGATAATCTCATTATTATTTAAGATTGTTTATGTTTAAGTCTCTATAGATAAAATTATTTGATCATTATATATTAAAATAAATTTATTTTAATTTAATATTTTTTCTATAAATTACAATTTTACTTTTATTTTAATCTCTGTAATTACTAATATACCAAAATTGTCGTTTTAAGGAAAATTGCTCTTATTTTTCTACTGTGTGGGAATATTTTACATCTATGTCCATAGTTTCCATAAAATATTTTAGAACATTTTACCTATATGATAAAATAATTTATTAACCACATTTTTAAACCTTTTTTTAATTTTTATAAAATGGTTTAAAAGGAATCTACTTTTCATTTTCTAAATGAGTTAATTCTGACTTTATTCCAAAAAAATTGAAAGGAATCCTTTTTAGAATACATAACATGGATGAAATTTCCCACCATCGGGTTCACCTGATTCTTTAAATAATATTTTAAAAATTTCAAAGGTTTATTTAAACAAAAAAAATCATAATATTTTCAGAAATTTTAATATTATAAATAAGTGATTTCTAAGTGAAAATGGTATATTTCTCCCGATATTTCCCATTTATTTTTAAAGTAAATTAATCTATGAAAACATACCTTATTAAATCATATGCATTATTGAGGACATAATCGAAGGATATCATACACCATAATTATATAGATGGTTTATGATTAGTTTTATTAGGGAAAGTAATGATATTACTTATTCTAGTTCTTCCAATATAGATAATTATTGATTTTTAAGGCATGTTTAATATGTCGTATTGTTTATTAATATGATGAATTTATTGGAATTATTATGTTATGGGAAATAATTAGGATTACATATCCCCTTGATACATCTATAGGTCTCATGTTGCAAAGAAGGTTGGGTATTTGGTCGAGGCCTTACCCATTTATGTATTTGTGTAGGCATGAGTAATTAATGGTAAGTTTAAGATGTCTTGAATTATTCATTCCATACATTTTAAATCAGTTATTTATGTCTATATGATTATTCAAATAGTTATGATGTCCTTGTATCATTTTCAATCTTATGTGATTATTTATAAAAAAAATTATTTATTCAAATTTTATTCCTAGGAAATTATTCATCACTTATTTATTCCATGTTAAATTCTATTGTACACAAACCCTTATTGGGAGTCATAGATCACCCCTTTTTTATGTTACCTTTCCCTGGGATTTTGAGAAGTGTATTAAGATTGATATAAAAAGATATGAGAGATGTAATAATGATCTTATCAAAGAAATACCATGTTATTTTATGATTTTTAATGTAATTTCACATTTAAATATTTATCAAATTTTGTAATACTACTAGATTCTTCGGTCCATTGCAATGACATCACTTGCATCTAGTACTAATGTAATAATGTGACCATAATATCTAATATGTTATTTTAAGGGTATTTAAATATTTATCTTTGGATTATTCAGTTGTTATAAGAGTGGGATTTAGTTATTTTTAGACATTGGTTTTCTTATTTTGGAGATTAATTTGGATACCTTTGGTATTATGGTTAGAGAACCCGAGTGAAAACCCAATTGATGAGTTTAAGTATAGGATGATGTCCTAAAGTATTGGTAAGGTCTTGAGTAGATCTTTTTCACTATAAATACTTACTTTTATGGATACAACATGTATATTCAATCTCTAGAACAAATATACATAAGGTTAATAACCCCAAAAAGATAACATTGGGTATTAACTTAATTTCCCCATAGTGAACCATAGAGATGCATAATTTTAAAACTACATTAACACCCATAAGTTTTATTATTTTTTTGATAAAATTCTATTTATGAACCACAGTGGATGATTTATTTTATAATTAAATTAAGGGATTAGGTTTAGAAGTGTATGATAAGATAACTTAAAGTAACCTAGATAAAACTATGTTTTATATAGGTTCAAATAAAGGAACTATAGGAAAATGTGATAATTTAAAATAAAATTAAATTTGAAGGTTGAAATTCATTTTATGATTATTATAATGTTCACCATATTATTATTGTTTTATCACTCATATCAACCCTCTTGGTTTTGGTAATGGCTAAAACTAGAAGTAAACATGGGTTTAAGAGAGAGTGTGAAGATTAACTCAATGAAAAAACTCATCAAAGTGGTATCTAGAATGAAAAACATTGTGATTATTCCAAAAAATATATCATGGAATATGATTAAAATTTTTCACTTAGTTAAAATCTTAAACATGTCAAAGAAGTGAAAGATGGATTCTCGTGAATGATCAGGTGATGAAGATAATTAAGTAAAAACTATCCAATTTTCTTTATGTCATAAATTCTTAAAGAATAACCAAGTTAATTCTCTCATAAGAACTATAAGACATGATAATTGTTTTAATGTAGGACATCGAGCATCAAACTATTAAGGGAAATGAATAGTTTAGTTAACATAGGAAAAAAAGATTCAACTTGTCATAGGGAACCACTAAAAATTCAATGTCTTATGTGTGGAGAACTTTGGTATTACCCCTAAAAATTCCATCATCAAAGGATTATTTAGGATGGTAGGAATCCAAAACCTCTTAGAACTATATATAAAGGAAGAGATTATATAATTACTATAGATGAAGAGGATAGTATAAATTAGGTTTCACTCACCCTCAACCCTAAATTAGTTAATGTATTCTAGTTTTATCAACTATATTATATATAGATTTGTTTATAAGAACATACATACAACACCCTTAGTTATTTTTGTTTTAAGGAAAACATTTAGTGGTATGATTATGAAAATAAACTTTTAAAAAAATATAATATCCTCCTCTAAAAAATTCACTCATTTTTTGGAGTATAACGATTATATTAACTTTGAAGACAAATTAATTTATAAAATAGGGAACAACATATTTTAAAAAACTGTTACCATCTATTAGTGCAAGGAAAACTACGAATTATCTATCATGAAAATTGAATCCTTCACATCAGCCCCAATTCTTAGTTATTAGATACATTTCCATGAAATGGTTAGTGAAAATATGTGTTTTCTAGTATTGCCTATGAAATTGGGGATCATATCTCATTAATGGTAATATCATGATACATGTAAATAATTTCACCATAATTATATCTTCTTATAAGTAAATGAAAATTAAATTATGGTGACATAGTTTATTCATGTCGGCTAGAATGTAATAACCCTAGATTTTGGATACTTGAAAATATATACTATGTTCTATAACTTGTGTCACACACTACACCCAACATAAAAAACCACAATATATGATAAAAAATTGTAAATAAATCTATAATAAATAGAAAAATGCTAAACCACTAAAAATAATTTCCTTTAAAAGGTAAAAAATTAATATGATTCAATATTGAAAATTTTAATATCAATAAAATATATTTTCATTATATTATACTTTTTCTATTAAAAAGATAAATTTTAAAATTTTAGAATTTAAATTTAAAAAAATTAAAATATCATTTTTTTAATTCTTCATTATAAAAATATCTTCATATATATTTATTAGATTTTTCTAAATTAATATATTTTTAGTTGAATAATAAGAAATAATTATTTTATTAAAGTTGTCTCTATTATGAAATTATTTTATAATATTAATAAATTTAATGTTTTCGAAATATGTTATAATAAAATTATGTATTATAAATGAAAATAAATCATTTTAAAATACTATGTTGAATATACAAACACATGCTCTATATTTCAATATTTTATGTAACATTTTAATGAAACCTATTTTCCAACTATTTTTTTAATAAATTAAATTTCTCAAATGAATTTTTTTGATTTATTTTATTCTTAAATATTTAATAATTAAATGATTATAATTATTTTATACTCATTGTAATAAATGGAATTGATAACATTTTCATTATAATAAATATTTTTTCTTAAAAATATACATCTTCAAAAAATAGGTTTTTACATGTTACAAACATTAATATTATGATTAATTTCCATAGAAATAGAAAGTTATTTTAATAAAATAATACATATATTTAAGATATTAATTTTTATATTATTAAAAATTTTCAATTTCACTTTTATTTATAAAATATATATTATCAAGATTCTTGATAATTACCATGATAATGATGAAAACATTATTTTAAAATTATTGTTTTATTAATATCAAATATTCCTATATAATAAATTAAATATAAATATTTTAAACAATGAATATAATATTATTTATAAATACTTTAATAAATATATTAAAACTCATTAAATTTTTAATCAAGACTAAATAATATTAAGAATCCAAAATGGTAAAAATGTCATTGTTCTACAAAAATAGTTTTTCAACAGATTATATTTTTCAATTTCAAACTTAACATAAATATATTTATAAAATGAATTAGATTAAATGGATTTTAAATTTAGTATTATAACAACTATATTTGGTGATTTTTCTTATTTTATATGTTTAATAAATCTTGAAATCACTTAGTTAAAAACTAGTTACCTTGTTTAAAAGTATAAGAGTAAAATACAAAAACATAATGGTAAAACCCCTATATCATGGTTTAAAATGTTTGTAAAAACAATTTTGAGTCTTTTTAGAGACAAATACACCTCCTGGTCAATTATTTTTAGACTTTTGAACCATATTATTTGAAATATTGTCATATAATTTTGAAAATATAATGGTTGTTTCTTAAAGCACTATTTTCCTCTCTTATAAATAAGGGTTACTTACACCCTTTAAAACACAATAAAAATCAATTTTTAAATTAATGGAATCTATACTTAAATATTTCATTCTATAATTATCCCAACCCTTATAAATTCCCTAGTCACGCTATGTTATCCTAATTCCTTCAATTCTAATGAGTTTTCTAAGCGAAGATCAAGTATCCAACGTAAGTATTAACTTCTTCATAACTTTTTCTCCTTAATATTTGTCTTAAAAATATATTATACCCATAATAATATAATTAAATTAGTATCATTATTATACTGATTTTTTATTATATTAATTTAATAATCATTATTTATTCTTCTATGTCTTCTAAGAAAAACAAAATGGTAGTTTGTGTGTCGCATAGACAACCGCCTAAAAAAGGTGGCATCTTCCTTTAATCATCACTGTTTTTAATGGATTAATAAAAGGATATAATAGATTAATAAGGTTGATATATATAATATAATTATAATTATGAAATTTTTATTTAATTCCCACCTTAACCCCCTATCGTTCATTGAGAAATAGAAGGGTTAATCATGCATTCATGAAAACTACTTCCTCCACAATGTAATGTTTTTTTATTTACATCTATATTTTAATAAATTATCTAAAATATGGAAACCCGTAATTTTTATATATAAAAACTACATATTATTTGTGAAAATATCCATTAAATGTCAATATGATCCACTCTATAACCATAAAGGTATTTTTTATTTAGAAACATGGATTTATAAACAACTATTATGTAAACAATCTATATCATTTCCTAATAAGTTATTCACAACTAGAACCCTTCTTAGACATTTCATACATACAATATTTCTCTATTTCTGGGTTAATAGAAACATAATAAATGGTGATATCATATTATCATTAAAGGTAAACATAATAGATATAAAAAAATGATCATAAATGAGAATAAAGATAAGCATTTTTGAATGAGAACATGAGCTTAACCTTAGAAAATCATACCCATAAATTCATACATCATAATTATGAAACATGGAATAAATTTTTATAAATAAAAATAAATACTATATAAGAGTGAGTAATCATCAAAAATCCATCACGATCCATGAGAACATATCATAAGAATAAGAAATATATTTTTACTATATGAATAATCATATAAATTCATTTCCTTAGTCAAGGTTCACTGCCAACACTATTACAGTGGACTGGGTTCTATCCCTAATCCTTCATTTTCTTATTCGGGGTTCGCTCACAAAACTATCTTATTATAAATTTTACCTTGTTAATGTGGTTTCACTCCCCATTCCGCTCCTTATTATCTCATGGCATATCCTTATTCACACAATGAATTTTAGGGATATATAATTAGGAAACCACCCATCACATAATGAAAACCATACATATGTGTTCTATAGTATCATAAGAAATTCATCATATCATCATAACAAAACATTTTTAAATGATACATGTTTCATAAAAATTTCATTCTCCTAGTCAAAAACCATACATAAAAAGAATATTTATCGTAACATTAGATTGTATCCCTATTAAATCATAAGAATCATAAAAAGTGTGTTTTTATAGATGAATATGCCTTTAAAAGATCACTAGAACATTTCTAGCGTAAAATTAAACTTTCATCTAAAAAACATACATAAAATCTAAAAAATACTATCATTAAATAAAAAAATATTTCAAAATAACCAAGGAAACATATAAATTAATATTAAAAAAATATTATTCATTATGGTGGGTAAATCCATTCATGTGTGGTTCATTAAAATTAAAAATCCTTTCACATTTTTTGTAGAAAGTCAAATGTACCACGTTTGGAAAATAGTAATAAATTTACATATAAAACTTGGTAAATAAAGTAAAATATATTTTAAAATTAAATTAAATAATATTTCAAGAATAATATAAACTTTCTTGAAAATATTTTAAATAAAATATGGACATAGAAGAAATGATTCTATAAGGATGAGAGAAATGAAGTTTGTTTTCCTTAAAAACATCATTTATATATTTTTAGTACTTAAAAAGAGTAATGTGAAAGGAAAACATGTAATATCTATTGAGTCAATAAGGTTTCCTTATGAATTTTCCATTCCTTCATGTTTGGGGAGATTGTTGAGTAAATAAGGTTTTCATATGACTTTACTATTCCTTCATGTTTTGAAAATCACAAACACCTTATCTTAAGGAAAATTTCATTATCCATATGTTTTACTTTCATAGAGAATTTTTTATTCGCCAAGGAAATTTATCCTTAAATTTTTTTTCTTTTTTCATATTCTATGTATAAAATTCGGTTTTGTATCCAAAACCTCAGAATCATATATATACTTAGATATAAAGCATTCTGTTTTCAGGATCTGAATTTAGGTTCTGAGTTATCTGAATTCAGACTCTGAACTCTTCTGAGTTCTGACTCTATATTCTTTGAATTCAGACTCCAAACTCTTCTGAGTTCTAACTCCGAGTTCTATTAATTTATACTCAGAACTCTTTTGAGTTCTGACTCCGAGTTCTCTAAATTCAGACTCCAAACTCTTCTGAGTTCTGACTCTGAGTTCTTGGAAATCAGACTCTAAACTCTTATGAGTTCTAACTACAAGTTCTTTGAATTCTGACTCTGAACAATTATGAGTTCTGAATCCAAATTCCTATGAAATCAGAGTCTAATCCTTTATGATTTGAGACTCTGAATTCCTATGAACTCATACTCTGAACATTTATGAGTTCATACTCCGAATTCATATAAACTCAAACTCCGGATTCTTATGAATTTAGACTCTGAAATTTATAAAATTATAACTATAAATTTCTTGATAAAAATAATCTGAATATCCATGTATTATAGACTCCCAATATTTTTTGTATAGATTCCAATTATTCATTTATACTTACACTCTGAAAATTGAATTTGTTCAAGCAATCATATTTTTTCTCACACTAGTTTTTGTTATAAAACGATGTCACGTATTCAGTTACTAACTAACCATTGTTTGAGTGAACTTTTTATAGGTCCCTCCAAAATTTAAGTAAAATTATGACCATTAGAGGAGGGATCTAACCATTAAAGATGTGCCTATAAATAGGATCTCATTTGAAATAGCTCAAAACTTTTGTTGAACTGTTCTATGACTCTATAGATTACATGTTGTTGAAGTTATTTCTATAGATAGACTCTTAAGCTTTGTGCGTACTGAACAACTTTTTCATATTTCCTTTATTTGACTCTAAATTTTATTGAGTACATTAGTGGGCTTCCAAGGATAGGAAGACAGAGGTGCTGACTACCTTAAAAATTTAGGACTTCCTTGTTGAGGAAGACAGAGGTTTCGATTACCTTGAAGTTGAAGGCTTGTGGGGTTAGCAAGACAGACTCTGATCTTTGTATCGAGGGATTACACTATAGTGGGAAAGACATAATTTCTTGAAAGTATAAATCAAGTGACCTTTATCCAAGGTTTTTGGATGCCCTTCTCTTTGGGATAAAAGATTTATTACTTGTTACTTGTCTGTTTCAAGTTTTCCGCTACATTTTGAGTGTTGAGGAAGGTATAACTATCTTATACTTTCTTCTACTTGTATACTCTTATTTAGTGATATTATATACACTTTAAGGTATAATATTTATCATTGTAGACTTTTGTTACGTTTCATTTTCGAAACCACTTTTCCAGAATTACATTCTCAGAATCATTTTTCCAGAATCAAGAAAGTGTGTAGAACTGTAGGTTTTTCGAATTACCTTGTTTAATTTTGTTAAACATCACCATATTTAAAATTTCCAAATAAATTTTTTAAAGTAAACAATTCACCCCCCCCCCCAATCTTATATATTGAGAATAATTAGATACTACATACAGTATCTTCATTCATTATTTCGATCCTACAATTGGTATTAGAGGAGATCTATGAAATACTTATATTCACATATAATTTTTCCTTTATCAAGTTTTTCATTGTTCTATTTTCTCCCTTGCTTAGGATATTCTTATCCTTGTTTAAAAACATTACTACTAAGAAGTTTGTGTGGAAGGATATTTTGTTTGAGATGACAGGAATCAATGTTGGTTCCATAGACAACCTAAATCCTACTAGATCACCTATTTTTTATGGGAAAGATTACGAATATTAGAGAGATCGCATAAAGACATTCATTATCAATACTGGATTAGATAATTTTGTTATGATTACTGAAGGATATAAAATCCCTAACAAGGAAGTTAGTACTTTCACTAACCAAGGAAATCATGAATATCAATTGAATTATAAGGTATGAAATACATTGCTTTATTCTATGGCTAGATATATATATATATATATATATATATATCCAAATTTCATCTTGTGAAGCAGAAAATTGTATTTGGATGAAGCTTGAAGTTACTCCCTTTAGAACATCCAAAGTCATTGAAACTAGAAGAGCCCTACTCAGAGCTGAATATCATTGTTTCTTCTATCCTTATGGAGAACCCATATGTAAGGTAAAACAAAGTTTTATGACTATTGTAAATAGTTTACAATATATGGGTGAGAAAGGATTAGATGATGAGGCTCTTGTGTACAAAATCAGAGACATCATTCTTAATGAGTGGGAATCTAACAGAACTGCTATTGATGAGAATATAAAGGTTAGTCATATTTCTCTCGATGAACTTTTTGGATCTCTTCTTCAACATGATATTATAATGAAGAGAGATTTTGATAATGTAAAGAATAAGAATGGGAATGGAAGTGTTGCTTTTAAAAATACTTCAAATCCTATGAAAACTAAGATTTATGAGAGAGTGACTTGATCTAATTATAAGAAGGTTATTATCCAATACCAATCTAGTGGAAGTGAATCTTCAGAAAATGAGTTAGAAAATCTTGCTCGAAGGATACACAAGATTTTTAGAAAGAATAATTTTCAATCCAGATACAAGAAGAAAGAACGAAAAGATAAGAAATATTCCAAAGTCACATGTTATGAATGTAAGAGAGTTGGATATATAAGACCGGATTGTCCTATGCTTAAGAGAATGGAAAGAAAGGAATATCATTCTTAGGGGAATAGAAATATGTACTAAAAAGATAAAGATAAGAAATTCTTGAAATTTAATGACACCTAGAGTGCCAGTGGTGGAGACTCTTCAGATGAATCATCATATTACGAATCTTCTGGACAAAAGAATCTTGGTTTATTAGACAGACTGCCTATTGAAAATCATTTTTAATGGCTAAGCTACACAATGCTGAATCTATGACCAATGTATCCTTGAATTCTAATTATTGTGATAGTAAATATTATAACTCTTCTGATGAATAATCTTCTTCTGGTGAAGATAATACTTTAGCTACCTATGATGAACTTTCTAGGTTTTCTATGATCCTTGAGAATGAGAATTCAAGACTTAAGAAAAATATTGATAAGGAAAATTCTAGAAATACTATTCTTACTAAGAAAATATCTGATATTTCTAAAGATCTTGATAGGAAATTGTTTATTTGAAAGTATTTCAAAAAATATTGAGGAAGTGAATTCTGAGAAGGATAAACTTTTTATGGATCTAGAAAAATTAATTTCTAAGAAAGATGTTTTCAAACCTAACTTTAGTTCTAAGGCTAATGTTTTGGAAGATAAGAACTTGGTTATCAAACTAAAATCCAAAACATTTTCCTTCAGGAAGTGTTTTTCAAACTTTACCTTAGGTAAGGAATATTTTGATAAAATGTATTCTCAAATCTGACCTCTAAGGAATAGTTCTGGTTTTGGTTATACAGGTTCAAAACCGATTTTTAGTGACAATTGTTTAGTTTCTCAAAGCATCCAATTCTACACTAAGTGTCAGTGTGGGGGGAATTGGGAAATAAATTTTTCCCTAAATAAAACCCAGTCTTTAGGATTTCATAGGTCTTATTTTTCAAAGAAGATGTGGATTCCTATGATTTTTCTTTCTGATGTTTCTGGATCTAAGAAAGTTTGGATTCTGAAAGCCTAACACTTTTATTTTCATAGAAATAGAAAAGGTATCAACATAAATAAATTTTACATGTATAGTGTATGTTCTCGGCATATGACTGGTAACAAAAACCACTTTTAAAATATTATCAAGATGAAATAAGGAAAAATAACTTTCGGAGAAAATTATCAGGGGTAAATTATTGGTATAGGTAACATCATTCTTCTTGGAAAAACTTTTATTTCAAATGTTTTATTTGCTAAGGGTATTAAGAACAACCTCATTAGCATAATCCAATTATGTGATGAAGGTTACCTTGTGAATTTTAGGAATGAAAAGTGCTTAGTACATAATTCCAAGGAAGATTTTATTCTTTCTTCCCATAGGAAAGAGAATGTATACACACTAAACTTAGAAGACCTTAGGAGCCAAGACTTACCTTTCCTTAGTGCAATGGAAGATCATTCTTGGTTATTTCATATAATTATAGGTCACTGTAACCTTAGAAACCTATGCAAACTCTCTAAGAATAGACTAGTTAAGGATCTACCAGAGAATAGATTTGATTCTTCAAAAGTTATTGATCCTTGTCAATATGGAAAGCAACATAAATCAAGTTTTAAATCATTTGGTGAAGTCTCAACCACTGATGCATTATAGTTAGTGCACATGGATCTTTTTGGACCAATACAAACTGGAATTATTGGAGGAAAGTATTATGTATTTGTATTTGTTTATGATTACAATAGATTTACGTGGGTCTATTTTCTAGCAAAGAAATCTAAAGCTTTTTCTTATTTAAAAATTTTTAGAGCCCAAGTTAAAAATTAGAAAAACCTTTCATTGATAACTATTCATAGTGATCATGGAGGATAATTTCAAAATTCTGATTTTGAAACTTTTTTTGTAAAAAAGGCATTACTCAAAACTTCTCAGCACCCATAACACCACAAATAAATGGTGTTGTTGAAAGAAGAAATATAATTCATCAAGAGATAACAATAACCATGTTGAGTGAGTATTCAGTAGCTAAAAATTTTTGGGATGAAGCTATAAGTATTTCTTGTTAAAATATCAATATTGTTTTAATTAGACCATTTCTTAATAAAACCCCTTATGATTTATGGAATGGAAAAAAATCTATACTTTCCTAAATACTAAATATAATCTTCACAAATTTGCAGAAAAATATGAAGAAGGAATTTTCATAGGCTACTCCACAACATATAAGGACTTTAGAGTTTTCAATAAAAACACTTGTACAATTGAGGAAATAGTACATGTAAAATTTGATGAAACAGATCCTTTTGTTTTTAAACAACCCTAACCTACATCATTGGATGTGTTTTCAAAAACTGATTATCAACCTCTGTTAGAAGATCCTTCTAAAAAGGAAAATATCAAAGAAGATATTTCTAAAGCATTTACCCTAGAGGATTTCCTACTCTATGTTGATGAACAGGTTTTACAAAACACAAATCAGTTTTTTCTTAAGAATCATCCCAGTGATAGTATCATTGGTGATATGAATCAACCTGTAAGGACTAGAAGTTCCTTAAGAAATGAAGTATAACTTCTATCATTTCTTTCCCAATTAGAACCAAAAATCACTAATAAAGCTTTAGGTGATGATGATTGGATAAAAGCTACGAAAGATGAACAAAATAAATTTTAAAGGAATAAATTTTGTACCTTGGATAAAAGACCTAAGGAAACTTCTATTATTAGAGTCAAATGGGTTTTCAGAAATAAGTGTGATAAAATTTAATCATAGTAAGAAATAAATCTATAATAGTTGCTAAAGACTATAATCAAGAAGAAGGAATAGACTATGAAGAAACCTATTCTTTAGTAGCTTGATTTGAATCTATTCGTATTCTATATGCCTTTGCAGCATTATACCATTTCAAACTTTTTCAAATGGATGTTAAATGTTCTTTCCTTAATGGTTATGTTCAATAGGAAGTTTTTGTTGAAAAACCTCTTGTTTTTGAAGATACAAAACATCATGAACATGTTTTTAAACTTTCTAAATCATTGTATGGACTTAAGAAAGCCCTTTGATCCTGGTATGATAGACTTACAGGATTTTTTCTTCAAAATAATTACATTAAGGAAAATTATAATCCAACATTTTTTATAAAAAAATATATGAAAAATGTTTTGATTGTTCAAATTTATGTTGATGACATTATATTTAGTTTAAATCAGCAATATTTAACTGATTCTTTTGTGGATATAATGAAATCTGAGTTTGAAATGAGTATAATGGGTGAGTTAACTTTTTTCCTTGTTTTTCAAATTTCTCAAAACCCAGAAGGGATCTATATATCCCAACATAAGTATATTAAAGATCTTATTAAAAAGTAGGGATATTAGAACACTAAAAGTATATGTACTCTCATTGGTTCCTCAAATTCACTTGATCTAGATGATGTTGGGAAACCAGTGGATCAAACATCTTTTAGAGCTATGATAGGAAGTCTACTTTACATAATAGCTAGTCATCTAGACTTAATGTTTTCAGTATACTTATGTGCAAGATATCAATCCAATCCTAAAGATATCTCATTTAAAAGTAGTGAAAATAATTTTTCGCTACATAAAGTGAACCATGGATATTGTACTCTTTTATACTTCTGGAAATGATTTTTTTGAAAAGTTTTTCAGATGCTGACTTTGGTGGATGTAGAATGGATAGGAAAAGTACATCTGGAACTTGTAATTTCTTAGGAGATTCATTAGTTTCTTGGTCAAGTAAAAAGAAACACTCAATAGAACTTTCCACTGCTAAAGCTGAATATATAGCAGTTAGAAGCTGTTGTGCGCAAGTGTTGTGGATGCAACACAAACTCACAGACTATGGCATGAGTTTTACCAAAACACAAATTTTTTGTGATAATACTAGTGTCATTTCCTTAAGTAAAAACCATGCACATTACTCTCGTGCAAAATACATAGATATTAGGCATCACTTTCATTGGGATCACACACAAAAAGAGGCTATCATTCTTCAATTTATCAGAACACAAGATCAACTTGCTGATATTTTCACAAAATCTTTACCCTCCGATAGATTTCAATATATTAAATAGATGTTAGGAAGGATAACCATAAAGTAATATTTCTTCTTAACTTCCTATTGAAACCAATCTCCTTACAGTAATAAATTACTTTTCATAGGGGGAGTGCATTTTCTCGTTAGATCATATCTTTTTTAATGAAAATTTTTATAGATAGTTTTTCCAAATCATTCGTAATGAAAATTTTCATAGTCAGATTTTTCAAATCTTTTGCAATGAAAATTTTCATATTCAGATTTTCCAAATCTTTTGTAATGAAAATTTTCGTTGTAAGATTTTCTATTTTTTTCATTGTCTAAATTTTTTTTACTCGAAATTTTCTTAATGAAGATTTTTCTACTTGAAATTTTCATAATGAAGATTTTCCAAATTTTCAAAATGAATATTTTCCAAATTTTTCATAATAAATATTTTCCAAATTTTTATAATGATGTTTTTTTTCATAATAAAATTTTAAAAATTTTCATAGTTAGTTTTTCAAATTATTTATAACCAAATATTTTTGGATTGTAAAGTTCTTCAAGAAGAATTTTACCTCACAACGAATAATCTTCCTAGAAATCTGAAAGGTATAATTCTTTCTTGAGTTTTCGTAATCATATTTTAGTTTTTGGTATTTTAATTCATTTTTTTTATTTTCATATGATCTTTTTCTTTAAATCTGAATGTTTTTATCTAAAACATCAAAAGATTGAATTCTATAAAAATCTCCTTGTGGCTATCATCTCAACCATCAGATCTTGTCAGAAGGTTTTTAAACCGTTAGATTGAGTATGGATGCATAACTGTCTCCTCAATTACCTGTATAAAGAACCCCTCAATGGTTTTCCCTCGTCGATCTCAAATCTCTCACGTGCTGAATCTCAGCCCTTCTACATAATCTTGTTCTAAACTTCTCAAATCTTCCTCAACTCTAAATGTATGTAGAAGAATATTCTCATAATGACATCTTAATTTTCAATCCAATCTCGGAGTGGGAGGTTTATAGAGAAAGGTTGGGGCATCCAAACTTCTTCTCCAAGTATGATTCCATCATTTCAAAGAACATCAAGATAAATGGACGGGACAGTGTTTGCGTATCGAAGCCAGGAGCTCAAGATTTTGTATATCCGGATTTTCTAGTTGAATTTTATGAAACAGTAAGTTTTTTCAAAGAAGAAGTTTGAGATAAGTTCTCTTTAAAAATATATGGGAAGGCTTATTCTCTCTCATACACCAAGGCTTCAAATTTTATTGGAGTTCCATATGAAGGAGAAGCATAATTTTGTTCTCATAAGTTCTCAGATGTTCAAGGAAGCTTTTCTAAGGTGAAATATATAGAGTTCCTCGGTCTTATAGTTGTTAGGACTCTGAATATTGTTCACCTCACTAAAAAATTTTAATTCTCGAATTATGGGTTCATGGATTTATAATTTCAAGAAAATGTGACAAGGAAACTTTGAAGAAGAGTGAAATGTATATTTTGGATTTTCCGGTGAACTTGAGAAAGATCAACTTGGTTAAGAATATTCTTATTACAATCAAGAATATAAAGAATAGAAATTTGAAATCTCATATCATTATGTATCCATTCATTCTTTCAAAGCTAATTGTTCATTGTTTGGAGTCTTTCAAAATTCCTTGCAATTAAAAACCAAGGAATTTCAAAGTCATGTTGGTAAGTGATGATACTTTGGGAAGGGTGAATGTTGGATTTTCTAAATAATATTGAGAATTTTATGACTTTATAGAAGAAGAATCTGAATCCATATCGAAGAAACAGGAGTTAGATGAACCATCAAAAAGGATGGAAGGAAGAGAAGTTGAAGGAAGTAGAAGAGAAGGTAAAATATCTTGTGTCCAAGAAAGTTCAGTCATCACCCCAAAACCCAAAAAAAGAAAAAAGCCTATTTGGATGAGGTATTAGCTAAGTGGAGGGAAGATAAGAAGAACAAGAAAGAAATGGGGGCCATGTTTGGCCTAGACCCTGCTTAAGAAAAATCTCTGAAAGAGAAGAAAGCTGAGTATCTGGAAAGGGAAGATAAAGAAAAGAAACTAAAGAAGAAGATGAATGGACCAGATATTATGCAATCCCTTCTAAGGGATACTAATAAAGCATCTGAAAATATCATGGTACCACAATCCTTCTTGGTATAATCCTTACCAAAAACCCTGGGGAAGAAATTTGTGACTCTGGAAAAAGTCAAAGAAAAATAAGTTGAAGAAGAAGTAGAAAGCAGTGGTGACATCGCCGAGTTGATTAAGAAAGATAAAGATTTTCATGAGAAAGAAAGTCCATCAGAGAAGCTCTCAATCTGAAATTCTGAGGAAGAATATTCAAAGCTGGCTACCCCCGGGAAAGACAAGAAAGGTGACGATGACAAGGTTGAAGAAGAAGTGAATATGTTGTCTAAAGAAGAATGTTATAATCATCATTTCATACACCCAGAGGATGCTAAGGTAAGAGATTTGAAATAAGTAGTAGATGAAGATAAAATTGTTCAGCAATATGACAGTGAACATGAATCTCCAGATAAGGAAGCCATTCTGAGAACTGATAAGGGTAAATAGGTGGTAGTTGATACACCTATTAAACCTGTTGTGAATGAGAAAGAAGATGGTGTATCATCTAAGAAGAAGGTTGTTGAGTTGGAGAAAGTCACCTCACCAAGCAAAGTTTCAGATTCGGAATCATCATCCCTTGTACATGATTTCATAGTACAGTTTTTGAAAAATCTTGTGGGGACTATTCCTATTTTTCCCAGCATTGATTCGATATGCCAGATGCTTCAACACACCTTAAACTAAAAATCGGATTCTGTGTCTTTGGTGATGGACAAGTGTGTCAAGTTGGAGGCTGATTTCAAAAAAAATTCATTAACTCTGAAGCCCACAAAAGATCACGCAAGAAGATTACCAATTGGTCAAGTAAAACCATTGAAGACATGAGAAGTCTTTATGAGTTCCAAGATAGTGTCAAGGAGGCTATTGACATCGAATATGGTAAGATCAAGGATCTCACAAGTAGTTTTGAAGAAAAGATGGCTCTGGAAAAGAATTCCTAGATTCAAGAGGTAAAATATCTGAATGGGAATATGTATTCAGTTGCCCAAAGCTGGAAGATAGAAAGAGATCTCAGGATTGAGATAGAAGAAAAGCTTTCCAAGTAGGAAGAAGCCTTGAAGGCTCAAGCTGAAATTCTCAAGGCTTTCGAAGATAAAATCAAAACCTTGGAGAATAAACCAGAGGATCAGGATCAGCTTCTTAAGCGAGCACAGGAATATCACAAGGAGCTCAAGAAGCTAAAGACAATAGTCAAGAATTTTATGCCCAAGGAAAATGAAGGATGATCATATTTAAATGCAATATTTTGTTGTATTCCTTTCCATGTAAAAATATTTACTATCATAATTATTTTTTTGGGTTGCTTTTCTTTTGGATGTTTAGTACAAATTTTTCGGGTACAATAATTTCTTTTTCATTCCCTTAATCCTTTTTGAAAATAACAAAGGGGGAGAAAGTAAAGTCAAAAATAATACAAAGCCCATGTCAGGGGGATTTAATCTAAGGTGGAGTTTTCATTATAAATATTTCTGTATTAAAGATAATGAAAAATATCATTCAGGAAATCAAAATATGATCCTTAGTGGTTCCAAAGACTAAGGCGGGGTTATTCTTATTTATCATTACCCATGTGTTAAGGGAGATAAGTTTTATTTTCAAAGTCTAGAAAAATATTTTTTAAGTCCTTATATTAATTTTTGTAAGGATGATTGTGCATTCCAAAAAGGGGGATATTGTTGAGTCAATAAGGTTTCTTTATGACTTTTCCATTCCTTATTATTTGGGGAGATTGTTGAGTCAATAAGTTTTCCTTATGAATTTTCCATTCTTTTATGTTTTTAAAATCACAAACACCTTATCTTAAGGAAAATTTCATTTTCCCTATGTTTTTCTTTTATAAGGAAATTTTTCTTCCCCAAGGAAATTTATCTTTACCATGTTTTTCTTTGTTCATATTCTAAGTTTAAAATTCGGTTTTGTATCCAAAACCTTGGAATCCTATATATACTTAGATATAAAGCATTATGTTTTCAAGATCTGAATTCAAGTTCTGAGTTCTATGAATTGAGACTCTGAGCTCTTCTAAGTTCTGACACCGAGTTCTCTGAATTTAGACACTGAACTCTTCTGAGTTTTGACTCCGAGTTCTCTGAATTTAGACTCTGAACTCTTCTGAGTTCTGACTCTGAGTTCTCTGAATTCAGACTCCGAACTCTTCTGAGTTCTGACTCGGAGTTCTCTGAATTCAGACTTCGAACTCTTATGAATTTCGGCTCCGAGTTCTCTAAATTCAGACTCCAAACTTTTACGAGTTTAGACTCTGAATTCCTATGAACTCAGACTCCAAACTTTTATGAGTTCAGACTTCAAATTCCTATGAACTCAAAATCTGAATGTTTATGAGTTCAGACTCTGAATTCTTATGAACTCAAACTCTGAATTCTTATGAATTCAGACTATGAAGTTTATAGAATTCTAACTATGAATTCCTTGATAAACAGAATCGGAATATCTATGTATTATAGACTCTGAAGAGTTTTTGGATATACTCTGAACTTTCATTTTTTTCATACACTCTGAAAAATTAATTTGTTCAATAAATAATATTTTTTCTTACACTTTTTTTGTTATAAAATGATGACATGCATTCAGTTACTAAATAAATGTTGTTAGAGTGACACGTGTAATGGCCCCTCCTAAATTCAAGGAAAAAATATGACCGTTAGAGGAGGGAGCCGATTGTTGAAGATGATCCTATAAATAGGAACTCATTTAAAATATCTCATAACATTTGATGAACTCTTCTATGAATCTAGAGATTACATGTTGTTGAAGTGATTTTTGGAGAGAGACTCTCATGCTTTGTGCGTAATGAACATCTTGTTAATATTTTCTTCCTACGACTCCGAATATTTCTGAGTACATTTGAGGGCTTCCGGGGATAGGAAGACAGAGGTGTCAACTTCCTTAAAGATTGGGGAATTCCTTGATAAGGATGATAGTGGTGTCGACTACCTTGATGTTGAGGGCTTGTGGGGTTATCAAAATAGACTCCAATCTTCGTATTGAGGGATTGCGTTGGTGTGGGTAAGACATACTTTCTTGAAAGTATAAATCAAGGGACCTTTATCCAAGTTTGTTGGATACCCTTCTCTTTGGGTTAAAATATTTACTACTTGTTGCTTTTTTGTTTCAATTTTCCCACTTAATTTTGAGTGTTGAGGAAAGTTGTAACGCCCCGACCCCAGCTACCCAGAGCCGGTGCGTTACTTCGTAACATTGTCATGATCACAAAAGATCAAGTCTCGAAAGACCAATTAGTTTAGTAGCCTTGGAAACACTAGATACATTCATAAATGTTACATTACATCATAAAGTGAAAAACTAATAACAAAGTCTTCATAGTCCACACTCATATCCTCTTCTGACTATCCCTGCAGTTCATTCATAAAATACTTCTTCACATCCTGGAAAATATTAAAACATTGAAAGGGGTGAGCTCAGATGCTCAGTAAGGATAACAATATTGCGGAAGCTTTCATAAATAAACATAAACATTTAAGGCAATTTATAACTAAAACAAAAGCCTTTTAAACTTGAACATCAACATAATAAGGAAAAAGTAAAATGAGATAATGCCATTCACTTCTTCACATGGATATTCTACTGGTCGAATAATCACATGCAATATCAATAACCAATTTCATAATGAGGGAATGTATAATGCCAGACATTCTGAAACATTTTTTCAAGGCCTCGGCCAAGACGTCTAAAATGATTAAGGCCTCGGCCAAAACCATAAATCAAATTGGGAAAGGGCCTCGGCCAATTCCACGTCTAGTTGTCTCATGAGACCTACCGATGCATCAAGGAGCTATAGCGGGCTCCACCCGTCACTTATTAAGTCCAATACATTCCTCATATGAATAGGTTTAAACATATCATAAACCATAACATAATAGTATCACATAAAACATGCATAAAGGAAACATAACATTTCCACATTTCAATCACAAGATATCAATACAACACACTGATAAAAACGCTTTCAAAACCATTTTCAATACCAAAATAACAGAAAGTTAAAACTTTGTATTTATTTTTCATTAAAAAAATTATGTCTTGTAGAGGAAGCCGAAACTCAAATAATGGTCACAGCGGCGGAGAAGTCGTTGTCGCCGCATAAGTACGGAAAGAAAAACATTCCCTTTTTTTGTTTAGAAAAACGCTTCATATAAAAAGATTCCTTTTGAATAAACTTAAATGTCAAAGGGGTTTATACACCGTATAAAAGAAAATTATGTATAAAACCAAATATGCCTCAATGAAAGGAGATTGAGACGAAGTCCTTAAAAAGATCATTTTTAAAATAAAATAGATCTTTTATGTGTATTCACTATAGGTACACATAAAGAACGTAAAAATACAAAATAGGACATAATAATATCATGACATAATTTGAAAGTAGGAGATTAACCCAAAGAATGGAAGTTGGGTTAAGAAATTCCCTTACCTCGTGTCTGACTTGACTCAACCGTTATTTAACCTCCTGAATAATAAACTAGAGTTAATATATACCTTATTAAGAACCATTTTCAATTTCATTATCCTTTTTATATCACTTATTACAATGATATCAACATTATGTAATTATTTAAGTTAATAACGGTCATTTTGTCGATCTTTGGTACTTGAGTCAAAAATAAACTTCCTATAATTACAAGTTGTTCATGTGGTGAAATATCCATTATATCCAAAATTATATTCATGATGTAGATATCATATATATGATATATATCCAGTATATACATTCATTCATAATGTCACGTAACATTTAGAGGTAATAAATGAAATGCACCGTTCATGGAGACGGTAAGTCGTACGTACGCATAAACGCTACTTTCATTTCTATTTCATATTTAATGGAATTAAATAATAATGATATAAATTTATAATATAATTACAGTATAATATTGTGTATAATACCATTTAATCCATCCTTTATACATCCCACATATGGCATTAACGATTCAAATCACTTTGAGGGGGCGGTAGTCCGCACTTCCAAAAATGAAATTATCGCGGTTTACCCATAATGGAAATCATAAAGTATGCCATAAATGAGAAATACAGAAGCATAAGTAAAACATAAAAATATTATATATCATATATAAATATAGTGACATCTTAATGGCCACCTTTGAAGGTGTTATATGAGTGTTGAACAATCATCGTTTCGTGAGGCAGAAATTCGCCATCCACAGAAACCGTATGTTCTTTAACCATTAGATGTAGGTGTGTGTAAGTGTATCTCTAATCCTTTTTATAACAACATCCTAGTATATTGAGGATACTGGTGTTGTTACAAAAGAAATTAATAAAAAGAGTTTAGGGGGTTGGATAAGTTAAATAAAACAAAACAACATTAGAGAAGACATTACCTAAAAATCGGGTAACTCTTTTTGATTTGAGCCAAAGGCTTCCTTGGAAAGAGTTCTGCCCAAAGTGAGGCTTCTAGGAATAAGGGAGGGAAGTTGGGAGAGTATTTGGGTAGAGTTTGGCCGAGCCAAATGGCTTGAAAGTGTGAATGAGATGGTAGAGGTGGGGGCCTTTTATAAGTGGAGAGGAGGGGCACTCTTGGAAAGTAATGAAATGTTTCTTTATTATACAATGCTTTTCGGATTCTAAAGGTCCCACACTTATATAATTCGAGGATAAGGTGATACGGGTTCGAAATATACCCATAGTCTTTGGACAAGTGTAATCCTTGGATTTTACATTATCTTTTCATTTTATTAAAATCGTTAAATAATGAGGTCATCGCTGCATCATAATTATGTCATAAATAATTTAATTTATTTAATGTCTAAAAATTATAAAAAAAATACTATGATGTATGAAATATTTTTAGATTTCAAATGAATATTTATAGTCAAAATTATGACTTGTATAACCCCATGTAAAAATTGTTTTAGTAAAACATTTCATGTTTGTGTCATTTTTTTACTTTAACATTAAATAAAAGGTATTTATGTCATTTCCAACTAAAGTGGATCCATGGGGTCCCCAAGTTGACCCATGGATTTTCTTGGTCGGACATGGCACATCCAATGAGGTTAGGACATGTGTCAAGCTCATCTCATATTATTAAAACATTATTTTTACCTTAAACTACTCTAATTACCTCTAAACGCGATTAAGAACTTAAAAGTTACTATTCACCAAAAAATTATTTTAATCTCATTGAACCACATTTTACTTATTAATGACAACCATGTATGTTGGATTTTTGAAAATCAAATCACAGAAGTGGTAATATTTCATTTAAACAAAAAATCAGTTATTTAACTACCACTTAGTGGTTTCACTATTCATCAAAAATTGAAGTTTTTCAGAACAATGCCAAAATTCCACCCTAAGCTATAATTGATATTCCAAATTAAAAAATGATTTCTATTTTACAAAATTCCAAACATATAAGTAGCATTAATTAATTTTATGATTAATTCCCGCTGTCACAACAAATAGCGTGTTTTTAAGAAACAATTTATATCAAAAGATTGGCAATTGTTTATGTTCAATTTCAATGTTAAATTAATTCTAATGAACCCCATTGGATAAAATGGTAAAAATATATTCTAATTATACTTTAAAACCACTCAATATTATAACTTATCACTATAAATTATTTTGATTAAAAAAGTTGTTTTAAGTATTTTTCACTATTCATAAAAATTTGGAAGTTCTCAGAAAATTAAAAAAAATCAACATAGGCTAATTTCAATATTAGGAATAAAAAAATGAAGTCCATTTTGAAATATAAAATTTCTATAAATTTAAAAATTGGTTATTACTATTCATAACGGCTACTTTGATTAGTCGCGGTGTGTTATAACTCGAACTTGCGTACAATGCAAGCTATTGAAAGAGAGGCGTATCATGGAAGCTCGGGGTGTTACATTCTTCCCTCCTTCAATAAATTGCGTCCTCGCAATTTGAAATTTTTCTTTGAAAAATAAAAGGTTGAAAATAGAAAATACGTTTGTGGAAAACCCACATCGGAAATAAGATTAATAAAATTTAGCCTTAATAAGAGGGAAAGGGAAATGAAAAATTCACCACCCAATTATGATATCTTTTAGGAGAACATTGGTGGCAATTAGAGACATATAATTGGAGGAAAAACTTAAATATTTGTAGGGAGTGATTGAGGTCATCAATCACAATCAACTGTCAAATTGAGGGCCTCAAAGCCTTCAATCTATGTTGATTTAAAATATCATCAGTTCAACAAGACATAAGGCATTAGGATAACACATTTTTTTGTTTTAATATCCCTTTACTAAAGTTTAAGAATTAATTTATTCATTGAATAAGAGATAGGTATATATATATTTATGCTTGACAATTAGAGTTTCAACCTTCAACTCATCTTTCACTCAAAAGATAATAGAACTCAAAAATATTATACTTATCCTAATTGTATAAGGTTCCAAATGTTAACACATACCATTTAGATTAGTAAAATTATTTTGTAACAACCAGGTACTTCCTGTAGGCTAGTGGTAGGAAATAAAGGTCTGTCGCACTATGGTTGTGGGTTCGATTCCTGCAGCTTTATCCGACGCGATGGGTTATGCCCCACCCTGTAGGTTGTCCTTTTCCTAAAACTATAGTATTATAATATTCCAAAAATAATCTTCATAAATTTTTTAACCTATAACAATATTATCCAAAGATCAACTTAATCCACTCCAACCTTTATAGTTATCCAAAATACCTCTATCCAGACTTTCTCTAAAAGGTCTCTTAATTCCAAAATCAATTGTAACATCAGATTCTACAAACAATGTAAAGTTTCTCTTATTGTCACATACTAAAAATATTATTACCTTCATCTTGTTAAAACCTTAATGAAAAAAACAAGTATTGCAGTACAAACCTTATATATATCACATTATTCTTATAACCAGAATATAATCCTTGAGTCCAAAAGTACCAATACATTAATTATTCCGCGTCAACTGTAGTAACAGCATAAGATTGTCCTTGATCCCTTGGCCTTTTCTGAGGTAAGTTTCTCTGACTCTTAGGACATTCATTTGCATAATGCCCCATTTCCCTACAATTGTAGCATTCAACATTGATAGCCTCTTTCTTTCCCTTGCAATCACGCGCCTGGTGACCTTTTTCCCCACATTTATAACAAACTCTCATTCCTTTTAGGCAAGTACCAGGGTGATTCTTCCCACAATTATCACATAATGGAAAATCCTTCTTTCCCTTTTTCCCTTTATCTGTCTCTTGTTCCACCGTTCTCTTCTTCTCTTGCTTTACTTTGTTGTCATAAGACTTAGAGAATTCCTTTTCTGTCTTGATAGCACATGAGACAATATCTTCGTATGTTGAGAAAGATTGTGATACTAAAGCTCGACGGAGAAATGGTTTTAACCCATCAAAGAAATGATCAATCTTACCTCTTCGGTTACGTATATAATCTTCAGCATACCTTGCTAACCTTGTAAAGTTAGCCTCATACTTTGTGACATTCTCATCCTCCTTTTGTCTCAGACTCAGAAATTGCCTTTCCATATCTGCTCTATGGTCACGAGGAAAGTATTTTTCTAAGAAAATCTCTTTGAACTCCCTCCATTCCATATTTGATACATCATCATCTTCCTTTGTGTTTTGAATCAATGACCACCATTGATCGACATCTCCAGTGAGGTCGTAAACTTCCATGATAACCTTCTCCCTTTCGCTACTCCCCAAGGCATGGAATATTTTCTCTAAGGAGTTTATCCATTTCTCAGCTACTAATGGATTTGTACCCCCATTAAATGTTGGTGGTTGTTGCCTCATGAAGCGTTCTAATATTGATCCTCCACGTTGCGGATCAGGGTGATCCATACGAGTAAGGTTATTATTCATAACCTGAGTGAGTTGTCCCAGTATGGTAGTAAGTTGATCAGCACCAGTTGTATCTCCAGGTCCACAATAATTATCTTGAGCAGGAGGGCAATCCCTACACGGAGTGCGTGCATTGACATAGTTTCCTTTCCTTCCACTAGGCTCCATTTCTAATCAATGGCATAAACTATATTAGTTTATGAATCAAAATACATAATTACATACTTGTAAGATACTTAACATAAATTGAACTATTTATGGATATAATATATAAAATGTTTTCTTTGAGGAAGTATATACTCATAACCCTCCATAGTGGTTTGTAAGGAAAATGAGAATTATCCAAAGCATATCCCCTGGGAGTGTCGTAACCAAGAGTGCAGCAAGGCCCGTTGTCGTGCACCAGTTCCCGTTCGAGTCTAGCTCAAAGCGGTGTTTTCGGGTTTTACCCCTAGGTACATTTGTTCCAGAGCCGCCTCTACCTGCTCGTATCCAGACAGGGATGTATTGCTCAGAAACTCATAACATTCTATAATACCAAAATTCTAGGAAGTTCTTCTATACTAATCCTCAAAGTCTATCTTTGGGATATATTCTCTAATCAGAGTTTATCTAAATCTAGCTTCCAAGGTTAGTACTAAACTACCTCTGATACCAACTGTAACGCCCTGACCCCAGGTACCCAGAGCCGGTGCGTTACTTCGTAACATTGGCATGATCACAAAAGATCAAGTCTCGAAAGACCGATTAGTTTAGTAGCCTTGGAAACACTAGATACATTCATAAATGTTACATTACATCATAAAGTGAAAAACTAATAACAAAGTCTTCATAGTCCACACTCATATCCTCTTCTGACTATCCCAGCAGGTCATTCATAAAATACTTCTTCACATCCTGGAAAATATTAAAACATTGAAAGGGGTGAGCTCAGATGCTCAGTAAGGATAACAATATTGCGAAAGCTTTCATAAATAAACATAAACATTTAAGGCAATGTATAACTAAAACAAAATCCTTTTAAACTTGAACATCAACATAATATGGCAAAAGTAAAATGAGATAATTCCATTCACTTCTTCACATAGATATTCTACTGGTCGAATAATCACATGTAATATCAATAACCACTTACATAATGAGGGAATGTATAATGCCGGACATTTTGAAACATTTTGTCAAGGCCTCGGCCAAGACGTCTAAAATGATTAAGGCCTCGGCCAAAACCATAAATCAAATTGGGAAAGGGCCTCGGCCAATTCCACGTCTAGTTGTCTCATGAGACCTACCGATGCATCGAGGAGCTATAGCGGGCTCCACCCGTCACTTATTAAGTCCAATACATTCCTCATATGAATAGGTTTAAACATATCATAAACCATAACATAATAGTATCACATAAAACATGCATAAAGGAAACATAACATTTCCACATTTCAATCACAAGATATCAATACAACACATTGATAAAAACGCTTTCAAACCCATTTTCAATACCAAAATAACAGAAAGTTAAAACTTTGTATTTATTTTTCATTAAAAAAAATGATGTCTTGTAGAGGAAGCCAAAACTCAAATAATGGTCACGGCGGCGGAGAAGTCGTTGTCGCCGCATAAGTACGGAAATAAAAACATTCGCTTTTGTCGTTTAGCAAAACTCTTCATATAAAAAGATTCCTTTTGAATAAACTTAAATGTCAAAGGGGTTTATACACCGTATAAAAGAAAATTGTGTATAAAATCAAATATGCCTCAATGAAAGGAGATTGAGACGAAGTCCTTAAAAAGATCATTTTTAAAATAAAATAGATCTTTTATGTGTATTCACTATAGGTACACATAAAGAACGTAAAAATAAAAAATAGTACATAATAATATCATGACATAATTTGAAAGTAGGAGATTAACCCAAATAATGGAAGTTGGGTTAAGAAATTCCCTTACCTCGTGTCTGACTTGACTCAACCGTTCTTTAACCTCCTAAATAATAAACTAGAGTTAATATATACCTTATTAAGAACCATATTCAATTTCATTATCCTTTTTATATCACTTATTACAATGATATCAACATTATTTAATTATTTAAGTTAATAACGGTCGTTTTGTCGATCTTTGGTACTTGAGTCAAAAATGAACTTCCTATAATTACAAGTTGTTCATGTGGTGAAATATCCATTATATCCAGAATTATATTCATGATGTAGATATCATATATATGATATATATCCAGTATATACATTCATTCATAATGTCACGTAACATTTAGAGGTAAGAAATGAAATGCACCGTTCATGGAGACGGTAAGCCGTACGTACGCATGAACGCTACTTTCATTTCTATTTCATATTTAATGGAATGAAATAATAATGATATAAATTTATAATATAATTACAGTATAATATTGTGTATAATACCATTTAATCCATCCTTTATACATCCCACATATGGCATTAACGATTCAAATCACTTTGAGGGGGCGGTAGTCCGCACTTCCTAAAATGAAATTATCGCGTTTTACCCATAATGGAAATCATAAAGTATGACATAAATGAGAAATACAGAAGCATAAGTAAAACATAAACACATTATATATCATATATAAATATATTTACATCTTAATGGCCACCTTTGAAGGTGTTATATGAGTGTTGAACAATCATCGTTTCGTGAGGCAGAAATTCGCCATCCACAGAAACCGTATGTTCTTTAACCATTAGATGTAGGTGTGTGTAAGTGTAGCTAGAATCCTTATTATAACAACATCCTAGTATATTGAGGATACTGTTTTTGTTACAAAAGAAATTAATAAAAAGAGTTTAGGGGGTTGGAGAAGTTAAACAAAACAAAACAACATTAGAGAAGACATTACCTAAAAATCGGGTAACTCTTTTTGATTTGAGCCAAAGGCTTCCTTGGGAAGCGTTCTGCCCAAAGTGAGGCTTCCAGTAATAATGGAGGGAAGTTGGGAGAGTATTTGGGCAGAGGTTGGCCGAGCCAAATGGCTTGAATGTGTGAATGAGATGGTAGAGTTGGGGGCCTTTTATAAGTGGAGAGGAGGGGCACTCTTGGAAAGTAATGAAATGTTACTTTATTATACAATGATTTTCCGATTCTAAAGGTCCCAAACTTATATAATTCGAGTCTAATGTGATAAGGGTTCGAAATATACCCATCCAATAGTATTTGGACAAGTTTACGCCTTTGATTTTACATTATCTTTTCATTTTATTAAAATCGTTAAATAATGAGGTCATCGCTGCATCATAATTATGTCATAAATAATTTAATTTATTTAATGTCTAAAAATTATAAAAAAATACTATGATGTAGGAAATATTTTTATATTTCCAATGACTATTTATAGTAAAAAATATGACTTGTATAACCCCATGTAAAAATTGTTTTAGTAAAACATTTCATGTTTGTGTCATTTTTTTACTTTAACATTAAATAAAAGGTATTTATGTCATTTTCCAACTAAAGTGGCTCCATGGGGTCCCCAAGTTGACCCATGGATTTTCTTGGTCGGTCATGGCACATCCAATGAGGGTAGGACATGTTTCAAGCTCATCTCATATTATTAAAACATTATTTTTACCTTAAACTACTCTAATTACCTCTAATCGCGATTAAGAACTTAAAAGTTACTATTCACCAAAAAATTATTTTAATCTCATTGAACCAAATTTTACTTATTAATGAAAACCATGTATGTTGGATTTTTTAAAATCAAATCACAGAAGTGGTAATATTTCATTTAAACGAAAAATCTGTTATTTAACTACAACTTAGTGGTTTCACTATTCATCACAAATTGAAGTTTTTCAGAACAATGCCAAAATTTCACCCTAAGATATAATTGATATTCCGAATTAAAAAATGATGTCTATTTTACAAAATTCCAAACATATAAGTAGCATTAATTAATTTTATGATTAATTCCCGCTGTCACAACAAATAGCGTGTTTTTAAGAAACAATTTATATCAAAAGATTGGCAATTGTTTATGTCCAATTTCAATGTTAAATTAATTCTAATGAACACCATTGGATAAAATGGTAAAAATATATTCTAATTATACTTTAAAACCACTCAATATTATAACTTATCACTATAAATTATTTTGATTAAAAAAGTTGTTTTAAGTATTTTTCACTATTCATAAAAATTTGGAAGTTCTCAGAAAATTACAAAAAAAATCAACATAGGCTAATTTCAATATTAGGAATACAAAAATGAAGTCCATTTTGAAATATAAAATTTCCATAAATTTAAAAAGTGGTTATTACAATTCATAACGGCTACTTTGATTAGTCGCGGTGTGTTATAACTCGAACTTGCGTACAATGCAAGCTATTGAAAGAGAGGTGTATCGTGGAAGCTCGGGGTGTTACAAAAGTATAACTATATTATACTTTCTTATACTTGTATACTATGATTTAGTGAGATTCAATATGCTTTAAGGTATAATATTTATCTTTGTAAAATTTGGATAAGTTTCATTACCGGAACCAATTTTCTAGAATTACATTCTCGAAATCGTTTTTCTGGAATCAAGCAAGTGTGTAGAACTAGAGGTTTTGTGAATTACCTTGTTTAACTTTTTTAAACATCACGGTCTTTAAAAGTACCAAAGGAATTTTTTAAAGTATAAAATTCACCCCTCTTGTATATTGATCATCATTTGATACTACATACAGTATCTTCAATCATTATTTAGATCCTACAATATCTATAAATAAAAATACTATAAGAAAAAAAATTTAAAAATATATTTTAATATTTCATTATTATAAATTTAAGTATAAACAACCCTAGTAAAAATGAGATTTTAACACAAAACCCTTACTTAAATTTCATATTTCTTCAAAACAACTCTAAGATTATGTATAATAAATAATAATTTTATTATACTTTTATACCATAACCATAATCATTCATATAATCCCATAAATGATTTACTTATAACATATTATCACTCATTCATAAAAAATATTCCATTATCACTATCATTTCGGGTTTTAATTACTTTATTTTTCATGGTCGTTTTGGTTTGGAAAATATAATACTTCCACATTGATCATAGTTTATTCATATAAAAAAATTTACTCATGTTATAAATATCATATATATTAATAATACACATATTTACAACAATTCATATAAATCTATGATAAAAAATCAATAACATCACAACATAGAGATGGTAGTCTGTAAAAATACATGAGGGATGTTGCCATTTTTCTATGGATGGAATAAAATAAAGGAAAATATTTATTAAAATTTAAATAATCATTATTATATCATAAAAATAATATTTAAATATTAAATATAATATAATAACCACCCAAGAAATGTGGGGATGGAAAATGAATCATATTTTTATGTAGAGGTGGAAATCCACACGTACGCATGAATGATACATTCATTTATAATTTAATAGAGAAGAGGTGGTAAAAGGTTCTTACATAATTTTAATAACATATAAGTATATTTATTATATAATTGTAATGATTTTTTATGTATAAAATATTTTTATATGAATTATAAGAACAAATAAAATTGAAAATCTTGGTTAATATTTATAGCTCTTCTTTGATATGCCTCTATTATCTTACTCCTTAAGCTTGGAAAAATTGGTTTTAATAGATTAAAAAAATATCTAGGATTATTGGGGGAAAATATTATGTATTTTCATATATATAATGTTCAAATGGTGTGAATAATGTAAGATAAAGGGTTCCCTTTTATAAGTGAGAGGAGGGACACACAAGGAGTTGTTTAAAAACATTCAATGATTTAAGGTCAATTTTAAGGAAAAGGGGGATAAAAATTTCAATGTATAAAAATATATAATAATATAAAGTTTAAAAATAATTAAACAATCAATATTTTACTGTTGTGGGTATAAATCCAATCCTTGGCTCTTGGTTTTACCCCTGGTAAAAACATTTTAACCTTAACCGTGATAAAAAAACTTTTCTGTTCATACTATTAAATATGATAAAAATATAAATTAAACCTAGAATATTATATTAATTATGATAATTAAAATTTTTAATTCATTTTACTAGATTAAATTTCTAAAATTGAAAATGTTTAATTGTTAGTAAGTGCGCTACCCACAATGGAAACCAATTTTAGAGGAATGAATCTTTAAGCATAAAACATAATTTACATTCATCCCATTCCTTTTAAAACCCATAAAATGAATTATAAAATATATTATTGAATATATAATCTATAAATTTCATTAAAATCCTTAATTAATAGATATTATTTTAATTAATTATGATAAATGAATATTGCATGCATAAAAAAATTATAATGATGTGTTTTAAATCCAAAAAATGAACTTAAATAAAAATCAATTATAAGAAATATTATTATGTAATTAATTTAATTAATTATTATTAAATTAAAATTATGTTAAATTAAGATAAAATTCAACAAATAAGGGGGCTTTTACTTGAAATGAAATGACAGTTTTTAAAAAGATCTGAATTTTTCCCTCTTCACTAAAAACTAAATCTTTTTTAAAAAAACCTAAAAATTAACCCTAAGTAAATATTGACATAATGATTTCAAAAATAAATGTTAATTTATTCAAATAAAATTTATCAAACAATGTATTAATTAATTATAATATTCACATGAGAATATGTGGTATAAGTAATTTTTTATGAAAACATATTTTAAGCATAAAATGACATTACTGAAAATTGAAAAATTATTTATTGTGAATTAATAAATAAATTTGCATAATTTAAAATATTTATAACTATTTTTCATAATGTGTATTACTATTGAGACATATCAAATTAATTACTAGGTTATAATAGTTTACTACATTGTGGGTTATTTAGACTCGGGGTTGCGTATAAAGTAAACTATCAAACACTTAAAGTTTATTTCAAAGGAAATGTTCATATAATCTTAGGGTACTGCATAAAAATATTAAAATATGGTTCTAACTCATAAAAAATATCAAAAAAATTCCATTATTATTTGGTTATAGTGATATTATTTCAAAATAAACACCTCTTTAACCATACTCAATCATCGAGTAAAAGCTTGTTCTAGTTTGGGTCGGTTTAACCACCTACATGAACGATGTTATAAAAATATATCATGGATGACTATAAGAACATAAATAATATTATTATTATAATATAATAAGAAAACAATTATTGGTTTATGGTTTTATAAATATCATATTAATTATTTAACATTTTATTAAATTATCATTTTTTCGTTAAAATAACTTTGATAAGATAACCTTAGTTCCATTTTCTTGCAGCATAAATAAAACATTTGTGAAATTTTATAATAGATTTATAAATAAATACGTGTTATATATTATATTATCTTAAATTACATATTAATTATGTACTTTGTGTCAAAAAACGGTAATGACATCAACATTATAAAACATGTACAAACTGTTAAATTCACTTACACCTGATGGTTATAATACGCTATAACAAATAAATTTACTAATGATAAGAATATATGATAAACATTATAAAATTTAAATATTTATGAATAGGTTTATGAAATAGGATATTATTTTATTTATGTATTTTATAGGTACTTATAGTGTGATTAACTAAGCAAGGAAACCGGGTTAGGGTTCTTATAACTCATCTTCCATTATTTGAGTTATAATTTTTATTATTGAACCCCATTCTTATAAGATGAATTATTTTATCATATGAATATAAAAAATTTTATTTCTAATTTAATTTATCTATAATTTAAACTTTTCCCTGGTATTCTTTTCCAAAGTATCATTACATCAATGATTTGGATATTCGTAGTGGTTTTTTCATCTCAAATTTTACTCTTTAAGGCTTATTTTATAGTTTTAACCTAATTTAATTTATGTTATTTTTATAATAACTATTTTATAAATAATATATTTTATTTTATTTTAACCATAGTTTTTTTTATTTTAATTTTAAAACATATCATTTATTGGGTTTTATTAAAATGTTACTTAAGGCGTACGGGTTTATTTGTCTCAAATTTCAATCCCTTGAGATATGATTAGGCTATAAACTATATTTCCTTTTAAATGGTGTAAATAACACAATATTTTCATATTATACAATGATCCTATTATATTTAATTAATTAAGAGTTATATTTAATTTTATACCACTCATGGGTGTTTTATTCAAAAGTAACAATGGTTGTAAGGATTTTTTCATCTCAATTTATTTTCATTGAGAAATATTTTAATGGTATGCACCATTTTTTTATTTATATGGTGTATATAACATAACTTAATTTATCTTTACATACTCTATTATATAATTTATTTGATTTATAAAATCATATGATTTTTAGTCTACCAATGGAATTTGATTCGAAAATTTCTAAGGTCGTGAAGGATTTTCATAGTTCAAATCAATTTCTTATGTCATAATCACCATTCTTTATCTATTATACTTAAAGATTGATATATTATAACCTATGATGATTTTAGGATGTATTTCCACATTCATTTCTAGGTAAATCATGTTTCAAACTAAAGTATTTTTCCTCCATGATTCTAATGATTTGTTAAAATGAATTTTTGTTGAGAATCATTCCCATTAATTTTAATGGATTTTTTCCTATATATTCATGTTTGTAATTACCAAAAATATTCTCTTTTTACTAATTGAAACATAATTCTTTTATCTACAATTATTAATTTATGAATATTAATTCTTTTTAAACCAAATTTTTAATTATCCTTTTTAATTTTAAGGTTTTTAACAAGGTTATTTCAAAATGTTCAATAATTTTTTCCATCCTTTTAAAAACTATTTTTATCATATTCTCCACATTTTCTTTTGATAATAATTATTTCTTTTTCAAGTCTCTATTATTAAATATTATTTCAAGATTAAAAAAATTCAATGTATTTTCATTTCTAATTGATGAAACCTTTATTTATTTTCACAGAAATTTTATTTTGAACTCTTTATAATATGGCTTAAGAAATTATTCACCTTTCATCCACACAAACATATCTTTGAAATTTATTTACACTTAATCTTTTATATAAATGTTTAAAAAGGTTTTTTGACAAACATAATTATTTTCAACTATATTTTACTCTAATTTTTGTCCCACAAGAAGTGATGTTTCGATCATCCACTAAATGTTATTATGTTATAAACACTTTTAGAAAATCATATTTTGATATCCTATGATCTATTAAGATTAAATTATGTCACGTTTTAAGAAATATTAAGAAAGTTATTCATTTTCAGGGGTTACTAAAGATATGATGATTTATTAGAATTGGAAAAAAATGCATGGATTATGAGATAGTTTGGACCTATATCTATATCCAATTCATTTGTTAAAGAATTATATCTCATGAAATAGAAATGTTATGTGAATATTTTTGTGATTATCTAGGAACCTAATGGGTGAGTGTGATGGTGTTTAGATCCACTCACAATTTTATATATAGAACAGGTTGGATGGTATCTGGGTTCACAGAGATAAAAAATCCTTTAATTATAATTCTAACAATTTCCTTCCTATATTTCATGGATCTTGTTATAGGCTTCATGTTTGATTTTTTCATGCCACTATAAAATTGTTATCATTTGAGATGTTATTTATATATTTCATTATTATTGTTAACACTTATTGATTTATATTCTTTTAAATTATGTCTTTTTTCTTATTTATGTTTTACATATTTTTATGATCTATCCATTATGTAATTTTTTTTATTATACCTTACAGAATTTATAAGATCACCCCATTCTTATGTTTCTATAACCTTGGTTATCAAAATGATTATATCATTTGAGATACATAGGAAAGTGTCTAGAGAAATATGATTATGGAGAAACAATTGAAATTGTAGTAAATTAAGATGTGTATGTATCTAATCTATAAGGAACTAAGCCTTTTGGTCATTGGGTTGTATGACTATTTATGAGACGTATTACCTTAAATCCAGAGGATAATTTATTGTTTCAGTCATTTTTATCTTGTGTCTCTTTAACTATTGTCTTGAAAAATCTATCCAATTATATATGAAAATATTTTGGATATTTGTAAAGAATATTTAAAGGTTTTAGATACAACATTTATATAAAGATATAATAATGATTTAAAATGTGACAGTTGATGCCTTTTTTGACTGTCTAATTGTTCTTATTAAAGATATGTGTATTATTGGTGAATATCTTAAAGATGAAAATATCCTAATGGGTATCATGAGAATTATACCTTTTCATTTCAATGAAAAAATATCTGTTCTATAATAAAAAGATCGGAAATATATTTCACTTGATATTTAGTATAGTACTCTTGTGGATTATAAGGTGAGAAACAATGATGAAGAGTTAATAATTATGGAAAGTACCCAAGAAGTAGTATTTTATTCCATGAAAAACCGATCAATCAAGGATAATCCTAAAGTTGATGAAGTTAATGATGTTATGTAATTATTTTCTAATAATATTAAATGATGGAGAGGAATGTTTATAATAACATGGCCTTAAATATTACATAATCTACCTATTTTAACTAGATTTCACTTCTTTACAATCTTAAAGATCATTTCGGATTATATTTTTACAAATCTCGGACAAAACTCATACATATCAACCCACAACCATACAAAGTGGGTACCAAGAAATAAGTATATATTTCATCCAAAATATACAATTTTTAACACAAAACAACAATATTTTTTATTTGAAAAAAAAATCATAATATTTACCTTTACTTACTTATTTCTCTTACACATCATTATAAACTTTGAAATAACATTTAAAAACAATTTATGAGCATAAAAATCTCAGTAATGGATATAAAAAAGTAGGTAAGAAACCATTAGTCCACAAAAACGTATAAGCATATAAAATCATTTTCACTAAGACATACTTCTCACCCTTCTATAATTACTTTATGAAACCTGATATTTCAATAAAACATTAGGGAATATATATAAAACTATAAAATAATATTGGGTACTCACTTAATTATATTTAAACTCTTGTGGATACCTTAACATTTGTAAATCTCATGACTACCTTACAATGTAACCCTAGTATCTACCTTATGGTGTAACGATCGCAGTTACACTTGGAGTAAACTTATGACTGACCTTTAACTTACACATACCGAATGCATTGGATGGAAGTATAGTTACCACCCCTAATCATAAAAAAATTCCCAATAACTAGAAGAAAATCATAAAAAAATGAATAATTTCATTAAAACATTGCTTTTGAATTTTGAAAAATATAATTTTAAAAGTGAAATTTTAATGAAAATTCCCTTGAAAATATCATATAATTTAATTGGGAATTGAAAATAAAATAAATAATTTTATACACTATAAATAAACATATTAAGACAAAATATGAATTAAATGCATTTCCCAAATTATTATAGTACCATATAATTAATGAAATAGAAGGTTAACCCAAAGAATGGAAATTGGGTTAAGAATTCCCTTATCTCGGGTTCGCCTTACTTCAATATTGTTTAAAACTCATTTATAATGGTTAAATGGGTATTAATAATATTTTAAATAAATATATTCACATTTATAATACCATATATAATAGTTTTATAACATCATTTGACCCATTTATAAATATTTTTTTTTATTTCCATTGTTTTGGGTGTGTGCTTCACATGATTTCCATGGTCGGTTCATAAAGGATTTTCCTATCAAATGGAATAAAAAATACATAAGATAAATGAAATGGATTTAATATGTTTCCAGAATATTATATTATTCCATAAATAATTTTTTTTATATGGTATGATAATGAATCATTATATGAATCGTTAGTGATATTTTTTAGGTCATTTTGGTGGTTCTTCGATAATCATGAACTTGTTTAATCTTATACCTTTAATATTATGAATATAAATTAATTATATAAAATAATAGAGAACATATCGTAAAATTTACAAAAAAAAATAACCATTAAATTGTTTTACAGCCAGCTTTGAAGAAAGTAAAAGAAATTTAATACACATCATCAATTATGTCGGTAAATCGACACATCACAGACAGCGTTTTGGTTTTTAGAATAAGTGGAAGAGGAGGGGAAGAATGATGATGAATTTTTCCATAAACATTATAAAATTAGAGAATATATATAGTAATAGATATTTCATGCCTCTTGGATAAGGGGAGAATAAGATAGTATAAGAAAAATAAAATAATTGAAAATAAAACACGAGAAAATGAAAGAGGATCTTTACCTCTTGATATCTTCTCCTTGAGATCCTCCATGAGTCCTTTCGTTTTGGAATTTTGGTGATAAAATTAGATATTATACTGGGGAAGAGACTTGGGATGTGTATTGGGAATAATTTATACAATTCTCAAATCATGATAGGTGTGAGAGGAATAGGGGGTGAGGGTGGTATTTAGAGTGAAACTGAGGGAGTTTTTAATTAATTTCAAAGGACGCCTCATTAGTTGTATTTGAAAACCCATGGAATTTCCCATGGTTATTTCCATGGTATTGGACACATTAGATACCTCATATCATATCTCAATTCTCTAGAGTTGACTAGAATGATTACATAATTTTTATATCCTTATGATGTCATCAAACACATTGAAAACTTGAAACTATATTTTTACTATTCACTAAAAATACAACTATCTTAGAAAAATTCCAAAAATTCACCCTAAACCTTTTTTGACATGTAGAATTCCAAAAATAACTCCATTTTTCGAAAATAATTTTCTAAATATGATTAATTTAATTTTTAAATAAATGCATAATTTATTTAAAAAATGACTATTTTAAAACTACAACTCATTTTATATCGCCTTGAAAACTTAATCAAGATATAATTATATTATATCCTTAAGAAAATAAAATAATAATATGATTTAATATTCATAATGGTCATATTACTATTTATATTACTATTCATAAGGGTATGTTACTATTCACCCAGAAAACAAATTTCTTTTTAGGCTCCAAATAACTTATAGATCACAACCATAGATGTTCGTTTTCAAAATTCAAATCATATAAGAATAAAAATTATTTTTAATTGATATTTCATAATTATATACTAATTAAATTATAGTTTAATTATTTTGAGATTTAGTGTTTCATGAATTTGAATTTATTTTTACAAACATGGGGTGTTACATTCTCCCCACCTTCTAGAAATTGTGTTCTCACAGTTTTATTTAGTTATTAAACAACTTTGGGTACCTTTACCACATAGAATTTTTATATTCCCATGTTTCTTATTCAATAACTTTGTTCCTCCACAAAGCCATTACCTGGTGGATTACCTTATTCCACAATACTTGTTTTATTCAATCAAAAATATGAATAGGTTTATCTTCATAAGAAAGGTTTTCTTCCAGATGAACTACTTCTAAGTTCAGAACATGAGATAAATCTAGAACATACATTCTCAGCATCGAAACATGAAAAATATTGTGTACCTAAGATAAAATCAGAGGAAATGATGCTTGATAGGTGACTGGTACCACTTTATCCAGGATTTCATAATCTCTGATGAAAAGTGGACTTATAATTCCTTTCTTACCTAAATATATAACACTTTTCTATGGTGAGATTCTAAGAAAAACCTTATCACCTACCTCAAAATAAAAGTCTATCCTCCTATTATCTACATAACGTTTCTGCCTACTCTAATCTTTCCTCATGTGTTTCTAGATCATTTTTACTTTCTTAGCCACTTCCTCTACTAATTCTGGTCCCATTAACTTCCTTTCCCCGACTTCGTCCCAAAATGATGGAGTTAAATAATGCTTCCCATATATTGCCTCAAAAGGTTCCATCAGTAAAATATAATGAAAAATTTTATTATAATAAAATTCAAATAAAGCAATATGATGATTGATACTTCCTTGGTAGTCCATTTAACAAGCTTGAAGCATATCCTCTAAAGTTTGAATCGTCTGTTATAACTACCCATCTGATTGAGGATGAAAATCTATATTGATATTTAATTATGTTCCCAACTACTTCTGAAGTCCTTTCCAAAAGTTATAATTGAACCTAGGATCATGATTAGATATAATGGAAATAGGAACTCCATGTAACCAGATAATCTCTTTAAGGTACAGTCGAGAAAGCTGATCCAAAGACACAGTATCTCAAATAGGAAGGAAAGGATCATATTTAGTTAGTCTATCAATAATAACCCATATTGCATTGTTACCTTGATATGTCATTGGTATTCCCGCAGTGGATTACACGGATATATTTTCCAATTTTCACTCTAGCACTCATAAATGATGAACCATCCTATTCGGTAAATTGCACTCCGCTTTAACTTATTTACATGTCAAACATTTAATGGTAAAATATGAAATGTCTATTTTCATTCCATTAGACCAGTAATACTTTTGAAGTTCTATGTACATATTAGTAATTCCATGATGAATTGAAAACAAATAACTATGAACTTCACACAACAAATCTTTCTTCAGCTAAGAATCACATGGCACACACCATCATTTCCCAAATCTTAAAACACAATCTTTATCAATGTTAAATTCTAGAAACATACCCATTTAAACCAATTATACCTTTTTCTATAGCTCTGTGTCTACCTTCTGCACTTTCTTAATTCTTTCTGAAAAATATAAATGCACTGAAACCTAAATCAAAATAGAGTAATTTCCTGCACCAACAACTTCTAAGACAAAATTCATCAAATCGTTAATCAAACTGTCTTGTTCCATCCATTAAAAATTTAATGATGCATTATGTTTTCAACTCAAGGCATATGCCACTTTTTTTATTTTCCAAGATGGTAATTTATCATGAAATAATAATACATTATCAATTCAATCCATCTTCTCTGACTCATATTTAATTCCTTCTGAGTGAATATATACTTCAAAATTTAATAGTCTGTATATATTTCACATTTTTCTCTGTATATATGATGCCTCCATATTTTCAAATAAAAAACATTTTCTAATTCCAACTCATGTGTACGATAATTTAACTCATGAGGTTTTTGTTTTCCTAAAGCATAAGAAATTACCTAATCATTATGTATCATAACACAACCAAGTCCATTTGAATAAGTATCACTATAGATGAAAAACTCTCCCTTTCTGTAAGGTAGGGTTAGAACAATATCATTCACCAATATACTTTTCGATTATTAAAAACAATCATCCCATTCATTTTTCTATATGAATCTAACTCATTTTGTGTTAACTTAGTTAGTGGACTAGATAATCGAGAGATTTTTTCAAAAAACCTTTGGTAATACCTATCAAACCAAGAAAACTATGAATCGCAATTATATTTGTGGGTCTTGGCCATTCTTCAACAAATTTAGTTTTAGAAGGATCAATAGTTATTCCATCTTTAGCAATAATATCACCAGGGAAAGAAAAATTTTACAGCCAAAATTCACACTTACTAGATTTTCCATATCAGTTTTTTTTTCTTTTAAGGTTCTCAAAACAACCCTTAGATGTTTGTCATTCTTCTATTTAGTTCTGGAATATAAAAAAATGTCATAAAGAAACACGACCACAAACCTATCCAAGAACTCAGGAAATATTCTATTCATAAGATCCATGAATACATCAGGTACATTAGTTAACCCAAATGGAATAACAAAAAATTAATAATGACCATATATAGTTTAAAATTATATTTTTGGAATGTCATCCTCCTTCACCTTCAGTTAATGGTACCCGAATCTCAATTCAATCTTAGAAAAAATATTGTTATCCCTAGAGTTGATCAAACAAGTATGTAGATGCCGGAAAAGTCCGTTTCTCCTCAAAAGAAGTTCCGGATGAGGAAAGCGAGGTCATATTTGGAGTCAGAAGCATGTTTCGGAAGGCCCGAAGGCCTTGCGCGAAATATCGGAGGCCCGCGCGCAATATTGGAGAGGTGCGCGCAATCCTTCCGGGATTTGCGCAATGGGCCGAGTCGGCGCGGAATGTTCCGCGCCCAACGCCCGTGCGCGGCCCTATTGCGCGCCGGGCCCCTATTTCGCGCCCGCGCCACGTTGCACGCTCGCGGGCCGAATTGCGCGCACCGCGAGCCGAATTGTGCGCCCGGGGTTGCCTATAAATACAAGGTGACCCCCGACGTTTTGAAGGTTGCCAGAATTCGAAGGGTCGCTCGTGCGCGCAATCCCGCCCCCTCCGCGCGCAATGCCGATCTTCAGGTAACCTCCTTTATTTCGCGCAAGAAAGCCCCGGGGTTCGCCTTCGCGCGCAACCCCTTTGGCTTCTTTCCTTTGACCAAATCCTCACCCAAAGGCCTTCGTGCACAAAAGAAGCCTCTTGCGCACAATTGCCCCCCGGGTGCGCGCAATCCAGCCCGATTGCGCGCACCCCCCTTACTAAGTGGCCATTCGTTAAAGAATGGGCCGTTGCCCCCACGCGCTATCAGAGGCCCGGTGCGCGCAATCTCTATTCCCCGCGCGCTATCAGAGGCCCGGTGCGCGCAATCTCCATCTTCCGCGCGCAAAGCGCTGGCCCAATTGCGCGCCAACCCGCCCAATTGCACGCCGACCCGCGGTATTGCGCGCCAAACTCCTCTTTTGCGCGCAAACCGCCATGGGTCGCCCCCTTTGACCCCCTGAGGGTACCCGCCTCCGTGGAGCCCGATGATCTTCATCCCATGTGCCCACACCGTACGTTGTCTTCCCGTGCGGCCCTCCAGGCTCGCGTGAAGTGACACGGACCCATTGGCGGCACCACCTCGTCCGCGCTGCAGGAGGTTAAACTGCCAAGCATCCATCGTCCTGAAGGACGCTAAACTGCACCTCGTCCGCACTGCAGAACGTTAAACTGCCAAGCATCCATCGTCCTGCAGGATGCTAAACTGCACCTCGTCCGTGCTGCAGGACGTTAAACTGCCAAGCATCCATCGTCCTGCAGGACGCTAAACTGCACCTCGTCCGCGCTGCAGGACGTTAAACTGCCAAGCATCCATCGTCCTGCAGGACGCTAAACTGCACCTCGTCCAAGCTGCACGACGTTAAACTGCCTAGCATATGGGCCTCCTCAAGGTGTAAGCCCCAAACCCCATCGTCCAACATGACGTTAAACTGTACTTCGTCCGGCAAGACGTTAAACCGTCCGCTTCGTCCAACATGATGTTAAACTGTACTTCGTCCGGCAAGACGTTAAATCGTCCGCTTCGTCCTCAACACACGACGTTAATCTGTACTTCGTCCAGCAAGACGTTAAACCGTCCACATCACCCGATCACGTGCCTCGCACGCAGGGTCCCCCCCGGTTTGTATGTGGCCCCCACCCGCTCGTCTCTGCAGGGATGTCGGGATTGCCCCTCTTTAGGGACGATTTATTGGAGTGGCCTTCACCCACGGGGGTAGGGTATTACAAACCCCTAGTTTCTTGTGGGGGACTGCACATGTGTATCTCCATTGTGCTTCCCCACTTCCGAAGCCAGTAGGGGGAGTGACAGGGATCGAGGTGTCTCTCACCTCCGGCCCAAGTCCCTCTTCAACTGAGCTTTGCCGCACTCAGGTTGCCTCAGTGCGTAAGTCCTGACAGAATGAACTACGTGGACTTTGCTCCCTGTCTCCTAAACAGGGTACGTAGGAAGCCTCCCTGAGGTTCAAGCCCACCACCTGGTTGTCCCGGTCGTATTCACGTCGGTTCTTCCATCAGTGGACCCCTCCCGGGTTCACATTCGCGTCGATTCACCTCTGAATCTGCCCTTGTGGGGGACTGCACGTGTGTGTATCCATTGTGCTTCCCCACTGCCGAAGCCAGTAGGGGGCGTGACAGGGATCGAGGTGTCTTTCACCTTTGGCCCAAGTCCCTCTTCAACTGGGCTTTGTCGCATATTGGCCTCCTTAGAGTGTAAGCCCCAAACACCATCGTCCAGCAAGACGTTAAACTGTGATCCACCCACTTCGTGCGTGCCAGCAGCCTAGACCTCCTCGTGAGTCGGCTTGCCATCGTCCAGCATGACGTTAAACTGTATATCCGAACTACGCTGACTTTGATCCGCGCTAACGCGCGGTACGTAGGAAGCCTCTACGGGGTCCAAGCTCTTCACTCCATCATCCATCCTGATCCTTACCTGGGCCGCCACATCCCGGTGGGGTCATGCCATTTCATTCCACTCCACTTCACTCGGGAAGCCGCCCATGTGTTGGCCCCAGCGTCGGAGGTTCCCCGCAAGGGGTTCTGTCATCTGATCCACTCCTCGTGTTGATCAGTCCGATGCCGTCCCCGCTGGACGTTAAACTCGCGGAATACCCCGTGTTAAACATGGGAAGTTGAGGAAAACCTCAGGAAACGCAGTTCCTCGCACCCAGCGCGGGATGCCATAGGCCATCACGCCTTCGAGAAGCCCTATTAGGGACTGAAGGCAGACATGCAGAGCTGCTGTGTTAAGACACGCCCCTAACACCCAGAGCTACCCGGTCTCCTCACTGTGGGTTACTGCCCCGACCAGACTCCTTGGAGCGTCTGGCCGGAAGCAGCGTAATTAACCGGTGTCCATGAAGATATGGCGCCGGGAACGAGATTCACAAACATTCTTAAATCTATGAGGGAGACCCGGATTAGGCGACGAGTTCCGAGGAGACGTCCACGGAAGGAGGAGCCGACATCCCATCATCCTGGTTTCGATCAAGGAGCAGACGTCCCTGAATAAGGGACGGATGCCGCCCGCCTTTGGAAAGCGGGACTGCGGGGCCACAAGCCTCGCTCCCATCCCCTCGGGTCGATGGGCGCACGCGCGAACGCGTCCTGGAGGAACATCATCGGAACAGAAACCGGACGCACATCCGCACCGAAACAAAGTCATTGATGTGAGACAAAGGATACTTATTCATAAACGTAATGTTATTAAAATCACTATAATCAATTCAAAATCTCATGGAACCATATTTCTTTTAAACAAACAATATAGGAGCTCCCCATAGTGAAGTACTAGGAGGAATGAATCCTTTATCAAGAAACTCCTACATCTGATTTTCCAATTCATGAAATTATATTTAAGCCATTCGATAAGGGGGTTTTGAAATTGGTTTAGAATTAGGAAATAAGTCAATTTTGAATTCAACTTCCTGATCAGATATAACATCGGGTAACTCATCTAGAAAAATATCAAGGTATTCATTTACCACTTTTACATCATTAATATAAATAGTTCCCTTGTTTTCAACAATACGATCAAGATAAATTTCATTTCCATCTTTCAATAGTTTCTTAGATTCTTGATTTTTTTTCAATTTATGGGTTCGTTCGTGTATACAAATTGTAACTCTTTCTAAAAAAAACTTATTTTTCTCTACATTGAATCTTATCATGATAAACAAAAAGCCAATAAATACCCAAAATGAAATCAAACTATACTATGGGAAAAGCAACAAGGTTTTTAGGTAATTAATTTCCACTGGTAACAATTGGAAGATGATTTAAATTCCTTTTTTATATAACATTTTCCCAAAGTGTTTTAACAATTATTTCTAGTCTCATTTTTTTAGGTGATATTTCAAATTTACCAAAACAATATCAGCAATAAAGGAATGTATAGACCTTGTATCAAGAAAGACTTTAGAAAAATATATGTAAACTAAGTACTTGATATAACTTCATTGGATTTCCTAACATCTAAAGATATAGTCGTAAAGGATCTCACTACACCTTTCTGCTTATAGTCTAGATACTTTCCATAACATGGATCTTTCTTTGGGAAGGCATTTTCATAATGACCCATCTCACCACATTTGATACAATTTACAGTTTTCTTAACAATATTAAAATTTGGATCATTTTAATTACAATCTCGGGCCACATGTCCAAACATACCACATCGAAAATACTTCCCTATTTTGGTAAGGCATTCCCTAGGGTTCTTTTAACAACACTTTTCACAAACTAGAAACAATAATTTCTTACCACCATATTTCTTTGATTAATTCTTACCCATCACTTTCTATCTGGACCTATTCTTATCATTGTTCTAAAAGTACATGTGACCATAAATAAACTCCATTTCTCACATCCCATCACATCATACAAATTTTTCATAACATTTGAATTATTTGGAGGCCAATTCCCTTCGATATATTGGCTTAAATCTTGAGTAAAAACAGTTGATTTTTCTATCAATATCTAGAATAAGATTTCACGAATACCTCGTCAATCTTGTGAAATTTTCTTCCTAAAAACCACTAAATCATCCTCTTTTTTCCTCAATTCAAATAATTTATTTTACATTCCATGTCTAAGCACTTTAGGAAAAAAATTCAAGGAACAAACTACTAAATTCATCCCACTCTAGGGCTTCAATATCCTCTCTGTCCCTGATATTATTGACCATTGGCCACCACTAATCAGTTTTACAATCAAAATTTTAAAATTAAAGACTATAATTTTGATTATATAAATATCCCATAACATTAAATATATTTTAAAGGTATTTAATCAATCCTTCATCCACTATTGGGTCAGATTATCCACTGAATATAGGAGGGTGTTTCCTCATAAAATGTTCTTATATAGTCATGTTTCAATGTTTTATCTATGGTTGTTCTCTTTCATGGATTCCACCACTAATTATTTACTCCATTAGCTACGCCACTACTGTCACAAACTACTCGAACCCAATTCCCACCATTCCCATTTGTAGATTCGAAAAGATATTAGCCTCTCGGTTCCTTCCAACTTTATCTTCCATATTTCTTCTGTATAAAACCATTTTCAACAGACATATCATAGATGAAGAAACATGGTAATATTTAAATGATATACTATTTCAACATTAAAAAAAAGTAAAAATCATTTATGGTATTCTATTAACATCATCCTAACCCTTAAATTCATCTAAACCATGCTTTGATACCAACAATAAGGACACATCCTTAAACATTACATAATCTTGTTATTTTAGATAGATTTAACTTTTTTACAAGACCAAATATATTTTCAATTTATAGTTTTATAATCTTAGGAAAAAACTCATACATATCAACCCAAAATCATACAATGTGGGTTCCATTAAAACAACATCCATTTCTTCCAAAACATTAAATTATTAACACCAAACAACAATTTTATTTCTTTAAAAAACTTAATTTCATTTAAATTGAATTATTTATTTCTCTTACACATCCTTATAACTTGTAAATAAAGTTTACAAACGTGGAATGAGCATAAAAATATCATTAAGGGATATAAAAATATGGTAATAAACCTTTAGTCTATGAAAACTAATAAGTATATGAAATCCTTTTCACAATGACATACTTATCACCCTTATAAAATTACTTTGTGAAAAATGAGATTTCTATAAAACATTATAGAACATATATAAACACATAAAGGTATCTTGGTGGTATTACTTACTTAAATTTTAACACTTATGGATACCTTATGATTTGTAGCCCTCATGGCTATCTTACAGTGTAACCCTCACAGTTACCTTATGGTGTAACGATCACAGTTACACTTGGAGTGTCCTTACGGACAACCTCCAAATTACAAATACCCAATGAATTGGAAGGAGATATAAGTCCCAAACTTCATCAAATATAATTCCAATGAACTATAACATAATCATAAAATATGAATAATTACATAAAAACGTTTCTTTTGAATTTTTTAAAATAGTATTTTAAAAAAAATTGTTTAACGAAAATTTCCTTACATATATCATATAAATGAAGTGAGAATTGATATAATGAATGTAATATGTGTATACATTGTAAATACACATAATAAAACATAATATGAATTAAAAAAATTACCCAAATGATCTTATTACAATATAATTGATGAAATAGAAGGTTGACCAAAAAATGGAAGTTGGGTTGAGAATTCCCTTACCTCGGGTTCATCTTACTTAAAACATGTTTAAACCTCCTATATAATGGTTTAAAAGAGTGTTATTAATATTTTAATGAAACATATTCATGTTTATAATACCTTATATGATAATTTTATTACATCATTCTACCAATTTTTAAATATTATTTTGTTATTTACATTTTTTCGTGTGCGTGCTTCACATGATTTCAATGGTTAGTTTGTAAAGGAATTTATTATCGAATGGAAGGGAAACTTAAGATGTATAAATAAATTGTTATAATATGTTTATATAATATTAAATTACACAATAAATAATTTTGGTTATATGTTATTATTAGTGATCATTAGATAAATCATTAGTGATATTTGTTTTGATCATTTTGGTGGTTATTCGATAACCACAAACTTGTTCAATCATATACCTTTAATATTATGCATATAAGTTAATTACATAACATGAGAGAGGTATTATAATACAACTTAAAAAGAATCTAACCATTAATTTTTTTATAACCATATTTTAAGGAAGTAAAGGAAATTGAAGGTACATCATCCACGGTGTTGGTAAATCAACACATCACGGGCAGTGTTTTTATTTTTAGAATAAGATGAAGAGGAGAGGAAGAAAGATTATGAATTTTTCCATAAATATGATAAAAATATATCATATATATAATACTCTATATTTCATGCCTATTTGATAAGGGTAGGATATTATAGAACAATAAAATAAAATAATTGAAAGAAAACACAATAAAATGAAAGAGGATCATTACCTCTTGACCTCTTCTCCTTGAGATCCTCCTTAAGGCCTTTGGTTTTCGCCTTTTGGTAATACCAAATGGTCTTGGACGTGGGAAAGATCCTTAAAAATGTTATTTGGCATAGTTTAGACAATTATAAAATATTTATCTGTGTGAGAGGAAGAGGGGTGAGATTGGTATTTACAGTGAATGTGATGGCATTTTTAATTAATTTCAAAGGACACCTCATTAAGGGTATTTGCAAAACCATGGGATTTACCCAGGGTTTTTCCAATTATATTAGCCTATTGGGACACCTCATATAATATTTTAATCCTAAATAATCTACTAGAATTATTACATAATTATTACATCACCGTGATGTTTTCAAACATATCAAAAACATAAAACTGTATTTTTACTATTCACTAAAAATTCAACTATCTTAGAAAAATCCCAAAAATTCACTCGAACCATTTTTTGATTTTTAGAATGAAAACATGAACTCAATTTTCCTAAAATAATTTTATAAATATGATTAATTTAATTCTTAAATAAAATCATAATTTATTCTAAAAAAACAATTTTTATAATGTAACTCATTTTATATCGTATTGAACAAATTACTCAAGATATCATTATCTTATAACATTAAGAAAAAAAATTAATATGATTTACTATTCATAATGTTCACATTACTATTCATATTACTATTTATAAGGTTATTTTACTATTCACCAAAAAAACAAGTTGGTTCTATCATACTTCAAACAACTTACTGATCACAACTATAGACGTCCGTTTCTTTAATTTAAAATCATAAAAGCGGGAAAAATATGGCTAACAGATTGTTTATAACTATCTCCTCCTCAGAAAAAAGTTTCATTATATAGATATTCAGTGGTTCATTAATTTCAATTTTTTTTTAAAACCTTGGAGTGTTACATTGTTTAAGGAAATGATTTATCAAGAATGATTCAAATAAGGATAGGTAGAACACCTTTCTGCTAAATCTCTCAAAAACCATCAATATGGTGATGATGAAAAACATCCCAAGAAGATGGAAATACAAGGTGTAAATAATTTTTGATGTATTTACTTTAAAATTTAATTTTACTTTTCTAAAGAAGAAGATTGTTCTGTAAATACTAAATTTGAATAATATGAGGATTGTAAGGATGAATGTGTGTTAATGAATATTACAAATTTTCCAAGAGATGATAATAGTGATGTTGAGAATTAAGGATTTTTATTAAGGTTTGTTCTATAGGAAAAACTTGAGGTGGACCTTGGAGAACATTATATTTTTAGATAAAATACTATAAAGGAAAGTGCATAGGTTTATGATTTTAATCTATACATGAAACAAAACCAGAGATAAAAACTGGAACTAAAGATTGATATTGATGAACTCAAATTTGTAATTTCTAGACACTTATAAATAGAATTATAACTGAAACATAAATTTGATAAAATTCCCAAATAATTAATGGCTTGGATACAACTATCAAATAGAGAGTTAAAATAATTTGAGAGCTCAAATAAGATATTATGAATTATCATCGAATGTGTGAAGATAAATAATGATTATCGATAATCGGTTTAATGAAACCTGATTAAATGGAATAAATATCAAGTCTAGATAAAGTATTTTATGAGGATAAACTTATACCTATTCCTCATGTTAATTAGTTCAAAGTTAAAGTAAAATTTAGTCTGTATCATGTTGAAGAGAAGAAGAAATTTCTTTTTGTTTTGAAAAAAAACAGACTCCCTAAAAGAAGTTATATCTTCATAAAACTAGCTAGAAAATAAATCACATGAACAAGGTGAAGTAAAATGCATCAAGAGTTTAATATTTGTTCTACAAAAATTAAGGAGACACTCACTATGTGCAATCTATTTCCAGGAGGTCTTTCCATGAGAAAATCTAATTTAAAAAGTCATGCATCATTTCTAATTATTCAATTTATTTTAATAGATATTTTTATTATTTTGATGTCTTTGAGAAATAGGAAAAAATTCCACACCAAGTATGCAAAAAAATCCACAAAAATACCTCAAATTAGAAGAAACCAAAATCATAAAACCTTATCTAAAAGTGAGAAAAATAAAAAATTATTTTAAATTTTTCAATAATAAGAATATTTCATGGAGTTTTATGCCGAGGAGGAACCTTAATCCCAAAAATGGGTGTTAAGGAGGAGTTAAAAGAAAGAAAATGTTACTGACACTTCCATTTGGGTAATATACATGTTATTCTTGTAGATATTGGACAATGTCTACTCATCAAACATGCTATGAATAAAAACCTCATTGTGAATATCAACCATGAAAAATATAGTGTTATATGTTTCACTAATGATGAGGGTCTTAAGATTGTAGGTTTTAAAAAGGAAATAATTATTTTAAAAGATACCATATGGACTAATGTTTTGTTATTTGATGGGATAATCCATAATCTTATCAATGAAGTCCAATTGTGTAACTTTGGAGATGTGGTGGAGTTCAAAAAAGGTTATGTACTATTAAATCTAAAATGGTTCACTTATTTTACATGGAAAAATAACCAAGAGAAATATATACATTATTGGAGAGAAAATTTATGTGTATTGTCCACAGAGGAGGATAAAAAAACTATGGTATAAAATTCCTTGACATTTGTGCCAAAAAACCTTATAGAATTTAAAAAATAGTAGTGGGTTACATAAAATTCTCCATTTCATATATGATCACACTCACAAATGTTATTCATGTCAAAGAGGTAGTATTATTCGAAAATCATACAACACAGAGAAGTTAAGTACATAAAGATTGCTTGAGCTAGTGAACATGGATGATTTTCGGCCAATAACACCCAAAAAACAGAAGAAAAAGATATTATGTGTCATTTATTGATGATTTAAATAGAATGGAATGGATTATACTTATTAAACACAAGACTAGGGAGTACAGGTGTGTCCCTATTTGTCAAGGGATAACTAAAAATATATTTGGTGTGAAGATTCAAAAAAAATTAAGAGAAAATGTTACTAAATTTACAAATAATCTTGTTGAGGAAAATTTCAAGAATTAAGAAATTACACATTGGGTTTTGGATGTTAGAACACCCCCAAAAAATGGGGCATTTTAAATAATAAATATCATAATCAGAAACATGTCATGGAAAATGTGTATAGAGAAGTATCTTCTAGAAAGATCTTTCAAATAGTCTATTCTTACAGTAGTATACATATACAATAAAGATTTTCTATATAAAAATAAAGGGAAACTCTATATGAGATCAATTATTTAAAAAACCAATACTTATTTATTATAGAAATTTATAATATAATATTTTATTCTCAATGAAGATAATAGTTTAAATTTAAATGATCGGTTTCAAAAAGTAATATTTCTTTAATACTCATCAACGAGTAATTCCAAAAAGTTATAAAATAAAAAACATGAAAATATGGTTGAAATAAATGAAAATTGTGGTGGTTAAAAGTGGAAAAATAAAAATAGCACATGAGAATATTTGTTATGAAAAATAACTAATTTTTGAATCTAAAAATTATGAATAATAACAAGTTCTTTGGGGGTTACTAGCAATGAAGATAATATTAATGGAGACTTAGAAGGGGAATAAGTTACAAAAATTCCTTCACGTTCAAGATGATGATTGAGAAGTGAATAAATCACCAAACGAAATATTATTAGATACTGTACAACCCCATTTGAAACAAAAATAATAGAGGATTATCAATAGGTATCTTTATTATCACTGGTGGAAATGAAATCATTTAAACAAGTTGAAAATGATTATAGTAGGTTTAAGGTCATGAATGAAGATATTAATTTAATTTATAAAAATGATACATAGGAAGTTATTCCAAGTACAATTGAAAATAATGTTATTGGGAGAATATGGGTGTTATAAAATAAATTCATTAAAGATGGAAATCTGATATAGACCAAAACATGACTTCTTAGAAAGGAGTACTCCGAAATTAAAGGAATTTATATCGATGAGACATTTTCACCTGTAGAATGACTTGAAACCACTTAGTAATTATTATACATAGTGATTAAAAAGGATTAAATGTATTTAAAATGGACATCAAATCTACCTTCATGAATGTTATCCTTGAAAATTGAGTGTATATTGACAAAATCAGATGGGTTTCTTATTTATGAATATGAAAATAAACTATTTCAACCGAAAAAGGATTTGTATAGACTTAAACAAGAACCAATAGCATAGTCTTTTATTTTGGATAAATCTCTTAAGAATTATAGTTTTTATAGATAATGAGTTGATCATAACTTCTAAATCAATAAGGATAAGTATCAGTGTTTGATGGTGTTTTTCTATATTGACTAAATAATTTTTAGAGGCTCGAAAAAACAACCAATGAAATTAATTTTCAGAGATCATGACGTGAATTTTTAGATATCTCTAATTAGTGAAATGTTATATATTTTTGGATTGCAGGTTAATAAATAAATGGATTGGATATTTATCTCACAAACTAAATATTCCAAAGATGTTTTAGGAATATTTAAAATGGATGATTCAAGGCCCATGAAAACGACAATAGAGACAAGACTGAAATTATCAAAAGATGAGTCGGGAAAAATGTCAATGTAAATTCTTATTGAAAAATCATTGGGATTTTACATTATTTAACTATTAATAAAACAGAAATTTTATTTTAAACTTTTCATGCTACTCATTTTCAAATTTATCCCAATGAAATCCACATAAAAGCTATGAAAATAAAACTTTGATATATCCATCAGATGACAAACTATGGGTTGTTCTATCACAATGATATTCAATATTATTTTCTGTTTTCTGCCACTGATGATTGGGTTGGTTCACTATATGATAGAAAATCTAATTCATGTAGTGATTTTTATCTAGGTATCCCAAGTATATCATGTCCAATCATAAATCAGGATTTCATATCTTTGATCACACCAATGGTCGATTACATTATTTCCACTCAAGTATGCACCCAATTGATTTGGATGAAACAACAACTTAAATATTAGTGTATTTTAGTCATGTATCTTATTCCAATCATGTATGAAAATTTGAGTGTGGTTAATATTAAAACAAATCCCATACATAATTCAAGGACAATGCACATAGAGATCAAATACCATTTCATAAAGGAGAAGGTGGAGCAAGGAATTGTGATTTTGGAGTACTTATCAACTTAAGATCAAGTAAGTGATATCTTAACAAAGGCACCACCCATATTGTTATTTGAGAATAATTTTTTGGATCTTATATTTCAACAATTTTCATCATCCATATTGATTTTGAGAAGCAACCCCCACTCCCCTTGGATTCTCTCTTGAGAAAGGAATGTTTTCTCTCCTTAACTTGTTATATTTTAATCATATCATATGAAATTTTTAGAGAAGAGGTATCTTTGGGATTGTTTCCAATGAGGTAGAAATATCTAAATTTTCTTGAAAAGGGTATAAGAGATATTTTCTAACATCTCCCCTCTCCTCATTGGTTTGTGAAGAGACGATTGTGTGTTACTAGCCTTATGTGACATCCCCAAGACACCAAAGGCTGGGAATAAATAACAAGGTCTTCATAAACAATTGGGGATGATTTACCTTTAAAGATTAAAAAAACAAACTTATATAACTATAAATAACCAAACATATATATAATTCATGAGTACAGAAATACATTCAATACCTAACTAAATCAAAAGACAGTATCAGAGTATAAGAAAATTAAACATGACATAACCCAAGGAATAAAAGGAAGAAAAAACCAAAAGACACCAAATACACTGAATAATAAATTCCAATTAGTACTAACCTACAAATAAACATGCCCAACCCAAGGTATTATAAAGCACCACTAAATAACAATTATACCTTAACTTTACCTATGTGTCGATATATAACCTTTGTAAATTCACCATAGTGACCAAGAAGGGAGTGAGTATAAAACTCAATAGCATTTTCCCAAGGACATACCAACTCATTCCACTAGGATTAAACTTGTTATCGCATTTTATAAAATAGTTAAATAAATAAAAACAATTTATAACAATCCATAAATCTATTTTTCTAAGGTAAGTATCAACAAGCTATCATAATCATTTTTCGAGGAATACATTAACAAATATTTTAAACCATTTATCAATTTGTAATTTTTCATATAATTTTCCACATCCACACACATCCATAACTCACACATGAACATGTAATATTTTTGTTACCATTGATTGTGGAACTTCACATCTATACCCTATCTCTTTGATGGTGGTACTTCATGACCATTATATATCCCATTCAACTCATGCAAAACTATTATGAAAAAAACGTCAACTCATTTCAATGAAAATAATTTATTAAATTTAAAATAATTTGAAAAAATACATTACTTCTATAAAATAAAATATAATTTTAAAGTCACCATTTTATAGTTAAAACCATTGGTTTTTTCAAAAATTCATCCAATTACCATGATTTCCAAAACTAAAGTACAAATGAGAATTTCCATTAAATCACACAGTAATTGTTAAAAACAATTTATTCAATTTATTCAATTTGAAATCAATAATTCAAGTTCAAATCAAGTGGAATCAAAAGTTAATACACCTATATCTCATACTGTGGTGAAAAATAAGACAATAACAACAACTTCAACAACCCAACTTAAATTTTTTAGATTTGACCATAGATCTCGTTCACTTTAACCAATTAAAACAAACTCATTAAGATTCCCATGGTACAACATATATTTATCGTCTATTATATATATACATATATATATATTTCCATAACAGAGGTTAATAAGAAACCAAATAATAATGGTGAATAATGAACACTTATTAGTGAATACAGATTTCTAATGGAATTCGGATTACCTAAAACATTATCCCTGATCAAAGGAAATCAACTATCATTCCTTTGAAAGAAAAAAAGGAAACTATGTTTAAAATTATTAGGGTAAAAATGATTAAATAAATTAATTTGAATTAGATACAAGATTTTTGGATCTGAAACTTCACAGTGCATGGTTAGGTCACACGATTAGACAAACTGAGCATGAACGGTGAATAGTCTACTCCCTTAAGCCACACCTTGTACAGTTGTCTCACATGGTTAGAAAAACCATGAACCAACAATGTTATTCCCCTATTTCAAGAATTGTCCAATTTCCCCTGGGAAACTACATGTTTTGGGAAAACCGTGCACCAATAATGCACCTGCACAGTGCTCAATATATCCCTTACCCAGTTTCCTAGCGGTGTTTCATGTTTTCTACTATCCGTGCTCAAGATGTGCACCTATATAAAATCCTCCAAATCATTCCAAAACTCCTATGAACCTCTCTAAACATAACCTAAACATTATATGTACTTAAAATATATAAATAAAGGGTCAATTAACTAAAACTGTGGGTGCTACATTCTCTCCACTATTATCCTTTCCATCCCCATAAAGTATAAAAATCTCATTTACTTGGTATAGTTAAGGCCATTACTCCAAAATTTTCTTTTAATGCTCCAAATTTTTCTTACTAACATTGACCATGTATCCATATAACCCACACTAGGATGATTCTTTCCACATATAATACTTTTTCTTTTCTATTCATACTTTGCACTAGCACATGAACCAATGTAGCATTTGACTCCAATTCATCATGATACCATTGGATCACATGGTCAGGATAAGGTTGATACTTATTTAATTTAGATACATGAAATACATTATGAACTTAAATAAACTATAGTTGAAAATTTAATAGATATTCCACCTCACCAACTGGTTCTAGTATTATAAAAGAGAATATCCATCAAGTATATGACTTTCCCTTCTTACCAAAATGAAAATGCTGAATCCTTGGATTGATTCTCAAGAAACTTTTATCTATCACATCAAATGAATATTTTCATCGATGATGATCCACATATGATTTATGAAGACTTCATGTTGTCTCCATCCTATTTCTTATCAACAGAATCTTATTTTTTCTTGAACAAGTCTTGGTCTAACTAGTTAATTCTCACCTATTTCAACCCAAAAAAGTGCAGAATAAAAAGAACACCTATAAAATATTTCATAAGGATATATATTTATTTTGTCCTGAAAACTATTATTATATGATACCTAAACTAATGGTATGTTATCCCACTGAAAAAATAACTACTTAGTGGTGATTTATTATTAATGGTTCTAATAACCATCGTGAAATAAATACTTCTAAAAAAATATAATATATAGGTGGTTTAATAACACCACTACTAAATTTTTATATTTTAATAATCAATGGAAGATTTAATTAAAAAAACTTTTAAAAGTTATAAAAAAATCCCTAAATTCAACCCCCTCCCCTATTCTTGATATGTGACCCTGATCCCCCCACCCTCCCTGACCTCCTCCTCTCCCCTCCCAGATGGTGACCCTGACCCCATGACCTCATCGGTGACCCCCAATTCCACCCCCACACCCACACCCTCTTACCAACTTACTTCATCCTCATTAATGAACCATGACCCCCCCCCCCTTCTAACATCTATCTCCCAAGATCCCTCTTTATAGTGACCCCAGATCCCCTAAAACTCCCTCTAACTCTACCCTTATCCATGGAGACCCCCGTTCTAGTGACCACCCTAACCGTGACTCCCCCGCCGATAACCGCCATCACCTGACACCCATTCCAGAAATTTCCATGACCACTATCCCTATTTCGGATAACCATCGTAACCTAAACCCTTCATGTTGTCCACTTTCATGACACTGAACTTTCATTCGGTGACCCCAACCCCCTTTTGGGCTACAATAAGGACTTTCAACCACCCTTTTCGTGACTGATCTGACCTCGACCCCCCCCCCCCAAGGTTGTGTGATCCTAAAACTCTCTTTCATTACTCTTTCTAGAATTTGTGATATAATTTTATCCTCAATTTTGATATGAAATTAATTTTTTGTTTCATTTACTCTATTTAATTCAATTAAATTTATATCATATTAATTCTCTTAAATGAAATTTTTATTCTCTTATTTAAAGATGATGATTTATTTTTGATTTTATTTTTTAATTATTATGATTTAATAAAATATATATATATATATATATATATATTTGTTATTATATTTATATTCCAAATTAATATAAATCTTTAAAAGTTGTTTTCTGATGATCACTAGTGAGTTCTAAATATTCAATGAAATAATATTGTTTATATCATTATCCCTTTATGGAAGATTGAATGCAGAGGTTAACGAACTTATTTATTTATCCATAGTGGATAAAATATAATGGTAGGTTATGTATATCAGGGAATTGATTCTCTTTTATAGTGATAAAATCATCATTTGATGATTATTATAGTGATCCATGGTGGATTATAAGAATTCGATAGATATCTGTTTCATAAAAAATATCACTATGTTTATGAGTAGGTTGGTTATTAAATTTTCTGTTAAATCCCTGTTAGATGATAAAAATATGGTCATAATCTAATTTATGTCATTATTCATATATGTTTTAAGAAATTATAATTTATTTGATTCATTCTTTTTTATTATATGTTTAGTATGAAAAGGTACATTATTGGATTCATCACATTTTCCACTATTGTTTTTACAAAATATTCAATGAATAATTTGGGTAATATTTAATTTTGATTGCACTTGTTTGATTAATCACTTGTACATTTATATCTAAATGTATTGTGAGAATAATTACAATATAATACCAAGAGATAAAAGTTTGATTAATTTACCTAAAAACACCTCATTGTTCCAAGGGTTTTGAAGAATTTTTAGATTTTTCAATTGTAAACTGATCAGTGGATGGTAGAATAAAATTTCTATGTCCTGATTATAAATTCAAGAAATAGTTAGAAAAAAATAATTATATGAGAATTTCATATTGAAACAGTTTTCTAATTTATATGTATGTTGGATTTTTCATGGTTAATCTAATTTTATGGAAAGTCAAAACAATTACAAAGACTTAAATAAAACACAAAGTAACCCTGCATAGGATAATTCGGTTCAAAATTTATTAAATGATGAATTTGGTTTTTCAGAATACAATGTCAAAGATTTTAATAGATCAACAGAACTTTTAATTGATCCAGAGTTGATTAATGTTTTTCATAACTTCAGTGACCAAAATAATGAGTTTTATGAATTAGATGCAGATGTAAAGAAATAAATGTATGAATGGTGTTCCAATTATAAGAAGTTGTCTTTTATATTTAATTTGTATCATATCAAATGGCTTTGTGGAATTAATAACAAATAAATTTCCATGATTTTAGAGTTTCATCGTGATAAATTTAGTGAAGCTAAAATACCTACATCATTCTATGAGATAAAGAAATTCATCAACCGACTTGGACTTGAGTATAAAATTATATATGAATATCCTAATGATTTCATTCTTTACAAGGGAGATGAGTATGATAAAGAATAATTCAAAATATTTCATACATGAATATGGAAGTTAGTGAACAATAATGAGATTATAAATCAATGCAACCCTAGGAAGAAACAGAATAAGAAATCTCCTACAAAGGTATTGTGTTATTTTCCTCTGAAACCACACATGTAAGGATTATTTATGTCTTCTAAGACTACATATGACATTAATTTTAATTCTTAGGATAGTAAAAATGTCTTGATGAGACATAAAAAAGATTCAACATCATGGAATATGTTTGATTCGCAATAACAATATTTTTTATTAGATCTTAGGAATATGTGTTTTGGATTAGATTCTCAGGGTTTTAACCCTTTTGTACTTTAAGTAATAATTATATAATTTGGATATCTGTTTTGATCCCATATAATCTAACTCCATCGATCTGTATGAAGAAATATTATTTCATTATTTAGATGATTATTCCTAGAAATGACATTGAAGTATACCTTCAACCCTTAATCAATGAATTACGAGAATTATCTGATGATGGCATGGAAACATGGCATGCATCAATAAGACAACTTTTCAAAATTCATGCTACTTTAATTTGAAAAACTAGTGACATTACTATACTAGGAAACTTATCTGGTCAGAACACTCATATTGGTTTGTCTTTTCTGTTTTTTAATTTTGATTTTGAACCTCAATGATTACCTCATAGAAGAAAATGGTGTTTTATGTTTCATCTTCAATTTCATGATGCTTCTTATAAATTCAGCTTTAACAAGACATGATTCAGTGGAGTTATTGAAATGATAAAGTCACGGAAGGTATTATCTAGTTTACAAATCTCGGTATTATTAATGAATGTTATTTAAGAAATTGTAAAATGCCATTAATTTAAAGAAGGGTAAAAGTGTATGAGGTATAGTCTCTAATGTAGGTGGAACACAACAATAGAAGAAAAATAGTGTATTTTTTATACTTCCTTATTGAGAGTTTAATTTGATACTTCATAATATTGACGTAATTCATATTGATATAAACATTTGAGATAATGTAATTTTTACATTGCTTAATGAAAATGGTAAATCGAAGGATCACCTTAATGATCATAATAATCTGGAGTCAATGAATATAAAGCATGGTTTGTGGGAAAATTAGAATGGAAACAATCCTTTGGATATTTTTACAATGAAATGTACTAATAAAAGTATTCCTTCAGGCTTTATAGATTGTAAAAGTTCCAGATGGATATTCACGTAACACGTCAAATTAAAATGACTTAAAACCTCAAAAGTTACATGGATTGAAAATTAATGAATCACATAATTTTATGGAGAATTTATTGTATTTGGAATTATGTAATACATTACCTAAAAAAGTCACTATGATTTTGGTTTAGTTAAATACCTTTTTTAGAGAGATATATGGAAAAAATCTAAATCCAAATGATCATGATAAAATTAAAGAAAAAATTGTTTTGACACTTTTTCATTTGGATATGTTACTTTTTTCTACATTATTCACATTCATGATTCATTTTACTACTCATTTAGTTGAAGAAGATAAACTTGGTGGACCGGTACACTATCGATGGATGTGTCCAATTAAGAGGTGCATTGATATTATTTTTATTTTCATTAGTGATTTATATTTTATTAAATCATTGTATAAAAAAAATTATATGTTTCTTATTTTTTTTATTATGAACTTAGGTCATTTGAAATCATATGTGATGAATAAAGATCAACTAGAATTCTCTACTGCTAAAGGTTACATAGTCGAAGAGTGTTTAACCTTATGTTATAGGTATTTGGATGGTATTGAGACTAAATTTAATTAGTTTAGTAGTGATGATGACATCTCTACTAATTATCATTCTGAAAATCAATCATTGGTACTTCCACCTATTGGTAGACCAATTGGAATGGGGTCAAATTTTACACTGACTAAATTGGAGTTACTACAAGCACAGAGATATGTACTACTCAATAGTCTTTTTTACATCCATTTATCAAATAATTGTGATAGAAAACGAAGAGGTAACTAAGGGTTTTAGCTTGAAATGATTTGTAATTAACAAAATTTGTTAATAAAGAGATTGGATAATGGTTCACTCTTCATGTAATTATATACTCGTATTAATATTATTGACATGAAGTTATTTTTCTATGTTAAAAGTAACACCTTGCATCATTTTTTTAGATAATGAATGTTGAAAATTGAGCTAAAATATCAAATGATTTGATGTTTTTGGCTCGGGTTCCTCCAAGAAAGGCTAAGATATTTGATTCCTACAATATTCATGGCTTCAGGTTTCCTACAATTTATCATGAAGAAGACTTGAAAACTCAAAATATTGGTTTATTTACATTTTCAGATGTGGGATACTATGGGAATTTGAATGATATAATTTAATTAAATGATCATGGCATGTTTTCAGTTGTCTTATTCAAATGAATGTGGGTCAATATTGATAGGGGTATAATGAATTATTCATAACATTTTACTTCTGTCAACTTCTATCGCTTGATGAATATCGGTGATCCTGCGGAGCATGATCCATTTAGCTTAGCTTCACAAGGAAAGATGATTTATTATGTGGATGATGAAACTAATGAATTTCTGAGTGTTGTTGTGAACTTAAAGAAGAGATACTTATATGATCTGGGTGATGAAGATTAATTGGTGCTTTATGACAATGAACCTCATCACCCACAAAACATTGGATAGTTTTTTCTTCACATTTTCAAAATAATAGAACTTGTTATTCAGGGTAAAAATGAAGGACTCATCTCTATGGTTTTTGATAACAATGAATATAATGAATATAATGATAATTGAATTTATAAATTGGTAATGAAAATATATTATAATTTATAATTCATATGTATTTCATTCATATAGACATTATTTTAGTTTCATTTATATTTTTTTTTCTTTTTTTTTAATATTTAATATACCTTAACCATTTTAAATTCAAGAATGTTGACAACAAAAAAAATAGAGATCTTAGTCGATCAGTATCTCAGAATATTCCACCACCACCATCTTCTGTGGATCCTAGTGATTCCATTGTACAAAATATTACTGGAAAGCTAGCTATTTCCCCAAATTTCATTGGTATCCCACTGCCTGATTCACCTATGATGACGGAATAGTAGGTCACACCTCCATCTACGGGATATTGGAAAGTTATCATTTCTGGTATGTATTTCAGTTTCCATGAAAAAAAATTATATTTTATTAATTTTTAAATCATTTTTCAAATAGATAAAGGAAACCATAGAAGGGATGAAAATATAGATGTGGAATATGTATGGGGCCTGAAGGAATTCAATATTATCAATCCATTTGGGGTGCCTACCGATGAAGCTGTAGGAATCTATGGAAATATTCTTGGGAATGTTTCTTGTGATATAGTGAGATTTTAGATTTATTATAAATAATGGAGTCATATTACTATTTTGTGTAAAAATGAGGTCTTTTATACTCAAGTAAAAGTAATATTAATTTAATATTCGTTGATAACTAATTTCAAATACTTTAGTAAAAAATTTTAATATAATTATAAAGTGTTATATTTTTATTTCTAGATTTTTTTTCATTTGGATGTCCTTGACTCTATTTTACACCCATGTACTTTATAATTTTTTGGCAAGAAGTGGAGAGATTTTAAAGGGAGATTATGGAATTTCATTAATGACACTTCTCTAAGATCAAGACATATGTATGAGAAAGTATCTAAAGGAATTTCCCATGATAAATGGATTCTATTTATCGATATCAATAGAAATTTATCTCAAGAGTTAATGGCATATTTTAAAGTATCTTAATAACATAAACACAATAAAATTATAATTTTTATTAATGTGGCAATTTTTTATAGGAATTATCTAAGAAAATATTGAAAATTGTTAGAATAAATTTAGTCCTCACATCACTAGGTCTTAGTGTTTCTTCAGAAAAAGAAAAATTTTGGTTTTTAATTTGTTCGTTATTATTTATACAGTATTATTATAAATCAAGGTTTTTCTAAATTTCTTGTATTTTATATAAAGGCTAATGAATTAGGTCACTCATTTGGTTGAACAGGGATGTGGTTTAAAGTGAATAGTAAAGTCGATGGTAATTTTTTAAATTTCCCTAGGAATGACATTGGATTAAGTTATTTTCATTACCATTTAATACTATTTTATTATAGTAAAAACACAATAATGAAAAAACCCCTAAATCCAATTAGATGAAGAAAAATACATGGATAAAATGATTCCAATTTTACATCATTTTATATATATATAGACAGCCCCAATTAATTGGGTTTAAAGATTGTTTTTTTATAATATAATTTCGATTATTATGTTTTTATAGTAATGAAATTACAATAAATAGTAATGAAAAAATTATTAATTAGATAATATTATGAGGTTCGGATATTTTAAAAAATAATTGTTAATATTTTTGTATTAACAAGTTAAAATTCAAGACATCTGGGATGAGAACCCTTCATAATCATCATCGGTTTCCCAAAACTATACAGTTGGAATCATTTTAGGTAAGGGGAATCTCATACATGTACGGGGGATAGGTTATGGCCCTACTCCATATGTTATCTTTTGTTGGGTGGTGTCATCTTTTACTGCTGCACATGGTGGGGGTTTGATTAGTATTTTTTATTAGGAATCCCAAAGATAAATTGAAATATTGAAAGATGAATTTCAAGAAAAATAATCATATAGGGAAACATAGGATTAGTGGCAGTTGAAAATGGAAAATGATTTAGTTTTTTGTATTTCATTAGATGACTGGAACAATCCCCAAGGAAATTTACATCATTATATCTCGTCTTGGTGAGTTATATTTTAAATTCCATAGATCATTCACACATTTTTTAGGAATATATATGTTAGTTGGGGGAGGGTTTTTCTGTGAGTGGGGGTGGGTATTTTCTATCAGGGGTGGTTTGGGATTCTTCTATTGTAGTAGGTTGTGGGATGTTAGTAATTAGTTGGGGATAATAATTATATGAGTGATGGTTGTGGAGGGACACAGATCATTTTTGAATTTCTTTTTAGTAGTAGCTGGGAGGTTTGGACCCTGGGGTGGTCTCACCTAAGCTCTCATACAATTGGACTTCTCCCGAAGAGTTCTTCTTCTTTATCCTTCCTCCTATTCTTCTCCTTCATCTCTTGTTATTGTAACTAAAGAGGGTTTAGTGATTCTAAATATATTTTATAGTTTGTTTCTAATATATTATTTTATCTTCCTACTATTATTCACATAAGTTAGGTAAAAAACCTAATACATTTTCCATGAACACATAAAACATTCATAAATACAACTAAAATGATAATTTTATAATAAAAACATGTATTTAGAGTCATACAAAAAAAATATTGTCTTGGATTGACATGTGGTTGATTCCTAAACATCAAAAATGAACTCTATATAATTATCCATAACTTTGAAAACAATATGAGATTGTTTTCTTGGTTTTAAAACAATAAACACTTCTTTAATATGAAAAATTATTTTAAAACATGTGTTGAGGGTCAAAACTAAGAAAATGATGTAAGATTTCTCTAAAATCATTGGAAATGACCATAGATTAAATTTTGAAATTTAAGAACCGACATGGTATCATTCTAAATTATTGTTTCACTAAGATTCTATAAATGCACTTTTAGTGTTTTAAACCACTAAAACATACATCGAATAGTGAAAACCATAGAAAAATTCCTCATATTTATGTCTTGTAATGGTACCGTAGACACTATGTTATTTTTAACTTGTATGGGAATACAACACATCAATCCAATTTGTAGTGTGTTCGGAGTGACTTGGTAAACACTTATTAAAGGTACAAAAGCCTTCAATAACATGTGTCAGGGGGAAAACTAGAAAACTAATGTCATATTTCTTAGAAAACATTTAAGTTACCAGAGATTGAATTATTAAATATCGGAATAGATGGCATGTTCTTTCAAATTAAGGTTTATCTAGGATGGCCATAACGGGGTTTCTAGTGTTTTAAAACATAAAAACTTACGTAGAATGGTAAAAATGATTCAAAATAACCGCATATTGGTGTGAAATAATGATACAACCATTATTGACATATTTTTTATGTGTAATCATATACAAAACATCAATTTAATGTATAGTGTGGTTGAAATTACAAGTTAAACACTTCTTAAATGTACAAAAGCTTTTAAAAACATCTGTCAGGGGGAAAACATGGTAAATGACATCATATTTCTATGAAATTAGTCAAAAACAATCATAGATAGAATTTGTAATGTAGGAACCAAAATCTTTTCATTCTGAATTATAGTTTTCTTAAGATGGTCGTAAGCACATTTTTATTGTTTTGAAACACCAAAACATGTGTGGAATGGTAAAACCCATATAAAATGTCTTCATATTGAAGTGAAATCATGGGAAAACCACTGATGAGTTATTTTTGACATGTAAACATAGACAAAACAACAATTTAACATGGGGTCTATTTTGAATGACTTGGTAAACATTTTTTAAAGGTACAAAATCCTTGAAAAACAAGTGTCATAGGGTCAAAATCAAGAAAACGATGTCATATTACCCTTAAATCATGGTACAATAAATGTAAATTGAATTTATAAATTTAGGAACCTAAAAAATCATTCCAAATTATGGTTTCCCTAACATGGCCTTAAATTCGTTTTAGTGTTTTAAAACACTAAAATAGGCAATGAATGGTCAAAACAAAACAAATTGACCTTGTATTGACATGAAATCTTGGAAAACTACCACTGATTTATTTTTTCAAAATAGTAAATTATTTTATATCAACATTGTTAAAAAAAACATTAAGTGAATTTCAGTCACAAGGCTTGTAAATTTAAAAAATAATTTAAATATTTACTTATCTTTTCTTAGTTTCAAGTGTTGAATCATGTCTTAAATAGGTAAGATTATGTTTTCAAAGTGTCTTTTATTATATATTATTCTTTTTATGTTAAAATTTATTCTATTTTATTAATAAAATAAAAAAACTATGCATGCCATTCTGAATATATTCTGTTTCTTTTACCTTTCTTATTTATTTTCTTAAATGATATGGTTTTCATTATAGGTAGAAGACATTAGTAACATGAAGGGGGTTGAACATTCAGATCCATCAAATTCTTTAGAAGGAATTCATGATGGTTATCAGTGTTCATGGTATGATAAAATTTTATCAATTATTCTATTGTAATATTGATTTATTATTTTTAGATTTATTCTTTGTTTTATTATTCTTAATAGTTTATGAGATGATGTGGTCAGTTTGAGTTGATGAGATATTGTGGAGGCATAAGGATGTATTGGAGGTCATAACATAGATTCGAGCATTGGTTATTGTTAGTGATATTTTGTATGTATATATTAATGATGGGGGTATTAGTTGATAGATGTATTGATAGACAGAGAATGAGATTACGATGAATGTGGATGTTTGTATATAGGACTATGGATATATAATGAATTTATGATGGGTTTATCATACATTCATGTTTTATTTTATTGCGTGTTAGATTTTTATATTTACTATTCTTATTAAATATTTTAAAAAATATATAATTAACCAATGATTTTTAGAAACTACCACTAAATAGATAAATTAAAATATGTTTAACAGTTGTAATGTTTAACCACTGCTAAACCTAACCACTTCTGTTATGTTCAATGGTGGTTAGTTTCATTTTATTTATATTCCCAAAAAAATTATAAAAAAACTTCCACTAAATAAACAAGAAACCACAGCAAAATGATCCAAAAATGACACATAGAAAATATCTATGAAATTAAATAAATTGACACTAAAAGGATAGAGACCGTGCAATACGTAGTAGGTTTAATAATAGTCTTTATATTGTTAGGTGGTTGTTTAAAACGCATACAGTCCTTGAAAAAATAGTTTCTAATGATGTTTTTTATAGTATCATACCATCATCCCCCACAATCTATCCCACATTCCCTCATCATATCCTCAAAATTTTGAATTTTCCATTCAATTTGTCTATATATTTGACAATTACATGTCGTAATCATAGTCGATTGGGTATCAAGGTCTTTTTTTTAAGATTTCCAAAAAGGAGACGTAAACCTGGGGTCTCTATCTGATAAAATAGAGATTATAATTTTGTACCACATTAAAACCTATATGATATAAATTTTGGACAAGTCCTCCGCCATATAGGATTTGTAACTGGGGATAAAATAATATAACTTCATGAGTCGGTCCACAATTACTCATATAACATTAGGTTTCTGAACCATCCTTGGGAGACCTGTCACAAAATCCGTAGCTTTTTGTTACAAATTTTTACACATGAATTGGAAAAGACTGCAACATGCTCATTGGTCACTAGTGTTCTGCCTTAAAATGTAGATAGGTGAGGCATCTCAAAACATACTTTTGCACTACCTTTTTCATGAAAACCCACCAAAACTATTCTTTAAACTCTATATACATCTTTTGACTTCCTGGATAAAAATTTCATTCTGAATAGTGGTAAGAATTAAAAATTTCTTCCTGAAACACCAAAATTACTATAATCTGAACTATAAACCAAAAAACCAAACTCTAATTCATCTTCCATCCCTCAGTGGTCACCTCACCACTGAGTTTTGACCTTATAGAATAAAATTCATCATCATACATCTGAGCCTCTTTCACATGTTGAAACAAATCAGGAATAACCAAAAATAATCTGAAAACTACATAACCTTGGTTAATAAAAACTTGATTCATGCCTTTGATAACAAACATCAGCTTCCACTGATTCGAAGCTTCTTTACCCAACTTATTTTAGAACTTCCAACTTAATTCATTTTCCATCGAGTTATCTTTACTCAGTGTACATGTTAAATCAAATTTAAATATTTTAATATACTCTATCTGTCTTTTTTGCCTCGAACTCAAATCTCTTAGTGATAAAATGTGTTTCAATATCATATGATTCGTAAAAACCATAAATTTCTCACCAAAAAGATAATGATGATAGGTCTTCAAAACATATACTAAAGAAGGTAATTACAAACCATGGGTAAGGTAATTCATCTCTTGAAACTGTAACTTCTATGAGCCATATGAAATAATGTGATGTCCTTTCATGAGAACAAATCCCAACTCATGTCTTAAAGTATCACAATATGTCGTAAATCCTTATCCTGATTCTGGAAATATCAATATCAGTGATGATGTAAGGTGAAATTTAATCTCTTAAAAACACTTCTTAAACTATACAAGTATATCTAAAAATCTATATATAAAAATTATAAATACACCCATAGGTTTGTATAATATGAGGATTTATACTGGAATAGTATAAATAAAAATAAATTTCATATTATTTGTAAAAACTATACACTAGGATGGTATGAATGATAGATAAATTAAAGAGAAATTATCTATTAGGTTTAAAATATAAAATCCATGTATCAATATGTATTCCATGGTAATATTCACTAAACCACATTTATTTCTAGAAATACACTCAAAAATAAGTAATCTGGTTTTAATTTATAGGAAACAAATATATCAATGTGGGTGGTGGAGCGCACACTATTGTAAATAAAATAAGCTAAAGCAGAAATGAATTGGTAAAACTAAAAAACCATTGAGTAAATTGGGGGTTTAATGGAAAATTAATTTATATCTAGTATCAGGAAGGAAGATCTATATCTCATTATATATCCAGTAGTAATTGGAATCAATCTATATATATTTATAAAAAGGTAAATCGTCTTGTGTAAATTAATTATCATAAAGCTTAGGTGGGTTAGTAGACACCCAATGTTAAAATATTCCCGATGTGGATTGGTTTACATTAAAGTGTTAGGTTATTATGAGGATGTGTAAGATGAATATTGAAGTATGTTTAATCCCAATATAAAATATCTAAGAGAAATTTTGTTATATCATATAGAAAGTATGATGGAGGATATATTAACTAAACTAATGATGCTATAAACTAGAGTAATTTTAATAGGAAATAAAATGAAGTTGAAATTTTTAGTTGGGTTAGAGATATGATATATGAGGTTATGTATATAACATATGGGAATAAGAATCAAGAAACACAATTTCCAATAAAATTTTTATTTTGTAACATTTTTTATGATTTTTTATGTTTGAGATTTTGAATGTTACCATATCCATTAAATATATCAAAAAATATGAATATTATATGAACCAGACCCTTTTATAATTCATTTTTTATATTTTAAGGTCATTAAAGATAGATTTATACAATTAGTATAATTTTATACAGTATGGATTATACACTATATAGTTTACGGCCTTGTGGTAAAAACATTTCACCATGCAGTTTATGGACTCATGGTAAGGACCTTGTGTCATAAATTTATAGTTATGAAACAATTAACACAATTCATATAGTTTAGAATCATATTTTAAGAAACCTTTAATCTAACATAATTTTTTCAAGAAAATTACTTTTTCAGAAACCATGCATTGATGGCAGGCATGATATGCTCTCCATGCTGAGTAATAAATAAAGAATCTCATTTGGAGGATTCTTTTTTATGATTAAGGTACTTCCCATTTTTTTTAAGTTTCATAGGTTTCAATCTTAGATAAAAAATATTACTAATGACAACACAAACTCTCTTTGAATGAATTAGTAGAGGTGAATTATCTTATTGAATTTTTGTGTTCCCTTATTTTGATAAACATCAAGGTTTTATAGGGTATACTATCTTTTCTTGTCAATTTATTCTCGATAACTCAGTTAAATCTATGTATATTCCTATTCAGTGAAATTATCAATAAAAACTAATCCAGTAGAAGGAAATTAAAATTTGATATAAAACACTGCTTCAGTACTGTACAATAATGAATATAGGATCTCTTGTATAGAAATATGTGCAGTAATGTGATAATCCCAAAATAATTCAAGGGTTAGTTAAGTTGGGGATTATAATCCCTACCACTAATATTCAATAGTATATTCAATAAATTCGTGTGTAAGACTAATATCTAACCATTTCTCATTGCATGATAGAGGTATGGATGATTGGGTTGGATATTATATCCTGAATATGACTTCTTTAATTCAGATGTATAATGGTTTGTACTATTTTTTTATAATAGTGTTTGGATTCCCAAGTCTCATGATGATAATGGACTTCACAAAATTAATCACATATTTTATTCTAATCACGTTTAAGGGTAGACATACAACCTACATGAGAAAAAATTGATTCTGGTAGTGATTAACTCAAACTTCCTAACCGTTATTAGAGGGTAAGGACCCAATAAATCTTTCCTAAATATGGAAATTGGTCTAAAGTAATTTATATATAGATATAACTCTAGAGAATAATGATAAATATGAAATTATATTAATATTCATTTTATCTTTTTAGTTAATTTTAGACAATTGTGTGTCATATAAGGCCAAAATTACCCATGCATTTTTATTTAATTTGACCTCCTTGTTCTTTTTTGATATATTCAACATTTTATAGCATTGATTTATTATATATTAGTGAGGGTATGTTCTCCTTAAATATAATAGTTTTTTACCCTAGGAAATCCATTCTTATATAGGATCTTCTAGGATTTTAATCAATTAATAAGAATGAAAATTACTAGTCATTAATGAATATTGTTTTTCTTAGCTTTCTCATTTAGTAAAAATAAATTTTGGAAGTAATAAACCATAAAATAAATCTAATTTAATGGTTTATATGTTTATGAATATGACAATTTTACATTAGATATTGTGTTATTAATTTTGTTTATTTCTTCCACTAATTTACTGACAAAAGTATTTAACATCTTCCAATATATAATATGTATGATATTCTCATCAAGATTTTGATTAGTGAGTTTCAAAGATATATTATCCAACACATTATTTTGAGTGTTTCTTAGTAATGAAATATAAGATAACACATGTTTTGAGGTAAATTGATCCATTGATTATTATGCATGACCAAAAAAATGAATCATTTCTTCCTTCTTGATGAAAAACTCATCATTGATCAATTTGATTACTGATTTAAATTTTTTTGAAATTAAATTAAGAAAGCTTTAATTTCCAATCAAAATATATTTTTATATTGAGGGATTGGTATTCTGACTAATTGTTTGTTCACCCTTTTAGAGTAGAAAATTATATGGTAAGACCGACATTGATAGTGAAATATATAAAACTCTCATACTAAATTGGTTGTGTTTTTCCTCCATCATTTTTTAATTGGTATTTAAACAATACAATCAATTTATATTTTCCATGTTTCAGATGATTCATTGAAAAATAATATATATTTATTTGGGAACATGGTATCTAGATATTATTCCTCCAAGAAAATCCATACTGCCAAAAAATATACCAATGTGTGTCATTTTGGTAACCTTTTGGGAGACAAATCTGATATCGAATTGTTGAAGAATAAAAACTCATATTTCTAACCATCTAATCAGTATGATATAGCCTAGAATATTATTCAAAGGATCAATGTGGAATATAAAATTCATGGTGCTGTAAATAATGTCACAATATTAGCACCATAAATATCTTGTAAAGGAAATTATTTTTGAAGATTCTATATTTAATTAGAGTCTCCAAAATTTTATGGTTATGGTAGTAGTGGTTGTTTACTTTTTATATAACATTCTTCATACCAAGGGATGAAATAGAATAATCTAAAAAATAATGAAAAACTTTTCTTATAAGGGGGTCATTTAGACATATGATGGGACAAATATTACTTAAGTTTGTCAAATAAACATTTTAAATACCTATCCCATTAGTAAATTTACCCTTATTCGTTATATTTATAAAGTTTAAATGTTACCTATAAATTTTTTAAATGAGACAATTTATATTGGTGAGACATCCATATATTCATATCAATGCTAAAAGATTTTGAGAATGTGGTATTTTAGGTATCGCCTTGGTTTTATTTATATTAACTTCAATACTAAAATTAGGAAATAGGAATATGAGGATGGTTAAATATTTCACCCTAAATATTAATTTTATTTTATTCAACTTTTGATTGCATGGTCAGAGTATTCAAAAAAACACTTAGAAATTAATTAAGTGATCTTCATGATAAAATTTCCTGAAAACTAAATCAATAATGTATCATTCATTAGTTTTCCCAAGGAGAGGTTTAAATATATAGTGTATCTCTCTCTCTGATAGTTGGATCTAACATTCCTTAAACTAAATGGAATTACCCTATAGCAAAACAATCCTTAGTTTTACTTAAAGGTAGTATCTTCTTCATCTTCAGTATCCTTCTTAATTTGGTTTTAACGAGAATATCCATTTATAAATAAGTTATATTAAAAACCATTTGTTACATTAATAAGTAGCAATAGAGTTAGGATATCGAAATATTCATTTGGAAAAATGATGGTTTAAATCCTATATTTTTATAAAGACTAGGATTTTCCCTTCCTTTTTCTTATTAGGGACAATATTAGAAAACCATTTTTGGTATTATATATCTCAAATACAATTCACTTTAATTAGATTATTTTCCTTGGATTCTACCTTAGAAACATGATATAGATAAACTATCCTTGCTGATGGTTTTTAGAAATGGTGTTTATCCAGTAAACCTAGGTGAATAATATTTACTAGTGGATTTAAAACCCAAACATTTCTTTTTTCTAGATTTATGTGTATCCCAGTTTTTTTGGAACTCAGTATACTACTCTTGATCAAAGGGATTTATAGCCACACTGATCAAGGTGGATTATAGGTTTTAATCAATACCTAAATTTTCTTTTATTAGATCATAAATTTTAGTGGATACAACCTCTTTTAATATAGGTCGTTTATGTTTTATATCTTCTCTGTCATATACATCTGTAATAGATGATAGATCAACCACATTATCTTCAAATGATCATACAAGAACAAAATTATCATTCTTTTAAATAAATTCATTAGAAGTGTGTGAAGCCTCATCAGACTCAGTGTATACCATGTGATCAAAAATACAAGTCCTTATTCCCTGTGTAATTTAGTAATGAAATATCCTTACCCCATCAAAATTTCTTATTTGTGTTGAGTAGATATGTCACGACCCGTCCTCGGGGCTATTGTCGTGACTACCCTAAACTTTCCTTCCATAGGCCAGGGGCTGACGACTAGCACCAAGGTGTAAATCCCAGTAAAAAGGGAAGGCATTTCCTTTGTAAAGTAAACAAACACCATAGAGTAAGCAAGCAGAAAAATTAAACACTAAGTAAAAACTGAGAACAACAGTAAGTGTGGAAAAGTAAGTGGTCCAGTATACAAACCCAAACTGAAAGTAAAGTACAACTCGAAAGGGAAAACAGCAACTGAAAAGTAAAGCCGTAGCCTCGATCCGTCCACTGGACTTCCACCTGAAGGGTGGGTACAGATAGCCTCATCTGCTCCTCGGGTCCAACCAACCGCGCCGAGTACGTCCCGCCCAGTAGTCCACCTCCAGGTACCATCCTGCTCCGCAAGCCTCAACCACGATCAGCGTTGTCCGTCGTCTGCAACCAACACAACGTAGTGCGGGCATAGCCCGTGCAGGGGTGAGTATAAGCTACTCAGTAGGGACCCCGAGACCCCCTAAGGTCTCACAAAATCCACAAAGGATAAATCACAAAGAAAAGATGCAATCATGAAGTAACATCCAACACTTCTTATGTATATGCCCATACATATACCAAAGTCATAAATTCTTGTTCGGCTCCAACATCCGAGCCCAAGTACAAACCAGTCCACACAGGAAAGAAAAATAAAAATCCACACAGGATAGCAGAACACAATCAACAAAGGAAAGCAAAACAGGATTCATCTCACACAGGTATACATCTTCGTATGACGATAGAGATGATCAGATATATCCACTGATTCATCTAAGTCATCGGACCCACAAAGGATCGATAGGTACTAACCCCTACAATGACTGAGGAAGGGTCTGACCCACACAGCATCGATAGGTAACTAACCCCCGTAATGACCCAAGAAGGGTCTGACCCACATAGGATCGATAGGTAACTAACCTCTGCAAAGACCCACACATGATCGGACCCACACAGGATCTGTACGCGTTGGCTCACACAGAACCGCTAAGCGCTGACCCACACAGGATCAGACCCACACAGGATCGGTAGCACTGATCCACATAGGATCGCTGAGTGCTGTAGTCGTCACCGTCGAATCCACTGAGGATCTCTGTACAGTCATCGTAGTAGTAGCAGTCGCAGCCAGCTCTAGGGTTCCTGCACACAGCAAGCTCATTCGGGAGGGTCCGCTCCATGATCCGAGAGGATGATACATCAACTGACACATAGTCCAGAGTTGATGTATCCAGAAGTTCTGTATCGTCAACAGGAACTCAACGTCACAGACGGCGCGTCAATCGGACGCCCGGTCTGAGAGTTATTGGCTTTTTCATCCCAGGGGCCCGATTGGTTTTTAAGGAAAAACCAACCCAACCATACTCCACCTACATCCAAAACTCGGGAAGAGTAAGCTAAAAGATCCATCTCACTAATAGGAATCCAACAAAGTCGACGGCACGTCAATCGGACGTCAGGAGCATAAGATATGAGTGTTTCCGCTCCGAGGCCCCGGTTGGTTTCGTGTACGAACCAACCCAGCCGAACCCAAAGTATTCCGAAACCTTGAGTTCGATATACCTAAACGATTGTCTCGATCCAAGGATCTTATCGCAACTGACGGAGCATCGATCAGAGACCCGTATCACAATTTATGTGCGTCCGACCAAAAAAAGGTTCGGTATTAAGGGCTTCGGGCCCGGTCCGACCCGACCCGATACCCCCTGGGTCGACCCAAACTGGATCAACTCGTACCGGGTCCGGGTCCTACCCGATTGGGCGCGGCCCGGCCCAGCAGGCGCGGCCTGGCCTGGGCACAGCGCACCCAGCGCGCTGGCCAGGCGCTCAGCCAACTGGTCTCGCCGTTTGGCAGGGGGGTGCCTGCCCACCTAGTGTAACTGCGGCCCCCCGTTAAATGGGGGTCATTTTGTGCTGGCCGGCCGGGGGAATTAATTCCACCAGTTTCCCTTTTTTTCTGTCCGGCTCGCACCGGTCGGCCGGTTCTGCCAACAAGGACCGGCGACGGCCGGTCCCTTTTCCTTCGTTGACACCGGCGGCCCGGAACCGGCCGCCCGTCACCCTGCTCCGCCGCGGCCCGGAACCGGCCGCGGTGAGGTTTGTCCAGCATGGTTTAATGGCACCGCGCCCCTCCTCCGCGGCCCCGCTCCGTCCGCGGTATCTTCGGTTCTCTTCGACGCAGCGCGATGGCGTCGTATCCTTGTTCAACTTCATGGTGCAGTGCGACTGCGCCACGCATTACTTGTCTTACGATTCCCACATGGTGCGACGGCACCACGCCATTCCGTTTCAACCATATTAGAAACAAAATCAATAATGGAGGAGGGTCGGCCGTGTTAGTGCAGTCTGGACCCTTCTCGTTAATCGATAGCAACTGGTCGTAAATTCACGAAGGATGACAAAGTAGAATTCACAAATGAAGATAATTAAATAAACACCTACCTGAGCGTAGCTAGAACGGGGGTTCGCCGCGGAAAACGACGTCGCGAGGTGAAGCTCCGTAAGTTGACAGAGAACGCTCGAGGAGGAAGTTTCTTCTCCTTTTCATTGACACGGGAAGAAGATCTAAAGGGGGTGCATCGTCGATCTTCGGAAACACACCGGCTATGAAGAGGAGAAGAGACGACATGTCGATATCTTCTTACGGTGACAACGTTATTCGTCGAAGTCTTGGTGTTCTTCGTGATGAAGATGAAGAGATCTCTCCACAATTGTCCACACACAACATCCAACCAAAATAAAATAAGGCTAACCCTTATTTTATTAAAATAAGCCACAATTCAAAAATTCAAAACTTAAATTAAATAATTGAATTGGGTGTTGGCATACTTAAAGAGAGGAGAGGTAAAGTCGCCCAATTAATGGGAAGTTAAAAAGTTATAAGAGTTACACAACTTAAGTGGGGGTTATGAGGAGATAGGGAGTTAAGGGATTTGAAAAGGTGGGGGCTCGTGTGGGCCCCACCTCACCTTTAATCCACTTAAGGAAAACTAACAAACAGTGGGTCCCACCCTAACTCCTACACTTAGTTTCTAACTCATGGAAAGGGAAATGAAATTCTTAACGAAAATTTTGTTTCACTAACACTTAATCCCCAAATTTAAACAATTCATAACGAGAAAACGCAACTCCAGAAAAGGTGTTCCTAAGCAATTATCGGCGCAACGGTTCCATCGATGCCCTTGGAATTTGATTCCGAGTACCGGTTCAAAAGATAGGAATTCCCGCTCATTCGTTCACTGAACGTACCCGAGCTGAACTTCGGATAGAAATTTCGGGTACACCGGGCCTCGGAATCAAGTGCCTTCTGAAACTGCATTCTTGTAAAAACCCAAAGAAAAATAAGAAAAAATTTCCCTTGAATTTTACGGGTCTTTACATTACTCCCACCTCAGGGATTTATGTCCCTGTGAAGATACATCATAAACTAGGGAAACAAATGTGGGTACTGAGAACGCATCTGAGCCTCCCGCTCCCAAGTGTGCTTCTGGAGGTTCCCATACTGACATCTGATGCGCACTAGATGAATTGACCGTCCATGTAGGACCCGCTCCTGTCAATCCTCGATCTCCACTAGGACCTCCACGAAAGTAGCCACATCATCAACGTCTAGCTCCCCATGGTCAATGATATGCATCGGGTCGTGCACGTATCTCCTCAGCTGAGACACGTGGAAGACATCGTGCACCCGGTGCAACTGAGGTGGTAGATCCAAACGATAAGCCACCTCGCCAATCCTGCTGAGGACCTAGAACAGTCCGATGAATCGTGGAGACAACTTGCCACCATGGACAAATCTCCGTAATCCACGTCGAGGTGAGACATGAAAGAAGACGTGGTCACTATCCTTGAACTCTAGTGGCCTCCGCCTCCTGTCAACATAAGACTTCTGCCAGATCTGAGATGTCCTCATCCGCTCCTGGATGACCTGGACCTTCTCTGTCGTGGCCCGGACCATCTCTGGTCCCACAAGTGCTGACTCCCCAGGTTCTGTCCAGCACAAAGGAGATCTGCAAGGTCTGTCGCACAACACCTCATATGGTGCCATCCTGATGGTGGTGTGGTAGCTGTTGTTGTATGCGAACTCCACCAAGGGTAGGTGGTCCTCCCAGATGCGACCAAAGTCGAGGACACATGCGTGGAGCATGTCCTCGAGAGTCTGAATGGTCCTCTCCGTCTGACCATCTGTCTGAGGGTGAAAGGCTATGCTCAGACGTAGCTGTGTCCCGAATGCCTCCCGCAACCCCTTCCAAAGCCGGGAAGTAAAGCAAGCATCTCGATCGGGGATGATGGATGATGGCACATCGTGAAGCCGTACAATCTCCTGAACGTAGAGATGTCCCAAGATCTCCATTGTGCCATGCTCTCTGATGGGTAAGAAGAGAGCCGACATGGTGAGTCGGTCGACAATCACCCAGATGGAGTCGTGACCTCTGGAAGTGCGTGGAAGTCCAGTCACGAAGTCCATAGATATCCCGTCCCACTTCCACTCCAGTACCTCCAAGGGTTGTACCAAGCCTACTGGTACCTGATGTTATTCCTTCACCTGCGGTAGGTGAGGCATCGAGAAATAAACTCTTCCACAGCCTTCTTCATGCCCGGCCACCAGTGTTGTCGTCTGAGATCCTGGTACATCTTCGCCACTCCAGGATCTACCTCCAAAGGGGAAGTGTGAAACTCTCTCAGCACCTCCTCTCGTAAAGAGAATGGTACCAAGGTATGTCCTCTGAAAAGGATGTCATGCTCTGATCCAAAGGAGAAACCATCAGGTGCATGTCATGAGGATATCTGTGCACGCCGTGTCTCACAGTCAGCGTCCTCACACTATGCCTCTCTGATCTACTATAGTAGTGGAGGAGAGACTGTGAGAGACTGAAGTAAGGTTGCGCCATCTCTATCCACAAAGGATATCTGCAAGGTGGCTAGCTTCTCTGTCGCCTCCTCAAGTAGCTGAATGCCCGTCCTCCTACTGAGGGCATCGGTTACCACATTCCCATTACCAGGAGTATAGACTATCTCGAATTCATAGTCCTGGAGGAAATCGAGCCATCGTCACTGTCTCAAATTCCGGTCCTTCTGAGAGAATATGTATCTGAGACTCTGATGGTCAAAAAATACTGTAAAGTGCTCGCCCATCAGATAGAGTCTCCATGTCTTCAGAGCAAAGACCACTGCTGCTAACTCCAGGTCATGGGTAGCGTAGTTCTGCTCATGCGGCCTCAACTGATGTGATCCATAGGTGATCACGACCTGCTCCTACATCAGGACACATCCGAGTCCAGTCCCTGATGAATTGCATTAGACTAGGTACTCTACTCCCTCCTCTGGAAACCTCAAGATAAGGGCGCTGGTCAATCTTTGTCTCAGCTCCTGGAAGCTCTGCTCACATCTTTTTGACCACACGAAGGGTTTCCCCTTCCTCCTTAACGTTCTGAAAAGATGAAAAGATTTATCCTTTGCCGAAAAGGGAAATCCGGTCTCATCCCCTAGATGAACCACGTTCCTTGCCTAATACAGTCAATCCCATCATGATTAGTTAATTCATGGCATGGATGACGTCGTAAGGCCTCGACGTTGCAACCAAGAGATCCAACTGTTACTCTCGCCTCCAAGGGTTGAGTCACACTGTTGGCATTAGTGTGAGGTCACTGGGTCTCCTCCAGTAAGAATCTCGCAAGTGAGGGTCAAGTCAACAGTTTTTAACCAGGACCTCTTAGTAATAACAAACAAAATACAAGAAATAAAATGTCACCATTGCAAGTGTCTTTTATTACTTCAACTCAAAGTACAAGGACACAAGGCAACACAAACTACGAAGCTAGAGTAATTATGGGAAAAGGCCTCTATGCCTGGATCTAGTCCCGCAATAGTCCACCCGCTTCTGGAGCTCCATGATCGTAAGCTTATTTTGCATTAAGATGTGCTCTCCCCTGAGGTCGGGGTGGACCTCCTGGTGGTGGTGGTGGTAGAGCCTCAAAACGTCGTCCACCACCTACTGCTCGGCCAGCTCCTCTGCCTCGTCCGCCTACTCCCTAAGGACTGCCACAGTCGAACCTATGCCTCTACCTAGGTGGTTCCTCAACCATATGCCGCTCCTCTACATGGCGGGTTGGGCAGTCACGAGCCATGTGGCCCTGCCCGCCGCATGAGTAGCACTGCCTGCCTCTCAGAAGACTGGCTCTGCACTGTGTGCCCCGCACTGCTGAGCCAATGTCCTGAGGTCGTCTGCCTAAGGGTCTAGTATGCCTGGACCCATGATTCATCCGTCGACTGCCTACTGCAGAAGACTCTGCTACCTGTCGCCCTGCGGTAGGTCTCGCTGCTGAAGAAGGATCAACAAGGAAGCTCTCGATCAAAAGGGCTCGCTCCAGTATTGCTGCCTAGGTCGGAATGTTGAGGGAGATCAGCGATGCCCTGATCTCATGTCTCAATCCTTGCTCAAAGGTATGGGACCGGAAGAATGGGTCTCATACCATGTCGGTCAAGTAGCGTAAGAGATCGGTAAATCTCGCCGAGTACTGGGCGACTATCAAGCTGCCCTTCCGCAGCTGAAGAAGCTCCTGGATGCGCACCGCACGGAGGGTGGCTAGGACTAACTCCGAGCGGAAGAGACTCTCAAAGTCCGTCCAGAGAAGAGATGCCTCAACGTGCACCTGGAGAATCAAGCTCCACCATCGGCCCACTGCCGCGTGCAGTAGGCTAGCTGTGAGGATCACCATGAGTTCTGCTGGTGTCCTGACTAACCGAAAAACTCGTACCACTACCTCCAGCCAGTCCTCGGCTGCCTGGGGGTCCGTCTCCCTGCAGAACCTGGGTAGTCGCTGGCGCTGGAACTCATGCAGTGCACTAAGGCGACGTGCATCGTCAGCGGCCGGGGCTGGAAGCATCGGTGGCTCGGCGGGTAGACATATCGTCGGTGCCTCAGCTGTCAAAGGGCCCTGTACCGAGGCCTCGTCGCTCGGTGGTCTATCGTCAAGCACAACTCTCGGAACCCTTGATGGCTGCCGTCGTGGGGCTTTCCTGAAAAGGAAACAGGTGCGCCATGGTTATAACAGTATACCTAGAGGGCTGACATAAATTAATCACAAAGAAAACTTGAAACACACATGCAATCAATGTTTTCGGGTATTAAGTCGGAAATCAGAAGTTAGGGTCCTAGTGTACGGATACGTCGGCTGCCGCACCAACACTGGACTCCCTAAACTGATAACCACACCCAATACGCTAAACACTATTGCTTCACATAGAAAAAAGATCAGAGTCCCAAGTTCTGATGTAGAACCAAACTCCTCTGATACCAATTTGTCATGACCCATCCTCGGGGCTCGTGCTGTGACTACCCCAAGCCCGCCTACCATAGGCCAGGGGCTGGCGACTAGCACCAAGGCGTAAATCCTGGTAAAAAGGGAAGGCATTGCCTTTGTAAAGTAAACAAACACCACAGAGTAAGAAAGCAGAAGAAGTAAACACTAAGTAAAAACTGAGTACAACAGTAAGTGTGGAAAAGTAAGTGGGCCAGTATACAAACCCAAACTAAAAGTAAAGTACAACTTGAAAGGGAAAACAGCAACTGAAAAATAAAGTCGCAGCCTCGATCCGTCCACTGGACTTCCACCTGAAGGGTGGGTACAGATAGCCTCCTCTGCTCCTCGGGTCCAGCCAACCGGTCCCAGTACGTCCCGCCCAGTGGTCCACCTCCAGGTACTGTCCTGCTCCGCAAGCCTCAACCACGATCAGCGCTGTCCGTCGTCTTCAACCAACACAACGTAGTGCAGGCATAGCCTATGAAGGGGTGAGTATAAGCTACTCAGTAGGGACCCCGAGACCCCCGAAGGTCTCCCAAAATCAACAAAGGATAAACCACAAAGATAATATGCAATCATGAAGTAACATCCGACACTACTTAGGTATATGCCCATACATATACCTAAGCCATCATTTCTCGTTCGGCTCCAACATCCGAGCCCAAGTACAACCCAGTCCACACTGGAAAGCAAAATGAAAATCCACATAGGATAGCACAACACAATCCACAAAGGAAAGAAAAATAGGATTCATCTCACACAGGTATACTTCTTCGTATGACGCTAGAGATGATCAGATATATCCACTGATTCATCTAAGTCGTCGGACCCACAAAGGATCGATAGGTACTAACCCCCGCAACGACCCAGGAAGGGTCTGAACCACACAAGATCAATAGGTAACTAACCCCCGTAATGACCCAGTAAGGGTCTGACCCACACAGGATCGATATGTAACTAAACCCCGCAAAGACCCACACAGGATATGTAGGCGCTGGCTCACACAAAACCGCTGAGCACTGACTCACACAAGATCAGACCCACATAGGATCGGTAGCACTAATCCACATAGGATCGGTAGCACTAATCCACATAGGATCGCTGAGTGCTGTAGTCGTCGCCGTTGAATCCACTGAGGATCTCTGTACAGTCATCGTAGAAGTAGCAGTCGCAGCCAGCTCTAGGGTTCTCGCACACAGCAAGCTCGTTCGGGAGGGTCCGCTCCACGATCCGAGAGGCTGATACATCAACTGACATATAGTCCAGATTTGATGTATCCAAAAGTTCCGTATCGTCAACAGGAACTCAACGTCGCAGACGGCGCGTCAATCAGACGCCCGGTCTGAGAGTTATTGGCCTTTTCGTCCCAGGGGCCCGGTTGGTTTTTAAGGCAAAACCAACCCGACCATACACCACCTGTGTCCAAACCTTGGGCGTAGTAAGCCAAAAGATCCGTCTCACTAAGAGGAATCCAACAAAGTCGATGGTACATCAATCGGACGTCTGGAGCTTAAGATATGAGTGTTTCTGCTCCGAGGGCCCGGTTGGTTTCGTGTACGAACCAACATGGCCGAATCCAAAGTGTTATGAATCCTTGAGTGCGATATACCAAAATGACCGTCTCGATCCAAGGATCGCATCGCAACTGATGGTGCGTCGATCGGAGACCCGTAGCACAAGTTAAGGGCATTCGACCAAAAAAAGTTTGATATTAAGGGGTTCGGGCCCAGTCTGACCCGGCCCGATACCCCCGGGGTCGACCCGAGCCGGGTCGACCCGAACCGGGTCTGGGTCCGGCCTGCTTGGGCATGGCCCGGCCTGGGCACAACACACCCAATGCGTTGGCCAGGTGCTCGGCCAACCGGTCGGGCCCTTTGGCAAGGGGGGGCGTCTGCCCCCCAGCTGTAACCGCGACCCCCCATTAAATGGGGGTTGTTTTGTGCTGGCCGACCGGGGGAATTAATTCCCCCAGTTTCCCTTTTTGTCCGGCCGGCCCGCACCGGCCGGCTGGTTCTGCCAACAAGGATCGGCGACGGCCGGTCCTTCTTCCTTCGCCGACACCGGCGGCCCGGAACCGGCCACTGGTCACCCTGCTCCGCCGCGGCCCGGAACCGGCTGCGGCCTAGTTCGTCCGGCGCGGTGCGATGGCACCGCGCCCCTCCGCCACGGCCCCGCTCCGGCTGCGGTATCTTCGGTTCTTTTCGATGCGGCGTGACGGCGTCACGTCCTTGTTCAACTTCACGGCGCGGCGCGACGGCGCCACACATTACATGTCGTACGATTCCCACGTGGTGCGACGGCCCCACGCCATTCCGTTTCATCCATATTAGAAACAAAATCAATAATGGAGGAGGGTCGGTCATGTTAGTGCGGTCCAGCCCCCTCTCGTTAATCGATAGAAACTGGTCGTAAATTCACAAAGGACGAAAAAGTAGAATTCACGAACGAAGATAATTAAATAAACCCCTACCTGAGCGTAGCTAGAATGGGGGTTCGCCGTGGAAAATGACGTCGCGAGGTGAAGCTCCGTAAGTTGACGGAGAACGCCCGAGGAGGAAGTGGCATCTCCTTTTCATTGACACGGGAATAAGATCGAATGGGGGTGCATCGTCGATCTTCGAAAACACACCGGTTGTGAAGAGTAGAAGAGACATCACGTCGATCTCTTCTTACGGTGATGGCGTTCTTCATCCAAGTCTAGGTGTTCTTCGTGATGAAGATGAAGAGCTCCCTCCACAATTGTCCACACACAACATCCAACCAAAATAAAATAAGGCTCACCCTTATTTTATTAACTTACGCCACAATTCAAAAATTCAAAACTTAAATTAAATAATTGAATTGGGTGTTGGCATACTTAAAGAGAGGAGAGGTAAAGTCACCCAATTAATGGGAAGTTAAAAAGTTATAAGAGTTACACAACTTAAGTGGGGGGTTATGAGGAGTTAGGGAGTTCAGGGATTTGAAAAGGTGGGGGCTTTTGTGGGCCCCACCTCACATTTAATCCACTCAAGAAAAACTAACAAACAGTGGGTCCCACCCTAACTCCTACACTTAGGTTCTAACTCATGGAAAGGGAAATAAAATTCTTAACGAAAATTTTATTTCACTAACACTTGATCCAAAAATTTAAACAATTCATAATGAGCAACCACAACTCCAGAAAAGGCGTTCCTAAGCAATTATTGGCGCTACGGTTCCATCAGTGCCCTCGGAATTCGATTCCGAGCACCGGTTCAAAAGATAGGAATTCCCGCTCGTTCGTTCACTGAACGTACCCGAGCTAAACTTCGGATAGAAATTCTGAGCACACCGGGCCTCGGAATCAAGTGTCGTCTGAAACTGGGTTCTTGTAAAAACCCAAAGAAAAATAAGAAAAAATTTCCCTTGAATTTTATGGGTCTTTAAAAGATATCAGTCAAACTTTAATTCATAAATATTTACTTAAAACATTGATTAATGTGAAAGGGTTATATAATAATTATCTCCCTTATAGAAGTGTAAGATTCAAAAAAATTCATATGCTTATACATTATAATAGAAGAAGGTTAAATTGGTATATTTACCATAGGATGGGAGGGTCACATGATTTGATAAATTCAGAATCATTTCATTAATATAGTTTATGGGGAGAAATGAACTTTCATTCATGTAATTTTAAAGGCTAATAGGAGAATATTAAAACCTATTAGGGGAAACAACCAATATTCCATCATTTATACTAAGTTTCTTCCATTTACTTTTGTAGTATTCTAAATTGATGTACTATGATTCACAAGAATAATAATGGGATTTATCATTATAAATTAATAAAATTTCTCCATAAATAGATTATTTTAAGCATTGGTGGTTTGAAAAGGTAACTACTACATGTATGTGAATCCATGAAACTGCCAAAAAGGAGTTTAAATTAGTATCTTGATGGATGACTATGAACTCATAATAAAACATGGTATCATAGAATTATGAATTCAATATGATCTTCTCGAATGGTTTCTACAAACACTTTTCAAAAAAAATCATTATTAAAATAGATGGAGATGTATTGGCTTCCTTATATCCCGAACTATCATGTATTTAGAAAGAAATGGGCTTAATCCCTTATCTAGTGTCAGCCATGGAATAGATGATACTTAAATATATAAGATTCACTAATGCATATAAGAGTTGGATTTTCCCATATATAGTTGTATCTTATTTATTATTTATAAAGTAGATTTTGGAATGAATTTTAGTGTGTCTAAAATAAACACTATATGTTTTTTCTAATAACTTCATTATTAATCTCCCAAGGGTTTGAAAAAACATTAATAATGACCTATTTGAGTTATTTAGAAAGACTGATAGAATTAAATATTAAATTTCATTCCTAATTAATTGAAATATATTTTAATATATAATATTTATGATCCAAGACACATATTTCTATCTATAGATTTTCTCATGATCATGATGAAATAAAATAAAAAATAACTATTAGGATAACACACTTAATTCTAATTTGTATGGAATTTTTCTTTTTTGTGGGTTAGGTTAGAAAGATTCCCTTTCATCCCATGGTTTACTCAATGATTTTTTCACCTAATATATCCAAACGATTTATAGTATTAGAGTGATAATTAGAGGGTCTGGGGTCATATTGATTCTCCTGTTAATATGACAACATTAGATTTCTCTAAGTTTTAGAAGTGTGGGTTTTGTACTCAGGTATTACCCCTTATCCATAGTATGTACCATGGTTGTTACTTCTATATACCTGAATACATCCATGAAAATTTTTAAGAGATCCGAATTCATATAAATATTAATTATATGTGAGTTAAATAAGTTTAAAGTCACCTAAAACTCATTATCCATATTTTGTAGTAATTTTTTTAATATTGATCTTTCTTGGAACATGTGTATTAGCATATTATGGGAGGGGAAGTAATTTAGGTGGTCATTTATCCCTACTTCATCTAGTTTTTATATCTCAGCCAACACAATCATATTGTTTTATAAAGAAGAAATATTTCACCCTTGATGTTATTAATGTAAAAAGGAACGAGTTATATTCATTCTCATGTCAAATTCACAATGACTCTACCATGTATTCTCATCATGTGATTTGGTGTCCTAGAACCAACTATTTTTACATTGATTACATGGATATTTAATGTATTTAAATATTAAACATCTTATTATATATTGTTCATTGTTCTGCATGATTGTGATGAAATAATGTCCGAGAGTATTTTTTTCCATTCATAAGGTCATGGCAGTTCCCCACTATGATGAGAAACTTGAAATTATATAACAATATTCTTAAATATAGTTATATGTTTGGATTACATACTAGGATAGGATACATAGCATGCATACTGTTAGGTGAAAGTACTCATAAACAGATGATACTTCCTCTCATGAAGGTCTCACTTGGTAATCTACAAGATAAGAGATTATGATAAAAGTACCACTAGTAGGAATTCTACATGTTTTGGTGTCATCAGATATTTATATCAAAGATCATGTGTAATGATCATTATACTTTAAGATTATCTTTAATATGTGTCATGACTCATGCACTTTGATTTACTGACAAAAACTATCACGCAGACAGTTGGCGGGAAGTAGGGTATGTTGGGTGTGTCACAAGTGGCATGTTATTAATGGATAAATCGAGGAAGGATTTTTCCATTAAATTTATGGAAGTTGATATCTCTTCCCTTTGATTAAAATATAACAGTCTCGTGAAATTCCATGTTCATGGTGTCACAATGAGTTTATTTCAGGTAGTCAAAGAACAACGTATCAAGCCTAAAAGTTGATGGCACTATCATGAAACTTTCTTGATGAGATATTGAGACAAAGAGATTATATGTAAATGTGAGCGTTTTGATGAGGATTTCATTGTTGTGACATTAGGTCCTTTCTCTTGGGTGCTTTAAACCATTTCTAGACAGTACTCTTGGACTTTAGGAAAGCCCGCCTAATTCCAACGAGAAATAATCCTATAGGGTCACACCCTAATTTTTTCAGGTGGTCTCGGTTAAATTTTATTTCAATTTAATTAATAAATATTATTCTGAATACATTGGAATAATTTTATTCAAGTTAAAATTATTGAATAAATTAAATAAATATTTATTAACCATATTGTGGGAAACCATTATTTATTTATTTTATTTAAAATTTAATAAATATTTATTTACTAGTTTTTAAATAAAATATTTATTTGAGATAATAAATTATTTTATTCATTTATTCAGGTGTTCAATAAATGGAAATAGAGTTCGATTATACCAAGGACAGTCTGGCAGTAAAATAATTATTGTTAAGATGATAAATAATTATTTAACATGTTGGCACAAACTAAAATAACACTGCTAATATTTTGTGATGATGAATTTTATTTATAATTCTGTTTTGAGAAAGTTGGTGCACCATAAATAATGATGCGGTATTATTATTAATATAATATGTTCTCTCTAAGGTTATAAATGTATTTAATTGATGTTACACAATTAAATATTGTAACCGAAGCCCCGTGTCAAAAAGTAGAGACATACTTCTATTGTTTCATGTACTAAACCACACACCTAGTGAATTGAGAATCATTGAGTTGAACAATTTCTCTCTAGAATCCTCTTCTCACCCCTCTCAATAACGAGAGAAGTTCTTCAATGCCAAAGAACAAGTGATAAAAAACGACCAAAACAAGACTCTCTCTTCACCGTTCTAGCATCCGGAGAATGAGTGGTGTCAATCTGAGGCCATCGGAGCACGTGTGGATCACTGCTAGAGGGATTCTAGTTTGGATCCTCACAAGTGCAACGAGATAATTTAGAAGTGTCATTCTAGATTATCAGCATCATCAACGAAGAAAATAAAAATGATCTAGGTATTATTTTATATATAAAATTAATTAAATTAATTATAAACATGATGTTAAAGATCATATCTAATGTTTTCAGGCCTCTTCCTTATTTATCTAACTCTTTGATTCTATTCCATGAAGACAGGTGTTCATCATCGTATTGATCCTGAAATAATCCTTGATAATGGTAAAAATTATGGTTGGTTGTCAGGAAAACTACACTTTTACTGCACCCAAAACATACAAATGGTATCAGAGTGGTTACATCATAGTTTATAATGATTTAAATATTTAATTTATGAATTATGCATTTAATAGTTTATTTGTTTCAATTCAAGTTAATCATTATTCAAAATATTAATCTAGAGATCTATTCCTCCTCTTTCATTTCTCGTTCACCTCATAGAAATGATATTTTCTTTTAATTTTGATTAAAATAAAATAGAGGATCTCATCCAAAGGTGCCAAATGTTCCTATCCATACAACACTAGAACACACTGTGTGTCTTTGACAATACATTCTATGTAGTTAAGGTTCAATGCACCAGTTTTGGTCTGCCATGCCAAGACGTGTAATTTCAGGTTGTCTTTGTATTAATGACTATGTGTGTTGACAAGAAACAGGTGGCATACGATTTCTAGATTACATACTGTGTGGCCCACTAGAACCATCATATAGTCCCTTTGGGTTAGGGTTGGACCGTGTACCCCATACACAGCTTGCATAGCTAGAGACCGTGTAACACGGATACTACATGGCATGTGGACCATTGGACACACCAATTACTCTGAAGATTTCTGAAGTACACTCCCACATCATATCCCTAGGTGTGTACTTCATATAGATATTAAACAATATTACACACTGTGTAGTTGGAACTACACACCATATACTCATCTAAATTATGTAGATTTATTGAAAGTAATTATAATATAAAACAAACCCTTGATATTTATACCATAGTTTGGGCGTAAAGCTGAGGCACAACACGTGATAAGTGTTATATATATATATATGTGTGTGTGTCTGTTTAATTTTACATCTGTTTAAGGTTCCTTTCTACTCATTTGGTAGTTATGAACAAGAATTTACCGGGTTGCCTCCAAGGTACATGTTACGTAAAAAGATAATTTTAAATCAATTTATTTGTTTAAAATTATGATGCATGAGAATCTCAAGGATATTTATAAAAGGGTTTAAGATAAAATTATTGATTAATTAAAGATGATAATTAATTTATTTGAGCATGATTTATCTTAAACAAGAATGATTAAATAATTGGATTCTCGTTTTATTTATGTATAAATATAATTGCATGTATGAATGATCATGAGATAGACCATGACCTTTTTGTGTAGATGTTTTATTTTAATTTATTTATTTAAATTAAATTTTTCATCCTGTGAGGCTTCTCCTCATTAATATATAAGGCATACGTGACCGAGGTTTATTTTATGTAAAACTCCAATTTTTCCCTCACCTATGTGTGATTTTAAAAGAAAATGTAATGGATGGAACTCCCAAGATAGTGGAGGTGGTTCAATATAGAGCCGAGACGAAACCAATCCTAGGAGATACAGAGGTGGATAGGTGGAAATTTGTAAACACAAACCTAAAAGGTTCAAGGTGTTTCTTCCCAAGTTCATGGTTAGTTTATCAACCGTTAGATAAAAAACCATTAGAAAATCTCACAATCATTTCATTTTCATTATTTTATTTTTTTCAGTTTCATGGTTTACCTTTATGGATGTGTTGTTTCCATCACATAATTAATTAATTAAACAAGAATGCATGATGGAAATAAAAATAAACTAGGAATTATGCATAAATATTATCTAGATATGGTCAATCACTTAAGTATGTTCCACTTAATATTAATAATAATGTGATAATGATAATCATACATTCATGCATAAGAGACAAATCCATAAAATAAAATATTAAGTTGGACCAAGACTTCCTTACTTGATTAAGGGAAAAACTCAATAAAACTATCTGTTTTATCAGCCCTTGTTGGGACACATACTTTTATACAGGAAGAACTTATGAAAGGTTTTTGGTTGACATAACCATATTACATTAAGACGAGTTACCCTTTCTAGACTTGGTGTAATATTGGAGGCAAGAGTTGAGGAAATCCAAAGTTTTGATTTCAAGAATGGGGATTCCACTCAACATATCAAGGAACTACAAGCTCGTAGTTGGAAAATAACTACCTACCTAAATACCTTCAAATAGCTTGAACAACCCTTGTAGGCGTTGTGAGTAGGGGAATATTGATCATTCCCATTAGAATTTCATGGAAACTAGACATTCTGAGTTCAATGGTGAGGGCAATTGGGACATGATAAAATAGTGGGATACTTCATAAAATTAATTTATTATTTCTCATAAAATTTAATCAAGAAAGTACTAATGATCTTCTCCTTTAATTGTAGAATAAAAATGGAAATCTCATCAACCACACTATCCCTATGATCAATTCTAGATAAAGACTACATCCTCACTAGTAGTAACATCTAGGAATGGTTTAGACGCCTCTAGGTTATCTTGCACCATGAACTAAAGTCTTATGTGTTGGAGTTAGAATTACATGATCCACCTAATAAAGAAGTGAGGGAGGAGGATTTCTTGGTATATGATAAACATATGAACGACGTGTTTGACATTCAGTATTTGATGATATCATCAATTTATATTGATCTCCTAAAGTCTCATGAAAACATGGATGCTTATATAATGCTCGATCACCTCCATATTGTTTACCATGAGAGAGAAAGATAATAAAGTTTTGAGACCTCCAAGGCACTCTTTTAGAGTAAACTTGTAGAGGGTCCCCCAAATGGGCCTCATGTAGTCATGATCATTGGTTGTATTAAGTGCCTAGAGGTACTATGGTTTAAACTCACCGAAGAACTGGGCACCGATCTCATTCTCACATCCCTTCCTCAGAGCTTATCCAACTTTGTTGTCAATTTCAACCGGAACAAAATTGATACGTCTCTATCTAATCTTCTTATCCCCATTTTCCATGTGTACAAAGATATGAATCATGAAAAACCTTTTGTATTTATGGTGAATAAGTGGAAAGGGAAGGCAAAGAGCTTTAATCCCAAAGCTTCTTCATGACCATCCAAGAAAAGGAGGATTGAAGGAGAGGTAAGGGAACATGAGGCTGTTTGTTTTTCTTGTGGAAATAAAGTCCACTGGAAGAAAAACTGCACCCAACCTAATAAGCAAGGGGAATCTTCAGGATTGTTTGTTATTGAATGAAATCTATCCATTTCTAAAAATTGGGTATTAGATATAGCTTGGGGTGGTCACATATGTATACAAATACCGGAACCAACTAGATTCAGGAAGATTGACCAAGGGGAGGTAGATCTACGATAATCCAACAGATCCAGACTTGCTACTATAGGTGGTGGGGACTACCACCTCACATTGCCAACTGGGATGATCTTGGTGTTAAATGGTTCTTATTATGTGTCATATCTTACTAAAAACAATATTTCTGTATCCAGATTAGATATAGATTGATTTCTTTTAATGTTTGTAAATGAATGTTTCTTCTTTTATAAAGATATCATCTGTTTTGGTAGGGAACATTTATAAAACGGTATTCACATGTTGGATTACACAAACCAAGTAATGGAAATAGATAAAAAAGATACTTTAAATGACTCATACCTCTCCCAACTTTGGCATCGCCGTCTAGGTCATGTAAATGGTCTTCCAATAATGTGTGAAAAAAAGTGTGGTTAATCTTAGAAAAAATCCTATACATAATTTGAGGAAAACACACATTGAGATCAAATAACATTTCATAAAGGAGAAGGCAAAGAAAGGAATTGTGATTTTTGAGTATTTCTCAACTCAAGATCAAGTAACCAATATCCTAAAAAAAGAACCTCCCATAGTGTTATTTGAGAATCATTGGTTGGATCTTATATTTCAACTATATTAATTCACCATATTGATTCTGGGAAGGACCCCCCCCCCCTCCCCTTGTATTCTTTCTTGGGAAAGTAATGTTTTCTCTACTTAAATTGTTATATTTTAATCATATCATATTAAATTTTTAGAGAAGTGGTATCTTTGGGTTTTTTTCTAATGAAGTCTAAATATCTAAATTTTCATAAAGGGGGTAGAAGAGAATTTTTGTAACATTTATCCCCTACTTATTGGTTTGAGAGGAGATGACTATGTGTTAGTAGCCTTAGTTGACATCCCCAAGACACCAAAGGCTAGAAATAAATAAAAATTTATTCATAAACAATTGGGGATGATTTTATCTTTAAAGATAAAAAAACCAAACCTAGATAAATATAAATAAACAAACCTCTATATAATGCATGAGTACAGAAATACAGTCAATACCTAACTAAATGAAAAGGCAATATTGGAGTACAAGAAAATTCAACATGACATAACCAAATAAATAAAAGGAAGAAAAAAACAAAAGACACCAAATACACCGAATAGTAACCTCCAATTAGTTCTAAGCTACAAATCCACATGCCTAACCCAAGGTATTAGGAATCACCACTAAACAACAAGTATACCTTAACTTTACCTATGTGTCGATATATAACCTTTGTAAACCCACTATAGTTATTAATAAATGAGTGAGTGTAAAACTCAGCAGGATTTTCCCAAGGACTTCTCAACTAATGCCACTAGGATAAGACTTGTTAGCACATTTTATAAAATAGTACAAGAAATGAAAACAATTTATAAAAATCCATAAATCTTTTTTTCTAAGGTAAGTATCAATAAGTTATCATAATCATTTTTTAAGGAATACATTAACAAATATTTTAAACCATTTATCAATTTGTGATTTTTCACATAATTTTCCACATCCAAAAACATCCATAACACACACATGCACAAGAAATTTTGGTGTTACCATTGACAGTGGAGCTTCACGTCTATACTCCATCCCTTTTATGGTGGAACTTCATGACCATTATTTATCCCATTCAACACATGCCCAACTATTATGAAAAATTCATGTCAACTCATTTCAATGAAAATAATTTATTAAATTTAAAATAATTTAAACAAAAAAAATTAATTCCATGAAATAAAACATAATTTTAAAGTCACCATTTTAAGGTTATAAACCATGGGTTTTTTCAAAAATTCATCTAATTCCAATGATTTCCAAAACCAGAGTTCAAATGGGAATTTCCATCAAATCACACCCTAATTTTCCAAAATATTTATATCAATTTAGTCAATTTGAAATCAAGAATTCAAGTTCTAATCAAGTGGAATCAAAAGATAATCCACCTATATATCATACCATTGTGAAAATGAAAAACATGATAACAGCTTCAACAACTCAACTTAATTCTCCAAGATCTGACCGTATATCTTGTTCCCTTTAACCAATTTTAAAAATAACTCATTAAGATTCCCATGGTAAAACATAGATTTATCATCTATGGAATATATATATATATATATATATATATTATAATCAAATATGATAATAATAAACTAAATAATAATGGTGAATAATGATCACTTATTGGTGAATATAGATTTTCAATGGACTTCAGATCACCTAAAACATTCTCCTGGATCAAAGGGAATCACCTATCATTCCTTGAAAGGGAAAAAAAGAAACTGTGTTTAGGATTATTAGGTTAAAGAATTCTTAAACATGTTAATCTGAATTTGATACATGAATTTTGGATCTGAAATTTCACAGTGTGTGGTTAGGTCACATGGTTAGACAAATCGAGCATAGACCATGAACGAGATACTACCTCAAGCCACACCTTGTATAGTTGGCTTACACGGTTAGACAAACTATGCATCAACCCTGTTATTCCCCTCTTTCAAGAATTGTGTAGTTTCTCCGGGGAAACTGCATGTTTTGGGAAAACCATGCACCAATCATGCACCTGCCTAGTGCTCAATATATCCCTTACACGGTTTCAGGGTAGTTTTTCATGGTTTCTACTAACCATGATCAAACTGTGCACCTCTAGAAAAGCCCCAAAATCATTCCAAAATTCCTATAAAACTCTATAAAAATAACCTAAAAATTATATATATTTAAAATATATAAACAAATGGTCATGTACCTGAAACCGGGGATGCTACATTCTCCCCACTATTTTTCTTCCCAACCCCAGAAAGTAGAAAACTACCATTTCCTTGGTAGAGTTAGGTTCATTACACCAAAATTTCCTTTTCATGCCCTCAATTATTCTTCTTAAATCGGACCATGTATCCATATAACCCACACTAGGATGATTCTTTTCACACATAATAGTTTCTATTCTCTATCCATAGTTTTCACTAGAATGTGAACCAATGTAGCATCCAGCTCTAATTCATCATCATACCATCAAATCACATTGTTAGGATAAATTTGATACTTCTTTAGTTGATATACATGAAATACATTATGAACTAAACTCAACCATGTGGAAGATCCAATAGATATGCCACCTCACCAACTGATTCTAGTATCAAAAAACGGAATATCCATCAAGGATACGACTTTCCCTTCTTACCAAAATGACAATGCACAAGCCTTGGAGTCATTATCAAGAACATGTGATCTCTAACATCAAATAAAAATGGTTATCTATGATGATCTACATATGATTTATAAAGACATTATGTTACCTTCATTCTATTTCTTATCAACAGAATACTATTTTCTCTTGCACAAGTCTTGGTCTAACTAATTAATTCTCACCTGTTTCAACCCAAAAAAAGTGTAGAATTAAAACAACACCTGTAAAATATTTCAAAAGGATACATATGTATTTTGGCCTGATAACTATTATTATATGATACCTATACTAATGGTATATTCTCCCAATAAAAAAAGAAATACTTAGTATTGATTTATTAGTGGAAGTTCTAATAACCATTTTGAAGAAAATACTTGTAAAAAAATATAATATAGAGGTAGTTAAATCACACCACTACTATATTTTTATATTTTTACAATTAATGGAAGTTTACTTAAACAACCACTTAAAATAATAAAAAAATATCTAAATTCATCCCCTACCCTATTCCCTCTATGTGACCCTGACCCCCCCCCCCCCTCTATGACCTCCTCCTCTCCCCTCCCAGGCGGCGACCCCAACCACGTGACCTCATCAGCGACCCTAATCCCACCCCCACCCCCTCTAACCTACCTACTTCATCCTCGATGGTGACGCATGACCCCCCCCCCCCCCATCACCACTTCAACGGTGACCTACGACCCCCCCCCCCACATCCCTCTCCCAAGATCCCTCTTTCTGGTGACCCCAGATCCCCTACAACCTCCCTCTACCTCTACCCTTGTCCATAGAGACCCCGATTCTAGGGACCACCCTAACCCTAACTCCCCTGCTGGAAATCGCTATCACCCGACACCCATGCTAGCAATTTCCATGACCACTATCCCCATTTTTGATAACCATCATAATCCCAACCCTCCATGTCCTCTATAATCATGACACTGACCTTGCTTTCGGTGACCCCAACCCCCTTTTTGGCTACTATAATGACTCTGATCCCCCCTTTTGGTGACCGATGTGACCTCACCCCCCCCCCCCCTAAGGTTGTGTGATCCTAAAAATATAATTTATTACTCTTTATTGAATTCATGATATAATTTTACCCTAAATTTTGATATGAAATTAATTTTTTTTCATGTAATCTATTTAATTAAATTAAATTTATGTGATTTTAATTTTCTTTAATGATATTTTTATTCTCTTATTTAAAGATGATGAATTATTTTTTATTTTATTTTTAAATTATTATGATTTAAGTAATTTTTTGTTATATATATATATATTACAGTATTTATATTCCAAATTAATAAAAATCCTAAAAAGTTGTTTTATGATGTTCATCAATGAGTTATAAATATTACCTAAAATGAGATTTTTTATATCATTATCCTTTTATGTAAGATTTAATGTAGAGGACAAAGAACTTATTTATTTATCCATCATGGATGAATTGTAATGGTAGTTTATGTATATCATGGAATTTTTCCTCTTTTATAGTGAAAAACTCATCATTTTCTGATTATTATAGTAATCCATGTTTGATTATAAAAATTCAATGCATATCTATTTCATGAAAAAATATCATTATTTTTATGAGTAGGTTGGTTATTAAATTTACTATTAAATCAAATAATAATTTATTTGATTCATGATTTTTTATATTATGTTTAGTATGAAAAGGTTTATAATTTGATTTATCACGTTTTTCTTTAGAGTTGTTGTGAAAGATTTAATGAAGAAGTTGGGTGATATTTAATTTTGATTGTACTTGTTTGATTAATCATTTGTGTCTTTATATCTAAATGTATGGGGAGAATAATTAAAATCCAAAACCAATAGATAAATTTTGGATTAATTAAACTCCAAAAACACATCAATATGCCAAGGGTTTTGAAGAATTTTTAGATTTTTTATTTGTAAACTGATCATTGGATGGTAGAATAAAATTTCTATTTCCTTATTGTAAATTAATGAAATAGTTGAATAAAAAACAGGTATATGAGCATTTGATATTGAAACAATTTTCTTATTGATATGTATTTTTGATTTTTTAGGGTTAATCAAATGTTATGGAAAGTCAAAACAATTACAATTCCATCAAAGAAACACAAAGTAACCCTGCAGAGGATAATTAGGTTCGAAATTTGTTAAATTATAAATTTTGTTTTTTAGAATACAATGTAAAATATTTTAATAGATCAACAGAACATTCAATTGATCCATAGAAGATTAAAGTTTCTCATAACTTCAATCACCAAAACAATGACTTTTATGAATTACATGCGTATGGAAGGAAAGAATTATATGAACGGTGTGCAATGTATTAGAATATATCTTTTCTAATTAATTCATATCATATCAAGTGTCTTTGTGGAATTACTAACATAGAAATGTACATGATTTTAGAGTTTCATCATGATACATTTAGAGAAGCTAAGATCCTTGTATCATTCAATGTGATGAATAAAGTCATCAACAGACTTGGACTTGATTATACAATGATATATGAAGGCCCTAATGATTTCATTCTTTACTAGGGAGAATAGTATTATAAAGAAGAATTCAAAATATTTTATACAAGAATATGGAATTTAATGAACAATAATGAGATTATAAATCAATGAAACCCTAGGAAGAAACAAAATAAGAAACATACTAAAAAGGTATTGTATTATTTTCCTTTGAAACCACACTTTAAAGGATTATTTATGTCATCTAAGACTACATATGACATGAGGTTTCATGCTCAGGAGAGTAATAATGGCTTGATGAGACATACAAAATATTCAACATCGTGGAATATGTTTGATTCTCAATAGATATATTTTTTATTGGATCTTAGGAATGTACATTTGGGATTGTATTATGATGGTTTTAACCCTTTTGAAACTTCAAGTAATAATTATATAATTTGGATAGTTTTTTTGATACCATATAATCTAACACCAGTGATGTGTATAAAGAAATATTATTTCATTATTTCGATGATTGTTCCTAGAAATAAAATACTTAGAAATGAAATTTATGTATACCTTTAACCCTTAATCAATTAATTACTAGAATTATGGGATGATGGCATGGAAACATAGGATGATTCAACAAGACAAAAATTAAAAATTCATGCTACTTTAATGTGGAAAATTAGTGACATTAATAGACAAGGAAAATTATCTGGTTAGAACACTCATACTGGTTGTTCATTCTATTTTTTAATTTTTATTTAGAACCTTGATGATTACCTCATAAAAAAATGTTGTTTTATGTTTCATCTTCAATTTCTTGATGCTTCCCATAAATTCAAGTTTAACCAGACATGATTCAGTGGATATAGTGAAATGAGAAAGTCATTAAAGTTGTTGTCTAGTTTACAAATCATGGGATAATTAATGAATGTCATTGAAGAATTTGGAAAATGTCATTAGTTTAAAGAAGGGGAAAGGGGTATAAGGTATAGTCTCTGAAGTAGCTGGAACACAACAATGGAAGAAAAATAGTATATTTTTTATACTTCCTTATTGGGAGTTTAATTTGATACTTCATAATCTTGACATAATTCATATTGATAAGAACATTTGAGATAATGTAATTTTTTCACTTCCTAATGAACAGGGTATGTTGAATTATCCCCTTAATGATCATAATAATTTGGATTCAATGAATATAAAGCATGGTTTGTGGGAAAATAAGAATAGAAACCATCCTTTTAAAATTTTTACAATGAAATATACTGATAAATATATATTCCTTCGAGCTTTAAAGAATGTAAAAGTTTCATATGGATATTCAAGTAATATATCAAGATGAACTTACTTAAAACATTGAGAGTTACATGGATTGAAAAGTAATGACTCACATATTTTGATGGAGAATTTGTTGTATTTGTAATTATGTAATACATTACCTAAAAAGTCCACTACGATTCTAGTTGAGTTATGTACCTTTTTAAGAGAGATTTATGGAGAAAATAAAAATTCAAATGAGCTTGATAAAATTAAAGAAAAAATTGTTTTGACACTTTATCATTTGGAGATGTTATTTTTTCCTATATTCTTCACAGTAATAATTCATTTGACTGATAATTTTGTAGAAGAAGATAAACTTGGTGGACTGGTACACTATCGATGGATGTGTCTAGTTGAGAGGTAAATTGATATTATTTTTTATTTTAATTAATGAATTCTATTTTATTAAATAGTTGTATAAAAAATTATATGTTTCTTATTTTTTTCATTAGGAACATAGGTCATTTAAAATAATAAGTGATGAATAAAGATCAACCAGAAGTCTCTACTGCTGAAGGTTATATAGCCGAAGATTGTTTAACCTTCAGTTCTAGGTATTTGGATGGTATTGAGACTAAATTTAATTGTGTTGGTTGTGATGATGACATCTATAATAATTCTCATTCTGAAAATCAATCATTGGTACTTCCAACTATTGTAAGACCAATTGAAAGGGGGTCAAATTTTATAATGACTGAATTGGAGTGACTATAAGCGCATAGATATGTGCTACTCAATAATGTTATTTTAGATCCATTTATTGGAGAATTGTGATGAAAAACAAAGAGGTGACTAAGGGGTTGAGCTTGAAATGAGTTGTAATTAACAAAATTTGTTAATAAAGAGATTGTTTAATGGTTCACTCATCATGTAAGTATATACTCGTATTAATATTCTTGATGAGTATTTATTTTTCTATGTTAAATGTAACACCTTGTATCATTTTTGTTGATAATGAATCTTGAAAATCAAGCTGAAATATCGAATTATTTGATGTTCTTGGCTCGGGTTCCTCTAAGGAAGGATAAGATATTTGATTCCTGCAATATTCATGGCTTTAGGTGTCCTATAATTTATCATGAAGAAGACTTGAAAACTTAAAATAGTGGTGTATTTCGTTTGAATATGTGGATACTATGGGATGTTGAATGATATAATTGAACTAAACTAACATGGGTTGTTTTTAGTTGTCTTATTCAAAAGAAAGTGGGTCAACGTTGATAAGGGTATAATGAATGATCCATGACATTTTGTGTCACGAACCGAATCTGGTCACCACCAAAACCGGTACCAAACCCATCCCATGACATGACCCAAAGGGCGTTCCCTATCCCCACGGGCTGGCACAAGTGCCCGGGTATCATTTATTTAGGTTTGAGAACGATTTACCCGAATATGAAGGCATAAACCATTAAAAATAATCAATAAACTGAATCTGGAAAATTTATACCAAACGATGTTTAAACAAAAACCAGAACTGAATACATAGGTTTAGAGTCAATACAAAATGTCCAAAGACACAATGGAACAGAAACAAAACAGCCCCATGGACTCCACATGACAAGGGGTCATCACCCCCAAGTCGTCTCCACTACTCCTCCCCAAGGATGAGGACTAACACTCTGAACCGTCAACACCCTTAGCCCTTCCTTTACCTGGGTCAAAAAAAAGGTCTACTTACACCCAAGGGGTTTAAGTAGGGTGTGAGCCTAAGCCCAATAGGATACCACCCTATGATTCCAAGGTGCATGCAATACAAGGTGAAAAAGCAAGCAGTTTTAATATGCAATTAAAAGCGGTGACAAATTCCACGAAATGAAACTTTAAACTGAAAACATTTTTCAAGATAAAACTTTTAGAATGTTAACACATTTAAATAGGAATATTAGATACTGCATTATAATTCCAAAGACACCCAAAAACAAGGGCAAATACCACAAATCCACTGAGCAACAAAACCGGGAACACCCCTAGGCACTAGATAGTCTCAGGCCCCATGTACCTCGTACCTCAGTGTAATGTAACCATAGTAAAATCCTTTCTCGTGCATGAGCCACTAGTAGGGAACATACCCATAACCTAGTGGTCCCCAATCATCATCCACATAGTTTAGTTAGAGTTGTCATTATCCAAATGCTAAGTGAAATAGGGACAAAACTCATCCGGTCCACTAGCCGTACTAGTACAAATATGCCCCACCTAGGTACCCGGGCTTCCCCCTTTGTGCTCAAACAATTTCAGGATTTAACACACATCCATTTTAATGTAAAACACCACTACTGGTCACATACACCAAATACAGTAGCTATCTCATTTTCTACCACTTAAAACACACAACAAACTCTTTGAATTTGAATAAATCAATTTCACAAAATCTCGTGTAGTTTTGCACACAAAACCCCTTAAGAAACCCACTTGTACACGATGTTCACAATTGTAAGTTACCAAAATAGTAAAGGCCGACCAATAAATATCAATTAAAAGAACAAATCAATTTTTGGGCATCCTCATGTTAAACAAGAAGTATTCTCTTTGTAAAACCTTCATTTTCACACAAAAGTGGAACCAAAACTTCACTTTCTTTACAAGCACAATTAAAACTCATTATTTGCAGCAATTACCAAAGGGGATAAACATTATAAACAGTATTTTATGCCATATTACAGATCAATAAAAACAACTAAGTATTTATAGGGCATCCCCAAATAAACAAACAAAACTCTTCTTTGGAAAACCCCCAATTTCACACCAAATTGGCATTTTAAATTCAATTGCAATGGAAACATCATTAGAACCAATTTTTGTAGCAATAATAAAATTATATAAATCTGAAAATATGGTAAATACAGCATGCTAATACACAAATATTTCATCAACATTGGAATCACCTACCAAATCAAATGAAACCATTGAATCCTTTGTGCGAAACCACAAACGCACCACCGCCGCACCTCAAGAAGGGTAGATCAAACCTAAAAATAGAAAATTGGACCAAGAAAACCTGAGGTTAAACCTTAGGTTCGAACCCCTACCCACTGGTCATTGTTCACTTCAATAAAAAGGGAGGAAACCCTAAAAAAATAGAATGAAACCCTAATCAATTTGAAAGGGTAAAAGAAATGGAAAAACATACTTGAGAAATCTAGAATGAATCTCCCCAAAACACTAGTATCTGAAATTTAAAACGGCCAAAACTCAGGGGATGGTCTCAAAAGAATTATTAGGTCATTTACGAATTGTAATGGAGGGAAAAGATTAAGAATAGAAGGAGTTATGAAAGGATCAATTTACCTCTCCAAAATCTGGACTATTTCTGAAGTCCAGAAAGTTTCGACTATTTTCGCGACTCTATCGAGCTCCAAATTGTGTGAGGAGGGCATGGGGTCGCGCCTGGGCTTCTTAGGGTCGATAGGGAGGTGGAATCACCGAAAACTACATTTTAATGAATAAGATATTAATAAATTAATGAAACAATTTAAACCTGGAAAATGGGCCTTCGGGTTGGCCCAATTCTCAAATAAAAACAAAAATCCCCCATGCTTATTGATTTATAAAGGCCCCAAATTTACATTTGGGGTTAATATATCAGGGGAGAACAATTAGGAGTAAGAATGAGTCAAAAATATTAAAAATTGAAAAAGTTATAAATGAAACAAAATTTATTTTTAAATCTGGAATTGGGCTCGCAGTTTGGCCCAATTCATGAAAACTCATCTATTCTCAATAAAACCTTTGGAAACCACAAAAACAAATCATGAGTGGAAAATAAATTTAAAATAACCCTAAAATAGGTTACGTACGTGACAATTCTCCCCAACTTGAAAACTTTCCGCCTCGGAAAGTCCCAGCAAGGTCAAAGCAACAACCAAACCCAACTGAGAAACCAATAGGTACACCCTTCCCAGGTTTCACCCCCAAAGGTCAAAACACCTCCAGTGATCAATGATGGAAGGAATACTGTCACAAACCAAACTTACACCACTTTCCTGAAACAATAAAGTACATTCAGGATTTATCCCAAATGAAAACTCCTCAAATACAATCTGGACAATACTCAATCAATTTACCCAAAAAAAACAACAACATTGAACAAGGTTACACTTCCCTACTATAACTAAACCATTGGAAACTCTCCAATATCAATGTTTACCCAATGAATATGTAGGTAGGTAGATATCTTCTAATGATAATACCTACTTCCCAGATAAGTCCAGAGAAAAAAATATGAGTTACTCGTATGAAGAGACACAAATGGGCTCCCCACCATAAGAGACAACTTAAATTGTTTTCCCGAGACAAAATCAAGACACTAATAGTGGGAGGCCCAAACATAATCTCTAGTAAAAGGGATATACTTCCATTAAATTTTTATGAAGGAATATTCATGAGAATCATAGTGGGTCTCCCCACCATAAGAACTGACCATCTTAACCGACCAGCATGGGCCGACAGAGAAAGACCCAAAAAGAAATCAAAGATTTAGGAAGGGCGCAGGATTAGTCTGCATGGTTTGGGAAACTGTGCACTAACTATGAATATAATTCTTTATACATGGCTTCCTATAACACGGCCACAACTAAACGTGCACAAACTATATGCTCAACCATGACGAAACCATAGGTTTGAACTATTCCCATCATTCATACTAAGGATAGGACTTTGTACAAGGGTTTAAATGGCCCTGGGATTTTCCCTGACTACGAGCCAGCTTCTCTCCGAGACCTATGGCTGGAGCTCAAATGATTGAAGCATCTTCGGCCTCGTAGTTAATATTTGGAAACCCACTGAATGAGAATTCTTCTTTTCGGTGCCACCAAAAACTACACCGCAGTCCCAAATAAGTTTTATAGACATAACACATTCCAAAATCACTTTACCTTATCCCGATATTTCACTGAAACAAGGGCTGAGAAGATACACACACATCACAACTTGTTTCTTCAGGTGAGAAACAATAGAAGTAAAGAACATCTACACTCACATTCCTCTAAAATAGATGATTTTGAAGTTTTTCCAAGGGAGACATTTGCCCAACATAATAGGGACTCTCATAGGATTTCACTACTTTCACCTATACAGTCAATCGAGTACATGACATCATAAGGTATCACCAAACATGACCATTTCAACTGATATAAACAATTCATGGAGAGGGACCTTATACAACATCCCCAAACAACACACAATTCTAGAAAGTGGCCACAATATCCTATCGTGACCATATTTCCCACACCGGTGGTTTAACATGAATTAATGCATCAAAGAAACTTTGAAGAACCCAAAGGTCCTCTTAGACACCATCGAGACACTCATCCACACTTACAACCAAAGAACACTTCCACCTTCGATGAATCATAAAACATTAGAAACTATGGTTTCTTTCAACCTTCCACAATAACTTTACCACTACAAGAGGATCCAAAAATCAACGAAATGAATGGGTGTAGACTCAATCAACAATGATGGATAAAATATTCCTTATATTGATCAACTGGAGGATTTTCCAATGGCGAAACAATATGGATTGCACTTCAGCTGTGCATTAACCCTTAATGGGGGAATACCTTATCCAATGAGAGAACCCAAGGACCCAACCAATCTGGTCCATTAGTCAAAACATGCCTCAAACCAGATCCAAACACATGAATGGAACCACCGTAAAGGCATCCCAAAACATTTTTCAAAAGAGACCACTAATCGTCCCTACAACACAACTTACTGACCAAACCCAAACCCAAAACACAGTTCAAACAGGAGGGGTTCTTGGACTCAAAACATCCCACAACATCAACATTTTCCGAAAACACATAATATACACCATCCCAAAAAAAATCATCAAGAAATCATGTTTTTTTTTATTTAAAAACATTTCTTTGAAAACAAATGGTTCAGCGGTAAGCGCATCCACCAATGGTACCCCATGGGCCTTACACATGCATGTTTCTATGCCACACCAGGCACCCTCCTCATTTCCATCCCGACACTCATCCAGTCATGTCATAAACCATCCCTCTTCCCATATAACCCCATGCATGTGGTTGCTCATGAAAATACCAAAGGTTAAAACAAAAATTCTTTCCACTTTTCAAAACCAAAATGGTCAACCAACACATCCTTTTTTCTCAAAACTGCTAACCACGAGATCAAATTCCAACTCACATCTTACAAAAAAATTTAGAAATACACAACCATTTAAAAAAAATAACTCACTTTCAATATATTCACATCAATTTCAAAACATCTCATCCCATTAAAACACTATTTGATTGTTTAGAAAACTCTATTGTAAACACTTTTCAAAACCAACTTCAATATAGTTCTTGCTTTCAAAAGAGGTGTAAAAACATCATTTTCCATTTCAAAACAATTCTAAAAATTCATTTCCACCATTTCATAAATCAATCCATTCCTTATTTATTTGAAAATATTTTCAAAAAAACTTTATACTTCTTAAAACCAAGTCCTTTTAAAACCAAAGTTCCAAGATTGCAAAACTATAGTACAAAACAATCTGATAGGAAACTAGTTTCAGTGGGTGACTTGGACATATGGTTGGCGGCCATTTTCCAATCACTTCACTATCACAGAGAGTGTTATAGGGTATATCCCCAGCTCCACATGGCTTGCCAGGCCCTGCGAGCTTACGGAGACCATTAACCCAACCCTCTTTTCATTTCCCCTAACCATCATTAAAACAAGAAAACCAAAGGACTTAGATAAATCCTGACTTCCCTAGGAAACATGAATCCTGTCATGAGGTGTGGTGATCAAGCACACTACCCATAACTATAATACCAAGTCCCTACAATCCTAACTCCATGATATCCTGACTCTTCCCGAAATAACATGACCCAAAGAGTCAACATGAACCTCCCTCTGATACCATTTTGTCACGAACCGAATCTGGTCACCACCAAAACCGGCACCAAACCCAGCCCGTGACATGACCCAAAGGGCGTTCCCTATTCCCACGGGCTGGCACAAGTGCCCGGGTATCATTTATTTAGGTTTGGGAACGATTTACCCGAATATGAAGGCATAAACCATTAAAAATAATCAATAAACTGAATCTGGAAAATTTATACCAAACGATGTTTAAACAAAAACCAGAACTGAATACATAGGTTTAGAGTCAATACAAAAGGTCCAAAGACACAATGGAACAGAAACAAAACAGCCCCATGGACTCCACATGACAAGGGGTCATCACCCCCAAGTCGTCTCCACTACTCCTCCCCAAGGATGAGGACTAATACCCTGAACCGTCAACACCCTTAGCCTTTCATTTACCTGGGTCAAAAAAAAGGTCTACTTACACCCAAGGGGTGTAAGTAGGGTGTGAGCCTAAGCCCAATAGGATACCACCCTATGATTCCAAGGTGCATGCAATACAAGGTGAAAAAGCAAGCAGTTTTAATATGCAATTAAAAGCGGTGACAAATTCCACGAAATGAAACTTTAAACTGAAAACATTTTTTAAGATAAAACTTTCAGAATGTTAGCACATTTAAATAGGAATATTAGATACTGCATTATAATTCCAAATACACCCAAAAACAAGTGCAAATACCAAAAATCCACTAAGCAACAAAACCGGGAACACCCCTAGGCACTAGATAGTCTCAGGCCCCATGTACCTCGTACCTCAGTGTAATGTAACCATAGTAAAATCCTTTCTCGTGCACGCGCCACTAGTAGGGAACATACCCATAACCTAGTGGTCCCCAATCATCATCCACATAGTTTAGTTAGAGTTGTCAATATCCAAATGCTAAGTGAAACAGGGACAAAACCCATCCGGTCCACTAGCCGTACTAGTACAAATCCGCCCCACCTAGGTACCCGGGCTTCCCCATTTGTGCTCAAACAATTTCAGGATTTAACACACATCCATTTTAATGTAAAACACCACTACTGGTCACATACACCAAATACAGTAGCTATCTCATTTTCTACCACTTAAAACACACAACAAACTCTTTGAATTTGAATAAATCAATTTCACAAAATCTCGTGTAGTTTTGCACACAAAACCCCTTAAGAAACCCACTTGTACACGATGTTCACAATTGTAAGTTACCAAAATAGTAAAGGCAGCCCAATAAATATCAATTAAAAGAACAAATCAATTTTTGGGCATCCTCATGTTAAACAAGAAGTGTTCTCTTTGTAAAACCTTCATTTTCACACAAAAGTGGAACCAAAACTTCACTTTCTTTACAAGCACAATTAAAACTCATTATTTTCAGCAATTATCAAAGGGGATAAACATTATAAACAGTATTTTATGCCATATTACAGATCAATAAAAACAACTAAGTATTTATAGGGAATCCCCAAATAAACAAACAAAACTCTTCTTTGGAAAACCCCCAATTTCACACCAAATTGGCATTTTAAATTCAATTGCAATGGAAACATCATTAGAACCAATTTTTGTAGCAATAATAAAATTATATAAATCTGAAAATATGGTAAATACAGCATGCTAATACACAAAGATTGCATCAACATTGGAATCACCTACCAAATCAAATGAAACCATTGAATCCTTTGTGCGAAACCACAAACGCACCACCGCTGCACCTCAAGAAGGGTAGATCAAACCTAAAAATAGAAAATTGGACCAAGAAAACCGGAGATTAAACCTTAGGTTCGAACCCCTACCCACTGGTCATTGTTCACTTCAATAAAAAGGGAGGAAACCCTAAAAAAATAGAATGAAACCCTAATCAATTTGAAAGGGTAAAAGAAATGGACAAACTTACTTGAGAAATCTAGAATGAATCTCCCCAAAACACTAGTATATGAAATTTAAAACGGCCAAAACTCAGAGGATGGTCGCAAAAGAATTATTAGGTCATTTAGGAATTGGAATGGAGGGAAAAGATTAAGAATAGAAGGAGTTATGAAAGGATCAATTTACCTCTCCAAAATCTGGACGATTTCTGAAGTCCAGACAGTTTCGACTATTTTCGTGACTCTATCGAGCTCCAAATTGTGTGAGGAGGGCATGGGGTCGCGCCTGGACTTCTTAGGGTCGATAGGGAGGTGGAATCACCGAAAAATCCATTTTAATTAATAAGATATTAATAAATTAATGAAACAATTTAAAACTGGAAAATGGGCCTTCGGGTTGGCCCAATTCTCAAATAAAAACAAAAATCTTCCATGCTTATGGATTTATAAAGGCCCCAAATTTACATTTGGGGTTAATATATCAGGGGAGAACAATTAGGAGTTGGAATGAGTCAAAAATATTAAAAATTGAAAAAGTTATAAATGAAACAAAATTTATTTTTAAATCTGGAATTGGGCTCGCAGTTTGGCCCAATTCATGAAAACTCACCTATTCTCAATAAAACCTTTGGAAACCACAAAAACAAATCATGAGTGGAAAATAAATTTAAAATAACCCTAAAATAGGTTACGTACGTGACAATTCTCCCCAACTTGAAAACTTTCCGCCTCAGAAAGTCACAGCAAGGTCAAAGCAACAACCAAACCCAACTGAGAAACCAATAGGTACACCTTTGCCAGGTTTCACCCCCAAAGGTCAAAACACCTCCAGTGATCAATTATGGAAGGAATACTGTCACAAACCAAACTTACACCACTTTCCTGAAACAATAAAGTACATTCAGGATTTATCCCAAATGAAAACTCCTCAAATACAATCTGAACAATACTCAATCAATTTACCCAAAAAAAACAACAACATTGAACAAGGTTACACTTCCCTACTATAAATAAACCATTGGAAACTCTCCAATATCAATGTTTACCCAATGAATATGTAGGTAGGTAGATATCTTCGAATGATAATACCTACTTCCCAGACAAGTCCAGAGAAAAAAATATGAGTTACTCGTATGAAGAGACACAAATGGGCTCCCCACCATAAGAGACAACTTAAATTGTTTTCCCGAGACAAAATCAAGACACTAATAGTGGGAGGCCCAAACATACTCTCTAGTAAAAGGGATATACTTCCATTAAATTTTTATGAAGGAATATTCATGAGAATCATAGTGGGTCTCCCCACCATAAGAACTGACCATCTTAACCGACCAGCATGGGCCGACAGAGAAAGACCCAAAAAGAAATCAAAGATTTAGGAAGGGCGCAGGATTAGTCTGCATGGTTTGGGAAACTGTGCACTAACTATGAATATAATTCTTTCTACATGGCTTCCTATCACACGGCCACTACTAAACGTGCACAAACTATGTGCTCAACCATGACGAAACCATAGGTTTGAACTATTCCCATCTTTCATACTAAGGATAGGACTTTGTACAAGGGTTTAAATGGCCCTGGGATTTTCCCTGACTACGAGCCAGCTTCTCTCCGAGACCTATGGCTGGAGCTCAAATGATTGAAGCATCTTCGGCCTCGTAGTTAATATTTGGAAACCCACTGAATGAGAATTCTTCTTTTCGGTGCCACCAAAAACTACACCACAGTCCCAAATAAGTTTTATAGACATAACACATTCCAAACTCACTTTACCTTATCCCGATATTTCACTGAAACAAGGGCTGAGAAGATACACACACATCACAACTTGTTTCTTCAGGTGAGAAACAATAGAAGTAAAGAACATCTACACTCACATTCCTCTAAAATAGATGATTTTGAAGTTTTTCCAAGGGAGACATTTGCCCAACATAATAGGGACTCTCATAGGATTTCACTACTTTCACCTATACAGTCAATCGAGTACATGACATCATAAGGCATCACCAAACATGACCATTTCAACTGATATAAACAATTCATGGAGAGGGACCTTATACAACATCCCCAAACAACACACAATTCTAGAAAGTGGCCACAATATCCTATCGTGACCATATTTCCCACACCGGTGGTTTAACATGAATTAATGCATCAAAGAAACTTTGAAGAACCCAAAGGTCCTATTAGACACCATCGAGACACTCATCCACACTTACAACCAAAGAACACTTCCACCTTCGATGAATCATGAAACATTAGAAACTATGGTTTCTTTCAACCTTCCACAATAACTTTACCACTACAAAAGGATCCAAAAATAAACGAAATGAATGGGTGTAGACTCAATCAACAATGATCGATAAAATATTCCTTATATTTATCAACTGGAGGATTTTCCAATGGCGAAACAATATGGATTTCACTTCAGCTGTGCATTAACCCTTAATGGGGGCATACCTTATCCAATGAGAGAACCCAAGGACCCAACCAATCTGGTCCATTAGTCAAAACATGCCTCAAACCAGATCCAAACACATGAATGGAACCACCGTAAAGTCATCCCAAAACATTTTTCAAAAGAGACCACTAATCGTCCCTACAACACAACTTACTGACCAAACCCAAACCCAAAACACAGTTCAAACAGGAGGGGTTCTTGGACTCAAAACATCCCACAACATCAACATTTTCCGAAAACACATAATATACACCATCCCAAAAAAAATCATCAAGAAATCATGTTTTTTTTATTTAAAAACATTTCTTTGAAAACAAATGGTTCAGCGGTAAGCGCATCCACCAATGGTACCCCATGGGCCTTACACATGCATGTTTCTATGCCACACCAGGCACCCTCCTCATTTCCATCCCGACACTCATCCAGTCATGTCATAAACCATCCCTCTTCCCATATAACCCCATGCATGTGGTTGCTCATGAAAATACCAAAGGTTAAAACAAAAATTCTTTCCACTTTTCAAAACCAAAATGGTCAACCAACACATCCTTTTTTCTCAAAACCGCTAACCACGAGATCAAATTCCAACTCACATCTTACAAAAATTTTCAGAAATGCACAACCATTTAAAAAAAATAACTCACTTTCAATATATTCACATCAATTTCAAAACAGCTCATCCCATTAAAACACTATTTGATTGTTTAGAAAACTCTATTGTAAACACTTTTCAAAACCAACTTCAATATAGTTCTTGCTTTCAAAAGAGGTGTAAAAACACCATTTTCCATTTCAAAACAATTCTAAAAATACAGTTCCACCATTTCATAAATCAGTCCATTCCTTATTTATTTGAAAATAATTTCAAAAAAACTTTATACTTCTTAAAACCAAGTCCTTTTAAAACCAAAGTTCCAAGATTGCAAAACTATAGTACAAAACAATCTGATAGGAAACTAGTTTCAGTAGGTGACTTGGACATATGGTTGGTGGCCATTTTCCAATCACTTCACTATCACAGAGAGTGTTATAGGGTATATCCCCAGCTCCACATGGCTTTCCAGGCCCTGCGAGCTTACGGAGACCATTAACCCAACCCTCTTTTCATTTCCCCTAACCATCATTAAAACAAGAAAACCAAAGGACTTAGATAAATCCTGACTTCCCTAGGAAACTTGAATCCTGTCATGAGGTGTGGTGATCAAGCACACTACCCATAACTATAATACCAATTCCCTACAATCCTAACTCCATGATATCCTGACTCTTCCCGAAATAACATGACCCAAAGAGTCAACATGAACCTCCCTCTGATACCATTTTGTCACGAACCGAATCTGGTCACCACCAAAACCGGCACCAAACCCAGCCCGTGACATGACCCAAAGCGCGTTCCCTATGCCCACGGGATGGCACAAGTGCCCGGGTATCATTTATTTAGGTTTGGGAACGATTTACCCGAATATGAAGGCATAAACCATTAAAAATAATCAATAAACTGAATCTGGAAAATTTATACCAAACGATGTTTAAACAAAAACCAGAACTGAATACATAGGTTTAGAATCAATACAAAAGGTCCAAAGACATAATGGAACAGAAACAAAACAGCCCCATGGACTCCACATGACAAGGGGTCATCACCCCCAAGTCGTCTCCACTACTCCTCCCCAAGGATGAGGACTAACACCCTGAACCGTCAACACCCTTAGCCTTTCCTTTACCTAGGTGAAAAAAAAGGTCTACTTACACCCAAGGGGTGTAAGTAGGGTGTGAGACTAAGCCCAATAGGATACCACCCTATGATTCCAAGGTTCATGTAATACAAGGTGAAAAAGCAAGCAGTTTTAATATGCAATTAAAAGCGGTGACAAATTCCACGAAATGAAACTTTAAACTGAAAACATTTTTCAAGATAAAACTTTCAGAATGTTAACACATTTAAATAGGAATATTAGATACTGCATTATAATTCCAAAGACACCCAAAAACAAGGGAAAATACCAAAAATCCACTGAGCAACAAAACCGGGAACACCCCTAGGCACTAGATAGTCTCAGGCCCCATGTACCTCGTACCTCAGTGTAATGTAACCATAGTAAAATCCTTTCTCGTGCACGAGCCACTAGTAGGGAACATACCCATAACCTAGTGGTCCCCAATCATCATCCACATAGTTTAGTTAGAGTTGTCATTATCCAAATGCTAAGTGAAACAGGGACAAAACTCATCCGGTCCACTAGCCGTACTAGTACAAATCCGCCCCACCTAGGTACCCGGGCTTCCCCATTTGTGCTCAAACAATTTCAGGATTTAACACACATACATTTTAATGTAAAACACCACTAATGGTCACATACACCAAATACAGTAGCTATCTCATTTTCTACCACTTAAAACACACAACAAACTCTTTGAATTTGAATAAATCAATTTCACAAAATCTCGTGTAGTTTTGCACACAAAAACCCTTAAGAAACCCACTTGTACACGATGTTCACAATTGTAAGTTACCAAAATAGTAAAGGCAGCCCAATAAATATCAATTAAAAGAACAAATCGATTTTTGGGCATCCTCATGTTAAACAAGAAGTGTTCTCTTTGTAAAACCTTCATTTTCACACAAAAGTGGAACCAAAACTTCACTTTCTTTACAAGCACAATTAAAACTCATTATTTGCAGAAATTACCAAAGGGGATAAACATTATAAACAGTATTTTATGCCATATTACAGATCAATAAAAACAACTAAGTGTTTATAGGGCATCCCCAAATAAACAAACAAAACTCTTCTTTGGAAAACCCCCAATTTCACACCAAATTGGCATTTTAAATTCAATTGCAATGGAAACATCATTAGAACCAATTTTTGTAGCAATAATAAAATTATATAAATCTGAAAATATGGTAAATACAGCATGCTAATACACAAAGATTGCATCAACATTGGAATCACCTACCAAATCAAATGAAACCATTGAATCATTTGTGTGAAACCACAAACGCACCACCGCCGCACCTCAAGAAGGGTAGATCAAACCTAAAAATAGAAAATTGGACCAAGAAAACCTGAGGTTAAACCTTAGGTTCGAACCCCTACCCACTGGTCATTTTTCACTTCAATAAAAAGGGAGGAAACCCTAAAAAAATAGAATGAAACCCTAATCAATTTGAAAGGGTAAAAGAAATGGACAAACTTACTTGAGAAATCTAGAATGAATCTCCCCAAAACACTAGTATATGAAATTTAAAACGGACAAAACTCAGGGGATGGTCTCAAAAGAATTATTAGGTCATTTAGGAATTGGAATGGAGGGAAAAGATTAAGAATAGAAGGAGTTATGAAAGGATCAATTTACCTCTCCAAAATCTGGACGATTTCTGAAGTCCAGAAAGTTTCGACAATTTTCGCGACTCTATCGAGCTCCAAATTGTTTGAGGAGGGCATGGGGTCGCGCCTGGGCTTCTTAGGGTCGATAGGGAGGTGGAATCACCGAATAATCCATTTTAATGAATAAGATATTAATAAATTAATGAAACAATTTAAAACTGGAAAATGGGCCTTCGGGTTGGCCCAATTATCAAATAAAAACAAAAATCCCCCATTCTTATGGATTTATAAAGGCCCCAAATTTACATTTGGGGTTAATATATCAGGGGAGAACAATTGGGAGTTGGAATGAGTCAAAAATATTAAAAATTGAAAAAGTTATAAATGAAACAAAATTTATTTTTAAATCTGGAATTGGGCTCGCAGTTTGGCCCAATTCATGAAAACTCACCTATTCTCAATAAAACCTTTGGAAACTACAAAAACAAATCATGAGTGGAAAATAAATTTAAAATAACCCTAAAATAGGTTACGTACGTGACATTTTGCTTTTATCAACTTCTATCGCTTGATTAATATCGGTGATCATGTGGAGCTTGATCCATTTTTCTTGGATTAAAAATGGAAGATGTTTTATTATTTCGATGATGAAACAAATGAATTTTTTAGTGTTCTTTTTCACGTAATACAGCGATACTTATATTATATGGGTAATGAAGATCAATTGGTTCTTTGTGACAATTAACCTCATCAACCACAAAACATTGAATATTTTTTTCCTAACAATATAAAAATAGTATAACATGTAAGAGAGCATGATAATGAAGGACTCATCACAATGGTTTTTGATAACAATGAATATAATGAATATGATGATAATTGTATGTGTAAATTTGTAATGAAAATATATTACAATTTTTAATTGATAAGTATTTTATTCATATAGACATTATTATAGTTTTTTTTATATTGTTTCATCTTTTATACATTTAATAGACCTTAACCATTTGAAATTCAAGAATTTTGAGAATAAAAAAAATAAGGATCTTAGTCGATCAGTATCTCGGAACACAACACCACCATCCTCTTCTTTAGATCCTAGTGATTTTGTTGTACCCAAGACTACTATAAAGCTAACTATTTCCCCAAATGTCATTGGTATCCCTGCCCAATTCACCATTGGTGATGGAGTAGTTTCTCACCCCTCCATCTAGGGGATATGGGAAAGTTATCATTAATGGTATGTATTTCATTTTTCAAGAAAAAAAATTATATTTTGTTAATTTTTTAATAAATTTTTCAAATAGATAAAGGAAATCATATAAGGGATGAAAATATGAACGTGGAATATGGATGGGGCCTGAAGGAATTCAATATTATCATTCCATTTGATGAGTTTGGGGTTCCAACCAGTGAATCTTTAAGAATCTATAGTCATATTCTTGTGCATCTTGCTTGTGAGATAGTGAAATTTTAGATTAATTATAAAGAATGGAGGCATATTACTATATCTTGGAAAAATGAGGTCTTTGAACTCATGTAAAGGTATTATTAATTTAATATTCATTGATAACTAATTGAAAATACTTGATTAAATTTTTTTAATATACATATAAAGTGTTATATTTTATATTTCTAGATGGTTTTTCATTTTGATGTCCCTACCTCTATTTCACAACCACATACTTTTAAAATTTTGGGCAAGAAGTAGAGATATTTTAAATATAGGTTAAGGAATGTCTTTAAAGAAACTTCTCTGTGCAAAAGACAGATGTATGAGAAAGTATCTGAAGAAATTTCCCCTGATAAATGGATTCTCTTTATCGATATCAACAGAGATACATCTCATCAGGTAATGGAATATTTTACAGTATCTTAATAACATAAACACAATAACATTATAATTTTTATTAATGTTTCTATTTTTTATAGTAATTATCTATGAAAATATTGTAAATCGTTAGAATCAATTCATTCCTCATATCATTGGGTCTTAGAGTTTTTTGAGAAAAAGAACAATTTTGGTTTGTATTTTATTCATTATTATTTATATAATATTATTATAAATCAAGGTTTTTTATAACTTTTTAATATTTTTTTATAAAGGATAATGGATTAGGTCACTCTTTTGGTTGAATAGAGTTGTGGTTTAAATTGAATAGGAAATCTAATGGATGTTTTAAAAATGGCCCTACCAAATATGTTGGATTAAGTAATTTTCTTTACCATTTCAAACTATTTCATTACTATAAAAACTTAATAATGAAAAAAAACCCTAAACCCAATTAAATAGGGACAAATACATGGATCAAACAATGCCAATTTGGTATCATTTGGTACATATAGTCATCCCCAATTAATAGTGTTTAAGGTTTGTTTTTTTGTTACAATATAATTTTCATTATTATGTTTTTATAGTAATTAAATAATAATAAATTGTAATGAAAAAATTATTAATTAGATAATATTATGAGGTTTAGGTATTTTAAAAAATCATTGTTAATATTTTTGTATTAACAAGTTAAAATTCAAGAAGTTTGGGATGGGAACCCTTCACAATCATCATTGGTTTCCCAGAACTATGCAGTTGGAATCGTTTTAGGTAAGGGGAATCTCATACATGTATGGAGGATAGGTTATGGCCCTAATCCATAAGCTATATTTTTTAGGGTGGTGTCATCCTTTACAACTACACTTGGTGGGGGTTTAAGTAGTTTTTTTGATCAAGAATCACAAATATAAATTGAAATATTGAAAGAGAATTTGAAAGAGAAATACTCTTATAGGAAAAAATAGGATTAGTGGTGGTCAAAAATGGAAAATGATTTAGTTTATGTGTTTTAGTGGATGAATGGCTTGATCCCAAAGGAAATTTACAACATTATAGCTCATCCTGATAAGTTAAATTCTAAATTCCATAGATCATTCACACATTATTTAAAAAAAATTATGTTATCTGGGAGAGGGTTTTTCTATTAGTGGGGGTGTGTATTTTCTATCAGGGGTGGTTTGGGATTCTTATATTGTATTAGGTTGGGGGATGTTAGTAATTAGTTGTGGATAATAATTATATAACTGATGGTTGTGGAGGGACACAGATCATTTTTGGATTTCATCTTAGTAGCAGCTGGGAGGTTTCGACCCCGGGGTAGTCTCCCCTTGGCTCTCATTCAATTGGACTTCTCTCGATGAGTTCTTCTTCTTTCTCATTCCTTATTTTCTTCCCCTTAATCTCCTATTATTATAACTCAAGAGGGATTTGTGATTATGAATATAGTTTATAGTTTGTTTCTAATATCTTCTTCTATCTTTCTACTATTATTCACATCTGTTAGGTAATAAACCTAACACATTTTCCAAGAACACATACAACATTCATAAATACAACTAAAATGACATTATTATAATAAAAACATGTATTTAAAGTCATACTAAAAACATCTTGTCCGAGAATGACATTTGGTTGATTCCTACACATCAAAAATGAACTATATATCATTATCTGTAATTTTGAAAACAATCTGAGCTTTCTTTCGTGGTTTTAACTCAATAAACACTTCTTCAATCTAAAAAATTATTTAAAAAAATGTGTCAGGTGTTAAAACTAATAAAACGATGTCATATTACTCTGAAATCAAGGGACATTTCCCATAGATTGAATTTTGAAATTTAGGAACCGAAATCATGTCATTCCAAATTATTGTTTCTCTAAGATGTTTTAAATGCACTTTTTGTGTTTTAAACCACTAAAACATGCATAGAATAGTAAAACCCATAGAAAAAGACCTCGTATTTATTTCAATTCATGGTAAAACAAACACTAAGTTATTATTAACAAGTATGGGAATACAACACATCAATACAATGTGAAGTGAGTTTGGAATGACTTGGTAAACACTTTTTAAAGGTACAAAAGCCTTTAATAACATGTGTTAGGGGGGGAAATAGAAACCAATGTCAAATTTCCAAGAAAAAAATGTAAATGAATATAGATTAAATTGTTAAATATAGGAATAGATGGAATTTCATTACAAATTAATGTTTGTTAGGGATGGCCATGTAGAGTTTTTCAGTATTTTTAAACACTAAAACTTGTGTGGAATGGTCAAAATGATTCAAAAAAACCTCAGATTTTTGTGAAATAATGATACAACCATTATTGAGTTACTTTTATGTGTAATAATATACAAAACATAAATATGATGTATGGTGTGGTCAAAATGACTAGTTAAACACTTCTTAAATGTAAAAATGCCTTTAAAAGAATGTGTCAGGGAGACTTGGTAAATGAAATCAGATTTCCAAAAAATCAGTCGAAAACAATCATAGATTGAATTTTCAAATATAAGAACCAAAAATATTTTCATTCTGAATTATGGTTTTCCCAATATGGTTGTAAATGCATTTTTATTATTTTGAAACACTAAAACATGTTTGGAATGGTAAAACCATATAAAATTACCTCATATTGATGTGAAATCATGGGAAAACCACTCATGAGTTATTTTTGAGATATAAGAATAGTTAAAACATCAATAAAACATGCATTCTGGTTGGAATTACTTGGTAAGCATTTTTTTAAAGGTACAAAAGGATTAAAAAACAAGTGTCATAGGGTCAAAATCAGGAAAACAATGTCAGATTACCCTTGAATCAGAGGACAATAAACATATATTGAATTTCTAAATTTTGGAACCTACAAAAAATCATTCCAAATTATGGTTTCCCCAACATGGACTTAAATTCATTTTCGTGTTTTAAAACACTAAAGCAGGCATAGAATGGTCAAAAACAAATAAAATGACCTCAGATTGACATGAAATCATTGGAAACTACCACTGATTTATTTTTTAATATAGGAAATTATTTGATATCAACATTATTAAAAAAATAATTAAGTAAATTTCAATCATTCCACATGTCAATTTAAAAATTAATTTGAATATTTACTTATCCCTTTTCATTTTCAAGTGTTGAATAATATCTTAAATTGGTAAGTTTATATTTTCAAAGTGTATTTTGTTATATATTATTCTTTTTATATTAAAATTTCTTCTATTTTATTAATAAAATTAAAAATATTATGCATGTCATTCTAAATATATTCTATTTTTTCCCTTTATTATTTATTTTCTTAAATGATATGGTTTTCTTTATAGGTAGAAGATGTTAGTATCAAGTAAGAGGTTGAATATTCTGATCCATGAAATTCTTTAGAAGGTATTCATGATGGTTATCATTTTCTGTGGTATTTTAAAACTTTATAAATTATTCTATTGTAATTTTGATTTATTATGTTTAGTATTAAATTTATTTTTATTTTGTGTTACGGTTGATGAGATGATGTGGTCAGTTCGAGTTAATGAGATGGTGTGGAGGAATAAAGATGTAGTGGATGTCCTGAAGAGGATTTATATTGATCATGGGTTATTGTTAGATATATTTTATATGTATATAATAATGACGTGGGTATTAGTTGATAGATGTGTGGAATGACATAGAATGATATTTTGGTGACTATGGATGATTGTATATATGGCAATGGATATATAACATATGTATGATGGGTTTATCATACTTTCATGTCTTATTTTATTTCATGTTATATTTTTATATTTATGATTCTTATTAAATATTTTAAAAAAAATAATTTAGCAGCGTTTTTTAGTAAAATCCACTAAATATATAAATTTAAATATGTTTAGCAGTGGTTATGTTTAACCACCGCTAAAACTAACCACCTTATTATGTTCAGTGGTGGTTAATTTCATTTTATTTATATTCCCAAAAAATATCCAAAAATGACACATATAGAAATCGCCATAAAATTAAATAAATTATCGCTAAAAGAATAGAGACTGTGAAATACGTAGTAGGTTTAATAAAAGTCTCTATATTGTTAGGTGGTTATTTAAAATGTATCCAGTCCATGAAAAAATGGTTGCTAATGATGTTTTTTAATAGTATCATCCCTTGATATCACACAATACCTCATCATATCCTCAAAAATTTGAATTTTCCTTTCATATTTTCCATCCATTTGACAATGATATGTTGTAATCATAGTTAATTGGTTATCAAGTTTTTGTTTTAATGATTTTCAAAAATTAGACATAAACCCAAGGTCTCTATCAGATAAAATTGAGATTGGAAGTTTATACCACTTTGAAACCTCTATGATATATATTTTGGACAAGTCCTCCATCATATGGTATTCATAACTAGGGAAAAAATGAGTTAACTTCATGAGTCTATCCACAATTACTCATATAGCAGCATGTTTCTGAACCATCCTTGGGAGACCTATCTCAAAATCCATAGTTATTTGTTCCAACTTTTTACACATGAATTGGTAAAGACTACAACATTCTCACTGGTCACTAGTGTTCTACCTTAACATGAAGATAGGTGAGGCATCTCATAACATACTTTACACTACCTTTTTCATGACAACCCAACAAAACTATGCTTTCAACTCTATATACATATTTTGACTACCTGGATTAAAATTACATTTTGAATGGTGGTAAGCATTAATAATTTGTTCATGATAAACAAAAAGTACCATAATTTGATCTATAAACCAAAAAACCAAACTCTTATTCATCTTTCATCCCTTAATAGTCACCTCACCACTAAGGTTGTACCTTATAGAATGAAATTCATCATTGTACATCTGATCCTCTTTCACATTTTGAAACAAATAAGGAACAACCAAAACTAATATTAAAACTACATCACTATGGTTAATAAAATCTCAGTTCATGACTTTTATAACTAACATCATCTTCCACTAATTCGAAGTTTATTTAGACAATTAATTATATAACTTCCTACTTAATATATTTTCCACTGAGTTATCTTTATTAGGTGTACATGTTAAATAAAATTTAATCATTTTAATATAATTTATCTATATTATTTTTCTCATATTAAAATATCTTAGCGATAAAATGTTTTTCAAGATCATATGATTTTTAAAAACCATAAATTTATCACCAAAAAGATAATGATGATAGGTCTTCAAAACATATACTACAGAAGGTAGTTACAAACCCTGTGTAGGGTAATTCATCTCATAAAAATATAACTTCTATGAGCCATACCCAAAAATGTGATATCCTTTCATGAGAACAAATCCCAACTCAAATCTTAAAGCATCACAGTATTCCACAAATCCTTATTTTGATTCTAGAAATATCAATATTAGTGATGATGTAAGGTAAACTATAATCTCTGAAAAATAGTTATTAAATTATACAAGCATATTTGCATATCAATATATAAAAATTATTCATACACACATTGGTTTGTATAATTGGAGGAGTTATGCTGGCGTAGGATAAATAAAAATATATTTCATATGAATTAGAAAAACTATACACTAGGATGTTATGAATGATATATAAATTAAAGGGAAATTACCTATTGTGTTTAAAATAGAACATACATGTATCAATATATGTTCAATGGTAATTTTCACTAAACCACATTTAGTTCTAGAAATACACTCAAAAATAAGTAACCTTTTTTGAATTTATAGGAAACAAATATATCAATATTGGAGGTGGAGCGCACACTAGTGTAAATAAAATAATATAAATCACAAATGAATTGGTAAAACGCAAAAAACATAGAGTAAATATGGGGTTTAATGGGAAATGAATTTGTATATAGTCCTAGGAAATAATATCTATGTCTCACTATATATCCAGTTGTAATTGGAATCAATCTATATATAGTTATAAAAAGGTAAAGGATCCCGTGTAAATTAATTATCATAAAGCTTATGTGGGTTAGTGGAAACCCAATGTTAAAATTCTCTTGATGTATATTGGATTACATTGAAGTGTTAGGGTATTATGAGGATGTGTAAGATGATGTTTGAAGTATGGTTAATCCCAATATAGTAGATCTAGGTGACAATATTTTGTATCATAGCGAAAAGATAATGGTGGAAAGATGAATTGAACTAAAGACCCTATTAACTAGAGTAATTTTTATAGGAAATGAAATGAAATAGAAATTTTCATTTGGGAATGAGATATTATATATGTGGGTTTGTACATATCATATGGGAATATGAATCAAGACACACAATTTCTAATAAAAGGTTAATTTGGTAACATTATTTATGATTCTTGATGTTAGAGATTTTGAATGTTACCATATCCATTAAATATATAAAACAGTAGGGATCTAATATGAACCTGACCCTTTTATAATTATTATTGTATAGTTTTTGGTCATTAAATATGGATTTATACAATTAGTATAGTTTCATACAGTATGAACTATACACTATATAGTTTATGACCACGTGGTAAAAACTTTACACGATACAGTTTATGGCCTCATACTAAGGACCTTATGTCATAAATTTATAGTTATAAAAAAATTAACAAATTTCATATAGTTTAGAATCATATATTAAGAAACCTTAAATCTAACAAAATTTTATCATGAAAATTACTTTTTGAGAAACCATGCATTGATGGGAGGCATGATATTCTCTCCATACTGAGTAATCAATAAAACATCTCTATTGGAGGATTCCTTTTTTATGATTAAAGTATTTCCCATTTTCTATTCTAGCTTCATAGGTTTCTTTCCTAGATAATAAATATTACTAATGACAACACAAACTGTCTTTGAATGAATTAGTAAAGGTGAATTATCTTATTGAATTTTCATGTTACCTTATTTTGATATACTTCAAGGTTATATAGGGTATACTATCTTTTCTCATCAATTTATTCTAGATCATTCAGTTAAATCTTTGTATATTCTTATTTAGTCAACTGATCAATAACAACTAATTAAATTGAAGGAAATTAAAATTTTATAAAAAACACTACTTTGGTACTATACAACAATGAATATGGGATCTCTTGTAATGATGGATGTGCAGTAATGTGATAATCTCAAAATAATACAAGGGTCAGTTAAGTTGGGAATTATAATCCCTGTCACCAATATTTTATAGTATATTCAATAAATTCGTGTTAAAGACTTATGTTTAACCATTTCTCGTTGAATGATAGAGGAATGGATGATTGGATTGGATATTATATTATGAAAATAACTTCTTTGACTTAGATGTATAAAGGTTTGAACTATTTTTATGTTAATAGTGTTTGGATACCCAAGTCTCATGATGATAATGGACTTTAAAAATTAATCACATCATTTATTCTACTCACATTTAAGGATAGAAATACAACCCACATAAGAAAAAATTGATTTCAGTAGTGATGAACTAAAACTTTCTAACCTTTATAAGAGTGTAAAGACCCATGAAATATATCCTGCATATAGAAAATGGTCTAAAGTAATTTATGTATAGAAATAACTGTATATTATGAAGAATAAATATGAAATTATCCTAATATTCATTGTGACTTGTTAGTTAATTTTAGACAATTGTGTGTCATATAAGTCCAAAATTACCCAAGTATTTTTATTTAATTGGATATCCTAAATATTTTTTGATATATTCAATATTTTCTACCATGGATTTATTATATATCAGTGAGGTCATGTTCTCCATAAATATAATTGCAGTGTAACATAGAAAATCCTTTCTTATATAGGATCTTCTATGATTTTAATCCATTAATAAGAATGAAAATTAAAATTCATCAATGAATATTATCTTTGTTAGCATTCTCATTGAGTAAAAATAAATTTTGGAAGTAATAATTCATAAAATAAATCAAATTAAATGGTTCATATATTGATGAATATTAATATTTTACCTGAGATATGCTGTTATGAATTTTATCTATTTCTTCCACTAATTTATTGACAAAAGTATTGAACATATTTGAGTATATAATATGTATTATATTCTCATCACGATTTTGATTATTGAGGCTCAAAGATAGATTATCCAACACATTATCCTAAGTGTTTCTTAGTAAAGAAATATAAGATAACAGATGTTTCGAGGTAAATTGATCCATTGATTCTTTTTCATGACCAAAAAATGTAATAATTTCATACTTATTTATGAAAAACTCCTCATTGATCAATTTGATATCCAATTTTAATTTTTTTAAAATTAAATTAAGAAACCCTTATTTTCAAATCCAATTCTATTCCTATTTTGAGGGATTAGTATTCTGACTAATTTTTGTTTGACCCTTTTAGAGTAGAAAAGTATACGGTAGGACTGATATGGATGGGTAAATAAATACAACTCTCTAACTAAATTGGTTGTTTTTTTTCCTCTATAATTTTTTTAATTGGGGTTTAAAAAATACAATCAATTTATATTTCCCATGTTCTAGATTATTCACTGACAACGAATATATCTTTACTTTGGAACATGGTATCTAGATATTATTCCTCCAAGACAATCCTTATTAACAAAAAATATAGCAATTTGTGTCATTTGGTCACCTTTTGGGAGATAAATCAAATATCAAATTGTGGAAGAATAAAAACTCATATTTCCAACCATCTAATAAATATAATATAGCCTGGAATATTATTCAAAGGATCAATGTGGAATATGAACTTCATGGTGCTGTACATAATTTCACAACTTCATCCCTATAAAGATCAATAAAAGGAAATTATTTTTTATGATTCTATATTTACTTACAGTATCTACAAGTTTATGGCTATGGTAGTAATGGTTGTTTAATTTTTATATATCATCCTTCATACCAAGGGATCACATAGAAGAATCTAAAAAATAATGAACAAATTTTATTATAAGGGAGTCATTTAGGCATATGATGTGACAAATATTACTTAAGTTTGTCAAATGAACATTTTAAATACCTATACTATTAGTAAATTTACCATTATTCATTATATTTATGAAGGTTAAACATTACCTAGTAATTTTTTCAATGAAACACATTATGTTGGTGATACATCCATGGATTCTTCTCAACACTCAAAAGTTTTGAAAAGGTGGTATTTTGGGTATCGCCTTGGTTTTCTTTATACTAACTTCAATAATAAAATTAAAAAATAGTAATATGAGGATGTTTCAATATTCCACCCTAAATATTTATTTTATGTTATTCAACTTCTGATTTCATGGTCAGAGTTTTCAAAACAACACATCAAAATTAAGTAAGTGATCTACATGATAACATGGCATGAAAAATAAATCATCAATGTATCATTCATTAGTTTTCCCAAGGAGATGTTTAAATATATAGTTTATCTCCCTCTCCGATAGTTTGATCTAACATTCATTAAACTAAATGGAATTACACTATAGAAAAAAATCCTTAGTTTTACTTCAATGTAGTATCTTCTTCATCTTCAAGATCCTTCTTAATTTGGTTTTAACTAGAATATCCATTTATAAATAAGATATATTAAAAACCATTTGTTACATCAATAAGTAGAATCGGAGATAGGATATTGAAATTTTCATTTGGAAAATGATGGTTTAAATCCTATATTTTTATAAAGACTGTGATTTTCCCTTCCTTTTTTTCATTAGGGGCAATATTATAAAACCATTTTTGGTACTATACATCTCATATAAAATTCACTTTAATTATATTAGGTACTTATGATTCTACCTTGGTACCATGATATTGATACAAAATCCTTGCTGATTGTTTTTAGAAATAGTGTTTAGATAGTAAACCCAGGTGAATAATATTTATAAGTGGATTTAAAACCCAAAATTTTCTTGTAACTACATAAACGTGTACCCTCTTTTTGTGGAACTCAATATATTGCCCTTGATCAAAGGGATTCATATCCACACTGATCAATGTGGATTATAGATTTTAATCTATACCTAAATTTACTTGTTTTAGATCATAAATGTTAGTGGATACAAACTCTTTTAGTATAGGTGGTTTATCTCTTAGCTCTTCTCTATCATATACATCTGGAATATATGATAGACCAACTCCATTATATTAAATGATCATACAATAACATCATTAACTTTTTTTAAATAAATTCTTTAGAAGTAGTGGAAGGTTCCTCAGACTCGGTGGATACCATGAGATCAAAAATAGAAGTCCATATTACCTATGTAATTTAGTAATGGCATATCCTTACCCCCATCAAAATTTCTTATTTGTGTTGAGTAGATATCAGTCAAACTATAATTCATATAGATTTACCTAAAACATGGATTAATGTAAAAGGGTTGTATAATAACTATCTCTCTTAAAGAAGAGTAAGATTCAAAAAAATCCATATTCCTATACATTATAATATAAGAAGGTGAAATGGGTATATTTACCCTAGGATGGGAGGGTCACATGATTTCATAAATTTAAATTCATTTCATTAATATGGTGGATGGAGAGAAAATAACTTTCCTTCACATCATTTTAAAGTCTAATTGGAGAATATTAAAATCTATTAGGGGAAACAACCAATGTCCCATCATCTATAGTGAGTTCCTTCCTTTTGCTTTTATAGTATTCTGGATTTATGTTCAAATATTCACAAGAATCATAAGGGGATTTATCATTATAAATTAATCCAATTTATCCATCAATAGATTATTTTAATAATTGTTCGTTTGCAAAGGTAACTACTACATGTATGTGAATCCATGAAATTCCCAAAAATGAGTTTAAAGTAGTATCTTGATGGATGACTATGAACTCATAATCAAACATGGTATCCTAGAATTATGATTTCAATATGATATTCTTGAATGGTTTCTACAAACTCTGGTCAAAACAATTCATTATTAGAATAGATGGAAATGTATTGGCTTCCTTATGTCCCAAACTATCATGGAAATTTGACAAACATTATTTAAGAGAAAAAATTATTTATTTATTTATTTGGGTGTTCAATAAATAGAAGTGGAGTTTGATCAAACCAAGGTTGTTCTGGTAGTAAAATAATTATTTTTAAGATGATAAATAATTATTTAACTTGTTGGAACAAATTAAAATAACACTTCTATTATTTTGTGATGCGGAATTACATTTATAATTTTGTTTTGCGCAAGTTGGCACACCATAAATAATGATATAGTACTATTATTAATAGAATGGGTTCTTTCTAAGGTTATAAATGTATTTAATTCTTGTTACACAATTAAATATTGTAACTGAATCCCCATGTCAATAAATAGACACGTATGCCTATTGTACCATGTACTGAACCGCACGCCCAGTGAATTGGGAATTATTGAGCTAAAAAATTTATCTCTTGAATCCTATTCTCTCCCCTCTCAATAATGACAGACATTATTCAAAGCTTGAAGAATAATCAATCAAGAATGACTGACATAAGACACTCACTTCATTACGATAACACCCGGAGAACGAGTGGTGTCTACTGGAGGACATCAGAGTATGTGTGGATCACCACTAGAGGTATTCTTGTTTGGAACCTCACAAGCGCAACGAGATAATTTAGAAGGGTCATTCTAGAGGATCAAAATCATCAATGAATAAAATACCAAAGATCCAGGTATTCTTTTCATTATTAATTAATTTAATTAATTATAAACATGATGTGCAATATCCTCTCTAAAGGTTTCAAGCCTCTACTTTATTTATCTAAATAATTGATTTTATTCAATAGAGACTTCTTTTTATCTTTGTATTGATCCAAAAATAACCATTGATCATGGTAAAAATTAAGGAAGGTTGTTGGCCCAACTACGATTCCACTATGCCCGGAACCTACAGTTTCCACTATCCAGGAAGAGGTAAAATAGGTTTCCTTAAAAAATATTAAATAAATTTATCTAGAGTATATTATATATCCATGAAATATTTTAGTCCCACATATTTTGATATAAAATTCATAACTCCCTAATTCTCCTAGTTCTTAGAATTATAGATGCTAAAAAAATATTTTTCACAATATATATCTAAACTAATAGTAGAAATTCTAATAGAGTTCCCCCCAAATAATAATAGACCCAACAACTAGTATTATATACTATTGGATTCAAGGATATTTACTACAAGAAACATATTTTTCTTTGTCAATCCACATTGCCTTGGTCAAGTATTTTTAAATATATGTGATATTACATTGTATGTAGATTTAGTGGTGAAGGTGGAATCCTTTCCTAGGGTTTTCCAAATTTTTGGTGTCTAAAATTTGGTGGATGGGAAAATTTTTCTGAAATATGGATCTCTAAGAATCCTCATAAAAATATTTAAAATGTTTCAAAGTACTGAAATTTTGGTTTCCTGAAGGTACATGTTTCGAGAAATATGATTATCTAGTACTACCTCATAAAAATATGGAATAGAATGGAATTCATTAAAGTTTAGTGTTTTGTGAAAGTTTAGTATCGCAGAGGTTTTGGGACTCATAAAAAATAATGTTTTGTGAAATATGGATGAGATACAAATGAATTACTATAAGTTATGTGATTATGATAATTTCATAGAATACAACATTTCCCTGATACATTAAAGAAGAAAGGGAGTTTCACAAACACAAATTAATAGTTTTATGAAAATGAGGTGGTGACCATGAAATTTTTTGAAAGGGGTATAATGTTTGTAAATATGTGTCCTATCATCATATGATCATAAAAATATTGTATAAGGGAATATTTCTGTGATTTCATCAAAGTTTTTCATGAACAAAATTCTTATGTGAATTAAGAACTTTTCATGAACACATGTTTTGTGAAAAGAATGGTTGAGAAATAATTGATGCTAAAGAATTTTGGAAAAGTATTTTCATAAAATTTTTGGTTTCATGATAGTTAGGAGATTTACAAATTTTATAAGTTTCATGAAATTTGGGTGTTTATTCATAGTGTGTAGTTTCTCGATAGCTAATAGTTGTTTAAAACAAAAAGGCGGTTTCTTGAAAAATGGGTTTAGAAAAATATACTTATGTGATCATACTTCAACTTGAACAAATATCATGTAATATATGTCATAGTTCATGGGATTTAGGTCAGTAATACGATAGGTCTTTCTATGACTGAAATAGTCAGGAAAAGGCTAGATACAGATTACAAAGCTCAAAGTGTTCTTACTTTAGCACAATTTAATTAAAACCATTTGAAGTTGGGATGTTTCTCAATAGCCATGTCCATGTGGGAGAAACCGAAAAATATTTTTCAAGGTGATAAAAAGTGGAGGATTCTAAATTTTATGTTTTTCACAATCAGTTCAATGATTTGAAAATAGATCCATATGAAAATAAAGACAGTTTCTTTAATTACATTACTAATGTTTTTGGAGAAATTTGAGGACTTAAAGAATAAATTAATGGGGTAAAAATTATAATGGAAATCATGGGAAGACTTTAACCTCTATACAATCCAAAAGTTTCAGCCCTTAAAGAATGATATATTTCTATGATTTATCTTGATGGTCTTCTAAGTAGTCTATTTCCTTAGAAAATGAGATTCAACCCAAAAGATACAACAATTTGAGCAATCAAGGAAATCGAATTCAAATACATGGGATAACATGAAATTTATAAAGTTAGTGATCATGAAGATGATGTGGATAGTGAACTTCTTTATCATTTTTCAATAAAATTCATGATATGAAAAATAATATTTAAAGGAATGCTTCATTAATATTTTTTCATTCTTTTAAATTATAAAACATTACTGTTTAGTTCTTAGGGAAATTTGATGATTAAGAAATTTAATCTAAAATCAAGTAGAATCCACAAAAGATGTTCCCAAAAAAGTGATACTTAAAATCTAGAATGAAATTTCAGACGAAAAAAATTCATGTTTAAAGAGTAACAAGATGATAAATACTTTTTAGAGGATATAGAACCATAGTCTACATATAATGTTGAAGATTCAATGGTGGAAACAGTCAAAAAGGTGTAAACTACAAAGGAGGAAGATAATAATATTGATGGATTTATCAATCTCAATGTAGTAATTGAGAATATATTTATAATATTGACATGTATAGAAAGAAAAATAGAAATATTATAGCTTTGTTGAAAGACTCATCAAAGTATCTGGATAATCTTGAAGTAATGATTAATCTGTAGCAAATAGGGTATAGGAACATTTGTAATCTCTTTAATTCTTAATATATGTTTTGGAGATTAAAATAATGATTTAAATTTTTGAAAAATTTATCAATTAACTTATATTGATATTAGAGGTAAAGGATAATATATTTGAGTACCTTGAAGAATAAGTCATTTCATTAAAGAGTAAATTGGAAACTAAATGAAAATCGATGAAAACAAATATGAAAATATAGTTTGGAAGGTTTTTAGATGAAGATATTTTGGATAGAGTTAGACATGATTCTAATGAAGTAGAAAAAGTATTCAAAGATAAAAAATTTTAATTTATGGGTATAAGTTGAATTTTCTATGTAATATAAACCTTAAAAGTTGGAAATTAGATAATACAAAAAAAATGAAAGAAAATAGGTGACATATCAAAAAGGTGTCTAATTTTTTAATAGTGACATCTTTGAACCAAACAGAGAAGAGAGCTAAAAATAATTCTTATTTTTTCAGAGATGACCAATGATTAAATACTTATACAAAATAATTTTACATGTAGAGGCATGGAACGGAGAATATATTTCCTCTTATTAAATTTTAATTTTGTGTCTTTCTTATCTATAAATTGTCTTACTTTGAAGAGGCAAGGATATATCTTAATGGTCCTTAATATGGCAATGAAAAAAGAATAATGGGATTATATCTTTCATCATATAAAATAAATTATCTCTATGGATATTTTTTCACTATTCCAACTTTGTCCATAAAGATACTCATTGTAGTAATATGAAAGGAGGAAACCACTACTAAAAAACTATGAGACAATTAAACACTAGTAAACCAAGCAGAATTACCCTAAAAATAAGTATTCTCTTTTGAAAAAAGAAAATTATTATTATTCTACCATGTAAGTTAAAGATATATTGGAGATTCTATATTATGCTTCCCCTTAATCAATTATTTCATGGAAGTAAAATAAAATTATTGAGAAATCCATCCCATAAAAGATCACTCTCATAACTACAAAGAATAATAGCACCTGGATTATTGCTAATGGATGTTCCTCCCACATGACAGGCAAGAAACATTTGTCAGAAAAAAATTGAAACGGTTTAGGGAGTAATGATATTTGGAAACTTTGGTGCCTTAAAGATTAAAGTCTTTGGAAAACCCTTTTTGGAAAAGGACGAGATAATAAAAATAGAAGTTCTCTATATGGATGTCCTATATCACAATATTCAATTTGTGAGTCAGATCTTTGGCTCGAGATTGGTAGTAACATTTAATATGAAATAGCGAACCAACAATGTAAAGATAAGTAAATGAAAATCTAGAGGACAACTGTAAATTTATACCAAGTAGACAGTAAAAAAACTTGTTTATTAATAATATAATAGGAAAACAACTTGTGGCACTAATGATATGGATACATAAATAAAAAAATGAAAATTTTATCCATGATAAAAGCTATTGTATAAATTCAAAATATGATGTTTGATCAAGAAAAGACATGTGATGCTTTAATGCAAGGAAATATGGTCTGGAATTCTTATTGGTTAAGGAATAAATGGGAATCAAATTTTCTTAATCTGGTCCACATAGATGTGTGTGGTCCAATGAATGTGGTTAGCTCATATAGAGATAGGTACTTCATTATTTTTATTAATTATGATAGTATAAATGAATGTGTGATGTTTTTTCATCAAAAATGATATATGACTGAATGCATGAGGAGAAATATCTAAAAGTTTGAGAGTGAAAATGGTCGCACAATCAATATATTACGATCAAAAAATGGAATATAATACCCATCCATTGAATTTTTAATTTTACTTGAGAAACATGGGATCAATAAAGAGGTTCCTTCAGTGAGAAAATATCAACAAAATGGGTTCATTGAATTTAGAAATTGAAAAGTGAATAATATTTCCAAAAATATGCTAATTGAGAGTTGTGTATCTTGACATTACTTGAAATTGGTCTTTCAAGTTTTTTTGTACACTAAAAATAAAAAAATTATGTTACTATAAAAGGAAAGGAAAATTGAGATATGAAATCCTAAAAACCCATCACTAAAATATTTTCATGTTTTTGGAAATAAATGTTTCATCTGAAACAAATAATGAAATCAAGGCAAGTATGGTGATGAAGAAAATGTGGTAACATTCCTGGGATACTAAATGAAGACTAAATACTATAAAATATACAATAATCATCTTTGAATGATTGTGGAGGGAAATTACATCAAGACCATTGAGAATAAAATTATGAATAACTTGAGGAGCATATATGTTGATATGATTAAAGACAAAGAAGAAATTAAAAAATGGATAGATTTAAATATATAAATTGTTGAATGTTTTAAAATAATTAAGGTATCTCAAAATTATGATGATTCAGAAGTAAATCCAAAGAATAAACCATTTCTAAATAAGCTCTACCAAAACCTCACATGAGAAATATAAGAGAATAATTTTATCAATCCAACATCATTAGGGATTAGGCCACACCTACACAAACAAATAAAATGTAGAATAAAGAACATTATTCTCAATAATAAATTGTGGAACCAAAATCATCTGAATAAGTAGAAGATTTTGAATCATTGGTTAATTCCATGAATGAATAACTATATTATATTGAAAAAAATAAATCTTCAGATATTATTAATGGACTAGAAAATAACAATGTGATTAGAACAAAGTGGATCCTCAAAAACAAATTATATAAACTATGAAATGTGATTAGAAAAAAGTAAATATTTTTATATAAAGTCTATTCACATATTTTTAAGATTTATATTGAAGAATCATTTGATCTAGTAGCTTTATTGGAGTTAGTTAGGCTCTTTCTAGCCATAACAGTTCAATAAGGGTACAAATTTTATCATATAGATGTCAAAAATGATATTATTAAAAGGTGTTCTTGAATAAAAAGTCTACATTGATCAACCATGGGTATTTTTGGTTGAAAATGATGAAAAAAATGTTTTTAGATTAAAGAAAACTATTTATGTTCTAAAGAAGGCACTATAAGAATGGTATTCTCGACTTGATTATTATCTAAAGAAGAAACAATTTAAAATATGATGTGTTGACCATAATATCTATGAGAATAATTTTAAGGTATAAATGGAGTGAAACCACATACCCTCTACCCTGAACATTAATCCATTTCCAAACACCACTAATGGATAAAAATAATCATTTATAGTGGGTAGGGGACGATAAGGCTATAAGATTTTACATGTATGAATAGGGAAATCCAACCATATATTTTAACCCATATTCCATAAAATTGTTGACATATAAATTGAATTAAAAAAATATTTTATCAAAAGGATGGTTTGTTAATAATTGGATCTTATATCTACTTTCCATATTTGATCCCAATCTAAGACTGGATGTAACAGATATCGCCTAAATAATAAAGTTGTGTCCATTTTGATTGGTATACTCCATCTTTTACTTAATGACCTATTTATTCTAAACATATGAATGATCTATCTTAAATGTTCTAAATGAATGTTATATCCCTTTTAATTAAGAATTCACTTATTAAATTTAATGTTAAAATAGGTCATAAAAAATATTTAGGTCTAAAATACTACAATGCATTTTAAAGGGTCAAATATATAATTTCAAAATATTCAATAAATAAACATATTTAAAATAATTTAAGGAAATTATGTCATTTATTATAAACAAAATATTCAATAAAAATTTGTTTAATAAAGTTCCCCATGATTAACATTGGGTACTCTTGGGAAAAGTCACATGTCATGTATTCTAGATAATTGTAACAAGTTATGGGTGTTTATATTTCCCAATATATATTAAAAATATAGAAAAAATAATAATATCCAAACGATTAATTCTCATTAAATTTGAAAAAAATTATCGTATAAATTGTATCAAAATAAAATCCATTGAGATTAATGGTACTAATAATAGAGAATAAATTTATGGGTCTACTATGTGATTAATTCCCCTTATGTGTGTATTCTAAACATTTCAATCTTATATATCCAACCTTTATTCAGTATATTCAGGTAAAGTTAAAAATCTCTTCTTACCTAGTTAAATTCCACTGAACCTGTTCAGCATTCCTTTTTAATCAAATTTCAAGACTCTCTCACTTAAGAATTCATGAATGTAAAATTTTAAGGTTATGGACAAGATATCCTCATGTATTTTATATTTCACCACTCCCCTCTTTATTAATATAATATATAATTTTTTTCTTTTTTTTTTGAATTATTTTGATTGTTTTAAGGGTGTAAAACTATCAGATATATGGTACACACCTATAGGTAAATTCTGTATAGTAATGAAACCGATTGGAAGATAAAAGATTTTATGGATAAACTATTTATGTATGATGAAAAAAATTTCCTAACATGGATATACCATCAATTGAGTAGGAAAAAATTATCAATATATAGTTTCATCTAATGTATGTGGTGAAACCAATGACCCTATTTACCATGAAAAATTATCACATATAATGGTTTTGAAGTCTTAAATGTTTTATAATGTCAAAAACAATCATATAATCAAACTATTTGATTGTTATAAAAATTAACACTTAATAATGAAATTTTATTGTTTTTAGTTTGAAGGTGAGACCTTGTCTAGAGAAGAAATTCTCCAATATTAGAAAAATAAATCCATATTACAAAATTCTAAAGAGGGGAAATTTAAACTTGCCCTTCTTAAAAAGAGAGAAAAGATCACTAGGAATATGATTGGACAATGCCAAATATTTTCTATTATCCCCTTTGTTATAAATACCATCTGAAAGCGATTTAGACTCCCTACAGACATGAGGGAAAAGGTAATCAATATATGAGAGATAATCCAAACAAGAAATCCATCGATTACTTAATTTCCACAAAATATGTTTAGAGCCTGATTAATGGCTTGAATGATAATTGAAGAATCACATTCAATCCAAGTTTTATTTTAACCAATATTCTTAGTATGCTCAATGGAAATAATGAAACCTAGAATTTCAGCCTCAAGATAATAATAAAAGACACAATTTCAAAAATTAACCCCAAAACATCACCATGAAGATCACTAAAAATAGACTCAGTACTTTTTTTTATTTTATAAAAACACTTTGAGGTTATGTGAGAACCAACATGCTCACAAAAGGAATCATAAGAAGGTTGTCCTTGGAATCACGCCCAAGACTAGACCTGCCCAAAAGAAGAAACCAAACAACATCAACCACCTACCAGGGACCAACCCGTCCAAAAACACCGTCAAAATGCAATCTATTTCCTCCCTGCACTGTGAAAATCCATCGAACGCATCACATATTCCCAGGACACCGCACCACCACCACATCTGAGACCTCCCATCCAAACCAGACACCACGCCGGGGATTGGATCAACACCATGAGGGCCGACGGATGAGAACCAGAGGGAGGAACCTGCATCGCCACCAATACCGAGAACTGCCATCGGGGCTAGTCACAGACCGTGTCGCACCAAAAGAGCCGCAAACCACACCCCACAGCCACCCGGTTCAGCACCTCCATCATCAAAATCACTAACACCATCACAAATCTCCCAAGCATCCTTCGAACCTGACCATCATGGAGTCGCGCGAAAAGGGGAAGGGAAAATGAGTAGATAATATTTGGAGGATTGCGTCACCAGACACGAGAATAAACTAGAAGACCACCAAGCCAGACTGGCGATCCGCTACTACGCCCGCGTCTGAACCCGAAGAAACCACCGTCAAATCTGAACGAAGAACCTGCAACAAGAAAGGTGGAAATAGACAAGGAACCACCACATTACCCAAGCGTTCCTGAGGTCACCCTCTGCGACCTCGTAGTGGCTCGGGAGGAAGATGATGAACCTGGGCCAGAGAAGAAGAGAGGAGGGTGACCACGAAGAAATCGGTCGAACCCATCATGGGAGTAGGAATGGAGACCTTCACCAGTTCGTTGGAGGAGGTTGAACATCGAGATCCAAATCCATGATACCATGGAGCAATCAACATCCTCACGCCCTTGCAGCGCGGCCTAACCCTTTATCGTGAGCTGTAGAGGAAGAGTAGGGAGGGGGGGGGGGGAATTCGTTGAGAAACCCTATCTCCCGAAACGTTGCCCCTTATAGGCCCATTCCGTTTGATCGCTAAAAATAGCACCATAACCAGAAGGACACAGATTACCTCCTGAAAATCCACTAGTGTTAAAATTAATCTATCTTTTAAATGGTGATTTCCAAAAAAACAATTGTGATAAAAGGTGGAATAAAATTACGAAAAATACTAAGCCAATTGAAGACTAAAAGTTCATGAACTAAATTTTGGAAAAATAAAATTTGGAAGGGGTTAGATTCTTTGATTGAAATCTACAATTGAGATGAAGAATATTGAGGTACAAAATTTGTTTGATCATGATTCAATTTATCTTCATCTTTCAAAATAATTTAGATCAACTCATCTAAAAAATAAAAAATAGATTAATAAGATGAGGGGAGAGGGACAATCCCGACCGACCCTAGAAGAAATCACAGATGGAAGACAACCAAAAAAAAATCTCAACAAATTAAGTAAGATATTACAACATAGATGAATTAGTGGCACAACTCAAAAATATATGTTCAATTTCATACCTATATTTATCGAAGAGAAGGAATGAAGAGAAAATTGAGAAACCAAAAGTGTGTAAAACATAATCATTTAGAAGTTTCCCATGCACCAAACACCAGACAAGAATATGAACAGAGTTCAATGGCCGGATGAAACCCCTGTGTAATTTTCCAATCCACTCTATATACAAATTGACACCAAAAAGATGCATATAAAGCATTTAAGAGGTGATAATACCACTCATGTATGGTTCTCACATCCAAAAAACTACCTTGGAAGATAAATAGTTACTGTATACAATGGCCTTAATATTATCATGAAAAATATCTTGATTATTCAATTGCTAAGAAATTGAGAGGGTGAAATATTGTATAGAATCATAATCCATAATGGAATCAATCAAATGAGCGCCATCCCAGTTGGAGTTCTAGAAATTAAAGGAAGAGTCCTTGGAAACCAACCAACTTGAATAAAAAACAATAATAAAATTGATGGATTTCAAATTAGGATGGACTGAGAAGGTCATGTGAAGAAAATTACCATTTTTTGATTGCTCAAAAATCTAGCATGATGAAAACCAAGATCCTCCAATTTACCATTGATGAGTCTCCATATAAAAAGACCTTGCAAAGTCTGATTTAAAAATTGAGTATTCTTAATTCCCAAACCTCCATATTTATATGGCATAAAATAATTTTTCCTAGAAATCGTGGAAATATTTATTTCTATAATACTATCACTCAATATAAAATTTGTGATTGAAATTATGATATTCTTGATAAGGGAAATAAGACATTTATAAATCATAAATGAATAAAAAAAACTTGGAAGTGATGACATACTTCATCAAGAAAATGCATCCATCCATGGAAAGAGATTTACCCATCCAGGAAGTAAGCTAACATCTAATCTGGATATTGATACCAGAAAAATAACATGACTTTGTTAATCCCGAGAAGATAGGATCAACAAGATAAATAAAAGGTAGGACCCCTTCCTAATACTTATCTCACTGATAATTTCAACATTTCTAGAAATATGAATACCTATACCAAAGTATATAAAATATTTGTTCCATCTAACCTCCTATCGAGAAACCTCTTCATAATGTAAAAGGGATTTCTTGACATTTCTTATATTTTTATTATCCCCTTGAGTGAAGAGGATAATGTGGTCTTCATAGAGAAGATGAGAAGGAGAAGATATCCCATTATCATCACTTATAGTTTTAAACTTCCCATTACCTTCCGCAATATATAGAATCCTACTAAGATAATCCTTAGCAATAGAAAAAAAAGGATAACATAGAAGGGATCACCTTTCCTAACACCTCCTCAACAATCAAAATATCCATCATGGGAACCATTAAAAAGAACATAAATATAAGTTTAACCTAAAATTATTATGACCAAATTGATGAAAACACCATCAAAACTGAAGAAAGCGAGGATCTTGCAGATGAAATTTTAAACCACGGTGTCAAATTCCTTCTTAATATCAAGATTATGGGCAATGTCACCACCCCCCCTATAATTGGATTTTTAGGATGGATAAAACATTCACAGATAGTAATGATTAAGTCCTACATATGTTCAGCATGTAAATGAGCATGTTATATGATTTGTTTTCTTTTAATTTTATTTTTTTTTAATCAAGACAAAAAACACACAAAAAATACACAAATTGAAAACCTAAATATTATACTCCAAAATAGTATCCCATCCTATATAGAGATAATATTACATTATCACTAATGTGAAACTTTGAGATGGTATATTAACATGATATGTAGAATTTGAAATAGGAAAATAATATAAAAGATAAAGGGTTAGGGATAGCCTGATGTTCTCAAGTAATGATGGGGTCATGCAGTGTGATGAAATCAACTACATGTGTGGAAAGTCCCACAATGTATTTCTTCAAATGATGCCTATTAAATATTAATTTTAGTCATGTTTCCTATTTTATGATCTCCACTACACCATAAGGAAAAGCATTATATATAACATAAGGACCTCACCAACTATAATGAAACTTATAAGAAATCCACTTCAGTCATGAATTATATAGAATAAATTTTCCTCGCTCATGAAACTCCCTTTTCGAGATCATCTTGTCATAGGTTACTTTTTCCTACTATTTCTAGATCCTTTATTTCTCATATTATGATAATAGGATCTCCTAAAATCCGTAAAGTTGTAACATCCTTTGATCTCTATATTGGGTTAAATCCATTTGTATATATTTATCTCCTAAAATTCTCATTTCTCAAATTCCATGTGAAGATGGAAGGATTTACCATAAACATTTATAAATGGGTATATTCCCATGGGATTATTATACACATTCCTATAATCCCAAAGAGTATCATCCAAATACTTACTCCAGTATTTTCTATTTTTTTACAGGGTTTTCTCCAAAATCTGTTGCAACTCTCAATATGAAACTTCATCCAACACATTTTTTAGGGGTTGTGTGGAGTAGACAGTTTTAGTGTCACTTCATATATCCAAATGAGGGAATACAAATTCTAATTGAAAAACTCTAACCCTTGGTCTCTAATTATATCCTTCAATATTTGAATCTTTCAAAAAAATATACCCCCTATAAAAATAGACTAAAACATGAGAATAATCCATCTTGGTGGCATTAGACTACATCCATTTTCTAAAATAATAAACAATAACAATGATATATAAGAAACCAAATGATATAGTAAATAACCACATAAAATCAATTGCCTAAACATAAAAAATATTGTGGAACAATATTAGTTTTTGGGTCTTATCATGTCTTTTAGAAATATTTCCATTGTGTTAATAACATGAGCATAAAACATATGAGTATCATAGAACACAGTAATCCAATATAAACCTGAGTCTGAGACCTTAAAATCTATATATTTGAGTCCAAAGTGTCCTCCACAAGCATGTGTGTGATAGAAATTAATAATAGACTCAAACTTATGATTAAGAACACACCTCCTAATAACATGGCCACTATACATTCTTTAGATGTGTGGATTATCCCAAACATAAAACCTAGAATTACTCTTTAATTTTTGAACATTATGTTTCTTTAAATTCATTGGGATTATAGAGGTTAAAAATTATTTAACTAAATCATTATAACAAGTATGTATACTTTATATTGTATAAATATGATAATCGGGAATGTGTTCTGAAGTGGTCCATGGTCTATAGTGTAACCCTCAAGTGTGTTAGTGAACCAAATCTTATGTTATGAAACTAGTTATTTGAACCCCTATTGTCCTTTATCTAAATATTTAACTCTTAAATATAGATAATATAATATATATGTTTTTTATTTTCATTATGATTCTTTAAGTGGTACATCAATATGCAAGTTCAGAAAAAAAAAATTAGATCCCAATAATTAAGATAGGAATTTATCTAAAGAAAGTATGACAAAAAGAAACCCATTTTCCATGGTTTTCAAGTTTTATTGGGACTAATACAATGTTCTCATGGTATAGTAAATCATGTGTGATTATACCTCAACCATCTATGATTATTTTTCTACAACTTTAAATCTAGAAACATCACTCATAAAATTGGATGGAAGCTCCCACCATGGTGGATGTATAATCAATGGAGTGGTCAGACACTTATTTTGTTAATCAAATGATAACATTCACAATTCACCAAAAATATTCCAATGTCATTTTTAAGAAATTTATATATGGTTATAGAGTTCATATTGAAATATTTGAGGGATCATTAATAAAAATGAGCATTTCTAATGAATGATCGAACATCATGAACCCATATAGGATATGTCTTCAATGAAATTATTTCTACCATAAATCTATCAACCTAAATACCATAATATGATACAACATAACCTATAAAATTCCATTATATACCATGAAATATCCCTTCTCAAATTTCAAAACATTATTTTTCTTAGGACAATGATGTAAAAAATTACCCAAACTCAAGATACACACATAAAATGAGTAATCGTAAATAGTAAAATCATTTATAAATACCTTCATTTAAATCTCAACTAAATCAGATGAGATAATCACCATTAATATCATGAAGTTACCTAGGGTGTTACAATTTCTAAATGGAATCCTTCAGCAATAAAATGTACTATATGATTAAGTGAATGTCATCTTCTCTAATTCCTCTACAAAAATCATAACCAAAAAATAGCTTAATAATCTTTTGAAGAAGTAATAATGTTACATAACTGAAAGTCTCTAGAGTATTTTTTTCAATGAATGGAAGGTAAAATAGTTAAAAGTGTATTGATTCAATTTCCAAAAATTTATGCACAATCACAAACTATTTAGTACTCTCACATAAATTAACTCATCATTTTCATTATTTATAATGGTAAACCAAATTTTCTTTGGTATAACATAGACTAGGCTAACCCAATGAGAGTCATAAATGGGGTAAATGATACCCACCTCAAGAAATATTTCCACCTATTTCTTGAACAAGAAAATCTTTAAGGAATCCTATCAGATATTCTATAACTCTCTTTTCCAATTGCAGCACTAATATTTTCTGCTTCAACTCACCAATATATAAATAAGATAAAAAATTTGGAGAATTTCATTTATTGATGCATCCAAATAACATAAAGAATAAAAAATTGAATCACCCCTATAATTAATGAAATATTGAATGTCCCAAGGTATTTTTACAATGTTGGAATCGCCAAGGGTGGTGTGAGGAGTGTAGTTACATTCCTCCCAAGATTTATCTACACATTTCTCATTATCCCTATCCTATTTGTACATAGTTATTTCAAAACAATTTAATACCTTGGAATATTATTGATTACTTCAAATAGAGGGATATTGATCTCAACAAGATTGAATGTATCCAAAACCACTTTTTTCATCACCTCTTCAGCCATCTTATTAATTTTTACAACTTTATTAAGAAATATAATGGGTTTAAGAGTAACATTGTCAATAATTTTATTACTACTGATTTTATCCTATGAATACTAATTAGTTGGCCTTGAATGAATCTTATCCGGGGTTGAAATAAACCATGGTGGATAAATAAGCATAGATATTTCAGCTATGTGTTTCTCACTTCATAGTGATATAAAATTAACATTCCCCTTAGGCTTTGGATTGTGTTTGTAAGGAATATTATTGAAGTTCTTGTTTACTATCTCATAGAGGGAAGTGGAAATATATCTCATTTTCATTATCAACTATCTCAAATCTATACCCTAACTTTTCATCTCATTCTGTTGATTAAAAATATTATTCTTCATAAGATCATCAATATTTGAATCTACCTTTTGTTGGGACAACCCTTTTTGTTGTTTTCAGGTTGATTATTGGGCTTTGAATCACATCCATTGTCATTAAAAACCATATTAGTAAGGCAGCGGTTGTTAGAAGGTTTGTTGAAAATGGGGAATTTGTTAAAGACTATATCCACACCTCATATCTGAGTGATCATTCCATCCTTAGTTGTATATCAATGTGAAGGAATCATACTTCTTATAGTAACGTGGTCATTGTTTCTTCTGATATGGTATCCTAGGAAATATGTATTCAAAAGTCTCTACCTCTTGTAATTATAGGAAATAACTTATAGTGTATTATGGTTCAGTGAAAATTCTACAAGGCCTTTCAAGAGTTGGTTGGGATGTATTTTGATCTATAAAAAAATCTCTCACTATAATGGTCGATTCATATAAAATAGTATCAATTAAATTACTTTTTATATAATAAGGACTTACCTGATGTATTCCTATAACATGTGGGGTACCTTGATCTCCAAATTTATAGGGGTTTTATCCCATCTTCTTAATAAATACAAGTTAAACTACTAGTTTTTTTAACAATTCCCCTCTAACTATGACATACACTATACTCATTTCCATAAGTTTTATAACTTTGTATAAGTATCAAATGAAGAGTTTCTAACTAATTTGGTGATATAGGAAACTTTCACACAACATGTTGAATATATTCTTGTACTCATACATTGATTCAAATTTTTATTTCTTGAACCTTCATATCTATTTTTGAATGGCAGTGGTACTAGATAATGGAAAAAAATCCTTGTGTGAAGAGATGCTTCAAATCACTCTTATATATTACATCTTGAGGTAGTAATTAAAACATCAAGTATTTTTTCATTTCTATCAAGAAATAATGAGAAGTTTCTTAGATTAATTTGTTATTTAGAGAAAATATTTGGTATTATTATTGGTTAAAACTCATTAAATTATTTTATACATTTGTCGGGATCCTCACTAGAGAGGCTATGAAATTTTTGAAGGTGTATCAATATAGATTTCAATTCACAGTAATATTCCAGTTTTGGGTATGAAGTACAAGTTAGTTGATAATTAATTTCTGGTGTACAAATTCTTGAATGGTTCTATCAAGTTATTTGTTATTATTTTTATCAATTTGTTCTAGTTTTATGTTTTATCCACAATTTCTTCTGATTTCAATGTTCTAATAATAGAGTAATTTCTCAACTAGGAGAATGTTGAAACATACCATTTACTGAGACTATAGGATTCAATATTTAAGGATGTGTTTGATATTAGGGTCAATATCTAAGAGATCCTAAATATTATTTCATTTCATAATTCAAGTAAAATTGAAACAAATAAAAATGGACCATAACAAAAAGTTATGAAGTTCGAATTGATTGTATAAAGAAAGAAAAAATTGAAAAAGTGATAAAGTGGAAATAATTTAGAATCAAAATAGAAGGGAATTAAATAAAAAAATATAATTATTTTAATAAATTACTTTCCTCTCCATAAATGACAACAATTTTAAAGGAAATTTCAAATGATGTGTGGTTTTTTAAGTACTTGGGTACAACAGTGTGGATGACAAGGGTTGTTCTCTAAGGAGAAAGAATATAAATAAACATATTAAAGTTATATTGAATAAAAAATAAAAGAAAAAAATATTAAAATTTATGTGGGGGATTTTTTTATGTATATAACATAAAAATATTTATTTTTTAAGGAAAAAAATTGTTTTTCAAATTTTATTAATAAAACACAATGAGAATATTTTTTCATAAAATATTTTTTGAAGGAGTAATAAATATAACTAAATCTCTTTAATTAATTATTAATAATTATAATTAAAATTTAATCCCACTTAATTATGATCCCCTACTTTTTAATCCCTGAATCCTATGAGAATTAACTCATCCAAAAAAAGATGAGATGAATTAAACCCTAGGATAGCTTCAGAATATGGAATCATTGAACCGTAATTTGGTTGTTATTGTAAGGCTATATTATGACTAGTAATGAATTTTGGAACATATAAATTCTATAAATTATGATTAATTGAGTTTTGGTATTACATTTGAACTCTACACATTGATCCTATGTTGTTTTTTTATTAATATTCATCTCCCAAAATTCACATGTTACTCAACATCACAAGTTTTTTGTTAATTGTTAAATTACATGTTTGGATTCATTTATTTAAAAATCCAAATTCATATATTATATTATGTGAATTAAATTAGTTAATTTTTTCAAAAAAAATAAGTGGATAATATCTGAATTATATTGTTTACTATGAAATAACTACTCTTCTATGGGTGATGTAGTCATTGTAGAAACATTTTTCAAGTGAAAATGTCTATAAAAGGTATAACCAAATATCATTTATAATTTTTATTTCCATCCCAAATAAAAAAATTAAATAAGAATTAAATTTTAAATAATATAAAACACTGAAAATAAATGGAGAGTTTATTGCAAAAACATAAATATTTCAATGTGAAATAGAAGAGGAAAGAATCAATGAAGGGATCTTTACTTCAAGAGATCTATATATTGAAATTATTATAGAAATAGTGTGAAAACACTTCCCATATTACCTAAATATCCTATTTTAAAAAATCCCCCTATAACATATAAATATATACATTTATAACAAGGATAGGATGATAGGGTTACAAGTGGTTACAAGTGTGAATTATGAAATTCGGCCAATTATTTTAATCCATATTTCAAAAACTTATTGGCCATAAATATGAGTGAGCTATATTTGTTTCTAGATGGTTTTTTTAATTGAACTTTTTCTATATCTATTTCCAAAATTCATGCTTTATCAAATATAAGATATTGAAGATATAGACTAAATGGTGAAGCAGTCTCCATTTTGATGAGGGTAGTACATCTTTGATTTCAATACCCATTTACGACATTCAAATAAAATATCTAACTTAGATGGTCAAAGTGAAATTTTTATCCCATTTACTGAGGAATATTTTTATGAAATTTTAAGTTCGGATAATTCATAAAAGAATATTCATAGAAAAAATAATATAATTTACTTTAAATGGTCAAAACTATAGTTTCATCAAATTTTAAAATTAATGATTTAATATTAAATATTTCATAAATAGACATATGCAAAATAATTTGAGGAAATTATTTCATTTATCATCAATAAAATATTAAATAATTTTTTTTTATCAGTACACTACTTTAATAAGGGTACATGAGTGCTACTTGGGGTATAAGTGCATGACTATGAAGTGTTCGAGTGCATGACTATGAAGGGTGTGGGTGTATTATGTTAGAGGGTGTAGGCATGTAGTTATGGACTAAATATCATGCATTATCTCACATTAATGTACATTCCTATACATCTTAAGGGAATCCATCTAGTATGTACTATATAAAATGGTCTTATTTTTGTCCAAGACTTTTATAATATATTTTTTAGACTTGATATGAGTGTATTTACCCATTAATGGGAACCAAAAATGATATAGTATGATAGATTATGTTTGAACTGTGTTACCACATGTGGTATTGAGTTGTGAGGTTATGATTTTAATGACCCAAACTAGATCACCCATCGACCCGGATCAGAAACCACATGCCCTTGGATTGTGTTTTTTGATCATTTGGGGTTGAATAATAACATTTAAGGACAAAATAAATTATTGTGGAATAATTTACCCTATCCTAACTAGTTCATTTCTATGTTATACTAATATTCTAAGGCTATCCATTGGTACAACAGATGTGACAACCTATAAGCAACAAAAACATGGACCCTCTAGTTAGATCCTCAGTATTCCTTTATAACCATATGAGATGACACCAACTTTTTGATTCCATATATACACTCAATAATATATATCAAATTAATAATTATATTAATATCAAAGGTATATAAAAACACTTACCCATGATATATTCCCATACACATCTCCTACCAATGTCATCCACCCTCACTCTATGACATTTTAGAGTCTATATTTTCTTCTCCAACACCCTAATCATCATAATATAATATAAGATGTTATCTAAATTACCTTCTTATACCTGAAAAGTTACAATTTAATCAACATTTTATTTAAATTTCACATTAAAGGATTGAGTATGATCACTCAATGAGATCGACTGAAATACCTCAACTTCCAAAAGATTTAATTATCAGTTGTAAACATGTATGTGTTCTTAAATAATATATAGCAGTATAAATATTAGGTAAATAAATAATTAAATCAATTAGAAAATAAAAAAATTATATATCATAAATTATGAAATAACTACTAACTCCTTTTTCTTCATGAATAGACGATGTAGAAGAAAATTGAAAATCATAACTCCCAAACAACTAACATGTTGCATATCCTCATTGAGAACTTTCTTATAATCCAATATAACAAACATAAAATACCCAGAAAAATTTGAAAAATATTACATAAATATCCTTAATTATAGGGAACATACAATAAAAACATCCTCAATAAGTGTGTAAATACCATATAAAAATTCTCAATATGAGAGAAAATTATATCTAAATGGCCTACATAAGAGGTAAAATAATGATTTAATATATATAAGATGAACTATTTCATGATTCTTGGAAATATACTACTTATAAAATATTTATAAACTTATTATAGTTGTCAGTATCATTGAAAAACAATCATAAAATAAATTTCAAGGTACTATCAATATATATAATTTTTTCAAGGTATTTAACTACATAATTGGTACCAATAGTCAATAATATGTGATAAACATAAATAAAAATGACCACATAATAGCATAAATGTGTTCCATGTGATAATACAAAATATATATATAAACTAATGACTAGAATAATATAGTCAATGATGTATAACTAGTAACATCAAAAAACAAATTTTCTCTTGAAATAAACAAATCTATAATCTTTTGGTGGAATCAGATGTGAAAAATAATAACAAATATTTATTCAAGTAACTATTTACTTCATATGGTATCACAACAATAGCGATAAATAATAACTAATTATCTAATAATTTACAAAGATTATTATAAAAATTTAATTCAATAAAAAATTCTATATAAATAAAACTTGTTTATTAAATTAATTTGTTTCTATTCCTTTATAAAATATATATTTAAATTATTTTAGGATTTTGAAAACATTTCACATTCACTAAATGGATAAACATTAAATAAACACAAATAGAGTTTGAGACTTTTAGCCTAAATCACTTTACAATGAGGTTATCTCAATCTAGTTATTATTGAATGTATCAATGAAAATAAATAAATAGTATTTATAACAAAGTTACTAAAAACACATGGTTAAAAAACATATATAAAAACCCAAAAATTACCCTATAATTATCACTCATAGAATCCCAAAATATAATAACATAAATAACCATGAATTTTACAAAAAAAATAAATTATAAAAATTAAATCCCACTGGTAAATAAATCATCACTAAAATAGTGAAAAACAACACATATCCACCATTCACAATCATCCGTTATGAACTATGCATGAATGAAAAAAGTGATTGGTGTGTTTATACCCTGATAAAGTGAAATCAAATTCCCAAATAACTAGCTAGAGAAATAAAAATTAAACAAAAAATAAAAGGATATGATAAATGGTAAGGAAGGTGAATATATTACTTTAGTCTATTAAGAAAATACAATAAGAATCTCCATGGATTCAAGGGATACTATATAGAAGATAAGATGATGGAAAGGGGAGATACAGGAAAAAATGGTTTTCACTCATAGTTTGTGTCACATAAACTATTGTTAGGGTGATACTATAAATTTTTTTCTTAGTATCACTTAAAAATAGAATTAGGAAATATGGGGTACCTAATGGATGATTACTATACATTCAGTGGAAATCTAGTTAGAAAATCCATTTAGTCGGCACACCATGTACCAGGTGGAACTATATAAGGTAAGTAGAAAATATTTTTAGACACCAATATTGTTTTTGGGTAAATTTAATTTTTAATGTCTTTTCTAGAGTCTTAACCCCAAAAATGAGGCCATATCCAAAAAAATACTAAGGTATAGAGGATTAATACCACAAAATTATCATAATTCCAAAAAATTATAGTATATTAACCCTAGGATTTTATACCAATGGTTCCATTTTCAATTACTCACATTAATGTTTTTAAAAATGCTTAAAATGATATTCTCCTTAATTTTAATCGTAAATTTGATTTTATCAAAAATTATATCAACCATATTTTGACTTTATATGAGTTTGTAGATAATCAACTAACATGGGACATAACAAGCTCACTATCATCGAGATTCTTGGCCTTGTGAAGTATTTTTAGGTGTTTTAAATGACACTAATATTATAGAGACCTGACCTTATCATATATAGATATTACATCCTTTTATATGAATATTTAATGAATTACATAAACACACTCCTGAGAATCATAATAGTTCAGTGTATTTGGAGACTAGATACACAATATTATAATTGGGTGAAAGATCTTAAACATTTACCATAAAGTTCATCCCCTTTATTAATATTCAGAAACATACTCTAATAAAAAAAATTCTTCATAACCTGGGGAAAACAAATATAAGAAAGGGAGAACATATGTGCTCAGTAAGGGTAAATAAGGGAGATAAGTAAGCCTAATATGAACATAAAGTTATAAGAATATGATAATAAAATTTTAAAACCATGCCTTTAATATTAAAGAAAATAAAATTGAGTCATTGTATAAATATTTTTAGTTCATAAGACATGAATCATAAGGTAAACAATGAAAAGGACCCATGAGATTATATCATTGTCATAAGACATAAAATTGTAGAATATATATTATCTTATAATATTGTGATCATGTATAAATAGAAACAAGTTCCCTCATTTTGATAAGTACATGAAATCAATTCCTTGCACAAACTTATGGACTTGTAACCAGGTCCAGAGAATACACACAACGCATTACCAGGTCCATCAGTAATATTATGGACATGAAATACAAGTCTATTTATAACATTGTGAACATGTAATTAGTTTCACACATAAGATTGTGAACATGTAATCACATTAACATATAACATTGTGAACATGTAATCAGATTCATTCATAACATTGTGAACATGTAATTAGGTTTACACATGACATTTTTAGTCATTATTTATCCATATTCACCCAATTAATTAGAGGGAGATATAGGTCACACCCATCATATAATGAAAATTATACATATGTGTGCTATGATTTCATAAACTTTTCAGCATATCATAACCCATGAAATGAAATGGGTTTCATAAAAATTTCATCATAACATAACCTACTAAAAGATAATATTTTCATAATCATTTTAGTATATAATCATAGCATAATACATCGTAAAGGAAGTGGTTTTCATATTAATTTTACCATGGTATAACCCATGGAAGATAAAAGGGTTTCATAAATTTATTCTCACAAAAAACCATTCATAGAAAGAATAATAATGTATTACATGATTCATTACCCAAAAAACCATAATTTACATCAAAGTATTTCATCTAATATAGAGAATTATTTTGAAAGACAGATCACTAGGAACATTTATTGAGGAAGATAAATTTTCTTTGAAAATCACCAATTTAAAAACTAAAAATACATTAAATATTTTTTAATTCATTTTCATTGAATATAAACTTGGAAACTTATGAAGGATGGTTTAAATATAATTTAAAACATTTATTGAGGAAAATGTCATTTCCTCTTTCAAAAATAATTTTTAGAACATAAAACATTTTGAAAATCATTTTCTTTGAAAATAAACTAAAAACATATAAAGAAATAATTTAAAATATTTATTGAGTAAAATATTATTTCCTCTCAAAAAAAACTTTCAGAGTATTAAAACATTTTGAAAACATTTTTAGAAATTTTTTTTTTTGATATATATAAAATGGTTCTCGACTAAAGAGAGAAATAAATATGATTTTTTTTTAAAGAAACTTTTTGAACTAATAAGTACATAAAAAGATAAAAATGTAGGTAAAACATTTATTCTACTTAAATAACTACAAGATTATAAAATTAATGATTTTATTGAGAGATATATCATAATATTTAATCATTTTAATTAAAATCATATACAATATTGAAAAACAGTGAGATCGTATCATAAAACCATTACAACTTTGGAAAAATTGAATCAAAATCCCCATGAAATACTAAAACTAAATGAAACAAATACTATCATTAGAATAAATAAAATCATGATATTACATGTCAAATTTCTTGTTTATAGACCTCATAAATTAATACATGCGCATAACATGACATATGTCTCAATGAAGAATAATTGAAAAACAAATCCATTTCCGGTTTGGTGAAATTTGAACTATAAAAATATTTAAAGAGAGTTTATTAAATGGATATATAAATCACAATAATTCTCAGGACATGAATCATAAAATTAATTCAAAGGAATAATATGCACCACACAAAATAAATAGGTGGCGAATCTGGCATGTTTCGCATTGAAGTAAAAAGTGAGATGGAAATCCCTTACCACTTTAGTAGTATTTTGAATCATAATCCCCAAAAAAAATATAATAAAATGAGACCTAAAATATAAATAATATAATTATATTCATGATATAAAATTTCAAATGGTAAATATATACACCACAAAAATTAAATGAGTGGTGAATTTTTATATGTCTCCCAGAAATAAAATAGATACTAGAAATCCCTAACCACTTTGGACATAATTTGAATCATAATACCAAATAAATAATAACATCAAAATAAACATTAATTATCATTAAAGTAATTATATACATGATATAACTTGTAAAAGGGTTATTATATACACTATATAAAATAAATGTGTGGGGAATTGGCATATGTCTCCGAGAAATAAAATAGAGACTATAAATTCCTTTCCACTTGAATATCAACTTCCTTAATAAATGTTAGAACATTATGTATAATAAATATAGGTTTATATATATATATATATATTAAATAATCATACACATAATTATAATAACATAAATTATCCCCTTATAAATTTTCAACACCAATTTCTTGATAATTTATTTATAAAATCTCTATTTATGGGTGTTAACTATTTCATTTTGTTCATTAGATTTTCAGTTAACTAGTTATAGTTATTATAATTTGATAATCATTAAATAGTCTCAACAATTTTAAATTTGGAATTGATATTATATGTTTTCATTATATGCATATTTATATTCATTCAAAACTATTAGAGATAGAATGATGAAATTCACCATTCATAGAGACGGTAGGTTACACAAACGCAGGAACGCTGTTTCCAACTTATGATGAATGGGAAAAAAGAAGAGTAACTAATTATTAATAATAAAATAAAAGTATGATTTATGTTTTGTTAGGAGTTGTGCTAACTATAATTCTTGATATTTTTTATGAATAGGAGGGTGTTGGTGGCCTTTTATAAGTTAGGGTATGAAACCCACTTGAAAACAATATGGAAATTTCCCAAAAGAATCCAAAATAAAAAGTTAATTACCAAGGAAAAAGAATAAAAATTACCTTATTTTATAAATTGGTAATTATAATATTTAAATATGGTTATAAAATATAAATTTTACAAGTTATATAATTATTTTTACACTTATCATCTTAGTTTAACACCATAATAAACTCAGTTTTACCTTAACCGTGCTAATTAATTTTTATTGTTTTCACTTTTCATTTTTTTCAAAAATTAAGATGAAAATATTAGATAATATAAATGATTCTTATTCCAAATATATAATCCGTTTTTTTAATTTAAATTTATAGAAGTGTAAATACTTAATTTAAAATTAATCTCGTATATGTGACAAGAAATCATATTATCAGAGGGAAAATGTTCAAAAGTTTCAAAGTTTTTATATCAAGAAGTAATATGAAATTGATAAAAATGGACTAAATTAGATTAAATTATATATAATTGAACTAATTTTCCATAAAAACCAATTTCAAATATAATTTTACGTCATAAATGGTCTAAATGAAAAGGATGTATTCAATTAAAATTCATTATTTTCACTATTCATAAAAAACATAATCTTTTAGAAAATTATAATAAATTCCACCTAAAATAATTTTGAAATTTTTATTAAAAAATAACTATATTTTTTAAAATAAATTTTCTAAAATTTTCAAAAATTAATTTTAAAATAAGTGCGCAAAAAGGCGACAAAACTTCTTTATATAAGAATGCAGTGTTTAAGAATAAAATTGTGTTTATTCTTATATATTTTCTAAAAAACACATAAGATGAATGTTAAAAATTTTATTTAATATATAATATATACAATTAATTAAAATAATTCACCAAAAGTGGTTTTTTTAATTTATTGAGTTAAAACTTGTTTTTTTAATAAAAATAGTTTTTTCCAAGAACAATTTATTTTATTTTCAAATACTTTTTTATTTTCATTATTAATTAAGTAGTAACCAAAGAATCCATTTTATATAAATTTTTAAACCATGTATTTTCATAATTTAGTTAATATTACTCATATATGTTATTCTAATGGCTAAGTTATAACAATCATATAATAATATTTTAATAATATGGCATGTTTTTCTTAAACTTAGGGTTCCATTTAAAGAATAATAAACTCAATGTTACATGTAATGAAAAATATAGAAATTATTAAATTAATTTGAAAATTTATATATCAAAAAATATTATGGTATTATATTTTACCTAGGCTAAATTTTATTTCCCCCTTTAAATTTGTCTCGGTCAATAAAGGATTAGTATTTGAAAATTCTCTCATAGAAACCCACTTCATAAAAAGGGTTATTAAAACATCATCTCGAAAAAGAGAAAAGTAAGTGATAAATGAATCTGGAATAACACATACTAGGATTAAAATAGGATAACAAAGGTGTGAAGTGAAAACATAGACATAAAAGATAAAACCAACACTCAAATATAGATTGACAGTGATAGAGAACATCGTCAAGAGAAATATAAAAAACACAAATCCATAAACCAAAGAGGCATAAAAATGGACATTGATATCATAAAACATTATGTTAATAGTATAAAATTATATTTTAATATACTTTTAATAATTTGGGGTAATTTTTATGAGAAAATGTACTCACTTGATTTCATTCCATTTCATAAGTACAATATCCTACTTTGGTTTTCCCTTGATCAATTTACAGTTCATCTCTTACTCTAAGAGATGAATTTTTTCATGTTTGAAAAACTAAATATCATCTATAATATAATGATAAATGATTCATTCTATATCTATAATAGAAAAATTTTAGCATTGGTTATCCAATATGGGTAAATCTTTATATGGTTATGTAATACATTAACCTCTAAAATCTCATCCAAATTTCAACTTAAACCATTTCATAAAAGGATAAAATTTTTACCCTTCAAAAAGATTATAATCCCAAACATTAGAGAGAAGATCACTAATTTTAAAAATTAACTTATCATTAATCCCCAAAAAACATGAAGTATAACTTAATTTTCACATATTAAACATGTTAATACCTTTATCATATATTTTCTTAAAACATAGTAGTAACCTGAATTAAATATAAAATTATTGAGAACATACAATCTTCCTCATTCATTACATAAAACACAAATTATTAGATATATTCATTAAATCCAAAAATTATGTAATCTTTATCAATGATATTGTAAACCAATTTTTCAACAAATATTTATCTAGTTCTATGGAAACTAAAACTATCCAGTTTTAATTATTCATATCCAACATCTCTTTATCGTAACATCATTATCTCGACATTTAAAAAATATTAAGGGTTATCTATCCTTAATCAGAATATTATCTTTCCACTAAAACCCTTTTCCATTCCATTATCACTATTTAACTTAAACATGAAAATTATTAATGAAAAACTTATACAAAAAATCCACATATATATATATATTATGATTCATATATCATAATTCTGAAATTAAAATACATAAATACTTCAATTATTCCACCTCGTACTAATTTAATAACTAGGATTCATCATCGAATTCCTTAATATCTCATTACATTTATAATTAATTTGTTTTCTATATTCATCATCAAGAAAAAAACCATTAATTATACAACCTTCTTGATCCTCTTCAAAATAATTTCCCTTAGGTCATCGATTTAAATAATTCCCATACTTTCCATATTTGAATAATTAAAACGTTGATGATACCATAGGGTAACATTATTCTCATCCATTAAGTTAAACAAACTTTTCATTTTTTTCACTTACGTTTTTGTTTCCTTATTTTCAACCAAAAAAACATATTTTTGTCCCTCTAATAAATTCTATTAAGGTATTATTCCCAAATTCTCAACATAAATGAGACTGAATCTTCTTTCCACCATGGTACCCACTAACCTAACTCTAAATGAACTATATCCTTGTATTCTTTAGTGAGTCTAAAAGATAGTTATGTTGAAAATTATTAATCATGTTCTGTAATAAATTATTAGGAATAATCCTGATATCATCCAATCCAATCATCATCCCATTTGGTTGATCGTCATAAAATTTTCCATCATGTTCAATGTTAACCCATTTCCTTCTTATTTCTTCCATTAACTAAATCCAAAAAACATAGTGGGAGGAATTATAATAATAATGGAATACCACATAGTCTAAAAATTCATTTATAGAAGGTCTAAATTAAGAAACCTTCTTGGAAATATATGACACCTTGGTTTAACCTAGGTCATTCATGATCATTGTCTAGTTAAATCCTTCTTGGTGGTTCATAATGATTTTTTGAAATTCTAATGCATATCCCTCAAGAGAGTTAAACCAGGTGTGTGGTAAGGTCCATTTTCTTTCACCAGGTGATGAATGATTCTAACACAATGTTCCATTTTCTGAGTTATTACCCATAGGTACCTCTATACAAAAGCTACATCCACATGTAGTATCTATACAGATATTTAATTTCTTGGAAATGAGTCTCTCAGACCTTCTCTAAAATTCTAGGACATTTTCCTATACTTTGATTCATCCTTATAATAATACTTATATGAATCACAAGATATATACTTAGAAATATCCCTAGGTATCTCACTGATTTTTTCTCATCCTAGTTTCTAATGGTTAACTAAACATATCCTATGATACCAACTATAGAAAATCAGGCTTCTCATACATAGATATTATGTCTTTTCAGGTGAATATTTAATAAATTTCAATAACACATACCTAAGGACCGTAATAATTTAATGTATTTGGTGTCTAGGTAAATAGTCATCTAACTTGGTGAAAGATATTTAATATATCCCATAAATATCTTCCCCTTTATAAGTCTTCGCAAACATACCCTACATAAAATTATTCTTCATAACCTAGGGAAAGTAAACATTAGAAAATTTCAGCTCAGGTACTTAATCAGTGTAAGAAAGGGAGATATATAAGCATAAAATAAATGTAAGGGTATGAGAACATAAGAATAACATTTTAAAACCATACTCTATATATATCTAAGATCACAATCTTAATTCATATCATAAATATTGGTAGTTTATAATATATGAATCATAATGGAATCAAATAATATGATCTATGAGAGCATAAAATTTGAATAAGACATAAAATATTGGCACACACCTAATTTTATAGCATTATGAACATGTATAAATAGAAATAGGTTCATGCATTAATATAATTAAATAAAAGTATCTCCACATATGAACTTATGTAAAAGAAACCAGGTCCATGTGTAACATTATAGATATGAAAGATAGGTTCATGCATAACACTGTGAACATGTAATCAGGTTCATGCATTGCATTGTGAACATGCAATCAGGTTCACGCGTAACATTGTAGAAATGTAATTAGGTTAATGCATAAAATTATGAACATGTAATCAGGTTCACTCTTAACATATTTATTAATGAGTTATCCATCTTTACACAATTCATTGGTGGTATATATAGGTACCACCCATCAAATAATGAAAATAATACATATATGATCCACAAAATCATAAAAATAAACCATATCATAACCCATTAAATGAAATGGGTTTCATAAATTTTTCAAAATAATATAACCTATGGTAAAGAGATAGGTTTCATAATCATTTCATTATTTCATCATAACATAACCCATGGAAAAAATAAATAGGTTTTATAAGAATTTTATAATGGTATAACCCATGGAAGAGAAATGGGTTTTATAAACATATTGTCCTCATAAACCATTCATAAAAAGAATTATAATGGTATACTTAGTTTATATCCCCAATAAATTATATGTTACATCAAAGGATTTTATCTTAGATATAATTATTTGGAAAGATATATCACTTCAAACATTTCTTGAGGAAGCTATATTTTATTTTAAAATCGCTTTTTAAAAAATAAAAAAATTAAAATAATTTGAAAATAATTTTATTTTAAAATAATATTTAAAACATATAAATGAAGCTTTAAAAATAATTTAAAACATTTCTTTTGAAAAATATCATTACCTCATTGAAAATAATTTTTTAAAATATAAAACATTTTCAAAATCCTTTTCTTCCAAAATAACCTTCAAAACTAATAAAGAAATATTTAAAAAAAATTTAAAACATTTCATTTTTAAAATATAATTTTAGAATTCAAAAAATTAATAAAAAATTATATGATTTTTAAAAAACATGCTTTTGGAAGAAAAAGGGTTCTCTACCGAAAGGAGAAATAAATACAATTTTTATTAAAAATATAATTTTGAACTCTTGAGTATATAAGGAGGGGAAAATAAAATCAAAACATGTATTCTCTTAAAATTTCCAATGTATAAGAGAATTAATTAGTTTCTTGGTAGATATATCATAATATATCACTATTGGAATAATACTCACAAATAATCACAATAAATGATGAGATTGTTTCATAAAACCATTACCACTTTGGTAACATTGAATTATAATCCCAATGAAAGAATAACATTAATGAATAAGATAATATTATGATTAAAAAATCAATGATATTACATTTCATATATGATTTATATACACCTCATTAAATAATATAGGTGTATAACATAACAAATGTATCAAAGAATGAAAAATTAGACAAAAAACCATTTCTGATTTGGTAACATTTGACCTATAAACCTCCTGAAAGATAGGTACTCAAATCGATATGTAAATGAAAAAAATATTCATTATAATAATCATAAAATAAATTAATGTTAATTATAAACACCACATAAAATAAATTCGTGTTAATTATAAACACCACATAAAATAAATAGGTGTTGAATAGGGAATGTGTCTTATGGAAGTAAAAAAGGTGAGATGAAAATCCCTAGCCATTTTAGTAATATTTGGAATTGAAAGCCCAAATAAATAATAACGTCAAATGAAACATTAAATATAACTAAAATAATTATTTTCATTATATAATATTTTAAATTTTTAGTGTATACATCACATAAAAGAAATGATTGGTGAATTTTCATATGTCTTCTAGAAATAAAAGAGAGACTAGAAATTCCTTACAACTTTGGTGATCTTATGAATCATAAGAATAAATAATTAATAACACTAAAAGAATCATTGAATATCATTAAAATATTAATATTAAAGATATAAAATGTCAATATTTCATTTTTTACAACACATAAAAGAAATGAGTGGTTAATTAGCATATGTCTCCCAAAAATAAAAGAGAGACTATAAATCCCTCGCCACTTGAATCTCAACATATTTTGTACATGTTCGAACCAGATGTATAATAGATATAGGTTAGTTATAAATCTATTACAAAATCATAAAAATACTTATAATATCATATATTATCCCATTATAATTTTTAAATTCTCATTTATTGATAATTCATTTATAAAATCTATATTTTGGGGTGTTAATCATTTCGTTCTTTTATGAGAGTTTTGGTTTAGTAGTTATGGTTATTTTAATTTTATCATCATTAAATAATATAAATAATGTTAAATGTTACATTTATATAATATATTTTTATTATAGAAATATTTATATTTAAAATTTATCCATTATAGATATGGATGAATTATCCTTACGTATAAAAGTGTGATATACATACTGATCACAAGAGTTTAAAGTATATATTCACACATAAGAAGTTGAATGTGTTCCAGAGAAGAAGGTTAGATATTATTAAGGATTATGACTTCTAAATACATTACCACCTTGGGAAAATGAAAAGGTGGTTTATGATTTGATTCAAATAGATCATGCTAGCTTATCTATGATGAGGATTAGAAAATATCTAATATTTTTTGATTTACAATGGATGGATCTTGGAATCCTGAAGGAAGGGTAAAATATTAGCTTTATCAATTTAATTTTCAAACATATATCCATGTGATGATTAAATAGGATCAAAAGGAATATGTAGTGATAAAAATGAAGATTAGAAATATTTTTTAATTTAATATTGATAATGATGGAATGATAAGGTTCAAGAATTCTGTATGTGTTCTCTCTATACCAGATTTAAAGAATGTTCTATTAGAGGAAGCTCGAAGTTTTTCATTATAAATTCATCTAGTATGTATGAAGATGTATAGTGATTTTAAAGAATACTTTTTTTTGGATGGAATGAAGAGAGATATCATAGATTTTGTATCTTGGTTCTTGGTATATCAACAAGTTAAGTCTAAAAAATAAATTTCTAAGGGGTTGTTTCATCCATTACCCATACTAGAATAGAAATGGGAGAACATGACTATGGATTTCCTCATTAGAATCCCCAAAACCTATAAATGGAATTATTCTATAAGGGGGGTGTTCAATTTATTTACTAAGTCAACAGAATTCATCTCTATCAGAGTTGAATTCTCTCTAGATCATCTTATTAGGATACACATTAAGGAAGTAGTAAGGTTTCATAGAGTACAAGATTCCATTGTGTCTAATTGGGATATGAGGTTTACCTCAAAAGTTATTGAAAATGCTTCATAAATCCCTTGATATGGAGTTTATTTTCAGCACTGCATATCCACCACAAATATATGGTTAGTCTAAAACAATAATTCAAACCCTAGAGGATATATTGAGGTTTTTTTCTTTGGATTTAAAATATGGTTAGGTTCAACACCTTTCTATATTTTAGTTTTCTTACGACAATAGCCTTCACTCAAGAATTCATATCTCTCCTTATGAATCCCACTATGGGAAAAAATATAGAGTTCCAACATGATGGAATGAAGTTAGAGAAAGAAAGATATTGGGACCTGATATTTCTGAAGCAATGGAAAAGAAAGTTAGATTCATTTAGAAACATATAAAGGAATATTAGAGTTAATAAAAAAGGTATGCTGATGATAATTAACATTATATATAATTTGGTATTAGTGAAAAGGTGTTCCTAATAATTTATCTCTTGAAAAAGGTTATGAGATTCAGGAAGAAAGAGAAATTAATCCCTAGGTATATCAGTTCCTTTTAGATTCTTGATCGTATCGAGATGGTATTATATATCTTGGAACTTCCACGAAACCTCTATGCAGTACATGATGTATTCCATGTATCTCTCCTAAGTAAGTACATACCGGACCATTCACATGGACCGAACATAGAGGTCATACCGTTGGAGGAAGATCTTTCTTATAGGGAACAACCAGTTGAAATTTTGAATCATACATAGAAAGTTCTATGAAATAAGACCACTCACCTTTTCAAAGTTTTGTAGTGAAACCAAAATTTTTATGAATATATATGGTAACTTTACGATATGATAATTTATAACAATCCTTATTTATTTTTATTATAATGGTGAATTTTGAGGGTGATATTAATTGTAAGGGGGGTAGAGTGTAACCCCCCAAGTTTTTATGAACTTTTTTTGAATAAAATAAATTTCTGTGATGGATTGTGTTTTATGATACACCAAGTTAATCATGAATTATATGGTACACCAATTTAATCTTGTGCTACAGGAAACACCTTCTTAGCTTGTGTTACACGTGACACTGAGTTTTAACAAACTAGTGATATATTATTAATATAGTTACTTAAACGCAAACAATTTAAACTGACCGTTAAACATATTAATATGAACAATTAATGAATAATTTTTAAATATAATTATTTTATAAAATTAAAACATATTGATAATAAAATATATAATTTTCAATAGTCACTATATGTTTTGAAAATACTATTTTCTCAAAAAAAAGCTTCTTTTTATGTCTTTTTGGGAAAAATATTAAATTTAATTTTTCAAAATTTTTTAAATTGAATTCAATAAAATTAATTTCATTCTTTAATTCATAATGTAAAAATTATATTTGATTAGATTTATGGGATTAATTTAAAAGTTTTCATTTTTGATGAATAGTGAAAAATACTAAATCTTAATTGAAAACTAATTTTTTGTTTTATTTATTTATAAGGTTAAATTATATTTTAATATAGTTTTAAAGTATAATTATTTAAAATATAAATCAATTAATATTTTTTTTCACTGGAATATATTTAATTTTTAATGTTAATATAAAAACATTGTAAACTTTTTATCTTTTTCTCTTTAAAAACCTGTTTTCTCGACACATCTGCGGGATTAATTTTAAATTGATTTCTATCACTTATATTAATTTAATTGGAAAAATGAATTCCATATTTTTAATAATAATAATATCTAATATATAATAATTCCAAATTAATTTTTTACCTTAATAATTAGTGAAAATGGTTAAAATTAATCATGATGATTAAGAGAAAATGAGTTTACTAAGGGACTAGACTATAAAATTAAGGGAAAAGTGACTTAGAAACATGTAAAAACCCCATTTTATGGAAATATTTAAAAAATATAACATATTTTATTGAAATTGGTTCCTTATTTTAGGCACATGATGTATGTTATACTTCCCCATAGTGTTTACTTTTTGGTATTTAAAAGAATGTTAATCCTCCTCCACTATAAAAGGGAACTCGTGCCCCTCACTTATTTACACCTATCAATCCATTTTTCTCATAGAAATCCGACCCAAATAAAATAATAACTTACATACCATAATCCTAGGATCCTATATTTGGTTTGAAATTCAACTAATTAATCCCTTTAGTGAAAACCAAAAGGATATACCCGATGAAGAGGTAATGTTCATCAACAAATGTTTTATTTATTTATTCCTAAACCCCCTTAAATTATTTTTATATAAATATTATATAATAAAATAAGTATCTTAAATATAATGATATGATTTTATGTAGTGTTTATTACCTATAACTTCACACAATTACATCAAATGAGATACACAATAATCATTTGTCAGTACGGCAGACTACCGCATCACGAACCGATGTTGTTCGTTCTTCCATTACCACATATCAAGGTTGGTAATAATGATGTATTTATAGTTTATATATGATTTTTATGATTTTTATGATTTTTTTATTATTCTATAATTTCTATATCACTCATAACATCATGATTTCTATTTTTGGGAATGTGCTAACATTGTTCGTGTGTACGGTAGACTACCACCTTACGAAGTGATGTGATTTGTTCATGATTTACCTGGAATGTATTAAAGATGTTTTTAATAAATAATTTGATATATATGACAAAAAATTATTATTTAATGATAATATATCATATAATTTTATTTCTTTTAACCCGATAAGAAAATGAAAAATATTGTTCTTTCATATATGTGGCATATCGTCTCAATTAACTATGTATCTCATTTCCTATTTATATATTTTATAGTTTATTATAAAATATATATATAATTAATATATATATATATATATATGAAATTTTTATCATGTTTATAATTCTGGATATGATGAAATCATGATCTAAGTAAGAGTACCAAAAATAACGAGTCAAAACATATACGAAAAATAAAGTCTTAATTACTTGAAACGTAACATTAAAATATAATTGTTAATAAATGGGAAATAAAAGGTTATAATAAAACATATATGGTATTATATAAATGAATATGGTTCTATAATATATTTATAATAAACTAATATGTATTATATAGAATAATTTATTGAGTATAATGGAAGTCAATACTTAAGGTAAGGCGTTTTTGTCTCACTTTTATTTTCTAAGATACAAGCCATGTTCACCACCTATTTATTTTATGTAGTGTGTATAATATCAATGAATTTATTTTATGATTATTATAATAATAATTATTGGGTTTAAAATATACATTTTAGGATCTCTCTTTCATGTGGTATATAGTTAAAATTTTACCAAAACGATATGGGGATTTTTTCTCAATTTTTCTTCTTTGAGACACATGTTTTTTATACCCCAATATTATTTTGAGATGTGTAAATAATTCCCATTTGACATGTTATATCATAAATATCCTTATTTTTATGATATTTTCTTATTCATGTAATGTTATTATTTCATGGGGATTATGATTAAAATTTACCAAAGTTGTAAGAGTTTATTATTACAGTCTCATTGTTTATCAGGATTTTTTATGATTATTCTTCTATTGATGAAATATTATGATACATATCTCAAGAATTGTCATAACGTTTGTTATCCTCGATTTATTCATGCTATATCAAAGTAATGGTACCATTTTCCACTCTTTATTACTTAATATAATTAAGAAAATGTTTTTAAGAAAATATGACTTCGTTTTTATCTTTAGTTGGAAATATATTTTCTCCTAAAACTAGGTTTTCTAAAAATGTTTTCAAAAAAAATCTACTATTCACCTGTGATTTTCTTTAAAAAGAAAATTTTTACCCATTTTTTATCTTTTTATAAGGTTTTAAAATAAATCTTATTTTGAATTTTATCGATAATATGAAAGGAATCTTTATTTTAACATGTATGGAATAGATGGAATTTTCCACCTCAATGACCATTCATTTCTTCAAATATACCTATATATGTTTTCAGGGACAATTTCAAAGAAAAATATTTTCAAAAATAATTCAAGATTTTGTTATAAGTTTTCAAATTTAATTTAAAATAAAATTATTTCAAAATGTTTTATGCTTTAAAAATATTTTTTCAAAGAGAAAAGGATATTTTCCTCAAAAATGTATTAAATGATCTTTCAAAATTATTTTCCATATAAGATGAAATTCATTGGTGTTACTCATGCCTTGCTAGGGATATGATCCAAGGGTATCATTCATATTATTTCTCTAAATGGTTTATGTTTTCAAGGCATGATCTTTATGAAACTTGTTTCTCTTTCAAGGGTCATATGCTTATGAAATATGCATATTTTCACAGGGTATACTATGATTAAATGATTATAAAACCTGTCACTTTTCCATAGGTTAATATATGATGGAATTTTTATGATGTCAATTTCACTTATTGGGTTTTTATATAGTGAATATTTATGATATTATGGCACACATAAATTCAGTTTTCCTTATGAGATTGGTGGGACCTATATATCCCTCCAGTGCATTTGGTAAAAATTTATATATATCAGGAGAAATAAATGGTAGGAATGTAGAGTGATCCCAGTATAGTAATACATCTCTATAATAGGGATTAAACCTGGTATAGTAATACATGGACATAATGAGGAGTTAACTTCATATAATAATGGAATTTGTCCACTAGGATTTCCTTAGAAGTGAGCCATGACCAATATAGAAATGATTTTTTATGGTTCTACATTTTATAAAAATTTCAAGTCTTTTTCCAGTTTTATGATCTCATAGATCATGTTCTTTGATCCCCTTATTATTTATGTCTTATAAATGGTTAACCTCTATTTCATAACTCATGATTATGATCTTTGATATTCAAGGCATGGTTTCAAAAGTTATGATCATCTTATCATACCTTTATGTTTATGTTATTCTTATATATCTCCCTTGTTTACCCATATTGAGCATCTGGTTTCACCCTTTATTATGTTTATTTTCCTTTGGTTATGAAGATATGTTTTATGTATTATGTATCTAAGAATAGTTCTAGTTATGAAGAACATAGTGGGAGATGTTGTTGCTAACTTATAGACCAGTGTTTATGTATCCATATTTCCAAAGGCACTAAATTAATATGGTCATTGGGAATGTGTTCATATAATGTATTAAATATTCTAAAAAATGATTTAATTTTTATGTATGTAAATAACGGTCTACTATACTATCACACTCATCCCATCATAGAATATTATTCCTGAGAATCATGAGATGTGTCCCAAGAATCTAACCTTAGAGAACTATGACAATAAAGTTTTATATGTCTCGTATTATTACAATTATGACATGATTTTGGTGGTGATTCAAAATATCACTTTATGTGATCAAGGGAATCACATATAAAACAACTGGTTTTACACTTTTTTTAGGAGGTGGGTTTGATGATCTTGTAGTCTGATTTTGAGTTATGCCACCACCTTGGAAATAGGTGTCCATATGCCACTTATGCCTAGCATTATAGTTCCTATAGGTATCAACATGCTTCCTCCAACTATATTTTCTTATATATCCCTTTCTACCACCATTAATCTATTGACCATATCTATATATTATGATATAAAATTATGTAAATCTTTGAGATAATCTCTTTCCTCAACCCTAATTGAAAAATTTGTTCCTTCAAGGATGAAATTTCAATAACTTTGGGTGAAAATGTGATTAAATACATAAATTTAGTTGCATACTCTTTCACTGGAAGGTTAGCTTACTTCAATATAAATAAGTCTATTGTTATTGAAATCCAAAAATATTAAGGATATACTTTTTTTAAACAATTATTAAAAATCCTCACATGTCTTGTCTAGTTTTAATTTAGCCTGATCTGCTAAATCCCACCATGGGAGTGCAAGATCTTCCAGCTTATATTTTTTCAACTTCACCTTTAACTCAACTGGTGTTCCAAGGAAATTAAATATTTGATTCATCTTATTCAACCACACTTATTCTTTTTCCAGCTCTGAATCACCCAGATATATGGGTGGATTGCTATTTTAGAACTAAACCTTATTATCCACTTTTCTAGTTTTATCTTTTCTGTTCATTATATCCATATCCCAAAAATCCTAGATAATATTGTGGATCAACTACTAGTTCACCTATGGATCAGGTAAAAACACATTCTTTGCAGCCTCTTCTATTTGGTTTCCATGATGTCTACCTTGTTCCATTCTCTATAACAAAAAAACTCTATTTAGTCTTACTCTATAAAAAATGATGGAATATAAATTTCAAATTTACCACATCACACATATTATAACAAATATTTCTAAAATTCAACAATTTAATATTTCAAAAAAAATTGAAAATTCCACCAAACTTTTTGAAAATCAAACCATTTTCAAAAAATTTAAAAAATTATAACTTTTTCCCCAAATCATAAATCATTACTCAAAATGGATTATGAACTCCTTGTGGGAATTCATTACTATCAATTCATGGAATTCAAATCTCATTAGCTAAAACCATGAAGATGAGATAACAACTCTTATATTAGTGTCTTAAATACTCATGTACATAAACACACTGGTAATATAAAGTTCAATATAAATAGGTTAGTTAATCATTTTTATTCTCTAAATTTGAAGTTATTATGATCCTATATCCTTTTTACTAACCAAACTAAAGTACGAACAAGAATTATTTTCAAACTATAGTACTAAACAAACTGATACCTAAGGATAAAACAAACTAATACCATTTGTAACATCTCACCCCTAGCTTGAGAAGAGATGAGTGTGTGTTACTAGCCATAGGTGACATCCCTGATAATACAAAGGCAAGAAATAAATGTCAAGCTATTCATAAATAATTGGGGGAAACTACCCCTTAATTATAAAATAACAAATATTATATAACAATAAACAACTAAACCTCTATATGATGCATAATTATGGAAATAAAATCCAAATAAAAAATAAAACAAAAGATAATATTAGAGTACAGGAGAAATCAATATTGAATAACCAAGGAACCAATAGATGAAAAAACCCAAGACACTATCCAGAAACTCCAAATCAGTTCCAAGCTCCAAATCTAAATGCCCCACCCAAGGTATGAAGAAGCACCACTAATGAAAAGGGATACCTTGCCTTTACCAATGTCCTGATATATAACAACTACAAATGCATTGTAGTTCCAAATAAGGAGTGATTTTAAAACTCAATAGAATTTCCCCAATTACTTCACAAATCATTCCACTAGGAAAAAACTTCTAATATTATTTTATAAAAAAATTCAAGAAATGAAAATTGTTTATAACAATCCATAAATTAGTTTATCCAAGGTAAAAATCAACAATCTATCATAATACTTTTTCAAGGAATACATTAAGAAATGTTTTAAAACATTTTTAAATTTGATATTTTTAATATAATTTTCGATTTCTAAACTCATACACAACACACACACAAACAAGATTTGTGTTACCATTGATGGTGGAACTTCTTGTCCATTCCCCTCCCCATTGATGGTGGTACTTCATGACTATTATCCATCTCATTCAACTCATTCCAAACCATTATTCCCAAATAATGTCAACCCATCCTTTCTTCAAATTAAAATAATTTTAAAATATGATTTACTTTCATTATACATACCATATTTTCAAATTCACCATTTTAAAAATATAAACAATAGGTTTTTCAAAAAAAATCATATGAATCCCATGATTTCCAAAACCACAATTCAAATGAAAATTTCCACTAAATCACACCATAATTTGAAAAAAAATCAAGAAATTTAATAAATTTGAAAACAATACTTCAAGTTATAATCAATTTTAATAGAGATAGAATCCACCAACCTCTCAAACATTGGTGAAAATGAATAACAGCATAACAACTTCAATAACATGGCTTATAACTGCTAGATCTAACATTAGATCTTGTTCCCTTTATCCAATTAAAAAAATATCATCAAGATTACTATGAAAAAACATATATATATCATCTATTGACTAGAAATATAGTTTTATAAGAGAGTAGAAGAAGAATTCAAAGAAGAATGATGAATAACATGCACTTAGTGGTGAATCTAGATCTCCAATGGATATTAGATCACTGAAAACTTGCTCCCAGATCAAATGGAATCACCTATCAATCCTGGAGGAAAAATAATTCTTTTTTAGGGATTTTTAGGGTAAAATTAGTCTTAAAAAATTAATTTCAATTATATCAATGATTTTTTGGTCTAAAATTTTATAGTGCACAGTTAGGGTGCACGGTAAGAAAAACTGTGTGCTAACCATGTATGAGCTACTACCTCAGGACACACCCCACATGGTTGGCTCACATCATTCGAAGAACAATGAACCAACCATGATATTCCTCTATATATATTATTTTTTGGTTTATCCTAGGTATATAAATGGTTTTTCCAAACCACGCACCAACCGTTCACTTTCTAGTGCTCATTATTGGCCTTTAAATAGTTCCTAGAGGTATTGCATGGTTTCTATTAACTATTCTCAAATCGTGCACCACTATAAAACACTATAAAGCATGAAAAAGATCCTATGAACATCCTTAAACATAATTTTAACATTGTATATGCTTAAAATAATTAAATGAAGTGTCAAGTACCTAAAACTATATGTACTACATGTTCTAAGGGGGAGATTTCTTATCAATGAAAAAATAAGGGGAGAAATGTGTGTAGTACAATCAAGGTATGTGTTCATGAAACAAATTTCATTCAATTACTTTTTCTCACATTTATCACGACTCACATGATAATAGAATCGATGATTGGTGTATCATTAATGCACATATTGAAGGGGATTCTTTTAAAGGAAGTTGAATCAGATCTTGGATAATTTGAATTTTTTTTTAACAAACACAAAGGGGAGATTGTTAGAAAAGAAACCTATTTTAAATATTTTTTGGGTTTTTCTTTTCCGAAAGTATAAGTATTCATTGCGATGTGTTTAAGGAAATATTTTCTCATGTTTGGTAAATTTATTCTATAAAATATCTAGGATCACACCCTAGTGGTGCCTTTGGTGCTTGTGCAGTCCTGCTATGAAAACGGGGGATGACCAAAATGCATATCATGGTGTTGTTGTTTTCCATGTTCGACGGGAAAGTTTTCAATGAAAAACAACCAACTGATAAGGTCTCAAATCACGTTTCGTGCCATATAAAAGGAAAATAAACAATATTTATTCACCATGGTCTATAGAATAATTTTTGTGCATAGATACATTTAAATGAGGTAATAAAGGTTAGACCACTCCATTTCACTTGGTGAGGATGGTATTTATTTTCCCAATGATCCATTAGGAATATTTCTATAGTCGTTTCATTGGTCATGACTCAGGTAAATAGAACCTAGGAAAAATGACTTCAGTGGGAGACTGTAGTCATGGTGATTAGAGTGTTATGGAAAAACAACCAATTTTTGTGCACTATAATATGTTACAATATATTTTAGTGCTCTTGTTTTCAAATACAAGAAAACTCCTGGCATTGACTCTAATATTTGATGAAATTTGTGACCATCACTCAATGATCAGTTGAAAATGGTTTTTTAATTTCAGAATTAAAGAAATCATGGGAAGGAGGAATATACAAGGAAGATGATGTCTAAAGAAAGGATAATCACATAAAAGGAATGGATATATCCAATGACTTAAGAATATTGAGAGTAGAAGAAAATTTTGAATTCAATATTACCTTTATAGGGTTTATGGTTGAATAAAGTGTAATTCCAATATCTTTATTCTATTGTTGGAAGAAAAAATTTTATGTTTATAAGAGAAACACTGCTCTTGATGTATTATTACATCATCTTCATGTGTAGAATAAAAGTATCCACAAACAGAGTAGTGAGTTCTTTTTAATAGGGGATAATTGAATTCTCCAATTTTTCATAGTTGTAAAATAGGAGGGTTAGTGAGACCACTGAAAATTATACTCATAAATTACTGAGTTTCCATTGAATTTGGTCTGAAAACATATTTCCATTCTTGCTCCTTAGATATATTTTAGTATATGATAACTAAGTCAAACCACTCATGTTATTTAATAATTTCATTGCCCAATGAGAGGAAAGATATAGTGAAATAAAAGTGTTTCTCATGGTGAGATGAAAAGATCCATAATTTAGGAAGGTTCATTTTAATCTTTTATACCCAGATTCACCCCTCCCCAACTTTGAATGTAATCCTAAATTTTTTTATATAAATTTTTTTATTGCTTCATTGAATTCATATGATATTAGACTTAACCAATTTTCCCAAAACTCAATGTGTAAATTACCTTTAATAGTTTAACAAAATCTTATATCGTGATCATTAACTCATTGTCTTCTAGATTTATAAATATCTTTAACAAAATAGATCAAAACATAATAATAATTACATACTAATGGTAAATATTAATAAATAATGTGAAATAAATAAATTCACTCATCATATTTAACTTCATTTTTTCTTTTCTAACTAGTACAAGTAACAAAACATGATAAAATAAATATAAAAAATAACAAAAAATGAGATATAAATGTAAATATAAAACTAAAATAAATTTAGTGGAAAAAGGCCGCTCAATAAGTCTTAACATATGGGGTTCTATCAGAGTGTGTAAACACCTTCCATAGAGTGATTCCCTAGGTGAATTCCTCCTAAGAATTCATTAATTAAATTAATTTATTGATTATGTATTTTTTATCTTATAAATCTAATCCCAAGGTATTTGACTCTCCTCCTAGACACTAATTAGTGTTTTATATAATTCCAAATTATAGTGGAAAAATATGAGTGCATAGAATTGATATATCTAGGATTTTCCATAAGTGCGTTATGTGGAAGATAGATATCAACCCCAAAAATTAATATGGTCTTCTTTAGGGATCGATCCTAGTGTGAGGTAGAGATTTTTATTTTTAGCTCACATTAGTCTTCATGTTTTCAAGAATGGTAATTCATTCTAGAAATATTTTTATTGGATTTATCATCTTTATAGATTATATTATCTTTAATTCTTTATATAAAACCTTAATCTAGTAATTTTTTTCTAACTTTATCGTTGGTTATTTTTTTTCCTGATGGATAGTGTCTTTATTTCAGCATCATCCATCTACAACATAATTATTGATTTTTCTTGTTATTTCCCCCTACTTCTTCTACTCTGCCCTTTATGGTTTTTCCTCAACCATTTTCATGGCTATCAGTAAGATGAAACCATCCTATATTGAAGAATGATTGAGATTTTTTTCCCTAGTCAATAGATTTTGACACATAATTAATTATCATGCTCTTTCATATTGATTGTGGATAATTATGGTCAGGTGTAGGTCATTAGGATACATTTTTTGAGGTATGAAATCCTTTCAGGAATCAAGTCTTAAAGAAAATATTCTGAAATTAGTTTTAGAGTGATTCATGGAGAAAATTAAACTACTAGAGGCTTGATAGTGAATAAAAAAATTAAATAATATTTTAGGTCTAGTTGGGGGAAATTATAGTGACGGAAGTTAAGACTTAAGGTAACTTATTATAGACTATTTTCTAATCCATGATGTAGGGCTTAATGGTGTGATGGGTTGGTTGATCTAAGAGGATTACATCATGTCTTAGGGATGATGATGGGGATCAGGTGTTTCTATTAGAGTATTCGCCCTTATTAGTGTAACACCCCGAGATTTTATGAAAAATATTATTTTAATTTCATTAATGTCTTGTGTTGTATTCTACACCAAGATTACCTTGCGCTATACGCAACACCGTATTAGCTTGCAGTATACGCAACACTATTCTTGGACCGTGTTACACACAATTTTGATAATAGTTATTCTACGCAACATTGAGTATATATATATATATATATATATTCAATGTATAAATGAGAAATGGTTGGATTCTGTTATACGAAACAACGATGGATTCTTTCACAACACGCAACCCTGACTTGGCTTGAATTACACGCAATCGCGACCTTCTCGATAGCGTGTGTTGTACGCAATACCGAGTTTTAATAAACAATGATATATTATTATAATATTGTCATGAACTAGCCGTTATGAATAGTATTAACTAAATTTTGAATTTTATAATATTATTATTCATCTTACACATTTTCAAGAACATGGTATAAGAACAAAATAAATTTTTCGGGTAAAATAAATATTTTTAAAAAAATGCAGTTTTGCCGCCTTTTGATGGCGCACCCACTTTAAATCTAGTTTTTGACATGTTTATATGTTTAATTTGACAAAATAAAATTCTTCTTTTGAATCAGGATATAAAAATTTACATTAGATAAAGTTTTGATATTTTTCCGATAACTTTCATATTTTAATGAATAGTAAAAACACGCTATATTTTAATTAAAAACAACTTTTTTCATCGTAATATCTTATGTGGTTAAATTATAATATTTAATGGTTTTAAAGTATAAATAGAATATATTTTTACCATTTAATATAATGTATGACATTAGCATTGATTTTACCTTGAATTCGTAGGTTAAATCAATTCAATCTTTTGCAATGTTTTAAAGAAAAACCTGTTTTCTTTCGACAACGAGATTAATTTTAATTTACTTTATGCATATTTTTTGTGTTGAATTTCGAAAAATGGATTCCATATCTGGAATCAGTGGGTCCAAATTATGTTAATAAGCTACTTTTTATTTTTGGTAATTATGAATAGTAACTACGGTAAATTTTATTTACCATAGTTAAAGGTAAATCGGGTAATTAAGGGTAAATATAATATTTTAAAATTACCCTAACAAATGTCAAAATACTATTGGATGACTAAAAGTCGACCCATATCACCTAAGGGTCGGATTAGATTCATTTTATTAAATTTTGTCAATGAAAATAATTTAATTATTATTAAAACCAAAGAATGTGACAACATGTCACTTTATTAAATTATATAAGTATAATAATTTTAATCTAGTGATAAACTTCATGAAACTTCGATCATGAATAGTATCCAGAAATCTAATACGATTATCTATATCATAAAAATTTATTTAGAATTTTTAGGGATTAAATAGTTATCATTTATTATGACACAAAGATGATGCAGTAATTATCTTATTAATGAAATATTGACATAATTGATGTTATAAATACCCAAATAAATATAATTTGAGACTTTTTATGACTTAAACTAATTTTCTAGGTTCATATTACATGTTATTGTTGATTTAAGTATCTTAGTTCGAACTTATCATTCTGTTATGAATTTTATAAAAATCATGTACCAAATAGTGTCAAAATTGACATAAATTAGTTTTTAAAACAAATATTATATTATTAAGTGTTATTTTATTCCTAAAAATCTAAGGTTCAGCCAAATGACTTAGATAAGATTATATATATTAATAATAAACAACATGGGGTTCTTTTGGCTTGATATAGTAAGTTTATTAACCATATAGTGTAAGAAAACAAAAAGACACGGTAAAAGTTAAATTATTTAACTTAGAGTTAAATCTAATTGATAAGTTTGAAATAATAACCTAAACTTGTCTAAATCCTATTGTATGAGGGGATTTCGACCCATCCCCACTTTAGATTTGAAATAAGACCCTTTGGAACCATTATAAACCGAATTTGACCTTAATATAAAATAATATTTTGAGATTTTCCTAAGGTACCCCTCTCCTCCCTTATAAAAGGGCACCTCCTCCCTCTCCTCCTCACACCAATTTGAGCATTAAAGCTCGGCCAAACCCTGCCAAAATATATTCTCCACTTCCCTAGTATCATCCTATAGGTCCTGGTCTTCTTAAAAGACCAATTTTAGTGCCCTAAAAGGAGGTCTCAAAGAAGCACTTCAAAGAAGAGGTAATATCCATTACCGATCCTTTCCAATTTCTTTCTTCTTCAACTTCTTCTTCTTTAGTTGTTTCATTATGAAGTAATAACATCAGTATCATTTATATACTTATATGTTATTATAAGTATGAAACAACCCTATTTAACCATCTATCCATCCTACGGAAAATGAAATCACTGCGCGTGCGTACGTACGGAATACTGTCTCCACACCGTGGTGTAAGCTATTTTCCGCCACCACCTTAATAGGATGGGTATAATGGTGTAATGAGTAACTATATATGATTATTATAAAGTGATATTTATACTGAAATAGTATACATACACTTCAACACAAGTTCACGATCATGAGAACGATATCATCGCTCGTGCGTACGTACGGACTACCGTCTCCACGACACGATGAGATTCATTCTACATGTTAACCATTTAAGAATGATTATAAAGTATATATAAGCAATAATAATGAAATATATGACATTATAAAGCTACTGGATTTATGTATATATGTATTTCATCTACTTACTTCCATTCAAGACAATAAGGAAAGGAAAACAGCGTTCATGCGTACGTACGGACTACCGTCTCCATGAACGGTGTGTTTCAATTCATTTATCTATCTATTATATATATATATATATATATATACTGAATATATATGATATATAAATCATGTTTTATATTCTGGAAGTAAGTAAATCATGATATAAGTAATAATAATGTCAAGAACAACAAGTCCAAACACCTACGATAAATGAAACGATTTTACCCAAAACGCCTATTTAACATGGCATTTACAAAAGAACGGGTAATATAAAGTCATAAGTGAACCATATATGATATCATATCAATGAATATGATTCTGTAATAAGTCAATGACATTATTTAAATCATTATACAGGAGTTTTGGACACTTACGAAGCAAATCAGACCTAAGGTAAGAGAAATATCACAATCTCATTTTTATCCGAGATTGTTTATACTTTAGTATTTACTGGGGTGTATTTTATCATCCACATCCATGTTTCCTAAATATGTAATATTATTTCCATTCTCCTACAATTTTTTAAATCCTATTTTACCCTTCGGTGAGTTTTTAGTAAAAGATATGAAAGGAATCTTTTGTCATTTTTCGTACGAGGTACTTTTTGACTTTTCTGACAAAAGTACAAAGAATGTTTTTTTAACTTATACGGCATGAATGGATTTTTAAAACATTATTTCCAAGAATCTTCCTTTACAAGTTTTCAAGTTTATTTTTTAATCAACTTCTTTTAGTTTAAAATTGTATGACATGTTAAGAAAGGAAAAAAAAAATTTGAAGAAGAAAGGATATTTTCCTCAAGAATGAAGTTCAAGTGTTTTATCAAAATTATTTTCCATCTAAGATAATAAAGGGTTCTGTTTTTATCCCTATTATTACATTGATTTGATTATGTTCTGATGGAATTATTTTTATGAATTCCTTTATGGTATATTAATTGTTTTATGATGTCATGATGTTTAAGATTCCCATTTTTATTACATGGGTTATGTAATGATGTATGATTTATGATTTTTGGCACACATAAGAATGGTATCATTATGAGATGGGTGGGACCTATATCTTCCTCCAATGCATTGGGTAAAGACTTTATATCTCATGAGATAGACATGGCTGGAATGGTAGGTTATACCGGTTCAGTGAAACAGGACTGAAACGAGGGTGACTCGGTTCAGAAAGGGACTTTGTCCAATAAGATAGTCTTGGCAATGAGTCTTGACTAACAAGAAATGATTCTCTATGATTATGTGTGAATGCAACAAAGTTTCATGTTTTAAGTTAAGATTATTGTGATTACATTTCACTGCCATGAGTTATCCCAGGTTATGAAATTATGATCTCTTTTACAGGTTAAGATTTCCAAAAGTTATGTGATTTTGTATATGATGTGATTGATATTTCTTTTGTTTACCCTTACTGAGCATTTGAGCTCACCCTTTTATGTTTTCTTTTCCCAGGGATATAAAGAAAGGTTTTAGGTATAATAAAAAGGAAGATCTTTATAGGAGATGTTGAAGATATTTCACCAGGATTAGAGGATTATATTCCGAGTTTCCAAAGACACTAAACTATTATGGTCCTTGTGTGTGTGTTTTTGATATGTACTAAGTATTCCGCAAATGTAATGTAATGTCAATGTACGTCAAGATTTGGGTATCTACAGTTGGTATCAGAGGAAAGGTTTAGTCAACCTTTGGAAACTAGGATGCGAAAGCGTTAGTGAGATCCCTAAAAATATTTCTAAGGTATGTCTTGGGATGTCCCTAAGGATAAGTATACGTATAAGATACAGTCCTAGAACTACGGTAACGATCATAGAATTTAACCTAAGAAGTTAGAAATTGAGGATACTCCCCCTTTATAATGTTGTTTTCCCTAGCATGATTTTTGCCTCTCACACTATTCTTTTTGGGTTTTAGACGATGGATGGAACCCGAAGGAACTGTGTTGATCAATGCAATGGACAATGCAATGATTTTCCTCCTGAACAAACAAATGTTATGGGAGATGGAGTGCAAAATCTTATTGCTATATTTACACAAGCTATGAATCATTCTGGACTTCCAAATGAGCAGAGAAGGGAACAATATTCTATTGAGTCCTTTATGAGGCAACGTTCACCTTCTTTCAGTGGGACTTCCGATCCACTTGTTGCTGAACAATGGATCAGTACCACTGAAAAGATATTTTCAGTTCTTCAATGTTCTGAACATGATAAAGTCATCTTAGCAGTATATCATTTGGAATGTGAAGCAGATCAATGGTGGAATATTATCAAGAATACGAGGCCAAGAGATGAAATTGAGTCCATGGAATGAGACGAGTTCAAGAACTTGTTTTTCAGTAAGTACTTCCCTCGTATTATTCGAAAAAAGATGGAAAAGGAGTTTCTTGAGCTGAAGCAGAAGGATGAGGAATCTGTTGTTATATACGAAGCGAATTTTAAAAGACTTTCAAGGTATGAATCTGGCATTATCATCCAACCTGAAAGTAAAGTTGATCGATTTTTCAGTGGCTTAAAACCAAGTTTTTGAAGGGAATTAGCTATAAGAGACTTCAGTAGCTATAAAGAAATTGTGCGTTGTGCTATCAAGGTAGAAATGGAAGTTGGTGTTACATATCCATCTCATGGTTTTGACAAGAAACGAAAGATGGAGTTCAAGGAGAAATCTCATAATAATGGTGAAAAGAAGATGAATGTTTCCTTATGCACAAAGTGTGGAAAGAAGCATGGTGGAGATTGCCTTAAAGGGACTAGAAAATGTTTTAAGTATGACAAAGAAGGTCATCGAGCAGCTGAGTGTCGAGGTAATGGAAAAAGGGTTTCTAATGATGTGAATAAAGTAAACACTGTAGAGAACGCACCACCAACACTTCAATGCTTCAAGTGCAAGGAAATGGGGCATTATGCTAATAAATGACCTAATCCAAGGGTTAGTGATGATCGACATGAGCAACTGCTTAAGGAAAGGGACAAAGGGAAGTCACATGTGATCATCATTGGTGATGTTGAATATGATACCGATGTGGTGGAATGATTAAGTTTTTATGTAATGGGATTCCAAAATAATATTGTATCATAAAGTATTGGAATATTTATGTATTGGTCTAATGTGGTATTCAAAGTGATTGAGATATTTTTTTGGAAATAAGATGATATGCGCATAATTAAGGGAAAATGAGAAAATGAAATATTTGACAGTATTCATGAGCTCATGATTGATATAAGGACTAAGTGATATCATGGTTTGAGTATATAGAATTTTGAGGATTTTGGTATGTGAAAAGTGTTAACTTTTAACTGCATTCAAGTTTTCACTATGGTTCAATGGGTATTCAAGAGAATACATTATTAAGGCCTTTGAATGTTTGGAATGTGACCAACAAGACATATCTTATGATATATGGGGATCAACGATGGTATTAAATCTCTGGTAATCGTTTTCACTATGTTATGAGAGTGGACTGAAGTATTATGGATAAGCCTAAAAATTGGAATGGATTATGTTGGAAATAAGTTAGTATTGTTTAAGGATAGAAGTTTTTTTTCGATATTATTGATGGGATGTTATAGTAATATAGTTTTAGAAAAAGGACAACCTGCAGGACGGGCGACAGCCCATCGCGTCGGACAAGGCTGTGGGAATCGAACCCACAACCGAAGTGTGACTGGCCTTTATCGCCTACCACTGACCTACAGGAAGTCCCTGGTGAGTATAAACTAGTTTTATTTTATTAAGCGGTATGATATATGAAGTATAAGTTCATTTTTGGAACCATATACGATTAACCATAAGATGGACTTATAAATTTTGCTAACCTTTTGTTTGAAAGAGATGGAATGACCCATCATTCTATCACATGATCTGCTAACACGTCACGAATGACAAATTCAACTTCATTTCTTTAAGAGATGAAGTGGAAATTGTCCAAAGAACGACAAACAGTGAGACTATACCAAAATCACGAAAGTATTTTTTCTAATTCCAATTTCATCAACTTTAGGGAAATGATCTTCAAAACCAAAAATGTTGTCTTAGTGCTCTTATATCTGATGAATCAGATGGTACCTTAGATAATCACAAATCTATGGCTTTGTCATTGTTGTCTTTTTCATAGCCATGTTCTCTACCACTCTCCATCAGAACATGATGGTTAGATTTTTCTTCCATATCCATATTTTCACCTATGTGGAAACCCAGTGATTAGTTTATTTGGGTAACCGTTACGTTTCATACTTTTGTTTTTAAAGATTGGTTTTGGTATTCCTTTTTATGATGTGAGTTTCTATTAAAGAAACTTTCAAGTAGTAAACCATTTATAACCCCGATGAATTTTGAGGGTGAAATTCATTTTAAGGGGGGTAGAATGTAACACCCCGAGATTTTATGAAAAATATTATTTTAATTTCATTAATGTCTTGTGTTGTATTCTACACCAAGATTACCTTGCGCTATACGCAACACCGTATTAGCTTGCAGTATACGCAACACTATTCTTGGACCGTGTTACACACAATTTTGATAATAGTTATTCTACGCAACATTGAGTATATATATATATATATATTCAATGTATAAATGAAAAATGGTTGGATTCTATTATACGAAACAATGATGGATTCTTTCACAACACGCAACCCTGACTTGGCTTGCATTACACGCAATCGCGACCTTCTCGATATCATGTGTTGTACGCAATACCGGGTTTTAATAAACAATGATATATTATTATAATATTGTCATGAACTAGACATTATGAATAGTATTAACTAAATTTTGAATTTTATAATATTATTATTCATCTTACACATTTTCAAGAACATGGTATAAGAACAAAATAAATTTTTCGGGTAAAATAAGTATTTTTAAAAAAATGCAGTTTTTCCGCCTTTTGATGGCGCTCCCACTTTAAATATAGTTTTTGACATGTTTATATGTTTAATTTGACAAAATAAAATTCTTATTTTGAATCAGGCTATAAAAATTTACATTAGATAAAGTTTTGATATTTTTCTGATAACTTTCATATTTTAATGAATAGTAAAAACACGCTATATTTTAATTAAAAACAACGTTTTTCATCGTAATATATTATGTGGTTAAATTATAATATTGAATGGTTTTAAAGTATAAATAGAATATATTTTTACCATTTAATATAATGTATGACATTATCATTGATTTTACCTTGAATTCGTAGGTTAAATCAATTCAATCTTTTGCAATGTTTTAAAGAAAATCCCGTTTTCTTTCGACAATGAGATTAATTTTAATTTAATTTCTGCATATTTTGTGTATTGAATTTGGAAAAATGGATTCCATATTTGGAATCAGTGGGTCCAAATTATGTTAATAAGCTACTTTTTTTTGGGAATAATGAATAGTAACTACGGTAAATTTTATTTACCATAGTTAAAGGTAAATCGGGTAATTAAGGGTAAATATAATATTTTAAAATTACCCTAACAAATGTAAAAATCCTATTGGATGACTAAAAGTCGACCCATATCACCTAAGGGTCGGATTAGATTCATTTTATTAAATTTTTTCAATGAAAATAATTTAATTATTATTAAAACCAAAGAATGTGACAACATGTCACTTTCTTAAATTATATAAGTATATTAATTTTAATCTAGTGATAAACTTCGTGAAACATCGATCATGAATAGTATACAGAAATCTAATACGATTATCTATATCATAGGAATTTATTTAGAATTTTTAGGGATTAAATAATTATCATTTATTATGACACAAAGATGATGCAGTAATTGTCTTATTAATGAAATATTGACATAATTGATGTTATAAATACCCAAATAAATATAATTTGAGACTTTTTATGACTTACACTAATTTTCTAGGTTCATATGACATGTTATTGTTGATTTAAGTTTCTTAGTTCGAACTTATCATTCTGTTATAAATTTTATAAAAATCATGTACCAAATAGTGTCAAAATTGACATAAATTAGTTTTTAAAACAAATATTAAATTATTTAGTGTTATTTTATTCCTAAAAATCTAAGGTTCGGAAAAATGACTTAGATAAGATTATATATATTAATAATAAACAACATGTGGTTCCTTTGGCTTGATATAGTAAGTTTATTAACCATATAGTGTAAGAAAACAAAAAGACACGGTAAAAGTTAAATTATTTAACTTAGAGTTAAATCTAATTGATAAGTTTAAAATAATAACCTAAACTTGTCTAAATCCAATTTTATGAGAGGATTTCGACCCATCCCCACTTTAGATTCTAAATAAGACCCTTTTTAACCATTATAAACCAAATTTGACCTTAATATAAAATAATATTTTGAGATTTTCCTAAGGTGCCCCTCTCCTCCCTAATAAAAGGGCACCTCCTCCCTCTCCTCCTCACACCAATTTGAGCATTAAAGCTCAGACAACCCCTGCCAAAATATATTATCCACTTCCCTAGTATCATCCTATAGGTACTGGTCTTCTTAAAAGACCAATTTAATGCCCTAAAAGGAGGTCTCAAAGAAGCACTTCAAAGAAGAGGTAATATCCATTACCGATCCTTTCCAATTTCTTTCTTCTTCAACTTCTTCTTCTTTAGTTGTTTCATTATTAAGTAATAACATCAGTATCATTCATATACTGATATGTTATTATAATTATGAAACAACCCTATTTAACCATCTATCCATCCTACGGAAAATGAAATCACTGCGCGTGCGTACGTACGGAATATTGTCTCCACGCCGTGGTGTAAGCTATTTTCCACCACCACCTTAATAGGATGGGTATAATGGTGTAATGAGTAACTATATATGATTATTATAAAGTGATATTGATACTGAAATAGTATACATACACTTCATCACAAGTTCACGATCATGAGAACGATATCATCGCTCGTGCGTACGTACGGACTACCGTCTCCATGACGCGATGAGATTCATTCTACATGTTAACCATTTAAGAATGATTATAAAGTATATATAATAAATAATAATGAAATATATGACATTATAAAGCTACTGGATTTATGTATATATGTATGTCATCTACTTACTTCCATTCAAGACAATAAGGAAAGGAAAACAGCGTTCATGCGTACGTACGGACTACCGTCTCCATGAACGGTGTGTTTCATTTCATTTATCTATATATATTATATATATATATACTGAATATATATGATATATAAATCATGTTTTATATTCTGGAAGTAAGTAAATCATGATATAAGTAATAATAATTTCAAGAACAACAAGTCCAAACACCTACGATAAATGAAACGATTTTACCCAAAACGCCTATTTAACATGGAATTTACAAAAGAACGGGTAATATAAAGTCATAAGTGAACCATATATGATATCATAACAATGAATATGATTCTTTAATAAGTCAATGACATTATTTAAATCATTATACAGGAGTTTTGGATACTTACGAAGCAAATCGTACCTAAGGTAAGAGAAATATCACAATCTCATTTTTATCCGAGATTGTTTATACTTTAGTATTTACTGGGGTGTATTTTATCATCCACATCCATGTTTCCTAAATATGTAATATTATTTCCATTCTCCTACAATTTTTTAAATCCTATTTTACCCTTCGGTGAGTTTTTTGTAAAAGATATGAAAGGAATATTTTGTCATTTTTCGTACGAGGTACTTTTTGACTTTTCCGACAAAAGTACAAAGAATGTTTTTTTTAACTTATACGACATGAATGGATTTTTAAAACATTATTTCCAAGAAGCTTACTTTACAAGTTTTCAAGTTTGTTTTTTAATCAACTTCTTTTAGTTTAAAATTGTATGACATGTTAAGAAAGGAAAAAAAAATTGAAGAAGAAAGGATATTTTCCTCAAGAATGAAGTTCAAGTGTTTTATCAAAATTATTTTCCATCTAAGATAATAAAGGGTTCTGTTTTTATCCCTATTATTACATTGATTTGATTATGTTGTGATGGAATTATTTTTATGAATTCCTTTATGGTATATGAATTGTTTTATGATGTCATGATGTTTAAGATTCCCATTTTTATTACATGGGTTATGTAATGATGTATGATTTATGATTTTTTGGCACTCATAAGAATGGTATCATTATGAGATGGGTGGGACCTATATCTTCCTCCAATGCATTGGGTAAATATTTTATATCTCATGAGATAGACATGGCTGGAATGGTAGGTTATACCGTTTCAGTGAAATAGGACTGAAACGAGGGTGACTCGGTTCAGAAAGGGACTTTGTCCACTAAGATAGTCATGGCAATGAGTCTTGACTAACAAGAAATGATTCTCTATGATTATGTGTGAATGCCACAAAGTTTCATGTTTTACGTTATGATTATTGTGATTACATTTCACTGCCATGAGTTATCCCAGGTTATGAAATTATGATCTCTTTTACAGGTTAAGATTTCCAAAAGTTATGTGCTTTTGTATATGATGTGATTGATATTTCTTTTGTTTACCCTTACTGAGCATTTGATCTCACCCTTTTATGTTTTCTTTTCCCCAGGATATAAAGAAATGTTTTAGGTATAATAAAAAGGAAGATCTTTATGGGAGATGTTGAAGATCTTTCACCAGGATTAGAGGATTATATTCCGAGTTTCCAAAGACACTAAACTATTATGGTCCTTGTGTGTGTGTTTTTGTTATGTACTAAGTATTCCGCAAATGTAATGTAATGTCAATGTACGTCAAGCTTTGGGTCTCTACAGTTGGTATCAGAGGAAAGGTTTAGTCAACCTTTGGAAACTAGGATGCAAAAGCGTTAGTGAGATCCCTAGAAATATTTCTAAGGTATGTATAAGGATGTCCCTAAGGATAAGTATACGTATAAGATACAGTCCTAGAACTACGGTAACGATCATAGAATTTAACCTAAGAAGTTAGAAATTGAGGATACTCCCCCTTTATAATGTTGTTTTCCCTAGCATGATTTTTGCCTCTCACACTATTCTTTTTGGGTTTTAGACGATGGCTGGAACCCGAAGGAACCGTGTTGATCAATGCAATGGACAATGCAATGATTGTCCTCCTGAACAAACAAATGTTATGCGAGATGGAGTGCAAAATCTTATTGCTATACTTACACAAGCTATGAATCATTATGGACTTCCAAATGAGCAGAGAAGGGAACAATATTCTATTGAGTCCTTCATGAGGCAACGTCCACCTTCTTTCAGTGGGACTTCCGATCCACTTGTTGCTGAACAATGGATCAGTACCACTGAAAAGATATTTTCAGTTCTTCAATGTTCTGAACATGATAAAGTCATCTTAGCAGTATATCGTTTGGAAGGTGAAGCTGATCAATGGTGGAATCTTATCAAGAATACGAGGCCAAGAGATGAAATTGAGTCCATGGAATGGGATGAGTTCAAGAACTTGTTTTTCAGTAAGTACTTCCCTCGTATTATTCGAACAAAGATGGAAAAGGAGTTTCTTGAGCTGAAGCAGAAGGATGATGAATCTATTGGTATATACGAAGTGAATTTTACAAGACTTTCAAGGTATGAATCTGGCATTATCATCCAACCTGAAAGTAAAGTTGATCGATTTTTCAGTGGCTTAAAACCAAGTCTTTTAAGGGAATTATCTATAAGAGACTTCAGTAGCTATAAAGAAATTGTGCGTTGTGCTATCAAGGTAGAAATGGAAGTTGGTGTTACATATCCATCTCATGGTTTTGACAAGAAACGAAAGATGGAGTTCAAGGAGAAATCTCATAATAATGGTGAAAAGAAGATGAATGTTTCCTTATACACAAAGTGTGGAAAGAAGCATGGTGGAGATTGCCTTAAAGGGACTAGAAAATGTTTTTTAGTATGGCAAAGAAGGTCATCGAGCAGCTGAGTGTCGAGGTAATGGAAAAAGGGTTTCTAATGATGTGAATAAAGCAAACACTGTAGAGAACGCACCACCAACACTTCAATGCTTCAAGTGCAAGGAAATGTGGCATTATGCTAATAAATGCCCTAATCCAAGGGTTAGTGATGATCGACATGAACAACTGCTTAAGGAAAAGGACAAAGGGAAGTCACATGCGATCATCATTGGTGATGTTGAATATGATAACGATGTGGTGGAATGATTAAGTGTTTATGTAATGGGATTCCAAAATAATATTGTATCATAAAGTATTGGAATATTTATGTATTGGTCTAATGTGGTATTCAAAGTGATTGAGATATTTTTTTGGAAATAAGATGATATGCGCATAATGAAGGGAAAATGAGAAAATGAAATATTTGACAGTATTCATGAGCTCATGATTGATATAAGGACTAAGTGATATCATGGTTTGAGTATATAGAATTTTGAGGATTTTGGTATGTGAAAAGTGTTAACTTTTAACTGCATTCAAGTTTTCACTATGGTTCAATGGGTATTCAAGAGAATACATTATTAAGTCCTTTGAATGTTTGGAATGTGACCAACAAGACATATCTTATGATATATGGGGATCAACGATGGTATTAAATCTCTGGTAATCGTTTTCACTATGTTATGAGAGTGGACTGAAGTATTATGGATAAGCCTAAAGATTGGAATGGATTATGTTGGAAATAAGTTAGTATTGTTTAAGGATAGAAGTTTTTTCCGATATTATTGATGGGATGTTATAGTAATATAGTTTTAGAAAAAGGACAACCTGCAGGACGGGCGACAGCCCATCGCGTCGGACAAGGCTGTGGGAATCGAACCCACAACCGAAGTGTGACTGGCCTTTATCGCCTACCACTGACCAACAGGAAGTCCCTGGTGAGTATAAACTAGTTTTATTTTATTAAGCGGTATGATATATGAAGTATAAGTTCATTTTTGGAACCATATACGATTAACCATAAGATGGACTTATAAATTTTGCTAACCTTTTGTTTGAAAGAGATGGAATGACACATCACTCTATCACATGATCTGCTAACACATCACAAATGACAAATTCAACTTCATTTCTTTAAGAGATGAAGTGGAAATTGTCCAAAGAACGACAAACGGTGAGACTATACCAAAATCACGAAAGTATTTTTTCTAATTCCAATTTCATCAACTTTAGGGAAATGATCTTCAAAACCAAAAAATGTTTTCTTAGTGCTCTTATATCTGATGAATCAGATGGTACCTTAGATAGTCACAAATCTATGGCTTTGTGATTGTTGGCTTTTTCATAGCCATGTTCTCTACCACTCTCCATCAGAACATGATGGTTAGATTTTTCTTCCATATCCATATTTTCACCTATGTGGAAACCCAGTGATTAGTTTATTTGGGTAACCGTTACGTTTAATACTTTTGTTTTTAAAGATTGGTTTTGGTATTCCTTTTTACGATGTGGGTTTCTATTAAAGAAACTTTCAAGTAGTAAACCATTTATAACCCCGATGAATTTCGAGGGCGAAATTCATTTTAAGGGGGGTAGAATGTAACACCCTGAGATTTTATGAAAAATATTATTTTAATTTCATTAATGTCTTGTGTTGTATTCTACACCAAGATTACATTGCGCTATACGCAACACCGTATTAGCTTGCAGTATACGCAACACTATTCTTGGACCGTGTTACACACAATTTTGATAATAGTTATTCTACGCAACATTGAGTATATATATATATATATTCAATGTATAAATGAAAAATGGTTGGATTCTATTATACGAAACAATGATGGATTCTTTCACAACACGCAACCCTGACTTGGCTTGCATTACACGCAATCGCGACCTTCTCGATAGCGTGTGTTGTACGCAATACCGGGTTTTAATAAACAATGATATATTATTATAATATTGTCATGAACTAGCCGTTATGAATAGTATTAACTAAATTTTGAATTTTATAATATTATTATTCATCTTACACATTTTCAAGAACATGGTATAAGAACAAAATAAATTTTTCGGGTAAAATAAGTATTTTTAAAAAAATGCAGTTTTGCCGCCTTTTGATGGCGCTCCCACTTTAAATCTAGTTTTTGACATGTTTATGTGTTTAATTTGACAAAATAAAATTCTTCTTTTGAATCAGGATATAAAAATTTACATTAGATAAAGTTTTGATATTTTTCCGATAACTTTCATATTTTAATGAATAGTAAAAACACGCTATATTTTAATTAAAAACAACTTTTTTCATCGTAATATATTATGTGGTTAAATTATAATATTGAATGGTTTTAAAGTATAAATAGAATATATTTTTACCATTTAATATAATGTATGACATTAGCATTGATTTTACCTTGAATTCGTAGGTTAAATCAATTCAATCTTTTGCAATGTTTAAAAGAAAACTCTGTTTTCTTTCGACAACAAGATTAATTTTAATTTAATTTCTGCATATTTTTTGTATTGAATTTGGAAAAATGGATTCCATATTTGGAATCAGTGGGTCCAAATTATGTTAATAAGCTACTTTTTTTTGGGAATTATGAATAGTAACTACGGTAAATTTTATTTACCATAGTTAAAGGTAAATCGGGTAATTAAGGGTAAATATAATATTTTAAAATTACCCTATCAAATGTCAAAATCCTATTGGATGACTAAAAGTCGACCCATATCATCTAAGGGTCGGATTAGATTCATTTTATTAAATTTTTTCAATGAAAATAATTTAATTATTATTAAAACCAAAGAATGTGACAACATGTCACTTTCTTAAATTATATAAGTATAATAATTTTAATCTAGTGATAAACTTTATGAAACTTCGATCTTGAATAGTATACATAAATATAATACGATTATATATATCATATGAATTTATTTAGAATTTTTAGGGATTAAATAATTATCATTTATTATGACACAAAGATGATGTAGTAATTGTCTTATTAATGAAATATTGACATAATTGATGTTATAAATACCCAAATAAATATAATTTGAGAATTTTTATGACATAACCTAATTTTATAGGTTAATATGACATGGTATTGTTGATTTAAGTATCTTAGTTCGAACTTATCATTCTGTTATTAATTTTATAAAAATCATGTACCAAATAGTGTCAAAATTGACATAAATTAGTTTTTAAAACAAATATTATATTATTAATTGTTATTTTATTCCTAAAAATCTAAGGTTCGGCCAAATGACTTATATAAGATTATATATATTAATAATAAACAACATGGGGTTCGTTTGGCTTGATATAGTAAGTTTATTAACCATATAGTGTAAGAAAACAAAAAGACACGGTAAAAGTTAAATTACTTAACTTAGAGTTAAATCTAATTGATAAGTTTAAAATAATAACCTAAACTTGTCTAAATCCTATTGGATGAGAGGATTTAGACCCATCCCCACTTTAGCTTCTAAATAAGACCCTTTGGAACCATTATAAACCGAATTTGACCTTAATATAAAATAATATTTTGAGATTTTCCTAAGGTGCCCCTCTCCTCCCTTATAAAAGGGCACCTCCTCCCTCTCCTCCTCACACCAATTTGAGCATTCAATCTCGGCCAACCCCTGCCAAAATCTATTCTCCACTTCCCTAGTATCATCCTAGAGGTCATGGTCTTCTTAAAATACCAATTTTAGTTCCCTAAAAGGAGGTCTCAAAGAAGCACTTCAAAGAAGAGGTAATATCCATTACCGATCCTTTCCAATTTCTTTCTTCTTCAACTTCTTCTTCTTTAGTTGTTTCATTATGAAGTAATAACATCAATATCATTAATATACTGATATGTTATTATAAGTATGAAACAACCCTATTTAACCATCTATCCATCCTATGGAAAATGAAATCACCGCGCGTGCGTACGTACGGAATACCGTCTCCACGCCGTGGTGTAAGCTATTTTCCGCCACCACCTTAATAGGGTGGGTATAATGGTGTAATGAGTAACTATATATGATTATTATATAGTGATATTGATACTGAAATAGTATACATACACTTCAACACAAGTTCACGATCATGAGAACGATATCATCGCTCGTGCATACGTACGGACTACCGTCTCCACGACACGATGAGATTCATTCTACATGTTAACCATTTAAGAATGATTATAAAGTATATATAAGCAATAATAATGAAATATATGACATTATAAAGCTACTGGATTTATGTATATATGTATGTCATCTACTTACTTCCATTCAAAACAATAAGGAATGGAAAACAGCGTTCATGCGTACGTACGGACTACCGTCTCCATGAACGGTGTGTTTCATTTTATTTATCTATCTATTTTATATATATATATACTGAATATATATGATATATAAATCATGTTTTATATTCTGGAATTCATTAAATCATGATATAAGTAATAATAATGTCAAGAACAACAAGTCCAAACACCTGCGATAAATGAAATGATTTTACCCAAAACGCCTATTTAACATGGAATTTACAAAAGAACGGGTAATATAAAGTCATAAGTGAACCATATATGATAACATAACAATTAATATGATTCTTTAATAAGTCAATGACATTATTTAAATCATTATACAGGAGTTTCGGACACTTACGAAGCAAATCGGACCTAAGGTAAGAGAAATATCACAATCTCATTTTTATCCGAGATTGTTTATACTTTAGTATTTACTGGGGTGTATTTTATCATCCACATCCATGTTTCCTAAATATGTAATATTATTTTCATTCTCCTACAATTGTTTAAATCCTATTTTACCCTTCGGTGAGTTTTTAGTAAAAGATATGAATGGAATCTTTTGTCATTTTTCGTACGAGGTACTTTTTGACTTTTCCAACAAAAGTACAAAGAATGTTTTTTTAACTTATACGGCATGAATGGATTTTTAAAACATTATTTCCAAGAATCTTCCTTTACAAGTTTTCAAGTTTATTTTTTAATCAACTTCTTTTATTTTAAAATTGTATGACATGTTAAGAAAGGAAAATTGTTTTTGAAGAAGAAAGGATATTTTCCTCAAGAATGAAGTTCAAGTGTTTTATCAAAATTATTTTCCATATAAGATAATAAAGGGTTCTGTTTTTATCCCTATTATTACATTGATTTTATTATGTTGTGGTGGAATTATTTTTATGAATTCCTTTATCGTATATGAATTGTTTTATGATGTCATGATGTTTAAGATTCCCATTTTTATTACATGGGTTATGTAATGATGTATGATTTATGATTTTGTGGCACACATAAGAATGATATCACTATGAGATGGGTGGGTCCTATATCTCCCTCCAATGCATTGGGTAAATATTTTATATCTCATGAGATAGACATGGCTGGAACGGTAGGTTATACCGGTTCAGTGAAACATGACTGAAACGAGGGTGACTCGGTTCAGAAAGGGACTTTGTCCACTAAGATAGTCTTGGCAATGAGTCTTGACTAACAAGAAATGATTTTCTATGATTATGTGTGAATGCCACAAAGTTTCATGTTTTAAGTTATGATTATTGTGATCACATTTCACTGCCATGAGTTATCCCAGTTTATGAAATTATGATCTCTTTTATAGGTTAAGATTTCCAAAAGTTATGTGCTTATGTATATGATGTGATTGATATTTCTTTTGTTTACCCTTACTGAGCATTTGAGCTCACCCTTTTATGTTTTCTTTTCCCCATGATATAAAGAAAGGTTTTAGGTATAATAAAAAGGAAGATCTTTATGGGAGATGTTGAAGATCTTTCACTAGGATTAGAGGATTATATTCCGAGTTTCCAAAGACACTAAACTATTACGGTCCTTGTGTGTGTGTGTTTGTTATGTACTAGGTATTCCGCAAATGTAATGTAATGTCAATGTACATCAAGCTTCAGGTCTCTACAATTAGTATGTTTATATCAATACATAGGTCCCATATATCACATATAGAATATTTTAATCCACCACATACTCATGGTGTGGTTTATCTATCTGTGGAGTCTTACACCCCCTTCGATATGATTTTACTGGGTATGAGTACTCTATTAGATTCGGTTACTCCCTCGAATAATTGTTTTAATTAAAAGGGGTATGGGTCCCCCACTATAGATTTTAAGATGTGACATAAATCTTTCTCAAACATGGTTAGTTATGAAAGTATTAATTAGTACTACCTTGGATTACATCTATCCTTGGTCAAGCTAGGGTTTCCCCCATTAGTTTCTAGATTGGTGATATGGTAAAGGTGGATAGTAATGTTTGGAAATTAATTTATTGTTGCGTGCACCAGGGTTAGGAGTGGGTTCCTCATACTAGATCATAGTGGAATAGTGGAATAAAGTATAAGTATTTCAAATACTTCAAGAAATGTGACTCCTTAAGAACCTTTTGGTTTCCTCTGGGATTTGAAATATAGCTAGACTATTAACTTGAGACTTTGTAAGATTTTGGGTTTGTTGAAATCCATTTTTTATAGTGGGATATGAACCTCTATAAATTATATTAGGGATTAATAAGACTTATCTTTATCCTTTATACTTCTATTGTCTTTTAATATCAAGATATTTTCTTTTCAAAATCATGGACTCCTTCTTATTTTTATTTTAGACTTAACTTGTTTCATTCCTTTCTAAAGATCCTTTGGATGTTTTTATAATAAGTTTTTTATTTTTTTCCAACATATCATATTATGAATTTTTTTTTAAAAAAGTTTATAAATAGTTACTAAATATTCTAATGATTTTTTGTGTATGAATTGTTACTGGGGGTTAATAAATTTTCCCTTCACCATGTTTGTAAAACATTCCTGAGTTTGATGATGATATATTGATCTCAAATTCTTAACATCGTGATAAATATAATGATACAAGTAGAAGGTTGTATTCCTTTGTACAAATAAAAAATTGAAACAGTTTTACTAGACATGTCTCACCAGAAAAAAGTAACCAGATAGATTTACAACACCAATTTATTAAATAGATAGTTTGAAACACTTATACCAAGTGTAAAAAAGTTTGAAGAAGAAAGAATCTATAATACTGAATAGATTTTAGCAGACATAGATATATTATCTGTTTGAGGTTAGTCTATAACTTTTCTACCAAGTGGACCATACCAGTTGTTATCGGGTGGTGGATGGTGTGAGAAGTTTTATATTCAAGAAATAGTAAAAAAGTTGAATCTAAAATACCAAATGGAGTAGACTTTTGTAACCAGAAAAAGAGGGAAATCCTTCTATCAAAAAATTATTTGGAAGTTACAATAATGTTATCTTACATAAATGGATCAAGTGAACCAGATAGATGTAGTCATAGTTTCCATATAGACAGTTTTTATAAATTTAGAGTAAAAAATTTTATATTATGAATTGTATAAAGTTTTAATTCATGAAGGGTGTAATGGTATGAAGGAATCAGTTTAAGTACATTATAAAAATAACCATCATAAAGATAAATATATGTAAATGTATCTATGTAAAGGCATCATAGGATTTGCATAAAGGTAGTATAATATTTTTAAATAAATTTAATTGATTATTTCACTACTTATGTAAAGGTGTAAAAGGAATCGTATAATGGTGTAAATAGATGAAGTGGAATGATAAGAAAGAATCATGTTGAGTTCATCATAATAAGTCAACTAGTTGATGAGTATTGGACAGAAGGGTGACTGAGCAGCTAATGGATTAAAACTCTCTATGGAAGCCATCAGATAGAATGTCCTTGGGAAATAATCGGACTTACTTTCACCATATGAAGAATATCTTTGTTAAAGTACCATAAAAAATTTGTTAGATTAAATTATTAATAGACTAACATAAATTTTTATAAATACTATTTACATGATGATGTTGGGATGATGTTTCAAGTAATGATATCTACATAAGATAAGGTAGATTTTAGATGTTCCTTAACACTTAAGTCAAGGAAGATTGAAGAAGGTTGATGTCAATGGACTTTTCATGAAGGTTCAAAATTTTTCTATAATAATCTGGAATTATTCAGAAGCTTTCAACAAATTTCAATTGAGGGGGATTTGTTTTTGTTTTTCTCACTGATCAGGAAAAACAATTATAGTTCACAACATTTCTCATATAAGTTAACCTATTAAAGGTTTGTAAGTATAGTATGGGGATAATTATTGTTCATGAATTTCATAAAGCTAAAGAGTTGTATAAAAGGTATCAGAAAAAGATATTGGATAAAGATACAAAATCCAATGCTTAGATAGGGAGATTTTTCAACCAAGTTGAGATTTGGTTAAAGATAAAAAATACTGAGCAAAGTTTTGGATCAAATATATCATACAAAGTCATCAGTTTGAGTATACTGAAAAAATATGGTATCCAACATATTTTTTGAGTAGTTTTTAAGGTGTAGTGGTTTTGATCATTAGAAAGAATGCATACCAAAAAAATAGGTTAGGCACACTAGGTGTAGAATACTAGAATAAGGAAGGGAACACTTTATGGCCTCTTACGGAATGAAGAAATATGATGGATGATTTCTAGATAATGTTTTTTGGATTTGTTTTACAATTTTTTCCATACTTTTATTGGATAAATTTCATAATAAAACTATTAAAATTGATGGGAGTCTGTATAATCATTTTTAATAGGAGAGATAAGTAGTATAATGAGATTTGTATCAAATTTTATTCACTTATTATTAATATAGTATTTACATGGACTAAAGGGAGTCACCATGGAAATGATTTAGTCACCCGCACTGGTGGGTTAACCATGTAAATATTGTGTGCCTTACCTTACCCTCAAATCTTTTCATTCTTATGGGATTTTTATAATATTGATAAGGAAAAAATCTCCAACAAGTTTTAGTGGTTATTTTTAGAGAATTGGAATTTTAAAATATCCCAACTCATTCACCCCCCCAAATGGTTCTCATGATCCTAGGGAACATTTATTATTATTAGAGGTAGGTTACCCCTTTTTGATCCATGTCTTGTAAAATAACAACTTAGATAATAATATATAAATTCTTATCTCTGATGTTAAAAATTATCATGGTTAGAAAAATAGAATGATACCCTTTATTTTATATCTTTCCCTAGTGGTAATTGATGAAAGTACAATGGGTTTACACCCATTGAGAAAGATTATCATATGAAATTCACTGAAAAAAGAAATTTATAGTTGGATGGAAAATGTAGAAATTTTATTCTAATGTCTTTGTTAGAAACTTTTTTTATAAAGGTTATGGGTATCAAGATAGTTAAGGAAACTTATAAAAAAACTCAAAAGTATTTTCGATGATAATATCAAAGTGAATGAAGTAAAGATAAAAATATAGTGAATCAAGTTTAAAGATATCAAAATTATAGATGATGAAACATGTAATGATTACTTCACTAAAGTTAATGATGTTGATTTAAATATCAAATTATTTAGAGATATCATAGAAGATTATATATTTTTTAAGCATATTATGAGGAACTTTCTATATAGGATTGATTCTAAAATTTCTTCCATAGAAGATAAATATTATTTTTTTTCTTGATGACTTAAAAAACCTTCTTTCTAAATATTAGATGGGGAAATATCTTACATTTAAAAATAAGATCAAGGATATAATGGATTTTGAAGCTATGATAAAGAAGAAAATTAATGATAGTTACAATAAAATTGTTGGAGTCAGTGATTCAAAATATAATTAATATGATTAAATGAATTAAAAAATCATGTCTCTAATCTCCAAAAATTATGGGAGCTAATGGAAAATATAGATGCAGACTCCCACTTAAATGTTACGATTGTGGAGTAATTAAGAATTTTACTATGGGTTATCCAAATAAATAATTTATAGAGTATGAAGATAATTCTAAATAAAAACAATGGTGCAAAGAGTTAATCAAATCATCCAAGGAATATAAGAAATCTGTTGGAAGTCAGAAAAAGTTCATCAGAAAGAACAGAAGAATTATATTGAGTAAAAAGGTTGAATGAATCTTTATTGAAAATATTTATTTAGAATATAAAAATATATGGAAGATCAGAACATTCATTTCAAATTTGGATATAAAAGTATATTCATAAATTATTGAAGAAGAAGAAGAAGGTAAATAAACCTATAGGGGGTGTGAATTGAGATCAATGATTGTGGAACATCTTTAGAAAAATAAAAAACTATAATAAAGAAATAAAAATGATAAATAAATAAAATTAAAATAAGAATAAAGGAAAAAATATTCTTTTAAAAATGAAGATTTTTATATTGAGGAGATTAAGAACCTTAAATTTAAAGTTGTAGAGAAAAGAAATATTTTGGAAGAACATTGTAAGAAACATGCCACTAAGGAATATAGAGTTTATAAAACTCAATTGATATTTCTTGGGGTTAAATGTACCAAAAATAATATGAATTAAAATTTTAAAAAGGATTCATAATTAAAGGTTGAAACATCTCAAACTAATGATAAATATCTTCCAAAGAATTAGGAGACATTTTTACCCACTAAATATAAAATTTCATCTGATCTTTCTAACTATACAGATGTTCAAAACAACATTAGGAAATATTGGGTAGAAAAAATTTGTATAAAAAACACATCAAAAGTTTAAACTAACCACCATAAAAAATTATCCCATGCCATAGGTAAATAAGAAAATAATGATGTTATGAACCTTTGAAAAAATTATACTCGGAAATATATTTCTTCTATCAAGGATCAAGATTTAGTGGATATTATTAGTGTTGTGGTATATATGGGAACAAGGAATAAATTTTTATTCATAACTTGTCTCTTCTTGGAAATAGGAATGAATTAAGGGGGAGAAAAATTTGAAGAAAATAGAGAAAATTATATAAGTTATAAGAAGAAATAAAGGAAAAAAACCTTAGATGCTATAAATTTTACAATGAAAAGCCATTTTTATTTCCTAATGTAAGTGTGTTGAATATGTGACAAAACATTTCACTTTTCTGAAGAATGTTTGATAACACTTCCAGGGAAATTTTCCTATAGTAAAAAAGAGAAGGAGGATAGAAATAAGAAAGTTAAAGATATACTATTTTTTATTAATACATCTCTAAAATCTATCAAAATGAACAAACCATGGATCATTTATAACAGTTATTCTTCACATATGATAAGTGATGTAAAAAACATGGAATATATTTAATAACATTATGAAGAAGTTATATTCAAAAATTCTAGTTCATTAAGAATCATAGTATTAGGAACTTCTGATACTGAATCTTGAAAACTAAAATAAAAGGATGTTTTGTATGTTAATGGGAATAAACAAAACTTATTATGTTTAAGAAAATCAATGGAAGTTTTGTGATAATTGTAGGGAAGTTATCTTCAAAAAAATATTCTCGTATTATCAAAATTATGAATATAAAAAAGTTGTTTCTAAGGTAGAAAGAACCAGTGAAAATCTATTCCAAATTAGTGATCTCTATAACTCATGTTTCTTAACTTCTGAGGATGAAAATATGTTTTAGCATCGAAAATATTGGAATCTCTGTCAGAGAAGTGTGATAATGCTATATAAAGAAGATGTTATAAGAAACTTACCAAAATTGATGAGGAAATATTATGGTGTATGTATAACTTATCAAAAATGGAATATATTTAGTAATATACATAAGAAAATTGAAATCCAATCTATCAAAACTCTTGATCTCATACACATTAATATTTTTGGACCAATGAGAAATCAATAAAGAAAATGGGATTTTTACATTATCACTTTCATTATTTATTTCACCAATATTATAGAGACTCAATTTTTACCTCATAAGACATTAGAAAATGACTACATATATTTCCAGATCTAGGCACTAAGACGGCGTGCAATTATAAGACCCAGTGTTCCCATAATAAATTATACAAAAATATTAAGTATATTTAATACTATTCATGTGATGGAATGGGGATATCTCTTAAAAAGTTGATCATATAATTAATATGAGACTATGGTTGGGTCTAGAACACGGTTTTTACCCTATGAGTGACATAAAATATGTCAACATGGGATGTTCGGACCCCTTTATTGTTATTAGTATGTTAAATGGTTGAATTAATTTATTAATTCATTCATTTAATATCTCAAACCCAAATAACTCTCAAACGGTAACTCGTATCTTAAATCTGAGGCCAGAGTTGAGTCTAGAGTGTGTTGTTTACTCTAGGTGGGTATAACTTTTTTGGGAACAATATTCTTAAGGAAAACACTATAGAGGGTGTTTTCATAAATAAATTAAATAAAATAATTAATTTATTCTGGATTTCTGATCGAATAACTTCTGAACAGATATTCAGATTGGAAATCCAAGAGCACCATTGAGTTCATAGCATTGTGTTTTCCCTAGGGTGACCTTAGGTGAGAGGTCATGGGAGGTTTTGATCCCACGACCACTGATAGTTTCCTATAAATCGAAGCCTAATAACATGAGTAATGGTTTGGATCATTTCCTCTCAAGCATGGGCGAAGCGCCACTCTCCCTTCCGACGATGATTCAACATCCATTCTTCGTCATATCGTGAAAAAACATCAGGCATAGGTAGATGAAAGCACAATGAACATAACAGAAAATTCAAAATCCAGTTAGGATTTCTATTTCGGATTCTACAGCTCCCGATTGATTATTTTGTTGTAATTTTCAACTTCTCATCAAATTCGCTGCTTTGAAACCATTTATCGATGTCCAAACTAACAGCATCCATCATTTGATTGAATTTTAGATTTCCCATTCTTCGTATTCTTCATATTATTCATCCTCTAATTTTTTTATCCATCAAATCTTCAACCAAATAAGGATCGGAGCATATGTCTATGAAGTTCTCAACCCGAGGAGTCCTCATCTATGCTCAGATTCATGTTTTGGGAAACAGAGGACGCGCGACGGTGATCGAAAGATCCATTAACTTTTCGTCACGTCGAAATGTAAATGATTCTTTGAGAAGAGACCACCGCAGTGTAGATCGAGATTTGAGGATCCCAGATCTGGTCTTGGTTTTATTTTTTGTATCACTAGAGTGATCATGGTGGTCCGCGGAAGTTTTTCAAGTGTGGGGTAACGGACCGATGGTGGTCTGGTGCGGCTGGGCAGTACAGCACGGCGGAAGGCAGTATCCAGAGAAAGCATAATTCAGAAAGGTAGCAGCCATGGTGAGTGGAATGGTGGAAGGTGGTGGAGAGGGATCAGTTCATGGTGGCATGGTTCAGTGCACAGCGGTGCAGGTCAGCGCATGTTGGCTTGGGTCAGCGCGTGATGGCATGGGTTTGCGTGCGGTGATGCAGTGTCAGTGTGAAGTGGCGTGGGGTCAGCACACGGAGGTGTGGGGTTGCACAGGGTGGCATGGTTGGGATCTGACGGTAGACTAGTGGGCTGTAGGCCGACCGGAATGGGCCATCCTAGGTGGGGTGGACTGACCAGACTAGGCCGGTCCATCCTAATTGGGAATGCGCAACTTCAATTGGCTTTTTCTCCTAATCTAGGCGTTTGTTTCATGTGTTGTTTATGGAGACATGGACATCATTTTGAATAAGACCTTTAGAGATGGTTTTGGGAATTTTTTATTTCCATGTTTGAAGCTTGGTGACTTTAAACATCATTTTAAATAATCATAATTTAATTATTATTATTTGGTTTTTGTTATTTTGGTCCGTACGTCTAAATATGACGTTCGATTGATGCACCGCCAAAGGATTTGTGACTCTGAAGATGATGAGGACTTTTCAAGACCAAATTTGGGTGCTTAAAAAGAAATCATGGTGTGGGCACCATGAGGCCCATTTGGAGCATTACCGGTGAAATACATTTTCCTTATTAGGTGTCCGTTTAAGACAAGTGAATATTTTATCGCTTGTGATTTTTCAAGAGGATCACAATGGTGTGATTTGTTTTAAGTTTTTTAGGATCATGGTGTGGGTCCCACATAGCACTGCTCCTGTGTAGTACAGTGAAAGGAAGATTCTTCACGAGTTTTCTGTTTGGGATGAATGAGCAGTCATTTTCATGTGTCTTTCTAAGAGGATCATAATGGTGTGATCTATTTAGATTGTCCTAGGATTGAGGCACGGGCCCCATGAATAATTGTTCACGTGCGATGCAAGGAGATGCAACTTTTCCACCGAATGTCTGATTCCGGCGAATGAATATTCAATCATTTGTGCTTCTTCGGAAGGATATTAATAGCATGATTCGTTTGGTTACCTAGGGCCATTTGAGGAGGTATGTTAGTGGAAATGATTTTTTTCCTTTGGACCAGCATTGAGCATCGAGTGCTGAACTGCCCTTTTTGGGATACAGATCCATTGCACTCTGGGAGTACATGGGCATGCCTAAGGGTACTTGTGAAGCATTTTACTACCTGATCATGATTGTTTTCATAGCCAAGTGACAATTCAAGGCCACACATTATGTGGGCCCCACATGTTCCATATACCACCGTATTAATATTCTAACTCTTATATACCCTTATTTTCAACATGGATTTTGGAATGTGAGCAGAGTATCTTGAGTGTTTTTTCGCATAGAATATGATGGTTCTCTTCTTAGTGGATTTCAAGATACAATGAAAGATGTTCTGAATATGACTCTTATCCAGGCAATGTTTGATGATGGTAGTGATCAGGCCCTGACATATCAATGCTTTTTGAGAGGTACCATTTAGTAGGGATGGCCAGTGTAGTACCTTGATACAGTTTGAGTGGAATCCCCCTACTAGGTACAGTGTGGGTCCCCGATGACCTAGAGTGGAATCCTCCATCGGCATGGAATTGGGTCCTCTACGACTCTAATAATAGTGGAATCCCCCATAGGTATGGGTGTGGGTCCTCTATCATATAATTTCAAGTGGAATCCCCTTAAAGCACTTGGAAGAGGGTCCTCGATGAACAAAAGTGGGATCCCCCTAATTCATTAGGGTGTGGGTCCTCTACGATGACTATTAGAGTGTAATCCACCTGACACACTAGGGTGTGGGTCCTCTAGAATGGGTTTACTCTTTCCTATTGAGGATCAGTGGGGATGCACACTTTGGCGTTACCGTAGACTAATGATTAAGAGGGTGATTTCCCCACTGAGACGCGTCCTTCTAACATGACCTAAAACCGTGTGGGAAAGGCAGACCTTCCCAAAGTTGATAGTATTAAGGTTTGGTGATTGATTCCCTTCTACATGCATGTTCAGGGTAGATGTGAGGATGCTAGGCATCATTTCTGGTTACTTTTTGAACTTTTGGTGACTTTTTTCTTAGGTTGAGCTGTGAGATAGAGATATCCTTACTCACTCATTTGGGCTTCTTTGACTAAGAATATATTTGTATCCTACTTCAGTACCCACTCCTTGGGTTTTGATTACTCTCCATCTAGGGGAGGCGAAGAAGTGAGAGGTATTCCACATGCTTTATGTGTCTAGTTTCTCATGGTTAGATGAGTATAATCTCCTACTATAGGAAGTAAAGACTAAATAATAAGATCGTATTATCATTGTTTCTACATCATTGCTTTCTGGATAAGTTTTCTTCAACATATTGTTGGGTTGAGCTATAATATTTTACTATACCTTGCTCTATATTTTGATCCCCTCATCAGGACATCTTTGTTTTCTCCCTTGATCCTTTGGGGCATCCTACTGCGTATTTTTATACTCTCCCCTTCTTGATATTTTTATGTACTTGGTGTGCCCTTGTAGAAGAAGGAAATGTTGATCATGACATTAGAGGAGCTTAAGGATACAGGGTTATTAGACCACATGTGGTGGTTATAGCTTGGGATTGAGGAGTGGACTCTCCCAATTGGTTTAATTTTTTACATGTTTCTGGGTTATGGAACTTTTCTGGTTGGGCATGTATTTTCCCCCTTTCCCTTTCTGTTCAATTTTATATACTTTTACTTTTTAGAGGTCGATGCATATTTTTTTATTTATATTAGTTTTCTATCTTTCCCTTTTCCTCTGCACTTTTTCATTGAGTTGGTTGTGTGTGTGTACAGGTACTTAGGAAAATGCCTCCATGAGTTTTTTATGCCTTCGGCGCTTGTCACTAGCCACTAGCCTATGGATGTGGGATTGGGGTAGTTTTGGTATAATCCCCACCATAGTTTGGGTCATGAAAAAGTTGTATCAAAGGTGGTTCATTCCTTGGGATTTTGTTCATACATTACCTAAAAAGGAATTATTTGGGTTTTAGAGAAACAGTGTCAACGTGTCTCGAGAGTAGATCTTAGACCAAGGAGTCTAATGATGGTGTGGAGGCTGATGTAGCCATTATCCAGGACCCTGATAACTTTCTTGTCGACTTATAATTCTAAGACACTTGTTGTAGGGAAATTTTATACAAGCATCGTATAAGATTGAGTCTTTGACTTCCCTTCATGAGTAAGCTGCCCATTATTTTTGAAATATATATATATATTTATATATATATTCTCATTTGATTTTGGTATTCCTTGATAAGTTTCAAGATGCTTCTGCGATGACATCTAGCTGAGATACTAGATCTGGATCATTAAAATGGTTTTGTGAGCAACAAGGCATCAATTTAGGATCCATCATATGATCCCCCTTTCTCCAGGTGGGTAGGTACCAATACCTCCACCAATTGAGCCACAGTTAGTATCAGCAGCATAGGTCGATGCTGAGCATAGGATGAACGTACTTCATAAGTTCCAGAATTGGAGACCGTTGAGGTTTGACAGTGATCCATACCCTCAAACATTGGAGTTCTGTCTAGAGTTGGTGGTTTTCCTGTTTAGGAATATTCAAACATTGAAAGATCATATTGTGTCTTTGGAAGCCAGTATTTTACATGGGTCAACTGAGTGTTGGTGGACATTTAGTTTCTCAGATACATGGTGAGTCAGTAATCTTCTAGGATGACCTTCGAGCAGTTGTTCCATGAGAATTTAAACCCCTATTTTTAATACACAGATCAGTTTCAGGAGCTTTTGGGATCTTCAGTAGGGAGGGATGATAGTGGCAGAGTATGTGACTGGGTTCGCAGACATTACTCAATGCTCATTGGATGTGTTGAATGTAGGATACTTCCAAGCACATAAGACTGATTAGGGTCTCTATAGATATATATGTTCTAGAATAGTACCCTTATGCCTTCCCTCCTTTGTTGCAGTGTTGGATCGAGCACTAGTGACAATGTTTTTAGTCAGAGGGGCGCTAGTAGTCTAGTTTTGGCAGTGTGTGCAATAGAGCTGAGATGTTTTTTTGTAGTTAGTATACGTCCATTGGTAGGGTCTCGACACATGAGGTATTTCCATGATCGGACATAGGAACATGGTTGGGTACATCAATGAGCATCAGGGAATAATAAAGAGGGTTAGTGCTATGCTTGCGACCGGTGAGGCCACATGGCATGGGACTTCCTGACCAGACAGGCTGAGCTTCCCAGGAAGATGGTTGATGCACCACCACATCAGAGATAGTGTCGTGATCAAGGATATATCAGGAAAGGATAGGGTGGTACCTAGAGAGGTAGTTTTGGCAAAATAGTAAGATAAATTTTGGTTGGTGTGAGACTTTTCAGGGTCCTTCCACCACCACTGAGTGGCCCACATTAGGCCCGGGGAGCTGGAAATCAGGGCCGCAATAAACTGAATCTTCTAGATTTATACGATCCTACAGTAGGAAAGTTGATAAGTGGTATACTTTGTGTAATTTTTACATTTTTTAGTAAAACTTTTTAGACACTATGTGTGTTAATCTTTTCTCCCTACTTCAAGCTTGAGGTTTTACTGGGGTGACACGAGGCATTGGTTTAACCCTGTTTCGGTTTTATTCGACGTAGTTTTGAATGAATGAGGAATAGGGATCCTTCCCCCACCATGACATGTTTCTGTGACATGAGAAAAATTGTGAGGGAGATTCAGTGCCACCCAAAGTAGACAGTATTGATATGTGGTGGATGAAACCCTCTGACTTATGTGTTCATGATGGGTTGTGCAGTGGAGTGTCAGAGTAGGTCCTAGATTTTCTGGTGGATTTTTTCTTATTGACCTCATTTTTATTGGAAATGAAACTAGTAGGTTTTTAAGAGTGTCTAGGTTGGTTCCAATCTCCTTCCAAGAGAATCAAAGATGTGTGGGGTAATCCATGTGCTTTCCGCGTATATCTTCTTGCATTTGGATGAGTTTACTCACCTACCATGTTCATCTGTACCTTGGGTTACCAACGTCAAACTTGATATAGCATATCAATCACATGTCGAGGTGAGGGATACCCCATGGAAAGAACTATGCCACTCATTAACTGGTGTTGGAAGAGGTATTATTTGCCCTGAGAGTGGGGATACACAACCTTTTGGGGGAAGGTTTTGTGTTTTTCATGGATAACCAGAGTCTCAGGTGCATCTTCGCTTAGAGAGACCTTAATATGAGGTGGCGATGCTAGTTAAAATTATTATCGGATTATGACTTTGATATATTCTATACTCTAGGAAAGGGGAAACATTGTAGTAAATACCCTTATCAGGAATTCCTAGGATTTCTTAGTGTGGGAAGCTTCGGAGTAGTTAGCTTTCTTAACACTGACCCTGGTGGAGGTGGAGGGTACAGTTTTCTTCTATCGATAGTGTCGACTCCTTCACTTCTTGAGTGTATGATAGAGTCCCAGATGTGTGACACCTGCAATGAGATCTTGTGTGACTCTGATATCCACATTCGATGTAACTGATGAATATTCTGAAGGAGGGAATCTTGAGATCTCATTTTAGGGGGAACTAGTGGTACTAGTTGTGGTACAGGAGGAAGTGATGTGAGAGTTCCACCTCTCCTCTAGCTATACATCCCAGTGTGTAGAAAATCTATAGGTATCTTCAATGGTTTATATTACAATGGTGGGGATGCCTACAAGAGGTGTTTGGGACCTAGTTGTGGATGAGTACAGGCTTTCACCCCCAGACCAATAGGCAATCTGAGTGCGCTGTCTGGGTATCGAAGGATGTGCAAAGGGCTTAAAAGTTGGTTTTTTTAGGATGTATAGTTACCCATGGGGTCCTTCGATCCGTTTGAGATCATGTATAGGCTGTTGAGGTTTCCAACCACCTTACCTGACCCCCGATCATGGGTGGGTGCACAACATTCTCTTCATGTCACAGTTAAGGAGATGTGTTCTCTAATATATACATGGCATCGACAATATAAAACCTTATGAGGATAGACCATCACATTGGTTTTCATGTCGTGGTAGCACGGTAACATGCATTAGAGTTCCTGGGAATGGGAGAGAGAAGAGAATGCTCATTATACTGAGTTGTTTTCCCTAGTTTTTCTTTTCAGGGACTAAAATCTTAAAGGAGGGAAGGATATAGAGACCTAGTTTTTGCCTCGTAAGACTTTGGAATATTTCTACATATATTTCCAAGGCTAGGTGCTTAAACACAATGCAATTTTGAGGCCCATTTTTTCCAAATTAAATTATAAAAAAATATTAAGAATATTTAATACTATGTACAAGAAGGAAATAGAATATCTCATAAATAATTGATTGGATCAGAAATATGACACCATGATTGGGTCTAGAATGCAGTTTTTACCCTTATCATGACATAAAATATGTCAGCGTGGGACGTTAGTACCCCTCACTCATTAGAAGTTTCTTAAATGGATGAATTAATTTATTAATTCATTCATTTAATATCTCAAACCCAAATAACTCTCAAATGGTAACTCATATCAAAAATTTGAGGCCACGGTTGAGTCTGTATCATGTCATTTACCCTAGGTAGGGTATAAATTTTGTGGGTCATGCTTCATGAGGAAAATTCTATTGAGAGTGTTTTCATAAATAAATTAATTAAAATAATTATCTTATTATGGATGTCAGATCAAATAACTTCTGAATAGAGATTCGGATTGGAAATCCAAGATCATTATTAGGTTCATAGAGCAGTTTTTTCCATAGGTTCGACCTCATGTGATTGGGAGTGAGATTTTTTGATCCCACGACTGCTAAAAGTTTTCTATAAGTAGAAGTTTAAAGAAATGAGAAGGGGTTTGTCTCATTTCTTCTCAGGCATGGGTAAAGAACCACTCTCCCTTCCGATAACGATTCGACTTCTTTTCTTCATCGGATCACGATGAAACTTCAGGTGCTGGTAGATTAGGGTTAACCAAACATAAATGTGGATCCAAAATTCAAGTAGGATTTCTATTTCAGATTTTGTAGCTCCTGATTGATGATTTTTTTCATTTTTAACTTCTGATCAAACTCCCTACTTTGAAAAAATTTATCGATGGCCAAACTAACAATAGTCATCATCCAATTAAATTTTTGTTTGCTTGTTATTTTCATTCATTGCGTTCTTAATTATATAACTTTATAATCCATCAAATATTCAATGAAACCTAGAGTGGGTCATATATATGTGAAGCTCTCAACCAGAGGAGTCCTAAAATATGCTTGGATAATAGTTTTGGGAAACATAGGAGGCGCAGCGGTGAGAGGAATATCCGCAAATTTTTCATCATGTAAAATCATTGACGATTCTTAGATTGGAGACCACCGTAGTGTAGATCGGGATCCAAGTATCCCAAACCTAGTCTTGTTTTTTTTTGATCATTATAGTGATCATGGTGGTCCGTAGAAGTTTTTTTGGCATGGGGTGGTGGACCGGCAGTGGTCCAGTGCGGCTGGGCAGTGCGGCCTGATGGAAGGCAGAAACCGAGGAGAGCGGCATGGTGGAAGGTGGCATCTAGGGATAGTGTCATGGAAGAAGGTGATGGAGTGGGTTCAGTACTCGATGGTTCGGGTCAGAACGCAGTGGCGTAAGTTAGCGCCTAGCGGCGTGAGGTTAGCGTGCAGTGGTGTGGGGTTAGCATGCAGTGGCGTGGGGTTGCATAGAGCGGCATGGATGGGTGCCAACGTCAGACTGGTGGTTCATGGGCTAACTAGAATGGGATGGCCCAGGTGGAACAAATCGGCCAGATTGAGCCAGTCCAGCCAAATTGGGCCCTGGAAACTTCAATTGCATTTTTCTCCTAATCCATAAGTTTGTTTTGCGTGTCCTCTATGGCGACATGAACCTCATTTTGAAGTGGACCATTTGAGATGGTTTTGGGAATATTTGAATTCATAGTTTAAAGCTCGGTGACTCGAAATACTGTTTAAAATAAAAATAATTTAATTATTATTATTTGGGTTTTCTTTTTTTTTTGGTCATACATCTACATACGATGTCTGATTGATGCGCCGTCAGAGGTGTTGTGACCCTAGAGTTGAGGAAAAATTTTCAATATCAATTTTTGGTGCTTAAAAAAAAGCATGGTGTGGATCCCATGAAGCATGTTTAGGGTGTTGGTAGTGAAATGAAGCATCTTCACCGAGTGTCCATTTAGGATAAGCAAATAGTTGATCTTGTGTTCTTTTCCAAGAGAATCGCAATGGTTCTATTTTTTTAATGTGTTTCTAGATCATGGTGTGGTTCCCAAGTAGCATAGCTCATGTGTGGTGCAGTGAAATGTAGCTTCTTCACAGGGTGTCCATTTGGGATGAATGAGCACTTTCTTTTATGATTCTTTTCTAGAGGATCACAATGGTTTGATCCATTTGAATTGTTTCGAGATCATGTTGTGGGCTCTATGAAGCACCATTCATGTGCAATGCTGGGAGATGTTCCTTTTCCACTGAATGTTTGATTTGGGAAAATGAATAGAAGATCTTGTGATCTTCTTCACAAGGATCATAATTGTGTGATTCATTTGGTTACCCAGGGCCATTTGAGGATCCATGTCAGTTAAAATGATGTTTTCCCCTTCAGACCAGCAGCAAGGATTGAGCGCCTGACTTCCCTTCTTGGGATAGAGATTCCATGTACTCTAGGAGTACATGGGCATGCCTGGGGTAATTATGAACTTTTTTATTAACCGATCATGGTTTTTTTCATGGCTAGAGGATAAGTTAGGGCCACACATCCTATGGGCCCCACATGCATCATGTACCACCGTATGAATCTTCTACCTCTCATATCCCATTCTTTTGACCTTAGATTTTTGCATTTGAGTAGCATATCCTTAGTATTTCTTTCATGTAGAATGTGATGGTACCCTTTGTAGTGTATTTAGAGATACGATGCAAGATGTTTCAGATGTGGTTCTTATTCAGGAGATGTCCAAATGATGGTTTTGATCAGGCGCTGACATATTAGTGCTTTTCGAGAGCTGCCATCTAGTAGGGATGGCCAGTGTAGTTCATCGATAACTTCTGAGTGGAATCCCATACTAGGTAGGGGTGGTTCCTTAAAGAACTAGAGTGGAATCCCCGATAGGCATGGGAGTGGGTCCTTTATGACTAAAATAAGAGTATAATCTCCCATCAGCATGGGTGTGGGTCCTTTATCATCTAGTTCCGAGTGGAATCCCCCTGATGAACTAGGGTGAGGGTCCTTGATGAACAAAAGTGGGATACCATTGATGCATCAATACGTGGGTCCTCTACGATGGCTATTAGAGTGGAACCCACCTAATACACTAGGGTGTGGGTCCTCTACATTGGGTTTACTCTTTCCGGTTGTGGATTAGTGGTGAGACATGCTTTGATGTTACCTTGGACTCATGTGTAAGAGGGGAACTTTCTCCACCAAAACTGTCACGACCTGTCCTCAGGGCTCGTTTCGTGAATACCCCAAACCCACCTTCCATAGTCCAGGGGCTGAAGACTAGCACCAAAGACGTAAAACCTGATAAAAAGGGAAGTCCTTGCCTTTAGAGAAGTAAAAACACAATAGAGTACGCAAGCTGGAGTTAAACATAAAGTAAACTGAGTACAAAAGTAAGTGCTGAAAAGTAAATGGGCCAGAATACAAACCCAACTGAAATTACAGTACAACTAAAAATAAAGTACAGCAGTAGTAAAGTAAAACAGCAACACCGATTCGTCGTCCAGAAATCCCACTTGAAGGGTGGGTACAGATAGTCTCCTCAGCTCCTCGGGTCTGGTCGTCCACTCCATGTATGTCCCGCCAAGTGGTCCACCTTTGGGTACCGTCCGGCTCCACAATCCTCCAAATCGATCAGTGATATCTGTCGTCTGCATCCAACATAATGTAGTGTGGGAATAGCCCATGCAGGGGTGAGTATACGATACTTAGTAGGGACCCCGAGACCCCCGAAGCTCTCTCATAATCCACAAAGGATAAACCACCAAGGAAAAATACAATCACGAAGTATCAACCGACTCTACTTAGGTATATGCCCATACATATACCTAAGTCATCAATTCCAGTTCGGCTCCAACTCATGAGCCCAAGTAAATCCCAGTCCACACAGGAAAGCACAACCCAGTCCACACAGGAAGGTAAGTCAATAACATCGATGATAATGATTGAAAATCAAGACTTTTCTCACATAGGTATACATCTTTCTTATGGAAATAGAGATGATCAGATGTAGTCACTGATTCATCTAATCTGTCGGACCCACACAGGATACTAGTCCAGCTAAGCTGTCGGACCCACACAGGATACAAGACCAGCTACTCCGCCGGACCCACACAGGATACAAGAATAGTAGTCATCGTCGTCGAACCCACGGAGTATCCCAGTATGGTAGTCATCACTTTCAAACCCACATAGGATTCCAGTATAGAATTCGTTGAGTCGCAGCCAGCTCTAGGGTTCTCGCACACAGCGTACTCGATTCCGGGAGGGTCCACTCCTCGAGTAAAGGGGGTTCAATACATCAACTGTCACGAAGTCCAAAGTTTATGTATCCCAAAGTTCTGTCTCGTCAAAAATAACTCAACGCGACAGACGGTGCTTCAATCAAACGCACGATCTGAGAGATATTGTCTTTTTCGTTCTAGGGGCCCGGTTGGAAATATGCTCGTTCTAAAACCGGAAATTTACCAAAGCTATCCAAATCTCACTTAGAGTATCGCAAAAGGACAGTCTCGTCAATAGAGTCCCAGTTTCGCAGACGGCGCGTCAATCAGATGTGCGGTCATTAATTTTTTCACGTTTAAGTGAATAATGGGTCCAGCCCATTTAGCCCGGTGGGCCTGCGGGTCGGGTTAACCGAGTTTGACGGGTCCGACCCGGCAGGGGTGTCAGACCGCTCCGAAGGAAAAATGTAATTTGGTCCTAAGGACGCGGACTGGCACAAAGGGGTGTGGCCCGGCCTGATGTGGTGCGGCCCGGCCCGGCCTGGCGCGGCCCAGTTGGCTCGGCCGGCTGGCCGAGCGGTCCGAGGTGGAGGCGCGGCCCTCGACTGCCCGAACCGGTAGTGCCTCCCTTCTTGAACTGTCCAGCTAGGCCGGCCGGCCTTCTGGTGCAAGCGGCCCGCACTGGGGGGCCGCAGGTCTTCCAGCGTGGTGCCCTCCTGGCTCTGTGGTTCAGCTCCTCCCGGCCAGCCGATGGGTGGGCCAGTTTATCCAGTGTGGCTCCCTCCTGGCGCCGCAGCTCGCCTCTGCCCGGCCGGCTAATGGGCCATCCAGTTCTTCCGCCAACGCGGCCCGCAAAGTGGTCCACAGTTCCTTCGGCATAGTTGGTGTGTCAGCACTTGCTTTCTCCACCGCGTTCCCGGCACGGCGCGACGGTGTCGTGCTTCCTCCACCTTTGGTCACTGATTCCAAGAAGATCAAAAAATGACGGAGGGTTGTCGGGTCGTGTTTGTTCGGCTCGCGCCCTCTGCGTTATTTGGTAACAATTGGCCGAAGATGAACAAGGTTTCATGAAGCACAAAGAAAAATTTTATTTCAATAAAATTGGAACAATTCACCCTACCTCAACAATTGATGTCATACGTCAGCGTTGTGGAAGACGGCGTCGCGATGTGAGGATTCTTAGACGTCATTGGATTGCATCCGAGGAAGTGATTTCTCCTCTCTTGATGCAGATAAAAGAATATAAGACGTTTCATTGTTGGCGAGTTCCCCACATCGGTGTGTCCTCCCTTTTCATGGAGGAAGAAGAGGATGGAGAACTGTGGTCGCTGAGTTGTTCTACGTTGATGATTCAAAGTTCTTCATTGGAGAAGATCTGTTCTTCGTTGAGGATGATCTTCTTCAACTAAGGAGGAATCCTCTTTTTCTTCACAAGAGTTCTCCCAAAATTCCCACACAACATTCCAACCCAATTAAAATAAGGCCACCCCTTATTTTAATTAAACATGCCATGAATTTCAAAATTTCAAAATCAAATCCCCCTAATTAATTAAATGTATAGTTGTTTAATTAATTAATAGGTAGGTTGGAAAAATTTAATGGAGTGATAGAGGGAGAGGAAGAGTTACTCACTTAAAGATGAGTTAACAATTAAAGTAGGGGGTTTAAGGAGTTTAGGGAATGTGAAAGGTTGGGGATCGTGTGGGCCCCACCTCACAAATATCCTCACATGGATAGTTAGGTGCTTATGGGTCCCACCCCAACTCCCCCATGTAGGGTATAACCACATTAGATATAAAATAAAATTGGTCCACAGTTTTATTCACTTCTTATTTAATCCAAAAATTTTAACTTCTCCTCTCATTCAAACGCAACTACGGTAAAGGTCCTCTTAAGAAATTATCGGTGTTGCGAGTTCATCGGTGCCCTCAGATTTAAATTCCAATCACCGGTTCAAAAGTTAAAAAAAACCACTCATTCGTTCACTGAACGTGCCCGATCTAAACTTCGGATAATTATTCTGGGCACACCGGGCCTCGGAATTAGGTTCCGTCAGAAACAGTGTACTCGTAAAATTCCAAAGAATTTAAGAAAAAAAAATTTCCTTGAAATTTTTGGGTCTTTACATTACTCTTAACTCAGGGATTTATGTCCCCGTAAAGCTACAACATAAACTAGGGAAACAAATGAGGGTACTGAGCACACATCTGAGCCTCCCGCTCCCATGTGCTCTCTTGGAGGTTCTCGTGCTGCCAATGAATGTGCACTAGAGGAATCGACCGTCAACATAGGACCCTATCCTGTCGATCCTCAATCTCCATCGAGACCTCTTTGAATGTATCCCCATCATCAATGTCCAACTTCCCATGGTTTATAATATGTGTCGGGTCGTGCACGTATCTCCTCAGCTGAGAATAATGGAAGACTTCGTGCACCCGGTGCTACTGAGGTGGAAGGACCAAGCGGTAAGCCACCTCGCCTACCCTGCTGAGGATCTAGAATGGTCTGATGAAGCATGGAGATAACTTGTTGCCCCGGCCAAATCTCCGTAATCCACGTCGAGGTGAAACCCATAAGAAAACGTGGTCACCATCTTCGAACTCTAGTGGTCTTCGTCTCCTGTCAGTATAGGACTTCTATCTACTCTATGCAGTCCTCATCCACTCCTGGATGATCTAAATCTTCTCCGTCGTAGTCTGAACCATATCTGGTCCTACGAGTGCTGACTCCCCAGGGTCAGTCCAGCAAATAGGTGATCTGTAAGTTCGGTCGTACAATACCTCGTATGGTGTCATCCCGATGGTGGAGTGGTAGCTATTGTTGTACGCAAACTCCACCAAGGGTAGGTGATCCTCCCAGCTACGACCAAATTCAAGGACACATGCACAGAGCATGTCCTTGAGTTTCTGAATGGTCCTCTCTGTATGGCCATCCGTCTGAGGATTAAAGGCGGTGCTCAGGCGTATCTGCATCCCAAATGCCTCCTGCAACCCCTTCTAAAGCCGAGAATTAAAGCGAGTGTCTCTATCGGAGACGATAAACGATGGCACACCATGAAGCCGTATGATCTCCTAAAAATAAAGGTGTCCCATGCTCTCCACTGAGCCCTACTCTCTGATCGGTAAGAAGTGGGATGACTTGGTGAGTTGGTTTGTGATCACCCAGATGGAGTCGTTTCCTCTAGAAGTACGTGGAAGCCCTATCATGAAATCCATGGATATCTCATCCCACTTCCACTTCGGGACCTCTAAGGGCTATACCAAACCTGTCGGTTCCTAGTGCTCCTCCTTCACCTGCTGACAGGTGAGGCATCGCGAAATGAACTCTGCCACAGCCTTCTTCATACCCAGCTACTAGTGCTATCATCTGAGATCCTGGTACATATTTTCAACTCCTGGATGTACCACCATAGGGGAAGTGTGAAACTCCCTTAGCACCTCCTCCTATAATGCAACTGGTACCATGGTACGTCCCCTGAGGAGAATGACGTGCTCTCTTCCTTCAGAAAATCCATCAGGTGCCTGCTCTGTGGATATCTATGTACGTCGTGTCTCACAGTCAAAGTCCCCAGACTGTGCCTCCTTGACCCGCTGAAGAAGTGGAGGAGTGACTATGTGTGACTGTAGAAAGGCTTCTCCATCCCTATCCATGAAAGATATCTGCAACGCGGATAGCTGCTTCATCGCTTCTCCAAGTAGCTGAATGTTCGACCTCCTGTTGATAGTATCATCTACCACGTTCCCCTTACCAGGAGTATAGACTATCTCAAAGTAATAATACTAGAGGAACTTGAGCCATCTCCACTGTCTCAGGTTTAGTTCCTTATGTAAGAAGATATACCTAAGACTCTGGTGGTCAGAGTAGACTGTAAAGCGCTCGCCCATCAGATAGTGTTTCCACATCTTCAAGGCAAAGACCACTACTGCAAACTTCAGGTCATGGGTAGCATAGTTATGCTCATGCTCCCTCAACTTTCATGAACCATAGGTGATCGCTACCCGCTCCTTCATCAGGACACACCCGAGTCAGGTCCTTGATGCGTCGCAGTAAACCACGTACCCAACGCCCTCCTTCGATAGCCTCATGATGGGCGCACTGGTCAATATCTATCTCAGCTTCTGAAAGCTCTTATGGTATCTATATGACCACACAAAGGGTTTCCCCTTCTTCTTCAAAGCTGAAAGTGGTGCTACAACTCTATTGAAGTATGGCACAAATCTCCGATAGTACCCAGCAAGACCTAGGAAACTCCGCACCTCTTTCAGGCTCCTGGGTGGCTCGCAAGCAAGCACTGCCTCAATATTCGATGGATCCACTGAAACTCCTGCCTCTGAGATGAAGTTCCCCAAGGAATGTACCTCTTGAATCCAGAACTGACACTTCAAGAGATTTCCATAAAGCTAGTGCTCTTAGATTGTATCTAGAACAACCCGCATGTGGTAGGTGTGCTCCTCCTCGGTAGTCGAGTAAATCAGTATGTCGTCAATGAAGACTATGACAAAACGATCAAGGTAAGTCTGGAAGATCCTATTCATGAGACTCATGAACACTGTTGGTGTGTTTTTTATGCCAAAGGGCATAACCAAGAACTCGTAGTGTCCATACCGACACCTGAAGTCCGTCTTCTGTACATCCTCATCTCGAACTCTGAGCTGGTGATAGCCTGGCCTGAGGTCTATCTTTGAGAACCATCGTGCTCCCTTGAGCTGATTGAATAGGTCATCAATCCTTGGAAGGGGGTACTTGTTCCTCATGGTCACCTGGTTTAGGCGACAGTAGTCGACACACAGTCTCAAGCTCCCATTCGCCTTCTTGGCAAACAAAATCGGAGAAGCCCAGGGTGAAACACTGGGTCGGATGAAACCTTTCCCTTGTAAGTCCTCCAACTATACCCGCATCTCTCGAAGCTCTGCGGGAGCCATCCGATATGCTGGAGTAGATATCTGTGATGTCACGAGGTATAGGTCTATGTATAAATATACCTCTCTATGAGGAGGTAGTCATGGAACGTCGTTAGGGAAAACATCCGCATACTGATCCTCCGCAACAGGAAAACTTGTACTCCGCACGTCAATTGCTCCGAGGATGAGACTAGCCAACTGATGTGTGATTGGCTTCCCTCTCCTCTGCATAAGTCCATCCTGTGCTGCAAAGGCTCTTTTATCACTGGTGAAGGTGAACTTGGTCCCATCCGTGTGGACACACTGCACTTTGTGCCTAATACAGTGGATCTGGGCATAGACTGTAGATAACCAGTCCATAACCAAGATGATGTCGTAAGGCCTCAACGCCGCTAAAAGAAGATCCCATCCGAAGCTCTCGCCTCCTAGAGTAATCTCACAATACCAGAACCAGTGCGTCATCCTCAAGTCTGCTCCCATATGAGTCTCTAGCCATAAGGATCGAGCCAACGGCTCCGTCGGAATCTCCGAGCTCCGAATAAGGGAAGCTGAAATAAAGGAATGACTCGCACATGTGTCTATAAGAACTGCATTAAGGGTGGAGTGGACATAGATAGTACCTCGAATCATCTTAGGTGCACCGTGGTCATAAGCCTCCGCTACCTAAAGCTGAGCATGCCTCTCCCCGCCATATCTCTGTGGTCTGGGTGGACCTCCTGGGGTGGTGGTGGTAGATCCTCGAAGCGTCGTCCACCACTCGTTGATCAGCCAGCTCCTCTACCTTGTCCGCCAGCTCCATGAAGACCGCTATGGTCGAATTTCTGCCTCTTCCTGGGAGGTATCTCCACTATATGTTGCTTGTCTGTATGGCGGGTCAGGCAGTCACGAGCCATGTGGCCCTGCCTGCCGCATGCATAGCACTGTCTGATCCTCGTAAGTCTGGCTTTGTTTCGGGTGCCCCGCACAACCGATCCCATATCCTGAGGTCGCCCACCTGATGGCCTGGCCCGCTTGGACCCCTGCGACATCTGTCGACTACCGGCTGCAGAGGACTCCGCTACGTGTTGCCCTGCGGTGGGTCTCGCTGCTGGTGTCGGCTCAGCAAGGAAGCTCTCCACAAGAAGGGCTCGCTCCAGTACTTCTGCCTTCATCAGAATGTTAAGGGATATCATCGAAGCCCTGATCTCGTGCCTCAGTCCCTGCTCGAAGGTTTGGGCCCGGAAGAATGGGTCATGTACCATGTCCGTGTAGTAGCGCGAGATGTCGGTAAATCTTTATGAGTACTGGGCTACTGTTATGCGTCCCTACCGCAGCTGTAGTAACTTCTGGATGCGAACTGTACAGAGGGTGGCTAGAAAAAACTTCGATCAGAAGAGGCTCTTGAAGTCCATCCAAAGTACAGATGGCTCATCGTGCACCTAGAGCATCAGGTCCACCATCTATCTGCTACTGCGTGCATAATACTCGCAGTAAGAATCACCATAAGGTCTGTTGGTGTCCCTACCAATATGAAGACTGTGACGATAGCCTCCATCCAATACTCGGCAGCCTGAGGATCCGTCTCTCCACAGAACCTGGGTATCCACTGTCGTTGAAACTCGTGCAACGCACTCATGCGGCATGCACTCTTCGCTATTGGGGCTGGTGGTATCGGTGGCCCAGCAGGTAGTGGTACCACTAGTTCCTCCGCTGTAATGGGGCCCTGCACCGAGGCCCCGTCACTAGGTAGACTGCCATCCCGCACGTAACTAGGAACCCTAGATGGCTGCCTTCGTGGGGCTATCCTATGAACAAATAGGTGCGCCATGGTTAGTACATTATACCTGGTGAGATGACACAAAGTAATCACAAAGAAACTTTTGAAACACACGTGCAATCAATGTTTTCGTGCACTATGTCGGAAATCAGAAGTCAGGGTCCTGGTGAATGGATACGTCGGCCGCCGCACCAACACTAGACTCCCTGGACTGATAACCACACTAAATAATCTTAACACTATTGCTTCCCAGAGAATAAATTATCGGAGTCCTGAGTTCTGTGGTAGAACCGACTCCTCTAATACCAATTTATCACAACCCGTCCTCGGGGACCATGTCGTGACTACCCCAAGCCCACCTTCCATTGGCCAGGGGATGGCGACTAGCACCAAATGTGTAAAACCAGATAAAAGGGAAGCATTTCCTTTAGAGAAGTAAAAACACAACAGAGCACGCAAGCTGGAGTAAACACAAAGTAAACTGACTAAAAAAGTAAGTGCTGAAAAGTAAATGGTCCAGAATTTAAACCCAACTGAAAGTACAGTACAACTGAAAACAAAGTACAACAGTAGTAAAGTAAAACAACAACATCGAGTCGTCCTTCGGAAATCCCACTGGAAGGGTGGTTACAGATATTCTCCTCAGCTCCCCGGGTCCATCCATCCGCTCTGTGTACCTCCCACCAAGTGGTCCACCTCTGGGTACCATCCAGATCCACAAGCCTCCACCTCGATTAATGATGTATGTCGCCTTTATCCAACACAACGTAGTGCTGTCATAGCCCGTGCAGGGGTGAGTATACGATACTCAGTAGGGACCCCGAGACACCCGAAGGTCTCTCAGAATCCTCAAAGGATAAACCAAAAAGGAAAAATAAAATCACCAAGTATCAACTGAAACTACTTAGGTATATGCCCATACATATACCTAAGTCATAAATTCCAGTTCGGCTACAACTCTCGATCCCAAGTACAACCCAGTCCACACAGGAAAGCACAACCCAGTCCACACAGGAAGGTAAGTCAATCACATCGATGATAATGATTGAAAATCAAGACTCAGCTCACACAGGTATACATCTTTCGTATAGCGATAGATATGATTAGATGTATTCACTGATTCATCTAAGCTATCGGTCCCACGTAGGATAAAATTCTAGCTAAGCTGTCAGACCCACACAGGATACAAGACCAGCTACTCTGCCGGACCCACACAGGATACAGGTACAGAGGTCAATATTGCTGGTCCCACACAGGATACAAGAATAGTAGTCATCGTCGTCGAACCCACGGAGGATCCCAATACGGTAGTCATCACTGTCGAACCCACGGAGGATTCCAGTACAGTAGTTGTTGAGTCGCAGCCAGCTCTAGGGTTCCCGTACACGGCGTACTCGATTCCGGGAGGGTTCACTCCTCGAGTAAAGGGGGGTCGATACATCAACTGTCAGAAAGTCCAGAATTGATGTATCCTAAAGTTCTGTCTCGTCAAAAGGAACTCAACGCAACAGACGGCGCACCAATAGGACTCCCGGTCTGAGAGATATTGGATTTTTCGTTCCAAGGGCCCGGTTGGAAATATGCTCATTCCAGACCCAGCCGATTACCAAAGCTATACAAATATCACTTAGAGTATCAAAAAAGGACCATCTCATCAAAATAGTCTCAGTTCCACAGACGGTGCATCGATCGGACGTGTGGTCTTTAAGTTATTCATGTTTAAGTGAATAACAGGCCCGACTAGTTTAGCCCGGTGGGCCTGCGGGTCGGGTCAACCCAGTTTGACGGGTCCGACCCGGCAGGGGTGTCGGACCGGTCCAAAGGAAAAATGCAATTCGGTCCGAAGGGCGCAGACCGGCCCAAAGGGTCGTTGCCCGGCCCGAAGTGGCGCGGCCCAGCCCAGCCCGGCTCGGCCCAGCCCGGCGCGGCCCGTAGGCCGAGCGGTCCGAGGCGGGGGTGCGGCCCCCGGCTGCCCGAACCGGTGCTGCCGCCCTTCCCAAACTAGTCGACTAGGCCGGCCGGCCTTCTGGTGCATGCGGCCCACACAGGTGGGTTGTGGGTCTTCCAGCGCGGCGCCCTCCTGGCACCGCGGCTCGCCTCCGCCCAGGAGGCTGACGGGCCGGCTAGTTCTTCCACCGACGCGGCCCGAGAAGCGGGCCACAGTTCCTTCCGCATAGCTGGTGTGTCGGTTTCGGCTTCCTCCATTGTGTTCCCGGCACAGCATGACGGCGTCGTGCTTCCTCCACCTTCAGTCGCTGATTCCAAGAAGATCATGAAACGATGGAGGGTCGTCGGGCCATGTTTGTTTGACCCGTGCCCTCCGCGTTAGTCGGTAACAATCGACCAAAGATGAAAAAAGTTTCACGAATCACAATGAAAAATTTTATTTCAATAAAATTGGAACAATTCACCCTAACTCAACAATTGATGTCGTCTGTCGGCGTCACGGAAGACGGCGTCACGAGGTGAGGATTCGTAGATGTCATCAGAGTGTGTCCAAGGAAGTGATGTATCCTCTCTTGATGCGGAGAAAAGAATATAAGACATGTATTCATTAGCGATTTTGCCACGTCGGTGTCTCCTCCCTTGTCACGAAGGAAGAAGAGGATGGAGAACCGTGGTCGTCGAGTCGTTCTACGTTTAAGAGTCGATGTTCTTAGTTGGAGAACATCTGTTCTTCATTGAGGATGATCTTCTTCAACTAAGGAGGAATCCTCTTTTTCTTCACAAGAGTCCTCCCGAAATTCCCACACAAAAAGCCAACCCAATTAAAATAAGGCCACCCCTTATTTTAATTAAACATTCCATGCATTTCAGAATTCAAAAATCAAATCCCCTTAATTAATTAAATGTAGAGTTGTTTAATTAATTAAGAGTTAGGTTGGAAATATTTAATGGAGTGAGAGAGGGAGAGGAAGAGTTACTCACTTAAAAAGGAGTTAACAATTAAAGTATGGGGGTTTAAGGAGTTTAGGGATTGTGAAAGGTTGGGGATCGTGTGGGCCCCTCATCACAAATATCCTCACATGGGTATTTAGGTGCTTATGGGTCCCACCCCAACTCCCCCATGTAGGATATAACCACATTAGATATAAAATAAAATTATTCCACAATTTTATTCACTTCTTATTTAATCCACAAATTTTAACTTCTCCTCCCGTGAAAACGCAACTGCGGTAAAGGTACTCTTAGCAACTACAGGCGTTGTGAGTTCATCGGTGCCCTCAAATTTAAATTCCGAGCACCGGTTCAAAAGATAAAAAAACTTGCTTGTTCTTTCACTGAACATACATGAGCTAAACTTCAGATAATTATTCCGGGCACACCGGACCTCGGAATCAGGTGTCGTTAGAAACAACATATGCATAAAATTACAAAGAATTTAAGAAAAAAAATTCCTTAAAATTTCTAGGTCTTTACAAAAACACATCCTTGTGATGTGACCTAAAACCCCATAGGTGAGACAGACCCACACAAAGGGAATAGTATCAAGGTGTCGTGATTTATTCCCTTTGACTTGCATGTTTAGGAAATATGTGAGGGGTGTTGGTCATCATTGGTGGTTACTTATGCAACTTTTGGTGACTCTTTTCATGGGATGATCCATGAGATGGAGATCCTTTTACTCTCTCATTTAGGCTTCTTTGGTTGAGCATATATATGTATCCTTTTTAATTAACCACCGCTTTGGTTTTGGTTACTCTTCTTATAGTGGAGGTGAAGAAACTTTAGGTATTCCACATGATTTCTGTGTCTAGATTCTCATGGTTGGATGAGTATACTCTCCTACTATAGGTTGTGAAGACTCGAATAGAAGCTCATCTTCTCACCATTTCTATCTCTCTATGTTTTGGATGAGTTTACTTCACTATATTGTTGGTTTAATCAATAATATTTTACTTTAACTTGTTCTATATACTTCCCCCCTCTTCAGTACATCTTTTTCTTCTCACTTGAGCCTTCGGGGCATCCTACTAAGTTTTTCTATACTCACCCCTACTTGTGCTTTTCCCACGCATGGTGTGCCCTTGAAGACGATGGACAGGTTGAATATAAAATCATAGGAGCTTATAGATATGGGGTGCTTGGACTGCATATGGTGTTCATATCTTGGGATTTAGAAGCAGGACTCTCTTGGCTATTTTACTTTTTCACTTATTGTCAAGTTGTGGCACTTGGTTGGTTGGGCATGAATTTTTCCCCTTTGCCTTTCATTTTTATTTTCTGTACTTGTACTATTTAGATTTCGATGAAAATTTTCTTTTATTTATAGTAGTGTTGTATCTTTCCTTTTCCCTTCGTAATTTTTCATTGATTTGGTTGTGTGCGTGTGTATACGTACTTAGGAAAATGCCTCCCTGAGTTTTTATGGCTTTGATGATTGTTACCAGACCCTATCCTATGGATATGGGTTTTTTGAAGTTGCATCTTGAGCCCCGACATGGGTTGGTTCATGAAAAATATAACCAATATAATTCTTAAGAAACATAAATTATAGGTTGTAGAGATGATCATATTTTTTAGAAGGGAATTTAAAAGAGAAATGGATGTTTATATACAGAAGTTGATAACTAAAAATAGAGAGTACCAATCAATGCTTCTGAATATTATCTGAAGAAACATGGTATCAAAAACAAATATAGTGATCAATACACCTAAAAATGGAGTGGAGGAAAGGGAAAATATAATTTTTTTGGAAGAGGAATAAGTACGCTAGATGAATAAAAACTTTCTATGTTTTTCTGGAGAGAACATGTTAGAATTACTATTCATATACAGAATAGATGTTTGTTGTGGCTAGAATACAACTTGAATCCTTTTTAGATGTGGTATAAGAAAAATACTTTAGTGAAATACTTAAAGGTATTTAGGAGTGATTAATTTATTAAAAGAAAAAATCCAAATCTTTTAAAGATTGATAAAAAATGAGGAAGGAATTTTCATGGGATATTCATCTAATAGAAGAAGTTAAAAATATTAGAATAAATATTTACAAAAAATGGTGGATTCTAATGAGTTGAAAGTTATTGAGAATGAATCATCATACAAAAATTGTTGAAGATGTTAAATATGATAGATTGAATACATCCTGTGGATATTTTAAGGCAAATCATGTACAAGAATATTTAGATGAATTATGAAATAAAGAAACTAAGATTTGTAGAAAAAATAATAAATTAAAGACCCTACAAAAATAGATTGAATCTCAAAACATCATTGGAAAAAAAAGAACTATTTAAGCCTATAAGGAAGGTGATATTATAAAATCATACATCACTAATCTCATAGGTGGAATTATAATTGATTTCCAAATCATTTGAATATAAAGTGTGGGTAAAATTTGTTAATGGAGAATTAGATCAAATTGAGAAAAATGAAACCTAAGAGATTTTTCCAATGATATCTGGGAAAGGATATTACAATAAAAAAAATAGGTATTGAGAAATATGATAAAAAAATATGGATAAATTTCAAGAAACAATGCTTAAAGTTTTTGCAGAGGTTACTCATGGGTGGAAGGTGTAATTATTGAAGAAATCATTTCCCCAATTGAATGATTAGAATCTATAAGAATGTTCTTGGTAGTTATTGTAAATAAAAATTATAAATTATATAAATGGATGTTGATTAATCTTTATTAAATTGATAAATTAAAGAATTTTTTTATATTAAGTATTCTTGTGGGTTAATATTTGAAAAATATAGAATCATGGTATGTAATATAAAGAAATATTTGTATAGATTGAAATCAGTTCCTCATGTGTGGTATTCTAAACTTAATAGTTGCCTTAATTAGTAGAAATTTTCTAAAGGAAAAATTGTTACAAACTTTTCTATTAAGGAAGTGATCCCAGGTACCCTTATTGCCATTGTTTACATTGACAATATAATTTTTGTAGGTGATAGGGATAAAACTAGTAAAGAATTTTCTAAACAAATAAATAGAAACTTTAAAATGTAATTTCATAGAGAATTAACATTCTATTTATGATTAAAAGTTATATATAAGTAAATATATACCTTTTCAACATAGTAAAATTATTCCAAATAGTTCATATAGATTTTTTTATGGAAAAATTAAAAAATAAGTTTCAACACCTATATCTGTTTGTGTAAATTTGAGTAAAGATAAAGATTGGAAATGTGCGAAACAAAAAAAATTATAGATTTTGATAGAAATTTTTCACTACTATAAAACTTCAAGTAAAGAAATTTTTTATATTGTTACAGTTTATGAAATAAATCAGAGTGATCCAAAGGAATCACACATTTTGGTTGCTAAAAGGATACATAGGTATGTTAAAGGAATATAATATTATGTCATTTTATATAAAATAAGTTTTGACATGATCTTTCTTAGATACACTAATGTTAATTAAGCTAGATATTTTAATGATAGAAATTAAACATTATGAGGAATCTTTTTATTGGGAGAATGTTGCATGATATATCATAGTAAGTAATAAATTTTAGTTACTCTTAGTATAGTGGAAGAGTAATATTCTTCCACCACCCAAGATTGTAAAAAAATGATATGGATAAAAGTTCAGATATAATATTTGAGAGTGAATGTTAGAAAACCATTGAAGATTATTTATGATAATAAAGGTTACATTTATTATTAAAAAAATCATATACAACATTTAATATCACATCACATTGATATCCAATATAATTTTATAAAATAGAAATTTCTTGGTGGAGATATTTTTCTTGAGTGCATTTAAATAAAGTATCAAATTGATGATTTTTTCACCAATGTTATAATAACGGAATGATTTAAATAATTTAGAATGTAAATACATGTTAAGAATCCACCAAATACTTCTTAATGTTTTTAATTAATTCCCATCTTGTGATTTAGATTATGTTTTCAGTGGGAGGGGATTTTATAACTTTTTAAGAAGTTGTAAAACTTTTTCTGTTAGGAGTAATAATCTGATGTAATCATAATAACATTGATGGGTAGTTTACCTTAACATAGACACAAAATCAGATTGTCACTGAGAGATTTAATTCCTTTAGAAACATTTTTTTATCTAGTATTGTGATGTTGGGACATTTTCTAAGAGAGAGAATATTATTTGATAAAAATTTGTGAATTTTTTTTTTGAGAAAATATTTGTTTAAAGAAAGGGAAAATTATGAATGTTTCCAAAACAATCCAAAGGGAGGATTTGAGATCTTTTTTTTTTTAATAACAAGGTTTTTATTTTTTGTAAATATATCATATTATGAATTTTTTGTAAAATTATGTGATAAAGAGTTACATAATATGTTAAGGTAGTTTTTATTAATAAGTTTTGTAGGAGGTTAAGAATTCTTTACTTAACCATGTTTGAAAACTTTCCTAAGTTAGTTGGTGCTAATCCAATATCATGTTCTTAACATCCTAAAAATCCCATGATCCAAGTTCAAGGTTTAAATTTTTTTATATATAATAAAAGATAAATAATTTCACTATAAAAAACTTTTGGTATAGAGGTAACTAGATGGAGTTGAAACACAAATTTACCGAATAGACATTTTGTACACACTTATAAAAAGTATAAGAAGTATAAACAAAAATTAATCTATAATATTGAACATATTTTATTAGATATAGATATAGTAGATGCTCAAGTTTTCGCTAACACTTTGTTATTGGATGGAATAGGGTGGTTGTTATCGGATGGAGGACGGCATTAGAAATTTTGTGTTCAATTGATATCTCAAAGTTAAAGCTGAAATAATAGACAAAGAATAATGTTTTAGCCAATAAAAATAGGTGAATTATTCTTTGAAAAAAAAAATTGATGTTACAATAATATTATCTCACATCAACGGATCAAGTTCAACGTAAAGAGGCAGTCATAGTTTCAATATTGAAAACTTGTATAATGTTAGAGTATAAAATTTTATGTTACGCGCTTTATGAAGTTCGAAGTTAAAAATGGGACTGTAAAATGAATGCATTAGTTTGATTCCATCAAACAAAGAACCATCAGAATGAGAAATATATATATAATTACTTATGTAAAGGTGTCATAGGTGTTGGATTATGGTAGTATCAACTTTAAACATAAAGCTAATTGATGAAGTACACAACTTATGTAAAGGTAAAAAACACATTGTGTAAAGGTAGAAGTAGTTAAGGAAGAATTATCGGATAAAATCATGTTGAGTTTATCATATTGAGTTAATTGGTTGATAAGGATCATATACAATAATGAAATAGAAGATAACAGAAAAAAATTTCCCATGGAATCCATAAAACATAATTACCTTGGGAAGTCATCAAACAAAATTTCACCAAATGGAGAATTTCTTTGTTGAATCACCATACAAACATGTTTTGGATGAAATTATTATGATATTTACATAAATATTTTTAAATCCTATTTACATGATAATTATGATCTGATATTTCAATGAATAATATCTAATTGTGATAAGGAATATTTTATGAGTTCCATGACACTGAATTCAAGGAATTTCTAAGAAGGTTGCAGTCACTGGAGTTTTCATGAAGGTTCAATATTATTCTATAATAATTTAGAATGCTTGAGAATATTTCCGTGAATTTTAGTTGAGTGGGAGTTTTTTTTGTTTTCACTAAAAGGGAAAAGGAATTGAATTTATCAACCTTTATCCTATAATCATACCTATAAAAGGTGCTTAACCATAATACGAGAATAATTATTTTTCGTGCAAGTTAGAAAGTTGAAGTTCTATATTAAAGGGATCATATAGCGATACTAGATGAAGAGAAAAGGATAATTTCTGAGCCAGGATAGTTTATATTTTATATAAAACTAGATATATTTATTGATTAGTGATATCGTATAGGTTCATTAGTGTGATTATACTAGGTAGATATATAATTAGGAATATTTTCCAAGTAGTTCATGTGGAATCGTGGTTTTGTTCATCGTAGAAATTGCATATCAGAAACATAATATTTGAGGCACACTGGATAGAGAATACCAAACTAAATCAAGGGGTACTATATAAGATCTTACTGAATTAATAAATTGGATGGAATATTTCAAGATGATATTGTTAGGAGATTATTTTCAAAGTTTCAAATACTTTTTTTGGTTGAATTTCATAAATATAATTTTATAACTGATGATAGTAGGTATAATCATTCATATAGATAGATATATGGAGTTCTGAAATAGTTGGATAAAGTTGTATTCATGTATTGTTAATAGTGAATTTATATATACCAATGGGAGTCTATGTGGAAAGGATATAGTCACCCACATTGGGGGAGAGAAATTTAAATCTTGTGTATCTTACTTTACTTTTATATCTTTTTATACCAATGATATTGTTAAATAAAGTTGATAAGGATAAAAAATGGAACAGGTTATAGGGATTATTTTAATATAATTTATATTTTAAAATATCTCCACTAATTCACCCCCCCAGTGGTTCTCGTGATCCTAAGTAACTTCACTCTCAAATTTGGCTTTAGAGTCACCTAATGAGTGTGTTTACACTCACCCATTCAAGGACATTCGACCTAAAAACATATTATGACCTTGTAGATGATGAAAAATTATAAGATAAACTTTGTGGATATGGATCACATGTGCTTTATTCATAAATGACTCTTTGTGGTGGTAAGTTATATATGTTGGAGCATGGTGGTTCATGATGGGGGTGGTGGATGTAATGGATCAATCTATGCATTTTAGAGGAGATTTATAAGGTTTTATATATATTAGATTCGTAGAATTTTATACATAAAATTCATTTTGTACTTACCAATATTTCATTTCTCCAATATTTGATGACTTGTGTATGAGATATGCACAATTCAGTAATTTACAAACACACACACACATACATAATGTTGGTCTTGCTGGTTATTTTGTGTATTGGAGATATGTGAATATTCTAGGTTTATATAGGTTAAAAACTCCCATATTGTGAAATATAACTACTCATTATTATTCATCATCCCCTAATATAATGGATGAATTCTTTATATGGTATAAAAACTTTTAAAAACCTAATAAAGGGGTATAGTGTGTTAGTTTGTGTCAAAATATCACTTCCAAACTCCATTGATAATGTTTTATTTTTAACATTAATGAATATTTTTTAATTCTTTATGAAATTTCACCTCAAAATTAGCGTGAAATATCCACTCATCTAAATATTTTTTTATTTTATTAATATTTAATTCATTAAAAAATTAAGTTTTCAACCTACCCTAAAAATTTATCTATTGCATAGACAAGTTATGTCATTATTTAGTTTTCCAATTGAATAACTATAATAAAAGGTATCAATACCCTAACCTAAAAGATAAGAATATAGAGTGGGGAAACTTATTTATTGATGTACCAAATCAAGTAGAACATTAAAAATAATCAGCATCCTTATGTTATATAGAGAAGTGAATATTTTTTATCCATACAATTAGTGGTAATTTTTAGTTAAATCAATAGAAAGATTTTAATTAGTAATTTAATCTTTTTATCTAATTAAAATCATCATAAATGGGTGATCCTGTATTTAAAAATGTTTTAATATAATAATATCTCTATTAATTTATTGATTAAAGTGGAATTTACCCATACCCATTTACATATTTCCTTGAATTACTTATCAAGACTAGTTTCTGTATGATTTAATATAGGGATAGCTATTTGGAAAAAGTATGATTTATGGTTTGTATATAAGACTCATTGAATGAAATTTTATTTCTTTAAGTGGGATTCCACTCAATTCATGAATTTTTACAGTTTATATTTTCATGTATAGTTTAAATAGTAGTTTACATGACTTGGGTGTAGTTACCAAGGAACTATTATGTCATGAACTAAACTGTTGGGTGATAGCACTCATATTTTCTTTATTACTTATGGTTAACTATAGATTAAGAATGTATTAAATCAAACTATTGAATATGAAATTATTTTAGTAAGTTATCATCTTTCCCAATTAAGGTACTAAGTCATTTATGTTTTCTTATAAAGTATTTTATATTAAGATACTACTATCTTTGGTTTGTTTTGTTGATAGTATAATCTAATAATTCATTTTGTAGAGAGTTATGTGTATGTTATTAGGGGTAGTTGGGAAATTTTTATTATTATTTTAGTAATACTATCCCAGTTGAGGTGATACTATGACTGTTGCAGGTGACAAAATTATATATAGAATGGTTTTTTCCCATTTCATCCAAAATTTTATTTTTTTAAGGTTTATAACTAAATGTATATTGGTGTATTTATCCTATAATAATATCATATCAAATCTTAAAATAGTCACTCAGTCAAGGGAATATGTTAACATGATGGGTTTTCATAGTATAGATGATGTAATGAGTAAGTAGAGGAGGTTTTTTATTCCCCAAGAAAATTTAATTTACAAAGGTCTTGTCATTGTTCTACACTCTAAATAGTGGTTCTATTAGGTTTAGTAGAAATAATAAATTTCTAAAATGTAGTTCAAAACTAAAACCTAGGTTAAGATGATTCATAATAAGAATAAAAAACAATATGTTCAAATTAATTAAAAAATGTAACGTACCATTTAAAAAATACTTGAAGAGTGGTTTTTATGGTTATCACGAAGTAATATCTAAAACATAATTTCCTCATAAGGTTGTCCACCTGCTAAGGAAACATTATACAATATAATAGGATCAATCTCTTTAGCAAGTAATACCAATACCTCCACTACAAATGAAGAGGGGATAATGAGAGAGATAGGGGAGAGAGATATATTAAACTATGAATTCCTTAATGATGAATATGAAACATTATAAGTAATCTTTAGGGGTGAATAGGTCCATGATTTTAGAATCACAACAATCCCCAAGAAGAAGACCCAGCAGTTTCCCTAGGGCCTTAGGGGTGCACCCATGTCACTTCACCTAGGGTCCTATTAATGCACCTAGGCTGCCATGCCCAAGTGGGCATGTGCAAACCAACATCCACACTGAAGTGTATTGTTCCTAGATCCCCACTTTTAACTATAAATAAACTCATTATTCTACCACTTATAAATGATATTCTCTCCATTATTGATAAATGGTGAGATATTCTTAGCTCTCCTTTCACTCAGGACTCTAGAACACCATTAACGTGGAGTATGACACTTAAATCCTAATGAAATTAACATAAGGTTAATTGAGACATAATAAGGATAAAATCTTCATGAAATAACACATTAGAAAAGTCTTATTACACTATGGTGAATGAAACACATCATCACCCATTCAATAGTATCATTCACCCTATGGAAAACCACTAATTCAAGACCTCACTTTGGTGAATCATTCCTTGGATACTATACTAGGGAGAACCAACCTTCTTATCCCTCACTAGGGTAAAGAAATACCTAGGACCTATACTAGGGAAAACTCGCTTTTCTATCCCTCACTGGGGTGATGAAACCCTTAGACCCTTCACCAGGGAGAACCCACTTTGTATCCCTCACTAGGGGGAAGAAACCCATAGGCCCAACACTAAGTAAAATCACCTTTTCTATATCTCTATAAGTCAAGGAAACTCTTAGGCCCTACAAAATATAGAACCACTATTTCAATACATCACTAGTGTGTAGAAACCCATATCACCTACACTAGTTCAAGTCCCATTTTCTAGTCCTCACTACTCAAAACCAACTCCTATGAAAAATACTAGGAAGAACCTTCTTTGGTGACCATCACCAAGAATAATAAACTCATAGGCCCTAAATAGGGTGAAATACAATGGATAAACCTCACTAGTGAAAATAATCTTATCCATATATTATATAAATGTATCATAAATGACCTAATTTTAATAACTCACACCATTTCCCTTGTCTTCTACATGGTCACCCAAGTATCAAGGACTTTTTTGAAACAACGATATTTACATAATCAGGTCATGCTCAGCAGTTCACAACCCTTCAACCATGTATTACATTGATAAAAGGAGGTTAAAGAATTATATTTCAATATAGGTAAAACACTAGGGTGAAACATAATCATTTATTCCTTTGAAAATAAGAGTTCCTATCAAAATGATCTTGCATAGGTTTTTCCTAGATCAACATGCTCATGCAAGCTCCCAATTCTAATCACTAATGCTTGTTCCAATAGTATTCCTTCCTCAGTATAAGCCTTGGTCATGTTACCATTGATGATTTCATCACTATGAATCATCAATGGAGATGAAGATAGATAATGATATTATGGAAACATCCATAAAGGTTATTCTTGGGCACTAGTATGGAATCACTCATCTATGTGTAATCCCCACTCATTTTCTCTTAATTATTGAGTAAAAAATCAAGAATATAATAATATGTAGGTCTCATCTATAGAATCATTAAGTGAATCCACCCTTGTCCACCCAATGATAAATATACTATACTCCCACTAAGGTTTCATCAATGCACACACCCCCACTCAATCCGTAGTTTTCTCCCATTTCATGACATAGGTATCATTACCACTTGATGTTAAACTATATGGTACGATCTAGCCACATAACCAAACATTATTCAATACTATCTAAGTGGTAATTAATTCATATTTAATAGGATATATAAGATTCCTCTCTAAGGTTCAAAACCAACATATCAACCTTCCATATCCACCCTCATGGGGGCATATTCCTCATGAGTCCAATTATGTTCTTCCCTGTTATTCATGTTCCCAAAAATCTTGTGTTACCTTTCACCCTATCCATTTTCATCAATAAACCATCTTATTTAGTCCATATTCTTAATGAGGTAATATTATCACCATTGGGCCCTATTCCTATGATCCCAATAAAACAACCCATTGGAATGTATTCCCAATGAAATCATGCTCCACGTGATGGGATTTATCCCCACCGGGTAATCACCAAATCCATATTCATAGGGACATATTCCCTTAGAAATCAATAATAAAGGGTCACTCGTTGTATGTACCACACTAATTGTTTTTAGGAACATTTTTTAAAGTACTCAACTGATCATGGTCACGTGAATTTTAAAGGAACCACTATTGTCCTTTTCATATGACATTAAAATATATGATGTGTCCTATTAAGTGGAATTGAACTATGTGGGTTATAATTTCATTCATGAGTGTACAAGGGAATCCCTTATTATGGGCCTGAACCTAACACCACAAACACCTACCACCTCCCTAGATGGTGATAAACACTCGAGTGCCCAGATATTTAGATTTAAACAAGAGTGTGCATAAAAAAATCCACTAATTAATAAGAACAAAATGGAGCTTATGATACATACAGATAGTACTATTTATTGAGGAGATCTAAAACATATAGATGTTAAAATTGATCAGATTCCTATAATATGTAACACAATTTCACATAAATAAGTTGTTTCCATCCATTTCTATCATGGGGTTAACTAGTGGTGTATTGGGATTTATAAATGATTTATGAATATAACTTAAATCTATGGGAGACTCTAGGAGTAGGAAAAACATTTCCCTCAAAAGGTGTGAAGGATCCTAAAATCTCATCCTCTCGACCAACCAATATTACAAGGGGTCACTATAAAATCCCCCAAGACCACCTACCTTTGGAAATCATATATACACCAACTCAAAATTCTATATTGGATATGTGTCAAAATTTCACATTAGAAAAAAAATGAAACAAACATCATAAAATTGAGATCCTATTATAGGTTTTCTGAATTTAGGAAAGGAGTATCCAATCGATGATAAATTTCATAACAAAACTGAAAATTTAGCTATTTAAGTCATATATTAAAACTTAGTTTCATTAAACATGACCACTATTATAGCATTGAATATTTTAAAAATGTATGAAATATATTAAAATTTAAGTAATCAAATTATCTAATGATGTGGAAGTGAATGTGATGATAATTTACATGGAAAATAAGAATGATCCAATGAATAACCCATGTGAATGTTTGAGATGAGTGATTTATTATTTACCAATATATCTATGAGAATTAAATTCATCATATAGTGATGATTGGTTGATGGAGGAATATCCCAACAACTAATTTAATTTATTCAATTATTAATTAGTATAAAAGTACTTAGAGATGAATCTGATGCTACTTGGAATATATATATAATTCTAGGATTTCTTGAATTGATATATATTTAGTAAAATACCTTATATTTGGTGACTAAAGAAATTATATTCATGGAAAAAAATTAAGTAACATTTGAGGATGTGTTACTATCTAAAGAAATGATATTTTTATTGAATCTATTTATAAACATAGTTTGAGAGTTTTTATTAAGGGAATAAAAATCGGGTTTGAAGTTAGAGAAACCATTTTTAGAGAACATAGATTTTACACTACTGTATCCAGTGAAGTTGATCCTTTGAATTGTATTTTGAATTTATTTGAAGTGTTTCAAAAGTATATGAAAATAATTTAAGTTTAGTTCAACCGGTTTTTTATGTTATAGGTTTTGGTGATTGAAAAAGTCATCAATTCTACTATACTTCATATGGTTAATCCTATGTAGATTACTAAGAAAATACCAAAGGCATGGATCATGTTATTTTTTTTATACATATTAAGGTTATTAATTAGTATTTGTAAGGTTATATCATAACTTCATAAGGTTCATTGAAAAGGTAGAGGAAATACAGTATGGTTTTTTTGGAATTTATAAGTTTTACTCAAAAGTTGATATGGTTCATTAAAAACTTTGTAAGGTTCATTTGTCATTAAAAAATTAGTCACATAGAAAAAATTAAGTTGGATCCTTAATGAATATTTCTAAGGAGATTAAAATTAAATGATTATTTGATTATTTATTTATGGTAATAGTCATCACAAAATTTTAGGGAACATTTCAATTAATGTTGAGAATGAATAATTCAACCAATGTTGTTTTTTGTGATGAAGAATAGTCATGCCACTGGTGAAGGTACCGTTATGTAAGGATCTGTTCATGTGAACATACATTCCAACATAGATTAGGTTTAAAATATTAAATATTATATAGTTTGATTTGAGAAGAAAATTTTCCATGATTCATGGAAGTTGAAATAAATATATTTATTAAAAAAAATTATAACTAAAAATACAAATATCTACTAGTTATAATGATAATATTTCATGAAATAATTAATTAATGTGGTATTTTATATTTGAGTGATAAAAACAATGTAAAGGAGAAAAAATGAATATAAATTATGAAAATTAGAATGAAAATAAAGTATATATCACTTGTAAATGTATTCAGAAGAGAGAATATAATTTTTGTATGAAAGACAGAATATGATTACATCTTGGAGTGTGAAACTGTGTACAGAATATGGAAAGAAAAAAAATGAGTCCTATGAAATCCTAATATCTTAGAAGCTTATAGATATGATTTTACATTGATAGTATTATTGGTGATCATTTTTTATGACACTTTAATATTTTAGATCTACTATGATTGAAGATCATAGTTAGATATAAGTGATTAAGGACTAAGGTCCTTGATAAGAAAATAAAAAATGACATAAATGAAAGAAAAGTTTAGTTTATAATTCACAATAAGATATAATGATGTGAAAACCTATTCAAGATTTCATGGATATCTTTTTAAGAACTTGTGGTTTGAATATAGAAAATTTAGCACTAATAATGAGGAATAGATATTGTGTGAGGCAGTAAAAGTTAGTTTGAGGCTATAAATCTAGTATGATGCATCAAGATACAATGATATGCAATTTGTGTGTGGATATAATTTGTGATCTAAGTTGATTACTTTCTATTTATAAACACATGTGTTTATAGTGAAGAATCTATGATTGGGTTGAATAACCAATCATAATAAGAAGTAGGATTTCTGAAAAAGGGTTAAACCCTTTTTAATATACTTTTATAATTTTTATGTTTTCATATTTTTACATTCAAGAAAATAGTTGATAATATTATAAGGGAGGTTCTGAGTATAATTAGTTATATAAGTTGATTTAAAATAAAATAAATCATATAAATTTTTCCTCTCTCCCACTTGGTGATATCATTAGACAAGGAAATTTCCCCCAAAATAATTTCAATAACATATATATGTAAATATATATATCATAACCATGAATTTCTCATAACGTGATATCACATATTTCCAACTATGGAATATGTATTATTTTATTCTTAGACCATTTAATATTCCCCTTGGACAAAATCTCAAATACTTTTTCATATTTCATAACAAGTTCTAAAATCATATCAATATAATTATTGAATAAAACTATTATGTTAATTTTTTCAAATTTTGGACCAAAAATTGACACTAAAACTATGACATATCATGCATAACATTCCAATAATTACATGTTTATTCTAAATATTTCATTTTATACATTCCCATGACCTTTTATGTTTAGTGTTTTAGAGAATTAGGGAACATAATTAACTAATAAAGCCCGTGTATTTCCCATTAAATGGAACTTTTCCCCACTAACATAAAAACTACTTAATCCATAATAATTATTCAACATCTCCTAAAAATTATCCTCACATGATAGTTTCTTCTAAACATATCATGTGTAATGCGTTTTTTTATAACATAGGGAAATGGATGCATAAAAGGGGTTAGATAAGATGTAGTGAAAGGTAAATCATATACCATAATCCATCATAGAATAAATAAGCCATCAATAATATGGAATAAAATAAATGAAAATCAAATAATTCCATATAACTGATCACATTAGCTTGAAACAAATCAATGGATGAAGTAACAATATAAATAACGACATAGATAGAAATAACTTGTTTCATAATGAAAGATTTAGTAATTTAAAACATCATAATCTTACTATAAATTCATAATTATAATGAATCATAAACATACCATCAAGACCACATGATAAGACCTCATAAATAATTTGATAATAATACACTGAATACCTAGTCTAGTTTGTCTCATGAGACCCACTGATATATCAAGTGGATACTGTGGGACTTACCTATAACTAATCAATTCAAATTCATTCAAAATATGAATGGAATGAATAATAATAAAATTAATATTAATTTTTTATTATTAATCAATAAATAACTATAATGAAATGACAAATGTGTGGATTGTCATTGTTTCCCCAATCAAAAAATAGAATAGATTTCTATGTAATCATCCCTCAAATTAATACCATATAGAACAATGGTTTATATTTCAATCAATAATTTCCCCAAATACATCAATGTATGTGTATATAGTTTAATTCCATTTAAAAAAATAAATAATATGGCATTCAAAGAAGAAAGGCATTGGATAAAAAATCATGTCTATACACAATGAATTATTTGGAAAGAAAAATGTATTAATGGATCTTTCATGATATTAATCCCATAATATAAAATATTTTGAGAGGATTTATAATTTAATACATCTAATAAAAATCCAAATTAAATAAAAAACTTTTAACATAAACATGAAAATGGAATTCAAATCATAAAAGTGTTTTTACGAAACATTTTCAACCATGCTTAAAATAGAAAGTTATGAATCACTTTGAAAAGTAATTTTAAAAAGGGTAAGTAAAACTTTTTAAAATAAATAATTTTAGAAATAATATTAAATAATGAATCATTTAAAAGTAAAAAAAAATTACAGAGTAAATCCTGAGTGGATGAAAAAACATATGATCATGAAAGGAAATATATTTTAACTCTTGAAAATGATTTTGTTGAAAACCCCCTCAAAAAATAGATAATAAAACATTATTTTGAATAGAGGATAATTTAAATGTAAAGTTCATATTAGGTAAAACATAATTTTTTCCCAAATATAATGTATAACAATTTCTGGAAAGGAAAATTTAGATAAAGAAGGGAAACAGTTGTTAAAGAGGATGAGAATTATTCTCCACAATGGTATAATTTTGCTGGAAGAAATTTATCATAGTAAAATATTTGAATTAAAAGGACATTATACATATACATTAAGAGAAGGTACTATTAAATAAAATATTAAGGTGTAAAAAATCATTCTTGGTTAAAATAAGTTCAGTAAGAATCATTATAACTCAATGAAGGGGTGGATTTAATAATGACCCTTACAATATTGGTATCTTTTGAATGGAATGGCCATGAAAGATAAAATGTGAGATAGATTTGTGAATATAATAAATTTAATGAAAATTAAGAAAAAAATAAACCCATGTACAATATATACACCATAAAATGAAACAAGTGTTGAATATGCAATCATATCTCAATGATGATAAAATTGAGATGTAAAAAAACCATACCTTAGGTCCGGATTTTCTCATGTATCTAAAATATAGAAAAATCAAATAAATGATTTTATTAAAATTTATTATAGAATATTTTTTATATATTTCATTTTCTAAGTTCTATTTATCATCAAGTTCTATTAATTTATTAAATAGTTTTTTCTTATGTCCATTACTTCATGTGGTTCAGTTAATTTCTCTAAAATATCAGCAGTATATTGACAGTGGTCAAATGTTTTCAAAAATAACTTCATAATCTTCATAATTATATATTATTACGTATTTTATTATTTAATTAGTTCAATATTAATATATTTTCTTATATTTTCCCACAAATTTACTCAACTTAAGAAATATGATTTATATATTAATTTTAGGTGGTTAATTTTACTATGAACATTTATTGTTAGAATCACTTATATAATTTCAAATGTTATCATTCCAAAATATTAATATTTATATAAATATAATTTTAATTCATTAAATACATTTTTTAATTCATCCATTTTAGGAAGTATTATAAAATGAAATAGGTTATTCTGTGGAGGTATTAGTCTACACCAACACATGGATGACACTCTCGTTTTTCAGAGAACAAAAGGGATGTAGAAAATAAAATAATTTATAATTTTATAATCATAATATGGTTAAAAATGTTTTATTTTCATTAAATAACTTTTTATAGACATTTTTGTAAAGTGTTGATGAAAAATCAAGCATTTCATTCATGGAGGTGATATTCTGCAAGTAATCATGATGATGTCTTCATTTTTCATACTATTTTAGAGATAGGTCAAAAATGTTTATTCCATTATTATAATAAAATTTTATAATATTATTAATAATTATTTTAACATTATTTCATTAATATAATAGTTTTTATGAGGCTAAATAATAAAATAATTGAGAGAGATCATTTGAGAACATTACCTTTCCCTTTTGGATGTTCTCCCTTAGATAACATCTTAAGGCTCCTTAACAAGGCCTTTTGGAAAAACCAAGGATCTTAAGATGTGGGGAGAGATTTTAGGAGAGACTATATAAAATTATTTTTTAAGATAAGGCTTTCAAATTGGTGGATAAATATGATGGAAATGATCTCCTTTTATAAGTGAATAAAATGGTATTTTAGTAAATACACATTAATTTTTCAATGATAGTATAACACTATTTAAGGGTAAATGGCTTCAAAATTTGAAAACAATTATGTTTAGATTCAGATAAGGTTTATAAAGCCAATAAAAACCATTTTAACACATGTTTTAAACACATTTTATTACTTTTACCCACTGATTGTTATATTTTAGCATTTCGTTTTTTTATCTTGGTAACTAGTGTTTACCCATGTAATTTATATTTAATTAAAAATTTTACAAAACCATTATTACCAAATTTTAATGTTCTGAACCTAAATATTTTCTCCATATAATATAATCAAATTTATAAATAAGTGATAATTATCTTATTAATTAAATCATTTAGTAAATTTAAAAAAAATATAGATAAATAATTTTTTCCCATTATGTTTTCTTATTCATATATTATATTAATTTTATATTAATTGAGTGATAATGTATATTTATATACATGTAAAAATCATATAAAATTCATCAAATAAAATATATCAACTTAATTTATTAGATTAAAATTATACAATATGTATAAAACAAATATTTAAAAATAACTTTTCCACAATTATTGTGGTCATTAACTCAAATCTTAGTAATCATACTTTTATACATAAAAAAAGAAATTAAAATTATTACATAATATATAAATTCAAATATAAAATTTTAAATCTAATTGGTTATATTTAATTTCTATATGCAATGAAAACTAATTTTTAATACATGTAAATAAAAATATGTTTTAGAGAAAAACATTTCTAATGTTTCCAAAACATTAAACATGGGTCTTATAAATTCTACATAATACTTTAAAATAATAACATTACTCATTACATAGTTTTTTCTAATTAAAATAATTAAAATTTTCTAAGTAATACTTACATCATTATAAGTTTATAAATATTAAGTTATTATTAAAAATAATATTTTTTTTTACTATTCACCTAAAAATCAATTATTTTAAAAAAATATCAAAAAATAAACCTAGTAAATTTTTAAATTCTCAATTCAAAAATGAAGTTGACTTTCTTCAAATTCAAATAATAAAAATTAGGAAAAAAATTGAAATGAAAACCTTTTTCTTAAGAAAATAAATTTTTAATATATTACCATTTCTTATTCTTATTTCCTATAAATTACTAATCAAATTAATGTCAATATATTATTTGTATAAACAATTTATTCTATCCCTAAAATATTTTATTTCTTAAAATAGTGCACAAAAAATCGAATTTTAAAAAAAGGTTACATTTTATAGAGTTAACCAGCCTTATTAGTTATTTAGCTACATTAATTGAATTTATTAATTGCTTAGTATTAATGATGATTTTTATTTTTTACTTCTATATATATTTCATAATTTTTTTATCTCTATTATTTCTTACCAATTATACTACTTCATTTTAGTGGTTATATAATATTATGCGGTTAATTTTTGTTTAGTTTTTCATGTGAAGAAAACTATCAAACACATTAGATTTTAAATAAACATATAATTTCAAATATTATTTTGTTATATTCTCATCCCTTAACAAATCATACTCACAAATTATTATTAAAATAGTTAAATTTATCCCTAATATAGTTGCGATGCAAGATAAAATTTATACTAAGATATCATACTTACTATCTTAAGTAATACTAGTAAACTCATATTTTACATCTTAATTAACCTTTTGGATCCCTATATAAAATAACACCCTAAGAGGGGGGTGAATCAAGTTAGATATGTATTAAGATAAATTATTTCTTATAAGTGGGTCTTTTTTTCTCATGTTTAGAAAAACTTTAGTTTCTATCTATATTTTCTATCAAGAGTGATGAGATTATTAAATGACATGAGGGGTTTTTAATTAATTCACCCAAACAAGGAAAGTCTAAGGAGTATTCACAACAATTTTTCTATGAACTAGATTATTGAATCTCACTTATTTATAATTTTGAGTTGTCTTTCTAACCATCCTAGTTAACTACCACGAATAATTGAAGAAATCACTTCTCTTCTTCAATAATGAACTACTTATAGATCTGTTGAAACCTTCCTTCTTCACATAATGATGATGTAAGCATACACCCGGATAGTGTTTCTCTTTAGAAACGTAATGTCAATTTCTAGTGAGGATGAGACACTTAGAATAGCACCATATTTAACCTTCAAACTTCTATATGATATCTGGATAAATTCTCTAGAAATTTTTTCAATAAAAACTCATTGGGTATGCCTCTCTTGATGTCTCTTTATTTTTTCTTGATGACTTGTGCCTAGAAGCATTCTCCCACTTTTCATATCATTCAAATGGGTAGGATTGATTATTTTACCTCCAGGATTATTCCAAGTGTCCCTTATGTTTATAAGGGCCATCATGCGCCATAAAATCCAAATTAAACATTTGGTGTTTTAACCCATAAATCCCCCAATTAAAAATAGTAATGTTGGAAAACATGACCTATCTATGATGTTCTATATGTTCCATGGTGTAGTATTACTCATTTAATATATACTAAGGTATGTCTATATTTACTATTGTGTATTCATTTCTTTCTTTTAACTTCCTATAATATGGCCAATAGTTTTTTATCGATTCCTACGTGTTGGTCAGATTGAGTAACTCAAGAGGGGTGAATTGAGTTCCCAATAAAAAATTATGTTAAAAAAAACGTTAAAATAAAATCCCCTTTATTAAAATAAATTTCTCAGTTAATCAAAATAGCATATCAATATAAGATCTTTCCTTTTAAAATATTTCTTAAAGAATGATTAAGTTTCAATTAAAATAATATTGAAATTATATTTAACTTTTGAAATAAATTTACTTAGAAAAAAAAAATATAAACACTAGTTAGGATTAATTATGAAAATAATAGTTTTTATTATAGATTAAAAACAATTTAGGTTTTGATAATAAAACAAAACAAAATAACATAATGGAATAAACAAGAGGTTCGGTCTCAAGATGAGACCTAATCCCCTCTACTTGGTAATCACATGCTTTTAAGAATATTTTATTAATAATCAGAAAAAATACACAACCTATGTTAGGTAAACAAACAGTAGCTACATGTTGTCCAATCTAAAGATCCTCTTCCATTATTATATGTGGGAAGTAAAGTAGTATAGGCCACATAATGATATCTTCCAAAAACACTGCGGTAAAACATATTTAAAGTAAAATAGAGAATAAAAAGTATTATTTAGTTTGGTGAAAGATAAAGTATGTTCTTAGAAAACAAATAAACAACACACTACTCGAAAAAAAATAGAAATAATAACCAAATAATGTAAAAAAATTTCTATTCTCAGTCTAGTATTCTCAGAATGATTGAAGACCACATATTAGTTTTGGTAAGGATTTCGAGCTTCCTTATTTAATATTATAGAAAAATAGAGGACTGTAGAAAATTACATGAATTTTCCAATTGATCTTTATCAATATATAAATCAATCTCTATAAAACATTATGTACTTATATGTCGTTGATCTCCACAAAAAATGAATTGGTAAGCTTATACAAGTTCACGGATTCAATCACACCTAGACTTGGAAATCAATAATCATTATTTTTATATATAGATATGGAGATAATGTCCTTCCCATAGATATTGTAGAAATGGTAAAAGGAGATCCACAATAATCATATCAACTTTGACTATGTCATTATGACTTGGGCAATTTATCCTAGAATATGAATAGTTTTTGAGACATTCACATCAAACTATTTAGACAGAAATGGTAATATAAAGATGGTGGAGACTCAGCATCCAATAGTATCTTAGACTGGTGGTACCTTAGGATAATGGTGGCTCAGAATCTAGAGGTGACTCAGAGTCTGATGGTAACAATCCTAATGGTAGATCTTCCTGGTTATAGCTCCTATGGCGATAACAAGCCTAGTGGTGACAAGAATGGTGGTGACTCTGTTGGCGGTAGCTCATCCTTAGCGGTGACTCCTACCTTATTCTGACAGTTTCTTGCTCTGGTGGTGTCTTATACTTATCCAAATTGTTTTTAAAAACTATCTTATCATATAAAATTCTATCATATAACATGTAAATCATTAGTACTAAAAGAATCATGGTTTGTGATCATTAAAATAAAGAAGTTATAAACATTCTTCTCATAAAAATGCTCCAACATTATCCCCCTTTTTATGATCAAAAAACATGGAGTTTTATAGATTATGTAAAAAGTCAACATAGATAATTAGAGATGTATTAAACTTAAAACATCAAAATAATATACTTATCATTTGAGAAGATATATGATTGATATAAACAACTATAATATCAATGAAAATTAAGATCTAAAATATATGTTTAAAATATATAAAAGGAATAAATATTAGAAATATATAAGGGAGATGTCATAGAATATTTATATTTTCTATTTTCTCCCCCTATAATAAATAAATAACCATTAAATCTCCACGTTTGAGATTATCAAAAATAGAATAAAGAGAATTATAATTAAATGATAAGAACACTAAGATTTTGAATTAAATATTATCCAAAAGTGTTTATTACATAAATAAAAAGAGAAAGAGTACAATAACAATTTCCCTATCAAAGACTTAATCTAATCATATTCACTTTTAAAGGTAGATTGAGGACTTTCTGAGAACTTGTATAGTGATTTTTATTTTTACTTATATAATGAAGCATTATTAGTAACAATTGGAGAATATGTTGTGATGGAAGGTACAGTTTTTTTAGGAGAAAGTGTCTCACAAAAATGAATTGTTCTAAGGAAACAAATATCTTCAACTATTTATAAACTCAAATATTGATAAGGTTGGATAAGAAGACCATCTGACGGATTAATCACTATAGGTATGTATTGAATTGGTTCTGGTAGTCACTAGAATCACTTCTCTAGAAATAATAGTTATACCAAAAACATGTAAAAAGGTTTTCATGAGGTTGATAAAATATATTATGATATTACCACCCCTTTCCATAGAACTGAAAAAGTCTATTTTATCTTCCATTAATTTTTTCAACACTGGTGTGAGTACCTTCAGTTGACTCGCATGTTCTTTTAAATCTCTTACAACTAGTGGAAATATTTTATACCATGAATTTGAAATTATCAGACATTTCAAGCTTTGTATAAATTTTGGAAAATAGTACTTTATATATTTCTTTATGGTTTCTTTATCTTTCCTGGGTTCAATGATATACTCCCTTATCATCTCATAGATGTGATCTCCATAATAATGTATTTTCTTTAATTAATCTTCATGAGTTGACACATCACCCAAAACAGTATTGAGTTAATATTTGATAACCTATTTTGGCATATCTCTATCAATTGGTAATGGAGTAGGAGGATGTACAGTCGATGTAGAGGCAACAGCAGACATGTTGTCCAATTTCTGAAACATGAAATTGAAATTATGTAAGAGGATGGAACTACCTCTACTGAGGCTTTTATACTTTCCACTTATTTATAAAACCTCCAATTATCCACTTCTAGTTCTTGAATATAAAATTTAACCTTTGGTTGTAAATGAGATATAACTATATTAACCAGATATTTAGTTCTCTCTTTACAGAGTTTGATAACTTGAGAAGACTAGGATCTCAAGATATACTTAAAATCGGAAAAGAATTTCCTTTTTAAAGATTCCAAATCATCTTGTTTCACAACATAAAGTGGAATAAAAATTTGAGTAGGAGGATGATCTCTTTTCACATGAGGCACTCCAGTATCAGCTAATTAATCAATCTCCATAGGATTAAAAGGCTACAACTCCCTAGCTTAATCAATTTGATCCACTAAAGATCCTTCTCCTCTGAAAATATTTTCATTTTACTCATCATCTGATTCACTATGATCCAACCCAAGTATAACAAAAAGAGGATATTTTTTCCACTCTTAAAAAGAAATTATGTTGGGTATGGTATATTGAGGAAGAGTTGACTCTCAGTGAACTGAAGGAGTTTCACCAAGTTCAGGTATAGTATATGTATGTTTTGTATGAACTGGTGGTTTGATATCTGCTGGAACTGTTTGATAAGAAGGTTTGGTAGAATTCTCCCCCTCACTAGTATCTTTTATAATATCTATAAAAATAGGTGGTATAATATTCATATCATCATCTTGAGATCTATCATCAACCCTGATAGAACTTGATACCACAAGTGATAAAGAAAGAGTCTAAACCATCTCATGATGATGATCATAATCATCATAATCATATCTATTCTTGTCATTTCCACCATTAGGACCATTTACATGATAATCTTCATGATCGTCATAAAATTCACCATTTTGATCATCTACGTGATTAGATCCATGATCATTATCTCCATCATTATGATCCTCAGCATCCTTACTATCATTTCCATTTGATTTGTCATGGTTCAAATCACCATCTTCCTACTTGGAATCATTTTCATCACTACCATTCCCATTATCATTATGGTCTCTTAATGATTTGGAGGAAGATGTATTAAAATATTCCTCTCTAAATACTTTAGTTTCCTCATCATAATTTTCATCAAAAAGAGACTCTCAGGTAGTTATAGAACCTAGTGGACTGATAGACCCAAAAGAAACTTTAAGAGGAGATTTAGGAATCCTTGTATCACTCCCCACTTCCATTGAAAATTTTTATTCTTCTGCATCATTTTCAATTTTATCAATACAAGTATCATAATCATCATAATATTCATCTAAATCATCGATCTCAAGAATAGTATCCATCATTTCCTTAGATCTGGTTGGATGATCAATTGGGTTTCATCATATAATTGTTCATTGTCTCTTACCCAACACTTCTTCCAAGGATTATAACTTACTTTAACACTTTTTCAAATTATGTTTAACAAAAAAAACCACTATACTTATCTTTAACTTCTTCAAATTCTTTTACACAAATCATATCATCAAATATGGAAGATATCATCTTATGGTATATTAGAGAGTTATACCTTGAACGTTTCTTGCACATATCGTACATATGGATCACCAAAAATCTAAAAATATTGATCATTTTCCCTTATTTAATCATAATAAGAAGTAAACATTCTGATATCTCATTTTATTGAAATAATCCTTTTTAGGTTACTATACATGTTGGAAAAAATTGAATAATATATTACACTCACCATCAAGATCAACATCTATATGTCTTTATGGTGTACCATCTCATATTAACTAAAGGTGAGCTTCTTCATAACTAAAAATCCCACTATTGATGGTAATTATTTCATGAAAATCATCTTATACCCCTTTATGAGGTACTCTTAAGAATTTTTCCCATTACCTTGAAGAGAAATAAAACTCTTATCCATCAATGAGACTTTTTATTTCTTCCTCTTTATTTTCAAAAATAAACTCATCATTCTGATAGAAATCCCATACCAAAGTCGGATAATACACGCGATTATTTTTTATAAACTAGTTCATTCACTTATTATCTTTTATGACTTTCAAAACAAGTGTATTGTTTTATGGAATCCATTTTACATCAACTTTCATTTTCTTCTTCGACGACTCATTTCACCAGATATGGGTTTCATCATCATTGAATTATCACTGGTGAATCATTCATCCAAAACTTATCATTCCAAATTAATGTTTGATGTAGTTTAATCTTTCATAATTAAAAGAATTTGTGAATATATCAGCAAGCTAATGTTCAATTCCAATAAATTTTAAAGTTATATCTCCATTTTGATAATGATTTCTCAGAAATGGATGTCTTATGTCATTATGATTTATTCTAGAGTGAGATACTAGATTCTTAGAGGTTTTTATTTCACTTTTGTAATCAAAATTTATAGGCACATGTCTAAATTGGTATCCAAAGTTTAGTAATGTATATTTCATCCTCAATATTTTTTCAATGAAGCTTCCTACAGTTATACATTCAGCTTCAGTAGTAGATAGTGCAATGGAGTTTTGTTTCTTAATATACCATGATACTAGATATTTTCTTAAAATATGACATGTTCCTGATGTTCTTTTTCTATCTAACTTATAGCCACAAAAATGAGCATCTGAATAACATACTAAATCAAATGATTTCCCTCTTAGATATAACAATACTAAATTATTTTTATATTTGAGGTATTTAAAAATTCTTTTATAGTTATTAAGTGTGACTCCTTAGGATTTTATTGAAATAGAGCACACATACATACATTAAAAATTATATTAGGCTAACTTGATGTTAAATATAGTAGAATTACAATCATACATTTGTAACTAGTTTGATCTAATGATTTTCCAGTTTCATCGATATCTAGTTTACATGTGGTACTTATGGGAGTGTCACTCCATTTATTGCTATCAAATACAAAAAAATTTAAAAGGTATTTTTTATATTTATATTAGTTTAAAATTATTCGTTATTTATTTTAAAAAATCTGAAATCCAAGAAATAATTTGAATACTCCCATTAATCTCATTTCAAATTAATTTTTCATTATTTTAGAAAAATTAGTACAAAGGGAATATTTTGTAGATAAAAAAATAATATCATCTATATATTTATAATATTAAAACATATTTTTAAATAGTTTTTATAAAAATATTTGGATCGGAAATACCTTTTGAAAAACTTTTTGAAATAAGAAAAGAGGTAGTCCTTTCATACCAAGCTTTAGGATCTTGTTTTAAACCATATAAAGTTTTTTTTAATTTAAAAACATGATTTGGAAAATTTGGATTTTGAAATCTAGGGGGTTGTTCAACATAAACGTTCTCAATTATAAACCCATTTAAGAATTCAATTTTAAAATCAATTTTATATAGTTTGAAATCCAAATGTGCTTTATAAGAAAGAAGTATCCTAATAGATTAAATTATACATACAGGTGAAAGAGGTTCTTCATAATCAATAACTTCTTCTTGATTATAACCTTCTACAACTAATCTTCCCCTATTTCTTACTATAGTTCCTGACTCATCAATATTTTTTCTAAATACCCACTTAGTGTTAATAGTTAATATGTCTTCAGTTATATCAATAAGTTACCAAAAATTATTTCTTTCAAATTGATTAAGTTCCTCTCGCATAGATATTACCCATAATTAATCATTTATGGCATAATTTATGTTCTTCATATCAAGCTATAAAAATAAATCTTGGTGATCAATTTTATTCCAAAGGGGATCTCTTTTTTGTTTACCTCTATCTAGGTTTCCTATTATAGAATCTAAAGGGTGGTTTCTATGATCCCTAATAGATCTTTGAAAATAGGGGCTAGTTGTCTCAATATCTTATTTAGGATTGGGTTTTGGAATCTTACTGGATTAATTTTTTGCTTGTTTAACATAAATTTCATGAGTTTTATAATTAAGATTCATATTTGATAGATCAACCTCAAGATTCTCTAAGATTTTATTAGGTTTATTAGATTTGTTTTAATTAAATTTAATGTGAACAGACTCTTACATTGTTTTGGATTTTTTATTAAACACTCTATAAGATTTATCAGAAGTTGAGTGTCCAAGAAAAATTTATTCATCAATCTTTGAAGGAAATTTTTGAAGATTATCCTTTCTATTTAGAATAAATACTTTGCAACCAAAAACTCTAAAGTAATTAACATTTGGATTTCTGTTATTCTATAACTCATAAAGCTTTGTTTTTAAGATAGGTCTAATTAAAACTCTATAAATTGTATAATAGGTTGTATTAATAGCCTCTTCCCAAAATTAGATAGGTAAGTCAAACTCATTTAGCTTAGTCTGGGCTATCTCTTGAAGAGTTATATTTCTTCTTTCTACTACACCATTTTGATGTGGTGTACTATGAGTATAAAATTTATGATTATAACCATTTGTAGAATAAAATGATTCAAAGTCTAGATTTTCAAATTCTCGACCATGGTCACTTCTTAAGGTATTAATTGTAAGTCCACTTAAATTTTCTACAAATTTAGAATGCTAAATAAAATAAGAAAAAGATTCATTTTGTGAGCTAAGAATAATATCCAATTGTATCTAGATAATTCATCAACAACAACATAGACATGATGTTTTCCATTTAAAATAGAAACTATAGAAGGTACAAATATGTCCATATGAACAAATTTTAGATTTTTAGAGGTTGAAACTTATTTCTAAGATTTAAAAGAAATATTATGAAGTTTCCCTTTTTTACAAGGATCACAAACTTTATCATTTGAGAATTCAATCTTTGGTAGATCTCTAACTAATCATTTACTAGTAATCTTTCTATGTGAATGAATATTGAAATAGACTAGTATCCTATGTTGAAACCAAGATTCATTCCAAAAGTAACTTAATTAAGAAATATTTTTAGAAGATAAAGAATTTAAATCAATAGAATAAATATTATAATTTATTAAAGTAGTAAAAATCAAAAGATTTTTGTCATAAAAAACATGAAATACATTGTTTTCTTTCACAAACCAAGCCAGTACGTTATCTGAACTGACATCCAACCTGATATGTGGCATGGCCCAAATTGAATTCCTGATCCTCATCGGCTGCCAACATGTGCCAAGGTATCAATAATAAAACTTGTGAATGATTTTAACAGAATTTATAAACATAAAACACTAACAAAATAAGCAAACCAAATCTGAAAATTTATAACCAAAAAAGAAACAATCCATAAACAATTCCAAGATTTGATTTTACAAAATTTAACAAAATTAAAAAAGGTTACAACCAAAAAAGGAACAAAGACTATTCCAAAAACCACCACATGGTAGGAGGATCATCACCCTCTAGCAACCTCCAACAACACCACATAAAGAAAAAGCTCTAGCAACCTGAACCACCATCTACAAAATAATTGACCTTACCTATGTAAAACATAGCCAAGTCTACTTAAAACCAAGGGTGTAAGTAGGTTGTGATCCAAATCCCAGTAGGATTCCAACCAAAAAAATATTCCATTCTATAAACATTATAAACAAATAACATGAAATTTTATAAAAATAATAACTAGAAAATTTTTATTGAAAACAACTTTGAAAAAAATGACTTTATAATAAATCATGTTTTCTTTTTAAGTAACCAATAATTCATATTGTGTTCCGACTATAAGTGTGATATAATCAAAGATCATTAGTCACAGGGGATCCCTATAGCCACAAGCTAAGAGTGGGGCCCTAGAAACATCATATCTTAGTGTAAATTGGTATAGTAACCACAAAATTCCATGTCCATAAGCATGATCCACTAGAGAGGAGAAACATCCAAAGTTCCATTAGTCTTCATTCGTCACTAATATTTAGTTAGTGTTTTCATCGTCAATACTACTAAATGAATTCAGGATAAAGGAACTTCTAAATCACTAGTATAATAGTCCTATTTTTTCCACCTAGTCACCTAAGATTCCCTTTTTTCTCATTTCACACTCCATATGTCACACACAATATCACTTTCACACACATAAGCCAAGCAATACAAAGTACATAAAATATTCCACCACTTGCACACCCAAATTCTTTTTTAAAATCATACGCACACCAAAAAATTTTCTAAACATGATTCAAATCACATCCATGATTTAATAAACCTTTTTCACACCTTATAAAACACCATATAGGTGCACAATAAGGCCTTACACATGAAAAAACCCAATTTCATATTGAATACTTTCAAAACCCATTTTTTCACCACACATAATAATCATATAACACCCCAAAATATTCAAGAAATCATAATCAATTCATGAGATAATGGTTAAGTACGGAATCACCTACTCAAGTGTAGAAATACCCAAAATCTGATTTCACCTCAACCACACCACAAAGAAGTAAGATAGAACACTAAATATGGATATTAAACCCAAAAACTCATGATATTACCCCAAAATCATAACCCTAGACATTGGATAAGAGTAACACCAAGAAAAAGGAAAGAGAACCCAATATTGGTGGGAGAAAACAAGGGATAAACTCACTTAATTGAAGGATCCGGAAGGTCTCCCCCCAAAATAAAACCAAAAATGGAGGAATAAGGAAGCAATAAGAATGAATGGAGGCTTCTATGGCTGAAAATCCTAAGTCTGGAAGAAGAGGGGTGGATTTTGGGTTAAATCTAAGAAGGGAAAAATCTAAAATCTATTTTTTAATGACCTGGACAGGCCACATGGTTAGTCTACACGGTTTGAAAAATCGTGCGGCAATTGTTTAGTTTCCCATACCTACCTAGGATATGTCGCACGATTAGCCCATATGGTTTATAAACTATGTGATGAGCCTATGACCAAAACCCCACTTGGCCATGGTTACCTAAACCGGGCACACGGTTACTACTAATCATGCGCTAACTATGCGCCATGGTCTGTCCACCCAAAATTTCACATTGTTTCTCCAAAACTCAAGGTAAATTAAAAGGGACAAGAGCAGACTAAAAATAAATAGAAAATATCTCAAAATAAATTCACAGATGTTAAAATTATCCCCACCATGAAAACATTTCATCCTCAAAAAATCAACTCGAATCTTGATAAGAAAATAAGAACAGATATTTTTTGTTGAACCATGACTTCTTCTCCCAAGTATCATGAACATATTGACCATGCTGCCAAAATACACGGACCAATGTAATAGACTTCCCACGAAGCAACTTCTCATGGGAATCCACTATCTTCACTAGTCGTTCAAACACCCTATACCCACAAAAAAACTCAATATCTTGGCATCTCTGATTGACATAAGATTTGTGGAGACTCTAATATGTCAATAACTACTTCCTGATCAACATGAATTTCTCAGACGCCACTTTCATGAGGCTTGGTCCCAATTATGAGGTCTCACCTACCTCATCCCAACACAAAGGAGACCAACATGGCTGACCATAGAGTGCCTCAAAAGGATCCATTCAGATGATTTACTGGTAGATATTATTATAATAAAACTAGACCAATCCAAAATGGTTATCCCATGATCCTCCAAAATCCAAGATACATGCACGAATCATGTCTTCCAGAATCTGATTTTCCTACTCCGTTTGACTATATGTTTGAGGATTTTATTCAGTACTCATCTTGATCTATGACCCCAAAACCCTTTTAAGGCCTTCCCAAAACTGAGGGGTAAAATGAGGATCTCTATCAAAAACAATTGGTGATACCACACCATGAATCCTTACCACTTCCTGAACATACAACCGACCCAGCTAATCCAATTTTGCTAAATCCTTGATCAGAATGAAGGGGGATGACTTGGTCTGATGATCAATCACCAACAAAATGGAATTCCTCCCCTAGGTTGAAATCCATTTCAACCTCATCCCACTTACAAGTATGAATGGGTAACTGCTGAAGAAAACCAGAGGGCCTTTGATGCTTTGCTTTTACCTTCTGACACATATATCACCTCGATATAAAGTCAAATATATATTTCCTCACACTTGGATACTAGAACTACCAATGAACATTATAATACATCTTTGTAGAATCCAGATGGATTTCCCATTAAAACTAGTGGCTATTATACATCACAATCTTCCTTAGAGAAAATGGAACCACAAAACAGCACTTGAAAAGAAGATATTTCTTAGGAGATAGTGACCAATTGCAAGATGTCTCCCCACCAAGAAGAAGATGCATAGACTACTAGAATAGATTATCTCCAGGATTATTTTGTTGAATCAACTCCATAATATAAGGATCTAGTTTCACAATGGCCAAGAATGCACCTCCACTGTGCTCATTGGTCTCCAATTGCATCTAGGAAAAGATCCCCATCAAGGACCACTCATCACTAGACTTCTTTAAAGCCTCAATTGTTACTTCCCTGCTCAAGGTGTTTTCCATGATATTTCCCTTACTTGGGGTGTAGAATATATCAAATTCAAACCCCCATATATACTTGATCCAACGACACCGCCTCAAGTTCAAATCCTTCTTGGAGAAGATGTAGGCTAAGATTTTATGATCAGACTATACCAAAACTTTCTCCCCAAAAATATAATGACACCACAACTTCAGGGCTTGAATTACAGATGATAACTCCATGTTATGGGTCAGGTATTTCTTCTCATGTGGTTGGATTCAGTGGGAGCCATATGCCACCCCATGATCATATTGTAGGATAACACACCCGAGACCCATACCTAAAGCATCATAATAAACCACATATAGATTTTCTTACTCTGGAAACATCAAAAATGGTGTGGAAGTCAACCACTACTTCATCTCTTCAAAAGTTTCTTAGAATTCTAGGATATACTCAAACTTCACCCGTTTCTGAGTGAGTGTTGTCATTGAAGAAGAAACCCAGGAGAAATCTTGAACAAACTGCCTGTAATAACCTTCCAGGAAAAGGAAACCCCTAATTTCCAACATGTTTTTCTGCTACTCCCATGACATAATTTCACTGATCTTCTTGAGGTCCACCAAAATCACTTGGTCCGATATCACATAGCCCAAACACATAACATCCCTAATATAGAAATTAAACTTTGAAAACTTTTTTATAAATATGGTGATCCCAAAAAGTTTCAAACATGATCTGAAAATGATGCTCATGCTCTTCCTTAGATCTAGAATAAACTAGGATGTCATCCATAAATACCACAACGAAAGAGTCAAGATACTAGTGGAGCACCCTATTCATGAGCACCATGAAGACTTTTGGATCATTTTTTAATCTGAAAGGCATGACCAAATACTTGAAATGGTCATACCTTCTTCAGAAATCCATTTTCAGGATATCCAACTCTCTCACCCAAACTTTATGGTAACCCAAACACAATTATATCTTAGAGAGACACGTTTCACCTTTTATCTAGTCGAAAAGATCATCAATTCAAGGAAAAGGATATTTGTTCTTGATGGTTACCTTATTGATTTTCTGTTAATCGATACGCAACCAGAGAGATCCATTAGCCTTCTTCATGAACAAAACTGGGGCAGAACAATGAGAGACACTCAGGCGAATGAACCCTTTGGATTCCAAATCGTCCAGCTATATATTTAATTCCCTCAGCTCGGTGGGGGACATATGATATGAGGGAATAGATATAGGATAAACCCTCGGTGTTAAATCAATTGAAAAATCCACATCCCACTCTAGGGGTAAAGTCAAAAAGTCTTATAGAAATAACTCTAGTAACTCTTCTACTACATGAGGTAATCCAACCTTGGGAGTACTGACATCTTCCTCCAACACGATCAATGAAAACTAAAAATCAATATTTCCCAACTCTGGAAGTGGAGGTCTAGCATGACCCAACTGAGGATCCCATTCCCCTGGAAAAACCTGAGCACTCCCATTAAGTTCCATGAAACTTACTCGCCACCTATAACAATCAATATGCACCTAAAAGTGAACCATACAACCCATTCCACGAATTACATAAAAATATTGATATTCAAGACCATGAAATCCCATTCTAACTCGACCCCTGACATGGAGAGAGTACAATATGGGAATCTAAGACCCTGCTCCTTCTTCTTACCCAGCGACATTACCAAATCCACTACATAAGACATGAGATTGGTTGTCAAGATCAAAAAATTCATGATATGGGTAGAGATAAAAGAAATACAACCACCAGTATCAAACAAAGAAGATTATATAGAAGATGCAATCAAAATGGTACATCGAACGGTTGAGGGCCCTGCATCTAGTCCCACTGGTTCTTGGTCCACAGCATGAATATTTCTGGTCTCCACCTAAGTTTGAATATGAATACTAACATGTGGCTCTATCCTAGACTGACTCTCTCCAGAAGAAGAACTGATCATACCTCCAAGACTACCAAACCAAGATCTCACTTTCCTGGATGGCTCTAACTATACAGATATTCCTCTGGAAGCCACATATCCTACCACACTCTGATAATAATAAATGGATCTGAAAAATCGTGGAAAGTGCCCTATTACTCCACATCGATGAATGGATTTGGGAAGATATGTTAAATAAGGTCAAATATGTCCCACCTTTCCACATGGGTGGCACACGACGTACCCTACATCAGAAGACATAGATGAAGACTCTTGTGAAGTATTTCCTAAACTACCACTTCCCTTTTTCCCCTACTCTTACTGCTTCCTCTTATTATTAGATGAACCACCACTGCCCATCACTAACATAACCCTAGAAGAACTAGACCTTTCCTTGTGATCAATCTCTACCATAAAATCTTGATCAAATACATTAGCATAGGTATTTAACTTGAACAGAAAGACTTGAGAATAGATCTCTTATGTTATACCCCTTTCAAACCTATGAGCCTTCTTCTTCACATTGGAAACTATTTTAGAAGTATACCAAACTAGCTGGGAAAACTAGTTTGCATACTCCATTATGGATTGGTCCCCCTGGAAAAGATCCATAAACTACTGGGATCTGGAATAGTAAAATACATCAGGCCAATATTAGTCATTGAAGACAGCCTTCAAGTATTTTCAGCTCATCTTCTCACTCTTCCTAGCTTGAACCATAGAGTCCATACACCTCCAATGGGGACCTTCTAGCAAAAATAAGGCTCATTTCACCCTAACTTCTTTAAGAGTGCCAAGAAATTAGAACATGATTTCTATATTCTCAAGTCATTCCTTCACTTCATGTGGATCTAGGATACCTCGAAAAGAATGAGGTTTTCTCTTAAGAAACTCTTGGGCTTTGTCCTTCCTAGGAACAGTTTCAGCTCCCCTAGATGTAGTAGGAGCAGGACTTGCTTCCTATCTCAGATTCTGAATAGCCTGAACTATAGCTTCTACCAACCTCTAATCAAGCAGTGAGGGATAACTCTCTTCGACTTCTTCACACGGTTCCAAGGGAATTATCCAGGGAGGCCCGTTGCTACAAAAAACAATAGTCATAAGAAATATCATTAATACAAAAAATATGAAAATCTTAGTAAATAATAATGAACATAAATAAATCCAAATTATCATTATAATGAAACAACCAAACCACTTCTCCCCCACCCAGTTTCCACATAAAGTTTGCAGCATATACACCCAATATGGAAAATAAGTCAAAAGAAAATTCCCAACATCACATGGTGACTCAAGTACTTTCACGAGGTGTACTGAAAAAACACCTTACTCACAACCAAAACACTGATCTCCAATAGTTCTAGATCTATTATATCCAGAATGATACCAAATAACATGAACTAAGAGAGATAACCTATCCTCTGATACCATTTTGTCATCAACCAAGCCAAGAGGTCATCCGAACTAGCACTCGACCCGGTTTGTGGCATGGCCCGAAGGGCATTCCAGATCCCCACAAGCTAGAAAAAAGTGCCCGAGTATCAAAAATACAACTTGGGAACAATTTTACATAAATTAATAAACATAAAACCCTAACAAAATAAACAGAACAAATCTGAAAATTTATAACCAAACAAGAAAAAAGCCTTAAAAAATTCCAATATTTGAGTTTACAAAATTAAACAAAATTCAAAAAGGCTAAAACCAAAAAAGGAACAAATAATATTCTAAAAACCACCACATAGTAGGAGGAGGATCTCCATCTAGCCACCTCTAAGAACACCACATCAAGGAAAAGCTCTAGAAACCTAAACCACCATCTCGAAAATCATTTCCCTTACCTGGGTCAAATATAACCAAGTCTACTAACACCCAATGTTTTAAGTATTATGTGAGCCAAATCCTAGAAGGATTCCACCTAAAGAAAGATTCTATGCTATAAACATTATAATACAAATAACTTGAAAGTTTATAAAAAGATTATTAAGAAACATTTAATGGAAAACAACTTTGAAATAAAACAACTTTAAAAGAAATAATGTTTTATTTTTAAGTAACCAATAATTCATATTGTATGCCAATGTTAAGTGAGATATAATCAAAGGGCACTAGTTACAGGAGATCTCTATATGTACTAGCTAAGAGTGGAACCCTAGAAACATTATATCTCAGTGTAAAGTGGTATAGTAACCATGAAATTCCATGTTCTCATGTACAAGCCACTAGATAAGAGAAACATCCAACTTTAAAGTGGTCTCCAATCATCACCAATATTTAGTTGGTGTTTTCATCGTCAACCCTAGAAAGTGAATCTGGGCCGAATACAACTATGAATCACTAGAATACTAATACTAGTTTGTCCACCTAGTCACCTAGAAATCCCTTTTTTCTTATTTCACATTCCATATGTCACAAACAACATCACTTTCACACACACAAGATAGGAAAAAAGAAAGTATACACAATATCCCACCACTTGGGCACCGAAATTCCTTTTTAAAATCATACACACACCAAAACCTTTTCCAAAAATGATTCTAATCACATTAATAATTTAATAAACCAATTTTAAACCTTATAAAACACCCTCAAGGTGAACTATAAGGCTTCACACATGAACACACCCAATTTCATATAGAAAAATCAATTTTTACACCAAATTCATATTAAATCCTTTCAAAAAGAACTTTCATAACACAAATAATAATCATAGAGATCCCAAAAATATTCAAGAAATCGTAATTAATTAATCAAATAATGGTTAATCATGGAAATTCCTTACCTCAGGTGTAGAAATCCCCAAAATCCAGAGTGAAACTTGAACCACACCTCAATTTCACCACAAAGAAGCAATATCAAACACTAAACATAGATATTAAACCCAAAAATTCAAGATCGAACCCCAAAATCATAACCCTAGTCACTATAGAAGAGTAACCCCAAGAAAAAAGAAAGAAACCCCTTGATTGGAGGGATAAAACAAGGGCGAAACTCACTTACTTGAAGGATCTTGATGTTCTACCACCAAAATCTCCTCAAAAATGGAGGTACAATGAAGTAATAAGAAGGAATATAGGGTTAAAGCGATAAAAATCCAGAGTGGGGAAGAATAGTAGTGGATTTGGGGTTAAATAAAAGAAGTTAAAGGGCTAAAATCCACATTTTTAATGACCTAGATAGGTTTCATGGTTAGTCAGTATGGATTTTCAAATCATGTGGTTGCCACTACCTACCTAGGACATGATATCTGGTTAGCCTGAACGGTTTAAAAACCGTGATCTAACCATGTGATGATCCTCTAACCAAAACCCCACTTGGCCTCATGGTTACCTGGGCATGGCGCACGATTACTACTAACCATGCGCCAGGGTATTTCGACCCAAAATTTCACATTTTTCTCCAAAACTCAAGGTTAATTTAAAGGGACAAATGTAGAGAAAAAATAAATAGAAAAATAACTCAAAATAAAATCACATTTGGGAAATTTTCAAATTTTACAAAAAAAAACCATCATCACAAATTTGAAAAATTCTAAGAAATTTGTATTTTAAACCATCTACACATAGAACTTTAGAAAGTAATACTAAATTAAAATTACCTATTTGGCTAAGGCCGATGATTTTCACTTTATCATTGTCACCAAAAGTGACATGACCACCATCAAATTTGAATAAATTCTTGAAATTTTAATACTCATCGGTCATATGTATAGTACACCCATTATCTAGATACTATAGTCTTTCGCTGGAGGCTTTCAAATAGGTTTCTTATAAAACAAAGTTTATACCAAAAATTATTTTGGTACCCAAATATTATTGGTTCCAGTTATTTTAGTAATAAGAGATTTTGGAACCCATAATTTCCTAATGGGTTTCTTATAAGTAGTTTTTAATATTCTAGAAATAAATACTTTGTTAGGTCTAGTAGAATAAGTATTGAAGGTATATGAATTTTTAGAACAGATAGTGGACATAAATCTAGTTTTTACAATTTTTCTTTGTCTAGTTTGATAACCTGTGCCAGTTATATATTAGGGAGAAAATTTATTTCCAAGTATTTTAGTTAAAGTTTTATTACCATTGGTAAAACTTTATATGTATTTCTTTAATTGTTCATTTTATAATTTCAATTCATTTTTATCATTCAAAATTTGAATATTTTTATCTTATTCAACAGTAAGGTTAGTTTTAATATTTACTATCAAAGCATGTTGTTTCTTAAGTGACTTGTATTTATCTTTCATCTCATAAAAGGTATCTTCAAAAATGTTTTAGTAATTGTATAGATCATAATTGGTCATTATTTCCTCAATATAATTATTATTTTAATCTTTAGAAACGTTTGGAATATTATTAGAAGAAGTAGGAAGAATATTTTTTACCTCTGATCTGCTTGATACAAAGCACTTATTTTCCATGTTAGACTTATCTTCTTGATTAGTGTATGAATCACTTTATCTATCTTTAGAGGCACTCCATGTTGATTTTATGGATTTATTTAATCTTATAAAATTATCCTCATGCTTATTTATATATTTTAATTTTGAATAATCATCTTTAATGTGTCCTTTTCTCTTACATTCATATCAGATTATTTTATTTTGATTGTCATCATTTTTCAATTTTTTCCACTTTCCCTTATAGTCATAATTTCCTCTGATATTTTGTTTTTTGAAAAACTTTTTATTCCTATAGATTTTTTTAAATCTTCTAACCATGTGGTCCATCTCTTTATCACTGTCATCAGGAGATTCTTCTTCATTTGTATTTTCATCTTATACCTTTTCTATTTGTTTAGAGGTAGTAGTCTTGAAGTCCATTGATTTTATTTTTGGTTCATCTTTATCAATATCCTTATTGATATTAATCTCTTCTTCATATTCATCATCTTACTATCAATTATTTGATAGGTAGTTTACTTACATCACAATATTATCTAATTGATACATTTGTTCCTCTCCATCTGTCTGGTAAGCATCTAATTAATCTCACTACTTGATCTTTGTCTGTAACTTTTTTTTCAAGTGAGTGCATTTTACTGATTATCTCATTGAACATGAAATTCATATCAGAAATAGGTTCATCATATTTCATTTTAAAAGTATAATATTTGATTATATATGTATTTTTATCATTTCTTTAACATTTTATGTCCCTTCATGAGATACAAATAAGGTATCCCATATTTCAAAAGAAGATTTTAATATAGATATTTTATTAAATTCATCATCACCCAAAGTAGAAACCAAAGCATACATATCTTTACAATTATTATTGTATGCAGGTTTTGTAGCATTACTCCTAGTAGCTCATCATATTGTGATATTTCATAATTATCTTCAATAATAGTCCAAATGTCAAAACCCATACATTCTAAATACATTTTCATTTTAATATTCCATTGATCATAATCTACACCATTAAAATAAGGAGGTCTGTTGGTAGAAAATCCTTCTTATATATTTCCATAAAAAACTAAAATTTAGAATTGATAGAAATTTTATATCTTTATAATATAACTAAAATCACAGATGTAAATATAATTCAAAATCCTTTGATACCAAATGTTGGTCTAAGTGAGTAACTCAAGAGGTGGTGAATTGAGTTCATAATAAAAATTTATATTAAAGATTAAAAGTTAAAATAAAATCCCATTTAATAAGATAAATTGTCCAGTTAATCAAAATAGGTGATCGGTATAAGATTTATCCTTTTAAAAGATTTCTTAAGAGTGATTAAGTCTCAATTAAAATAATTTTGAAATTATCATTAACTTTTGAAATCAATTTACTTAGAAAAAAACAAATATAAACATTAGTTAGTATTGATTATCAAAGTAATAGTTTTTCCTATAGATTAAAAACAATTTATTTTTTGATAATAAAAAAAATAAAAATAACACAGTGGAATAAAAAATAGGTTCAGTCTAAAGATGAGACTTAATCCCCTCCACTTGAAAATCACCTGCTTCTAAGTAGATTATATTAATAATCATAAAAATACAAAACCTGGATTAGGTAAAAAAATCTACAATTTATCTAGGCTAAAAATACTCTTCCGCAGTTATACGTGGGAAGTAAAGCAATACAGGCCACACAAGGACCTCTTACATAAACACCATGGGAATATAGATTTAAATTAAAAGAGAGAATAAAAATATTCTCTAGTTAGGTGTGGGAGACATTATATTCTTGAAAACCCAATAAACAACACACTTATTGAAGAAAATATAAAGATAAATGAATAGAATGTGAAAAGAATTATGATGCTTCATCTGGTGTGATTATAATGTTGAAAATCCTCATATCATCTTTGCTAAGGAGTTAAAGCTTCCTTCTTTATGTTTTCAGCAAAACAAAGGATCATAGGAAATTGTGGGAATGTTCCTATTGATCTCTATCAATATCTTAATGAATCTCTGTATTGGATTATATACTTATGTGTCATTGATATTCACAATATATTAATTAGTAAGATTATATGGGTTTACTGATTCAATCACATATAGACTTTGAAATCAGTTTTCATTGGTTTTAGATAGATATATGGATAGAAGGTCCTTCCCATAGATATAGCAGCAATGGTTAAAGTCGATCCACAATCCTTGGATAAAAGTTTACTATGTCATTAAGACTTGATCAATTTATCCTTGAATACAAATATTTTTTGATCCATTCATGTCAAATTCCACATACATAAATTGTATCATGAAGTTGGTGATGACTCAACATCTGAAGGTATCTTGAACTAGAAATACCTCAGGATGACGGTGACTCAGATTCTAGTGGTGACTCAGAGTCTGATGGTAACAAGCCTGGTGGTAGCTCATCTTGGTAGTAACAATCCTGGTGGTGACAAGGCTAGTGATGACTCTAATGGAGGTAGCTCATCTTTAGCGGTGACACTTATCTGGGTATGATGGTGTCTCATTCTGGTGGTGTCTTTGACTTAGTCAAATTTTCTTTAAAAACTTTCTTATTATATAAAATGATATCATACAACATGTAAATCATTAGTAATAAAATAATCATGGTTTTTTATCATTAAAATAAGGAAGTTCTAAACATTCTATTCATAATGAGGTGTCGACATTTTGGTTGACCGGATCCACTTTCTCCATAGAAGTAACTCCTATTAACTTCTTTTCATGATTTTGACTATGGCATGGACTAATTTTATGTGAAGTGGCCCAAATAATTATTTCATGGACTCCTATAAGAGTTGGGGGATCACAATAATTCGCATACTTAAATTTTTAAACCTACATGTTGCAAGGAAAAGATATATCTTGGACTCTTTCACACCTAAATGCACTATAGTGTAACCATCTTCATTACATACTGGATGCCTTAGAATCTCTAAAGGAACTGTAATCCCTCCATCATGCCTCTATGTTGTGGTTTTTCTAATTACATCATTTCCTTCTAATACAGGGAGGCTCGACAGCGTATTCATGGTAACTATTGTATGGTCCCATACAACAAATTCCTCCATAATGTGGAGCATGGGTTTTGACGTAACCTCTTTCATAGAACTATTCTATTTCCTTTTACATGTTTTCAAAAAAAATATGATCCATACAAACCTCCAATCGTATTTTTTCTTACAATATCCCCTTTTGGGTTTGTTTAAAACATTTTAAGAACTCTAACCATTTTATAAAAGTGTATCAAAGAGCCACTAATCATCAATTCTAATCCCATGTGAGTGATAGTCAGTGTGAGAAACAATAATTTAATGAAAAGTTGGTCATTATAACTCTATTTAATCATTTTAACAACCAAATATCTTCCCTTAATTTTCAAATTACATATTATCCCCCTATCAAACACACTTGGATATTTATCCTAATTTGTCAATAAACCCAAATATATAACTTCTATAAAAATTTATAAATATGGTATTATAAATCCAATAGATTTAGGCATTAAAAACATACCTCGCTCATAAAATCATTTATGGGGAGTGGGGGTGTAACACCCCAAACCCTGAATCCCAGAGCTGGTGAATTATTTCATTATATTGGAATGATTATAAGAAATAAATCCTAAAGGAATGATTAGTTTAGTAGTTTGGGAAGACAATATTACATACATGTTACCCAAAGTACATTTGGAAAGATAGAAAATACAACATAATACATAATTAACTGAAATAAACTACCTCCTTAAAAGATTATTCAAAGTTCTCTTCTTCATAACCTGGGGAAAGGAAACATAATAAGGGTGAGATCAAATGATCAGTAATGGTTACACATAGTGTAATCATGAATCAATAATAATTGAAACATAATCAATTAGACACAATAAATAAGTCATGGTGAATAAATTAAAACACATGCAATCAATATGATGAGAATAAAAATGCATCAATAGATTTTTTTTCAAAGGGAAAACCTCTTGAAAATAAATAACAGAATACAAAATAAAGAAGATTCTTATTATTTAGAATTCATGTATCTAGCACATAAACCATTACATCTTCAAGATAGTTTAAGATTATGGGTAGAAACTCATCTGATGTTTTGAAACAAACTCGAAGGGTTTGCCACCAACTGATTTGTCTCATGAGACATGTTGATGCATCGAGGGGATATAGCGGGATCCACCCATCACTACTAGTCCAAATAATTATTTATAAATATATTTAATATAAGAAAAATATGCCTTTTCAATATCTATATTGAATAGAGGATACATATTCATCAATATTTTCTCACTTGAAATAGCATTCAAAATAAGCATCGTATGTGAAATAGTATACGGCTTGTGGAAATAATCATATCCATGATACAAAAAAATGGATATTTAAAATGAAATATTATCTCAAATGGGTATTAAATACACCACATAAGAAATATTAGGTGCACAATACCAAGTAAGTCTTAATGAAATAGAAATTGAGACAAAGTCCCTTACCGCGTTGTAATAAATCGAGTCATATGAAGAAAAATTAATAATCAAAAAATGAATTGTATAATACCATGAATATATATATAATCATGATATTATATATCACATTTAAGTACACATACACTACATCCAACAAATAAGTGGTGAATAATGGAAATCTCACAGAACTAATAGTGATAAGAGAAAACCCTTACCTTATGCCCGAATGTGTTCTTCAGTTGATCTTAATGACCTGAATAATAAAATTTAGCTTCATTAGTTAATAATTCCCTAACCTCGTTGAAATTTAATTGATTAATTATAACCTTATTAGGTTCATTCATTTCCTTTTTTATGGGTTTAAGAGGCTCGGTTTTATTGTTTTGGAAGCATTTTCTTCCTTGGTTGTCAGGATCGTTTTGCTTTTATATGAGTATGAAAGATATTATAAAATGGATATTGAAATCTAGAATTGAATTTATGAGTTATTAATGATAATATATAAGGTTAAATGGTCAAATAAATCCTTTGGTTATTTTGGGGGAGGATGAATCATTATATAAAATTTTAATGATAAACGCTTGGATTATTTTGAAAGTTTTTTTATCACCACGAACTCATTTTGTTTTATAATAAAATACCATGTGTAAAAAATGATTATATAATATTAAATATGATAAATTAAATATATAAGGATCATTTTAAACCATAAAAATGGTTTCATGGACATAATTGAAAATAGTAATAGAAATTGAAAACATGTCATCCTTAAATGTGATAAATTAACACAACTCGGACGGTGTTTTCATTTTTAGTATAAGAGGAGGGGGGAAAGAGAGATGATGATGAAATATTTTATTAGAATAATAAAATTATAGTTCATGTAAGTTACTAAAATTATCGTAGAATTTGGATGAGGAGATGATAAGAGAGAGAAACAAAATAATGAAACTTGTAAAAGAAGTTGAAAGAAAAAGGAAGAGAGGTTCACCTCTCAAGTACTTCTCCTTGAGAATCTCTTTAAGGCCTTTGTTTTTGGGATTTTGGTGATAAAAAAAGTTATTGGGTGTGGGGGGGAGTGCTTTGGAAGTTAAGGTAGAAATTAGGCAAGTATAAAATCTTGAGTGGTGTGAGAGGAAGAGGGGGTGAGGGTGGTTTATATAGTGGAGGGGTGGAGGGTTTTCTTAATATTTTAATCATTAGTTTATTATTTTTCCTTAAGACAAGAAATAGTGATGTTTGCATAACCAAAAATAGTAATTAATTCATGTGAGTTCCAAATAATGGTTTCATACATCAGAAATGATGTAGGTAATAGTGTATTTATCTCATATTGTCTTTATATAGTAATTACCGTATTTTACTATTTACCAAAAATTCAAGTATTTTAAAAAAATCCCAAAACTTCAACCTGACCATTTATCGGTGTGTAGAATCCAAAAATGAACTCAATTTTTCAGAAATAATTTTCTGAATATGATAAATTTAATTTTTAATTAAAATTATCATTTTATTAAAAAATACCAACACTTAAAATATTAGTATACATTTTTAAGGTTCCTAAATTTTATTTATACTTTCATGGGTAAGGTTACCATTCACAAGGGTCATATTACTATTCATATAGTTAAGTTACTATTCATATGGGTAAGTTACTATTCATAAGGGTAAGTTAATATTCACCAAAAAATAAGTTGATTCTATCATACTCCAAATATCACCCTGATCGGAACCGTGTATGTCAGTTTTTTGAAATTCAAAACACAAAAGTGGAAAATTTAAGTTTAATGGATATATTATGAATATCTCTTATAAATAACCATGTTTTTTTCACATAGACTCAATAATTTATGCAATATAGGTTATCTAATGAATTGAAATTATTTAAGGGAAACATACCATAAAATGTTTGGGGTGTTATACTCTTCTAACCATCAGAAATTTTGTCCTCAAAATTTTTCATGTATAAATCCCTTTAAAAAGATGTGGGTGGTTATTCTTCATAACATCCTCAGGTTCCCATGTTGCTTCCTTCATTTTATGGTTTCTCCAAAGAACCTTTACTAGAATATTCATGTGATTTATCAATACTTTCTCTCTAGTGTCAAGAATTTTGATAGGCTCTTCACAGGAAGACAAATCAGGTTACATCTCTATTTCTTCATAGGTAAGTACATGTGTTGGTTCTAGAATGTACTTCTTTAACAACGACACATATAACACAATATTAACTTTGGAGATACTTGATGGCATTGATAAACGGTAAGCAGCAACTCTAATTCTTTCTAGAATTTCGAACGGTCTGATGTACCTGGTGCTCAATTTCCCTTTCTTACAGAACCTTAAGACACCCTTACATGAAGATACTTTTAGAAAGACATAATCACCTACTTGAAATTTCAAATCCTTTCTCCATTTGTCATCATAACTCCTTTGGATACTTTAGGCTGATTTAATATGGGCCTGAATTTTCTTTACCTTTGAATTTGTATCTTTGATAAGTTATAGGCCTATAAGTTTCCTCTAACTAACTTCATCCCAAAAGGTTGGTGTTCGATTCCTATTACCATATAATGATTTATATGGTTCCATTTGAATAATTTAATGGAAATTATTACTGTAGGAAAATTCCACCAAAGGTAATTATTTATCCCACATACCTTGAAAGTCAAGAGAGAATGATCTCAACATGTCTTATAATGTTTGAATAGTCTTTTCAGACTATCCTACAGTTTGTGGGTGATAAGCAGTACTCATATAAAGCTCAGTATCCAAAAGCTTCTGGACAATTTTCAATAATTTTTATGTAAATTAGGGATCTCAATCAGACACAGTCGATGGAGGTGCACCATGATGTCTTACAACTTCATTAATATAAAGTCTTGGCAGGCGATCAAGTGTTAAATCCTCTCTTATAGCAAGGAAATGTGCTGATTTTTTTAGACGATAAACAATTACCCATATTTCATCATCCCTTATAGTTTTACTTGGAATTATTCTGTAAAATTCCATAATAATTTTATCCCACATCCACATAGAAATAGGTAGATTTTGCATGATCCCTCTAGGATGTTGTCTCTTGGCCTTCACTTGTTGACAAACTAGACACCTTGACACATAGTGATCAATTTCTCACTTCATGTTATCCCAGAAAAATATTCCTTTATATCTATATACATCTTGGTGATACTATAATTTATAGAGAAATTTGAGCTATGAGCATCATCTAATAGTTCCCTTTTTAGCTCAGGTACTGATTGAATGCATAACCTCTTCCGAAATTTTAGAACTCCATCTTCATACACAAATTCTGCCAATCTTCCATACTTAACAACTTTAATTTTATTTTATAGTTTATCATCATCAGATTCAGAGATTTTTATCTTCTCTAGTAAATATTTTTAGCAATAATTTGAAATAGGTAAAAAAATCTCCTTATTTAATAATCCTCATATCTATCTTTAGAATATCCACAAATATAGGATCTCTCTCAATACCCATTTGGGTCAAAAGTCCATGACTATTCCTACTTAATGAATCTACCACCTTATTTTTCTTTCATGGGTGGCAGTGTGTTGAAGAATCATAGTCTTTGAGTAACTCGATCCATTCCCTTTACCTCATGTTGAGTTATTTTTATGTAAAAATGTACTTCAAACTCTTTTTATCTATATATATATATATATATATCTCACATCTTTCACCATGTAGATAGTGTCTCCATATTTTCAGAGAAAATATTATGGATTCTAACTCAAGATCATGAGTTGGATAATTTTTCTCATGATTCTTCAACTCCATTGATTCATAAGTAATAACTTTATCATATTTCATAAGGATGCAACCCAATCCATTCTTTGGCGCATCATTACATATCAAAAATCCATCATTTCCATAGGGAAGAGTCAAAATTGGAGCATTGCCCAATCTTCTATTCAATTATTCAATGAATTTTTTACATTATTTCATCCATAAAAACTTAACCCCTTTACGTGTGAGCTTGGTTAATGGGTTATCCAATCGGGTGAAATTTTAAAAGAAATGAAGATAGTATCCTACTAAGCTAATAAAACGGTGTACCTCGGTTATGTTTGTTGGCATGGGATATTCTTGGATTACCTTTATCTTTACAAGATCACCTAAGATTCTATCCTTAGATACAATATGTCCAATAAAAGAAACTAATTGAAGCCAAAATTCACACATGCTAAACATACCATAAAATTCATTTCCTCTAAAAGTTTTCAGTATAACCCTCAAGTGATTCTCATGGTATTCATAGTTTTTGTAGTATACCAAGATATCATTTATAAATACCACAAAAAAAATAAATTAGATATTCTTTGTAAACCTTATTCATTAGATCCATGAAAACCAAGGGTTCATTAGACGGTCCAAATGGCATTACTGTAAACTCATAATTCCCATACCATGTTCAAAATGATGTATTAGGAATATCTTCCTTCCTCACACGTAGTTGATGATATCCAAAATGAAGGTCAATCTTAGAAAAATATTGGGATCCATGAATTTGATCAAATAAATCATCAATGTGAGTAATAGGATACTTGTTCATTATCATAATTGAATTTATCTCTCTGTAGTCAATTTGCAGCTTCATAGATCCATCTTTCTTCTTGAAAAAGATAACAGGGGCTCCCCATCAAGAAACACTAGGGTGGATAAATCCTTTATCACTCAATAACTATAGTTGTTTCTTAACTTCTACTAATTCCACAGTGTCCATTCTATAAGGAGTCTTTGATATAGTTCTTGAACCATGAATTAAATCAATATAGTACTCAACTTCCTGTTCTAGAGGACATCCAGGTAAATCCTCTGGAAACACATCAACATATTCTTGCACAATAGGTACGTACTCTATTTGAACATTCCTTTCCTCAACCATAGTTATTGCATTAACTTCCTCCCCAATAATTGAATTCAATAGAGATACTAGGGATGGAACTAAATAAGAATCAACTTGCGAGGTTTCTTCTCTAAAGATAAGGGATTCAGCACCGTTCTCAAAATCGTAACTTCCCTCTTATTACAATATAACTTCACATCATAACCTAAAATCCAAATCATACCAAGGATTATATCAAAGTCAATCATGGGTATGATGATAAGGTTAGAAACTAAAGAACATTTATGTGTCATGAGGGGAACTGATTGATACATCTTTATTGCAATGATACATCCCTTATGAGTTTTGACTAACAACTCCTATATTAAATCACATTGGACATGTCTAATTTTCATGGAAAACTCAGAAGATATAAATGAATGTGATGATCTAGAATCAAATAAATCATTGGATAAGTTTGAGGAAACAATTAAAGTACATACCACCACATCATTAGGAACTTCAACCTCTGTGGTTGTAATTGCATAAGATTACCCTTTATCTCAGGGCCTTTTTTGAGGCAAGTTTCCTTAGAACTTATGACACTCATTTTTATAGTGTCCCGCCTCTCTAAAATTGTAGTATTGAACATCATTGACTTGTTTATTACCCTTTCATTCATTAGATTGATGACCCTTTTCTCAATACTTATAGTATACTCCCATGACTTTCAAGCATTTCCCAGGATTATTCTTTCCATAGTTCTTGCATAATGGGAATTTATTTCTTCCCTAATTCTTATTTGGTACCTCACCTTTTCCATGGTTATCAAAGTACCACTTCTTATCTTTGTTTACCTTAAACAAATTTGATCTATCAAATTCCTTCTCTATTTTTATGGCACTTAATACAATTTCAAAATATGATGAAAATGGTTGAGAATCCAATGCCCTTTGAAGATTTGGATTAAGAACTTCAAAGAATTGATCAATATTGTCTTCTGAATCACGTAGGTAATCTATAGCATACCTGTCTAATCATGTGAAGGTAGCCTCATACTCTGCAACACTCTCTTCTTCCCTTTTCTTTAGGCTAATGAATTTCCTCTTCAATTCAGTTCATTGTTCATGGGGGAAATATTTTTTGAATAATATTTTCTTAAAATTCCTCCATTTCATATCTTATATTTATTCTTCATCCATGGTATTCTAGATCAAGGACCATTATTGATCAGTATCACCCTTGAGGAAATATACTTCCAGTACTTCCTTTTCATTTTCATTTCATATTAATGCTAGAAACATCTTTTAAAGGGACTTGATCCACTACTCAACCACACTTGATTGGTAGTCCTACTAAAATATGGAGGCTTTTGTTACATGAAACAATCCAATATAAGTGTATCATGGTTATTCGGCATAGCCTGACTAATTTTTCCCAATACGGTCCTAATTTTATCTGCTCCAACACTGACTATGTTGACTTTCTCATTGGAAAAATCCCTACATTTTCCCTGAGTATTGATTCCCTTTATTCCATTAGGATCCATCACTAAACAATGGCATACACTAAATTAGGTCATAATGTATAATTTCTAACTAGCAAATAATTAAAATAATATGAAAATTTATGAAAAGCTAATCTCATAATCATAAACATGGTTTCTATTTACTTTTAAATCTTTCATAATGGTTTGTAAAGAAAATGTAAATTATCCTAAGAATATCCTCTAGGTGTGTCAAACCAGGAATGCAGTAAGGCATGTTTTCATGTACTAGGATACCCTAGGTCAAGCCCAAAACTCCTTGTCAAAGTTGTTACACCTTGGTACTTATGTGCCAGAACCACGTTCACTTGTAGTATCCAGATAGGGATGTGTTTTCTGGGAAAACCCACATAGTATCTACCTTAAAAAAATTCTTGGATGTTACTCTATTATTATCCTCAAAGTCTATATTAGGGTATGTCCTATAAACTATGTTTCCTAAATCTAGTTTCTAAGGTTACTGCTAAACTTCCTCTGATACCAACTGTAACACCCTGGACCCCAAAGCCTAGAGTCGGTGCATTATTTAATTATATTGGAATGATTATAAGAAATAAATCCTAAAAGAATGATTAGTTTAACAGTTTTGGAATACTAAATTACATTAATGTTACCCAAAGTACATTTGGAAAGATAGTAAATACAATATGATACATAATAAACTGAAATAAACTACCTCCTTGAAAGCTTATTAAAGGTACTTCTCTTCATAACCTAGAGAAAGGAAACATGATAAGGGTGAGATAAAATGATCAGTAAGGGTTACACATAGTGGAATCAGGAATCAATAATTAGTGAAACATAATCATTAGACACAACCAATAAGGCATGGTGAATAAATGAAAACACATGCGATTAATAAGTTGAGAAAAAAATGCATCCATAGATTTTTTCATAGTGAAAACCTCATGGAAAGAAATAACTGAATATTGAATAAATATGATGCTTATTATTTGTAATTCATGTATATGGAACATGAACCATTATATCATCAAGATGGTTTAAGTATGTGGGTAGAAACCCATCTAATTTTTGTAAACAAACTCGAAGGGTTTTTCACAAACTGATTTGTCTCACGAGACATGTCGATGCATTGGGGGGCTATAGCGGGCCCCACCCATCACTAACAGTCCAAATAATTATTTATATATATATTTAATACAAGAAAAATATGCCTTTTCAATATCTATATTGAATAGAGGAAATATATTCATCAATATTTCCCCAGTTAAAATAACATTCAAAATAAACATCGTATGTGAAATAGTATACAACTTATGGAAATAATCATATCCATGATACAATAAAATAGATATTTAACAGAATTATAATTTCAAATGAAAAATTATCTCAAATGGGTAATAGATACACCACATAAGAAATATTAGGTGCACAATACCAAGTAAGTCTCAATGAAATGGAAACTGAGAAAAAGTCCATTACCATGTTGCAATCAATCGAGTCATATGACCAAAAATTAATAATCACCAAATGAATCATAGAATAATATAAATATAAAGTTAATCATAATGTTATATATAAAATGGTTGTACACATTCACGACATGCAAGAAATAAGTTCAGAACAATGGAAATCTCACAGAACTAAAAGCACTATAAGAAAATAGTGTTTTAGCGGTGGTTTTTTCGCAGTGGTTTTCAAAACTGCTACTCATTTTTTGATCAAAAAAAATTTAACGGCAGTTTGGAAAACTAACACTAAATGTTTTTAAAATATTTTTTATAAATGTTTTAAAATTTATTCCAAAAAAAGTACAATTTTAGAGGCGGTATTTTAAAAAATCTGCCGCAAATTTGAAAGAAAAAATTAAAATTTCATCTATTAATTAATTAATTATTTATTTAATTATTTATTATTTACAATAAAATATAGTTTATTATTTATAATTTTAATTATTTATAATTTTAATTATTTTAAATGTTTCAATTAATAAATATTTATAATTATTAGTTAATAATATTTTTAAACCGAAAACAAATCTTCACTAAGATGAATAACAGATTTCGACATCAAATGACTATAACTTCTGATCCGGGGGTCCATTTAAACTCCACAACCAGTAAAATCAAAGCTTATCAACTATACTAAAACCAAGTGAGATTTAAATCATGTGATAATCACTGGAAAAAAATATATTCATATTTCAAAAAGTCAAAAATTGAACTCATACTTCAAACGGTCATAACTATTAATCCGGGTGTCTGTTTGGGCTCTACCATATATCAAATCAAAGTATGTGACAAGCTATATGCTTTTTAGGTCTAGTACATACACTTCAAGTACTGTACCCATTTATTTTTCCACAAAGGTCTAGAAGACCTCCAAAATAGAGGTTTTTTTGCAGACTCCGATTTTTTAAAATTCAAATAATTATAACTTTCAATCCAGGTGTATGTTCGGCTTGTACCACATATCATATCAAAACTCATTTCATAATCTTCGATTTGACTGATTTTGGCACTAAAAAAAGAGCATCAGATCATATTTTATGGTCATTTTAGTGTTTTAGGGTTTTTTGAGGTTCTTAATGTTTTATGATTTATTCAATTACTTATTTATTTATTTATTTGTTATTTATTTATTTAATATTTATTTATATATTGATTAATTATTAATTAATTAATTAATTTTTATTATTTATTTATCTATTATTTATTAGTTATTTTTTTATTTATCAATTTATTAATTGATAAATCTATTTATTTATTTATTTATTTATTTATTTATTTATTTATTTATTTATAATTTAGTTATTATATCCACATTAATTATTAATTTATTTTTAATTTGTTAATTAATTATTATTTATTTATTAGTTTATTAGTTTATTATTCATTTATTATTTATTTATTATTTATTTATTATTTATTCATTATTTATTAATTATTTATTAAATATTAATTATTAATTATTAATTATTAATTATTAAGTATTAATTTTTATTTGTTAATTATTAATTATCAATTATCAATTATTAATTATTAGTTATTATTAATTATTAATTATTAATTATTAATTATTAGTTGTTAATTACTAAATATTAATTATTTATTTATTTATTTATCTATTTATTTATGTATGTATTTATTTATTATTTATTATGTATTCTTTATTCTTTATTATTTTTTATTTTTTATTTTTTATTTTTTATTTTTTATTTTTTATTTTTTATTTATTATTTTATTTTTAATTTACTATATATTAATTTCTTATTAGTTTATTATTCATTTATTATTTATTTATTTATTTATTATTCATTTATTCAATATTCATTAATTTTTAATTATAAATTATTTATTTATGAAAAAATTCTTAATTATTTATTAATTATTTATAAAATTTTAAATATTAATTCTTAATTCTTAATGATAAATTATTAATTGTTAGTTATTATTAATTAATTATTATTTAATTATTATTATTTATAATTTATAATTTATTATTTATTAATTATTAATTATTAATTATTATTTATTATTTATTATTCATTATTCATTATTTAGTATTTATTATTTATTATTCATTTATTTATTTTTTATTTATTTATTATTTATTTATTGATCTATTATTTATTAATTTATTCTTAATTTTTTATTTATTTATCATATGTTAAATTATTTTTTAAATAATTTATTATTTATACATTACTTATATATTATATGTTATATGTTATACGTTATATATTATATATATTATATATTATATATTATATATTATATATCATATATTATCTATTATATATTAGATATTATTTATTATGTATTATGTATTATGTATTACATATTATAAATTATCTATTATATATTATATATTATATATTATATATCATATATCATATGTCATATATTATATATTATATATTATGTATTATGTATTATATATTATGTGTTATATATTATGTGTTATATATTATTTATTATTTAATATTTATTAGATATTATATATTAAATATTATATATTATATATTATATATTATATATTATATATTATATATTATATATTATATATTATATATTACATATTATATATTATTTCGTATTTGGTATTTAGTATTTATTATTTACAAGTTACTATTTACTATTTACTATTTATTACTTATTACTTATTACTTATTATTTACTATTTACAATTTTTTACTATTTATTTTCATATTATATATTTCTTTATTTATTATTCATTTATATTATTTTTATTAATTAGTATTTTCTAATTAGTAATTATTAAATATTAATAATTACTTATTAATTTTTAATTTTTAATTTTTAATTATTGATTATTCATTATTCATTATTGATTAATAATTATTTATTGTGTATTTATTTGTTATGTATTATTTGTTTTTCCAATTAATATATATATATATATATAAGTATATTAAATTTGATTTATTAACCACATGAAGAGCCTACTAGAGTGGTAAAGTCTGAAGAATAAGAAAGAGGTAGGGTTCAAATCTCACCCAACACAAGATTTCTATACATGGTATAGACTTGTGCATGGAGATGGGCATTAGCATGGTAATAATAAATAAATAAATAAATAACATATATATATATAATAAATATATATATATATAGAATAAAAAATACATTACAAAAATAAAAAAAAATTAAAATTTTAAAAAATTTAAAAAATTTAAAAATAAAAATAAAAACGATTTAGCAACGGTTTAAACCACCACTAAAAAATTTCCTCTAAATCATTCTGACGGTTTTAAAAACCACCGCTAATTATTTCCCAACACACGATTTAGCGACGGTTTTTCAAAACCACCGTAGAATGATTTAGCGGCAGTTTAAACGGCCGCTAAATACAAATTTTGGCGTAGTAAAGTGAGATGAGAAAACTCATACCTTATACCACGAATGTGTTCTTCAGTTGAACTTAATGACCTGAATAATTAAATTTAGCTTCATTAAATTCTAATTTTATAACCTCCTATATATGTAATTTATTTAGTATAAACTTATTAGGTTCATTCATGGATTTTCTTATGGGTTTAAGAGGTTCAATTTTATTATTTTGGAAGCATTTTCTTCCTTGGTTTTCATGATCAATTTGCTATTATATGAGTATGGAAGTTCATATAAAATGGAAATTGAAATCCATAATTAAAGTTAGGAGTTATTAATGATCATCCACAAGTTTAAATGATCATATAATTCCTTTGGTTATTTGGGGAGAGGATGAATCATTATACAAAATTTTAATGATAAACACTTGGATTATTTTGATGGTTTATTGATCACCACGAACTCCTTTTGTTTTATAATTAAATACCAAGTGTAAAAAATGAGTCCAAAACACAAAATTGGATATATTACATATATAATGATCTAGTTCAACCATAAAAAGTGTATCATGACCAAAATTAAAAAGGGTAATAGAAATTGAAAACTCGTCGTCCTTGAATCTGATAAATTAACACATCTCAGATCGTGTTTTCATATTTAGTATAAGATGAGGGGGAAAAGAGAGATGATGTTGAAATATTTCATTAGAATAATAAAATTCCAGTTCATGTAAGTTACTGAATTTATCATTTCATTTTAATGAGGGGATTTGAGGAGAGAGCAACAAAAGAATGAAACTTGTAAAAGAAGTTGAAAGAAAAAGGAAGAGAGGTTCGCCTCTTGAGTACTCCTTGAGAATCTTCTTAAGGCCTTTTTTTGCCTTTTGGTGAGACCATAAGGTCTTGGACATGGAGGGAGGGCTTAGGAAGTATATTTTATAGAACTTAATCAAGGATCAAATCTTGAGTGGTGTGAGAGGAAGAGGGGTGAGGGGTGGTTTATATAGTGGATGAGAGGAGGGTTTTCCTAATATTTTAATCATTAGTTTATTATTTTTCCCTAATACAAGCAATAGTGATGATTCCATGACCAAAAATAGTAATAAGTACAAGTGAGTTCGAAATAATGGTTACTTACATCAGCAATGATGCAGGGAATAGTGTATTTATCTCATAATGTTTTTATACCATAATTACCGTATTTTACTGTTCACCAAAAATTCAATTATTTCAAAAAAATATCAAAAATTTACCCCAACCATTTTTTGATGCGGTGAATCCAGAAATGAACTCCATATTTCAAAAAAAGTTTAAATATGAAACATTTAATTTTTAATTAAAATCATCTCTAAATTGAAAAATACCAATACTTAAAATATTAATTTTCATTTTAAGGTGCCTAAATTTTGTTTATACTTTTGTGGGTAAGGTTACCATTCATAAGGGTAATATATACTAATCATAAGGTTAATTTACTATTCATAAGGGTAAGTTTCTATTCATAAGGGTAAGTTATTATTCCCCCAAAAATAAGTTGATTTTCTCAAACTCCAAATATCACCCTGATCACAACTGTGTATGTCTGTTTTTCAAAATTCAAAACACAACAGTGGAAAATTTAAGTTTAATTGATAGGTTATGACTATCTTCTTTAAATAACCAAGTTTGGTTTCATAGAGACTCAATTCTTCTAGAAATATTGGATTTTTAATGAATTGAATGTATTTAAGAGAAACATTCCATACAATTTTTGGGTTATTATATTCTTCCCACCTTTGGAAATTTCATCCTTGAAATTTTTCATATATAAAACCCTTTAAAGAGATGTGGGTGAATCATATTCGTAACATCCCCATGTTTCGATTTTAATTCTTCTATTTTATGGTCTCTCCAAATAACCTTTACTAGATGAGTCGTCCGATTTCTCAATACTTTCTCTCTAGTGCCAAGAATATCAATAGGCTCTTCACCGTAATAAAAATCAGGTTGCAACTCTATTTCTTCATAGGTGAGTAAATGTGTTGGGTCTGGTATGAATTTCTTTAACAACGACACATGGAACTCATTATGAACTTCAGAGAGACTTGGTGTCATTGTTCAATGATAATCTACAGCTCGAATTATTTCTATAATTTCAAATGGTCTGATGTACCTGGGGCTCTATTTCCATTTCTTACCGAACCTTAAGACACCCATCCATAGAGATATTTTAGAAAGACATGATCTCCTATATGAAATTATGAATACTTTCTCCAGTTGTTATCATAACTCTTTTTCCAAATTTGGGATGCTTTAATATGGGCTGAATTTTCTTTACCTTTGTAGTTGTCTCTTTGATAATTTCTGGGCCTCTAAGTTTCCTCTCGCCAACTTCATCCCAACAAGTTAAAGTTGGACACCTATTACCATATAATGCTTCATACAGTGCCATTTGAATTCTAGAATGGAAACTATTATTTTAGAAAAATTTCACCAAAGGAAATTATTGATCCCATATACCTCGAAAGTTAAGAGATCATGATATCAACATGTCTTCTAGTGTTTGAATAGTCCTTTCAAACTGTCTATCGATTTGGGTGTGATAATCAGTACTCATATGAAGCTCAGTATCCAAATCCTTCTATTGAATTTTCTATAATTTTGATGTAAATCTAGGATCTCTATTGGAAAAAATTTATAGAGGTGCACCATGATGTCTTACAACTTCATTAATATAAATTCTTGTTAGGCACTCAAGTGGTAAATCCTCTCTTATAGAAAGGAAATGTGCTGATTTTTTCAAACAATCAACAATTACCCATATTGCATCATTCCTTCTAGGTTTCCTTGGTAGTCCTATGAAAAGGTCCATTATAATTTCATCCCACTTCCACATAGAAATACGTATAGGTTTCATGACCCATCTATGATGTTATCTCTCAACCTTCACTTATTGACAAACTATACACCTTAACACATAGTCAAAAATTTCTCACTTCATGTTATCCTACCAAAAATGTTTCTTCATATCTCTATACATCTTGGTGATACTAGGGTGTATAGAGAAATTTTGGCTATGATAATCATCTAATAGTTCCCTTTTTCTATTAGGTACTGATGGAACGCATAACCTCTTCCAAAATTTCATAACTCCATCCTCATACATGAAGTCTTCCAATCTTTCATTCTTAATAGATTTAATTTTCTTTTGTAGATTCTCATCATTAGATTGAGATATTTTTATCTTCTCTAGTAAATATGGTTTAGAAATCATTTGAAAGAGGAAAGATGTTTCACCTTCCTTAATAATTCTCATATCCATATTTAGTACATCTATGAATATAGGATCTATCTCAATTCTCATTTAGGTCATAAGTCCATGATCTTTCCTTCTTAATGAATCTATGACCTTATTTTCCATTCCTGAGTGGTAGTGTGTTGAAAAATCATAGTCTTTGAGTAACTGGATCCATATCCATTGCCTCATGTTGAGTTCTTTCTGTGTAAAAATGTTCTTCAAACTCTTGTGATCTGTATATATCTCATATATTTCACCATATAGATAGTGTATCCATATTTTTAGAGAAAATATTATGGTTGATAACTCAATATCATGAGATGGATAATTTTTCTCATTATTCTTTAACTGCGTGTATTCATAAGCAATACCTTTATCATTTTTCATAAGGAGGCAACCCCATCTATTCTTTGATGCATCATTGTATATCACAAATCCATCATTTCTAGAGGGAATAGTAAAAATTGGAGCATTGACCAATATTCTTTTCAATTCTTCAAATAATTATGTACATTCTTTAATCCATACAAACTTAACCCCTTTACGTGTGAGATTGGTTAGTGGGTTATCCAGTCAGGTGCAATTTTGAACAAAACGCCAATAATAACCTACTAAGACAATAAAAATATGTATCTCAGTTATGTTCATTGGCTTGGGCCATTCTTGGATTTAGTTTTTCTTCATAGGATCAACTAAAATTTAATCATTATAGAAAATATGTCCAATAAAATAAATTGATTGAATCCAAAATTCAAACTTGCTAAACGTCCCATATAATTTATTTCTTCTAAGAGTTCTCAGAATGACCAGAAAGTGATCCTCATGGTCTTCATAGATTTTGGAGTATAACAAGATTTTATTGATATATACCACAACAAAGTCATCAAGATATTCCTTTAAAACCCTATTCATTATATCCATGAAAACCAAGGGTGCATTAGTTTGTCCAAATGGAATTACTGTAAACTCATAATTCCCATAACCAATTCAAAATATTGTCTTAGGAATATCTTCCATCCTCACACACAGTTGATGATATCTAGATTAAAGTTCAATCTTATAAAAATATTAGGCTCCATGAAGTTTATCAAATAAATCATCAATATTAGGAAGAGGATACTTTTTCTTTATCGTAATAGCATTGATCTCCCAATAGTCAATGCATATCCTCATATATCCATCTTTCTTCATGATAAAGATAATAGGGGCTCCCTAGGGATAAAAACTAAGGTGGATAAATCTTCTATCACTCAATTAATCTAGTTGTTTCTTGAGTTATAATAAATCCACAGTGGTTATTCTATAAAGAGTCTTTGATATAGGTCTTACACCATGAATTAAATCAATATATAACTCAACTACCCACTCTAGAGGCTATCCAGGTAAATCCTATGGAAACACATCAACACATTACTGCGCAATAGGTATGTCCTCTATTTGAACATTACCTTACTCACCCATATTTATTTCATTTCCTTCCTCCCCAATAATTTAATTAAGTAGAACTACTAGGGGAGGATCTATATAGGAATCATCTGGTGAGGTTTCTACTCTAAAGATAATGGATTCAATTCCATTATCAAAAATCTTAACTTCCCTCTTCTTACAATAGATATTCAAATAATAACATGAAATCTAACTCATAACAAGGATTATATCAAATTAAATAATGGGTATTATGATAAGGTTAGCAACTAAAGTGAGTTTATGTGTCATGAGGGGACTGATCATCTTTGTTGCAATGATACATCCCCTGTGAGTTTGGACCCAAACCTCCTTTATTAAATCACATTGAATATGTCTACTTTTCATAGAAAACTAGGATAATATAAATGAATGTGATGATCCAGAATCGAATAAATCATTGGTTAAGTTTGAGGAAACAATTAAAGTAACTACAACCACATAATTTGGAACTTCAACCTCTGCGGTTGTAATCACACAAGCTTATACTTTATCTCATGGCCTTTTCTGAGGAAAGTTTTCTTGGCGCTTATGACACTCATTTGAATAGTGAATCATCTATCTAAAATTGTATCATTTAATTTCATTGACTTGTTTCTTCCCCTATAATTCATTGAATCTAGGGCCCTTTTCTCCACACTTATAGCAGACTCCCATTCTTTTCAATCATTTTCCATGATTATTCTTTCCACAGTTATCACATAATGGTAATTTCTTAATTCCATTATTTTTAATTGATACTTCACCTTTTACATGGTTATCAAAGTAACACTTCTTATCTTGGCCTCCCATGAACAAATTTGATCTAGAAAATTCCTTCTCTATTTTGATGGCACTTAATACAATTTAATCATATGATGAAAATGTTTGAGAAGTCAATGCCCTTTGAATAATTGGAATAAGAACTTAAAATAAATGATTAATATTGACTTTCGAATCACATATGTAATCTATAGCATATCTTGCTAATCTTGTTAAGGTAGCCTCATACTCTGCAGCACTTTCTTCTTCCCTTTTCTTAAGGCTAAGGAATTTCCTCTTCATTTCAATTCGTTGTTCACAAGGGAAATATTTGTCGAAGAATATTTCCTTAAATTTCCTCCATTCCATATCTTCTATTTCTTCTTCTTCTATGGTATTCTAGATCAAGGACCATCATTGATCAGAATCTCCCTTGAGGCAATATACTTCCAGTACTACCTTTTCATTTTCATTGTATCTTAATGCCAGAAATATCTTTTCAAAGGACTTGATCCACTGGTCAACTACCGCTGGATTGGTAGTCCCACTAAAATATGGGGGCTTCTATCACATGAAATGATCCAATACAGGTGGATCATGGTTATATGTCACATCCTCAGTATATTTTCCCAATATTTCCATGATCTGATCCACTTCAACATTGACTGTGTTGAATTGATCATTGGGGAAATCCCTACATTTTTCCATGGGTACTGATTCCATTTCTTCCATTAGTCTCCATCAATAAACAATGGAATACACTAAATTCAGTCATAATGTATAATTTCTAACTAAAAAACACTTAACATAATTTAAAAATTTATGTAAAGATAATCTCATAATCATAAACATGGTTTGTATTTACTTTTAAATCCTTCATAATGGTTTGTAAATAAAATGTAAATTATCCTAAGCATATCCTCCAGGAGTGTCAAACCAAGTGCACAGTAAGGCTTGTTTTCGTGTACTGGGATACCTCAAGTTATGCTCGAAACTCTTTTTCGGAGTTATTACTATGAGGTACATATGTTCCAAAAAGACGTCCACTTGTAGTATCCATATATGGATTTACTTTCAAAGAAGACCCACATAGTCTCTACCTTACCAAAATTCTAGGATGTCACTCTATAATTATTCCCAAAGTATATCTTAGAGTATATCCTCTAAACTATGTTTTTTAAATCTAGTTTCCAAGGTTGATACTAAACTTCCTTTGATACTAACTGTAACACCCTGAAGCCTGAAGCTTGGTGTCGGTGCATTGCTTCATTATATTAAAATTATTATAAAAAAATAAATCCTAAAGGACTGATTAGTTTAGTAGTTTTGGAAGACCAGATTACATACATGTTACCCAAAGTACATTTAGAATAATAAAAAATTCTACATGATACATAATAATCTAAAATAAACTGCCTCCTAGAAATCTTATTCAAGGTTCTCTTCTTCATAACCTAGGGAAAGGAAACATAATAATGGTGAGATCAAATCCTTAGTAAGGGATACACATAGTGGAATCATGAATCAATAACAAGTGAAATATAATCAATTAGACACAATCAATAATGCATAGTGTATAAATGAAAATAAATGCCATCAATAAGCTGAGAATAAAAATACTTCCATAGATTTTTTCATAATGAAAAACTCAGGGAAAGAAGTAACTAAATACTGAATAAAGAGTATTTTTATTATTTTGATGTCATGTATCTAGAACATGAACCATTATACTAACAAAATGTATTAAGTTTTTGGGTAGAAATCCATCTTATTTCTTGGAACAAACTTGAAGGTTTTGTCGCCAAATGATTTGTCTCATGAGACTTGTTGATGCATCGAGGGGAGATAGAGGGCCCCACCCATCACTTCCAATCTAAATCCTTCTTTATACATAGATTTAATAAAAGATAAATATTCCTTTTTAGTATCCATATTGAATATAGGATATATATTCATCAATATTTCCCCAGTTAAAATAGCATTCAAAATAAACACCATATGTGAAATGGTATACGACTTAAGGAAATAATCATATCCACGATAAAAAAAATGAATATTTAACAAAATTATAATTTAAAATGAAAAATGATCTCAAATGGTATGTAGATACACCACATAAGAAAAATTATGTGCACAATACCAAGTTAAGTCTCAATGAAATGGAAATTGAGAAAAAATCCCTTACCACATTGTAATCAATCAAGTCGTATGACCAAGAATTAATAATCAAAAAATAAATCATAGAATACCATGAATATAAATATAATAATGATATTATATATCAAATTTAAGTACACATACACCACATGAAATAAATAATTAGTGAACAATGGAAATATCACGGAACTAAAAGTGAGATGAGAAAACCTTTACCTTATGCCTGAATGTGTTCTTAGATTGATCTTAATGACCTGAATAATCAAATTATTATTCATTAATTAATAATTATAGAACCTCATATACATTTAAATGATTTATTAAAACCTTATTAGGTTCATTCATGACCTTTTATGGGTTTAAGAGGTTCAACTTTATTATTTTGGAAGCATTTTCTTCCTTGGTTTTTATGATCGATTTTCGTGTATATGAGTATGGAAGTTCGTATTAAATGGAAATTGAAATCCATAATTAAAGTTATGAGTTATTAATTATCATCTATAAGGTTAAATTATTATATAAATACTTTTTTTATTTTTGGGTAGTATGAATCATTATACAAAATTTTAATGATAAATGCTTGGATTATTTTGATGGTTTTTTTATCACCACAAACTTATTTTGTTTTATAATTAAATAACATGTGTAAAAGATGATTCCAGAACATTAAATAGGATATATTACATATATAATGATCTGGTTAAACCATAAAAAAGGTTTCATGACCAAAATTAAAAACAGTAATAGAAATTGAAAACCCAGCATCCTTGAATGTGATAAATTAACACATCTTGGGTAGTGTTTTCCTTTTTAGTATAAGAGGAGGGATAAAAGAGAGATGATGATGGAATATTTCATTAGAATAATAATATTCTCATTCATTTAAGGTACTAGAATTATAATATCATTTGGATGAGGTAAGGTGAGTAGATATCAATAAAATAATGGAACTTGTAAAATAATTTGAAAGAAAAAGGACTAGAGGTTCACCTCTTGAGTACTCCTCCTTGAGGATCCCCTTAAGCCCTTTATTTTTGTCCTTTTGATGAGACCAGAAGGTCTTGTATTGGGGGGTCTTGTTAATTTTATTTGGTAGAACTTATTCAAGGATCAAAGCTTGAGTGGTGTGAGAGGAAGAGGGGGTGAGGGGTGGTATATATAGTTAAGGGGAGGAGGGTTTTCTTAATATTTTAATCATTAGTTTATTATTTTCCCCAAGAAAAGAAATAGTGATTCTTAAATGAACAAAAATAGTAATAATTGCATTGATTTTGAACTATTGGTTTCTTACATCATCCATGATGCAGGTAATAGTGTATTTATATCATAATATATTTATACCGTAATTACCATATTTTACTATTCACTAAAAATTAATTCTTTTAGAAAAATCCAAAAAATTTACCCTAACCATTTTTTCACATGTATAATATAAAAATTAAATCCATTTGTCAAAATAATTTTCTAAATATGAGAAATTTAATTTTTAATTAAAATCATCATTTAATCAAAAAATACCAACACGTAAAATATTTAGCTTCATTTTTAAGGTGCGTAAATTTTATTTATACTTTCCTGGGAAGGTTACCATTTATAAGGGTAATATTAATATTAATAAGGTTAAGTTACTATTCAGAAGGGTGTGTTACTATTCATTGAAAATAAATTTGATTATATCCAACTTTAAATATCACCCTGATCACAACTGTGTATGTCCATTTTTCGAAATTCCAAACACAGAAGTAGAAAATTTATGTTTAATGGCTAGGTTTTGACTACTTCCTATAAATAACCAAGTTTTGTTTCATAGAGACTCGTTACTTCATGCAATATAGTCTATCTAATGAATTGAAAGTATTTAAGAGAAACACACCATAACATGTTTGGGGTGTTATAGGGGGTTCATCCATGAATCAATTAAGTGGAAAGAGATGGTTGGACTCCAATATCCAATCGATGTTTCTCAAACACAACTTTGGGTAGTGCCTTTGTTATGATAATAGAAACTTGATCTTGAGTTGAAACATATTCTAAAATCACAATTCCATACTCCGATTTCTTCTTTATGAAATGATATTTAATATCAATTTTCTTGGTCCATGAGTGTTGTATAGGATTTTTATTAATATTGATCACACTTGAGTTTTCATGCATAATCTTAATTGGAGAAATCACATAAAAACCCACATAATCAAGTTTTTGTTTCATCCATAAAAATTGGGTTCATTATTGAGTGACAGAAATGTACTCAACCTCCACAGTGCTCAAAGATATGCAATCCTTCTTTTTTGAATTCTCATGATATACATGAATACCCAAGATAAAAAGAACCACCTGAAATTGATTTTAAGATATCTAGAAAACCCTACCAATATGCATCATAAAATCCCACTAAATTATATTATGAATAATTATGATAAAACATCCAATAGTTTGATGTATGATGAATATATTGAATAATTTGTTTCATATATTTCATTTGTCTCTCCTTTGGATCACTCTGAAAATGAGCATCTTGATAAGTAGAAAATAAAACATTAGGTTGAGTGGATATCAAATAGAGTAAAATCTCAATATGTTATCGATACATGGTCCCATAAACCTTGTTTCCCATCTCAACTTTTGATAATTTCAATATTCTCTCCACCAAAGTTTCCATGGGCTTCAAGTCCCCCATCTAGAATCCTCTTAAAACCTTCTTGGCATAATCAATTTGTGAGATAAATATTCCATCCAAACTCTGAGTGACCTTCAAGCCAAGGAAAAAATGAAATTAAACTAATTAGATACATATTTAATTCATACCTCATGAGTTTTTAAAACTTATTTCATTTTTTCATCCAAGCCTCTAAATATTATGTCATAAACATAGATAAGTACCATCAATCTCTATTCATTCTCCTTCTTGATATATATATTGTGATTAAAACCTACAATATAAAAACCAATATTCTATATAAATTGGTCTAACCTAGAATATCATGTTCCTGGTTCTTATTTTAAGACACACAAATCCTTTTATAGATGATACAACTTACCTTCATCTATATCAATGATAAACCCATCTAGTTTCTCAATATATACTTCCTATTCAAGGACACCATCCAAGAATTAATTTAAACCCATTTTAAATTTCCATTTATAATAATAGTTGAATTGTTTCAAGTCATGATATGGTTGAAAATGTCTCATCAATTTCAATTACATCAATATGGGAATACCCCTTACGCATAATATTTTCTTTGTTATAAAAGACTTTTCTATATTCATTATGTTTATTTCCAAACATCAACTTTTTTCCAATGATATTCCTATCACTTGGCCTTGAAATAACCTCATATGTATTATTTTTATCTATTTTTTCTAGTAATTCATTCATATCCTTTACACATCTATCATCATGTTTAACTTCTCTAAAAGACTTTGATTCCACCAATCATAGCAAAGAAACATATTGTTGAGACCCCATTCTTCTAGTTTGAACTAAGGCTATCTAGTCCCCAAAAATGTTTCTTTGGTAATTTCATCCATGATTATTGCCTTTATTGACCCTACTAAAATTTCTTCACATTATTCATAATATAAATATTTATCATAATTCATTTCATTTTTTGTAACTCCCCCTAAACCTTGTACTTATTCATCACTTTCAGATTCAAAAATTGGTCAGTTTTCATGTGAAATATTCTCTTAGGTAGCTTTAATATACCCAATTTCAACCACCACAATACCATTTCTCTCAATATTATTTTCAAGTATATTGTTTTGATTCATATAAAACATAATCATTAAAAATTATCCATGAAATATGCCTTCATAAACTTGATCCTAAAATTCATTTCTCTTCTCCTTGTTGATAATAAAAAATTTACTCCCGAATTCTTGAAAGTACTAGTGTGCAGGTTTATTTCCATAAAAATTGTATATATATTTATCCCTTAATTTTTACATATCAAGGCCCCATTGAAAATTTTCACCACTATAATAATTTATTATTTCCAGTATTTTTCTAGAATTGAATTTTCAATCAACATTGTTTGGTCCATGTTGATGATAATGTTGTTTCTTCTTTCCACTACACTATTTTTATAGGGTGTTATAATATTAGAAACTTAATGTTTAATTCCATTATTTTCTTGATATTATTCAACCTAATTATTTGTAAATTAGGTCTTATTATCGATTCAAAGTTTCTAAATTTCTACACTATCCATATTTTCACCTCTCTTTTTATATATGGTGATACATATAAACACTTCAGTTTTTTGTGTGATAAGAATAATCCATGTCATCTTTATTAAATCATCAACAAACAACACATATTACCTTTTTACATATATTTCCTTTGGATATATCATCCCAAAATCATCCACATGCACAAGATCAAGCAACATTGAGTCATTTATCTTCTTTGGAATATATATCTTTTGGATAATATTCACCTTTTGACATGAATTGCATTTTTTTTGTGATCACACTTGAGATGGGGAATATCATGTGATTCATTTCTCTTTAACAACCTCTCTAGAAATATTTGGATCAAATAGTCAAGCTTCTTATGAAATAGCCAATTCACCTTATCTTTGTAAATAATACAAAAATTATCCTCTCTAAAATGGTATAAATTTCCCTTGTTTTTTCTTCCCTATAGAATAATTTTTACATATTTAGTTTTGATAGTACATAACTTTTTATTGAATTAAAATACATGTTCGCAGTCATACAATTGGATAACACTTAAAATATTATGACTTAATCCATCAATAAAAATAAAATTATTCCCCATAATATTAGACTTATCTGAATTTCCTCCCATCACCCATATTGTTGATGAGTGTTCTTTCTCAACAACTGAAATAATGAGGTATTATAATTCTTGTAAAGTTAAAAACATATTTTTTATTTTGATGTGTCTGGGTAATGGTTCTAGTTTTTTCTTTCTTCCACTTAGAGGAATTCTTGATGACACTTTTTGTATTCTTGAAGGGAAATTAATTACTTTACTCTTGAAACTTCACAACAAAAATAATAACTATTAAAACTAAAATAATGATCAAAAAATTTTCTTTCCTTTTTGGATTAGTTTCCTTCTAGAGGGACCTCTTATAAATAAAGAACACATGAAATATGTTTCTTATTTTTCTATAGAAAACCCATCTAACTCTCTAGGAATTAAAATTTTTCATATCCACATGGTTATATTTTTTCTGGTTTTGCAAAGATATACCTTCTTTTGGGATAATGGTGCTTGTGGTTTTGGTGACAATCACATATTTTCATTTATATTTGAACCACTAAACATAAGGAATGTGAATGAATTATTCCTCACAAATTCCTTTATCTTAACTTGATGATGATTCCTTTATTTTTATTTCATCATTCTGGGTGATATAGTCATTATTGATATTTACACTTCTAATGTTAGTTCTCAACTTCCTCTTTCATCTCCTTAATTATCTTAACCACTTCCTTGATAGTTTTATCCTGATCATCAATGATTCGGGTTTTTTCTTAAACTTTAAGTCTCAGTTCCACTTCATTCCCTGATTTTCTAGAATTTCTAGATCTGATTATTTCAATTTCTAAATTTAGAAAGAAATTTTCTTCTTATTGTTGTTGCATTTAGAGATTAGAATAATGAACCACTGCATTTTCCTTCATAGTATTTTCTCTCAACACATCCAGTTATTCAAAGGATACTTCAAGTTCTACCTATAAATCAAATATTACAATGACTCCTTAATTATCATCATCACTATCAATATTTCTTATCTTATTTTCAATAACCATCAACACACCATCATCCTTACAATTTTCATATTTTTCTACATCACATTATTTAAAAATATCTTCTTCTTAAGAAATAAATTTCTTCATTTTATATAACCTCTATTAATAATTATTTTATCCTTCCTTTGTCATATTATTGTGTTTTTTATCTTCATCATCATCACCTTGAGTGTTTTTAGGATATTTATCTATAAGATGTACCAATTTACCATAATTTAAGAAATAAAGAGGTAGTTTACCCTTAAATATTCCCCTAACTATTTTAATATTAGAGGAAATAAATTAAATAACCCCATCAACTTCATCAGATTCTATATTCTCCTTGATTGAATGTTTCTTAAATCAATTAAACCCCACTTAGTGTGTACTTTTCTTCATTATTGACTCATTATCTTCATTTATTGTCACATAATATACACAAGTACTATGAAAACTATTGAGATAAATATATCTTAGTTATATTTATTCTAGAATTGATACTTTTTCATTTAAATGAGGAGGGATTCTTCTAATGATTCTATTTTTGGTCTTTTCATATTTTATATATTCATTAAGGCTCCTTTTATCTTCAAAAATAATATTTAGATGATTGAAAAATACATCAACTATCTCATTTGAATTTATTCTTAAATCTTCATATTTTTTCCATGGAACTTTAAACATTACCTCCATTACCTTTCAATCTCCTTCATAAACATTCAAAATATTTTCCCAGATGGCTTTAGAGGATTTTTAGGACATTTACTTGGTGAAAATGGGCTTGGAAAGGGAACTACTCAAATCATTTATGTTTATGGAATCTGTATCCAATTATCAATGATCTCCCTCCATCAAATCTCCACTTTCAATATTAATAGTGATACTAAAAATGGATGTTGTATAAACATTCATGCCCAAGGATCTAAGATAATTTTGTGTTCTGCTTTTCAACAATAAGAAAGTACTCCCTTCAATTATGGTTTCACATTTATGATTGAAAACTATTTCTGTGATTCCAAGAGAGAAAAAGAAATAACTATCCATGTGATACCACTTGTTAGGTCCCTATAGAATATAACACTATGAGAGAAGAGTGAATCCAAATAGATATATTTAAAACTCAATTATTTATTTTGATATCATCTTTTTCTATCACATTGAGAAAAAATCAATTTATCTTTATCTTTCCTCTCAAGAGAGATGAAAGTAGTAAATGACCAAAGATATTTTTACTTGGTTCACCTACACTATGATAGTCCAAGAAGAATGTAATAAAATGTGTCAGTACACTAGATTACTAAAGCTCGCTACTTTACAATTTGAAGCGGTCTCACTAGCTCTCCTAGTTCACTACCATTAACAATTGAATAAACTTTTACTATTTTTCAAAAATAAACTCATTACTCTATCTATTAACACCTTCCTTATTCACATAAAGATAATGTGAACATACATGTGGGTGGTGTTTCTCTTCATCACAGTAAAACTGATTTTATTTAGGATGAGACTCAATGAATAACACCATATGCAACCTTAAAAATTCTAGATTCTATTTTGATAAATCCTCCAGAAATGTTTCTATAAAAACTCAATAGGTTTGTCTCTCTTGATGTTTATCTATTTTTTATAGTGTATTATACATAGAAACATTCTCTCATATTTTATATTAATAAAATGGGTATGATTGATTATTATATCTCTAGTATTATACCAAGTGTCCCCTATGTTTATTAGGTCCATCATACACCATAAAAACTAAAATAAATACTTAGTGTTTCAACCTATAACTCTCCTGATTAATAATATCTAGGATACTAGAAATATCATGGTTATGGAATAGCCATATATCCCACAAAATAGTATTACTCATTTAATATATACTATGGATTGTTCATCCTTAATATGGAATAATCATTTCTTCCCTTGAACTTCCTATGGTGTGGTCAAAATTATAGTGGTATGGAGTCTATAGTTGACCAAATCCACTTCTTCTAGAGAAATAAATCTCCTTTAACTCCTCTTCTTAACTATTTATCATGATTTTGAGTGCAACATGGTCCAACGTTCTATGGAATAGCCAAAATAATTATTGCATGGACTTATATAAGAGATAGAGAATCATAAAACTTCACTTCTTCTAGTTTCAAAACCTCTATTTCATAAGGTGAATCTATAGCATGTACACCTTCACACCTAAATAATCTATGACATAACCATATTTATTGCAACTTGGATACCTCAAAATATCTAGAGACTCTAAAATTCCTCTACCATGCCTTTATTGGTTAGTAGTTTTGACTAAAATATAGCCTTATTATTTAGAGTGCCTTTATAACATAGTTTTAGGGACTATTGTGTGGTCACACATGATAAATTTCTCCATAGAATAGAGAATGGGATATGGTGTAGCCTTTGTCACAATACTCTTTTACTTCCTTCTAGACCTTGTCAATAAAAAAATCCTTACAAACCTCTAATGTTATTTTTTCCAACTGAAATTATGTCATGATTTTCATTTTTCATTGAAATCAATGCCAAATTTGATTACTTAGATGATATGGATTGTGTGTTTCTATATAAATACATTTTATAGCTTCATTATCATGATTATAATTCCAAACAAATACAAAAACAAAAATAGATATGATAATTTCACATAAAATCAAAGTAAATGATCATATAAATATTAAAACTCAATCTAATAATTTATTCTCATGTGAAACCTCAATTTAAATCTATAAAACTCGATTTAACGATGATATATTTGGATAAAATAATAAATAATTTAGTTTAACTGATTTTATCCATAGTAATCTCCCTATTATGTTTTCTAATTAAAATCCCTCATAAAGTTCATAAATAGAATATTAATTTCCAAATAATATCCCTTGGGAGTGTCTATATAGGTGTCCAATCTTAGGCTCACTCATCATTCACCAAGTAAAGAATGAATTGATACCTAATCAGTATTTTTTAGGATTATTTCCCCTCGGTTCATCTATGGTACATATGCATCCACTTTCTAGTATCCCGACAGAGATGTAATTTCTAGAATACCACACACTCCATAATTATCCAAAATTTTGGATATTTTCTTATACATATACTCATACCTATCATCTTCTCTAATATTCAATTATTATTATACCTAGACAACATAAAATATTCAATATTAGATCAACCAACCTAAATGGTCACCATACCTTTGGAATTATGATGAACCTTAACTTATCAACCCTTGATGAAATTTATAACTCTTATATTGTCCTCAACTAATAGCATATTAATCTCAAAGGTTATTAAATCCATAATTTGATACCAAATATTAAGTCTTTATAAGTAACCATCACATAATTACATGACTTGTAACAAATATTTCATTACATACATTACCACATCCTTTTAGGTTTAGAGTTTTAGAGACTTAAGACACATCATTAACTAATAAATCCCATGTATTTCTCATTTGATGAACATTTTATCCCACTGCATTTTTAATTACTCAATCTATAATTAGTCTTCAACATATCCCACGTATTATCTTTACATTATATTTTCTTCTTGAGATATCTTGTGTAATACTTTTATTCAAAATAAGATGAAATGGAAACATAACAAGGTTGATATCAAACGCTCTATAATGGAAAGAGTATACCAGAAGCTATCATATAATAAAATTGTAATTAATACTATGGTTAGAAATAAATAATGGTAAAATTATTCTATATATCTAATCATATGAATTTGAAAAAAAACCATGGATGAAATAATTATATAAATAATCATGTGGATAGAAATAAATATTTTCATAATGATAGAATACATAATTTCAGAGATTATAATCTTATCATCAAGTCCTTGTTCTAGTACATCATAAATATATATCCAAGGCCTCATTCTGAGACATCATAAATAAAGGTGTATGCATACACCTAATACCCAAGATAGTTTGTCTCATGAGACCTACTGATGCATCAAGAGGCTATTACTGGCCCCACTATTCACTAATTAAGTTTAATTAATTCATCATAAGAAATAAATGAATAAAAATATATTGCATAATCATCTTTATATTTTAATTACTAAATATTCATATTGAAATTATAAGTATATGGATTATAAATATTTCCCCAATAAATAAATAGAATAGAATTCAATGTAAACATACATCAAACTAACACCATATAGAGTATTGGTATATGATTAAGTCAATTATTTTAAAAATGGATCAATGTATTAGTACCAATGGGAATTACATTCAAAAAAATAAATTAATAATTGGAAATTCACATTGGAAATAAATGGTAAGAAAAAACATGTCTATACTCAGTGTATGATTAATAAAAAAACAAAATATTGGTTTTTATTCAAGGTTAATCTACTAAGAGTAAATAGTATAAGAATATTTCGAAGGTAATCTGTGAAACATAAATCCAAATGAATTAAAAAACTTTTTATATAAATATAAAAATGTATTTGAAATCATAAAAGTGTTTTCATAGAATAAAAAATCATTTTTCTTATGATATTAATGTTTTTTATGTTTTATGGTAACATTTTATAATATTAAGAAAATTGGATAGAAATTTAGATTAGTGTTGAAAACACTAACCACCAAACATGACTCACCATTGAGGATGAGAAATTTGGATAAGTGTGGGAAAGAATAACCTCTATAGGATGACTCGCGATTGAACCAATAAGTTTGAAAAGGTGTTGAAAACACCTACCATCAGAGATGAGTCACCGCCAGGATAAAAATCTGGCTAGGTTTTGATATGGCCCATCACCAGAGGATGACCCACTATGAGAATTTAACTATCGATAAAATGGAAATTTTAAAAGTCTTGGAATGGCCTATTGCTAAGATGGTTGGTCATTGTCCTAACTCCCCACCATCTCAAGTCACCTCCAGATTTGTATCACCATTCAGAAGTATTTTCATCATTGTTTTTGTTTACTTTGAATTAAATATTTCTAACAGTTATATTATGGAATTTATTTCATAGATTTTTTTTAATGATTGTTGTTAAACTATTTTTGGGATGCATTAAATTTTGTGTCATTATTCATGTACAAGGAGTAGTGGATTTAAAAGATTCTTATTCCAAGATGCTATTAAATGAAGTAGTTGACTCCCTTATGTGGTGACATGTTGAGATACATAGAAAGGTAGAGATAAATTCACATACACATGAAGTGAGATAAAACTATAAATCAAGAATCTGAAGAGTTCCATTTTCTGAGAGCTTGTGTGATGCATCTTACCTACACATAACTATGAAGAAATGGAGCATACATAACATAAATTCCATCTCCTATAGTAATAACAAAGAGAAATTATGATGCTCTATTTTACTACCATTTTTATAAACTCGAATTGATATCCTCTTCAAATTTCATCCAAGGAGTCATCATCTTTAGAGCACATAAAACCAAGAAACACTATCTTATTTACATATTTATTTTTATCTATTTATTTATTATCTTTAAATTTTGATTAGTGTGTGACTTACTATGTATATTAAAAATTAAAATTTTCTTCTGTATTTAACTAGAAGGTACTCGATATGTTCTCAAGTCCCTTTACACTTGTTTACACATGTATTGTGTAAGATTTCCTTGTGTGGTTTGTGTTTTTTTATTCCCATGTTTATTGTAGAAGAGTTTCATATGTGTTTTGGATATGTGGTTTGGTTTTGTATAATCGATCTAGGTTTTGGATCAGTATTATTTTACATATAATGCTTGGTAGTAATTCATTTCCAAGTATATAGGATTAGGTCTCAACATGAGATCAAACTTCTTGTATTTATTTCATTGTGTATTTTGTTTTGTTTTATTTCAAAGATTTAATCTGAATCTATTTTAAACTATAAATAAATTCTATGTTATGATGGTTAGTCTTAATTCGTGTTTATATATTATTTTAATTAAGTAAATTGATTTCAAAATCCAAAAAAAATCATAATTATTTTATCTAAGACTTAATAAATATTTTAGAAATATTTTAAAATATCATAACTTATATTGATCTACTATTTTGATTCACTTGGTTATTTTAATTATTTGGTGGGTTTTATTTAAACTTGTTTTAACAAAAAAAAATTATTGTGTACTCAATTAACCCCCCTCTTGAGATATTAAGTATGACCAACAACGATACCACAGAAGGAGGAAGTTGTGATACACTTTTAAAAGTCATTTTCAAAAAGGAAGGTAAAACTTTTGAAAATATTTAATTTTAGAAGGAATCTTCAATAATGGGTTTCAAAAACTTTTTCATTTCTATTTAATTTATTTATTTATTTACTCCTTTTCTTTAAGTTTGAAGAGATTCAAGTAATAATCTTTATATTTTCTTAGTTTTTCTTTAGTTTCACAATTTAGGGGAAACCATGTGGCCACATGTACATAGTTTCCTTTTCTACTTAATTTTGTTCATAAATTTTTTGTTTCACAATGTAGTGTACAGTTTTTCCAAACAATGAAAATCATAGGGAAAATTGTGTGGGTATTTTTTTAATAATGGTGTGGGAAAATGTCTTGTACATGTTTAGGAATAGCCATGTGACAATCATGAAAAAGGTCTATAGTTTTTAATGTAACTGTTTCAGATGGTTGGATAAAGGTTTATAGAACTGTGTGGACAAAACTTGTCATTTTCTTAGGTATGTATAGTAAGGGACTCAAGGTTGGTGCACATTTTGGTAAACTCTGTGACCAACCCCAGTGCCTTTTGAGTCTTTAAAAGTTTTGGAATTTACCCTTTATCCATCCCCAGTTTTAACACTAAAGCACTTGATTCTTGGTAAATTTGACTCATATTCCCTTGGATACCTTCCTCAATGGATCCTCTTCCTTACATGTTGGATTCAAGATGTTTTCTTCAAGTTTTTAATACTTATATTTAGGGCTAGTCCCTTCCTTCCTATTTTTCTTCTTTCTATCTTCTCTATTCTTGTATTTATATTCTTTCATAGTGATTCCTCTCCTTATACAAACCAAAAGGAAGGATTTAAACATAATACTTTCAACTTCTTCATGACTAGGGTTTTATTAAGATTCCTTGGAGTCATCCTTTATTTATTACATGCGATTATTACCTTACACATCTGAATTGATGATTCCAAGGTAGGTTTCCCAATGTATTGACTGTTAAATTAATAACCTTTAAAATTATTGATAGTTTATATTCATTTTGGGATTATAAATTTATATTATTATATATTTTTAAGATTTGTTTGAATGAAAATCATGTTCTACTATATTTTCATTCAAATATAAATAGTATTCCCTTTTTAAATGATAATTTTTTATTAGTCATTCGAAGATGGGCACACTGAATATTTAATAAAATACTTCTATATCTATTAATAAAAAATCTTTTTTAATAGATTTTTTTGGTTTCAAAAGTGATTTATAAATGATTTATTTATTTTTTCAAGTATCTTGGGTTCTTTAAAAAGGGGTTTATATATTATTTTTAAATAAAACATTTTCAAGTCCCAATTGGTACTTTGTAAATGATTTTATCTTTGAAAATGATCCTTGTAATGTTACCCTTGTTTAGTTTTTTTCAAGAGGAAGGGGAATATCCTTGGTATAGGATATTATTATTTTAATTATGATTTTTAGATTAAGGGTGAATTATTAGGAAGGGGTTATCGAGGGTAAATCTTGTGTGTGTGACTCATGCTTCAGGGGATGGTTATATTTACATTGATATTATTGTTTGATTTTATGGATTTGCTCATCCTAATTTTACTTATATCATTGTAATTCATTGTAGCTATTGGTATTTATGAGAACATGTGCTACACTATCTTAGGATCATGTTTTGCTTATGGCCCTTAGTATTCACTTAATATTCTTTGCGAATTGACCCTTGTTTCATCTGAGTATTGTATGTCCAAGCATTAGGTCTGTTAGATTTAGTTAGGAATTATTATTATATTTATCATGTAAAATATGTTCTATACTTTCCCCTAAACTCCTAGGTAAGATGATGATATCTGGTATTCTGTTATTATAATTTAGTTACTATTATTTATTTCTATACCTATAGTTGGTGTACTAGTTTCTCATTTACCTTATCTCATTGTTATCTCTATTATTATTAGTATTATTATAATTATTTCTTATTATCTTTGTGCTCATTCTGTGTAAAAATAAAACAGTTTCTTTCAATTTTTTATGGAAAATTATTTGAATCCCTTTCACATTTAACTTTTCATAAACATATTCAAAAAGGGGAAAATATCACATTTCAATATAATGTTTTAAGATCCCTAACTTTAAATTTATAAGCCCTTGTATATTAAGTAACTAAAATTTTAAAGATAGAATGGGAATCATACTGTGGTTTTTTTAACGAAATGTAAATAAAAAAAGTTATGTTTATAAAATTGTATTTCAAACTAACAAGAAGTAGATCTTTAATTTAAAGGTATAACATGGGGTGTTTTATATCTATCTTACTGATTTCACTTTAAGATCATGATTATATTTATAATTTCATGTTTAGGTTATGGTTTGACTTCAATCAACTTAGAGAGTTGTGGGTTTTGTGGTTGGAGAGTGACCCACGAGGCCAGTTGGAGATATAGTGGGATGTGTAGTTTTATTTTTCTTCCTTTTATAGATGTATATATATCTACCAAATAGAATTTATTATATCTTTGATCCTGGTTATAGTTTCATGTTTCACTTTTCTAATGATATGGATTCCTTTTAATTTTTCTATTCTTTATTTAGTTTTTTCTATTTGTGAGTTTCTATTTTTATTTGACCTGGTGTGGATTTCCAATGTCTAAATGGGTTGTGCTAGAATTCTGGTGGAATTTTTTTACTTAGAATTTCATGTTTTATGATATAAATCATTCCCATGTGTTCTCTTATGATGAACTTGTTTCTTGTTGCTATCCCAAAAAGATCAATTATGCCTCTTAGGTATGTCATGGTCTCGCCCGAGCACTCATCCTAGGGGAGGCCGAAGAAGGTTTATGATAAAATGGTATTTGATATAAGGTTATTTAGAAGGCCTAGGTTCTAGAGTACCCTTTTTTATATGGTCAATAATGGAATAATGAATATAGGATTTTCTAAATATAGGATGTAGGTAAAAAACAAGTTTTTTTCCAACACTTTCATTATTGAACCTTGAGTTACCATGCGAAGTCAAGTTTTATGTATTGGATTTTGATTTTTTTTATTATTTATTATTGTATTTCCAAATTTTATTTTATGGTGTTTTTTGATCTTGTTGATTTAATGTAGGTTTTTTATGAATTTTTTATGTTTTTGGCCAAGAAGGGGGTTGAAAGAGTGGTACATGGTGAACTCACAGGGTCAGAAAAGAAATCTGTTTCCTAAGTACATGGTTCTTTATGACTTCAAATGAAGGATGTGTAGTCGGCACTTAGTCTTCCAATCCATGTATCAAGGTTTTACATAAACACTAGTCCCATTCTAAATTTTATTTTATAATTATATTTAATTCAATTAACCTGGAATTTTGATTTATTTATTATTTTCGGTAAAAGTTGGTTTTAAATTTCATGGAACTTTATTTAAAATGGTGAACTTTTTAAAAAATGGTTTTTATCAAATAAATTCATGTGATGTATTCTAATTATTTAAAAGTTTATGTGTTTTATTTTTGAATACTATTTCAAAATGGGGTTTATGTAAAAAGATTATTTTGATGATGATCCTATGATTTGAAAGTTTTGAAGTTATCATTATGGATTTCAAAATGTTTTCCAATGCATTAATTAATGGTTTTCTTCAAGTATTTTGAAGATTATTTGATTGAACTTTATTTTATGGTTTGGTATTTAGTTTGACAATATTTTAAAATTGAGTTAGTTTTGATTTAGTCTTTTAATTTTTTATAGATTACACCCCTGTCACATCTTCATGGATTTCCAAGGGAGAACTATGGGTGATACACTATTAATGAACCCTTAATTTGATAAACCTATAGAATTACTTCTTTATTTTTAGAATCTTATTCCTCCTCTCTTTTATAGTCAACAAAATCCATGAAAATCAAAGGAAGGTTTGAGGATTATTGAGAGAATATATGTCCACTATGAGTATCCTGAGTCTCTAAAGATAAATCTATCTACCTTTATGTATTAAGGATTGAGATTGAATTGGTGGAAGTATATTATCTTCATTAATCCACATTAGGACCATTACTAGGAGTATTTCAATAAATCTTTCATCTGTTAATATTTCTCTATAATCATTAAGGTGTAAAAGTGGGGGTTTTTTATTTCCATTAATATGAAACTAAAATGGTTTTGGAGTATGTGTGTAATTTTAGTGATCTAATCCACTATATTTTAGTGTTAGATGTGGATTCTTCTTTTAAGGACTAGTATTTTGAGAAATTATTTTATTTTGATCTTCAGTCAATGGTGTTAGAGTTCAGTTTAACCACCTATGATGATTTAGTAAGGTATGTAGTTCAGTTCATGGTGGTTGTAGCAGAAATTATTGAGCAAATAATTATTTCCTCTATTCATAGAAGTTGATAAGGGAATTACAACCAAGAAAAGGTGAAAATGTTTGTGCCTAGTAAGATGAGTAGTTATATTAAAATTATATTCAGTGTCTATTCAACATCATCTTCTGGGAATAAAACTCCATTCTACCAACAATATGGAAATTTAGGTCATAATAATCCATAATGTCAAGGTTCTATAAATACATGTCATAATTTTGTTTTTTTGGTCCATCTTTTGACGTTTTTCATGCTAGTTTCTTGAAAACAGAGTGGGTCCAGGTATAATCGATTGGAAGATTCAACATTTCAATTTGTAGAACTAATTTTTATTCTTTACCCTCTATGATGTATTAATATTCTTATCTTTTAATATTCCTCTCATTTGACATCCATCGTTTCAATTTTTATAAATTATCAGATCTTTTGGTGAAAAAAAATTCATATATAAGTTTTGAATTGTGAGTGGGTGGTAATTTTATAGGTTTTATCTTTCTATTTTTTCTTCAATCATTTTTTCAGCTCTCAAAATTGTGGGTATTTTAGTATAATCCAAATGTGGTGTTGATACAACATGGTCATCTACTTCTATTGAATTTTATTTGTTGCTAGGTTAGTTCCCTTAACTGGTCATCCATTGAGAATAATTTTCTAATAGTCATCTCCCAGATCTATAATTATCCAATTTAGAGTCTTATTTCCTTTTCCAATGATGTTGGGATCTTAAAGTAAGATTATGATCTTTTCTAGTTCTTAGGTGATTGAATTAAAGTAATAGTATTTTGTGTTTCCTCAATGATGATATGGTGTTCCTTGATTTTGGGGTTTGATTCATGTCTTAAAAGAGTATGTTTTACCCATTTATATAGAATATATTAAAGTTTTATAGGGGAATAAAGAATTATAGTGGGTAGAATCATAACACACTAACATTGTTTCTATTCTATTTTATTTATATATTTATTTTTTCTTTTCATCAGGTTTTGAGAGCATTAAGTTGAAATTTTCAGTTTCATTTTGTATATATTTTTTAATAGTTAATATACATGGTTTAGGGTAAATCTTGTATAAAACATTACATGGTTCCTTTTCTAGTTCATTTTTTTCTTGCATGGTTAATTTTATATGGATAGTGAATGATTGAGTACAAAACATATAAATCCTAGAGGAAATTGTGTGTATCATTTGTGCATAAGGGTGAAGGTGAAAAATATGAATAAAATTACGACAATCCATGCAACAATCATGAGGCTGGTCTATATTTTTTAACATAGTCATTTCAAATGGTTGGCACACTATTGACCAAACCATATAGCTAAACCTTGTGAGGTGCCTATGTTTTTCTAGTATAGGGTACATGGTTAGAACATGTTTTAGTAAACCATTCATACAAATTATGCTCCTTTCCCATACATTAAATTTTTTGTAATTTACCCTTTCATCCCTCCCTAATTTTAATCCTAAAAAACCTTATTCTCCTTCCATTAATCTCACACAACCTTGTCTCCCTTCCTAATTGGTTATTCTTAATTTAATGTTGGATTCAAGGGGGTTTCTTTAAGTTTAGAGTTTGCTTCTTCAAGTTCAGTCCCTTCCTTCCTCTTTTCCTTCTTTTTCTCTTATTTCTTCTTGTTTTCCTTTCCTTTCATGGTGATGACACCACTTGGTCGAATCCTAAGGGGTAATTTTGACCTAATTCTTTGTTATTATTCCTGATTAGGGTTTGATTAGGCTTTCTATGGGCCTCCTTGAATTATTTCTAGGGATTATTACCTCATGTATTGTAAGTCATGATTCCCATATAGGTTTCCCTATATATTGAGATTTAAATTAAGAACCATCATTTTATTTATTTTTTATATTCATGATTCAATTATCAATTTATAGTATTAGATGTTTTTTAAATATTATTCATAAGGAAAATAAAGTTGTACAATATTTTCTTTCAAATGTAAAGTGGTTTCCCTTTTTAAATGATTTTTATTGATTAATACTATTAGGATAGGAACACGAATTTTTTGATAAAATAATCATATGGCCATTAATAAAGAGATTTTATATTTTAATAGAATTTTTTGGTGTAAAATGTGATTTTTATATGTTTAATTGACTTTTTTATGTGTGATTGGTTCTTTAAGAATGGGTTTATGGATTTTTTTTAATAGTGTTTGAAAGTTTAGTCTAGCACTTTAGAAAGGGTTTTCTATTTGAAAATAATCTTTGGAAAATGACCTTGTTTTATTTTATTTCTAATGGAATGGGGATGTCTTGAGTATGGTTCATTCTTGTTATATTGATGATTTTTAAAGTTCGTGGGGCCATTCCTAGGAGGGGGTTCTCATGGGTTAAGTTTTTGTGTGTGGATCATGTTCCATGTAATTGATTATATTTAATTTCATACCCTTATTTTATATTATGAATTATCTCACCCAAATTTCATATATAACATGGGAATAGAGTAGCTAGTGGAATTTCAAAGAACACAAGTTACACTAGCTTAGGATCGTGATCTGGTTAGTTTCCCTTAATATAGAATTTTCTATGATTTATAAATTCTCCTTGGTTTAGGAAAAGTAGGGTGAAACCAAGTTTTAGGTCTATAATATTTCAATAGGCTCATTGATTGGATGGATCATGTATAATATTTTCTAGAATTTTCGCTCAGCTTCTTGGTAATCCCATGATATATGGTATTCAATTATTATATATAGGTTTCTATTATTTATTTTTTATCTGATAGTCAGTATGATACTTTCCAATTACCCTTATCTCATATATATTGTAGTTTATTATTAATATTATTATTATTGTTGTGAATGTTTCTTATAATATTTATCCTCAATCTATGTTAAAATAAAAACTTAATTTTGATTATTTTAAGGAATAATATTTAAAACCATTTCACCATTCCCATTTTGTAAACATCATTAAAAATGAAGCTTTTAGAAATTACAGTTTTCATCATAGTGTTTTAAGAGCCCTCTTTTAAAATGCCTAAGAACTTGTTTTTTTATTTAAATCATGTTTTAAAGAAAGAATGGGAAAATACCATGATTTGTTTTAAACTATATATAAGGTAAAAACCTTTGTTTATAAACCTGTATTTCTAACTTACAAGAAACATATATTTCATTTTAAGGTAATACTTGGGGTTTGGTTTATACGAAATACCTACTAAGAATCATACACATGAATAATTTTATCATTTCATGTTTAGGTTAGAGTTTGGATTCAATTTCTATAGAGAAATGTGGGTTTTGTGATTATGGAGTGAACTTTAGGGTTATACAAAGATTTAGTGGGATGTTTATTTTTTATTTTTGAGGTCTTTGTGTTGTTATATTTGTATAATCCTAATTAAATTTAAAGTATCTCAAATATTACTTTTAGATTCATGTTTTTATTTACTGATCAGTTGGATACATTTTATTTTTTATATACTTCATTTTTTATTGCCTATTTGTGAGTATATTTTTATTATTTCACTTGTAATGGATGACCAATGTCTATATAGGTCATGTCAGAAATATTGTATAATTAAAATGATTATAAATTAATTTTTTAGGGGTTAAATCCTTCTCATAAGTTCTATTTTTATTCCCTCAGTTCTTTTCTCTAGCTTGGTAGTATTGGTAATGTCTCTTGGGTATATCGTGGGCTATCTCAGGAGCTTGGTTCTGGGGCCACATGAGCTATTCTATAAAAATATCCCCACAAAAAATACATAAATTTTTTTCAAAGGAAATGTAGAGTATATGATAAAACATACAATCATGAAAGTAAAATCATTTGTAATAATTTAAAATGATTTTTTTGAAAACCCATATCATAAAAAGTGATAATAATTTTTTTTTTGAAAATGTAAAAAGAGAAAATGAATGTTCAAATGAGATAACACATAATTGGGTTTATAAATATAAATGATAACATTGGTGGGAAAGAAAAAATTTGATAAGTGGAGGAAATTTTCATTAAAAATGATATGAATTATTCTCAATAATTATATAATTTTTTAGGTAAAATCATAAAGATAAAATCATTGAAGTAAAAACTATATTCTCCATATAGATTAATAGAAAGTTATATGAAATAAAGTATTAATTTGTAATCAATACATTGAGGAATAAATAATTTCAAAATGAATTATTATAACTCGACTAAGGGATTTGAGTTAACAAAGACCGTTACAACTTTGGTATTTTTTGAATTGAAATCCCATGAAAGGTTGCATGTGAGATGGATTTAAAATCCCTTAAATTTTATGAAAATTATGACACAAATAAATCCTTAGTTAGTATATACACCACAAAAGGAAACAAGTAGTGGAAATGAATCATATCTCAATGAAGAAAAATTGAGATTTAAATACCCATACCTTAAGTTTTGATTCACTTTTCTCATGAACCTAGCCTCAATAATAATCAAATTAAGTTTTATAAATAATTTCTTAAAAAATTATTTATATTTATTTTTATATGGAATATTTATTATCATGTGTTATTCATTTATTAAATAGTTTTTACTTATACAAGTTACTTCAGGTGGTTTGATCAATTTGTCTGAAGCTCCCTCGGTATATTGATCAAGATCAAATTTGTTTTAAAATATCTTAACAATCTCTAAAGTTTTAGTTATTAATGTATTTTATCATTCCATTAGTATAAAATTTATATTTTTTTGGGTTTTCACAAAATGGACTCAAATTAAGAAATTTTCCATGGTATGTTCATTTTAGGTAGTTATTTTTTACTATGAACATTTATTATTAGAATCAAATATATAATTTCCAAAATTATATTTCCATAATATTGATTATGTCATAATTAACATTTTTATATATTAAATACATTTTTAAATTCATCCATGTTGGTAAATATTGGAAAATGAAAAATCTCATTTCGTGGAGGTGGTAGTCTGCATTTACACATATACAACACACTCATTTTTTATAGAATAATATGTAGGTATAAAATAAAATAATTTATAATTTTAATTTAAATCATGTTATTAGTATTATTATTTTCATTAAAGAAATATTTTTAATTATCCTTGTAAGGTGGTGATGAAAAATCAATCACACCATACATAGAGGTTATATTGTGCATGTACTCATGACAACGTCTATTTTTTTACAGTTTTGGACGAAGGTAAAAAATGTATATTAAATTAGTGTAATAAAATTTCATAATATTACAAATACTAATGTTTTCATACTTTAATGGATATAATGGGTTTGAGAAGGAAAACAAGAAAATAATTGAGAGAGCTTGGTAGTGAATATTACCTCTCCCTTTGGATGTTCCCACTTTGTTGTTTTGGAATGATCAATATTTCTAAGGCATGGACATATATTTTATTGGAAACTAAATTATTTTTTTCAATTGGGGGTTTATTAATGGGTGGATATTTTTTTTTGGAAATGTTCTCCTTTTATAATTGAATAAATATGGAACTTTTTTTAAATACCCATTACCCTTTGAATGATGGCCTGACGCTATTCAAGGTTTAATAGTTCCAAAAGTAGGAAAATGAATTTTGGTGTGGTATAATTTCATGAAAGTCTTTGACATTCATTTTCAAACATGTTTCAAGACTTTTTCCACTAGATTTTTATATTTTACCATTTCAATTTTTACTTTGGTAACTAGTTTTTACCCAAGTAATTTATATATTATTAAAAATATTAGCTCGCACAACTTAAAAATATTTGATGTTATAAACCTAAATTTAATCTACATATAATTTATTTAAATTTATAAATAATAGAAAATTAATTTCTAAATTAAAAAATTGAACACTTAAAAAACTATTTTATAGATAAATATTTTTTCTCACCATTAAGTGTTATTAATCTTATATAACATTAATTAAAAATTAAATTAGTGATAATACATATTTAAATTTGTGTACAAATAATATCAATAAAACTATATAAAATAGATCAATTTAGTTGATAAGATAAAAATTACACAACATTAATAAAACAATTCTTTGAAAATTAACCTTACACCACTGTCATGATCATTAACTCTAATATTAGTAATTATAGTGAACCATACATTTCATAAATAAATACTACATATTACTAGTGTAATGTTTATTACATATAAATATGATCCATACGAGAACAAAAAAATTATATTTATAAATTTGAATACATAAAAAACTATAGCATAAAATATCTACATCATTTCCCATTAAGTTCTTCGCAACTAGAACTCGTGTTATAAATTTTATACATAAAATCATTCTTCATAACTTAGGGAATGGAAACATAAGAAAGGGTGATATAAAATAATCATTATTATTAGAGAGAAGATATATCATTCAATAATCATAAGTGATCATTAGATAAGAATAAGGGTAAGATAACATGAGATTAACATTATTAAATCATACCCATCAATTCATAGATCTTAATAATGAATCATTTCATAAATTTTTATCAATCAAAAGACACAAGACATAAGAGTGTGGAATCATCCATAATAAATCATGATCCATGAGGAAAGGTCATAAGTATAAGACATATGTTTTTTTCATACACATAAGCATAGAAATCCATTTCCTTAGTCAAGTCTTACTACCAAGAATATTATAGCGTATTGGGTTACGCCCCATTCTATCATTTCCTTAGTCAAGGATAACTCCCAAGACTATATTATTAGAAAAATTCTCTTAATAAACACGGTTCACACCCTATTCCAATCCTTATTATCTCATGAGATATCCATTATTATCCAATTAATTGAATGGATAAATAATTCTAGGCCCACACGTTACATAATTAAAACCTTATATATTATTTTTGATGTTTTTTTCAGGGTGCATCTCCTCACCACATGTAGTTTGTGTTCACTAATAGATGGTATTGTACCCCACATTCCCACCTTCCAAAGGTGGGTGAAATTCATTAATTATTCATATATGATAGATCCTTGATCAATACAGGATCATGGGATGTTGGTTCTTCCTTCCATGGATTCCTCCTAGAAATTTATAACCTAGTATGGGTCTCCCTTATAGATTAATATGTTGTTCATGAAACTCATTCATGATATCATCTCTTCGTGGATGTTGATTAATTACATTGATTCTGTCTAAACATTCCAAGGGGTCTAGTTAGGGTAGAAACCTTTTGTCAGAAGGGAAGTTGTGTTGGGAATCACCGGCATGTCTGGATGCTGGAACATTTGAGCACCTGTATTCTTCCTCCTAAGAGGGATTCTCAAGGGTGTGTAACCAAAGGTATCCCACATCAATTGTGGTGTATCTTTTTCCCTAGCCATTTCTTCCAAGGTTTTCCATAGGAATCCCATGTTTAACATGGGGTAGACCATGAGTTTAATTTCATGCAGGGATGGATCGGAGTAATTATAATGTCTTATAGGAACGGATTAGAGAGGAGGATCTCTAGGAGAGAACACCTTGAAGGTTTTCCAGATGGATTGATCAGAACACCCAATGAGAGAGGACCTGAGGTGGTGTGTCTTATAAAGAGAAGGTTTCACACAGTAAAGGATGATTTGTACACCACTGAGGGTGAATTAGAGAGGTGGACCCCAATGAGAGGGACACCAAGATTTACCATTGGCTGGTATTGAACCTTGTGGAGGCTTCCTATGTACCATGTTTGGAAGATAGTGATCAAAACTACTATAGTTCATAAGGTTGATTTGGGGCTTACACATGGTTATCTTCCCATCACAAGAAGATCAATCTTGGTTGGATAAGAGCAGATTATGTGGTGTTTATGCATGGTTATCTACCCGGGTGCTTCTTGGACCAGCGATGATGTTGATGGGGCGTATACACTAAGACAACCCAAATGGATGGAATGATCTCACCGAGATGTAGAGGCCCTTGTAAGAATCAGTATGGAATTTGAGGGAGTGTTGAAATTTAATAGATGGAATGTGAGGGGTGATGGGATTGAACCCCTAGGAGGCTTCCTATGTATCCCAGTGGATAAGAATAAAATTACATGTAATTTGGGATGGGATGATTAAACACCTAAGGAGGTGGCTCATTATAATGGAGATGATGGATAGGGGCCCAAAGGAAGTGTAACCAATGGGTTGGTACATGACCCTCCTGAGACATAATGATTCAAGGTAAATACTAGGATGAGAATGAATGATGATCTTGAACCTCGAGGAGGCTTCCTACGTACCCTATGTAGGATATAGGGATCAAAGTCCACATAGTTTAGTAAGGCATCAAGGCTTACACATTTATATCTACCCTTTGACATTATGGATCTTACACATGGTTAGCATCTCAAATGGATATGATGCATGTGATTGGGGCTTACACGCTGAGGTTGCCCACGTGTATGGAATGGATGGAATTTGTTCTCACTAGGATAAGGGTGAGGTGAGGGATGAAGTGATGATGGATAGATCAGAACACCTCAGGGAGGTGGACCATGGGTATGTGTCCCATTAATAAAATATGCCACATCATGTGGGTACGTCCCTAGGAGGGAGTACCCAAGTTTACCATTGATTGGGATTGAACCTCGGAGAGGCATCCTATGTACCCTATTTAGAATATTGGGATCAAAACCCTTTTAGTTCAGCATTGAGGGGAATGGGGATTACACACTAAAGAGACCTGTGTGGATAGGTTTCATGGTCACTACTAACCTCTAATCCTACATGAGTCATACTTAGTGTGAGAAACAAGAGGAATCAGTATACCTAATGATCTTATCATGAAAGTCCTAACCAAGAGAGGTGATGTGGGGATTACACACTTAGAAAGCCCAGGGAGATGGAGATTGGGGCTTACTTCAGGAGGGATTCCTGAAGAGGATCTTATTCCATGCAAGGATGATATCATTCTCTGTTGGGAGGGTGAGGAAGATCTCACTCCCATAGAGACGAGTGGGCATGCAGACTGGTCGAGGTGTGACACCCCATGTGAATTTCAGAGGGCGAGATTACAATTTAATGTTGTATGCTGAGGATGATGGGGATTGGAAATTTAATGTCCTATAGCTTGGACGGGGTGGAATTTCTCCTCACCACTTGGACTTACATAACTGATACCCACCTACACTTGGGGAAGGGAAGGCATAAACAATTCCCAAATGGGGTGGTGTGGAGGAGTGGCTACTCATGGGGTCTTTGTTATCTTGGATATGCCAAAAATAAAGATACACTAGCATACCTATTCCAAAAGTAAAGAGGTAGGACATCACAATAAGGGATAATGCATGAGGGACCAGGAAATCTCTATGTGAAATCCCGGAGGGCCACACAGAAGAGAAACTCATGAAGCAGGGGGCCTCTCTAAGATGATCTTTGAAAATCATGGGTGCTTCGTGAAGGAAATTGTATTCTTAGAGGAAAGGGGCTAGGGAAGCTTGGGGAACTTACCTTAACATAGAGTCTTGACTTAATATAAGAGTTCTTCATGAAGGATTAAGGCTTAGAAAAACCTCAAGCAACCAAAAGGGGCTTCTTTATTCATAAAGAGTGGTGGACTTCGCGAAATTCATACCTACCATAGGTAGAGGCTATGAGGAAAAAAAGGAAAGCATGGATTGTGATACTCAAGTACCTTGGGAAATCCATTTTTGGGTTAGTTTTGTGGTGCTTGGGAGCTTAGTGAAATGGGAGACTGAAAGTTAAAAGGTTAGGGTATAAGTGCCCTTAAGGTGTGGAAGAACTATATAATTATATTAAATGAGGCTTACGATACTCACAGGGTGTGTCATGAAGGAAAAAATACACCATGATGGGGAGGGGCTCTGTTGGACTCACAGATCCATCTGTCAAAGTCGTTCACGTGGTCATAGGGCTTGTTGAACTTTTGTATGTACCATTATCCACCTTTGCATGCATGGTTCTGAGGGGTCTCTATGAAGGATCTTGGAGAGGTAGCCTCCTTTGATGAATTTTTGGACTATTTGAGCCAAAATTGCCTTCAATCTAGCCATTCCTTTATCTATTTATCCAGTAGCATGTATTTTGGTGCCAATAAATTCCACCCCTCTATATGGGAGAAGATAAGAAATAGAGGGTCATATATTGAGGGTCAATCATCAGAAAACATGTCTAGTTGCAAAGTGGGCTCATGTGTATAGGGCACAGAGCACACATATACCAGTTCACCATGAAGCTCTAGGGTTCCAAGGCCGCCACGATGCTCGATCGTCCACCGACTATATATAGGGTGCAGGGGGGCCATTTTCCATACCAAATATTCGCAAATGACTGTTCCAGAACATTCATTTTTTGAATCCATCTACCCCCACATACTAATCTCTATGAACCAGATTTCATGGTCATTTTCCTCATGAACTCTCATTTAGAGAACTGCGGAATTGTGATCCACTACTACTTCATGACTCACAAAGATCCCTAGCTTTCTTTGTGATTTGTAGCCTTGCGAATGATCTTTTTGAGTTCCCTTCGAAAATAGTTCCACAAAATTTACTAAGTCTTGGATCATATGGATACTCAAGAAGTTTCTTAAGAGATCCTTGTGGATGCGGCTTGACCGACAAAAATTGTGAACAATATCATGATTGGGGAGGATGTTCGGAGTCATTTAGACCATAAATCCTAACTGCAGATTCTTTCTGATGCTCAGAAAGACTACCCTCTTTGAAAAAGGTTTTAACTATATGGATTTGTCTTGAGGGATGATGTCTTTATCCCAGAGTAAAGTAGGTATGAACCATCCTACCATTTTAGGGGAATTCCAGGGAAATATCAATGGTATAGGGCCACTAACAGCCACATCGAGAAGGACCATAGGTCCATCACTACTAACTATGTCTATAATCATATCAATGACATTGATGTAAATCTGTTGGAAGATGAGTAATCTATGCCACAATATAATACAATCATCAAATGAGGTATTGGGAACCTTGATAAGGGATGTATCTAAGGTTGGGATATGTGCCAGGGTGGAAACTTCACAGATGAGTGGGCCTGGGCCTATTGGGTTTGTGCGTCTTGTGAAATTTTTGGGACGATTTTGAGGTGAGTGGGTTTGTATGAAGAAGAATGGGATTCCCAATTTCAATTCTCTTAGCCATACAAAATCATGCTTAAATTATTTAATTGATGGTCACCGGACATAAAAACGTTTCATATTCACCATAGGGAGTTTGGAATCAACCTCTGAGATCTCCATCATATTTTTGGAATCCCGATTCTATTGGAAATGTACGATGAGTTTCTCCCTGCTAAGAATTATTGGGAGGATGAAGAGAAGATGCCACATCTGGAGAAGGTACTACTGGATCTAGTTCCGGTCACAAACAATGACAAGCGGATAACAAGGTGCATCCATTTTAATCAATGGTTTAGATATTTTCTAAACATTCCATTGAGTATGTCAGTCAAAGTTGAGGATCTACCCAAGAAGATGAAAACACGGCCTTATACCTATCTGAGAGGTCCCCATTAAAGAAAATATGGCTCTTACTGGCGGATTCTAGAAGATGGCCAGTGGCAGTTGTGGGGGTAAATCATCAAGGATGAGCAGTGACTGATAGTTAGGCTGGACGGATTCATTTCGGCACTCATTTGCGGGTGGATTATTTTTGTGAGAGATATGCATATGGGATCATGTCCAAGAACATTTATCATGGTGGTGATTATGGCCACTGGGAAGTATATAAATCTAGGGATCCTAGTGTTTTAAAATTTGTATAAAGTACTCTGGCATATCAGTGTGAAGAAGAAGTTGATGCGCGTGTACGGACCATTTCACTTTTTGTACAGTTGGATATTGGGACACATGGGAGGCTATAAATACCGTAATCCCATCACCCCCCTCATAAAAACTTTTGACCAATTATTTTGAACATTGTGAGTACATTTCCACTCAAACTAGGCCTGGTGACAACGCTAAGCAAGATCAAGCGAGCAGATTAGTTCATCTTTCACCAATTCCCTCTATCAATGGGAGAAGTCATTGATGAAAGTACAAGATCTATAAAGAATTGTTAGTATCTTCTATCCTTTCAAGGTAGAGTGTTGGTGGCATGGGTGGACTGCGAGTCGATATGTGAATCATACACCTTGTACTAATTTTTGAGGTAGTTTATGTGTCTATAGAGGTTGACCCCAAGGATGTACCTAGGAGTACATCATGAAGTCCACCTATGCATAGTGAGGAATCTCTAGATCATGTTCACACATGAATATGGAAATATGAAGAATGAGCTTCCACTATCCACTCCTTCATTCGAGCTAGTCCATAAATATTCACAGAGCTGGAAAACTTTCTATCCATGAGAAATATTGAAGCATTGGATGATCCATGCCAATAAAAGAGTAGAACATCAACCTAGAGGTTGATGTTGAGTATCATTAAGGTAGTTTCATAGGGTTGGTTCTGATTCACATCATAGTGGAGAGGATGAAGTAGCAAGGGCAGTGGTCTATGGACTAGTAATGACCAGAGATGAAGGGAGAGGAGGGGTAATACCAGATCCAGTGGTCCCAGTTGAGAGGACCCGAGAGGAAGTGGAGCCTTAGAGAGGGTTCCATAAGATTTCCACTCAGGATCCTGGGAATCAATTTCACCATGTGGCACTTTCTCGCGACTCTTTCTATCCCGAGGCTTGAAAGACCTGGTATACCTACAAATAGTTCCTTAACACTAATAACTTGTGGGGACATCTAAATAATTATGGGATGTATCTGGAAGGGATTGTCTTCTCTAAAGGTGGATTCAGCATGTCTTATGAATAGGGGTAGAAATTCATGGTGGATTTAGAGGACTTGGTGTATTTATGAGGCATTGAACTTCCAATAACAAATTGAGTGAAGGTGCAACTAGACATGACTTCTCCCCCGATGTTTTTGGCGGCTCAACTGGTGGAACACTTCCCCTTGTCTGACAACTCAGATGGATCCTTGGGGGAAAATTCAATGAAGAAAACCCTCAGGAGGATACCAAGGTATTATCCTCAAAGGAAACATTTTTGTAGGAAGTCAAGGTAGTACCTTCAGAGGAAACTTCCTTGAAAATGTTTGACGAAACCCTTGAAGTAAGTGTTAACTCACTTTCCTATTCTATCGTCTCTCTCATGCTTTATCTGTCCTTTCAACTAACATATGTTCCTCACAGGATAATCTTGTACTATTTACCCCCTCTCATGGGTATGAGGATGCAACTAATATAGAGATACAAGTCGCAAGGTTTGAGGCCAAAGTAGGAAAATCTTATTGGCTAACTGGAGTTAAAGAGGTTGTAACTTCTGACCTACAGTATCCAGATCCCTCTACTATATATGAGGGACCAAATCTTAGAATCCAAACAATGATAACCTAAAATTTATAGCAACCATCACTTGACCTTTGTAAGTTTCTTTATTCATAGATGGATTTCACCTGGTATCAAGAGAATTATTTCAGCACTTGGAAGATTCAAGAGGCTAAACAAGAGATTTAGTGCATGGAATAATGTTTAAACAATATTTTATCCTTAATTTATACTTAAGAAAGGATTTTCGCACAAATAAGGGCTCAACGGGAGGAAACCCAATAGCAGACGAGGCATGTGATGCACTAGGTGTCCATTTTCTAGACTAAGTGGGACTGGGCAAAATTTAGGGTGGATGAGTTTTTTTTTTGAGGACATTGATGAAGGAAGGGATCTTAGAAGTCGAAGGCAGGCCTTAGATCCCACACTCCAGATGGTGGTGGAGATTAATCGCTCCATCGAAGGGGAAGATCCATAAGGGCCATGTTTTTCAAAACTTAAGAAACATAATTTCGTACTTTTTTATTTGGATTTCTTGCATGGACACCTTTGTTGCTTGCTTAAATTATCTCACTTTAACATATCTTTGAAATAACCAACTATTGATCCCTAAACTCATGTGGGTCATGCCTGATGTGAGAAACAAGGGATGACCACATACTCGTTCACTTTGTATGAGAGTGTTAGATAATCATTGAATAATTGGGGTCTAATATTGTTGATTGAAAACCCAGAGTATTTGGGTTGAGAGAATCTGCAGCCGGAGAATGGAGACCTTGGGATAGACAATTCATTTTCCCTAATGTGATCTAGTGTATGTGCGGGATAATTTCAAGGGTGTCGGAATCAATCCAAACAAAGGGAAATGAAAAGTGTGAATCATGATACCCAAAATTTTGAACACATTGAGGATAGAATCATGATATAGGATGAATTTTTATTATATTGGACACAAAAAATTTGTATCGCTTAGCCTATAATGGGGAAAAATAAACAAGGTTCAACCTATGACCATGTTTGAAATAGAGGACCTCTCTTGAATTTTCATTTGATGTCTTCCAGAATGTTTTCCCATGATTATAGGTAAGACGAAGCAGGATGGGAATAGATAGTTAGGGGGTCCCTTAATATGAGAAAGAGGATGAGGATCTAAAAAAAGGGGCATGAAAATCATGGTATAGAGTGATGGAATGTATGAAAGGATTCTAACACTCTTAAAATTATGCCACCGTGACTAAATCACATTGGTGTAAGTGCATTGGGATGAACAAATATCAAACCCATATTCCATAGAGAACCTCAATGATGAGGTCCTGGGATATAGTTTTACGTCCTAAAAAATAAGGATGATGCATGGAATAGTTTAATTTCATTTGATCAGGACATGTCTCATAGTTTAACGTCATGTGATAGGGTCATTGCACATAGTTTAAGGTCATATTTCCTGGACCATGGCCAATAGTTTAGAGTTGTGTTGCGTGGAATGTAGAAATATCTATTCCTAGAATTTTTGTATGGAATGGAGGAAATAAACACAATGTTAATGAGCCAAAGGAGTATTTTTCACTATAAAAGTATCAAGTAATAGATGGGAAGAAAGCACATGTGATAAGGCAAGGGGTGAAATCACAGTGAAACTCTTTGTTTAAGGTCATAAAGTTTAGAATATAATTAAGTTCGAAGGGCCCAAAAAGCATAATGAATTTGTGGCTGGGAATGATAATAACTATCCAGACTTTGCTACATCTCCCATAAGGTTGGGAATCAAGCCACACATAGTTATTGAAGCACAACATAGTAGTATACCAACACTGGTTGGGGAAATCCTTTCTAGTGAGGAAGCTGAAACATCCCATAATTATCATAGGGCGTTTTGAACTTTCTCAGCGTAGGATCTTTAATTTCGTGAATTTAGGACATCAAAAATTAGTTTAAATACATAGATATTGAAACTAAGTATAGGTTATCTAATAGGAATGTGCATAATGTGGTGGCATAACAAACCTAACTTTAATGGCGACCAAGAGTCCCACACACACCACACATGTATTCATAAGGAAGCTTGTGTACAGTTTAAAGTCATAAAACGTGGACTATAGTAAGTAATGATCACCCTAATGGTATACATGTGACACACAAGAGGTAAAACCTTAAATTAATGAGGGCCAAGGGATCCCATTGACGAATGTTGTCACACACGCTCTCAAAAATATTTATTTGTGATTTTACTAAGTGTAGCACAATGGATGACCTAGGTCATTCTCTCAAGGAGTAAGTGAATTAAATATATATTAATAGGCTTTGAAGTAAGTAAGAAAATAGTTCAAAACAAATAGAAATAAATATGGGGGTTTTGTGACTTTTTGAATAGTAAACAAAACAAGAAAATGATAAGTAACAATCAAGAGAAAATTTCTTTAAAAACAATTATATGAGAAGACATAGTTGATCTAAATTCCCCCCTTAATCGTTAATTTATCCTTATACCATATTATTATAATTCATTAAATTGTAATACCCAAACCTTTTCAACCCCCGAACCCTACAAAAATTATCACAACCAAAATTATTGGAAAAAATAAGCCTTCAGTCAACTTTGGGACTTCCAATCGCAGCACCCTGCCTTGATTGTGATCCAAAAGACAACTTATGATCAATGGTTAATTAGGTAAGTATATCCTCCCTATATTTTATAATTAATTGAGTTGTGGATGATAATTTAACCCTACAATTCTATTCCAATTTGATTAGATTTTACGATTTCGATTTCACTCACACGGTTTACACAAGCCCAAACACGCGGTCAAGTGCAAGTCGATCGAGTAAATTAGAAATGAAAACTCATTTAATTGATCAAAATTTTTGAATTATAGTATGATTATGGATTCAAAATAAATAAATGAAACGGGTAGGTATTAGATTAACTACGAAATAAATCACTCTTCCATGGGTGGAGTTTTCATCGTGGAGACGTTTTGCATAAGCAATGGATTGAAAGTGGAATGCCCAATCTCATATCTACTCTTAGATTCCAGCCCAAGAAGAAAAATAAGAAGATGAAAATAGAATAACACAAAATATTTATTGAAGAAAACTCACGTTACAAGCCTAAAAACAAAGAGAAACAAAGTGGAGGTGGGAGAGGAGAGCATTTTTGGAAGAGATTTTTGCATATGGAATTACTTCTTCCAAGAGTTTTGAGGGGTTCCCAATATCCAAACTTTCAGACACACCTTACAAAAGCCTCGACCATCCCTAACAAAGAGTGAAAGAATCCTTTAAATAGCGTTTGGGAGGGATAGGGTTACAAATCTTTCTAAAATGTGAAAGGTAAATTCGTCCAAATAGTTTACTCCAAGTTTCACTGCATATTTGACCTCCAAAATGCGTGAATTGGTTGGACTTATAGAATGATTATTTTTTCAGAATCATGTCCCCTAGATTCCCTCCCCATTTGGGCCCAATCCAAGTCAGTATGAAGAAGATACGGCCCAAATGGTGAAGTGATTTTCAATATGGATAGTTCAGTACGACTTTGTCTTCATGGCCCATTAATTCACTAAAATGCATGCTTCATCTCCCATGTCCTAAATAGAATTTGTAGCTCATTAAGTCAGGAACATATTTTACAAATTTTAAGTCAAAATAATTTACATAAAAATATTTATTCTCGAAATACTATAGTAAATTTTAAAAGGGTAAAACATGAATTTCTATCAAATTTTCAAATGAATGATTTAATCCCAACTATTCTATAAATTAACATATTTAACACAATGTGAGAAAATTATTTCATTTATTATCAATAAAATATTCAATAAAATTTTGTTTTATCAACTCCCCTACACTTACCCTTTTTCACTCCTGGGTAAAACCTCATATCATGTATTCGAGAAAATTGTCACAAGATATGCATGTTCATATTTCTCAATCCATAGTAGAAATGTAGGCAAAGTAAGAATCTCATAAAGAGTCAATTTCAATAAATTTTAAAATCATTGTCTCATAAATTATTTCATAACAAAATCCAGTGAGATTTATAACAATAATCATAGTGAAACAAGTCATGGGTCTACCATGCCACTAATTTTCTACATGTGTGTGTGTCCACCAATTCAAGCTCATAAATCCACCCTTTATTCAGTATATTCGGGTCATGTAAAACAATTCTTATTACTTGTTTTAATTCCCCAAACTTGTTCTACATTCCTTTGTAATCTAATTTCAATAACCACTCACTTAAGAATTCTCGAAATTCAAACCATAATCTCCCGACCTAGATATCCCCATATGTTATACACTTCATCAATCCCCTCATTTTTTTTTTGTTTTTTTTAAGTTGCACTTGGAAAAAATCTCACACTCATCTCTTGACCCATGTTTGATCTCCTCACGACACTAATTTTAATAGTTATAATAAGATCAAAGGTCGATGAAAATTGGTTTTTGACTTGTCCAAGAGAAACCCATTTTTTAAGGGCGTACGATAGTTGGATAATAGGTACACACGCATAGGTCAATTCGGTACAGTAATGAAACTGATCTGAACAAAAATGAACATATGGATAAACCAATGAATTTTTATTACCTGACTTGACTATACCTTTAATTGAGTAGGAAAAATTTCACAAGTCATGGTTGAGTGAAAATATGTGTGGAGAAATCAATGACTCAATTTACCATGAACAAATATAACAAATAATGATGTCAAAATCTAAAAGGATTTATAATGACACTACCATTCATATCATTGATGACTTCATTTTTTATAAAAATCAACCCTTGATGATGAAATATTTCTCATGCTTATCATTATACCAATGAATTTTGAAACATGAATTTTCCATATGTTCCACATGAGAATGTTACATGGTATATATATATATTGATATTTTGGTTTTGTTTTTTTTTTGGTTTTTTTTGAAAATTTTAACTAAAAACTTAATAGAAAATACACACAAAATGCACAAATAAAAATCCTAAATATCTACCCCAAAATTTTGTCCCCTCCCCCACAATTAAAATATTGCATTGTCCTCAATGTGAAACTATGAGATGATATGTGCACATGGAAATCAGAATTTTAAATAGGAAAAATAATATAAAAGTAAAAGGGTTAGGAATAGCCTAATATTCTCAGGTGATAATGGGGTCATACAGTGTGATGAAATCTACTGCATCAGTAGAAATTCCCTCAATGTACTTCTTCAAGAGTTGACCATTGACAGTGAAACTCCTTCAAGTGTCCTCTTGCATGATCTCCATTGCACCATAGGAAAAAACATTAGATACAATATAAGGACCCAACCATCTGGAATGCAACTTACCAGGCCTCAACTTCAGTCGTGAACTATATAGAAGGACTTTCTCTCCAACATGAAACTCCCCTTATTGGATCATTCTATCATGATATGTTTTTTATCTTTCCTTATAGAGCCTTGAGTTCTCATATGAAGAAAATTGAATCTCCTCAAGCTCTTGAATTTGCAACTTTATTTTGATTCCAGCTTTTGCCAAATCCATGTTTCATTTCTTTATAGCCCAATAAGCTCGACACTCAACTTCAATGGGGAGATGACTTGTTTTCCCAAAATCAATCCGAAATGGGGACATACCAATGGGTGTCTTGTATGTTGTCCTATAAGCCCAAAGTGCATCATCCAAGTTCTTTCCCCAATATTTCTTATTTGGTTTCACGGTTTTCTCCAAAATTTGTTTCAACTCCCTATTGGAAACCTCAAACTGACCATTTTTTTGGGGTTGGTATGGTGTTGATGTTTTTTTTGTCACCCCATGCTTCTAAAGCAAGGAAGCCAAATTCTTATTGAAAAATTGTGTCCCTTGGTCACTGATGATGGCCTTCGGTACTCTAAACCTAAAAAAAATCTGTGCTTTGACAAAGTCCACAACAACATGAGAATCATTAGTCCTAGTGGACTTAGCATCCAGCCATTTTTTCACATAATCAACAGAAACAAAAATATACAGAAAACCAAATGAACTAGGAAAAGGACCCATAAAATCAATTCCCCATACATCAAAAATATCACATAATTATAGAACAAACTCAAACTCATGATCAGGAACACACCTCCTAATAACTTGGTCACTACACATGCGCTAGAGGTAGGGTTCATCCCACACATAAAACCTAGACTCACTCTTTAATTTTTTTGACTTGATGTTTCTTTAAATTTTCTAGTATTTCAGAGGCAATAAGGTAGTTAACTAAATCAGTATACCAAGGATTCATACCTGAGATGTAATAAACATTCTTATTAGGTAAAGTGTCCCGAAGTGGTACCTGGTTCAAGGTTTCATCCTCTAGTGTTTGAGTAAGCCTACTCATGTGGTCCTTCACCATGTTTTCTGAACCCTTCTTGTCTTTTATCTCAATATCAAATTCCTTAAGAAGAAGCATCCATCAGATAAGTCTGGGATTTGGGTCTGGCTTCTTCAAGAGGTACCTCAGATCTGCATGGTAAGAAAAAACAACTACTTTAGAGCCCAATAAATACGAACAAAATTTATCTAAATAAAATATGACATCAAGAAACTCTTTTTCTATGTTTTTGTAGTTTTATTTGGCTAAATCCAATGTCCTCAATGCATAGGAAATAACATGTGAACGTCCCTCCACCCTCTGAGATAAGACAGCTCAAACTGCGAAGTTGGATGCGTCACACATAAGCTCAAAAGGGAACTCCCACCATGGGGGTTGTATGATTGGTGGAGTGGTAAAACACTTCTTTAGATCATCAAAGGAAGTCTTTCATGAATCATCAAACACAAAATCAGAATCCTTTTGAAGTAATTGTGACATAGAAAGAGAAATATTACAAAAATCTTTAATGAAGCGCCAATAAAATCCTACATGCCCTAGGAAATATCTAACATCACACACACATGAAGGATATGGTAAGGATAAAATAATATCTACCTTAGATCTATCAACCTCTATCCCATGTTTTTACACTACATTCCCTAATACAATCCAATGATCTACCATGAACTGACACTTTTCAAAGTTCAAGACCAGATGATTCTCAATACAACGATTCAAAACCTCTCCTAAACTAGAGATACAATCATCAAATTATGAAACATACATTGTAAAATAATCCATGAATACCTCCATGCATTTCTCAATAAAATCATAAAAAATACTCACCATGCATCTCTGAAAGGTACCTGGGGAATTGCAAAGTCCAAATGAAATCCTTTGGTAGGAAAACGTACCGAATGGAAAAGTGAATGTTGTCTTCTCCTGATCCTCCAGAGCAATAAGAACCTGAAAATATCTAGAAAATCCATCCAAGAAACAGTAGTGTGTTTTTCTAGCTAGTCACTCAAGCATCTGATCAATAAATGGGAGGGGGAAATGGTCTTTGTGAGTGGACTGATTTAGTTTCCTATAATAAATACACACACTCCAACTGTTTTTCACCCTCATTGGAACTAACTCATCTTTCTAATTTTTAAAAATTACACCACCACGTTTTTTAGGCATAACTTAAATAGGACTTACCCATTGAGAATCTGAAATGGGATAAATTATACCTACCTCGAGCAATTTTTTGACCTCTTTTTTACCAATTTCCATAAAGTATGGATTGAGTCTCATTTATGGCTACCTCACTAGTTTATCCTCATCTTACAAAATAATCCTATGCATAAAAATGGAGGGGATAATACCTGATATGTCAGCCAAGATCCACCCGATTTTCTTAATGTTCTCCCTCAAAAGATTCAAAAGTTTTTATTCATGTTCAAAAGGAAGATTATTAGAAATTATAATAGGTAATCTCTCACCACTCAATAAATATGAGTATTTGAGATTTGGTGGCAATTTCTTGAGCTCCAATGAAGGGGGTGGTGTATAGATGGATACATTTAAGGAACTAAAATATGTGCACAAAGAGCATCAGTATTAGAATAGAAATCATCACAATCAGAGAATAAATAATCAAATCTATCAGCATACTCAATATACATAATTAGAATATGATCAGAATATGATCAGAATATAATCAGAGTTCAAATGATCAGAATATGATTCCATTTCAAAATCAAATATAAGAGAGTATTGTGCATTAGAAATAGGTATGGAAGTACTCATAGACATCAAACTAGAACCAATACTCAATATATCCAAAGCATAGGATAATCAAATTCCATGGGGTTTTTATTTGGTGGTTCAAAGTGGGAGATAACAAAAATGGAATGGTCCTCTGAGGGGTACTTCATGAAGTCCATAACATTAAATATCACAACATCATCCCCAAACTCCATGGTAAGTGTACCCTAATTGACATTTATGATAGTTTTTTGCAGTTTGGAGGAAGGTTATGCCTAATATAATGGGAGCATGAGAACTTACCTGATCATCCTCCATGTTAAGAACTTAGAAATCTGTTGGAAAGATCATGCATCTTACTCAAACAAGTACATCCTCAAGGACTCCTGTTGGATATGTCGTAGCTCTATTTTCCAACTACCCCACTACTCTCATTGGTTTCAACTCACCAACTTGTAAAGAAGATAATATAGAGTGAGGCATCACATTTATAGAAGCTCCCAAATCACAAAGAGCAACAGAAAAGTGCAACTCTCCTATGGTGCATGGGATAGTGAATGTAACTAGATCCTTGCACTTTGTGGGAATTTCTAGAGTTGGTGTAATGAGTGCTGACACATTCCTTCTAATATTTATCCTCTCATTTCCCTTGAGCTCTCTTTGATTGGTACAAAGTTCTTTTAAAAATTTAGCATACCTTGGTATTTGTTTAATGTCTTCACGTAATGGTATGTTGATCTCCACACGCTTGAATGTATCCAAAACTTATTTTTGCATCGCCTCTTCAGCCATATTTTTTGTTTGAACAACTCTATTTGAAAAAGTAAGGGTTTTAGGAGGAATATCATTAATATTTTTCTTACCTTTATCTTTCTCCTTGGGTTTCTCAATAGTTAGTGTGAAATGGGGATTCTCTGGAGTTGAGGTAAATCCCGGTGGAACAATTGATGTAGATGTATCAGTTTTTTTCTTTCCAATTATCAATGTGATGGAACTAACATTCCCCTTGGGATTTGGATTAGGTTGGTAAGTAAGATTTATGGATTTATTACTTACCAGTTCATGGAGGGTTGTGGTAATCTGGCTAATTTGAGTCTTCAACTCCCTCAGCTCTGAACCTTGACTCTTCATCTCATTCTGTTGATTAAGAACAATTTGTTTCAAAATATCATCAGTATTAGAATCTACCTTTGGTTGAGAATTCCCAGGTTGTTGACTTGTTGATACTTGAGCTTCAAATTACCTTTGGGGTTGTTGGAAACCCTTTTGGTAAGGTGGAGGATGCTGGAAGTTTTTTTGAAAAGGGGGCCTTTATTGTTTTCCAGAGCCATACCTCATGACTGATTGATCATTTCACCCTTGGTTTTATGTTCGAGAAAATTAATCAAGCTTATTTTGGGGATATGGTTGTTTCTGCTGCTGATATGGTCTCCCAAGAAACACTACTGCACAATATTATGTTTCTTGTAGTTGGGGGAAACAGTCAGTTGGGTGGCTTGTCTCAGTGAAAATGCCACAAGGATTTGAAGGAAGGGGTTTGGATGTCTTTTGTGACAAAGAAATCTGTGTCACCATAGTGGTAAATTCTTCCAACTTGGTATCAATTAAATGACTCTCAAGATAAATACTTACCTGATGTACTCCACTGACATGTGGTGTACCTTGATCTCCAAATTATTGGGAGTTTCGTTCCATATTGTCGATCAATGCACGTGCAGCTGCTGTTGTTTTATCGACCAATTCCCCTATAGCTATAGAATCCATCATGCTTCTATCCAGAGGTGTTATTCCTTCATAGAATTATTGTATGAGGATTTTGTCACTGAATTGTTGATACGGGAAGCTTTCACACAACTTCTTGAATCGCTCCCAATACTCATACATCGACTCCCCATGTGCCTGCTTGATCCCTGAGATCTCCTTTTGGATGGATGTGGTACTTGATGCTGGAAAAAATATCTTCAAGAAAAGACATTTCAAATTGTTCCAACATGTTACATCTTCAAGTTATAAATAATACATCCAATCCTTAACAGTTCCATAAACTAATAATGGGAATGATCTAAGATTTATTTTATCTTTAGATATATTTATTGGTTTCGTTTTTGAGCATAAAACATTTAATTATTTTAAATTTTTATTTGGATCTTCACCAGATAAGCCATGAAATTTTGGAAGAAGGTGAATTAACCCAGATTTCAACTCAAAGTACAATTCGAGAGTTAGATATGCAATGCATGTAGGCTGATAATTAATATCAGGTGCAGCCAACTCTCAAATAGTCCTATTGAGTTCATTGATGTTATTTTCAACCATTTCGTCTTGTTTAATATTTGTTTTTAAATATTTTCCAATTTCAAAATCCCTAGAGTGGAGAAATTGGCTAGTTTGGTAAATGTCAACACTTCCCGTAGACCAAGATTGTCTGATTTGAGCCCTAAGGATGCGCTCAATCTCAGGGTCTAGATTATAGAGATCCTTAGGATGGGATCATGTCATAAATCATAGAAAATAGAGAAATAAAAAATAATTGGATACCAATATCATTAAATGAGGTTTCAATTGATGGTCTGAAAGATAAGAAAAACGAGAGGAAGGAAAGAAATAAACACAATAAAAAAATTGAGAGAAAGGGAAAAGGAGAAATAATAAGAGAAAACAAAAGGATAAAATTAAATAAAAAATACCTTTAATTAGTTGAATAAAACACTTTCCTCCCCAGTAATGGTTCCAATTTGATGAATTTTGTCGCACACGGTCTCAAAAATATTTATTTGTGATTTTACTAAGTGCAGCACAGTGGCAGGCCTAGTTCATTATCTCAAGGAGGAATTGAATGAAATAACTATTAATAGGCTTTAAGTAAGTAAAAAAATAGTCCAGAATAAAATAAATGAAATATTGGGGGTTTGTTTTGTGACTTTTCGAATAGTAAACTAAACAAGAAAATGAGAATTAGAAATCAAGAGACAATTTCTTTAAAAACACTTATATGAAAAGATGTAGTTGATCTAATTTTCCCCCTTTATCATTAATTTATCCTTATACCATATGATTATAATTCATTCAATTGTAATACCCTAACCTTTTTAACCCTCGAACCCAATGGAAATTATCACAATGAAAAATATTGAAAAAATGAGCCTTCGATCAACTTCGGGACTTCCAATCGCAGCACCCTGACTTGATTATGATCCAAAAGCCAACTTTTGATCAATGGTTAATTATGGAAGTATATCCTCCTTATATTTGATAATTAATTAAGTTAGGGATGATACTTGAACCCTAAAATTCTATCCTAAGTTGATTAGATATTGCGATTGTGGTTTCACTCACACAATTTACACAAGCCTGACCACACGGTCAAGTGCAAGTCGATCGAGTAAATTAGAAATTAAAACTCAATTAATTGATCACAATTTTTGAATTATAGTATGATTAGGGATTCAAAATAAATAAATTAAGGGGGTAGGTATTAGATCAACTATGAAAGAATTCACTCTTCCATGGGTGGAGTTTTTATCATGGAGATGTTTTGCATAAATAATGGATTGAAAGGGGAATGCCCAATAACATATATACTCTTATATTATAGCCTAAGAAGAAAAATAAGAAGATAAAAAGAGAATAACACCGAATATTTATTGAATAAAACTCACATTACAAGCACAAAAACAAAGAGAAACAAAGTGGATGTGGGAGAGGAGAGCCTTTTTTGGAATAGATGTTTGCAAAATGAATTACTTCTTACAAGAGTTGTGAGGGGTTCCCAAGATCTACCCTTTAGAACACACATTACCAAAGACTCAACCAGACATCCCAAAGAGTGAAAACATCCTTTAAATAGAGTTTTTGGGGGCAAGGGTTACAAATATTTTTAAAATGTAAAAGGGAAATTCGTCCAAATATTTTATCCAAGTTTAACCGCATAGTTTACCTCCAAAATTCGTGAATTGGTTGGACTTATAGAAGGATGATTTGTTAGGAATCAATTCCTAGAGCTTCCCTCCAAAGTTGGGCTCAATACAAGTTTGGATGAAGAAAATACAGCCCAAATGGTAAAGTGATGTCCAATATGGATAGCTCAGTCCATCTTTGTTTTCATGGCTCATTCACTCCACTAAAATGCATGATCCATCTCTCATGCCCTTAATATAATTTGTATCTCAATAAGTCAGGAATACAGTTGAAAAAAATTGAAGTAAAATAATTTACATAAAAATATATATTCCTGAAATACTACAGTGAGTTTTAAAAGGGTAAAACAGAAATTTCCATCAAATTTACAAATGAATAATCTAATCCCAATTATTCTATAAATTAACATATTTTAGCACAATGTGAGGAAATTATTTCATTTATTATCAATAAAAAATTTAATAAAATTGTGTTTTATCACCCATGTGACACGTATATTCCTTAAGATGAAATGTATACAGTTTAAGGTCATAGAGCTTGGACCATGATCGAGGCCAAGGGGCCAAAGGTTTGAAGTAATTTGTGGTCATTCCCATAGATGAAGTGTATGTGAATCACTACATATCCTATAAAAATGGGAATCAATCCATACTTAGTTCCTGAACTCCGTTAAGTTTAATGTCATATGGTAAGGATGAAGGTGAATTTTTAAAAAAATGGGAAATAATGTTTCATATGGACCCAAGATTGGTGTTCTGGGAATCACTAAAAATACCATGAATATGGGAATATATACACACATATTTCTTGAAGGTAAATTTATCTGTGAAAGTCTGGCCCATACACATAGAGATAAGTCTTTAGATATTTCTTGTTTGTGAATATTTTTGTTCTTATTTTTTTCTATGGTTGGACCATTATTGAAAGTCTAGGTGTCACTATAGAAATCAATCCATATGTAGGTCTTAACAAGTGGAATGGTAGATGACCAGTTCCAAGGTTGATGTCCTCTCAAATGATAATATCTCAATGTTGTGCCATTTTCTTCATGTGTCTAGGAATATTATTCCATAGTTTAAGGTTGTATGAAAGGACCGCCCCATACATTTTAACATCATGTGATAAGAATGTTTTAGGAGGTGTTTCAAAAGGGATGTTCATTGCACGGTTACTGGAAATCTGGTGTGAATTTAGATAAGAGAGGTTCACACCATGCCACAAACTCCTGATAAAACCCTGGAGAGATTCTTATTTTACGGTTGTAGAGTTTGGACCATAGGGATCTTATTTTAAGGTCATAGAGTTTGGACCATAGGATTGTGCAACTTTTCCATGTGTTTAAAAACCCTACAAAGAATCCTAAGACCACATGGGCCATGCTCGGTGTAGGAAAATAGGGAGTGATTTCAGGCTTTCCCCATCACATGTAGAAGTGTACAACATGGGATACTCTCACTCGATGTGTACATATGCACTGAGGAGCAACACCAGGGGTGTTAGAGTTCCATTAGAACACAGGGAAGTAGAAAGGATGTAAATAGAAGCATCTGAGTTTTAGATTAGGGAAGGGGTGAATGATGTGTAAGATCACTACTTACCTTGTTCGCAACATAGGATACATAACTTCACCAATCAAGGCTGGGGAATAAAAACACATAATTGACTATTGACCAAGTTTTAAACAGAGGATTAGATGTTTATTACTAAATATAAAATAGGGAATTCACCTAGAATGAGAGGTGAGTCAAAGTTTCATGAGACCATCACCATTAGGTGGTCCTTCTAGATGTGAAAGATGGTGGAAATCCAAACTCAAAAAGTCTCAATGTTTATAGATGGTTCGTGAATATATTTGCATAGATCTTGACACTTTTGGTCTCATTCCCTAGTTTATTGGGTGTTTGTGAGTGGTAGGACCCAACTGAACCCAGTATAAAAGACCCTAGTATTGAAAATAGTTTAAGTCTTTATTTCTTAGACCAAGGGATCTTGGTTTAAAGGTCATAGAGTTTGGACCATAGGGTTGTGCAGTTTAGTTTCATGTACGTGGAATATATCCATGTAGTTTAATGTTATCCATTAAAGATGAAGAATTTTACATTTTAGAGTCACATAGCTTGGAATATAGAGTTCTTAGTTTAGGGTTATAGAATTCGAACTAATGAAGAGAGAGTATATCTGGTATACATATGTAGTGTGAAGAAATGACACATATGATGTCAATGAGATGAAGAGGCCCAGTTTTGCACAACATATTCCCAAAATAACCATGATAAGGATATTATTTTAAGTTCATTGAGTTTGGACAATAGGGTTGCATAGCTTTTCCATGTGGGTACAATTTTCCATGTGGGTACAAACCCTACCAAGACTTATAAGATCATGTGAGCTATGCTCGGTGTGGGAAACAAGGTGTGATGTTAGGATTTCCCTATCACATGGGATCACACAATAATTTAAAGGAAATGTTGGGTTGGAAATTTCCAACCACACTAAAATTATTTCTCAATGTGCACGGATGTATAGAGGGACAACACTGGGGGTGTTAGAGATCCACCAGAACATAATGAGGTGAAAAGTGTGAATCACTGCACCTGATATCTGAAACACAATGAGGATGGTGGGATGATGGAGGATAGCTATTGAACTTGTTCAAAATAAAACATCCATATCATGTTACCATGGATGGGGACAGAAAAATAATGGTTGACCACTATCCATGTTTGACACATAGAACCTATCTCAAAATTTTGTCCAAAGTCTTCTGGGGAATTGGTCTAGAATGGAAGGTGAACCAATGCGGCATATCCTAGACGTTAGGGGTCCCTTTAGACAAGAAAGCAGATGGGGATCTAGGTAAAGGTACACGTGAAGCATGGAGATAGATTGGGGGAATGTCCTTGTGGAATCCAACACTCTATGCCTCATACCACAACACACTCAAACATGCCGGTGTGGAACATATGTAGGTGGGATTAGATCTGTTCTCAAGGATCGGGTTTTTTGAGGGGGGATGAAGGCCAAGATGGAACTCAAGGTAAAGGTCCCCAGTATTGTGAATAGTTTAAGGTCATTTTATTTAGACCACAAGATCTTAGTTTAAAGTCATAGAGTGTGGACCATAGGTTCCCAGTTCAACATCATGTTCTTGGGATGTATTTGTGTAGTTTATTGTCATTAAATAAGGATGAATATTTCACATAGTTTATCATTGTGCAACTAAGACATTATGTGTGAGAGAGAGAGAGATGCGTCCCAAAGGAGAAGTGTGTGGTGTGTAAAATAACCTGACGTGAATTAAGTCCAGAGAGATCCACATTTCTCCACACACTCTCAAATTGGAGCTTTGGCCAAAGGGACAAAAATGTGAATTTTTGATTTTTCAGCTCGGCTCGGGGAAACAATTTATGGGCGTATCTACATATCCCGTAAGGATGGGAATAAATCCACACTTAGTTTTGTAGATCAATGTATTTTAACATCATATGGAAAGAACAAATATGAGAGGGGTTCTTTGAAAGAAACATGTGTGGTGTGACTACCATAACCCGATGTGAATGAGGACCAAATATATCCACACCATACCACACATTTCTGAGGAGGAAACCTTGACCAAAGTCCAAAAAGGTTTTTGATTATGTGGTTGGGCCCAGAGAAAAAATTTTATGGATGTAACTACATATCCCATAATTATGGGAATAAAGCTACACGTAGTCTTGGAAGATGGCATGGAAAATGGTCAGTGCCAAAGTGGGTTGATATACTTTCAAATGAGAATATCATGGTTTCTATGCAATTTATTTTCATGCAACTAGGAAATTGAAAATATTAGTTTAAGGTAATATAATTGATACCAATTAAAGTAGATATGTGCAATGTAGATCCATGAGAAATCATGATGTGAATGAGGGACAAGGAGGCTCTCAAGCCACACCACAAACTCCTAAATGATACTCATGCTAAGGGGATAAAGGGTTGAGTTTTTGATTCTATAGCTAAGCCCAAGGAAAAAATTCCCAGGCATTTCTATGTATCCCATAAGGATTGGAATCATGCCATATGTAGTTCTTGAAGATGGCATGGTAGATGGCTAGTTCCAAGGGGTAATTTCTTCTTAGGTGAAGATGTTATAGTGTTTTGTAGTTTATTATCATACATCCAAGATGAAGAATATGTAGTTTAATGTCATATGGTAATGACATAGGTTGTTATATAGTTTATCATCATGAAACAAGGATGTTGGAGGTCTTAGTTTAAGGTCTTAGAGATCAGACCATAGGATGAGGCTTCTAAAGTGGAAATATGAAATTTGGAACCATGAAGAAACCTGATGTGAAAGAGGACCAAAGAGATCCACATCGCACCACACATTCATAATAAGAACCCACACACAATTTAATATCATGGGGTTGAAGAAAAAGTTTTGGGAGATTTTTGGGTTGGTCCCAAAGAAGAAGCGTATGGGCATCGCTATGTATCCCATAATTATTGGAATCAAGCTATATGTAGTTCTCAAAGATAGAATGGAAGATTTCCAGTGCCAAGGGGAATTGTCTTCTCAGGTGAAGACATTGTAGAACTGTGTGGTTTATCTTCATACAGCCAGGATGAAGAATATGTAGTTTAACATCATATGGTAAAGATGTGGGGTACAATTTAATTTCATGTAGGACGTAGAAGTTTAGAATCATTCAATACAATAGGCACTTGCCTTTTAAGGTCATGAAAAAAGTACCATCAATGTTGTGTCATTTAACATCTTGTAGTTAGGATGCAACAATTTAATGTCATGCAAGACACTACTTCATATAGTTTAAGGTCATACTGCCTGGACCCTGAAATAGTTTAATGTCGTTTAGGATGACATAGATCATAGTTTAAGGTCATAGAGATCATACCATGGGGGCATTGTACAGTTTAACATCATGCAACCAGGACACTGATTTTTGGCATAGTTTAACATCATGAAACGAGGATGAAATAGTACTTTAATAGAATGAAGGAAAAGGTAGAACAATTTAACATCATGTGGATTGAAATAAATACCATCTCATGTGAAGTGATCTTTTAGGAACTTGGCATTAGTGGGAGGAGTAATTCGCTCACCATCCATGGTGATCAAAGAGTACGAACCATTGGGATAGACCTTGTGAATGATGTAGGGCCCCTCCTATTTGGGTTCCAACTTTTGAGGTCTCCTACACAGTATCATTGGGATCCTTAGATCCAGTACCATGTCACCTTGAAGGAAGGAGCAGAGACAAACTCTCTTGTTAAAATATTTGGCTATCTTGTTCTGGAGCCTCTCTAGAATATGCAAGTCTCAGAGCATGTTCTCATTAAGAGCTTCTAGTTTAGCTACATGGACTTATACTACTCTATCTGACATATGTTGATCAAAGATATCTATATGGAGTTATGGAAACTGAATCTCCATGGGAAAGACTTTCTCTATTCCATACACCATGGAATATGAAGTCACCTGGTTTGAATTATGAGTCGTCATCCAATAATCCCAAAGATAATTGGAGAGATTTTCCAGAAAACTTCTCTTATTCTGATACACCATATTTTGAAAAAAAAATTATAGGGTCTTATTAAATGACTAAATTTTTACATGTATATGTGCATTGTAGTGAGAAGTGTAGTTGGACCAGATGTTGTACTTGGCGTATAACTTCTTCAACTCAGCTTCCCAGAGTTGGTGTTGTTATCGGTGAGAATATAATAAAGGACTCCAAATAAATGGATGATGTTCGAGAAGAATTCAACAAAATACTAGTATTTAAATTCCTTGTAATGAATAGATTCTTCACACTTGGAAAAATAAATCTATTGTAGTCAGAATGAACCTGCATTGGAGAGCTGTTGCTGCTGGATATGGTCCCACAACATCTATTCCCCAGACCGCAATGGTCCAAGAGTAATTTGTAGTATGTATGGGATTAGGAGGTCTATGAATGAAGTTTTCATGGATCTAACATGTGTGGAACCTTTTGGATAGATCAATACAATCGTGGACTGTGGTGGACCAAAAGTAGCCCAATAATCAAATATGATGGGAGAGCTTCATCCTTGCCAGATCAGCACCACAAGACATGGCATGGACTTCCTGCATAACCTAAGGAATCTAATCTCCTTGAAAGTGGAAAAGGATAATTCCATAAAACTGTATTTTTAGAGTCTTATCTAGGCTAGGACTGATCTGGAGGGTTAACAGAACTGCATGGAGACAGATTCACTCATGTTCGGCTCTATCTGATGGTAGATTACCATGATGGAGATACTTGATGAAAGGATTCATACAATTAGAGGTTTCTTCTGGTATAGAGGGATCTAAAGGACCTGATGTGGAAGAATCAGTGGTAAGGTGGTTACCTGTTAGTTGTTCTCATCATCTAAACTAATAGGGGTAATGAATCTTTGATGTGCCACATGAATGAATAGATCTTCCTAGTCAGGGACTGCGAGAGAATCACCTAGACTAGCCAAGTAATTATCTCAACCATTTTGTGACTGGGGAACATTAGTCACCTATGGATGATAAGGTAATTGTTCCATCAAATGGTGATCATTCTTGAACAAGGGCATGAGATTGGGATTCCTGATGATATAGTCACCATTAATCTACTTGATGAATATATTAGAGTCCCCCTTCACATGTAGGTGGGTAACATCAATCTTGAGATCCAACTTGAGACTAGTGATGAGAGCCTGATAATATGTCTCATTGTTAGTGAAACCCTCTAATATCAAGAATTAATAAGGTAGTACAGCCTATATAGGTGTGATGAAAACAATCCCCATGCCTGATCTATTGAGCCTGGGATCATTGAGCCTTCGGTCTATGTGACTCTAGGAGGCACCATTGAAGTGAATCTTCCAACACAGCATATCCTGGTCCACTAATAGGATAGCCTCGTATGGAAAATCAATATCCATAGACAGCTCTATGGGGGTCAGGTGAGTGGCCAAGAAATCTTTAAATTCTTGACCCTTGACGACTTTCTACATAAAAAATATGATTTCAAACTTCTAAAGAATCACCACCCAATGTGCTAGTCAGCCTATCAACATGGGGAGGTTCAAAATGTACTTTAGCGGATCCATGTGGGAAACCACCTGTATCTCATGATGCTGCGGGTAGTGTCACAACTTTTTCACTATGAAAAATAGTGCAAGACAACTCTTCTCGATGGGAGAATATATGAAATTCATATTGAGGATCATACTATTGAGATATTATAAATTGTTCTATGTCCCTTATTTTTTCTTTTGGGAGAGAATGGAATCGAAGGATCGGTCTAGGGAGGTCATGTAGAGGACCAATGGCTTCCCAAATATGGGTGGCATTAGAACTAGAGGCTGTAGTGGATACTTCTTGATCTCCTCAAAATTGGTCTCACATTCTTCATCCCATTAGTATATATAACCTTTAATCATGAGCCTGGAAAATGGATTACACTTTACAGCTAGATTTGTGATGAATTGGCATATGTAGGCTAACTGTCCTTGAAATCCTCAGAGCTCCTAGAGATTTCTCAAAGAGGGAATATGGCTAATATAATTTATCTTATCTAGTTAAATCTTGATGCCTCTATATCTGATAACAAAACTAAGGAAATTTCCAAAGGTCACCCTGATAGCACATTTCAAGGGGTTCATCTTCAACTGCTGAGAGTGAAGGAATCTACGAACACTTTCTTAAGATGTCTGATATAGTCCTGATGCTGGTGGTATTTGACCACAATATTATCCACATATCATTCCATTAGAGTACTAAGGATTTTTTTGAATATTTGGTGCATGGAACGCAGATATGTGGATCCTTCATTCTTCAGATTGAAAGGCATTACCTGATAAAATAAGGTACCTTATGGTGCTATGAATGTGGTATATTCCTCATCCTTAGGGGCCATTCGGATCTTATTATACTCAAAATACCCATCCATAAAGGAGAGATCCTGTAATTTAGCAGTGGAATTAATTAGTAGATATGTCACCGGAAGGGGAAAATCAACCTTCGGGTGGTGGTGGTTGAGATACCAGGATTCAATGCAGACTCTAATCTATCTGTTCATCTTTCTGATGGGAAAAATTCCATCCAACCATCTGGGGTACTTAACTTCCTTGAAAAATTTGTCCTTGGTGATATTATCAATTTTGGTCTTGAACATGGCACCATGAGATGGGTGTATCTTCCAGGGAGGCTGTTTGAACCTGCAATGACTTAACAGAATGCCAAGATGATGGAAGGATACCTGAGGGTCAAACCTTGGTATCTCATCATAGCTCTAGGAAAACACATAATTATTTTTCTTTAGGAAATCCACATATTGTTGTTTTTACTCTGCAAGTATGGCTTCACTGATCAGCATTGGGCTCAGATCTGTCTCGGTGCCAAGAATCACCTGTACCAACTCATCGACGGTGGTGGAGACGCCTTCCTTGAATGAAGGAGAATATTCTTCCAAATCATATTCATCATCCATGGAAGGGGGATCAGTGGGATAAGATGGCTCACCTGGACTGACTAAATTTTGGGGAACACTGGTGCCCACTTGGGAAAATATGGAATCCTTACTGAGAGACCCCTACATTGTAGAGACCATGGAAACAAAGATTGTAGGCCTAATTTCATCAATACTTCAACTGAGAGGCCCATGACTAATGATGTCAAATCAATGGTGGAGGGTTGGTCTATTTTGACTCAACTCAGCCCGAAAAAACTATAAGGTATGGCATACTGATATAGTCATGGGGCGAACATCCCAATAACTTATAGGGGTAAGATTCTCTAATATCACTCAAGAATGTCCTATATTTGAGTACAAGGTAATATTTTGATGTTCATTTTACCTGGGAACATGTATTCCCCTCATCTTAGAAATGATTAAACAGTATCCCATGTCTATCATTTTAGCTTCCAACCGGTGAATCGGGAGGATGAAAGCATCATTGAAGTCTATCAAAGGGTCGACCACAGTAGCAGTATGCTCAACCTCATTGGTCTGAACCTATTTTTAATTAATATTGTAATAATCAGAATCTAGATAGAAGAATCCATAAGAGGAAAAAGGACATGCATCACCTTGGATCATTCCCACTTGATCATTGAGGGAGTTCTTGAGGTATTGGTGATATGAGGAGGAAATTTTTGTACGTATATGAAGATAGGGTATATACATGAGTGAATTCTAGGAAGTATACTGTGAGACAACCATAAATTTAGTACTTGAAATCAGGACATCAAACTGAGTATTTAGGTGGATTTTTCAACACAACTTTTTCTTTTTAATATCTTAACCCTGAATTTTCTGGTTAGAGGGACTCAGATCTTCTTTATTCAATCCTAGCTTGAGGAACTTCCAGGTTAGGATGAGACTGATCACGGAACCTATTTTGATGTGACACTGACAAAATTCCATGCCATTGATCTCTCTAGTGATGTACAGCAGTCATATGTTCCCCTATATAGGAGAACCTTCATCTTCTCCCAAGAATTAGATGACGGCTTGGAATTATTCTCATTAGACTTCCTCAATATGGAAGGCCTCTGTGGATTCCACCTCTATATCGAATTGAAGGGGGTTATTCAAATCCTCTATAATATATCCTCACAGTTATTTTAATATACATAGATCCTCAAGATTTAATATCTTTGTAGGAATACTAGAATGATTCTTAAGAAAATCATACTTCTGTGCTAGGTGCATATTTCTTCCAAGAGGAGGTTTCTCTTTGGCAGGAGGCATAACGGGTGTTTTTGGATGAACCGGTGGATTTTGGATAGTATTGGAAATATCCCACTACTCACTATCTGAACCATGCAAAATTACCACTAGATTACTATCAGACAATTGAATCTTAGACATAGTGGAGCACAACTGATCATGATTCTATTGCGTCAGCTCTGCCTGGTCGAGTATCATGAATAGTGGAAGCAGGGAATCTGACAAGATGGGCTGAGAGGTATGTGCCTGTTGGGATCTATGTTGGGCCTGCTATCTAGTCTTGGTAGCATGTATAGATTGTCTTGAATCACTAGCCTAATAATTCCAACAATTCACATATCCATTCCCTTATCGACGATGGCATCAACTAAGAACATTTGTATGGACTTCTTGTTACTCATCATCATTGTAAATCATATATATACCTACAAACGTGACTATATTTATAAAGGCATGCTCCAGCTCATCATCTGAAGAATATTCCAATGTTGGGAAGATTCTGTGGATGAATCCCATCTCTGGAGGCATGAAATCATCGAGAGTGCAAGATGTCTTTGGAACTAGAGGGGGCCTTTGTTTTCCCTTGTTCATTCGATTTATTCTCTTTTAGTGGTTAGAAGGATGATATGTGGATGTAGAAGTTCCATAGGGAGTAGGTGTGATATTTTCAAGAGGCTTAGGCCATATGACACCATGAAAATGAGAAACTGCCCTGAGATCCAACCAATCATCATATTTTAGAGACCCGTGGCTGGAGACCTGCTGCCACTCACCTTCACTGTCATTGTTATGCATTATAGAAACTCATTCCACATGTGATGGGGTAGGTCTCAATATGACTAAATTTTTATCAACATAGTCCTAGAGTCAGTCCTTGAATACATATCAATGCTTGATGGTATATCTAGGGAACCTATGATGAGGCTAGTATTCTGGGAGATTAGTGATATCATCCTCTTGGGGTTTCCTTAATTCTTGCAGCTTTAGAATCCCATTATCAAAGGCACTACGTAAATAACCAAGGACTCGATCCTCATTGAATGAATGAGTATGGTTTCTCTTGTCCAGAAAGGGAACTCTGGTATCCTGGCCCCGATGAGGGGTTGGAGCCTGATGGGGGGATGTAACATGTGTGGAGGAGGTGCATTACATGATAACGCCTAATAATTATACATCGGGAAATGTTGATCTTGAGGCTGGTCCTAAGGTTGTTTCCCTTGGTGAGGATTATTGTACCTCTCGTTCCCCTCGTTGTTTTATTTTCATGATCACAATCACCTTATTATTTTTCTAATATTGGTTGAAGGGTTTTTGAATGATAGGCACAAGGTTGTCAAGAAGTTGGCCCAAGAATGGACAAGAAGTGGACTGAATTTCAGTCCACCGGCCAACCGGTGTGATAGCACCGGCCAGCCGGTGGACCTGGCAGAGGCATTGCCCACTGCCAGGTTCCACCGGTCAGCCGGTGGCTCTGTCACCGGCCAGCCGGTGGCACCCAGACCAATGGGCCAGCTACTGTCTCCCCACCGGCCAGCCGGTGGCTCCTCCACCGGTCAGCCGGTAGAGCCTGGACCAAATTTCTTCTCCTCTGCCAAGGCACCGGCCAGCCGGTGGAGCTGTACCGGCCAGCCGATAGCCCAGTCAAACTAGCCGTTGGCTTTGACCAGTCAACCCTCTTTTGGCCTCCAACGGCTCCGAAGACCTCTCCAATGGCTCCGAAGGCCCCCAATGGGTTCCATGCCTATAAATAAAGGCTGAGGAAGCCCCGGACACCACCCGGATCATATACGAAGCCAACGGACATATTTTGTATCAATTGGCCAACCTCTGGCGACTTCCTTCAAAGGAACCTCAAGTGCTCCAACAACTTCCACATCCAAGGAGCTCCACCAAAGAAGCTTGGAAGCGGCCTTCAACATCTCCAATCAATCAAAGGCGCCCAAGACTTCCTTAAATACGGTTTTTCTTGTTTATCTATTTTGAGCTTAATTTGGGTTTGTGTCTACAAACCACTCTATTTCTCATCCCCTCTTTCTTTTGGGTTTCACATCACCATTAAGGTGTGAAAAGGTTGTCAAGCTTTCCTTTAAATAGCTTGAGACATAGGTGAGCTATCCTTCACCTGTAAGAAGGATAGTGGGTTCTTGCTAAACCATTAAAAGCAAGTGGGTTCTTGCTTAACCACCAAAAGCAAGCTGTAATAGGTCCTAGTGCTACCTCAAATCCTAGTGGGTTTCTTGCTAAAACCATTGAAAAGTAAGCGGAAGGAATCTCTCAACGGTTGAGTTGGGAGCGGAGACGAAGGCCGGGTTTTTGGCCGAACTCCGTTATCAATTTTGTGTCTTGCCTACTTTATTTCCGCTGCACTTTCACTTTGATTTTAATTTATTAATCTTTTTTTTAAAGGCAATTCACCCCCCCTCTTGCCATCACTCCCTTTTTCTCCGTCTAACAATTGGTATCAGAGGGATATTTTGAATAATTCCTTAACCGGTTTCAAATTAAAGATCCTATTTTTTTGATGGCTTCTACCGCTTCTTCCTCTCAATCCCCCGAAGGACATTCTTTAGATCGTGCTCCATTCTTTGATGGAGCCGATTATACTTTTTGGAAAACCCGCATGTCAACTTTTCTTAAAAACATTAGCTATCCTATTTTTAGAATTGTTATGCATGGTTTTACACTCTCTTCTCCCGATGAGTCTAAATGGACCCCCGCCGACATTGCTTTTTTTGAGCTTGATGGCAAAGCCATGAACGCTCTTCATTGTGGTCTTGACTGTAATGTTTTTAATTGCATTTCTACTTGCTCTACTTCACATGATATTTGGAAATATTTAGAGCTAACCCATGAAGGTACTAGCAAGGCTCAAAAGCAAGAACCCACTCAAAAGCAAGAACCCGATGCAAAATCCATGCCCGATTGCCCACTCAACAAGAAACGGGCTAAGGAAAAAGGAAAGAAAAAGGTCCTCAAGGCGACATGGAGTGACACCTCCTCATCATCCTCCTCCTCCTCCTCCTCGAGCGACCAAGGTACAAAATGCCTAATGGCATTTCACGAGGTAACTTCTTCTGATTCCTCATCCTCGTCCTCATCTTCAAATTCTTTTAATCATTTATCATATGAAGAACTTCAACATGTGCGAGACCAATTAGAAAATGGTTTTCATGAGCTTTCTTCAAAATTCGTTACTTTGAAAAAGAATTTCAAAAAACTCTCTTCCGAAAAGGAACAACTTCTCAAAGAGAAGGAGGAGTTGTCCCTCAAATTACAAAACATTCCCAATGTTGATTCTTTGGAATCAACAATCAAAGACCTAAGGGAATCCCTTGCTAAATTCACCAACGGAGAACAAAACCTTTCAAAACTCCTTGGTTCTCAACGTGTTTCTAGAACCACACATGGACTTGGCTACACCAACCAAGCTTCCTCCTCCCATGCTCCAACTGTTTTTGTAAGGGGGAGCTCTAGTTTTAAATTTTGTAACTATTGCAAAAAACCCGGGCACATGATATATGAATGTAATTGCAAAAATGCCCGGTATGGTAGGCCCAAATCGATTTTTTATTCGGATGAATTCTATAGGAGAAGACCCGCTACAAGGCAAGTGTGGATTGAAAAATCCCTCTTAGAGAGTCTCTCCGGGCCTAAAATTGTCTCTTTTCAAAATCCCTCTCCCCGGTGATTTGTTGTTTTTATTTAGGGGGAGTTAGGATCGTTTAAGTCCTTTTGATTTCAAATTCAAAATTTTCGATTCAAACTTTCAATTTCAACACTTGGTTTCAAATTTTTTAAAATTGTTATTCATTTTTTTTCGATTCAAAACTTTTAATTCAAAATTTATTTTCAAATCTTTCAATTCAAATTTCAAAATTTCATTGGTTTAAAATCTCCATCTTGTTTTTCAAACTTGTATCCCTCAATCAAATTTTTATGCCCCACGCTATTTTGATAATCACAAATGGGGAGAAATTTATTGATTTATTGGGGGAGAATCTTTTCTATCATGCTTTGATTTATTTTCAAATTATCCTTTAAGAATGTCTTTAATTTCAGTATTTTACTTTGATTGTTTCGGTGATTGTGATCGTCAAAATAGGGGGAGATTTTTGTACCTCTCGTTCCCCTCGTTGTTTGATTTTCATGATCACAATCACCTTATTATTTGTCTAATATTGTTTGAAGTGTTTTTGAATGATAGGCACAAGGTTTCCAAAAAGTTGGCCCAAGAATGGACAAGAAGTGGACTGAATTTCAGTCCACCGGCCAACCGGTGTGATAGCACCGGCCAGCCGGTGGACCTGGCAGAGGCATTGCCCACTGCCAGGTTCCACCGGTCAGCCGGTGACTCTGTCACCGGCCAGCCGGTGGCACCCAGACCACTGGGCCAGCTACTGTCTCCCCACCGGCCAGCTGGTGGCTCCTCCACCGGTCAGCCGGTAGAGCCTGGACCAAATTTCTTCTCCTCTGCCAAGGCACCGGCCAGCCGGTGGAGCTGTACCGGCCAGCCGGTAGCCCAGTCAAACTTTGACCAGTCAACCCTCTTTTGGCCTCCAACGGCTCCGAAGACCTCTCCAACGGCTCCGAAGGCCCCCAATGGGTTCCATGCCTATAAATAAAGGCTGAGGAAGCCCCGGACACCACCCGGATCATATACGAAGCCAACGGACATATTTTGTATCAATTGGCCAACCTCCGGCGACTTCCTTCAAAGGAACCTCAAGTGCTCCAACAACTTCCACATCCAAGGAGCTCCACCAAAGAAGCTTGGAAGCGGCCTTCAACATCTCCAATCAATCAAAGGCGCCCAAGACTTCCTTAAATACGGTTTTTCTTGTTTATCTATTTTGAGCTTAATTTGGGTTTGTGTCTACAAACCACTCTATTTCTCATCCCCTCTTTCTTTTGGGTTTCACATCACCATTAAGGTGTGAAAAGGTTGTCAAGCTTTCCTTTAAATAGCTTGAGACATAGGTGAGTTATCCTTCACCTGTAAGAAGGATAGTGGGTTCTTGCTAAACCATTAAAAGCAAGTGGGTTCTTGCTTAACCACCAAAAGCAAGCTGTAATAGGTCCTAGTGCTACCTCAAAGCCTAGTGGGTTTCTTGCTAAAACCATTGAAAAGCAAGCGGTAGGAATCTCTCAACGGTTGAGTTGGGAGCGGAGACGTAGGCCGGGTTTTTGGCCGAACTCCGTTATCAATTTTGTGTCTTGCCTACTTTATTTCCGCTGCACTTTCACTTTGATTTTAATTTATTAATCTTTTTTTTTAAAAGGCAATTCACCCCCCCTCTTTCCAACCTCCGGCGACTTCCTTCAAAGGAACCTCAAGTGCTCCAACAACTTCCACATCCAAGGAGCTCCACCAAAGAAGCTTGGAAGCGGCCTTCAACATCTCCAATCAATCAAAGGCGCCCAAGACTTCCTTAAATACAGTTTTTATTGTTTATCTATTTTGAGCTTAATTTGGGTTTGTGTATACAAACCACTCTATTTCTCATCCCCTCTTTCTTTTAGGTTTCACATCACCATTAAGGTGTGAAAAGGTTGTCAAGGTTTCCTTTAAATAGCTTGAGACATAGGTGAGCTATCCTTCACCTGTAAGAAGGATAGTGGGTTCTTGATAAACCATTAAAAGCAAGTGGGTTCTTGCTTAACCACCAAAAGCAAGCTGTAATAGGTCCTAGTGCTACCTCAAAGCCTAGTGGGTTTCTTGCTAAAACCATTGAAAAGAAAGCGGTAGGAATCTCTCAACAGTTGAGTTGGGAGCGGAGACGTAGGCCGGGTTTTTGGCCGAACTCCGTTATCAATTTTGTGTCTTGCCTACTTTATTTCCACTGCACTTTCACTTTGATTTTAATTTATTAATCTTTTTTTTTAAAGGCAATTCACCCCCCCTCTTGCCATCACTCCCTTTTTCTCCGTCTAACAAGGATATAGGTCAGCCTCTTCCGATAACAACTCTAATGGCCTGGGGTCCTCTATCGGTGCGATAGAAGCAGTCTCATCCTTGTCATCTCTTCTTGCAGGAGCTGGAGGAGTCAATAAATGTTCCCACTTATCTTTCTATAAGACTTCCTCTAAGAACTAATCTGTGTCAAAAAAAATTTAAATCCACCCACTAAATTTTGAGTGATTATGTAGGGAACCAATTCATACGTAACATTTTCTAAGCATGTTGTTGGCAGGTTCTCTTGAGTCAAAAACATGTCGAGTGAATACTTGAGGTTATTCCACTTAGTGACAAATTCTGTGACTTAATAATCTGGTTTTTTCTTACACTTGAAGAGTTAATTGATACTTTTCTTGCGTGTGGTGAATCTTAACTAGTAAAGAAACTATCTGCAAAGATCTTTCTAACCAATGATGAGCCGAATGGGTAGATGACTGTACCATATGAACACATGTCCTTCCAATGTATTCAAAAAACACTTAAGATTTGTGGCATCTTGTTTGTCGGGGGATACCAACATGGGTTTACACCTTGATATGAAGCGGATCAGATGTTGTAGTGGTTTGGTCATCCTGTTTAAGGGGGATAATGTAGGGTTCCTAAAATTCGGTGATGCTCACATGTTTTCCACCCATGCCAGATATGGATTGACATCAGATGGTATCTCTATCTATCATGTTTTCAAGGCTTTGAGTCGATAAGTGAGAGAAACTATCGAGTCTTCCTGGTGGGGGTTCCTATTTGGCTGAGGATCTCTGACCACTAGTGAATTGATAGGCTCATCAAAATGATTGGAAGGCTTAAAGACTCATGGAGTAGTTGGTGGAGCGGCCTGTGGAATGGAATATGGAATATAATGTGGAATGGATCAATCTGGATCCCAATGAGGGTTATCACATCACTTAGGTAGATTCAGTGATGGATATAGAGTTTTTTTACCATAGCCATTGGCATCAACCCTGTCATGTTGTACTAGATTATCTAAATTGATTGGGGGTAGCTAGTTGAGAAGGACTTATGGATTCCCCTTCTTCCCCAGTAAAGGAAGGACAGGATTATTTTTAGGATCACCATAGTTTGGACATCATTATATAAAGATCTCATCAAGAAGATCATCAATGAACTTCATTAGATCTACTATCTATTTGAATAATGTGGTCATAGAGAGGTTAACCTCTATCTGTTAGGCAATATCAGTCTGGTTAGATGGTTTGGAGGTCCTGATCTGATCCTTACCCTCGTTGGTGTTCTTATCGACATTCATTAAGACAAAATATTCCCTAAGGCCACATAAATTCCTTTGAAATCGAGTCATAATGCATGTATGTGTGTCCACCTGATATTGAAACATTCCATGGGCGGATCATATTCCTCGGAACCTACTTCGTTGGCCCTCTCCTTGAGTGTGATGAGATCATCTATATTCATCGTGACTGCGCCCGTAGGAATATACTCAATGTCAATGGGTAAATCATGTTACCACAGAATGGGACTAAAGTGAAGGGAAGAATATTTTCCCCAAATCCAGATCTGTATATGTGGGGACGCTTCCTTGATATTTTTTTGGATCATGAAGAATCTCTAAATGCATATTTATTGAAGAGTCTGGTGGTAGCTAGGTGACATAGGTTTCTAATCCATTGGGAGTGCTTCCAAATCAACCATGTGACACTATTTTCTAATGTCATCGATATACTCTTGACTCTTTGAATAAACCAACTGATGGTTGTGGAGGAAAAAATTCATTTCCCAAAGGGTTTAGAGGAATTAAAAAACCTCATCCTGAGTAAGGGACTCTGGAATGTTAAATTCAGGAGTAGCAATTGTCCAGAACATCTTGGATAACTAATCTGTGATAAGTGTATCCCACAAGATTCTCTGTTTAGAAGTGGGGTCTTAATCCTTGTTTCCCAATGTTTCGATCAGGGTTTTTTGAGGAACTGTCAATTTCACTGATGTGGATCACTATATGAATGGACTGGCCATTGGAGGAAATTCCATGTAGGCTAATTGACCACTGATTACTGGGTCGTCTCTCAGAGGTGGTACCAACCACATCATCATGTCATTGTAGGATGGGGTACTGACCACTTCCTTATGTGTGGGGGTGGTGAATGTTGGTGAATGATCTGACAGTTGATCATCATCTATCATGCCCCATAATAACTCTATGTGATCTCATGTTGTGGTAGAGAATGAAACTAGTGAAGATAGGGAGGACTTCACGGAAAGACCCTATAAGGGAGCCAAATATTCTTCCTCTTGTATATACTTATGATGGTATTTATGGATATAGTACATCTCACCTTATGGGATGATGAAACTCACATGTTGGACTCTTGCCTCAAACTCTGATTCAGAAGACTAGGGGGAAGTCACCATCAGTGGGTCCTATTCATCCTTAGAATTAGAGAAGTAAATGGGATTCATGATAACTTGGGGCCTCCCAGAGTTATTCCTCTAGTATAAAAGGTTCTCCCTTCTACCCTAGGATGGTTTTTTGAGATATAGAACATTTTCAGCATGAGTAGTACCTTTGTACTACTATTTCATTTCATGGGGAGGACCTCTACTTTGATTTTTCAAGATATGAGGAGGACCTATGTACCTATTGTTATCGAAGCAGGGAGGGCCTTCCTTTGGACTTCTATGAGAGTGGGGAGAAACTTCACTCTGATAAGATGTGGTGTGAGGAGAATCATGGAATATGTTGAATTGGATATGGCTAGGGCCTACATGTTGGCCACTAAATGTACTGGGAGGACCTCCATAGTGGTGGGTGCTAGAGAGGGGAGGGCCTCCGCTGGAGCTGGTGAGAACTTAGGGAGAAAATCCATTTTGGATGCTTGCATCATGGGGAGTTCCTCTATAATAGTTGTCAATTATCACATGAGGAGGCCCTTCATAATGGTCAAGTATGAAGCAAGGATGGCCTCAGCTTTGGTAGTTGCTGGATCAAGGAGGACCTCCACTCTAGTTGGTTGCAGTGTGGGGAGAGCCTATGTACTGGCTGGTGATGAATCAAGGAGGACCTTTACTTTAGTCAATGCTTTTATAGAGATTACCTCCTCTTGATCCAGAAATGACATAAGGAGGACCTTCGCCTTGGTAGTCTGTGACATGGGGAGGACCTCTGGGCTATATTTCGATAATTTGAGGAGGACCTCTGCTTGGATGGGTGTTGAGAATATGGGGAGGACCTCCATACTGATCATGAGAGTGGGGAGGACCTTCACTCTGACTAGAGATGGTACAGGTATGGCCTTCATACTGGATCTCATCATCATGGGTTGTCCCACGACAGTTTCTGGTGGTTTCGGGGAATGAAAGAGTCAACCCAATCCACCCATGGGGTGGACAAGGCCTTGATTTCGATAAGGAACTAGTGAATCCCTAATCTATGGTGGCAGGGATCTGGTATAATGCTCTAGTGGTGGCATGGGCCATGAGATATGTTTAATAAAATTCCCCATGATAGGTATCTTTCTGATATTGGGCCTGAAGTTGGAATCGTGTTATCAAGATCGGGGCTGATGAAGTAGGGATATAAATCACCTATTCTTTGGCCTGAGGGATTGGTTGGTGGCATTTATGGGGCCTCATGGGATACCTCATTGGAATCTCTCATGTGTTTTTCAGGGTTGGGATGACTCGAATATCCCTTAACTCATTATAATATTGGAGTGAGTCATGGGATCAATCTAGAGAGAGGCTCTCAGGGTAGTTAAATGTGGGAGTGGGGAGTAGTAGCTCCCTATGCAGCCCTTGGGGGAGATAGTGATGGTGAGGCGTAGAGGACTCCAAGTCATAGAGGGGCATGTCTCTTGTTGGAATGACACCCTCCTGATCATATCGTCATATGAAAGCATCTATCACCCCCCCCTATAGATTATTTCAGAGGGTGAGACGAGGTATGGTCACCTAGTAGCCATGGTTGTGGATGACATTGTAGCAGAGGTGGAATTATGCAGGATTTCTGAATTGTTTTTCCTCCTGGCCCTATGCCTATGGGTATAGGGAGATTGATTTCTTATAGATTAAGCCCTGTAAAGTAGGAAGATTAATCCATCAGTTTAGATAATAGGTAATTAATTCCCAATCACCCAGTTTCATTTAGTCTTCCATGGTTGGAGAGATAGATCCACAATGATGATGTCATAGATCATAATGCCCAACGATTAACTACCCCAATTTTTTGGTGAGTTTCATGTTAACCCCAATATTTTATTAGACATACCAGGAACTAGATAACTAGATTTTGTGACACTATCATCTACTGATGTCGTGAAGAATACTAATCCAATGTTGAGGAGAAGAGCTTATGTCGGTTTCACCATTTCTATTTCTGATTCTTTCATTGGGCCATGTCTGTTCATCATGGTTCATTCGTGTTCACCGATGAAATGCATTGTACCCTACATTCCTACTTTGCAAAGGTGTCCAGTATTCATTACTTCTCTATATATGTATTCTCCTTAATTTAAATGGGATGATGGGATGTTGTTTTCTCCTTCCATATATTCCTCCTCATAATTCATTACCTAGTCTAGGTTTCCCTTATAGATTAAGAATTTGTTCTTGAAACTCATTCTTGGTGCCATCTCTTCATGGATACCAATTAATTACACTTTTCTATCTGGACATTCCAAGGGGCCTATTCAGGGAATCAACCTTAGTTCAGGTGAATAGTCACATTGGGCATCAATGGAATGTCTAGACACTATAACATTGGAGTACCAATATTCATCCTCATAAGAGGGCTTCTCAAGGGCGTGGAACTAGAGGCATTCTACATTAATCATGGGTAATCTCATTTTATAGGCATGTCTTCTGAGATTTTCATCAGGCATCCCGTGTTTAACATGCGGTAGGCCACACGTTTAATGTCCTACATGGATTGATCATACTAGTCATAATGTCTCATAGGAATAGATCATAGAGGTGGATCCCTAGGAGGGAACATCTATAATTTCTACCATATAGATGGATCATAATTCCCAATGAGAACTAACCCAATGTAGTTCATCTCATAAATATAATTTTTTACACCGTGAATGTTGATCAGGACACCACTAAGGGAGGATCAGGGTGGTGGAAACCAATGAGGGGGACACCAAGATTTACCATTGGATAGAATTGAACCTCATGGAAGCTTCTTACGTACCCTATTTGGAAGATAGGGATCAAAACCCACATAGTTATAAATGGTGATTTGGGTATTACACATGGTTAAATGGCCATCACAAGAGTATCACTCTTGGTTTCCTAAGAGTGGATTATTTGGGGCTTATGCATAGTTAACTGCCCAGGTGTTGCTAGGAGTAGTGATGATGTGTATGGGGCTTATGCACTGAGATGACCCTAAGGGATGGAATGATCTCACTGAGATGTGGCAGCCTAGGTAAGAATTGGTATGGAAATAGAGGGAGTGTTTAAATGGAATGGATGGAATGTGAGGGGTGATGGGATTGAAACTCGAGGAGGATTCCTACATATCCCAGTGGCTATGAATCAAAGTTTGCATAGTTCGGAATGGGGAGATGATACCCCTAAGGAGGCATCTCACAAGAATGAAGTTCATGTATAGGGACCTGATGTAATTGTAACCTACAAGTTAGGGAATAACCATCCTGATACATAATGACTTGAGGGAAAGACCATGATAGGAATTGATGATGGGATTGAACCTCAGGGATGCTTCCTATATACCCTACATAGGAGATAGTGATCAAAGTCCATGTAGTTGAGGAATTCATCGATTCTTACACATGGATATATTCCCTTTGACATGCTTGGGATTATTAATAGTTAGTGTCCCAAATGGATATGAGTCATATTATTGGTGCTTACACGTTGAGGCTTCTTAAGTTTATGGAATGGATGTAATGTGATATCATCTGGATAAGGGTGAGGTGATTGGTGAAGTGATGAAGGATGGAATAGAATACCTCAGATAGGTGGATCTGGGGGATGTTTCCCATTAAGGGAAGATGTCACATCATGAGGGTACATCCCTAGGAGGTAGCATGAGAGTTTACCATTGATTGGGATTTAACCTCAGATAGGATTCCTATGTACCCTTTTTAAAAGATAGGGATCAAAACTTTTGTAGTTTTTCATTAAGTTTAATGGGGTTTACACAAAGATTTGGCCCAGGTGGATAGGTGTCATGGTCACTACTAACCTCTAATACCATGTGATTCATGCTCAGTGTGAGAAACAATAGGTTTTAATACACCATATGATCATGTCACAAAAGGTGAATCCATGAGAGGTTTTATGGGGCTTACACACTGAGACAGCCCAGAGATATGGATATTGGGTCTTACTCTTGTTGGGATTCCTAAAGAGGATCTAATTCCACACAAGGAGGATATCATTTTATACTATGAGGGAGAGTAATATATCACCCCCCATGGAGATGAGTGGGCATGGATAATTCCTGAGGTGTGACAGACCATGTGCATTGCACAGGGTGAGAGTATAGTTTAATATCACGTGTTGAGGATGATGGGGTGTGGTAGTTTAACATCCTATATCTTTCATAGGGTGAAATTTCTCCTCACCCCTTGGACTTATATAACTAATACCCACCTACACTTGGGAAAGGTAAGGCATCAATAATTCCCTAAGGGAGTGGTGTGTAAGAGTGGTCACTCGTGGGGTCCATGTAAGTATGGCTATGCCAAAAAATAAGAGCCATTATCATACCTATTACAAAAGGTAAGAGATAGGACATCACAACATGGGATACATCATGAAGGACCTAGAAATAAATAATTATAAGTCTGGAGGTCTTCACAAAAGATGATCTTGCGAAGCAAGGATCCTCATTAAAAGGAGATTTGCAAATATTAGGTGATTCGTGAAGGAAATGGGCTTCATGAAGGAAAGTTCCTCATGAATCATGGGACCCTTTCCATGGCATAGATTTATGAGTTAATAGAATAGTTCTTTATGAAGTCTTAATGCTTTGAAAATCCTCAAGCAACCCAAAGGGGTTCCTTCCTTCGTAAAGGGAGAAGGCCTTCACGAAAGGCATACCTACCATAGGAAGAGGCTATCAGGAACAAAGGAAATCATGGATCATAATTCCCAAGTACCTTGAGAGGTATATTTTTTGGTTATATTTAATGTTCTTGGGAGCTTTTAAAAATGGGAGACTGGAAGTTGAAAGGTTAGGGTATCAGTGCCTTTAAGGTGGGGAAGAGCTACATATATATTTATAGGAAATGATGCTCATAATGCTTGTGGGGCGCACCGTGAAAGAAAAAATGCATCAATAAGGGGTGGGGCTCCTTTATAATCTTGTATCCATATAGAAAAGATGTTCTTGCAGTCATGGGGCTTGTCAGACTCATGGAAGTACCATCATCCACTTCATGTTCATAGTTGTGAGGGGTCTTCAAAAAGGAGCTTCATGAGGCAGACTCTTTTGATGAATTTTGGGGCCATTTGATCCCAAATTGGCTTCAAACTGGCCATTATCTTCTTCATTTCTATATTACCATGTATTTTAGTTCCAAAACATCTGTGGTCCATAAGATCATAAAACATTCATCATATCATCAAATCATAATCCATGGAAAGAATATGGGTTTCATAAAAATTTCAACATCATAATCATAAACCATCAAAATAAAGAATAAATATTTTAACATTGGATCATATCCCTAGTAAATCATAATAAATATCACAGGATTTTTTTTATAGATAAAAATACCTTTAAAATATCTTTAGAACATTTCTGGAAAAAATTTCCTTTTCATTTAAAATCACTTATTTAGAATCTAAATTTTTTAAAAATATTAAGGAAAACATTTCCTTTTAAAATAAAAAAATAAATTATAAAGGATTCCTTACATAAGATTTTATTCATGATGGTAGTTAAATCTATTCATGTGGATTACATTAATACAAAAATTTCTTTCACATTTTTAGTAAAAAGTAAAAATCACCTCATTTGAAAAATGAAAAGAATGTTATTTTAAATATTCTTGAAAGAAATTAAAACATGGGTAAAAATTAATTTTTTACAATCATTAGGGGATGGTAAAGAAAATTGAAAACATTTTAAACAAAATATGGATGTGGAAGTAAAATATTACCTCCAAGGAGATAAATAAAGATAAACTTCATTAAAAATTTATTTTGGTTTCTTGAGAACATAAAGAGAGCAAAATGAAATGAAAATCATTAATCTCCAAAAATAAATAGATTATAATAAAATAAATAATTACTTAGAGTGATATATCATATAATTACATGATTATAAAATTTAATCATAAATAATCCCCATAAAAATGAGATTATAACATAAAACCATTACCACAAGTCCGTATTTCTTATAAGTGATACAACATCATATATAATGAATTCAAAAACGTTATAATTCTATAATATAACCATAATAATACTTCTAATACTATAAATGGTTTACTTATAGAATCTTTTCACACATTCATTAATAATATTTTATTATCGTCGTCATTTCAGGTGTTAACTGTTTCGTTTTTTATGTATGTCTTTGTTTAGAAGTTATAGTCCCTGAACTTTGATCATGGTTAATTCATCTCCATAATTATAATAATGATATAAATATAATATATATTTATTAATATATATTTATAATAATTATTATAAAGAGATGATGAAAAATGAACTACATCGCTATGTGGAGATGGTAGTCTGTCTGTATGGATGAGTGATATTTTCATTTTTCAATGGATGGAATGAAAGAAAATTAAATATTAATTAACCATTAAATAATAATTATTATATAAAAAATATCATATATATACATTAAATATTAAAAAATATCCAACCAATAAATATGGGTATAGAAAATGAATCATATCACTATGTGGACTCTATCGATCCAAAAACTACACTTAGATAACTTAGAAAGTATGATATGGTATCTCATTTTACTCAAGATGGTCTCAAAATGTTTTTCATTATTTTTATGACACTTGGATTACAATAAGATATCATAAATAAAAATAACCAAAACCTAATCCAAGTACAGGTGGGAGTTCGGTTTATTATGTCTATAAACACATCAGGAGTGTTTATCAAACTGAATGGAATTACAATGAACTCATATAGGCCATAACTTCTTCTAAAATCGGTCTATAATATATTATAAGGTCTCACTCCCAAATGATGATACCCTGACCTAAATTTTATCTTGCATAATACACAAGAACCCCTCAGCTGGTCAAAAATATCATCGATATATGGAATAGGATACTACTTCTTAACTATCATCCTATTTAGCTTCTTGTAATCAACGCACAAGTAGAACATTAAATCATCTTTCTTGAAAAAAATATTAGATAACCCCATGGTGATATACTTAGATGGATAAATCCATTATCCATCAATTATTCCATTTGAGTCTTAATCTATTGAAGATCTACTAGTTTTATTCTATAAGGTGAAAAGGAAATAGGTTCATCTCTAGGCATTAGCTCAACTATAAACTTAACATCTCTCTCAGGTGGCATCCATGAGAAGTTCTCAGGAAACATGTCCTAGAATCGATCCATTTTGGGTGTAAATACACTATTCTCCACACCCTCATAAGTAAAAAAAGGAATTAAAACTCTGGTGGTGATCTCCCCCTATTGATGATGAACTGTCCTTGCACGGCATAACCGGATATTACATTCTCCATGATGAAAATATGGTCACCCTCAAGATATTTGAAAGTTACTCTAATATAGTAACAATTGATTTGGGATCAATATTATACCAAATATCCCATTCTCAAAATAAATTAAAAACTTGATATCTCATGTATGTATAGATTCCAAAGGAAATGATACTCACCAAACTCGAGGGGACAGCCCTTTCATAAAAAGATTTCCTTTGACCGTATATCCAATAGGGTGTCGATTTTCATAACCCCACTACTAAATCCACTATTAGGACAAAACCATACAAAATTTGAGAAGATAGAAAATAATTTTTGGTTTCTATATCAAATTAATCATTAGAAATCATAGAAGCTATGGGAATTATACCTCTGACTACCAATGTTCTAACTTTTCTGTCAACAATTGCAGGCTGAATTTCATGAAACTTACATGTCCCTCTGTCATGTGCTCAAGTCTAAGTCCCATATGATAAAATAATCTTCTAATATGGTCACTTTTTCCTTGAAGTAACACTTCCACTTCCCTGACTCACATAGCCAATAGAACTCCAACTACCCAACTGATACAAGGTAGAAGACCCCCTTCCAGTGCTCTGTGCTAGCTTATTTCCTCTATCACTTCCCATCTATAAAGGGTTCCTACAGAACCTCTATAATTGTCCCATATTTTTTCATTCTTAGTACTCCATCAATGGATAGGGACACTCGCTATAAATGTTACCTAACCTACCTCATTGATGTAAAAGACACTCCATCACTGCCATAGGTAACAGATCCTCTCCCCTATCTAATCTATCTACCATAGATTAGGTGAATTTTTTTATAACAATGCTTCCAAACCTTTGGATATGTTTCTCTTGGTTGTCCAGCTGAAGACACCTATCCTAAACTAGAATCCTCCTTTAGGTTCCCCTCAAAAATGAGATCCTGAATCACTACCTCTAAAAAATACTTCAATTAGAAGATATTAAGCTAGAAATTAATCTCAAATTTAATTCCATCATGAAAAAATATTTCCAAAACTACCTAATCTCTTACCAGTTATGGGGTAAATCGTTACAAGTCATTGAAGCAGGTGGCATAGTCCATCACTGACATGCTTCCCTGGGTCAACTTCATATACTTTTCCTCCCTCTTCTATCTCAGTTTCTATGGGTAAAAGTGTTCCAGAAACCTCTCTTGGAAGTCCTTCCATACCAATCCCTCCATCTTCTCATCCCCAGCCTAAATATCCCACTAGTTCTTCACTAGTCCTCAAAACATATAGGCTGATAATTTTAATCTATTCTTCATATGAATCTCTAAATGATCTAGGATTTTCTGAATATACTCAATCCAAAACTTAGTTAACTCAATTATACCCTCTTAAATGAGCATTAGAGGGTGATGAAACTAGAACTCCTAAGACATATTAGACATATTTTTCATAACCCACCCAAGGTATCATCCATTGAACTACATAAAATGATCAAATTTATCATAAAACTTCCCTTATTCCCCCTCATCTGGAACTATTGATAACCCTTGTCCCACTATTGGAGGTTCATTTAGAACAATGTCCTCCTGTCACCCTACCAACAAATGTCACCATAGAGGCATGTATTTACATTTTAAAACACATATCTCAGGGAACATAACACCTCATTTACACATTTACACAATATTTATTCACATAAATCCATAACAATTCATCATGTATACACTACCCCATGGCCAAAACCATGACATTGTCACTACCCTCAACCATCCCTAACATGGGTAATGGCTAACACATGGTAATTTTTTTATATTTATAATTTTCATATTAGAAAAACTTTTTTACCATTTAAAATTACCATATTTAAACATATTTTGACAATTATAATTTCATTATTAGGTACAATTTCTTTTAAATCACACAAATAAAGAAGTGCAGATTCTTATCCCAAAACTCACTCATAACCTTCTTTTCCATGCATGCCTAAAATGATACATTACATGTATATCCTTGAGTGCCTAGAATTATGCATACATACTCAAATCTCATTCTATATTTATCCATAATTAAAATATCACAAAATTAATAACATCACACATCAAGTGTGTCACCCAAGGTGAAATAACATTCAAATATAACAACTAACAACAAGAACAACAATTCCCCATCCTAGGTGTCTAGGGATTTCCCTTGTATAAGGGTTGGATAATTGAAAGTGTGGTCTATTTTCACCTATTGACTGGTCATGGTTTTGGTGCTCTGCTAATGTGTATAGCATCACTCGGGTCGAATCCTCGGTGAGGATACTTTTTAATAGTCGATTGTTTTTAGTTGATTGTATTCTGATTTGGGGGTTTCTTTGTAGAGCTTATGAAATGATTGATTGATTAATATTGATTTAAAAAATTAATAAAGATTATTATGAGTTCATTATTATGGAGTTAAGATTGTGATATTCTTGAGCTTTGCTTTATATTTCATTTAAATTAATACCCACTTCACAAGATAACGTTGATTGGAATTCCTAAGTGTCAAGGCTTTAATCCAAGCCTAAAATTAACTTAGGGTTATAATCTCAATTATAGATTGTTTATGGTAGTGTATTTATGGTTCCAATAATCCAATTAAACCACACATTAAACAAATTATGTCATTAATCCACAACATTCTATGTTTAACATACACAATGTTAATTTAAAGAATATCCATCGAGCTAATGCTCTCAATCACTTAACATCCCCAAATTATAACTCACCCAAATGATAGATTTACTCAAAAATTGAAATTATTAATAATCTAGTTATAATTATTATGATGATAAATTGATAATAGAAGAAAAATAAAGAGCTAATAAAAGGAGTGGTGCGTCAAACACACACACAAACGATAATTAGAATTAAAAATAGACTTTCGATTGAATGAGGAAGAAAAATAAAGGAAGTGGTATTAACTTGATTTAAACTATTTTAAGAACATTATTATTATACTATATAAGGTGGATGAGAAAAATATATATTTAAGAAGAAACTTTCATTAAAAGATAATTACAAAAACAAAGACTTACAAGATTACAACAAATAAGAACACAAAAGTAAATGAAAACAAAGAGAGGAGGAAAGGTCTCTCAAGTGAAAACTTGAGTATTTAAGGTCCTCCCAAGCCTTTGGAAAGGATTTGGTCATGATAATATGTGCTCTAATCTTCTTAAATTCCAACCCCTTTTAATGAGAGGATGGGGTGTATTTATAGCCCAAGGAAGTGGACTGTTTGCATTCCCAATATGTCCCTCCACTTGGCTCAATGATTTCAACATCCAGAAAGAAGAATCTAGAGATATCCCCTTCTTAAAAGTTTTATAGAATAATGTTGGTAGAGTACTCTAAATATTTTGAGGCATTTGGACTTATGGATCCAAAGTTATTATGGTTTCAATAAATAATGTTAAACTATCCATTTCTATCCATGATTTTTCGATGGCCAAAATGTGAATGGATTTTGGAATAGTAATATGCCTTAAAATATGAATTATTTATTCAACAGAGTAGGACACCTATATCTACTATTTCACACTGAAAACTATCAGCTTGATTTGAGGATTAAATCATGAGATATGTCATTAATACTATAATAATTTTATTTCTCGTTCAGAATGGTGGGCTTAGTATAAATGAATCAGTTGGGACCAATGTCTTTGGATTTGGGCCTTGAAATTTTTATCAAAGACCCATTACATTGTCCCACAAACCTTTGAGGAGAATTAAGGAATTTTCACTTCTATATTTTTCCCATTAATTCAATCTTCATGGATAGTAGATTTTCTTCAAAGATTCTGTAGGCCCTCTTGTGTGGTTCATATGGGCCTTCAAATGGTAGAATTGGCCCATGATCCATTCTAATTAAATTTTTTATATTTAATTAGGAATCATAAAAAACATTAACCACACAATTTGGATCAATAGGGGGATATTTATAAATAAAATAGTAAACTGACTCAATTGGACAACTTCTAAAAATGCTAAAAAATTATACTTAGTATTAAAACATTAATATTTCACACAAATTGTGCACATTTCATATAAAATAAGTAAAGGGAGTATATAATAAGTTATGAAAATATTAATAACATTAACTCCCCCACACTTAGTCTTGTTCATGTCCTCATGTTCAACAAATATAAAAACATGACAAAAATCATTTTCACTCACCATCATATATTAAAATTTTGTTTTCCCCAATTAGGGAGGTTTAGAAAATTTCACTCATCCATATTTCATTACACCACAAGTTATTATAGAAACAATGTTCAAAAAAATTCATTTTTTCATTCTCAAATTTAGAAATTGAAAATGGTGGCACACAAAACTTACTTCTCTTAAGATGATGAAATTAATTTATGGAGCTTCACTCATTCACCAACCAAAAGTGAAAATCATATAGTTTGTAAGAGATCTAAAATTCAACTCCCTATCCTAAAGTGCTCAAAATTCAAGATGTCTTTTTAGGGGGTTTTTTGTGTTTATGGGATGGTAGGAATATGATATCCAATATATAGGAAAATGGGGATAAAACACCAACATAGAAAAAGTAATGCACATTTTTTTTTGAAATGAAACATGGAAGGAAATGAAAACAAATATTTAGAAGGTAATTATTGTGTGAAGAAAGGAACAAGAGAGGAAGAAAATTTTAAGGGTATGAGAAGATTAAATATTTACCAAACAAAAAACTTCTCCTAATGACATAAGTGTTCATCATTTTTTTGATTTTTTTCGAAAGTTGAACTTGAAATAGATCTCACACTCATCTCCCAACCCATGATTGATCTCATTATGACCCTAATTGTAATAGTTATAACAAGATCAAAGGTTGAGGAAGAGTGATTTTTGACCTAACCAAGACACAACCCTTTTTTTGGTTTTTTGGTTTTTTTTATTTTTTTTATTTTTTTTATTTTTTTTTTGAAACTTGCCAATAACATTTACAAAATTACATAAATTAAAGTACATTACATTCCCCAAAACACATTGAATGACAACCTATCCCCCACACTGAAATGGATTCTTGCCCTCAAGCATATGATAACATTGTGAAATCAATAAAGGGTACCCAAAATGAAATCCATTTCCCCCCACACTTAAATTTCAAAAAATTATGCAAAGAAAATCCATGTTGATATTGGGTGGGAAAAGGTATTGGGATTTTAATGTGGCTATCAACGAAAAGTTCTTCATAGGCTCGAAGGAGACTTCAAAATGAGGATTGATGTATGGTTAATGAGAGGTTATTTGGCTATTATAATTTTCATGTGGTTCGTAAAATGACTCTATCATATTAATGCACACTAAAGTAAGAAATTCAGCTCAAAGGTCCAAAAACAAAAGATTCACAAATGGGGGTGAAAAAACACTCATTTTGAAAATATGGCCATATATGGCCTTGTCATGAAAGCTAATTATGTTCCTCACAGTTTGGAAAAATCATTTTACAAATCAAAAACTAACCATTCAAAATTGGTTGGTTTTGACACCATATTATTTATCCAAATTTATGAAGGAACCACAAAATTTTTGAGACGAAACCATGTCTTTGACTCCCAAAAATGGTTGGAAAAAATTTGAAAATTTTAAGGTGAGTAAGTATGACTCTTTTTTGTTCATTTTTTTAGTTTTTTAGGTTTTTTTGTGTTTTTAAATTTCACACCCACACAAAATAGAAAGAGTAAATAAAAATGTGATGAGTAAATTAGTAAAAAAATGATAATGATGGAGGAAGAAGAAGAAAGAGAGAGAGATATAAAAGAGGAGTTAAATGGAAAGAGTTTCCCCTAGTTTGGATTTGGCAGGTCACTGTCTCTATCTGGTGGTGGGTCGATTATGGAAGTTGTGGATTCGATGGAAGTCGATGTGGTTTCAGGATTGTGGGATGTTACTTGAAAAATAAAAATCATTATTCATCTAATGAAAAACTAAAAAGAAATTAAAATTTCATAAAAGTAAAAGAAAACATGGGTTGCCTCCTAAGAAGTGCTGAATTTATTTGTCTACAGCTAGATAGTTTCAGTGGAATACCCATAGCCTGACGGTGGCCATCATATTTTCTCAACTCTAGTGTGATTCTAGAAAAACTTTTCCTTTGTGAGGCTAGATGATTTATTGGATAATTTCATCCCTTCCTTATTTTTTCTCTTGAAATTAAATGAGGGTGGATATATCATATCACTATCCTCCCTTTGGTATTCAACTTGAGGAATGATTTTATCCACCAAGTGATGGTTTTTTATTCTTGGACATTCAGGAATATGTCTCAATTCTGATGGTTCATTTATGTAAGGTTCAGATAACACAAAACCAGAGTATGAGATCCAAATTTTTTTTGTCTCATTTATTCCATGACTTATAGATGTAGAGTAATGAGGATCATTGGAGTCGTAATACTAAATAAATTTTTCAATATCCTTTATATCAATTTTGTTCACCAACAAATGGTTAATTTCAACTTCACCAGTGATCACTTTATTAATTATGGAACAAATCTCACAACCTTCACTCCCATTAGGATAATATAAACACATTGGTTCAAAGTTCACCTCACATATAACTGAATTTTTAAAATCATGGATAATAAATAATTAATGTTGGATAATTTTATTTAAATCAACAAATGATCATTCTAGTTCATTTTCCTCATTATCAACCAAGCTAGAGAAGTGGAGGTCAGAGGCAATATGAGATTATAAAGATGATTCAAGATCCTTTAGATCAATGGAGTTTTCATTTGTAATGTCAACATGAACTTCTCCATTTATGAATTGGTTAATGAGGATGAAATATTCACAAACAACTCTATCAGTAGAACAAGAAGGACGTGATGGATTGGGATTCAACACACTCTCAGAGAGAGTTTCAGAAGAATGGATAGAGAATGAAGATTCATTATCTAATGGGTATTGTATGGATTGAAAAATATTGAACTTGACCAGTTGGTCAGAAAATTACATGGATAAGATGCCATCATGGACATGAATTTTGTTTTTATATGTCATGACGAAAGGTCTTCCTAAAATCAGTGAATATTGGAAAGAAGTTGTCTCACATTCCATGTCAAGGACATAGAAGTCAGCTGGGAAGTTAAGATCATTAACACGAATAAGGACATCCTCAATTATGCCCTTAGGACTAGCTGTGCTTCAATTGGCTGACTAAATAACAACACCCGTTGGATGTAAGGGACCTAGACCAATGTTGGAGAAGATGGATTTGGGCATGAAATTAATTGAGGTTTCTAGGTCTATGAGTGCATCATCGAAGTTGGAACTTCCAATTTGGTATGGAACTATAAAGGTTCCAGGATCATTGCAATTAATTGGAATAGATTATTGGGTGGAAACATTTTCAAAGGTCTTAAGTTTCCTTTTGTGGGTGCACAATTCCTTAAGAAACTTGGCATACTTAGGGATTTTTTTTATGAAATCTAAGAGAGGAAAATTTACTTCAACATGTCTAAACATGTCGAGCATTTCAGGATCAGGTTCAAAGTACTTCCTTGGTTTAGAAACATCTTGAGGAAAAGTAATTGGATTACTAATTGGAATGGAAGGAGGTGAGAGAATGGCTTCATAATCCTTTTAATATTTATTTTTCTTTTTATTTTCTTGTTCAACATTCAAAAGAGGGTTTGAGGACTTATCTTGAAGCATATCGATTTACTTTCCCAATCTAAGTGAAATTACACATACATTACCCTTGGGGTTGGGTAATGGTTGAGATAGGAGTTGAGGATAATTTGATTATTATTGTTGGATCAGGTGGGATGCAAGTTGACCAATTTGGGTTTCAATGTTTTTGAGGCTGGAACGGGTGAAGAAGGAAAGATCTTCCACTACACTTTCCCATGGTTTCTTGAAAGAAGAGGCCTATTATGAATTGGGATTGCCTTGATTTTGGTTCTTGGTAAAGAGATTGTATTTTTTTGGGAATTGGGAAGGCTCGTTAGGATATTGAAAGCCTAGAGGAGCAGGAGGTGTATTTCTCCTTTGTTGTTGAGGAACAAAAGGATAAGGTTGCTAGAAGTTACCAACACCTTGACCATATTGAAACTGGTTTGGGATTTGAGGAGGGAATTGAGGGGGATGAGATATAGGATTACCATACCTTAGGCCTTGGTTATAGGAAGAAGAGATGGGCTCAGAGTGAGTTTGGTTGAAGTTTCTAACAAACTAACCTAATAGTTGAGGGTTGGTGTTCTACTAAGAATAGGTTGCATTGAGCTCCATTGGTCTGGATGAATCAGATTGATCCTCTTGAAGTTGTGGACATGTGTTTGTTCGATGAGTTGGTGAGTTTTAGATTCCACAGTTTTTGATAGGTCCAGGAAACATTGATTGTGGAGAAGATGAGGTTGGGTCTTTTTATGCCACAACTAATTGTCACACAAGACCTGTAAGTTCACTTATCCACTCAGTCATCTTGTTCGGCTCTATTGATTGATTATCTTGGGATTGTTTGACTTGATCATGTTCTCGAGTATGGAATTTTTGTGTGTTTTTATACATGTTTCTTATGATATCTCTTGCAGCTGTAGGAGTTTTATCAACAAGAGCACCGCCACTTGTGGCATCAATGAGATTTCTCTCCATAGCCAATAACCCCTCAAAGAAATATTGGATCAAGAGTTGGTTAGTTATTTGGTGGTGTGGGTAGGTTTCAATAAGATTTTTTAACCTCTCCCAGTATTCATGGAGTGATTCACTTGGGAACTGACAGATACCACTTATTTCCTTTCAGATAGAATCAGTACGCGAAGCAGGAAAGTATTTCTCTAAGAAGAGTCGCTTCATGTCATTCCATGTGGTTATGGAACCAGGGGGAAGGTAGTTGAGCCAAGGCTTAACAGTGTAAGCTAGGGAGAAAGGTAATTCTCATAGTTTGATTTGTTCCTCAGAAACCCCTTGAGGCTTTATGGTAGACCACACCACTTGGAACTCTTTAAGGTGGAGATGTGGATCCTCACTGGCTAGCCCATGGAAATGATGAATAAGATGAATCGAACCTGATTTGAGTTCGAAGTAAGACTCTATGATTGGATATTGAATACCAAGATGTTGGTAATTCATATCAGGGGTAGCAATTTCTTTAATTGTTTATTCCCTAGGATTGTCGATTTCTAATTCAACTGGTTGGACAAGGACTGGTTCTTGAATTATTTGATTATCTCTTATGTTTCTTCTAAGTTGGAGAAGTTTTCGCTCAATTTTAGGGTCAAACAAATCTGAGGGATTTTTTGGGAGGCTACGAGGAATTCAGAAAGATTTTAGAAGAAATAAAGAGACATTTTTTCTTTGTGTTTTTTCGTTTATAATTTTTATGAGAAGGTGGGGTTTGTGGTTTTTTTCAATTTTTTTTAAAAATTTTGTTTTTTTTTTGTTTTTTTTTTTGATTTTTTACAATAAAAAAAAACTAAAGACTATTTAATTGAACCATACATAGAAAAAACAACATTTTAAAGAATGTATGATTGTCTCCTATCGAGCAGTCAAGGTTCCGGTGCTCTGCTAATGTGTATAGCAGCACTTGGTTCGAATCCTCGGCGATGATACTTTTTAATAGCTGATTGTTTTTAGTTGATTTTATTCTGATTGGGGGGTTTCTTTGTAGAGCTTATGAAATGATTGATTGATTAATATTGATTTAACAAGTTGATAAAGATTATTGTGAGTTCATTATTAGGGAGTTAAGCTTATGATATCCTTGAACTTTTCTTTATATTGCATTTAAATTAACACTCACTTCACAAGATAACATTGATTGGAATTCCTAAGTGTCAAGCCTTTAATCCAAGCCTTAACTTAACTTAGGGTTCTAATCTCAATTAGATATTGTTTATGGTAGTGTATTTATGGTTCCAATAATCCATTGACACCACACATTAAACAAATTATGTCATTAATCCAAGACATTCTTTGTTTAATGTACACAATGTTAATTTAAAGAATATCCATCGAGCTAATTCTCTCAATCACTTAACATCCCCAAATTATAACTCACCCCAATGGTAGATTTAATCAGACATATAAATGATTAATAATCTAGTTATAATGATTATGATGATAAATTAATAAGAGAATAAAAATAAAGAGACAATAAAAAGAGTGGTGCGTCCAACACATATACAAACGATAATTAGAATTAAAAATAGACTTTCGATTGAATGAGGATGAAAAATAAGGGAAGGGGTTTTAACTTGATTTAAACTATTTTAAGAACATTAATACTATAATACATAAGGTGGATGATAAAAGAGATATTGAAGAAGAAACTTTCATTAAAACAGAATTACAAAAACAAATACTTACAAAATTACAACAAAGAAGAACACAAAAGTAAATGAAAACAAAGAGAGGAGGAAAGGTCTCTCAAGTGAAAACTTGAGTATGGAAGTTCCTACCAAGACTTAAGAAAGGATTTGGTTGTGAAATATGTGCTTATATTTTATGAAATACCAACCCATTTGAAGGAGAGGAGGGGGATGTATTTATAGCCCAAGGAAGTGGACTGTTTGCATTCCCAATTTGTCCCTCCACTTGGCTCGATGATTTGGACATCCAGACAGACTAATCTCGAGATATCTCCTTCTTCAAAGTTGTAGAGAATAATATTGTTTGACTACTCTAAAATTTGGAGGAATTTGGACTTATGGATCCAAAGTTATGGGGGTTTCAATAAATAATGTTAAATTGTCCATTTCTATCCATGCTTTTTCGATGGTCAAAATTTGAATGGATTTTGGAATAGTATTATGCCTTCAAATCCAAATGCTTTCTTCAATAACGTCAGCTGCCTATATCTCCTATTTCACACTTCAAAACCTCAAATTGATTTGTATTTGGTCCTTAACATTTTTATCCAAGACACATTACATTGTCCCCTAAACCTTTGAGGATAATGAAGGAATTTTCACTTCTTGATTGAGCCCATTAATTCAATCTTCATGGCTGGTCCAGTTTCTTCACAGATTCTATAGGTCCTCTTGTGTGGTTCATATGGGCCTTAAAATGGAATAATTGGACCATGATCCTTTCTAATGAAATGTTTTATATTGAATTAGAAATCCTACAAAACATGAATCACACAATTTGTATTAGTAATAGGAGAGTTATAAATAAAATAGTAAACTAACTCAATTATAATACTTCTATAAATGCTAAAAAATTATACTTAGTATTAAAACATTAATATTTCACACAAATTATGAAAATTTCATATAAAATCAAAAAAGGGAGTATATAATAAGTCATTAAAATATTAATAACATCACTAATCCCATACACAAGATCATGACCAGGTCTTGACTCATCCTAGTCTTCTATCTACCTTTCCCAAATAGTAAAATAACCAAAAAAGAAACTCTGTTGATACTAATTTGTAACGTTTCAGCCCAATTTCTACATACCAATTCCTTAAGATTTCTCCCCACATGACCTCAAGTGCACCGACCAATATGACAGGGGATTTTGACTTGTAGTGAGGATCAAATATGTGATATGGGGAGACTATACCCTCTTTATCAAAGAAATAAAATTGTATAAATAAATATAAAAATAACCAAAATAATAATATAAAACAACCAATAATGACCAAGATTCACATAAAATATCCCAAAATAGAGTAAATGACCATAAACCAAAGCAGTAGATAGGTTATTTTATATATGTGTTAATTGTAAACTAGAAATCCAAAATAAAGACAAAATGACAACTCCCAACTAACACCCAACATCATGTTTGGTTCCCTTATCTATTCTCCAACATGAATCCCAACTCATCCCTATAATGAAATAAATTGATTTATTATAATACTAATAAATTTTATGAGGATTTAAAGGCAATAATAACTTAATATCGCTTAAAAATACTTGATTTAAAAAAATATTGAGAAAAGTTTCTATATTAATGTAACATTTTAATTAGTTTTAAAAATGTTTACCATGGATTTTCTAAGTTTAAAGAATATTTTAAAATGAAAACCATATTTTTTGACTAAAAATCATTCTTTTCAAAAAAAAGGTCAAAATTCATACCGAGTAAAATTTTATATGATGAATTCAAAAAATAAAGTTTATTTTTATCAATTTCATATTCCAAATTTTATAAATAATATTTTTAAATAAAATCATAAAATATAATTAAAATCACTTTTTAATTGGAAAATGAAATTTTCAAATATTAATAGTTATTATTATTATTTCATGTCATTTTCTAAATAAATTGGAGTTTAATAATTATTAATATCAAACATAATTTATCATTAATAATTTGTTTCTTAAAATAGAAATGTATACCACATAAAATATTGTTCTTTATATAATATTATTCTAAACAATAAATGATCTTGTTAATTGTTTCAGGTAAACTAATTGAATTTCATTCATATTAAAAGTATCCTTTATTTTATATATAAATATAATTCAGAATGTAGTAACTCCTATTCATTCCCTCTAATTCAATGGATAGGTTCTAATGTTCATACTTAAATATTGATATTTTATCTAAAAATATCATGGTTTCATTTAAGTTTGGTGTTGTGTGAAGAGTAAGTTGTTGAATAAATTAACTTATTTAAAGGTAATAATATAATACATTTCTAGGATGCTACATTCTTCCTCCATTAAATAAATTGTTTCCTTATAATTTCACTCATAATATTATAGCAATTTCTATAGGGAACCCATAATTAATTATAGACTACTAGATGATCATGATTTTATTTAAGATTTGGGATGAGATTTACCTATATAAAAATTTATTATAAACACTTTATAAAGGTATCTAACCCATTACTAATTTCAAATAAAATTATACTAAAGAAATAAGATCTATATCCATAAGGAAAAATGTCTAAGAATCATTGAAAATTATTTATATGATAATCATACCACTCAATATTCAGTAGTTGGTGAAAACATACATGACACGAGGAACTAGAAAAATATAGAGTGGAAATGCAAAATATGGTACATTATTAGTATTTTCATAGGATTTTACTTGTTCATATGGTTGTTGCTGACTATCTCCCTTATTAGCCCTTGGATTTAGACATTGATCAGCATAATACACATCCCTATTTTAATTGAAGCAATGGATTTTTGTAGATTCTATCTTTAACTTACACTTGTGAGCTTGGTGACCTTCAAATCCAAACTTATAACATTTACCCATCCCTTTAAGGAATTTTATCTCATGTTTCTTCCCATATTTTTTACACATAATAAATTAAATATTCTTTCTTTCATGATCTTCGCCGGTTGATATTTCATGAGACTCCATCTCTCTCTTCCTTTGTATGTTTGGGACTTTGAATATATTCCCATTATTAATCAGAATTCTTGATAAAATATTTGGTATAAATACATGGTTTCTCACTCCATATCCCATTCTATTTGGTTGTCCATTGACATAATCTCCGCATTGTCCCTCAAACCCATGGTTCCTTCTAGTTCTATCCATTACAAAAATCAAAAGAGTTAACATTATTAATGATCAATATAATTGAATAACCGTTGTAAAAAAGTAACCCCAATATGTCTCACTTATAACACTATCATGTTGTCCTATAGTTCTTACAATGAAACTTGTATCATAATCGATTCAACCTATATCACTTCTCAACCTTGGTTTCTTTGAGTAGTGTTGTCTCAGACTTATTTACCTAATCCTTAAATAGAGATCCCAAATTACTAATAACTTTATTAAAATATTCTAAAACCAATAATCATTGAAATTTATGCTCTTAATATCCAACATATCCTTCCTAAAACAAAATTAGTCATTCCTACAATCATATATCCATGTATGTGTTCACCCTAATCATAAATTCTCTATTACATGCCTTTATAAAAACAATTTGAATTTTTAAGTAATTGAACCATAATTATGTTATATATTCCTCCAAAACTTAACTTTATCTTTAAAACTCAAATGGTATTAACCACTAGTTCATAAGGTCACACAATAGTCAGTTTATATCATAATCCAAAAATTAGATGAACTTAACCAAAAATATCATGAATCAATTATCAATCCCAAGTTTACCAATACTATATAACTCACTTTTTCAAAATCAATCAATCATTTATTATCCCAACATAAAGTGTATATTAATACTAAGAGTTCTTTATACCTAAATCATGTGTTCTTCAATGGTTATCCCCAAAAATATAAACTTTTACTAAAATCACTTTTCAGGGTTATTGATACCATTTTATATACATTTTCATTCCTTTAATGTAAAACTACCTAAGAAAAATCCTTATATGTTTCACATAATTCTTATAAATTTTAGAAAATTTTGGGATATCATCAATAAATATCACCCACTAATGTGAATTCTTATGATCATATAGATTTAATTTATATTAAAATATCAACCTCACTACCATATGTATGACTAGGAAGCCCACCGTTTCCATCATATTAGAAATATACTAAAATTAATAACCATTTATGTATGCTCCTTTATTTGGTTATAAGACATAGTGGTTTCCACATACATACCTTTCTCAGATTCATCTTCATGATCCTATTTTAACCAAATACTAAAACTAAAATGGTTGTGCTAATATCCAAAATATGTATATATAAAACATCAATATGAATAGGTATTACATTATGACACGTTTTTTTAACATATAATACTTATGGATCAATCTATGAGTCTCTCTGTTTAATACTTGGTTATCCATGTTAATTTATCTATTAGATTATATAACTAAATTAGTTAACATAATTCTTTAATCCCTAATAATAGTTTGTAAAGAGTATATGAATTAAAAAATTCATATTCCTCGGGAGTGTCTCACGAGGTGTACAATCTTAGGCCCACTTCTCTTGCATCTGAGTGGTGATTGAGACAATTCTCAACCAACCATTTATGGGGTGATTACCCCAAGGTTCATCTATTCTCTAGTCATATCCACTTTTTAGTATCTATATAGTGATTTATTTATAGTAAAACCCACATAATCTATAATTTATCAAAACATAATGATGTTACCTAAAATTGAAACTTATTCCTAGGGTCTTCACTGAAGTTTTATTATCCTAATCCCCAAATAAAATGTACATTATTGCCTTAAAATTAAATCATATACTTATGAAAAATGGTCATTTATACCTTTGAACTTATGATAAACCCTAGGAAAATCAATATTTATACTAAATATATAAAGTTAACTCCATGTTTTCAGTATCTATATAATAGAAATGCTGAAATTCAGGATCTATAAAAAGGTAACTAAGAAAATTAGTGAGCTTTATAGAGGTAAATAAATAATACATGAGATATGTAAAGGTAATCATGAGATTGAATGAGATTTGTAAATGTTTTTTGATACCTGTATCAAGGTAATATGGGAGTTTCATTCATGCATCAAGGTAATCCAGGAGTTCAATGAGTAGCGTAAAGGTGAGTATGCATTATGTAAAGGTATTGATCATCTATGTAAGGGTAGTTCCAATTTTAAAGGATATGTAAGAGTAACCAAATTAGTAATGACATTAATAAGGGTAACTTTTGAGGAACTATCATCTATGTAAAGTTTATCTCTTATCTATGTGAATATCCTTTAGGTTTATTTGGTTATGTTTTTTGTATTTGTTTCCAAAATTGTCTGTAAGTGTTGTTTGTTTTAGTAAAATTAGTTTATAAAGAATATTTAGTTCCTTATCATAAAAATTTAGACAATTCTATGTTGATACTAAATTTTTCTAACATCATGATTACTAAAAGGTTCTCATGGTTCAAGCTTGAAGTTTCCAAACAGCGACAGTTTGTATAAATCTCAAGTTTAAAGTGATGAAGTGAAAAACTAATCAATGTTTAAAGTATGAATACATAATGAATATATATTTATTAAGTACACTATATGAAGATATTTTTTATGATAAACAAGTTCAAGTTATGAAGTTAGATATGTGGATATAAAAAATTCAAGCTATGTTGTGAAGAAATTATATTTAGAGATTGGATAGAGTAGTATAAAGGATACTAGAATGAGATGATCAGATAGAGGGGTATGAAGTCTATTAGTTGGACATAAATAATGATAAAAAGAGTTCCAATGGATAGACACTCGAAATACCCACCAAATGAAGTAGCACTGGACATATTGAAATAAAATTTTGCACCAAAGAGACAGGTCTGAATCATACTAGATAGAGAAAGTGGAAGATCATCAGATCAACTATATCGATCAAAGAAGATTTGAAGCTTCACTAGACTGTGGTTAGTAGTCAGAGCTCCAAATGAAATCCGATAAGACATAGTATGATCTAATATAGAGTTTTCAATGCATCATACATATAAAGTGTGAAAAGGTTTTATATGTCTATCGGACAATAAAAACTTGTGAATATCACCATATGTAAGTGCTCTGAGTTTACCAAACAGATATAATTGATATGTATGATGAGGTGAATCCTCTATGTGTAGAGTGTGAGAATATTTCTCAGATAAGGGTCTATTTCTAGAAAATATAAAGTTTATGTGTTCCCGAGAGCTTCTACAACTTTGGCAGGATGACATGTTGGGAGCTGAGTATTCATCGAGGTGTATCGACCTTTCCAGGTAATCGATGAATATGATACAACCAGTGCTTCAAGGATCGGACCTTCGAGCAAGGTGTGTTTAGGGACATCCAATCCATCACTATTCATCTGTGCATTCCTACTTATGCTAGGGTTCTAGATAGGACATTTGTGGTTGAAAGTACTTTGGATGAATAGATACATCCAATGGATGTCAGCAGTGGACAAGAAGGAATTCAACATTAGTCTCATAGTCTTGGATGTGTGAGACACTCCAAGAAGAGGTTCCAAGACAAGGGATCTATAGATCAGGTATCATAGGATGATTCCAGTTGGCCTAGAAAGAGGTAATCCTTTTCAAAAGATGGCAAGATACATCTCTCTAGAGATTTTCCATTGAGTCTTGCAGATAGTGAAATGGTGGATAGGCCACCGGGTTAGAGATAGTGGTTGGAATAGATGGATCTATAGGGTGGAAGATGTGGCAGAGGAGACCTGGGATAAGTAGTAGGTGTTATACATTTTGAAATGTTATTACCACCACCCCAATATAGTCCACACCAGGCTCAAAGAGCTGGAATATAGGGGAAGGGGGTAGATGCATGCGGTCAAGGCATATGACCCAAGGGCTCCAGGAATGATTCTAGGTACGATATATATCTACTATTATCTATCATATTTATATAAATATGTGTTAATCATTCCTTATTCTCATTAATCTTGTTCAGGACCTATATTTTCAGGTTAAACTGTTGATTTGACCCTTACCTCGGGAGATACCTATGGGAGGAGACTCAATAATCACACTTATGTAGATGGTTGGTGGTAGCGTTGAGGCCTTATGAATTTATTTTGGGTATAGACTAGTCATCCACAGTTCATGCTCATATTGACTATTTTAGGAAAAAGGATGTGGTATATCCGCAGCGTTAAAATAGGGTTTTCCTTGGTCGGTGAAAAAAAGAAACCCAAGCAGCATGGGATAAACTCATGGATAGTAGGGTGTAGTCAATCACCCTTGAGTCAGTCAGCCTTACCCATGTGGCAGTAGATGTTTTGAGTTTTAAGTTTCCAACAGTAGTGGCGGAGTACGGGGACATATTTCCAGAAGAGGTTTCCATGATTACCTCCCCATATAGATATAGACTTATGCATTATTCTACACCCTGATATAACACCAATATCAGCATAAATATATCAGATATATTTCACAGAGCATCATGAGATGAGGGTGTAGATGGGGGACTTGCATAGGAAGGGATTAGTAAGACCTAGTGTTCGAGGTTATGTGTGGATTATCGGTACTTTAACCAATTACTCATGGAGAATGAGTACCCACCACCAAAGTGATGATGAACGCTTCGATCAGTTGAAAGGGGAAGCCTTTTACATGGATATAAATGTGCCCATAGGCTTTTCAACAGTTAAGATAGAGTTTTATGAGCACCCTGATCTTGAGTTTTCCAGTGGAGGGAGTCAGGTACATAGTGTTTTGTGATGCATCAAGGACCATACTTGGTTGTGTCTTGATCCAGAGGCAAGAGGTGATTGCCTATGGTTCACGTCAGTTGGGACCACATGAGTAGAACTACATGACCCACGATCTTGAGTTTTTAGTGGTAGTTTTTGCATTGAATATGTGGTGACACTACTTTATGGGAAAATTAATTACCATTTACTATAACCACAAGAGTCTCAAGTATATCTTATTTTATAAGGATTATAACTTGAGACAAATATGATGGTTGGGGTTCCTACAGGACTATGACTTAGAATTAGTATATACTCCTATTAAGGGGAACATGGTAGTGGATTATCTCAGTATAAAATCTAATTTGTAGTTGTTGAACAAGGAAATGGTGTAGTTGGATTTATTACAATTATCCTTCATGGATATAGATGGTGCAACTTACCTCTAATCGGTGGTTGTTACCCCTCCACTCTTAAATTGAGTCAAGGAGGCATGGATTGATGATATCAACTCTGGGTCTTCAAGTTCTCAAATTTCTATAGGGAATATCCCTGATGGATATCTGTAAGGTGGGGAACATGTCATTCCTTTTAGAGGATGCACAGTAGTAGCAGTGGATTCCTAGAGTAACAAGATGCATCGGGATATGCATGTGGGTGTCAAGGTGGACACTGGGGATGATGGAACAGGTTGAAGCTGGAATTACCTATTGATATAAAATTTGAGAACTTGTTTAATTAGTTTTTTGGTTTTTTAACACACTATGTTGAGCCTCTGTGCTTGGAAGGGGTTTCTCTTTTGTTCCTTGGGGTTCCAATAAGGGAGTGAGAAATAATATCGAAAAACTTCATGAAAATTTTACCATATATGTCTAGGGGATACGGTACCATTTGGGTGATCGTTGAATAACTCCCCATTTTGTTCACTTCTTAGATTTTTGGGAATGGAGTCTCGTAGAGAGATTGGGATACCTCTACATGAAGGAGATAGTTCGACTCCATGGAGTCCCATCAACGATAGTCTCAGATCAAGGTGCATGCTTTGCATCCCTATTGTGTAAGGGATTGAAAGAGGTATTTGGGACTCATTTACACTTGAGCATAGCTTTCCACCCATAGACAGATGGCTAGACAGAGCAGACCATTCGAGTCATAGAGGACATGCTATGTGCTTACATCCTTGATTTTGGCCATAGTTAGGAGGATCACCTACCTCTAGTGGAGTTTTCATAAAAAAAAATCTACCAATCCACTATTAGTATGGAACCTTTTGAGGCCTTTTATGGGAAACCCTGTAGGTTTTCACTTTGTTGGACTGACCTTGAAGATTCAGTGCTCATGGGCCCGGAGTTGGTGCAGACTAATACAGAGAAGGTGCAGGTCATCCAGTAGTGGATGAAGACTTCAAAGATCTATCAGAAGTCTTATTTTTATAGGCAACAAGGACCCTTGGAGTTCGAGGAGGAAGGCCATGTGTTTCTTCAGGTATCTCCTCGATGTGGGATTTGAAGATTTTGTTAGGGTGGCAAGTTATCTATAAGGTTCATCGAACCTTTTCTAATACCATGTAGAGTGGGAGAGGTGGAATACCCCTTGGATCTACCTTCATATTTAGAGAGGGTGCACAACATCTTCCATGTATCCCAGTTAAAGAGTACATGACCCATCACACATCATTGACTGGTGAGAGCTAAACATTGACAATGGAGTGACTTTTGATAAGTTTCTAATGGAGATCGAGGATTGAAAAGAGAGGACCCTATGTGGGCAATAAATTTATCTACTGCATATTCAGTGCAAATATAGGAATATCTATCAGATCATGTGAGAACGGGAGGCTCAGGTTTGTGCTCGTACCCTCATATTTTTGGGAATCCCTTGGTTTGGATTTTGGGGGTGTAAAGCCTTATGGTGGGGAAGATTTAATGACTCGTATTTTCCCAATTTTTTTTTAGAAAATTTTTGGGAAAATTCTGAGACCAAGCGTTGAGATGTAGTTCAATTCCGAGGCCTGGTGTGCCCAGAATGGTCTGTCGAAAAATGTTAACTTTTTAAATAGTGTGTGTGATCATTTTTCCACAAAAAGTGGAATAACTCTTAAAAGTGTTCTCGGATTAGAAATATGAGGCCACCATTCTATTCAGGGTGGGGAGTTTACCCTAGGTGTGACTTAAGTTTAGTCGGCATGGGCCTCTAGTGAGAAAACCTGAAAATGGCATAACCGTAAATAAAATTATTTTATTTTTCAAATCCTTATAACTCAAGAATGGTGAATTTTATTGAGAATCTAAGACCAACATTGAGTTCATGAGGGTATACTTTCCTTAAGCAGAGCTTAACATTGGTCGGTGCGGGCCAACTATGGAAAGTAGTTTTTGGGACATGACCACAAATAAAATAATTAAATAAAGATTATTTTATATTCAAATCCTTATAACTCATAAATGGTAACTCAAATTGGAAATTTGAGAGTACCATTGATATCGTGAGGTTGTTCTTTCTATAGGTGGGGTCTAACCTCGACCGGCGTGGGTTGAGGGTAAAAGTTAATTTTTGGGCGTTTTAAAGAAAAAATAAAATAAACTTAAGAAAATTTATTTTATCTAAAAAATTTACCTACAAATAAACATTAAGCCATCTATTTCATTTTATAAATGAAATAGCATAATGACACTGCAACTCATGAAAAATAGAAATGTTGTTTCATTTCATAAATGAAACAGTGTAACAATGTGGTGACTCAGTGTAACAAAAACGTTGAAATGTGTTTCCTCTATTTAATTATTTAACACAGATATGGGATCACTATAATGACACTAGATTTTCTTTAAGGCTCTGAAATAGTGTCATTAGAAAGTAGATAATAGTGAATAATGATGAATCACCACAAGTTCTTTCCTTCCCCTTTGAAGGATCTCATCATCAATGAGAGTTGTGGATCGATAATTGACGAATGGTGGTGGAGCGAGTCTGTTCTTCATCGATGAGAAATCCAATTCTAAGTGGGGGTTTAATTTTGAGTGAATTCATTTCTTCCCCATTCTTTGGTTTGAGCGATGAATTTAGATCAACCCACGAATAGGTTTACCCATGTATCGATCGCATGTTTTGTAGGATGGGATTTGACTTCTGTGAATTTAAGGGACTTGGATTCACGTGATATTTTATTTTCTTCTTCAAAACTCCTAATAAGGAAAAATAATGCCAACATAAACAAAGGTTGTGGATAGTCCTCCATGTGTTCCTTATTCATTATTCTAATCTTCCCTTTTTTGGATTTCCTTGTGGCATGATGGAAATCACGGTCCAAGAAGGACTGCAGCGGTGGATCATCTCGGGCATGAGGTCGGGGGAGATTACGGTGCTGGGTGAACGATCGCTGGCCTGGGAGCCTGTGGTGGTGGAGGGAGAGCCACAGCCAGGCGGTATGCGAAGGTGATAGAAGGTTTCATCTAGGAGAGTCGCGGTGGTGGCAAGGCCACTGGCTCCAAGGCCGGTGGCGGTGGAACCCTTAGCAGCCACTGCGGGTGGTGGACAAGGGATACTGGAAGGCGGTCGACAGTGGAAGAGGAGGCCTGCGGCAGAGCCGCGAGCGATGGTAGAAGGTCATGGATAGGGAGGGCTATGACGGGGAGATGGAACATGGTCAGAAAACTGCGTACGGGGAGTCATCCAACCGATCTGGCCGCATGACGCGGAGTTGACGTGACACCTGTCGCATTTGGGGTGGACCGAACCGGCCCGCCAGTGCAGGTCAGTCCAGTGGAAAAGGACCGGGCTGCTAGTCAGCCCAGTGGGCCGGACCCTCAACCCAATGGGTCTGGTCCTTGGGCCATGTCGGATCGGGTCAGGTCGAGCCATCCAAACTGGGTTGGGCTAGGCCCAGACCCAACTGGCCCCTTTTCAGTAAAATAGGAATACCTTCAAAACCATGTGTTTGATTGATGAGACATTTATGGCGTTGGGACCCTTTTGATGAGACAGTAATTTTGAAATAATCTCTATGAATTTTCTTGGAAGTTGAAATATAATTGATGGATTGAGTAGTAAATTCTCCCAGAATCAAGCGCACTATGAGCTGGAATCCTATGGCTGGTTGTGATGAGAAGGAAGTGACAAGTGGAACTTAGTGTCCCAGCAGACGAGTGGACCTCAGTGTCCCAGAAAATGAGTGGACCACAGTGTCCCAAAAGATGAGCAGACCATAGTAGCCCACCAGACGATCGGACCTTAGTGGCCCAGCAGACCTTAGTGACAAGTGGACCTCAGTGGCCCCGCAGACGAGCATACCTCTATGGCCTAGGAGAATTTAGTGACAATCATACCTTAGTGGCCCAACATACGAGCAGACCTCAGTGGCCAGGAAAAATATAGGACCTTAGTGGCCCATTAGACCTTAGTGATGAGTGGAACTCAATGGCCTAGTAGATTGGTGGACCTCAGTGGACTAGCATACCTTAGTGACGAGCGGACCTCAGTGGCCTAGCAGGCCATAGTGACTTATCAGGGATGAGTCCCTTGGTAGTACAATATGTTCAGCATTACGACTGATAGTCTTTCTTTCTATACTTTAGGTTATAGCTATGTGATATGACTCTAGTGACTCGCTTGACTATACACCTTATAGGTCAAAATTTATGTACCTCTTTGGTAGTATGATTTGTGTATTGATTTGTGGTATACCTTTGTGGTTTGGGGTCCCTGCTGAGTATTGTTTTACTCACCCCAGCATGGGCTTCACTTGCACGTGTCATGTCTTGGGTAGACGATTGATGCTTTGACTGAGTCATTGGTGGACTGAGTCTAGGTGGTTCTTAGAGTGACCTAACTAACGAGACGTTCTTCTATGACTTTAGACAGTTGTTTATGTACCTACCTTTCAGGTAGGGTTTTCTGAGGAGGAGTTCTAGAGACTTTTAATTTTAGTTTTCTATTTCATTTGGGCTTGTATTCTGGCCCCATTTACCTTCAGTTTTCTACTATCATACCTTGTGTTTTTTTACTTATTGTATTCACCTTCCAGCATCTATGGATTGGAGTTGTGTGTGTGTGTACAGGTACTTAGGAAAATTCCTCCCATTTTTTGAGATATGCCTACTTGGTGCTTGTCTCCAGCCCCTGTACTATGGGAGGCGGGCTAGAGGTAGTCACGGCACAGGCCCCAAGGGACAGGTCATGAAATGATCATGAAGAATTTATACTTTATTATATTTCAATGAAAGATTAAATTGTTGATGATTTATCCAAAGATATACCATGGGAAATATTTGACTAATTACAGTTAAAACTACTTATTCAGACTCCACTAATTATTTTACAAATTTCTTAATTCTCCCTTGTAATGTTTTGGATTCTATTGACAAAGGGGGAGAATAAGTATAACTATGTATTCTATATTTTTTAAATCAGAATTTGTTGTTATCAGATAAAGGGGGAGTTAATGATTGGGGGGATTTTATCAATATCATGGACACAAAATTACTTTTCACCGAGGGATGCAATTCCTTTGAAAAAATTATTAATCTGATAGTGTGGTGTTAGAACACTCTATATGAGAAAGGATGTGGTTTTAAAATATTTGAGAAAAATATTTGTCAATAATGTTTTCAAAAAATAAAAAGGGGGATATTAAAGATCCTTTGGGTTTATTTTTTTATGATTATTTTATTTGTTTTCAACATTATTTTTGACTTTTTTTGTTTCAGGAAAATGAGTTACTAGAGAAGGTTGAGTTTCTACTCATATAATGTCAAGCGATGCTATACAGTCCTAAATGTTTCTAACATTATGATTACAAAAATCATATCATGGTTCAATCATGAAGTTTTCAAACATATATATTTTTTATGAATCTCAATTTATAAAGTGATGAAGTGGAAAACTATAGAAATTTTGAATTATGAATAAGTACTAGATAGAGATATATGAAGTAAATTGTATAAGGATGGTGTTATAGATCAAAAAGATCAAGTTATAAAGTTTTATTTGTGGTTTTACAAAGTTAAATATATGTTGTGATGAATTTACGGATAGTGATCATACAGGGTAGAAAAAATGCTACCAGAATGAAATGGTCATGCGGAGGTGTATGAATCTATCATTGAAGAAAACTGATGATCATTAAAGTTACAACAGACAGACTCTGGAAAGACCAACTGGATAGAGTAGCACTAAACTAAGTAAAATACAATATTTCACCATAAATACAAGTCTAAAGCATACCAGATAGAAAAAGTTAAATATCATTAGATTGATTACATCAGATGAAGAATATATAAAGTTTTATTGGAATGAGGTTAGTATACGGAGCTCCACATGAAGTATTAGGATGGTCAGATGGAGAGTTGAAAACCCATCAGACAGATCAAGTTGGGAAAACTTTGGTATATCCACTGGACATAGAAAACTTGTAATGATCATTAGACATTGGATCTATGAGTTTTTCAATCCAACCCAATCGAAATAAGATGATTGGACAATGGATAATTGGATAGAACAATGTTATATAGAGAAGTTATTATGAATGCATTAGACAAATATACATCGGGTGAATTTTTGAGTAGCTTTACAAAACTTTGTAAATTTATTAAATGTGATGATGTTGAGATGTTCATTTGATGTTCATAAATCTATTAAGATTTAGGTAATATTTGAATTATATCATTATTTCTCTATTTTAAGGAAATTCTCATGAATATTATTGACTTTGAACTTTCAATGGATTTGAAGGAGGTTAAAAAAGGATGAGTTTAGCAGGAAAATTCAAATTAGAGCTTGCACCTCTTCCTTAAATTATGATGGAAGTCGACCTATATAAAGGGGTGCAGTCTATTCATGAGTTTTTTTGTTTTTATTGTCATAGAGGGGAAATGATGGAGTTTTTGTATCATGAGTACCCAGACAAGGATTCATTTGTTTAAAGTGTGTACTGGATAGAGATTCTATATATAGACACCTCAGACATAGCTTTATTAAATAGAGAATCGTCAAACTGAGTGTAACAGCTTAATATTTTAAAATAGTCAGATCATATTCAATAGTGTATATGACATGCAACACCAAGATTAGAAGAGAATGTCACAACCCAGTATTTTATGATATGTTTATTTTTAAATAAACTAATTTTCTTTGATAGCATGTGGTGAACACAAAACTAATATTTTAAAGGAACGCTATGTTTGATATCATATGCAACATTCAACACCAAGCTTAAACAAACCCCATAATATTATTATTTAAATATGACTTTTATAACATAGTCGTTAAATTGGTAAGTATGAAAATTATTAACCAAATTATGAAATATATATATATATATATGACATACTCAATAAAAAATCATTTATTAATGCTTATGAAATAAGTACATAATTTTAAGTAATTTTATTATATGCCCCATAAATACAGTTTCTTAACAAATGTTTTTTTATTGAGAAAATATTGTGATTAAATTATGGAATGTATATAAATTTTATTTTATAAAAATAATATCATTTTTAAATTAGCATATAAAAATTATCTTAGGGTAATATTTTCATATTTCTTTTAAAATATTTATCTTTCATTGAATAGTGAAAAATACGAATTTTTATTGAAAACTATATTTTTGTTTCATCCATTTGAAAAGCTTCATTTTATTTTAAAATGGATTCAAAGTAAAATTGGTTATATAAATTTTTTAATAATCCAATTAAGTTCATTAGAATCAATTTTATGATTATATTTGATATGAAAACATTTTTATACTTAAAAATTCATTTTTTTGAAAAAAAATCATTAATTTTCACCGATTTAATTTTAAATTAAAATTTTCCAATTTTTTGTTTTGAATTTTTAAAAATTGATTAAATATTTTTATTCATGAGTTCAAAATTTAGTAAATAGGTACCTTTTATTTTTCACAATATGAATAGTAAACTTAGTAATTTTTGTTACCACGGTAAAGGATAAATCGAGTAATTAAAGTTAAAAATCAAATGATAAGGATTATATAATGACCCTAAAACTTCACTTTATATTATTGGATGATTCCATTTAGTCCATATCCATACAATATTGTTTTATGTCATTTTATGGCCATTTATATTAGATTATTACTTTTATAATATTTTATTTCAAGAAAAGTCAAACATGTCACACTCTTGTTTTTAATAATTATAATATTTTAAATAATTGACTATACAAAGGTTATATTTGAATATAAATATTAATTTGAAATATAAAATATTTATCTTAATCATGGTATTTTTTTTTAATTTTTAGTGAAAAAATAATTACCTTAAATTCTTACACAACACTAACGTAGAAATTATTCAATTAATGGAAAAATAAAATAAATTATATTTAAAATATTAAAAGTAAAATAATTTGAGATAAATAATATGATCCATGAATTTTATAGATTAAAATTAGATTTTAGGGATATAAGAAAATATTGTTTTAGAAATAAGAGTGTTCTTGATATTATTAAAGTCAAATTAATGAATAGTTCTAAAAATTGGAATTATTGATATTTTATGATAAATAATAATTTATTAAATGATATAAAATTCATAAAAACATTATATTATAAAATTTATTATGAAATGGATTATAATATTATCCATGGTAAATGTATGGTACATTTTTTTATTTATAGTAATTATATTTACCCTCAAATAATAGTAACCTTGTAGACTTAGTAAGTTTAAAAAGGGTTAACTAGGGGTTAAACCCAAACTATAAGGATAAAAACAGAGTTAAAACTTGTTTATTTTTTATTGTATGAGATTTATTCAATACATACTCATCCTATATTCAAAATAAATAAGTTTCAGTCCATTTTAAATTAAATATTAATTTATATTAATTTAATATTTTATGAAATTCCAAAAGTACCCCTATCTTCAATTATAAAAGGAAATGTCATTCCTTACTTATTCATATAAAATTGAGCCATCTATATTGACCAAAAACTACCCATTTCTCTTATAAACAAACTAATCCAAGTTTTTGAGGTTCTACTCTCCATAAAAGATCAACCTCAGGTTTCTTAAGAAGGTATCTAAAGAAGGTCTCTTGAAGAAGAGGTAATTGTCTTACCTGAACTCTTTCAATTTATTCCTTATTTTTCATATTCTTAATATATGAAATCTATAATAAAATAATAAATTCAGTGTACTAAATATAATTAAATATTATTATGATTATGAAATCACCATTACTCATCCTCTTTCCCATCAATTGGGAAGTGAAAGTATCGCTCATGCATACATAAGGCTTACAGTCTCCACATAGAGATATAATTCATTTGTCATTACCATATTTTATGGGTGGGAATTATAATGGTTTTAATGTTTATATACGATATTTATAACATAATTATACTTCTAAAATTATAATATCATATCTACCTTCTTACCTTCCCAACCATTGTGAAATGATAACATCACTCGTGTGTACATGTGGATTACCACCTTCATGAAGAGATGTGATTCGTTTTTCATTTATATTTTACTTGGATGGTAATAAGTATGGATATAATGAGTATATATGATTTATATTATATAATAATGATTCTTTAAAGGTGAATTATTATTTACCTATCTTTTGTTTCATCTGTTGAAAATGAAAGCAGCGTACATGCGTACGTATGGCCTACCATCTCTATGAATGGTATAATTCATTTTCCATATATAACTTTATTGAAATAATATAAATACATATATAATAAATTTATATGATATTTATATAATTATTTTTCCAAAGATCTGATACCTAAGTGGTACAGGCTTCTTCTTGGAAACCAAATGGCTCAGGATCAAATCCGGGAAGGGATGAATTTCTGGGGGCACTGTAGCAGTACTGTAGTAGGCACTATAGAAGTACTGTAGCAGCAGCGGCACTATAGCAGTGGAATACTGTAGCAGGTATTGTAGTAGTGGTTGTACTATAGTAGGTACTGTAGCAGCATGGGTATTGTACCAATACTATTCACCGAGGGGTCTTTTGGGATAAAAATGGGATTTCAAACCTTGTATTCAGGCCACTTGGCCTTGGGCCTTCAGGCTATGTAATGGGTCTCCCTCTACCCACACTAAAGAGGTATTTACTTTAATAATAAATTAAGGATTCTGCCCCAACATTTAAAAAATATAATTATTAATATTCTTCATATTACGTAACAAAAATCAATGTATAATAACTGGGACTACCAAACCAAATCATGCATGAAAAATGAAGTAGTTATTACCTGAAATTGGGAATTTGACAAAATAATTATTAATAAATGGGTGATAAAAAAATATATGTATGTTATATATGATATTATGTATATTATAATGTTTGTAGAATATATTTATAATAAACATATATTTATCATAATTGTTTTTAAATACATACGATGGCAGTCAAACCTGAGGTAAGGGTTTCTCATCTCACTTTTACTTGTGTGAGATATATCCCATATACACTGTTATTTATTCTGTGTGGTGTATATACTTCCCTTTTGATATATTATATCATGAATATATTTTTATTAGAATTATTTAAATTTTTGTTTGAATTTATTTTTTTCATCGGACATATGATTCAAAAGATACCCAAGTGGTGAGGGTTTATTTCACAATCTCATCAGTATTCAATATTTATTATGCTTAAGTATTTATTAAAGAATCTTTTTCACATATCCATATTTTCAATAAAAAAATTAAATGATATTTTTAATAATATCCTATAATTTTTTAAAGTCATTTTTTCCCATGTTTTAACTCTTACAAAATGGTTTGAAATAAATCTTCTTATCATTTTCCAAACATGGCATTTTTCTACTTTTCCAACAAAAGTGTGAAAGGAATGTTTGTTTGACTTATATGGAATTAATGGATTTTCATACCTTCATAAATATTCTTTCCTTTGAATATTATTTTAAAATTTTACAAGTTTCTTTTTAAATAAAATATTTTCCTTTTCCCTGAAAGGACCAAAGGCCTTATTTCTATTTATTTTTGGATAATAACCCTTTTAAGGGTTTAAGGGGAACCCTTACATGACCCATATGCCCAAGGAATAAGGCCCATACAAAACCCAATAAATTACCTTAAAGGACCAAGACCTAACACACTTGAAACATCCTCTCCCCAACATTTTCATCTTGAAGGTGCCTAGCTTCCCACCTTGTATGGATGCTCAGCTAGCATTTATCTATGTAGAGTTGCACGGTGCCTAGTCCTGATGGAAGTTCCCATACCCTCTCATTCTTATAATCTAGTTAGCTCTTCTCTGGTGGTTTCTATTTTTTACTTGGAATCCTTGCATGGGCCTACTCTTGTGTGCTATGCCTGGGTTGCTTCTTGGTCTTTTCTATGGCTCAAAAGCCCTATATCCAAAAGGCCATTGGTATCTCGAATTCCCTTACATCCCGAAGTCCCTTACTACCCAAAGGCCCTATGGAGTGAAGGCCTTTTTTGGTCTGAAGGCTCTAAGACCCTTAGGCCCAAACTGGTGGCTTGAAGGCCCAAATCGGATGAATAGTGTTGGTTGCTAAAGTACTGGACAATTACTACTATAGTAGCCTAGAAATTTACCCCCACCTAGATTTGATCATAGGTCTCTTAGATTCCAAGTAGGAGCCTCTACCACTCGAGTATAGACTTGTTGGCAATATTTTCCTTTGTAATTGCATAGTTTTTTTTAATAAGTGATTTTCAAAGTGAAAAGGCTATTTTTCTCAAGAATATTTTTTAAAGTCATTTTTATGGTATTTTTTTCATCAATGACAAAAACACTTATTTTATTTATTATCCACTAGGTATATGTCATGATGATACCATAATTAATTTTTATTTATATGGTTTATTATTTTTTGACTGTGGATGTACTATTTTGATACCATTCTTCATATTACTTTGGAAGGTTTATGATTATGTTTATTGATTAGTGAAATTATTAAAAAAAATATAATAGTTTCAATATAAATTTTTATGTTGATTATTTTTTTAAACCTTTCATATGAGGAGTACATTGGAGTTATTAAGTGATGAGATAGGCATTATATAGCCCCTCGATGCATCAATGAGTCTCATGAGACAAACTAGCTTGAGTTTTGGCTGAGGCTTTACCCATTTATATAAGATGTCTTAACATTAGGCCTCAACGATATGTTTTAGATGTTCATCATTATGAATTCAATCATTATTAATTTTTTTATTGATGTTCCATGTGATTATTAGATTAGTTATAATATTCATGGATAATTTTCATGCTCATGAGATGATTTATATGGAATTATTTGAATATTATATATTTCTTCCACATTATGATCAAGTTATTTATTAAATGGAATGTTTTTTACTTATTTACCTTTCCATACTAATTTTTCCTTGTTTATTCATGATTTATTCTATTGTACGCATACCCTTACTGAGTATTAGATCTCACCCCTTTCTTATGTTTCTTTTCACTAGGAATCTAGGAAATGTTTTATCATTGATATGAAGAGACATGCTAGAGTAAATAAATATGATCTCAAATAAAATACTTTTTTGTATTTTATGTTGTCAAATTTATGTGAAATTAATTTATGTATATATTTTACCAATACTACTAAACTAGTCAGTCCTTTGGGATGTGGTTGCTTGTATCTAATGCCAATGTAATAAAGTAAGCATCAGATATGGGCTACTAGGGTATGGATATTTATATTTGTTATCATAGGAAGTTTAGTAAAATGTTGGGATCTAGATTTAAGAAAACCTAGATTAGGAAATATAACCCTATGACTGAGTTTGAGGACAAGTCTAATAATATAATAACATACTATAGATTTTTTAATGACAATGGATAACCTAGTTTAGACCAAATGAATCATAGATTTAGAATAAGGTGGCATGATTTAAACATAATTTGAATAATATGTCATGATTATTTTATATCTCACTCTGATTATTGTAGTTTGATGCATACACTTTTCTTTTTGGTTTTAGCCAATGGTGGGAATGATAAAGGACTAGGTTAACATTGAATATGATAGTAAATGTTTTGATGAGAAGCAATAACACCCCAAGATTTTATGTTCTGTATCTTCTTAAATAAATTCAATTTATCCAATAGCCTATATTACATGCAACACCGAACATACACAAATCATGATATACTATTAAATATTAACATGACCATTGGAATAGTAATATGATTGTTATAAATAGTAATGTGGACATTATAATAATAACTTCACCTATGAAATTATAAATAAAATTTAGGTATCTCATAAATGAAAATATGATATATTTATATCATATAACACGTAAATAAATGTTTTAAAAATAATAAATTAAGTGTTGGTATTTTTGCGAAATGTAAATGTTTATTTATAATTTTATAATTAATATAATGATTTAAAAGAAAACTTATTTTAATAAAATATACTCATAAATTAATATATTTTTTATAATAATTATAAGATAATTTTATGAGGCCATAATTAATTTTTAAAAGTGTCGTAAAATCCATTATAATATTAAAATCGGTATTTTTTAAATAAATGATGATTTTAATTAAAAATTAAATTTATCATATTTAGAAACTTATTTTCATAAAATGGAGTCCATTTTTTAAATATAATCATCAAAAAATGTTTAGGGTGGATTTTTTGGATTTTTCTAAAATAGTTGAATTTTTTGTGAATTGTGAAATATAGTAATTTACAGTATTTAACATTATAAGTTAAATACATGAATTTTTGAGTCATGTATGATGTAAGAAACTATTATTTAGAACTCACATGCACTAGTTACTATAATTAGTCATAATAATAAACACTATTGATATTCTTAAGCCAAAATAATAAACAAATGAATAAAATAATCAAAAACACCCCTCTCCTCCCCTATAAATAACACCCCTCACCACCTCTTATCCTCACACATTCTAAGACTTTAATATCATATAAATTCTACATAAGTCCATTATCAAGTCTCTTACCCATTTCCAATACTTTATGGACTTACTAAAATACCCAATCCAAGTTCTTTAAGGTGGTTCTCAAGGAGACAATATTTAAGAGGTAAAATCTACCTTCTTTCTCTTTTATTTTCTTTTCTTATTATCTCCAACCCCCCCCCCCTATAAAAATTGGAATGGAAAATTCATTATGATATATATATAATGTAATTTTTTTTAACGTAATATTCATTATCAAATCTCTTCTCCTCTCTTTTTAATTCAAAAAATGAAATCATCGTATGTGAGGTGTCGATTCACTACCTTCATGGATGACGAGTTTTCATTTTTCATTATTACCCTAAAGGATTGTAATAAAACTATTTATATGGTTAAACCATATTATAATATGTGTATTAAAACTTATTTAATTTTCTTGAACCAGTTTATAAACATAATAATAAATAAAATGATACTAGTTCATATTGGTCTTAAAAACCACCAAAATAAACTAATCATTTTTCATTAACATTTTAGCTAATGAATAATCCTAACACCATATAAAAAATGATATATTAGGACCATTTAAAATCTTGAAATTATATTAATATCATTCCATTCCACTTATGGTATTTTTATTTCATTTGATAAGAATTCCCATAATTATACACAAGGGAACCGAACATAAAACAATGAAATAAATGCTCCCAGAACAATAAAATTAAATATTATAACTCATCAGAATGGCCATAAATGAAATTAATAAAATTATAATAAATCAAGTATATGTTTAATAGTTTATGTATTAATTAATTAATGAGTCTAATTATATTATTCGGGGCATTAAGTAGAATTGAAAAACACTTTCAGACATAAGGTAAGGGACTTCATCTCAATTTCTATTTCATTGAGACTTTCTTGGTATTGTGCACCAAATAATTTTTACGTGGAGTATATACTACCCCTTTGAGATCAATTTTTTATTTAACGTTATATTTATCTTAAATATCCATATTTCTTGTATCATTTATATAATTATTGTCTAAGACATATACCATTTTTACATATGGTGTTTACTTTAAATGTTGTCTTAACAAGGGAAATATTGATAAATCTATATCCTCTACTCAATAAAGATATTTTGATAAGGAATATTGTTCATGAATTAAATATATGTATGAATAGTGATTCGTACTTTCAATTATAGGTGGGGGCTAGCATTATATTTCCCCTTAATGCATCGATAGGTCTCATAAGACAAAAAAGTTAGTAAAAAACATTTCACGTTTATTTCCAAGAAGAATTATATGGGTTCCAACCAACAGACTTAAAAAATATTGTGAAAGGTATTTAAGGTAGTGTTTAATGTTCCATATACATGATATCCAATAATTAATCATTTCCTTCATAAATATTTTAGTCATTACTATCCATGATATTTTTACTTTGACAAAACCTATGGATGCATTTTTATTCTCATTTTATTGATTAAATGGAATTTTTTTTCAGTTATTTACTTTGAAATTTTGATTATGACTTATTTATTATGCTTTACTTATTATTGATTCATGTTTCTAATATTTTTATCCCTTACTGAGTATTTTATCTCACCCTTTTATTTGTTTTCCTTCCCCGGGTTATGAAGATAAAATCATTGAATAAGTGTCAAGGAAGCAGTTTATTTGACTTTGTTATATTCTATGTTTAATTTCCAAGGTAATAAGGGAACCATGCATTTATTTGTTTATTCAATACTACTAAACTAATTGATCCTTGTTGATTTGATCTCTTGTATCTATGACATTATAATAAAATTACCACCGACTCTGGGATACTGGGGTCGAGGTCATTACAGTTGGAATTAGAGGAGGTTTAGTAGAAACCTTGGGAACTAGATATTAAATAAACATAAGAATTATAATAATTAATTATAGATATTATTTTGTATTAATACTCATTATGATCATTATATAAATCTATGTGTTCCATTATTTAATTATGGGGCCAAATGAAAGAAAATGAATCAATACTCACATACAATGTAGGGATTACCTCACATAGAAATTCACCATAGTTAGTGTTGGAACTGAACAGATCATGACCATAGTAGGAAATATTACTCAACTTATGATGAATAAACATACTAAACCTATGTTTCATAGTTTCATGTATCAGAAACCCCCATCTTTTAGTTGGACTATTAATCTATTGGTAGCTAATCAATGGATCAAATCCCTTGAAAATATATTTATTACATTGGGATGTGATGAAAGGGAAAAGATAGTGCTAGCGATATATTTCCTCAAGGTAGATGATGATAAATGGTGTTAATTGATCCAAAATACTAAGTATAGAGATGAAATAGAAGACATGGATTGGATAACATTTAAAGAAGCATTTTTCAATAAATATTTCCCTCATGAGAAATGAACTGAAATGAAGAGAAAATTACTTAGCTTAAAGAAAAATTAAGAATAGAGTGTTGAAGAGTGTTAGGATACCTTCACAATACCATCTAGGTATGATACATATTATATACGTGATTCAAAAAAAATATTTATCATTTCTTTTAAGGTATTAAACCAAATATCGGAAGGTAACTAGCTTCTTGAACATTTTCATCATATGATGAAATGTTATTAAGTGACATCAAAATATAGAAGGAATTTTCTAGATACTGTATGTTCAAGGTAAATTGGGAGAATAATAGGTCTTATGATAACCATTAAAAAGGTAAATAATCAAATAAGAATAGGGGAACAAATTAATTCCCATTAGGAAAAATTTATGGAAAGAATCATCTTGGGAAATGGTTGGAAGACATGGGAGTTTGTTATAAGTGCAGAGAAAAGGTTCGTAGAGATAATGAATGAAAGGGGGAGAAACAATAGATGATTTTAAATGATTCAAATACATATAAATTATGAATTATTTAAACCAATGTCCCATTCTCCATATAACATCCTAGGTTTTTGAATCGGTTCAAAATCCTCTCCCTTTTTGAATTTTGGAATTAGTGGGTATGCCAAATTATTTTTTGATAATCAGACCTCAATTATGATTTTTACATCAACCCAATACCATGTTTTTGGATTGGTTTAGATTCTTAGAGAGTGAATTGGATGTTCAAATTGGTTTTGGGTGCATCGAAGGCCCTAAGACCAAGTGTTGGAGTTGCAGGCTAAGGCGTACGATTTGGGTAAAACCGTACGGCTTCTTCCAGCTAATTGTGCACCTTGTTTTCTTTACTTAGAAACGTATGGGTAAACTATGTGGGGATAGGTGCATATCCATGTGGGAACCTCTATAGTTTTTTATAGAGGTATTCTACAAAATTTGTGCACGGTTAGGTAAAATCATGCACAAGCCGCATGGGTAGTGCCACTTATGTAGTACCCATTCATTATAGCCCCCATGGTTGTCACACAGTTAGGAAAACTATGTGAGGTAACTATTAATCACTTTAAATGGGTGATTTTATGCTTTTTCTCCTCTATTAATTTTCCATTTTATTCTTATTTTTTCCCTTTTTTCTCCTATGGGTCACACACAACAGAAGGGTTTCTTCCATTTTCCTACTCCTCTTTATTTTGATCCACCTCCTTCATCGGTGCTCCATTCTTCAAGATGTTGGGTGTTTTGGAACTGTATCAGTAAGGATATCCTCACCCATGATTCTATTTTTTATCTCTCCTCATGGATTTCTAAATCTATGTGAGTGGTTTTACCCTATTTTTAGGGTGTTCGATGGAAATGTTGATTTCTTCCAAATTGCTTCAAGTTGGAGGCGAATACTAGAAGTACATATGTTTATGACTTCAAGGTAGGTGTTTTATTCCTTTCTTCATGTTTTCATGGTCATTTTGGGGGTGTGGCTTTTAGCACTCCATTGGTTAATTTAATGATAGAATTTTTAATTTGATTTCTTGATGTTAAATTGATCGTGTGACCTTATGGGATGAATTTACTAATTCCCTAACCAAATTTATATGTGTGAGTCCGAGTTAGAGGTTGTCAACCTCCATGGGTAGTTAGGTCAGATTTCATTCTTGATTTAATTCGAGATTTACTTTTTAAATTGAATTTTTTTTACTTTAGATGAGTTGTTTATTTTAAATTGAGTTGGTCAAATCAATTAAATTAAATTTTTATCTTTATATAAATTATGAAATTCAATCCTATTAAATTGAATTTTTTGTTAAGTGAATTGATTAATTTTTATATGATATATTATTGTGATCCATTGAATCGTGATGGGCTTGGCCTGAGGGATTGAACTGGCATCGTCATTAGCATTGAGGTGATGAGATCGTCTGGTTGGGCTCGACTCTGGTTACTTGAGTGATGTTGATCACAGGATTGGGCATCATAGATGTCAGATTGAGGTGGAAATGATGTCAAGTTGAAATAATGGCCTATGAAATTGAATGGCATGGCCATTGGAGTTGAGGAACATGGTCCCAGGGGCATGAGGTTCTGTTTGGATGTGTATTAGGTAATATTTTAGTGATTTCCACTCACCTGGGGTGGAAAAGGTGTTTATCAGAGTCGTGTACACACTAGTTGACTCAGTGATGAGGTGTTTTTAATTAATTGTGTGGGTAGAGGCCCTTGGTAATGTAGTTTAGGAAATTGTGTTGGGGGTGCTTATCGTAGAAATCCACGAGGAAGGTGAGGAGCCTATAAATGATATCATTGAGGCTATCTGCTAGGGGTTGAGTCTTGTCGTATTGAGTTCTTTGGACTTGGACTATTTTGGGAGGGCAAAGATCGATGTTCCTCGAGACATCATTCTATGAGACAATAGTGATTTTTATTTTAGGACATATATCCTTCTACCTCTAAACATCATGATTTGATTCGAAGAGTTATTTCAAGAAGGGGTTTGAGGGACCATTACTTTTGTTTGGATTGAGACATTAGGTTCCACGAGGCACGTGGTGCTGAGTTACTTTATTTCAGGTGGAAACTGAAGGTTCACCTTGGCTATTCTACTATATGGTATTCCTCATTACATAGTCTTAGGTTCCTATCCTATACATATATTTTGGCATTGGTTGAGGTAGATGGTAGCTTCCTAGTGGATATTGATCATGAGGGAAGATTTTGTTTAATTAAATTGCATTGTGCTACTTTGTTTAATTTTTATATTATACACCTGATTAAACACTTATGTTGGGTAAGGAAACTTGGGTGGTACCCTACTGAGACTAGTTATCACACTATACACGGGCCCTTTGGGACTCGTGTCAACATTATTATTTTACATTCTGGTAAGAGTTTAGGCTCTAGAGATAGATACTAGTTGAGTTGGCATGGATGGATGGAAAGGGACCTTGAAGTTTCTGCCTCAGTTAGAGTTTTTTTTCTTATTTTTTATACCAACATGATTTATATATATTTATATAATGTGGTTTGCAACTAGATACCCCTTTTGGATATTGTATTTTATAGACTATATTGAATTCAAGTTCTGTTTTAGTGTCTTCAAGTGGTAAACTATAATGTTTATTTATTTCTGATGTTGTTTATTATTATGCTTATATTATTGCTTGATATTTATTGTGCTTCCTCCATTGGTGGGTCTGGTTTGAGTCTGATGAGTCTCTTACTTACACTACATTATATATTTATAATTGGACCACTTATATTATATTACCTCTTGAGGTTATATACTCCCCACTATTACCCTTAATAAACCCTCACTACTAGTTAGTAGCCTTTAGTGTTCAAGGGGGTGCACCTAAGATTAGTGGAACCCAGCCTAATAGCACTATTTGGGTGGCTAATTGGGTCGAGGATGCTACAAGTAGTATCAAACCAATTCTTGATTGGTATTTAGTAGTAGTGTAAAGCATTCTACTAATGAGATCGATATTGATTTATTTTATTTTATGTTGGTCTTACTATTTGGGTTATGGTATATTGTAGATTAGGTGTTGTTGAAACTGGGTTTACAACTCGTGTTTGGGTTCCATCAACACCATACACGGGGGATGAATTCAATTTCTATGGGTGGTAATGTTGTTTTATTTTGATTATTTTATGATTTATATGATTTATACCTTGATTAGTACACTTAAAATGTAAACTGGTATTTGTTTTTACTTGTTCTCCTTAGTATGGTATGATAAGGAAGGTTATTTGGAACCTTGTCTAGGAATAGTCAGGTGTGGTTGGTATGCTTGTTTAAGATTTTGATTAAGCACATGGTAGGTTGTTTTAAATATTTATAATCATGATACTGTGAAATTTTTTTGTGAAATGTGAAATTAATCTATGTATATGCTATGATATATATACATATTTTTCTTATGATGTGTGAATTGGGCTTGGATCCTATCAGAGTAGGTAGGTATGATGATTTGGGGTGATGTTGATCACTAGTTTTGGTGACTTGGTCATTTATTTGAGGTGATGTGGTTCATTAGGACAATCATGGCCCAGGGAATATTTGATACTTGGATCTATTTAGGGAGTTTTATGAGGCCATGAGGCCGAGATTCCATGTGGAATGGTTGTGATAGGAAAGGTTAAGGGTTGTGAGGATGCACTTCCTGCTACTTATTTACCTATCTATGTTTTATATATAAATATTATATGGGATGTCTGACCATGTTGATGGTATTCATTGGGTTTCCACCTTGATGGATCAGATGGAGCATTGGGTAAGAAGAGATGGAGTATCATAGGATCATGGGCTGGTCGAGACCCCTAAGGGTTAGGTAGAGCAAGTATAGGATCAAGTACAGGCTTAGGGATAGGCTCAATCACAAGTTATAGGGAAGGTGGGGTAGTCTCTATAGTTGACTTCTTTTGGGCCATGGATTGATGAGAAGCTCTGAGTAGGCCTAGTACGTGTGATCCAGGGTTTCACCAGGGGAGATCAGGAAGAATAGCCTTCTATGGTGTATCCTACTCGAGAGTTCTAGTCGTAGCACCCACCATTTTTTCAGAGTGAGGGTGGACCACAAGAGTCTAATAATTGGATTGAGGAAATGTAGATGATTTTCAAGCATCTAGAGATGCCTATGGGTTAAAGGGTGAAACCAGTAATGTACATGCTCAGAGGACTAGATAAACACTGGTAGGACATGCAGGTGTAGGCAGGAAGACATGAGGGTATGACCTGGAAGGATTTTGAGGCCAGGTTCTCCAAGCACTTCTTTTCAAAGAAACTGAGGGTGGAAAGAGATTATTATTTCTTGATCCTTTAGTAGGGTGACATATCCTTCATGGACTATAAGACGGTATTCACTGGATTTTCTCTCTTTTCACCCATTATGGTGAGCGACGACACCTCGAGGGTGAGGAGCTTTGAGGATGGTTTATGACACACCATTCAGGTGCAGTTAAACATATTTAGGTTTACCTCATTCTCAGATGTGGTAAACTAAGTGATCATAGCTTAGGTAAACTTAATAGAGAGGTCATACTCAAGTTGGACAGCAGATTTAGGTGACTTTAGTTGTGACGCTTCAAATGGAAGGAAGTGAGGATTAGATGAGTTTTAGTAGGGTAGTCATCCCAAAGACTTGAGTAGACCACTTAAGAGTGGGTCTTATATGGTTTTCTTCCAGTTTGAGAATACATGACATGTTCAGACTTATTGTGAGTGGGCTCCAAAGAATTGTAAGGAATATGGATAGGTCGAACATCTCGAGAGGTTCTGTAGGAAGCCTTCTCGTATAGTTGGAAGTCAGGGATCAGGGAAGACTCAAGCATCTGAGATCAGACTGGGAGTGGTACCATGTGATGGTATCTAAGCTTCGTCTGCACACAGAGGTCATGGAATAGACAGAAGGACCCAGTAGAGGGGTCAGTGTCCTGTGTATGGTGTAGTACCGTAGGGAGTTCAGTATTCTAGCAGTCAGGCTTCAGGTCAGGTGCACACCGTAGAGTTTACAATAGTTGTGCAGGCTGGTGAGCTGATAAAGGTCAGAGGTATTTTAGGGAATAGCCATTCTATTTTGTTTTTCTTTGGTATGTCCTATTGATTCATGTATGTTTTGAGTGTATGAGGTGCAACAGATGTATATAGGGACTGACCATATGCTGGTTAGTAGGTTGGAATCATATCGGACATGGGATATATATGAGATCCATGGAACTAGGTTCTATATTTGAGCATCGTTGGATGCAGGATTACTTTATATGTGTTGGCATCGGTTCATCAAGGAGATGTGGTTACTTTATATGCATTGTCAGTTGGGAATCAAGGAGATGTTTTTAATTGGGGTTTGAGGTATTTGGGAATCATCGTGATGTGGGGCTTGGTTGATGTGAAAGGCACTGGGTTTGATTTTGAGAATCTGTTGAGATGTAGGACCTCATTGGTTCCATGTGTGACATGGGCACAAGCGGGCATAGATGGGGTGTCGGATTCTAAAGGGTGTCAAGTATGAAATGGAATCACCTGATGAGGTGTAGGAGTGATGATTAATCATGGTAGGACTAGATTATTTGGATGGATGATGGTCTAATTTTTTTATTTGAGCTTTGGGTCGGGATGCAATCGGGGTAGGTCACTCTTAAGGTGGGGATCCCCTTTGAGGTAGTTTACATGTTCCCTTGAGACCGAAGTAGTTTGGGTTAATTTGAATAGGATCGATATGTTTAGTACCATATTTGGGTTTTTCTTCATAGCTCTGGGATTATCTATGTTAAGGTGGGGAGATTGTAATGTTTTGGGTTTTTGAATCAGGTCAAAATCCTCACCCTTTTTGAATTTTGGAATGAATGGGTATGATAAATTATTTTTTGATAATTGGAACTCAATTATGAGTTTTTCATCAACCCAATATCATGTTTTTGGATCAATTTAGGGGATTTAAGAGTGTCACATGTGTTCATATGGGTTTTCAATGTGTCAGAGGCTCGAAGACTAAGTTTTGGAGTTTTAGGCTGAGGCACACAGTTTTCCTAAAACTGCGCGGTCTCTTCCAGCTAACCATGTGCCATATTTTTGTACTAAGAATATTTTGGTTAAATCATATGGGTAAATTCACATGTTCATGCAGGAACCTCTTTATTTTTTATAGATTTCTTCCATGTGGTTTGAGCATGGTTAGGGAAAATTTTGCCCAAGATGCACATGTAGTGCCACTTAGGCAGTACCTGTGTATATTATCCCACATGGTTACTGCACGGTAATAAAAACCATGTGATCTAATCATGCCACCCTTTAAATGGGTGATTTTATAGTTTTTCCCCTCTCTTATTTTTCTTTTTTCTTATTCTTTTTCTCATTTATTATCTTATGGGTCATGCACAACAGAAGGGTTTCCTCTATTTTTATCCTATTCATTTTGATCCACCTCCTTCTTTGGTGTACCATTCTTTAATTCATTGAGTACATTGGAACCATATTGGTAAGTCTCTCCTCATCCATTCTTCTATTTCAATTTTCTCTCTCTTAAAAAAACTTTAAATCTGTGTGAGTGGTTTTAACCTATTTCTAGGGTGTTCGATAGAAACATTTATTTCTTCCAAATCACTTCAAGTTAGAAGATAATATCGGACATGACTATATCTATGACACCAATTTAGGTGGTTCATTACTTTCATAATGTTTTCACAGTAATTTTTGGGGTGAGGGTTTTAGTATTCCATTGGGTAATTGATCGAGACCCTTTTTAATTTTATTTCTTTATGTTAAATTGAGTGTGTGACCTTATAGGATGCCTTTAGTCATTCTCTGGCCTAATTCATACGTGAAATGCTAGGTTAGAGTTCATACACTACCTTGGGTATTTAGGTTGGGTTGCGTTCTTGATTTAATTTAATTTTTTATTTTTAAATTGAATTGTTCTTTCTTTCTATAGATGGGTTGGTTATTTGAAATTGAGTTAGTCAAATAAATTAAATTGAATTTTTATTTTTATGTAAATTATACAATTCAATCGTATTAAATTGAATTTATTAATTTTTATTTGATATCATTCTGTGATCCATTGGATCATGAAGGGATTAGGATAAAGGATTGAGGTGGCATGGCCATCGGGGTTGAGGTAATTATATCATCTTGTTAGGCTAGGTCTAGGTTACTTGAGTGATATTGATCGTAATATTGGTCTTCATGGACATCGTATTGAGGTGAAAAGGTCATCAGGTTGAGGGAATGGCCCATGAAAATGGATGGTATGGCCATCGGACCTAAGCCACATGGTCATAGGGGATGACGTGTCAGTTGGATGTGGATTAGGTAATATTTTGGTGATTGTTGCTCACCTATGATTTCCAAAGCACTGATTGGAGTTGTGTACACATAGGTTGACTCATTTATGAGGTGGTTCTAACCACTCGTGTGGGTAGAGGCCCATAGTAGTGAAGTTTAGGAAATTGTGTTGGGGTGATTGTCATAGAAAGTCACAAGTAAGGTGAGGAGCATTCAGATGATAGCATTGAGGCTATCGTTTGGGAGATCAGGCTCACCATATTGAGTTCGTTGGCCCTGGACTATTTAGGGAGGATGGAGATGAATGTTATTTGGGATTTCATGATATGATTTGGTAGTGATTTTTATTAGGATTGATATCATTGTGCATCCATACATCAGTTTTTAATACAACAATTTCTTTCAAGCATGGGTTCTGAGGGACCAGTTACTTTTATTTGGGGCATGACTTTGAGACATCGGTACTTTGTTGAGACATGAGGTTCTAGGAGGCATGTGGTGCCAAGTTACTTTATTTGAGGTGGAACCTAAGGGTTCACCTGTGCTATTCTACTTCTGGGGATGCCTCGAGCCATGGGCTAAAGGTCCTATCCTCTACAAATATTGTCGTGTTTTCCAAGTCATGTGATATCTTACTCATGGTTATTGAGCACCAGGGAATCTTTTATTTACTTAAATTTCATTATCCTTCTTCATTTTCTTTTTATATTTTACACCTTCTTAAAAACTTATGTTGGGTATGCACACTTGGGTGGTACCCTATTGAGACTCATTATCACACCCTAAATGGGCCCTTTGGGATGTGTATAGTCTTTATACTTTTATGTTCAAGTAAGGGTACGAGCTCTGGAGTTGGATCCTAGTTGAGATGGAATGCATGGATAAAAGGGGACCATGAGGTTCCTACCTCTACCGGAGTTTCTGTTTTGTATTCCTTTCTGTATCATTATGCTCTATATGTGTGTATATATTTTGGTCTGCCATTGGTGACCCTTTCTAGATATTGGATTGTATGAACTATATTTAATTCATGTTTTGTTTTAGTAGTTTCAAGTGGTATGCTAGAATGTTTATTTATTTCCACTACTTTTTATTATTATGTTTCTTTTATTGCTTGATATTGATTGTGATTCTGTAATTGGCAGGTCAGGTTTAAGTCTGTTGAGTCTCTTATTTTTGATACATTATATATTTATACTCAAACCACTTATATTATATTACCTCTAAAGGGTATATCCTCCCCACTATTAACCTTAATAAACCCTCATTGTTAGTCAGCAGCCTTTGGAATTCGGGGAGGTGCACCTAAGGCCAATGGCACCCGGCCCGATAGCACTGTTCAGGTGGCTAATCAGTTTGGGGATACTACATGCCAAGGCAATCTCCCACAGAATATTACAAGGGGATATGGACAAGCTTATGAGATCACCATAGATGAAGAATAAGTACTCAATGATGTGGTGGTAAATACATTAATCTTGTATTCAGATTTATCCAATGCTTTATTTGATTCCATATCATCACATTCTTTTATATCTACCCATTTATCCAAAAAAAATAGATATATCCCTTTTTATGTAGTAAGGGATTTGTCAATAAAAACACCTAAGGTTAGTTTCATTGCAAAAAATATGTTTCGGGCAGTCCTCAGTATGGAATATAAAGGTGCTTTATTTTTTGATGTTATCATCATATTCATGGTTGACTTTGATTAAATCCTTGGTATGGAATAGATTTCAAAATATGTTATGAAAATTTATTGCAAGAAGAATTAAATCAATGTTACAATAATAATAAAAAGTATCCTCTTCCTCACATTGAGTTTTCCATTGATTTAATCCTTGATGAAAAACCAATATCAAAGACTTCCTATAGAATTGACACTATGAAATTAGTAGAGCTAAAGAAACAACTAGAGAATTTCAGAAATAAGGAATTTATTTTCTGTAAGAACCCCGGTTTTTAGAATAGGTCAAAATCCCAACCCTGATTGAATTTTTGGCTTGTTCCTGAGGAAACTGTGAAAATCTGTGAAGTTCTAGAAATTTCCACACAACACACCATGTACCCTAAAGTACATGTCATGTATGGGTTAGGTGAGTATCAGCCGTGTTCTCACTGAGTACATGTCATGTGATGACCGTGTAGAAATTTCCTACTACACGATGTGTAGTGTTGCTCGACACGCCGTGTATCCTCCTTTCTGCGTACCGGCTAGGTTCAACCCATGTGGAGTGTCCAAGCTGGGTGGCTACCCCGCTTAATTTGGATTATAGAAGAGGACACTATATGGCGTGTAGTCCTTAAATACATGTCGTGTACTTTTTTTATTCGCTTAAATGAAAGGGTGTCGCGTCTTATTCTGAAAAATAGCTTCTTCTTCCCCAATTTGGAACAGGTACATTTCGAAGTTCCAAAGAACATTTCCTACCCTATAATTATCATCTAACATCCATTATTCAATCCATTAGTGGATATGGGATCGTAATAGTGAGGCTAAACCCACACACCCCATTCCGTTCCAGTTTCCTTTCCTCACGCGTCGCAGTTCCCATCCGAGTGGAATTGTTGGGATTTGATGAAAACATAGATCAACAAAAATCAGCTTTGAATTGGAGCTCGATATTGGACGTGCCTATGTCTACGAGTCTCAAGTAGGTGGTACATACCTTATTTTGTGTTTTTTAGACCTTTGGGTGGAATTTCTTAAAGCGTGCATTTGGGTATTTTGAGTGTGACCCTATTTTATCTTATATTACATATTGAATTAATTGTTAGACCCATGGGATACCTTTGGGCACGCCCTATTGCCTAAATTTATTAAGCAAGTTCAGGAGAGAGGTCGGCGCTCATTGGGACATTTTGGAATGGATTCCAAAATGGTTATAATTGGTCTTATTTGTTTAGAACTGGTATGTTTAATCTAGTAAAGTATGATTACGTTGTTTATAGGCATTAAATACCTCAGTGTTGTTATGTGGTAACCATTGGGTTAGTGAAAATTCAACTATTTAGATTGTTTTTCCAATTTATGTGACTTGTTTAGAAGTGTTATATATGTAATTTCTGAATTTCATATGCTGGAACCCTTTGGGTTGTGTTGGGCATGGCCTGGATATTCTCGAGTGATGTTGATCACGGGTTGGGCTTGGGCCGGGTTACATTGGGTGGTTCTGACTATGGGATTGGGCGTCATGGACGTCAGCTTGAGGCAGGGTGACTGTCAGGTTGGGCATGGCCTGGATTACTTGGATGAAGAGGCCTTCAGACTTGAGCAGCATGGTCGCAGGGACACGAGGTGTCAGAGGTGTTGTGGCTTGGGTACTATTTTGGTTATTACCGCTCACCCAGAACCTTGAGTAGTTTGCACACAAAGAGACTCCGTGATGAGGTGGTTTTGACAACTCATGTGGGTAGAGGCCCCCATTAGTTACAGTTTAAGTACTATTGAGTAGTTTTCACACAGAGAGACTCTGTGACAAGGTGTCAGTCTTTTTAGGATGATTTATCCTAGGTTCATCTATGGTACATATGCATCCACTTTCCTGTATCCTGACAGAGATGTAATTTCTAGAAGACCACACACTCCATAATTATCAAAAAAAAATGGATATTTTATTATACATAGACTCATACCTATCATCTTATATAATATTCTATTATTATAATACCTAGAAAACATACAATATTCAATATTAGATCAACCAACCTAAATGGTCATCATACCATTGAAATTATGATCAACCTTAATTTATCAACCCTTGATGAAATTTATAACTCTTATATTATCCTCAACTAATAGCATCTTAATCTAAAAGGTTATTAAATCTATAATCTGATACCAACTATTAGGACTTTATAAGTAACCATCTCATAATTACATGACTTGTAACAAATATTTCATTAAATACATTACCACATCCTTTTAGGTTTAGAGTTTTAGAGAGTTAGGACACATCATTAACTAATAAATCCCATGTATTTCTCATTTAATTAACATTTTATTCCACTAAATTGTGAACTACTTAATCTATAATTAGTCTTCAACATCTCCCACATATTATCTTCACATTCTATTTTCTTATTGAGATATCTTGTGTAATAATTTTATTCAAAATATGATTAAATGGAAACATAAGAAGGTTGAGATCAAACGCTCTATAATGGAAAGAGTATATCAGAAGCTATCATATAATAAAATTGTAATCAATAATATGGTTGGAAATAAATAATGGTAAAATTATTCTATATATCTAATGATATGAGTTTGAAAAAAAATCATGGATGAAATAATTATATAAATAATCATGTGGATAGAAATAAATAGTTTCATAATGATAGAATATATAATTTCAGACATTATAATCTTACCATCAAGTCCTTGTTCCAAGACATCATAAATATATATCTAAGGCCTCATTCTGAGACATCATAAATAAAGGTGTATGCATACACCTAATACCCAAGCTAGTTTTTCTCATGAGACCTACTGATGCATCAAGAGGCTATTACTGGCCCCACCCTTCACTAATTAAGTTTAATTAATTCATCATATGAAATAAATGAATAAAAATATATTTCATAATCATCTTTATTTTTTAATTAATAAATATTAATATTGAAATTATAATTATATGTATTATAAATATTTACCCAATAAATAAATAGAATAGAATTCTATGTAAACATACATCAAACTAACACCACATAGAGTAAAGGTATAAAATTAAGTCAATTATTTTAAAAAATAGATCAATGTATTAGTATCGATGGGAATTACATTCAAAAAAATAAATGAATAATTGGGAATTCACATTGGAAAGACATGGGAAGAAAAATCATGTCTATACACAGTGTATGATTAGGAAATAAAAACACAATACTTGTTTTTATGCAAGATTAATCCACTAAGAGTAAATAGTATGAGGGGATTTAGAAGGTAATCTGTGAAACATAAATCCAAATGAGTTAAAAAACTTTTTATATAAATATGAAAATGGATTTGAAATAATAAAAGTGTTTTCATAGAATAAAAAATCATTTTTCTTATGATATTAATGTTTTTTATGTTTTATGGTGACATTCTATAATATCAAGAAAATTGGAGAGAAATTTGGATAAGTGTTAAAAACACCCACTGCCAAACATGACTCATCATTGAGGATGAGAAATTTGGATAAGTGTTGGAAAGAATAACCTCCATAGGATGACTCACGATTGAACCAATACATTTTAAAAAGTGTTGAAAACACCTACCATTAGAGATGAGTCACCGCCAGGATAAAAATCTGGCTAGGTTTCGATATGGCCTATCACTAGAGGATGACCCACTATCAGAATTTACCTATTGAAAAAATAGAAATTTTAAAACTGTTGGAAAGACCTATCACTAAGATGACTGGTCATTGGCCTAACTCTCCACCATCTCAATTTACCTCTAAAGTTGTATCACCATTCATAAGAGTTTTCATCATTGTTTTTGTTTACTTTGAATTAAATATTTCTAACGGTTATATTATGGAATTTATTTCCTAGATTTTTTTAATGATTGTTCTTAAACTATTGTAGGGATGCATTAAATTTTGTGTCATTATTCCAGTACAAGGAGTAGTGGATTTAGAAGATTATTATTACATGCTGCTATTAAATGAAGTAGCAGACTACCTCATGTGGTGACATGTTGAGAGTCATGGAAAGGAAAAGATAAATTCACATACATGTGAAGTGAGATAAAACTATATTTCAATAATCTGAAGAGTGCCATTTTTTGAGAGTTTATATGATGTATCTTACCAACACATTACTATGAGTAAGTGGAGCATACATAACATAAATTTCATCTCTTATATTAATAAAAAATAGAGATTATGATGCTCTATTTTACTACCATTTTCATAAACTCTAATCGATATCCTCTTCAAGTTTCATCCAAAGAGTCATGAGCTTTAGAGCACTTCAGACCAAGAAACACTATCTTATTTACATATTTATTTTTATCTCTTTATTTATTATCATTAAATTTTGAGTAGTGTGTGATTTACTATATATATTAAACATAAACATTTTCACCTATATTTAACTAGTAGGTACTTGATATGTTCTCAAGTCCCTTTACAGTTGTTTACCCATGTATTTTGGAAGAGTTCCTTGTGTGTCTTGTGTTTTTTTATTCCCATGGTTATTGTAGAAGAGTTCCATGTGTGCCTTGGATATGTGGTTTGTTCTTGTATACCCGATCCAATTTTTGGATCAATATTATTTTACATAATTTTCTTGGTAGTAAGTGACTTTCAATGTGATAGTATTATGTATCAACTTGAGATCAAACCTCTTGTATTTATTCCATTGTGTATTTTGTTTTGTTTTATTTCAAAGATTTAATCTTAATCTATTTTAAACTATAAATAAATCCTATGTTTTTATAGTTATTCTTAATTATTGTTTATATATTATTTTGATTAAATAAATTGATTTAAAAATTCAAAATATTTTTCATAATTATTTTAACTAATACTTAATAAATATTTAAGAAATATTTTAAAATATCATAACATATATCAATCTAATATTTTGATTAATTGGGTTGTTTTAATTATTTGGGGGGGGTTTATTTAAACTTGTTTTAACAAAAAAATTATTAGGTACTCAATTCACCCCCCTCTTGAGATACTAAGTATGACCAACAATGATACCAAAAAAGGATGAAGTTGTGATACACTTTCAAAAGTCATTTTCAAAAAGGAAGGTAAAACTTTTGAAAATATTTAATTTTAGAAATAATCTTCAATAATGGATTTCAAACACTTTTTCATTTCTATTTAATTTATTTATTAATTTATTCCTTTTCTTTATGTTTTAAGAGCTTCAAAAAAATTGATATTTTCATAGTTTTTCTTTATTTTAATAGTTTAGGGGAAACCATGTGGCCACATGTACGTAGTGTTCTTTTTTACTTCATTGTGTTCATAAATTTTTTGTTTTGCATGGTAGTGTATAGTTTTTTCCAAACAATGAAAATCATAGGGAAAATAGTGTGGGTATTTTTTGAATAATGGTGTAGGAAAATGTCTTGTACATGTTCAGTAATATCCATGTTACAATCATGAAAAAGGTCTGCAATTTTTAATGTAACTATTTCAGATGGTTGTGGAAAGGTTTACAGAACTGTGTGGCCAAACCTTGTCAGTTTTATAGGTGTGTATAGTAAGGGACTCAAGGTTGGTGCACATTTTGGTAAAATATGTGACCAAACCCAATGCGTTCTTGAGTCTTTAAAATTTTTGGAATTTACCCTTTATCCCTCTCCAGTTTTAACACTAAACCAATTGATTCTTGGTAAATTTGGCTCACATTCCCTTGGATACCTCCCTCCTTGGATCCTCTTCCTTCCATGGTGGATTTAAGATGTTTTATTCAAGTTTTTAATACATATCTTTAGGGATAGTCCCTTCCTTTCTATTTTTCTTCTTTCTATCTTCTCTCTTTTGTATTCATATTCTTTTGTAGTGATTCCTCTCCTTAGACAAACCAAAAGGAAGGATTTCAATATAATGCTTTCAACTTATTCAGGATTAAGGTTTGATTAAGATTCCTTAGGGTCATCCTTTATTTATTATATGCGATTATTACCTTACACATCTGAATTGATGATTCCAAGGTAGGTTTCCCAATTTATTGACTGTTAAATTAAGAACCTTTAAATTTCTTGATAGTTTATATTCATTTTTGGGAATATAAATTTATATTTTTATATATTTTTAAGATTTTTTTTAATGAAAATCATGTTTTACTATATTTTCATTCAAATATAAATAGGATTCCATTTTTAAATGATATTTTCTATTAGTCATTCAAAGATGCGCACACTGAATATTTAATAAAATACTTGTATATTTACTAACAAAAAATATTTTCAATAGATTTTTTTTGTTTTAAAAGTGATTTATAAATAATTTATTTTTTTCAAGTATCTTGGGTTCTTTAAAAAGGTATTTATAGATTATTTTTATATAAAACATTTTCAAGCCCTAATTGGTACTTTGTAAATGATCTTATCTTTGAAAATGATCTTTGTAATGTTACCCTTGTTTAGTTTGTTTCAAGGGGAAGGGGAATATCCTGGGTATAGGATATTATTATTTTAATTATGATTTTGAGATTAAGGGTGCATTATTAGGAAGGGGTTATCGAGGGTAAATCTTGTGTGTGTGACCCATGATTCATGTGATGGATATATTTACATTTATATCATTATTTGGTTTTATGGATTGGCTCACCCTCATTTTACTTATATCATTATAATCGATAGTAGCTATTGGGATTGATGAGAACATGTGCTACACTATCTTAGGATCATGCTTTGCTAGTGGCCCTTAGTATTCACTTTACTCTTCTTTGGGAATTAACCCTTATTTCATTTGAGTACCGCATTTCCAAGCATTAGGTCTGTTAGATTGAGTTAGGAATTCTCATTATATGGATCATGTAAAAAATGTTCTATAATTTCCCCTAAAATCCTAGGTAATATGATGATATCTGGTATTCTGTTATTATATACTAGTTTCTATTATTTATTTCTATAACTATAGTCGGTGTACTAGTTTCTAATTTACCTTATCTCATAGTTATCTCTATTATTATTAATATTATTATAATTATTTCTTGTTATCTTTGTGCTCATTCTGTGTAAAAATAAAATAATATTTTTCAATTTTTTATGGAAAATTATTTGAATCCCTTTAACATTTAACTTTTTATAAACATATTTTAAAAGGAAAAAATATCACATTTCAATATAATGTTTTAAGATCCCTAACTTTAAATTTATAAGACCTTGTGTATTAAGTAACTCGTATTTTAAAGATAGAATGGTAATCATACTGTGGTTTTTTTAACGAAATGTAAATAAAAAACTTATGTTTATAAAATTGTATTTCAAACTACCAAGAAGTAGATATTTAATTTAAAGGTGTAACATGGGGTGTTGTATATCTAGCTTACTGATTTCACTTTAAGAACATTATTATATTTATAATTTCATGTTTAGGTTATGGTTTGACTTCAATCAACTTTGAGTGGTGTGGGTTTTGTGGTTGGAGAGTGAACCACGGGGCCAGTTGGAGATATAGTGGGATGTTTAGTTTTATTTTTCTTCCTTGTATAGATGTATATATATCTAACAAATATCCTTCATTGTATCTTTGATCCCGGTTATAGTTTCATGTTTCACTTTTCTACTGAGATGGATTCCTTTTACTTTTTATATGATTTATTTAGTTTTTCTAATTTGTGAGTTTCTATTTTTATTTGACCTGGTGTTGATTTACAATGTTTAAATGGGTTTTGATAGAATTCTGGTGGAATTTTTTTACATTTAATTTAATTTTGTATGGGAGAAATCATTCTCATGTGTTCTCTTATGATGAACTTGTTGCTTTTTCCCACCCAAAAAGATCAATAATGCCTCTTAGGTATGTCATGGTCTCGCTCGAGCACTCAGCCTAGGGGAGGCTGAAGAAGGTTTATGATAAAATGGTATCATATCTAAGGTTATTTAGAAGTCCTAGGTTCTAGATTACCCTTTTTATATGGTCAATAATGTAATAATGAATATAGGATTTTCTAAACTTAGGATGTAGGTAAAAAATAAGTTTTTTTCCAACACTTTCAATATTGAACCTTGAGTTACCATGCGAAGTCAAGTTTTATGTATTGGATTTTGATTTTTTTATTATTATTATATTTACAAATTTTATTTGATGGTGTTTTTGGATCTCATTGATTTCATGTAGGTTTTTATGAATTTTTTATGTTTTGGGCCCAGAAGGGGGTTGAAATAGTGGTACACAGTGAACTCACAGGGTCAGAAAATCTATGTGGTTCCTAAGTACACGGTTTGTTATAACTTCCCGTGGAGGTTGTGTAGTTGTCACTTAGTCTGCCAATCCATGTAGCAAGATCTTACATAGACACTAGTCCCATTCTAAATTTTATTTTATAATTATATTTAATTTAATTAACCTTGAATTTTGATTTGTTTATTATTTTCGATAAAAGTTGGTTTTAAATTTCATGGAACTTTATTTAAAATGGTGAAATTTTTAAAAAATGGTTTTTCTAAAATAAATTCATGTGATGTATTATAATTATTAAAACTTTATGTGTTTTATTATGAATACTATTTCAAAATGGGGTTTATTTAGAAAGATTATTTTGATGATGAACCTATGCTTTGAAAGTTTGGAAGTTATCATTAATTATTTTAAAATGTTTTCCAATGTGGTAATTAATGGTTTTCTTCAAGAGTTTTGAAGATTATTTGATTGAAATTTATTGTATAGTTTGGTATTTAGTTTGATGATATTTTATTATTGAGTTAGTTTTGATTGAGTCTTTTAATTTTTTTAGATTACGCCTCCATCACATCTTCATGGATTTACAAGGGAGAACTATGGGTGATCCACTATTATTGAACCCTTAATTTGATAAACCTAGAGAATTCCTTCTTTATTTTTAGAATCTGATTCCTCCTCTATTTTATGGTGAACCAGATCCTTAAAAATCAAAGGAAGGTTTGAGGATTATTGAGATAATATATGTCTACTATGAGTATCTTTAGTCTCTAAAGATAAATCTATCTACCTTTATGTTTTAAGGATTGAGATTGAATTGGTGGAAGTATATTGTCTTCATTAAGCCACAATAGAACCATTCCTAGGTGTATTTTAATAAATCTTTCATCCGTTAACATTTCTCTATGATCATTAAGGTGTAAAAAGTGGGGGACTTTTATTTCCATTAATATGAAAATAAAATGGTGTTGGAGTACGTACATAATTTTAGTGATCTAATCCCATATATTTCAGTGTTAACTCTGGAAGATTCTTTTAAATACTATTATTTTGAGAAATTATCTTATTTTGATCTTTAGTTGAGGGTGTCAGAGTTTAGTTTAACCACCTATGATGATTTAGTAAGGCATATAGTTCAGTTCAAGGATGTTGTAACAGGAGTTATTGAGGAAATCATGATTTCCTCTATTCATAGAAGTGGATAAGGGAATTCCAACAAAGAAAAGGTGAAAATTTTTGTGCCTAGTAAGATGAGTAGTTATATTAGAATTCTATTCAGTGTTTATTTATCAGGTTATTAGAGTAATCAAACTCCATTCTGCCATCAATATGAAAATTTGGGTCATAATAATCCATAATGTCAAGGTTCTCTAAATACATGTCGTAATTTTGGTTGTTTGGTCTATCTATTAAGTTTTTTCAAGTTAGTTTCTTAAAAATAGAGTGGGTCTAGGTATAATATATTGGAATACTCCACATTTCAATTTATAGAACTAATTTTTATTCTTTCCCCTCTATGATGTATTAATATTCCTATATTTTAATATTCCTCTCATTTGACAACAATGGTTTCAATTTTTATAAATTATTTGATCTTGTGGTGAAAATTTTTTCAAATATAAGTTTTGAGTTGTGAGTGGGTAGTGATTTCATAGGTTTTATCTTTCTATTTGGTCTTAAATCCTTTTTTCAGCTCTTGAAATTGTGGATATCTTAGTATAATCCAAATATGGTGGTGAGACAGCATGGTCATCTACTTCTATTGAATTTTATTTGTTTCTAGGCTAGTTCCCTTAACAGGTCATCCATTGAGAATCATTGTCTAATAATCATCTCCCAGATCCATATTTATCCAATTTAGAGTCTTATTTCCTTTTCCAATGATTTTGGGATCTTAAAGTAATATTATGATCTTTTCTAGTTCTTAGGTGATTGAATTACAGTAATAGTATTTTGTGTTTCCTCAATGATGATACGGTGTTCCTTGATTTTGGGGTCTGATTCATGTCTTAAGAGAGTATGTTTTACCCATTTATCTAGAATATATTAAATCTTTATAGGGGAATAAATAATTATAGTGGGTAGAATCGTCACACACTAACATTTTTTCTATTCTATTTTATTTATATTTTTTTTTATTTTCATCAGGTTTTGAGAGCATTAAGTTGAGATTTTTTTTTCATTCTATATAAATTTTGTAATAGTTAATATACATGGTTTAGGGGAAATCATGTGGAAAACATTACATGGTTCCTTTTTTAGTTCATTTTTTTCTTGCATGGTTAATTTTATACAGATAGTGCACGATTGAGTACAAAACATATAAATCTTAGAGGAAACTATGTGTGTCATTTGTGGATAAGGGTGAAGGTGAAAAACATGAATACAATTAATACAATTCATAAAACAAGTATGAGGATGGTCTACATTTTGTTACATATTCATTTTAAATGGTTGGCACACTATTGACCAAACCATATAGATAAACCTTGTGTGGTGCCTAGGTGTGTCCAGTATAGGGTACATGGTTGGAACATGTTTTGGTAAACCATTCATACAAACTATGCTCCTTGCCCATACATTAAATTTTTTGGAATTTACCCTTTTATACCTCCCAAATTTTATACCCAAACAACCTTATTCTCCTTCCATTAATCTCACACAACCTTGTCTCCCTTCCTCATTAGTTCTTCTTCATTTAATGTTGGATTCAAGAGGGTTTCTATAAGTCTGGAGTTTGGTTCTTCAAGGTTAGTCCCTTCCTTCCTATTTTCCTTATTTTTCTCTTATTTCTTATTGTTTTCCTTTATATTCATGGTGATAACACCTCTTCTTCAAATTCTAAGGGGTGATTTTGACCTAATCCTTTGTTATTAGTCATGATTAGGGTTTCATTAGGCATTCTATGGGCCTCCTTAAATTATTTCGAGGGATTATTACCTCATGTATTGGAAGTGATGATTCCCATATAGTTTTCCCTATATATTGAGATTTAAATTAAGAACCCTCATTTTCTTGATTGTTTATATTCATGATTCACTTATCAATTTATAGTATTAGATGTTTTTTAAAGATTATTCAGAAGGAAAATAAATTTTTACTATATTTTCTTTCAAATGAAAAGTGGTTTCCCTTTTTAAATGATTTTTATTGATTATTACTATTAGGTTAGGAACACAAAATGTTTGATTAAGTAATCATATGGCCATTAATAAAAATATTTTATATTTTAATATAATTTTTGGGTGTAAAATGTACTTTTTAGATGTTTAATTGACTTTTTGATGTGTGATTGGTTCTTTAAAAATAGGTTTATGGATTTTTTTTAAATAATGTTTGAAAGTTCATGCTATCACTTTAGAAAGGGTTTTCTATTTGAAAATAATCTTTGGAATATGACCCTGTTTTATTTTGTTTCTAAAGGAATGGGGGTGTCTTGAGTATGGGTCATTCTTGTTATATTGATGATTTTTTTAGTTTGTGGGGACATTCCTAAGAGGGGGTTCTCATGGGTTAAGTTTTTGTGTGTGGATAATGTTCCATGTAATGGATTATATTTACTTTCATACCCTTATTTTATATTACGGATTGTCTCACCCAAATTTCATATATAACATGGGAATACAGTAGCTAGTGGAATTTCAAAGAACACAAGTTACACTAGCTTAGGATCGTGCTCTGGTTAGTGGCCCTTAATATAGAATTTTCCATGATTTATAAATTCCCCCTGGTTTAGGCCAGGTAGGGTGAAACCAAGTGTTAGGTCTATTATATTTCAATAGGCTCATTTATTGGATAGATCATGTATAATATTTTCTAAACTTTTTACTCAGCTTCTTGGTAATCCCATGATATATGGTATTCAATTATTATATATAGGTTTCTATTATTTATTTTTTATCTGATAGTCAGTGTTCTACTATCCCATTACCCTTATATCATAGATATTGTAGTTTATTATTAATATTAATATTATTTTTGTGACTATTTCTTATAATATTTATCTGGAAACTATGTTAAAAGAAAAACCTATTTTTAATTGTTTTAAGGAAGAATATTTGAAACCAATTCACCCTTCCCTTTTTGTAAAAATCTTTAAAAATGAAGCTTTTAGAAATTATAATTTTCATCATAGAGTTTTAAGAGTCCTCTTTTAAAATTTCTAAGAACTTATTTTTTTATTTAAATCATGTTTTAAAGAAAGAATGGGAAAATACCATGATTTGTTTTAAACTATATATAAGGGAAAAACCTTTGTTTATAAACCTGTATTTATAACTTACAAGAAATATATATTTCATTTTAAGGTAATACCTAGGGTTTGGTTTATACGGAATACCTACTAAGAATCATAAACATGAATAAATTTATCATTTCATGTTTAGGTTAGATTTTGGCATCGATTTCCATAGAAAAATATGTGTTTTGTGGTTATGGAGTGACCGTTAGGGTTATACAAAGATTTAGTGGGATGTTTATTTTTATTTTTGAGTTCTTTGTGTTGTTATATCTGTATCATCCTAATGAAATTTTTTGTATCTCAAATATTACTTTTAGATTCATGGTTTTATTTTCTGATGAGTTGGATACATTTTATTTTTTATATACTTAATTTTGTATTGCCTATTTCTGAGTATATTTTTATTATTTCACTTGGAATAGATGACCTATGTCTATACAGGTCATGTTAGAATTCTTGTATAATTAATATGCTTATAAATTCATTTTTTATGGGTGAAATCATTCTCATAAGTTCTATTTTGATTCCCTCAGTTCTTTTCTCTAGCTTTGTAGGATTGGTAATGCCTCTTGGGTATGTCATGGGCTATATCAGGAGCTTGGTTTAGGATCCAAAGGATCTAGTCCATGAAAATAGACCCTCAAAAAATACATAAAATTTTTTTCAAAGAAAATGTGGAGTATATGATAAAACATGCAATCATGAAAGTAATAACATTTGTAATACTTTAAAATGATTTTTTTGAAAACCCATATCATAAAAAGTAATAATAATAAATAATTGAATATGGAAAAAGAGAAAAGGAATGGTAAAATGAGATAACACATAATTGGGTTTATAAATATAAATGATAATATTGGTGGGAAAGAAAAAATTTGATAAGGGGAGGAAATTTTCATTAAAAAGGATATGAATTATTCTCAATAATTGTAAGTTTTTTTAGGTAAAATCATCAAGATAAAATAATTAAAGTAAAAAATATATTATCCATACAGAGTAATATAAATTTATATGAAATAAAATATTAATTTGGAATCAATATATTGAGGAATAAATAAATTCAAAATGAATTATTATAACTCAACTAAGGGAGTTGAGTTAACAAATACCGTTACAACTTTGGTATTGTTTGAATTGAAATCCCATGAAAGGTAGCATGTGATATGGATTTAAAATCACTTAAATTTTAAGAAAATTATGACACAAATAAATCCCTAGTTAGTATATACACCACAAAAGGAAACAAGTGGTGGAAATGAATCATATCTCAATGAAGGAAAATTGAGGTTTAAATACCCATACCTTAAGTTTTGATTCACTTTTATCATGTGCCTAGCCTCGAGAATAATCAAATTAAGTTTTATAAATAATTTCTTATGAAAATTTTTCATTTATATTTATTTTTATATGGAATATTTATTATCATGTGTTATTCATTTATTAAATAGTGATTACTTATAAAAGTTACTTCAGGTGGTTTGATCAATTTTTCTAAAGGTCCCTCGGTATATTGATCAAGGTCAGATGTGTTTTAAAATATCTTAACAATCTCTAAAGTTTTAATGTTTAATGTATTTTATCATTCCATTAGTATAAAATTTATAATTTTTTATGTTTTCACAAAATGGACTCAAATTAAGAAAGGTGTCATGGTATGTATATTTTAGGTAGTTTTCTTTACTATGAACATTTATTATTAGAATCAAATATATAATTTCTAAAATTAAATTTCTATAATATTAATAGTTTCATAATTAACATTTTTATATATTGAATACATTTTAAAATTCATCAATGTTCGTAAATATTATAAAATGAAAAATGTCATTCTGTGGAGTTGGTAGTCTACATGTACACATATACGGCACTCTCATTTTTTATAGAATAATAGGTAGGTATAAAATAAAATAATTTATAATTTTAATTTAAATGGTTTTATTAGTATTATTATTTTCATTAAATAAATATTTTTAACTATCCTTTTAAGGTGGTGATGAAAAATCAATCACACCATTCATAGAGGTGATATTGTGCATGTACTCATGACAACATCTATTTTTTTATAGTTTTGAAGGAAAGTAAATAATGTATATTAAATTAGTGTAATAAAATTTCATAATATTACTAATATTGATGTTTTTATACTTTAATGGATATAATGGGTTTGAGGAGGCAAAACAAGAAAATAATTGAGAGAGCTTGGTAGAGAATATTACCTATCCCTTTGGATGTTCCCACTTTATTCTTTTGGAATGAACAATATTTATAAGGCATGGACATATATTTTATGGGAAACTAAAATATTTTTTTCAATATGGGGTTTATTAATGGGTGGTAATTTTTTTTGGAAATGATCTCCTTTTATAATTGAATAAATTTGGAACTTTTTAGAAATACCCATTACCCTTTGAATGATGGCATGACACTATTCAAGGGTCAAGAGTTCCAAAAATAGGAAAATGAATTTTGGTGTGATATAATGTCCTTAAAGTCTTTGAAATTCATTTTCAAACATGTTTCAATACTTTTTCTACTATATTTTTATATTTTACCATTTCAATTTTTACTTTGGTAACTAGTTTTTACCCAAGTAATTTATATATCATTAAAAATATTAGCTCGCATGTCTTAAAACATTTTGATTTTATGAACCTAAATTTAAGCTACATATAATTTATTTAAATTTATAAATAATAGAAATTTAATTTCTAAATTAAAAAATTGAACACATAAAAAAATATTTTATAGATAAATGTTGTTTTCACCATTAAGTGTTCTTAATCTTATATAACATTAATTAAAAATTAAATGATTGATAATACATTTTTATATTTGTGTAAAAATAATATCAATAAAATTATATAAAATAGATCAATTTAGTTGATAAGATAAAAATTACACAACACTAATAAAAAAATTCTTTGAAAATAAACCTTACACCACTATCATGATAATTAACTCTAATCTTAGTAATTATAGTGAACCATACATTTCATAAATAAATACTAAATATTACTAGTAGAATTTTTATTACATATAAATATGATCAATACCAGAACAGAAAAATTATCTTTATAAATTTGAATGCATAAAAAACTACATCATAAAATATCTACATCATTTCCCATTAAGTTCTTCGCAACTTGAACCCATATTATAAATTTTATACATAAAATCATTCTTCATAACTTAGGGAATGGAAACATAAGAAAGGGTGATATAAAATTCTCATTATTATTAGAGAGAAGAGATATCAGTCAATAATCATAAGTGATTTTAAGATAAGAATAAGGGTAAGATAACATGATATTAACATTATTAAATCATACCCATTAATTCATAGATCTTAATAATGAATCATTTCATAAAGTTTTATCAATCAAAAGACATAATACATAAGAGTGTGGAATCATCAATAATCAATCATGATCCATGAGGAAATGTCATAAGTATAAGTCCTATGTTTTTGTCATACACATAAGCATAGAAATTCATTTCCTTAGTCAATGATTACTACCAATAATATCATAGTGGATTGGGTTACGCCCCATTCTAGCATTTCCTTAGTCAAGGTTTACTAAAAAGACTATATTATTAGAAAAAGTCTCTTAATAAACTAGGTTCACACCCTATTACAATCCTTATTATCTCATGAGATATCCATTATTGTCCAATGAATTTAATGGATAAATAATTCCAAGACCACACGTTACATAATTAAAACCTTATATATTGTTTTCGATGCTTTTTTTATGGTGCATCTCCTCATCACATGTAGTTTGTGTTCACTAATAGACTGAATTTTACCCCGCATTCCCACTTTCCAAAGGTGGGTGACATTCATTAATTCTTAATAGATTCAAGCTCCTTGATCAATAAAGGATCATGGGATGTTGGTTCTTTCTTCCATGGATTCCTCCTAGGAATTTATCACCTAGTATGGGTTTCCCTTATAGATTAATATGTTGTTCATGAAACTCATTCACGATATCATCTTTTAGTGGAATTTTGTTAATTACGTTGCTTCTGTCTAGAAATTCCTAGGGGTCTTATCTGGGTAGAAACCTTTGGTCAGAAGGGTAGTTGTGTTGGGAATCACTAGCGCGTCTGGATGCTGAAACATTTGAGCACCTGTTTTCTTCCTCGTAAGAGGGATTCTCAATAGTGTGGAACCCAAGGTATCCCACCTCAACTGTGGTGTATCTTATGCCCCAGTCATGTATTCCAAGGTTTTCCATAGGCATCCCATGTTTAACATGTGGTAGATCATGTGTTTAATTTCATGTGGGGATGGATCGGACTAATTATAATGCCTTATAGGAACAGATTAGAGAGGAGGATCTCTAGGAGAGAACACCTTGAAGGTTTTTTGGATGGATTAATCAGAACACCCAATGATAGAGGACCCGAGGTGGTGTGTTTTATAAATAGAAGGTTTCACACAGTAAAGGATGGTCTGGACACCACTGAGGGCGGATTAGAGAGGTGGACCCCAATGAGAGGGACACCAAGATTTACCATTGGCAGGTATTGAACCTTATGGAGGCTTCCTATGTACCATGTTTAGAAGATAGGGATCAAAACCAGTATAGTTTATAAGGTTTATTTGGGGATTACACATGGTTATCTTCCCATCACAAGAAGATCAATCTTGGTTTGATAATAATGGATTATGTGGTGCTTATGCATGGTTAGCTACCCGGGTGCTGCTTGGACCAGTGATGATGTAGATGGGGCTTACACACTGAGACAACCAAAATGGATGGAATGATCTCACCGAGATGTGGTGGCCCTTGTAAGAATTGGTATGGAATTTGAGGGAGTGTTGAAATGTAATGGATGGAATGTTAGGGGTGATGGGATTGAACCTTGAGGAGGCTTCCTACATATCCCAGTGTCTAAGAATCAAATTCCATGTAGTTTGTGATGGGATGATGAAACACCTAATGAGGTGTCTCATTATAATGGATCATATGGATAGGTACCCAAAGGAAGTGTAACCTATGGTTTGGTACATGACCTTCTTTAGACATAATGACTTGAGGTAAATACTAGGATGGGAATGAATGATAATCTTGAACCTCGGGGAGGCTTTCTATGTACCCTATGTAGGAGATAGGGATCAAAGTCCACATAGTTCAGAAAGGCATCAGGGCTTACATATTTCTAGCTACCCTTTGACATTATAGGTCTTACACATGGTTAGCATCCCAAATGGATATGATGCATGTGATCGGGGCTTACATGTTGAGGTTTCCCAAGTGGATGGAATGGATGGAATGTGTTCTCAATGGGATAAGGGTGAGGTGATGGATGAAGTGATGATAGATAGATCAGAACACCTCAGGGAGTTGGACCATGGGGATGTGTCCCATTAAGAAAATATGTCACATCATGAGGGTACATCCCTAGGAGGGAGCACCAGAGTTTACCATTGATTGGGATTGAACCTCGAAGAGTCATCCTATGTACCCTATTTAGAAGATAGGGATCAAAACCCTTTTAGTTCAGCATTGAGGGGCATGGGGATTTCACACTATAGATACCTGTGTGGATAGGTTTCATGGTCACTACAAACCTATAATCCCACATGAGTCATGATCAGTGTGAGAAAAAATAGGAATCAGTATACCTGATGATCTTATCATGAAAGGCATAACCACAAGAGGTGATGTGGGGCTTACACATTGAGGAAGCCCAGGGAGATGAAGATTGGGGATTAGTCCCGGAGGGATTCCCAAAGAGGATCTTATTCCGTGTAAGGATGATATCATTCCCTGTTAGGAGGGTGAGTAAGATCTCACTCCCATGGAGACGATTGGGCATGGATAATGATCGAGGTGTGACACCCCATGTGAATTTCACAGGGTGAGATTACAATTTAATGTTGTATGCTGAGGATGATGGGGCTTGGAAATTTAATGTCATATAGCTTGGACGGGGTGGACTTTCTCCTCACCACTTGGACTTACATAACTGATACCCACCTATACTTGGGGAAGGGAAGGCATCAACAATTCCCAAAGGGAGTGGTGTGGAGGAGTGGCTACTCATGGGGTCCACGTTATCATGGCTATGCCAAAAATAAAGATACATTAGCATACCTATGCCAAAAATAAAGAGGTAGGACATCATAATAAGGGATAATGCATGAGGGGCTAGGAAATCTATATGGGAAAGCCTGGAGGGATGCATAGAAGAGGAACTCATGAAGCAAGGGGCCTCTCTAAGATGATATTTGAAAATCTTGGGTGCTTTGTGAAGGAAATGGTATTCTTATAGTAAAGGGACTAGTGAAGCATGGGGACCTTACCTTAGCATAGATTCCTGACTTAATATAAGAGTGATTCATGAAGGCTTAATGCTTAGAAAAACCTCAAGCAACCAAAAGGGGCTCCTTCCTTCATGAAGGGTGGTGGACTTCACGAAAGGAATCCCTAACATAAGTAGAGGATATGAGGAAAAAAAGGAAAGCATGGATTGTGATACTCAAGTACCTTTGTAAATCCATTTTTGGGTTAGTTTTGTGGTGCTTGGGAGCTTCGTGAAATGGGAGACTGAAATTTGAAAGGTTAGGGTATTAGTGCCTTTAAGGTGTGGAAGAACTATATAATTATATGAAATGAGGCTTACGATGCTCACAGGGTGTGTCGTGAAGGAAAAAATACATCATGATGGAGAGGGGATCTGTCAAACTCACAGATCCATCCGTCAAATCCATTCGTGTGGTCACAGGGCTTGTTGAACTTGCGGATGTACCATTATTCACCTTTGCATGCATGGTTATGAGGGGTCTCTATAAAGGACCTTAGAGAGGTAGCCTCCTTTGATGAATTTTTGGACTGTTTGAGCCTAAATTGGCTTCAAGCCAGCCATTCCCTTATCTATTTATCCAGTAGCATGTATTTTGGTGCCAATAAATTCCACCCCTCTAAATGGGAGAATATAGGAAATAGAGGGTCATATTTTGAGGGTCAGTCATTGGAAAACATGGCTAGTTTCAAAGTGAGATCATGTGTTCAGGGTGTAGAGCACACATATACCAGTTCACCATGAAGCTCAGGGGTTCCAAGTCCGCAACGATGCTCGATCATCCACCGACTATAAATACGGTGAAAGGGGCCCATTTTCCATACCATATCTTCACAAATGACTGTTCCAGATCACTCTTTTTGAAAATCCAATATACCCCATGAACTGATCTCTACGAATCGGTTTTCACGGTCCTTTGCCTCATGAAATCTCATTTAGAGAACTGGGGAATCATGATCCACTACCACTTCATGACTCACATAGAGCCCTAGGTTTCTTTGTGATTTGTAGCCTTGTGAATGATCTTCATGAGTGACCTTAGAAAATAGTTCCAAAAAATTTACTACGTCTTGGATCATATGGATACTCAAGAAGTTTCTCAAGAGATCCTTGTGGATGTGGCTTGATCGACAAAAATTGTGAACAATATCATGATTGGGGAGCATGTTCGGAGTCATTTGAACCATGAATCCTAAATGGAGTTGTTGTCTGATGCTTAGAAAGACTACCCTCTTTGAAAAATTTTAGCACTATATGGATTCGGCTTGAGGGATAATGTATTTATCCCAGAGGAAATTAGGTATGAACCGTCCTATCATTTTAGGGGAACGCTACGGAAATATCAATGGTATAGGTCCATTAAAAGCCACATCGGGAAGGACCATAGGGCCATAACTGCTAACTGTCTCTATAATCATATCAATAACATTGATGGAAATCCGTTGGAAGATGAGTAATCCCTGCCACAATATAATAAATTCATCAAATCAGGTCATGGGAACCTGGATAAGGTATGTATCGAAGGTTGGGATCTGCGAAAGGGTGGAAACTTCACAGATGGTGGGTCTGGGCCTATTGGGTGTGTGTGTCTTGTGAAAAGTTCAGGATGATTCTGAGGCGAGTGGGTTTGTATGAAGAAGAATGGTATTCCAAATTCCACTTCTCTTATCCATAAAAAAATCATGCTTAAATTGTTTAATTGATGGTCAATGGACATAAAAACACTTCATATTCACCATAGGGAGTTTGGCATCAGCCTCTGAGATCTCCATCATATTTTTGGAATCTCGATTCTAGGGGAAATGTACGATGATTTTCTCCCTGCTAAGAATGATTGGGAGGATGAAGAGAAGATTCCACGTCTGGAGAAGGTACTATTGGATCTGGTTACAAGCACAAACAGTGACAAGCAGATAACAAGGTGCATCCATTTTAAGAAATGGTTTAGCTATTTTCTAAACTTTCCAGTGAGGATGTCAGCCAAAGTTGAGGATCTACCCAAGAAGATGACAATGAGGCCTTATACCTATTTGAGAGGTCCCCAAAGAGGAAAATATGGATCTTACTGGCGGATTCTAGAAGATGGTTAGTGGCAGTTGTGGGGGTAAAGCATCAAGGATGAGCAGTGACTGATAGTTAGGTTGGACGGATTCATTTCGGCACTCATTTGTAGGTGGATGATTTTTGTGAGAGATGTGCATATGGGAGAACGTCCAAGAAAATTTATCATGGTGGTGATTATGGCCACCGATAAGCACATCAATCTAGGGATCCTGGTGTTTGAAAAGTTGTATAAAGTACTTTTTCATATCAGTGTGGGGAAGAAGTTGATGCGGGTGTACGAACCATTTCACTTTTTGTACAGATGGATATTGGGACACATGGGAGGCTATGAATACCATAATCCCATAACCCCCCTCAGAAAAACTTTTGACCAATGATTTTGAACATAGAGAGGAATTTTCCACTAAAACTAGGCCTGGTGACAACGCTGAGCAAGATAAAGTGATCAGATTATTTAATATTTCACCCATTCCCTCTGCAGATGGGAGAAGTCACTAATGAAGGTACATGATCTATAAAGAAGTGGTAGTATCTTCTAGCCTTTCAAGGTAGAGTGTTGGTGGCATGGGTGGACTGCGAGTCGATATGTGAATCATACACCTTGTTCTGATTTTTGAGGCAGTTTAGTTGTATACAGAGGCTAACCCCAAGGATATACCTAGGAGTACATCATGAAGTCCACCTATGCATAGTGAGGAATCTCTGGATCATGTTCACACATGAAGATGGAAATATGAATAATGAGCTACCACCATCCAATGCTACATTCAGGCTAGTCCATACATATGCACAGAGCTGGGAAGCTTCCTATACAAGAGAAATATTGAATCATTGGATGATCCGGCCCAATGAAAGAGTGGAACATCCACCAAGAGTTTGAGGTTGAGTAGCATTAAGCGAGTTTTATAGGGTCGGTTATGATTCACATCATGGTGGTGAGGATGAAGTTGCAAGGGCAGTGGTCTATGGACCAGTAATGATCAGAGATGAAGGTAGAGGAGTGGTAATACTAGATCCAGTGGTCCCAGTTGATAGGATCTGAGAGGAAGGGGAGCCATAGATAGGGTTCCATAAGATTTCCAATCAGGATCCTAGGAATAAATTTCACCATGTGGCACTTTCTCGTGAGCCTTTCTATCCCGAGTCTTGTAAGACCTGGTATACCTGTAAATAGTTCCTTAACACTGATAACCTATGGGGACATCTAAATAGTTATGGGTTGTATCTGGAAGGTATTGTCTTCTCTAAAGGTGGATTCAACATGTCCTAGGAATAGGTGTAGAAATTATTGGTGGATTTAGAGTACTTAGTGTATTTATGAGGCATTTCACGTCCAATGACAAATTAAGAGAAGGTGATACTAGACATGACTTCTCCCCCGATGTTTTTGGCGGATCAGCTGGTGGAACACTTCCCATTTTCTGACAACTCAGATGGATCATAGGGGGAAAAATTAAATGAAGAAAACCCTCAGGAGGATACCAAGTTAATAGCCTCAAAGGAAACATCTTTGGAGGAAGGGCAGGTAGTAACCTCAGAGGAAACTTCCATGAAAAGTTTTGCTAAAACCCTTGAAGTAAGTGTTAAATAACTTCCCTATTCTATCATCTCTCTCATGCTTTATCTATCTTCTCAACTGACATATGTTCCTCATAGTATAATCTTGTACTAGTGACCCCCTTTCATGGGTATGAGGATGCAACTAATATATAGATACAAGTCGCAAGGTTTGTGGCTAAAGTAGGAGAAGCTTGTTGGATAAATATAGTTAAATGGGTTGTAACTTCTGACATAGAGTCCCCAGATCCCTCTACTATATATAAGGGACCAAATCTTGGAATTCAAACAATGATAACCTAATATATAAAGAAACCATCACTTGAACTTTGTAAGTTTATTTCTTCATAGATGGATGTCACCTGGTATCAAGAGAAGTATTTCAGCACTCAAAAGCTTCAAGAGGATGAACAAGAGATTTAGTGCATGGAATAATGTTTAAACAAGAATTTATCCTTAATTTCTACTTAATCAAGGCTTTTTGTGCAAATAATGGCTCAACTGGAGGAAACCCAAGAGAAGATGAGGCATGTGATGCGCCAAGTGGCCATTTTCTAGACTAAGTGGGACTGGTCACAATTTAGGGTGTATGAGTTTTTTTTTGAGGCCATTGATGAAGGAAGGGATCTTAGAAGTCGAAGGCGGGCCTTGGAGGCCACAATCCAGATGGTGGTGGAGATGAAGCGCTCCATCGAAGGGAAATATCCATAAGGGCCGTGTTTTTCAAAACTTATGAAATATAATTTCATACTTGTTTGATTTGGATTGCTTGCATGGACACCTTTCTTGATATCTTAAATTATCACACTTTAACATATCTTTGAAACAACCAATTATTGATCCCTAAAATCATGTGGGTCATGCCCGATGTGAGAAAGAAGGGATGACTGCATACTCATTCACTTTGTATGAGAGTGTTGGATAATTATTGAATAATCGGGGTATAATATTGTTGATTGACCACCTAGAGAATTTGGGTTAAGAGAAGCTACAGCTAGAGAATTGAGACCTTGGGATAGCCAATTCACTTTCCCCAATGTGATATAGTGCATGTGCGGGATAATTTCAAGGGTGTTGGAATCAATATGAATAAAGAGAAATGAAAAGTGTGAATCATGATACCCAGAATTCAGAACATGTGGAGGATAGAATCATGATATAGGATGAATTTTGACCATATTTGACACACAACATTTGTATCACTTAGACTGGAATGGGGACAAACAAACAAGGGTCAACCGCTGACCATGTTTGAAACAGAGGACCTGTCTTGAATTGTCATTTGATGTCTTCCAGAATGTTGGACCTGGATGGTAGGTGAGACGAAGTGGGATGGGAATAGGTAGTTAGGGGGTCCCTTCATATGTGAAAGAGGATGAGGATCAAAATAAAGGGGCATGAAAAGCATGGTATAGAGTGATGGAATGTTTTAAAGGATTCTAAAAATCTTAAAATTCTGCCACTGTGACTAAAGAACATTGGTGTAAGCGCATTGGTCTGAAAAAATATCAAACCCATATTCCATAGAGCACCTCTATGATGAGGTCCTAGGATATAGTTTTACATCATGAAAAATAAGGATGATGCATGGAACATTTTACTATCATGTGATTAGGACAAGTCTCATAGTTTAACATCATGTGATAGGGACATTGCACATAGTTTAAGGTCATATTTCCTCGACCATGTCCAATAGTTTAGAGTGGTGTTGCATGGAATGTAGAAATATCTATTCCTAGAATTTTTTTATGGAATGGAGGAAATAAACCAAATGTGAATGAGCCAAAGGAGTATTTTTCACTATACAAGTATCAAGTAATAGACAGGAAGAAAGCACATGTGATAAGGCAAGGGGTGAAATCACAGTGAAACTCTTTGTTTAAGGTCATAAAGTTTAGACTATAATTGAGGCTGAAGGGCCCAAAAAGCATAATGAATTTGTGGCTGGGCATGATAAAAAATTTCCATACTTTTCTACATTTCCCATAAGGATGGGAATCAAGCCACACATAGTTATTGAAGCACAACATAGTAGGATACCAACACTAGTGGGGGAAATCCTTTCTAGTGAGGAAGCTGAAACATCCCATAATTATCATGGGGAATTTTGAACTTTCTCAGGGTAGGATCTTTAATTTTGTGCATTGTGGACATAAAATCTTAGTTTAAAGACATAGATATTGGAACTAATGATAGGTTCTCTAAGAGGAATGTGCATAATGTGGTGGCATAAAAAACCTAACTTTAATGAGGACCAAGAGTCCCACACACACCACACATGTATTCATAATGAAGATTGTGTACAGTTTAAAGTCATAAAACATAGACTATAATAAGTAATGATCACCATAATGGTACACATGTGATACAAAAGAGTTAAAACCTTAAATTAATTAGGCTAAGGGATCCCATTGATGAACGTTGTCGCACACGCTCTCAAAAATATTTATTTGTGATTTTACTAAGTACAGCACAGTGGATGACCTAGGTCATTATCTCAAGGAGGAAATGAATTAAATATATATTAATAGGATTTAAGTAAGTAATAAAATAGTTAAAAACAAATGAAAATAAATATGGGGGTTTTTTTGACTTTTCAAATAGTAAACTAAACAAGAAAATGAGAAGTAACAATCAAGAGAAATTTTCTTTAAAAACACTTATATGAGAAGACATAGTTGATCTAATTTTCCCCCTTAATCATTAATTTATCCTTATAACATATTATTATAATTAATTCAATTGTAATCCCATAACCTTTTAAAACCCCAAACCCTACGGAAATTATCACAACCAAAAATATTGGAAAAAATGAGCCTTCGGTGAACTTCGGGACTTCCAATTGCAGCACCCTTCCTCGATTGTGATCCAAAATCCAACTTATGATCAATGGTTAATTAGTTCAGTATATCCTCCCTAGATTTTAGAATTAATTGAGTTGGGGATGATACTTTAACCCTACAATTCTATTCCAAGTTGATTAGATTTTTCGATTGTGGTTTCACTCACACAGTTTACACAAGCCCGACCACGCGGTCAAGTGCAAGTTGATCGAGTAAATTAGAAATTAAAACTCAATTAATTGATCACAATTTTTGAATTAAAGTATGATTATGGATTAAAAATAAATAAATGAAGGGGGTAGGTATTATATCAACTATGAAATAAATCACTCTTCCATGGGTGGAGTTTTCATCGTGGATACGTTTTGCATAAGAAATGGATTGAAAGGGGAATGCCCAATCTCATCTCTACTCTTAGATTCCAGACCAAGAAGAAAAATAATAATATTAAAATGGAAGAACATAGAATATTTATTGAATAAAACTCACATTAAAATCATAAAAACAAAGAGAAACAAATTGGAGGTGGGAGAGGAGGGGCTTTTTTAGAAGAGATGTTTGCACAACGCATTACTTCTTACAAGAGTTGTGAGGGGTTCCTAAGATCCAACCTTTAAGACAAACCTTCCCAAAGCCTCTACCAGACCTACCAAAGAGTTAAAACATCCTTTAAATAGAGTTTGTGGGGGCTAGGGTTACAAATATTTTTAAAATGTGAAAGGAAAATTTGACCAAATATTTTACTCCACGTTTCACCGCATATTTGACCTCCAAAACGTATGAATTGGTTGGACTTATAGAATAATTATTTGTTCTGAATCATGTACCCGAGATGCCCTCCAAATTTGGGCCCCATCCAAGTCTGTATGAAGAAGATACGGAAAAAATGGTGAAGTAATGTCCAATCTAGATAGTTTAGCCCATCTTTGTCTCCATGGCCCATTTACTTCACTAAAATGCATGATCCAGCTCCCATGTCATAAATAGAATTTTTAGCTCATTAATTCAGGAATATATTTGACGAATTTTAAGTCAAAATAATTTACATTAAAATATTTATGCCCGAAATACTACAGTGAATTTTAAAATTGTAAAACATGAATTTCTATCAAATTTTCAAATGAATGATCTAATCCCAATTATTCTATAAATTAACATATTTAGCACAATGTGAGAAAATTATTTCATTTATTATCAATAAAATTTTCAAAAAAAAAATTTTAATCAACTCCCCCACACTTACCCTTTTTCACTCCTGGGAAAAACCTCATATCATGTATTCGAGAAAATTGTCACAAGATATGCATGTTCATATTTCTCAATCCATAGTGGAAATGTAAGCAAAGTAAGAATCCCTTAAAGAGTCAAATGAAATATATTTTAAAATAATTGTCTCATAAATTGTATCAGAACAAAATCCAGTGAGATTCATAACACTAATCACAGTGAAATGAGTCATGGGTCTACCATGGCACTAATTCTCCACGTGTGTGTGTGTCCACCAATCCAAGCTCATAAATCCACCCTTTATTCAGTATATTCAGGTCATGTAAAACAATTCTTCTTACTTGTTTTAATTCCCCGAACCTGTTCTACATTCCTTTGCAATCGAATTTCAAGGCCCACTCACTTAAGCATTCCCAAAAGTCAAACCATAAGCTCCCGACCTAGATATCCCCATATGTTGTACATTGCATCACTACCCTCATTTTTTTGTTTTTTCTTAAGTTGCACTTGGAAAAAATCTCACACTCAACTCTCAACCCATGTTTTATCTCCTCACGACACTAATTTTAATAGTTATAACATGATCAAAGGTCGAGGAAAAGTGGTTTCTGACCTATCCAAGACACAACCCTTTTTTAAGGGCGTACAACAGTCAGATAACAGTTACACACGCATAGGTCAATTCGGTACTGTAATGAAACCGATCGAAAAAAAATGAACATATGGATAAACCAATGATTTTTTTTACCTCACTTGACTATACCTTCAATTGATTAGGAAAAATTTCACAAGTCAAGGTTGAGTTAAAATATGTGTGGAGAAATCAATGAGACAATTTATCATAAACAAATATAACAAATAATGATGTAAAAATATAAAAGGATTTATAATGACACAACCATTCATACCATCGATGACTTCATTTTTTATAAAAATCAACCCTTGATGATGAAATCTTACTCATGCTTATCATTCTACCAATAAATTTTGAAACACGCATTTTCTATATGTTCCACATGAGAATGTTACATGGTATATATATATATTGATATTTTGGTTTTGTTTTTTTTTTGGGGTTTTTTATTAAAAATTTTAACTAAAAACTTAATATAAAATACACACAAAATGCACAAATGAAAATCCTAAATATAAACCCCAAAATGTTGTCCCCTCCCCCACACTTAAAATATTACATTGTCCTCAATGTGAACCTATGAGATGATATGTGCACATGGAAAGCATAATTTTAAATAGGACAAATAATATAAAAGTGAAACGGTTGGGAAGAGCCTGATATGATCACGTGATAATGGGGTCATGAAGTGTAATGAAATCTACTCAATTAGTAAAAATTCCCTCAATGTACTTCTTCAAGCGTTGTCTATTGACTGTGAAGCTCCTTCCAGTTTCCTCTTGCATGATCTCCACTGCACCATAGGGAAACACATTATATACAATATAAGGACCCAACTATCTAGAAAACAACTTACCAGGCATTAGTTTCAGTCGGGAACTGTATAGAAGGACTTTCTCTCCAACATGAAACTCCCCTTGTTGGATCATTATATCATGAGATATTGTTTATCTTTCCTTGTAGAGCCTTGAGTTATCATATGAAGACAATTTAATCTCCTCAAGCTCTTGAATTTGAAACTTTTTTTGGATTTCAGCTTGTGCCAAATCCATGTTCCATTTTTTTATAACCCAATAAGCCTGATGCTCAACTTCCACGGGGAGATGACACGTTTTCCCAAAAACAATATGAAATGGGGACATACAAATGGGTGTCTTGTATGCTTTCCTATAAGTCCAAAGCTCATCATCCAAGTGATTGCTCTAATATTTCCTATTCGGTTTCATAGTTTTCTCCAAAATTTCTTTCAACTCCCTATTGGAAACCTCAGCCTGACCATTTTTTTGGGGGTGGTATGGTGTTGATTTTTTTTTTTGTGTCACCCCATACTTCCAAATCAAAGAAGCCAAATTACGATTGAAAAAGTGTGTCCCTTGGTCACTGATGATGGCCTTCGGTACTCCAAACCTACAAAAAATATGTGATTTGACAAAGTCCACAACAACATGAGAATCATTAATCCTGGTGGCCTTATCCTCCACCCATTTTCTCACATAATAAATGGAAAACAAAATATATAGAAAACCAAATGAACTAGGAAAAGGACCCATAAAATCAATACCCCATACATCAAAAATCTCACAGAATTATAGAACAGACTCAAACTCATGATTAGGAACACACCTCATAATAACTTGGTCGTTAAACATGCGCCAAAGGTAGTGGTCATCCCACACATTAAACCTAGACACACTCTTTAATTTTTGGACTTGATGTTTCTTTAAATTTGTAGGTATTTCAGAGGAAACAAGGTAGTTAACTAAATCAGCATACCAAGGATGTATACCTGAGATGGAATAAAGATGCTCATTGGGGAAAGTGTCCCAAAGTGGTACCTGGTTCAAGGTGTCATCCTATAGTATTTGAGTAAGCCTACTCATGTGGTCCTACACCAAGTTTTCTGACACCTTCTTGTCCTTTATCTCAATATCAAATTCCTGAATAAGAAGAATCCATCGGATAAGTTTGGGCTTTGCGTTTGGCTTCTTCAAGAGGTACCTCAGAGCTACATGGTTAGAAAAAACAACTAATTTAGAGACCAATAAATATGAGAAGAATTTATCTAAATAAAATATGAGATCAAGAAACTTCTTTTCTGTGGTTGTGTAGTTTTATTGGGCTAAATCCAGTGTCCTCGATGCATAGGCAATCACATGTGAACGTCCCTCCACCCTCTAAGATAAGACAGCTCCAACTGAGAAGTTGGAGGTGTCACACATAAGCTCAAAAGGAAGATCTCACCATGGAGGTTTTATGATTGGTGGAGTGGTCAAACACTTATTTAGATCATTAAAGGAAGTTTTGCATGAATCATTAAGCACAAAATCAGAATCCTTTTGAAGTAATCGTGACATAGGAAGAGCAGTCTTACTAAAATCTTTGATGAAGCGTTGATAAAATCCTGCATGCCCTAGGAAAGATCTAACATCAATCACACATAAAGAATATGGTAAGGATTAAATAATATCTACATTAGATCTATCAACCTCTATCCCATGTTTTGACACTACATTCCCTAAGACAATCTAATGCTCTACCATGAAATGACACTTTTCAAAGTTCAAGACCAGATTCTTCTCAATACAACGATTCAAAACCTTTCCCAAACTAGATATACAATCATCAAATGAATAAACATACACTATAAAATCATCCATGAATACCTCCATTTAGGTCTCAATAAAATCATAAAAAATACTCACCATGCATCTCTGTAAGGTACATGGGGCATTGAAAAGTCCAAATGAAATCCTTTGGTAAGAAAGCGTACTGAATGGACAAGTGAATGTTGTCTTATCTTGATCCTCTAGAGAAATAGGAACCTAAAAATATCTAGAAAATCCATCCAAAAAACATTACTGTGTTTTCCCGACTAGTCTCTCAAGCATCTGATCAATTAATGGGAGGGGGAAATGATCTTTGTGAGTGGACTGGTTTAGTTTCCTATAATCAATACACACACGCCAACTGTTTTTCACCCTCATTGGAACTAACTCATATTTCTCATTTTTAACAAGTATAACACCACTTTTCTTAGGCATAACCTGAATAGGACTTACCCACTGAGAATCTGAAATGGGATAAATTATACCTGCCTCGAGCAATTTTTCAAACTCTTTTTTAACAATTTTCAGAAGGGTTAGATTGAGTCTCCTTGGTGGATGCCTCACTAGTTTAGCCCCATCCTCCAAAATAATCCTATGCATGAAAATGAAGGGTCTAATACATAATATGTTATCCAAGGTCCACCTGATTGCCTTAATGTTCTTCCTCAAAATATTCAAAAGTTTTTATTCATGTTCAAAAGGAATATTATTAGCAATTATAACAGGTAATCTCTCACCACTCAATAATTATGAGTATTTGATATTTGGTGCAAATGGATTGGTCTCCAATGAAGGGGGTGGTGTATAGATGGATACATTAAAGGAACTAAAATATGTACACAAAGAGCATTAGTATCAGAATAGAAATCATCACAATTAGAGAATAAAGCATCAAATCCATCAGCATACTCAATAGCCATGTCATAATCAGAGTTCAAATGATCAAAATATGATTCCATTTAAAATTATATTCTAAGAGAGTCTTGTGCATTATAAATAGGTGTGTAATTACTCTTAGACATCAAACTATAACCAATACTCATAATATCCCTAAGCATAGTACAATCAAATTCCATGGGGTTTTTATTTGGTGGTTCAAAATGGGAGATAACAAAATCTAAATGGTCCTCTGAGGGGTACTTCATGGAGTCTATAACATTAAATATCTCAAATTCATCCCCAAACTACATGGAAAGTGTACCCTCATTGACATTTATGATAGTTTTTGGCAGTTTTGAGGAAGGGTCTACCTTAGATAATGGGATCATGAGAACTTACTTGATCATCCTCCATGTTAAGCACATAGAAATCTATTGGAAAGATCATGTATCTTACCCGAACAAGTACATACTCAAGGACTCCCACTGGATATGTCGTATCTCTATTTTCCAACTGCCCCACTAATCTCATTGGTTTCAACTCACCAACCTAGAAAGAATAGAATACAGAGTGATGCATCAAATTTATGGAAGATCCCAAATCACAAAGAGTGTCAGAAAAGTGCAACACCCCAATGGTGCATGGGATTGTGTATGTACCTGGATCCTTGAACTTTGTTTGCATTTCTATAGTTGGTGTAATGAGTGCTGAAACATTCCTTCCAAGATTGATCCTCTCATTTCCTTTGAGCTCTCTTCGATTGGTAAAAAGTTATTTTAAAATTTTGGCATGCCTTAGTATTTGTTTAATGGCTTCAAGTAAAGGGATTTTGATCTCCACACACTTTAATGTATCTAAAACTTCTTTTTTCATCGCCTCTTCAATAATATTTTTGGTTTGAACAACTCTATTTGGAAAAGGAAGGGGTTTCCGTGGAATATCATTAATCTTTTTCTTACCTTTATCTTTCTCCTTGGGTTTCTCAATAGTTGGTGTGAAATGGGGATTCTCCGGAGTTGAGGTAAATCCCAGTTGAAAGATAGGTGTAGATGTATTATTTGTTTCCTTTCCAATTTTCAATGTTATGGCACTGACATTCCCCTTAGGATTTGGAGTAGGTTGGGAAGGAATATTTCTGGAGTTCTTACTTACCAGTTTCATGGAGGGTCGTGGCAATCTGGCTCATTTGAGTCTTTAACTCCCTCAGCTTCAAACCTTGACTCTTTAGCTCATTCTGTTGATTAAGAACAATTTGTTTCAAAAGATCATTAGTATTAGAATCTACCTTTGGTTTAGAATTCCCTTTTTATTGACTTGTTGATTCTTGAGCTTCGAATCTCCTTTGGGGTTGTTGGAAACCCTGTTGGTAAGGTGGAGGATGATAGAAGTTTTGTTGAAAGGGGGTCTTTGTTGTTTTCCAGAGCCATACCTCATGTCTGATTGATCCTTCCACCCTTGGTTATATGTTAGAGCAAGGGAATCAAGAGTATTTTAGGGATATGTTTTTTGTTGTTGTTGATATGGTCTCTCAGGAAACACTGCTTCACAGTCTTCTATTTCTTATATTTGTGGGAAACAGTTAGTTGGGTGGCTTGTATCAGTGAAAATGCCACAAGGATTTGAAGGAAGGGGATGGGATTTCTTTTGAGACAAAGCAATCTGGCTCACCATGGTTGTCAATTCCTCCAACTTGGTATCAATTAAATGACTCTCAAGATAAGTACTTACCTGATGTACTCCACTGACATGTGGTGTACCTCGATCTCCAAATTGTTGGGAGTTTCATGCCATATTGTCGATCAATGCACGTGTAGCTACTTGTGTTTTATTGAACAATGCCCCTCCAGCTATGGCATCAACCATGCTTCTATCCATATGTTTTAGTCCTTCATAGAAGTACCGGATGAGGATTTTCTCACTAATTTGGTGATACGGGCATCTTGCACACAACTTCTTGAATATCTCCCAATACTCATACATTGACTCCCCATGTGCCTGATTGATCCTTGAGATCTCTTTTTGGATGGATGTGGTCCTTGATTCTGGAAAAAAATATCTTCAAGAAAATATGTTTCAAATTGTTCCAACATGTTACATCTTCAGGTTGTAAATAATACATCCAATCCTTAACAGTTCCATCAAGTGAGAATGGGAATGCTCTAAGATTTATTTGATCTTCAGATACATTTCTTGGTTTTATTGTTGAGAATACCACATTTAATTATTTTAAATTTTTGTTTGTATCCTCACCAGATGAGCCATGAAATTATTGAAGAAGGTGAATTAACCTAGATTTCAACTCAGAGTCTGATTTGAGAGTTGGATATGCAATGCATGTAAGTTGATAATTAATATCAGGTGAAGCCAACTCTCGAATAGTCCTATTGAGTTCATTATTGTTATTTTCATCCATTTTATCTTGTTTAATGTTTTTTTTTGAAGATTTTACAATTTCAAAATCCCTATAGTGGAGAAATTCCCCAGTTGGGTAAATGTCGACACTTCCCATAGACCGAGATTGTCAAATTTGAGCCCTAAGGTTGCGGTCAATCTCAGGGTCTAGATCAAGGATGTCCTCAAGATGGGATCATGTCATAAATCATAGAAAATAGAGAAATAAAAAATAAGTGGATACCAATATCATTAAATGAGGTTTCAATTGATGGTCTAAAAGATAAGAAAAGAGAGAGGAAGGAAAGAAATAAAAACAACAAAAAAATTGAGAGAAAAGGGAAAGAAGAAATAAGAAGAGAAAACAAAAGGATAAAATGAAATAAAAACATTATATTTAATTAGTTAAATAAAATACTTTCCTCCCCGGCAACGGTGCCAATTTGATGAATGTTGTCGCACACACTCTCAAAAATATTTATTTGTGATTTTACAAAGTGCAGCATAGTGGCTGGCCTAGATCATTCTCTCAAGGAGGAATTGAATTAAATAAATACTAATAGGCTTTAAATAAGTAAGAAAATAGTTAAAAACAAATGAAAAGAAATATGGGGGTTTGTTTTGTGACTTTTTGAATAGTAAACTAAACAAGAAAATGATAAGTAACAATCAAGAGACAATTTCTTTAAAAACACTTATATAAGAAGATGTAGTTGATCTAATTGTACCCCTTTATCATTAATTTATCCTTATACCATATGATTATAATTCATTCAATTTTAATTCCCTAACCTTGTCAACCCTCGAACCCTACGGAAATTATCACAACCAAAAATATTGGAAAAATGAGCCTTCGGTCAACTTTGGGACTTCCAATCGCAGCACCCTGACTTGATTGTGATCCAAAAGCCAACTTGTGATCAATGGTTAATTATGGAAGTATATCCTACCTATATTTGAGAATTAATTTAGTTGGGGATGATACTTGAACCCTACAATTCTATCCTAAGTTTATTATATTTTTCAATTGCGGTTTCAATCACACAGTTTACACAAGCCCGACCACGCGGTCAAGTGAAAGTCGATCGAGTAAATTAGAAATTAAAACTCAATTAATTGATCACAATTTTTTAATTATAGTATAATTATGGATTCAAAATAAATAAATTAAGGGGGTAGGTATTAGATCAACTACAAAAGAAATCACTCTTCCATAGGCAGAGTTTTCATCGTGGAGACGTTTTTCATAAGAAATGGATTGAAAGGGGAACTCCCAATAACATCTCTACTCTTATATTATAGCCCAAGAAGAAAAATAAGAAGATTAAAAGAGAATAAAACTGAATATTTATTGAATAAAAATCATGTTACAATCACAAAAACAAAGAGAAACAAAGTGGATGTGGGAGAGGAGAGCCTTTTTTGTAAGAGATGTTTGCACAAGGAATTACTTCTTCCAAGAGTTTAGGGGTTCCCAAAAGACACCCTTTCGGACACACTTTACCAAAGCCTCAACCAGACCTCCCAAATAGTGAAAAAATTCTTTAAATAGAGTTTGGAAGGGCTAGGGTTACAAATATTTTTAAAATGTGAAAGGGAAATTCGGACAAATATTTTAATCCAAGTTGAACTGAATATTTGACCTCAAAATGCGTTAATTGGTTGGACTTATAGAAGGATGATTTGTTTGGAATCATATCCTAGAGCTTCCCTCCAAAGTTTGGCCCAATCCAAGTCTGGATGAAGAAGATACGGCCCAAATGGTAAAATGATGTCCAATATGGATAGCTCAGTCTATCTTTGTCTTCATGACCCATTTAATCCACTAAATTGCACGACCCATCTCCCATGTACTAAATATAATTTGTATCATATTAAGTCTGTAATACATTTTCAAAATTTGATGTCAAAATAATTTACATAAAAATATTTATGCCGTAAATACTACAGTGAATTTTAAAAGGGTAAAACAGTAATTTCTATCAAATTTTCAAATGAATGATTTAATCCCAATTATTATATAAATTAACATATTTATCACAATGTGAGGAAATTATTTCATTTATTATCAATAAAATATTCAATAAAATTGTGTTTTATCACTCATGTGCCACGTAGATTCCTTAAGATGAAATGTATACAGTTTAAGGTCATAAAGATTGGACCATGATCGATGCCAAGGGGCCAAAGGTTTGAAGTAATTTGTGTTTGGGCCCATATATGAAGTGTATGTGCATCACTACATATCCTATAAAAATGGGAATCAATCTATACTTAGTTCTTGAACTCTGTGAAGTTTAATGTCATACGGTAAGGATGAGGGTGAATTGTTACAAAAATGGGAAATAATGTTTCATATGGACCTGAGATTGGTGTTCTAGGAATCACTAAAAATCCCATGAAGATGGGAATAAATCCACACATATTTCTTAAAGGGAAATTTATTTGTGCAGGTCTGAACCAGACATAGAGAGATAAGTCATTAGATATTTATTTTTTGTGCATTTTTTTGTTCTTATTTTTTTCTATGGTTGGACCATTATAGAAAGTCTGGGTGTCACTATAGGAATCAATCCATATGTAGGTTTAACAAGTGGCATGGTAGATGACCAGTTCCAAGGGTGATGTCCTCTCAAATGATAATATCTCAATGTTATTCCATTTTCTTCGTGTGTCTAGGAATATTATGCCATAGTTTAAGGTCATATGACAGGACCACCCCATACATTTTAACATCATGTGATAAGGATGTTGGAGGAGGTGTTTCAAAAGGGATGTTCATTGCATGGTTACTGGAAATCTTGTGTGAATATAGATCAGAGAGGTTCACACCATGCCACACACTTTTAATAAAACCATGAAGAGATTATTATTTTATGGTCGTATAGTTTGGACCATAGGGATCTTATTTTAAGGTCATAGAGTTTAGACCATAGGATTGTGAAACTTTTCCATGTGTTTAAAAACCCTACAAAGACTCCTAAGACCACATGATCCATGATCGGTGTAGGAAATAGGGAGTGATGTCAGGCTTTCCCCATCACATGTAGAAGTGTACAACATGGGATACTCTCACTCGATGTGTACATATGGACTAAGGAGAAACATCGGGGGTGTTAGAGTTCAATTAGAACATAGGTAAGTGGAAAGGATGTAAATAGAAGCTTCTAAGTTTTAGATTAGGGAAGGGGTGACTGATGGGTAAGATCACTACTTACCATGTTCACAACATAAGATCCACAACTTCACCAATCAATGATGGGGCATGAAAACACATAATTGACTATTGACCAAGTTTGAAACACAGGATTCGGTGTTTATTACTAAATATACAATAGGGAATTGTCCTAGAATGATAGGTGAGTCGAAGTGTCATGAGACTATCACTATTATGGGGGTCCTTCTAGATGTGAAAGATGATGGGAATCCAAACTCAAAAAGACTCAATGTTTTTAGAAGGTTCGGGAAGATATGCGCATAGATCTCAACACTTTTGGTCTCGTGCCCTAGTGTATTGGGGGTTTTTCAGTGGTAGGACCCAACTAAACCCAGTATAAACGACCCTAGTATTTCAAATAGTTTAAGTTTGTATTTCTTAGACAAAGGGATCTTGGTTTAAAGGTCATAGAGTTTGGACCATAGGGTTGTGCAGTTTAGTGTCATGTGTGTGGGATGTATCCATGTAGTTTAATGTCATCTATTAAAGATGAAGAATTGTACATTTTGGAGTCACATAGCTTGGAATATAGAGTTATTAGTTTAGGGTCGTAGAATTCAAACTAATGAAGAGAGAGTATATCTGGTATACATATGCAGTGCGAAGAAATGACACATATGATGTGAATGAGCTGAAGAGGCCCAATTTTTCACAACATATTCCCAAAAGAACCATGATAAGGATCTTATTTTAAGTTCATTGAGTTTGGACAATAGGGTTGCATAGCTTTTCCATGTGGGTACAATTTTCCATGTGGGTACAAACCCTACCAAGACTCATAAGATCATGTGAGCCATGCTCAGTGTGGGAAACAAGGTGTGATGTTAGGCTTTCCCTATCACATGGTATTACACAATAATTTAAAAGAAATGTTGGGTGGGAAATTTCCAACCACACTAAAATTTTTTATCAATGTGAACGGATGCACGGAGGGACAACACCGGGAGTGTTAGAGATCCACCAGAACATAATGAGGTGGAAAGTGTGAATCACTACACCTGATATCTGGAATACAATGAGGATGGTGGAATGATGGAGGATAGTTTTTGCCTTGTTCAAAATACAACATCCATATCATGTTACTATGGATGGGGAAAGACAAATAAGGGTTGACCACTATCCATGTTTGAAACACAGAACCTGTCTCAAAATTTTTTCCAAAGTCTTTTGGGGCATTGGTCCAGAACGGAAGGTGAACCACTATGGAATATCCTAGACGTTAAGGGTCCCTTTAGAAAATAAAGAAGATGGGGATCTAGGTAAAGGTACACGTGAAGCGTGGAGATGTATTGGGGGAATTTCCTTGTGGAATCCAACACTCTATGTCTCATACCACCGCACACTCAAACATGCCGGTGTGGAACATATGTAGGTGGGATTAGATCTGTTCTCAAGGATCGGGTTTTTGAGGGGGGGTGAAGGCCAAGATGGAACTCAAGGTAAAGGTCTCCAGTATTGTGAACAATTTAATGTAGTGTTTTTTAGACCACAATATATTAGTTTAAAGTCATAGAGTGTAAACCATAGGTTCTTAGTTCAACATCATGTTCTTGGGATGTATTCATGTAGTTTAATGTCATGAGATAAGGATGAATATTTCACATAGTTTATCATCATGAAACTAGGACATCATGTGAGTGAGAGAGAGAGATGTCTACCAAATGAGAAGTGTGTGGTGTGAAAAATAACCCAACGTGAATGACAGCCGGAGAGATCCACATTGCACCACACACTCTCAAAGGGGAACTTAGGCCAAAGGGGAAAAAGGGTGAATTTTTTATTTTGTAGCTAGGCTCGGAGAAAAAATTTATGTGAATATCTTTTTATCCCATAAATATGGTAATAAATCCACACTTAGTTTTGTATATCAATGTAGTTTAACATCATATGGAAAGAACAAATATGAGAGGGGTTCTTTAAAAGAAACATGTGTGGTGTGACTACCATAACCCGATGTGAATGAGGACCAAAGATATCCACACCATACCACACATTTCTGAGGAGTAAACCTTGACCAAAGGTCCAAAAAGGTTTTTGATTATGTGTTTGGGCCCAGAAAAAAAAATTATGGATGTCGCTACATATCCCATAATGATGGGAATCAAGCTACACGTAGTTCTGGAAGATGGCGTGGAAAATTGTCAGTGCCAAAGTGGGGTGATATACTTTCAAATGATAATATCATGGTTTCTATTAAATTTATTATCATGTAACTAGGACATTGAAAATATTAGTTTAAGGGAATATAGTTCAGAACAATTAAAGTAGATATGTGCAGTGCAGATCCATTAGAAAACATGATGTGAATGAGAGACAAGGAGGCTCTCATGCCTCACCAAGTACTCCTAAATGATACTCATGCCAAGGGGATAAAGGGTTTAGTTTGTGATTATATAGCTGATCCCAAGTAAAAAATTCTCGGTCATTGCTACGTATCCCATAAGGATTGGAATCATGCCATACATAGTTCTTGAAGATGGCATGGTAGATGGCTATTTCCAAGGGGCAATTTCTTCTTAGGTGAAGACACTATAGTGTTGTGTAGTTTATTATCATACATCCAGGATGTAGAATATGTAGTTTAATGTCATATAGTAAGGACATAGTTTGTTATATAGTTTATCATCATGAAACAAGGATGTTGGAGGTCTTAGAGATATAATGTGGCTTCTAAAGTTCAAATATGAAATTTGGAACCATGAAGAAACCTGGTGTGAATGAGGACTAAAAAGATCCATAATTATTGGAATCAAACCATATGTAGTTCTCAAAGATGGAATGGAAGATGTCCAGTGCCAAGGGGCATTGTCTTCTCAGGTGAAGACATCGTAGAACTGTGCAGTTTATCTTCATACAGCCAGGATGCAGAATATGTAGTTTAACGTCATATGGTAAAGATATGGGGTACAATTTAGTTTCATGTAGGATGAAGTAGTTTAGCATCATTCAAGACAATGGGAACATTCCTTTTAAGGTCATGCAAAAAGTACCATCAATTTTGTGTCATTTAACATATTTTAGTTAGGATGCAACAATTTAATGTCATACAAGACACTACTTCATACAGTTTAAGGTCATACTGCCTGGAACCTGCAATAGTTTAATTTCATTTAGGATGACATAGATCATAGCTTAAGGTCATAGAGCTCGGACCATGGGTGCGTTGTGCAGTTTGTCTTCATGCAATCAGGACACTAATTTTGTTTTATGGTTTAACATCATGCAATAAGGATGAAATAGTAGTTTAATAGAATAAAGGAAAAGGTATCATAATTTAACATCATGTGGCTAGAAATAAATACCATCTCATGTGAAGTGATATTTCAGGAACTTGTCATTAGTGGGAGGAGTAATTCACTCATCATCCATGGTGATCAAAGAGTATTCACCATTAGGATAGACCTTGTGAATGATGTAGGGCCCCTCCCATTTGGGTTTCAACTTTTGAGGTTTTCTGCACAGTATCATTGGGGTCCTTACATCCAATACCATGTCACCTTGAAGGAAGGAGCAGAGACAAACTCTCTTGTTAAAATCTTTGGCTATCTTGTTCTGGAGCCTCTCTAGAATATGTAAGTCCCAGAGCTTGTTCTCATTGAGAGCTTCTAGTTTAGCAACATGGGATTATAGTACTCTATCTAACATCTGTTGATCGTAGATAGCTATATGGATTTATGGAAATTGGATATCGATGGGAAATTCTATCTCTGTTCCATACACCATGGAATATGAAGTCACCTGGTTGGAATTATGATTCGTCATCCGATAATCCTAGAGATAATTGGAGATATTTTCCAGAAAACTTCTCTTATTATGACACGCCATCTTTTGAAAAATGTTGTAGATGGTCTTATTAAATGACTCAATTTGTACATGTACATGTTCATGGTAGTTAGAAGTGTGGTTGGACCAGATGTTGTACTTGGCGTATAACTTCTTCAACTCATTTTTCCATAATTTGGTGTTGTTATTGGTGAGAATAGAATAAAGGACTCCAAATCAATGGATGGTGTCTGAGAAGAATTTAACAAAAGACTAGGATTTGAATTCCTTGCAATGAATAGATTCTTCCCACTTGGAAAATAAATTTATTGTAGTCAGAATGAACCTATATTGGAGAGTTTTTTATGGTGGATATGGTCCCACAACATCGATTCCCCATACCGCAAAGGTCCAAGATTAATTTGTAGTATGGAGGGGATCAGGAGGTCTATGCATGAAGTTTTTATGGATCTAACATGTGTGGAACCTTTTTGGAGAGATCAATAAAATCATGGACCATGGTGGACCAAAAGTAGCCCAACCATCAAATATGATGGGAGATCTTCATCCTTGCCTGATGAGAACCACAAGACCTGGCATGGACTTCCTACATAACCTGGGTAATCTAATCTCCTTGAAAGTAGAAGAGGATAATTCCATCAATCCTATGTTTTTAGAGAGTCTTCTCTAGGCTAGGACTGATCTGGAGGGTTGACTGAACTACATGGAGATAGATTCACTCATGTTCGGCTCTATCTGATGGGAGATTACCGTGATAGAGATACTTGATGAAAGGATTCCTACAATTAGAGGTTTCTTATAGTATAGGGGGATCTGAAGGACCTTATGTGGAATAATCAGTGGTAAGGTGGTTACCTGTTAGTTGTTCTCATCATCTAAACTAATAGGGGTAATGAATCTTTGATGTTCCACATGAATGAATAGATATTCCTAGTCAGGGACTGTGAGAGAATCATCTAGAACAGCCAAGGCATCATCTCAACAATTTTGTGACTGGGGAACATCAGTCACCTATGGATGATAAGGTAACTGTTCTATCAGATGGCGAACATTCTTGAACAAGGGCATGAGATTGGGATTCCTGACAATATAGTCACCATTAATCTACTTGATGAATATATTAGAGTCCCCCTTCACATGTAGGTGGGGAAAATAAATCTTGAGATCCAACTCAAGACTAGTGATGAGAGCCTCATAATCTGTCTCATTGTTAGTGCATCCCTCTAATATCAATAATGAATAAGGCAAGACAGCCTATATAGGTGTGATGAAAACAATCCCCATGACTGATCTATTGAGCCTTATATCATTGAGCCTTCGGTCTATGGGACTCTAGGAGGCACCATTGAAGTGAATCTTCCAACACAGTATAGAATGATCCACTAATAGGATAGCCTCATCTGGAAAATCAATATCCATATAAAACTCTGTGGGGGTTAGGTGAGTGGCCAAGAAATATGTCAATGCTTGACCCTTAACGACCTTCTATATAATGAATCTGATTTCAAACTAATAAATAATCACCAACCAACGTGCTAGTCAGCCTATCAATATGGGGAGGTTCATAATGTACTTTAGTGGATCCATGTGGGAAACCTCCCGTATCTCATGATGTTGCAGGTAGTGTCACAACTTTTTCACTATGAAAACTAGTGCAAGACAACTCTTCTCGATGGGAGAATATCTTGACTCTATATTGAGGATCATACTATTGAGATATTATAAATTGTTCTATGTCCCTTCATTGTTCTTTTGGGAGATAATATCATCAAAGGATCGGTCCAGGGAGGTCACATAGAGGACCAATGTCTTCCCAGATATGGGTGGCATTAGAACTAGAGGTTGTAGTGGATACTTCTTGATCTCCTCAAAATCGGTCTCACATTCTTCATCCCACTGGTATATGGAACCTTTATTCATGATCCTGGAAAGGTGATTACACTTTCAAGCTAGATTCATGATAAATTGGTGTATGTAGGCTAACTATACTTGAAAGCCTCAAAGCTCCTAGAGATTTCTTGAAGAGAGAATCTGGATGATAGCCTTTAACTTCTCTAGGTAAATCTCAATGCCTCTATATCTGATAATGAAACCAAGGAAATTTCCAAAGGTCACCCAGATAGCACATTTCAAGGGGTTCATTTTCAACTGTCGAGAGTGAAGGAAGCTACAAAAAATTTCTTAAGATCTCTAATATGGTCCTGATGCTGGTGGGATTTGACCACCAAATCATCCACATATCATTCCATTAGAGTAATGAGGATTGTTTTGAATATTTGGTTCATGGAACGCAGATAAGTGGATCGTTTATTCTTCAGACTGAAAGGCATTACCTGATAAAATAAGGTACCTTGTGGTGCTATAAAGGTGGTATATTCTTCATCCTCAGGGGCCATTCGGATATTATTATACTCAAAATACCCATCCATAAAGTAGAGATCCTAGAATTTAGTAGTGGAATTGATTAGTATCTTTGTCACCGGAAGGGGAAAATCAACCTTCGGGTAGTGGTGGTTGAGATACAAGAAGTCGATGCAGACTCTGATCTGTCTATTCATATTTATGATGGGAAAAATTTCATACAACCATCTAGGGTACTTAACTTCATTGAAAAAGTTTTCCTTGATGATATTATCAATTTCAGTCTCAACCATGGCACCATGAGATGGGTGCATCTTCCAAGGAGACTGTTTGAACCTGTAATGACTTAACAGAAGGCCAAGACGATGGACAGATACCTGAGGGTCAAAACTTGTCAACTCATCATAGCACTAGGAAAACACATAATGATTTTGATTTAGGAAATCCACATATTGTTGTTGTTACTCTATAAGTATGGCTTCACTGATCAACATTGGCCTCAGATCTGTCTCGGTGCCAAGAATCACATGTACCAACTCATCGACGGTGGTGGAGACGCCTTCCTTGGATGAAGGAGAAGATTCTTCCAAATCATATCCATCATCCAAGGAAAGGGGATCAGTGGGATAAGATGTCTCACCTAGCCTGACTAAATTTTGGGGAACACTGGTGCCCACTTGGGAAAATATGGAATCCTTACTGAGAGACCCCTACATTATAGAGACCATGGAAACGAAGGTTGTAGGCCTAATTTCATCAATCCTTCAACTGAGAGGCCCATGAATAATGATGTCAAAGTAATGGTGTAGGGTTGGTCTATGTTGAATCAACTCGGCCCGACAAAACAGGAAGGTATGGCATACTGATATAGTCATGGGGAGAAAATCCCAATACCTTACAGGGGTAAGAGGCTCTAGTATCACTCAAGCATGTCCTATGTAGGAGTACGTGGTAATATTTAGATGTTCATTTTAACTGGGAGCATGTCTTCCCCTCATCTTAGAAATTATTAAACAGTGTCCCATGTCTATCATTTTAGCTTCCAACTGGTGAATCGGGAGGATGAAAGCATCATTGAAGTCTATCCAAGGGTCGACCATAGTAGCAGTATTCTCAACCTCATTTGTCTGAACCTATTTTTAATTTCTATTGTAATAATCAGAATCTTGATAGCTGGATTCACAATAGTAAAAAGAAGATGCATTACCTTGAATCATTCCCACTTGATCATTGAGGGAGTACTTGAGGTATTGGTGATATGAGGAGGGAATTTTTGCACGTATATAGAGATAGGGTATACACATGAGTGAATTCTAGGTAGTATCCTATGAGGAAACCATAAATTTATTACTTGAAATCAGGCCACTGAACTGGGTATTTAGGTAGATTTTTTAACACAGCTTTTTATTTGTCCTATCTTAACTCTGAATTTTCTGGTTAGAGGGACTCAGATCTTCTTTATTCAATCCTAGCTTGCGGAAAATCCGGGTTGGGATGAGACTATTTACAGAACCTATTTCAATGAGATTGTGATGGACTTCCATGCCATTGAGATGGATAGTGATATAAAGTGGGTATATGTTCCCCTATATAGGAGAACCTTCATCTTCTCCCAAGAATTAGATGATGGCTTGGAATTATTCTCATTCGACTTCCTCAGTATGGAAGGCCTCTGTGGATTCCTCCTCTATATCGAATTGAAGGGGGTTATTCAAAGCCTCTAAAACATATCCTCAAAATTATTTTAATGGAAATAGATCCTCAAGATTCAATATCTTTGTAGGAATACTGGAAAGATTCTTAATAAAATCATATTTCTGTTCTAGGTGCATATTTCTTCCAAGAGGAGGTTTCTCTTTTCCAGGAGGCATAACGGGTGTTGTTGGCCGAACTGGTGGATTCTGGCTAGTTCTGGGAATATCCCACTGCTCACTAGCTAAACCATGAAAATTTACCACTAGATTACTATCATACGATTGAATCATGGACATAGTGGAGCACAGTTGGTCTTGATTTGATCGTGGAAACTCTGCCTGGTCGAGTATCATGAATGGTGGAAGCAGGGAATCTGACAAGACGGGCTGAGAGGTATGTGCCTTTTGGAATCTATGTTGGGCCTGCTATCTAGTCTTGATAGCATATATGGATTGTCTTGAATCACTAGCATGATCATTCCAACAATTCACATATCCACTCCCTTGTCAACGATGGCATCAACTAGGAACATTTGGATGGCCTTCTTAATACTCATCATCATTGGAAATCATATATATACCTAAAAACTTGACAATATTTATAGATTTGTGCTCTTGATCATCATCTAAATAATATTCCAATGTTGGGAAGATTCTGTGAATGAATCCCATCTCTAGAGGCATGTAATCATCGAGAGTGCAAGATGGATTTGGAACTAGAGGGGGGATTTTTTCCTTTGTTCCTTTCATTTATTCTTTTTTGGTAGTTATAAGGCTGATATGTGGATGTAGATGTAGTATATGGAGTAGGTGTGATATTTTTAGGAGTATTGGGATGGTTTAAATGGGCACATGTGACACCATGGGAATGATAAACTGCCCTGAGATCCAACCAATCATCATATTTTGGAGACCTGCGGCTGGAGACCTACTGCCACTCACCTTAACTATCATTGTTAGGTATTACAGAAGCTCATTCCACATGTGATGGGGTAGGTATCAATATGACTACATTGTTATCAACCTATTCCTAGAGTCAGTCCTTGAATACATATCATTGCTTGATACTATATCCAGGGAACCTGTGATAAGGATAGTAGTCTGGGAGATTAGTGATATCATCCTCCTAGGGTTTCCTTCATTCTTGCAGCTTTAGAATCCCATGATCAAAGGCACTATGAAAATAACCAAGGACTTGATCCTCATTGAATGAATGATTATGGTTTCTCTTGTCCAAAAAAGGAACTCTGGTATCCTGTCCCCGATGAGGGGTTGGATCCTAATGGGAGGATGTAACCTATGTGGAGGTGGTGCATTACATGGTAATGCCTAATAATTATACATCGGGAAATGTTGATCCTGAGGCTGGTCCTAAGGTTGTTTCCCTCAGTGAGGATCTAGGTCATCCTCTTTCGATGACAACTCTAATGGCTTGGGGTCCTCTATCAGTGTGATAGAAGCAGTCTCATCCTTGGTATCTCTTCTTGCAGGAGCTGGAGGAGTCAATAAATGTTCCTACTTATCCTGATACAAGACTTCCTCTAAGTACTAATCTATGTCAAAAAAATTATTAAATCCACCCAATAAATTTTGAGTGATGATGGAGGGAACCAATTCATACTTAACATTTTCTAAGCACATTGTTGACAGCTTCTCTTGAGTCAAAAACATGTCGAGTGAATACATGAGGTTATTCCACTTAGTGAAAATTTCTGTAACTTACTAATCTGGTTATTTCTTACACTTGAAGAGTTCATTGATACTTTTCTTGCATGTGGTGGAGCTTAACTGGTAAAGAAACTATCTGCAAAGATCTTCCCAACCAGTGATGAACCTAATGGGTAGATGACTGTACCAGATGAACACAGGTCCTTCCAATGTATTCACAAAACACTTAATCTTGGTGGCATCTTATTTCTCTAGGGATACCAACATGGGTTCACACCTTGATATAAAGTGGGTCAGATGTTGTAGTGGTTCGCCCATCCTATTGAAGGGGGATAAGGTAGGGTTCCTAAAATTCGGCGATACTTGCATGTTGTCCACCCATGCCAGATATGGCTTGACATCAGGTGGTATCTCTACCTATCGTGTTTCCAAGGATTTTAGTCGATTAGTGAGAGGAGCTATTGATTCTTCCTGGTGGGGATTCCTATCTGGATGAGGATCTCTAACCACTAGTTAATTGATAGGATTGTAAAAATGAATGGAAGTCTTGAAGACTCATGGAGTAGTTGGTGGAGCGGCCTGTGGAATGGAATATGGAATATAATGTGGAATGGATCAATCCTGGTCCCGAGGAGGTTTATCACATAACTCAGTCAGATTCAGCGATAGATATAGAGGTTGTTTACCATAGCCACTGGCATCAACCCTGTCATGATGTACCGAATTATCCAAATTGATTGGGGGTAGCTAGTTGAGAAGGACTTGTGGCTGCCCCTACTTCCCCGGTAAAGAAAGGACAAGATTATGTTGAGGATCACCATAGTCTAGACACCATTCTATAAAGATCTTGTCAAGGAAATCATCAATGAAATTCATTTGATCTAATATCTATTTGAATAACGTGGTCATAGAGAGGTCAACCTTTATCTCTTATGCAATATCAGTTAGGTTAGATGGTTTGGAGGTCCTGATCTGATCCTTACCCTAGTTTGTGTTCTTATCGACCTACATTAAGACAACATACTCCCTGAGGCCACTTAAATTCCTTTGAAATAGAGTCACAATGCATGTATGCGTGTCCACCTGATGTTGAAACATTCCATGGGCAGGTCATATTCCTCAGAACCTACTTCGGCGGCCCTCTCCTTGAGTGTGTTGAGGTCATATATATTCATCGTGACTTCACCCGGAGGCATATCCTCAATGTCAGTTGGTAAATCATGTTACCACTGAATGGGACTAAAGTAAATAGAATCATATTTTCCCCAAACCTATATCTGAATATGTGGGGATGCTTCCTTGATAATTTTTCGGAGCATGAAGAATCTCTAAAATCATATTTGCTGAAGAGTCTGGTGGTAGCCAGGTGACGCAGGTTGCTAAGCCAGTAGGAGTGCTACCAAATCAACCATGTGACACTGATGGCCAATGTCATCGAAATACTCTTTAATCTTTGAATAAACCAACCGATGTTTGTGGAGGTAGAAATTCATTTCCCAAAGGGTTTGGAGGAATTAAAAAACCTCATCCTCAGTAAAAGACTCTGTAATGTTAAAGTTGGGATTAGAGATCGTCTAGAACATCTTGGACAACTAATCTGTGATAAGTGTATCCCACAAGTTTCTCTAAAGTGGGGTCTAAATCCTTATTTCCTAATGTTTCGATCAGGGTTTTTTGAGGAACTATCAATTTCATTGATGTGGATCACATTGGTAATGGACTGGCCATTGGAGAAAATTCCATGTTGGCTAACTGACCACTACTTACTGGGTAGTCTCTCGGAGGTGGTACCAAACACATCATCATGTCATTGTAAGATGGGGTACTGACCACTGCCTCATGTGTGAGGGTAGTGAATATTGGTGAATCATCTGATAGGTGATCATAATCTATCATGCCCCATAATAACTCTATGTTATCTCATGTTGTGGTAGAGAATGAAACTAGTGAAGATATGGAGGAATTCAAGGCAAGACCCTATAAGGGAGCCAAATATTCTTCCTCTTGAACGTACCTTGATGGTATTTAGGGATATATTACATATCACCCTATGGGATGATGAAACTCACATGTTGGGATCTTTCCTCAGACTCTGATTTAGAAGACTAGGGAGGAGTCTCCATCAGTGGGTCCTATTCATCCTCAGAATCAGAGAAGTAAATGGAATTCATGATAACTTGGGGCCTCATAGAGTTATTCCTCTTGTATAAAAGGTTCTCCCTTCTACCTTGGGATGGTTCGTAGAGATATAATACATTTTCAGCATGATTATGACCTTTTTACTTCTATTTTATTTCATGGGGAGGACCTCCACTTTGATTTTTCAAGATACAGGGAGGACCTATGTACCTGTTGTTGCCGAAGCAGGGAGGGCCTTCCTTTGGACTTCTATGAGAGTGGGGAGAAACTTTACCCTGATAATATGTGGTGTGAGGAGAACCTTGTAATATGTTGAATTGGATATGGGTAGGGCCTACATATTGGCCATCAAATGTACGAGGAGGACCTCCATAGTGGTGGGTGCTGGAGAGGGGAGGGCCTCCGCTGGAGCTAGTGAGAACATAGGGAGAAAATACATGTTGGATACTTGCAGCATGGGGAGTTACTCTATACTAGTTTTCAATGATAACATGAGGAGTTCCTTCATAATGATCATGGATGAAGCAAGGATGGGCCCAGCTTTGGTAGTTACTGGAGCATGGAGGACCTTCACTCTAGTTGGTTGGAGTGTGGGGAGAGCCTCTGTACTAGCTGGTGATGAAGCAAGGAGGACCTTCACTTTGGTCAATGATTTTATAGGGAGTACCTCCTCTTGATCCATAAATTACATGAGGAGGACCTTCACCTTGGTATTCTGTGACACAGGGAGGACCTCTGGGCTATATTTCGATAAGTTGAGGAGTAACTCTGCTTGGATGGGTGTTGAGAATATGGGGAGGACCTCCATGCTGATCATGAGAGTGGGGAGGACCTCAAATCTAACTAGAGATGGTATAGGGAGGGCCTTCATACTAGATATAATCATCATGGGTTGTCCCACGACAGTTTCTGGTGGTTTCAGGGACTGAAAGAGTCAACCCAATCCACCCATGGGGTGTACAAGGCCTTGATTTCGATCAGGAACTAATGAATCCCTGATCTATAGTGGTGGGGATATGGTATAATGCACTAGAGGTGGCATGATCCATGGGAGATGTTTAAGAAAATTCCCCATGATAGGTATATTTCTGATCTTGGTCCTGAAGTTGGCGTCGGTTTATCTAGACCGGGGCCGATGAAGCAGGGATATAAATCACCTATTCTTTGGCCTGAGGGATTGGTTGGTGGCATTGATGGGGCATCATGGGAGACCTCCTTGGCGTCTCTCATGCGGTTTTCGTGGTTGGTATGACTCAAATATATCTTAACTCATCGGCATATGGGAGTGAGTCATGGGATCAATCTGGAGAGAGGCTCTCGAGGTAGTTAAATGTCGGAGTGGGGAGTAGTAGCTCTCTATGCAACCCTTGGGTTTAGTAGTGATGGTGAGGCATAGATGCCTCCAAGTCATATCAGTGCATGCCTCTTGTTGTAATTACCCCCTCCTGATCATATTGTCATATGAAAGAATCTATCACCCCCCCCCCTATGGAGTATTTTATAGGATTAGATGAGGCATGGTCACCCAGTAGCCATGGTTGATGATGACATAGTAGCGGAGGTGGAATTGTGCAGGATTTCTGAATTTTTTTTCTTCCTGACCCTATGACTATGGGTAGAGGGAGATTGATTTCCTATGGATTAAGCCCTGTAAAGTAGGAAAATTTAGTCATCAGTTTAGATAATAGGTAAGTAATTCCCAATCACCCATTTTGATTTAGTCTTCCTTGGTTGGAGAGAGATATCCACAATGATGATGCCACAGATCAAAATTCCCAATGATTAACTGCCCAAATTTTTGGTGATTTTCATGTTAAGCCCAATATTTTATGGTCGTACCAGGCAATAGATAACTAGATTTTGTGACACTGTCATCTACTAATGTCATGAAAACTACTAATCCAATGTTGAGGAGAATATCTTATGTTGGTTTCACCATTTCTGTTTCTGATTCTTTCATTGGGGCATGTCTGGTCATCGTGGTTCATTCGTGTTCACCGATGAACTGCATTGTACCCTTCATTCCTACTTTCCAAAGGTGTGTAGTATTCATTACTTCTCTATAGATGTATTCTCCTTAATTGAAATGGGATGATGGGATGTTGTTTCCTCCTTCCATGGATTCCTCCTCATAATTCATTACCTAGTCTAGGTCTCCCTTGTAGATTAAGAATTTGTTCTTGAAACTCATTCTTGGTGCCATATCTTTATAGATACCAATTAATTACACTTCTCTATATGGACATTCCAAGGGGTCTATTCAGTGAAGCAACCTTCATTTAGGATAATAGTCACATTGGGGATCAATGGAATGTCTAGACACTATAACATTGGAGCACCTATATTCATCCTTGTAATAGGGCTTCTCAAGGGCATGGAACTAGAGTCATTCCACATTAATTGTGGGGTATCTTATTTCCTAGGAATTTCTTCTGAGATTTTCATCAGGAATCCCATGTTTAACATACGGTAGGCCGCAAGTTTAATATCCTATAGGGATTGATCAGACTATTCAGAATGTATCATAGGAATAGATCAGAGAGGTGGATCCCTATGAGGGAACATCTAGAAGGTATACCATATGGATGGATCATAATTTCCAATTAGAACTAACCTGAGGTAGTTCGTCTCATAAATAGAAGTTTTTACACCATGAATGTTAATCAGGACACCACTAAGGGAGGATCAGGGTGGTGGAAACCAATAAGGGGGACACCATAATTTACCATTGCATAGAATTGAACCTCATGGAGGCTTCTTACGTACCCTGTTTGGAATACAGGGATCAAAACCCACATAGTTCGGAATGGTGATTTAGGTATTACACATGGTTATATGCCCCTTACAATAGTATCACTCTTGGTTTCATAAGAATGGATTATTTGGGGCTTATGAATAGTTAACTGCCCAGGTGCTTCTAGGAGCAGTGATGGTGTGTATGGGGCTTATGCACTGAGATGACCCTAAGGGGTGGAATGATCTCACTAATATGTGGCGTCCTGGGTAAGAATTGGGATGGAAATGGAGGGAGTGTTTAAATGGAATGGATGGAATATGAGGGGTGATGGGATTGAAACTCGAGGAGGCTTCCTACATATCCCAGTGGCTGTGAATCAAAGTATTTGTAGTTAGGGATGGGGAGATGAGGCACCTAAGGAGGAAGCTCACAATAATGAAGTGCATGGATAGGGACCTAGAGTAAGTGTAACCTCCAGGTTGGGGAATAACCCTCATGAGATATAATGACTCAAGGGAAAAACCAGGATAGGAATTGATGATGGGATTGAACCTTAGGGAGGCTTCCTATATACCCTACATAGAAGATAGTGATCAAATTCCTTGTAGTTGAGGAAGTCATCAAGTCTTACACATGGCTAGATTCCCTTTTACATGCTTGGGATTATTCATGGTTAGCAACCCAAATTGATATGAGTCATGTGATCGGTGTTTACACGCTGAGGCTTCTTAAGTTTATGGAATGGGTGGAATTTGATATCATCGGGATAAGGGTGAGATGATTGGTGAAGTGATGAAGTATGGAATAGAACACCTCAGATAGGTGGATATGGGGGATGTGTCGGATCAAGGGAAGATGTCACATCATGATGGTACATCCCTAGGAGGGAGCACGATAGTTTACCGTTGATTGGGATTGAACCTCAGAGAGGCCTCTTATGTACCCTGTTTAGAAGATAGGGATCAAAACATGTGTAGTTTTTTATTGAGGGTAATGGGGTTTACACACTGATTTGGACCAGGTGGATAGGTGTCATGGTCACTGCTAACCTCTAATACCATGTGATTCATGCTTAGTGTGAGAAACAAGAGGTATTAGTACACCATATGATCATGTCACAAAAGGTGAATCCATGAGAGGTTTTGTGGGGCTTACACACTGAGATGGCCCAGGGATATGGAGATTGGGGATTACTCTTGTTGGGATTCCTAAATAGGGTCTCATTCCACACAAGGAGGATATCATTCTCTACTATGAGGGAGAGGAAGATCTCACCCCCTTGGAGATGAGTGGGAAAAGAGAATTCCTGAGGTGTGACACCCCATGTGCATTTCACAGGGTGAGAGTATAGTTTAATATCATGTGTTGAGGATGATGGGGTGTGGTAGTTTAACATCCTATAGCTTGGATAGGGTGGAATTTCTCCTCAACCCTTGGACTTATATAACTAATACCCACCTACACTTGGGGAAGGGAAGGCATAAATAATTCCCTAAGGGAGTGGTGCGGAGGAGTGGTCACTCGTGGGGTCCATGTAAGTATGGCTATGCCAAAAAATAAGATCCATTATCATACATATTCCAAAAGGAAAGAGGTAGTACATAACAACATGGGATACTTCACGAAGGACCTAGAAATAAATACGCATAAGCTTGGAGGTCTACACAAAAGATGATCTTGTGAAGCAAGGATCCTCACTAAAAGGAGCTTTACAAAGATTGGGTGATTTGTTAAGGAAATGGGCTTTGTGAAGGAAAGGTCTTAATGAATCATTTGACCCTTTCCATAGCATAGATTTATGAATTAATATAATAGTACTTTATGAAGGCTTAATGCTTTTAAAATCCTTAAGCAACCCAATGGGGTTTTTTCCTTCGAAAAGGGAGAAGGCCTTCATGAAAGGCATACCTACCATAGGTATAGGCTATGAGGAAAAAAGGAAATAATGGATTGTGATGCCCAAGTACCTTGGGAGGTATATTTTTGGGTTAGGTTCAATGTTATTTAGAGATTCTCAGAATGGAAGACTATAAGTTGAAAGGTTAGGGTACCAGTTCCTTTAAGGTGGGGAAGAGCTACAAATTTATAGGAAACGAGGCTCACAATGATTATGGGGCACACCGTGAAATAAAAAACACATAAATAAGGGGTGGGGCTCCTTTTTAATCTTGGATCCATCTAGAAACTATGTTCGTGCAGTCATGGGGCTTGTTAGACTCACAAAATTACCATCATTCACTTCATGTTCATAGTAGTGAGGGGTCTCTACAAAGGAACTTCACGAGGAAGACTCTTTTGATGAATTTTAGGGCCATTTGATCCCAAATTGGTTTAAAACTGGTCATTACCTTCTCCATTTCTATAGTAGCATGTATTTTGGTGCCAACACATATGTGTTTCATAAGATCATAAAACATTCATCATATCATCAAATCATAATCCATGGAAAGGATATGGGTTTCATAAAAATTTCATCATTATAATCATAAACCATCAAAATATGGAATAAATATTTTAAAATTGGATTTTATCCTTAGTAAATCATAATAAATATCAAAGTATTTTTTTATAGATAAAAATACCTTTAAAATATCATTAGAACATTTCTGGATAAAATTCCCTTTTCATTTAAAATCACTTATTTAGAATCTAAAAATTTTAAAAATATTAAGGAAAACATTTCATTTTAAAATAAAAAAGGAAATTATAAAGGAGTCCTTACATAAACTATTATTCATGATGGTAGGAAATTCTATTCATGTGGTGTACATTAAAATAAAAATTTCTTTCACATTTTCAGTAAAAATTTAAAAGCACCTCATTTGAAAAATGACAAGAAGATTATTTTAAATATTCTTGAAAGAAATTAAAACATGGGTAAAAATTAATTTTTTAAAATAATTAGGGGATGGTAAAAAAATGAAAACATTTTAAACAAAATATGGATGTGTAAGTAAAATATTACCTCCAAGGAGATAAATAAAGTCAGACTTCCTTAAAAAAATTATTCTGGTTTCTTGAGAACATAAAGAGGAAAATGAAAGGAAAACAATTAATCTCCAAAAAAAACCAAATTATAATAAAATAAATAATACTTGAGAGTGATATATCATATAATTCCATGATCATAAAATTTAATCATAAATAATCCCCATAAAAATGAGATTGAAACATAAAACCATTACTACAATTCCATATTTCTTATAAATGATATAACATAATATATAATGAATTTAAAAACTTTATAATTATATAATATAACCCTAATAATACTTATAATACTATAAATGGTTTACTTATAGAATCTTTTCACACGTTTATTAACAATATTTTATTATCATCGTCATTTCAGGTGTTAACTATTTCATTTTTCATGTATGTTTTAGTTTATAAGTTATGGTCCCCGAACTTTGATCATGGTTAATTAATCTCATAATTTTAATAATGATATGAATATAATATATATTTATTAATATATATTTATAATAAATAATATAAAGATATGATGAAAAATTAATTACATCACTATGTAGAGATGGTAGTCTGTCCGTATGGATGAGTGATATTTTCATTTTTCAATGGATTTAATGAAAGAAAATTAAATATTAATTCACCACTAAAGAATAATTATTATATAATAAATATCATATATATACATTAAATATTAAAAAATATCCAACCAATAAATATGGGGATGGAAAATGAATCATATCTCTATGTGGACTCTATCGATCCAAAAACTACACTTAGATAGCTTGAAAAGTATGAGATGGTATCTCATTTTACTCAAGATGGTGTCAAAATGTTTTTCATTATTTTCATGACTCTTGGAGTAAACTAAGATATCATTAATAAAAATAACCAAAAACTGATCCAAGTATGGGTGGGAGTTTGGTTTATTAAGTCTATAAACACATCAAGAGTGTTTATCAAACTGAATGGAATTACAATGAACTCATATAGGATAAAACTTCTTCTAAAATAGTTCTACGGTATATTATAAAGTATCACTCTAAATTGATGATACCCTGACCTCAATTTGATCTTTCATAATACACAACCAGACCTCATCTAGTCAAAAATATCATTGATACATGGAAGAGGATACCACTTCTTAACTATCATCCTATTTAACTTCTTGTAATCAACGCACAAGTAGAACATTCCATCATCATTCTTGTAAAAAAAGATTAGATAACCCCATGGTGATATAATTAGATGTATAAATCCCTTATCCATCAATTATTCCATTTGAGTCTTAATCTATTGAATATCTACTAGTTTTATTCTATAAGGTGAAAAGGAAATAGGTTCATCTCCAGACATTGGCTCAATTGTAAACTTAACATCTCTCTCAGGTGGCATCCATGAGAAGTTCTCAGGAAACATGTCCTAGAATCAATCCACTATGGGTAGAAATACACTATTCTTCACACCCTCATAAGTGAACAAAGGAATTACAACTTTGGTGGCGATCTCCCCTTATTGTTGATGAACTGTCCTTGCACGGCATAACTGGATATTCCATTCTTCATGATGAAAATATGGTCACCCTCAAGAGATGTGAAAGTTACTCTCATATATTAAAAATTGATGCGTGATAAATATTATACCAAATATCCCATTCTCAAAATAAATTAAAAACTTGATATCTCATGTATGTATAGATTTTAAAGGAAATGATACTCACTAAACTCGAGGGCACACCCCTTCCATAAAGATATTTCCTTTTACCGTACTTCCAATAGGGTGTCAATTTTCATAACCCTGCATACTAACTCCAAAATTGGAACAAAAACATACACAAGTTGAGAAGATATAAAATAATTTTTTGTTCCTATATCAAATTAATCATTAGAAATCATAGAATCTATGGTAATTATACTTCTGACTACCGATTTTCTAGCTTTTCTATCAACAATTGCAGGTTTAATTACATGAAACTGACATGTCCCTCTATCATGTGATCTAGTATAAGTCCCATATACTGAAATAATATTCTAATATAGGCACGTTTTCCTTGAAGTAACACTTACACTTCCCTGACTGACATATCCAATAGAACTCCAACAACCCGACTGATACAAGGTAAAAGACCCCCTTCCAGTGCTTTGTGCTAGCCTATTTCCTCCATCACTTCCCATCTATCAAGGGTTCCTACAGAAACTTTATAAGTGTCCCATGTTTTTTCATTCTTATTACTCCATAAATGGATAGGTACACTAGCTATAAATGTGACCTAACCTACCACATTGATGTAAAAGAAACTCCATCACTGCCTTGGGTAACAGATCCTCTCCCCTAGCTACTCTATCTGCCATAGATTAGGTGAATTTTTTTGTAACGATGCTTCCAAACCATGGAATATGTTTCTCTTAGTCGTCTAGCTGAAGACACCTATCCTACACTAGAATCCTTATTTATTTTCCCCTCAAAAATTAAATCTTGAATCACTACCTCTACAGACTTCTTCAATTAAAAGATATTAAGCTAGAAATTAATATCACATTTAATTCCATCATGAAAACATATTTCCATAACAACCTAATCTCTTACCATTTCTGGGTTAAAGAATTACAATTCGATGAAGCAGTTGGCATAGTCCATCACTGACTTTATTCCCTAGTTCAACTTCATATACTCCTCCTCCCTCTTCTATCCCAGTTTCTATGGGTAAAAGTGTTCCAAAAACCTCTCTTGGAAGTCCTTCCATACCACTCCCTCTATATTATCATCCCTAGCATAAATATACCACCAGTGCTTCACTGGTCCTCATAAAATATAGGATTTTAATTTGAATCTATTATCCATATGAATCTCTAAAAGATCTAGGATTTTCTGAATATACTTAATCCAAAACTTAGGTAACTTAATTCCACTCTCTTCAATGAGCATTAGAGGGTGATGAAACAGGAACTCCCAAGTCATATTAGACATATTTTTCATATCCCACCCAATGTATCATTCCTTGAACTACATAAAATTATCAAAGTTATCATGAAACTTCTCTTCTTCCCCCTCACCCGGAACTATTAAGACCCCTTGTCCCACTGTTGGGGGTTCATTTTGAACAATGTACTCTTATCACTCTACCAATAAATGTCACCATGGAGGCATGTATCTACATTTTCAAACACCTATCTCAGGGAACATAACACCTCATTTACACATTTACACAATAGTTATTCACATAAATCCATAACAATTCATCTTTTATACACTACCCCATGGCCAAAACCATGACATTGTCACTACCCTCAACCATCCCTAACATGGGTAATGGCTAACACTGGGAAATTTTTTTTATATTTATAAGTTTCCTATTAGAAAAAAAAAATTATCATTTAAAATTACCACATTTCAACATATTTTGACAATTATAATTTCATTATTAGGTACAATTTCTTTTAAATCGCACAAATAAAGAAGTGTAGTTTCTTATCCCACAACTCACTCATAACCTGCTTTTCCATGAATGCCTAAAATGATACATTCCATATATATCCTTGAGTGCCTAGAATAATTCATACATACTCAAATATTATTCCATATTTATCCATAATTAAAATATCACAAAATAATAACATCACACATCAAGTGTATCACCCAAGGTGAAATAACATTCAACTATAACAACTAACATCAAGAATAAAAATTCCCCAACCTGGGTATCTATGAATTTCCCCTGTACATGGTTTAGCTACTTGAAAGCACGGTAAATTTTTCTCTATCGATAGTTCAAGGTCCTAGTTCTCTACTAATGTTTATAGAAGCACTCGGGTCGAATCATCAGTGACGATACTTTTTAATAGTCGATTGTTTTTAGTTGATTGTATTCTGATTGGGTGGGTTCTTTACAGAGCTTATGAAATGATTGATTTATTAATATTGATTTAACAAATTGATAAAGATTATGATGAGTTAATTATTAGGGAGTTAATCTTGTGATATCTTTGAGTTTTTCTTTATATTGCATTTAAATTAACACCCACTTTACAAGATAACATTGATTGGAATTCCTAAGTGTTAAGGATTTAATCCAAGCCTAAACTTAACTTAGGGTTTTAATAACAATTAAATATTGTTTATGGAAGTGTATTTATGGTTCCAATAATCCATTTAAACCACACTTTAAAAAAATTCTATCATTAATCCATGACATTATATGTTTAACATACACAATGTTAATTTAAATAATATCCATTGATCTAATGCTCTCAATCACTTAACATACCCAAATTATAACTCACCCAAATGGTAGATTTACTCTGAAATTGAAATGATTAATAATATGATTATAATTATTATGATTATAAATTGATAAGAGAAGAAAAATAAAGAGACAATAAAAAGAGTGGTGCGTCGAACATACACACAAACGATAATTAGAATTAAAAATAGACTTTCGATTGAATGAGGAAGAAAAATAAGGGAAGGTGTGTTAACTTGATTTAAACTATTTTAAGAACATTAGTATTATAATAAATTAATTTGGATGAGAAAAAGATATATTTAATAAGAAACTTTAATTAAAATATAATTACAAAAACAAATATATACAAGATTACAACAAAGAAGAACACAAAAGTAAATGAGAACAAAAAGAAGAGTAAAGGTATCTCAAGTGAAAACTTGAGTATTTCAGGTCCTCCCAAGCCTTTGGAAAGGCTTTGTTCATTCCAATATGTGCTCCACTTTTCTTAAATTCCAACCCCTTTGAAGGAGAGGAGGGGAATGTATTTATAGACCAAGAAAGTGGACTGTTTTCATTCTCAATATGTCCCTCCACTTGGCTCGACAATTTAGACATCCAGACAGATGAATATTGAGATATATTCTTCTTCAAAGTTTTAGATAATAATTATGGCCTATTACTCTATACATTTGGAGTCATTTGGACTTATGGATCCAAAGTTATGGCGGTTTCAATAAATAATGTTAAACTATCCATTTTTATCCATGCTTTTTCGATGGCCAAAATGTGAATGGATTTTGGAATAATAATATGCCTTAAAATATGAATTATTTATTCAACAAAGTTGGCTAACTATATCTTCTCTTTCACACTGAAAACTCTCATCTAGATTTGAGGATTACATCATGAGATATTTCATTAATACTATACTGATTTTATTTCTTGGCCAGAATGGTGGGATGAGTTTAAATGAATCAGTTGGGCCCCTTGTCTTTGGATTTGGGCCTTGAAATTTTTATCCAAGACTCATTACATTGTCCCCCAAACCTTTGAGGATAATTAAGGAATTTTAACTTCTATATTGAGCTCATTTATTCAATCTTAATGGATGGTATAGTTTCTTCACAGATTCTATAGACCCTATTGTGTGATTCATATGGGCATTCAAATGGTAGAATTGGCCCATGATCCATTCTAATGAAATGTTTTATATTGAATTAGGAATCCTAAAAAATATGAACCACACAATTTTGATTATTAAGAAGATACTTATATTCAAAATAGTAAATTGAATAAATTGGACTACTTCTAAAAATGCTAAAAAATTATACTTAGTATTAAAACATTAATATTTTACACAAATTATGCACATTTCATATAAAATAAGTAAGGGGAGTATATAATAAGTCATGAAATATTAATAACATAAAATCCCCCACACTTAGTCTTGTGCATGTCCTCATGTGCAACAAATATAAAAACATGACAAAAATCATTTTCACTCACCATCAAATATTAAAATTTTGTTTTCCCCAATCAGGGAGGTTTAGACAATTTCACTCATCCATATTGAATTACACCACAAGTTGTTACAGAAAAAATGTTAAAAAAACAATTCATTTTTTTCATGCTCAAATTTATAAATGGAAAATGGTGGCACACAAAACTTACTCCACTCAAGATGATAAAATTAATTTATGGAGCTTCACTCATTCACCAACCAAAAGTGAAAATATTAGAGTTTGTAATAGTTCTCAGCTTCCACTCCCTATCTTAAAGTGCTCAAAAATCAATATGCCTTTTTAGGGGTTTTTATTTGGCTATGGGATGGTGGGAAGATGATATCCAAAAGATAGGAAAATAGGGTTAAAACACCTACATAGAAAAAGCAATGCACTTTTTTTTTAAATGAAACATGGAAGAAAATGAAAACACATATTTACAAGGGAATGATTGTGTGAATAAAGACACAAGAGAGGAAGAAAATTTTAAGGGTATGAGAAGATGAAATATTTACAAAACAAAAAACTTCTCCTAATTACATGAGTGTTCATCATTTTTTTGTTTTTTTTTTCAAAAGTTGAACTTGAAATAGTTCTCTCACTCATCTCCCAACCCATTATTGATCTCCTTACGACACTAATTGTAATAGTTATAACAAGATCAAAGGTTGATGAAGAGTGATTTTTGACCTAACCAAGACACAACCTTTTTTTTGTTTTTTTAAATTTTATTTTTTTATTTTTTTTTATTTTTTTTAACACTATTCAATAACATTTACAAAATTACATAAATTAAAGTACATTACATTCCCAAAAACACATTTAATGACAACCTATCCCCCACACTGAAATGGATTCTTGCCCTCAAGCATATTATAACATTGTGAAATCAATAAAGGGTACCCAAAATGAAATTCATTTCCCCCCATACTTAAATTTCAAAAAATTATGAAAAGAAAATACATGTTTATATTGGGTGGGAAAAGGTATTGGGCTTGTAATTTGGATATAAAAGAAAAGGTTTTCATAGGCTTTAAGGGGATTTCAAAAGTAGGATTAATGTATGGTTAATGGGATGCTATTTGGCTATTATAATTTTCATGTGTTTCGAAAAATGAATCTGTCATATTAATGCACACTAAAGTAATAAATTCAGCTAGAAGGTCCACAAACTCAAGATTCACAAATGGGGGTGAAAAAAACACTCATTTTGAAAAGATGGCCATAGGTGGCCTTGGCATTAAAGCTAATTTTGTTCCTCGTGGTTTGGGAAAATCATTTTACAAATCAAAAATTGAGAATTCAAAATTGGTTGGTTTTGATACAATATTATTTATCCAAATTTATGAAGAAACCAAAAAATATTAGATGAAACCATGTCTTTTGACTCCCAAAAATGGTTGGACGAAATTTAAAAATTAAAAGGTGAATAAGTACGACTCTTGTTTGTTCATTTTTTTAATTTTTTAGGTTTTTTTGTGTTTTTAAATTACACACCCACACAAAAGAGAAAGAGTAAATAAAAATGAGATGAGGAAATTGGTAAAAAAATGAGAATGAGGGAGGAAGAAGAATAAAGAGAGAGAAAGAGAGAAGAGGAGTTAAAGGGAAAGAGTGCCCCCTGGTTTGGATTTGGCGGGTCACTATCTCTATCCGGTGGTGGGTATACTATGGAAGTTTTGGATCCAATGGAATTCGATGTGGTTTTAGGATTGTGGGATGTTACCTGAAAAATAAAAATCATTATTCATCTAATGAAAAACTAAAAAGAAATTAAAATTTCCTAAAATTAAAAGAAAACATGGGTTTCCTCCTAAGAAGTGATGCATTTATTTGTCTATAGTTGGATAGTTGCAATGGACTACCCATAGTCTGACAGGGGCCATCATATTTTCTCAACTCCAATGTGATTCCAGAAAAACTTTTCCTTTGGGAGGCCTGATGATTCATTGGATAATTTCATCCCTTCCTTATTGTTTTTCTTACAATTAAATGGGGGTGGATAGAGCATATGAATTTCCTCCCTATGTTCTTCAACGTGAGGAATGATTTTATCCACCAAGTGATGGTTTTCTATTCTTCGAAATTCAGGAATATGTCTCAATTCTGATGGTTCATTTATGTAAGGTTCAGATAACACGAAACTAGAGTATGAGATCCCAATTATTTTTGACTCATTTATTTAATCACTTACAGATGTAGATTAATAAGGATCATTAGAGTCATAAGACTGAATAAATTTTTCAATATCCTTTATATCAATTTTTTTCACCAAAGAATGGTCAATTTCAACCTCACCAGTGATAACCTTATTAATTATGGAATAAATCTCACAACCTTCACTCCTATCAGGACAATATAAACACATTGGTTCAAATTTCACCTCACATATAACAAAATTTTTAAAATCATGGATAAGAAATAATGAATGTTAGATAATATGATTTAAATCAACAAATGATCATTCTAGTTCATTTTCCTCATTATCATCCAAGTTGGAGAAGTGGAGGTCAGAGGTAAGATAAGATTCTAAAGATTTTTCAAGATACTTTAGACCAATGGAGTTTTCATTTTTAATGTCAACATCAACTTCTCTATTTATGACTTGGTTAATGAGGATTCAATATTCACAAACTTCTCTATCAGTAGAATAAGAAGTACATGATGGATTGGGATTCAATGCAATCTTAGGGAGAGTTTCAGAAGAATGGATAGAGAATGCAGATTCATTCTCTGATGGGTATCGCATGGATTGAAAAATATTGAACTTGACCAGTTGGTCACTAAATTCCATGGATAAGATGCTAGCATGGACATCAATTTTTTTTTTATAAGTCATGAGGAAATGTCTTCCTAAAATCAATGAATATTGGAAAGAAGTTGTCTCACCTTCTATGTCAAGGACATAGAAGTCAGTTGGGAAGATAAGATTATTACCACGAACAAGGAAATCCTCAATTATACCCTCAGGACTGGTTGTGCTTCGATTGGATGACTAAAGAACAGCACCTGCTGGATGTAAAGGACCTAGACCAAGGTTGGATACGATGGATTTGGGCATGGCATTAATTGAGGATCCTAGGTCTATGAGTGCATCATCGAAGTTGGAACTTCCAATTTGGTATGGAACTGTAAAGGATCCAGGATATTTTCACTTAATGGGAATATATTGTTTGGTGGAAACATTTTCAGAGGTCCTATGTTGCCTCTTGTTGGTGCAAAATTCCTTAAGAAACTTGTAATACTTAGGAATTTGTTTTATAGAATCTAAGAGGAGAATGTTGACTTCAACATGTCTAAACATGTAGATAATTTCAGGATCAGGTTCAAAGTACTTCTTTGATTTAGAAATAGCTTGAGGAAAAGGAATTGGATTCCTAAGTGGAATGGACGGAGGTGAGAGAATGGCTTCATATTCCTTTTCATATTTATTTTTCTTTTCATTTTCTAGGTCAACATTCAAAGGAGGTTTGGAGGAATTATCTTGAGTCATATCAATTTACTTTCCTGTTCTAAGTGCAATTACACTTAAATTACCCTTGGGTTTGGGTAATGATTGAGTTGGGAGTTGAGAAGAATTTGATTGTTGTTGTTGGCTCAGGTGGGATGCAAGTTGACCAATTTGGGTTTCAATGTTTTTGAGGCTGGAATAGGTGAAGGAGGAAAGATCTTCCACTGCACTTTTCCATGGTTTCGTGGAAGAATAGGCCTATCCTGAATTGGTATTGCCTTGATTTTGGTTATTGGGAAAGTGATTGTATTGGTTTGGGAATTGGGAAGGCTCATTAGGATAGTGGAAGCCTAGAGGAGCAGGAGGAGGATTTATCCTTTGTTGTTGAGGAACATAATGATAAGGATTCTGTAAGTTACCAACACCTTGACCATATTGAAACCGGTTTGGTATTTGAGGAGGGAATTGAGGGGAATGAGAGATAGTATTACCATACCTCAGACCTTGGTTATAGGAAGAAGAGAAGGGCTTAGAGTGAGGTTGGTTGAAGTTTCTAACAAACTGACCTGATAGTTGAGGTTTGGTGTTCTGTTAAGCATAGGTTGCATTGAGCTCCATTAGTCTGGATGAATCAGATTGATCCTCTTGAATTTGTGGAAATGTGTCTGTTGGATGAGCTGGTGAGTTGAAGATTCCACAGTTTTTGATAGGTCCAGGAAACATTGACTGTGGAGAAGATGTGGTTGGGGCTTTGGATTCCACAACTAGTTGTCTCACAAGACCTATAAGTTCACTCATCCACTCTGTCATCTTGTCTGGCTCTATTGATTTATTATCTTGGGCTTGTTTGACTTGATCTTGTTCTCTATTATGGAATTGTTGTGTGTTTGCAGCCATGTTGCTTACGATATCTCTTGTAGCTTTAGGAGTTTTATCAACAATAGTACCACCACTTGCGGCATCAATGAGAGTTCTCTCCATATCCAATAACCCCTCATAGAAGTATTGGATCAGGAGTTGGTTAGGGATTTGGTGGTGTGTTCAGGTTGAAAAAAATCTTTTTTAACCTCTCCTAGTATTCATGGAGTGATTCACTTGGGAACTGACGGATACCACTTATTTCCTTTTAGATAGAAGCAGTACGAACCCACACACAAACGATAACATCCCCAAATTATAACTCACCCCAATGGTAGATTTACTCAGACATTGAAATTATTAATAATCTGGTTATAATTATTATGATGATAAATTAATAAGAGAATAAAAATAAAGAGACAAGAAAAAGAGTGGTGCGTCGAACACACACACAAACGATAATTAGAATTAAAAATAGACTTTAGATTGAATGAGGAAGCAAAATAAGGGAAGGGGTTTTAACTTGATTTAAACTATTTTAAGAACATTAGTATTATACTACATAAGGCGGGTGAGAAAAATAGATATTGAAGAAAAAACTTTCATTAAAACAGAATTACAAAAAAAAGACTTACAAGATTACAACAAAGAAGAACACAAAAGTAAATGAAAAAAAAGAGAGGAGGAAAGGTATCTAAAGTGAAAACTTGAGTATGGAAGTTCCTCCCAAGCCTTTGTAAAGGATTTGGTAGTACCAATATGTTCTCCTCTAGTATGAAATTCCAACCCCTTTTAAGGATAGAAGGGAGATGTATTTATAGCCCAAGGAAGTGGACTGTTTGCATTCCCAATATGTTCCTCCACTTGGCTCAATGATTTGGACATCCAGACAGACGAATCGCGAGATATCTCCTTCTTCAAAGTTGTAGAGAATAATTTTGGCCAACTACTCTAAAATTTTGAGTCATTTGGACTTATGGAGCCAAAGTTATAGCGGTTTCAATAAATAATGTTAAACTGTCCATTTCTATCCATGCTTTTTCAATGGCTAAAATGTGAATGGATTTTGGAATAGTAATATGCCTTTAAATCCAAATGCTTTCTTGAACAACGTCGGCCACCTATATCTCCTATTTCACACTGCAAAATCTCAGCTTGATTTGGATTTTGTCCTTGAAATTTTTATCCAAGACTCATCACATTGTCCCCCAAACCTTTTAGGATAATGAAGGAATTTTCACTTCTAGATTGAGCCCATTAATTCAATATTCATGGCTGGTCCAACTTCTTCACAGATTCTGTAGGCCCTCTTGTGTGGTTCATATGGGCCTTCAAATGGAATAATTGGCCCATTATCCCTTCTAATTAAATGTTGTATATTGAATTAGAAATCCTGAAAAACATGAACCACACAATTTGGATCAGTAGGAGGAGAGTTATAAATAAAATAGTAAACTAACTCAATTGGACTACTTATATAAATGATAAAAAATTATACTTAGTATTAAAACATTAATATTTCACACAAATTATGCACATTTCATATAAAATCAGTAAAGGGAGTATATAATAAGTCATTAAAATATTAATAACATCACTACTCCCATATAAAAGATCATGACCAAGTCTTGACACATCCTAGTCTCCTATCTACCTTTCCCAAATAGTAAAATGACTAAAAATAAATCTGTTGATACCACTTTGTAACGTTTTGGCCCAAGTTCCACATACCAATTCCTCGAGATAGCTCCCCACATGACCTCAAGTGTACCTACCAATATGAAAGAGGATTTTGACTAGTAGTGAGGGTCAAATATGTTATATGGGGAGACTATACCCTCTTTATCAAAGAAATAAAATTGTATAAATCAATATACAAATAACCAAAATAATAATAAACAATAAGAAATAAAGACCAAGAATCACATAAAATATCCCAAAATAGAGTAAATGACCATAAACCAAAGCAGTAGATAGGTCATTTTATATATGTGTCAAGTGTAGACTAGAAATCCAAAATAAAGACAAATTGAAAACTCCAAAATGGCACCCAACATCATGTTTGGTTTCCTTATCTATTCTTCAACCTGAATCCCAACTTATCCCTGTAATAAAATAAATTGATTTATTATAATACCAAGAAATTTTATGTGAATTTAAAGGAAATAAAAACATAATATACATTCAAAATACTTGATTTAAAAAAATATTGAGAAAATTTTCTATATTAATGTAACATTTTAATTAGTTATAAAAAAATTTACCATGGGTTTTCTAAGTTTAAAGAATATTTTAAAATGAAAACCATATTTTTTTACTAAAAAACATTCTTTTCAAAAAAAAATGTCAAAATTAATACCAAGTTAAATTTTATATGATGAATTCAAAAAATAAAGTTTATTTTTACTAATTTCATATTCCAAATTTTATAAATTTAATTTTTAAATAAAATCATAAAATATAATTGAAAGCACTTTTTAATTGGAAAATGAAATTTTAAAATATTAAAAGTTATTATTCTTATTTCATGTAATTTTAAAAATAAATTGGTGTTAAATAATTATTAATATCAAACATAATTTTATCATTAATCATGTGTTTCTTAAAATAGAAATGTATACCACATAAAAGATTTTTCTTTAGATAATACTATTCTAAACAATAAATGATCTTGTTAATTGTTTCAGGTAAAATAATTGAATTTCATTTATATTAAAAGTATCCTTTATTTTCTATATAAATATAATTCAGAATGTAGTTACTCCTATTCATTCCCTCTAATTCAATGTCTAGGTTCTAATGTTCATACTTAAATATTGATATTTTATCTAAAAATATCGTGGTTTCATTTAAGTTTGGTGTTGTGTGAAGAGTAAGTTGTTGAATAAATTAACTTATTTAAAGGTAATAATATAATACATTTTTAGGGTTCTACATTCTTCCTAACTTAAATAAATTGTTTCCTTATAATTTGACTCATAAGATTATAGAAATTTCTATAGGGAACCCATAATTAATTATACACTACTAGATGATCATGAGTTTATTTAGGATGTGGGATGAGATTTACCTATATAAAAATTTATTATAAACACTTTATAAAGGGATCTAACCCATTCCTAATTTCACATAAAATTATACTAAAGAAATAAGATCTATATCCATAAGGAAAAATGTCTAAAAATCCTTGAAAATGATTTATATGATAATCATACCACTCAATATTCAGTAGTTGGTGAAAACATACATAACGTAGGGAACTAGAAAATATAGAGTGAAAATGCACTATATGGTACATTATTAGTATTTTAATAGGATTTTACTTGTTCATATGGTTGTTGTTGACTATCTCCCTTATTAGCCCTTGGATTTATACATTGATCAGCATAATGTACATTCCTATTTTAATTGAAGAAATGGATTTTTGTAGCTTATCTCTTTGACTTACACTTGTGAGCTTCCTTAAACTCCAAACTTTTAACATTTAACCATACCTTTAAGGAATTTTATCTCATGTTCCTTCCCATATTTTTTACACATAATAAATTAAATATGTTTTCTTTCATCATCTTCGTCGGTTGATCTTTCATGAGACTCCATCTCTCTCTTCCTTTGTATGTTTGGGACTTTGAATATGTTCCCATTATTAATCAGAATTATTGATATACTATTTGGTATAAATACATGGTTTCTCACTCTATATCTCATTCTATTTGGTTGTTCATTGACGTAATCTTTGCATTGTCCATCACACCCATGGTTCCTTCTAGTTCTATCCATTACAAAAATAAAAAGAGTTAACATTAGTGATGATCAATATAATTTAATAACCATTGTAAAAATTAACCCCAATATGTCTCACTTATAACACTATCATGCTATCCTATATTTCTTAAAATGCAACTTGTATCAGAATCGGTTCAAATTATATCACTTCTCAACCTTGGTTTCTTTGAGTAGTTTATCTCAAACTTATTTACCTAATCCTTAAATAGAAATCCCAAGTTACTAATAAATTTATTAAAATATTCTAAAACCAATAATCATTGAAATTTATTCTCTTAAAATCCATCCTGTCCTTCCTCAAACAATATTAGTCATTCCTACAATCATATATCCATGTATGTGTTCACCCTAATCGTAAATTATCTATTACATACCTTTGTAAAAACAATTTGAATCTCTAAGTAATTGAACCATAATGAAGTTATATATTCCTCCAAAACTTAACTTTATCTTTGACCCTCAAATGGTATTAACCACTAGTTCATAAGGTAACACACTAGTCAGTTTATATCATAATCCAAAAATTCGATGAACTTAACCAAAAATATCATGAATCAATTATCAATCCCAACTTTACCAATACTATATAACTCAATTTTTTCAAAATCAATAAACCATTTATTATTCTGACATAAATCGTATATTAATCCTAAGATTTCTTTATACCCCAATCATATGTTCTCCAATGGTTATCCCCCAAAACATAAACTTGTCATAAAATAAATTTTCAAGGTTATTGATACCATTTTATATATATTTTCATACCTTTAATGTAAAACTACCTAAGAAAAATCCTTATGTGTTTCACATAATTCTTATAACTTTTAGAAAATATTTGGATATCATCAATAAATATCACTCACTAATGTGAATTGTTATGATCATACATATTTAATTTATATTAAAATATCAACCTCGCTACCATATGTATGACTAGGAAGCCCAAAATTTCCATCATAATAGGAATATAATAAAATTAATAACCATTTATGTATGCTCCTTTATTTTTTTATTTTGAGAAAAGACAGATATCATTAATGACAAAGATCAGCAGATGTATATATGCAAAGCCATGAATAGAAATTGTCCAGTCAGAGCTGGTTGGCATCGAAGGGGCCTAATGCTGCCAGCTTGTGGGCCGCATTGTTTCCTTCCCTTTTGTTAAAGGATAAGGTGAAGAATGAAAAGAATTGGTGGATCAAGAGAATTCTCTTGATGATGAGGAAAAATGACTGGATTCCATTGTCGTTGTGGTTAATGGCATCGATCACGGTGAGGCAGTCAGACTCAATGCTGATATCAACCCATCCACATTCCAAATCCAGCATCATACCTGCCAGGATGGCATTAGCCTCAGCTACAGCAGGTTCCCAAAAGGCATGATGTGATTCATATTTTGCAGCAATGATTTTCCCTATATGATTTGGGCCAAGAGACCGAGGGAGACAAGTCCATCCTTGGGGAGAGATGTGTCTATGTTGATCTTAAGAATCCTTTCTGTTGGGGGGTTTTAATGAGGGGGAAAGGGGGGGAACATCTGGCATTTTATTTCCATTGTGGTGTTTCCATCCCTCAATCTATGAAGTGGCCCATTCAGTCCATAATTCAGGAGGTTTATGCATGTGATGGAAAACAGCATCGTTACGCCGGACCCAGATGATCTAGGCCAGGGTGCAGAGTGAACCTGCATTAGCTGATGAGAGAGAGGAGCACAAGCACATCATGAGATTGGGAAGGTCATAATCCATGTCTAGTGATGCATCTAGATCTGGGCCCCATTTATTCCAAATTTCCTTACCTCCTGGGTAGTGAATGGTGGCATGCAAAGGGGTCTCTAGGATGTTCGGGAAGAAAGGGAAGAAAACGGCATTGGACATATGTCAGTAAATGATAAGGCTCATGGTAGGGAGGTTCCTCGTGCATACCTTCCACAAAAAGTGGCATATTTTTTAGGGGACGTTGATCTTACAAAGTGATTTCTATAGTCCCTCATTCCGTCCGACTGGGTAGTTACCAAGAGCAAGGCTGTATCTAGATCTCACCGTGTATTCGCCTGACATGTCAATGCTCCAGAAGAGATGGTAGAGGCCTACGTTTGGGACCTAGGGGATGCTTAGGATAATTCTTTGGTCTCATTCATTAAACCATTCATGAATCTTATCCAAAAACCACCCCGTCCCTTGGTCGAAAAGGAGGCATCTGACAGTGGCATCTTAAAAGCCTAGTTGGTTGTGGGATTTAGCCCGCATACCTTTCGTATTGATCAGCCAGGTATCGGTCTAGATGTTGACAGATGATCCATAACCTATCCTTCAGCGCAGTCCTTTTTTCAGGAGCTTACAGGACCCCCAAATGATTCTCCAAAGTAAGCTAGGACGAGGGCCAAGAAAGGAAACATGGAAGTCCGTGTGGCGAAATTACTTAGCTCATAGTACCCACGCACAGAGAGATGATTGACAGTTAATAAGGTGCCATCCTTGCTTTTCCAATAGTGCGTCATTGAAGAGAAGAAGATTCTGGAATCCCATCCCTCCCTCCGACTTGGGTATGCAAAGTTTCTCCCAGGCCATCCAGTGGGGTCTATTCCTTCCATCATTTTTCCCCCACCAGAAGTTGGCAGTATGTGTATGGATCTGGTTGACGATGGCCACCAGGAGCTTAAACAAGGACATAAAATAGCTGGGGATATACTAGATGATAGCTTTAATGAGGGTCTCTTTGCCTGATTTTGAGATTCTTTTTGCGGTCTAGCCTTAAATTTTCTTCTCAATCCTATCCACTAGAGATGCGAATATTTCTTTTTTGGACCGGCCAATCACCGTGGGTAACCCAAGATACTTTTGGTGTTTTTAAACCATATGTATGTATACTGCTACACAGATTTCATCTCTCTCGGTACAAGGCACCCCTGCACTGAATGAGATTTCTAATTTTCCGTGATTGATTGACTGGCCAGACGCCCTCTCGTGCTGGTGGATCGCTTGGATGATCACCCGACATTCATTAATAGTTGCTCTGAAGAAGAGGAGGTAGTCATCGGTGAAAAAGAGATGTGACACTGGTGGACTTAAATTAGTTAACATAATTATTTAATCCCTCATAATAGTTTGTAAAGATTATATGAATTAAAAAATTCATATTCCTCTGGAGTGTCTCACAAGGTGTACAATCTTAGGCCCACTCATCATGCATCAGAGTGGTGATTGAGACAATTCTCAACCAACCATTTATGGGGTGATTACCCCAAGGTTCATCTATTCTATAGTCGTATACACTTTTTAGTTTCTATATAGTGATTTATTTCTAGTAAAACCCACATAATATATACTTTATCAAAACATAATGATGTTACCCAAAACATAAACTTATTCCTCGGGTCTTCACTAAAGTTTTATTATCCTAATCCCCAAATAAAATGTACATTATTTCCTTAAAATTAAATCATATACTTATAAAAATGGTTATTTATACCTTTGAACTTATGATCAACCCTAGGTAAATCAATATTTATACTACATATATAATGTTAACTCAAAGTTTTTACTATCTATATAATGGAAATGCTGAAATTCAGGATCTACAAAAAGGTAACTAAGAAAGTTAGTGAGCTTTATCGAGGTAAAGCAGTAATACATGATATATGTAAAGGTAATCATGATATTGTACGAGATTTGTAATTGTTTTTTGATACCTGTATCAAGGTAATATGAGAGTTTCATTCATGTATCAAGGTAATCTAGGAGTTCACTGAGTAGCATAAAGGTGAGTATGCATTTTGTAAAGGTATTGATCATCTATGTAAGGGTAGTTCCAATTTTAAAGGATATGTAAGAGTAACCAAATTTTTAATGAGATTCATAAGGGTAAATTTTGAGGAACTGGAATCTATGTAAAGGTTATCTCTTATCTATGTGAATATCCTTTAGGTTGATTTTGTTATGTTTTTTATATTTGTTGCCAAAAAAAATTTAAGTGTTGTTTGTTTCAATAAAATTGGTTTCTAAAGGATATTTAGTTCTTTATCATAAAAATTTATACAATTCTATGTTGATCCTAAATTTTTCTAACATCATGATTACTAAAAGGTTCTCATGGTTCAAGCTTGAAGTTTTCAGACAATGACAGTTTGTATAAAGCTCAAGTTTAAAGTGATGAAGTGAAAAACTAAACAATGTTTAAAGTATGAATACATAATGAATATATATTTATTAATTACACTATATGAATAGATTTTTTATGATAAACAAGTTTGATTTATGAAGTTAGATATTTGGATATAAAAAATTCAAGCTATGTTGTGAAGAAATTATTTTTAGAGATTGGATATAGTAGTATAAAGGCTACTAGAATGAGATGATCAGACAGAGGGGTATGAAGTCTATCAATTGGAAATAACTAATGATCAACAGAGTTACAATGGATAGACATTCAAAATACCCACCAAATTAAGTAGCACTGGACAGATTGAAATAAAAATTTTCACCAAATAGATAGGTCTGAATCATACTAGATAGAGAAAGTGGAAGATCGTCAGATCAACTACATCGATCAAAAAAGATTTAAAGTTTCACTATACTAAGGTTAGTATTCAGAGATGCAAATGAATTCAGATAAGACATAGTATGATCTAATATAGAGGTTTCAACGCATCATACATATAAAGTGGGAAAAAGTTTTATATGTCTATCAGACAATAAAAACTTGTGAATATCACCATATGTAAGAGCTTTGAGTTTACCAAATAGATATAATTGATATATATGATGAGGTGAAACCTATATGTGCATAGTGTGAGAACCTTTATCAGAGAAGGGTCTATTTCCATAAAATATAAAGGTTATGTGCTCCCAAGAGCTTCTACTACTTTGGAAGGATGACATGTTGGGAGCTGAGTATTCATCGAGGCGTACTGACCTTTCCAGGTAATAGATGAATATGATATGACCAATGCTTCAAGTCTTGGACCTTCAAGAAAGGTTTTTTTAGGAACATCCAATCCAGAACTATTCCTCTATGCATTCCTACTTATTTTAGGATTCTAGATAGAACATTTGTGGTTGAAAGTACTTTGGATGAGTAGATACATCTAATGGATGTTAGTAGTGGACAAGCAGGGAGTCAACATCAGTCTCATGGACTTGGATGTGTGAGAAACTCCTAGAAGAGGTCCCGAGACAAGGTATATACAGATCAGGGATAATAGGATGAGTCTAGTTGGCTTATAAAGAGGAAATTCTTTTCAAAATATGGCAAGATACATCTCTCTAGAGATTGTCCAACCAGTCATGCAGAAAGTGAAACGGTGGATGGGCCACTGGGGTAGAGATAGTGACTGGAATAGTTGGATCTATAGGGTGGACGATGTGGAAGAGGAGTCATGGGATCAGTATTAGGTGGTATACATTTTGAAATTTTATGACCACCACCCCAATATGGTCCACACCAGGCTCAGAGAGCTGGAAGATAGGGGAAGGGGGTAGTTACATGCGGTTAAGGCATATGACCCAAGGGATCCAGGAATGATTTGAGGTATGATCTATGTCTACTCTTAGCTATCGTATTAATATAAATATGTGTTAATAATTCCTTATTCTCACTAATCTTGTTCAAGACCTAGATTTTTTGGTTAAACCATTGATTTGACCCTTACGTCAGGAGATACCTATGGGAGGATACTCGATAATCACACTTATGTCGATGGTGTGATCTAACCCTTGAGGCAAGAGATTTAGTTGTAACCTCTTGGTGGTAGCATTAAGGCCTTAGGACATTAGTTTTCATATAGACTAGTCATTCATAGTTCATGCTCAGATTGACTATTTTAGGAAAAATGATGTGGTATGTCTGCAGCATTAGAATAGGTTTTTCCTTGGTCAGTGAAAAAAAGAAACCCAGGCATCATGGGATAAACACGTGAATAGTAGGTTGTAGTCAATCACACTTGAGTTAGCCATCCTTACCCATGTGGCAGTGGATGTTTTGAGTTTTCAGTTCCCAACAGTAGTGGTGGAGTACGGGGACATATTTCCAGAATATGTTTCCATGATTACCTCCCCGTATGGATATGGACTTATGCATCATTCTACACCCCGATATAGCACTGATATCAACATCAATATATCAGATGGATTTCATAGAGCATCATGAGTTTAGGGTGTAGATGGGGGACTTGCATATGAAGGGATTAGCAAGACCCAGTGTTCGAGGTTATGTGTGGATTATTAGCACTTTAACCAATTACTTGTGGATAATGAGTACACATTACCAAAGGGATGATGAATGCTTAAATCAGTTGAAAGGGGCAGCCTTTTATGAGGATAGAAAGGTGCCCATAGGCTTTTCAGCAGCTAAGATATAGTTTGATGAGCACCCCAATCTCGAGTTTTCTAGTGGAGGGAGTCGGGTACATAGTGTTTTGTGATTCATCAAGGAACATACTTGGTTGTGTCTTGATCCAGAGGAAAGTGTTGATTGCCTATGGTTCATGTCAGTTGAGACCACATGAGTATAACTACACGACCCATGATCTTGAGTTGGTAGTGGTAGTTTTTGCATTGAATATGTGGTGACACTAGTTTATGGGAAAATTAATTACCATTTACTCTTACCACAAGATTCTCAAGTATATCTTATTTCAGAAGGATTATAAATTGAGACAAATATGATAGTTGGGGTTCCTACAGAACTATGACTTAGAATTAGTCTATACTTCTGTTAATGGGAACATGGTAGCAGATTCTCTTAGTATAAAATCCAATTTGTAGTTTCTAAATAAGTAAATGGAGTAGTTGGCCTCGTTATAGTTATCCTTCATAGATATAGATGGTGTCATTTACCTCTAATCAGTGGTTGTTACCCCTCCACTCTTAAATTGATTTAGGGAGGAACAGCTTGATGATATCAACTATGGGTCTTCAAGTTATCAAATTTCTATAGGGAATACCCCTGATGGATATCTGTAAGGTGGGGAACATGTTGTTCCTTTTAGAGGATGCACAGTAGTAGCAGTGGATTCCTATAGTGACAAGATGCATTAGGATATGCATGTGGGTGTCTAGGCGGACACTGGGGATGATGGAACAGGTTGAATTTGGGCTTACCTATTGATATAAAAGTTGAGCACTTGTTTAATCAGTTTTTTGATTTGTCAACACACTATGTCGAGCCTCTGTACTTGCAAGGGGTTTCTATTTTGTTCCTTAGGGTTCCAAGAAGGGAGTGATAAATAATATCAAAAAACTTCATGACAAGTTTATCATGTACGTCAAGGGGATATCGTACCATTTGGGTGATCGTTGACCAACTCACCATGTTGGTCACTTCTTAGATTTTCGAGAATGGAGTCTCGTAGAGAGATTGGGATACCTCTACATGAAGGAGATAGTTCAAATCCATGGAGTCCCATCAATGATAGTCTCAGATCAAGGTGTATGCTTTGCATCCCTATTGTGTAAGGGATTGAAAGAGGTATTTGGGACTCAGTTTCAATTGAGCATAGATTTCCACCCGCAGACAGATAGCCATACAGAGCAGACCATTCGAGTCCTAGAGGACATGCTGCATGCTTACATCCTTGATTTTGGCCGTAGTTGGGAGGATCACCTACCTCTGGTGGAGTTTTCATAAAACAAAATCTACCACTACACTATCAGTATGGCACCTTTTGAGGCCTTTTATGGGCAACCCTATAGGTCACCACTTTTCTAGACTGACCCTGAAGAGTCAGCGCTCATGAGCCTGGAGTTGGTGCAAACTAATACAGAGATGGTGCAGGTCATCTAGGAGTGGATGAAGACTACAAAGATCTATCAGAAGTATTATGTTTATAGGCAATGAGGACCCTTGGAGTTCAAGGAGGAAGACTATGTGTTTCTTCAGGTATCTCCTCGACGTGGGATACGAAGATTTTGTCAGGGTGGCAAGTAATTTATAAGTTTCATCAAACCCTTTCTGCTACCACGTAGAGTGGGTGATGTGGCATACCCCTTGGATCTACCTCCATGGTTAGAGAGGGTACACAACATCTTCCATGTATCCTAGTTAAAGAGTACACGACCCATCACAAATCATTGACTGGTGCGTGCTGAAAATTGACAATGGAATGACTTTTGAGAAGTTTATGATGGAGATCGAGGATCGACCGGAGAGGACCCTATGTGGGCAATAAATTCCTCTACTTCACGTTCGGTGGTAGTACAGAAATATCTAGGAGAGAACATGGAAGAGGGAGGCTCAGGTTTGTGCTTGTACCCTCATTTTTTGGGAATCCCTTGGTTTGGATTTTGGGTATGTAAAGCCTTAAGGTGGGGAAGATGTAATGACTCATATTTTCTAGTTTTTTTTTTAGAAATTTTTTGGAAAAATTCTAAGACCAAGCATTGATATAGAGTTCAATTCTGAGGCTTGGTGTTCCCAGAATGGTTTGTTGAAAAATGTTAACTTTTTAAATAGTGTGTGTGAGAAGTTTTCCTCAAAAAGTGGAATAAATCTTAAAAGGGTTCTCAGATTTAAAATATGAGGGCACCATTCCATTTAGGGTGGAGATTTTAACCTAGTTGTGACTTAAGTTTAGTCTCTGTGGGCCTCCAGTGAGAAAACCTTAAAATGGAATAATCTTAAATAAAATTATTTTATTTTTCAAATACTTATAACTCAAGAATGATGAATTGTATTGAAAATCTAAGACCACCATTGAGCTCATGAGGGTATACTTCCCTTAAGCATATATTAACATTGGCCGGTACAGGAAAACTATGGAAAGTTGTTTTTAGGACGTGACCGTAAATAAAATAAATAAATAAATAAAGATTATTTTATTTTCAAATCCTTATAACTCATAAATGGTAACTCAAATTGGAAATCTGTGAGTACTGTTGATCTCGTGAGTTTGTTCTTTCCTTAGGCGGGGCCTAACTTCGACCGGCATGGGTTGAGGGTAAAAGTTAATTTTTGGTCATTTTAAAGAAAAAATAAAATAAACTTAAGAAAATTTATTTTATCCAAAAAAGTTTCCCTACAAAGAAACATCAATCCAGCTATTTCATTTCATAAATTAAATAGCATAACGACACTATAACTCAAGCAAAATAGAAACATTGTTTCATTTCATAAATTAAACGGTGTAACGACATGGCGACTCAGCGTAACAAAAACGCTGAAATGTGTTTCTGTTATTTAATTGTTTAACAGAGATACGGGATTGTTGGAATGATCCTAGATTGTTGGAATGATCTGGGATTTTCTATAAGGCTATGAAGGAGTGGAATTATAAAGAAGATAATGGTGATGAATGATTAACCACCACATGTTCCTGTTGTACCCCACACTCTTTGATTTTCATGATCACAATCACTTTCATATATGTTTAACTTTGTTTTTAAGTGTTGTGGATGATAGGCACAAGGTTGCCAATAAGTTGGCCCAAGAATGGACATCAAGTGGACTGAAATTCAGTCCACCGGTCAGCCGGTGGCTTGACCACCGGCCAGCCGGTGGCACCCAGACACAAGTGCAAGCTACTGTCTTACCACCGGTCGACCGGTGGCTCTGTCACCGGTCGACCTGTGGCACCCAGCCCAAATAGTGTTTGCTACTGTCTTGCCACCGGCCAGCCGGTGGCTCCTCCACCGGTCGACCGGTAGAGCCTGGATCAAGACTCTTCTTCTCTACCAAGGCACCGGCCAGCCGGTGGCTCTGGCACCGGTCAGCCGGTGGCCCCTGGACAGGAATCCTATGCCTTTTTGCAAACACCAGCCAACCGGTGGAGCTGTACCGGCCAGCCGGTGGAGCCAGTCAAACTAGTCGTTGCAGTTTGACCAGGCTGGCCCACTTGGCTCCCAACGGCTCTTTTAGCCTCTCCAACGGCTCCGAAGGCCCCCAATGGGTTCCATGCCTATAAATAAAGGCCAAGGAAGCCCCGGACATTAACCGGAACTATACGGAAGCCCACGAACACTTTGTTGATCATTCGGCAATCCTCCGGCGAGCCACCTCAAGGAACCCCAAGTGCTCCATCCAATTCCACATCCAAGAGCACCACCAAAGAAGCTTGGAAGCGGCCCTCAAACATCATCAATCAATCAAAGGCGCCCAAGGCTTCTCCAATTACGGGTTTTATTGTATTTATCTTTTTGAGCTTTAAATTTGGGTTTGTGCCTACAAACCCCAACCTTTTCTCTATCCTCCCTTTCTTTGGGTTCTCACACCACCATTAAGGTGTGAAGAGGTTTCTTCAAGCCTTTCCTTTTAAAAGGCTTGTGTTTCGGTGAGCTAGCCTTCACCCGTTAAAAAGGCTAGTGGGTTCTTGCTAAACCATTAAAAGCAAGTGGGTTCTTGCTAAACCAATAAAAGCAAGCTGTAATAGGTCCTAGTGCTACCTCAAAGCCTAGTGGGTTTCTTGCTAAAACCATTGAAAAGCAAGCGGTAGGAATCTCTCAACGGTTGAGTTGGGAGCGGAGACGTAGGCCGGGTTTCGGCCGAACTCCGTTATCAATTTCTTGTGTCTTGCCTTATTTATTTCCGCTGCATTCAACTTTGATTTTTAAATTGTTAATCTTTTTTTTAAAAGGCAATTCACCCCCCCTCTTGCCATCATTCCCCGTTTGTTCCGCCCAACAATTGGTATCAGAGGGACCTTTGAGTAATTCCTTAACCCGGTTTCAAAGTTAAGATTTTTTTTTGATGGCATCTACCTCTTTCGCCCCCGAGGGCTACTCTTTGGGTCGGGCTCCATTTTTTGATGGGACCGACTATAATTATTGGAAAACCCGCATGACCACCTTTTTAAGAAGCATAGGTTATCCAATTTACAAAATTGTCATGCAAGGTTATACTTTGTCTTCCCCCGATGAATCCAAATGGACCCCCGCTGATATTAAGAATTTTGATCTTGATGGCAAAGCCATGAACGCTCTTCATTGCGGGTTAGATAGAAATGAATTCAACCGAGTTTCCACTTGCACCTCATCTCATGAAATTTGGAAACTATTGGAAGTGACCCATGAGGGCACTAACAAAGTTAAGGATACTCGGTTAGATATGTATAGGCAAGATTTTGAAAGCTTTTCCATGCACCCAAATGAATCAATTTCTGAAATGTTTACTCGCTTTACTGACGTGTGCAATGGAAGGAAATCTCTTGGTGATGATGTTTCAGCCGAGACGATGGTCAAGAAGATCTTATGGGTCCTTCCGAGCTCATGGGCACCAAAGGTGACGGCGATCCAAGAAGCTAAGGACGTCAAAAATATGCCGGTAGAGGAGCTCATCGGATCTCTCATGACTTATGAGATCACGATGAGGAGGCAAGCTCAAAAGGAGGGCACACCAATCAAGACACCAAAGAACATTGCCCTCAAGGTACAAAAAGAAGTAAGCTCCTCCTCCTCATCCTCTTCCTCCTCATCTTCATCATCTTCAAGCGGCGACTCGGAAATGGAGAATCTCGCCCGCCAAATGCACAAATTTATGAAGAAGCACAAGAAGAAGAAGAAATCTCACAAGGCGCGAAAGCAAGAACCCACCGCAAGATCCGAGCCCAAGGTGAAATGCTACGGGTGCGGCGAAAAGGGCCATTACAAGCCCGATTGCCCACTCAACAAAAAACGGGCCAAGGAGAAAGGAAAGAAAAAGGTCCTCAAGGTGACATGGAGTGACACCTCCTCTTCATCATCCTCCTCCTCCTCTTCGAGCGACCAAGGTACAAAATGCCTAATGGCATTCCATGAGGTAACTCCTTCCGATTCCTCTTCCTCATGTTCTTCAAATTCAAATTCTTTAAATCATCTTTCTTATGAAGAACTCTCACATGCTAGAGACCAACTTGAAAATGGTTTTCATGAACTTTCTTCTAAATTTGTTTCTTTAAAAAAGTCTTTCAAAAAACTCTCCTCCGAAAAAGAACAACTTCTCAAAGAGAAGGAGGAGATGTCCCTTAAAATCCAAAATTTTCCAAATGTTGATTCCATGGAATCAACCATCAAAGACCTAAGGGAGACCCTTGCTAAGTTCACCCAAGGGGAACAAAATTTGAACAATTTGCTTGGTTCCCAACGTATATCTAGAACCACCCAAGGGTTAGGATATACCAACCGAGCTTCCTCCTCCCATGCACCCACTATTTTTGTAAGGGGGAGCTCCGATTTTAAATTTTGTAATTATTGCAAAAAACCCGGGCACCTCATTTATGAGTGTAATTGCAAAAATGCCCGGTACGGTAGGCCAAAGACTATTTTCTATTCGGACGAATTTTATAGGAGAAGACCCGCTACAAGGCAAGTGTGGATTGAAAAATCCCTCTTAGCGAGTCTCTCCGGGCCTAAAATCATTTCTTTTCAAAATCCCTCTCCCCGGTGATTCATTGTTTTTATTTAGGGGGAGTTAGGATCTTTTAAGTTTTTTTTGTAATTTCAAAATTTTCGATTCCAACTTTCAATTTCAACACTTGGTTTCCAAATTTTCATTTCAAAATATTCAATTTGGATTTTGATTCAAAACTTTCAATTCAAACTGTTATTCAAATTTTCATTTCAATTTCAAAAATCTCAAATTGATTTTCAAATCTCAATCTTGTTTTTCAAATTTCCCTCAATCAAGTTTTATGCCCCATTCTATTTTGATAATCACAAAGGGGGAGAATTTCTTGATTGATTGGGGGAGAAACCTTTTCTATCATGCTTTGATTTATTTTCAAATTATCCTTTAAGAATTCCTTTCATTTAAGTTTTTACATTGCTTAGATAAGTGATTGTGATCATCAAAATAGGGGGAGATTGTTGTACCCCACACTCTTTGATTTTCATGATCACAATCACTTTCATATATGTTTAACTTTGTTTTTAAGTGTTGTGGATGATAGGCACAAGGTTGCCAAGAAGTTGGCCCAAGAATGGACATCAAGTGGACTGAAATTCAGTCCACCGGTCAGCCGGTGGCTTGACCACCGGCCAGCCGGTGGCACCCAGACACAAGTGCAAGCTACTGTCTTGCCACCGGTCGACCGGTGGCTCTGTCACCGGTCGACCTGTGGCACCCAGCCCAAATAGTGTTTGCTACTGTCTTGCCACCGGCCAGCCGGTGGCTTCTCCACCGGTCGACCGGTAGAGCCTGGATCAAGACTCTTCTTCTCTACCAAGGCACCGGCCAGCCGGTGGCTCTGGCACCGGTCAGCCGGTGGCCCCTGGACAGGAATCCTATGCCTTTTTGCAAACACCGGCCAACCGGTGGAGCTGTACCGGCCAGCCGGTGGAGCCAGTCAAACTAGCCGTTGCAGTTTGACCAGGCTGGCCCACTTGGCTCCCAACGGCTCTTTTAGCCTCTCCAACGGCTCCGAAGGCCCCCAATGGGTTCCATGCCTATAAATAAAGGCCAAGGAAGCCCCGGACATTAACCGGAACTATACGGAAGCCCACGAACACTTTGTTGATCATTCGGCAATCCTCCGGCGAGCCACCTCAAGGAACCCCAAGTGCTCCATCCAATTCCACATCCAAGAGCACCACCAAAGAAGCTTGGAAGCGGCCCTCAAACATCATCAATCAATCAAAGGTGCCCAAGGCTTCTCCAATTACGGGTTTTATTGTATTTATCTTTTTGAGCTTTAAATTTGGGTTTGTGCCTACAAACCCCAACCTTTTCTCTATCCTCCCTTTCTTTGGGTTCTCACACCACCATTAAGGTGTGAAGAGGTTTCTTCAAGCCTTTCCTTTTAAAAGGCTTGTGTTTCGGTGAGCTAGCCTTCACCCGTTAAAAAGGCTAGTGGGTTCTTGCTAAACCATTAAAAGCAAGTGGGTTCTTGCTAAACCAATAAAAGAAAGCTGTAATAGGTCCTAGTGCTACCTCAAAGCCTAGTGGGTTTCTTGCTAAAACCATTGAAAAGCAAGCGGTAGGAATCTCTCAACGGTTGAGTTGGGAGCGGAGACGTAGGCCGGGTTTCGGCCGAACTCCGTTATCAATTTCTTGTGTCTTGCCTTATTTATTTCCGCTGCATTCAACTTTGATTTTTAAATTGTTAATCTTTTTTTTAAAAAGGCAATTCACCCCCCCTCTTGCCATCATTCCCCGTTTGTTCCGCTAAAACCATTGAAAAGCAAGCGGTAGGAATCTCTCAACGGTTGATTTGGGAGCGGAGACGTAGGCCGGGTTTCGGCCGAACTCCGTTATCAATTTCTTGTGTCTTGCCTTATTTATTTCCGCTGCATTCAACTTTGATTTTTAAATTGTTAATCTTTTTTTTAAAAGGCAATTCACCCCCCCTCTTGCCATCATTCCCCGTTTGTTCCGCCCAACAGTTCCTTCCTTCCCCTTTGAAGGATCTCATCATCGACGAGAGTTGTGGATCGATAATTGACGAACGGTGGTGGAGCGACTCTATTCTTCATCGACGAGAAATATAATTCTAAGTAGGGGTTTAATTCTGAGTGAATTCATTTCTTTACCATTCTTTAGTTTGAGCGACTAACAAATGATCAACCCATGAACAGGTTGACCCACGTATCGATCTCATGTTTTGCAGGATGGGATTTGACTTGCGGGAATTTAAGGGAGTTGGATTCACGTGATATTTTATTTTCTTCTTCAAACCTACTAACAAGGGCATGAAAACATGAACAAAGGTCATGGGTTGTCCTTCATGTGTTCCTTCTGTATTCTTCTACTCTTCCCTTTTCTATCGTTCCTTGTGGCATGACGGCAACCGCGATGCAAGCAGGACTACAGCGGTAGATCAGCCCGGGCATGAGGTCGAGGGAGATTGTAGAGATGGGTGAATGACCACTGGCATGGGAGCCTGCGGTGGTGGAGGGAGAGCCGCAGCTAGGCAGTCTACAAAGGTGATGGAAGGTTGCATCCAGGAGGGTCGCGGTGGTGACCAGGACTATCGGCAGGCGGCCGACGGTGGAAGAGGAGGCTTGTGGCAGAGCCGCGAGTGATGGTATAAGGTCGTGGATAGGGCGGGATATGGCAGGGAGATGGAACACGGTCATAAAACTATATGCAGGGATTCATCCAACCAAGTTGGCCACATGATGCGGAGTGGACGCGACACCTTTTGCGTTTGGGGTGGACCGAACCGGCCCGCTAGTGCAAGTCGGGCCGGTGGAAAGGGACCGGGCTACTGGTCGGCCCAGCGGACTGAACCCTCAACCAAATGGGTCTAGCCATTGGGCCATGTCGGATCGGGTCGATTTGAGCTATCAAAACTAGGTCAGGCTAGGCCCGGACCCAACCGGACCCTTTTTAGTAAAATAGGCATACCTTCCAAACCATGCGTCTAATTGATGAGATGTTTACGGTGTTGGTGCCCTTGTGATGAGAAAGTACTTTCTAAATACTCCCTATGAGTTTTCTCGGAAGTTGAAATATAACTGATAGATTGAGTAGTAAATTCTCCCAAAGTCAAGCGCACTATGAGCGGGAATCCTATAGCTGGTTGTAATGAGAAGGAAGTGACAAGTGGACCTTAGTGTCCCAGCAGACGAGTGGACCTCAGTGTCCTGGAAAACAAGTGGACCACAGTGGCCAAAAAGATGAGTGGACCTTAGTAGCCTAGTAGATGAGCATACATTAGTGGCCCAGCAGACCTTAGTGACAAGTGGACCTCAGTGGCCCTACAGATGAGCAGACCTTAGTGGCCTAGCAGACTTTAGTGACAAGCAGACCTCAGTGGCCCAGTAAACGAGAGGACCTCAGTGGCCCAGCAAACGAGAGGACCTTAGTGGCCCAGTAGACCTTAGTGATGAGTGGACCTTAGTGGCCCAGTAGATGAGCAGACCTCATTGGACCAGCATACCTTAGTGGCGATCAGACCTCAGTGGCCCAGCAGGTCATAGTGACTCATCAGGGATGAGTCCCTTGGTAGTACAAGATGTTCAGCATTATGATTGATAGTCTTTATTTCTATACTTTAGGTTATACCTATGTGAGATGACTCTAGTGACTAGCTTTACTATACACCTTAGAGTTCAAACTTTATGTACCTCTTTGGTAGTATGATTTGTGTATTGCTTTGTGGTATACCTTTCTGGTTTGGGTTCCCTGCTGAGTATTGTTTTGCTCACCCCTGCATGGGCTTTGCCTGCACGTGTCATGTCTTGTGTAGATGATTGATGATTTGACTGAGACCTTGGTGGACCAAGTCTATGTGGTTATTAGAGTGACCTGACAGATGAGACATGCTTCTGTGAATTCAGACAGTTGTTTCTGTACCTACCTTTCAGGTAGGGTTTTCTATGGAGGAGTTATAGAGACTTGTACTTTTACATTTCTATTTCATTTGGGCTTGTATTCTGGCCCCATTTACCGTCAGTTTTCTACTATCATACCTTGTGTTTGTTTACTTAATGTATTCACCTTCCAGCATCTATGGATTGGAGTTGTGCGCGTGTGTACAGGTACCTAGGAAAATTCCTCCCATTTTTTTGAGATATGCCTACTTGGTTAAAGTTGTCAGCCCCTGGACTATGGGATGTAGTCTTGGGGTAGTCACGGCAAAGTCCCCAGGGGACAGGTCGTGACATGATCATGAAGAATTTATACTTTATTATATTTCAATGAAAGATTAAATTGTTGATGATTTCTCCAAAGATATACCATGGGAAAGATTTGACTAATTACAGTTAAAACTACTTGTTCAGACTCAACTACTTATTTTATAAATTTCTTAATTGTCCCTTGTAATGCTTTGTATTCTATTGACAAAGGGGGAGAATAATTATAACTATTTATGAAATCTTTTTAAAATCAGAATTTTTTTTTATCAGATAAAGGGGGTGTTAATGATTGGTGGGATTTTATCAATATCATGGCCACAAAATTACCTTTCACCGAGGGATGAAATTCCTTCAAAAAAATTATTAATCTGATAGTGTGGTGTTATAACACTCTATATGATAAAGTATGTGGTTTTAAAAGATTTGAGAAAAATATTTTTCAACAATGTTTCCAAAAAATAAAAAGTGGGAGATTGAAGATCCTTTGGGTTGATTTTTTTATGATTATTTTATTTGTTTTCAACATTATTTTTGACATTTTTTGTTTCAGGAAAATGAGTTACTGAAGAAGGTTGAGTTTCTACTCATATAATGTCAAGAGATTCTATACAGATCCTAAATGTTTCTAACATTATTATTATAAAAGGTTCTCATGGTTCAATCATGAAGTTTTCAGACATATATATTTTGTAGGAATCTCAATTTATAAAGTGATGAAGTGGAAAACTATACAAATTTTGAAGTATGAAGAAGTACTAGATATATATATATATATGAAGTAAATTGGATAAGGATAATTTTATTGATCAAAAAGATCAATTTATAAAGTTTTAGTTGTGATTGTACAAAGTTAAAGCTATGTTGTGATGAAGTTATGGATAGTGATCATACAGAGTAGTATAAATATTACCAGAATGAGATGGTCATGCGGAGGTGTATGAATCTATCATTTGAAGAAAAATGATGATCAATGAAGTTACAATAGACAGACTCTAGAAAGACCCACTGGATAGAGTAGCACTGAACTAAGTAAAATACAATATTTCACCATAAATACAAGTCTGAAGCATACCAGATAGAGAAAGTTAAAGATCATTGGATTGACTACATTAGATGAAGAAGATATAAAGTTTTATTAGACTAAGTTTAGTATACAGAGCTCCACATGAAGTATTAGGATGATCGAATGGAGATTTGAAAACACGTCAGACAGATCAAGTTTGGAAAACTTTGGTATATCCACTGGACATAGAAAACTTGTAAAGATCATTAGACATTAGATCTCTGAGTTTTTCAATCCAACCCAATCGTAATAAGATGATTGGAAAATGGAGAATTGGATAGAACAATGTCACATAGAGAATTTATTACGAGTGAATTAAACAAATATACATTGGGTGAAGTTTTGAGTAGCTTTACAAAACTTTGTAAAGTTATTAAATGTAATGATGTTGAGATATTCATTTGATGTTCATAAATCTATTAAGATTTAGGGAATATTTGAATTATATCATTATTTCTATGTTTTAAGGAAATTATCATGAAGATTATTTACTTTGAACTTTCAATGTCTTTGAAGGAGGTTAAAAAAAGATGTGTTTAGCAGGAAAATTCAAATTAGATTTTTCACCTCTTCCTTAAATTATGGTGGAATTCTACCTATATAAAGGGGTGCAGTCTATTCATGAGTATTTTTTGTTTTTATTGTCATAAAGGGGAAGTGCTGTACTTTTTGTAGCATGAGTACCCAACCAAGGATTCATTTGGTTAAAGTGTGTACTGGATAGAGCTTCTAGATGTAGGCACCTCAGACATAGGTTTATTAAATAGAGAATCATTAGACTGAGTGTAACAGCTTAATATTTTAAAATAGTCACATCATATTCAATAGTGTATATGACATGCAAAACCAAGCTTAGAAGAGAATGTCACAACCCAGTATTTTATGGTATGTTTATTTTTAAATAAACTAAATTCCTTTGATAGCATGTGGTGAACACAAAGCTAAGATTTTAAAAGAACTCTATGTTCGATATCATATAAAACATTCAACACCAAGCTTAAACAAACCCCAAAATATTATTATTTAAATATGACTGTTATAACATAGACGTTAAATTGGAAATTATGAAAAGTATTAACCGAATTATGAAATATATATATATATATATATATGACATACTCTATGAAAATTCATTTATTAATGCTTATGAAATAAGTACATAATTTTAAGTAATGTTATTTTATGCTCCATAAATACATTTTCATAATGAATGTTTTTTTATTGAGAAAATATTATGATTAAATTATGGAATGTATATAAATTTTATTTTATAAAAATAATATCATTTTTAAATTAGCATATAAAAATTATCTTAGGGTAATATTTTCATATTTCTTGTAAAATATTTATTTTTCATTGAATATTGAAAAATACGAATTTTTATTGAAAACCATATTTTTGTTTCATCCATTTGAAAAGTTCCATTTTATTTTAAAATGGATTCAAAGTAAAATTGGATATATAAAATTTTTAATAATCCAATTAAGTTTATTAGAATCAATTTTATGATTATATTTGGTATGATAACATTTTTATACTTAAAAAGGCATTTTTCTGGGAAAAAATCATTAATTTTCGCTGATTTAATTTTAAATTAAATTTTTTCACTTTTTTGTTTTGAATTTTTAAAAATTGATTCAATATATTTTATTCATGAGTTCAAAATTTAGTAAATAGGCACCTTTTATTTTTCACAATATGAATAGTAAACTTAGTAATTTTTGTTACCACGGTAAAGGATAAATCGGGTAATTAAAGTTAAAAAACAAATGATAAGGATTATAAAATGACTCTGAAACATCACTTTATATTATTGGATGATTCCATTTAGTCCATATCCATCCAAAAAAAAATTTTATGTTATTTTATGGCCATTTATATTAGATTATTACTTTTAGAATATTTTATTTCAAGAAAAGTCAAACATGTCACACTCTTGTTTTTAATAACTGTAATATTTTAAATAATTGACTATAAAAAAGTTATATTTGAATATAAATATTAATTTGAAATATAAAATATTTATCTTCATCATGGTAATTTATTTTTAATTTTTAGTGAAAAAATAATTACCTTAAATTCTTACACAACGTTGATGTAGAAATTATTCAATTAATGGAAGAATAAAATAAATTATATTTAAAATATTAAAAGTAAAATAATTTGAGATAAATAATATGATCCACGAATTTTATAGATTAAAATGAGATTTTAGGGATATAAGAAAATATTGTTTTAAAAATAAGAGTGTTCTTGATATTATTAAAGTCAAATTAATGAATAGTTCTAAAAATTGGCATTATTGATATTTTATGATAAATAATAATTTATTAAATGATATAAAATTCATAAAAACATTATATTATAAAACTTTATTATGAAATGGTTTATAATATTATCCATGGTATATTTATAGTACATTTTTTTATTTATAGTAATTATATTGACCCTCAAATAATAGTAACCTTGTAGACTTGGTAATTTTAAAAAGGGTTAACTAGGGGTTAAAACCAAACTATAAGGATAACAACAGAGTTAAAACTTGTTTAATTTTTATTTTATGATATTTATTCAATATATACTCATCCTATATTCAAAATAAATAAGTTTAGATCCATTTGGAATTAAATATTAATTTATATTAATTTAATATTCTATGAAATTCCAAAAGTACCCCTATCCTCAATTATAAAAGGAAACGTCCTTCCCTACTTATTCATATCAAATTGATCCATCTATATTGACCAAAAACTACCCATTTATCTTATAAACATACTAATCCAAGTTGTGGAGGTTCTAGTCTCCATAAAAGATCAACCTTAGGTTTTTTAAGAAGGGATCTAAAGAGGGTCTCTCGAAGAAGAGGTAATTGTCTTACCCGAACTCTTTCAATTTATTCCTTTTTTTCATATTCTTAATATATGAAATCTATCATAAAATAATAAATTCAGTGTTCTAAATATAATTAAATATTATTATGATTATGAAACCACCATTACCCACCCTCTTTCCCATCAATTGGGAAGTGAAAGTATCGCTCGTGCATACATAAGGCTTACAGTCTCCACATAACTATATAGTTCATTTGTCATTAACATATTTTATGGGTGGAATTATAATGGTTTTAATGTTTATATATGATATTTATAACATAATTATACTTCTTAAATGATAATATCATATCTACCTTCTTACCTTCCCAACCATTGTGAAATGATAATGTCACTCGTGCGTACATGTGGATTACCACCTTCATGAAGAGATGTGATTAGTTTTTTATTTATATTTTACTTGGATGGTAATAAGTATGGATATAATGAGTATATATGATTTATATTATATAATAATTATTCTTTAAAGGTGAATTATTATTTACCTTTCTTTTGTTCCATCTGTTGAAAATGAAAGCAGCGTACATGCGTACGTACGGCCTACCATCTCTATGAATGATATAATTCATTTTCTATATATAACTTTATTGAAATAATATAAATACATATATAATAAATTTATATGATATTTATATAATTATTTTTCTAACGAGCTTGTACCCAAGTGGTACAGGCTCTTTCTTGGCATCCAAAAGACCCAGGATCAAATTTGGGCAGGGACGAATTTCTAGGGGCACTATAGGAGTATTGTAGCAGACATTGTAGCAGTACTGTAGCAGCGGAGGGACTATAGCGGTGAAAGAATGTAGTAGGTACTGTAGCAGTGGTTTTAATATAGCAGTGTGGGTATTGTAGCATTATTGTTCACCGAGGGGTCTTTTGGGCCAAAAAATGGGCTTTTAAGCCTTTTATTCAGGCTACTTGGCCTTGGACCTTCAGGCTATGTAATGGGTCTTCCTCTACCCACACTAAAGAGGTATTTTATTTAATAATAGATTAAGGCTTCATCCCCAACCTTTAAAAAAATTATTAATATTCTTCATATTACGTAACCATAATCAAAGTATAATAACTGGGACTACCAAACCAAATCATGCATGAAAAATGAAGCAGTTATTACCCAAAATAGGAAATTTGACAAAAGAATTATTAATAAATAGGTGATAAAAAAATTATATTTAAGTGATATATGATATGATGTATATTATAATGTTTCTAAAATATATTTATAATAAACATATATTTATTATAATTGGTTTTAAACACGTACTAAGGTAGTCAAACCTGAGGTAAGGGTTTCTCATCTCAGTTTTACTTTTGTGAGATATATGCCATATTCACTGTTATTTCTTCTGTGTGGTGTATATACTTCCATTTTGATATATTATATCATGAATATATTTTTATTAGTAGTATTTAAATTTTTTTTGAATTTATTTTTTTCATGGGGCTTATGATTCAAAAGATACCCAAGTGGTGAGGGTTTAGTTCACAATCTCATCAATATTCAAGATTGTTTATGCTTAATTATTTATTAAATAATATTTTTCCCATATCCATATTTTCCATAAAAAATTAAATAATATTTTTAATAATATCCTATTATTTTTTAAAGTCATTTTTACCCATGTTTTAACTCTTACAAAATAGTTTGAAATGAATCTTCTTATCATTTTCCAAACATGGTATTTTTTGACTTTTCCAACAAAAGTGTGAAATGAATGTTTGTTTGACTTATATAGAATGAATGGATTTTCATACCTTCATAACTATTCTTTCCTTTGAATATTCTTTTAAAGTTTTACAAGTTTCTTTTTAAATAAAATATTTTCCTTTTCCCTGAATGGCCCAAAGGCCTTATTTTTACTTATTTTTGGATAATACCACTTTTTAAGGGTTTAAGTGGAACCCTTACATGACCCATAGTCCCAAGTCATAAGGCTGGTACAAAACCCAATAAATGACCTTAAAGGACCAAGACCTGACACACTTGAATTAGCCTCTCCCCAGCATCTTCATCTTGAAGGTGCCTAGCTCCCCACCTTATATGGATGATCAGCTAGCAATTATCTATGTAGAGTTGCATGGTGCCTAGTTCTGATGGAAGTTCCTATACCCTCTCATTCTTCTAATCTAGTTAGCTCTTATCTAGTGGTTTCTATTTTTTACTTTGAATCCTCGTCTGGTCCTACTCTTGTGTGTTATGTTCAAGTTGCTTCTTGGCCTTTTCTATGGCCCAAAATCCCTATATCCAAAAGGCCATTGGTATCTCTAATGCCCTTATATCCCAAAGTCCCTTACAACCCAAAGGCCATGTGGCCTCAAGGCCTTTGGTGGTCTGAAGGCTCTAAGACCCTTAGGCCCAAACTGGTGGCTTGAAGGCCCAAATCAGATGAATAGTGTTTGTTACTATAGTACTGGATAGTTACTACTACAGTGGCCTAGAAATTCACCCCCACCTAGATTTGATCATGGGTCTCTTATATTCCAAGTAGGAGACTCTAACACTCGAGTATAGACTCTTTGGAAATATTTTCCTTTGTAATTGCATAGTTTTTTTCAATAAGTGATTTTCAAATTGAAAAGGCTATTTTTCTCAAGAATATTTTTTAAAGTCAGTTTTATGGTATTTCTATTCATCAATGACAAAAACAATTATTTTATTTATTATCCACTCTGTATATGTCATGATGATACCATAATTATTATTTATTTTAGATGGTTTATGATTTTTTGACTGTGGATGTACTATTTTGATACCATTCTCCATATTACTTTGGATGGTTTATGATTATGTTTATTTATTAAAGAAATTATTAAAAAAATATAATAGTTTCAATATAAATTTTTATGTTGATTATTTTTTAAACCTTTAATATAAGTAGTACATTGGATTTAGTAAGTGATGAGAGAGGTCTTTTATATCCCCTCGATGCATCAGTGAGTCTCATGAGACAAACTAGCTTGAGTTTTGGATGAGTCTTTACCCATTTATGTAAGATGTCTTTACATGAGGCCTCAACGATATGTTTTAGATGTTCATAATTATGAACTCCATCATTATTAATTTTTTATTGATGTTCCGTGTGATTATTAGATTAGTTATAATATTCATGGATAATTTTCATGCTCATGAGATTATTTATATGGAATTATTTGAATATTATTTATTTCTTCCACATTATGATCAAGTTATTTATTAAATGTAATGTGTTTTAGTTATTTACCTTTTCATACTAATTGTTCCTTGTTTATTCATGATTTATTATATTGTACGCATACCCTTATTGAGCATTAGATCTCACCCCTTTCTTATGTTTCTTTTCACTATGAATCTAGGAAATGTTTTATCATTAATATGCAGGGACATGCTAGAGGAAATAAATATGATCTCAAATGAAATACTTGTTTATTTTATGTTGTCAAATTTATGTGAAATTCATTTATGTATCTATTTTACCAATACTAATAAACTATTCAGTCCTTTGGGATCTGGTTGCTTATATATTATGCCAATGTAATAAATAAGCATCAGATATGGGCTAATAGGGTATGGATCTTTATATTTGCTATCATAGGAAGTTTAGTAGAAATGTTGGGATCTAGATTTAGGAAAACCTAGATTATGGAATATAACCCTATGACTGAGTTTGAGGACAAGTCTAAGAATAGGATAACATCCTATAGATTTTTTAATGACCATAGATAACCTAGTTTGAACCTAATTAATCATAGATTTATAATAAGGTGTCATGATTTAAACATAATTTGAATAATATTTCATTATTATTTTATATCTCACTCTGATTATTGTAGTTTTATGATTACACTTTTCTTTTTGGTATTAACCAATGGTGGGAATGAGAAAGAACTAGGTTAACATTGAATATGATAGTAAATGTTTTGATGAGCAACTATAATACCCCAAGATTGTATGGTATGTATCTTCTTAAATAAATTCAATTTATCCAATAGCCTACATTACATGCAACACCGAACATAAACAAATCATGATATACTATTAAATATTAACATGACCATTGGAATAGTAATGTGATTTTTATGAATAGTAATGTGGACATTATAATAATAACATCACCTATGAAATTATAAATAAAATTTAGTTATCACATAAATGAAAATATGATATATTTATATCATATAATACATAAATAAATGTTTTAAAAATAATAAATTAAGTGTTGATATTTTTACAAAATATAAATTTTTATTTATAATTTTATAATTAATATAATGATTTAAAATAATATAATCATAAATTAATATATTTTTTATTATAATTATAAGATAATTTTATGAGGCCATAATTAATTTTTAAAAATCTCGTAAAATCCATTATAATATTAAAATCGGTATTTTTCAAATAAATGATGATTTTAATTAAAAATTAAAGTTATCATATTTAGAAAATTATTTTCATAAAATGGAGTCCAATTTTAAAATATAATTATTTAAAAATGGTTAGGGTGTATTTTTGGGATTTTTCTAAAATAGTTGAATTTTTGGTGAATAGTGAAATACAGTAATTTAAAGTATTTAACATTATAAGTTAAATACCTGAATTTTTGATTCATGGATGATGTAATAACCTATTAGTTATAACTCACATGAACTAGTTACTATAATTAGTTATAATAATAAACACTGTTGATATTCTTAAGCCAAAGTAATAAACAAATGAATAAAATAATCAAAAACACCCCTCTCTTCCCCTATAAATAACACCCCTCACCATCCCTTCTCCTCACACATTATAATCCTTGAATCTCATATAAATTATACCTAATTACATTCTCAAGTCTCTTACCCATTTCCAATACTTTATGGTCTTACAAAAATACCCAATCCAAGTTCTTTAAGGTGGTTCTCAAGGAGACAATATTTAAGAGGTAAAATCTACCTTCTATCTCTTTTATTTTATTTTCTTATTATATCCTCACCTCCCCTTATCAAAAGTGGAATGGTAAATTCATTATGATATATATATATATACTATAATTTTTTTAATAGAATATTCATTATCAAATATCTTCTCCTCTATTTTTAATTCTAAAAATTAAAGCATCATGTGTGAGGTGTCGATTCACCGCCTTCATGGATGATGAGTTTTCATTTTTCATTATTACCCTCAAGGATTATCGTAAAACTATTTATATGTTTAAACCATATTATAATATTTTTATTAAAACTTATTTAATTTTCTTGAACTAGTTTATAAACATAATATTAAATAAAATGATACTAGTTCATGATGGTCGTAAAAACCACCAAAATAAACTAATCATTTTTTATTAACATTTTAGCTAATAAATCGTCCCAACACCATATAAAAATGATATAATATGACCATTTAAAATCTTTAAATTATATTAATATCATTCCATTCCAATTATGGTACTTTTATTTCATTTGATAAGAATTCCCATAATTATACACAAGGGAACCGACCATAAAACTATGAAATAAATGCTCCCAGAACAACAAAATTAAATAGTATAACTCATCAGAATGGCTATAAATGAAATTAATAAAATTATAATAAATCAAATATATGTTTAATATTTCCTGTATTATTTAATTAATGAATCTAATTTTATTATTTGGGGCATTAAGTAGAAGTGCAGAACACTTTCAGACATAAGGTAAGAGACTTCATCTCAATTTCCATTTCATTGAGACTTTCTTGGTATTGTGCACCAAATAATTTTTATGTGGAGTATCTACTACCCCTTTGAGATCAATTTTTCATTTAACATTATATTTATCTTAAATATACATATTTCTTGTATCATGTATATAATTATTGTCTAATACGTATACCATTTTTACATACGGTGTTTACTTTGAATGTTGTTTTAACAAGGGAAATATTGATAAATCTGTATCCTCTACTCAATACAGATATTTTGATACGGAATATTGTTCATGAATTAAATATATGTATGAATAGTGATTTTTACTTTCAGTTATAGGTGAGGGATATCATTATATTTCCCATCAATGCATCGATAGGTCTCATGATACAAAAAATTTAGTAAAAAACACTTCATGTTTGTTTCCAAGCAGAATCAGATGGGTTCCAACCAAAAGACTTAAACCATATTGTGAAATCTATTGAAGGTAGTTGTTCATGTTCCATATAAATGATTTCCAATAATTAATAATTTCCCTCATAAATGTTTTAGTCATTACTATCCTGGAGATTTTTACTATGAAAAAATCTATGGATGCATTTTCATTCTCGATTTATTGATTAAATGGCATTTTTTTCAGTTATTTACCTTGAAATTTTGATTATGAATTATTTATTATGCTTAGATTATTATTGATTCATGTTTCTAATATTTTTAACCCTTACTAAGAATTTTATCTCACCCTTTTATTTGTTTTCATTCTCCGGGTTATGAAGATAAACTTATTGAATAAGTTCAAGGAAGCAGTTTATTTGACTTTGTTATGTTCTATGTTTAATTTCCAAGGTAATAATGGAACCATGCATGTATTTAGTTATTCAATGCTACTAAACTAATTGATCCTTGTTTATGTTATTTCTTATATCTATGACATTGTAATAAAATTAACACCGACTCTAGGATACTGGGGTCGAGGTTATTACAGTTGTAATCAGAGGAGGTTTAGTAGAAACCTTGAGAACAAGATATTAAATAAACATGAGAATTATAATAATTACTTATAGATATTTTTTGGATTAATACTCATGATGGTCATGATATAACTCTATGTGTTACATTATTTAATGATGGGGCCTAATGGAAGAAAATAAATCAATACCGGCATACAATGTAGGGATTACCTCATAGAGAAAGTCAACATAGTTAGTGTTGGAATTGAACAGATCATGACCATAGTATGAAAGCTTACTCAAATTATGATTAATAAACATACTAAGCCTATGTTTCATAGTTTCATGTAGCAGAAATCCCCATCTTTTAGTAGTACTATTAATCTAGTGGTAGCTAATCAATGGATCAAATCCCGTGAAAATATATTTTTTGCATTGGGATGTGATGAAAGGGAAAATATAGTTCTAGCGGTATATTTCCTCAAGGTAGATTATGATAAATGGTGTTCATTGATCCAAAATACTAATTATGGAGATGAAATAGAATACATGTATTGGAGAACATTTAAAGAATCATTTTTCAATAAATATTTTCCTCATGAGAAATGAACTGAAATGAAGATAAAATTGCTTAGCTTAAAGAAAAATTAAGAATAGATTGTTTAAGAGTATGAATATACCTTCAAAAGACTATCTAGGTATGCTACATATTACATAAATGATTCAAAAAAACAAGATTTATCATTTCTTTGAAGGTATTAAACCAAATCTCTGAAGGGAACTAGCTTCTCAAACTTTTTCATCATATGATGAAATGTTATTATGTGACATAAAAATGGAGAAGAAATTTTATAGATACTATATGTTCAAGGTAAATTAGGATAATAATAGGTCTTATGATAACCATTAAAAAGGTAAATAATCATAGAAGAATATGGGAACAAATTAATTCACATTATGAAAAAAAAATTGAAATAATCATCTTGGGAAATGGTTGAAAGGCATGAGAGTTTATTATAAGTGTGGAGAAATGGTTCATAGAGATAATGAATGAAAGGGGGAGAAAAAAATAAATTGTGTTAAATTATTCAAATATATATAAATTATTAATTATTCAAACCAATATCCCATTCTCCATATAACATCCTAGGTTTTTTAATTGGTTCAAAATCCTCTCCCTTTTTGAATTTTGGAATTAGTGGGTATGCCAAATTATTTTTCGATAATCAGACCTAAATTATGATTTTTACATCAACCCAATACCATGTTTTTGGATGGTTTTAGAGTATTATAGAGTTAATTGGATATTAAAATGGGTTTTGGGTGCATCTAAGTCCCTAATACCAATTGTTGGAGTTGTAGGCTAAGTCGTACAATTTGGGTAAAACTATGCGGCTTCTTCCAGCTAACTGTGCACCCTATTTTTTTTTAATTAGAAAAATTTGGATAAAATGTGCGGGGATAGGTGCATAGCCATGTGGGAACCTCTATAGTTTTTTACAGAGGTATTCCACACATTTTGTGCACAGTTAGGGAAAATCATGCGCAAGCTGCATGGGTAGTGCCACTTATGTAGTACCCATTCATTATAGCCCCCATGGTTGTCACACAGTTAGGAAAATAGTGTGAGGTAACTATGTGGCCCTTTAAATGGGTGATTTTATGGTTTTTCTCCTCTATTAATTTTCCATTTTAGTCTTATTTTTTCCCTTTCTTCCCCTGTGGGTCACACACAACAGAAGGGTTTCTTCCATTTTCCTACTTCTATTTCTTTTGATCCACCTCCTTCATCGGTGCTCCATTCTTCAAGATGTCAAGTGTGTTGGAACCGTATCAGTAAGGATCTCCTCACCCATGATTCTATTTTTTTATCTCTCATCATGGATTTCTAAATCTATATGAGTGGTTTTACCCTATTTTTAGGGTGTTCGATGGAAATGTTGATTTCTTCCAAATAGCTTCAAGTTAGAGGATAATATTAGACGTACATATGTCTATGACTCCAAGGTAGGTGTTTTATTCCTTTATTCATGTTTTCATGGTCATTTTGGGGGTGTGTATTTTATCACTACATTGGTTAATTTAAAGATAGAATTTTTAATTTGATTTCTTGATGTTAAATTGATCGTGTGGCCTTATGGGATGAATTTAGGAATTCCCTAACCCAATTCATATGTGTGAGTCCGAGTTAGAGGTTTTCAACATCCTTGGGTAGTTAGGTCAGAGTGAATTCTTGATTTAATTTGAGACTGACTTTTTAAATTGATTTTTTTTGTCTGACTTTAGATGAGTTGGTTATTTGAAATTGAGTTAGTCAAATCAATTAAATTAAATTTTTATCTTTATGTAAATTGTGAAATTCAATCCTATTAAATTTAATTGTTTATTAAGTTAATTGATTAATTTTTATATGATATGTTATTGTGATCCATTGGATCGTGATGAGCTTGGCCCGAGGGATTGAAGTGGTATGTCCATTAGGATTGAGTTGATGAGATCGTCTGTTTGGGCTTGTCTCTGGTTACTTGAGTGATGTTGATCTTAGGATTGGAAATTTTGGATGTCATATTGAGGTGGAAAGGATGTTAGGTTGAGTGAATGGCCCATGAAATTAGATTCCATGGCCATTGGAGTTGAGAAACATGGTCTCATGGGCATGAGGTTCTGGTTGGATGTGTATTAGGTAATATTTTGGTGATTTCCACTCACCTGGGGTGGAAAAGGTGTTTATCGGAGTCGTGTGCACACAGGTTGACTCATTGATGAGGTTTTTTTAACCAATTGTGTGGGTAGAGGCCCTTGGTAGTATAGTTTAGGAAATTGTGTTGGGGGTGCTTACCCTAGAAAGCCATGAGGAAGGTGAGGAGCCTATAGATGATATCATTGAGGCTATCTGCTAGGGGTTGAGGCTTGTTGTATTGAGTTCTTTGGACCTGGACTATTTTGGGAGGAAGGAGATAGATATTCCTCGAGACATCATTATATGAGACAATAGTGATATTTATTTTAGTACATATATCCTTCTACCTCTAAACATCATGATTTGAGCTGAAGAGTTATTTCAAGAAGGGGTTTGAGGGACCTTTACTTTTGTTTGTATTGAGACATTAAGTGGCAGGAGGCATGTGGTACTGAGTTACTTTATTTGAGGTGGAACCTAAAGGTTCACCTTGCCTATTATACTATATGGGATTCCTCATTCCATTGTCTAAGGTTCCTATCCTCTACATATATTTTGGCATTAGATGAGGTAGATGATAGCTTCCTAGTGGCTATTGATCACGAGGGAAGATTTTGTTTAATTAAATTGCATTGTGCTGCTTTGTTTTATTTTTATATTATACACCTACTTAAACAATTATGTTGGGTATGAAAACTTGGGTGGTACCCTGCTGAGACTAGTTCTCACACCATACACAGGCCCATTGGGACTCGTGTAAACATTATTCTTTTATATTCTGGTAAGAGTTTGGGCTCTAGAGCTAGATCCTATTTGAGTTGGCATGGATGGATGGAAAGGAACCTTGAAGTTCCTACCTCAGTTAGAGTTTATATTTTTTTCTTTTTTATACCAACATGATTTATATATATGTATATACTGTGGTTTTCAACTAGATGCCCCTTTTGGATATTGGATTGTATGTCCTATATTGAATGCATTTTTTGTTTTAGTGGATTCAAGTGGTATACTAGAATGTTTATTTATTTTTGATGTTGTTTATTATTATGATTATGTTATTGCTTGATATTGATTGTTCTTCCTCCATTGGCAGGTCTGGTTCGAGTCTTATGAGTCTCTTACTTACACTACATTATATATTTATAATCGGACCACTTATATTATATTAACTCTTGAGGTTATAGACTCCTCACTATTACCCTTAATAAACCCTAACTACTAGTTAGTAGCCTTTAGTGTTCAGGGAGGTGCACCTAAGATTAGTGGAACCCAGCCTAATAGCACTGTTTGGTTGGCTAATTGGGTCGGGTATGCTACAAGTGGTGTAAAACCAATTCTTGATTGGTATTTAGTAATAGTGTAAGGCATGCTACTAATGAGATCGATATTGATTTTTTTTCTTTTCTGTTGGTCTTACTATTTGGGTTATGGTAGATTATAGATTAGGTGTTGTTGAAACTGGGTTTACAACTCGTGTTTAGGTTCCATCAACACCATACATGGGGGGGTCAAACTCAGTTTCTATGGGTGGTAATTTTGTTTTATTTTGCTCGTTTTATGATTTATATGATTTCTACCTTGATTGGTACACTTAAAATGTGAACTAGTATTTGTTATTACTTTTTCTCCTTAGTATGGTATGATAAGGAAGGTGATTTGTAACCTTGTCTAGGAATGGTCAGGTGTGGTTGGTATGCTTGTTTAAGATTTTGATTAGGCACATGGTAGGTTTTTTTAAATATTTATAATCACGATCCTGTGAAAAAAATTTGTGAAATGTGAAATGAATATATGTATATGCTATGATATATATACATATTTTTATTTTTATGTGTGAATTGGGCTTTGATCCTATCAGAGCAGGCAGGTATGATGATTTGGGGTGATGTTGATCACCAGTTTGGGTGACTTAGTCATCGATTTGAGGTGATGTGGTTCATTAGGATCAGCATGGACCAGAGAATATTTGATACTTGACTATTTTTAGGGAGGGTAATGGGGCCATGTGGCCGAGATACCATGTGGAATGGTTGTGATAGGAAAGGTTAAGGGTTGTGAGGATGCACTTCCAGTTACTTATTTACCTATCAATGTTTTATATAAAAATGTTATATGGGATGTCTGAACATGTTGATGGTATTCATTGGGTTTCCACCTTGATGGCTCAGATGGAGCGTTGGGTAAGAAGAGATGGAGTATCATAGGAGCATGGGCTGGTTGAGATCCCTAAGGGCCAGGTAGAGCAAGTATAGGATCAAGTACAGGATTAGGGATAGGCTCAATCACAAGTTAAAGGGAAGGTGGGGCAGTCACTATAGTTGAATTCTTTTGGGCCATGTATTGATGAGAAGCTCTGAGTAGGCCTAGTACGTGTGATCCAAGGTTTCACTAGGGGAGCTCAGGAAGAAGATCCTTTTATGGCGTATCTTACTCAAGAGTTCCAGTCGTAGCACCCATCATTTTTTCAGGGTGAGGGTGGACCACAGGAGTCTAAGAATTGTATTGATAAAATGTAGATGATTTTCAAGCATCTATATACTCCTCTGGGGTATAGGGTGAAACCAATAATGTACATGCTCAGAGGACTGGATAAACACTGGTGGGACATACAGGTGCAGGCAGGAAGACACGAGGGGCTGACCTGGAAGGATTTTGAGGCCAGGTTCTTCGAGCACTTATTTCTGAAGACACTGAGGGTGGAAATAGATTATTATTTCTTAATCCTTTAGTAGGGTGACATATCATTCATGGACTATGAGACGACATTCACTGAATTTTCTCTCTTTTCACCCATTATGGTGAGGGATGACACCTTGAGGGTGAGGCGCTTTGAGGATGGTTTATGACACACCATTTAGGTGCAGTTAAACATATTTAGGTTTACCTCATTCACAGATGTGGTAAACTTTGTGATCATAGCTTAGGTAAACTTAATAGAGAGGTCACACTCAAGTTGGACAGCATATTCAGGTGACTTTAGTGGTGATGCTTCAAATGGAAGGAAGTGAGGACGAGATGAGTTTTATTAGGGTAGTCATCCCAAGGACTTGAGTAGACCACTTAAGAGTGGGTCTTATATGGTTTCCTTTCATTTTGGGAATCCATGACATGTTCAGACTTAGTGTTAGCGGCCTCCAAAGGAGTTTAAGGCATGTGGATAGGTCGAAAATCTCAAGAGGTTCTTTAGGAATCCTTCTCGGATAGTTGGTAGTCAGGGATCGGGGCAGACTCAGGAATCTAAGATCAGGCCGGGAGTGGTACCATGTGAGGGTATCTAAGCTTCATCTGCACACAGAGGTTATGGAAGAGATATAAGGACCCATTAGAGGGGTAAGTGTCCTATGGATGGTGTAGCACTGCAGGGATTTTAGTCTTCTAGCAGTTAGGCTTCAGGTCAAGTGCACACCGTAGAGTTTCCAAGTGTTGAGCAGGCTGGTGAGCTGATAAATGTCTGAGGTATTTCAGGGGAATATCCATTCTATTTTTTTTTTTCTTTGGCATGGCCTATTGAGGAATGTATGTTTTGAGTGCATCAGGTGAAAAATATGTATATATGGACTAACCATATGCTGGTTAGTAGGTTGGAATAATATCAAACATGGGATATATATGAGATCCATGGAACTAGGTTCTATATTTGAGCATCGTTGGATGCCGGATTACTTTATATGTGTTGGCATCGGTTCTTCAAGGAGATATGGTTACTTGATATGCATTGGAATTGGGGAATCTAGGAGATGATTTTAATTGGGGTTTGAGGTATTTGGGAATCATTACAATGTGGGGCTTGGTTGATGTGAAAGGCACTGGGTTTGATTTTGAGAATCTGTTGAGATGTAGGACCTCATTGGTTCCATGTGTGACATGGGAACAAGGCGGGCATCGATGGGGTGTGGGATTCTAAAAGGTGTCGATTATGAAATGGAATCACTTGATTAGGTGTAGGAGTGATGATGAATCATGTTAGGACTAGAGTCTTGGGATGGATTATGGTCCAATTTTTTTATTTGAGCTTTGGGTCGGGATGCAATCGGGGTAGGTCACTCCTAAGGTGGGGATCCCCTTTGAGGTAGTTGACATGTTCCCTTGAGACCGAAGTAGTTTGGGTTAATTTGAATAGGATTGATATGTTCAGTACCATCTTTGGGTTTTTCTTGATAGCTCTGGGATTATCTATGTTAAGGTGGGGATATTGTAATGTTTTGGGTTTTTGAATCAGGTCAAAATCCTCACCCTTTTTGAGTTTTGAAATGAATGGGTGTGATAAATTATTTTTTGATAATTGGAACTCAATTATGAGTTTTTCATCAAACCAATATCATGTTTTTGGATCAATTTATAGGCTTTAAGAGTGTCACGTGTGTTTGGATGGGTTTTGAATGCATTAGAGGCCCAAAGACTAAGTTTTGGAGTTTTAGGCTGAGGTGCACAGTTTGCGTAAAACTGTGCGGCCTCTTCCAGCTAACCATGTGCCATATTTTTGTACTAAGAATATTTTGGGTAAATAATATGGGTAAATTCACATGGTCATGCAGGAACATCTTTAGTTTTTATTGATTTCTTCCATGTGGTTTGAGCATGGTTAGGAAAAATTATTCCCAAGATGCACATGTAGTGCCACTTAGGCAGTACCCGTGTATAGTAGCCCACACGGTTACCGCACGGTAATAAAAACCATGTGATCTAATCATTCCACTCTTTAAATGGTTGATTTTATAGTTTTTCCCCTCTCTTATTTTTATTTTTTCTTATTATTTTTCCCATTTATTATCCCATGGGTCATGCACAGTAGAAGGGTTTCCTCCATTTTTCTCCTCTTCATTTTTATCCACCTTCTTCTCTAGTGTACCATTCTTTAAGTCATCAAGTACATTAGAACCATATTGGTAAGTCTCTCTTTATCCATTCTTTTATTTCAATTTTCTCTCTCTTCACAAACCTTTAAATCGGTGTGAGTGTTTTTAACCTATTTCTAGGGTGTTTGATAGAAACATTGATTTCTTCTAAATCGCTTCATGTTAGAGGATAATATCATACATGCCTACATCTATGACTTAAAGTTAGGTAGTTAATTACTTTCTTAACGTTTTTACAGTCATTTTTGGGGTGATTATTTTAGCACGCCATTGGGTAATTAAGAGAAACCCTTTTTAATTTTATTTCTTTATGTTAAATTGAGTGTGTGACCTTATAGGATGCCTTTAGTAATTCCCTAGCCCAATTCATATCTGTGATGCTGGGTTATAGGTCATACACTACCTTGGGTATTTAGTTTGGGGTGCATTCTTTATTTAATTTAAGTTTTTATTTTTAAATTGAATTGTTTTTTTTTGTCTATAGATGAGTTGGTTATTTGAAATTGAGTTAGTCAAATCAATTAAATTGAATTTTTATTTTTATTTTTATGTAAATTATACAATTCTATCATATTAAATTGAATTGATTAATTTTTATATGATATCCTTCTGTGATCCATTGGATCATTAAGGGATTAGGATAAAGGATTGAGGTGGCATGGCCATCAGGGTTGAGGTAATGATATCGTCTGGTTAGGCTTGGTCCAGGTTACTTGAGTGATTTTGATCACAATATTGGTCTTCATGGACATCATATTTAGGTGAAAAGGTCATCAAGTTGAGGCCATGGCCTATGAAAATGGATGGTATGGCCATCGGACCTAAGCAACATGGTTTAAGGGATGAGGTGTCAGTTGGATATAGATTAGGTAATATTTTGGTGATTGTTGCTCACCTGTGATCTCTAAAGCACTGATTGGAGTCTTGTACACATAGGTTGACTCATTGATGAGGTGGTTCTAACCACTCATGTGGGTATAGGCCCCTAGTAATTCAATTTAGGAAATTTTGTTGGGGTGATTGTCATAGAAATCCATAAGTAAGGTGGCGAGCCTTCGGATGATATCGTTGAGGCAATCGTTTGGGGGATTAGGTTCACCATATTGAGGTCGTTGGTCCTAGACTATTTTGGTAGGATGGAGATCAATGTTCTTTGGGATTTCATGTTATGAGCTGGCAGTGATTTTTATTAGGATAGATATCATTGTGCATCCATACATTAGTTTTTAAGACAATGAGTTCATTCAAGCATGGGGTCTAAGGGACCAGTTACTTTCATTTGGGGAATGACTTTGAGACGTCAGTACTTTGTTGAGACATGAGGTTATAGGAGGCATGTGGTGCTGAGTTACTTTATTTGAGGTGGAACCTAAGGGTTGACCTGTTCTATTCTACTTCCGGGGATTCCTCGAGCCATGGGATAAGGGTCTTATCCTCTACAGATATTACAGTGTTGTCCAAGTCATGTGACAGCTTCCTGGTGGTTTTTGAGCACTAGGGAAGATTTTATTTAATTAAATTTCATTATGCTTCTTTGTTTTATTTTTATATTTTACACCTAATAAAAAACTTATGTTGGGTATGAACACTTGTGTGGTACCCTACTGAGACTCATTATCACACCCTAAATGGGACCTTTGGGATGTGTATAGTCTCTATACTTTTGTGTTCGAGTAAGGGTACGAGCTCTGGAGTTGGATCCTAGTTGAGATGGCATGGATGGATAAATGGGGACCATGAGGTTCCTACCTCTACTGTAGTTTCTGTTTTGTATTCCTTTCTATACCATTATGCTCTATATGTATGTATATATTGTGGTCTACCATTGGTGACCCTTTCTAGATATTGGATTGTATGAACTATATTTAACTCATTTTTTGTTTTAGTAGTTTCAAGTGGTATGCTAGAATGTTTATTTATTTCCACTACTTTTTATTATTATGATTCTTTTATTACTTGATATTGATCGTCCTTCTGCAATTGGCAGTTCAGGTTTAAGTCTGTTGAGTATCTTACTTTTGTTACATTATATATTTATACTCAGACCACTTATATTATATTACCTCTAGAGGGTATATCCTCCCCACTATTACCCTTAATAAACCCTCATTGTTAGTCGGAATCCTTTGGAATTCGGAGAGGTTCACCTAAGTCCAATGGCACCCGGCCCGATAGCACTGTTCAGGTGGCTAATCAGTTTGGGGATACTACATGCCAAGGGAATCTACCATAGAAGATTATAAGGGGATAAGGAAAAGATTATGAGATCACCATAGATGAAGAAGAAGTACCCAATAATGTGGTGGTAGATACATTAATCATGTATTCAAATTTATCCAATGATTTATTTGATTCCATATCATCTCATTCTTTTATATATACCCATTTCTCTAACAAAATTAGATATATCCCTTTTTATTTAGTAAGGGATTTTTCAATAAAAAACTTCTATGGGAAGTCTCATTGCAAAAAAAATATGTTTTGGGAAATCCTCAGTATGGAATATAAAGGTGCTTTATTTTCTGATCTTATCATCATACCCATGGTTGCCTTTGATTTAATCCTTGGTATGGAATAGATTTCAAATATGTTATGAAAATTTATTACAAGAAGAAGTAAATCAATGTTACAATAATAAACAAGTATCCTCTTCCTCACATTGAGTTTTCCATTGATTTAATCCTTGATGAAAAACCAATATCAAAGTCTCCCTATAGAATAGCCACTATGTAATTAGTAGAGCTAAAGAAACAATTAGAGAATTTAAGAAATAAGGGATTTATTTTCTGTAAGAACCCGGGTTTTTAGAACAGGTCAAAATCCTGACCCTGTTTGAATTTTTGGCTTGTTCCTGAGGAAATTGTGAAAATCTGGGAAGTTCTGGAAATTTCCAGACTACATGCTATGTACCCTAAAGTACATTCAGTGTATGGGTTAGGTGATTATCAGCCGTGTTCTCACCAAGTACATTCCATGTGATAAATATTTAGAAATTTCCTACTACACGGCGTGTAGTGTTACTCAACATGTCGTGTATCCTCCTTTCTGCATACCGACTGGGTTCAAGCCATGTGTCAACTCGTGTGGAGAGTCCAAGCTGTGTGGCTACCCCGCTTAAGTCGGAGTATGGAAAAGGCCAATACATGGCGTGTGGTCCTTAAATACATGTCGTGTACTTTTTTTTATTTTCTTAAATGAAAGGGTGTCGCGTCTTATTTCGAAAAATAGATTCTTCTTCCCCAACATAAGAATAGGTCTATTCTGAAGTTCTGAAGAACGTTTCCTACTATAGAATCATCATTTGACGTTTATTCTTCAATCCGTCGATGGCTGCAGGATCGCAATAGTGAGGCTAAACCTACGCACCCTATTCCGTTCCAGTTTCCTTGCCTTATGCGTCGCAGTTTCCATCTGAGTGGAATTGTTGAGATTTGAGGAAAACGTAGATCTACGAAAATAGACTTAGAATTGGAGTTCAATATTGGATGTGACTATGAATATGAGTCTCAGGTATATGGTGCATACCTTATTTAGTGTTTTTGCGAACCTTTGGGTGGCGTGGCTTAAAGCGTGCATTTGGGTATTTTGAGCATGACCCTGTTTTATCTTCTATTACATATTGAATTAATTTATATACCCATGGGATGCTTTTGGGCATGCCCTATTGCCTACATTGCTTGAGAAAGGTCGTGTGAGAGGCTGACGCTCATTGGGACATTTTTTTATGGGTGCCAAAATGGTTATAATTGGTCTACTTTGTTTAGAACTGGTATGTTTAATCTATTAAAGTATGATAACGTTGTTTAGAGGCATTAAAGACCTCAGTGTTGTTGTGTGGTAACCATTGGGTTAGTTCAAATTCAATAGTTTAGATTCTTTTACATGTTTATGTGACTTTTTTAGAAGTTTTATATATATAATTGTTGAATTGTATATGTTGGAACCCTTTGGGTTGTTTTGGGCATGGACCAGATATTCTTGAGTGATGTTGATCATAGGTTGGGATTGGGTCAGGTTACATTGGGTGGTTCTAACCATGGGATTGGGCGTCATGGACGTCGGCTTGAGGCAGGGTGACTATCAGGTTGGGCATGGCCCGGGTTACTTGGATGGAGAGGTTGTCAGACTTGAGCGTCATGGTCACAGGGACATGAGGTGTCAGAGGTGTTGTGGCTTGGGTACTATTTTGTTTATTACCACTCACCTAGAACTTTGAGTAGTGTGCACACAGAGAGACTCTGTGATGAGGTGGTTTTGACCACTCATGTGGGTAGAGGCCCCCATTAGTTGTAGTTTAGGTACTATTTGTTTGGGGGTTCTTTCTATAGGAAGCCATGTGGAAGGTGAGGAACCTTTAGGGGATAGCATTGAGGATATCAGGTTGGGGGCAGAGGCTTTCCATTATTTGAGGGTATACATCGATGTCTCTCCGGTTACATTATTTTAGGGCAGACATCGTTGTCCCTCCGATTACATTATTTGAGTACAGACATAGTTGTCCCTCCAGTTACATTATTTGAGGGCAGACATCGTTGTCCCCCCGGTTACTTTATTTGAGGGTATACATCACTGTCCCTCTGGTTACTTATTTGAGGACACACATTGATATTCCTCCAAGCTACTATTTCTTGTGAGTTCCATCGGGAAGTTGGTACTTGAGACACACGGTGTCAGGGGTCACATGGTGTCGGGTTACATGAAAAAGATTCCAGCATTGGCTAAAGCAGGTGACACTCCATGGTGGCTACTGAGAACTAGTGGAGTTTGTGTTTGTTTGTGTGCATCGTACTATTTACGGTTTTTTTATAACTGTATTCCTGCTTAAACACTTATATTAGGTACGCACCATTGGGTGGTATCCTACTGAGATTCATCTCACACTCTGCACAAGTCCTTCGGGATGCATGCAGACTTTATGGATTTACATGTAGGAAAGAGGTCAGATTTAGGATCTAGTTTGCATTAGCTGTTGAATGGAGATGGTATGGACCTTTAGGTCTTGCCTAGCTAGAGTTACTTTGTTTTTTTTCTTTCTTGTATCATCATACTTACTTGTTTTGTAGCTATAGTTGGTTAGCCATTGGCACCCTTACATATGGATATGTATGGCCGGATTTGGATGCATTTTTGTAGCTACAGTGATCAGAATGCTGTTATGTTTACTTTTGCTACTATTGTTTATATTTATTGCTTCCTCTATTTATCGATATTGAATGTGCTTCCGCTCTGTGGGTCTGGTTCGAGTCTGCTAAGTCGTTTATTCTGCTGTATATTTATTGTTACACTCAGACCAGTACCATTATTATCCTTCGAGAGGGTATAGCCTCCCCACTATACCTATAAGACCCTTGCTTCTAGTCAGAATCCTTTGTCATTCAGGGAGGTGTGCCTAATGTAGTAACACCCGACCTGTTTAGCACTGTTCAGGTGGCTGTTCGGGTCCGAATCATTACAAAGTGGTATCAGAGGAGTTCTTAATAGGTATTTAGTAGCAGGGTTTTGTTGGCTACTAATGAGATTGATACTTCCCTTTTATTTACTGTTGGTTTTACTAATTAGATTATGGTATAATAGAGATATTTTGTTGCTAGAATTGGGTTTCTAGCTTGGGCTTGGGTGCCTGCAGCCCCAGGTACGGGGGATGAACCAAGTTTCCATGGGTGGGATTTGTTGTTTTATTTTTCTCAGATTACAGTTTATATGATTTACACCTTAGTGTCTCACTTTGTGTGTGATGTTATTGATTGTGATATGTAACCCTTGACCCGGTGTGGTAAGGGAGGATTGGACCTTGTCCCGGTATGGAAAGGCTTGTTTTCTTGGATTTTGATAGGCACATTTAGGGTATTTCAATTTCATAACCACACGTATGCTTTTTGATGTGATAATACCATGTGAAAAATGTCAATTTCCATGCTTTGTATTCTTTTGAAATGTGAACAGGTGTAATTCCTGATAAAATTTCTTGTTTATTGAAATGTGTTATGCCATGCTTTGTATATTTGTAGACTGTAGGATATTTGGGTCTGGATCTTATATGAGCAGGCAAGTATTATGGTTGAGGTGATATTGATCACCAGGATTGGGTGACTAGGTCGTCGGTTTGAGGCAATGTTGGTTGTTAGGACGGGCATGGCCCGAGGTACTTTTGATACTTCGCTCTGTTAAGGGCGGGTAAGGAGGCCATGAGGTCGGGATGTCATGGGCATGGGTTGCGTTGGGGGAGAGTAAGGGTAGTTGTTTTATGCTTCCTATTTACTACTTTCCTTATCTGCATTGAATATATATTTATATATATATTTGGGTTGTCTGACCATTTATAGTATTCAGCAGGTTCCTCTTATACGTCTTGATGGAGCGTCAGGCGGGTGATGATATAGTGACGCAGGTGTAGGATCAGGTTCAGGATCCAGTAAAGGCAGAGCATGAGCCGCAGGTACAGGCTCAGAGATAGGATCAGGTTCAGGATCCAGTGTAGGAAGGATAGAATCCAGTTTTGGTATCATTTAGACCATGGCTCAACGATCAGCTCCGAGCTATCCTGGTACGTGTCTTGCAGGGGATCGACAGAGGTGTGCAGGGTACAGATCCATCTATGGAATATCTGACGTGTGAGTTCCAGTCACAACACCCGCCTCTTTTTCAGGGTGAGGGTGGTCCACGGTCGACTGAGAACTAGATAGAGAGCATGAAAATGATCTTCAAGTAGTTCGAGATGCCTCTAGGGTGGAGGGTCAAGCTAGAGACGTACATGCTGTGAGGACTGGAAAAGCGTTGGTGGGATGTGCAAGTGCAAGATTGTAGGCATGAAGGGATAGCATGGAAGGACTTTGAGGATAGGTTCCTTGAGCACTTTTACTTAGATACACTGAGGGTCGAGAGAGCTCGGGAGTTCTTAAGCCTTCAGCAGAGAGACATGTCTTTCATGGACTATGCAGCTACTTTCACTAAGCTGTCGTGCTTTTCACCGGGTATGGTGAGCGATGATGTGGCAAGGGTGAGGCACTTTGAGGATAGCTTATGACACGCCATTCGAATCCAGGTTAATATCATCTGGATGGGTTCATTCTCATAGGCAGTGAATCAGGTGCTCATAGCAGAGGGAAACCATAGGGATAGGCCCCAGGTTGGCCGGGGAACAGTTTCAGGTGACGGTTCGAACAACGGGAAGTGAGGATGGGATGAGTTTCAGTAGGGTAGTCAGGCCAAGGACTCAGGTAGACCACCTTCATGTAGTTCTTCAGTGGTTTTCTTTTTGTGTGGACAGCTAGGACATATTCGGACTCAGTGCGGTAGGCCTCCAAATGAGTGTCGGTAATGTGGATAGGTCAGGAATCTATAGAGGTTCTACAGGTATCCTTCTCAGACAGCTGGAAGACAGGGACCAGGACAGACAGGAAAATCTGGAGTTGGTTCAGGTTCGGTACCAGGAGAGGGCAGCTGAGGTTCATCTGCATGCAGAGGACGTGACAGAGACAGCGGGATCCAGCTGAGGGGTCAGTGGCCGGTGACTGGAGTAGCACCATAGAGAGGTCAGGCATCAGGTAGCTGTACTTCAGGCCAGGTGCACGCCATAGAGCTTCCAAAGGCTGTGCAGGCTAGTTAATCGACAACGGTTAGAGGTACACCACGGGTGTGGCTGTGATTTCCATGTTTTATTTTTAGCATGACCAATAGAGGCATGTCCATTTTGAGTGCACGTGATGCACAAGACCTATGTGGACTGACTAGATGTTGTTCAGTGATATTGGCACCATATTGGGTGTGTAATATATTTATATATATGTATGAGATGCATAGAATCGGGGGCATCAAGGATGCAGGTTACTTGAGGTTTTGTAGGCATTGGGGCATCAAGGATGCGGGTTACTTGAGGTGCTAGGCACCAGGTTCTTTTTGAGCATCCATGGGATGCAGGACCTCGTGGAGGCGGACATCGATGCAGTTCTGGAGACATTGGGGTGTCAGAAACGACACGGGAGCACCAAAGAGGTGTAGGGGTGACGATGCGTCACCCAGAACTTTGAGAAGTGTGCACATAGAGAGACTCCTTGATGAGGTGGTTTTGACCAATCGTGTGGGTAGAGTCCCCCGTTAGTTTTGGTTTAGGTACTATTGGTTTGGGGGTGATTTCCATAGGAAGCCACATGGAAGGTGAGGAGCCTTCAGTGGATATCATTTAGGCTATCAGGTTGGGGTCAGAGGCTCGCCATTATTTGAGGGCAGACATCATTGTCCCTTCAGTTACATTATTTGAGTGCAGACATTATTGTCTTTTTAGATACATTATTTGAGGGTAGACATCGATGTCCCTCAGGTTACATTATTTGAGGGCAGACATCACTGTCCCTCCGATTGATTATTTGAGGACACACATTGTTGTTCCTCTAAGTTACTATTTATTGGGCGTGCCTTCGGGACGTTGGTACTTGAGACACGCAGTGTTATGGGGCACATGGTGTCGGGTTACATTATATAGATTTCGGCATTGGCCAAAGTTGGTTACACTCCATGGTGGCTGCTGAGCACCAGTAGAGTTTGTGTTTGTTTGTGTGCATTGTACTGTTTACAGTTTTCTTTATAATTGTATGCCTGCTTAAACACTTATATTAGGTATGCACCATTGGGTGGTATCCTACTGAGATTTTTCTCACATCCTACATGGGCCCTTCAGGATGCATGTAGACTTTATGGATTTATGTGAAGGAAAAAGGTCACCTTCAGGAGTTGGGCTGCATTAGCTGTTGAATGGAGATGGAATGGACCATGAGGTCTTGCCTAGATGGAGTTTTTTTTCTTTATTGTATCAGCACGCTTACTTGTTTTTTAGCTACAGATGGTTAGACATTGGCACCCTTACAAATGGATATGTATGATCAGCTTTGGATGCATGTTTTTTGTTCAGTAGTAGTTATAAGTGATCACCATGTTGTTGTGTTTACTTCCACTACTGTTGTTTATATTTATTGCTTCCGCTGTTTATCGATATTGAATGTGCTTCTGCTCTGTGGTTCTGGTTCAAGTCTGTTGAGTCGTTTGTTCTGATGCATATTTATTGTTACACTCAGACCAGTACCATTATTATCCTCCAAGAGGGTATATCATCCCCACTATACCTATAAGACCCTCGCTGCTAGTCGACAGCCTTTGGCATTCAGGGAGGTGCGCCTAAGGTAGTAACACCTGACCCGTTTAGCACTGTTCAGGTAGTTGTTTGGGTCCGGGTCGTTACATTTTCCTTAGTGTTTCTCCATGGGGAGCCCATGTTCTTGTTGTTAAAAATAAATATAGATCCATGAGGTTTTCCATTTACTATAGAGTAATCAATGTTATTACAATAATGAACAAGTATCCTTTTACTCACATTGATGATTTATTTGATCAACTTCATGGAGATCAAATTTTTTTGAATATTGAACTTCATTATGGGTATCATTAATTATGAGTAAAGAAGGAATATATTCCGAAGATATCTTTTCAGATGAGGTATGGACATTATGAGTTTGCAGTAATATCATTTGGATTGACTAATTCACCCTCTATTTTTATGGATCTTATGAATAGAATATTCAAGGAATATCTTGATGATTTTATTATAGTAATCATTGATGATATTCTATTATATTATAAAACCTATTAAGACCATGAGAATCACTTGTGGATCATTCTTGAGACTATCAAGAGGAAAGATTTATATGGTAAATTTAGAAAGTGTGAATTCTATCTTTAGTAAATTTCTTTCTAGTCCATATTTTCTCTAGGGATTGAATATTAATTGATCCTGTAAAGATAAAGGCAGTCCAAGAATGGCCTACACCAAAAAACAAAAATGAGTTACATAGTTTTATTGGTTTATCAAGTTACTATTAGTGTTTCGTTCATAATTTTTCCTGATTGGAGAACTCGTTAACTAAGATCACACGTAAAGGTGTTAAGTTCATATGGATAAAAGAATGTGAAAAAAAAAATTAAGAATTTAAGATAAGATTAGTCAATGCTCAGATTGTGACTCTACTATCAGGAAATGATGGGTTAGTGATATATAGTGATTCATAAAAGAAAGTATTGGGTTGTTTCCTTATGAAAAATGATAAAATTATTATAAATGCATCAAGGCAGTTGAAGATTCGTGGAAAAAATTATCCAACTCATGATCTTGAATAAGAATCTATAATTTTTTCTCTAAAAATATGGAGACACTATCACTATGGTGAAATGTGTGAGATATATATGGATCACAAGAGTTTGAAATACATATTTACACAGAAAGAACTCAACATGAGGCAAATACGATGGCTTGGGTTACTAAAATATTATGATTTCTCAATACATTACCACCTAGGAAAAGAAAATAAGGTAGAATATGCATTAAGCATGAAATATCACGAACTTATAACCCAAATGAGTATTAATAAATATCATATGTTCATAGAATTAGGGAATATGGATATGGTAATTGTTAAGTAAGGGGAAACATCACTCCTTTTTCAAATGATTTCAAAACCATATTTATTGGAAAAAGATAAAAATCTCTTAATCTGATGATAGGAATTTTCAAAATAAAATTAAATCCATTAAGGTTGGAAGATTGGTAGATTTTTTAAATGAGGATGGAATTTTGAAATTTGGAAAGAGTTTATGTTTTCTATAAATACCTAATCTAAAAAGGGAACTCTTAGATGATGATCATAGCTCAAATTTCTCTATACACCCTGGTAGTACCAATATGTATAGAGATATGAAGAAACATTTTTGGTGGGATAATATGAAGTGGGAAATTGTTGACTATGTGTCAAGATGCCTAGTTTTTTAAAAATTAAATGTTGATAGAAAACATCCTTGGGGATTCATGAAACCTCTACTTATTCCTATGTGGAAGTGAGATGAAATTACTATATACTTTGTCATGGGACTACCAAGGACACCTAGGATGAATGATGCGGTGTGGGTTATTGTTGATTATCTTACAAAAATAAGAAATTTTTCTTACTATAAGAGAAGTTTCACCTCTTGATCACCTCGGAAGACTCTATATTAATGAAGTTTTAATACTTTATGGTTCACCTATATTGATTATATCTAATCGATATCCCCATTTTACATCAAAATTTTAGAAGAGTCTTCAAAAGGATTTGGATACTGAGATTTATTTGAGTGCTTCTTATCACCCTCAAACCAATGAACAGTCTGAAAGGAATATTCAAACATTATAATACATGTTGAGATTATTATCAATTGACTTTAAGGTATATGGGATTAGTATTTACCTTTGGTAGAGTTTTCCTACAATAATAGTTTCCATTCTAGTATTCAAATGGAACCATATGAAGCATTATATGGTATAAGATTTCATACTCCAAATTATAAGGATGAAGTTGGTGAGAGGAGAATTATAGGCCCATAACTTATTTAATAGACAAAAAAAGGTAAATACTATTTATGCTCATATTAAAGAATCTCAAAGTAGAAAAAAGAGTTATGCTGAAAACTGAAGAAAGGATTTGGAATTTCAAGTGAAATATCATGTCTTTTTTAAAGTTTCTCCATGAAAGGGTGTCATAAGATTCAGTAAGAAATGTAAACTAAGACCCATGTACATCAAACCATTATAAAATTATAGAAATAATTGGATCTATATCTTAACAATTATCAATGTCACCAAGTCTCATCAAAGTTCATGATGTGTTCCACATATCATTGTTAAAGAACTACATGTCAGACCCAACGCATGTACTCACCTATGAAGAAATAGAACTAGAACCTGATTTTTCTTACTAAAAATATCCTATAAAGATTATTGACACTAGAGAGGAAGTATTGAGAAATCATATGACTCAACTAGTAAAATTTCTGTAAAAAATCGTAAAATGGAAGAAGCAACGTGGGAACCTGAGGATGTTATAAAGAATAACCACCCTCATCTGTTTAGAAGGAAATATTCATGGAATATTTCTAGAATGAAATTTTTGAAGGATGGAAGAATATAATACCCCAAGATTTTATGGTATGTATCTTTTTAAATAAATTCAATTTATTTGATATTATATATTTTATGCAACACTGAGCTTAAACGAACCATGATATACTATTCAATATTAACATGACCATTGGAATAGTAATGTGACTATTAGGAATAGTAATGTGGCCATTAAAATAATAAACTCACCATGAAATTATAAATAATTTTTAGTTATCACATAAATTAAATTATGATATATTTATATTGTATAATAAGTAAATAAATTTTTTAAAAATGATAAATTAAGTGTTGGTATTTTTGTGAAACCTAAATATTTATTTAAATTTTCATAATTAATATAACGATTTAAAATAAAATTTATTTTCATAATTAATAAATTAATATTTTTTTTATTATAATTATAAGATAATTTTATGAGACCATAATTAACTTTTAAAATTGTGGTAAAATCGGTTATAATATTAAAAACGGTATTTTTTGAATAAATGATGATTTTAATAAAAAAATTAAGTTTCTCATATTTAGAAAATTATTTTTATAAAATTTATTCCATTTTATAAATCTACACATTGAAAAATTGTTAGGTTGATTTTTTGGAATTTTTCTGAAATTGTTGAATTTTTGGTGAATAGTGAAATGCGATAATTTACGGTATTTTACATTATAAATTAAATACATGAATTTTTTAGTCATGACTAATTTAATAACCCATTAATTATAACTAAAATGTACTAGTTACTTTACTTTATCACAATAATCAACACTCTTGATATTCTGGAGCCAAAATAATAAACAATTGAATAAAATAATCAAAAACACCCCTCTCATCCCACTATAAATGCCACCCCTCACCACTCCTAGTCAGACCTTATAAGTCTTTAATCTTGTATAAATTATACATAATTCCCTTCCCAAGCCTCTTCCTCACATACAATACCTTCTGGTATTACTAAAAGACAAAATCCAAGTTCCTTAAGGAGGTTCACAAGGAGACAATATTCAAGAGGTAAAATTCTCCATCTTTCTCTTTTGTTTTCTTTTCTTTTCTTATTATCTTCTCACCTACACTTATAAAAAGTGTCATGGTAACTCCAATATGATATATATACTTTAATTTTATTATTTTTAATATTCATCAACAAATATCTTCTCATATTCTTTTAATTCTAAAAATGAAAACATAGTCTGTGAGGTGTCTATTCACCGCCTTCGTGGATGATGAGTTTTCATTTTTCATTACCACTTTCAAGGTTGGTAATAAAACCATTTATATATTTAAACCATATTATAATATTTGTATTAAAACTTATTTATTGTTCTTTAACTAGTATATAAACATAATATTAAATAAAATAATTCAAGTTTGTGATGGTCGTAAAAACTACCGAAATAAACTAATCATTTTTCATTAACGTTTTATCTAATGAATCATACTCATACCATATAACTAAATGATATATTAGGAAAATTTAAAATAATTAAATTATATTAATATCATTTCATTCCACATCTATATTGTTTCTTACATTTGAAAATAACTCCCATAATTATATACAAGGGAACCGACCATAAAACCATGAAACGAATGCTCCCAGAACAACAAAATTAAACATTATAACTCATCAGAATTTCCAAAAATAAACTTAATAAAATTATAATAAATAAAATATATGTTTTAGAGGTTATTTATTAATTAATTAATTAATATAATTTTATTATCTAGTACATTAAGTAAAATTATAGATTACTTTCTGACATAAGGTAAGGGACTTCATCTCAATTTCCATTTCATTAAGACTTACTTGGTATTGTGCACCTAATAATTTTTATGTGGTGTATCTAATAACCCTTTGAGATCATTTTTCATTTAAAATTATATTTCTCTTAAATATAAATATTTATTTTATAATTTATATGATTATTTTCTAAGTCGTATACCATTTTCACATATGGTATTTACTTTGAATGTTGTTTTAACTGGGGAAATATTGATAAATTTGTATCCTCAACTCGATACAGATATTTTGATAAGGTATATTTACCATGAATTAAATCTATGTATGAATAGTTATTTTTACTTTCAATGATGGGTGGGGCCTGATATTATATATCTCATTGATGCATCGATAGGTCTCATGAGACAAAATAGTTGGCGACAAACCCCTCACATTTGTTTCTTTGAAGAATCAAATGAGTTTCTACCCACAGACTTAAACCATCTTGTGAAAGTTCTTAACGGTAATGGTTTATGTTTCATATACATGATATCTAATAATTAAGAATTTCCTTCATTAATATTTCATTCATTACTATCCTTGACATTTTCACTATGACAAAATCTACAGATGCATTTTCATTCTCAATTTATTGATTAAATAGGATGTGTTTTTTAGTTATTTACCTTTCCATTTTGATTATTACTTATTTATTATTCTTAATTTATTATTGATTCATGTTTCTACTGTATGTTACCCTTATTGATCATTTCATCTCACCCTGTTATTTTTTTTCCTTCCCTAGGTTATGAAGATGAAATCTTTGAGTAAGTGTCAAGGAAGTAGTTTATTTTCCTTTCTTATGTTCTATGTTTAATTACCAATGTAATAAGGGAACCATGTATGTATATAGTTCTTCAATAATACTTAACTGATCGATCTTTGGTGATGTTATCACTTGTATCTATGCCATTGTAATAAAATAACCACTGAATATAGGATACTAGGGTCGAGGTCATTACATCAACCAAATGGGATGATGACTAGACTAAAGGATATTGTGATTATACTTAATTGGTTATCATGATATATGATTAATATATTTTACCTTAACCAACTATTTGACTCACCAAATAAGATAAGGATATAGTTTGATAAGACTATGAATAGTGGATACCATGGAGTAAAGAAGGGTATATTTCCTTCATGTTAGAAATGTGGAAAGATACACCTAGGAGTGTGCCTCAAAGTAATAGTAAAATGTTTTATGTGTGGAAAATAAGTACATGAATCATGTAATTTCTAAGTAAAAATAAAAAATTTTGTTAACTTAATGGCTGATAATAATGTTCTACCAAAGGTATTATCAACGGTTAAATGTTTTAAATGTGGAAATTATAGGTATTGTACAAATCGATGTCCTAGGGGGGAAATCTTGTGAAGATAGTCATTAATGTTGTACAATTAATGGTTATATTACTAATGATTAAGAGACTACAAATGATATATTAAATGAAGTAGGTATTAAGGAATAAGATGATGAATCTTAGTTAATGGTTTAATAATGAAGTAGAATGATTAATGTTATTGTTTTTGGATTAAATAATTATTTTATAAGAGTATTTTATCAATTAAATTATAGTTATAATACTTATAAAATGTATAAGGATTTTACTACAGTACTTTTTATTTAAAGATTTGAGTACATATATTGAATGGTACTGATGACTGGGAAAAGTGATTTATTGGCAAGTTGATCCTTTTAGAAAACACGTGATTGAGTGAAGATAACCCTTAATATGTGCTTTATATTGAGATAATGATGATAAAGAGATATTTGTGGGATAGTATTGGTGACTATTAAATTGGTTATTAAATTGATGGTGTATGTTATCTTTTTTGGATTTTATTACATTTTTTTATATAAGGAATATATTTTATATCCTAGGATTTTGTTTTTAGAAACATGCATGTTTTCATTAATGTTTTAAAGTGATAAAGGTATTCATATAGTTGGTATGTGACATTAAGAGTTATATTGTGTTTTTTGGTGAATCTAATGTTAAATTGATTTTTGGAAATTTACTGACCTTCCTTCTAAATTTTTGGACTTTGAATTTGGAGAGACATATTTTAGACAAGTCTTAAGGTTAAATATTTATGGAATGGATTGAGTATAACTTTGTGTGTTGTTGGATAATTTTTTTTAACCATTTTGGTCTTGGAAAATATAGTAGTAATGAATTTTCAATCTTTTATTGAGATAATGATCTGTTAAAAGTTAATTTTAGTGCTTCAAGTATAAAAATTCCTATTGGATATTCATTTATTAGAGTAAGATATGAAGTTGGAATTGATTGAATCACATCCAAAGAATGAAATTGTTCCTATAAAATAGGAAGATATAAAATCACTAAATTTCATTATGTTATTAGTAAAAATGGTAAAGGAATTCATCAAATTTAAGAAAAGTATCTTGAAACAAAAATGTTATCATATTACCTTCATATCTGATGAATCAATAGTCTTTTGACTCATCATAGATTTATGGTTTTGTGGTTGTTGACTTTCTTTTAATCATTCATTTTCTTTTGATCAATGGTCTCCATCATGCTCCATCATTAGTTGGGAATTATGATTTTCTTATATTTCTATATCTTCACTTATCACCTCTATTCTACAACTTGAAAAACATAGTTATGTGATTATTCCAGATGACCTCTGTACTTTCTTTTCTCTCTTATCAAGAGGATGTTTTTTAACCCTTCTCGTGATGTGGGATTTCAAGAAGGGTGTTTTCAAATTTCAAACCATTGATTATTGAGATAAAGATTAAACTGTGATGATGCAATTTATTTAAGTGGGGTATAATGTAATACCTCAATATTTTAAAATAGTAACATCATATTTAATAGCGTATATGACATGCAACACCAAGCTTATAAGAGAATGTAACAACTAAAGATTTTGTAGTATGTTTATTTTTAAATAAAATAAATATATTTTATAGCTTACATTGTACATAACCCTGAGATTTAAAAATAACACTATATTTTATAGCACATACAACATGCAACAATGAGATTAAACAAAATCCAAAATATTATTATTTAAATATAATTGTTATAACATAGTTGTTAAATTGGCGGGTATGAATAGTATTAATAGAATTATGAAATATATATGTGTGTGTATATATGTGTATATATATATAAAGGACCTATTCAGTACAAATTAATTGACTAATTCTTATTAAATAAGTACTCAATTTTCAGTGAAGTTATTTTATGCTCCAGAAATACGTTTTCTTCAAAAATAATTTTTTATTGAGAAAATATTATAATTATATTATGGAATGTATATAAATTGTATTTTATAATAATAATACCATTATTAAAATTATAACATTAAAAATATCTTAGGTTAAAATTTTCTGATTTTTCTGAAAATATTTATTTTTCAATGAATAGTGAAAAATACCGACTTTTATTGAAAATTGTATTTTTGTTTAAACCATTTTAAATTTTAAATTTTTTTTTAAAATGTTTTCAAATTAAAATTATTTAATAATATTATTAATAATATAATTAATTTAATTGGAAAAAAATTATGGTCAAATTTGGTATAAAAACATTTTTATACTTAAAATGGCATTTTTCTGAAAAACTTTTTTTAATTGCGTTTCGCTAGTATAATTTTAAATTAAATTATTCCAATTATATGTTTTGAATTTTGAAAAATTGATTCCATATTTTTATTTATAAGGTATAAATTTATTTAATATTTTTATTTTATTTTTTTTCAATATGAAAAGTAACCTTAGTAATTTGTGTTACTACAGTAAAGGGTAAATTGGTCGATTAAAGTTAAAAATAAAATGATAGGGATTATAAAATGACCATAAAACTTGAATTAATTTTATTTTATGATTAAATTTCATCCATATCCATAAAATATTCGGTTATATGTCATTTTAGGTTCATTTGGATGAGATTATGTCCTTCATAATATTTTATTTCAAGAAAAGTCAAACATGTCACGCTCTTGTTTTTAATAAATATAATATTTTTAATATGGGTTTATTCAGAGGATATGTTCAAATATAAATTTTTTTTGAAATATAAAATATTTATATTCATCATGGTAATTTATTTTTAATTTTTATTTAAAAAATAATCACCCTAAATTCTTACATAATGTTGACATAGTAATTATTCAATTAATGTAAAAATAAAATAAATGATATTTAAAATATTAAAAGTAATATAATTTAAGAAAAATAATGTGATAAAATAATTTTTTAGATTACCATTACATGTTAGGGATATAATAAAAGAATTTAATTCCATGTTTTTTCTTGAAATTATTAAATTCAAAGTAATGAATAGTTAGAAAAATTGACATTATTGATCTTTTATAATAAATAATATTTTATTAAATGAAATAAAATTACAAAAAATATTATATTATGTCAATTGATTATTATACAGTTTATAATATCAGATATGGTCTATTAGTGTGCCATTTTTATATTTATAGTAATTATATTGACCCTTAAAGTGTAAAAAACCTTGTCAACACAGTATGTTGAAAAAGGGTTAATGTGGGGTTAAAACCAAAAGATAAGGATAAAAACATAGTTAAAACTTTTATAATTTTTATTTTATGATACAATTTTTACCCATCCTTATCCTATATTAAAAATTAATAAGTGTTGACACGTTTTAATTAAATATTAATTTATATTAATTTAATATTTTATGAAATTCCAAAAGTGACCCTCACCTCAATTACAAAAGGTAACCTCCTCCCTTACTTCTTCGCACCAAATTGAGCCATCTATATCGACCAATACCTACCCTTTTCTTTTATCAACATTCTTATCCAAGTTTTGGATGTTCTTTTCTCCCTAAAATATCAACCTTAGGTTCCTTAATAAGAGGTCTAAAAAAGTCTCTTGAAGAAGAGGTAATTGTATTACTCGACCTATTTCAATTTATTCCTTCTTATAACTCTTCTAAATATATGGAATTTATCCTAAAATAATAAATTCATTACCATAATTATACTAAAATGTTAATATGATTATGAAACCACCATTACCTGCCCTCTTTCTCATCAAATGGGAAGTGAATGTATCATTCATGCATACATACGGATTACCGTCTCCACGTAGCGATACAATTATTTTTTCATTATCATATTTTATGGATGAGAATTATAATATATTTAATGTTTATATATTATATTTATAACATATTGATACTTTTTAAATGATAATATAATATCTACCTTCTCACCTTCCAAACTTTTGGGAAACAATAATGTCACTCGTGTACACGTGTGGATTAATGCCTCCACGAAGCGATGTGATTTGTTTTTAATTTATATTTTAATTGGACGGAAATAATGATAGATATGATGATTATTTATTATTTATTTTATATAATAATTATTCTGTAAAGGTTAATTATTATTTACCTTTCTTTTTTTATATCCGTCAAAAAATGAAAAAAAATGTTCATGTGTACATACGGCCTACCGTCTCCATGAATAGTGTCATTCATTTTCTATATATAAATTTTATGAATTAATATAAATACATATATAATAAATATATATGATATTTATATCATTATTAGAATTTTATATATTATGGAACCATAATAAAAGTATAAGGATTGAAACTACCAAACTTAAATTACATGAAAAACGAAGCAGTATTTAACTAGAACATGGATTTTAACAAAAGAATTTTTAATAAACGGGTGATAAAATATTATATCATGAATCTATTTGTATTAATGGTATTTTAATTTAAATTTTATGTTATTTATTTAATTTTTATTATGATTCTAAATATACCAAATTGGTAAAGCTTTATTTCATAATCTCATCAATATTCGGGATTGTTTATGCTTAAGTATCTATTGGGGAATATTTTTTTCCATATCCATATTTTCCATGAAAATTTTTAAATAATATTTTTAATACTATCCTACGATTTTTTAAATTCATTTTTACCCGTGTTTGACTTCTTACAAACTGATTTGAAAGGAATCTTCTTTTAGTTTTTTGAATAAGGTACTTTTCGACTTTTCTGAAAAAAGTGTTAAAGGGATGTTTTTTAACTTATATGAAATGAATGTATTTTACCTAATTCATGACTAATATTTTATTTTAAGCTTAATTTAAATGATTACAAGGTTATTTTTATATTAAATTTTTTCATTCATAATTGAATTTTTTTTAAAAAAAATAGGTGATTTTCAATGTGAAATGGTTATTTTCCTAAAGAATGTTTTTTAAAGACATTTTTATGGTATTTACATTAATCAATGATAAAAAAACCTTGTTTTATTTATTATCCACTAATTATATGAAATTATTATTCCATTATTATTATTTTTTGTGATGGTTTACGATCTGTTCCGCTGGGTATGTACTATTTTGATACTATTCTTCATATTACTTTGGATGGTTTATGATTATGTTTATCAATTGGGGAAATTACATTTCATATGATAGTTTCAATACAGATGTTTATGTTGATTTAGTTTCACCCCTTTTATATGATTAATGCATTAGAATTAGTAAGTAATATGTGGGGGCCTCTACATCCCCTTGATGCATCAGTGGGTATCATGAGACAAACTAGATTTGGTCTAGGCTGAGGCCTTACCCATTTATCTAAGATGTCTTGACATGAGGCCTAGACTATATATTTTAGATTTCCAAAATTATGCATTCCATCATTATGAATTATGTTATTTATTTTCTATGTGATTATTTTATTAGTTATAATGTCCATGGATAAGTTTAAATCTTATGAGATTATTTATATATAATTATTTGATCATTGTTTATTTCTTCCACATTATGCTCAAGTTGTTGATTAAATGGTATGTGTTTTAGTTATTTACCTTTCTATGCTGATTTTGACTTATTTATTCATGATTTATTATACTATATAGATACCCTTACAGAGACTTAGAGATCACACCTTTCTTATTTTTATTTTCTTAGGGATTTGAGTAAATGTTTTATCATTGATATACAAGGACATGCTATAGGAAATAAAGATGATCTCAAAGAAAATAATTCATTGTATTTTATGTTTTCAAATTTATGGGTAATTCATTTATGTATCTCATTTACCAAGACTACTAGACTATTCAGTTTTATGGGGTGTGATCACTTGTATCTTATTTCAATGTAATAAATTAACAATCGTCTTTGGGCTACTGGGGTTGGGGTCTTTATAGAGAGGTTTACTGAACTTAGGTGTAATGGATAGATCATCATTTAATAGATGTATCAGACTAAGGCACACCAGACATAGTTAAATGGAATAAGTGTACCAGATAGTGAGTTTATAGATAAATTTTTGTGGAAATTTTTTATGTTTTATATTATGTTGTCTCCAAAATATAATAAAACTTTATAACTAATGGGAGTCATTATAATTATCTGTTGTGAGATAGAATGAGATTTATAGGAGTTGGATCATTTTTATTCACTTAATTCTATAATGGATATTTTTAGATCGAGGAGAGTCTCCATAAAAAGGACGTAGTCAACCAAATTGGGGGAGAACCTTGTAAAATATTGTGTGTCTTACTGTACATTCTTATTTATGAAAATGAGTTAGGTTTAGTTATAATGTTAAGAGGATCAAAACTTTAATAGGTTTCAGTAATAAAATGAAAAAGAAAAGAAATTGTAAAATATTTCTACTAATGCACCCTCACCCTTAATGGTATACATGATCCTAAAGAACATAAAGTGGTATAAAATAGAAGGTTACCCATGCAATATCCCTATTCTTTTTCATATTAATCTCAATTTAGTTAATAGCATACATATTTTTAGCTTCAATGGAAAAAATTATCATGAATGGAAAAATAGGATTATACCCTATGTTTTTTCACTTATCATGGAGGTGATTGATGAAGCCACTATAGGTTTTCCACCCATAGATAAATATGATCATATAAAATTTTATTACAAAATTAATATTGAGGTTGATGAAAATATCATAATTTTATTCTTATATCCTTATCAAAAAAATTATATGAATATGACATGTCTCAAAGATATAAAAGAAGCCTGGGACAAAATCAAAATCATTTTCAAGGGAAATATAAAAGTAAAGTAAGAAAAGATCCAAATATTGAGAATGAAGTTTAAATATATAAGAATATAATATGATGAAACTATTGATGATTACTTCACCAGAATTTATGAAATCTTTGGAACATTAGTGGATTTTGGGGATGTCTTGAAAGATTCAACAATTGTTAAGTAATTAATGAGAAACTTTCTATAATAGTTTGATCCAAAAATAAATTCTTCATAAGATAAAGAATATGTATCCCTTGATGAATTAAATTACTTGCTTGTTTCATATTAAATGAGGAAATATCATGTTTTAAATAGAATATTAAGGAAGAAATGGATTTTGAAGCAATGAAGAAGCTAAAAATCAGAAAGCCTGAACATGAGGTAATGGGCCTTAGTTAATTAGATAATAAGGAATATGATGCTGAAATGAATGATATTTCCATGTCACTTATATATAAAAATTACTATAAAGTTAGATGAAATTATAAATGAAAACTACCACAAATTTTTTTTATAGTGCAGTAATCATACATTTTATAATGAAACGTCCAAAGAAGAAAGAGGGAGAATGTGGTGATGTTAATTATAAATAAAGGCCTTTGAGGAAGAAGTAGAGAAAACCTTCCAAATAATATAAGAAAATTTTCATCAGAAGTAACAAAATAAGTGTGTTGATTCAAATAGAAAAGTTTGAATCTTTTGAAAAAAAATCATCAAAATATGAAAATATAAAGAATTTCATAACTTTCATAGATCATTTATAAATAAAGGAAAAATGTTCAAATATTGATGATGGATAATGTGAATAAACCTATAGGGAATATCAACTCATATCAGAACTTATGGAATGTATTGAGAAAAATACAAAACTCAAGAAATAATTCATAATATAAAAGAAGGAAATTAAAAATAATAATGAAGTAAAGTAATAATTTATTAAATAACAAAATGCATACATAGAATAAATTAAGAATCTCAAGCTAAAAGTTTCAAAACATGGAAATATTGGGAAAGATGTTATTAAAAAACTTGTTGTTAAGGAATATTATCTATACAATACACAATTAAGAAGTATCAAGTTTAAAAATAACATGAAGAATTTGAGAGATAATTTCAACAAATATTTGGGGGTAAAGGCTAAAACCTCTCAAGATGCTAGAAGAACTAATCCCAAGAATCAAGTGAAATCTACACCCAAAAAACATAAAAATTCATCTAATTGTACTAACCATGTTATTGTAATAATCAATAATGGGAGATCTTAGGTTGATAATGGATGTGAGAAACACATCACATCTATATAAGTTAAAAAAATAACTCTTAGAATAATGATTACCCACAGCAAGGGAAATCGGATTTTGAATCTCAGCAAACTTATCACAAGAAGAAACCATACTTTTATGGAATATCAAGATTCAAAGGATATTATTAGTTTTATGTAATATAATAACATAAGGTAAACAATTTCTAGAATAAAATGTCTCTTCCTTGAGGTGGTCAAGAAGTGAGGGGGTAGTGGAAAAAAGAAGGTAACATTCTAAAGTATTAGGAAGAAACAAAAGAAAATTCATCAGAAGTTAAGAATATCTCAAGGAAATAATCAATATGATTACTTATATGAAGTTTTTGAAAGGTTTGACCAACTAGATCATTATTATAAAGAATATATGAAACCATTTTTTTAGACAAATACCTTTTACCCAAAAATAAAAGGAACTATAAAAAGAAATGTTTAAGACAAAGATTTTGTTGTTTATATATCTCTAAAATCTAAAAAAGGAATAAACCATAAATTATTGATAGTGTTTGTTCCTCGCATATGATAGGTGATATGAAAATTATGAAAAATATTGAATAATTTTAGGGAGGATCAATCACTTTTAGAAATGATTGTTTCTTTAAAATAAGAGGAATTTGTATGTATAATATTGAAGATAAGAAGCTAAAGTAAAAAAATAAGAAGTTTTTTTTATTTATGGTCTTAAGAACAACTTACTAATTAGTAGAAAACATTGTCATAATGGTAAGGAAGTTATCTTTAGAAAATATTCATGTATAATCTGATTCTTGAAATATGGTAAATTTGTTACCAAGGGTGAAAGAACCAGTAGGGACCAATTCTAGATTGGAGATCCAAGTAATTATTATCACTTAATCATAGAGGATGATAACAAGATTTGGCATTGAAATCTTGGGCATATTTCATAGAAAATTATGATCATAGTATCTAAAGAAAATGTTTTTAGAGACTTACCAAAACTAAAAAGGAAATAGTATGTTGTTTATACAACTTGCATAAAAGGATAGATGGTTAATAAAAGACATATGAAATTTGAAATTCAATCCACTAGGCCTCTTGAGCTCATACACTCTAATCTATTCAGGATGATAAGACATCAATAAATAAAGGTTGATTTTAACTTTATTACTTACATTAATGACTTCACTCACATGACCAAAATAATTTTCATGAAATATAAATTAGAGGCTTAAAATTTTTTTAGAAGTTTTAGAATGGATTTTGAGAAAGAATTGGGTGTATATATATTGAACTTGAGGATAGATAATGGAAAGGAGTACATAAGTAACTATTTTGAGTCTTTTATAAATAAACATAAAATAAAACACCAATACATTTCTCCCTATACTCTTCAAAAAAAATGGAGTAGTGGAAAGGAAAAATATAAGTTTAGTTGAAATGGGAAAGAGTATGCTTGTTGAATACAGTCTTTCTAAAATTTTCTAGAGAAAATTTGTAAGTACAATTACGCATATTCAAGAAATATGTATCCTCTGACTTGAATAAAAAATAACTTCTTATGGGACCATTATAATAAAAATACTATGTTTTTAGGAGTCTTTTCTTATTAAAGATAAAAAAATTAGATCTATGAAAGTTTGATAAAAAACTAAAATAAGGTGTCTTATTGGGATATTCACCCATCAAAAAAAGTTACAAGTGTTGGAATAAACATCTTTATAAGTTAGTTGATTCCTTTGATGTGAAATTAATTTAAAACAATTAAACCTTTATAAAAGTTAATAAAGATGATAAGGATGGTGTAACCAAATATATAATAATGACTTACAGAGAATTTAATGAGAAGGAACATGACTATGATCCTAATAATGTAAAGTATCTTTCTGATTAGTCTAGTGATGTGGAAACTAAGACCATAATAAAAACAAAAAAAATATAGACTTTAAAAAATGGTTATAATTAAATAACATCATCAGAAATCAAGAAGCTCTAGTTCAGACTAGACATAAATTGAGATTATAAAATCTTACATCACTTATCTCACTAATGAAACTATATTCTATTTTAAAAGTATTTGAACATAAAGAATTGTTAAATGTGATGAATTAGAAGTTAGATAAAATTTATAGGAATAAATACTAAGATCTTATCCCTTGGATAAAAATAAATGATGTTATAGAAACAAAATAGGTGTTTATAAATAATCTCAACAAACATGGAAAATTTTCTAGAAATAAATCATGGCTAGTTTTCAATGGTTATTCATGGGAGGATAGTATTAATTTTGAAGAAACTTTTTATCCCATTTAAAGACTTGAAACTATCATAATTTTTTTATTTGTTTCTTCTCATAGAAATTACAAATCCTATCATATGGATATTAAGTCAGAATTCCTAAATGAGGAAATTGAGGAAGAAATTTATATTTAGAAACCTAGCGAGTTCATATTTGATAATGATGGAACCATGGTGTGTAACTTGAAGAAATATTTTTATGGGTTGAAATAGTCCCCTCATCCTTGGTATTCCAAAAATGATAGTTTCCTGAAGTAGTTGAAATTTTATAAAGGAAGATTTGATAGAAACTTGTATGTGAAATATACGAGTACAACTGCCCTTATTTTCATTATTTATGTTGATAATATAATTTTTACAGGTTATAGGAATAAATCCTGTGAAAAAAATTCCAATTAGAAGAAGAATAACTTTTAGATGTAAATACTTAGAGAGTTTAATATATTTCTAGGATTATAAGTTAAATAGAAAAGAAGATACATATTCCTCTCATATGAAAATTATTACAAGGAGTTATTATAAAATTTTGTCATGGAAGATCCATAAAAAGTATTTATAGTTATCTATATTGGAATGAATATGAGTAAAGATGAAACTAGGAAAATTATAAATGAGAATGACTTCTGAAAGTTAATCTGAAGTTTACTTTATCTTATTGTTTCAAGAACAAACATTGAATATGTTGTAAAAAAATTCAAGATATCATAGAGATCCTAAGGAATCACATTTGATGGAATCAAATAGAATACTCAATTATGTTAAAGTAACATCTAATTATTGATTGATATATAGACTAAGTAATGAGATAACCTTTCTTAGGTTCACTAAGTTTGATTGGGATAGAGATTGTAATGATTGAAAATCATTATCAGGAGGAACTTTATTCTTGGGGGAAACTTATGTGAGATGGAATAGTAAGAAAAAAGTTCTATTACCTTGAGTAAAATGGAATTAGAATATGTTTCTACCACTCAGTCATATACACAAATGATGTGGATAAAAGTTCAATTGGAAAATTTGAGGCTGAATGTTAAAAAATCATTGAAAATTCTTTGTGAAAATCAAAGTTTCAATGATCTCTCCAAAAATATTGTACAATATTCAATATTGAATCACATTGATATTAAATATCATTACAATAAGGATAAATTTTTTAGTGGAGAATTTTTTATTAAGTATATTTCAACGAAAGATTAAATTTATGAAGTTTTTACCAAATTTATTCCAAAGGAAAGTGATTTCATAGAGATATATACTATATTATCACCCTTATAATTTTGAATTAAATTTTTTTTGGGTTTCAGTATCCCATTATTAAATCCTTTTTCACTCATTATTTAGTTTTAATTCATTTTTTGAAAACATTCTTAGAAATATTCAATTGCACAATGGCCCAAACTGATAATAGTTAATTATTTCTACCATAACATTCATTAAACTCATCCAAATGTGAAAATTAATTTTATAGGATTATATGATAATTGGGATTCAATTCATCCAACTAGACCAAACTCTGGATCTAAGCATAATAAGCTCAAAAGTATCCCACAAAGTGAATACATTTTGGGCAAGATAGATTGGACCTACCTGTAGTGATTGGAACATAACAGGGGATTTGGACCTCCAATTGGAATAATTACACCTCCATTGGATATATAACTCTAAGTTTCACCTATAAAGTGAATTTTATGTCAATATTCATTGATTAATTCAGTAAAACATCCATCCAAATTTGAGGGATAAAGTATACCATGAATATTCACCTATTCCCTTAGGCACTTGACTTCTTTTGTGTAAATTGTGATGTAATTTTCCATAAAATTACTCATCCCTATTATTCTAAAATGTTTCTCAACCAAAAGGAAATATTAAGGGATTTTTGAAATACTTCTTAAAAATATATGGATTCCTACCCTTCCATGGAGTTTTAAACTCCTTATGATCACCTAGGGAGGAACATGATGTAAATCATGAGCTTCATGTTTGTATTATTTGAATGACCTTTTAAATTTAAGGTTTGTGTGTTGTTTTTCATCATACTCTATTTTTATTTAATTGAGTTATGTATCGATATGTCATGATCAAACTCATGTGATCATGACTAGTGGTACCCATTCATGTGTCGTTTCACACATCGTTCACCACTTCTTCTTCCCCTTTCAATTGTAGTGTTTGTGTGGTTCATATTGGTATATTGAACTCTCATACACACCACCATGTCCATGAAAATTTATGTAATGTTTTCACAATGAGATAAAATACAAACTTGGATAAAATTTAAAGTTTTTCATGTGTTTTCTTGGTGATTTTCAGTTATGAATTCAGACACAAATCACTCTATCATTGGTGGTAGTCGTTGAATCATTTTTTTTGTTTCCAACCAAATACAAGGAGGTTTCCTCATATAAAATCAATAAAAATATAGTTTTATGTGTTAAAAACTAGGGATTAGAATATCTAAACCATATCTCTTACAGAAATGAAGGATGAGTGTCATGAGACTTCCCTTGGTTGATCATGATTAATCGAATCTATTAATTCCTGCTTTGTTTTACCATTTTCTTAAATATGTTTTCTTCATAAAAAAACAAAACTCATGTTTTATAAAATCCCATTCCCATTATATTTTCATAATCAAAAAAATAATAATTTTAAAATTAATGATCTAAGGCTCCTTCAAGAGATGACCTATGGTTCCTACTATACTATATAAATTTTAGTAAAAACAATTTATAATTTGACATACCCAGAAACAACACCAAAATTTGATCACATTATCGAGTGTTTCAAATTATAAATTATTTTTACTAAAATTTATGCATTGTATCAGTAACCATAGGTTTTCTCTCGATGGATCTTTAGATAATTAATTTTAAAATAATTTTCTTTATTATGAAAATATAAGGGGAATGGGATTTTAGAAAACATGGGTTTTTTTGTTTTAAAAATTAAACTGATATAAACAAGCAATAAAACAAAGCATAAATTCACATATTTGATTAAGCATGATCAACTCATGGAAATATCATGACTTTCATCCTTCATCACTTCAAGAGATAGGGTTTTGATCTTTTAATCCCTCATTTTTAACACCAAGAACTATATTTTTATTAATTTTATACTAGGATACCTCCAAAGGTTTGGTTAGAAACACAAAATGATTCACCGGATACCACTGATGTGTAGGACCCTGGGACACCCTGAGAGGGGAGGGGGGAATCAGGGTGTCAACTTTTTCTTTTTAAAGTTGTGGATCTTGTTCCCACGTTGGTAGGAACTAGTTAAACCTGTATGATGGATATGATCAGTAATGAAACATTCACATGCAAAGATATGACAAAACAATTTTTACTTGGTTCGCCACTAAGTGATACGTCCAAGGAGCATACGCCGACAAGTTTCCGGTCATACCAAATTCCACTAATCTTCACTAGTTGTGGATTACAAAGGTTCGGGAACAGTCACTCTGTCCCAGGCTCACTGCCTTTACAAAAGTTCATGGATAGCTCACTGTGTCCCTCGGGTCACTCCCGTTGACTCCCCCTGGCTCACTACCTTTGGTGAAGTCCCACTCAGTTTATAGATGTGAAGGTCTCTTCAATAGATTTTCATTGAAGTCTTTGTCTCTTGTTCAGCATGAGACAATGCTTGCATCAGAGTACTGAGTTGATGCTCTTTTGTATTCAATCTTCTTCTTTAGTGCAATAACTGAATGCACTAAATATTCTTCTTCTCTTCCTTTGATTCCAAATACTAAAACTCGAGTGTATTGATATATTCCCCTCTTTCTGTGCGGATCTAATTTTAGTTGCACGAACTGTTCTTCTTCTCTTCTCAAACCACAATGAGTGTGTCAAACACCAGTCATGTGTGTGCGGTACCACTTCTCTTCATAAAACCAAATTGTTCACTGTTCTTTCGTCTTCGCAAATGAATACATCATCTTTTGCACCGAAGGTATTGAGAAATCTTTCAGCTTTCGTGTAGCTCCAAAAAGACGAGCATACTCCAACAGCACATGGCGCTCTTCTCCAAGCCCGGCGTGCAAGTCCCAATATGGCTCGCAAGTCCAAATTGGCACGCAGGTATTACCAAACCACCTGCGCGACACTATCTACATCAACTTCAAACTTACGCAACTCACTTCCTTTCTCTCCCAAACCGCCTTGGGCGCACAGCCAACAACTGGCGCACAACCTTTACTTGTGCGACCCAACTACCACTTGCACGGCTGAACCACCTGCGTGATGAGAGCTCAAACAGTCTCTAAGTCTTGAACTCTGTACCGAATGAGGAGGGGTTGTCCTCTATTTATAGGCATTCATATACCCTGTGCGGCGGCACGCAAGTCTTCCCTCGGCGTGCAAGTTCTGACACGCAGCTCATTTGCCCTAGCCTATGTCGCACTACTCACTTGCGCGACCACACCAATACTTTCACGACCTTATTTCCTTTGCCATATTTTGAAGTTCTGATCTTGAAAAACAATAGGTGTGCAAGTTTCCAATCCTCATAGGCATCGGTGCACAAGTCTTTTCACGGCGCACAGGTCACTTGCGCGACCAACCCAATACTTGCGCAAACCTCTTTCCTTTTCCATTTTTGAATGTTCTGATCTTGAAAAACACTAGGCACGCAAGTTCTATCTCCTTCAAGTACACGGCATGCAAGTCTCTTTGCCAAAACCACTTTTCTCCATTTTTCGATTTTCAGGCCCTAAAATTTGGAAAACACTGTAAAACGGCGCCACCTTGTATCTGCTCTTTTTGTACCGCCTCTAGATCATTCATTCCTTTTTCAACATTCTTGAATAAAACATGGATAGTTAACCACAACCGTTGAACTTGACATGCCACCATGGAATCTCCTTTGTCAAAAAATTTTTATGTCATTTGTTTGCTTTTTCACAATATATACACTTTGATAGATCAGCTTTATTATCATCATATTTTGATACAATGTGAAGTGCATGACCATCTCAGAATTCCAATCCCTCACACATTGTCTTCTTCTTCAACCATCATTCTCTACTTCATGCAAAACATATGATTCAATTCTTCAAGAAGTCTTCTTTAATGTTTATCATGCAATCAAGAAGAGTTTCATGATATTCATCAACTATCATGTCTTCTTCTTCATCCTCATATGGATTATACCTCACTATTCTTCACTGTTGTAAACAATGTGTCACCTTTGACACATGTTCTTTGAATTTATGATCAGTACAACTTTCATCTGAATTTACATTCCTCCATTTCATTAGAGTACTTCTTGATCTCCTTCATTTTGATCTTCATTGACAACTATTGAAAAAAAATACAACCTCATACACAAAGTGGTTCCAAAAATCTCCCCCTTTGTATTTTTTTTCAATACTGTATACATCTTATGAAATGAATTCGTCAACGTCAAAATGAGAATCTTCTCTTCAATCAACTTTTCTTTTACAACTTTCATTTCAATTTCTCTCCCCCTTATTGACAAGAAATACAAAGCTCATGGTAGGGAGGGTATCAATCCATACTTAAGCAATGTTTCATTAATCATTTCTCTCTAAGTCTACTTGAGAAATGCTCGATGTAAAAAACAAGAGGGTTTGATTTAGACAACAAGGTTGTCCATTTTTCACAGATCTTGATACCATATGAGATGAGAACTAATTTATTTTGTCTTCAAGGGTTTACCACTTTCGTTTTAGGCAAAAGAAATCAAATGTGATAGGGAATAATCAACCTGAAACTCCTACAATCACATCAGCAAATAGATCAAAAACATTCAAGTGCAATTGGCAGGATAAGTGGCCTTAGGGCACTTCCATTCTTCTTATGTCACTGATCAATTCAATTACTCCCCCTTTGTAGAATTATCTTTGTTCTGAGTAACCAAGGTTGAGAGATTGAGAAATGACATACCTTCTCCAATGACATGTTCTTCAAGAATGTAACAGAGTAATTTCATTCAATACCAGCCAGATTTGATACTGATTGAAACAATTATTTTGGAATCTTCTTCATTTTTTTTCCTCCCCCTAAAGGGAAACACTTCTCATCATCTTCATCAAGAGTGATCCTTCATCATCTTAATATTTTAATATCAATTGAAGAATCATCACGGTATGGAAACTCCTTTAGCTTAACTATCAAGAGTTGATAGCATTCACCACTTCTCAGGTTCTCCCCCTGAGAGCATGCTTCACCTTCAATTCCCTGCATTATTAGAAATAATACAATACACAAATGATTAAGGGAATAAGGTTGTTCCTCCTTGCTTCATTAGTATGAGCAGTAGGGTTGAGGTTATTTTCTCAACCAAGTTCCTCTGTTCACTCCAGTCTTCATGCCTGTACATTTGAACATCTGTTCTGATATGTGTTGATGTGGCATGGCTCTCTTCACATTATCTTCTTCTTTGTGTGGAGAATCGTTCTGCTTAATAACCCTCTTGAATGATACATTCTTACTCCTTTTGAGGATTGATTCTTGCTCTGTTATTAAGGTTAGACAGCCTTTTGCAATGTGACTAGATTTCATGCATCTCTCACACATAACTTCTTTGACACATGTGATTATCTTGGTTTGCAATATCTCATGCACTCTATCTTTATCATGTGAAAGTTTTTCTTTTCCTTTACCACTAGCCCTGGCTTGTTCATTTTCAAGTTTCCTCATTCTTTCCAAATCTTCTATCCAGATGACCAACAAGTCATCTGGAACTGTTGCAGCTGGTTTGGATTTTCCACATGGGTTTATCTGAGTTTCATCACACATGGTTTTTCTTTTGGATGAATGACCCTTCAATTTCATGGATCTAAAATCTTGGGTCTTCTCAACTTCCCTACTTGAGATCTTCTTGGTAAAATGTGTGTTCACACTATTCTTCTGATTTTTTCCCAAGGTACATGCTTCAGACTTAGACGGCATCAGAGGTATTCTATTCTTATCAACATAGAGTGCATGTTTAGATAGGAATGTACCTACCATGTGACCAATGTTGTTGCATACATCACAGATGTTATCAAGAATTCCAAATCTGTTTGTTGTAAACAGATGCTTCTGGACTTACAGATGTTGATTTTTCTTCTCTGGATTTCTTCCCTTTGATACAGGCTTTCTTTGTTATTTTTCATGAAAGGTATTGTACCAACAATCCAGTGCACAATGACCAAATATATTGCAGAACCAACATTTACCCACAAATCTATTCCTTTTTGTATCTTCTGTATGAGTTTGTTGGGCTTTCTTCTTAATTTTTTGTGCTCTATTTGAGGAACCAACTTCCTCCTTTTTCTTCCCATCCACCCTATCCATGGTGGTAGGTTTCTTCTCCTCACCATTCCTCATCCATACTTGTTTAGAATTTTTCTTCCAGCCTGCACTGATTGTGGGAACATATTTAGAAACATGAGTACAAGATGGTTTGGATGGTACCTTCACTTTCTCAGTTGCTTATGACAGATTAATGAGTGAAGTCGTGATCTTCTTATGACATGTTGGAGGTCTTTTTGATTTAGCATCCTCCAGTGTGCATTGAATGGAAACAAATATTGTTTCTTGATATGGATAATCAAGAGTTGTCATAATCTTCTTGTCACATGTTGAAGGTATTTCATCTTTAGTATCCTCCAATGAACATTGAGTACTAGCATCTCCTATTTCATTATTTTGTGAAGTCTCAATATGGGTCTTCTCAAGATCTGTCAATTGGGCTTCCAATTTTTGAATTTCAATATTGAGAATGATCTTCTAATCTTCAATCATGATCATCTTCTCTTCACAATTCTTCTTCAATCTTTCAACCTCATCTTCATTCATCTTAATTTTTTTTTGTAACAAAGAGTCAAGTTCCGTGAATCTCTTGGAAGTTTCTTCCAAAAAAACTCTTGACTTCATTGCTCTTCTTCAGCTTAGCTTCAAGTGCATGGATCTTTTATTTTAGAGTCTTATTGACTTCCTCTTTTTCTTCAAATACTTTAATCTGTTTGGTGAGATTTAAACATTCAATAATTCTTCCTTCCAAGACCTTTTCCAAATTATCAGCTTCTCTTTCCAATCAATTGATCTCATCTTGCATGCATTGAAATATTCTAAAAATAGGATCAACTCTTTCTTCAGGAATATCACACAGATAGCTTATTAATTTATCTTGATCACTTGTAATAGAACTGTCTTCCATTCCTGTGGTAGAATCACGAGCCACCAGCTTGATACTTTCCAAGCCTGATATTTCTTCACTATTGGGAGGGCATGGAGAGCCAGATACTGCATCTTCTTTGGATATTAGGGACTTCTTCAACTGCTTCTTCTCTTTCTTTTTCCTATTTGTCATGGTCTTGTTGGATGTAGGCTTCTGCTCAGAAATTACTGAGTCATTATCAAGACTGCTCTTCATTGTTGACTTTAGGAAAGAAACTCAAATACTCTTTTGAATAGGAGTACTGTATGGTATCCAACATACATCAACCTCCCTTTGATACCACTTGTAGGACCCCGGGACACCCTGAGAGGGGAGGGGTGAATTAGGGTGTCAAATTTTTCTTTTTAAAGTTGTGGATCTTGTTCCCACGTTGGTAGGAACTAGTTAAACCTGTATGATGGATATGATCAATAATGAAACATTCACATGTAAAGATATGACACATAAATTTTTACTTGGTTCACCACTAAGGGCTACGTCCAAGGAGCATACGCCGACAAGTTGTCGTTTGTACCAAATTCCACTAATATTCACTAGTTGTGGATTACAAAGGTTCGGGAAGAGTCACTCTGTCCCAGGCTCACCGCCTTTACAAAAGTTCATGGATAGATCACTGCATCCCTCGGGTCAATTGGAACTCTTGAATTTGAGATAATATGACCCAGTAAGTGAACTTTGTCAATCCAAAAGTGGCACTTTATGATCTTAGAATACAATTGGTTCTATCTCAATTTATTCATAATGATATATATATGTTTTACATAGACACTCTAAGTATGAGAATACACCAAGATGTTTTCCACAAAAACCACAAAAAAGGAATCCAAGTATGGATAGAAAAACCTATTTATCACATACATGAAAACAATGGGCATGTTCATAATACCGAATGAAATAACCAGATACTCATATAAACTATAAAAACTTAAAAAATCCATATATCATATGTATGAATTCTTTAATTTCACCTGATTATAACCTAATATCATGTCAATATTCAAGAACACTCTAGATCCTCAGAGCTGATCAAAGAGGCCATTTATATGAGGAAAATGATATTGGTTCTTCACAGTAAGTTGATTTAGCTTCTGGTAATCAACAAAAATCCTAGGGGTTTTGTCTCCATTTTTGGAAAAAAGGACCACTAAACACCAAGGAGAAGTATTGGGCCATATAAAACCCTTAGCTTCTAAATCCTCTAGCTGCCTCTTGAGCTATTTCAACTCATTAGTAGCCATCATGTAAGGAAGAATTGCTACTAGTATATCTCTAGGAACTAGATCGATAGTAAATTATACCTCTCTCTTAGGAGGTATCCCAAAGAATTCATCATGAAATGCATACCTAAAATGGTCTACAATATGGGAGAACCCATCCTGATGTAACCCCTAATCATCCATATAAAGGATAGTAATATGGGTGGCCACTCCACCTGGACTAATATGCTCTAGTATATCTCTACTTTCATGGAAATATCATTCACCCTTTTAAAGGTAACTACTACCCTCTGGTGATTTAAATGATGCCCTAAAATAATATAAGTTCACATGGGTGTGATAGGGGACTAGCCAGTCTATCTTGAGAATGACATAAAATCCCATTATCTCAAGTATGAAGAGGTCCCATAAGAGATTATGGTTTCCTTCTTCAAGGGAGAATTCCTTACATTGGCGTACACTCTCTGAATGTATACCCAAATGGATTTTAAGTTTCATCACACCATATAAATACTCAATATCAATACCAAGGATTTCTATAATAACCATTTAGATGAAGGAATTTGAAAAAACCGTATTGAATAATGCATATATGAGAGTAGAGGCTACTAGAATAGTACCTCAAACTGTATATGGACTAACACCCAAGTCCACTAGTATAGGATGCACTGAATAAATTTTTCTTGATCCTTGGCCCTGTGTTGTAACCTGACTACCTTGAGTGGGTCCACTCTTCTAGAACTATGTATTTGAATCCTATATACCTTATCCATGACCTCCTCCTCTTCTTGTACATCCAGTAGTACTCTAGCTACCTACCTAGAAAGGTGCTCCTGATCACACTCCCAAAGGAAAAGCTGGTATGGATCCTCTCCCACTAGGCACAGATGGGAAGTTACTGCAAAAACATTGAAGATGCCCTAACCTTTCATAGCCTCAGTACTCAATGGGGTCTCTAGGGAACTAGGGATTCTTATTCCAAGGCTTACCACATTGGTTAAAATCCATGTAAATATCAATGGGTGGCACATAGCTGTCGTCGCTCACACGTGCAGTCTCAAAGCATCGCTTTCAACCACTAGTTAAACCACTTCCATATCTCAGTTCTGAACCACTCTGGCCCACACCATCAGCTTCTCTCAAGTTTTAGTGGGTGATTACAGCCTAGTTTACTATATCATATATGTTAGTCAATTGGAAAATGTTCACTTGAGATCAAGTAGTATGTATAATTCCATCCTCAAATCATCTCATTTTCATTGGATCGTCAGTAGTATAGATAGGCGTAAAGTGATAAATCTCTATAAAATGATCATAATAATCCATAATAGACATAGAACCCTACTGCAGGTTCATGGACTCCATAACACAATCATCCCTTAGGGTCTTGGGGAAGAAATAGTTATAGAATCTAGATTGTAAATCCCTCCAAATCACTTCCCAATACTGAATTGCCTAGTTCAGAATATCCCAAAAATGTTTGGAAGATCCATGAATCATATACAAAACAATATTCACTCTCCTCTCAAGAGGTGTATTCATATGCTCAAAAATAGATAAGACTGTCTTCAGTCGTAACTCTACATCCTGGAGTCCACCATACCTTGAAAAAGTTGGTGGATGTTGCTACTGAAACTCTCACATTAACTCTCCCATAGAAGGGGAAGATCACAGAGCTCCCTATATAGTCTGCATAAACCATATAAACTTAAATTGAAACTACACATAATCACCCACATCATATATAATAGGAGGTTCTATGTGTTTCACTATTAGAGGTATCATTAGTGTCTCAGGTCCCACCACCACTAAATTATGGTCGTCACCACCCTCCTGGCACATGATTAAAGGACGTTGTAGTGGAATATCTCTATAAATTCCAAACGCATGCCTCATATAGGATAGATAATGATAAATATCATAGATACATGAATAAGATAGGTAAAATATTTCTTATATAATATCCACATCCCTATTTCTAAGGTATGGATGATAAGATCGATCAAGAAGAACACGGGAGACACTTCCTACTACCCAATAATACGGTCAAGTCTTGGTCAAGATCTATGTTTCACTATAAGGGTCCCAGTATATGGACTGTCAATTAAAAATTATAGAGGAAAACACCCTTTAATTTTCAATTGGAATCCTTATTTAATGATGACCATATATGTTAGTCCAAAAAGGGGCTTAGATACCCTAAAAGAGGGTGAATCAAGGTATTGATATTATTTTCAAAATTCTTCATATCCCACTAGATCTTGACCTATTTATTATAATGTTTGCTTCATTTTTTATTTAATGTTTATTTTAATATTATCCTTTCAAACATTATCTAATGATGATGCATATAAAGTAAAGTAAGAAATAAAGCACATTAACACACATATTTTTACTTGGTTTACCCTCACTAGGATATGTCCAAGGAGCATAAAACGGAAATGTACCGATGTAGAAAATCCACTAAATCTCACTGTTAATACATAGTTCAAAGAAGACTCATTATCCCTTCCGGTTCACTACCATTTACAATTTGAAAACTCACTTCTCTCTCAACTAATGTGTGCTCACTATTCCTTCAAAATATTCTTATTTTGATTAATTTAATCAATATGTTTTACACCTCATTTGGTTCATCATTAAGTTCTAATTTTATCCACTTGATGAATAACACTTTACCAAATATTTACTAAGAAATCCCTTCTCAACACTTTCACGATGCTCACTTCTTTCGCGAATCTCATACCTCCATCATGAAACTTCCCACTTCTATACAATAATATACTTATTTCGTGATGTAGCCAAAGTTTGATAAGATCACTACTTTCATGAATCTCACATAGCCTTTATGAAGCTCATTCCTTTCATGAATATTTCTTAGACTTTGTAAAGAACATTCCTTTCATAAAGATATTTTATCCTTCATGAAGCACAACACATTTTCAAATCTCACTTAGAATTCCCAAAGATCAATACTTTCATGATTCTTAAAAAAATTTGTTTGCTTATATAGCCTATAAAAAACTCTTTTTCTTCATGAACTTTTTTACAAGAAAAAAAATCATAAATCACCTTCACAAATTCAGAGCCTTTGAATATTCATTAAGGATTTCTTTACTCAAATGAGGGGGATAGAGGCCTATTTAAAGATGTTTACTCCCTTTTGTGAAGCATCTATGATCACTAACATGTTTTCATGAAGCTCATGATTCTTGTTTACAAACATCCCTATCTTTATAAATCATCAGGGAAATTTTTCATTTGCGAAGCTTCTCATAGTTTCATAGATTCACCATCAACCCTTCACACTTAGCCTCCTTTTCCAAAGCTCCACACCTTCGTAAAAAACCAAACCTTCATGAAGAACCAGACCTTCATGAAACACCCAATATTTACAAAATTCATTCCTTTTTTCATATTTTTATGATAAATTCATGGAAATCCAATTTTCCTGATGCTTGATTCGTCCTCTAAATTTTGGACCCCAAAAAATTGGCTAACGCTAGGAAACAACACCACCTTATACACACAACTTTCTGTACCACCTCCAAAGAATATATTCCTTTATCTTAAATATTTTTCAACATACCTAGTCAATAAACATGATGTAACTCCCAAACTATCCTTGTCCATATACTTTTTCAACAAACACAATCATCACAAAAAATGTTGTAAAGTTACCTTTAGAGATTTTTTCCCAACAATCTCCCCCTTTGGGTTTGTTGAAAACTCTTCACTCATTGATACCACTTTATAGATTCATTAAACTTCAAACAAAATTTTCTTCTTAAAATTAATATAGAAATCAAATATTTACTCAACACACTCTCTAATCCCACATGATCCATGATCATCATGAGAAACAGAGTAGCATGAAAAGTTCATCAATGAAACACTTCATTCTAAAACCACTCAACTGATTTCATCAATAACTCTATATTTTGTGGTATATAACATTGATCGATCATATTTAGCATATTCATATTTAAAACTCCCCCTACTTCACTGGTCCCCCTATCAGCTTCTCCCTCTTTCTTGATTAATACATTTTCTCCCTCTTTTATAGCCACAACTTCTCCCCCTTTGTCAATGAACCCAAAGGTCACTCCTTTATGGTCCGCCACGGGGTAAAGAACATGTATCAACACATCAGGGAAAAACACATCATACCTCAGGGAGAGGGGGTCCCACGTCAACACTTTTTCAAGTGTGGTGAGTCAACTGAACTCTAAGATCTAGTCTATACCATTCAAATTCCTCTTTGGGTAAGGCCTTAGTTGGAATGTTTGTAACCTGTAATTCTATAGGCATATAATCCAACTTCACAAGTCTATGATCCACCTTCTCCTTGATAAAATGATACTTTATTTCAATGTGATTTTCCCTTGAGTGATGGACTATATTTTTTTAAGATTTATAGTACTTGAATTGTTGTAATTGATTTTGATCACAGACTTCACTTCAACTCTCATAACATCAAGCTACTACTTCTTCCACAATAACAGCATGAAATCTTGAGTAGCCACAATATATTCAACTTATGCGGTGCTTAATGAAATGAAATCTTGTTTCTTGATTAGCTAAGAAATACACAATCCACCAAGATATAATTCACCACCTAACATTGATTTCCTATCATCTATTGATCTATCCAAATCTACATCTATATATCCCAATAACTCTTACTAAGATTTTTCATTGTACTAAAAACCAAAATCCACCGTCCCATTGATATACCAAAGTATTCATTTTATTAAAAGTAAGTGGATTTATTTTGGATTACTTTGATATTGTGCTGATTTTCATGTAGAAAAAACAATATCTAGTCATGTCATTGTTTAGTATAACATACTACCAATGATCTTCCTTTATTCTTTGAAATTAACCACATTTCCTTCATTATATCATGACAGTTTCATCTGGGTAGACACCATAGTCTTCATATCTTTGTAATTATCCATTCCAAATCTTCTCAGAACCTACTTATCATATTTTAATAGAGAAATTATTGTTTTATCCCTTCCTTGTATCACCTATAAACCAATTAAAAACATAATTTCACTAATCATTGACATTTAAAACTCACTTTTCATGAATTTTGAAAACTATTTACATTTTGATTCATCTAATACACCAAATATTATGTCATCAAAATACACCAGCACCATCATCCTTTGATTAATATCATTGTTGACATAGATATTATAATAAACTCAACCATGATGAAAATTGATCTTCTTCAAAAATTGATCAAGTCTTTAATACCATGATCTTGGTGCTTATTTCAACCCATATAGTTCCTTCCTCAGCTGAAAAAATTTTTTCTCATATTTATGAATGATAAAAACATCTATCTGCTTAATATACACTTCTTCTTCTAGAACCTCATTCAGAAATGCTTACTTGACATTCATCTGGAAAATTTTGAACTTTCTTTGCATCGCTATGTCCAATAATAATCTGATTGTCTCTGGCCTTGAAATAGGTGAAAAATTTTCATCAATATCAATACTCTCTATCTAGGAGTAAAATTTTCACACTAGTTTTTATTTGTTTCAAATCAATGTACCTTATTCATTTAGCTTGTTGCGAAAGGCCAATTTGGTCCCAATGACACTCTTATCTTTTGGTATTGAAACAATCTCCCATTTCTAATTCTTCTCAATTTTTTCAAGTTATTAATTCATAACATGAACCTAGTTCTCGTCTCTATCTACTTATTCAAAAAAAATTGGCTCTACCTAATATAGGAAGGATTCCTGCTGTAAAGACTTCATTATTCATCTTTGAACTGGCACTGCCTGATCACCAATGATATTTTTTCTGTCAGTTTCAGCTTAACTCTTCATCTTCCATGCAGATATAGATTTGACTTCCTCCTACTCATCATCAGTATCTTCTTCTAAATTATCATATTCCACTTATACTCCCCCTGATTTTCTTACCTCTTTATCATTGTCATTAGTAAACTATTCACTATATTGTTGAGGATTATATTCATTCTCAACTATAGTGACATCATTATTTTTAACTAATTTCTCCATCATATTGTTGAAACATATATATTATTTTCTTTTTCCTAAATATCCAATTAATATCCCCTCATCTCCATGAGATTCAAATCTCATGTGTTTATCCTTATTGATAATAAAACACTCACTTAAAAAGATTATAAAGTATTTCAATGTTGGATTATTTCCATACCACATCTCGTACAAATTCTTTTCTTCTATTAGACACAAAAAATCCCTATTGGATATGTAGACCGATGTTAAGATTTCTTCCTTCTAGAATTTCTTTGGTAGGTTCTTTTCAATAATAATTATTGTAACCATGTTGTTTATGATATGATATATCCTCTCAACCACTCTATTTTTTGAGGAGTTATTACTACCAAAACTTGATGCCTTATCTGGTGTTTCTATAGATAATATTTAACTTGGATGTTTGTGAATTTTGTAACATTATCAGTATGGAACTTCATAATATTTTTTCTCATCGTGTATCTCCATTAAACTTATGCACCCATGCCCTTTCATCACATATAAACCCCATAGATTGTATATCCCCCTTAGTCTTGTACAAATTCCATCATATATTTGAAACATTTAACACATAAGGAGAGGGTGCCTCTAGAATCTACAAGATGAGGATTGTGGTTGATCCTAATAGACCAACCCTTTGATATTTTCTTACAAATCATTGTACTCATTTTATGATTATTTTGACTGCCCATCCAACTTCAACTAATATGGACATATAACCATACATTCATTACCCACATGATCAGTCTTATTTCAATATGTTGGTTCTATATGCTTGTCCTTTTTCACAATTTGGGGTTTAAGACCACTGGTATAAATTTATTTCTTTATCACTCCACATAAATTCCATTTTTCATGATGTTTTCTCTAAGCAAGTTTATTTCCAAAGATCATCTTATTTTTCTTCTTCCTCTATTTGGGGGGGGACTTTATATTGAATTAACTTATCAACTAGTGGTATGACCCATAGATTTTTTGAGGCATTCTTTGTTCAGTTTTCTTTTATAATTTATCTGATTGAACTCACCATGATGTGTTGGGAGTGAGTATTTCACTGAACATGCATTATTTTTACTTACCACTAGAGAAGTTCATTTTTTCCTCTGAGGATGTAAACCCATTTTTCAACTTATAAGGTTGTCATATAGTATATACTTTCTCTTTATACACCACTAGGGTTGGGGATCTCATTTTTAGTTCATTTTCTTTCTTAGATTTCTTCCATCTGTAATATTTTTCCAAATCACATGATTAGAACATATAAAACATCTCCTATTAAAAACATACCTTGTGTCATCATTTCTTGACTGAGATTTTGATTCAACTAGATTTATTATTATAATATTGATCCCTCAGTCTTCTTAACACATACTCATGGTGTGTCCCAGTATTCCATAGTAGTATCATTTTATGTATACTTTCTTCTGAGAGACTTATCTTCATATTTCTCAATAAGATTTTGCTTATTCTCAAGTTTAGAAATACTTATATCTTTATAGAATGAAATATATTCCAAATACTCATAAAAAAACATAAAATATAACCATGCATCCTACAAAAATAGAACATGTTTTTATTACTTCATGTAAAAACCTGTTTAGATCTATTTCCTGTAACTACAAAAATTTCTATCTTTTTAGAAATACTCATGATTCTCTCCCTCTCATGTGTGGGAGAGGGTTCATCATATCCAATACCATATTTTCCAAAATCTCATGACCTTTGGGATGAGATAATAATTTCATGTTTTTCTTATAAAATAGTATATTTTTTTATTTCATTATTACCATCTAAAGTATAGTCAAATGATAAATGAAAATCATCCTTTAATTTAGGATTTCCTTTGAAATTATATTTCTCCACTTATTTCCTTATTGATTCTATCTCTTCTCTAAATTGTTGAATCTTATTATCCCTAGATTCAATTTTATCTTCAAGCTCTCTATTGAGAGTCTTACCAATAGTTAAGTCATCTTCCAATTCCCATGAGAGTTTATCCACCATGTCATTTTGTAATTTAATTTTAAAATTAATCTAACAAAAAGAATCTTTAAGGCACCCATTATCTTGTTGTAGCCTTTAACTATCATGTACCAGTTCTAACTGATGTGTAACAAGATTTTTATTTTTGGCTTCCAAATCCTAAATTTATTCTAAGTTTAGATTATTTCCATTTTCATTAGATTTGAGTTTTTCTATCTTTATGGACATATTTTTTAGTTCTTCAATTTGGGAATCATTCATATCCCTCATATCAGTAGCCACATCAACAAGACTTTTATTTAAACCTTTTAGCTTGTTTACCTCAATTTTATATACTTATATTTGAATATCTTAATACTTATTTTCTTCTTTTTAATTTATGATCTAATTCCTTTTTCATGTGGGAAATATCTATTATTATACTTCTCATAATTTCTTCATCATCAATAGTTCCAAAATCACTTGGAATGTCTATTTCTTCATTCATTTTTGCAGAATCATTGAATGTTGAAATAATATCACAATTAGAAAAGGTTTTGGTTTCCTTAAACTTAGTCATAGTCTTTCTATAGATACTTACACACTGATTATTTCCACTAGACTTATACTTATTCATTGAATTTATTACCTTTTTTTATAGTGTAATGAGATAGGATCAGACTAAAACTTTTATTTATTAATAAAATGAACCAATTCAGAGAAAACATATTTTATAAAATAAACCAATCTATTTGAAACCAATTTTTAGGACCAAAATAGGATAGATACCCTGAGAGAAGGAGTTAATCTAGGTATGGATATTCTTTTTGAAATTATTCCTACCCCAATAGATCTTGAACTCTTTATTATAAGGGTCACTTAATTTTCTCTTTTATGTTTATGTGGATCTTATCCTTTAAACTTTATATTATGATGATGTATATAAAGTAAAGTAAGAAAGAAAGCACAAGGACACACATATTTTTACTTGGTTATCCCTTATTGAGCTATGTCCACGGAGCATACAATGAAAATGTATCGATGTAGAAAATACAATAAAGATAACTATCAATACATGGTTTGGAGTAGACTCAGTGTCCCTGCTAGTTCACTAATAATCATAATTTAAAATATCAATGCTCACTCAACTGAAGTGTTCTCACTTCTCCTTCAAAATATTATTATTTTTATTACTTTAATCAATATGTTTTACACGTCATTTGGTGCATCATTAAGTTATAATTTCATCCACTTAATGAATAACACTTTACCATATATTTAATGGGAAATACTTTCTCAACACTTTCATGATGCTTGATTCATCCTCAAAATTTTGGACACTAAAAATTTGGAAAATAGTGGGAAACGGTGCCACCTTATACACACAACTTTTTATACCAACTCTAGAGAATCCATTTCTTTATCTTGGATCCTTTTCAACAAACCTAGTCGGCAACCATGTTGAAACTTCACAACTAACCATGTCCACCTGCTTTTTCAACAAACAAAATCAACCCAAAAACATTGCAAAGTTACCTTTAGGGATTTTTTCCCAACATTATATAAATTATAGATTTATCTACTCTTTTATTTAAATAATAGACTAATTATCTGAATTAAAACTCCCAGTTTATACAAGTACATGCTTTGTAAATTGAAATTGGTAGTTCATTTAACTACATCCATACCTTTACATTTGATAACAGAATATAACAGGTAATATAAGATGATTTGACCATATGAATCATCATTCCCAATCTATAGATTTATATGCACTCTTTAGATTACAAATTACATTCATGTATTTTAAATCAATTAACGTTTTGGTCTATGTAACCTTAGTTGTATAACTCAAACATATGATAATTGGTTTGTTAAGGTTACATCATCAAACTATATGGGAAAACACTATTTAGGTTGATGCAAACACTTTAATAACCCATTACATACTTTCCTTTTTCCTATATAAAATTTGGTTGCATAACAGATATATCATTCAAGGCACATACAACAAGTATCATACAATCAAGAAATGAATCCTACAAGTCATGGAATAATAAAGGACATATTAGTCTTATAAGGTGCCTAAAATGATGCATTATCTATAGCAACTCAGGATTAACATACATGGATATTACATCATTTTTTATGAATATTCATTAAATTACATAAAATCATGTTTGAGGACTGTAATATTTATTGTCTTTGGAAACTCGTAAGATAATCTTATAATCTAGTGAATGATATTCAATGTTTCCCACAAATATTTTACCATTTAGTACTCCAAATTAAAAACTTTCTTCATAACCTGGGGAAAGGAAACATAAGAAAGGGTGATCTCATATGTCTAATAAGGGTAAATAATGGAGATACATAAGCATAATATGAACATAAGGGTATAATAACATGAGCATAACATTTGAAGATCATACCCTGCATATCAAATATCATAATCATGAGTCATGGAATAAATATTGGCAGTTCATAAGACGCGAGTCATAAGGGAATCAAAGGATAAGATTTATGAGAGTATAAGACATGGAATTTGTGGCATACATATAAGCATATAAACTTATGTGAAGGATACCCACCAAGATGTTCATATCATGTTAGGATTGGGATAACCACCTGTGTACCTACTTTGGGCTTGGGCTGACCACCCGTGTACCATCCTATTTAGGCTTGGGCTAAACACCTGTGTAACCTTATCTTTGGGATTGGGATAAAAACATATGTACCCTTATATTTGGGATTGGGATAAACACCTGTGTACTCTCATATCTGTTTTTGGGCTAAAAACTCATGTACCCTTACCTTTGGGCATAGAATAAACCCTTGTGTACCCTCTGAACTCATATAGAATTTATCATTACCCAATACATTGTAGGGAGATATAGGTCCCACCCATCTCATAATGAAATCATACACATGTGTGCCACATGATCATAAACATTCATCATATCATAACCCATGAAATTAAATGAGTATCATAAACATGTCGTAATATCATAACCTATGAAAAATATACATATTTCATAATCATTTCATTATAGCATAACTCATGAAAATAATTGGGTTTCATAATCATGTTATCATTGTATAACCTGTAGAAGAGAAATAGGTTTAACAAATAAATTTTCATATTAAAAAAAACCATTCAAAGAAATAATAATAATGGTTTCTTTGGATCATATACCTAGTAAATCATAAAATATATCAAAGTATTTCATCTTATATGGAGAAGTATTTTAAACGGTCACTTGGAGTATTTTTTAATGAAAATAACCTTTCTTTGAAAATCACTTTTTAAAACATAAAAAAAATTTCAAAATAATTTTCTTTGAAAACTAATTTTAAAAAATATAAATTAATATTTAAAAATCATTTAAAACATTTCTTGTGTAAAATATCCATTCTTATTTTAAAAACTCTTTTTAAAACATAAAACATTTTGAAAACCTTTTTCTTGGAAAATAATGATGAAAACTTATAAAGAAATCTTTGAAAACCATTTTAAACACTTCTTAAAACATTAGAAAATTTTAAATACTTTTCCTTGAAAATTATCTTAAAATATCATTTTAAAAAAAATTGAAAATATTTTTATAAAACATGGTTTTTGAATAAAACAGATTTCCGACTAAAGAGAGAAATAAGGTCGTATTTTCTTAAAAATAATTTCTTAATTATATTAAGTAAAAAAGAGTAGAAAATGGTACCATTACTTTAAATATAATTAATAATAATATTAGAATAAAATTCATGAGAATTATTGAGAGATAGAAAATTATATTTCATCATTGGTGACTTAACCATAAATAATCCCGATAAATGATGTGATTGTAACCTAAAATATTTACCACTTTGGTAACAATGAATCATAATCCCCATTAAGGAATAACATAAAATGAAACTTAAAATATCATGAGTGTGAATAAATTCATGATATTACAGTTCAAATGGTATGCACATACACCTCATAAAATAATATAATTGTATAACATAATATGTGTCTCAAAAGAAGGAAAATTGAGACAAAAAACCCTTATCAAATTGTTAACTTTTGAATTGTAAACCCCATAAAATATAGATAATCAAATGGATATTTAAATAACCATAAATTTAAGTATAGTTAATATAAAAAACATTCATGATCATTATATATACCACATAAAATAAATAGGTGGTGAATATTTCATGTGTTTTACAAAAGTAAAAAGTGAGATGGTGATCTCTTACCTTAAGTCCTGACTTTCTTCACACACGTTAGAAACTCTTGTATAAAAAATATAAGTTTATTATAAATATATAAAATAATCATATTCATTTATATACTACCGTATATTATTTTCTTATGACTTTATATTACCCTTTTATTAACAATCAAATGTTAAAGTTACATTTCGGGTAATAACCAATTTTTTCCGTATAAGTTTTTAATTTTTATTTATGGTCTGCTTACTTTGATCATGATTTAATAATTTAAATAATGTAAACCATGATATAAATATCATATATATTCATAATTTATTTATTTATATTAACCCATAAAATTTAGTGATAGGAAACGAAATACACTATTTATGGAGACGGTAGGTCATACATACGCATGAACACTATTTTTTCATTTTATTGTTGTACTGAAATAAAGGAAAGTATATGATATATTATAATTAATTAATCATATTTATGTCATATATATCACAAATTTTTATTAAACCCATACTTAATACATTCCATGTATAGTGTGAACAAATCACATCGCTTCGTGAGGCGGTAGTCCACCGTACACACGAACGAAGTTATCATATTCCCACAAAATTAAAATCATGAAGGTATGTGTGATATAAAAATTAAAAAATTATAATAAAATCATAAATATCATATATTTCATATATAAATAGTATTTCTATCATTATTCCCAACCTTGAAAGGTGTTAATGAAAAATGAATGACATTGGTTCGCCAGAAGATAGTTCATCATACACACGAATGGTGATTTTTGACCCATTTAATGAAATTGTGTGTGGTTTTAGGTATTAATATTAACATATAAAAATATTATTATATTTAATATAATTATTTTATTATATAATAATTATATAAAAATAATTTAAGGGGTTTAAGGAATAAATAAAACAAAAACATTTATTGATGAACATTACCTATTCTTTGGGTGTCTCCTTTTGGTTTGCACCAAAGGAATTCATTGGTTGGTTTTATACTAAAAATAAGTCTTCTAGGATTAGGGTAGATAATTTTGGAGGTGATTTTGGTAGATATTTTTTGATCCAAATTGTTTGATAGGTTTGAATAATGGGGGAGAGTGAGTTCTTTTTTATAGTTGAGGATGAGTGGAATTCTTGTAAATACTCAAAAGTATTTACTATTGGGAGGTATCCCTTACCTAATGTGAATCACAAATTGTATAATAATGTAGGGGAGAGTTTATTTGGTCAATAAACACCTCCACCACACAAAAATAAATGAATTCTTATAATGTTCTTCCTTGAATTCTAAGTTTCCTTTTTACTGTTTTGGTTTTTATTAAGTTGACTAATTTTCAAACCTAGGTGATTTATCCATTGGGGATAAATTAAAGTGATAATTATTAGAAAATTTATACCCACTGATTATAAAATATGATATATAGTTAATAAAATAAAAAATCTATATGTGTTGGAAATTAATTTTAACAGAAGCACACATAACATGCAAAAACACTACTTTAACCCTAATTGCACTAACAAAGTTTTTACTATTTAGGGGTTAATGTGTTTATTATAAAAGTTAAATTGGTCTATTAATGGAACATATTTGATATATTAAAATTTAAAAATCAATTTTCAGAATATATTATTTTTGGTAATTTTAAATAATTTAATAAAATATTATTTATTATAAAATGACATTAATGTCAATTTGGACCTTATTTATTTAATTTGAATTTAAAAATATCAAGACAGTGATAGAATTTGAATCTATTATGTTCACGCATTTTTAACATGATATATTCATCTAAAAAATTTATGTAATACAATAATTCATTCAATTTACTTTACTTTTAATGTTTTTAGTATTTTTTATTTTAGTTAATTATTAACTAAATAATTCCTACATTAGCATTTCTTAAGAATTTAAAGTAATTATTTAATCTCTAAAAAAATAAAAATAAACTATCATGATAATAAAAACTTATTTACCTTTAAAAATATTATTTATAAACAAAAATATGATGTTTTTTCCTTATTTCAATTATCTATAAATATTAAAGGTAAGGACCTTTTTTATCTTTTTCTTTACTTAACTTATTATATAGGTCACTGTCATAGAATAGTATCCCAATAACTCATAAAAATATATCCTAAGGTATTAAGGGTATAAATATGTATATAAAATGGATGTTGGACAAGTTATTAAGTAATTTAACACCCTATATTCTATGTTTAACCACTAAGTAAACTCGTCTTTACCTTAATCACTTTAATTAATTTTAACTATTTTCACTGATCACTTTGGTAAAAAATTATTTTGGCCTTATTAGATATTATAAATTATTATGATTCCAAATATGTAATCCATTTTTTTAAATTAAACTCTCAGAATTGGAATAATTTAATTTAAAATTAATCTCGTAAATGTGGTGGAAAAGCGGAGTTTTAAAGTAAAAAAGTTCAAAAGTTTAAAATGTTTTTATATCTAAATTCAATATAAAAATTATTACAATGAAAATTTTCTATTAATTTATATAAAATTTATCTAATTTTAATTTAAAATCAATCCAAAATATAATTTAACCTTATAAATTATTTAAATGAAAAGGCAGTTTTCAATTAAAATTCATTATTTTTCACTATTCATCAAAAAATAAAACTTCTCAAAAAAATAACAAAAATTTACCATAAGATAATTTTGATATTTTAATTTCAAAATTGAAGTTTATTTTTTCAAATAAAGATTCTAAAATTAGTAAAATTTATTTTTAAATTATGTGCATCAAACACGATTAACCCAACTTTTATAAAAGATAATGTTTTTTAGAAAACATTTATTTTTATTTTAAATGATTCTTATTTTATTTCTAATAAACATGTAAAAACTATATATTTTCATAATTTAGTTAATAATATTCATTTCCTTCATTCCAAAGGCTATGCGATAACTATCATATTAAATAATAATATTAATATTATATTGCAGTTCGGTAAAACTCAGTCCTACATGTAACGCAATATTTTGAATGAACTTGATATTGTGTGTAACACAAGACAAACTTAGTGTTATTTGTTCCACAATCTAAACTCAGTGATTTTTTTATCGCAAGATTAACTTGGTGTTGTGTATAAATAAATCTTAACTTGGTGTTGCGTGCAACGCAAGCCATCAAAGAATTTAAATTTATCCAAAAATAATAATTCCTAAAAACTCAAAGTGTTACATGATCAATGCTTGCTTGATATATTGGGGAAAGTATAGAAGTATAATACAACCTCGTGATAATAATAAACATCACATATCATGTGCGTCACCCAATGGTTGAATCGAATCAATAGTAACAAGCATAAACCAGAATATCAAGTCTCATTCCTAGGTAATTTGGTTTTTCCCTTATACGTGGGTTAGATACTCCCAATAACTGATCATTAAAAAATACTGAAACATTCCTAATATTCTGTAAAATATTCCTAAATGATAAGACAAAATAAAATAAAATTTATTTGATACCACTTTGTGATGTCCTGACCCGGATGCCATTAAATGTTGTCTCGAGACGGTGGGTCACATGGCCTCAAGAGTGCCTCCTCGTATTCCAGAGGCTATTGACTATCATTGAGGGTCCAAGGTGGTGTATTTAGGATAATATACCCTCATGATCATAGTAGCACAATGGTGTAATAAATAGATAAATAGTGGAATCATAATAAATGATAACAATGGAAGGCAAATATCTAGATGACATAAATAACCAAAAACAATATTCAATATCACATAAAAGATGATGTAGTGTCATGTATCTATCAAATGGAAAAAGGAAGTCATGGTAGCAGGCATGCAATGCAGTACATGTATCAAAAGAAAAAAAAGACCAAAAATTATATCTCTAATAGAATCATAAGTTATATCTTAGTCCTGCGCTTCCCCACTCCCACACTATAATCAAATCAAGTATCGACACTTGGTAAATTTTCCATGTCCCTACTTGCATCCACATAATCCACTCGGGTACCATCAGCGGCCCGGATAGGGTGTGAGATAAACTCATTAAACTACCACCAATGGTGTCTATAAATATCTAGTTAGTGCATATAATATGAGGAATGTGAAGGTATAATAGTAATCAGTAATAAAAACTATAAAGGGTTATATTTGGTTTCTAAAGGACACCAAGCTGACAGTACCTGCTTCGGACTATGTTGTATAATCTCTGAAAAAGTAATGTATACATATACATGGTCTGTATATGTAGTAACGTCTACATCCATATATGTGGATATTGCTACTAGTATGGACCTGAGGCATAACTCAAGTGTCCATGAGTAGTAGCATGAGTCTCAAAAGTATCAAGGGACGCCATACCCGATATCACAAGAATAAGGGACGTTATTCCTAGTATCATAAGTATAAGGAATGTCATGCCCAATATCATAATAGTAGGGTCACTATTCCTAAATCATGAATGTAGGGTCACCATGTCCAAATCATATCTGTAGGGCCACAATGCCCGAATCATAACTGTAGGGATGTCATGCATGTATATCATATCAGTAAGGACATCATGCATGTGTATCATATCAGTAGGGATGTCATTCCCATGTGCTAATGTATAGGGATTCCATGCCCATATCTAATCAAAGTAGGGATTCCATACTCGTATATCACAAGTTTAAGGGGTATCCATGCTCATATATCATAAAAGTATAAAGGGTCACCATGCCTATATATCACAACATTATAAAGGGTCTACATGTCCATATATTATAATAGTATAAAGGGTATCTATGCATGTATATCACAACATTAGTAAGAAATCAAGTCTTAGGAAGATCCAATTAATAGTTCATAGTTCATTATTATTTTACTTTAGCAAGGGAATAACTATTGTCCAATTCAAGTAAGTAAAGTTTCTATACCACTCACTTCTATTTAATTTAGTATAGTCTAGTAAGTGTGATAATTGTGATACACCACTACATTTATTCATTATCATTTATGATATCACATTTTATAAGACAAGCCAAACACATCGATGGTTTTTTTGGTTATTTGGCCATGAAATTAAAATAGTCATATAAAGAGAGCACCCAAAGGGGTGGAACATGTTGGAGTTAATGAACTCCAATGTATTTTAATATCTAAAGAAGTCATTAGGTTCTAAAATAGAGAAACCATTTTAATTCAGATTCATTTTTAGGGTCAATTCATGGTGAAACCAGCATGTAGTACTATGGAAACAATTATAAACATTAGGACCTTGAGTGATAATTACTAGACCACCTAAATTATTCCTGTAGAGGAACAATCATATAATATCAGCCTTTGGTTTGGTCCAAATTGAAATAAAATAAAAAAATAGATAAATAGCATGGAAAAAGGGCATAATATCCTGAACCAAGATAACATTTCTAATATAAATAAAAACAATTAATGGAGCCTAAGGAGTAGATTACTTACCTATGGTGATCCAATGTGATAGACGGAAGTCGAATAGAATTTCATATGGAGGAATTGATTTAAATCCTAGCTTTGGGATTTAAGGGGGATTCTTTAATGGAGCTCAAGCATGAGATAGAAAAAAGAAATGAGGTGAAGGAAAAAAGGAAAGGAAGTCTAGAACTTTAAAATAGATCTATGGTATTTACATGGTGTGTAAATGCTTTACACGATGTGTAATGATCAAGATTTCCCTTTAAGTGAAATTCCATTACACGTCATGAATTGGCCTACCCAGTCAAATACATATCATGTATTCCAAATACATGTTATGTACTTGGCCTATAGCTACCCTTCAACCCCCTTCTTATTTATTTCCAAGGAAACATTACCCTATCTAAGGTGTGTATTCTGGTCTTAAGCCATAAGAGGACTATAAAAAAGGGTTCAATTGAAAATTAAAAGGATCCATACCTGAAGGAAAAACTAGGTTCTTATAAGTTTTCTATCATAATCGAACTATATTTTTTATTTATTTACTTTATTAATATACATCATTTTATCATATATTTCTTTAACTTGAACAAAAGTAGTTAATTATTCCTTTAAGATTATAATTTCATTCTTAAATTTTTCATTCACTTTTTGAGTAATTTCTAGATCATCATAAACTTTTTTATAAGTACTTATTACTATATTTTTATGTTTCTTATTTTCTTGAATAAGACTTTTGTTTTCCTCAATAAGACTTTTATTGTTTCCTTTTAATTATTTATGAAATTCAAAAATTATTAGTATATCTCTTTGTATTTTATCATTTTCTTTATTCAATTCAGAAATACTGGAGTTTTCAAAGTCATAATAACAATATAAACTAGAACCAAAGTCCCTACTAACCTCATTTGTAGTAACCATTAATCATATATTATAAAAATCCTTTTCAGATATTGATTCATTAGTTGAATATGATTCCTCAATGCAAATTCATCCAATAGAAAATTCTCTTTACTCTATTTTATTGTTATTATTGTTTTTCCTCTCATGATTCAGTTTTAGGTTATCCTTATTGATGTTTCCTTTATTTATATATTCATGAAAAGTTAATTTTAAAACATCATTATAGGTATTTTAGTTACCTTTATTTTTTTTCTTTTTTTCCATTATTTTGATAATCCTTTCTGGGTATTTTTAATTCCTTCTTTATTTTCATCATTTTTTAGGAACCTTTTAAAAGATGATCAACTTCATTTTCAATTCCCTGCATATTAGAATTAAAATAGTCATATAAAACATTTATATTGTATTTAAATGTAACATCTTTATTTTTTGTGATATCTTCATCAAAAAAATTCTTTAATTTTATTTCATATTACAGTAGTGATATAATAAGTTCATCCAATGATTAATATTTAAAATTATTTCTTTTATCTATGGAAACCTTTTTTCATGCCATTTATTAAGTAGGGATCTCAACAATCATTCAAAAAAATTATTTTGGCTAATATTTGTCCAAGTGCTCTCATTTCATTAACAATACTAGTAAATTTGTGAAACAATTGATTGATAGATTCTTCTTCTTCCATTTTTTAAATCTTAGTATTTTACTCTAAGTATTCCTAGCCTGGTTCTTTCCATATTTTTTATTTTTTAGTGTGTAGCCTTCAAAAATCCTCCATTTATCTTATGTAGTTTTGAATGATGGGACATGACTAAAAAAACATATATTTATAGAATAGTGAAAAATATTCATAAAGTTTCAATTTAAAACATAATTTATGGATTTATTAATATTAAATGATTAAAGATCAGAATCATGAATTTTATAAGGTTTTACCATTGTAGTTCGGTGGTTAATACTTATATGCTTGAGGTAAGATTCTATTCAAGTTTCCCAGTATCCATAGTCATTTCCTTTGAAATATAGTGGTCTCTAAAGAATCCAACCATCATTTTAATTTAAACCTAGCATCTCAATGAATATCGTTTCTAATACTTTTTATAGTCTAGAGAAAGTATTTGATAAATAGAAATATAACAAAGATAATAATCATATCTCGAAAGGTAAATCTCTAGTACCAATTATTGGTCTATTGTGAGATATTGAGAAGGTCATGAGGGTGTGAATTGACCAATTTAAAATTTAAAAAAATGATTTTAATAGAATTTAAGTGCAGTGTTTAAGTATATGTATAGTAAAAAATAAAATCAATATGAACATCATAAATTTTTATAGTAGTTTTGGATCAAAGTGATCTTACATCTACTCTTCACTTCTCTCTACTCTGTGAGAGAAATGGTATCTACTATAAAATCTCTTTTTAAGGGAGTGACAACCCTATTATAGACTTACCTTTTTATAGAATAAGGAACAACCTATAGTCCTACCTTTTTCAACCTAGATTCACAACCCAATAAACCCTACTTTTTCTATTGAAGGAACAAGCAAAAACATATACCTTTTATAGTGAAGGTATAACTGATACACGTAAATTTCATAATGGTTGTATAACCATAAAATACTTGATTTTATAATGGAATATTATAAACCAAACTTGATTAAGTAAAACTAAATAGATAAAAATAAAACTCAATATCATGAAAAAATAAAACCCAAAATAGTAGAATATTGATGCAGCTTAATCACTTCAATAATATTTTTTCACGATGTAGATCTTTATGGTAAATTCAGTAGTATTATAGTATTAGTAATAGTATCATCCATTCAAAACATTCATATCTCACTTTTTAGAACATTCATATTTATCTTGTTAGAACATATATCTTTCATTTGGGTCCTTCAAACTTTATTTATAGATAAATATCTAATGGTTAATCCCATGATGTTTTCTAAATCATAATCAATGTTTGAATTAGTCAAGGTTTCCAAATTTTGATATATTTTTTGGAGATTTAAAAATAGCTTCCATATATTTCAATTGATTTTAAACTTTTGTGTGAAAATTAAAACCAATAATGAAACATATATGTCTATAACAAAATAAAATAAAATAAAGAAAGGTAAAATACTATGTAGTGTAAAGGGTACTTCACAAAAGAACTAAAATAGTCTAAAACAATTCAGTTAAATATTCAATAACACTATACTAAAACCATATAATCTAAAAAAAATGATTTTATAGAAGTAAAAAATATATACATTACATAAGTTAAAACAAAAGTTCATAAGAATCATTTAATACTTATAAAAAATAGAGTAAACCCATTTTCATAAGAATAAATAGAAGTTCGTAAGGTTTATTATATGCTTGGAAAAAATTTAGAAAATTCAAATTCATAAGGATTCTTTTAGAATTTGGAAGAATAATATATAGACTTAGAAAGAGTAATATATATATTTCAGAAGAGTATTAAAAAAATCTTCAAAAGAGTGTTTTCCTTTGTAAAAAATAATAAAAACATATGTTCATAAGAGTATTAAAAATTTTAAAAGAGTAACTTAATAACTTCATAATAATGATCCAATACTTAAAAAAATTATAGAAACATGAAGATAAAAAAATAAGAATTAATATTATATCAGTTAAAAGTAAGAAACTTAGTTGTGTCATGATTTTTGTAAAGACCACAATGCTTCATGATCTGAATTCCATGAATATATTTATTAAAAACATAAACACAATAATTCATAATACATTTAGTCCATTTTCATAAAATTTTTAGGATTATCATAAGATACTTCATTTTTATAAGATATATATTTTTCAAGATATATCATTTTGGTCAGATACTAATTCTCATAAAATATGAAAATATCATAAGATACTTAAATAATAAAAATAGAAATGCATAATATGTAAGGGTTTGGATTTTACTAAACCCTTCCTTTATATTTTCTTTATGTCATGAGGGTGATCAGAGTCTAATATTAATTATTTATAAGTTTATTTAATTGAAAAATTGTTTTTTTTAATTATTTTTACCCTTATACAGGACCCCCTTCCTGCATGAATGTATACCTAATCTACAATAGGTCAATCCAATTCCAATGTAAAGCCAATTCAAATTTGTGTAGGGGTAGATTCTTGGATAGAATAAAGGTGTTTTTGGCTTGAGTTTAAGTGATATGGTTCACATAAGGGTAGTTTTTGAGTTATATAAAGGTAAGCCTTAATTTTCCTTCATTGTGTAAAGGTAAATCCCATCTTGTGTAATGATTGTCTGATTTTTGTAAAGGTAGTTTGCATCTCATGTGAGGATATTGCATCAAGGTAGTTTCCCAACTCGTTTAAGGGTAAGATACTCCTCTTATATAGGTAACCCTCTTGTATGAAGGTGATAATGGACTCACATCAAGGTATTCATGTAAGGGTAGATCTCGTATAAGGGTATACTTATGCTATATACAGGTGTTAATTTTTTGTAAAAAATAACATTTTACTTATTAATTCAATATATAACATGTTTTTACAAAATAAAATGGAAATAAAAAATAAAAAATCATGGATTCAATAACTATCACAAAGAAAGTAGAAATAATATTGGACTTTATAAAATTTAGGAGATTTAAATGTTTGTGAGAGGGAAATAAAATCAAAAATAAATTTAATATGAATTAAATTAGATGTTTTGTTGAGTCCTTGGGATTTTTTAGGTAAAAAACTTCCTTCTATTTCTAAAATTTTAGTCTTTCCTCATTCGAGTTTCCTTGTTTTTTTCGTGGGTATGGGTGATCAAAACTTTTCTATTCAAGTTCAGAGAGTCTTTGGTGGTTGACTCAAGCCTTCCTATAATTCCCAGATCTAGACCTTCCTACCTATCCTAGATAGTGTGACTCTACATTTTTGTGGTAATTTTTGTCCCTTGGATTTATTAAAGTGTATGAAATTGGAAATTATAATGTATATCTAGAATAATGAAATGGTTAGAGAAAGGGGAATGAGAATTTAATTATCACTTTTCCTTGAATCTTTTGGAATTAGAAGTATAGGTTGAAGTATGACTCCATATTTTTTTAGATACTATTTTTCCATAGTAAATATGAAGTATTATTACTAAAAATTAATGTATAATAAATCAATTAATTACATATATTAATGAAATGGTTTTTTATTAAAGATATTATTTTGGGGTTGAGTAATTTTGTCCTTTTTTTGTTAAAGGTTGGAATTCCTTGGTGATATGGCCTTGTTTTCCCTTGAATTTGTGTACTGAAAATAATTTTTATTACCATGATTTTATTCTTGAGGATGTTAGAGACTTGGTTGCATCCAAATTTACCCTATAGGTATATGTGGTTGTTGTAGTATAGATAGGTATCGAATCCACAGGGACTGAAGAAGAAACCTTTAGACACTCAAATTTTTGGTGGTTTGGATATGAAGTTTTCAACTTGGGTGTTTATTATAATTAAAGAACAAATGATTTAATTTAAAGAAAAAATAAAAATCATGCAATTAATTGATCTAAAATAATTAATTAAGATGATTCAATCCTAGTTTTTCTCTTGGGGTGTATTTGATGTATTTGTTTTCTTAGAAAGTTTGAGATCACAAATTCAAGATGTATCCACAAAATGAGATAATTCAACAACCCCATTCACCAATTTAATCTCTAAAAATTTACAAGTTTAATCATCAATTCACTTAGAGGATCATTTTTACGATCACTCCAATGAATTGTATAATTCTAGAACTTGGGATTTTTCATCCTTAAAGTTGGTAAAGATGAAGAAGAAAATAACTCATTGAATGGAAGTATTAAAATAATGAATTGATATTAAAGTAAAGGAAATAACATTAAATACACACCCATGGAACTCCCTAGGATTAAATGATAAATTTTTATCCCTCCATTGATTTTATTCTATCAATGGAAGCAGGAATTCAACTTAAAGAAGTGGGATTAAAGAAAATAAAATAAAATAAAAACGATCAGTATGTCGTTATGTGAAGAAATTCACAAGGGTTGGTGTGAATAAGTTCACACCTTGATTAAATGGTATCAAAGTGATATTTAAAATAATAAAATAAAAGAATAATAATAAAAATAATAAATTGTATTAATAAACTAATGTGATTGAGAAAAAACATACATGGGAAAATTGACGATGTGATTACAAAATGAAAGAAAGAAATTACAATTGAAAGAATAAAACATCGATGTTAATAAAATTCACCACCAAATAATTATGTAGGAATATTAGGAGCATAGATTAGATCCCCCACCAATCCATTCCTTCCCCATAAATTAGGCGAGTCAAAAGGAGGGTGAGAAATCAAAGGAAATTAGACTTTTCAACTTTTACCATAAAAATCCTCCAAATTCATCCCCCTTTTTGGAGTGCCCATATGTCATTGATTATGGAAAAATAAGTAGGGTTATTAGAATATAAACATTATCTTATAGTTTTCCTATAAAACATTTCAAAATTTCATGAAAATTGGATCTATCATTAAGAAGTTATGATTAAATTGGTGGGCTGATTTTATGGGCCTTTAGATCTAGCCCATAATTTAAATGTCAACTTCAGCTCACTGTATATCCTTGAAAACTTCAGAATTATCTCTGGATGAAGATTAATTAAATTATCCCCATAATTTTATCTTTCTAAAATTAAAATTTTAGCTTCATTGGGATTGTATTTTGGGCCCCACTTTTGTTTGATGGTCCTAAGGCCCATTATGCTTTGTCCAAGAATTTATGTGTTCATTGCCAAAAATATCCATATTCCCTTAATATTCATACATTGATACTTAAAGAAAAAAATTTAAAAACAAATTGATCAATAATATACCAAAATATAAAATTCAAAAAATGAATATAATGTATTCCACAAGCAGATGATTGATTGGACCCAAATTTCAACTTAAAACATGAATTTCACAAATGGTGTGAAATAAAGTTCAATTAATAAAATGAACTAAAATTGGTGTTTATAGAAATTTAATAACTTTAATATTAAAATATTATCAATGAATATTAGCCTCTTTTAGTGTCTAACTACACCCCCCAACTTGAGTTTTTCTAGTCTTGAGAAAAAAGTTCCTCAAAAATATGAAATTGAATTCCTTTTTCTATAACATTTTAACGTAAAATTCTCACAAAAATACATCATTCCAAATAACCCAGAAAACTATCAAAATCATTTCACACATGCTAGGTTCACAATCATATACCAATCTTAATCTCATTCCTTTGTTCAAATTCATTGTCACATTTTATCCAATTTCAATTAAGTATGATAATGCGTTATGTATCTCAAAAGACACAGCGACCATTTTTTGTTCAAGTGGAAACAAATGTAAGCGCTATGTGGTAATCACATTAAACCTTAATATGAGTATCCAAATTTTTTTTTGTTTTTTTTTTTTGTTTTTTTTTTTTTTTGAACCACAATAGATATAAAAGGACCCACTCTAGGAAATACAACTATGGAGTCATGATCCCCAAGTGTCGAAATCCATAAATTTTTCCAATTTCATGGTCTATAATAGATTTGTAGGTCCAAACTCTAGGAAATACAACTATGGATTCACAACCCCCAATTTTCAGACACCACACATTTGGACAAAAAATTACTCTACACGGTCTTTTTTTTTTTACTTTTTGTTGGATACTCAAATTAAACTAAAAGTGACCCCAAGCCCCATTATATAATGAAAGGGACCTAAGAACTCAAATTTAAACCTAAAATTTAATGGATTTTCATTGTTTCATTTTGATTAAAAGGATGAAAATGTAAACAATGAAAAATCACATCGAAAAACTAGAATTTTTAAAAACTATGCTCATGAACATAAACTTGTATTAAAATCATAATCAAGGCATTAAAAATCATTTAACATTCATTTTTCATCTTTCAAAATATACATTAATCCATTCAAGTATAATTAATCGAATTTTTTTCATTGAATTTAATTTTTATCATAAAATCCCAAATTTCTTTCAAAATCCCAGATTTCCACTCCCCCCAACTTAAAATGAAACTGCCCTCAAATTTGAAAGATAAGATAAGAGAGATATTATAATTTAGAATAAAGAGGTGTATATGTGATTTGAAATTAAATCAGGGAACAAAACCACCTGGTTTGAAGTTGATGACCCATCAATAAAAAATTGATCGCTTTGGATTCACTTTACATGTACACTCCTCAGGGATGATTGATGGTAGGGTTTGAACTTTAGAAAGAAGGGTATTTATTTAAAAATACTAAAATGATTAAGATACAAAATTTCATAAACAAGAGACATTAGATCACATTGGAAACCCTAATGGGGTCCCTTAACAAAAAAACACAAAACTCACAAAAAAATGTAGAAGACGGGTTTCCTCTCAGGAGGCACATAGTTTAAAGTCATTAGCTTGAATTGGACTCTAGAAATTATCCAATACCAAATTTCAACATTCTAAGGACACTATTTTTATCCACTTATACTAGATTTAGATTGATTATTTGTTTATAATTTTTGTCATGTGTAATCATTTGTTCTACAATGAATGGTAAATCCAAGGAATGCCATAAATGGTTGATCTAGTTGCTTCTGTAATCTTTCTTATGACATCAATGATCATTCCTACTTTGTTGGTTTCAAGAAAATAATTAATTCCAACTGAAAGGTCATGGTTATACCCTATGAAGGGTTACTTGATTGGGAAAGTAAGGAAAATAATTTTTAATTTGGGTTGATTGAAATTTCCTAAATAAGATTGGCAATTTGAATCAAAATCAGTTTCTTCTCTAAAAAAAATTAGAAAGAATTGGTTACTTTTGAAAATATGATTCATCCTCAAAATTTTCCATTTTAATTATTTTTATTTTGTATAGACTCAATGTTTTTTATCTCTTCCAATTTTTCAATGATTGGTGCTTCTAAAAAATCATCATTCGAGCAATATTCAGGACACTCAGTACATGATGTAAAATTTCCCTCTTGTGAAAATAAAAAATAATTTTCCTCCTGATTTAAAGACCCTTCAAAAATTCCTTGATATTATTCAATTATACCAAATTCAAAGGTTGGTTCTTTAGTAAATTCATGATATGGTTGTGTGATAAAATTTTCTTCACATAAGGTTATAAAAGGGATATTCATCATAGATATGGGTTCCTCACAAGTTTTAATGATTTTTAGTTCTAATATCAATAATGAAACCTCAGAATTCATTATCTCCATTTGTTGAAAAAATTTCTCAAGTAATGGTTGTGGATCAGGTTGGATAGGGGGTTGATAATCATGGATATCCTTATGATTTATCTCTTCAACCATCCTTGAGATGGAAGGAAATTTAACCTTTAAACTTTCATCATACAAATGAGTGTACATCTCACCGGATGTGGGGTATTCATTCATGGGTTGATCTAATAAATTAAAAAAATGGTGAATCCCAATATTTATTCTCCATTTTATTCCATATTGGTATTATGTCAGGGTATTGTTGAAAATATTCCATTATAGTAGGAGAAAATGTGGATTTTAGATTCTTTTGAAACACGCAAATAGAAAGGGGGAAAGATAAGAGAAATAGTGGTGAGAATATAGAATTTGGGTGAGAATAGAAGGTAAGTGTCTAAGATAACTTACTTGGGTCCCTATAAATGGTGCCAAAATTTTATTTCTCCCAAGTTTACCCTATAGTTATATACAGTTATTTTTGTACAAATAGGGATCAAATCCATAGGTACTGAAGAATAAACCTTTAGACACTCAAATTTTTTGGTGGTTTGGATATGAAGTGGCCGACTTGGATATTGATTGTAATTAAAGAACTAATGATTTAATTTAAATAAAAAATAAAAAAACACAATTACTTTATCTAAAACAATTAATTAAGATGAGTCGATCCTAGGTTGTCACTTGGGGTGGATTGGATGTATTTGTTTTCATAGAAAGTTTGAGATCACTAATTCAAGATGTATCTAAAAAATAAGATAATTCTGCAACATAATTAACCAATTTAATCCCTATAAAATTCTAAGGATAATCACCAATTCACTTATAGGATCACTTTTATGATCACTCTATGTAATTAGATCATTCTAGCACTCTGGATGTGTCATCCTTAAAGTTGGTGAAGATGAAGAAGAAAATAACTCATCAAATGGAAGTATTAAAATAATGAATTGATATTAAATCACATGAAAAAAATTAATCATCCCCCATAAAATTACCTAGTATTAAACCATAAATGTTTATCCATCCATTTATGTTATTCTATCAATGGAATAAGGAAGTCTACTTAAATAAGTGGGATTAAAGAAAAGAAAAACAATCACTCCACTTCTATGTGAAGAAATTCACAAGGGTCGGTGTGAATAAGTTCACACCTTGATTAAATGGTATAAAAGTGATATTAAAAATAATAAAATAATAAAATAATAATAAAAACAATAACTTTTATTAAGAAACTAATGTGATTGAGAAAAAACATACATGGGAAAAATTGACGATGTGATTGAAAAATGAAAGCGAGAAATTACAATCAAAATAATAAAACATAGATTCCAATTACCTTAACCATAATATCCATATATATTAATATTAGGATTCTAGGTTCTATACCCCTATCAATTCATTCCTTCCCCATAAATTAGGGTAGTCAAAAGGAGGGTGATAAATCAAATGAAATTGGACTTTTCAACATTGACCAGAATAATCGTTCAGATTCATCCCCCTTTTTGGACTGCCATATGTTATTGAAATGGAATAATACATAAGGGTAATATAATAGAAATATTATCTTCCATGTTTCCTATAAAACATTTAAAAAATTCAGACCAATTGAATTTTCCATTCTGAAGTTATGATTAAATTGGTGGACTGGTTTTATGGGCCTTCAGATCTGGTCCATAATTTAAATGTCAACTTCAGCTCCCTGGATCTTCTTGAAAACTTTAGAATTAGCTCTAGAAACAGTTTAATAAAATGATTTCCATAATTTTATATTCCTATAGTTAAAATTTGATCTTCATTGGGCTTATATTTTGGTCCACACTTTTGTTTGATGGGCATAAGGCCCATTATGCTTTGTCCATGAATTTCTGCGTTCTTTGAAAAAAATCTCCATATTCACTTGGGATTAATCCATTGGTAATAAAAGATAAAATTTTCAAAACAAAGTGATAAATAATATACCAAAATATCAAATTCAAAAAATTAATATAATTTTTTCCACAATCATATGATTGATTGGGCCCAAATTTTCACTTTAAACATGAATTGCACAGATGATATGAAATGAAGTTCAATTAATAAAATGCATTAAAATTGATGTCTATAGAAATTGAATCAATTGACTATTAAAATATTATTAATGAATATTATCATCTTTCAGAGTCTAATCAAGACTTTATTTGAATATTGTGAACATGGTATGGTTGGAACATTTGGAAAGCAATGTAATGGGTTGCCCAGGGCTATAGTGGTGGTTAATGATGGTGATGGAAGTATGTAATGTGTTTTGAACAATGGTGTCGGGGATTAAATTAGGTAATTCATAATAAATTGATATTTTATTAGTTATTTATTTGTGATTTATTTTAAATGGAAAGTTTTTCAGATTTTAGTTTTTTATGGTTTCCAACTACTTGAAGTGGTTTAGCTCAATGCATGGCAGGTACGTCTTTGCATGTGGTGTCTTAGGATGAGTACTAGAGTACCTGAAAATTATGTAATGATAATTGTATTAATAATAAACCCATGAAATGATGTTTTATAGATGAAATTAGTGATATATGATGTAATTAAATGATAAACCATAGATTATTTTGAATGAATTATCTAAGAGAATGGATATTGAATCTAGAATAGTATTATAATTATTAAAGTATAATGGGTTTTAATTAAATGAAATTATTAAACCTAATTAATTATGGGACAATAAATGATGAGTAATTTTTTTTATTAAATTAATGAATAATAATTTTCTAAATTACTAAGTGAATATGATTAAAGATGTTAATATTTATACTTGTGTGCATGTTTTAGATCTAGAACTTAGTGGTGGTAGTTGATTGTCTTGTGAGATGATAGTGATAGATGAGTCTAAGGCTAAGTAATTTCTCTTAGTTTGGTTATGTGTGATATATCTTATATTTTCATGTTTCATATGTTTCTCTACCTGAGTTTGTAGGGAATATGACACCCAAATGTTTTAGGGAGTGTTTTCTCTAATATCCAGGATAGGGAAGTGATGGGTGGTTGGATTATCCCTCACCCCCACTCTCCCTTAAATTGTATTTTATTATATAGGCATACTCTATTTACGATGGATTAAGGTATAGGGGTTTGTGTTGGAATGGTGTATCCCAATCCATTGGATGAAATTGGGTCAACTGTTGTAGGCATATATTGCACACCAATCCCCAACTCTCATGGATAAACCTCCATAATGTGGTTACTGGGGTTGTGGGGGTAGTGTTCCCCTGCTCAGAGGTCCAAGTTCTGAAGGAACTTAGCCTAAATTTTGGATTCACTGTAGCAATGTTGACCACTGTAGTAGACCTGACTAGTGACACTAATAGCAATATTATAGTAGTGAAGAATTTTTCAACATGGTATTGTACCATCTTTTCCTTTGGTGGAAATGTTATTGTAGATCCACAGACTTCCTTTCACTGATACTGTAGCACAATGGACTAACTATTCAAATTATCACTGTAGCAACATGAATTATCCATCTTGCTTTATGATCTCATTTCGAGATAAGGTTTATATACTCTAATATTGTACCTTTTACTTTGCTCTATAAAATTAGTGGAGTGTTCTACCTATCTTTATAAATAGGTATTATTCACAAACCATTTAAATCTCTATGTATTGTGATCTCCTTCTTTTTCTTTTATTTTCTTCCCTTTTACTCTTCTTCTAGAATCGACTGTCATTGGAGCTCCTGACGTTTCCATAATAGTATGGAATCACATGAGTTGTGATGGATCTCAATTTACTATATATTTATGTGTGTTTTTTTATGGATTAAGTTTAAAGAACATACTTTTATTCGATGGAGGTGACTATAGTTTCCCATTGGTGTACATGAATGGGTTGTAGTGGCTTAAGGTATAATGCATGATAAATGGGTTGTGGTGGATTTTAGACTTACTAATTGGATGTTATGATGATAGTGAGGTTGTGTTAGACTACATTGGATATATAATATCTATGATATGATTTCTTGGGTTATGTAAGTATGACTTATGGGAGGGATGGGGACAAGACATGAGCCTTTGGGTGTAAGAGTGACTAATTAGTGGGAAAGTGGAAGTGGGGTACCATTTTTATATTTATATCTATATATATATGATTTTATAAGGATATGATTAGTTATATGTGTTACTTGGTAAGAAATCCATGGTAAGGGTGGGAAATAGTTTTACCTGTTTAGGTGATGATTTGGTTTGATTTGTTTTTTCACTGTGTTTTAGTATGCTTCATTCACATTTTCATGAGATATTTCATAGAGAATCCTACTTATTATACTTATATGATCACCCTACATATATATAAACTATTTTTTAGATCTGTAGGAGTTGGTTGGTGATCAAACTGGGAATTACTAACTTATGGAATTGCTCAGCAGTTGTTAGAGTTTGTGGTCGCTGGGTAGGATTATTTTGGTATTTATTTTCAATTGTCTAGCCTATGTATGAAATTGCATTCACATATTGGGATTGATTATTTATTTATTCATGATGTTGTTTGGTGGTATCTAATATTAACACTTATTCCTTAAACTTACATAAAGAGGCTAATGCCTCCCATTTTTGATTATATACCCTCATTTCTAGTTACTAACTTGTGGTCTATTGGAGGAAGACTTCATGGGTCATCTCCTTCTCTTTATTGTCAGCCCAGGAGAGGTACCAGTAGATGGGGTCATGAAATAATGTATTTATACAATAGAAAGGGAAATGTGTGTGATATTTTATTTTGTAAAAAACTTAAAAAAAATGAATTTGATGTTTTAAAATAATTCATAAGATGGTAAACACAAAAAAACAATATGTAAGATGTTAAATTTAAAGAAATATTTCGAAACTTTATATGTATTATGTTAAAAATTATAAAATTTCATATATGTATGAGGTTTTCCTTTGAAAAATTTTCAATATATAAGATTATAAAAATAATTATTATTATTTATTACTTGGTGAAATTCATCATCACAAAATATGAAAACAAAATAAACATAATAATCAAAGAAACTCTATCAGAGTCTATTATTCCTAAAATCAAATAATAATCAAACATAAAAGGTAGGTTTTTGAAATCATCATATATTTTTGTAATTTTCATATTATATTGAGTTTTATTATAGTTTTTTAATTATTAAAATAAAAATAATAAGAATAAAAAATAGTCAATTCCAATAATAAAACTCTAAGAATCTCCGAATCACAAACACTAACAATCTTCAAAATACAAACACTGATAGGTTTTACATCATTTCACTTATGGTGAATTTTTAGTGAATTGATTTATGAAGTTTTTGTTAAATTGGATGAATTGAATAATTAATTAGTGTGGGAAATTGGGGGTTTTATTCGATAGTGGTCTTAGGTGGTATGTTGGAAGTTATTTTCCTCTCGTAGTTCAAGATTTTGATGGGGATACGCTGCTCTTTGATTTATTCCCATATTATTCCAGATTTTTTCATTATGCAATAATTTTTTTATAATTGATTAAAATTGATAAGTGATGGAGTTAGGGCCTCATGTATGTAGATAAAGTTGGTATGATCTTAGACATGGTGATCTTATTGGATAAAGTAAAGTGGGAATCATGATAAATTCAGTTTGAAGTAGGTGGTGCCTAATATTACCACTTTATATGAAATTTATATGTATTTAATGTTTTTTAAGAAAGGGTAAGAAGGTTTGAGTGACCCAAGTGGAACCATATGTGGGTTATCTTATGTGTGGTGGGGCTATTGAGTTCAATTAGACTTATATTGAGCCTTTGAATGTTATGTTTTCATCACATAGTCGGCGATGGAAATTTTACCCATGAGAAAGTAATGTATTAAGTGGAATTGGAACCTATGAAAGATATCCAAATTAAGAATTGTCTCTAGTGACCTAGGTAGGTCTTCATTGTTTTAATGTGTTGTTCACTTAGGGTGTTGAACTATGGGTGAGATTAATGGATATGATTGGGGAAACCATCTAGGTTGTGAGTCATCCAAGAGAGGTGGGATATGATTTAAAGTTAGTATTTATCATGATATTTTTAGATAGGCCTGGTGGATTCTAATGAAGGAACCACTGAGGGTGGGTTGGTGAGTTGACCACCTAATGATTGGTTCACCTTAAGGATCAAAGGGTGGTTTAATCTAGTGATGGGACTTATGATAATTTACTGAATAAGGGGTGACTAGTGAGTTAGATTTTGGAAAATGGAATAGACCAATAATGATCTAATATGATTATGAGTGTTGAAAAAATTGTGGTATGGAACCTTGTGGTTATATAAATGGGATCTAACTCATGACCCAATACTTGGGATTTATATATTAAGGCCTAGGTACCTGAATCACCTAAGAGGTGAGTAATGAGAGGGAAGTACTGAGCTTGGGATAGTTGAGTTTGTTTTTTTTTTGTGTTCCTATGATACATGTGATGTAGTTAATGGTATTGGTAAAGGGGTAGAATTTGGTTACATCAAGATAAAATATGTAAGAGGTTTGATTGATTATAGTTTAGTTCTATGACTCAATAGGTTGATTCCATGACTATGTTATGATTTCATCCTAACATTTTTTGTTATTGTGATATAATCATCTACTCGGGGGATAGATGAAGTTTAGGCCTGCTATTTGGGTTATCGTCAAAGGATCCAAGACATGGATGACACCTCTATCTAAAGGATGTTGTGGAAATATAAGAGGTTATGCTCAATCCTATAAATGTTATATTTTTACTATTGATATCTCATTTACCTATTTTTCTTATAAGTGATAACATTTTCACCATTATCAATATTTTTGGTGATAACATGTCCACCCTTGTTGAACAAGATGTTAACCCATTCACCCTTGTTGTTTATCTAAAATGATAGCCTATTCACTAATTTTATATGATTACTATTGATAACCAATTCACCTTTGTTGTTTATCTATGATGATAATCCATTCAATTATGTTATATGATTAGTGGTGATAACATGTTCACCCTTTTTGTTTATCTATGACGATAACGCATTCATCAATGTTATATGATTAGTGTTGATAACTTGTTCACCCTTGTTGTTTATCTATGGTGATTAGACATTCATATATGTTATATTATTGGTGGTGATAACTCATTCACCATTATTTTTCAAGAATGGAAATAAATCATTCATCGTTGTCTTATTGGATAGAGGTAATGACCTGTTTGATATTATTATTCAAGAATGGTGATAACTCATTCATCATTACCTTATTGGATATAGGTGATGATCCATTATTCGGAAATATTATTTTGGAATGGTGATAACTCATTAACCATTTCATTATTTGATCAAGGTGATAATACATTCACTATTGTATTTTTTATAAGAATTGGTGATGAATCATTCATCGTTACCTTATTTGATGGAGGTGAGAAACCATTCATCATCTTATTGTTTAGAAGTATTGGTGATTACTCATTCACCATTGACTTATTTGATAGAGGTGATGACACATTCACCATTGTATTGTTTAGTAAGAGTGGTGAAGAACAATTCTCTATTTCCTTATTAGATGATAAGTGATTACCCATTCTCCATACCATGTTAATGATAGGTGGTATTTTTTCCACTATTAGTATTGGTGATATTTTGTTTCCCATTAGAATATGGGAACTCTGTTCCACCAGGAGAATTGAAAATTATATGGTGGCACCTCTTTAATTTTGTAACCATACCATGGGAAGCCTTATCTCATTATGGAATTTGATGAAGCAGGTATAATTCAATTGTTAAGGTGACTTTTTAAGTACCCAATGGTATGAAAGTTGCATGCATGTGTTTATTTATGAATTTCATTTAATTTAGTACATACATGCACATATATTATGGTTATCATTAAGGAAATAATTGGTGGTGCCCTAGTGAGTTTTATGATCACACCCTACATGTGCACCTTAGTGGACATGCAGACTTTATGATTGACATGAGAATTAGGAAACATTACCTAGTATATATGAGCAGACTTGAGGAGCTCAATAGGGTTATGGTGAAAAGTCTGAGGTGTGTATGAGGATAGGGGTGGTGTATCCTTATATTTACCTTCATTTTATCATGTATTTTATATAATCATCTCATTGAGGGATCTAGCATTGAGGTATGACTGTATAACCTGTATGGGTATATTCGGTTATAGCATGGTGTTGTGATTTTTTATAGTATATTTTCTATTTTAATTCCATATTAATCTATTTTTTTATTGTTTATGGGTGTTTGGTAATTTATTTATTTGTTTTTTTTATGATACAGAGGGAATAGTCTCCCAAAGTGGTTTTATTTTACCCTTCCCACTAGTTATAAACTTTTAGTGTATGAGGATGCATGCTTTAGGTCACATGGTGCTCCTATGTTGGGTGCTATTTTGGAAGAAAAGGCTTGGAACATTACAACCTATGGGGAAAAATCATATTAATACAATATCATATGTGAAAAAAATGATTCAAATTGGTTTTTTAAAATTAAAACCCTTTTTAACAGTAAAACTACCATAAAACATTCAAAACGAGAAAAAAAGTTCGGTTTTCCATGAAAATTTATAAAAACTATAGTGGATTTATTTTTGACCTGTAAGAAAAAACTATGTATGAATCCAACATTCAATGTGATTATAATTATTGAATGCTTATTTTAAGAATTAAAATTTATTTTAAGTCCCAAATATGTGCCAAATGATAAAAAATGAATAAATGAGATTGATTTGTTATTAAAATACTAGAAAATTATCCTTGGATTATTTTTTACCCTGATAAGTGATGTAAGGGTTTGGATCTTTGTATCTCATACCTTTGTGTGTTTTAGGTGTTGTAGGTTCCGAGTGGAGACTCAAAGGAAGAAGGAAGGGGGTAATGCTGAAATTTCATTTATAGAGAAGGACTATGGTGTGGAGGCTTGTTCTACATCATGGTGTCCAGTCTGGAGAAGAGGTCACGGCGTGCACTAAGGATTTTGGCATAGAAGCTTAAGAGATAGTGTTGGGTTCTTATTCCAATTTTGATACCCCTACTAAATTTCCCTAATAGGATTGAGACACTGAGACGGGGGTGAATCAATGATTGCTTTTTTATTTTTATAAGAAATTTTATTACCTTCTTTAGAAAAAAATTCTTAACCTCTAAAAACTTGTTATAGTTACAATCCACTAAAATATAAATCTCAACCTCACCTATCTTATAAAGAAAATATAAAGAGAAAGTAGTGCACGGTATTTATAAGGTTTCGTAAAAAACTACTCCTTTTTATATTGGTTAATCCCCCCAACATGGATTCCTTCACTAACTTCTTTCCAGAATACAAAGGCACAAGAAGAAAATAGTTCTATGACCCAGTAGACAATTTTTTTGCTATATTCAATTATACCCCCCAAACTATCCATTTTGTAACCCCTTTCCCATAGTTGGTTATACACCCTGGAAAACAATCCTTTTCAAAAACTGGTTATACCCCCGACTATAAGCTTCATTAATTTTCTTTTATGATCCACTTCAAAAAGTTATTTACTTCCTCCACAAGTAAGCTGGATCAACTTCACCTATGTATAATCTTCAATAAATTCAACAATTCTCTTAAGAATTTTGTGTAATTGAAAATTCTTCCAATTATTTATAAAATATGAATATGATCAATAAAAAATTTTGGAACTTATTTCTAGAAAACTTACTCAGCAAAAAACAGTCTGATTCATCCTTCATCTGGTAACCTCAATTCCACGATCTTTATCCTATTCACCTCCATTCGATTATAAGTTTTCTCTTCCTGCTTCAGCTTAGTGGAGACTCGATTAGAAACTCAAAACTTCTCCGTCTGATGGACCTTTATCTAATGGAACTCACTTTGATGGATCTCACTCTGATGGGACTTGCTCCAATGGATCTCAATCTGATGGAACTCACTCTGATGAGACTCACTTTGATGGATCTATATTTTCTCAGATTCGGCCTAAAATAAAACTCTGGTTAGCATCTCAAAAATGCCAAAATTTCAGCTCTACTGTATGTGAACAATTACAAAGTATGAATGCACTGTTCTCTCTATTTATAAGCATCCCAAAATGGTAAATGTGGGAAAACCAATTATTCTTCTCACTCAAATAAATTTATAAATATGAATTTACCATTAATTTTAGCTTTATATTTAACTATTTTAACTCTTATCAATGTTTCTGGAGCCTTCTCAAATTTTCTTTAATATTATAAAAACTTCAATCTTCTTTGAATTTACAAACTATTATTTAGTATGATTATTCTTTTTTTAATGACTTTGATTGTTCTTTCTGCCTCAGATTCATTCTGATGTATTTTCTTAATCTAATGGATCGGTGTCACATTTATATAATGAATCGGTGTCAAAGCTTGTCTAATGAATCAATATATCATTACTTCACAACTTTGAACTCTGCATCCTTTTCTATTGACCTAATTTAAAATAATTCATACTTTTTCCTCTTGACCAAGTGAAGAATAAATCCAATCAACTGATTTCTTGATCTGATGCTTCAAGATAATTAAAAATGGTTGACTACATTATTGTAACTTCTATAGACTTCATTCTCCTGCAACCATTCTATATTTTGAATCACTTTATCACTATGATAGTACTCTTTACACATTTTCTTAGAATGATTTATTTTCTTAAAACACTACATATAATAATTTATTGGTTTCAATGTTCTTTTTTTGGATCAGTGGAAACTAATCTTCTATTAAATTAATGGTAATAACTATGGTCCATCTGATGTTTGGCGTCTAATTTTTTATCATTGTGAAGAATCCATCTGATGGATCGCCTATTCTTGGTCTAATGGATCAGTATCAACATTGATTCCAATGGATCGATCTTTGAAGCTCATCCAATGGATCGGAATCATCTAATTTATTGTCCCAATCCACGCTTTGAATATTCTTTGAACTCAACCTGTTCCTTTCTATTTTCATATTTCTAAAAACTCCTATATCTGGTGTTCCTTGTTCCAATGAACTGATTCTGGAACACTTTAATATTTAAAACTCTAAAAACATTCATTTTATCCTTCTAATCAATGAATATTGTATCATGAAACTTATATATGATTTGGTTACATTTAATGATCAAAAAAAATCATCAAATTTTCTTTGATTAGAACTTGTGTCTGATAATCTGTGTCTAGACCCTTATTTCTCTTTGTTTTTTCATTTGATCCTCTATATTTGGTGCATCTTCCTGATCAATCTGATAGGGTCTACCCAGAAACTAAATCTCCACTTCTTCTCAACTTTTAACATATTTGATCTTTTTAAAACAAATACAATCAAAACACAACTTGATCCTAACAATCTCTCCCTTTGTATTTTTTTCAATACCCACATAATACTAGCCACACAAAACTATGAAACATATACATACTCAATATATATACACATATTTTTCCTTCCCAACTTATTTTATTACTCCCCCTATTTTTCTTCTCCCTCTTATTGATAATAAAATTGAAAGGGACCGCTCTTTATTCTTGAAAAGTTTCTTATGAATAACAATAGTATCACATGAGTTTCTTAACAAAGAGCCTTTAACTAAACATCTATAAATCTATGTGGGCGAAGCCAATGTAGAAAACAAGAATTTTTGATAAAGTTGATCAATTTTTTCCATAACATATCTTTTCATGTAATACTTTTCCTATGCTCTTTTCAATGTTCTCATATATTAGTAAATCTGATAAAAAATTTTAAGATAAAAACAACTTGCACTCATCTCAACAAACATATCAGAAAAGTTCAAGTGTATAAATACAACTTTCCAAAATCTTTTTTTTTCTTTAACCTCATTGCTTTCTATTACAAGAAGAGTAAGTGACTCAAGCCTCAGCTTCAAATTTTCTCCCCCTCAAGGGTATCCCATAACTACTTATTGTAAAACATCTATAACACTCACCCATATTCCTTACTTCATCTCCTTCAATTCCCTACAAATAAGTACAAATAAATAAGTATATTGGGAATAAAGAGGAACCTTATTAGTTTCTTAGAAGAAGCATTATAACTAAGAATATTCTCTCATTCTTGAATTTTTCTTATACTTGGATTTTTCATTGGATGTATTTTCTTCCTTCTATTTATCCTTCTCATATTTTGTAAAAAGTTTCTTCTCATCTGTACAATACTTGGATGAATCTATCAACTTTTCTCAAACTTTAGATGTATATTTGTTACAGTGAGTTTGTGACAACTTCTTCATGTTTTCCACTTAGGCTGGAAATATATTCATATAAATTTTAGTAACATTACCTTTTTTATCACATCTCTTTTACATTTTTTGAATCTTCATACCACTATCTGTCGATATATTTTTATCAACTTTGTTCTCTTCTTTAGAAACCTTTCCTGTCCCCTTTTCTTCAGTTGAATTTTGTGCTTTTTCTAACTTTATAAACATGGAATATTGTTCTATAAAAATAACTAATCATTGTTTCTTTTCTTGCTCAATATTTTTACTTTTCCCAACTTTCCTAAAGTACTCAAATTTCTTCGGTTTTTCATTTTTCTTTATTAAGACTTCAACATTATTCACCTTATGAGTTTCCTTTTTAGTTCCATATTTTTTTAGGAATATTTAATATTTTTTTGTCATCATAACTCTTCCTTGATTCATACTTTTTTCCTCATAGAGACATGTTGTACCAACATGAATAATATTTGTGTCCAAAAATTTCACAAAACCAATAGTGGACTCTGAATCTTGATCTTTATAACTAATAATAAAATTGCTCTATATTTTTTTATTCATAAATAGTGGACCACATTGCTCAGGGAGATACTTTCTTGAATAATTCCACTCTTTCTTAATGGATGATGACTTCTCACAAATATTTATTTTTGAACCTACACTGTTAGCATAAACAGATTTACATTATGATTGTTTAGAAAAAGAAACAACCTACTTATATAAACTTTTTTTTCACCATCTTTAGAAGTTTCACCCTTTACTTAAACTGCTTTAGTTAATTTTTCTCTCATATTTATTAATTTACTTTGTGTCATAATAAACATTGGTTGTGTTTTTAACAACTCTTATTCTTTCTTAGCCAAAATATCTTTCAAAATATTTACCATCTTTTCAAACTTGTATATCTTTAACTTGTTCCATTTAATTTCTTAAACAAGTGTAGCTTTGACAATGTTGAAATTCTCATCACTATTTGATTTTTCTTTACAAATTTTCAGATTCATTTCAATATCACCTATATTCATTTTCTAATCTCTAATAAAATTGAGGTTTAATTCCTCTTTCTTAACCCGATCACCATTCTAAAAATTTATATCTTCAAAATCTTTCTTCAACTTCCTTATTTATTTCTTGATTTGAGTATTCTACTCAATTTATTTTTCCAAATTTGTTTTAATAATCCACTCAATTTTTTATCTCTCTTCACAATCATCATCACTTCTTGATGAAATAGTTCCATATCTAACTCAAGCAAGTAAGTTGACTTCATTACTGGATGAGGAATCCTCCTTATTTCTTCTACAAAGACAACTTCTCTTCTTCTTGACATGAAGATATTTTTCTTTATGTTTCTTCCAATTTTGTTTCTAAGATTTCTTATTATCTTCTTCAGACTCATATTCTTCAACTTTCTTCTTAGGAAAATTTTATGAAAAATTTCCTTTCCCTTCACAATTTCAACCTTTGAGTGAATTTTTACCTTTTCCCTTCCAATTTCCCTGATTATATTTCTTACAAAGGAGGGAAATTATTTTGTTGAAATATTATGCTTCTTCCTCTACCTTCAAATCACTTGATTCTTCTTTAACTTCTTTATCTTTTTTTTCCCTTTTAACAAATCTTTGTATGTTATTTCATTCTCAACCTTTTTCTTAAAAATATTTTTTTTCTCATCTCATATGCCACAAGAATATTCTAAAGTTAATCAAGAGATAAATATTCATGATCTTATAAATCTAAGACTTTATAATCAAATATATCTATAAATTTTATCACTAGTTTCTTAATAATAGTAGAATATTCTATCTTCTCAACAAATTTTTTGATGTTACTAACAACCTCATTTACTTTTATAAAGTAATCATCAATGATTTCTTTATCATCCATTTCTATATCTTCAAATCTAATTCTCCATATTTGTAACTTATCTTTTTTAACTTTCTCATTTATTTCATAGCTATTTCTCAACTTATCCCACATTTTCTTAGTTTTTGGAAACCCCTTTATCTTTTCATAAATATTTTTGATAAGATCTATAAAAATGGAATTCTGAGATTTTCCATCAGTTTTTAAACTTCTCTTATCAGTGGTTGTCATAGCAGCTTCATTGATGGGGTGAAATCTCACTATTGTTGCATCTATAACTTTAAGTCTAAGAAATAAAAGATAGGGTAACATCCTATTCTTCTAACCGTGGTAGTTTTTTCTATCAAAAATAGGAACACCCCTATTGTTCACTGAATTGAAGTTCTCCATTCTCAGAGATGGATCTTTTAGAGGGAACCTAGTGCTCTAATACCAATTGAAGTTCCTTAACTAGACTTAGATCACTAAGAGGGGTGAATTATTGATCACTTTTTCTTTTTATAAGAAAGTTTCTTACCTTATTTAGAAAAAATTCTTAACCTATGAAAACTTATTAGAGTTATAATCCACTCAAATATAAATCTCAAACTCACCTATCATATGAATAAAATATAAAAAGAAAGAAACACGGTATTTAAAAGGTATGGTAAGAAGACCCACTCCTTGTCATGTTGGTTAGTCCCCCCAACATGGGTTCCTTTACTAACTTATTTTCAGAATACAAAGGAACGACCAGTAAATAGTTATACAACCTAGTATACAACTTTTCTACTATAATAGGTTATACCCACCCCCCCCCCCCCAACTATCCTTTATGTATCCTCTTTCCCACAACTAGTTATACACCCCTAAAAACAAGCGTTTTTAGCAACTGGTTATACCCTAGATACAAGATTATTTCTTTTTATTTTCTGATCACTTAAGAAAGTTCATCACTTTCTCTAAAAGTAAGCTGGATCAAATTCACCTATGTATAATCTTCAAGAACTTAAAAAATTATCTTAATAATTTTTTGGCCTTGAAAATTCTTCCATATATTTAGAAAATCTGAATAGGCTCAATAATAATGTCCAGAACTTCTATCCAAAAAACTTACTCAGAAAAATTTAGTTTGATTCAACCTTCTTCAGGTAACCTCAGTCTAATGTTCTTCATCCAATTTGTCTCCATTTGATTCTACTTCTAATCTTCCTACTTCAGTTAAGTGAAGATTCAATTTTTAACTCACAACTTCTCCATTCGATGGACCTCCTTCCTATGGAACTCGCTCTAATGGATCTCACTCCAATGGAACTTGCTTTGATGGATCTCGATCCGATGGAACTCACTCTAATGATACTTTATTTGATAGATCCCTATTTTATCAGCTTCAACATAAAATAAAACTCTGGTTGGGATATCAAATATTTTATAATGTTAGCTCTCCCTGCACATGAACAGTTATGAAGTATGAATGTACTGTGCACTCTATTTATAAGCATCCTAGAATGGTAAAGTACATAAAACCAATTCTTCTTCCCACCTAATGAAATTCATAAACCTGAATTTCCCATTCATTTGAGATTTATCTTTGAATATTTAAACTCTTATCAATGTTTCTAGATCCTTCTCGAATCTTCCTGAATCTTATCAAAACTTATTTCTTCTTTAAATTTACAAACTATTATTCATTCTGATTATTATTTGTTTTAGTGACTCTAATTGTTCTTTCTACCTCGGATTCAGTCTAATGGAACTTCTTCATCTGATTTTTCGATGTCACATTCATATGATGAATCGGTGTCAAATATTTTTTTATGGATTGGTATAACATAAATTTACAACTTCAAACTATGCATTATTTTCGCTTGACCCAATTGAAAATAATTCATATCTTTTTCTCTTGACCCACTAAAGAATGAAACCAATCAATCGATTGCACGCTCTGATGCTTTGAGCTAACAAAAAATGGTTGACTACATTGTTGTAGATTCTATATACTGTAGTCTCTTGCAACCATTCTATATTTCCAGACACTTTTTCACTATAATAGTACTCTTCACACATTTTCTCAAACTGATCTGTTTTCTTGAAACACTGTATCTGATGAATTATCAGTTCCAACCACTCTTGTTAAATCGGTGGCAAAAACTCTTCTGTTGAATTAGTGGAAACAACTCTACTCCATCTGATGTTGTGCATCTGATGTTTTATTAGAGTGAAGAATTTATCTAATGGATCGGTGCCTATTCCTAGTATGATGGATTGGTATCAACATCGAGTCCAATGGATCGGTCTCTGAAGATCATCCAATGGACCGGACTCATATTTTTTATCATCCTAATAATCACTTTACAGATTATTTGAGCTTAGTATGTTACATTCCATTTTCATATTTCTGACAACCCATGCATCCGGTGTTTCATGTTTCGATGACCTGAATCTAGAACACTTTAATATTTAAAACTCTAAAAACTTTCATTTAATACTTCTACTCACTCCATATTGTATCATGATACTTCAACATGATATGTGGTATTGAACGATCAGCAAAGCATCGTCATATTTTCTTTAATCAAAACCTGTGTCTAATAATCTATGTATGGACCCTTTTTTCTCTTTGTTTTTTCATTTAGTTCTCTGTGTTTGGTGCATCTTCCTGATTATCCTGATAGGGTCTGTCTGGAAAACCAAATCTCCACTTCTTATCAACTTTAAACATATTTTATCTATTGAAAATAAATACAATCAAAACACAACTTGGGTCCAACACCTACAGTGTGGGGGTAGGATACATCATGGAATACTGAGAGGTAGGTTTTAGGGGTTCTGAACTTTTCAGGGCCGCTATGTCATGGATCTGAGGTGTGGCATAGCCTCTTTCTTAGTGATTGGAATTATATGGTGTGGTGGTCTCATTGCATCATGGTCCTTTTCCAGATTTATAGGATTTGTGTCATGGACCACGCCTTGTTTCTCATATGCGAATTTGACCAGATTTATTATGGCGTTCTCACTTTCTTTATGTCGTAGTTTTTTTCAATGTTAGCACCTTTGTATCATGGTGTAGGGGGATGCATCTTGGTCTTCTAATTTTCATTTTTATTATAAATTCCCAAACCCCCTTCAAACTTTTCTTTCTCACAAATTTTCCTCTCAATCCTTAGGTTCCCAAGATAGCTTTCCAATTTCCATTGAATCCCCTTTAATCAGATTCAACCTCTATCTTCTAGAGATCGATTATGGTGATCTGATGTGAGTTTTACCTATTTTTCTTATGTTTTATTCTCCATCCTATTTTTTTACTCTCACGCTACCTTTCCATACTATGGCATTTGATCACCTTCATTTCTCATAGATTTATTTTGATTTCAGTGGCATATTCGTTGTGTGGTGTCTATAGGGATTATTGATTCCTTATGGGAGAGGTGATCATAGATCTGCGCTTGTTGTTCCATTCTCTAAGAACGTCAAAAGCCTTGAGGTAGGGTATTTTTTTATTCTATTATTTTATGTGAAATCATAAAGTTATCATGCTTTATCTCTTTGGGTAGCAGTGGGATTAACCTTAATGGATACTAAACCAGATTAAAGAAAAGAATTTGGTTTTGGTTGTACCGATCGCTTGTGTTTATAACATGTTAACGATTTGCCTCTTGATTTTCTAGATAGTGTGTTATATTTTATTTATGATATGGTTAAAAAAAATTATTTGAATTGGTTAAAGAATGTAAAGCTGGTAATGCTTGTTGGATAAAAATAAAGAGGCATGTTTCAATTGGAATTATTCTTCCTTATAGTTTGATGAAACTAGAAGTTATACTTTAAAACATGTTTAAATATCTTATATTTGTTGATATCTGATGTCTTAGGTTTCTTGTGGTTGTAACCTATAATAAATGAATCAACTAATTCAGGGCGGTAATGAATTGGTTGTTTGTTAAAGATAATTGTTTGGGGCTGAGCAAGCCTATTTTCTTGATATGGTTGGATGCCTTGATTTTAGGGCCTATATGCCATGTTGTTTGTTTTTTGTTTGCATGCAACCTTGTGTGTTTTCTCTAGATATGATCCTTGCAATGCAACATGACGTAAACCTGGGATGGATGATGGTTTGGAAAGAATGGGCGGGGATGCTCAGGTTTGTGGCAGTAGTAGATGCCTGAGATGGTGGGATGCTGATATGCATGGTGGTGTCGGGGATGGCACCGAGACTAATGGAATGTGTTGAAGATGGGAATGCCCGTTATTTGTTGTGTTGAAAGCTAGGATTCTTGCTTTCTTATGAATTTTCTTTATGGGTGAGATGGCTGAGTTTCTTGTTACTATATTCCTTTCTCCACTGCTTGATGGAGTTGATTGTGCTTGATTGTGCATCTTTTATAGTAGCATAGGACAAGTCATGGAGTACCTATAATTAAAGAATGGTAAGGAATAATAAATGGTTTAACCCATGGGGTTGGCTTCTTAATAGAAAACTAAATAATGATAAATCTTGAGGAACCTTAGAAGAGGTGGATTATTTCTGGAGGGCATGGAATAATTGGATGGTAATTAATGTAATATGTAATGTTATCTTGAGATTTAATTAAATGAAATTCTATTGAAATGTTTGTGTGCTTATAAGATATCTAGTCCTTAGTAGTGGCAGTTGGGTGCCCGAAAGACGATAGCTATAGTTGATTTTAAGGCTAGGTTATTACCCATAGTGTGGTTGTAATATATATGTATAATGCTATGTTATGTGATTTCATATGCTACCCCACCCATATTGGTAGGGAGACTGATGTCTATGGACTCTGGGGGTGTTTTCCCCAATATGCAGGTTGGTGAGGAATGGATGGATGACTACCCCCTCTTTCCCCACTCTCTTCTTGTGATATTATTATGTGTTGGTATGCACAGTGGTTACATTTCTCATATATGTGTGCAGAGGGTTGTAATGACTTGTGGTTATTTCACACACATGTATCTCTGGATATAGTATCCTAAGGATTATTATAGGTATGTCGTGTGTGGGTTGTGGTGGTTTAAGGTATAATACATGACGTATGGGTTGTGGTGGCTCCCAAAAACTACTCGGCTACTATCTAGACATGTGGGTGTTGATGACGAGATGATGTGATACAATGGGTGCATGATATGTGTTGATGTTGATATGATGTGTTGCATGGGGTGTATGGTATATTACAGTTTCCCAGGTGTTTTTGGTAAGGCTTATATTTTGAGATAGATGGCTAAAGACGTGCAACGTTGGGGAAGAGCGGCAAACCAGTAGGGAAGAGTAGGGTACCTTTACTTTGATATTATGTTGGTTATTATATTATTTCTTATATGCGCTACTTAGTGAGAGATTCGTGGTGAGGCTGTGAACTTAGCATACCTATTTAGGTGATGAGTTGGTTTTGCTTATTTATTCACTGGGATTTAACATGCTTTCTTTATCTGTTGCACGAGAGGCTTCAAAAAGGATCCTACTGAGTATACCTGTTATGCTCGCCCTATGAATATATAAATTGTTTTCATGTTCGTAGGAGGGCTGAACATTACTAGTTCGTGGTGTTGTTTGGGAGTTGTTTAGGCTTTGAGGGAGATGCCGGGGATTTTCTTTTGGTACTTAAAGTCTCTTTTGCAGTTGTTTAGTTGTATGACATTACATGCATGGTTTGGGATCTTTTATTGCCCTTTTTATGAGCAGGAGTTGCTGGTGGTTTTATCTTATCGCTCGTTCCTCATGTTCTTCTTAGAAGGTAATGTCTCCCATTTGTGTGTATGATATACCCTTGGTGCTTATCGTCAACTCATGGCCTATTGGAGGCGGGCTTCAAGCATCATTACCTCCCTTCTCTCATAGTCGGCTCTGGAGGGGTACCTTGGGGGAGGGATCATGAAAAATGAACTGTATTTAAGAAAATGATCTTTGATTAATTTGTGGCCAATTGGAATAAACCACACGTTAATCAAATGTCCAATATGATCAGAATGATTCAAAGTGCCTTTTAGAATTAAAAATATTTTTTAATTTCGAAGTAGGCATAAAATGTCCAAACGATAAAACGAACTTAGTTTTTTATGGAAATTTAGTACAAAGATGTTTGACTCATTTTTGAGCATTATGAACGAACTATGCGCGAATTTGATATTGGATTTTCTTGGAATGATTGAAGGTGTTGTTTAATAATTAAAGTCCATTTCTAAGTTTAAAACATCCACCAAATGATCAAAAAAAGGAGCTTGGTTTGTAGCATTAATTCAATGATTCAAAGTGCCTTTTTAGAATTAAAAAACTTTTTTTTTATTCGTGAAATGAACGTTCAAAAATAAGCAAATGAGCTCAATTTTCTTTGGAAATTTATTGCAATGATATTCAAGTCATTTGTGACATGTATGAACAAACTATGCATGTATCTAACATTTAATGTGCTCTAAATGATTAAAAACGACGCTTAAGAATTAAATTTCATTTCTAAATCTAAAATGTGTGTTAAATAATCAAAAACGAGCAAACGAATTTGATTTGTTATTAATGTATATTATAACCATTATCGAGTCATTTGTTGCCTATATGAATAAATTATCCATGAATTAGATGCACAATGTGCTCGAAATGATTAAAAGTACTATTTAACAATTAAAAAACATTTTTAACTTGGAAACGAGCATATAATGTTCAAAAACAAGAAAGCGAGCTCGGTTTTTCGTGAAAACGTAAAACAATGACACTAAATTAATTTGTGACATGTAGGAAGAAATTGTATGTTAATCCAAAGTCTAGCGTGCTTAGAATAATCCAATATGACTTTTAGAATTAAAACTCTTTTAATTAATGAAACAAGCATTCAAAAATGTGCAAACGAACTCGGTTTTCTATGAAGATTTAGAACAATGATCCTCAAGTTCTTTGTGACTTATAGGAGCAAATCACGTTTGAACCCAAAATTCAATGTACTCAAAATGATCGAAGGTAGCGTTTAAGAATTAAAATTTATTTTTAATTCTGAAACGTACTTCAAATGATAAAAAGAGAGCAAACGAGCTCGGTTTATCGTTAAAATTTAGGGAAATGGTTTTTGAGTCATTTGTGACCTATAGAAATAAATCGCACATGAATCTACTTGTGATGTAAAATGATCAAAATTAACATTTAACAATTAAAATCCATTTTTATCATGGAAACTAGCATGAAACGTTCAAAACAAGTAAATGGGCTCAATTTATTGTGAAAATTTCAGAGATGGATTCTAGATTAATTTGTCAACTATAAAAACAAATCACATGTTAAAACTTATTTAATTGTGAAATGAGCATAAAATTAAAAAACGAGCAAATGAGCTGAGTTTTCTATGGAAATTTAGAAACGATCAAAGATGAGAAAATGGATTCATTTTGTGATTAAAATTTATGATAATGATTTTTTAAGTCATTTGTGCCATGTAAGAATAAATTGTGCATGAATTCAACGTGTGATGTACTTGGAATGATCAAAAATATCATTTTTTTATAAAAAAAAAATTTACTTCTAGTATATGTTTTTTATAAATAGTAAAAAAACAAAATGTGATTTCAAAGTTAAGTTTTGATTTTTTTTCATTTTTTTTTATATTATATTACACATGAATTTTATAATTATATTTCAAATTATTCAACAAAAGACGTATACAGTTGCAAGTTTTTTTAGCTTAGTTATTTCTATATTTCAAAATTTGTGAGATATCACACATTTTGATAATTTAGGTAAATTTGATATTATAAAATTCTGATTGAAATTCTGGTACTTTGGTTTTTTATCTACAGTGGATATAATTTTTTAAATATTTTTATTACAACGCGCACAAGAAAATAAACTGGCCAAGACTCAACCTCACAACCGCCGCCCCAAACCCCTAAAATAGTGGATATAATATTATGTAAATATTTAACAAAAAAAAAACGAGTGATCATCAATGACAACCGCTATAGCCCGTTAAAGTACTTCAAAATTTTAGCAATCGATAAAACTATTAATTGTAACCATCAACGAAGGTCGCTAATATCTTGATTGACAAAGTTTTTGTGATCATTATTTGGTCACTAAAGATCTAGCAATTGATTTTAGCTACCGTTAAAATCCGAATTTCTAGTTGTGATCTCACTATTAGTATAATGTTTTTACAGACACTTAATATTAAAATAAAAAAAAACCTTACAAATATCTCTAATGAATAATTGAAGAAAAACACAACACAAATACGCATTGAGATCTGTAATCAGAGAGATTGAGTTGTGGTTGTGATGAATTTCAAACATCTACTCTATCTGAATCCATCTTTCATCACAGTCATCATACCACATACATGACATAAATCTATGTCGATGAGGGAAAATGACTTACAGTATAAATAAAAGCATGCAACACATAAAAACAGGGAAGTTGAGAGGCTCGAACTTGAAACCTCATCAAGACCCACAAGATGGTACAACATGAAGGCCTCCCCACCTCCCTCATCAAGACCCACTGTGTATTTTGTACATCAATAATGTTATCAAGGCCTCCCTCCCTCCCACTATGTAAGTATATGGTACAACATAATGCAGATGGAAATGGCTCCATGGGCAGGACTGAGCAAATCTGTACAGTTTTCCCACAAAATCACCCTCTTCTATGCAACCTTTAATGGAGACCTCATCACCTTAACCCGAAATGCTGCCTGCATCCAACACCAGCAACAATGTCGTTTTTCATGTTTGTAAGCAAACTATGTGTCATAATCTCACAACAATCATGGATTAATATCGCTACTGATTTGAATGACATATGAGAGATTGGATCATTCATTTAGCCAATAAAAGGTCTCTATTCTTATCTGAAAAGCCTATTTAAAGAAAGTAGTCTACATTATAAATAAAAAACCTCATACTATCTACTGAAAGACTATATAATACCGAGAAAAATCGTCTCCCAGGCTTGGATGGTTCTTGGAGGGATCCAACGATGTAAATTCTAACAAGGCGAGCGAGTCACGACATAATCTAGTCCATTGATTTGGCTAAGGACCAACCCGGCAATATTGGCTATGTTGGTATATACAATACTTGTCCAAAGAGAACTTTTCAGGGTGCATTAAGCTTTATAAAATATTTTTTGTTTTCATTTTACAAAATATATTTGAATTATGCAGATGAAAAATATTTTTGAAAAAATGAAAATGCAAAATAAAACCATATGCTTTCTTATTTTCTCATGCCATTGGAAATATTTTCTCACACAATTTATAATGCATTTTATAAAAATGAAAACGTGAAACGTTTTTGAGATAAAAATACAACACAAAACTTGGAAGTACTGGGTCAGAACATTGCTTAGGGTCCACGCTTCCTGAAACTATTTATAACATTAGCAGTTGAAAAATAAGCGGTGCTTGTTTTATTTCTAAGAAATCACTTACACTTAAATTTCAGAAGAAATTTGTTTGAGTGCTATAAATAGTTTTCAATAAGTCCTATCAAACAAACCCGAGAACCAATTAATTTTGTGATGGACCCTTGTCGGTATGGATTAAAACTATCCTATTTTTAAGTAGAGGTGGCAATTTTGAACCCGACACGACAAGACGCAACGTGAATTAAATGGGTTTGGGTCAAACATAAATCGAGTTGATTAATCTGACACGAATGATATTCAAGTCAGATTTAGGTTAACCATTCCTGAGTCATGTAACCCAATTGAAAATATAATGATCATATAAAATATTACAAATATAATAATAATTAATTTAATAATATATGTTAACTCTTATAATCAACTTAATTAGAAGTAATTCTACATATTTATAACACATTATTTATTTTAAATGGTTTAAGAGGATCAGGTTGCAACATGGATAACATGTGTTTCATATTAATTAGGTTATTTTTTGTTTAAATGGGAAAATTCAATTTGGTTAGGTTAAGACTAAAAAAATTTGGTTAGGGCATTGAGTTTATGTGATATTAAGTGGTTGGACATGTCATGATGCAGTCTATTTTATATATTTAAAGTTAAACAAATTTGTGGATTGGGTTAGAGTTGATCCCTTCATAAATGGATTGAGTCGGGTCAATCCACTTAATTAAATGGATCGGGCTAGGGTTGAGATTAAATGGTTCACAGGACAGCCAACCTGCCACGAACCCGACCCGTGAACTCAAATTGTCACATCTATGTTTTACGGGAAAAATCACCTTTTTATGGGAGCCAAACTCGATGACATCTGATGGATGGAATCGAGAAGGGGAGTTTGGAGGCACCCGATATCGCCGGCCTTCATTGCTGCACAAGTTAAAATAGCACTAGTTTAGAATTGATTCATCGTGTCTTCAAAAAATATATATATATATATATTTTTTTTTTTTTTGTTCTTTCATCCCCACGGTACTTACTCTGTAATCCAGGTTCCATGCTCACTGTGTAAATCAGTGACAAAGAAGGCTCCACCATTGCAGCTGATGGAAGCATGCATTTTGGAAACCTGCCCAACACAAACCATCAGCACCGGCATGGTTAATGTCAACGCATCACAAGGAAACATCCAGTGGTGCCTTGATCACACGCAATCAAAGCAACAAGTAAAACTAGAAAAGTAACGAAAGATGAAACCGGAAAAATAATAAGAAAACAAAACAAACTGGAATGGTATGGAGTGCCCAACACAAACCATCAGAAGATGCACATAAATCATGATAATAATGATCAGGACAACCGAATGCTGTGTTTGGTTCTGGGAAACATTTTCTGTTTTCATTTATAAAAATGAATTAAAAAATATATTGAATTATGTAAATGAAAAATATTTTTGAGAAAATGGAAATGAAAAATGGTTGCTTTTTGAAACACTTGTTTTCTCATCAATTTTTAAAACATTTTCTAACATAGCTTCAAAAACATATTTGAAAATTGAAAATAGAAGTGTTTTTCCAAAAACAAACACAACCTAAGTGGCGGCATCACCTGGGAAGAGGGTATAACTACGGATGTTTCAGGAAAATTCGCATGCGAAACGCTCCTGCAACAACAACACTTCGCTCAAATGTGCATAATGAAAAAACAGAATAAGAGGAGGAGGACCAATCAAAGACATACCCAAATACATTGGGGTTATCTTTATTCAAGCAGATTGGGTGAAGATCATCAGTTCCATCTCCAACGGGGAAAAGAAACCAGCTGCAAAAACCAACCCGATTGATATAAATACAATCACTGCACGGTAAACAGCATGTTATTTATTTAAAGTCACTTTACATACTCGCCACCAATGGCACGTTCTAGTTCGTCATCATCTTGGAACCATCTTGGTAATTGATCACTTGCCTTTACTCAACCAAAAAAGAGAAAAGAGGGGGAAAATTTTCATTTCCATTCCTATGGAACCGGACACCAGCTTTCAGACAAGATAGCAAACTTTAACATGACGACAAATCCATCATTTTATTTTCAACGCAAGTATTAGGTTGCGTTTCGTTTCGGAAAGCATTTTCTATTTTCATTTCTTTGAAATACGCTAGAAGATGTATTGGATTATGTAAATGGAAAGCACGTCTCAGAAAATGAAATTGAAAATTAAAAAATTTTGGGAAAAAAACAGTTTTCAGGTTTTCAAAACACTTGGATATGAAAATCTTATACTTTCATGTTTTATTTTCACTTTTCAAAACATTTTCTAGCATATGTTCTAATACATACTTGAAAAATAAAAAATTTGAAATGTTTTCCAAAACCAAACGCAGCCTTGGAATTTGAGTTACGTACCTTGTCTGTAAGTCTGCAACTTGCGGGCCTTCCTTCAAGTTCTGAGCTGCCAAGGATTTTTTTTTCCCCACCCATTTCAGTCATAAAAAAACAATAGAAAGTTAGACCAGCCCAAAAATGGAAAAATCAACAGAAAACAGGCAAATGAGAGTATTTCATGATGAAATGGGGGAATACATTCAACAGAGAGAGAGACAAAGCTGTTTGGGCAGTTTTTGAAAACATAAGTAATAAGACTTTACATCTGTTTGACAACATTTATTAAAAACTACTCAGCACTTTTAACTGATGAAATGCCCTAGAAAGGTATATGATCAACACCGAGAAGGGAGGGTTGAATTGGTATTGACTGTTTTTACCAGTTTTTCACAAACTGAACTTGCACTTGCCAGGGTGAATGGATCTCCTTTAACTTGCTCAACTCACACACACTGTATGTGCAAAGTAATATGTATTGATAAACAAATAGTTAATCAATCCATGAGCACTTCAATCTCCTTTTCTACTAGGGGCACTTCAATCTCCCCAATCTCCTTTTTTGCCAAGGGCAAATCAACTGATGATAAGTGCAAGTGTTTCCAAATTACTTGGGCTCTGTTTGACGGCACTTATTAAAAATTTCTTGTAGCACTTATCATTTATGATAAACAGTTTAAAGATATAAGTTGTGTTTGTTCTGCTTCTAAAAAAAACTTTTAAACTTAAGTGGTAGAAAAACATTTTTAATAAACAATTTGGCCAAAGGCGCTTATTCTAAGTGATAGTGATCGGGATAGTAGGTGCCAGAGAGAGAAAAAGAGAAGATTCTATTGATGCTAGCATACCATCAGCAACAAAAGTACAGTTGATTACAGAAAAAGAGCAGAAGGAGAAATAGAAGAAGAAGGTACTCCCCGAAGCCAAGGTCAAGGCCTCCTAAACAACCGAGCTGAATGCCTACCAAAATAATATTGTATCCCCCCACCTACTTCCATCAGCCCATATTTATTATCCTCATCTACTACCAACAGCCTCAATAACTATATACAGAAAAGTACAATACTGCCCCTGGCAGTAACAAATCATGCCCCCCCCCCCCCACGGGCAGCCCTACTGCTACATTCCTAACACTTCCGCCCTATTGAAAATCCACCTTGTCCTTAAGGTTGAAACTTGATGAATTTCTGGAAGTTTGCACAGACAATCCGTCCCCATCTCCCCATCAACTCCACCAACTACAACGTCACTGCTGCGTGGGATGGTCTTGGTGGGAAGCTTTGCTGCTCCAAATTTATTGTCTGCAACCCCAACATCATTAAGGTCACCCAGCCATGGTGTCGAACAGCTTGCAAGGCTGGGTTTCATGTCCTCAAAGCTCATGAGATCAAGAAAAGTTCTTGAGCCATCTCTACTGTCATGTTTAGCTCCTTTTGTACAAGTTTCCTTCTCCAGATGAGCAAACTAAGAAACAGCACCAGCACCACGCCCCGTGAGTTTTGCCTGTTTATTAGAACACTGTTTTAGGGAGCTGGCCATTCCCATATCAAATGATCCATAATCCCTTTTGTCAATTACCAAAGAAACTTCAATCTCAAAAAACCCCATTTCCAGAAGGCGAAGTGTTTTGTCCATAGTCACAGCAGGTATTTTCAGGAACAAGAACAGAAACCAGAAAAGCCGGCTGATAATGAGCAGCAGAAGTAGTCAAACAACACCAGCTTGTATAACCTGCTAACATGAAAAAAAATTGAAAGCAGCCAAGTAACACCAACTGGAATTACTGGATTCCAGGAGCACCAACTATTATTCTGCTCACAGTCAAGGAATAGCAATTTTGCTAATCTTGGAGAAAATTTAAACCCCTTATCATTCCTGGATTTCTTCCAGCAAACTTCAAATATAGTTGCCTTCAGTGCCACTGTACGCGACAGTGGTTCGACATGCTTAGCCACAGATCTCAGTTCTTCCCTCAGCTCTACCTCTCTGGTGTCTCTTTCTCCTTCTAACTGAGAACACAAACCAGGGACAAATTTCTCTACTCCACTCACCCATGCTAGAACTCAAACCATAAATTACCTCTATTGGTCATGCCGGAGTGGAATCAAGCTGCTCCTTGTTGTTCCTATCTTGTCCGGACAAGAAAGCATTCGAGCTCAGTGCAGCAGCTTTCGTACTTACAGCTTCAGTCTCAGTTTGCCTCGTCTATTCCGGATAAACCTGGCGAACCGACAAGTCAGCAAAAACCGTCGTCTGTTCCTGCTGCACAATCTGAAGCTCGGACTCTTTTCCTCGCCACTCTTGTACAGTTAGCGGAACTCTCAGTCTCGTTACTTCCGTAGTCAGAGGTCCCAGAGAATCAGAAGGAAGTCGAACAAAAATCCCAACAAGTTCCCGTACTTGTGCTAAACTGAAGGTACTAACGGTCCTGCCTTGCATACTCCAGTCATTCCCTAGCAATCACTTTTATAGAGGTTTGAAGCTCCTGCAACACGGGCCTGTGCTTGTTGCGGAATCATCGGGAGACACAACGACAGAAATGAGAAAACGAAAGAAAGAAATCAAAAAGGACACAGCGATTTACGTGGTTCGGGAAAAATCCCTACGTCCACGGGAGAGGCAGAATTCACTATATCGGGAGCAACAAATTACATAGGTTTTTCAGTAGAAACCCTAGCCCGAAAATGGGCTATAAAACAATGGAGAAGACGATCACTGTTCGAAAAAGTGGTCCGCGTCGCTACAGTGAACGGCGGCTTGCATCATCCGTTCCAGATTCGAACTCAATGTTTCCACCGAAGAAACTCTAGTCTCCATTCTGCAATCCTCTCAATGAAAGCACCAATTGATAGGAATCATAGGTGCCAAAGAGAGGATTCTATTGATGTAAGCGTACCATCAGCAACAAAAGTACAGTAGATTACAAAAGAAGAGCAGAAGTAGAAGAAGAACAAGAAGAACAAGAAGAAGAAGTAGAAGACTCCACTGGGATTCTCTCCCCGAGGCCAAGACCATAGTCTCCAATCAGCCACAGCTGAAGCCAGAATTATATCCTCGTCACCTTTCCCCACAACACCCCCCCCCCCCCGTATTTAATACTCTAGCCTACTATCAATTGCCCCAACAACTAGCAGTAATTACAATACTGCCCCTGGCAGTTACCTAACCCATCCCCCCATTCGGACAGCCCTCTACCCATAGTCCTATCAGATAGGTTCTATAAGCAATTTTTTCAAGTGATGTCAAATGAAGTTATGTCACATTTTTTTTTTGGTTTTCTTTTGAAAAAAGGTAAGTGCTTTTTCAGAAACATAACAAAATCCGCTTATTTTTTCCAACAAATTATCGTAAGTGGCAAGTGCTATAAGAAATTGTCAATCGCTTTCAATTGATAACCAAGGGGGATTGATATCAAAGAGATCCCGGATTAGAAGCCTGGCATCTGCTGAATTGAGTGAGTTACTGTAGCAATATTGTAGCAAGAACTGTAGAAGGTGTTGTAGTATAAACTGTAGCAGCGGACTTCAATCTCCGAGCCTCCCACAAGCAAGCCTCCTGTGTAGATCATTGAGCTACCCTCAAGTGGACCTTTGGTCCATCCTCAAGCTGACCAGATCTTTAGTAGGAACTGTTAGGGCTTCCAGGTCAACCCTCAAGCATTGGAATCTCAAATAAGGCGGACACTATTGGGGGCTCCCGGTCAACTATCCAACGTTAGACCTTCAAGCCATCCCTCAAATGTAAAGGTTTTCGGACCATCCATCATCAAATATAAAGGTTTTTGGATCACCCTAAAACCACCTTCAAATGTAAGGTCTTCAGGCCATCCAATCGAGTTTAAGGCCTTCGAGCCCCTCTTAAGGACTTCATACCAAAGTTTATAAATAAATAAAATGCTATAAGCAGTTTTTAATAAGTATTATCAAACAGAGCCTTCATGATGGCCATTTATTCAGTCCCAAATGTAGGCATTTTCCCATCATCAATAAAAGTATCAACTATACCAATAATTAGCAGCATTAATCGTTTGCTGCATTAAGAAGCTTCTAAATATCAAAAAATAGCTCAAAACTGAATGAAAGATATATCAGAATTGAAGGTACAGATTTCAGAGTGAAATAATATAGGACCAAGTTTAGAGAGAAGATTAGAGAAGGTATTGATATTGAACCTCATGCCACCCAAGACCCAATTTAGCATTAAAGGCATAGCGAAATCAACGAAAATTTTCCCACCAACTCTTCCAGGGTGTGGTATTCGAAACTTTGTCAAAAACTGCAGAGCAACAGAGGCAAACACTCCGAATAAAGATTTAGCACAAAAATGTTTTCCCCAAACCAACTTTCTTAATGTTCCATCATTTTTCCAGAAATCTCAGGCTGCATTTTGCATTGGAAAACGTTTTATGTTTTTATTTTAAAAAAATATAATAAAAATATAAAAAAGCAAGTACATGATTTACATTTTTATTAAAAAATCTATCACTGACATTTACAGTTTCTAAAAAAAAATACTTTCCATTCAAATAATTTAATACGTTTTCTAGTACATTTTTCGATAATAAAGAGAGAATGTTTTTCGAAACCAACCATAGCCTTACCTCGAGAGGACCAAGCCCGACTCCTAAATATGGCTTGTAAGTTGTAGCCATCAGCGCAGCCGATCTTGCCATCCCATGGATTATGGCAACTCTTATTCTTCTGGCCTTCTCATATCTGTAAAGATGAAGGCAGATGCAGCCAGGCAAACACAGAGGTAAAAACTTTGAAAATTGTACGAAAATTAAGGTTGCATTTGGCAACATTTATTCAAAAGTGATCACAGCACTTATCACTTATGATAAACACTTCGAAAAAATAAATTATATTTCCTCTCCTTAAAAAACATTTTTTAAATTCCTAAAAAAATCACTTACATAAGTAATAGAAAATCATTTTTCAATAATTTTAAACACTTATAAAAAAATTTATTTTAAACAATGAGTACTAAAAGTATTTTTCAGTCAAACGTAACCTTAGTCATTGTTGGTTAACCTGGTGAGGTAACAGCGATGCATAAATAACTATAAATACAAGATCTCCATGCCACAAGGGCCGCAAGGGGAAGACATTACCATAAACATAAAATGTTCAGTAGAAATGGACCAAGAACAACTAAAATCTTAAGGCACATTTGGTATGATGAAATCAGATACATCAAGTAAAATGAATTTTATAACCAAAATATAGTTCATGATGATGAAACATGGGAATGGGCATCCCTGCCCTCACATGATGAAATATCAATTCTCATAACTAACTCTGAACTATGATGAAAATGAAAAATAGAATGAAGTTCTTTCATGAGTGCGGCATCTCTCTTAAAATTCAATTCATTTTATCATATCTTTTACAATCACCATGATTTCAATACCTACTGGAAACTGTTTTCCATCAAATGAAGGCAGGAACTTTAGAAAATGGTTTAATGGCCGACCCAATTGACTTGTTGATTTTTCCAGAACTCGACAGGGTTTTGATCTCAAAAATCCACTAGTAGTTACAGTTAACTAATGAACTACCTCTTTAGACAAGAAACAGCATCCATAGTACAGCCTAGTTCAATGCTTTGTCTCCATGCTTTATCAAGTTCTAAAGCAAGTTGATAGCCATCCTACAATGGAATTGATCAGAGCATCAGTTAAAAATTAAAAAAAAAAACGTGTTTTGCAGGGAGTTAAATTTCACTTTTTCCCCCTTTCAAAATGGGTTCTGCTACAATTAAAGAAAAACATCTGGTGAAACATGCAAATTCAAAATTTCACTTTTAAGCAATTGAAAAGGGAAAAAAATAAAAATAAATGAAAGCACATTTCTCATTTATGATTTTGGATAATAAAGAAATACATCATCATGCAAACAATAAAGATATACCTCAATGGCCATGCACCCTCCTTGACCCATATTTGGTTGCATGGCATGAACAGAATCACCGAGTAAAGTCACACGGCCTCTTCCCCAAGTTAAAATTGGTGTCCGATCATAAATGTCTCTTCGGAGAATTGCCTTCTCATCTGTAGCTTGTATCAAATCTAGTACATTATCACACCAACCTCCGAATATTTGCAGTAGTTTTTCCTTTTTGCCTGCCCAAAGGCACCAAAGAAAATTTCAGAAAACGATAATAATAAAGCCAAAGTCGGTTTCTGCCCAGCATGAAATGACTTGCTGAATACTTGCTCATAAAAAAGAAAAATTTTACAAAAGCATTTTTGTCAGGCTACGAATGATAGTTGAAATTAAAACAGAATTTAATTAAACTATAAAACTTATTCGAAAATACCGTTGGGACCATCAGCACCATTAGGTGGTTCGTTGTGAAATGCATACCACTGCATCTTTCCCGCACCAACATCAGAAGAAACAAAATACTGCCTGTGCCCCAGAAATACTCGGTACCTTTAGAAGATAATCCTGATGTTAGCATCACCTTTTCCATGAAATACTAAAAATATTTGATAATATTCATCACATAAAAATGGTTTTCATCTCCTAAGGATCTGTTTGACAGCACTAGGGTTGCATTTGACAATACTCACTGATTGGGTTGCACTTGGGTTAGCAAAGAGGGGGGATGGTTAGACCTCCTATTTTACAAACTTACCAAAGGCGTGGTAAGTGGGGTGCTGATGTGGCAGTTTAGTAAGCGGGGTGCTGATGTGGGAGTTCTGTTGGAGGGTTGCAGTGTTAGTTGCGGCGAGCTGTGTGCTTAGACAGATGGTTTCACAAGGACTAGTTTTTTGTTTTGGTGGAAGCCCCTGCTGGAGCAGTGCTTGTGGAGAGGTGGTCTCTCTCCTGCTACTTTCCCTCACAGCAAGAAGTCCGAACCGGAGGACTCTCCTGGTCCAAAGCTGCTGTACTTTTTCCTTCCAATTCTTCTTATTTTTCCATTACGATGCAAACTGTTATAGAAGTTTCTTGTACGAAATTCTCTCTCTCAACCTAACAAGACAGTCTGAGGAGCGGCTGACTCATCGGATTCGTGATTTGGAGGTGCAGAAGATCGAGAGGGTCAAGGGTATGGAGTCACAGGAGATTCGACAAACGGAAGCAGGGAAGCAATGTTGGGCAGTCAATGTCAGTCCTCGTGCTAGTGGCGGGATTGACTTGGGAAATAACAGTGGGCTAGGCGGAAGTCTATGCCCGGACGATTCAACTTTGCAACGTGAAATGCGAAATTTGACAGTGAGAGTTGTGATGCCAGTTTTTGCTGGAGAAGATCCGTTTGGGTGGATTACTAAAGCGGAAACCTATTTCCTGTCTAACCGGACACCAAAGGAGATGAAGTTGCCCTACTCGCAGATTAGTATGGAAGGCAATGCTTTATATTGGTTCTTATCTTGGTAGAGCATGAATTCCGGTCAACAGTGGGAGCTGTTTAAGCCAGCACTGATAAAAAGATTTGGGAAGGCGATAGAGAGAGATCCGATTCGGTTCTTGAAAACTTCACGGCAAATTGGACCAGTAGAAAAATATATAGAGGAGTTTGAACAAGTGGCCCTGTGGATTCCAGATTTCCCGGAATCTTGGTGCATGAGTTTATTCACGAGCGGACTGTGAGCTGAGATTGAGAATCAAGTTTCCACTCATGAACCGACGAACAAGTTTAAAATGATGTCATTGGCAAGGAAGGTTGAAAGAGAGCTGGTCGTGAGGGGGTTATTAGGGGAGTACGAGGGAAACCAGGACCTCCTCTGGTTACTCGAGGATTGGTTTCAGCGGTGCCAAATTACCTACCAAACAAGCCGACATCAAACCGACCTAAGCAAGAGGAGGAGACCCAGAGAGTGGGAGGAGATGGACGATGGAATGGAGTAAGGTTGATTAGTCGACAAGAGAAGGAAGAGCGGAAACTTAAAGGGCTTTGTTTCCATTGTGGTCAGCCTTATAGCCTGATGCAAAGATGTCCGGATAAACATCTAAAGCTTTTAATTTGGAAGTTTGAAGAGCCTGAAAGTGGGGAGGAGACGGAGAAAGACAGATAGCCGATTGTGGAGGAAGTGGAACCTGCTGGAGAAGAAACAGGGGAGTAACACCCGAGCTTCAATTATAGTAAGTTTTTATTTTTAAAGAAACAATAATACAATACACATAGTTTTATTCAAGAATGTGATTAAAACCTAAATTCTCAAATTTTATAAATTGAATTTGCTTAAATTAATTTCATTTTTGAAATCAACATATCAAAATTAACTTATGATGAAATTTTGAGATTTTTCTAAAATGATTGATTTTTCAATGAACAGTGAAAAATACTGATTTTTCAAATAATGTTATTTCTTTTCATTAAATCAAGTAATTTAAAAGTCTCATTCTATTTTGAATTTGATCTTAAAGTACCATATGATTCATTTGATTTGGAATAATCTAATTTGAATCAACAATTTACAGGATTTTGATATAAGTTAATTTTTATGGTTAAAAACGTTTTTTCCTAAAAACTGTTTTTCGTTACGTTTTACACATTTATATTAAAATTAATTTCTGTCACTTCTAGAAAATGAATCTTGAAAAATGGATACCATATTTGGAATCAGGATGTTCAAATTTGGTAAATCGATCTCTTGTTTTTAGGCATTATGAATAGTAACTATAGTAAAAAATTTATCACATCGATAAAAGGTAAATCAGGTAATTAAGATTAAAATAAATGTGATAAAGCATTAAAAATCAACCCAACACTTACCTTTATTTCATTGGATGGGAGGAAATCGGCCATAGTCATCCCAAATTCAAATATATGGCATTTTGATGCCATTTGACCTTAATAATGACATTTATATTATTTTAAGTAAAGAAAATTTCAAAACGTCACTCTCTTGCTTTTAACTTCTTTTATATGTTCATATAAGGATAATAATAAGTTATGAACGAATCTAAAAGCTTATGTTGAACATAATTAATTTGTTTTTATCATTGTAATTTATTTTTTAGTAATTGAATAATTAGCTTAAATGTTTACGCAACGCCAATATAGCATTTATTCAATTAATAGAAAAATAAAATAAATGATTTTAAAAATATTAAAAGTAATAAAATTTTGATGAATTATTATGTCCCACGAATTTTATACATAAATATAACATATTAGTGATGTGTTAAGGAATTAAATTCAAATTACATCTTTGTTTTTATTTTTTTAAAGTTAAATTGAATGAATATTGTCAAAAATGACATTAATGATATTTTATGAAAATGATATTTTATTAAATTATTTAAAAACTATAAAAAAACTTGAACTAAGACAAGGGAGATAAGATGTAGTCAACAATGTCATCCCTTTGCCATTTATGGGTCAATTGTCCTTTTATGGTAACATTTTCGACCCTTGATAAAAAGCTCTTAAATTGCGGTAATTGTCAAAAGAGATAACGGGGGCTAAAACAAATAAATAAGGGTGAAAAAATCGCCTAAATTTGTCCAAATTTTATTGGATTAGAGGATTTCGACTCATCCCCACCTTATCTTCGAATTATATCAATTTTAAGTCATTTAGACATGAAAAATAATTTATATTTAATACTTTAAGAAAATTCCAAGAATGCTCATTCTCTCACTTATAAAAGGGCACCCCTTCTTCCTTTTCTTTACACCAGATTGAGCAACCTAACTTGACCAAACTCTGTCCATTTCTCTTCTCAACATCCTAAGCCAAGTTTTAAAAGTGTTCGTCTTTCCAAAAGACTAATCCTAAGTCCCTTAAGAGGAGATCTAAAGTCTACGAAAGAAAAAGTAATCGTCTTTACCAACTCTTGAATTTCTTTCTTTTTCTACTTCCTCTGAATTTGTTGTACTCGTTTTAAAATAATGAACTCCAGTATCATCAATATAATAAAATATTATGATTATAGAACAACCATTTTTCATCACTTTTGCATCCTACGGAAAGAGAAAACATTGATCCGTGCGTGTAACATCCTCGATTGTAAATTATAATAAAACCCAAATTTGTTAATAAATTACAAGTATTTTTTTTGTGAAAATTTTAAAATTTTCAATACATGTGTTTGTTATGTCTTTACAAAATGGTAAAATCCTATCAACACTTTGGAATATTCTATGGGATATTTTCGGAATTGAACGTTGAGTTAGCGTGGAATTCCAATGCCTGTAGAGGCTCAGCGTTGACAGAATAAAAATATTAAAAATATTTTATTCACGTGAGTACATTTTATTTCCCAAAAAAATTGAATAACTCTCAAACGGTGTGCGTTGGGCGTTTGGCAACATCGCAGGCGAAGAAATCTTTTAATATTTTTTATTATATTTTATTCTGAAAAATATTGGAATATCTTTCAAACGGTGTTTCCAATGGAAAATCGGAAACCACCATTAGGTCCGGAATGGAGGTTTTACCCTAGACGCGACATAAATTTTGTGTGGGTTGAGTGTGTAGTTACATCGCACGTAAGAGATAATAATCAGGTTTAGAGAATTAAAATAAAATATGTAATAAATGTAACGAGTAATGGTGGTTTGGGGCGGTGCATAAAGGCAATTTAAAGCCTTATGCGTGAGATGCATGAGAGAGATGATGTTTTGAAAAAAATAATAATAAGAGTACAAAGAGGCGCATGGGAGATGTAACATGGAGGGGGTGCTTATACACCTCTTTTTCTCCCCCTCCCCCTCAATTATTTTGTTATTTTATTATTATTATTTTTTTAATATTTCTTCAAACTTCTCTACTCAATATCTTCTCCGATATTGATCAGATTGACGCGTTGTCGATGTCGTTGAATTCATCTCAACAAAAAGAATTTTAAACATATTTTTGTTTATGAAAAGGAACGAGGTTTTCGTGATGCAGTTAAACTCGGACGTCAGTCCTCGTCGTCAGTCATCATTGCACCTAAAGTAGGAAGCTCTTGACATTAGCGCATGTTATATATGTGTTATTGGCATTATTGTTGGCATGCGTTTGTAGCCCGTGAGACCTATGTTTGATGCTTGATCACATGAGGTGTGTGTGTGTGTATAACCTTTGACTTGTGCTTGTATTGTTTGCATATGGACTGTGATAACTCTGATTATGATACTGTTTGACTTGATGTGATATTGATCTATCATTTGCATTATGTATCGTATATGCTGCAATCCTGTATACTGCAGTTGAGCATGCAGGTTTGACCAATTGGTCGCCATGTGAGATATGACGCATGATTGACAACATACGATATTTGACGCATGTTCGAGACTATCCTCTGAGAGGGATGTGCTAGGCTTGGGTCAGCATGTAATTGGACTATTCTAGTCGGTTGAATGTGTCACATGCTTTTGGCTATCCACATAAGAGGGATGTGATAAAACTTTGGCCGGCATGTGAGACGTGACGCATGCTTTTGGGTATCCACTCGAGACAAATGTGATATGACCATAGTGGTCGGCATGTACTTGAACTATCCCGACCGGCGAAATGTGTCACATGCTTGAGGTTATCCACTAGAGGATATGTCTGGCTGGGAACCGATGTTCTATCCGGCATTGTGCCGAAGCAGGTATGTTTCTTTCGGCATGGTGCCGAAGCAGGTAGAGTCGGTCCCTGAGGACCCGGCTTGTATATGGTACTTGTATGATATATTGTCGTTATATCTGTACCTTGTTTATATTTCATGTCATACACTTGTATATTTTATTTTTTCAAGGGGTTACAATTTAAAAGTTACCAGAGGTAAGAATTTATTTTACAATCTCATTTTTTTGGCATTGCCTTTATTTTCGTTGAAGGAATCTTATAACCTATCCTTCATAAACTCCATACGTTTTCTTATCCTCTTGATATTTAAGAAGTTTCCATGTTTTCTTCCAACTTTTTAACTCTTTTACTTGAATCAAGCAAAGAAATTTTTAAAAGAGAAACTGATCTTATTTCACTTTTTGATCGGGAACATTTTTCTTTGATGTCCATATTTTTCAAAATTGTTTTACAAAAGTCCTTTTTGTTACTCAAATGACATTTTAAGTTATCTTTGACTTTTAAAAAGTTGGAAAAGAATCTTTTTAATGTTTTTCGAAATTGTCGTTTTCAACTTTTTATACAAAGTCAAAAGGAATGTTTTTTGTTGGAGTCTGCATCCCACATCGGACTTGAGGTCCGGTGTGGTCTTTCTTATTTGTTATAAATACACCCCAAGGGCTCCTTTGGAGAGACACCTTGGGGGTTCGGTTCCTTTCTTTTAATTCTCCTACATGGTATCAGAGGAGGTTTGATCCAACCTGATCCCTCCCTCATTTTTTTTTATCACCCTTTAGGGTTTTCCCGTCCGGGGGGGCGGCAGCTCCAATCCACATAGCCGCCGCCCCCCCCCCCCCCCTCCGGGCTCGTTTCTCCGGCGGGTCTCCCCTGCCGGCGCCTGCTTCCCCGCTGCGCGCGGCGGCCCTCCCTCTGCCTCTTCCCTGCCGGCTCCTGGTCGCGCAGCCCTCTGTCCCGCGCCTCCCGGCGGGCCTCCTTCCCGGCGCGGCACCCCTCCCGGCGCCCTAGCCCTCGCGGCTCCCTCGCCCCGTCGGCCCTCGCGCCCACGCCCGTGCGACTCCCTCGCCCTCGCCCGCGCCCTAGCCCCCGCGCCATCTTCCGCCTTCCCGTCTCCCGGCGGAGCGCTCCCTCCCCGGATCGCTTCCATCCCCGGCTTCTCCGGCGTGCGCTCGACCTCCTGCCGGCGCGTCTCTCCCCGATGGATCCTGACCGGCGGACGTCTCCCCGGTTCTCCAGTCGACGACGCCTCCTCCCGCGGTGCGCCCTCGTCCCAGCAGGCCTTCGCCCGGCGCCCGCGCCCTCTCCCCGGCAGCTCTCCCCACTGACGGCCCTTCTCCCTGCGCACGCCGGCCCGGTTGTCGCCGCCCCTTCCCGCAGCGCCTCCTGCCGTCTGCCGTCGGCGCCTCTCCCTGGCTCTCCAGCCGTCGGCGCCTCCTCCAGCCGTCGCGATCCCGACGGCCTCTCCCGCCCCGGTGCGCCTTCCCTCAACGGCGCCCACTCCTCCTGCGCAACTCACGGCCAGCCCCACCGTGCGCGCGCCCAGCCTCGGCGGATCTCCTCCCCTCCCGTCGCGGCCCATCCCGTCGCCGGCCCTCTGCGCAACCTCCCGGCCCTTCCCGGATTTTTCCAGCCAGATCCAGAGATTTCCGGCCAGATCCGGACAGCTCCGGCCGTCTCCGGCCTGATCCAGGCTACTCCGGCCAGCTCCGGCGAGATCCGGACTGTTCCGGGCAGATCCAGACTGTTCCGGGCAGATCCGGGCAGATCCGGACTGTTCCGGCCAGCAACCGGCCTCCACCCGTGCTGGCTGCTCCACGCAGGTGGCCTCCTCCAACTTCCAGCGCCGTCTCCCGGCCTCCTGCACCCTTGCTGGCCTCCTCCTGCGGCATCCCCGCCTCGCCGGCATCTCCCGGCACCTCCCGGCAACCGCATCTCTCTCCGCCGGCACGTCCTGTCGCTAGCGCAGCAGCTCGACCACCTCGGATTTGGGTCTGTTGGCGCCGCCAGATCCCGCAACGATTTCTGCGGAATCCCCGCCTCCCGTCGTCGGCCCCGCAAGTGCGGTTTTCCCGGTGCTAGTTTGGATTTCCCGGCGTTTCATCGACCGGCCCCACTAGTGCGGCAGTCCTGGCGTTCCGTCAACCGACCCGGTCTCTGTGTGGTTCATCTGCTGCGTCTGCGACATCATCCATCCATCTCCTGCGCAGGAGCTTCGATCGTGAGGGGGAGCAGCCACCTTTGCAGCGTTCTCTTTTTTTTTACTTCGTCTCGTTTTGTAATCAAGCTGGGCATGTCCAGCTTGAGGGGGAGTGTTGGTCTCTGTTTTATTGTTTTCTTTTCATTATGTGTCCAAGCTAGGTTCACCTAGCTTGAGGGGGAGTGTTGGAGTCTGCATCCCACATCGGACTTGAGGTCCGGTGTGGTCTTTCTTATTTGTTATAAATACACCCCAAGGGCTCCTTTGGAGAGACACCTTGGGGGTTCGGGTCTCCTATTTTATTCTCCTACATTTTTTTATCATATACGGCATTAACAAATTTTTCCCGCCGCCAAAACCGTTTTACACTTTAGCTTCTTCTACAAGTTTTCAATGATTTTACAATGAAAATTCTTTAATGAAAGCTTAATTTAATATTTCACCTCCATTTTCTTTATTTCTCCAAAGCACGTGATTTTATTACAAAACATATATTTCCGATGAATTGATGGTCATCTTTTATCTCTAAAAAGTAATTTTGCGGTCGTTAACTTCTTGAAACATTCAATTTCGTGTGATCATTGAACATTACATTTCTCTTAAATATCTATATTCTTTGAATCATGGATATGATTATTGCCTAAACTGTATACCATTTCTACATACGGTGTTTTACTTTGAATTTTTTTGAGAAAATATTGATATTTTGTATTCTTTATTCAATACAAACATTTATTGATAAGACATTATGTTTATGAATTAAATTGATCATTCAATATATGAGGAATGAATTGAACATGCATGACAGGTGGGGCCCGAAATTATATAGCTCATCGATGCATTGACAGATCTCATGAGACAAACCAGCTGACTGGCCTTATTAAATGAGTTTTTGGTGCATGTTTACCCATAATTTAAACTGTCTTGGCACAGGGTTTTGACGGTAAAGATATCGTGATGTCTGAGATCATGATGTTCAATAGTATGTATTTCCTTCATTGAGAATTCAGTTAGTATCCATGAGATTATTGCATTTGATATTATCCATAGATACATTTCGTGTTCAATTTATTGACTAAATGACATGTGTTTTCAATTATTAACTAAATCACATGTGTTTTCAGTTATTTACATTGTCATATTGATTATACCTTATTTACTCATAATAGTTTTTGTTGTACTTAATTCTTACTTACCATTAGAGTTCACCCATTTTGTTTCTTTTTCCCAGGATATAAAGAAGAAATCTTTGAATGAGTTTCAAAATGCCGAACATTTGATTTTGTTATATTTTATATTTTATTGCCAATGTAAAATGGGTATCATGTATGTATTTGGTTCTTCAAGACTATTAAACTAATTGGTCCTTCGGGATGAGATCCTTTGTATCTTATGTCAAAGTAATAAAGTGGACACTAGCTCTGGGTTACTGGAATTGGGATTGTTACAGTTGGTATCTGAACAAGTTTAGTAGAAACATTGGGAACTAAATTTTAAATAAACATAGCAAACATGAGGATTATGACAACCCCTTACAGTATTTGAGAACTTTTACCTTTAGAGAGATTTTTATTTTATGCCTCAATATTCATGATGATAAGGAGCAAACTCAATGTGTGTCATTATTTAGTGATGACGCTAAACGGAAGAAAGAGAATCAACACCCGTAGTCAATGTAGGGATTGTCCTGCTGAGCAAGCCAATACAACTAGTGTTGGAGTTGAGCATATCATAACTATATTAGGGCAGTGACCCAGGTTATGACTAATAACCTTGGATCGCTTCATGCGGCAGAAGTCTTCATCTTTTAGTAGAACTACTAATCCAGTGGTAGTTGTGCAATGGATTAAGTCACTTGAAAAGATATTTCTAACCTTGGAATGCAATGAAAGGGAAAGGTTGTGTTGATTGTGTATTGTCTTAGAGGCGATGTTGATCAATAGTGGTCGTTGATCCGGAATACTAGGGAGGAAGAAGAAATAGAACATATGAAATGGAGAGCTTTTAAAATAATATTATTCGACAAATATTTTCCTAGTGAGAAACGAACTGAAATGAAGAAAAAGTTCCTCATCTTAAAGCAAAAGGAAGAAGTGTTGTGGAGTATGAGGCTACTTTTACAAGACGAGCCAAGTATGTTGCGGATTATATACATAATCCAGATAGCAAGATTGATCATTTCTTTGATATCAAACCTCTAAAGGGTGCTGGTTTCTCAAACTTTTTCATCATATGATGAAATGGTATTATGTGACATCAAAACAAAGAAGAAATTTTCAAGATCCTATATCTTCAAGGGAAATCAAGATAAGAAAAGGTCGGATGAACACCAAGAAAAAAGTAAAGTGTCAAAGAAGAAAGGAATGAAGCAATTTCCATCATGTAAAAATTGTGGAAAGAAAAATCCTGGAAAATGTTTGAAGGACATAGAAGTTTGTTACAAATGCAGAGATAAGGGCCACACGGCTAATGAATGCGAGGAAGAAAGAAACCAATGTTGTCTGGTACTTCAACTGTAGAGAAATGGGGCATTATTCACACCAATGTCTCAAGCGTCAAGGGAACCTACCGCATAAAAGGCCAAGGGGAGAAGGTTAAGCTTATGTGATCACTACAGCTGAGGTTGAAGTTTCTAAAGATGTGGTGGCCGCTACTTTAATCATAGCCTCAAATTTAACTAATGCTTTATTTGATTTGGGATCTTTGCATACTTTTATATCTTCCATGTTTGTTAAGAAAATTAGATATTTCTCTAGCACCTTAAGAAGGGAATTGTCCGTCAAAACTCCTAGTGGAAATCTCACCGCAACAAGGATGTGTCAGTCAGTTCTCATTATGACACATAAACGTGCTCTATTTGCAGACATGATTATTATACTTATGGTTGATTTTGATATAATCTTTGGCATGAATTGGCTTTAAAAATATAATGTAAAAATTTATTGCTAAGAGAAGAAAATTATGATTCGTGATGAGGATGTAGAATTCTTTATCTTTAGATGGGAGACTTCATCATTTGAGTCAAATCTAGATCCACCCACAGTAGCTCTTCAGAATGAGATTCTTGGGGGAAAAAGAGCAGACACAATCTACGGATGGAAAGGGTAATCTTCAAATTGAGGATGTTCCTATTGTACAGGAATAGGCTGATGTATTTCCTGAAGAATTACCTGGACATCCACCAGAACATGAAGTTGAGTTTTCCATTGATTTAATCCTGGATGCAAAATCTATTACAAACTCCTTATAGAATGACTACTGTGAAATTAGTGAGTTGAAGAAACAATTACAGGAGTTGTGTGAAAAGAGATTTATTCGCCCTAATGTTTCACCTTGAGAACTCATGTTCTTTTCGTTAAGAAGAAAGATGGATCTATGAGGTTGTGCATTCATTATAAGGAAATCAATGTTATTACTATAAAGAACAAGTATTTTTTGTTTCGCATTGAACTTGTTCGATCAACATTACGGAGCTCGATATTTTTCAAAGATTGACCTTCGTTCTAGGTATCATCAATTACGAATAAAAGAAGATATTCCCATGGCAGAATTTCGCACGAGGTATGGACATTACGAGTTTACAGTTATGTCATTTGGATTGACTAATGCACCCTCTGTTTTTATGGAACGAATGAGCAGAGTATTCAAGAAATATCTAGATAATTTTTTTGTGGTATTTATTGATGATATCTTAGTGTACTCTAAAAACTATGAGGACCATGGGAATCACATACGGATCACTCTTGAGACTATTAGAGAAAAAAGGCTGCATGAGAAATTTAGCAAATGTGAATTCTGGCTTCATAAAGTTTCTGTTTTTGGTCATATTGTCTCCAAGAATGGAATCTCAGTTGATCCTGCAAAGACAAAGACAGTCAAGGAATGGCATACACCAACGAACATAATCAAGATGCGTAGTTTCATTGGTTTGGAAGGTTATTATCAGCGATTTGTTCAAAATTTTGTCTAATTGGCTAACTCGTTAACCAAATTTACACGTAAAAGAGTTAAGTTCACATTGACAAAAAAAATGTGAAGAATGTTTTGAAGAATTGAAGAGAAGATTGGTGAATGCTCTCTACCATCAAGAAATGATGGATTTGTGATATATAACGATGCATCAAAAAAGGGACTTGGTTGTGTCAATATGCAGAAAGATAAAGTTATTGCCTGTGCATCAAGGTAGTTATTGTCTATGCATCAAAACTATTCAACTCAAAATCTTGAGTTAGCAACCGTAATTTTTGCTTTAAAGATATAAAGACTGTTGGAGTATGCATCCCACATCGGACTTGTGGTCCGATGTGGTCTTTATTATTCATTATAAAAGAACCTTAAGGCCTCCTTTAGAGAAAACCTTGGGTATTGGGTCATCACCTCTTTTTATCATTCTACATGGTATCAAAAAAGGTTTTCTAAACCCGAGCCCTCCCTCCCATTTTTTTCCCCTACCATAGGTTTTCCAGAATTCCCCCTTCGGGGGCGGTGGCCCCCCGTAGCCAGTAGGGCTGGGGGGTTTTCTATCGACGCCCCTCCGGGCTTGTTTCCCAGCCAGGCGACGACACCCTCCCGACGGGCCACTCCTCTCGTCGCTCTCTCGTGTGACAGCACCTCCTTGCTCGACACCTCTCCTGCGCGGCGTCTTCCCCTCGACGCTCTCCTGTGCAACAGCCCGTCTGCGCTGCCCTGGCACGCTTGGCGGCGGCTCCCTCCCATGCGGTTTTTCGGCCCCTCCTCCCTCCCTGGTACCCTCGACGACGGACACCCCGCCTCGACGTTTCCTCGACTCCCTCTCGGTGGAACCCTTCAGCACGGTTTCCACATCCCGACGGAACCCTCCCGGCTTTCCCCTCTCCCAGGCGCCCCCCCCCCCTCCCGCCATGCCTTCCGATCCGACGCAGCACTGCTCCCCTGTGCGCGTTGGCTCCCGCAGCGCCGCTAGATCTCGCTTCAACTCCCTCTACCCGTCAGGCCGCTCCACCTACCTGCTGCGCGCGTAGCCCTCAACGACCCTTCCTGCTCAGAATCCCTGAGCCCCCTCTCTGTGCGCCAGCTTCGACGGCCTTCCTCCCCCAGATCCGCCACATCGGCTCCTCTCGTCCCATGCACATGCCCCTCAAACAGAAGCTCTGGCTCGTCTCCCCTGTGCGCCACCCCTCCAGTTGGTGGCCCTCCCTGCGCGATGACAATTTCTGCTTTGTTTTTGGTTCCTTTTTTTTTTCACCAGCTCTGTTGTTGTCCCGTGGCTCTCTTGCTACGCGTCGTCCGTCCCTCCAGTCCCATGACCCCTGCGCAACGCCTCCACTACTACTCCCTCCATGCTGGCCTCCACCTGCGGCAGCCTCCGCCTTCATACCGGCCCGCCAGTGCGGATTTCCCGGCGCTCCGACGACCGGTCCGCCCGTGTGGATTTCCCGACGCTCCGACGACCAGCCCCGCCAGTGCGGATTTCCCGACGCCTCGTTGGCACATCCTTTTCAACGGCTTCTTCCATCATCCATCACCTTCCTAAGGGGGAGCAACACCCATGGCGGTTTATCTTTTCTTTGTTTTGTCTGGTTTTGTAATCAAGCTGGGTATATCCAGCTTGAGAGGGAGTGTTTGCAGCGTCTGTTGATTGCTTTATTTTTCTTTATGTGTTCAAACTAGGTACACCTAGCTTGAGGGGGAGTGTTAGAGTATGCATCTCACATCGGACGTGTGGTCCGATTTGGTCTTTATTATTCATTATAAAAGAAGCTCAAGGCCTCCTTTAGAGAGAACATTGGGTATTGGGTCCTCACCTCTTTTTATCATTCTACAAAGACATTATCTCTATGGTGAAAGATGTAAGATATACATAGACCATAAAAGGCTAAAATACATTTTTTCACAGAAAAAGCTCAATATAAGGCAAAAACGATGGCTCGAGCTACTCAAGAATTATGATTGTTCAATACAATACCACCCACGGAAGGAAAATAAGGTAGCGAATGCATTGAGCAGGAAAGATCATGGAGTCCTCACCAAAATGAGGACTGGCAGAGATCTTATGTTCATGGATTTAGTGAAGATGAATATGAGAAATATCAAGAAAGGAAAAACATCACTCTTTTTTCAAATGATAGTCAAACCATCCTTATTGGAAAAGATAAAAAATTATCAGCTTGATGAGATAATTTTCAAAAGAAAATTAAAGTCATGAATGATGGGAAATTGACAGACTTCATATATGAAGGCGTTCTGAAATTTGGAAAGATGTTATGTTTCCATCTATACCTAAGCTGAAAAGGGAATTATTAGATGATGCTCATAGCTCGAATTATTCTATACACCATGGTAGCACCGAAATGTATAGAGATTTGAATGAACATTTTTTATGAAATAATATGAAGCGAGAAATTGTTGATTATGTATCAAGATGTTTGGTTTGTCAACAGGTGAAGGCTGAGAGACAGCAACCTAGAGAAGTCATATAACCACTGCCTATTTCTATGTGGAAATGGGATGACATTACTATGGAATTTGCCACTGGATTACCAAAGACTCTTAAAAATAATGATGCAATATAGGTTATTGTTGATCGTCTTACTAAATCTGCACATTTACTCACTATAAGAGTATTTACCTCTTAAGCGCCTTGCACGACTCTATTAATAAAATTGTAAGACTTCATGATGCAACTCTTTCAATTGTGTCTGATCGTGATTTGCGATTTGCATCGAAATTTTGGAAGTCTTCAGAAGACTCTGAACACTAAGCTTTCATTTAAGCATTGTCTATCACCCAGAAATCAATGGACAGTCCAAAAATTCAAACTTTAGAATACATGTTGAGGTCGTGCTCACTTGACTTTCAAGATATGTGAGATCAGTACCTTTGGTGGAGTTTTTCTGTAACAATATCTTCCATTCAAGTATCCAAATGGCGCCATATGAAGCATTATATGGCAAAAGATGTCGTACTTCAACTTGTTGGGATGAAGTTAGTGATTAAAACCTAAATTCTCAAATTTTATAAATTGAATTTGCTTAAATTAATTTCATTTTTGAAATCAGCATATCAAAATTGACTTACGGTAAAACTTTGGAATTTTTTTGAAATGATTGATTTTTCAGTGAATAGTGAAAAATACCAATTTTTCAAATATTGTCATTTCTTTTCATTAAATCGTGTAATTTAAAAGTCTCGTTGTATTTTGGATGTGATCTTAAAGTAACATATAATCCATTTGATTTAGAATAATCTTGTAGATGGCGAATTCCCCTTACCTCAAGGTGAGGCGGAGACATTCTTTTATAGATGGGTAAAATAGATTACACAGTGGAGTATTCTGATGCGGGACTCGGAAATACCCTCTATAATAAAACAGGGTTCAACACTCCCCTCAAGTTGGACATGCTCGGCTTGGACCAAGAGTCCCACAAAAGAAAGACCACATCGAACACGACCATACACACTCCCCCTCAAGCCGGGTCACTGATGTTGTGGACACCCAACTTGGTACTGAGAGAGTTCAGACGAGCTCCCGGGAATCCTTTGGTGAAGATGTCAGTAAGCAGATCTGTCGCCGGTATGTGGTTGAAACTGACATGGTGTTGTTCGAGGTGATGGCGAAGAAAGTGACAGTCCATCTCGATATGCTTCATTCGTTCATGGAAGACGGGATTAGAAGCAATCTTCGTGGCTGCCTGATTATCACACCAGATATGAGCAGACTTCTGCGGTGGGAAGCCAAGCTCATGGAGGAGATGACGAAGCCAAAGGATCTCAGTAGTGACTGTGGTCATTGCACAGTATCCAGACTCTGCACTAGATCTGGAAACGATTGTTTTTTGTTGCGCCAAGAGATGAGGTTACCTGCCAAGAAAACGACAAACCCAGAAGTAGACTTCCGGGTAGCAAGACAACCAGCCTAGTCAGCATCACAGAAGACTTCAGCATTCAGATGATCGTAATGTGAGTACTGAAGACCACGGGCAGAGTCTTTCTTGATGTATTTGGCAATGCGGAGGATAGCATCCCACTGAGATTTGGTCGGATGCTCCATGAATTGACTAACTTTGCCAACAACGCAGGCAATGTCCGGACGCGTCATGGTGAGAAAACTGACTTTTCCCACAAGACGACGGTAGCTCTCTGGGTGAGAATGGAGTTCAGTGTTGTCATAGAGAGACCGTTCCCCAGGTTCAAGAGAAGTGTCAACAGCAGTTACCTGAGTCAAACCAGCATCCTGCAAGATATCCAAGGCATATTCTCATTGGCAAAGAAAGATGGAGTCCGTAGAACGGGAGACCTCAATGCCAAGGAAGTATGTTAGAGGACCAAGATCTTTGGTGTGAAAGTGGTGGTGAAGATGCCCTTTGAGTTGGGCGATTCCAGTTGAGTCGCTGCCAATAATGATGATATCATCAACATAAACCACTAGCAGGATGCAGCCGGAGGACGTCGTACGGTAGAAGACGGTGTGATCCTTCATACTTCGAGAGAGCCCAAATGTAGTGACGGCGGTGCTGAATCGGCCAAACCAAGCACGAAGAGACTGCTTGAGGCCATATAGAGAGCGACGAAGTCGACAGACATGGGAGTAGGCTCCGGAGGCACGAAATCCTGGGGGTTGTTGCGGATACACCTCTTCTCCAAGAAAGCCATGGAGAAAAACATTCTTGACATCAAGTTGATGAAGGGGTCAATGATGATGAGCGGCCAGAGAGATGGATAATCGGACAGATGTCATCTTTGTAACCAGAGAGAAGGTATCAAAATAGTCGATACTATATGCCTGAGCAAAGCCCTTCGCCACAAGTCTGGTTTTGAGGCGATGAAAAGTGTCATCGGCATTGAGGCGGATCGTATAAATCTATTTGTTGTCGATTGCCTGTTTGTTTGCCGGAAGGGGGACCATATCCCACGTGTGGTTGTCGTTCAGAGCCTGCAATTCATCCTGCATTGCTTGAAGCCACTCAGGGTGAGATTTGGCATCGCCAACCGTGCGGAAAATAGATATCGACTCCAGAGCGAAAAGACCCCTGTATGAGGATGTGTACAGAGGGTATCCTAGTAAGAACGAGTACCTTTTCGTAGTGCAGTGGGCAAGTCGTCTGGAGCCGAAGCAGGAGCATTGGACAAATCTGGGACGATGGTGTCCTCGGCCTGGATGGGGGATACAGTCGATGGGCGGCGAGAGTAGACAATGTCAAACCGGTGACCAACGGAGTGGGGCACCGGATGTGGGTGGATGATGAGAGGAAGGCAATCATTGATGGTGGTGTCTGAATGGGGAGACGAAAGAGTGAAATGAGAGCTCTCAACAAACGACACATCAATAGAGATGATATACCGCCGTAAGTCGGGAGAGAAGCACCGATATTCGCGCCGAGTGCGGGAATATCCGAGAAATATGAGATTTGGGGGAATGTTTAGAGAGGTTGGGATGAGTGTCCCGAACATAACACATACACTCAAACACACGGAGTGGAAGTAAGAAGGGAGAGAGGAGAACAGAGAGTCTCCCCCTGAAGGATAGAAGAAAGGAGTCGGTTTAGGAGGTAGGTAGCAGTCAGGATGGCATCGGACCAAAAAAAAAGAGGCACCTTCATATGAAATAAGAGGGCACTAGCAGTCTCCAGAATATGGTGATGTTTCCGCTCGACCACTCCATTTTGCAGAGGTGTATCGGGATAGGATGTCTGATGAATGATGCCTTTATCTTTGAGAAACTGTTGAAAGTAAGTGGATAAATATTCTCGTTCATTGTCGGAGACATTTAAGATAAGTAGAGAATTGAGTATGAATTTCATTATAAAAGGTCTGAAAAGTAGAAAATACTTCAGAGCGATCACGAAGAAGGTAAAATCATGCCATTCGCGAGTAGTCATCAATAAAGGATATATAATAACTGTACCCGGACTGGCAAGGAACCTTGCAAGGACCCCATACATCAAAATGAACAAGGTCAAAAAGGATTCGCTGCATGCGGTTCCAATTGAAGAACATGCGTCACCCGATGATGTTTAGCAAACTTGCAGGATTCACAATGGAAGGAAAGGTGAAGACTGAATTGGGGGCAAAGCTTATGTAGAATGGAAGTCGATGGATGACCAAGGCGAAAATGTAGGTCAAGGGCACAGGCTGAGGTGGATGAGCAAGCAAGAGATGGTGGGGTATCGAACATGTACACCCCATTCCGACAATGACCTCGACCAAGTTCCCGATTCGTCGTCCAGTCCTGAAAAACAACACCAGAGGATGTAAAAGTAGCAACACAATTTAAGTCTTTAGTGAGTTTGCTGATAGAGATAAGATTAAACTGACTGTGAGGAACATGAGCGACCGAAGCCAGGCGAATAGACGGGGTCAAGGGGCATGTGCCAAATCCAGCAATGAGGATTGTTGATCCATTAGCAACAGTAATTGTAGAGGCACCAATGTACGGATGATAGGTAGTGAACATACTGGAGTCCCCTGTGAAATGTTCCGACACACCAGAGTCAACCATCCAAGTTGTTGGTCGATGAGATACACAGGCGGTAGAGTCGTCAGTCTGAGCAATGGGGGGTAGAGAAGAGGATGGTGGCACAGTAGCCCGATAAGATTGAAAAAATGCAATCTCCTCCTTCGAGAGCGTCAGTCTGTAACGGGTACTGGATGAAGGGGGACCGCCTTGCGGGAGAACTGGTGACGGAGCATGGGACAGCTGCTCAGGCGGGCGCACAAACGTAGGGATGAAGCGTGGGGCTGTCGCACGGGAAGGCCGACAACGGTGGTGAGGGGGCGGCCTTGCAGGAAAACCAGCGACCGGAGGTGGTGTCGGAGGGCCGCAGACGGAAGAGACAACCAATGAGGAGTCGGCGGGTTGGGAAGCCCCGAGGGAGGCGTGGCCGGAAACGCCAAGGAGGGCAGGGTCGGGATGGCACTCGCTGGGAAGGCTGCTTGGAGGGAGCCACGCAGGAGGGAGGAGCGCGCAGGGTGAGGCGGGGCCGGGACGTCGCAAAAGAGGCGGGTGCCGGGAGGCCACGTCGGAGGCGGGGCCGGATGAATCTGGGAAGCCGCTGGAGGGAAGGGCCAGGAAATCATCACGGGAGGCGGGGGTCAGTCATGAAGCCGAGAGGCCACGAGCGTGCGGGGCCGGTAGATCGCCGCGGGAGGGCGGGGTTGGTCGTCTGCGTCGAAGGCGGGCCGGGAAGTTTCGCGGGAGGGCGGGCCGGAATGGTTTTATCGGGCGGGAGATCGCCACGGGCGGGATGGTTTGGCCGGGCAGGAGAGGTTCGTCGGGAAGGACGAAGGGCCACGTCGGGACCAGAAGGCGCCTGGAGAGGCGGGGTCGGTCGTCGCGAGGGAGGCCGCGGGGGGGGGACTGGGAGTCGCGAAGGAGGCGGGTGCCGAAACGTCGCCGCGTCGGAGGCGGGGGGGCCGAGAGACCGAAGGGAGGGCAGGGCCAAGCAGAGACGGGAGTCCGCAGGGAGGGCGAGGCAGGGCAGAGTCGGGAGTCCACAAGGAGGGCGGGGCCGGGCAAAGACGGGAGTCCGCAGGGACGACGAGTCCAGGCAAAGCCGGGAGTCCATAAGGAGGGCGGGGTCGGGCAGAGCCGGGAGTCCGCAGGGGGGAATTGTTGGAAACCCTGGATGAGGGAAAAAATAGGAGGGAGGGCTCAGGTTAGAAAACACCCTTTGATACCATGTAGAGGGCGAATTCTCCTTACCTCAAGATGAGGCAGAGACATTCTTTTATAGATGGGTAAAATAGATTACACGGTGGAGTATTCTGATGTGGGACTTAGAAATACCCTCTATAATAAAACAGGGTTCAACAAATCTAATTTGAATCAACAATTTTCAGGATTTTGATATAAGTTAATTTTTATGTTTAAAAACGCATTTTTCTAAAAAACTGTTTTTAGTTGCGTTTTACGCATTTATATTAAAATCAATTTCTACCACTTTTAGAAAATAAATCTTGAAAAATGGATACCATGTTTGGAATCAGAAAGTTCAAATTTGGTTAATAGGTCGTCTCTTATTCTTAGGCATTATGAATAGTAAATGTGGTAAATTTTATCACATCGGTAAAAGTTGAATCGAGTAATTAAGGTTAAAAATAATGTGATAAGACGTTAAAAACCAACCCAACACTTGTCTTTATTTCATTAGATGGGAGAAATTCGTGTCATCCCAAATTCGAATATATGGCATTCTGGTATCATTTGATCTTAGTAATGACATTCATATTATTTTAAGTAAAGAAAATTTCAAAATGTCACGCTCTTGCTTTCAAGTTCTTTTACATGTTCACATAAAGATATGAATATGTTATGAACGGATCTAAAAGCTTATTTTAAACATAATTAATTTATTTTTATTATGGTAATTTATTTTTAATTTTTTATGATTGAATAATTAATTTAAATGTTTATGCAATGCCAACACAGTATTTATTCAATTAATAGAAGAAGAAAATATATGATTTTAAAAATATTAAAAGTAATACGATTTTAATGAATTATTGTGCCCAATGAATTTAATAGATATTTAGTGATGTGTTAAGGAATTAGATTCGAATTTCATCTTTGTCTTGGTGTTTTTTAAAGTCAAATTAAATGAATAGTATCAAAAATGACATTAATGATATTTTATGAAAATAATATTTTATTAAATTATTTAAAAAAACATAAAAATCTTGAACTAGGACAAGAGGATAAGATATGGTCGAAAATGTCATCACTTCAAATTTTATCAAATGAGAAGATTTCGACTCATCATCACCTTCTCTACGAATTATATCAATTTGAAGTCATTTGGATATGAAAATTAATTTATATTTAATACTTTAAAAAATTTCAAGAATGTTTCTTCTCTCACTTATAAAAGGATACCTCTCCTCACCTTTCTTTACACCACATTAAGGAACCTAACTCGACCAAACTCTGTCCATTTCTCTTCTCAATATCCTTATCCAACTTCTGGAGGTTTTGGTCTTTCCAAAAGACCAACTCTGAGTCCCTTGAGGAGATCAAAATGAAGTCTATCAAAGAAAAGGTAATCAACTTTACGAACTCTTTCAAATTTCTTTTTTCTTCTACTTTCTAAATCTATTGTACTCATTCTAAAATAATGACTCTGGTATCAACAATATACTAAAATGTTATTATGATTATGAGATAACCATTTTCCACCGCTTTTTTATCCTACGGAAAGCGAAAACATCATCCGTGCATATGTACGGCTTACTGCCTCCACGTAGTGGTGTAATTCGTTTTCCATCACCATTTTACTTGGATGGTTATAAAGATGAAAATAATGAATATATATGATATTTATGATATAATTATGCTTCTGAAATTATAATATCATATCTACATTCTTACCTTCCAATCTGTTGGAAAACGATAATGTCGCTCATGCGTATATGGACCACCACCTTCACGAAGCGATGTGATCCGTTTTTTATTTACATTTTACATGGATGACAATAAGGATAGATTTAATGGATATATAAGATATTTATATCATGATTAACATTATGAAGATGATGGAACCATAATCAAAGTACAATGACTGAAACTTCCGCGACAAAACATGCATGAGAAAATAAAGCAATTAACACTGAAAACGATTATAATAATAAAAAAATTGTTAACGAACGGGTGATAAGATGTTATAAGAGGATCATATATGATATTATAAATATAAATATGATTTCGTTATAAATTAATAACATGTTTAAAACCATCGTAGAGGAGGTTAAAGCACATTCAACTAAAGAAAGATGTGAGGTAAGGGATTTCGTCTCAATTTTCACTCCATTGAGACATATTTGGTATCATGCACGTATTTATTTATTTATTGTGTATATACTACCGCTTTGATGTATTTAACATGAATATCTATTTATTCATGATGATTAAAGTTTCAATCCAAGTTTATTCTTTCAAGGGGTTACAATTTTAAAGTTACCAAAATGGTATTAATTTATTTTACAATCTCATTTTTTTATGATTGCTTTTATTTTCGTTGAAGGAATCTTATAACATGTCCTTCAAACTCCATCTATTTTCTTATCCTCTAAATATTTAAGGAGTTTTCATGTTTTTTTCCAATTTTTCCTCTCTTTGTCACTTTAATCAAGCAAAAAAAATTGTAAAAGAGAAACCAATCTTATTTCTCTTTTTGATCGAGTACATTTTCCTTCTATGTCCATATTTTTCAAAATTGTTTTACAGAAGTATTTTTTATTACTCAAAGAACAATTTAAGTTATCTTTGACTTTTTAAAAGGTTTGAAAGGAATCTTTCTAATGTTTTCCGAAAGGTTCGTTTTTGACTTTCATTACAAAAAATCAAAATGAATGTTTTTTTTAACATATATGGCGTTAACGGATTTTTCCCAGCGCCAAAATCGTTTTACGCTCTGAGCTTCTTCTACAAGTTTTCAATGATTTTACAAATAAAACTCCTTAATGAAAGCTTCTTTTAATATTTCGCATCCATTTTCTTTATTTCTCCAAATGACATGATTTTATTACAAAACATATATTTCTGATAAATTGATGGTCATCTTTTATCTCTTAGTAGTTTTGTTATCATCAACTTTCTCTTGAAACTTTCACTTTTTTGTGATCATTGGACATTACATCCCTTAAATATCCATGTTCTTTGTATCATAGATATGATTATTGTTTAAACCGTATACCATTTTTACATACGGTGTTTTACTTTAAAATTTATTTGATTGACTGGAAAAATATTGATATTCCGTATTATTTATTCAATACGGATATTTATTGATAAAGCATGTTGTTTATTAATTAAATTGTCCATTCAATATATGAGTAATGCATTGGATATGCGGCGACAGATGGGACCTGAAATTATATAGCCCATCGATGCATCAACAAGTCTCGTGAGACAAACCAATTGACTAGCCTTATTAAAAGGGTTTTTTGTGTATGTCTAGCCATAGTTTAAACTGTCTTGGCGCAAAGTCTTGACGGTAAAGATATCATGATGTCTGAGATTATAACGTCCAATAGTACGCATTTTTTTCATTGAGAATTCAGTTATTATTATCCATGAGATTATTGCATTTGATATTATTCATGGATGCATTTCTTGGCCAAATTATTGATTAAATGATTTTTTTTCAGTTATTTACCTTGTCATATTGATTATGCTTTATTTACTCGTAATAGCTTTCGTTGTACTTAACTTTTAATGAGCATTTGAGCTCACCCTTGTTTAATTTCCTTTCCCCGGGATATGAATAAGAAATCTTTAAATAAGTTTCAAGGATGTCGAACATTTGATTCTGTTATGTTTTATATTTTATTCCCAAAGTAAAATGGGTATCATGTGTGTATTTGGTCCTTCAAGACTACTAAACCGATCGGTCCTTCGAGATGAGATTTTCAATATCTTATGTCAATGTAATAAAGTAGACACCGGCTTTGAATTACTGGGGTTGGGGTTGGGGTTGTTACAAATTCACTGCTGCTGTTAGGTTACGTTTCTGGTGTTCCAGTCGTTATTTTGGTTGACAGTGCAGTCGGCCATGACTTTGTGTCAAAGGCTTTAACCGGGCTTGCAAATATGGAAATTAGCAATACCAAACCCTTTGGTATTAAATTGGGCGATGGACATAGAACTATGTCACATGGGGCCCATCGCGGGCCGGAGAAAAATCTGGAAAACTTCACTTTTATAATAAAAGCATATGTGTTTGACACTGGTAGGCCTGATTTAATTCTCGGTATGCGATGGTTGAAAACTCTAGGGTCCGTGTTGACTAATTGGAGTCGTAAGACTATGAAATTTATGTGGAAGGGAAGAGAAGTTCGGCCGCAGGGTGACACCAACAAGTTAAAAGTTTTTGAAAATTGGCAGCAGGCGTTACAGCGAAGGGCGATTTCTTTGGGTGGTTGGGTTTGGCAAATCGAGATCGAGTTTCCTTCTAGGGGGTGATGGACAGGATGGGCCGAGACACAAGTTGTTAAAGGAGTTATTACTGCAACATTAGTCCCTATTTGACGAACCCAGGGGGTCACCTCCATATAGAGGAATTAACCAATGTGATTATGTTAGTGGATGGGATAGTACTTGTTAATATAAGGTCGTATGAATTGGCCCACCACGTCAAAGATGAAGTTGAAAAGCAGGTGTCTGAGATGTTGTCCAGAGGGGTGATCCGACATAGTAATAGCCCATATGTAAGCCCTGTTATTTTAGTTAAGAAAAAAGATGGTGGCTTGCGGATGTGTGTCGACTACAGGGCTCTTAACAAGGTGACGGTTCCTGATCGTTTCCCGATAATGGTCATAGAGGAACTGCTTGATGAGCTACACAAAGCATGGCTTTTCACTAAACTCGATTTGAAGTCAGGTTTTCATCAGATTAGAGTTCTAGCTGAGGATGTTGGGAAGACAGCATTTAAAACGCATGAAGGCCACTACGAATTTCTTGTGATGCCTTTTGGCCTCATGAACGCTCTGACTGCTTTTCAATCAACCATGAACCAATTGTTCCGGGAACTTTTGCGGATACGTACTTGTTTATTTTGACGATATTCTTGTGTACAGCAGGGATTGGATTGACCATTTCAGGCATTTGACAAAGGCTTTCAGGGTGTTGCAGACTAACCAGTTGTGGCTCAACAGGAAGAAGCGTTGTTTTGCTCGGACTTCTATCAAATACTTTGGACATTATTTCAAGCAATGGGGTCTCTATGGATCCAAAGAAAATTGCTTGCATTGATTCCTGGCCGTGACCACATACTGTAAAAGGAGTGCAAGGGTTTTTGGGCTTAACTGGTTACTACCGGAAGTTTATTTAAGGGTATGGCAAAATTGACAAGCCCTTAACCAACCTGACCAAGAAAAATGGGTTTGCTTGAAATGCTAGAGCTGAACACGCGTTTCAGGAATTCAAATGCTATATGGTTACCACCCCGTTATTAGCTCTTCCGAACTTTGAGAAACCCTTTGTTATCAAGTGTTTTGCTTCTGGAGTAGCCTTGGAGCTGTTCTTACGCAAGAGGGCCAATCCATCGCTCATTTTAGTAAAGCTTTGACAGATAACAACCTTTCCAAATCAGTTTATGAAAAAGAAATAACGGCGCTTGTCATGGCTGTCAACCGTTGGAAACAATATTTGTTGGGTAAGCATTTTATCGTGTGTATAGACCATAAGGCTCTACAGCGTCTTCTTTCTGAACAGATACATTCTGACAGGCCAAATTGTTGGGACTGGATTTTGAAGTAATTTACAAGCCGGGAAGGGTGAATCAACCAGCTGATTCTTTATCCAGAATACCTGAAGACAGTATCCTAACTCCTGTTGGCAATTTGCATTTATGTTCTGCTGTCTCAGCTCCATTTTGGATGGAATTAAACACAGTTAGGAGCGAACTCCAGCAGGATAAAGAACTCTAGGGCATTCTGACCACTATTTCACAGCAACCTGCATCCCAGCTAGGATTTACTTAGGGGAGAGGTTCTATCAGGGGCGACTGGTTTTATCCAGGCAGTCGACTTTAATATCCAAATTTTGACACCATTACCATTCTTCTGTCATTGGAGGCCATGCTGGCTATCTGTCATTGGAAAGGAATGAAACGGAGTGTATTGAAATTTGTCCATGAATGCCCTACTTGTCAGCGGCAAAAGACCCAGGCAATGCTGCCTGCTGAGTTGTTACAGCCCCTGTCGATTCCTATTTTGGTCTCAGATAAAATTTTTATGGACTTCATTTATGTGTTACCCAAGTCTCAAGGCTTTGATGTTATTTTGGTGGTTGTGGACCGGCTATCCAAGTATGCCCGCTTTGTCTTGCTACGTCATCCTTATACTACAAAGGTGGTGGCTGATCTTTTTGTCAAGGAGATAGTCCGTTTACATGGCATTCCTAGTACGATACTTAGTGATAGAGATCCACTCTTCGTCGGTAATTTCTGGAATGAGTTGTTCCGTTTGGCAGGTACAGTTTTGCAGATTAATTCTTCTTACCATCTGCAAACAGATGAGCAAACTGAGATTGTCAACAAATGTTTGGAGGTGTATTTGCGTTGTTTCACTTCTAAACGTCTGCTATCTTGGGCTAAGTGGTTACCGTGGGCAGAATATTGCGATAACACCGCTTTTCATGCTTCTGCTCAACTTACGCCCTTTGAGGTAGTATATGGCCGGAAAACACCTACCATTTTGCATTATGTCTGGGGAGAAACACAGGTTGAGTCAGTGGCTCAGGCGTTGGAGGATCGAGATGTTCTCTAAGCACAACTCAAGCAGAATTTGCACTGATCTCAGCAGTTAATGCTCAAGTTTTCTAATAAGTGTCGGCGGGATGTCCAATACAATGTTGGTGATTCGGTATTTGTTAAACTGCGCCCCCACATACAGTCAACCAAGTCCACTAAATTGTGCCCAAAGTTGGCTGTGCGGTATTATGGTCCTTTCAAGATCCACAACCACTTAGGGGCGACTGCTTATCGACTCTCCTTGTCGGAAACCTCCCAGATCCATCCGGTGTGGCGAATTTGGATACCAAGGTGCAAGCTGGCCGGCCACATGGTTCGTGGCTTATCAAATGGCAGGGGGTTCCTATTGAGGACTCAACTTGGGAAGATGAGTTTATTATGGAGCAGTTTCCAGCTGTACACCTTGGGGACAAAATGAATTTTGAGGAGGGGACAATTGTGAGCGATGATGGGGTGGTTAGACCTCCTATTTTACATACTTACCAAAGGCGTGGTAAGCAGGGTGCTGATGTGGCAATTCTGTTAGAGGGTTGCAGTGTTAGTTGCAGCGAGTTGTGTACTGTTAAACCCTCTTTTGTATTATTATGGGTATTTCCGAGTCCCACATCGGAATACTCCCTTGTACATTCTGCTTTTTCATTCTATAAAAGAAGAGCCCCACCTCACCTTGAAGGTAAGTGGGTTTCCCTATTCTACATGGTATCAGAGGGATTTTTATCCCGAACCCTCCCTCCCTTGCGGATTCCCGGCGTTCTCCCGGCTCCGCCTCTCTCCCTCCTGCCCTAGCCCGTCCCGGCAGGCCATCCCTCCCGGCAGGCCCTCCCTCCCGGCGCACCTCTCCTCTCCGGCCTGCACCCTCCCGGCAGGCCCTCCCTCCCAACGCCCGCGGCTCCCGGCCCTCCCGTCGCACCGCCCTCCATCCTCCCCGCGGCTCCCCCCAGCTCCCGGCGCCATCCCCCGCGCGCCTCCCCCCCGTCCCGGCACCACCTCCCTCGCCGCTCCTCTGCGCGCTCCCTCCCGGCGGCATCTCCCGGCTCCCCGGCTTCCGGCTCGCCCCGCCGTCCCGGCGCACCTCCTCACGGCGTCGCGTCCGCGCGCCCAGCCCCTGCGCGCTCCATCCTCCCGGCTGCCCTGCGCGCTCCCTTCCGGCGGCATCACCCGCGCGCCCCACGGCTCCCCAACGGCGCTCCCTCCCCGCGGTTTCCCGCGGCTCCCGCCGCCTTCACCCGCGCGCCCTGCCGGCGGCCTCCCGCTGCTCCCGGCGGCCTCCAGCTGCTCCCGACGGCATCACCCGCGCGCCCCGCGGCTCCCCGACGGTGCTCCCTCCCCGCGGTTTCCCGCGGCTCCCGCCGCCTTCACCCGCGCGCCCCGCCGGCGGCCTCCCGCTGCTCCCGGCGGCCTCCCGCTGCTCCCGACGCCATCACCCGCTCGCCCCGCCGGAACGGCCTCAGCCGCTCTGCCCTGCGCGGCCTCCCAGCGCCTCCCAGCGCCTCCCTCTGCTCGCGCAGCCTCCCGCGCCTCCCGCGCCTCCCAGCGCCTCCCGGCTCCCCGGCGTCTCCAACTCGCCCCGCTTCGCCCTCGGCCTCTGTCCCAACGGACCCTCCCGGCAGAGCGCCCTTCTCCCGGCGGCACGCCCTCATCCCCGCAGAGCGCCCTCGATCCGGCAGCCCTTCCAGCACGCGCACGTCCTGCGCCCGATCATCCCGCCGGCCCGCTACCTCAGCTCCCGCCGCTTCCATGGCGGACTTCTCGGGACGTGGTCGTGCTTCACGTCGTCCACGTCCCTTCTGTCACCATTGTGGCACGTTTGGCCACCTGATCGCCCAATGTTGGGTCCTGCATGGCCGACCATCTCAGCACCTGCGGCAGGGACAACCCGCGGTCCGGGACGTGTCCTCGACTGTCGCCTCTCTTTTCCCGTCTCTGGCCCTGTCTATGGCCGACCTCAGGCGGCCTCATGATCCACCGGCCTCTGTCCGCCCCGCTCCCTCCTCGGCTTCTCTGGCCCGTACTGTTTGCCCCACTGCCTTGGTCAGCCATTGCTCCCCTGCATGGCTGCTGGACTCAGGTGCCTCCGACCACCTCACCGGTGATGCTGGTATGTTGACGTCTTATTGCCCTTATGCCGGTTCTTCAGCCATCACCGTCGCTGATGGGTCCACTATCCCCATAGCGGGCTTCGGCGCATGCTCCCTGACTCCTTCGATACATCTACCCTCTGTGGCACATGTGCCCCGCAGTCCTTTAATCTGCTTTCCATTAGTAAACTGACTAAGGATTATAACTGTGCGGCCATATTTACCTCCTCTGGTGTTGTGTTTCAGGAGCAGGCTACGAACCGGGAACTTGGTCGAGGCCGGCTTCGAGACGGGGTCTACATGTTCGAGGGGCCCGCGCCCATTGCTTGCACCTCTACCTCTTCTCGGGCACTTGATCTCCATTCCAATTAGGGCACCCGCCTGCATCCACCATTCATCAGATGTTTCCGGACTTCCGTAGGACTCCTACTTTTCATTGTGAGTCATGCTCTTTTGCAAAACATCATCGCTCTTCCTACATTCCTCGCACGGATACACGGGCCTCCCACCCCTTTGATCTGGTTCATTCCGATGTTTGGGGCCCATGTACCGTTCCGAGTCACTTGGGTTATAAATACTATATCTCCTTCATTGATGACTATTCGCGAATGACGTGGCTTTACCTTCTTCGGGAACGCTCCGAAGTGTTTTCCACCTTCCAAACCTTTTTTCATGAAATTAAGAATCGTTTTTCTATCTCGGTCAAATGTCTCCGCTCGGATAATGGGCGCGAGTATCTCTCCACTTCTTTTCGGCAGTTTCTCCGGGAGAATGGCATCCTTCATCAGACCTCCTGTCCTGATACACCCCAGCAGAACGGCGTGGCCGAGCGGAAACACAGACATATTCTAGAGACTGCCCGTGCCCTCCTCTTCCACCGACAGGTGCCTCTGCTCTTTTGGGGCGATGCCATTCTCACTGCTACCTACCTCCTCAATCGCCTTCCTTCTTCTATCCTTAAGGGGGAGACTCCCTTTTCGGGCTCTTTTCCCCACTCTCCCTCTTCATTCCCTCCCTCTTCGAGTGTTTGGCTGCTTGTGTTATGTTCGTGACACTCGCCCCGGCCGCACCAAACTCTCTCCCAAATCTCTCCGCTGCATATTTCTCGGTTATTCCCGCACTCAGCGCGGATACCGCTGCTTCTCCCCGGACCTTCGCCGGTATGTCATCTCCGCGATGTCTCCTTTGTGGAAAGTTCTCCATTCTCCTTTCCCTCTCCTCCTCCTGACTCTGCCATTGATAACTGTCTTCCCCTCATCATCCAGCCTCTTCCGGATTTGCCCCCTCCTACCTCTCCTCCTCCTGGCCCTGTCCTCGATGATTGTCCTCCTCTTCCTCCTCCATCCTCCACCGGCGTCAACCGCTGTTGACACCCATTTTGGTCAGGTCTACTCCCGCCGCCCTTCGACTGTCTTCCCCGTTCCGGCCAGTGACACTGATGCTCCCGCTTCGTCCGCTGCTCCTGCTCGCCACCCGCGGACTTGCCCATCGCCCTACGGAAAGGTACTCGCTCCTGCCAGAGTACTCCTCTATTTGCATCTTCTTACAGGGGTTTGTCCGCTCTGGAGACGGTTTCTATACCTCGCACAGTTGGTGAGGCCAAATCTCACCCCGGGTGGCTCGCAGCCATGCGGGATGAATTGCAGCTCTGGAGGAAAACCATACTTGGGATCTTGTCTCCCTTCCAGCAGGCAAACAGGCAGTGGGCAGCAAATGGATTTACACGGTCAGGCTGAATCCCGATGGTACTCTTCATCGCCTCAAAGCCCGCCTTGTGGCCAAAGGCTTTGCTCAGACATACGGCGTTGACTACTTTGATACCTTCTCCCCGGTTGCCAAGATGGCCTCTGTCCGGCTATTCATCTCTCTCGCCGCCCATCATCGGTGGCCTCTTCATCAATTGGATGTCAAGAATGCATTCCTCCATGGCTTCCTTGAGGAAGAAATCTATCTCCAGCAGCCCCCCGGATTTTGTGCCGCCGGCGCTGAATCTCGTGTCTGCCGTCTCCGCCGCTCTCTTTACGGCCTCAAGCAGTCTCCCCGTGCTTGGTTTGGCCGCTTTAGCACGGTCGTCAGCGACTTTGGGCTTTCCCGCAGTATGAAAGACCACACTGTCTTCTATAGGACGACTCCCCATGGCTGCATCTTATTGGTCGTCTATGTGGATGATATCGTCATCACCGGCAGCGACTCTGTGGGTATCACCCATCTCAAGGCTCATCTTCACCAGCACTTCCACACTAAGGATCTTGGTCCTCTCACATACTTCCTCGGCATCGAGGTTTCCTACTCCTCTGCCACCATCTCCCTCTGCCAACGAAAGTATGCTTTGGATATATTGCAGGATGCTGGGCTGACTCAGGCCACTGCGGTCGATACTCCTCTGGAGCCTGGCGAACGGTCTCTTTATGCCTCCTCGGCTCCATACCCCCATCCCGAGCGGTACCGTCGATTGGTGGGCAAACTCAATTATCTCACCATGACTCGACCCGACATTTCCTGTGCGGTAGCCAAAGTGAGTCAATTTATGGAGCATCCCACCACATCTCAGTGGGATGCTGTCATCTGCATCGCCAAGTACATCAAACGGGATCCTGCCCGTGGTCTTCACTACTCCCAGCATCCTCATCAGCATATTGAGGCCTTTTGCGATGCTGATTACGCTGGCTGCCTTGCCACTCGGAAATCTACCTCTGGGTTCGCCATTTTCTTCGCAGGCAACCTCATTTCTTGGCGCAGCAAGAAACAGACGGTCGTCTCTCGATCCAGTGCCGAGTCTGAGTACCGTGCCATGGCCACCGTTACTACCGAGATCCTTTGGCTTCGGCAACTCCTCCAGGAGCTTGGCTTTCCTCAGCAGACTTCTGCTCACATATGGTGTGACAATCAGGCAGCCACTAAAATTGCTTCGAATCCCGTCTTCCATGAACGCACGAAGCATATTGAGGTGGACTGTCACTTTCTTCGCCACCACCTGGAGCACAACCATGTCAGCTTTAACCACATTCCGACGGCAGACCAGCTTGCTGACATCTTCACCAAAGGCCTCCCTGGTGCTCGCCTTGCCTCGCTTAGTTCCAAGCTGGGGATCCGCCACATCTGACACCCAGCTTGAGGGGGAGTAGTTATGGGTCTTGTGTGGTGTCTTCTTATTCTTTTTTGTGGGACTCGTTGTCCAAGCTGGGTCTGTCCAGCTTGAGGGGGAGTGTTAAACCCTCTTTTGTATTATTATGGGTATTTCCGAGTCCCACATCGGAATACTCCCTTGTACATTCTGCTTTTTCATTCTATAAAAGAAGAGCCCCACCTCACCTTGAAGGTAAGTGGGTTTCCCTATTCTACATGTACTATAAAGACGAGTTGTGTACTATAAGGACGGATGGTTTTGCGAGGACTGGTTTTTCATTTTGGTGGAAGCCCCTGCTGGAGCAGTGATTGCGGAGAGGTGGTCTCTCTCCTGATACTTTCCCTCACAGCAATAAATCTGAACCGGAGGACTCTCCTGGTCCGAAGCTGCTGTACTTTTTCCTATCAGTCCTTGTTTTTCTGTTACGATACAAACTGTTATACAAGTTCCTTGTACGAAATTCTCTCTCTCAACCTAACAGATAATATGCATCACATGAAAATGGTTTGATCTCCTAAGGCTCTGTTTGACAGCACTCCCGTTGCAATACTTACTGAAATGTGTATAAACTTATCTTCTATATAAGTGTTTCAAGATTGTTTATTGAATAAATACTCATTTAACAATGCTTACAGAAAACTGCTTGTAGCACTTATCACTTATAATTAGCAGTTTGAAAAAATAAATGGTGCTTGTTATGTTACTGAAAAAGCACTTACGCTTAAATTCCAGAAGAAAACCAATTAAATAAGTGGTAGAAAGGTACTTTTTTAATAAGCAATCTGGAAACACTTTTACTAAAGCACTTATCATAAGTGGTAGCATTATAAGCAGTTTTCAATAAGCATTATCAAACTGACAGCAAGTGTTTTTCTTTAGGAATTTAAGTGTAGGTGTTTTTTTTTCAGAAACAAAAACACCGCTTATTTTTTCTAACTTTTTTTTTTTAACTCCACAGCCAACTTTCATTAAAAACTCAAATCCTTCAATACAAAAGTCTGCAACACGTGGAACACACCCAGACCAAATCGTAGCATCACCCTCAGAAACAAAATGCGCGAAATAATGCGCAACCTGATTCCCCGCCCGCCTAAAACAAGTGAACCTGCATGACTCAAAACAACCCAAGAACCTAAAAATTTCATCAACGAGAAGACCAAAAGTGGACAGATTCTCCTTAAGAACCCACAGAGAATGAACCAAAAACCTGGCAATCTGACTCAACAATAATGCAACTCACCCCATGATCAAGAGAAAAAATCATACCCGCAATAAGTGCTTCTTTATAAGTGTTTCCAGATTTCTTATTTAAAAATTGTTTTTTGTTACTTATTTTAAGTGTAATTGTTTTTTCAAACTGCTTATCATAAGTGATAAGTGTTATCAGTAGTTTTTAATAAGTGCAGTCAAATGAAGCCTAAGAAGTGTCCTACAACATTAGATAATAAGAATAAGAATAAAAGCAGGAGGCAGCCACGTATTGAAATTAACCATACCCAACAGATTCAATATCAGCAGGCACAAAATCCGCAAGGCCAGTGTAACAAGTGTAACCGGAGTAGGTGGCATCCATTTGGCCAAATAAGCTTGTCCTCACCTATGCACAAGAAAACCCACTAGAAGTTTCCCAAATTGAAACTATAAAATACAAGTAATTTAAGAAGCCTCAAGAATAGAAGTTATGGTTCAGAACAAATGACCTTTGACCATATTCCATCAGCTCCAACAAGAAGATCGCCTTCATAACATTGTCCATTTTCAAGCATCACTGTAACCTAAATGTTTAAAATGCAAAACTTCATGTTATAAGAAAAACTGAAAAAGATGACGAGAAGGAAACAGAAAACCAGTTAGTAGAGCTAATTACCTTATCATCATCATCGTGAAAATTGACAACATTACTCTCATTAAAAATGATTTGCTCACCAACAGCCCGAACCAAGATTTGCTGCAAGACCATCCGGCTAATAACCCTAGTGACTGGAAGCCCCCGTTCCACTGCAGGAGTGTATGTATCAAACTTGATGTACCTGAAAAACATATGCCATTCTTGCAACAGGTTACAAACATTTTGCACAAAAATGGCAGTTCTTTTCCAAAGATTCTTAAGAATATATGTTGGAGCTCGGAGAAGGGAAGGGCCGTGGCAGGTTTATTCTAGAAAAAATAAGGCAGCACCAGGGAGGGAGTCCGTTGGGGACCACTTGGGCTGAAACAGAATGGGGGCGCGTGGTTTGTAACAGAATTAGAAAGTGGAAGTGGGAATGTAGGGAGCTGGGGACCGCGTGGCTGTAACAGACTGGGGAATAAGAGGGGCTGGGGGAAGAGTGAGGTAGAGGCTTTCGGTAGTTGGGAGGTTAGTACTTCTCAGCCTTGGGCTTAGGCGGGTGAGCCAAGGGGCCTCCCGAGGACTCACCGAGTCATCTTCTTCCTTCCCTCTCCCTCACCATTGCTGTAATTCCTGGTACTTTGTTTCTGTTTCCTTTAATATAACTCCTGTTTTACTGCTTGTCAATCCAAGGGCCCTATCATTCTGGTCCGGCCTGCCGGATACTCTTTTGGGAGAAAGGGGAGCGAGAGGGCCTCGGCGATGGAAACTCGGCTCCAAGCCCGCCTGGAAGGATTAGAGCAGAGGATGAAGAACGTTGAGACTGGGACAAACCAACACATGGTTCGTCCGGAGTCATCAATGGCGGGACTGACCGAATTGGTTGGACCACTCAAACAAGAAATTACTGGGTTCGGAGATTCACATGTCAATGTCTGGAATATGGCGCCGGCTGGAGAAGCTGCCTATGCAGGACGACGCAACGGTTTCGGAATTACACATCGCAACATGAGAGCCATAATCAGAATCAAACGATCAAATAAACTCAAAATAGGAAGCACGCGGGGTGTTGGAGGCGACAAGTATGGAAGGGGTGGCAATCCACTGGTTCACCGTGTTGGAGGAGGTGCACCCGAACTTAACATGGAGGCAATTCAAAGAAGAGTTGATGGAACGCTTTAGTGGCTTGGAGATACAGAATCTATAAGAAGAATTGGCAGTAATTCAGCAAAACGGATCAGTTCAAGAGTACATTGAACGTTTTGAGTCAGCCTTGGTTCCACGTCAGCCAGAACCTTAGTATGTCGATTACTTCACGGATTGCGCGATGAAGTTCGCAGCTGGGTCCGTATACACAACCCAAAAACTCATTTGCAGGTAATGCACTTGGCACGACATGTAGAGTTAGAACTTGGCCGGGGAACCGGGCCACTGAGCTGAGCTGGAGGAACATGTCCTTATGGGAGTGGGAGCCTCGTCATCCAAGACGGGACTCACCCAACAAATGGGATTTTCGCCCACACAAATATGACGAGGAGGGGAGTTGACAGAGGGAGCTACCAAGGAAACGCTGCGGACCTCCATGGTTGGTGGAAAGGGAGTTTGACAGTTATCCAGCCAGGAATGGGAGGATCGGAGAAAGAAAGGGTTGTGTTTCCGCTGTGGGAAACCATACAACCCCATGCACAAATGTGTTGACCCAAAGATGAGGGTGTTGATGTTGGGAGAAGAGGAAGAGAATCTTGAGCTTACACCCCCGCTCGAGGAAGAAGAAGAATCGTTGCAGTCTGCTGAATTAAATCTGGAGGCTGAATGTAAGGTGATAGAGTTTCATAATTGGGGAATTTTGTGCAGTGCCTGAGACCGCCAGAAAGAGTCCATCACATCCATGAAAATTGAGCGCTGCATAAGGGGAATTCTCATCCTGATTTTATTGGACAGCGGGGCTACCCAAAATTTCATTAGCCCTAGACTAGTCAGCATACTTGGGATCACCATACAGGCCACCAGAAAAATGGGAGTGAAGTTGGGCGATGACCATAAGGCAGGGACGTCGGGGGTATGCCAACAAATCTTGCTCACCCTGGGGGCTTATGAGTGTTCAATCGAAGCCCATGTTCTGAAAATTGGGGGACTGGATCTCATTTTAGGGGTTTCCTGGATGAGAACTCTCGGTGATGTCAACATTAATTGGCAATCGATGGTGATGAAATTTTCGGTAGGGGGTCGGCCATTTACTCTCACGGGCATTCGCCACAATGACCAGACAACAGTGTCCCTGGATCGGTAGGCACAAAGATCTGGGCGGAACAGCGAACTCCGGCATGTAGTTGGGGGAAAGAAAAGTAATAAAATGACACCCTTGACTGAGACCAGGAGTTGCACAGGGTATTTCAACACTTCCCAACAGTTTTTTCAGAACCCAAGGGACTACCAGCAAACCAACAGCGGGCTCATGCCATTAATTTACTACCAGGCCAGGCCTTATCGGTACCCTTATCTCCACAAAAATGAAATTGAGAATCAGGTGCAAGAGATGCTAAATCAAGGCATCATTAGGCAAAGTTCTAGTGCATATTCCAGCCCAGTATTGCTTGTAAAAGAGAACGGCTCTTGGAGGATGTGTGTCGATTATCGAGCCTTGAATAAAGTAACAATTCAGGACAAATTTCCAATTCTGGTGGTGGAGGAACTGCTTGATGAACTACACGGAGCAACCCATTTTTCAAAGCTAGACCTCAGGGCGGGTTATCACCAAATTCGAATGCGGGAGTCCGCCGTGGAGAAAGCATTTCGGACACATAGTAGTCACTACGAATACTTAATGACGCCTTTTGGCCTCACTAATGCCCCGTCCACATTTCAATTTATTCTAATTTTTTTTTATGATATTCTCGTGTACAGCAGGGATTGCTCTAAACATTTGCATCACGTAGAAGTCGTGTTTCACCGTTTGCATGAAAAACAATTCTTTGCCAACAGGAAAAAATGTCTTTTTGGCCAACGGGAGGTGGAGTACTTGGGACACCTCATTTCCGCTTCTGGCGTGGCAGTGAACCCTAGTAAAATAATTAATTAAATTATTTTATTTTATTTCGTTTAACGCGGCGACCTAGCCTCTTTTATAAATACATGGTTATGGGGAATTCTTAGGTTTAGCCGCTAAAACCTAGAGATCCAGAGGACTGTTGAAGAGCGTTGAACGAGATTCCGTTAGCGAACGACGACCAAATCGGAGATTGACAACCGGTGCGAGACGGAATCGAAGTATCTCGACAACGATCACGATGTAGCTTCGTTCTTCATCGGCGATCAATCCAAATTAAGGTAGAACGTTTGTTTTGATTGGATTATTTTCCCGTTGTTAATTTCTATGACGAACGCAAATCAATCGACGAACGGATTGATTTGTGGATCGGTCGTTTTTGCGAGATAGGTTAGATCAATCGGAATTTTGGAGAATTTCTTCATGATTATTGATTCTTCGCTTGCCGTTCTGACGGCAACGAATTGAGATTGACACGAACATCGATCGACGTTCGTTCCTCTTGAATGTTCTTGTGTTTTTCTCCCCCGATTCTTCGTTCATCACGGGCGTTCTTCGTTTGCCCCATGGTTCAACATATCTCGATAAATCGATCGTTGCACACCTGTTTCTTGACGCAAAAAATCCGATATCGTAGATCTGGGATCGGCACGACACGACAGTGGTGCGATGACGGAAGCAGTGGCGAATCAGATGGTTTTGGATACCCGATTTCGTGTTCTTCGGCACGCAACGAAGAACGGCGAATGATCCTGTTTTCCGAATGGATTTGAAGGCCGAAACTTGTTCTTCGTCGAAGGCGAAGCTCGGACAAGGCGGTTCCTTGATTTTTCCAAGCGAGACGATCGCCGGATCGAAGGCCGGAGGCACCGGAACGAACACGAATTCCAGATCTAGAATTCTGGAGAATTCCGCACTACACGGCATGTAATGCGGAGCTACACGCCGTGTGGGCCCCCCTGTCCGGCGGTTAGGGTTTCGGGAAAAGGTTGAGGATCACACGGCGTGTGACCTCTCCCCGATGACTTAGTGTGTACCTCGGAGGGTACACGGGCACGGGTTGTAGTACACGGGTTGGAGCACGCTGTGTACTCCCCTACACGAACACAGCCTGGACAAGTACACGGGTTGAGTCGTGTACTGGTACACGGGCAGAGCACACGGGCAAACCGCACGTCGTGTACTGTTACACGGACATGGGACACGGGCCGTTTTCACGGGCGAGACGCGGGGGGTCAAGGGACACAGTGTGTAACCCTACTATACGGTCGTATACTCTTTAAAAGATGGCTTGGAGCCCTTGTCTTCTGTATCTTGGACAATTTTCGTGAGGGTGCGCTCCTCCTATCCATTCCCTGAGGGTTAATAATGAATCACCTCCTACACTTAGGACAACGATCCCTTCAGCAGGACTTCTTGAATAGAGTTGTTAGAATCCTTCCGTGAGACCCGGAGTGAGATCCTCTATTTATCTTCATGCCCTATATGGAGTTCTTGATATCGTCGTGACCAACACTACGCGGACGCCGATCCTCTACTTAGTGGGTTAATCCATATTGAGTTGTTCGTATACCACATGGCCTTGGGAGTGATCATCATCTATGTATCGTATCACTTCGGACCTTCAGTGTGAACAACCTATAACGAGACCCGACGAGCATCACCTCTCAGACGGACGTTATCAAAGTTATTAGACTCAGGTGTGTTCTCCCGGACGAGTGCTATGTGGAATCTTCGAGCTGCAATCCTAGGCTGGCATATTACGGTTGTGACTTACCTTTAGACTGTGTGTCTTGTTGAGTATGTCTAGATATTCTTGTTATATGTGTTGTAGACATATACTTGTGTACAGCTGACTGTATTTCCTTTGTTGTATGTTTTGTGGTTTTGGGGTGTCTTACTGGGTATTGTTATACTCGCCTCTACACGGCCTTTATCTGCACATGTCGTGTCTTGTGCAAACAATCGACCCTTTGACAGAGTCCTAAACGGACCAGGACCAAACGATGCATAGTAAGACCTGACAGACCGAGGTGTGTTCCTGCGGTATCTTGACAGCAGCTCCAGTTTTACTTTCAGGTTGGATTTGTTTGCAGACTCTTTGTGGTGGGCTTGTATTTGACCATATTTACTTTACTTCTTATCGTACTCTGATTGTGGGATTTATATGTACGCATGCATGGTTGTTCCGTTGTTATATTTCAATATTGTATAAGCTTGGAGATGTGTGTGTATGTACGGGTACTTAAGGTCTCCCATATTAGTGACATGCCTACTCGGTGCTAGTCGTCAGCCCCTGACCTATTGGAGGCGGGCTTGGGGAGTCGCGACACGGGGCCCTCTGGGACGGGTCGTGACACCATGGCACTACCCTCAAATTCAGCTCGGCTTACCACCCGCAAACAGACAGCCAAACAGAGGTGGTAAACCGCTACCTTGAGACTTGCGCTACTTCGCAGGGGACCAGCCGCGGACGTGGTCTTTCTGGATTCCTTGGGCAGAATGGAGCTACAACACGACATGGCGCGTCTCTATTAATTCTACTCCGTTTGAGGCAGTGTATGGTCGTCTGCCTCCTATTATGAGTTTCCTGCCTTCCGATGTCTGTGTAGCCATTGTAGCCACTGCTTTGGGAGATCGAGATGAAGCATTATGCCAACTTCGGCATCACCTAGCTCAATCTCAGGACTATATGAAACGCTTTGCGGATCGGCACCGCCGACACGTTTCTTTTCAGGTTGGTGATCATGTTTATTTAAAACTCTGACTTCATCACCAGCAGACCGTCGCTCAACGGATCCATGAGAAATTGGCAGCCCGTTTTTATGATCCTTTCACCATCCTCGGCAGGGTTGGCCAGTTGCTTACCAATTGGATATGTCCTCTGCTAAAATTCATCCATTTTTTCATGTGTCACAATTAAAACCGATTGTAGGAACTCAGGAGGTCCTCGCTACTCTGCCACCGGACCTTGAAGCTGACAGTTCAGATGCTCCGGGACCCCAGGCTATCCTCTCCCGTTGTCTTCATCTCCAGAATCGCATCGCCCAGCCGCAATTCCTTAACCAATGGGTTGGCCGTCCCGCAGAGGAGGCCACGTGGGAGGATGAGTTTACCCTTTGAAATCAATTTCCTTCATTCAGTCTTGAGGACAAGACTAGTCTTCAAGGGGTGGCGAGTGTTAGAGCTAGGAGAAGGGAAGGGACATGGCAGGTTTATTCTAGAAGAAATAAGGCAGCATCAGGGAGGGAGTCCGCTGGGGACCACTCACCGAGTCAATCCAAGGGCCCTATCAATATACTATAGTTATTTACGGCACATAACGCACGATGACGATAAGGACCTCCAACGCAAAAGCGCATTGTATAGCGCACGGCGCGTGGCAATATTAACTTGCAGCGCACAAAGAGCATATAAGCACATTGAAATAATAACAAATAATAAGTTAAATGTCAAAATTATCAATAATAATAAAAATTTAAAAATTTAAAAAATATTTAAAAAATTTCATCCCAATTGGGAAATTGCGCAAACGTTGTGTGGCGCAATGGTCTCTGGCACTAGCCATGGCGCAATGTCACGCGCCATTAATAACTATGGAATATACTGAGGAAGCTGCTTGTATACCAGAAACTTCAAACATCTAAGACCATAACTTAGACTACTGCAAAAAAAAATCTACATTGTCTTATTTCAGTTGGAGTCATATCACCACTTGGTGTGATATTTTTGTAAAACAATATCATGCACTACATGGCACTCAATGATTTGGATTAAGAAATCATCATATTTACAGCTTCGTTTCCCAAGTTCCACATAAGAAATTTCCTAGAAGCTCTCCAAAAGAAAGATGAAGAATATCTTGAAAGCTTCTCATGTTTCACGGAGGAAATTACCTAAAAGCTTTTTTGAGTGCTGAAAGGAAAATATTCCCTCCTATAAAGAAGTCGTGCTAGGTTCCATATCAAATGCTCTTATTGCCTGGATCGCCATGTTGGCACCCTACCCATAACTAAGGAACATCATGTCAAATGCTATTAATACCCGAATCGTCATGTCAACACCCTAACCATGAATAAGGAGCGCCATGCCCATCACAACATATCAAGGATGTTGAGCGCCATGTTTAGCCATCTATATCAAGGATAAAGTGCTTAACCATGAATAAGGAGCACCATGCCCATCACAACATATCAAGGATGTCGAGCGCCATGTTTAGCCATCTATATCAAGGATAAAGTGCTTAACCATGAATAAGGGGCACCATGTCCATCACAACATATCAAGGATGTCGAGTGCCATGTTTAGCCATCCTATATCAAGGATAAAGAGCAACAGGTCCAATATCCTTACCCATGGGTTGGAACCGTCGTGTCCATCATCTTTAACCATTTCATCATCTCACGATTTCCAAGGTCCAATATATTTGACCTTTTCATCAAGGGTGCACCCATTTCAACATTCATCTATTTCCATGGTCTAACATGCTCAAACTCTTCGGCCCAATTCCATACTTAAACCATTCATTCATTTAACTCAACACTTAACGTTCTTCAAAAACATTTACCAACTTGAACATACCCCTTTACCCATTTCCCCTTAACTCTCATTATCATGTAATTACACATTCAATCCTTCCAAGTTAAGCCAAACGGCCCCTTGTGACATGCTAACATGCCAGACCATGGGCACAGCAAGTTTAATCCCATTAACCCTCTATTTCACCATTTACCAAGGTTCTAACGGACCTTTAAAACCAAAACATAACTCAAATAAAATTCAGCCCCCTTCAAAAGTCATAAAGTACTAAAACCAAAAGCCACCCCTTTTAAAACATGGATCTTCCCTTTTGGAAAACCTTCCAAAAAGGCCTGAGACCTTTATTTCCATTAAAACCCATTGATTGAGCCATTAAGGCATTTTCACAAAAAGGGGAACCACACCCTCATTTCAAATCAACATTTGAAACTCATTCAAATTCTTCTTTGAAATCACCTTGAGGTCAACACCTTGTTTTAAAACATTATCCCCTTTTTAAAACATAGTTTTCTCTCATTGAAAACCACAACTGGATCAAAATCCAAAGCACGCCATTTAAACCATTTCAAAAGCCTCCTGGTCATTTCACAAAAGCTTAGCATAGAAAACGTTTCAATTCATCCTCTTAACATGTCATAAACACTTATCCCTAAATTATACCTTTAACCCTGCTAACATATCAAAAGACAATTACAACCCGTTTACTCTCATAAATTCCCTATCGCGTTATTTACCATTCCATTACACCACTTTCAAGAGATTGGCATACCCCATGGGTAGCCCTAGGTCTGATCTCAAATCATCAACGGACCCAATGGGGCCCGTGAAGAGTCTCTCACATCAATTTAAGGCTCAAACACAAAAAGGCAGCAAGGCAGCGCATTGGCACAACCACATACACAAGAACAATAACAAGACTATGGGCAAAAGCTTGTAGACAACCTACCTCATGCTCGTAGACAACCACACGTCCAACCTCAGTCCTTGATTCGAGCTAAAGCGGCCTCAATCACTAAGGCGAATAACTCCCTAAAAATAGGGTTCATAAGCTTTGAAAGAAGAGCAACAACCAAGGAAAGCCACTTCCAAAAAATAGAAAAAAACGGAGTCGAAAACTAACTCGAAGTTTCGATTCGCACTAAACGGCACTTCAAACTCCCTAAAATCGAAGGAGGGCAATCCTTGGAGAGGGAGAGAGCTCTCGGTTCGCACCCTAGGCTATTGGAGGATAAATGGGAAGGAAAATCGAGTGAAGAAACTTTAAGCCCGAGAAGGCAAAAGTGTAAAATTCTCACTTTTAATGAGACGCGTGGTTTGGTCGCACAGTTTGTTAAACCGTGTGTCAAGCATGCAACCTCCTTTATCCAGGGGAAAACCGAGCCACACTGTTTACTTGGCCATCCACACGGTTTGACAAACCATGCGGACACTGTGCGTTCCACTCTGTCCAAAGGGAGTGTAATGACTTAGATTTTCTCTGGTTTTATTTTTATAAATTAATTAGGAAAATTCCGAAACCAAGCGCTGAGACAGCGTATAATTCCGAGGCCCGGTGTGCCCGGGGCAGTTCGTTGAAAAATGTTAAGTTTTTAATAGCGAGCGTGAGCGGGTTTCCTAAAAAAGTGAAATTACTCCTAAACGGGTGCCCGGATCAGAAATCTGATAGCACCGTTGCATTCAGAGCAGCGATTTTACCTTAGGCAGAGTCTAACCTCGACCAGCGCGGGTCAAGGGTGAAAGTTAGTTTTTGGACGTAACCGCCATTAAAATATTTAATAAAAAATATTTTATTTGACGTTGCGTTGGTTTCTTTTAATTAAGGCCTATTGTCAGAAATCCAGGGTTATCGCCATAACCCTGGAAATTTCTCTGAGGCAAGGAGACGGAAACCTCTCCGACGAACGATGACGAATGTTGGCGGATCGAGGATCGGCGACGACATGAACCTCCATTCTTCGCCATCAACTGATTCAACCACGAGGTAGGGTGTTTGATCTCTTTGTGATTTCTTTTCCCTCTTAGATTCAAACGACGAACACGAACCAACCAACGAACAGGTTGATCCGCGGTTCGTCCGTTCTTGCGGGATGAATAACTATTTGCGGGATTTTGAATGGGGATTTAGATTTGTGTATCGATTTGTTCTTCGTTAAACCTTCTAACATGAACGAATCAAGGCCGACACGAACAAGGCCAAGATCCGTTCATTGGGTGTTCATGTCCTTCCCCTCAATCTATTTCATTCTTCGCAAGTTCTTTGCCCTTGAAACCCCTACGCGAATGATCGACCATTACGCCCCCGATCCATGGCGCAACGGTCTGAGATCGAAGGTTTGAGCCCGCAATGGCATAGCAGAGGTGCGACGGGAGCGTGGTACGGTTCGGGCTGTTGGGCGGAGAAAAACGGGAATGAGATGGCAAGAGGGGGGGTGAATTGCCTTTTAAAAAAGATTAAACAATTTAAAATCAAAGTTGAAAGTGCAGCGGAAATAAAAGAGGCAAGACACGCAATTGATAACGGAGTTCGGCCAAAAACCCGGCCTACGTCTCCGCTCCCAACTCAACCGTTGAGAGATTCCTACCGCTTGCTTTTCAATGGTTTTAGCAAAAAACCCACTAGGCTTTGAGGTAGCACTAGGACCTATTACAGCTTGCTTTTGATGGTTGAGCAAGAACCCACTAGCCTTCTTACAGGTGAAGGCTAGCTCACCTATGACACAAGCCTTTTAGAAGGAAAGGCTTGAAGAAACCTCTTCACACCTTAATGGTGATGTGAAACCCAAAAGAAAGAGGGATGAAGAAAGAGTTTGGGGTTTGTAGGCACAAACCCAAATTTAAAGCTCAAAAAGATAAATACAATAAAACCCGTAATTGGAGAAGCCTTGGGCGCCTTTGATTGATAGAAGAGGTTGAAGGCCGCTTCCAAGCTTCTTTGGTGGTGCTCTTGGATGTGGAATTGGATGGAGCACTTGGGGTTCCTTGAGGTGTCTCGCCGGAAGATTGCCGAATGATCAACAAAGTGTCCTTGGGCTTGATTTAAGTTCCGGTTGGTGTCCGGGGCTTCCTTGGCCTTTATTTATAGGCATGGAACCCATTGGGGGCCTTCGGAGCCGTTGGAGAAGTCCTCGGAGCCGTTGGAGGCCAAAAGAGGGTTGACTGGTCAAAGCCAACGGCTAGTTTGACTGGGCTACCGGCTGGCCGGTACAGCTCCACCGGCTGGCCGGTGCCTTGGATGTTGAGAAGGCCTTCTGCCCAGGCAGCACCGGCTGACCGGTGCCAGAGCCACCGGCTGGCCGGTGGGCAGACAGTAGCTACCACTGTTTCATCAGGTTGCCACCGGCTGGCCGGTGGTCAAGCCACCGGCTGACCGGTGGAGCCTGGCAGTGGGCAATGCCTCTGCCAGGTCCACCGGCTGGCCGGTGCTATCACACCGGTTGGCCGGTGGACTGAATTTCAGTCCACTTGATGTCCATTCTTGGGCCAACTTCTTGGCAACCTTGTGCCTATCATTCAAAAACACTTCAAACAATGTTAGATAAATAAGAAAGTGATTGTGATCATGAAAATTAAACCACGAGGGGATACGAGAGGTACAACAATCTCCCCCTATTTTGATGATCACAATCACCGAAACAATCAAAGTAAAATACTTAAATTAAAGACATTCTTAAAGGATAATTTGAAAATAAATCAAAGCATGATAGAAAAGATTCTCCCCCAATCAATCAAGAAATTTCTCCCCCTTTGTGATTATCAAAATAGCGTGGGGCATAAAAATTTGATTGAGGGAAAGAAGTTGAAAAACAAGATGGAGATTTAAAAATCAATTGAGATTTTTGAAATTTTGAATTGAAAGTTTTGAATTGAAATTTTGAAATGAAAGGTTTGAATGAAAAATTGAAATTAAAAGGGTTTAAACGATCCTAACTCCCCCTAAATAAAAACAACAAATCACCGGGGAGAGGGATTTTGAAAAGAGACAATTTTAGGCCCGGAGAGACTCGCTAAGAGGGATTTTTCAATCCACACTTGTCTTGTAGCGGGTCTTCTCCTATAGAATTCATCCGAATAAAAAATCGATTTGGGCCTACCATACCGGGCATTTTTGCAATTGCACTCATAAATTAAGTGCCCGGGTTTTTTACAATAATTGCAAAATTTAAAACTAGAGCTCCCCCTTACAAAAACAGTTGGAGCATGGGAGGAGGAAGCTACATTGGTATATCCTAGCCCTTGGGTGGTTCTTGAAATTCGTTGGGAACCAAGCAATTTTGAAAGATTCTGTTCCCCTTGGGTGAATTTGGCTAGGGATTCTCTAAGGTCCTTGATGGTTGATTCCAAAGAATCAACATTTGGGAAATTTTGGATTTTTAGGGAGAGTTCCTCCTTCTCTTTGAGAAGTTGTTCTTTTTCGGAGGAAAGTTTTTTGAAATTCTTTTTTAAAGCAACAAATTTTGAAGAGAGTTCATGAAAACCATTTTCAAGTTGGTCTCTAGCATGTTGGAGTTCTTCATATGATAAATGATAAAAAGAATTAGAAGAACTAGAGGAGGAAGAGGAGGAAGAGGAGGAAGAATCTACCTCATGTTTTGCCATTAGGCATTTGTTACCTTGGTCGCTTGAGGAGAAGGAGGAGAAGGAGGAGCTATCACTCCAAGATGCCTTTGAAGCCTTCTTCTTTCCCTTCTTTTTCTTGGCCCTTTTCTTGTGAAGTGGGCAAACGGGCTTGAGCTTTTCGTCGGGTTCTTGCTTTTTGACGGGTTCTCGCTTTTGATCGGATTCTTGCTTTGGAGCCTCGCTAGTACCTTCATAGGTTAGTTCTAACAATTTCCAAATATCATAAGAAGTAGTGCAAGAAGAAATACAATTAAAAATATTACGGTCTAGCCCACAATGTAGAGCATTCATGGCTTTGCCATCAAGCTCGAAATTTGCAATGTCGGCGGGGGTCCATTTAGACTCATCGGGAGAAGAGAGCGTAAAACCATGCATAACAATTCTAAAAATAGGATAGCTAATGCTTTTAAGAAAAGTTGACATGCGGGTTTTCCAAAAAGTATAATCGGCTCCATCAAAGAATGGAGCACGATCCAAAGAATGTCCTTCGGGGGATTGAGAGGAAGAAGCGGTAGAAGCCATCAAAAAAAAGATCTTAAATTTGAAACCGGTTAAGGAATTATTCAAAATATCCCTCTGATACCAATTGTTGGGCGGAGAAAAACGGGAATGAGATGGCAAGAGGGGGGGTGAATTGCCTTTTAAAAAAGATTAAACAATTTAAAATCAAAGTTGAAAGTGCAGCGGAAATAAAAGAGGCAAGACACGCAATTGATAACGGAGTTCGGCCAAAAACCCGGCCTACGTCTCCGCTCCCAACTCAACCGTTGAGAGATTCCTACCGCTTGTTTTTCAATGGTTTTAGCAAAAAACCCACTAGGCTTTGAGGTAGCACTAGGACCTATTACAGCTTGCTTTTGATGGTTGAGCAAGAACCCACTAGCCTTCTTACAGGTGAAGGCTAGCTCACCTATGACACAAGCCTTTTAGAAGGAAAGGCTTGAAGAAACCTCTTCACACCTTAATGGTGATGTGAAACCCAAAAGAAAGAGGGATGAAGAAAGAGTTTGGGGTTTGTAGGCACAAACCCAAATTTAAAGCTCAAAAAGATAAATACAATAAAACCCGTAATTGGAGAAGCCTTGGGCGCCTTTGATTGATAGGAGAGGTTGAAGGCCGCTTCCAAGCTTCTTTGGTGGTGCTCTTGGATGTGGAATTGGATGGAGCACTTGGGGTTCCTTGAGGTGTCTCGCCGGAGGATTGCCGAATGATCAACAAAGTGTCCTTGGGCTTGATTTAAGTTCCGGTTGGTGTCCGGGGCTTCCTTGGCCTTTATTTATAGGCATGGAACCCATTGGGGGCCTTCGGAGCCGTTGGAGAAGTCCTCGGAGCCGTTGGAGGCCGAAAGAGGGTTGACTGGTCAAAGCCAACGGCTAGTTTGACTGGGCTACCGGCTGGCCGGTACAGCTCCACCGGCTGGCCGGTGCCTTGGATGTTGAGAAGGCCTTCTGCCCAGGCAGCACCGGCTGACCGGTGCCAGAGCCACCGGCTGGCCGGTGGGCAGACAGTAGCTACCACTGTTTCATCAGGTTGCCACCGGCTGGCCGGTGGTCAAGCCACCGGCTGACCGGTGGAGCCTGGCAGTGGGCAATGCGTCTGCCAGGTCCACCGGCTGGCCGGTGCTATCACACCGGTTGGCCGGTGGACTGAATTTCAGTCCACTTGATGTTCATTCTTGGGCCAACTTCTTGGCAACCTTGTGTCTATCATTCAAAAACACTTCAAACAATGTTAGATAAATAAGAAAGTGATTGTGATCATGAAAATTAAACCACGAGGGGATACGAGAGGTACAACACGGGCGAGGCGACGGCTTACGACGGCGCAAGGCCGACCACCAAGGGGGCGGTCAGCAGTGCCGGTCCAGGGGTAGCGTGAGGCGGCGACAGGCCACCGGTAGGGCAACCGGCGGCGGAGGCAACAACGGCACAATGGGGGCCGAGCCAGGCGGAGCGCGAAGCAGGACGGGCCGCCGGCAGGGCGGCCAACAGCGGAGGCGGAACGCGGTCCTGCGGGGACCGCATGGGAGCCCACAGCAGCGGAGGCCGCGGACGGTGACCGGGAGCCGCGGCAGGAGGTCGCAGCGGCAAGCTGGGACGCGGCTCGGAGCCGCGTCGGAGGAACCCGCGGTGGCGATGTCGCGGGGCGTGCGGAGGAGGCGGGTCGGCCGCGTGAAACACGGCACGGCTCCGCGTTGACTCGAGGGACGCGGCCAGGGTGGGCCGCATCCGGCACCCACAAACCAGACCGCATGCGGCGGGCCGGACCAGATGAGTTGAGTCGCTTCAGCGGGCCACGCCCAACAGGCCGAGCTGGTTCGGGCAGAGCCGGACCGGGTCGGATCGAGTTCGGCAGGTCAGATCGGACCCGGGTCGGACCTTTTCAGAAGAACAGTCGTAACTTTCAAACCGTATGTCCGTTTGCGGCGTTGAAACCCTTGCGATGAGACGGTTCTTTTAATACTCTTAAATGAGATTTTGTGGAAATTGGTTTACGACCTAATGGTTCGAGGAGTAGGTTCTCCTGATACAAGCGCGCTGCGAGCGGAATCCTGCGGTTGGCTGTGACTTGGTGACTATGTGACGTAAAGGCTGCATGACCCATCAACGCTCCGTGCGCCATCGACGCTCCGTGCGCCATCGACGCTCCGTGCGCCATCGACGCTCCGTGCGCCATCGACGCTCCGTGCGCCATCTGTAGGTTCCGGGCGCAGCGGAAGCGCGTTGGTGGGATTGGCCAACTTTAATTTTAGCATTAAACAACGTTCAATCCGAGATCCGTCACAATATAAAACGTCGGATCTTCATAATGGAACGAAGAACGAAAAAGAAAAGAAGAGTCCCGGAACCATTGAGATAGGATCATCATATGTTGGTTATAATTAATTTAATTAATTCACAAAAATTACCTCAGTGGAATTCTTTCTTCGCCGATGTCTCCGATCACGATCCTGTGATCCGTCGTTGCGTCGTAGAATCCAAGTATAGGATTCCTCTAGCGGTAATCCACACGTGCTCCACGTATCTCTGGACGTCGCCGAAGGGATCTCCGGGTGCTAGCGCGGAAGAACCTTCGCTTGCGATGTCCGCCTTCGACCGCCTTGATCCGGTGGAGGATCTCGCTCTCGTTACTTGAGGGCGTTCTTGGTGGAAAGGGAATTCTCTCTTGGCTTGAGAGTATTTCCAAATCCGTTGTGCACAACCAAAAAAATGGCTCTCCCAAAGTGTTGGGGTTGTGAGGATATTTATAATCGGGTTTGAGGTTAATAGAGTTATGACAATAAATAAACGTGTTACGCGTTTTATTTATTTCATCAATTCTTATTGAAAATCCTCATGTCGAATCATTAATTCCTTGACATGCGCCCACGCTGATTATAATAAATATCATTTAATAAAACAATATTATATCCTCAAAATCCCGTCTGGAAAACTACAGGCGTGTAATAATTAATACACGGCGTGTACTTGTTTTCCATAAAACTACACGGCGTGTATATTTAATATACACGGCGTGTACTTTTATTTTCCATTTTTCTCCACCACATTTATTAGACCTTGAGTAATAGCTATTTATTTCTTAAATAAATGTAACTGCATTACTCGCTAATAAAAATATTATTTCTCCCATAATATATTCTCTCGAATAACTAGTGTCGAAATAAATGCGATCAGGCATCCTTAAATAATTATTAAACCACAATCGGGAATAATATTTATTAACTTGTTAAATTAATATTTAACTGAGATACATGGATACACTTAGTGTGTGACCCTCTAGGCCTCTTTCTCAGTGGCATTAGGCGGAGCCTGCCTAAAGTCCAAGGTTAGCGTCTAGCAACACGCCAAGGCACCCATAGAGAAAGAAATTAATGCCGCAATGACGTGTCACCTCCTACGAACGCTTACCGTGTAATATAATCTCTTTGTCTCAATATCTCTAATCAAGCGGGTTGCATGCTAGTATCATCAACCCATGTGCTCGATTATTCTTTCTTTGACTTCCCGGAACTGAACTCGCACATACCTTACCATGGTCATGGATTTATTTAGGCTATATCAATTCCATCAAAGGGTCTGAGATATCTACTTCCGTTATGGAACAAAAGGGACAAATCCTTTCTCGCATTATCTATTAATGCCGTATTACTCGTGACGCACCCAACGTATTCTACCTCGCTGTGAACAGTGTGTCGTCACAGTTTTCGTCAATACATCTAAGTGTGCGAGTTGTAATACCCATTAATAATAATCTTAAAGTCTAAGGACCAATACACACGTCCGCAGATAGGAACATCCAATTACACTATGAAATGTGGAATTCCTACTGGCGGATCTCGTTCTCATAATATCCTCCTGGATATTACCAAGGGCGCACACCATGAGAAGGTGCCCCAAAGTTTTATGAGTCATCACTCCTAATGGCCTGTATTATTTGTGCCCCTCAAATAACATCATCCGGCCATAAAACATATATTAAGAACAATGTTATGGCACTTCCGGGTTCTCATCATAGCAGGGATCCGCTATGACCCATTAATGCAACAGTTGTCCTTAGGACATTATCACATGCATTGTCACGCAGAAGAACAATCAAGATGTGATAAGGCATTTATTAATGAATAAAGTACAAAGTAGTTGGTTCTAGGCCACCAACTCCAACACCATCGACGCTCCGGGCGCCATCGACGCTCCGCGCGCCATCGACGCTCCGCGCGCCATCGACGCTCTGGGCGCCATCGACGCTCCGCGCGCCATCGACGCTCCGCGCGCCATCGACGCTCCGGGCGCCATCGACGCTCCGCGCGCCATCGACGCTCCGCGCGCCATCGACGCTCCGGGCGCCATCGACGCTCCGTGCGCCATCGATGCTCCGTGTGTCATGAAAACTGGGAGATCTGTGGACTACAATTGAAAATCATTCTCTTCGTGCTTTAGACTTACAGTTGTGTGAGCTGAATGTATTTCGTGTGTTTTCTTTGTGGTGTACTTCATGTGTTTTCTTTGTGGTGTACTTCGTGTGTTTCTTTTGTGGTGTACTTTATGTGTTTCCTTTGTGGTGTACTTCATGTGTTTCCTTTGTGGTGTACTTCGTGTGTTTCCTTTGTGGTGTACTTTGTGTATTTCTTAGTGGTATTTTATTTGTGGTTTCGGGGGTCCTATTGAATATTGTTTTACTCACCCATGCACAGGTTTTGCCCGCACGGGTCGTGTCTTATGCAGACGATCAACCTTTGACGGAGTTCTAGGTGGACCAGAACCAGGACCAGGTGGTGCTTAAAGAGTGATCAGACGGACGTGTTGTGCTCCTACGGCTTCAGGCAGTTGTCCTACACCTACCCTTCAGGTAGGGTTTTCTGCGAACGAGTTTCACGAACTTATGCATTCACTTGAGAGACTCTTTCTTTTGGTGAGCTTGTATTCTGGCCCTGTTTACTTTCCAATTTTCCTATTGTCGTACTATATGGTTCGTATCTTAGTGTATGCATGCATTGTTTACTTAGGGTTTTTACATTTCATCATTTCGGGCTTGGAGATGTGTGTGTACAGGTACTTGGGCAAATATCTTTCATTTGTGGGATATGCCTACTCGGTGCTAGTCGCTAGCCCCTGGCCTATCGGAGGCAGGTTTGGGGTAGTCACAGCACGGGCCCCTCTGGGACGGGTCGTGACAAGGAGCCCCAAGCCGCACGGTCTCCTGGGCCACCTCGCACGGTTTGCAAACCGTGCTCCCTCCTCCTGCACGTCGCACAGTCATGGGGCACGGTTAACACTGTTGGATCAGTAAATCTATAATACTAATTAGGATCGTAAGAATATGTTTATAATGGCAATACTTACAAGAGGGAGGGAAATTGTAGTTTTAAAAACTTAGTTCAAAAGAATTAAACTAAACAAAACATAAGACTCATTAAGTAAGTTTATCGGACTCAGACCTCAGACTGATTAACAAAGTCACATAATCGGAACTAGGTTCAGTCCGATAAAATCAGAGTAAAAATCATAATCACTATGTATCTGATTTATCAAAGTACAAGAATCGTAATCGCGATGGATACGATTAATTCAAATGTATTGTTATTATCGTAATCAAATTAATAAAGATAAAACAAACAGAATAGAAAGATGAATACGATTATCCACATTCTATTAAATGTGCAGCGAAATATAAACTTGTAAACAACAAGTAAAACAATAACTAACAAAAGAAAGAATGAATTTCAAGCTATGAACAGATAAACCTCTTTTAACCTTAAGAGTAAGGTGGTCTATAACTCAAACTAAAGGTATCCATTGTTTAATAGTTACAGCAAAGTTTGTCCTTCCTTACAAGGAAATCCCTCGATATGAAGATCAAAATGGCTCGTCTTCCGATTCCCGGAAGCTCTCGATACGATGATCGGATTCTCTGTCTACCTAGCCCTGGTAACCCTCGATCCTGATGAAGTGTTTGAAGATTGGATGAAAAGGAAAGATCAAAAGAAACCAGGGGATCCAGAGTTCGGAATCAACCCTGCTGAGGCAAAAGCGTTGAAAATTCATGTTGTCGAAACTCTTTAAGAAGAAGCAAAAAGCAAAAGAAAAAGTTGACAGAATTTGTGCTTTGTGAAAATTTATTGAAAGGAGTAGAAAGAGCTTATGATGAGGTTGTTTTACCTTCTTCTCAGACCGACCAAATGAATTTGGAAGCTGAATTATCTTTTCAAGAAACTTTTGTAGTTCATGCTGATGTTCCATCTGTGGCTGATAAAGGAAAAGGAAAGGTTGGTGAGCAAGAATCGGTACCAATAATTCAAGAAAAAGAATCGAAACCACAAATTGCTGAAAAGGGAGATCTTAGAACTGCGAGGCAGTTAGAAAAAGAATTTGAAGAGGAGTTTGGAGAAGAATTTCAAGAAGAAAATGTTATTGAAAAAGAAATATGAGAAAAAAAATGAGATGAAGAAGAAGAAGAAGGTGAATACGAAGGGGTTGTAGAAGAGATAGAAAAAGAGGTGGAAGATGATGAAAAGGAAGAACAAGATGAGAATGAAGAGGCAGATGATAAAGACTGTGTCATGAGTTCAAGAAGATCAAAACCTTTGTCAAGACTCTGATAAAGAAATATTGACTATTTTTCTTTTGAACTATTGTTGTATTTGTTGTGTAAAACATTTGAAAGTTTATTTATGAATGAATTACTTTCTCATCCAAATCCGAATTGTTTGCATGTTTTCCAATTATGATTAGTTGAATGTTCTTTCATATTTTTTTGTGGATAATTGGTCAATTCATTGTATTTTTTCGTATTTTTCTTTCCTTCTCAAACATTTCAGGAAACACCGGACTTTTCCCCTTTTTTTTTGAAAATCACAAGGGGGGTAAGCTTTTACAAAGGGAGAGAATTTTATAGAAAGGGGGAGAAATTCTTAAATAAAGATAAAGTTTTATCAAAGGAAGAATTCTTTACAAAGGGGGAGAAGCTTTGTTTAAGGGGGGAATACGATTCCTAAGGGAAGATTTTATCCTAAGGGGGAGTTCATCGTATTCAACATCATACTCTCCATCGTATTCAGAAGAGTTATAAACTCAGGGGGAGTTGAGTTTTTAATGGGTAACTCTAAATACGAAGTACTTAAAAGAACATTGACTATAAGTTTTTCTAAGTTATTTTTTATTTAAGTTTTGGGGTGTGTGGTTTCTAAAAAGGGGGAGATAGTTGAATCTGAAGTTCTACTTCTTACTTTTCCATCCCTTTTGTTTTGAAAATCACAAACACTTTCTTAAGACATGTTTACTATCGTAATGAAGAATGTGGGGAAGATTGTTGAGTCATAAGTTCTACTTCTTACTTTTTCATTCCTTTTGTTTTGGAAATCACAAACACTTTCTTAAGACATGTTTACTACCGTAACGAAGAATGTAAGTTTATATTCGTGAATACTTTAGAACCTATTCTAAGTATGGTAAAATATAATGTTTTCTACAAAAACATACTAAAACACTTTGGACATAAAAAGTTAGTAAACATGTCTTAAGAAAGTGTTTGTGGTTTCCAAAACAAAAGGAATGGAAAAATAAGAAGTAGAACTTTTGAATCAACAAACACTAACCGTGCGCCAACCGTGCACCTTGCACTGTAAGTCCCAAATTTCCCTTGTTTCATGTCTTGAACCCCCGAGAGACTCCCGAGACCTTCACTACTCCCAGGAAGCATTTTCAAGGAGTTTACTAAAATTTAAAACGGTCGTCACAAGGTCGAGATCTTACAGGTTAGACATGGGTCAATCCGACTATTTTTTGCGGTTGCAATTCAAAGGGGATTTGAGTCAAAGATAAAGAATTTCTTGAAAGCTTTTCATATTTTATAGGAGGTATTTCCAAAAAGTTTTCCCAAGCATTAAGATGAAAATCTCCTTAAAAATATGTCTGAGTTCCATTTAAGCAAAACAGTTGAATTTCAGGAAGACTTCCCTAGATTGAGGTAGAGATGTCCCTTGACCGAGGTGGAGAGAAACAATTTGCAATTCTACCTATCCAAAATTATCACGACAAACCTAGGCTTAATTATGTGAGAGAGGGTTTGGATTGGTGTGTATAATTAGAAGGTTTGCAATTTTATCCATCCAAAAACAGTAACATAGTGGAATCATGAACATAGGTCTATTGAGCCACCCAACTAAATCTTACAATTTTCTCTTATGTTTTATATTCTGCGTGCAAGCTTCCACAGTCAACATTTGCATATTTTGGCTTATGTAAAAGATTTAAAAGTTTGCAAGTGCAAGTGCAAGTGCGCGTGGATTATATTGAACAGATAATCAACTGCAAGGTGATTAAGTCTTTTTTGGCACCCAAATAGCAAAACAGCTCTCCCCTGGCAGAGGAATCGTATGAAGAGAACCCTAAGACAAAGGAAAGCCCAAATGACAACTCACCAATTACCAGAGAGGCCATCAACCAGCCCATTAATCCGGTCGCCAGTGACGCATCCTGCCCGCATGATTTCTTCAGCCACCCCCAGATCAATGGCTTCCAAAGCAGCCAATGCATTGCTCTGTATCTGGATCGGCCCCCTGTACTGCCCTTCCCCCCTAATCGCACTCACATCCCTCTCGAACACCACCACATCGAACCCCTTCTTCCTAGCCGCGAGCGCGAAAACCAACCCGCCGATCCCGCCTCCAGCGACCAAAATCCGGAGATTTCTGCCTGGCTGCACGGCTCGCTCGTCTCCGGCGCCGCGCTGGGTGGATGGGGAAGGAGCTGCTTGGGCATCAGCCGCCGCGGACTTCAGCTGAGTCGTCTTACTCTTCCTGTTCTTGAAGTCGTGGCTGTGGCGTACACAGGAGGGAAATTCCAGAGGCAAGGAGTCTTTGAGGAGGGGGGTGGGGAAGTGGGTTCGAAAGGATACTGCTGCCGCTGAGTGAAGTGAAGAGGAGAAGACTGTTGAAGTCATTGGCCTTGCCCGTAAGACGGCAGGCGTACCTCCAAACGCTGTGCCCACGAATTCCTGGAGAGCGTCTGATCCGATTTGCTGCCAGGACTGGCAATATACTGTGCTCTCCGCTGCGCTTATAAGGACGAGAAGGACGAGGTGGTGGAGAAATGGGGGATGGATAAGGGAGGTGGGCAAGTGGGTGGGGCTGCATGCATTTGCGGCCAATCCCAATGGATTGGCATACCGAAAGTGACGATAGAGCCGCAGGAACCTGGATGGCGCCCACCCCGCCCGAGAGAGCCGCAAGAAATTGGCATTTTAAATATTTTTAAAATATTATTTGAGGTTTTTATTAAAAGCTGGAATCGTCGCGTGGCAGACAAAGAGAATTGTCGCTTTATATATTTTTTAAATATTCATTCAAGTTTTTATTAAAAATTAATGATTAAAAATAGTTTTATTTGGGGGTCTTGATTGCATTGGATTTTAGCCGTTTGAATGTTTGTTGCTTGGGGGTCTTGTTGTTGTTGTTGGGCTAGTGTTTGGTTGATGTGTTTGTTGGGATAATGTTGTTTGTTGATTGTTATTCAGTTATCAAAAGAATACGTACCATTTTAAATTTCAAATTCAAAATGACAAAACCGAGTATTTCTAGAATAAGATGTATTTAGGACATAGAATTAATAATTGCACATAGAATTTCATTATTCTTTTAATGCTCAGCGAAACCTCGTGCTTAAATAATAATCATATTATTATTATTTACTTGATATGCACTGAACTCACAGATAAATTAGTATTATTTCATTGAATAAATGAATTAATATTTACTCAAATAATATTTAGTATATCATTTCTTATCGAACCAGCAATCTTGTTCCGTGGTGTTATTGATTTATTCATAATTTTTTATCTACCCCCTTGCTGATTTTCAAGGGAAATTGCATAATTAGTGTGTAATGCTCATATTTTAATATCAAATATAATTTTTCGGCATTGTTTGAATTAATTCTGATTCAAATCAGTTTACTATTTTAATCATAACGCTCACTCTACTTATCCAATTTGTGTGATTCTTATTGACTTGTTCGGTCTTTTGAAGGGTCATATGGACCACCCAATAAATCTGGCAAAGAAGCTGGACCAACAACTATGTTTTATTTTTTGGGTTCAATATAGAATTCCAAATTCATTCAGGAGTCCAAGGAAATTCCATCACAACTTGGATTAAAAATTTAAGGCCCAACTCATCCTTAATGCGACTCAACCCATGCATGAAAGTCCGACCCACAATTATGTCCAGGATTGAAGAGCAACTCACCATTATTGGCTTTTCTACCAATCCACTTGCCCGATTGAGCTGAAATTTTGTGGATATAAATTCAAAAGTCAGGCGCACGACTTTGTAGAATATTGTCATTCGAAATAAAGACATCTTCCTAGTTGAAAACCCATTCACATTTAGGCCATGGAATTTTGTTGGATAATTATGGATAACACATGGTTTAACAAAACAGTCACAACTTTGGCTCAAAAATTCCAATGGTCGCCAAATATGGAGAGTGTACTATAAACATCTATACCTACAACTTTGAAGAAGGAGATTTCTTGAGATTAGGTTGTCTTCATGGTCAAAATGGTCGATCCAACTTGAAGAGTAATTTTAGAAGGCAAACAATCCAACACTTTGGGTTATAAATACATTTTCCTCTTCTCCTTGCAAGAGGTTGGAACTTCATAACTAAAGGAGAAGCATTGGCATGGCCATAGCCTTGCCAAAGGCCTGGGAGGGCCTTTCAAACTCAAGTTTTTTACTTGACAGACCTCTCCTCCACTCTTTCTTTTCATGTACTTTAATTGTTTTCAGTTGTAATCGCGCAAGTTTGGTTGTAATTTCAATTGAATTTTAATGCATGTCTCGTCATCATCATCTCTTATTCCCATCCACCCTCTATTGGTTAATATTCATCATCTTAAAATAGTTTAAATCAAGAAAAAAACCTTCCATCTTTCACTTTCTTATTCAATCCAAAGTGTGTGTTTACCTCTTTTCATTATTCAAGTGTGTGTTCGACGCACAACAATTTTCTTGGCTCGTTCATTTTCTTCTTCTTATAACTCATCACCCCAAACGCCATACACCAGATTATTAACCACTCAAATGGTTGTGTAATTCTCTCATTGGGGTGAGTCGTAATTTGAGGATGTTGATTGATTGAGAGCCTTCGCTCGTTTAATGTTTCTTGAATTAATATTGTGTATGTCAAACTGGAAATGTTATGGATTGATGAAATGTTTTGTTTTACATGTGGATTCCATGGATTATTGGAACCATAAATATACATGGGTTCATGAAATATTGGACCTTCCATCAATAAGAATTGATAACGATTAGAACCCTAGTTAAGGATTGGATTAAGGCCAAAACAATTGGTAATTCCGATCGAAATCATCCTGTGAAGTGAATATTAGTTTAATGTAATGTTTTTCAAAGCTCAATGATATCATTAGCCTACATCCCAAATAATGAACTCACCTCAATCTTTATCAAATTTTTAAATCAAATTTCATCCATCAATCAACTTAATTAAGCTCTACACCCCCCTAAAAGACAAAAAACAATTGACTCTAAAATACAGTATCATCATCGAGGATTCAACTTGAGTGCCACTATACACATTGTGACAGAGCACCAAACCTTTGAACGGTTGATAGGTGACAATCGGGCATGCTTCCATCCACTAGTCCTTAATATTTATTGAACATTGAATAATGTATATTCATTTAAATAAATAAATGTTCATTCATTATTTGCTGATAAATAAATAAATATTACATTCACTAAACTAGTGAATAAATATTTATTAAATGTTCAATTAACCAAATAAAAAAATATTTGTTACCTTACAAATATACCATAGATAAATAAATAATATATATTTTTGTAATTAAATAAATAATTGCATGGAGAATAAATATTTATTTAATATTCAACTCACATAATATTGTCTCATGTAATTAGTGACTGAATATATTTGATTAACCAAACATGATTAAACAATGTACATGGATAATATTTATTCAACAAGTTAATTTCATATTGAATTTAACTAAGGTTTTGAATACACTTAGTGTGTGACCCTCCAAAACTCTTCCTCAATGACATTAAACTACACGACTTAATATATAAGGCTAGCGTCTGACAACATGCCAAAACTCTCACAGAGAATGAAGTTAATGTCACAATGACATACAATCTCATACAAACACACATTGCATAATATAATTTATTTGTCTAAATATCTCTAATTAAACTGGTTGTATACTAGTGTCATCAACCTATCACTACTAGAAAAGGGGGCATTGGAGCCCCCCAGACTCGGGCGACCGCCATTGGCGGTCGCTATTGCTCACCATTAGCGACCGCCAATGGCGGTCGCTAAGCTGCCTAAAAAATTTCGGGGGGTTTCTGCGCCCCCCCCCCCCCCCGCGCCCTCTCCCTCGATCTCCCTCGCCCTAACCCTCCCTCGCCGCCCTCCCTCGCGCCGCCCTCCCCTCCCCCGCCGCCCGGCCTCCCCCGCCGCCCGGCCTCCCCCGCCGCCCGCCCTCCCCCGCCGCCCGCCCTCCCCCCGCCGCCCGGCCTCCCCCGCCGCCCGCCCTCCCCCGCCGCCCGCCCTCCCCCGCCGCCCGCCCTCCCCTGCCGCCCGGCCTCCCCCGCCGCCTGCCATCCGCCCTCCGGCCGCCGCCCTCCGCCCTCGGGCTTCCGGCCGCCGCCCTCCGGCCTCTCGGCCCTCCCCCCCCACCCCGGACGGCACCCGCACCCCGGACAGCCCCCGGCGCGCACTCCGGACCGCCCCCCGCACCCCAGACGCCTCCCCGCACCTCGGACAACACCCCCCCGCGCACTCCGGACCGCCCCCCGCACCCCGGACGCCTCCCCGCACCCCGGACAGCCCCCCCCCCCCCCCCCCGCGCACTCCGGACCGCCCCCCGCACCCCGGACGCCTCCCCGCACCCCGGACAGCCCCCCCTGCACTCAGACACCCCCCTCCGAACCCGGACAGCCCCCCCGCACCCCGGATAGCCCCCCCCCCCCCCCCCCCCGCACTCGGACACCCCCCCTCCGAACCCGGACAGCCCCCCCGCACCCCGGACAGGCCCCCCGCACCCCGGACACCCCACCCCGCACCCCCGACAGCCCCCCTGCACCCCAGACAGCCCCCCCTCCCCCGCACCCCGGACACCCCCGCACCCCGAACACCCCTGCCCGCACCCCTGACAGGCCCCCGACACCCCGGACACCCCTCCCCGCACCTCGGACAGCCCCCCCCGACCCCGGACACCCCCCCCTCGCTGCCCGTCCCCCGTCCCCTCACCGCCTCCTCTCCTCCAGCTCCCCGCCGCCGCCGCCGCCCGTCCCCTCCCTTGCCGCACCGCCTTTGGCTCCGGCTCCCCTTCGCTGCCTCCTCTCCCTCGCAGCACCGCCTTCGGCTCCCCTCCCTTTCAGGTTTGTAGCTCAATCAGGTAACATGAGCTTTCAGTTACATTATTATTTTATCAATGGTTCATAAACAAATGGTTAATATTTATTTTGAATATAGTTGATTTGAAAAATGTAAATGTAATAAGTATTGTGTAAATGTTTGTTATACAGATATTATTATGGATAAGAGTTGGATTGATCTTCCAAATCGAACGTCTAGAGAATATTTCAATGGCATTATGCAGTTTATTGACTTCACGAGAGGATTTGAAAGTGACTATATTAGTTGTCCATGTAGAAAATGTGCTAACAGATATCAATTCACACGAGATACTGTGAGGGAGCACCTTTTCTTTAATGGATTTCTGAAAAATTATAAGAGTTGGACTCGTCATGGAGAAGAATATGTTCGTTGTCAAAATACAGATGTAGCTCAGATGGATGTTGATGCAAGGATGACTGATCCAATGCATGAAATGCTTACTGAAATGGTACGTGGGTTTGATCCTGAAGGCATTGACATCCAGAATCTTGAGACCGGTGAGATAAATCTTCGCTCTGGTGCAGATCGTGATTCGAGGAGGTTTTATGAAGTACTTGATGATGCGAAAACAGAATTATATCCTGGATGTACTTCTTACAATAAACTGTCGTTCATCATGGAGTTGTTGCATTTGAAGACTTTGAACAATTGGTCAGACACATCATTCGACATGCTTTTGGTTTTATTGAAAAAAGTTCTTCCTGTTGACGCTAAGATTCCTGAGTCGTATTACTATGCTCGTAAGTTGACAGAGAACTTAGGTTTTACATATGAGACTATAGATGCATGTGCAAACAACTGTATGTTGTTTAGAAATGAAACTGCTCATTTGGATATCTGTACGGTTTGTGGCGCTTCCAGGTGGAAAGAGAACAGGGGAAATAAGACTCATCAAAGTCAGATTGCGATACAGGGGAAACCGATTGCCGTAAAGCAAATGCGTTACTTTCCCCTTAAACCGAGGTTGAAAAGATTTTTTATGTCATCTAAAGTTTCTAATTTAATGAGATGGCATGCAGAAAGAGTTCATGAAAGTGACATGTTAACCCACCCGGCAGACTCTCATGCATGGAAGGATTTTGATAAGAGACATCCCGACTTTGCTAAAGATGTTCGTAATGTCCGATTGGGATTGGCAGCAGATGGTTTCAATCCATTCAAGTCTATGGTTGGTGCAACTCATAGCACATGGCCCGTGGTGTTGGTTCCATATAATCTTCCTCCGTGGCTTTGTATGAAGCAACAATTTATATTACTTTTCACTCTTATTGATGGACCTAAAAGTCCGGGGGATAAGATTGATGTTTACCTTCAGCCATTGATTGATGAGTTGAATGAATTTTGGGGCGATGGTGTGATGACTTATGACTGCGAAACGAATGAAATGTTCAAACTGCATGCAGCTTTATTGTGGACAATCAATGACTTCCCAGCTTATGCAAATTTATCAGGATGGAGTACGAAAGGGGAATTTGCTTGCCCTTGTTGCAATAAAAGTAAAAAATCTGTATGGCTTAAACATTCCAAAAAATGGGCATACATGGGTCACAGGCGTTTTCTCCCTCCCCAGCACAGGTTCAGAAAGGACAGAGTGGCATTTGATGGTTCTAGAGAGTTCAGCCCAGCACCAAAGATCATGACAGGAGTCGAAATGTTATCGCAGATTGAGGAAGAAAACATCCGCACGGTATATGAAATTCAGGATTTGGTGGCTCCTCCAGTACGTAATATTCGTGCTGCGGGTAGGCAGCGCAATCACAATTGGAAAAAGAAAAGTATTTTTTATAGTCTTCCGTATTGGAAAACTAACATGTTGAGGCATAATTTGGATGTCATGCACATTGAAAAAAATGTTTGTGATAACATATTGTGGACCATTTTAGGTGTCAGTGGAAAGTCAAAGGACCATGTTAATGCACGCCGTGATTTGGAAGAAATGGGTTTAAGGAAACAGTTGCATTTACAGTTAGCTGAGGGAAACAAGGCATATATGCCTGCTGCACAGTATTCGATGACTACAGAGGAGAAAGAGACATTTCTTTCCATTTTGAAGATGGTCAAGGTGCCTGATGGTTACTCTTCTAATATTTCAAAGTGTGTGAATCTGACGAGCAAGACATTGCAAGGGTTGAAAAGTCATGACAATCACATATTACTTCAGCAGTTGATTCCAATCGCAATTTGTGATTGTTTATCCCCCAATGTTGTTCAGCCCTTGATTGAGATGAGTAATTTTTTTAGACAGCTTTGTTTAAGAAATCAACGAATGAGTGATTTAAAAAGTTTGCAGGACCGAATTGTACTTACGCTTTGTCACTTTGAGAAACTTTCCCCCCCCCTCATTTTTCGATGTTATGGTCCACTTAACAGTGCACCTAACTGATGAAGTAATGGCTGCTGGTCCAGTGCAATTCAGGTGGATGTATCCTATTGAACGGTATTTGAGTACATTGAAAAGATTTGTACGCAACAGAGCTCGTCCAGAGGCATCAATAGCCAATGGTTATTTGATGGACGAGTGTACTACCTTTTGTGCAGAATATCTTACGGATGTTGAAACAAAATTAGATAAGCCCTCTCGGATTCATGATGGTCCAGTTGGAGAAGGAACCACATTTGATATGGACAACATCGAGTGGATACAAGCACATCGATATATCTTGTTCAATACTCCATCAGTTGCACCATTAATGCAGTAAGTATCTTATCAATGTGCTTGTATAACTTTTACATGTTTTCTTTGCATAAGTTGATCTTTTAAACATCGCGTAATCATTTGCAGGAAACACATTAATGAGATAAAAGAAGAGATGCATCGTGCAACTGAGTTGCAAATTCAACAATCTCATTATGCGACATTTCATGATTGGTTCAAGGATTATGTATGTATAAATTGATTTTCATTATGAGTGAAGTATTAAACTAATTCTTTATGCATATATCAGTATTGATTTTTATAAATTATGTAGGTTCGTAAGCTGAGGGAGTTAGGGGACCCCACGTTACCTGAAGTATTTATCCAACTGGCTGAGGGTCCATCTATAACCGCTCGTCGTTATAAAGCTATTGATGCTAATGGTTTTCGATTTCGCATTAAAGATGTTGACGACAAACGAGCAACACAAAACAGTGGAATCGGTTATCCCTTTGTCGATTCTGGTTATTACTATGGTCAATTGATAGACATCATTGAAGTTGTATACACACACGGTTTGAAGTACATATTGTTAAAGTGTAATTGGGTTGATCCAGTGCGTGGATGTAAAGTCGATCAATATCAGTTTTCATTGGTGAATTTTAACTACATGTTATACAGAAATAATGAACGAGTTGAGAATGAACCTTTCATCTTGACATCACAAGCGGAACAAGTATTCTTCGTTACTTTGCCTTCGGATCCAAGTTGGCAAGTTGTTGTCAAAATGTCTCGGCGAGGAGTGTTTTTATTTGAAGAAGATGAACCCGAGACTGTTCCGTTTGTTTACCAACAACTTGATCAACATACCGTAGTTCAACGTGAAGAAGATATTTATTGGGTCAGAGCGGCTGTTGAAGGAGAAACGGTCGATTTGCATGCTTAATGAAAGGTATAATTGTTTTCCCGCTATTCAGTAGAATGTCCTAGGATATCATAAATTATCTAATCATTTTATAAATCCTTATAAGTTTTAATCCTCACTTTTGTAAGTTAATTCAGTCATAAATATTTAGGTTGATTAACTTTCTGATTTTTTAAAATTCATTCACAACTAATTATTCAATCCATTTTTTGTTTGATTAACAGTTGTACAAGTTTGATTTATTAAGAACAATCCAATTTATCTTTTAAACACTTTGGACTCATTACTGATATTTTGTATGATTGCAGACATGTCAGGGGAAGAGGCAGAAAATCCACATCATCCATCTGAGGCATCTACGTCTCAGGGTCGAGGTATGTTTGACAGTCATTATCTATATTATTTATGTAATTAACATATATATATATATATATATATAACATTTGTCAATTTATATATAAAATTGTTTTCAACAGGATCAGACTCGGCTGCTTCTTCCTCTCGCAGGAGAGGCCCTGGTCGTGGCATATTAGCATGGAATTCCGACACGACGATAGATGTTTCATTTGATGAGGTATTTCATCCCGTGGGATCGAATGCCCCGACATTTATTCGTCAGCTGGGTCATATCATACGTGACCCACATCGATTTCCATTGACCACGCGTGATTGAGCTTCTATCCCTCAGGACACATTAGATCGTCTATGGAGGGAGGTTCAGGTAAGAAAATAATTTTACTTTATTTTCTATTTATAAATAATACTAATATGTTTGATTATTTTCATTATAGCAAAATTTGAAAGTATGCCCTGAAGAGTTTCGGCCCGTGTGTATGAGCAAATGCCGTAAGCTGTGGAAAGATTATAAAGACAAAGTGAAGAGGGACCACTGGGTACCAAATGTGGGTGCCCCTGACATTTTGGAAAAAGTCCCGAGAGGTGTCCTCCCGGCTCAGTGGCGTGACTTGGTTGCATATTGGTCTACTGAGGGTGTTGCGGTTTGTATATTAATTATTTTTCTGTATATATATTTTCAAGAATATGTGATTTGTTTGAAATTTGAATGAATTGAATGTAGGAGGTGTCAACACGCCATTCGGAGAATCGAGCGTTGCAGGGACCAGCTCACAGGCTCGGGACTCGTCACGTGTCTCAGATCCGACATGAGGTATATATTATTCACTTTTTAATTTATTAATTAATATGGTTTTGTGTTTATATTCTTTTAATATACAGTTGCGAGGGCAAGGTGCAGCAACTGATAAAATGTCGGTGTGGATAAGGACTCGTGATCGCAATGATCCAGAGGTTGCAGCATTGATAGTAAGTGTCTGTACTTACCAATAATTACATAAATCTTTATATTAACATATATATATTTATATATATTTAAATATTTCACAGGATCAATTTGAAGCTGAGTTAGAACATCTGCCAGAGGACCAGCGACAGCTTCCCATGCGACGGGATGAGATCTTTCATCGCATTATTGGTCGGGACGGGCATGGCTATAGTTTGACCTATGGAGCAGGGATTCCTCGTTCTGTAGTGTCACGCGCTGCGGTTGTCGGTCCTGCTGTTGCTCATATGACACAGCAGATGTCAGATTTTGAGGCACGGCTGCGCGCTTCCGAGGAGACAAATGCGCAATTGACAGCTGAGGTTAGAGCACTGCGGGAATATGTGCGTCGAGCTGATGGTACAGGGGATCATACGACGCAGGTATATACTGTATTTATTTATTTAATTTAAATTATTTTTGTTATTAAAATATTTATAATGTTTATTTGTTGTAGGCACCTGGCCCACCAGAAGGAGGTAACAGTGATGGCAACGCGTGACGCACCATATATTCACGAGATATGTTTTTTGTTTTTACTGGTAGGGTTGACATTGATGTACTGTATTTATTCATTTAAGTAATGCATTATTACCATCCATGGTGGTCTTTTAAATATTTTATACACATATTGAGTTTTTGATCAGATAATCTTGAATGATTCTACATTTGAAAAAGTCGAACTAATTCCAACAGATCAATAAATCTGATATTATAGATTATGTATTATCCAATATATTTTTTATAAATTTTTGTATGGTATCGATAAAAGAAATATGTATTAATTAGATGTTATCACTTTTATTTTTCACTTTTGTAATCAATGGGATGACCTTTGCACCCCCGGAGAGCCCCCCGCACCGCCGTACAGCCCCCCGCACCCCCGTACAGCCACCCCCGCACCCCCGTACAGCCCCCCGCACCCCCGTACAACCCCCCCGCACCCCCGTACAGCCCCCCCGCACCCCCGTACAGCCCCCCGCACCCCCGTACAACCCCCCGAACCCCCTTACTGCCCCCCGCCACCCCCGTACAGCCCCCCCCCCCCCCCCCCCCCGCACCCCCGTACAGCCCCCCGCACCCCCGTACAGCCACCCCGCACCCCCGTACAACCCCCCGCACCCCCGTACTGCCCCCCGCCACCCCCGTACAGGCCCCCGCCACCCCCATACAGCCCCCCGCACCCCCGTACAGCCCCCCCCCCCCCCCGCACCCCCGTACAGCCCCCCGAACCCCCCTACAGCCCCCCGAACCCCCGTACAGCCACCCGAACCCCCGTACAGCCCCCCGCACCCCCGTACAGCCCCCCGCCACCCCCCCGTATAGCCCCCCCCCCCCCCCCCCCCCGCACCCCCGTACAGCCCCCCCGCACCCCCGTACAGCCCCCCCCGAACCCCCGTACAGCCCCCCCCCCCCCCCCGCACCCCCGTACAGCCCCCCGCACCCCCCGTACAGCCCCCCGCACCCCCGTACATCCCCCCGCACCCCCGTACAACCCCCCGCACCCCCGTACAACCCCCCGCACCCCCGTACAACCCCCCCGCACCCCCGCACCCCCGCACAGCCCCCCGAACCCCCGTACAGCCCCTCGCCACCCCCGTACAGCCCCCCCGCACCCCTGTACAGCCCCCCCCGCACCCCCGTACAGCCCCCCGAACCCCCGTACAGCCCCCCGCCACCCCCGTACAGCCCCCCGCCACCCCGTACAGCCCCCCGCACCCCCCCCCCCCCCCCCCCCGCACCCCCCGCACCCCCGTTCAGCCCCCCGCACCCCCCCCGCACCCCCCGCACCCCCGTTCAGCCCCCCGCACCCCCCGCACCCCCGATTGTGTCGTTTTCAGCAGCGCGGCGCGCGCTGAAATGGCGCGTTGGGGGGTCAAAACCACCCGAACGACCTCCGAATGCCACGAAACCGTACGACAACATCCGGGGCGTCAATTGTGAAATGGTCGGCCAGACGGCACCTCATTCGGAGGTGCCTTGTGACCGCGGCGGCCGGAAACGCGTTTCCGGCGCCGTTAAACACCAAAACGGCGTGCGGCGGTCCGATTCGGAGCAAACGTGCTCCGAACGATCTGAAACCGCACGGGAACGATAGGAATATTATTCCTGAGATGCAGGAGGAGGCCGCACGACCATCGGACGTGCGGTGCGCGCGGCACGCCCGATTGTGTCGTTTTCAGCAGCGCGACGCGCGCTGAAATGGCGCGTTGGGGGGTCAAAACCACCCGAACGACCTCCGAATGCCACGAAACCGTACGACAACATCCGGGGCATCAATTGTGAAATGGTCGGCCAGACGGCACCTCATTCGGAGGTGCCGTGTGACCGCGGCGGCCGAAAACGCGTTTCCGGCGCCGTTAAACACCAAAACGGCGTGCGGCGGTCCGATTCGGAGCAAACGTGCTCCGAACGACCGGAAACCGCACAGGAACGATAGGAATATTATTCCTGAGATGCAGGAGGAGGCCGCACGACCATCGGACGTGCGGTGCGCGCGGCACGCCCGATTGTGTCGTTTTCAGCAGCGCGGCGCGCGCTGAAATGGCGCGTTGGGGGGTCAAAACCACCCGAACGACCTCCGAATGCCACGAAACCGTACGACAACATCCAGGGCGTCAATTGTGAAATGGTCGGCCAGACGGCACCTCATTCGGAGGTTCCGTGTGACCGCGGCGGCCGGAAACGCGTTTCCGGCGCCGTTAAACACCAAAACGGCGTGCGGCGGTCCGATTCGGAGCAAACGTGCTTCGAACGACCTGAAACCGCACGGGAACGATAGGAATATTATTTCTGAGATGCAGGAGGAGGCCGCACGACCATCGGACGTGCGGTGCGCGCGGCACGCCCGATTGTGTCGTTTTCAGCAGCGCGGCGCGCGCTGAAATGGCGCGTTGGGGGGTCAAAACCACCCGAACGACCTCCGAATGCCACGAAACCGTACGACAAGATCCGGGGCGTCAATTGTGAAATGCTCGGCCAGACGGCACCTCATTCGGAGGTGCCGTGTGACCGCGGCGGCCGGAAACGAGTTTCCGGCGCCGTTAAACACCAAAACGGCGTGCGGCGGTCCGATTCGGAGCAAACGTGCTCCGAACGACCTGAAACCGCACGGGAACGATAGAAATATTATTCCTGAGATGCAGGAGGAGGCCGCACGACCATCGGACGTGCGGTGCGCGCGGTGCGCCCGATTGTGTCGTTTTCAGCAGCGCGGCGCGCGCTGAAATGGCGCGTTGGGGGGTCAAAACCACCCGAACGACCTCCGAATGCCACGAAACCGTACGACAACATCCGGGGCGTCAATTGTGAAATGGTCGGCCAGACGGCACCTCATTCGGAGGTGCCGTGTGACCGCGGCGGCCGGAAACGCGTTTCCGGCGCCGTTAAACACCAAAACGGCGTGCGGCGGTCCGATTCGGAGCAAACGTGCTCCGAACGACCTGAAACCGCACGGGAACGATAGGAATATTATTCCTGAGATGCAGGAGGAGGCCGCACGTCCATCGGACGTGCGGTGCGCGCGGCACGCCCGATTGTGTCATTTTCAGCAGCGCGGCGCGCGCTGAAATGGCGCGTTGGGGGGTCAAAACCACCCGAACGACCTCCGAATGCCACAAAACCGTACGAAAACATCCGGGGCGTCAATTGTAAAATGGTCGGCCAGACGGCACCTCATTCGGAGGTGCCGTGTGACCGCGGCGGCCGGAAACGCGTTTCCGGCGCCGTTAAACACCAAAACGGCGTGCGGCGGTCCGATTCGGAGCAAACGTGCTCCGAACGACCTGAAACCGCACGGGAACGATAGGAATATTATTCCTGAGATGCAGGAGGAGGCCGCACGACCATCGGACGTGCGGTGCGCGCGGCACGCCCGATTGTGTCGTTTTCAGCAGCGCGGCGCGCGCTGAAATGGCGCGTTGGGGGGTCAAAACCACCCGAACGACCTCCGAATGCCACAAAAACCGTACGACAACATCCGGGGCATCAATTGTGAAATGCTTGGCCAGACGGCACCTCATTCGGAGGTGCCGTGTGACCGCGGCGGCCGGAAACGAGTTTTCGGCGCCGTTAAACACCAAAACGGCGTGCGGCGGTCCGATTCGGAGCAAACGTGCTCCGAACGACCTGAAACCGCACGGGAACGATAGGAATATTATTCCTGAGATGCAGAAGGAGGCCGCACGACCATCGGACGTGCGGTGCGCGCGGCACGCCCGATTGTGTCGTTTTCAGCAGCGCGCCGCGCGCTGAAATGACGCGTTGGGGGGTCAAAACCACCCGAACGACCTCCGAATGCCACGAAACCGTACGACAACATCCGGGGCGTCAATTTTGAAATGGTCGGCCAGACGGCACCTCATTCGGAGGTGCCGTGTGACCGCGGCGGCCGGAAACGCGTTTCCGGCGCCGTTAAACACCAAAACGGCGTGCGGCGGTCCGATTCGGAGCAAACGTGCTCCGAACGACCTGAAACCGCACGGGAACGATAGGAATATTATTCCTGAGATGCAGGAGGAGGCCGCACGACCATCGGACGTGCGGTGCGCGCGGCACGCCCGATTGGGTCGTTTTCAGCAGCGCAGCGCGCGCTGAAATGACGCGTTGGGGGGTCAAAACCACCCGAACGACCTCCGAATGCCACGAAACCGTACGACAACATCCGGGGCGTCAATTTTGAAATGGTCGGCCAGACGGAACCTCATTCGGAGGTGCCGTGTGACCGCGGCGGCCGGAAACGCGTTTCCGGCGCCGTTAAACACCAAAACGGCGTGCGGCGGTCCGATTCGGAGCAAACGTGCTCCGAACGACCTGAAACCGCACGGGAACGATAGGAATATTATTCCTGAGATGCAGGAGGAGGCCGCACGACCATCGGACGTGCGGTGCGCACGGCACGCCCGATTGTGTCGTTTTCAGCAGCGCGGCGCGCGCTGAAATGGCGCGTTGGGGGGTCAAAACCACCCGAACGACCTCCGAATGCCACGAAACCGTACAACAACATCCGGGGCGTCAATTGTGAAATGCTCGGCCAGACGGCACCTCATTCGGAGGTGTCGTGTGACCGCGGCGGCCGGAAACGAGTTTCCGGCGCCGTTAAACACCAAAACGGCGTGCGGCGGTCCGATTCGGAGCAAACGTGCTCCGAACGACCTGAAACCGCACGGGAACGATAGGAATATTATTCCTGAGATGCAGGAGGAGGCCGCACGACCATCGGACGTGCGGTGCGCACGGCACGTCCGATTGTGTCGTTTTCAGCAGCGCGGCGCGCGCTGAAATGGCGCGTTGGGGGGTCAAAACCACCCGAACGACCTCCGAATGCCACAAAACCGTACGACAACATCCGGGGTGTCAATTGTGAAATGGTCGGCCAGACGGCACCTCATTCGGAGGTGCCGTGTGACCGCGGCGGCCGGAAACGCGTTTCCGGCGCCGTTAAACACCAAAACGGCGTGCGGCGGTCCGATTCGGAGCAAACGTGCTCCGAACGACCTGAAACCGCACGGGAACGATAGGAATATTATTCCTGAGATGCAGGAGGAGGCCGCACGACCATCGGACGTGCGGTGCGCGCGGCACGCCCGATTGTGTCGTTTTCAGCAGCGCGGCGCGCGCTGAAATGGCGCGTTGGGGGGTCAAAACCACCCGAACGACCTCCGAATGCCACGAAACCGTACGAAAACATCCGGGGCGTCAATTGTGAAATGGTCGGCCAGACGGCACCTCATTCGGAGGTGCCGTGTGACCGCGGCGGCCGGAAACGCGTTTCCGGCGCCGTTAAACACCAAAACGGCATGCGGCGGTCCGATTCGGAGCAAACGTGCTCCGAACGACCTGAAACCGCACGGGAACGATAGGAATATTATTCCTGAGATGCAGGAGGAGGCCGCACGACCATCGGACGTGCGGTGCGCGCGGCACGCCCGATTGTGTCGTTTTCAGCAGCGCGGCGCGCGCTGAAATGACGCGTTGGGGGGCAAAACCACCCGAACGACCTCCGAATGCCACGAAACCGTACGACAACATCCGGGGCGTCAATTGTGAAATGGTCGGCCAGACGGCACCTCATTCGGAGGTGCCGTGTGACCGCGGCGGCCGAAAACGCGTTTCCGGCGCCGTTAAACACCAAAACGGCGTGCGGCGGTCCGATTCAGAGCAAACGTGCTCCGAACGACCTGAAATGAGATTATTTCTTGAATCGAAGTTTTTAAATTATTATAGCACAATGATTTGATATTATATATATATTAAATATATATTAAATATATATTCAAACATTTAAAATATATTATATATATATATATATATATTTAAAATATTGTATTTAATAGTATATATATATATATATATTTATAGCACAATGATTTGTATTTAAAATATTGTATTTAATAGTATATATATATTATAGCACAATGATTTGATATTATATATATATTAAATATATATTAAAACATTTAAAATATATTATATATATATATATATATATTTATATTCAATTCAATAAAAAAAATTTTAAATTTTTTTTTTTTTAGAATAGCGACCGCCAATGGCGGTCGCTAATGGCCTTATATATAGTAGTGTATGTGCTTGACTTTTCTTTCTTTAACATTCAAAAAACGAACCTGTCTATATAATACCATGGACATTGATTTGATTATGTAGTTCCATTCTCATCAAAAGGCCTGATATATCTACTTCCATTAAAGAATATAAGGGATTAATCCTTTCTCACATTATTCATTAACGCAATAGCACTCATGACGCCCTCGATGTATCCCACCTCATCGCAGGCATATATCGGCACAATTTTCATCAATATATCAAAGTACATGACTCATGATATGCATTAATAATAATCTTAAATTCCAAGGACCATTACACACATCCGTAGATAGGAACACTCAATGACTCATATAAATGTAGATCACCTACCAACATGTCATGTTCTTATAGTTTCCCGCTCTGAAAATTACCAAAGAAGTACACTATGAGAGAGTGTATCAAAGTCTTATGAGTCTACACCCCCAATCGCCTGTATAATCCATGTCTTATCAGATAATATAATATGACCATAAAACATGTATTTTAAGAATACTATAATGACATTTCTAGATTCTCATCATAACGGGGGACCACTATGACTTTTCAGTGTGACATATATTCTTAAGAAGTTATCACATTGATTCCACACAGATAAACAATCATTATATGATATGATATAAATAAATATTCAATACTATGAATATTTCAGTAATCGAATAATAGTTGGCTGTAGGGCACTAACTCCAATAGACTCTCACTTACACTTGAATCAACTACTAACAACTTAACTAGTTAGCTTCAAATAATAATCATGCTTTTGCTGAGATATGACTATAGTTTCTAAGCCCACCATGCTACCCATGGTTGTTCTTCTTACTATGACCTCATCTTACTGAGAAAATCCCTCATGAGATGATATCAGCAAGTTAATATCTTTTGTGCTCTATTTTCCTTGACATCTTGGATAATACCATAATTAAAAATTCATCATGTTATGATTGAATTTTTATTATTTGGGCACAACTCTAAAATTTGGAACAAATCATTGCTAAACTTACTTCTTAAGATGCATCAGAATTCGCAATGTACTTGGTCTAATATAGATATGGTAGCTAATGGTTATAATATTTTTTTTACCCTTTTCATATTATCATAACTTAACCATAATACTAGATTAAACGGGTCTAAAGAAGACTAGTTTGATATCCAATGAAAACTAGTATTCTCATTTCTCTAATTACCAGATACTCATCTAGTTTTCTTCCTCAAGCACTGTCAGATAGTTCTAACTTCCATTCAATGTAGTTCTCTTAGTCTCATTTGATATTTTCATTCTATGTTTTACGTATAATCAATATCAATCCCATGTACATGTCATGACATGTGAGATAGATTTCCAAAGTACTCTTAGACATATATAGCCTATACATCACAAGAATATCATGTGACTTTGGAAATAATTCAGGTGTACTGTTTCTTATTGTATTTTTTAATATAATTTCAATTGTGTGTTATGACTTGAAATAACAAACATGTTAGTACCTAAATAGGGCCTTAAAGCGAGATTACCCTGGGTGAATTAGGGTATGAAATGCTTATGCAATTTATCACTTTTTCTTCTTAAAAAGATTGTGACCTCTCAAACTTGAGGGACAATTGCTACACTCTTTTTCTTAGATTTTGATTTGATTTAATTTACTTGACCGACCCTTTTACCAGATATCATGTGAATATCTTGTTACTCTCTTTTGGCATGTAATAAAGAAGTAAATAGGGACACAAGAATTTACTTGGTTTACCCTTAGTGGGCTATATCCAAGGAGCATACATCGTCGATGTTTCATGCACCAAATCACTATAGAGCACACTACTCTTTAAACAAGGTTCATGCTAAGTCACTCCATTCCCAGGATCACTTCCTTACAAAGTTTAGGGTCAACTCACTATCACCCAAATATCACTAATAGCTCACTATCATCTTTTTATTTTTTTACTCGTTACACCGAGGTAGGATATCCACATAGTTTATGGGCATTCAAGACCTTCACAAGCTTCACTTGCATGGTTGTACTGAGTGTAGATGGGTTTCATTGAATTCATATTGCTACCCCTTCACAACCTGTGAATACCTCCTTATCACAACACCTTATTCTTTCCAGAATGACACTGGAACTCCTCTTCACTTTGTTATTGTACAAAAATTCATTCATCTTCTTTGTTTGAGTCCTTAATGACTGCCAACACCCTATTCTCCCTTATATCCCCTCGCCTGGAACACTTCTTATCACTTTGAGAAACATATATTTAATATGCTCTAATCTCTCTCATCATGCCTCCTACTTCTAATTGATTACCTTATAAGAATAGGGATAATGATACAATTAAATTGGCCACCTATCAACATCATCATGGGCTATGAAAAACCACCCATAACTCCTTAATAAAATTCCTCTAAGATCTCCATAACTGTAGTCAACATATAAACACTTCATGGATTATTCTTCTCTCCTTAAAGTGTGAATTAAATTTCCATTTAATTCACCTTATGAGTTCTGAAAATTACTTCAAATCATGATTGGATCATGGCCTCAATTAGAGGCCCATGCAATATGAAGCATTGATGAATGATTCATGAAACATTAGAATCAATTACTCTACATGTGGTGCATCTCCAGTTGGCACGCCTACCAACATAGTTTTCTTCTAGACACCACAACATGGTCTTTGTATTTCCAGGATAGCATGCCCTTCAACACACCCAACACCATGACCTTGCGTTCTCTTATATAATGTGAACTACCACTTCTATCGTCTAAGAAAAACACACCACCATGACCACCACCATGACCATAATGGTCCTTCCTGTGGATCATAGGCAGACTCTCAGGACAACACGCCCATCAATATGGCATGGTCCATCTCCCTTGGTTGTGTTGACCACTTCGAGCTTTAGGTCATCAATTAAATACAAACTCTCGACCATGATGACCCCTCCATGATGTAACACAAAAAAATTGTATTTTTTTCACTCACCATGATATGTACTATGGTGTGGTCAACCTTCATTCACCATATTGCACAGGTGCTCTAGAATTCCACCACAGGGACTACTGTGGCATGTCCCATTCTAGATTTCCCATGTTGGGCATCTCCTTTTCCACCATGACCATAAGCCATGGTGTGTTCACACATGAATTCTTATTCATCTTCACCACTCCCACTGACAATGATGTGGTGTTTCCCATGCTGGGAAAATTAAGCACAACATGCCTTATATTAAGGCATGGTCCTTCACTTCCTTTCCCCAAGATGCCTTCATCATATCTTCAGCCCTTCTTCTGACCATGTAGGATCCTTGTAGAATTCTTTCACACTTCTATATATATTTCCTCTAGAATCCTTATATTTGTGTGGAAAATGAATCTAACACAACAACCTTCAATATTCCTTGACAAAAAATTAAACATCAAGCAATCAAGATCATTGTAAACAATCCTCCAAGCATCACCTTGATCATATTCTTCCTTATCATCAAGGTCATATTCCTTATTGTTAACAAATCCAACACAATAATTTAGGATTCCTAAAAATCCCCCCATTTGGAGTTTGTTGACAATATCAAACACTACTAATTCCAATATTTCATACTCCCCCTTATTATTAATTAAATACAAAGGGAACTTACTCTTCTGTCAAATGTTCCCCTTTTAGATTTTTTTGACAATATCCAACACTTCAAATTTCGATATTTCCTACTCCCCATTACTAGCAATGAAATTCAAAGGGAACTTACTCTTTTGTAAAATGTATGGAGTCTTAATTTAAATATCATACTCCCCTTTTGAATGGGGTCATATCCTTTCATATTCAAACCTTTTCTTCCCCTTAATGTGTGGGGAGAAACTCCAATAATTCTTATCTTCCCCTTTGTCTTTAACTTCAAAGAGGGATTCATTAAGGATTTAAAATCTCCCTATAAGGATAAGGAGGAATTACTCATCTTATATCACATACAATTTTGTCTTCATCCTTTGGAATCAACCACCTATTTATTAACCAAATCTTTAAAACCAATTGGAAATAATTTCTATTTGGAATTCCTAACTCCAGAATCTTCCTTTCCAAGATAGGCACACCTTCTCGAGAGATTCATTGAGTGAATTTACCACTTGAAACTTAAGATATTTATAAATCCTCTAAGACTACTAATCCCTATATCAGTGTAGGAAATAAGAATTTTTGTAGATAACAATAATGTTATCCATGTCGCTCATGAATACCAATGAAAAACTCAGAGCATCTTTGAATTTTTCACTTATCAACACAACATATGGTCACCATCACACTTTTACACAAACAATTAGTGAATAAAGTTTAAACACTTTGTGTGAGGAATATACCGCTTGTTAGAACTGATACCAATTGTGAAATACAAATTAATACCAATTGAAACATATCCTCTTTCAATTTTCCACTTGCAACTTCAAACTCCAAATGAGGCTAAAAGGACTTTGAATTTTGATCACCACTCCCCCTAAAACATTATCTCTTGACACAAATTGTTTATGTTCAAATTAGGGACACCACTTGTGGGAAAAACTCTTTCATCTCAGTAACTTTTGGAATCATGTATATCATCACAGCTGATACCAAATGTTAGAAAAACAAATATATGAATATAAAATTCTTATGTTTTTGCCTACCACTTGGCCTTCTTCATGTGGCCTGACACTACTTGGTTTATGGCCTTATCATATTTTCTTTAAACTCCAATCACTTGTGATTTTATAGAATAATCAACACATGGATCGTATATCCCCCTTAATTCTACACCTCTTCACAAACAATTATAAATAATAAAGAATATGATGGGAGGGGTACTTCAAACTTCCTTAGATAGAGGAATGGGTTTATCTATATTGTACCACCGCTTAGACATCCATATTTACTTTCCCTTTTTCATCTTTTGGGAAAGGAATTCCATCATATCTTTAACCTATTCATCATCATTTGTAGGTGACCTTCTCAACCCCTTTCCAAAGTATCTCCTTTATGTGATACCACTCACACACTTATATTCATGGATGTGATCATTTACATCCTTCCTTAGCATGATCTTTCCCATAATTATGGAATTTATCACACTTGAACAAGTATCTTCTTGAGATTTATAAGTAGTGGATATCACCTTGGAATTTCTTCTCCATTGCATCTTAATATTTTTCCTTTTAGTGGTTTTTAAAAGATCACTTAGGAAACTATATCCCTTGACAGCCAAGAGTGATATATCAGATTCCTTCTTACTAGGTGGTTTCTTCTTTACTTTCACATATTTCACAGCTAGAACAACTCCTATATTTTTCTTCTAGATTTGACTATTTTTCTTTCAAGATATTTGGTGTGATTATCCAGATCTTGGTGCAAGATTTTCCCTTTGTTAAGGCTCATTTATATTCTCCAAAACATTGAAATTGTTTTCTAGTTTAACATGCATTTTTCTTAGATAAAACCTTTCTTCATATGTCATAGGAGTGGAGTGTATCCTTATTAAATTTTTACCCATTTATGCATTCCTCCAATTTTAATACCTTTACATGTGACCGAGGTTAGAATAAATAAATCATTTACCATAAGAATCACACCTCATGTGGTCTCTCATTGATTTAGATGTTGGTACTGCTAAAGTTCTTCTCTTATCCTTGTGATTATTGGATTCGAACCACATGATCATAATTTTTTTAGTCCTTCCACAATAGTAACACTTTGGTTCCGCCTTATTTTGTGGATCCCCTCTTTTATATTTTGTATGGAACTCCTCATTTATTCTAGATTTTAGATATAGATTCATTCTTCCTATTGAGGCTTCTTTTGGAGGGATTTTCATCTTCTCATTTGAAGTGTTTATCCACTCCTCTAGTTTTCTAATCTTTATATCTTTTTCTTTCAACTATGTAGCTATCACCTTTATAATTGAAGTAGCATCCATCCTAATTTGTCTTCTTTCTTCAAGTTGAGTTTTGAGAGGAATGATTATTTTATTCAATAACTTCTCTATGACCTTTTTTATAGAAACCCAATCATTTTACACACATTATTACATGATTTTTAACATAAATAATCTATAAATACAACCCAAAGACCACAAGGCCCAGTGTGTTTGGAAGACTAGGTTCATAATACATTAAAAGAAACTAAGACATAACATATTTATTTTATTCTCCATCATGAGCTCTTAAAACCCTATGATCTCCTTGAACTTCATAGGATATCCTGGGGAATATATAAAATAAAGGGGTGAGCTAAAATCTCAGTAAAGGAATAAACGTGGTAATGAATCATAGCATGTGAGTCGAAAGACATAAAATGATATCATAAAGGAGGAGGCTCATGAATAATCACATGGTATAATTAAACAATGAACATGGTATCATAAGACCATGATAATATAGAAATATGGTAGCAACATATAACATGATATAAACATAAGTCAAGGCTAACTACCGAGACAAAATCACATGGAGGACAAATCCCCATAATGGATTAGGTTTAATCCCTAATCCCATACATAACATATCATGGTAAAAAAATTACCCAATGAATTGGAACGCTATCTAGGAGAACTCATCATAACATGTACATGATTATGTGTTCCACAAAATTAAACCAATCTTAAGGTATAAACATAAAATTTTACCATGGAAATAAATGGGTTGAATTTGAGAAAAGAACTTATAGCACGTATTACCCTGTAAAACAAAGGGAGATTAAGCTTGGTATATATTTCAGAGACATACATACAGAATTTATAAGTGATTAACAATATCAAAGAGAGAGAGAGAGAAAGTGGATTAGATAGATAAAGTACAAAACCCAAAGAAAAAGGGTGGTTTAGAGAGATCCCTTACTTTATGTCTGAATCTATTCTCCACTTTCACTTACTATCCTAGATAATCAAATTAGATTAATTAATTAATTAATTTAAAACCTTTTCCATCAATATTTTATTTATTATAATTTTATTATGTTCATTTATAATCATTTTAATGATATATAATGTCACACCCCAACCACAATTTTTCTTTTCTTTTATTATTTTCTTGGTGCTCAGTCTTTTGGTCGAGGTCCGAGTTGAGTTCCTAGTGAGATTTTTCGAGTTTCAAAGTTTTTGGGTGGATTTTTGTCCCATGTATGGTTTGAGAACGGTTTTTCCCAAACCACGAGAGGCCCAGGATAAACCATGCATTGTGTGGTTGGTGTATGGGAAAAGGTGCATGACTTGTGCACGATTAGAGGAAACTGTGTAGGGTGGCTCTGTCAAATGAAAAACTTGAGTTTCATGGTTGGAACATGGTTTCAAAAACTGTATGGACAACCGGTGTGGGTGTCATCCTCTTCTAGTAGGGTGTGCATGATTGGTGCATGGTTTGGAAAACCATGCGGCCAAACTGTGCAACTTACCCAAATTTCTTAAAACTTGAAATTCCAAGTTTTCCCTCCCCTAATTAAAACCAATTTCAGATTTATCCTCCTCCTTGATCAATTTGGATGCACAAAGGGGCTCCCAAACCCCCTTCCCTTAGTTTCTCCTCCTCCCTTAGTGCCTCTCCAAGCTTTCTAGGTAAACCCCTCTTGGATTTTGGGGTGTTTTCTTCTTTTCCTCTTCTCCCTCTCATGGGTTCTTGGTTCTTTCTTGGTGGGTTATCTCTTAGCCAAAACCTAGAGGACATGGTTGATGTTTGAATTGTGTTTTTTGGATGATAGGGTGTGAAAATTGTCTCTTGAGCCTTGTTCTTCCTTCTCCAAGAGTTTCATGGTGTTCACATGTCATTGAGGTAGGTGTTTCTGTCTATTTCCTTTACGAAACATACCATTGAATGATTGAGCTTTCCTAGTTGATTTTTAAATATAATATTATTTATTGTGATGTGTTATTATGAATTGTTTTGGTATTACCATGTTGACAATTTGATGAAAATGGGGTTTTCAAAGGGTTTCTACGATTATGACTATATGTATATGTATGTAAAGTGTTCGATAAAATTACATTTGGTCTTTTAGAATTAAATTGAACACTTTGTGTTGTGTTTGGCCTTGGTTATGTTTTGGTAATTGGGTTTTCATCATGAATTGGGTTTGGTGTGTGGTTTGGGTGCCTCATTATGGTTGATGGTTATGTTTAAATTAGTTGTAAATCTCTTTTAGATTCTTAAATTGGAACTTCATGTAATTTGGTGAATGATTTGAGTGTTCCATTGGATGTGTGAACATCCATATGTGCACGGGGTGCATATATGGATGGAATCACAAATGATAATGGAATCCTTTATAAAATTTCCCTCTTGAACCCTATTTTCAAAATGATCCTCATCCATTTATTCTCTTCCCTAACCCTCTTCACCTCAAATGATTATTTTAAAACCCCTAGTCTTTCCAAAAAATTTCCTTGGTTTCTAAATGGATAATTGGTTTTCAAATTAATTTCAAATGTGGTTTCAAATGTGTTTCCTAAAGCTGGGATTGTATATCATCTTTAGGCATGGTTTGGTTTCTAAATGGCACAAAGGTCTATTTGGACTCTTTTGAGCATATTGTACATTTTAAAATTTGTTTGGAAATGGTTTTGGAAAGTTAGTTGGAATTGTAAATGTTAAGGCTTGGTTGGTACTTTGTGGAATTTTGGAAATTGGTTTTAAAGTGGCATGATGTATAGGCCCTATTGGTAGTTTGATATGGTTCGATGTGTGATGGAAACCTCAATGGTTGTCTCTCTGAGAAGAGGGTCACCACATAGGTGGTGTTAGAGTTTTTCCAAGGCATGCACGGTTGAATATGTGGGTTATCAGTTTATTCCATGCATGTGATGACCTCCCCATTCTCCTTGTATAACTATTATGGGATTCATGGATGTTATCTAGAGGTTTGAGTGGTAGTTTCTTATTTGTCTCGATTAGACGGACTAGTAACCTCTGGATTTGTTGAGAGGTCAGAGGGGATTTTCCACTGGTGAGACTAGTTTAGAGTATCCAGTTGGTTATTGACTATGGAGTTGCATCATACGCCAATAGGTGAGTCCAAACAGAGTTTGTCTAGGGATTTCTTCTAGAGATGTTTAGGAAATGACCATGATTACATATTTATATGCTTTATTTTATTTCTGTTGTACTTTGGTTATCTGCCTTGCTAGTATTTTATTTCTAGATCTGTTTACTTTGTTTTAATTATAATTATTTTGATCACATGGTTGTATCCTTCTCATGGCATTTGGTTTTATAAAACTATTTTAGAAAAGAAATATTTAAGTTGTTTTTCTTTGAAAAGATAATTTCTGGAAAGTTGTGTTTGATTCTTTAAAATTATAAAACCATATTTTTTAAATGTATTCAAAACTATAATTTTTGGACTATTTAGGGAAAGGAAATGTATGGAATCTATGGTGCCTACCTATTGGTTTGTTTATGCTCTCACCGTACTTGGGTCGCTCGATATTGGTAGACCCGATCTATTTTGCAGGTTTAGGTTTTTGGTTTGGGTTTTCCTTTGGAGTAGGTTGGTCTTGTGGATGGTGGTGACTAAGAGGTCACATGGAGATTATGTCACGTTATGATATGGTTTAGTTGTTTTTAGTTCATATTTTTCCTTCAGCTATTGTTATATTTGGATTTGGTTATATATATTTTGATGTTCAGTTATTAATGGATTAGGTTGTGTGTTTTGTTTGGTTTATTTATTTAGTTTTTATTAGGCTAAATCATTCCCACTATGATATCATTGATGCCCGATGCTAGTCGAAAACCTGGGAGGATCGAGAATGCCTCTTGGGCTATATCAAAAACTGGGTCAGGTGTCGGGTCAGATGGAAGCCTTATCTAGTTCATGAAAAAATGGTATCAAATGAAACCCTTTATTATTTGGGGTGATAGGTAGACAAGAGATTGAGATTGTCAAGACTCTATAGGTAGGTACAAAAGGACATCATGAACCCTCGCTTGTCCTGAGCCTTGAGTTTCCAGGGTTAGTATAGGATTTGAGTCTTTTGATTGGTCTGTTTGGATAGGGAAGATAATGGAAACGAGCTAGTGATTTGTGGCGGGCTTACATGTAGTAGTGACCCATGTGGAGCTCAAATTCATGGATTGGAATATTCCTAGTGGTTGGTGATTTCTTGGGGAATGGTCTACTAAACCTTGTGGTCATGTTATGCATGGCCACTAGTTCCCTATTCGTGGAGTTCAGTGTGGGTTATGTCTTGGCTCGATTTTTTATCAGTGTGTGTGGATTTGAAATAGAAAATGGTTTTTTAGAAAAATTATTTTCAAAATGAAAAATTATTTTGAGGTAGTGATTTATTTTAAAAGTGGAATTTTGTATTTGAGCTAGTTTGGAAAATGGATTTTTGGTATTTTGAGAAGTATCTATAGAGTAAAATGGTATAGATTTTGAAATGGAAGTGGTGGTTTTCAAAAGAGTATTTTTGGCTTCGTTGTGTAGTGTTTCATGTATGAACTATGTGTTTTATCTTGGTATGTTCTTTTTAGTTGAGTTTTGGTTTTATGTTGATTTGTTTTTTTATTTTATATAGAGTATACTGCCTAGAAAACTCTCTAAGGTTTCTAGTGAGTCTTTACTGGTTGTCGGCCCTACTCAGACTCCTAGTGGAGTGGTGGGATCAAGTCCATCCTAGTTTTTGCCCATATTCCATGGTTATCGGGGTTCATTAGAGGTAGTGGAGTGTCTTGGGTAAGATGAAGGTGTTTTAAGGTCTTTGGAAACTCCCAAAGTCGTGAGGGTGTGTGAAATTCTAAGTTCTTTTAAGGGTTCGGGTTTGGATCGGTGGACCGTTAATTCCACCATCATTACAAGTTGGAATGTCCTAGGAAGTTTTTAAGACCACCTTTATATGATGGTTTGTACCTGAGGAGGTAAAGGTAAGGAAAGTGGCAGATTTGTTGGGTGTTCAATAGGGGAAATGAACAATAAAGGCCTATATTGATCATTTTAAAGAGCTGGTTCCTTTTTATTTAGAGTTAGACTCTAAGGATTAGTCAAAAGATATTCTCTTAATTTGGGGTCTTTGTTATGAGGCTAAGGAGTGAGTTATCTCATCCTATTAAGTTTTAATAGAGAATATTATGGATGAGGCGTTTCCAAAAAAGTTGGTTCTTGGAGCGAAGTCAGTGGAAATTGATGATCTAATTTTCCTTGGAACCCATGAAGGTTCCCCATCTAGAGAGAGGTGCATTCTAGAGGAACCTATCCCTAAGGAGTCTTCTTTTTTAATTCCATCTTCTCATTTTTTCAGACCATTCACTTGTGTGATTCTAGTATGGTCAGTTCGGGCATCTAAAACTGTATTATCATAATCCTCCAAGGGATTGTCGATGATGTGGTTGTTTGGGTCACCTAGAGTGGTTATGAAACCATCACTCCCATAAGAGGAAGTTACGAATGGAGGGTGTTAGCTTTTAATTGCAGGGTATTAGATGCTTCAAGATATCAGGGTTCCAGCCATAGGCCTTGGAGTGAAGATTTTCACATAGTTAGTGATCACTGGGGGTGTGAGGCACCTTGGCCCAACTTTTGTCTCCTCCATTAGAGTGGATATGGTTTAAATTCCCTTGTTTTAGTTTTCCTAGTTTTTGAAATCCTTTCCTCATTATATAAGGGCTTGGTGGCCTTGTTTTCTTATAAGTTTGTGGTTGTTCTTTGTTTTAAGAAACCTATGTGGCTAGCCTTTGTGGGTCTCTATCAGTTTTGGTTTTTGTTTGTGTTAATTTTGGAGATGATTGTATCTTGTGGAAATGATGAATCATGTTTGGGGTTTGTTGTTTGGTTTGTGTTCCTTCAGTGATTCTCCCCTTGTGTCGGGGTGGGGGTGGTTTAGGGTTGGGAGTTCCCAATGATTGTGCTAGTTGGTATGTGGGGGGAGTTCCTAAATTGATTTGTGCTGGGTTTCCCTTGTGGGTGTTGTGGTGTTAGTTGGTTTCTTGTGGTAAGGATAACCCTTTCCTTTACTTTCCCCATGGTTCTCTTTATTGTGGTTTTACCTATAGTTGGTCAGGTGTGACTTGTGGGGTGAAAGGTCACCCTGAGGTTCAGGTTTTTTTGGCCTTGTTTAGTTTTGAGCTTGTGTTTTGTTCCTCGTTCAATCGAGTGACTTTCTGGGGTTAGAATGTATTTTTGGTGGGGAGAATCATCACACCTTGGCTGTGTTTTTTATTTTATTCTATTCTTTTCTTAGTTTTTGGTCTTTTGGTTGAGGTGTAGGTTGAGTTTCCAGTGAGAGTTTTTGAGTTTTAGAGTTTTGAGTGTTTTTTTGGCCCTATGCATGGTTTGAGTACAATTTGGCCTAGGACATGCAAGGCCTAGGATAAACCGTGCGATGTGTGGTTGATGTTTGGGAAAAGGCGCATGAATTGCACACAGTTATAGGAAATTATGCGGTAAGCATGCGGGGTGGATCTATAAAATGATAGAGTTGATTTGCATGGTTGATGAATGATTTACCAATCCACGATGCTAGTCCATATGGGTGTCCTCCTCTTCCAATAGGGTGCACACTGTTGGCACACAGTTTGGAAAACCGCACAGTCAAACCATGCAGCTTGCCCAGATTTCTTAAAAATTGAAATTCCAAGTTTTACATCCCCAAATTAAAACTCATTTCAGGTTTCTCCTCCCCCTTGATCTATTTAGACATGCGAAGGGGCTCCCAAACCCCCTTCCCTTGGTTTCTCCTCCTCCCTTGGTGCCTCTCCGAGTTTTCTAGGTAAGTTCCTCTAGGATTTTAGGGTGTTTTTCTCTTCTCCTCTTCTCCCTATCATGGGTTCTTGGTTATTTATTGGTGGGTTGTCTCTTGGAAGAACCCTAGATACTAGGGTTGATGTTTGGCTTGTGTTTCTTGGATGCTAGGATGTGCAGATTGTCTCTTAATCCTCATTCTTACTTCTTTGGGAGTTTTGTGGCATTCACACATTGTTGAGGTAGGTGTTTCTGTGCATTTCCTTTTCAAATGATACCATTGAATTATTGATCTTTACTAGTTGATTTATAAATGTAATATTCTTTCTTATGATGTATTATTATGAATTGTTTTGGTATTCCCATGTTGGAAATTTGATCAAAATGGGTTTTCAAAGGGTTTTTATGATTATACCTATATGTATATGTATGTAAAGTGTTCAATAAAATTTCATTTGGTATTTTATAATGAAAATAAACACTTTAAGTTGTGTTTGGCCTTGTTTATATTTTAGTAATTTGGTTTTCATCATGAATTTGATTTTGTGTTTGGTTTGGGTTCCTTATTATGGTTTATGGTTATGTGTAACTTACTTGCAAAGCTATTTTCAATTCTTAAATTGAAACTTCATGTAATTTGGTGAATTATTTAAGTGTTTCATTGGATGTGGGAATATCCATACGTACATGAGGTTCACATATGGATGAGATCAAAAATGATAAAGGTTTCCTTTAGAAAATATCCCTCTTGAACACGGTTTTCAAAATGCTCCTCGTCCATTTATTATATTCCCTAGACCTCTTCATCTAAAATGGTTCTTTTAAAGGCCATAGTCTTTCCAAAATGGTTACTTGGTTTTTAAATGGCTGCTTGGATTTCAAATTAACTTCAAATTTGGTTTCATAATTGTTTCCTGAAGCTAGGTCTGTTTGGCATCTTGAAGCATGGTTTGGTTTCTAAATGACACAAAGACCCATTTGGAATCTTTCAAGCATGTTGTATTTTTTCAACTTGGTTTGGAAATGATTTTGTAAAGTGAGTTGGAATTGTAAATGTTAAGGCTCGGTTGGTACTTTATGGAATTTTGGAAATCATTTTTATAATGACATGATGTGTAGGCCCAATTGACACTTTGAAATGGTTTGATGTGTGATGGACACCTCTATGGTTGTCTCTCCAAGGAGAGGGTCATCACATAGACAGTGTTGAAGTTTTTGAAAGGAATGCATGGTGGAATATTTGGGTTATTAACTTATTCCATGCATGTTATGACCTCCCCATTCTTCTTACACTACTATCATGGGATTCCTAGATTTCATCCATAGAGTCGAGTGATAGTTTCTTATTACTCCTGATTAGACAGACTAGTACCCCTTGGATTTGTTGAGAGGCTGTTTCGCACGGAATCCGGGGATGACCTCCTGGACAGGAGATTCAAACGTTCTGATCGGTTTCTAGCGGGTTTGTTCGTAGAACCGGAAACATCCAATGATTCCACATCCGTTTGGACCTACTTTCCAAAGGCAGGCGCTCATTAGCTTGTGGACTGATGAGGCTTAGGAATTTGCATTGGTCGAGAGGATGGGAGGTCGGACTCATCACACCTTTTTGAGGGGAATTATTGTCTACTCCAGGACTCTCTTTATAGATTTAAGTTATGTTCGTGAATCCTTATTATATTACCAAGTATAAAATGGGCTTTCCTTTAGTTTTAACAATCAATGATTAAATATGCAAGAAATTTAGAGAATCTTTTATATGTATTCGAGGTTCTTCATCAATAGAGAATCATCCATATCTGTTTAGAGATTCTTGGTCAATGGTATCCTTCAAAACATTTATATAAAAGTCTCTTGGTCATTATGATGACCAGGCTGGTTTTAAAGCCACTCAGTGGGGCACTTGAAGTTTATCGTCATTCAGAAGGACATAGATTATTTCAAAGTTGGGATCGAACCCATAAATGGGCTACCTACGTATCCTTTGTTTTGGAAAAGGAATCAGAACCCACGTAGTTCGAAGAATGGGGTATGATGTTTATGATTGATGGCTCAAAGATGAATGTCATAATTACTTTTACACTCTAAGCTCACGTGAGTCATGCTCGGTGTGAGAAACAAGAGGTATTGGTAAAATTTTAGACAATTGTGCCATGAAAGATGCAATCATAAGAATTTGTTTGGGGCTTATGTATGGATGACTGCCCAGATAGATGAAGGTTTAGGATTTACTTTTAGGGAGAAAATCTATGAACAGGGTCCACAAAGTTATATGTGCTTCATGGAGATTTGAATACTCTAATCTTGGGGCTTACTCCTGAGGAGGATGCCCAAGTTAGGAGGGGACTTATGATTGGGTTTTACTCCTGAAAAGGAAACCCAAATCAAAGGTAAATTATGACTGGTTAAGAAAAGTTTAAGGGGACTTGGGGCTTATTCCTGAAAAGGAAGCCCAAGGTTATGACTGAGTCTTATTCCTAAAAAGGAGACCCAGGTTAAGGGACTTGAGGCTTACTCCTGAAAAGGAAGCCCAAGGTTATGACTGAGTCTTATTCCTGAAAAGGAGACCCAGGTTAGGGATTAAGGTTTGGGGCTTACTCCTGAGGAGGATGCCCAAGATTAAAGGACTTGATTGGGGCTTATTCTTAAGAAAGATGCCCAGATCAAAGGTTTTATAACTGGGGATTATTTCTGAAAAGGAGACCCAGGTTAGGATTCTCTCATCTTAAAGGATGAGGTTGAATGAATGAACTCTCAATCTTTGGTGACATAAAGATGTTTAAATCACTAGGTTTTGAGAGATATTTCACAGAATTCCTTTCAGATAAGGATGTCAAATCAAGAAATCATGCCATAAATGGCTTTGAAGAGTATCTTGAAGACTGAATCTTGAATAGGAAGGGTGAAATGGCTTAAGAGGGGTAAAAATGGGCAAGATGGGCACCCAAAAAGATAGGGGCGCGCAAGTCTTGAAAGGCGCGCAAGTCCTGCGGCGGCGCGCAAGTATTGGTCGCGCAAGTATACTTGCGCGACATTAGGGGTACTTGCGCGATTTTCAACCAGTATTGAAAATGCTTGAGCGACTCTTTATTAAACCCTTTACCATCCTCTTGAGGTTCTTCCAGAAGAGGGACGCGCAAGTTATATTGAAGGAATTAAGTAGGCGCTCAAGTGTTTGATAAGTTTCAACACTTAGGCCTTCCTTTTTCTCTTTAGATCTTCCGTTCTAGGTAAGAAATTACCTTAGAAGTGTTCCGGAAGCTTTGAGAAGAGACTTGGGCGTCGGGAGCTTCAATCCGAGTTTCTGGAAAAAGATCCTCTCGAATGGGGGGCCCACAGGGTCTATTTATAGGCAAAAGAAGACCCCGGGCGGTTACTGGGCGGTTACCAATTAGGTCGCGCAAGTCACCTGTGCGACCAAGGTAGCCGCGCAAGTATACTTGCGCGGCAGTGGTATCACTTGCGCGGTGGATTTGCTTTTGATCCTCTGTTCATGCCTTTGTCGATTTTTGATGTTTTCTTCAAAGGTTGAAATCAATTTGAGCTCAGATATTCCCTTTTCCGATCTTTAGATTCTGTGACGAAAGGAGCGTCAACAAAAGTCCCCCCTCAGAGTTGGATCCGGAGAGAAATGAGGATTTGACTCTGAGGAAATCGAATTCCTCCAAAGGAAAAGGGTGGGGCGCAAGTTTGCAGTGCGAAGAGGGCGGCGCGCAAGTTTGCGTCGCGCAGGCCCTAAGTGCTCTGGGTACGACGCGCAGATAGGTTTCCTGGCCTATAAATACACGGCCTCACCTCCGTACAAGTATCCGGATTTCCGGACTTCATACCTTCTCGAGCTCTTGCCGCGCAGGTCACCTAAGCCGCGCAAGTCTGCTCTGTTTTCCCTGATGTCGCGCTCCTGTAAAGGTATTCGTACTTGCGCGGTTTACACTTGCGCGGCGAAAACTAGCGCGACACGTGAATACTTGCGCGCCATTTTGTAGACTTGCGCGCTTTAATGCCTTAGCCATTTTTTCAAATTTCTTCACAAAATTTATGAAAAATAAACCCATTTAAGAGTTAGTTTATTCATCTTTTGTGCAGATTCAGTGGTTCTCAAGGGAATTGGAACGACTTATGAACTGGCTAGCAAGCGGATAGATGATATGATGAATATCATTGGCCCTGATTACTATACTGTCAAAGATAGTACTCTTCCATATTTGGCTAAGTACTTGAAGAAATATCATCTTAATTTCCCACAGAGCATCTACCTGTCTCTATGTGGTCATGGTCACTTGCAAGGAGTCAATGTTCCAAATGCAAACAACTATACACCTGAAATGCAGCTGCGCTGCTACTCCTTCATTTCGGTTATGCTGTGCATTAAGAGCAACAACAATGGTGTGAACTTTCGAATTCTCCTTGCATGCCATTTCCTTGCAGATATGAAAATGGAAAACCCATGGGCTGAAATGTTTTCCACTACCGGTTGGTGGAGAGAAGACAAACATGGTATTAGAGCAATATCTGAAAAGAGTACTCTCTCCAAATGGCTCTTTACTTCCAATGCTCCATTCTCAAATCCATGTATCCATCTTCCAAGTCTCTTGGACAGAAACAGAGTCACTGTTTGATCAGCAGAAAATTTTCTCAAACCGCACTCAAGAACATCCTTTTACAATTGTTCCAAGAAGAGTTGGTATCACTGCATCTCTTTTTTTTGTTTCCAGTTGAATGAATGAATTCCAGGTGGTTGCTGATGAAGCTCGGGATGCCGTAAATCAAATGAAGTGTTATGTTGAAAGCCTCTTGTAATTCTTGAAAAAGAGAAGAGACTCCAATCTGTAGATGTCCTTCTAACTCTTGTGTATCAATGAAAAACACTTTCGTCTCCAATCATTTGTACCTGCATTCTTTCATTACCTGCTTCAAATTTACTTAAGCCAATGGGCCTAGTAATCATAGTTTGATTTTTACTAGGATTATTACAAATAACCCTACAAACTTTGAATCTTTTAACTGCTCAATATTACCTAAATCATACAAAAAATGTATATTTAGTGAGCTGGAACTTGACTTTTTTTCAGAGTTCCTTTGTCTTTTGTGTGGGCAGTTTAAAGTCATGCACGCCGGACATAAAGGGGCTAATGTTTAAGGTCGAAATAGCTTTGACCGAAAATGGATTAAAATGGATTCAATTCCTTGACAATTTATCTGAAAACATATTTACCATACTCAAGTATGAGGGAAAAAATGTAAACTATGGCTTAAGAATATTTGAATCTGAGGAATGATATGAAAAAGAGCTAAATAGCATTAGAAGAAGTAGTTTTCAAGAATGAAGTTACTATTATTTAACAAAACCCGTTAGGGGGTTGAAATATGCAGGGCCACCTATGGGCATTGGCTGCATAGTCAAATAAAATAGCATCTTTTGGCTGACAAGTCTGTTATGTGGACTGTTTATGCAAGGCCACCTATGGGCACGTGCTGCATAGTCAGGCAAAAGAACTCCCAAAAATTTACTTTCCTAGTGCTAAAAGCCAGTGAAAGTTTTATGGAGATTCAAATTTTCTAAAGCATAGAGTTTGTTGTATGGAAAGAGGTACTTGAATATGGAGAAGATATTTCCAAACAAGAATATCGAAGAACTGGATGAATATCACTCCTACGAAGGTCTGACCCAAACGTAGGGAAGAAGAATAAACCATAGACTTGAATACTTTCAGATCATGAAAAAGGATATGGGATAAATACGTTAAGGATGGCTATTTTTGTGGATCCCTACATACTGTCGTTTAAGACAAATAAGGACAAAAGAGGCATTCTTCCCAAGAATGAAGTTACTATTATTTAACAAACCCGTTAGGGGGTTGAAAACATGCAGGGCCACCTATGGGCATTGGCTGCATGGTCAAATAAATAGCATCTCTTGGCTGACAAGTCTTTTATGTGGACTGTTTATGCAAGGCCACCTATGGGCACGTGCTGCATAGTCAGGCAAAAGAATTCTCAGAAGTTTGACATTTTTGTGACTAGAAGTCATGAAAAGGTTTATGAAGATCTGAAAATATTTAAAGTTAGGATTATAATACATAAAGATGGGTATTTTCCAATGTATATAGAGATACATAGGTCAATGAAAACCATAATCATGTTGTGGCTGGGTCCTAAATTGAAATTTTGGACTTCACTACGTATCTCATAAGAATGAGAATCAAGCCATACGTAGTTCTTGTAGTTTAACGTCGTGCAAGACGAAAGTATGAGTGATCTTAGTTTAAGGTCATAGAATTCGGACCATAATAATGAATACACAGTGTGTGTTTTCATGAGGACTTTTCAGCCAAGGGACTGAAAGTGAAATTTGGGGTTAGGCCCAAAAGACTTGGGACTGGATTCGAGGGACACTCGAATGTTCCTACGTATCCCATAAGGATGGGAATCAAGTCCACGTAGTTCTTTTTGAAATGAAACATGATTGAAAAATCAATGTCAATAATAGTTCTCTCTCAAGTGAGGAGATCAAAGAATATTGTAGTTTATTGTCGTACCGGACAAAAGTGTTGTATAGTTTAACGTCATATAACAAGGACGAAAGTGAATCAATGTAAAGATATTGATTCCAGGGGCAGTTTCACGAATCAACATCATATGAGATGGTGGTGAACCAATGTGAAGAGATTGTTTTTGGGCTTGAACCCTGTGAGGTTGCCTACATACCCAGCCTGGAGGGCAAGGATCAAAGTCCGTGTAGTTCAATTAAATAATGAATCAATGATCAAGTTATTCTTGGGGACAATGATCTAATAAAAAATGTTGTTGGGACTTACACATGGTTAGTGGCCCAAAGGGAGTGTTATGGTTGATGTTCGCTCTAAGCTCACGTGAGTCATACTCGGTGTGAGAAACAAGAGGTAATAACAACCTTAACGATGCACAGTTTAATGTCATGTAGGACATAAAAAAGGGACTATGCAGTTTAAAGTCTTGCAGTTAGGACTATTGGTGCTGCACAGTTTAGTGTCATGTAGCAGGGACAAAATAACAGTTTAATGTTATATAGGACATATCAAGGACTTTCTATATAGTTTAGCGTCATGTAGTTAGGACGATGAGGACAATATAGTTTAACGTCATATTGGACGAAAAAGGGGGACTGTGCAGTTTAATGTCATGCAGTAAGGACAAAAGAGTGTACCATTTTAACGTCATGTCGGACGAAAGTGTGAATAGTTTAAGGTCATATGCATGGACCGTGGATGGTGCAGTTTAATGTCATGTTGGACCTTTGATGATTATATAGTTTTAACGTCTTTCCGGACGTGAGGGACTTTTATACAGTTTAGCGTCATGTAGTTAGGACGTCACAGTTTAATGTCCTGCTGGACATAAGGGATTTGCAAATAGTTTATGGTCATATACATGGACCAGGGATGATGCAGTTTAAGGTCATGCTGGACGGTTTATGGAACTTTTTCACAGTTTAATGTCGTGTGGGACGAAGTTGTAGTTTAAAGTCATACTGGACCATTACTGTATATTTTAACGTCATATAGCAAGGACGAACTGGTGCTATACAGTTTAAAGTCATGTAGCTAGGACTAAGGTGAACCAATATGAGGATATCAGTTCTGGGGACTTTTTACAGTTTAACGTCATGCTGGACGTTGGAAGTGCCACACAGTTTAATGTCATGTTGCTAGGACACAATAATAGTTTAATGTCATCTCAGACAAATAAGGAACTTCTGTACAGTTTAATGTCATGTAGATAGGACATTATACAGTTTAATGTCATGTAGGACATTGAAGGTGACACAGTTTTAACGTCATGTTGGACGAAGTTGCAGTTTAAGGTCATACTGGACCATCGCTGTATGAACCAAAATGTAAGAGTCTTGGTTCTGGGAACAATATTTTGTGTTTATACAAAATACTTCTTCAGAAATCTGGCATTAGTTGGAGTCGTGATGTGTTCTCCATCCATTGAGATCAGAGAATACGCTCCATTGGAGTAGACCTTATGTATTGAATAAGGTCCTTCCCATTTTGGTTCAAGCTTGGGAGGCTTCTTTCCTGGTATCATTGGTGTTCTGAGAACCAATACCAATTCTCCCTGAATGAATGAACGAAGACGAACTTTTTTGTTAAAAGCTCGTGCTATTCGATTCTGATAGATTTCCAAATGGTGAAAAGTGCACAATCTTTTCTCATCTAACTGTTCCAATTCATTCAACCGCTTTTGGGATTGCTCATCTGTTGATAACTGATCACAAATGGCTATTCTGAGTGAGGGCAATTGAACTTCAATTGGCAAGACTGCTTCTGTTCCATATACTAATGAATATGGAGTAGACCGCGTTGCATTGCGAGTGGTAGTCCGATAAGCCCATAAAGCATGATAGAGTTTATCAGGCCATGACCTCTTATCTTTATCTACCATCTTTTGCAGTATATTTGAAAGAGTCTTGTTGAAGGCCTCTATCTGGCCATTAGCCGCTGCATGATATCGAGATGAATGGTTGGACTTAATGTTGTATTCTTGATACAATTTCTTTACCTCAGAAGAACAGAAGTTGGTGCCGTTATCCGTCAATATGGTATGAGGGACACCAAATCTAGTAATGATGTTAGACTTGATGAAGCTAACAATGCATTTAGAACTGACTTCTTTGAGAGGTACTGCCTCTGCCCATTTGGAAAAGAAATCAGTAGCAGTAAGAATGTACTTAAACTGCTTGGTCGTAGCTGAAGGGTAAGGTCCCACCACATCCATTCCCCATGTGGAAAATGGCCATGAGTATTTAGCTGTATGAAGCAACTCTGGAGGTTGATGAATGAAGTTGGCATATATTTGGCATGAATGACACTTCTTTGTGAAATTAACACAATCTTGTATCATTGAAGGCCAGAAGTATCCAAGCCTTCGAATTTGATCAGACAATCTATGTCCAGACTGGTGGGCACCACAGACTCCTGCATGCACTTCTTTTATGACAGCCATTGTCTCTTCACCATCAATACATCTGAAGAGAACTCCATCAAAACCACGTTTGTAGAGAATTTTCTCGAGGTGGTTTGGACCATCATAAAGAGTAAAATTGACCACACGTCGCCGAATTTGTTCTTTCTCGGCTCTATCAGGTGGTAGTGTTCCATTTTGAAGGTACTCCCTGATAGGTGACATCCATCCTGTAGTATGACCATACGGTTCAGGAATGGGACTAATTTCATTAATTTCCTCTGTTCTGACTTGAACATAAGGTGAAATTGCACGACGGTGGGCAATACCGATGGTTGTCTCGTCCCGATTTGGATCTGCTAAAGCCGTGGCTATATTAGCCAGTGCATCAGCTTGAGCATTTTGTGATCTTGGGACATAAGAAAATGTCGGTTCTGAAGGGAATTCCGACATTAACTCTCTGACGTAATCATACAAAGGGATTAATTCTTCTTTTCTGATGGCATAATCCCCATTGACTTGTTTGATTACCAGGTCTTAATCACCTTTCACCTTTAAGTGATTCACTTGTGCTTGAAGTGCTAACTCCAAGTCTGCAATGAGAGCTTGGTATTCAGCTTCATTATTGGTACCACCTTCCCACAACAAAAAGGAATAAGGTAACACTGACTTATCTGGAGAAATGAGCACAATTCCTAAACCAACTTTGTTGAATTTAGGATTTTCCATTTTCTTCCCTGTTGGACTTCTAGAAGAACCATCAAAATACATTTCCCATGTTTGAGGACTCTCTTGAATAGAAAAAAACTTCCTCATCAGGGAGTTCGATATCTGAATACGTGTCTTCCACTGAAGGGTGTTCAGCCAGGAAATCAGCCAGAGCTTGGCCCTTAATTGCCTTTTGAGACACATACTAGATGTCGAACTGCTGTAGAATAACCGCCCACCTTGCCAGACGTCCTGTAAGCATTGGACGACTAAGGATGAATTTGAGTGGATTATTACGAGATACCAATTGGACCTCGTGATGTTGCAGGTAGTGTCTCAGTTTCTGAACTGCAAAGATTAATGCTAGGCAGCACTTTTCAATACTTGAATACCGGGTTTCTGCTTCAAGCATAGTTCTACTGAGATAGTAGAGACTATTTTCATTCCCAGCATCATTCTTTTGAGCGAGAAAGGCACCCAATGATCGCTCAAAAGCTGTCACATAGAGGATAAGAGGCCTACCCTCAATAGGTGGCATGAGTACTGGTGGACTCAAGAGGTATTTTTTGAGAACATCAAATGCTTCTTGACATTCTTTAGTCCACTGGTAAGTGACTCCTTTCTTCAATAATTTGGTAAAGGGTAAACTTTTGCCTGCCAAATTGGCGATGAAACGCCGAATATAGGCTAAGTGTCCTTGAAGTCCTCTTAATTCTTTCAAATTCTGAGGAGGTGACATACCAAGGATTGATTTGGTCTTCTCAGGATCGACTTCAATACCACGATGGCGTACAACAAAGCCGAGGAATTTTCCTGAGGTTACCCCAAAAGCACATTTTAAGGGGTTCATCTTCAAATTATGTTGTCGAAGCTTATGGAATATGACTTCCAAATCAGCCAAGTGATCAAAACGTTGTTTGGATTTAACCACCAAATCATCTACATAGCATTCAACAAATTTCCCTAGAAAAGGTTTGAAGATACGATGCATGGCGCGTTGATATGTTGCACCTGCATTCTTTAAACCAAAGGGCATCACCCGGTAACAAAACACACCTTGAGGAGCTCTGAAGGCTGTATATTCCTCATCTTCTGGGGCCATTCGGATCTGATTATATCCAGAATATCCATCCATGAAAGAAAGTACTTCATAGCCAGCCGTCGCATCAATTAAGAGTTCTGTAATCGGAACTGGAAAATCATCTTTGGGACAATATCGATTAAGATCTCTGAAATCGATGCAAACCCTAATTTGTCCGTTCTTTTTCTTTACAGGGACAATATTAACCAACTACTTGGGATATTGAACTTCTCTGACGAAGTTAGCTTTGATAAGCTTATCCACTTCAGCCTCAATTTTGGAAGCATAGGTTGGGTGTGTTCTTCTCGCGGCTTGCTTGAATCCTCGATGTTCTTTTGGAAAACCCAAATGATGGGTGGCAACATCAGGATCAAGGCCAGGCATCTCTGTATAATTCCAAGCAAAAATATCTTTATTTTGCTTTAGAAAAGAAATATACATCTCTTGTTCTTAAAGGGTCATGGACGCACTAATTAAAGTGGGGCGTGGATCTTTCTCTGTACCCAGATTTACTTCTCTGAGTTCATCCACAGTGGTAGAGATACCCTCTTCAAATGCTGGAGGAGCATCTCTAAGATCTTCCTCTTCCTCTTCATCATGTATTATTTCTTCCGTTTCTACTTGCAAAGTAGATGAAAAAATGAAATTCTCATGACCATAAGAGATGTCAAAATTTTCACATTTTGAAGAAGAAGCTTCCATTTCCGACCCTATTGATGATAAAGGGTCTTCTTTGAGAATTAAAGAGGAGATGATGGATTGAGAATCGACATCAATATTCACCTCTGGTGTTGATATAACTTCTTCTGGCCTGATTAGCGAAGTATAGACTTGTTGGATTTCAGCAGACGAAATGAAAACATCACCACTTATGCTTTCATCACTGCTTGGTAAGTTACCAATTTCTCCCATGTTGTCTGGCTCGATTGCCGTAATTGACATTATGGATCTTTCCATAAGAGTATTTTGATTTGGGCCTATTTTGTCAATTTGACTGATAGGTAACACATAATCTGTACTCACATGTGAAAATGGATTTATTGGAATTTTTTCCAAACCATATGGAGCATTAACTTTGGTAATTTCCTTCATTGTAGATTTTTCTCTTCCCTTCATGTGATAAAATTCCGCCTCAATGTACTGAGACTCACATGTCTTGAACGGGGCCTTATCACCATATAATGTTCCAACTTGACCATCGAAACAGTATTTGAGACATTGATGGTATGATGACGGAATAGCTGCATGCTGATGTAGCCAGGGTCTTCCAAGCAAGATATTGAAAGCTGAGTCTTGATCAACAATCATGAAATCCGAATTGGAAACAAGATCTCCAAACTGAGTTCTGAGTGTAACTTCTCCCAGTGGTTCTTGTTCATTTTTATCATATCCTTGCAACATCATGGTAGAAGGAGATAAATCAGATTCCGTGAGGCCCAATCGACGAAGTGTACGAATGGGCATGAGTTTGACTCCTGAACCATTGTCAATAAAAGCTCTTCGAACATCTATACCATTGACTTTGCCAGATAAGTACAAAGGTTTTATGTGCCCATGCACAACATCATCTTCATCTTTATCAGTAAAAGATATCACTGCATGACATTCTGCAGGATTATTCTCTATGTGATAAATTTCAGCTGCAGCAATCTCAGCTTCAAACTCTTGAGGACTTGACAAAGCTTCTATGAGTGCTTCCCGAAGATCTCTTGATAGATTAAAGGCATCCAAAATTGATAATTTGGCTGGTACTTGGGCCAAGTGTTTCAATATATCATACTTTTGATCTAGAGGCCTGCGTTTCCCAATAGGAATATGCGGTTTAGCAGGTACCTTGGAAGCAGATGCTTTGGAAGCTGATGCATCTTGTATTGAAGTTGGAAACATCTTTGGTTTTGGAAAATTAGACTGATTAAATCCATTTACTTGCTGAGATAAAGAAGATGGAACCTTTAATCGGTCTTCCAAAATAACTGTGCCGAAGCTGAGTTGGCCATTGGCAGAAGAACTTGCTTGTTCATTTTGAGCTCGCTGAAGGGCTCTACCACGAGTTTCTGCTGCATATACAGTGCTAGCAGGGGTAGAATTAGAGTAGTGGCTTCGGAAAGATCCACGTCTTCCCCTATATCCTGAACTTCTAGAACTTCCTCGGGTTCCTTTATTTGATACAGGGAATTCAGGCTCATCAAGACTGGAATATGAATCTGTTAATTGAATCATATTAACAGAACCAAAGATTAACTCTTCGTCTGATAAAGACTCTGCCTGGTTAGCCTGTTTAGGCTGTGCCGTTTGGTGGGACGGTGCCCGTGGCTTTGAAGTAGATGGCATGAAATCTGCCAGAGTCAAAGACAATTTAGGCTTTGATACATACTCATCTTCTCCTGATTCCTCTTTCTTCTTTGAATTGCGCTGCCCTTTTGAGGATTTGTCCTTTGATGGAGGCTTTACTGCAGCTTTTGTAGGAGACACAATTGGCTTCTTCAATTGTGTTCGCAAAATGGAATGGGTCCGATTGATTGTCTTTCTGACCATCCAATCATCATATTTTTTCACAGTTTTGCTTTTGACTTCCTGCCACTCGCCTCCTTCCTCTGGATCTGTAGCGGTAATACACGCTACATGAGCTGAAGAACCCTTCAATTTGACTTGTCCCAAGTCGACCATCTTTTGTAGGAGGTATTTAAAGACAAAACACTCCTGGATGGGATGTCCCAACATTTGATGAAAGGGACAATAATTGGGACGGTCTTCATCTCCTTCCTTGTTTGGTCTCTTCGGCACTGGTAATTGAACCAAATTATTTTCCAGAGCTGAAATGAAGTAACCAGGAACTTGCTCACTTCGGAAAGAGTATGTTTTACTCTTCATATCCTCAAATTGTTTTCGTCGTTGATCTTTTTGATCATTTGGACGAAACAGCCTTTGTTGTTGGTGGTCAGGAGGTGGAGCCCTTCGAGAAGATGAAGGTTTTGAAGTAGAAATAGGTACAGGTGCCTGTTTAAGCATAACTGTAGCAGTTTCTGCTTTACCCATTCTTCTTCCTGGAGCTGATGGAATTACACGAGATTTAACCTTAGCCTGTATAAGGGAATCTTCAATCTGTTGAGCGATTGAAGTAAGGTCTCGAAACCCTCCTGTGTATTTCACAGGGATCAATGGCGTGCGTAATCCGTCACGCAAATTTGCCACACAGATTGGCAACAATTCCTCCTGAGGGAGTGATAAACTCAAGGAATACGTTAATCCCTTCCAACGAGCAATGAAATCAGAGACTCTTTCATTCTCCCTTTGCTTGCAGTTTGTAAGATCGAAAACTGTCGTTTTTGGCAAAGTTGAGCTAAACTGAAGAAGGAATTTTTGACGAAGATCCTCCCATCCGATGACTGACCGGGATTGCAAGCTTGTATACCAGACAAAAGCTGGTCCTTGCAAGGTTCGCACGAAGCATCTGAGTTTCACTGCTTCTTGTTGCTCTGGAGTTCCCATCATAGGATCACAACAAGACACGTAATGCGTCAAATGTTGTTCAGGGTCGCCTGATCCATTGAAAGTAGGGAAAATAGGGTTTCCAAAACTGGATGGAGGAGAAATTGAATCTACCCATTCAGGGTAAACTTTCTTTTCAGGTTGAACTTGCGCCCGTTTCCCTTCCATAGTTTCTAACCGAGCTGTTAATGACTCAATAGTAGTTATTAACTTTTGAGAAACGTCAGGTTGAACTTGGTTTTGGGTAGGTGCAATGAATGGAGCTTGGACAGACGTGGTGGTTGGTGCTGCAACTGATGGTAGTGCTGCCAACCGTTGTTGCGTTTGACCCGTAGGATTAGACCTCTGTGGGTGTACTGACAAAGGAGGATATTCTTGATCCATCTCAGTAGTTACAACAAATTCCTTCGGCTGTCGGACTTCAGCATTCTTAAGAAGAAGACTACTCTGAAGTAGTTCTGCATTCAACCTTCTTAATTCTTTCATTTCTTCCTCCTGTTGTGCAAATCTTTGCTCTAATGAGAGTGATTGACCTCCTTCAGAGGAAGGGTGAGAAGTAACCTGATTCTTTCCTTTCCCCTTATTGGATCCTTTTCGGAGAGGGGGAAGTGGGTTACTTGAAGGAATACCCAGATTTTGGGTAAGCCTTTGATTACGTGTGCGCACACCTTCTTCATTTAGGTCTGTGTGCGCAACTTCTTGAGCAGGAACCTCTTCGTCTGATCCCTCTGATTGAGCCTCATCTGGTGAATCAGCAGCAACGGCATTGATGACATTAATGGATGCATATTGCATGGAATCCTTTCTATCAGCATTACTGTGATATTGTCTCCTTCTATGTCCATGATGAGACATGGCATTCCGTTGACTTGATCCCTCAGGAATTTCTTGGAGAACCGTCACTTGGAGAGAATCTCCGGATATCTTGGCTCTTCGTTCCTCTTGAGGCTTATTCCCTAATCGAGAGAATACTGACTTTCTCTGAGGGAGGGATTGAAGATTTGAAAAAGTCCCCAGTCCGGTGGACTGGGGGTGTTCCTGCTGCTTCCGCTCAACTCCTCGAATCCCATTCGTTGACTCTGAGGGTTGGGTTAGAGAAGTCCCCAGTCTAGCAAGCTGGGGTGTCTCTTGACATGCTATGTCTGAGATCTTCTTGAAATCTCTCTTGATCTTGCGAATCTTAGTTCAGAAATTAGATGGATGCATTAACCTGTATCCACTTTTATCACCTGGTTCAACAGACCGTTGGATGATTTCCGAAACTTCTGTCATTTGATGACGTGTTTGCTCCAGACGAGAGGCTTGTGCAATATTCTCGCCTGCTTGATGTAGGAGCAATTCAACAACCTGTTCTCTATATACTTGATTTTGAGAGGAACTAGTTGAAGCTTGCTCTCGAGCAAACTTTTGATTATGAACAAAGCCCATTGACTGTGGCCGGCCATGGGCAATAACATTGCATGAGACCATTTTCGGCGGGCTTTGCTGACCGGAAAGCACTGTGAAATGTAGTGCTCCGTGAATACCCCATCCTCTGATATGAACATTAGATGGAGCATTGGAAATTAACTGACGCAATCTTCTTAGTGCGCCAAGGCATGAACATTGAAGGGTTCTCTGTTGCTTTTCAGCCTTCAGATACCGAGAGACTGATAGAGATGCCAAATCAATCTGGCGTTGTAACCCTTCTATTATCTTAAGATGATTTTCATATTCATCGTAAGATAATACCTTCTTCTTTAATTGACAAAGAGTTTTCCATATGTTGAGACGAATATCATGGATTCCATCATCCGTCAACATCTTTGGAATGTCGTACTGTGAATCAGCCAAAGGCCAAAACATGACTGGTACTTCACCTTTTGCCAGTTTTTTCCTCATGTTTAGCATTTCCTCTTTATCATTAAATGAAGATTCTTCTACCTGTTTAGACCAGAGTTGGTGTTTCCTTGTTGCTTCATCGGATTCAACAAGATTGGTAGAGAAATCACTATTCATGCTGGAAGATGAATGACCCAGGGAAGGTTCGGAGAATAACCTGAACCCCAGGCTATCTTCTGATTGAGAAAGAGTTTCACCTGCCGATAGTAAAGCATCAGACATGACTGGTTTTACGTTTGCAAGTGCCTCGAGATAGGAGGGCTTTCTCGTCACTACATTGGATTTTGAAGAATTTTCGAGACAACGTGAATTACTACTGCGGAGAGGACTTTCGCAGCGAAGTTCATCACCATGAGGAGGACCGTCATGATGGGTTACAGCAAAAGATGAAATCTCTTGCTCCTTGGCCTTCTGACCACACAGAGGGTTCCTGTGGCTCTCATCTGAAGAAGAAACTTCAAGATTGACCGAATTTTCATGAAGCAAGTCTTCATGAGGAAGTGTCTGTTGAAGACCTTCAAAATTAATGTTCCCGTTATTGGGAACTGAGGGAGTAGAATCTTGAATTCCGACAGATAAATGTCTGAGGGCTTCAAGAACTCCAGCATCGAGCAAGGCCTTGTTGCAGATTGGCCTTTGATCTCCTGACTGTGCTGGGCGGATCTTTTTCTTAGATGCCTTCTTACTCGCTTTAGAAACCACTTGATGACGAAAGTGATTGCTCTGAGCAGGTGTATGTGCCTGATCAGGAAAGATGGTCAGGTTAGGCTGACAATCATCGCTCAAATCAGGTGTATGTGCCTGACTTGGTTGTCCGTATGATATGGGGGAGTATGCCCCATAACCCTCTTGGACTGGAACAGATGTGTGTGTCTGTTCCGGAGTGAATTGTTGATGTGTCACTCCACTGCTAGGGATAGATTTATGTGTCTGTCCCTGAGATGATGCTGAAGCTGTTATGATATCCTGGAAAGCATCCAGAATATGAGCAGGAATTTGCTTCTGCTCTTTCACCATTGACAAAATATGTTTGGTGACTTCAGCCGCCAGAACAGGGATATACGTCCATTCCGGGCTTGGAGTAGGTGTATGTGCCTGCTCCTGTCCTCCTTTTCCTGTCAATTAATTCTGACAGTACTCAAGTGTGGAGGCAGAGATTTTAGTCTGCCTTCTGTTTGTCGTCGAGACTTTCCGACTGACTTCTCCGGGCGCTACCAAGCGAGACTGTTGGTAGGCTTGATTAGTATTAGCAGGTGTATGTGCCTGCTGATTACACTTCGCCAAACACGGTTGACGAGATCCATCATATGTAGTCAGACGAGCCTGCTGACTAACTGCTGATGTATAAGCAGGTGTATGTTCCTGCCTATGGTACTCCGCCGGAATTGCCTGGCGGGATCGGCTTGATGCTGCCAGACGAGTCTGCTGGACAGCGGGATTAAAATGAACAGGTGTGTATGCCTGCTCGTTATTTGCCACCAAGTTAGGTTGGTGGACTTCTCCGGAGATGGCAGGGATGACAACCTGCCTATTGTTAACCGGATTCCGTCTCTGGCGGTTCATCTTGCCTGCTCGGGTTCGAGGAACCTGAGCTGAATGCCTGGAGTCCGTACCCTCATCATGTTGAGGGCACACTACCGCACGAGTCTGGCGGCGATTGTTGATGGGAGCTCTTGAGAAGGACTCCTGTCTTTTTGAATTAAGGTCCTGCGGGACCTGCTCATTCACTTCCTCGGAGTAAGGGAGTGAATGGAAACTGCGTTCCGGGGATAATGACCCGAAACGGTTAGAGACGGTAGTCAGCACCGCCTGCTTCTTGATTGCTGGTCGCCGTTGTCCGGACGACCAAGTAGAGTTGTTAACTTGGAGGGCTTGACGAGCGGCCTCCAGAGTTGGGATAGTACCGTTGCGACGGTACTCCTTAACCAGTGCATTAGAAACACAGCGTTGAAGACGTTGAGTTGGTGATTTCATCCTCAGAGCGGATGACGTTCCAGCAGGAGTAGCAGCATTGGTTTTCACAGCAACAGACCTCACAGTAGAGGTGTTCACAGCAGCAGTATTCACAGGGGTGAATTTAAGGAAAGCCATTTTTTGCAGAAGATCTTTGAGAAAAGAGTTCCTGTTCCATGTAACAGACATAATCAAGATGAATCTGGCTACTGCATCTTTTGGATGATCATATGTCAATGATTGCCTTGTTGGCCCAAGGGGCCTAACAGATAAGAAGAACATCACTTTAACTTGGTTAAGGATTCACGTCGGGTTCACCATTTTTGTTTCGCACGGAATCCGGGGATGACCTCCTGGACAGGAGATTCAAACGTTCCGATCGGTTTCTAGCGGGTTTGTTCGTAGAACCGGAAACATCCAATGATTCCACATCCGTTTGGACCTACTTTCCAAAGGCAGGCGCTCATTAGCTTGTGGACTGATGAGGCTTAGGAATTTGCATTGGTTGAGAGGATGGGAGGTCGGACTCATCACACCTTTTTGAGGGGAATTATTGTCTACTCCGGGACTCTCTTTATAGATTTAAGTTATGTCCGTGAATCCTTATTATATTACCAAGTATAAAATGGGCTTTCCTTTAGTTTTAACAATCAATGATTAAATATGCAAGAAATTTAGAGAATCTTTTATATGTATTCGAGGTTCTTCATCAATAGAGAATCATCCATATCTGTTTAGAGATTCTTGGTCAATGGTATCCTTCAAAACATTTATATAAAAGTATCTTGGTCATTATGATGACCAGGCTGGTTTTAAAGCCACTCAGTGGGGCACTTGAAGTTTATCGTCATTCAGAAGGACATAAATAATTTCAAAGTTGGGATCGAACCCATAAATGGGCTACCTACGTATCCTTTGTTTTGGAAAAGGAATCAGAACCCACGTAGTTCGAAGAATGGGGTATGATGTTTATGATTGATGGCTCAAAGATGAATGTCATAATTACTTTTACACTCTAAGCTCACGTGAGTCATGCTCGGTGTGAGAAACAAGAGGTATTGGTAAAATTTTAGACAATTGTGCCATGAAAGATGCAATCATAAGAATTTGTTTGGGGCTTATGTATGGATGACTGCCCAGATAGATGAAGGTTTAGGATTTACTTTTAGGGAGAAAATCCATGAACAGGGTCCACAAAGTTATATGTGCTTCATGGAGATTTGAATACTCTAATCTTGGGGCTTACTCCTGAGGAGGATGCCCAAGTTAGGAGGGGACTTATGATTGGGTTTTACTCCTGAAAAGGAAACCCAAATCAAAGGTAAATTATGACTGGTTAAGAAAAGTTTAAGGGGACTTGGGGCTTATTCCTGAAAAGGAAGCCCAAGGTTATGACTGAGTCTTATTCCTGAAAAGGAGACCCAGGTTAAGGGACTTGGGGCTTACTCCTGAAAAGGAAGCCCAAGGTTATGACTGAGTCTTATTCCTGAAAAGGAGACCCAGGTTAGGGATTAAGGTTTGGGGCTTACTCCTGAGGAGGATGCCCAAGATTAAAGGACTTGATTGGGGCTTATTCTTAAGAAAGATGCCCAGATCAAAGGTTTTATAACTGGGGATTATTCCTGAAAAGGAGACCCAGGTTAGGATTCTCTCATCTTAAAGGATGAGGTTGAATGAATGAACTCTCAATCTTTGGTGACATAAAGATGTTTAAATCACTAGGTTTTGAGAGATATTTCACAGAATTCCTTTCAGATAAGGATGTCAAATCAAGAAATCATGCCATAAATGGCTTTGAAGAGTATCTTGAAGACTGAATATTGAATAGGAAGGGTGAAATGGCTTAAGAGGGGTAAAAATGGGCAAGATGGGCACCCAAAAAGATAGGGGCGCGCAAGTCTTAAAAGGCGCGCAAGTCCTGCGGCGGCGCGCAAGTATTGGTCGCGCAAGTATACTTGCGCGACATTAGGGGTACTTGCGCGATTTTCAACCAGTATTGAAAATGCTTGAGAGACTCTTTATTAAACCCTTTACCATCCTCTTGAGGTTCTTCCAGAAGAGGGACGCGCAAGTTATATTGAAGGAATTAAGTAGGCGCGCAAGTGTTTGATAAGTTTCACTACTGGAAATACACTATTTCCCAACGGTTCAGAACCGTTGGGAAAGCCCCTGAAACCGTTGGGAAAGGTTTTCCCAACGGTTCTTAGAACCGTTGGGAAGTAAGCCATTGGGAAAAGTTTTCCCAACGGTTTACTGGCAACCGTTGCAATAGAGCCATAAAATTTACCCTACCCCAACGGTTTGGGTGAACCGTTGGGATAGTTTTTCCCAACGGTTCTCCCAAACCATTGGGAAAACCAAATACCATGGAACATTTTCCCAACGGTTGGAACCGTTGGGAATTGGTGAAGTCTTTCCCAACGGTTTAAAACCGTTGGGAAAGACATGCTAAAAACTTATATGCCAACGGTTTGAAACCGTTGGCATACCTATGCTGCAAATTGCAGCACCCTGCAATTTGCACAGCCCATGTCCCCTGTCCATCACCACCAGTCATCAGGCCTCAGTTTCACCTCATTTTCACCTCATTTTCACCTCATTTTCACCTCATTTTCGATCCAACTATTGTACCAGTAATAAAATAAAACATACATATTCAATTACGAACAAATTCATACACATTTAACATATAATGGATCCTGAAACTATACAAATCCATAATTAAATTACAATTCATAAACATACATAATTCATATAGAATTCAATTTAAAATTTAGATGACAATTATACGTGGAATCTGAAATTCAATTCATAATATGATCGGTTTTTTCTATACCATATATTTTTACCTCAAATGATGTCCATTTTAAACAAAATACATACACCTGAAGTGATACCGGCCACACCGCACCTCAGATTGAGGCGGGGTTAACTCGTACACGTCACATTTGACTCATGGATCGTTGTGCTAAAGTATCGACAGAATCCTAATGCGTTTGGTCGGTTTTCCGTATGCCAGTTGATGTTTTTCACTTAAAATGGCGTCCTTTTGAAACAAAAGACGGACACTATGAGTGGTGCCGACCACACCGCGTCTCCAATTGAGGCGGGGTTGATTCGTACACGTCACATATGACTCATGGATCGTTCTCCTAAAGTTTAAATGGAAACCGAATGCGTTTGGTCGGTTTTCCGTATGTACTTAAAATGTTGTCCATTTTAAACAAAAGAGTGACACTTAGACTCATCCCGACCACACCGTGACTCAGATTCATCCCGGGTTGGCTCGTACATGTCACATATGACCCATGGATCATTGTGATAAATTATCAAAAGATTCCGAATGCGTTTGGTCGGTTTTGCGTATGCCAGTTGTTCTTTTCATTTATAATCATGTCCATTTTAAACAAAAGAGACATAGTTAGAGCGGTGTCGGCCACACCACATCTCAGATTAAGACGGGGTTGACTTGTACACGTCACATATGACCCATGGATCGTTGTGCTAAAGTATCGATAGAATCCGAATGCGTTTGGTCGGTCTTCCGTATGTTAGTTGATGTTTTTCACTTAAAATGACGTCCTTTTGAAACAAAAGACGGACACTTTGAGTGGTGTCAGCCGCACCGCATGTCGGATTGAGGCGGGATGATTCATACACGTCACATAGGACCCATGGATCGTTCTCCTAAAGTTACAATGGAAACCGAATGCGTTTTGTCGGTTTTCCGTATGTACTTAAAATGGTGTACATTTTAAACAAAAGAGAGCCATTTAGACTGATCTCGGTCACACCGTGACTCGGATTGACCCGGGTTGGCTCATACACGTCACATATGACCCATGGATCGTTGTGATAAATTATCAAAAGATTCTGAATGCGTTTGGTCGGTTTTGCGTATGCTAGTTGTTCTTTTCACTTATAATCCTGTCCATTTTAAACAAAACAGACACAGTTAGAGAGGTGTCGGCCACACCGCGGCTCGGATTGAGGCGGGGATGATTCGTACACATCACATATGACTCATGGATCGTTCTCCTAAAGTTTCAATGGAAACCGAATGCGTTTGGTCGGTTTTCCGTATGTACTTAAAATGGTGTCCATTTTAAACAAAAGAGAGCCACTTAGACTGATCTCGGCCACACCGTGACTCGGATTGAACCCGGGTTGCCTCGTACAGGTCACATATGACCCATGGATTGTTGTGATAAATGATCAAAAGATTCGGAATGCGTTTGGTCGGTTTTGCGTATGCCAGTTGTTCTTTTTCACTTATAATCATGCCCATTTTAAACAGAAGAGACATAGTTAGAGCGGTGTCGGCCACACCGCGTCTCGGATTGAGACGGGGATGATTGGTACACGTCACATATGACCCATGGATCGTTCTCCTAAAGTTTCAATGGAAACCGAATGCGTTTGGTCGGTTTTGCGTATGCCAGTTCTTTTCACTTATAATCCTACCCATTTTAAACAAAACAGACACAGTTAGAGCAGTGTTGACCACACCGCGCCTCGGATTGTGGCGGGGATGATTCGTACACCTCACATATGACCCATGAATCGTTCTCCTAAAGTTTCAATGGAAACCGAATGCGTTTGGTCGGTTTTCCGTATGTACTTAAAATGATGTCCATTTTAAACAAAAGAGAGCCACTTAGACTGATCCCGGCCACACCGCGACTCGGATTGAGCCCGAGTGGGCTCGTACATGTCACATATGACTGATGGATGTTGGGTCGGAGGTGATGGCAAGAGGGGGGGTGAATTTCCTTTTTAAAATTAATTAACAATTTAAAACAAATTTAAATGCAGCGGAAAGTAAAATGGCAAGACACAATTGATAACGGAGTTCGGCTTTAAACTCAAGCCTACGTCTCCGCTCCCAACTCAACCGTTAGGAGATTTATACGACCACTTGCTTTTTAATGGTTATAGCAAGAAACCCACTAGCCGTTTTAAGGTAGGCTAGATCACCTTCTTACAGCTTGCTTTTTTATTATGGTTGTAGCAAGAAACCCAAATTGAAAGAAGGAAGAAAAAGGGTGGTTTGTTTTAATAAAAACCCAATTAAGAACTAAACAATTGAAGTAAATAATTTAGAACAAACTAGAGGAAGCCTTGAGCGCCAAGAGGTGAGTGTAGTTGATGTAGAGGCAGCCCAAGCTTCAAGGATGGCAATTGGATCTCAAGTAGCCTTTGATAATTGTCGTAGGAGCCTCAAATGATTAAAATAGCTTTGGTATGCTTCGGTATATGATCAGTAGTGTTCCCGGCATCCATGGACGTCTATTTATAGGAGAAATGCTCCCAAATACTTCAAAATAGCCGTTGGAGGGCTTTCGGAGCCGTTGGGGATCAAGTGGGCCAGCCTGGTCAGTTTGACTGAGAACACCGGCTGGCCGGTGCTGATCCACCGGCTGGCCGGTGCACCAGACAGAAGCAAGGGATTTCTGTCTGGCTCCACCAGCTGACCGGTGCTGAGCCACCGGCTGGCCGGTGGTCTGGACAGAAGCATGCTATTCTGTCTGGGTTCCACCGGCTGGCCGGTGGTCTGGACAGAAGGTATGCCATTCTGTCTGGGCCCACCGGTTGGCCGGTGGCCAGACACCGGCTGACCGGTGGCACCTGGCAGAGGGCAAGGCCTTCTGCCTGGTCCACCGGCTGGCCGATGGGCTGGATCCGGCTGGCCGGTGACCTTACCGGCTGGCCGGTGGTCTCACACCGGCTGGCCGGTGGACTTAAACAGTCCATTTTGAATTCTTCTTGGGCCAGCTTCTAGGCACCCTATTTCCTATCATCAAAAACACTTGAAAACAAGTTAGAATACAATTAGAGTGATTGTGATCATTAAAATCCAAGAGAGAGGGGTGCAACAATGGATCGTTGTGATAAATTATCAACAGATTCAGAATGCGTTTGGTCGGTTTTGCGTTTGGTCGGTTTTGCGTATCCTGTCCATTTTAAAAAAAAAATAGACAGTTAGAACAGTGTCGGTCACACCGCACCTCGGATTGAGGCAGGATTGACTCGTACACGTCACATACGACCCATGGATCCTTGTGCTAAAGTGTCGACACAGTCCGAATGCCTTTGGTCGGTTTTTCCTATGTCACTTGATGATTTTCACTTAAAATGACGTCTTTTTGAAACAAAAGACCGACACTTTTTGAGTGGTGTCGGCCACACCGCGTCTCCGATTGTGGCGGGGTTGATTCGTACACGTCACATATGACCCATGGATCGTTCTCCTAAAGTTTCAACGGAAACCGAATCCGTTTGGTCGTTTTTCCGTATGTACTTAAAATAGTGTTCATTTTAAACAAAAGAGAGCCACTTAAACTTATCCCGGCCACACCGCGACTCGGATTCATCCCGGGTTGGCTCGTACACGTCACATATGACCCATGGATTGTTGGGATAAATTATCAACAGATTCGGAATGCGTTTGGTCGGTTTTCCGTAAGCCAGTTGATGCTTTTCACTTAAAATGACGTCCTTTTGAAACAAAAGACGGACACTTTGAGTGGTGTCGGCCACACCGCGTCTCCGGATTGAGCTGAAACCACCGTGAAACATTCTAATTATTATTCGTGACGTGTACGCGCAGACGGCACGTCAATCGGACGTGCGGTTTGCGCGGTACGGCTCAATATTAGTGTTTTAAGTGATGCGCGCGCTTCGTAAACGCGCGTGAGGGGGGTCCAAACGGGCCGAACGATGTCGGAATGGCCTGAAATCAGACGACAAATACGGGTGAGTGATTTCTGAAGTGGTCGAGTAGACGGCACGTCAATCGGACTTGTCGTGTGCCCGCGGTGACCGACAACGCAGTTATGGTGTCATAAACGGCCAGAACGGGCGTCCAAGAATGAGGGGGGTTGTCCAGGGAGTTGTCAAACACACAACCACTAAAAGACAACAACATCCATAAAAACATACAATATATAAAAATAATTCAACTCCAATACTATACTACGAGTCTAGATAAAACCAACAACTAGAATAGATTAAACATCAAATCTCAAGTCAAAAATGTAACGGATCAATATGTCCCACATCAGCATCACCATCTCTATCATCATCATCATCATCGCCCTCGTCATCGTCCTCCTCATCGTCATCACCCTCCACAACGCCTTCCTCCTCGCCTTCGCCCTCCTCCTCGCCCTCCTCATCTCCCTCCTCTTCCGCATCAGACTGCTCGCCATCATCATCTTCAAGCTCGACATCGGCCTGACCACCACTGGAACTGCCACCTGGTGCACCATATATAGAATGTATCGACGACATGTATTCATCAATCGCTGGGCTGGCCTCTGCTGGAAGTGTTGGACGTAGAACTTCAATAAATTTCATAAATGCACTGTTTGCCCTTGCAGACTGTTCTGCCGTCTCTGTGGCCCTTTTCTCAGCCTGTTCTGCCTGTGCCCTAACTTGCTGCAGTTCGGTGGCACTACAACTCGTACCTGAGGCAGGCCAATACCTCGTCGGGGCTATCCTAGGTCGGCAGCGTACTCTGCCAGAATGATCATCTCCCAACACCTGATGTAAGTGATCAGATGGCCCAAAATTGTCTGCTTCTTGGGCATCGAGGGCCTCTAAAGCATCCTGTTACAAATATAAATATATTGTTAAGTTACGAAATAGATATTAAAATATAAAATCAACAGATTAAAACTTACAATCTGCTGCTGAGTCGCTTCGTTGACAGCACGTCCATCCTTTTTTCGTCTACTCGAGCAAAACAGTTTTGCTCGAGGCACACGTCCTTCAATATTTTGTACTTGCCTCTACAATGACATTGAAAACAAAATTTATATAAAGACTTCAGCAAATAATTAAATAATTGAGGAAAAAAAAGAAAATGTAAGTCGTAAAGAAAACTTATAAACAATTGTCATACCTGCTGCCTCTCATGATCCGGCATCGTCGTGCGTCCTAGTGTATGGAGGTATTTTTTTGCATCAATGTTTTTTTTATTTTTTCCAGATGATTCCTAAATAAAATTCGATAATGCAAAGGATAATATTAATGCAAAACTTGAAAGTTATTATTTAAATACCTCAAATGTAATTCATACCTTAAACTGGGTACTCGTCCAATGAGTAATCATCTGACGATACTGCTCTATAGGACAATCATCCACGACTGGTACCGCCTCTAACTCAGTGCCAACTCTAGCACGCCAGCCAATATACAGCTCATGCTTGTAGGCTCTCCAAAGCTCGCCTAAATCCTTTAGACGTTCCATTCGTGCACCCTCACCATCAGGAAAATTAAATCGAAGCTGAAATGAAAATATTAATTTATATAAATACAAAAAAAATTCATGGCATTAAATACAACAGATTTTTTTACCCATATCTCTGCCCAAGCTCTATCTTTGACCTCATGTGGCAAATGTCTCCACGACAGCGGGCTGACGGGAATGATGTCGGAGTATTTGGCAAGCGTCTCCATAAAACTCCGACATTGCTGCCCTGTTTTCTCAACCATCTGATTGTCTTCATTATATTCCACCATAACCTGTGTGCGACGGTTCCACACCGAACGCATGCGTGTACGGCCCCGCCCCCGCCTCCTTTCAGTAGATGTATCTGTCATGAAAGAAAAACAAATATTTTATCAAAACATGTTATAATGAAAATAAATATTACTATAAAAATTTGATAGGGTTTTATAAATATACCTGTGCTAGTCTGATCAATGAGTGGCGCCGGATCCACAGAACCTGATGGAACACCCTCTGGTGGAACAGGAGTCGAAGACGATGGAATATAAAAGCTCGGAGAGACAGAAGTAGAAGGAAAAGAAGATGGAACAACTGTATGACCTGATGCTGACTGGGGAGTGGGAATCATCATGGGATGTGAAAATGATGGGGCAGAAGATGCAGAAGGTAGCGAAAACATGGGAGGTCTAAATATCCCGTGTGTCCCTAACGACACACCGGGATCAGAATGTGGGAAGGCTGAAATGTCAGTGGGAGGGGCAGGGTCTAGTCGGGCACGCGCAGCTCTATGTCCACCTCTAGTACGAACCCTCCTCGTACCACCGACCTGAGTACTCGGACCAGTACTAGGCTCCTCGTCGAATAACTGTCGACGTAATGGTGGATCCTACAAAAAAGTTTACAAAAAAAATTAATCACATGACATTATATATTCTGTAAATATATATATATATATATTTGAAATAAAGTACTCACTGTAGGCACTAATGGTGGAATGCCCATCTCCTCCATCCGACGATTGTTCTCCGCCATTTTTTTTCTTCGTCTCTCTTCAATTGGCTTCATTTCCTGCATTGGAAAACAAATATGTAATTAATTAGAAAAAGAAAATTAATGTGTAAACCAAAAAACTAAATATATGAGGGAATGAGGGGATTCATTGGTAATTTAGCTATCAATTGTTTTAGAAGAGCTTGAATGAATTTAATAAAACATACAAGTTGTAATGTTCACCAAGTTAGAAATATTGTTTGATTTGGTTTGAATACAGTTCAATTCCAAATTAGAAAATGCAATTCAAATAAAACAGCAACCAATAAACATTGAAAATTCACATAACGGTCAAGTCAGCTAAAACATATTTGTGATCAATACTAAATAAATATGAATATTACCAACCTTAACAACCCAACTCGAGGTAAACCAAAAGAATTGAGAACATGGATGAATGATTCTATATATTTCCAACCACAACTTCAGGTTCACAATCAACTCTGACAATTGAGCTATTGGAGTCATCAAAAGAAATAAATGGATTGGTTCCAATGGCAATAGGGACAGTGTCAATTCCATCATCAGCATCATCAAAAATATGTCTTGGAATTACTTCAACTACGACACCAAATTCAGGTTGAAGTTGATCTTTGACATAAAAAACTTTTTTAGCCATTGATGCCAACACATATGGTTCTTCGGTTGCAAGAGTGCGGGTCATATTAATTACTCGAAATCCACAATCATCAATAAATGTGCCATGTCTCGTCATCGAATCAAACCAATGGCATTTCATCATTGTGACTCGTCCATGAGAGTAATAATCCAATATTATTATTTTCTCAACGACTCCATAATAACCCACATTTTCAAGTCGCGGTCTACTATCTGATGCGCTGGCATAACAATCTGTTGTGGCAGTAACCATAATACCATCATGTTGTGTTCTCATGTTTTTGGCTCGTTCAGTGACAATAAATCTGTACCCATTGATAACAATTGATTTACAGTCACGAACCACGGTATTAGGACCAAAAGCCAAAGCTCTTATTTCCTCAGAGACAGAGTCAGCAGACAAACTCAATACCTGCAATATAAATGACAGTTAAACTTAAGTAAATATTGAAATAATTAATTTAAACAGTAATATTTTTACCTTCAATTTTAACCAAGCAGAAAACTCTTTGCTATGCAAAGTCTCTCTCCTTCTCAAAGATAAAGAACGATGCTTCCTATTTATCATTGTTTTATGTTCCCTGTAGATAAAAAAATATGAATAGTTTAACAGATATATATGTAAGATATACATATTCAATTTTGTTACCTGATATAGTCATCGAACAAATCACAGTTGAACAAAACTGTGCGATGTGCCATCTCCTGCTCTTCATGGCTTAATGTCTTCAATGTATATGATCCAGGAATTCCTCCTGTTTGAGGAAGTGATGGAAAACTGGGTTCAATTTGCTCATATTGTTCTTCTTCATTTCTCATTGGTCTGTTCATTCTTGTAGTAAGATCAGACAAATACATTGAACAGAAATCCATACATTCTTGAGCTAAGTAACCGTTCACGATAGAACCTTCGGGATGATTCTTGTTTCGAACATAAGACTTTAATGTGAACATATTTCTTTCAGTTGGATACATCCAACGAAAAGAAACAGGTCCTCCGAGAAGTATTTCAGTTGGAATATGGACAGTCAGATGCAGCATGCATGTGAAAAATGATGGGGGAAATATTTTCTCCAACTCACACAAAATTAATGGGGCATCTGTCAACATTTTTTGCAAGAAAGACTTGGACAACTTCTTAGCAAAAAGATCTCTAAACAAATGGCACAACCGAATAACACCCACCCTTACATTATTGGAAAAAAGATGACGGATTGCTATTGGAAGCAACTCATGCAGTAGAACGTGATAATCATGAGTCTTCAAAGATTTTAGCTTCAACTCTCTTCTGTTGACCCGTTTAGATATGTTGCTTGAATAGCCATCAGGAACTCTAATAGTCTCTAATACTTCCAAAAATTGTTTTTTTTCAGTAGGTGTCATCACATAAGAAGCACATGGAAGTTGCCATTTATTTTCACTGATACGCACAGGATGCAATTCTGGTCTGATGCCCCAATCCACCAAGTCACGTCGAGATCGTAAATCATCTTTTGTCTTCCCCTTGACATTTAGAAGAACTGAAAGCAACATTTCACATATATTCTTTTCAATATGCATTACGTCTAAGCAATGACGTAGCAAATTGGTTGACCAATAAGGCAAATCAAAAAAGATACTCCTCTTCCTCCAATTGTAGCAGGTTTCTGTGGAAACATTATTTCTCTTTCCAGATTTCATTTGACCCTTCCCGAACGAAAAACTGAAATCTTTCAATTCATTAAGCACATCAGTTCCAGACATACGCTGAGGTGGATCATCGGTCTCTATAGTATTATCAAATCTTCGACGATTCATTCTATATGGATGATCCTTTGGCAAAAATCGTCGATGTCCCATAAAACTGAAACTACAACGATGTTTCAGTCTTCTGGATCGTGTATTCTTTATACAAACTGGACATGACAGTTTCCCCTTCGTGCTCCATCCATACATCATTGCATAAGCCGGAAAATCATTGATTGTCCACATAAGCGCAGCGCGCATCTGAAATATGTCTTTCGAACATGCATCGTATGTGCGCACACCCACATCCCAAAGAAGCTTCAACTCTTTTATTAAAGGTTGCATGTATACATCAATATCAATGCCAGGATCAGAAGGACCATATATGAGTATACTCATGAAAGTGAAAGGTTTTTTCATACACAACCATGGGGGAAGATTATAAATGTGTATAAAAACTGGCCATGTGCTGTGCGAAGTAAGCATCTGCCCAAACGGATTAAAACCGTCGCATGAAAGACCCAGCCTCACATTACGCACGTCAGCTGCAAAATCAGGATGTCGAGCATCAAATCTCTTCCATGCAAATCCATCTGCAGGATGAACCAACTCATCATCAGTCTTCTTTCTCTCGGTATCATGCCATCTCATTTTTATTGATATGTCATCAGACATAAAAAGATTCTGGAGTCTGGGGATCAATGGAAAGTGCCACATTACTTTCTGTGGAACGCGGGATGGTGTTCCATCAGATTTTGACTTCCAGCGGGATGTGCCACATTTTATACAATCATTTCGTTCAGCGGTTTCCTCCCAGAATAAACTGCAATCTTTCGGGCAAGCATGAATTTTGTTTCTTGAAAATCCAAGTTCCTCAACTAACTTCCATGCCATATAGTGGTTTGAGGGAATATCTGCATCATCTGGAAGTAAATCCTTCAAGAGGGTAAGAATGTAATCGATTGCTGTATTAGAAATCCCATACATAGTTTTCCCATGAAATAATCGGATTAAAAATTCCAGCTTTTTCATTTTATCGCATTGCCGATATACTGGAGTCGTGGCAGCATCATTCAATTTTTTCACCCTATCAATATCATCATTTTCACTAGGTGCATCAGCTGTCCTTATATCGAAGTCTTCTTGAGTCGAAATCCTTTCTTTTTCATGATGACGAATAAATGGAAACCGATCATCTAACAAATTCTCCATTCCAGTCTTTTCATTTCGATCATCACCAATTTGAGATTTCGTTTTCTCCCCATTGTGATACCACAGAAAGTAGTTTGCTTGAAACCCATTTTTGGTTATGTGGTAGCTGACTTCTTCACGACTCAACCAAGGTCTACCAACACAATTGGAACATGGGCAGTGTATGCGACCACTATCTGAAGCATTGTGAAATGCAAAATCTATAAAGCTCTCCAAATTGTTTTGAAAATCATCTGAGATCCGATCGGTTTCATACATCCAACTTCTGTCCATTCTGTAAAAAGAATTTATATAAGTCATTTTGTCATAAACAATTCAATAGGCATTAACTATAATAGAATATACATTTAAGTAAACGATAAAGGAAGAAAATAATCAAGGTATCAACTACACATGTCAAAAAAACATACAAATGTGTTATTGAAAAAATGTAAAACCAACAAGAACTTAATGTGTTATATCACATAACAGCATGACTCATCCCATAACCATATTAGTAGGGTATCATGAACATGAATAACATCAACCTTGTGCCATCCTCCTACCCTACATGACCCCAAACACATGCCACATCTTATTATAGCCTTATCACATCACACCTCACCGAAAAACACTAGGGAAATCATAGTACATCTCACCTGAAGACACATGGACAATCACATCGCATCTTGCCTAAAAACACATGGTCAATCACTTTTGAAGGAAGAGTAGGGAAGACATGGTAGCTATCCAAACATATAACCACCATCCTAGATATTAGAAAAAATACCCATAACTCAAAACCTCTGATCGTTGGTAAGTTTATCCAACTCTGGTTGGGAATGTGTAGAAATAACATAAAAATACATGATATATAGATAGCACAAAATACTCAACCTATGGGTTCACATTAACTACATAATCACACACTTCACTACTACCATAAAACACATAAACCACACCACCACCACACAAGACGCATATCATTGGAATATAATTCTACATTCAATAAGTCTATCTATGGAATTATCATAAGAATCCATGTATCAATTGGAATATAATTCTACATTCAATAAGTCTATCTATGGAATTATCATAAGAATCCATGTATCAATTGGAATATAATTCTACATTCAATAAGTCTATCTATGGAATCCCTCCCTTGGATCCATGTATCACCCATGGCTTAATCAATATTCAAAGAAATGAGTCTATCCGTGGAATTCCACTGTGAATCCATTTATCACATAAAGCGTATAAGTTAATAGAAACAAGATTATATACCTGGCATCCTAATAGAATCCATGTATCACTATTTACTATTAATCATTTAATGAATTCCATTTCATTTAAACAATTCATTAAACATACCAAGGTCAAAAACTAAGGTATTTAATACAACTCACCTCAAAATGGAGACTCAATCAAATAATAACCTGAAAAGAATGAAGCTTCATTTACTCATGTTGTAATGACAAGATAATGAGATTCCCTTGCTTAATCAATCAATTCCATATCATGGTCTCAACATAACTCATAATGGCTAGCAATTCAATGAAAATTCAAGCACTCACATGGGAATTTTTAATAGAACACTCCTAACAAGACTATAAAGATATCACATGCATTAGTTATAATATATCTAACATGGTAACATAAAATATAAGATAAATTCAATCCAATTTCATAGATTCATAGCATAGTCTCTACTTTACTCACATTGGCAAGGCAATACAATTAAAACATGTGTTAAAAAATAATTGGCATTCATGTGTTAAAAGGGGAATGCAAACCATAAAATACCCTTAATTAATTTAATTTACAATTCAATTCAGAAATCGAACAATCAATTCGATTTATATAACCTTTCACAAATGACATCCCATGTTCAAGGGGTAAAATCCAAAAAGGAATTTTCAAGAAAACTCACCCTTAGGCTGGTCCGGCCGGCAGTAGCACCAAAATCACCTAAACTGATGGGAAAAATGAAAATAGGTTTAAATACTATCCAAACATTTGAATACATTTTCAGTTAAGAAGAATAATAACCTGAATAAGAGCTGGAAAATTGAAGGCTGGCGGTACCTCCAAAATCGCCTAAATCCGCTGCTGCTCCCGTTTTAGGGTTGTGTATCGCGAATTGGGGAGAGAACAGGCGGCTGGGAATTTGGGGAGGACCTTTGCCAACGGTTCTTAAAAACCGTTGGCATATGGCTATCTATCCCAACGGTTCTACAGAACCGTTGGGATAAACCTGCTAAAACCTCATCTATGCCAACGGTTCATGAGAACCGTTGGTAAAAAACCATCTATCCCAACGGTTCTCATCAACCGTTGGGAAAAAGCTCCCTGGAAACCTCTATGCCAACGGTTCTAATGAACCGTTGGTAAAAACCTCCTTCCCCAACGGTTTTGAAGAACCGTTGGTATCTAACCGTGGGGAAAGGCCAGCATTCCAGTAGTGTTTCAACACTTAGGCCTTCCTTTTTCTCTTTAGATCTTCCGTTCTAGGTAAGAAATTACCTTAGAAGTGTTCCGGAAGCTTTGAGAAGAGACTTGGGCGTCGGGAACTTCAATCCGAGTTTCTGGAAAAAGATCCTCTCGAATGGGGGGCCCACAGGGTCTATTTATAGGCAAAAGAAGACCCCGGGCGGTTACTGGGCGGTTACCAATTAGGTCGCGTAAGTCACCTGCGCGACCAAGGTAGTCGCGCAAGTATACTTGCGCGACAGTGGTATCACTTGCACGGTGGATTTTCTTTTGATCCTCTGTTCATGCCTTTGTTGATTTTTGATGTTTTCTTCAAAGGTTGAAATCAATTTGAGCTCAGATATTCCCTTTTCCGATCTTTAGATTCTGTGAAGAAAGGAGCGTCAACAAAAGTCCCCCCTCAGAGTTGGATCCGGAGAGAAATGAGGATTTGACTCTGAGGAAATTGAATTCCTCCAAAGGAAAAGGGTGGCGCGCAAGTTTGCAGTGCGAAGAGGGCGGCGCGCAAGTTTGCGCCGCGCAGGCCCTAAGTGCTCTGGGTACGGCGCGCAGATAGGTTTCCTGGCCTATAAATACACGGCCTCACCTCCGTACAAGTATCCGGATTTCCGGACTTCATACCTTCTCGAGCTCTCGCCGCGCAGGTCACCTAAGCCGCGCAAGTCTGCTCTGTTTTCCCTGATGTCGCGCTCCTGTAAAGGTATTCGTACTTGCGCGGTTTACACTTGCGCGGCGAAAACTAGCGCGGCACGTGAATACTTGCGCGCCATTTTGTAGACTTGCGCGCTTTAATGCCTTAGCCATTTTTTCAAATTTCTTCACAAAATTTATGAAAAATAAACCCATTTAAGAGTTAGTTTATTCATCTTTTGTACAGATTCAGTGGTTCTCAAGGGAATTGGAACGACTTATGAACTGGCTAGCAAGCGGATAGATGATATGATGAATATCATTGGCCCTGATTACTATACTGTCAAAGACAGTACTCTTCCATATTTGGCTAAGTACTTGAAGAAATATCATCTTAATTTCCCACAGAGCATCTACCTGTCTCTATGTGGTCATGGTCACTTGCAAGGAGTCAATGTTCCAAATGCAAACAACTATACACCTGAAATGCAGCTGCGCTGCTACTCCTTCATTTCGGTTATGCTGTGCATTAAGAGCAACAACAATGGTGTGAACTTTCGAATTCTCCTTGCATGCCATTTCCTTGCAGATATGAAAATGGCAAACCCATGGGCTGAAATGTTTTCCACTACCGGTTGGTGGAGAGAAGACAAACATGGTATTAGAGCAATATCTGAAAAGAGTACTCTCTCCAAATGGCTCTTTACTTCCAATGCTCCATTCTCAAATCCATGTATCCATCTTCCAAGTCTCTTGGATAGAAACAGAGTCACTGTTTGATCAGCAGAAAATTTTCTCAAACCGCACTCAAGAACATCCTTTTACAATTGTTCCAAGAAGAGTTGGTATCACTGCATCTCTTTTTTTTTTGTTTCCAGTTGAATGAATGAATTCCAGGTGGTTGCTGATGAAGCTCGGGATGCCGTAAATCAAATGAAGTGTTATGTTGAAAGCCTCTTGTAATTCTTGAAAAAGAGAAGAGACTCCAATCTGTGGATGTCCTTCTAACTATTGTGTATCAATGAAAAACACTTTCGTCTCCAATCATTTGTACCTGCATTCTTTCATTACCTGCTTCAAATTTACTTAAGCCAATGGGCCTAGTAATCATAGTTTGATTTTTACTAGGATTATTACAAATAACCCTACAAACTTTGAATCTTTTAACTGCTCAATATTACCTAAATCATACAAAAAATGTATATTTAGTGAGCTGGAACTTGACTTTTATTCAGAGTTCCTTTGTCTTTTGTGTGGGCAGTTTAAAGTCATGCACGCCGGACATAAAGGGGCTAATGTTTAAGGTCGAAATAGCTTTGACCGAAAATGGATTAAAATGGATTCAATTCCTTGACAATTTATCTGAAAACATATTTACCATACTCAAGTATGAGGGAAAAAATGTAAACTATGGCTTAAGAATATTTGAATCTGAGGAATGATATGAAAAAGAGCTAAATAGCATTAGAAGAAGTAGTTTTCAAGAATGAAGTTACTATTATTTAACAAAACCCCTTAGGGGGTTGAAATATGCAGGGCCACCTATGGGCATTGGCTGCATAGTCAAATAAAATAGCATCTTTTGGATGACAAGTCTGTTATGTGGACTGTTTATGCAAGGCCACCTATGGGCACGTGCTGCATAGTCAGGCAAAAGAACTCCCAAAAATTTACTTTCCTAGTGCTAAAAGCCAGTGAAAGTTTTATGGAGATTCAAATTTTCTAAAGCATAGAGTTTGTTGTATGGAAAGAGGTACTTGAATATGGAGAAGATATTTCCAAACAAGAATATCGAAGAACTGGATGAATATCACTCCTACGAAGGTCTGACCCAAACGTAGGGAAGAAGAATAAACCATAGACTTGAATACTTTCAGATCATGAAAAAGGATATGGGACAAATACGTTAAGGATGGCTATTTTTGCGGATCCCTACATACTGTCGTTTAAGACAAATAAGGACAAAAGAGGCATTCTTCCCAAGAATGAAGTTACTATTATTTAACAAACCCGTTAGGGGGTTGAAAACATGCAGGGCCACCTATGGGCATTGGCTGCATGGTCAAATAAATAGCATCTCTTGGCTGACAAGTCTTTTATGTGGACTGTTTATGCAAGGCCACCTATGAGAACGTGCTGCATAGTCAGGCAAAAGAATTCTCAGAAGTTTGACATTTTTGTGACTAGAAGTCATGAAAAGGTTTATGAAGATCTGAAAATATTTAAAGTTAGGATTATAATACATAAAGATGGGTATTTTCCAATGTATATAGAGATACATAGGTCAATGAAAACCATAATCATGTTGTGGCTGGGTCCTAAATTGAAATTTTGGACTTCACTACGTATCTCATAAGAATGAGAATCAAGCCATACGTAGTTCTTGTAGTTTAACGTCGTGCAGGACGAAAGTATGAGTGATCTTAGTTTAAGGTCATAGAATTCGGACCATAATAATGAATACACAGTGTGTGTTTTCATGAGGACTTTTCAGCCAAGGGACTGAAAGTGAAATTTGGGGTTAGGCCCAAAAGACTTGGGACTGGATTCGAGGGACACTCGAATGTTCCTACGTATCCCATAAGGATGGGAATCAAGTCCACGTAGTTCTTTTTGAAATGAAACATGATTGAAAAATCAATGTCAATAATAGTTCTCTCTCAAGTGAGGAGATCAAAGAATATTGTAGTTTATTATCGTACCGGACAAAAGTGTTGTATAGTTTAACGTCATATAACAAGGACGAAAGTGAATCAATGTAAAGATATTGATTCCAGGGGCGGTTTCACGAATCAACATCATATGAGATGGTGGTGAACCGATGTGAAGAGATTGTTTTTGGGCTTGAACCCTGTGAGGTTGCCTACATACCCAGCCTGGAGGGCAAGGATCAAAGTCCGTGTAGTTCAATTAAAGAATGAATCAATGATCAAGTTATTCTTGGGGACAATGATCTAATAAAAAATGTTGTTGGGACTTACACATGGTTAGTGGCCCAAAGGGAGTGTTATGGTTGATGTTCACTCTAAGCTCACGTGAGTCATACTCGGTGTGAGAAACAAGAGGTAATAACAACCTTAACGATGCACAGTTTAATGTCATGTAGGACATAAAAAAGGGACTATGCAGTTTAAAGTCTTGCAGTTAGGACTATTGGTGCTGCACAGTTTAGTGTCATGTAGCAGGGACAAAATAACAGTTTAATGTTATGTAGGACATATCAAGGACTTTCTATATAGTTTAGCGTCATGTAGTTAGGACGATGAGGACAATATAGTTTAACGTCATATTGGACGAAAAAGGGGGACTGTGCAGTTTAATGTCATGCAGTAAGGACAAAAGAGTGTACCATTTTAACGTCATGTCGGACGAAAGTGTGAATAGTTTAAGGTCATATTCATGGACCGTGGATGGTGCAGTTTAATGTCATGTTGGACCTTTGATGATTATATAGTTTTAACGTCTTTCCGGACGTGAGGGACTTTTATACAGTTTAGCGTCATGTAGTTAGGACGTCACAGTTTAACGTCCTGCTGGACATAAGGGATTTGCAAATAGTTTATGGTCATATACATGGACCAGGGATGATGCAGTTTAAGGTCATGCTGGATGGTTTATGGAACTTTTTCACAGTTTAATGTCGTGTGGGACGAAGTTGTAGTTTAAAGTCATACTGGACCATTACTGTATATTTTAACGTCATATAGCAAGGACGAACTGGTGCTATACAGTTTAAAGTCATGTAGCTAGGACTAAGGTGAACCAATATGAGGATATCAGTTCTGGGGACTTTTTACAGTTTAACGTCATGCTGGACGTTGGAAGTGCCACACAATTTAATGTCATGTTGCTAGGACACAATAATAGTTTAATGTCATCTCAGACAAATAAGGAACTTCTGTACAGTTTAATGTCATGTAGATAGGACATTATACAGTTTAATGTCATGTAGGACATTGAAGGTGACACAGTTTTAACGTCATGTTGGACGAAGTTGCAGTTTAAGGTCATACTGGACCATCGCTGTATGAACCAAAATGTAAGAGTCTTGGTTCTGGGAACAATATTTTGTGTTTATACAAAATACTTCTTCAGAAATCTGGCATTAGTTGGAGTCGTGATGTGTTCTCCATCCATTGAGATCAGAGAATACGCTCCATTGGAGTAGACCTTATGTATTGAATAAGGTCCTTCCCATTTTGGTTCAAGCTTGGGAGGCTTCTTTACTGGTATCATTGGTGTTCTGAGAACCAATACCAATTCTCCCTGAATGAATGAACGAAGACGAACTTTTTTGTTAAAATCTCGTGCTATTCGATTCTGATAGATTTCCAAATGGTGCAAAGTGCACAATCTTTTCTCATCTAACTGTTCCAATTCATTCAACCGCTTTTGGGATTGCTCATCTGTTGATAACTGATCACAAATGGCTATTCTGAGTGAGGGCAATTGAACTTCAATTGGCAAGACTGCTTCTGTTCCATATACTAATGAATATGGAGTAGACCGCGTTGCATTGCGAGTGGTAGTCCGATAAGCCCATAAAGCATGATAGAGTTTATCAGGCCATGACCTCTTATCTTTATCTACCATCTTTTGCAGTATATTTGAAAGAGTCTTGTTGAAGGCCTCTATCTGGCCATTAGCCGCTGCATGATATCGAGATGAATGGTTGGACTTAATGTTGTATTCTTGATACAATTTCTTTACCTCAGAAGAACAGAAGTTGGTGCCGTTATCTGTCAATATGGTATGAGGGACACCAAATCTAGTAATGATGTTAGACTTGATGAAGCTAACAATGCATTTAGAACTGACTTCTTTGAGAGGTACTGCCTCTGCCCATTTGGAAAAGAAATCAGTAGCAATAAGAATGTACTTAAACTGCTTGGCCGTAGCTGAAGGGTAAGGTCCCACCACATCCATTCCCCATGTGGAAAATGGCCATGAGTATTTAGCTGTATGAAGCAACTCTGGAGGTTGATGAATGAAGTTGGCATATATTTGGCATGAATGACACTTCTTTGTGAAATTAACACAATCTTGTATCATTGAAGGCCAGAAGTATCCAAGCCTTCGAATTTGATCAGACAATCTATGTCCATACTGGTGGGCACCACAGACTCCTGCATGCACTTCTTTTATGACAGCCATTGTCTCTTCACCATCAATACATCTGAAGAGAACTCCATCAAAACCACGTTTGTAGAGAATTTTCTCGAGGTGGTTTGGACCATCATAAAGAGTAAAATTGACCACACGTCGCCGAATTTGTTCTTTCTCGGCTCTATCAGGTGGTAGTGTTCCATTTTGAAGGTACTCCCTGATAGGTGACATCCATCCTGTAGTATGACCATACGGTTCAGGAATGGGACTAATTTCATTAATTTCCTCTGTTCTGACTTGAACATAAGGTGAAATTGCACGACGGTGGGCAATACCGATGGTTGTCTCGTCCCGATTTGGATCTGCTAAAGCTGTGGCTATATTAGCCAGTGCATCAGCTTGAGCATTTTGTGATCTTGGGACATAAGAAAATGTCGGTTCTGAAGGGAATTCCGACATTAACTCTCTAACGTAATCATACAAAGGGATTAATTCTTCTTTTCTGATGGCATAATCCCCATTGACTTGTTTGATTACCAGGTCTTAATCACCTTTCACCTTTAAGTGATTCACTTGTGCTTGAAGTGCTAACTCCAAGCCTGCAATGAGAGCTTGGTATTCAGCTTCATTATTGGTACCACCTTCCCACAACAAAAAGGAATAAGGTAACACTGCCTTATCTGGAGAAATGAGCACAATTCCTAAACCAACTTTGTTGAATTTAGGATTTTCCATTTTCTTCCCTGTTGGACTTCTAGAAGCACCATCAAAATACATTTCCCATGTTTGAGGACTCTCTTGAATAGAAAAAACTTCCTCATCAGGGAGTTCGATATCTGAATACGTGTCTTCCACTGAAGGGTGTTCAGCCAGGAAATCAGCCAGAGCTTGGCCCTTAATTGCCTTTTGAGACACATACTGGATGTCGAACTGCTGTAGAATAACCGCCCACCTTGCCAGACGTCCTGTAAGCATTGGACGACTAAGGATGAATTTGAGTGGATTATTACGAGATACCAATTGGACCTCGTGATGTTGTAGGTAGTGTCTCAGTTTCTGAACTGCAAATATTAATGCTAGGCAGCACTTTTCAATACTTGAATACCGGGTTTCTGCTTCAAGCATAGTTCTACTGAGATAGTAGAGACTATTTTCATTCCCAGCATCATTCTTTTGAGCGAGAAAGGCACCCAATGATCTCTCTAAAGCTGTCACATAGAGGATAAGAGGCCTACCCTCAACAGGTGGCATGAGTACTGGTGGACTCAAGATGTATTTTTTGAGAACATCAAATGCTTCTTGACATTCTTTAGTCCACTGGTAAGTGACTCCTTTCTTCAATAATTTGGTAAAGGGTAAACTTTTTCCTGCCAAATTGGCGATGAAACGCCGAATATAGGCTGAGTGTCCTTGAAGTCCTCTTAATTCTTTCAAATTCTGAGGAGGTGACATACCAAGGATTGATTTGGTCTTCTCAGGATCGACTTCAATACCACGATGGCGTACAACAAAGCCGAGGAATTTTCCTGAGGTTACCCCAAAAGCACATTTTAAGGGGTTCATCTTCAAATTATGTTGTCGAAGCTTATGGAATATGACTTCCAAATCAGCCAAGTGATCAAAACGTTGTTTGGATTTAACCACCAAATCATCTACATAGCATTCAACAAATTTCCCTAGAAAAGGTTTGAAGATACGATGCATGGCGCGTTGATATGTTGCACCTGCATTCTTTAAACCAAAGGGCATCACCCGGTAACAAAACACACCTTGAGGAGCTCTGAAGGCTGTATATTCCTCATCTTCTGGGGCCATTCGGATCTGATTATATCCAGAATATCCATCCATGAAAGAAAGTACTTCATAGCCAGCCGTCGCATCAATTAAGAGTTCTGTAATCGGAACTGGAAAATCATCTTTGGGACAATATCAATTAAGATCTCTGAAATCGATGCAAACCCTAATTTGTCTGTTCTTTTTCTTTACAGGGACAATATTAGCCAACCACTTGGGATATTGAACTTCTCTGATGAAGTTAGCTTTGATAAGCTTATCCACTTCAGCCTCAATTTTGGAAGCATAGGTTGGGTGTGTTCTTCTCGCGGCTTGCTTGAATCCTCGATGTTCTTTTGGCAAACCCAAATGATGGGTGGAAACATCAGGATCAAGGCCAGGCATCTCTGTATAATTCCAAGCAAAAATATCTTTATTTTGCTTTAGAAAAGAAATATACATCTCTTGTTCTTCAAGGGTCATGGCCGCACTAATTAAAGTGGGGCGTGGATCTTTCTCTGTACCCAGATTTACTTCTCTGAGTTCATCCACAGTGGTAGAGATACCCTCTTCAAATGCTGGAGGAGCATCTCTAAGATCTTCCTCTTCCTCTTCATCATGTATTATTTCTTCCGTTTCTACTTGCAAAGTAGATGAAAAAATGAAATTCTCATGACCATAAGAGATGTCAAAATTTTCACATTTTGAAGAAGAAGCTTCCATTTCCGACCCTATTGATGATAAAGGGTCTTCTTTGAGAATTAAAGAGGAGATGATGGCTTGAGAATCGACATCAATATTCACCTCTGGTGTTGCTATAACTTCTTCTGGCCTGATTAGCGAAGTATAGACTTGTTGGATTTCAGCAGACGAAATGAAAACATCACCACTTATGCTTTCATCACTGCTTGGTAAGTTACCAATTTCTCCCATGTTGTCTGGCTCGATTGCCGTAATTGATATTATGGATCTTTCCATAAGAGTATTTTGATTTGGGCCTATTTTGTCAATTTGACTAATAGGTAACACATAATCTGTACTCACATGTGAAAATGGATTTATTGGAATTTTTTCCAAACCATATGGAGCATTAACTTTGGTAATTTCCTTCATTGTAGATTTTTCTCTTCCCTTCATGTGATAAAATTCCGCCTCAATGTATTGAGACTCACAAGTCTTGAACGAGGCCTTATCACCATATAATGTTCCAACTTGACCATCGAAACAGTATTTGAGACATTGATGGTATGATGACGGAATAGCTGCATGCTGATGTAGCCAGGGTCTTCCAAGCAAGATATTGAAAGCTGAGTCTTGATCAACAATCATGAAATCCGAATTGGAAACAAGATCTCCAAACTGAGTTCTGAGTGTAACTTCTCCCAGTGGTTCTTGTTCATTTTTATCATATCCTTGCAACATCATGGTAGAAGGAGATAAATCAGATTCCGTGAGGCCCAATCGACGAAGTGTACGAATGGGCATGAGGTTGACTCCTGAACCATTGTCAATAAAAGCTCTTCAAACATCTATACCATTGACTTTGCCAGATAAGTACAAAGGTTTTATGTGCCCATGCACAACATCATCTTCATCTTTATCAGTAAAAGATATCACTGCATGACATTCTGCAGGATTATTCTCTATGTGATAAATTTCAGCTGCAGCAATCTCAGCTTCAAACTCTTGAGGACTTGACAAAGCTTCTATGAGTGCTTCCCGAAGATCTCTTGATAGATTCAAAGCATCCAAAATTGATAATTTGGCTGGTACTTGGGCCAAGTGTTTCAATATATCATACTTTTGATCTAGAGGCCTGTGTTTCCCAATAGGAATATGCGGTTTAGCAGGTACCTTGGAAGCAGATGCTTTGGAAGCTGATGCATCTTGTATTGAAGTTGGCAACATCTTTGGTTTTGGAAAATTAGACTGATTAAATCCATTTACTTGCTGAGATAAAGAAGATGGAACCTTTAATCGGTCTTCCAAAATAACTGTGCCGAAGCTGAGTTGGCCATTGGCAGAAGAACTTGCTTGTTCATTTTGAGCTCGCTGAAGGGCTCTACCATGAGTTTCTGCTGCATATACAGTGCTAGCAGGGGTAGAATTAGAGTAGTGGCTTCGGAAAGATCCACGTCTTCCCCTATATCCTGAACTTCTAGAACTTCCTCGGGTTCCTTTATTTGATACAGGGAAATCAGGCTCATCAAGACTGGAATATGAATCTGTTAATTGAATCATATTAACAGAACCAAAGATTAACTTTTCGTCTGATAAAGACTCTGCCTGGTTAGCCTGTTTAGGCTGTGCCGTTTGGTGGGATGGTGCCCGTGGCTTTGAAGTAGATGGCATGAAATCTGCCAGAGTCAAAGACAATTTAGGCTTTGATACATACTCATCTTCTCCTGATTCCTCTTTCTTCTTTGAATTGCGCTGCCCTTTTGAGGATTTGTCCTTTGATGGAGGCTTTACTGCAGCTTTTGTAGGAGACACAATTGGCTTCTTCAATTGTGTTCGCAAAATGGAATGGGTCCGATTGATTGTCTTTCTGACCATCCAATCATCATATTTTTTCACAGTTTTGCTTTTGACTTCCTGCCACTCGCCTCCTTCCTCTGGATCTGTAGCGGTAATACACGCTACATGAGCTGAAGAACCCTTCAATTTGACTTGTCCCAAGTCGACCATCTTTTGTAGGAGGTCTTTAAAGACAAAACACTCCTGGATGGGATGTCCCAACATTTGATGAAAGGGACAATAATTGGGACGGTCTTCATCTCCTTCCTTGTTTGGTCTCTTCGGCACTGGTAATTGAACCAAATTATTTTCCAGAGCTGAAATGAAGTAACCAGGAACTTTCTCACTTCGGAAAGAGTATGTTTTACTCTTCATATCCTCAAATTGTTTTCGTCGTTGATCTTTTTGATCATTTGGACGAAACAGCCTTTGTTGTTGGTGTTCAGGAGGTGGAGCCCTTCGAGAAGATGAAGGTTTTGAAGTAGAAATAGGTACAGGTGCCTGTTTAAGCATAACTGTAGCAGTTTCTGCTTTACCCATTCTTCTTCCTAGAGCTGATGGAATTACACGAGATTTAACCTTAGCCTGTATAAGGGAATCTTCAATCTGTTGAGCGATTGAAGTAAGGTCTCGAAACCCTCCTGTGTATTTCACAGGGATCAATGGCGTGCGTAATTCGTCACGCAAATTTTCCACACAGATTGGCAACAATTCCTCCTGAGGGAGTGATAAACTCAAGGAATACATTAATCCCTTCCAACGAGCAATGAAATCAGAGACTCTTTCATTCTCCCTTTGCTTGCAGTTTGTAAGATCGAAAACTGTCGTTTTTGGCAAAGTTGAGCTAAACTGAAGAAGGAATTTTTGACGAAGATCCTCCCATCCGATGACTGACCGGGATTGCAAGCTTGTATACCAGACAAAAGCTGGTCCTTGCAAGGTTCGCACGAAGCATCTGAGTTTCACTGCTTCTTGTTGCTCTGGAGTTCCCATCATAGGATCACAACAAGACACGTAATGCGTCAAATGTTGTTCAGGGTCGCCTGATCCATTGAAAGTAGGGAAAATAGGGTTTCCAAAAATGGATGGAGGAGAAATTGAATCTACCCATTCAGGGTAAACTTTATTTTCAGGTTGAACTTGCGCCCGTTTCCCTTCCATAGTTTCTAACCGAGCTGTTAATGACTCAATAGTAGTTATTAACTTTTGAGAAACGTCAGGTTGAACTTGGTTTTGGGTAGGTGCAATGAATGGAGCTTGGACAGACGTGGTGGTTGGTGCTGCAACTGATGGTAGTGCTGCCAACCGTTGTTGCGTTTGACCCGTAGGATTAGACCTCTGTGGGTGTACTGACAAAGGAGGATATTCTTGATCCATCTCAGTAGTTACAACAAATTCCTTCGGCTGTCGAACTTTAGCATTCTTAAGAAGAAGACTAATCTGAAGTAGTTCTGCATTCAACCTTCTTAATTCTTTCATTTCTTCCTCCTGTTGTGCAAATCTTTGCTCTAATGAGAGTGATTGACCTCCTTCAGAGGAAGGGTGAGAAGTAACCTGATTCTTTCCTTTCCCCTTATTGGATCCTTTTCGGAGAGGGGGAAGTGGGTTACTTGAAGGAATACCCAGATTTTGGGTAAGCCTTTGATTACGTGTGCGCACACCTTCTTCATTTAGGTCTGTGTGTGCAACTTCTTGAGCAGGAACCTCTTCGTCTGATCCCTCTGATTGAGCCTCATCTGGTGAATCAGCAGCAACGGCATTGATGACATTAATGGATGCATATTGCATGGAATCCTTTCTATCAGCATTACTGTGATATTGTCTCCTTCTATGTCCATGATGAGACATGGCATTCCGTTGACTTGATCCCTCAGGAATTTCTTGGAGAACCGTCACTTGGAGAGAATCTCCGGATATCTTGGCTCTTCGTTCCTCTTGAGTCTTATTCCCTAATTGAGAGAATACTGACTTTCTCTGAGGGAGGGATTGAAGATTTGAAAAAGTCCCCAGTCCGGTGGACTGGGGGTGTTCCTGCTGCTTCCGCTCAACTCCTCGAATCCCATTCGTTGACTCTGAGGGTTGGGTTAGAGAAGTCCCCAGTCTAGCAAGCTGGGGTGTCTCTTGACATGCTATGTCTGAGATCTTCTTGAAATCTCTCTTGATCTTGCGAATCTTAGTTCGGAAATTAGCTGGATGCATTAACCTGTATCCACTTTTATCACCTGGTTCAACAGACCGTTGGATGATTTCCGAAACTTCTGTCATTTGATGACGTGTTTGCTCCAGACGAGAGGCTTGTGCAATATTCTCGCCTACTTGATGTAGGAGCAATTCAACAACCTGTTCTCTATATACTTGATTTTGATAGGAACTAGTTGAAGCTTGCTCTCGAGCAAACTTTTGATTATGAACAAAGCCCATTGACTGTGGCCGGCCATGGGCAATAACATTGCATGAGACCATTTTCGGCGGGCTTTGCTGACCGGAAATCACTGTGAAATGTAGTGCTCCGTGAATACCCCATCCTCTGATATGAACATTAGATGGAGCATTGGAAATTAACTGACGCAATCTTCTTAGTGCGCCAAGGCATGAACGTTGAAGGGTTCTCTGTTGCTTTTCAGCCTTCGGATACCGAGAGACTGATAGAGATGCCAAATCAATCTGGCGTTGTAACCCTTCTATTATCTTAAGATGATTTTCATATTCATCGTAAGATAATACCTTCTTCTTTAATTGACAAAGAGTTTTCCATATGTTGAGACGAATATCATGGATTCCATCATCCGTCAACATCTTTGGAATGTCGTACTGTGAATCAGCCAAAGGCCAAAACATGACTGGTACTTCACCTTTTGCCAGTTTTTTCCTCATGTTTAGCATTTCCTCTTTATCATTAAATGAAGATTCTTCTACCTGTTTGGACCAGAGTTGGTGTTTCCTTGTTGCTTCATCGGATTCAACAAGATTGGTAGAGAAATCACTATTCATGCTGAAAGATGAATGACCCAGGGAAGGTTCGGAGAATAACCTGAACCCCAGGCTATCTTCTGATTGAGAAAGAGTTTCACCTGCCGATAGTAAAGCATCGGACATGACTGGTTTTACGTTTGCAAGTGCCTCGAGATAGGAGGGCTTTCTCGTCACTACATTGCCTTTTGAAGAATTTTCGAGACAACGTGAATTACTACTGCGGAGAGGACTTTCGCAGCGAAGTTCATCACCATGAGGAGGACCGTCATGATGGGTTACAGCAAAAGATGAAATCTCTTGCTCCTTGGCCTTCTGACCACACAGAGGGTTCCTGTGGCTCTCATCTGAAGAAGAAACTTCAAGATTGACCGAATTTTCATGAAGCAAGTCTTCATGAGGAAGTGTCTGTTGAAGACCTTCAAAATTAATGTTCCCGTTATTGGGAACTGAGGGAGTAGAATCTTGAATTCCGACAGATAAATGTCTGAGGGCTTCAAGAACTCCAGCATCGAGCAAGGCCTTGTTGCAGATTGGCCTTTGATCTCCTGACTGTGCTGGGCGGATCTTTTTCTTAGATGCCTTCTTACTCGCTTTAGAAACCACTTGATGGCGAAAGTGATTGCTCTGAGCAGGTGTATGTGCCTGATCAGGAAAGATGGTCAGGTTAGGCTGACAATCATCGCTCAAATCAGGTGTATGTGCCTGACTTGGTTGTCCGTATGATATGGGGGAGTATGCCCCATAACCCTCTTGGACTGGAACAGATGTGTGTGTCTGTTCCGGAGTGAATTGTTGATGTGTCACTCCACTGCTAGGGATAGATTTATGTGTCTGTCCCTGAGATGATGCTGAAGCTGTTATGATATCCTGGCAAGCATCCAGAATATGAGCAGGAATTTGCTTCCGCTCTTTCACCATTGACAAAATATGTTTGGTGACTTCAGCCGCCGGAACAGGGATATACGTCCATTCCGGGCTTGGAGTAGGTGTATGTGCCTGCTCCTGTCCTCCTTTTCCTGTCAGTGAATTCTGACAGTACTCAAGTGTGGAGGCAGAGATTTTAGTCTGCCTCCTGTTTGTCGTCGAGACTTTCCGACTGACTTCTCCGGGCGCTACCAAGCGAGACTGTTGGTAGGCTTGATTAGTATTAACAGGTGTATGTGCCTGCTGATTACACTTCGCCAAACGCGGTTGACGAGATCCATCATATGTAGTCAGACGAGCCTGCTGACTAACTGCTGATGTATAAGCAGGTGTATGTTCCTGCCTATGGTACTCCGCCAGAATTGCCTGGCGGGATCGGCTTGATGCTTCCAGACGAGTCTGCTGGACAGCGGGATTAAAACGAATAGGTGTGTATGCCTGCTCGTTATTTGCCACCAAGTTAGGTTGGTGGACTTCTCCGGAGATAGCAGGGATGACAACCTGCCTATTGTTAACCGGATTCCGTCTCTGGCGGTTCATCTTGCCTGCTCGGGTTCGAGGAACCTGAGCTGAATGCCTGGAGTCGGTACCCTCATCATGTTGAGGGCGCACTACCGCACGAGTCTGGCGGCGATTGTTGATGGGAGCCCTTGAGAAGGACTCCTGTCTTTTTGAATTAAGGTCCTGCGGGACCTGCTCATTCACTTCCTCGGAGTAAGGGAGTGAATGGAAACTGCGTTCCGGGGATAATAAACCGAAACGGTTAGAGACGGTAGTCAGCACCTCCTGCTTCTTGATTGCTGGTCGCCGTTGTCCGGACGACCAAGTAGAGTTGTTAACTTGGAGGGCTTGACGAGCGGCCTCCAGAGTTGGGATAGTACCGTTGCGACGGTACTCCTTAACCAGTGCATTAGAAACACAGCGTTGAAGACGCTGAGTTGGTGATGTCATCCTCAGAGCGGATGACGTTCCGGCAGGAGTAGCAGCATTGGTTTTCACAGCAGCAGACCTCACAGTAGAGGTGTTCACAGCAGCAGTATTCACAGGGGTGAATTTAAGGAAAGCCATTTTTTGCAGAAGATCTTTGAGAAAAGAGTGCCTGTTCCATGTAACAGACATAATCAAGATGAATCTGGCTACTGCATCTTTTGGATGATCATATGTCAATGATTGCCTTGTTGGCCCAAGGGGCCTAACAGATAAGAAGAACATCACTTTAACTTGGTTAAGGATTCACGTCGGGTTCACCATTTTTGTTTCGCACGGAATCCGGGGATGACCTCCTGGACAGGAGATTCAAACGTTCCGATCGGTTTCTAGCGGGTTTGTTCGTAGAACCGGAAACATCCAATGATTCCACATCCGTTTGGACCTACTTTCCAAAGGCAGGCGCTCATTAGCTTGTGGACTGATGAGGCTTAGGAATTTGCATTGGTCGAGAGGATGGGAGGTCGGACTCATCACACCTTTTTGAGGGGAATTATTGTCTACTCCGGGACTCTCTTTATAGATTTAAGTTATGTCCGTGAATCCTTATTATATTACCAAGTATAAAATGGGCTTTCCTTTAGTTTTAACAATCAATGATTAAATATGCAAGAAATTTAGAGAATCTTTTATATGTATTCGAGGTTCTTCATCAATAGAGAATCATCCATATCTGTTTAGAGATTCTTGGTCAATGGTATCCTTCAAAACATTTATATAAAAGTCTCTTGGTCATTATGATGACCAGGCTGGTTTTAAAGCCACTCAGTGGGGCACTTGAAGTTTATCGTCATTCAGAAGGACATAGATTATTTCAAAGTTGGGATCGAACCCATAAATGGGCTACCTACGTATCCTTTGTTTTGGAAAAGGAATCAGAACCCACGTAGTTCGAAGAATGGGGTATGATGTTTATGATTGATGGCTCAAAGATGAATGTCATAATTACTTTTACACTCTAAGCTCACGTGAGTCATGCTCGGTGTGAGAAACAAGAGGTATTGGTAAAATTTTAGACAATTGTGCCATGAAAGATGCAATCATAAGAATTTGTTTGGGGCTTATGTATGGATGACTGCCCAGATAGATGAAGGTTTAGGATTTACTTTTAGGGAGAAAATCCATGAACAGGGTCCACAAAGTTATATGTGCTTCATGGAGATTTGAATACTCTAATCTTGGGGCTTACTCCTGAGGAGGATGCCCAAGTTAGGAGGGGACTTATGATTGGGTTTTACTCCTGAAAAGAAAACCCAAATCAAAGGTAAATTATGACTGGTTAAGAAAAGTTTAAGGGGACTTGGGGCTTATTCCTGAAAAGGAAGCCCAAGGTTATGACTGAGTCTTATTCCTGAAAAGGAGACCCAGGTTAAGGGACTTGGGGCTTACTCCTGAAAAGGAAGCCCAAGGTTATGACTGAGTCTTATTCCTGAAAAGGAGACCCAGGTTAGGGATTAAGGTTTGGGGCTTACTCCTGAGGAGGATGCCCAAGATTAAAGGACTTGATTGGGGCTTATTCTTAAGAAAGATGCCCAGATCAAAGGTTTTATAACTGGGGATTATTCCTGAAAATGAGACCTAGGTTAGGATTCTCTCATCTTAAAGGATGAGGTTGAATGAATGAACTCTCAATCTTTGGTGACATAAAGATGTTTAAATCACTAGGTTTTGAGAGATATTTCACAGAATTCCTTTCAGATAAGGATGTCAAATCAAGAAATCATGCCATAAATGGCTTTGAAGAGTATCTTGAAGACTGAATCTTGAATAGGAAGGGTGAAATGGCTTAAGAGGGGTAAAAATGGGCAAGATGGGCACCCAAAAAGATAGGGGCGCGCAAGTCTTGAAAGGCGCGCAAGTCCTGCGGCGGCGCGCAAGTATTGGTCGCGCAAGTATACTTGCGCGACATTAGGGGTACTTGCGCGATTTTCAACCAGTATTGAAAATGCTTGAGCGACTCTTTATTAAACCCTTTACCATCCTCTTGAGGTTCTTCCAGAAGAGGGACGCACAAGTTATATTGAAGGAATTAAGTAGGCGCGCAAGTTTTTGATAAGTTTCAACACTTAGGCCTTCCTTTTTCTCTTTAGATCTTCCGTTCTAGGTAAGAAATTACCTTAGAAGTGTTCCGGAAGCTTTGAGAAGAGACTTGGGCGTCGGGAGCTTCAATCCGAGTTTCTGGAAAAAGATCCTCTCGAATGGGGGGCCCACAGGGTCTATTTATAGGCAAAAGAAGACCCCGGGCGGTTACTGGGCGGTTACCAATTAGGTCGTGCAAGTCACCTGCGCGACCAAGGTAGGCGCGCAAGTATACTTGCGCGGCAGTGGTATCACTTGCGCGGTGGATTTGCTTTTGATCCTCTGTTCATGCCTTTGTCGATTTTTGATGTTTTCTTCAAAGGTTGAAATCAATTTGAGCTCAGATATTCCCTTTTCCGATCTTTAGATTCTGTGACGAAAGGAGCGTCAACAGAGGCCAGAGGGGATTTTCCACTAGTGAGGATATTTTAGAGCATCTAGTTGGTTATTGACTATAGAGATGCACCATACACCGACCGGTGATTCCAAATCGAGTACATCCTGGGATTTATTCTAGATATGTTTAGGAAATTCCCAAGATTACATGTCTGCATGCTCTGATTTATTTTTATTGTACTCTGGTCATCTGCCTTACTAATATTTTCCTACTTTCTCTATTTCCTTTGTTTCCAGTATAGTTCTTTTGATCACCTGGTTGAATCCTTCTCTTGGAATTTGGTTTTGGAAAACTATTTTATAAAAGAATTATTTAATTTTTTTTCTTTGGAAATATTATTTTTGGAAAGTTGTGTTTGATTCTTTAAAATGAAAAAACCCTATTTTTTAAATGTATTATGAACTAGAGTTTTTGGATGGTTTCGAGAAAGGAAATGTATGGACTATATGGTGCTTACCTATTAGGATGTTTATGCTCACACCCTACTTGTTCTGCTCAACATCGGTAGACCTGATCTATTTTGTAGGTTTAGGTTTCTAGTTTGGGCTTACTTTTGAAGCAGGTTGGTCTTGTGGATGGTGATGACCAAGAGGTTGCATGGAGATCATGCCAGGTTCCAGTTTGGTTTAGTTGTTTTTAGATCCTACTTGTCCTTAATGTATTGTTGTATCTAGATTTGGTTATATATCTTTTGATGTTCAATTATTGTTGGATTATTCTGTGTGCTTTGTTTGGTTTATTTATTTCAGTTGTTATTGGGATAAATCATTCCCACTATGATATATTTGATTTCCAATGCTAGTTTCTAACTCGGGAGGATCAGGAAAGCCTCTCGAGACATGTCGTGGACTGGGTCGAGTGTCGTGTCGGATGAAATCTCAGTTTAGTTCGTGAAAAAATGGTATCAGAGGGAGCCCTTTGTTACTTGGGGCATTAGGTAGACAGGGGATTAAGACTATCATGACTCAATAAGTAGGTATGGGAAGGATTTCATGAACCCTTTCTTATCCTGAGTCTCAATTTTCTAGGGTTATTCTAGGGGTGTAATTTTGGCCCGGCCCTTCCATGCAAAGAGTCGGGTCGCTGCCCACTATTCGGGTCGGGCCGAGCCAGCCCGAACAACCCCATGAGGCGGCCCGAGCCCATCCTCGGGCTGACCCCCACCACCGAGTCAGGCCAGGCTTTTTCGGGCCGGTCCGGGCTGGGCTTTTTCAAGTCGGGCCATGGTGGGCTTTTATTATTTTCAAAATAATTGTCTCTTTTAATTTTTTTTATTTAAACATTTTTTTAACATTTATTTAAAACGTTTCTTTACATTTATTTTTAAATGCATGTTTTTTGTAAAAACGTTTATTTTATTTTTTATTAACATTTTACAGTGGGTGGATATGTTTTTTTGTCTAAATAGATTTATATATTGTGAATATATATATATATATATATATATATATTATTTGCAAATTGTAAAAAAAATAATGAGGGGTGTGCAACTGTCGTGGGTGAGTTTAAAGGCTTATTATTTAAACGTTTTTCTAACATTTATTTAAAACATTTTTTACATTTATTTTTTTTAACATATTTATAATTTTTAAGCGTTTGTTAATATTTTTTTATTTAAACATTTTTACTTAAACCGTTTTTTAACATCTGTTTAAAAGATTTTTTTTACATTTATTTTTAAATTATTAATTTAAAACATTTTTGAATTTTTTAAACGCATGTTTTTTATAAGTATTTTTTTAAAACATTTAACTTTTTTTCATATTTTAATGTAATGTAAAAAGTATTTTTTAAGTGTTTGTTTTTAAAAAATTAATTTAAATGTTTGTTTTAAAAACTTTTTTAAACATTTTTATTTAAACCTTTATTTAAACCATTTTTTAACACTTGTTTAAAACGTTTTTTACATTTATTTTTAGACATTTAATTTAAAACGTTTTTTTGAACACATATTTTTTACATGTATTTTTTTAAACATTTAACACGTTTTATGTAAAAACATTTTACAGTGGATAAATATGTTATTTTTTTCTAAATAGATTTATATATGTCTACGAATTTATATATATTATGTACAAATTAAAAAAAAATTAATGAGTTATTGAGGGGTGCACAGTAGTGGGTGATGGGTTTAAAGTGTTATTATTTAAACGTTTTTTATCATTTATTTAAAATGTTTCTTTACATTTTTTCAACTTATTTATGAAAAGTATTTTTAAGCGTTTGTTTAATTTAAAACATTTTTTAAACATTTTTTAATTTTTTTGCAGGATGGGCCCGACCCGACCCTGTCTGGACTGAAATTACACCCTTAGAGAGTGCGCAGCAGTGGGTGAGTTAATTTTTTTCTAAATAGATTTATATATGTATATATAGTATATATAATATATGCAAGTTTTATCATATTTTAAAAAAATTAATGAGGTTGGGGGTGTGCGAATATCATTTGGTGAGTAGTTATTTTTTTGTTAATATATAATAATTTATTATATATATATATAATATGAGAAAATTGTAAAAAAATAATTAGGGGTTGCGGGGTGCGCTGTAGTGGGAAAGTTAATTTTTTTTCTAAATAAATTATATATAATATATGCAAGTTGCAACATATTTAAAAAAATTAATGAAGTTGGGGGACGTTCACAAACATCATTAGGTGAGTGTGTTATTTTTTTGTTAATATAAAATAAGTTATTATATAATATTAAATCATTGACACACACATACACATATATTATTAATGGATTTTTAAGAGTCACACTTAATTGATATATATTATTAATAGCTTTATATATAATATTAATGGATATATATATTATCATGTCATTGATATATATGTATATATTATTAGTAGATTTGTTTTTATATATACATATATATAATATGCAAGTTTTATCATATTTAAAAAAATTAGTGAGGTTGGGGGTGTGCGCGAATATCATTGGGTGAGTGTTTTGTTTTTTATTAATATATAATAAGTTATTATATATATAATGTTAAATGATTGATATATATATATATATATATATATATATATAATATGAGAAAGTTGTAAAAATAATAATCAGAGGTTGGAGGGTGCGTCGTAGTGGGTGAGTTAATTTTTTTTCTAAATAGATTTATATATGTATAGTATATATAATATATGCATGTTGCAACATACTTAAAAAAATTAATGAAGTTGAGGGACTTTCACGAACATCATTAGATGAGTGTGTTATTTTTTATTAATATACAACAAGTTATTATATATATATAATATTAAATCATTGATATATATATATATATATTAATAGCTTTGTTTATATATATATTATATTAAATCACACACACACACACATATTATTAATGGTTTTTTAAAAGCCACACTTAATTGATATATATATTATTAATAGATTTATATATAATATTAATGGCTTTGTTTATATATATATTATCATATCATTGATATATATATATATATTATTAGTATATTTGTTTTTATATATACATATATGTAATATGCAAGTTTCATCATATTTAAAAAAAATAGTGAGGTTGGGGGTGTGTACGAACATCATTGGGTGAGTGTTATTTTTTTATTAATATATTATAATTTATTATATATATATAATGTTAAATGATTGATATATAAATATATACACACACATATATATAATATGATAATAATTAGGGGTTGGGGGGTGCGTCGTAGTGGGTGAGTTAATTTTTTTTCTAAATATATTTATATATGTATAGTATATATAATATATGCATGTTGCAACATACTTAAAAAAAATGAATGAAGTTGAGGGACTTGCACGAACATCATTAGGTGAGTGTGCTATTTTTTTATTAATATACAACAAGTTATTATATATATATAATATTAAATCATTGATATATATATATATATTAATAGCTTTGTTTATATATATATTATATTAAATCATATACATATACATATACATATACATATACATATATATTATTATTAATGGATTTTTAAAAACCACACTTAATTGATATATATTATTAATGGCTTTGTTTATATATATGCACTATTATATATATAATTATATATCGTTGTATATATATATATTTATACACACTTTATAATTATATAATAATAATTATATGTATATATATAATATTATTTTTTGTTAATATATAATGATATATGCACATATATATAGAAATACACACACACACACACAAAACGGAGATCAACTCGCACAGTTACTCGCACAGGGCCGCGTTCGCGGTGAGGAGTTTTGTACGCGAGTGTGCTGGGCTCGTGATGGGTGTACTCGAGAGGCAACGGTGATGAGGTGCTCGTTGTGTGTCATGGAAGATGAATTGGTTAATCGGTGGAAAAAACTTTCATTGACTGATAAAGAGAAAGCATCAATCGCCATGCGAAAAAATGAAGACGCTTTTATGTCACATCGCATGTCGCTCCTGGTGGTAGGGAAATTCTTAGCCAAACGTTCATTCAACCTGGGGGCCTTAAAAAACACTCTGCAAAATTTATGGAGATTGGAGGAGGGCGTGACCATACGCGAAGTGGGAGAGGGTTTCATCGTATTCGAATTTTTCAACAACAAAGATAAAGAAAAGGTGCTCAAAGGCAGACCATGGTCTTTTGACAATCAACTCATTCTCATGGATGACTTTACAGGCAGGGACGACATTCAAAAATTTAAACTGAATTGCTCACCCTTTTGGATACAAATCAAAGGAATTCCGTTTCATGGCAGAACATAACGTGTTATGCGGGAAATTGGAGAATGCGTTGGTAAATTTCTTGACTGGGACCAATCTGACCCCATCCACTAGGGACCTGTGGTGAGGATTAGAGCCTTAGTCGATGTGACACAACCACTAATGAGGGGTCTGTTCTTATCAATCGAAGATACAAATACTTGGATTTCCTTTGAATTTGAAAAACTCCCAATTTTTTGTTTCTTCTGTGGGTGTATTGGACACCTCGATAAAGGTTGTGATTTGAGGAAGGAGAATGAAAAAGGCACCATCATCTTGCAATACAGCCCTTGGCTCTGCGTAAAAATAGCAGGATTTGTGACTATTTCTAAGGTGGAAAAATTAAAGGATCGTGACCGACTTGAGAAGGCCTTCTCCAAGAAAACTGAACCAGAACCCAATACTGTCATCATGCTAGGACCACTGGATTTTTCGGGGGACAATCATGATGACCAACGGGCTAAAGGAGGGTCCACATACAACACAATGGATGAGGCCAGAACTGGGGACAAGCATGCGAGTCAAAGTCCGGGCCCAACCGTTTTCTCAATTTCGATCCCTGCACCTATGAAATACAGTGTCTCACCACCATTGGGACCGAGGTCAAAATGTAAGGAACCAACTGACCCGACTTCTGAACCCATGCAGCTTTGCATCGCATCAACAGAGTCTGCTCTTGGACTAGTGTCTGTTGATCCAGGGATCAACCTCATGGATGAAGCCAATACGATTGGGATAAAGTCATCAGGTACCTTTACTCAACGAACATGGAAAAGGGAAAATCGTGGTGATAGGAGTGGTGATACTACTTATGAAAAACCCAGGGAACATAAAAGACATCTGGAGGACTGTAAAGTGACTGAAAGACTCCCAAAAATGTGGAAAGCGACAGGTGATGGATAGTTCTATGAAGTTTCAGAGGCGGAGGCGGGTATGTCCCAGCCCCGCCTAGAGAAATGAAAATCCTATGTTGGAATTGTTGGGGGCTTGGCAACCCACGAACAGTTCGGATGTTCCAGCACCATTGCACGCAAATTCGCCCTGATATGTTTTTTTTGTCAGAAACCATGTTGGATAACAAGGAAAATAATTGCATTGCTCTCAAATCTGGTTTTCAGGGTTGCCTCACGGTTCCTCGCCAAGGCCACTCAGGAGGACTGGGCCTTATTTGGAAGGACAATGTCGACGTTAGAATTCTCTCGTACTCGGTGCACCATGTGGCTGCATCCATCTATGATGACCTCTCTCTACCTTGGACTTTTGTGGGTTTCTATGGATGGCCTTCACAAAATGACAAATAGAAATCCTGGGAACTTCTATGCTCTTTACGACAAGGTATTGTTGGCCCTATTCTCTTTGGTGGTGATTTCAACAAGATTTTGTTTCAGCATGAAAAACGCGAAGGAGCACATCGGCCCCTTTCCTCGATGTCAGGATTTTGTGATGCGATCTCTAGGGCAGACCTGGACGATCTGGGCCATGCAGGCAGCCCCTTCACCTGGTTCCGGGGGAACACAGAAAGCACACGCATCGCTGAGCGTCTGGACAGATTTCTGGGATCGATGGAATGGACTAATATCTTCAAGATGTTTCATATCTCCCACTTGGCGCCGAACTGTTCGGACCATTGCCCTATTGTTATCGACTTCTCTCATAGTGACCACAATTCAAGATGCGAGAAACCCTTTCGGTTTGAAAGCTTCTGGGCCAAAGACCGTTAATGTGAAGAAGTTATCCAATCGTGTTGGCAGGGTGGAAGTGAAGACATCAACTTTAACCTCAAGCAGGTGGATTCTAAGCTGAGATCATGGAGCAATACAAAATTTCACCAACCCGACAATCTATGTAACTCCCTTGAACAACAACTCACTAGCCTCCTTGCCCAACCCCCAACAGATGATATTCTCTCCAAAATTGCTACTCTGCAAGTGAACTGGATGTGGCTCTTCGCATTAAAGAAAGATTCTGGGATATGCGCGCATGAGAAATACACATCAAATAAGGGGATGAAAACACCCGATACTTTCACTAGAAGGCATCTTCCAGGCATCACAAAAACAACATTTCAGTCCTCACCCACTCTGATGGGGGAACAGTGTCCAACATTGAAGGTATTCAAGATATTATTTCATGTTATTTCCAAAAACTTTACACTGCAGGAGATTCCATTTTATTGTTGGAGGTTGAATCCTGCATCAAACATGTGATTTAACGATGAGATGAACCACCATCTCACAAAAGACTTCACGAACGATGAGATTCTTCAGGCTCTCAAACAAATCCACTCCACAAAATCCCCCGATCCTGATGGCTTCCATGCTCTCTTCTTTAAGAAATACTGGCACATTCTCGGCCCTGACATATGCGCGCTAATGAAAGGCATTTGGGCTAGGTAAATTAACCTATTCTATATTAATGAGACAATTCTCACTCTCATCCCAAAGATCAAGAAACCCCTTATGACCTCAGACTTCAGGCCTATCAGTCTATGTAATGTCTCTTACAAGATTTTCTCAAAGGTCCTGGCTAATCGTCCACGCACGTGGTTACCTGCTATCATCTCTAAAAATCAAAGTGCTTTCATAGCAAAGAGGCTTATCACTGATAATGCCATCGTGGAGCATGAAGTGTTTCATTCTATGAAAACACGATTTTTTGCAAAAATAGGCATCATGGCCTGGAAACTGGATATTACTAAGGCCTATGATCGAGTGGAATAGCACTTTCTCCAGGCCGTCATGACCAAAATGGGTTTCTGCCCCAAGTGAAAAAATATGATCATGTAATGTGTTTTGTCTATCTCTTTTCGGATTAACATCAATGGTGGACTCACCCAAGGCTTCTCACCCACCCGTGGCCTCTGCCAGGGAGATCCCATTTTCCCCTTTCTCTTTATCCTGGTGGATGATGTCTTCTCTAACCTCATTTCCTTGGCCGCTTCCTCAAAAGGGATACATGGGGAAAAGGTTTTTTGGGCCAGCCCACCTGTCTCACACCTCTTCTTTGCCGACGACTGCCTTATTTTCTCCAAAGCTACCCATAATGAATGCCTCACTATCTACTAGGTGATTCGCCTTTATGAGGGCATCTAGACAAGTAATCAATCCAACCAAGTCTAAAATCTCTTTCAGTTCTAGTGTCCCACCGACCAAGAGAGCAGATCATTGTCTTACTGCAGGCATTCAAATGGTTGACAAACACAACAAATACCTTGGGCTTCCCACTATTGTTGGTCACTCAAAAAAAGAAATCTTCTTATCTACGGTGGATAGAATTGAGAAAAAAAATCCAAGGTTGGACCCCGAAAAGAATATCTAAAGAGGTTAAGGAAACACTCATCAAAGCCACTCTTCAGTCCATCCTTAGCTGTATTATGTCCCTGTTCAAGCTTCCTGGCACGCTTGTTGACCATATCCACTCCCGCATCGCTAACTTATGGTGGGGCCATAGCAATGGCAAGAAGAAAAATCACTGGATTGCTTGGAAGTCACTTTGCACCCCTAAAAAAGGCGGCAGAATGGGATTTCGAGACCTTCGACTCTTTAATGATTCTCTTCTGGCTAAACAAGGCTGGATCCTCATGATTCATCCATCTTCTCTTTGTGCGCAGATTCTTCGTGAAAAATACTTTTCCCACTTGGATTTCCTGAATTCCTCTCTTGGCCCCCGCCCCATCTTTCTATGGAGAAGCCTCTAGGGATCATGAACTTTACTTAATAAAGGGCTGGGATGGAGGGTCGGAGATGGTAAGAAAATTAATATTTGGACCGATCCCTGGATTATTGATAAAGATGGCATGCAAGATACCTCCCCTTCCTTACCTGGCTATGAGAACGCCACTATTTTCTGCTTGTTTGACGATCATGGTTTTGGGTGGTGTATGGATAAAATCAAATCATGGTTCAACATTAGGGATAAAAGGATCATTATTTGCATCCCCTGTGTGCAGAATGTGGGGCCAGACTGTTCCTTTTGGAGAAATTATTTCTCTGGATCTTTTACGGTGAAGTCAGGATACATGCTTGCTCTCGATACTCAAATTGAGGAAAGGGGAGGGCTCTGGAAAACCCTTTGGCATCTTAAGGTCCCCCCGAACATTTGGTTTTTCTGGTGGCAGGTTTGCACAAGTATTCTACCCACCATGGACTTCCTCGCCTTCCGACATGTCACGAATAACAAGCAATGTACCATTTGCTCGGGTGTTCTTGAATCTCCTATACATGTGATCACCTAGTGCCCGGGGGTGGAAGAAATCTAGACATTTTGGGGCTCTGATGTGGAGCTTTTCCTCAATACGATGTCGGACCTTCCGACACTGCTGATGTTGTGGTCTTCTTCTTTCACTGCGAACAAAGTTCCTTCATTATGCATCATGGCATGGATTGTCTGGACACAACGCAATGAATCCATCTTTAATCACACTGCAAATCCCCCCAGGTTCTGGATTGAACGGGCTACATCCTGGATTGAGGGGTGGAATCAGGACTCTAACTGTCATGGGCTCTCTGGAACTCACACAACTGCTTCAAGATGGTACCCTACCCTAGAAGGGATCCTCAAGATTAACGTTGATGCATCTCTCTCTATGGATGGAATTGTCGTAATTGGAATCATGGCACGAGATTTTCATGGTCAAATCATTGCTACCAAACATGAATCAAACCATGCTCTCTGAGAGCCCGTTGTTGCTGAATCCTTAGCTGTCCTTGTCGGGCTGATGTTCGCAAAAGATCATAGATGGAAAGCTATTCACATTGAATCTGATTGCCTCACCATCATCAACGAAATCGGGCTCAATGATGGAAAACTTCATTCTTTTGGCCCCGTTTTCAGAAACATCCATTCTCTCAGTCAAAGATTCACAGCCTGATCCTTCTCCTTCATTAAAAGGAACGAAAATGAAGCATCCCAACACCTGGATTCTTTCAGCACATCTGGCATGAATCATATCTGACTTGACCACTTCCCTTCCTGGTTGCATGACATTGTAACTACTGACCTTCGTGTTTAATATATCATCTTCCTTTTTCAAAAAAAATATAGATGTATACATATACATGTATATATATAGGTATATATATATATATGTATATATGTATATATACATATATATATATATATATAGATAGATAGATATACATATATAAATATATACACATATATATATATACATAAATATAAATATATTTATACATATATTGGCTGGTGATTAGTTTACAGGCGCAACGCCTAGACCAGTTGGTCTAGGCGCAACCTTGGGAGCTTGTGGTAGGGGGATCGAATCCCACTACCCGCAGTTTCCCCATTAAATATTTGACAGCAGGAGGGCTTCGTGCAGGCCAGCGGGCCGAGCTTTTTCAGGCCGGGCCAGCCTGGCCTGCGAGCCTTCTTGGAAAGGCCCAGGCCCGACCTGCTGAACCTACGACCTGAGCCCGACCTGACCCAATGCAGGCTCTTCCGGGCTAGGCCTGTTGGGCCGTTGAGCCAAAATTACACCCCTAGGTTAGTCCATGATTTGAGTCTTTTTCTTAGCCTGTGTGGATAGAGAATGACAATGGAAATGAGTCAGTGATGTGAGGTGGGATTATGTGGAGTAGATGTGGATCCCAAGTGTGTAAATCAGGATATTCCCAGTGATTAGTGATTTACTAGGGTATTGTCCACTAAATCATGCGGCCAAGTTATACATGGACACTAGTTCCCTATTCTTAGAGATTGGTGCGAGTTATGTCTTGGATCAATTTTTGGTTGGCATGTGTGGATTTGAAATAGAAAATGGTTTTTCAAAAAAAGGATTTTAAAAAGGGAAAATGATTTTAGGGTAGTGATTTGTTTTAAAAGTGGGATTTGGTGTTTTAGTTGGATTGTTAAATGGGTATTTTTTATTTTGAAAAGGGGCCATGGAGTGAAATGGTCTAGATTTTGAAATGGAAGTGGTGGTTTTTGAAAGAGGGTTTTTGGATTCATTTTGTGGTGTGTGGAATATGAGCTGGGTGCTTTAGCTTGAGATGTTCTTTTTAGTTGTTTTTTGGTTTGATTTTGATTCAGTTTTATGTTTTTGTGTTATATAGAGTATGCTTATTATAAAACTCTCCAAAGTCTTTATAGGTTGTCAGCCCTACCCAGACTCCCAATGGAGTGGTGGGATCAAGTACTTCCTAGTTGTTGCTCATCTTCTATGGTGAGAAGGGTCCATTAGAGGTGGTGGTGTGGCTTGGGGAAGCCTAAGGCATTTTCAGGTCTTTGGGAACTCCCAAAGTTGTTAGGGTGTGTGCAATTCTAAGTTCATTTGAGGGTCTATGTTTGGATTAGTGGAAGGTGATAGTTCTACCATCGTTGCAAGTTGGCATGTCCTAGGAAGTTTTTAATACCAATTTTATCCAATGGTTTTCACCCGAGGAGGTGAATATGAGGAAATCATTAGAGATGTTGGGCGTTCAGTAGGGGCAATAGACAATGAAGGTTCATCTTGATCATTTTAAAGATTCAGTTCCTTTTTATCTGGAGATAGCCTCAAAGGATCAGATGAAATATCCTCCCTTTATTTGGGATCTTTGTTAAGAGGTTAAGGAGAGACTTCTATCATCTAGTGAAGTTTAATTTGGGAAGCTTTTGGATGAGGTGTTTTTAGTCAAGTTGGTTCCTGGAGTACAATCAATGGTAGTTGATAATCCAGTTTCCCTTGGTGCTCATGAGGGTTGCCCATATAGCGAGAGGTGTATACCAGAGGAAACTATCCCTAAGGAGTATTCTTTATTAGTTCCAGCTTCTCATTTGTCAGACTGTTAGCCTGTGTTTTTCTAGTTTGGTCGGTTCGGGCATTTGGAACCATATTTCCATAATCCACCAAGGGCTTGTCGGAAATGTGACCATTTGGGTCACCCGGAGAGGTACTACAAGAAGTGCTACCTGTAGAGGAAGTTGTGAACAAAGGGTGTTGGCTCCTGAATTCAGGGTGATAGATTCTTAAAGACATTATGGCTCCAACCATAGGCCCTAGAGTCAATATTTTCACATAGTTAGGGATTGTCAGGGTTATGAGGAACCTTGGCCCAAATTTTGTCTCCACCGTTAGAGTGGATACAATTTAAATTCTCCTATTGTAGTTTTCATGGGTTTTGAAAGTCTTCCCTCATTGTTGAAGGGATTGGTGGCCCCATTTTCTTATAAGTTTGTGTTTTTTATTTGTTTTGAGAAACTTGTGTGGCTAGACTTTATGGGTCGCTCTCGGTTTTGGTTTTTTGACTATGTTCATTTTGGAGATGCTCGTATCTTGTGGAAATGATGAATAGTGTTTGGGGTTCACTATTTGGTGTGAGTTACTTCCATGAGTTTCCCCTTGTGTTGGGGGGGGGGGGTGGTTCGGGTTGGGAGTTACTGGTGGTTGTGATAGTTGGTCTGTGAGAGGAGTTCTCAGATTGCTTCATGCTGGGTTTCCCTTATGGGTGTTGTGGCGTTAGCTAGTTTCTTATGGTGGATATAACCCTTTCCTTTACTTTCCCCATGGTTCTATTCATTTCATTTTTTTGGAGCTGGTTGGGTGTGAATTGTGGAGTGAAAGTTCACCCTGAGGTTCATAGTTTTGTTGGCCTTGTTTAGTTTTGAGCTTGAGTTTTGTTCCTCATTCAGTTGGGTGACTTTATGGGGGTAGAAAGTGTTTGTGGTGGGGATAATTATCACACCCCAACCATAGTTTTTATTTTATTTTATTCTTTTCTTGGTGCTTGGTCTTTCGATCGGGTTCGGGTTGCGTTCTGTTAGGCCCACAAGGTTAAATACCCTGAGAGGGGGGGGGGGTGAATCAGGGTATGATAGATTAAAACTACTACCCCTTTTGATCATGTTTCATCATTAAAAAACACACTTCTCTCTTTATCCCATAGCAATATATGAACATAAATTAAATCATGTATGAGACACAATGATTTTACTTGGTTCACCCTCACTGGGCCACGTCCAAGGAGCATACAACGATAATGTGCCGATGTATCAAATCCACTTAAAGCGCACCACTGTTTTCAAGGTTCGGGCTAGATCACTTCCATACTCAGGATCACTGCCTTTACACAGTTTAGGGTCTGATTACATCATTCACAAGGGTCACTCCCTATATCTCTTTCTCTATCTCATTGCCAGTGGAAAAGATCATCGTCTTCCTCTTCCTTCACTCACTGCTCTTGGAAGGGATCCACACACAGTTTATGGACTTGTAGGTCCCTTCATCATCACTAATTAATGCATCTTCTACTGTATATAGATGGTCTGTTGAAGTCCAACTTTCATCCACTGATTAATATCTTTTTACCACAGATGTACTAGGAAATTTTAAACCTTACGTGCAACCTTAGGTTGACTTGCATGCTTCTTTAAGCATGGTGTGCGAGTGTTTCCTTTGTTACGGAAAAAAAACTTGCGCACTACTCCAAACTTGCATGAAACAACTTTCTTATACTCAAAACTTGTGCGACACACACCCTTTTACACCCAAATCACTATTTCCATGAAACTACCATATGGAACACAACTTCTGAATAACTCACTACTTTCACACCCTCACCACTTGCGTGACCAGATATATGATTTTCTCTAAGTGTTGAGTTTCTACAGATTGAGGGGGGTATCCACCTATTTATAGGAATTTTGGTGACCCTACGCGTGAGGTGCACAACTTTTCCCTAGATGCGCTAGTCCATTCGCCCAAACCTTTATCACACAAATCACCTTGCACACCACTCCATAAATTACACGCCCTTATTTCCTTTTCTATATTTTGATGTTCTACTTTTGAAACATGCATGATGCACAACTTTACAAGGATCCTTGACATTGGTGTGCAACTCCCTTTTCCAAAAAAAAATTCTTCATTCTCTAATTTTTGGACCCAAAAATTGGACAAACACTAGAAAATAACACCGCCTTGTATACATTATTTTTGTACCACCTTCAGACCATACATTCCTTTTTCATGGTTCTTTGTCAAAATATATTATCAAAAATATCTCTGGAACTCAACAACTATCCATGGAAATCCTTTTTTTCAACAAACATAATTAACCCAAAACTGCATCAATGTTACCTTGAGGGATTTTTTCCCAACACTTTCCTTGGGAGAGTTTTTGAGTTTTCGAGCTTTTGGGTGTTTTTTGGCCTTATTAATAGTTTGATCATGGTTTGGACCAAACTGTGCATAAACTAGGAGAATTCGTGCGATGTGTGGTTGGTGTTTGGGACAAGGTGCATGTATTGTGCACTATTAAAGGAAATCATGTGGCAAGCATACAGGCCCTATCAAATGACAGGGTTGAGTTTCATGGTTAGTGCATGGTTTCCCAAACTATGTGGCTAGACTATGCGGGTGTCCTCCTCTTCTATATGGGTGCACACAGTTGGCACACAGTTTGGAAAACCATGTGTCCAAACCGTGAAACTTGTCTAGATTTCTTAAAAATTAAAATTCCAAGTTTTCTCTCCCCTAATTAAAACCCATTTTAGGTTTATCCTCCCCCTTGATCAATTTGGATGAACTAAGGGGATCCCAAACACCCTTCCCTTGGTTTCTCCTCCTCCTTGAGTGCCTCTCCAAGATTTCAAGGTAAGTTTCTCTTGGATTTTGGGGTGTTTTTCCGTTATACTCTTCTCCCTCTCATGGGTTCTTGGTTATTTATTGGTGGGTTCTATCTTGGTCAAACCCCAGATTATAGGGTTGACATTTTTCCCATTTTTCTTGGATGCTAGGGTGTGTATATTTTCACTTGATCCTTTTTCTCCCTTCTCAAGTAATTTCGTGGCATTCGTACATCGTTGAGGTAGTTATTTCAGCCCATTTCCTTTCTAAATCATACCATTTAATTCTTGATCTTTTCTAGTTGATTTATAAATGTAATATTATTTATTTTGATGTGTTATTATGAATTGTTTTGGTATTCCAATATTTTCAATTTGATGAAAATGGGATTTCAAAGGGTTTATACAATTATGACTATATGTATATGTATGTAAAGTGTTTGATAAAATTCCATTCGATCTTTTAGAATGAAATTGAACACTTTAGGTTGTGTTTGGCCTTGGTTATGTTTTGGTAATTTTGTTTTCATTGTGAACTAGATTTGGTGTGTTGTTTGAGTGCCTTATTATGGTTTATGGTTATGTGTAAATTAGTTGCAAAGATCTTTTAGATTCTTAAATTGGAAATTTTTATAATTTTGTTAATGCTTTAAGTGTTCCATTGGATGTGGGTACATCCATATGTTCATGGGGTTCACATATGGATGGGATTAAAAATGATAATGGGTTCCTTTATAAAATGTCCCTCTTTAACTCAGTTTTCAAAATGACCCTAGTCCATTTCTTATCTTCCCCAACCCTCTTCACCTCAAATGATTTTTTAAAACCCCTAGTCTTTCCAAAATGGTTCCTTGGTTTCTAAATGGATACTTGGTTTTCAAATTAATTTCAAATGTGGTTTTAAATGTGTTTCCTGAATCTAGGCCCATTTGTAATCTTGAGGTGTGGTTTGGTTTCTAAATGAAACAAAGGCCTATTTGGAATCCTTTGATCATGTTGTATGTTTTCAACTTGGTTTCAAAATGGATTAGGAAAGTGAGTTGGAATTGTAATTGTTAAGGTCTGGTTAGTACTTTATGGTGTTTTGGAAATTATTTTTAAAGTAAAATGGTGTGTAGTCTCGGTTGGATCTTTGAGATGGTTCAATATGTAATGGAAACCTCTATAGTTGTCTCTCCAAGGAGAGGGTCATCACACAGGTGGTGTCAAAGTTTGGGAAAGGCATGAACAATGGAATATGTGGGTTATTATTGTATTCCATGCATGGTATGACCTCCCCATTCACATTTTACTACTATCATGGGATTCTTGGTTGTCATCTAGAGGGTCGAGTGATGGTTTCTTATTAGTCCCGATTAGATGGACTAGTACCCTTGAATTTGTTGAGAGGCTAGAGGAACTTTTCCATTGGTGAGTCTAGTTTAGAGAATCCAGTTGGTTATTAACCATGGAGCTACACCATATGCTAATAGGTGAGTCTAAATTGAGTATATTCAAAAATTTATTCAAGAGATGTTTAGGAAATTCCCATGATTACATATCTGTATGATCTGATTTATTTTTGTCGTACTTTGGTTATCTGCCCTACTAGTATTTTCCTACTTGCTATATTTCCTTTTTTTCATTATAGTTCTTTTGATCACCTGGTTTGATCCTTATCTTGGAATTTGTTTTTGAAAAACCATTTTATAAAAGAAAGATTTTAATTGTTTTTCTTTGAAAATAGAATTTCTAGAAAGTTGTGTTTGATTATTTAAAATGATAAAATCCTATTTTCTAATTGTATTCCAAACTAGAGTTTTTGGACTTTTTCAGGAAAGGAAATTTATGGAATTTTTGGTTCTTACCTACTGAGCTATTTATGCTCACAATCTAATTGTTCCACTCAACATTGGTAAACATGAGCTATTTTTCAGGTTTGGGTTTGCCTTTGGAGTAGGTTGGTCTTATGGATGGTGGTGACCAAGAGGTCACATAGAGATCATGTCAAGTTTTAGTTTGGTTTATTTATTTTATTCCCTATTTTTACTTCAACTGTTATTGTATCTAGATTTGGTTATGTATATTTTGATGTTCAGTTATTATTGGATTATGCTGCGTGCTCTATTTGGTTTATTTATTTCAGTTTTTATTGGGATAAATCATCCCCACTGTGATATATTTGATGCCTAGTGCCAGTCACCAACCCAGGAGGATCGAGAATTCCTCTCAGGACATGTCGAAAATCGGGTCAAGTGTCTGTTTAGTTGGAAGCCCGATCTGTTTCATGACATATAAAGTTTAATTTTATTGTTTAAGGATCATTTTTTGTGTTTTTAATGTCATATCACTTGAAGATAATTATTGATGTTCTTATAAAATGGGACTAAAAGTATAAAAGTGAAATGAAATGGTATTAATGTACTTAAAAAAATTGAAATGTTCCCAAATACCCATATGTGTTCCGATATAAGGATGATTCTTTTAGTAAAAATGTTAGTGTTACACAGTTAGTTCATTTAGGTGTTTTTACCGACCATCACAAACTAGTTTCATTTTAATTAATATTAGGGCCATATATTCATTATAGAATGTAAAAATATATATAATATACATAATTATTTCATTTTAAACCACTATAAGTGAATTTATACCTACTATTAATGCAGTATTAGAAAATGAAAACCCATCGCCCATGAAGGCAGCGAACCAACATGATATGGACACTGGTTTCATTTTTCTTTGAATAAGAGGAGATGAGAAAGGGTGGATGATATATATTACATTAATAATATAACATTATAGTATATATATGATACTGGAGTTATTATAACATGTTTAATGAGGGATCCAAGGAGAAGGTAGAAGAAGAAATGTCTTTAGAAGAGGTAACTTTAGAATATTACATCTTAAATGTCGCCTACTTTAAATACTCCTTAGGGAACTTGGAATTGGTATTTTGGTGATACCGGTAGTACAAGAAAATTGGGGAGAGTTTTTGGATGGAAATTAGGTATAAATTTGGTAAGTTTCAAGGCTTAGAATTTGTGAGGAGAAGGGGAGGAGAGGGGTGTTTTTGAATATTATATTCATTAGTTTATTATTTTAACTCAAGAATATCAATAGTATTAATTCCTTTGACTATATATAGTAAATTATACATGTTATTTTTATATAATATGTTATTACATTAGACATGACTCAAAAATTATTGTATTTATCTTATAATGTTAAATAACGTATTTTACCGTATCACACTATTCACAAAAAAATCAACTATTTTAGACAAATACCAAAAATTCACCCTAAACATTTTTAACATGTATATTCAAAAAATAAAATCTGTTTTATGAAAATAATAATCTAAATATGAGAAATTTAAATTTTAATTAAAATCCTTATTTTTTTGAAAAATATCAATTTTAATAATATGATTAATTTTCCAACCCTTTGAAAAATTACATATGGTCTCAAAAAATTATATTATCATTATAAAACAACTTAATATTAATTTATAAACACATTTTATGAAAATAAACTTTCTTTTAAATCATTATATTTATTATAAAATTGAAATTAAAACATTTATGTTTTATAAAAAAATACAAATACTTAATTTATCATTTTTAAAACATGTATTTACCTGTATCATGGTTTAAATATATAATATTTTCATTTTATAGGATACCTAAATATTATTTTACACTTCCATAGGCGAGGAAAATATTCTAATGGTCATGTTACTTTTTCCAATGGTCATATTACTGTTCTAATGGTTAGGTTACTATTCCAATGGTCAAAATACTATTCCAATGGTCAGATTTGTAATAGCTATATGGGTTCCCTAATTCCTATAAATACCTCATTTTTCATTCATTTTTCATTAAATTCTATTTTATTCTCAAGTTTATATATATCTTCATTTTCAAAATGCATATTGGATTACTAACATTCTGTTTTATTTCTATAAATTTGTTTATGAGTGTGATTATTCTAAGTGATTGAGCAAATCCAAATCTTCCTATTATTATTATCTTATTTTTTTCCATTGTAATAATTTCAGTTCTCATGTAATTTTTTATTCTCTAAATTTAATTTTCAAATTTTTATAGTAAAATGTAGTTGGTTTTATCATCTGGTATATGCACATTATATAATATTGTATTACTAAATATGAAACAGTTATATATTTAGGAGGGAAACTCCATTGATAAATTTTTGGGTCATTACATTCTTCCCCCCTACAAAAATTTTCCCTTGAAATCTTGTTTTACACACTAAGGTGAAAACAGGTGAGGATACTTCTACTTCATGGCTTCCTCTAGTTCCCATCTCACCTCCTTATACATATGGTTTTGCTATAACACTTTTCCTAGGTGAGTTGTCTTGTTGAGTAGAACTTTATCTATATGGTTCAAGATCTTCATTGGATTCTCCTCATAATATAGATCATTTTACAGCTATATCACCTATGAATTTAGTATATGTGAGGGATCTAACATGTACTTCTTTAAGAGGGATACGTAGAACATGTCATGTACTTGAGAAAGGGTTGGTGAAAGTGATAGTAAATAAGCCAAAACTCTGATGTGATCGATAATCTCAAAGGGATTGATGTACCCGAGACTTAGCTTACCCTTCTTCCCAAATATCATTACTCTCTTCCATGGAGAAATACATAGGAACACTTTATCTCAAACCTCAAAATATAGGTCTAATCAACAATTGACAACATAAATCTTTTGCAGAATTTGAAAAGACATAAAGTGTTGATGAATGGTCTTGAAATTTTCTATCATTTTCTCAACCATTTCAGGTCCCAACATCCTACATTCACCAAATTCATCCCATCACACATGAGTTCTATATCTCTTCCCATAAAGGGATTTATATGGAGCCATTTGGATGCTTGAGTGGAAACTATTATTTTATGTGAACTCAACCGAATGAAGATGCTAATCCCAACCTCCTTTGAAGTCCATTAAACATACTCTCAACATGTATCTCAGTGTCTGGATAGTTTACTCAGATTGGACATCAGTTTGAGGTGATAAGACATACTAAAGTTTAACTCATTATTTAAAGCATGTTGGAGACTCTTCCAGAACTTGGATGTAAATCTTGGATCTCGATTGAACACAATTGATAGTGGTGTTCCATGTATCCTCACCACTTCTCTAATGTACATCCTTTCAAGTTAATCAAGTGATAAGTCCTCTATAATTACAATGATGTGAGTAGTATTTATAAGATGATCCATCACAAACCATATTTCATTATTTCCTCTTGATGTCTTTAGAAGACCAGTGACAAAGTCCATGGTGATTTTCCCATTTTTATGTAGGTATGGGTAATGGTTGTATAATCCTATTGAAATTTTGCCTTTAAGACGTCACCTGCTAACATATCAGGCATTTTTATATATATTCTATGATCTCTTATTCATATTGTCCCACTAATAGTGCTCTTAGAGATCTCGATACATCTTCGTTCTCTCTGGGTCGATGGAGAAGGCTGAGCTATGTGCATCATTCAAAAAATCCTTCTTTATCTCCAGATTTTATGATACATATATTCTTAACCCAAATCTTACAACTCCTTCATCAATTTTAAACTTTTAGGATTCCCTTTTCTTATAGCTTCCACCTTCTTTTGTATTTCCATATAATCTCTTTTAGCATCCTTTATATTCTTTAGAAGGGATGGTTAAAAATTAATTTGAAAAATGAAAGATGATATTCCTTTATATATGATTCCCATGCCCATCCTTTGTAAGACTAAGAATATTATATCCTTCTCGATTCTCATCATTGATAAAGTCATCAAATCCTTTATACTTAGAGAATCTACCACTTTATTTTCTTTTCCAGGATGGTACTAGATTGAGAAATCATAGTATTTTATTGGATCTAAACATCTTCATTGGTTCATATTAAGCTCCCTATATGTGAATATATATTTTAGGATCATATGATTTATATATATTTCACACTTCTCCCCATAAAGATAATGTTGTCAAATTTTTAATTCAAAGATCACTGTAGATAAATCTAGATCATGCGTTGGATAGTTTTGCACATGAAATTTCAACTTCCTTGAGGTTTAGGCTATAAATTCATCATTTTTCATCATTACATAACCCAAGCCCTTCTTTAAACCATCGCTATATACCAAAAAAATTTCCCCACTTGAAGGAAATGTGAGGATTGTTGCAGTGATAAACCTCTTTTTCAATTCCTTAAATATCTCTTCACATTCATTAGTCTAGAGAAAATTTACCCATTCCAATTCAACTTGGTTATATGGTTTTAAAATCATGAGAATTTTCTCACAAATCATTGGTAATTCCCATATATTCCAAGGAAATTATGAATCTTCATTATAGATACTGGTCTGGGCCACTCCTCAATTAACACTATCTTAAAAGGGTCCATGGATATACCTTTACTGGTTATAACATTACCTAATATTGACACTTTCTACATCTAAAACTCACATTTAATGTTGTTCCAACTCCGAGGTAGTGCATTTTTTGGCGGTGCAGAGATGGCACAATGAGGATCATCACCCATCCCATTTTCCATAGAGACAAGCTCTTATCGAATTTACCATTCCTTTGTTTCGACCTGTTCAATGTCATTATCCTTTAAAAAAGGTTGAATTAACCCTGTGGGAAATTTTTGGTCCCTAGCAGGTGATTGCATGGGGGTCAAGCACTCATGAAACCGGTCCTTGGATATAACTTCCTTGGATGGTCTCCAATGAGTTTATTCGTGGAGCCAAGAATGCCCAACGACCCTGGTATCCATGATTCATGGACCTTCTTTCCAAAGGCAAGTGCTCATTGGATGAATATTTGGCCAACAACACTTGAGGAATCCATTGGTCGAGAGGATGGGAGGTCAGGCTCACTGCACCCTTCTGGGGGAGGATTGTTGCTTGTTCCTGGACTCTCTTATAGATTTAAGTCGTATTCATATGTTTGTGAATCCTTGGTTCATTCCCAAAGAGTGTTTCCATGGGTTACCCTTGGTTTGTAAGATCGTCGTGAGCATGCATATGTTTGATGCCACAGAGGTGATGCTGACTTAGCCATATTATAATGTGCTCTAGAGTTTATCATCATCTATGGGGAACAAAAGGTGAATTTATGTTGGGATCAGGCCCACAAGGGGGACTTCCTACATATCCTTGAGAGAGGAATCAAAACCCACGTAGTTCGGATGTGTGGGGATTACACATGGAAGCTGCCCATTTGATAGATACGATTGAATGTACCATTTTGGAATAGGCACCCTTTTGAGCTTGGGCCTTCTGGAAGGCATCCTACCTATCCTGATTTGATCAGGAATCAGAGTTCTCATAGTTTAGATTGTATGATGATGTTGTAATCCTCACAAAACTATAATCTCACACGAGTCATGCTCGGTGTGAGAAACTAGAGGATTTGAAAGATTTAATAATGCACATTCCTCTTCCCCTATTGGTGGGGGAGGGAGAGCCTGCGATGGAAGAGGTCAGGGTGACTGTGGCCGAGGGCGTGAAGTGATGAACCTTTCCATGTGAAATGGAATTAAAGGTCGCATGAACCTGCCTCATAAGATTGGGGACTTACCTTAGTGGGAGGTCCCCAGAGCATGTTCTGGGAAGGGTAGGAGTTTTTTCCTCATCAAAGGAGGGAGCGAACGTAACCCATTTGACTGATCACTATTCCTCATTGAATGGAAAAGCAAGTGATCACCCCTAATCCTAAGAATGGGGAGGTTCACGTTGGCATCCCAAGGTTGAGCTCTGGGTTACCATGGGAAAGTATCCTATAGGCATTCCCAAATCCCACACCTTTGTTGGGAGGTCCTTCGTGACTCCGCTTACCGTGGGTATGCACACTCAATGGGGTGTGCTGATGCACCCTATGGCCTAATTATATAGGTATGATGGCTTTGGAGGAGGCCTTGTCCTAGCGCTGGAGGGATGGTTAGCAGAGGGATTATGGAGGAATGGACGGTAATTAAGGGGTGAGGTTGGAACCGGAGGGAACGATACCTGAAAATACCCCATTCCACGCACTGGTTTCTCATGCGGGATGGGGAAGGCTCCGCATACAGTAGTGGTATGTGGGCAGGAGGGCCATTCACGTATTGGTGTGGTACGCGAACATGGGTATCACCAACCATGTATCAAAGTGGTACGCGGCTCACCCTTCCACTTTAGGTTATATCTGTGTACCGATTGAGTACATGGCGCCAGGTTCAGTCCACATAGAGGTACGCTACATGGAGTGCCATATTGAAGGAGGGTCATGGGAATTACCATTCGTGGGAAATTCATTCACGAGAAGTCTTTAGTTCATGGTTTACCAGTTGGGTTTGTGGTTTCATTATTATTATTATTTAATCCCCCCATTTTTATGGTTCACGACCGACTGTACCTGTAGAGGAAGTGGTTCGCGATTCGTGCTTTGCTGATGAAACAAGATGGAAGCCGAAGTGCAACCTCTGACTTTTCCTCAAGATTTTGTTGCCCGTCCTTCCCTCTATCTGTCTCCCCCTTCTCCGTGAATTTCTTCTTCTACTGTGCTCCTTTTATAGAGCATCTGAGTGATCATATCTACTGAGAACATGACACCATTTGAGGAGGCCCATTGAAGCAATTTTCTAACCTGCGGAAGACTCAGTCAACCGAGGTTTGCAGAGACTTTGGTTCACAATAATAGTTCATGGAACCCTACTCGTCCGCTTCTGTGAACTAAGGGGTTCACGGTACGGTATGCTAATGGTCTTCTACACAAAAATCCTTTAGTTGACACAGTTCACAGTTTTCCCTGCTCGCTGGCCATCATTTTGTGGGCCAACAATTTGTGGACTGTCCCACATACCTGGTGGTCCGCGATCCATCTTCTTCACGTACCTTTCCTGGCGATGGTACGTGGGCCATTTGAAAAGTTGAATTCCTTCAAGTTCCTTCAAATAAATACAACTCAATTTGAGTCCCTTCACCTTGATAAACTTACAAAAGTGCTTTATTCCTTCTACAATGTGATTATGAGGGTATTTCTTCTCCTTGGAGGAATTTTCAGGACCCTACAAATGCCCCCATCGGAATGTTGTCTGGTCGGAATGAAAAGGGGACTATTCTAATGTAGAAGCAGTTCTGAACTGAAATGGTTCGCGGTAGAATATGTATACATGGTAGAAGGAGACTACACCTATATGCAGGGGCCCATGTCATTTTCCTTTTACCATTTCCCATAGAGAAAATTACTCCCAATTTCCTTCACTTTTGCGTACCATGCTCATTGCAAAATCCATGGTCGCGAACTGCTCTGTACGTTTCACAAACCGATTTCCTCGCCATTTCCCCATCCATGTACCACACTTTGGTTTCCATGAATGAGACTGTAGAAATTTTAAAACATAAAATCTGGATTCCACATGAAAGAATACTACGCAGCTGGCTTGTCTGCATACCGAACTTGAATCGGCTAACCAAACCTCAAAAACTATTAATACGAACTTAAATTTTAATCCACAACTTCTGAACACAAACTTAACTGAGGCTGAAGTTCGTGGTTTCTACCTTACACGAACCATTCTATTCACCAGCCAATGGTTCGTGGGCCTGTACCTCGCAATCATTCCGTATACCATGGTTGTGCGCAGTGAATAGTATCCGCATACCATAGCTATAGGTGGAGTAGTTTCCACATGTTATAATGTATGCGGAATGCTCTTTTCACATTCTTTTTTTATGAACAGTAGGCATAGCCTTTTACAAACATGTTTTAAGTACTTTAACCATTTTTTCCATATCCTTTGGCCAATATTTCTTATCTGAATGACTTCTCATCGGCTTCTGGATCTTCCTATGCAGGTTACAATGGCTGAATCTCGGACTGCTGATAACGTCGATGCTTCTTATGAGGTTATTATTACTACTCCTCTTTCTACTACTGACAAAAGATCAAGGGATATGGTGGCTTCAGTTGACAACAAGACTCTGGTAACTCCATTTCACCAATCCCTTGTGAATCTGCTCATAGTGGGTCAACGGGAGTACCCTATCTCAAACAGGCTTCCTTCTTACTGGTTTAGCCTTTTGTCCGACACAGTGATCTCGGTGCCAAACCTGACCGATCATCCCTTTTCCTGGATAATTAATACTTCTATTCCGAAGGCCTTGATCTCTTCCAAGATAAGTTACCTTCATAGAGAGACCTCTTCTGGTCCCTTACTGCATTATGCACCTCAAACCTTAGAAGGGATGCAATGGAAACCTGATCAGATGGACCACTATTATCAGAGCATCACGAGGAAGGCTACAACGAATGAGAAGCATGGTTGGTTATCTCAATGGGACCTTCACCCGGAGGCTCATTTAGATTGGATTGGGGGTGGCCCTTTTGGGTTCGCCAGAGTTGTGAAGAATTCTGAGCCGATCTACAGCTTGTGGGACTGTACGAGGCCACCTAGGTTTCTCAAACATACACCCATCGTCCTACTGCTCTTATTTCACAGCTTTTAAGTAGGTGGAGTCCAGATACCAAAACTTTCCATTTGACCCATGGGGAGGTTGGAATCAGCCTTTGGGATATCTGGATAATTTCGTGAGTCCCCATCATTGGGGATATGTATGATGAATTTCTCCCCTCATCCACTGTTTGGGATGATGAAAAAAGACCCCCCTCTGGCCAAGAAACTCATCATCCAAGTGAAGATGCTTTTGAAGGAAAGCGATCCCTATCTGAAACATGACGTTCTGTTTGATGACTGGTTTGGTGATTTTTCTAAGCATACTGGTCTTGAGCCCAATCTACGGATACCCAGGGCTTTTTCTACCAAATCCACCCGCAGGCGAGCAGGCACTTACTGTCCCACCTTAGAAGAGGTGGATTTTCGAAAATGGGGATGGGGTATCATCCCTAAAATCGATTGATTATTTCAATTGGTGGCTTTCTTAGCCATGTTCCTGAGCGAGTGGCTTCTACCAGTACAATAATCTGCTGGCATAAGAGCCTCAACCTTTATCATGGCCGCTCATTTGGCCACCGGTAAATGCATCAATTTGGCTATCCTCATGTTGGCCAAGATATATCGCCTACTGGGCCGCATCAGTGAAGGGGGGTCACCCTTCCAGATGGTTGAACATTTTAAAATTCTTTGGGGATGGATGGGAACCCACATAGGGGGTTATTCCTTCATCAATTCCCTACCAATCCTACTTTTGACCCTTCGATCGTACCTTCAGAGCACCAGTGGGGTCATGCCAGTGGCTTGGGCCTCACAGGATAAGGAGGAGAAGACCTAAAGGAATGAGCAAAACTTAATGGCTTGCCTCAAAGTTTATGAACATTTTTATTACCACCCTTACGATTCCCCCACTATTACTATTATGAACAATGCATCAGAAGAATTTGTCAATTGAGGTTACTTCTTTTCTTTGCGAGAAGGCGTTTTTATTGCTCGTATTAGAGGGGAACTCATCTGTGAGGGATATACACCCTATAGGTTTAGTCGAAAATTAAATTACATTCATAAATTATGCTCTCCTACTCTTAACAACACTCTTCAGGAGAAAAATATTATGATATCTTTCCAATTATGGATAATGTTCACCCAGGTGGACACCCATAGCCAGGACAAACTTCCAAATTCTATGGATTTCGTGCCCTTCCTTGCCATGAATTATGTTTAGGCCTAGGTTAGGTCATATATATCCTGATGGCCAATTGACCAACTTGGTGCCCACTATGGAGACTCCCATGGAATCCAAGGTGAAGGGAAAGGGGAAAACCTGGAAAAGTTCTTTGAAGGTCCCTTCACTCCCTCCCTAGGAAAGTTGTGAAAGATGGGGTTATGACCTCACAGGCAGTCGAACAAGTTGTTGGGGCTACTACCGGAAGCCCATCATCCATTCCTTCAGAGGCCAATTTTCTAGTGGGATGGAGGCAATGTGACCTTTTGAAAGGTCATCAATCCTCCCATGGCTAGTCCCCTTTCAATTTATGGCAACTCCTCTAGACTAGGAAAGTTTCCCTTACTAATATTGGTTTAGTGTCAGCACCGACTGACGTTTATTTCGATGAGGATCCAGATGAGGTGGGCTACTACCTTAAGGACCTTGAGACCCTCATCCACTCCCAAAGTGGTCGTTGCAGGTACTCGTATTGGGTGCTTTCCATGCTGTGACCAGGAACCGCTGATGATGATGACGACATTGTTGGATTACCTACTACGACCACTATGAAAAAGGTTTCTTCATCACCTCCATCATCTCATAAATGCTCTTCTTCTTGAGGTCCTAGTCTTGCTGGGAAACCCGGGAAATGTTTACGGTTGTCGAAGCCTACCCTGCTTCCTCATGTTACCCCCCAACATTGGCCATCCAAATTACAACTACTTTTCCAGAACCTTAGAGAGTCTGGTATGAGTTGAGGGAGAGTTCCTCAAATGAATATATATGAAGACTTCTTCAGAGGGAACACTTTGATATTATAGGTTTTGGGGGAGCCATCACTCCTACCGGCATTTCAGTCGATAAAGATCCTGATGTGGTGGCTGCTTACCTAACTGAAATGGATAAGTGCCTTCATGCTCTTGTAGATAGACATTACTGGTCGGACTGCATGGCATTGATGGCAGTATTCCCACGGTCGATGGGAGAGGTATTATCTACAACCTTAAGCCTTAAATTCATTTATTGAAAAGATGTTGAAAGCTTCCCCCCTTTCCTTATTATTTATTATTATTTTTTATTTTTTTAGGGGGATGCTGGGTCTCGGGAGATATCCTTTTCCCCGACTTATTCTTCTAGAGGTACTATAGTTGGGGAGTACACCCCCTCACTGGTAGGGGGTACTGCTGAAGGATATCTCAGAGCTAAGAGTATATGGAGGCGGTGATTGCCGACCCTTCTAGGGCATTTCCTCCTCCAGATCCTCTTGGTGATTTTATTCGGGAGCCATCTCCCCAACAATCAAAGAAACATAAGCAAGCTTCCTAGCCATCGAAGCACATTCTAAAGGGGATCACAAGTAAGTGTCTGATCACCTGGTGATTGAACCAAATATCCTTACCTTGTTGACTCATCGGTACATATATGTACTTTGACGCAAGGCCCATCAGTGATCAAACGACAATTTCCCAAACATCTATAGCCCCTTTCCCCTTTAGGGTAGAGTAAGAATCTCCATCTATTGTATCTGATTAGAATAGGGAAGTAGGGCCTTTTGAGGAGACCAGGGGTGTTGTTGAACCCTCGGATGTGCCTACCCCTGCTCAAACAATTTCCGCCCCATTAGTGGAAGGTTATCCAGAATTCTAGGGTTCATTTGATCATGCAGAACTGATTCTTATGGAGAGAGATAGGGTGGTCTTTGTGGTGGGGGCTAAGTCTAGTGATGATCACCGAGTTTTTCTGGATTTTGTAAGGGCTTCAAATACCGTTGGTCTAGTAAATATTGACCAAGAGGCTCTTGTCCCTATAGAGGGAATTGCTTCAAAAGCCGATACTCTACCTACTTATGGCGGCTTTGAGAAAGTCATGGTCAGGGAGGCTGATGTTTCATCCCCTGAAAATCTAGAGCGGGATATCGTGCCATTTTTTCTAGTTCTGAGAGGTGTTATGTTTTCTACCCCTAGTATTTCAAGATCAATATCCTTATTTGGAATGACTATCCCCACAATTCTTATACTGAATAGCGACCTTTTAAGGGCCATCTTGAGGACTGCTGTTCCGACTGGTCATGGTTCTGGGTCCTTAGCACTCTCTCATATCCATGGAGCACGACTAATGATTGTAGATGTAATGCCACCTATTTTGGATAGAGATACTTCTTTAGGGGTGATAGGTATTGTCGTCTCCTCTTCATCCTCGGAATCACAACCACAAGATTTGGCAACGACAGATGTCCCTACTTTACCATCTATTATGGTTAATAGAGACGAGGCTGTTGTAGGGTCAAGCCATGCTATAGCTGCCGAAGAAAGTCCCTCTCCGATGACGTTCATTCCCAACTACATTTCATCGTCAGGGAGTGGTTCTGAGACCGACTGAGAAAGCCTGGTTGAATTTCTCCATAATTGGCAAAAAGTGTGGAGGAACATCTATGGATTAATCTATCAGACTCCATTGGAATAGATTCAAGAAAAATTTCCAAGGTTAAACCACCAATTTGTAGTTCTGGGCTTTAGTGGATTTAACTATCATGGAATTTATGATATAAAAAGGTGAGTGGTTGCTGCTTGGGAAGCAACGGGTGAACTTGAGTCTCGAATCTCTATGAAAGAGTCAACGAATTATCTGGAGGATACATGTAAAATCTTTATTGACAAAGCTACCACACATTCCAGGATAGTCATGAAGTTGAAAAATGAACTCATGAAGCAAGAGTATCTAATAAAGCAGCTTGACCAGGAAGGGTGATGGAAAATTCATGAGGGAGAGAGAACCGGCCTCTAATACATGATAGAAGCAGAGGTGCTGCGATTGAGTGAAAAAGCTGATACTTTGAACTTATTGAAGCTTCGCCAAGCCATTAAAGAATCTCACCAATCATTGATGCAACTTTGAAACTCCACCGAATGTATCCTGTACAGGTCTTATCTTGTTCTCAAGGAGAGGAGCCAGGTTGTGGATGCCCACCATATATTTCATGTAATATGATATAACTAATTTACCTCTAAATTACCTCTTTTATCCTTTTCCTATCAAGATCATTTCAGTCAAAATTTAATTTTAAACCATGAATTGAAATTAGTAAACTGAGATAACTGAATTGAGCTCTAATTTTTGCCCGAGCCGAGGGACTCAGCAAGCATAGTTCGACTATTGCTAAGGTTGAATGGAATACCTCACAAAATTTTATGTCTTTTTCATTATTACTCTAATTTTTTCCTAAGACTTCTTGACACGGGATTATCAGGCATAACTTGGATTTTTCTTAGGCCACCCTTTGTGGGTTTCCAACCTAACAAGCTTTGCACCTTTTTTGATGGCTCAATGTGTTTTTTTAGTGAACTGATACTTAACTTTTACCCAGAGGTGCCTTCTGTGGATTTTCCCTCTAGAGAGTATGGTGTCTTTTTTTTGTTGGCAGTTCATAGTCCTACTAATAAAACTTAATAATGATGTTTTAGGTCGAACAACTTTGACCAAATTTAATGGGGGTAAGGCCCCGACTCAGGACCGTTATTTGGGAATGTTCTGGTATCCTTCATACATGGTTTAGGGATTTTTTTGACCCTAGATTTGTGGATTCTGGACATGCATGAGGCTCAGGAGCCTCTTTAGGAATACAGATGCAGGAACATACTCTCCTAGGGACGAATTTTCCTTTTATTGGTGGCCATTTTTATGGGCGACGTATGCAGATCCATCAGAGAATGATACGCATAGTCAAGCAAAGGTGTCCCCAGGACACTGGTCTTCCATTCCCAATGGCCTAGTGGAATTTTCCACATTTTGGATTTATCTTGATGTTGAGAACCACAATAGCTGGATGTCTTGAGTAGTGTTGTCTGAGAACATTAGGAACATTCACGTTGTCCTTGAGTAAACAATCATTCCTGAACATTTCTTACTTATGTGAGGGAGAACTAGAAAGTGGTCAATTCAATTAAGAGTCTTTTTTATGTCAGGAGCACTTGGGAAGAAGGAAGTATATAAGCCATCATCCAGGAGTTTTCTAAATCTTGGGGTGTGACAAGATGTGAATGTCATTTGAGCGTAAGGAGGCTGGAAGAGACTCTCTTAGGGACAAACTTTCCTTTGATTGATGGTCATTTTTTGTGGGCAATGTATGCAGAGCCACCAGGGTATGATATGCATAGTCAAGAAAAGGTGTCCCTAGGACACTGGCCTCCTGCCTCCGATGGCCTTTGAGGATTATGAATATTGGGAACTTTCTAAACATGGTGTGTGGCCTTCGACCTGGGGTTCCCCTAGTCATAAGAGGAGGATTTTTAGCTGAACTTCTTCATGGAAACCTAGAAATGAGTGGGGATACACTTCCTTTGCATGTAGATCAACTTCGCACATGCGGATAGGATATATTTTAGAAACCTCAAAAGAGACCAAAGGTGAATTAGGCCCATATGTTTCAATATATCCAAGATGTGTAAAAGGGGGGAAATATAAACCATGAATTTGAGGGCCCTTGAATCAGGAGGGGTGGAATGAGGCTTGGAATTCATTAAGTTTACTGAGATAGGATATGACTCTCCTAGGGATGAATTTTACTTTGATTGAAGACCATTTTTGTGGGTGATGTATGCAGAGCCAATGAGGCATGATATGCATAGTCAATCAAAGGCGTCCACATGACACTATCCTTCCATCCCAGATGGCCTTAGAGGGTTATGGGAATTCAAGATAACTTAAATCATGGAGTTTGGAATATAGTAGGGGTATACCAGGACATATTGGGGACATTTGGGCTATGATTTACTCATGGAATGGTGTCCCTTATGTAGATCTGACCCGTACATAGGGTGAGGTATTTGTTCGATCTTTGGGATACCCGGTCGTTTAACATCACATGGTCAGGACACAGGGTTCCTCTTGGGGGAGGAAACCGTGACATGCCTTTTAGGGTCGTGCTGCTAGGACCAAATTCCTGGGCCATTTTTCCATAATGTCACAGCAGATCTCTTTCTAAGATCCCTAAACTCACGTGAGCTATGCTCGGTGTGAGAAATAAGGGATCATAAGGGTTCCATGTCACCATATAAGAATATTAAATTCAACATTAGGGGGAATTTTTAGGCTAAATACACTGCTTTTTAGTTTAGTGTCGTGTGGTGAGGACAATTTTGGCCTTTTAGTTTAATGTCATGCAGTAAGGATGATTTTGGCCTTGCAGTTTAACGTCATGTGGTGAGGACGATTTTGGCCTTGTAGTTTAATATCGTGCGGTGAGGACGATTTTGGCCTTGAAGTTTAATGTTTTGCGGTGAGGATGATTTTGGCCTTGCAGTTTAACATCGTACAGTGAGAAAAATTTGGGCCTTGCGGTTTAATGTCATGAAATAAGGACGATTTCGGCCTTTTCAGTTTAACATCATGCGGTGAGGATGATTTTGGCCTTGTAGTTTAATGTCATGTGGTGAGGAAAATTTTGTCCTTTGCAGTTTAACGTTGTGCAGTGAGGATGATTTTGGCTTTTCAGTTTAACGTCGTGCGGTGAGGATGATTTTGGCCTTGAAAAGGTATTTAAAAGTTTCAGGTTAATCGTAGTCAGGGTGTTTCGGCATTCCTTAGACATGAGTGATGATAGAAGGTGTAAACAATAGTCTCGAGGGTGAGTTGAATCAGGATGGATGACATGGGGCTTGAAAGCCATTGGGAGTACTGAGGTAGGAGAGGACTCTCCTAGGGACAAATTTTCCTTTGATTGACGTCCATTTTTGTGGGTGACATATGTAGAGCCACTGGGGCATGATATGCATAGTCAATCAAAGGTGCCCGCAGGACACTGGCCTTCCATCCCAGATGGCCTTGGATGATTATGAGGATCCAACTTTTCCCAAGGTATGGAGTGTGACAAATGGGAAAGGTGTACCTGGGGATGTGATAATACCCATACCATGATTAACCATGACCTTCTTGGAGCTTCCACATAGTTCTAACCCATGTATGGGGGAAAATGGGCATTTTTTTTATGGTGGATGGGCCAGTATTTCAAATCCGAGTGTCACTACGTATCCCGTGAGAGAATGAATCAAGCCACATGTAGTTCTGGATGTTCCCTACAAACATTTGTTCGATGGGTTAGGGACACTTTAGGGCATTTTGGTTTTACTTGATATGGGTGACAGGCCTACCATACTCCCTTATGGTTTATTTGCGTAAGAGAATCCCTACCACCGATCCTAATCTCACATGAGTTATACTTGATGTGAGAAACGAGGAGTGGTTTTAGAGTCTCCTTCACAAGTGTAAGGCAACATAGAATATGATGATGTAATTTTCATTTTCTTTCCTGATGGGGCTAGGCCAGGATCGAGGATCGAGGTGTCGCTACATATCTTTCAAGGGAAGGAATCAAGCCATACATAGTTCTGTTCATGCCTCGTACCGGTTTAGCTCAGTCCAATGGGTAGAGGCATTTTCATTATACCCATCATGGTTTTCAGGTCTTCCATGTTACCCCATAATTGAACTTCATAGGAGAATCTCTATCACTATTACTAAGCTCACGGGAGTTGTACTCAGTGTGAGAAACAAGGAGTGATAAGGGTCTCCTTTACGAATATGGGTAGATAAGGGGTGTTATAGAGAAAATTTTTTATTTATGGGGGTTGGCCTAGGATCAAAGATCGAGGCGTCACTACGTATCCTGTGAAAGTAGGAATCAAGCCACATGTAGTTCTATGAAAAATCATGCAGTTTATTGTCATGCAATTATAAAGTTTTATGCTACATAGTTTAACATCTTACAGTGATGAAATGTTCCTTACAATTTAATTTCATGTGGAAAGGATGATGACTCATAGTTTAAGGTCTTATAGTTTGGACCATAACATGGGAGTATTTTTTTTGACTCATAGTTTAAGGTCTTAGAGTTTGGACCATGATATGGGGGGAATTTTTTGTTACTCATAGTTTAAGGTCTTAGAGATCAGACCTATGATATGAGAGGGAATTTTTATGACTCATAGTTTAGGGTTTTAGAGTTTAGACCATGATATTGGGGGTAATTTTTAACTCAAAGTTTAAGGTCTTAGAGTTTGGACCATTTTAACTCATAGTTTAAGGTCTTAGAGTTTGGACCTTGATATGGGAGCATTTTTACCTCATAGTTTAAGGTCCTAGAGTTTGGACCATTACCTCATAGTTTAAGGTCTTAGAGTTTGGAACTTAACATGGGTATTTGTCATTACTCATAGTTTAAGGTCTTAGAGTTTGTACCAACACATTGGGGCATTTTTATGTGAAGTATTTCTTTAAGAAATTCACATTTGTGGGATCCATGATGAGATTTCCATCCATTGATATCAGGGTGTACTCTCCATTGGAATAGACCCGATGTATGACATATGGTCCTTCCCACTTTGGTTCAAGTTTCAGGGGCTTCTTCCCCAGTATCATCGGGGTTCTGAGGACTAACACCATTTTTCCTTCAAGGAAAGATTGAAGGCAAACCTTTTTGCTGAAGGCTCATGCAATCCGGTTTTGGTAGATTTCCAAATAGTGTAGAGTGTGCAACCTTTTTTCATATAACTGCTCCAATTCATCAAACCATCTTTTGGGATTGCTCATCCATGGAAAATTGATTGCAAATGGACACACGAAGTGACGACACTTGGATTTTGATAGGTAACATTGCCTCTATCCTGTATACTAGTGAGTATGGGATTTCTTGAGTGGCGGTGTGGGTTGTGGCCCAGTAATCCCACAAAGCATGAAGGAGCTTGTCTAGCCATGATTTCTTATCCTTGTCGTCCATCTTTTGAAGTATGTTGGACAGATTCTTGTTAAAAGCCTCTATCTTCCCATTTGATGCTATGTGGTAGCAGGATGACTGATTGTCCTTGATTCCATATTCCTAGTACATCTTATCCAGCTCAGCAGATCAGAAGTTGGTGCCGTTGTCCATCAGTATTGTATGAGGGACACCAAATCTGGTGATGATGTTGGCCTTCACAAAGTTGATGATGTTTTTCCCCCAACTTCCTTAAGGGGTGTGGCTTCATCCCATTTAGAAAATAAGTCAGTTTTTGTGAGTATAAACTTGAATTTCCTGGCTATATTAGGAGGATATGGTCCCACAACATCCATCCCCTAGGCGATGAATGACCAGGAGTATTTAGCCGCATGAAGCAACTCTAGGGGGCAGTGTATGAGATTAGCATGAACTTGGCAGGAATGACACTTTTTAGTGAATACAGTGCAATATTGTATCATGGTGGGCCATTAATACCCAAGCCTCTGAATTTGGTGAGAGAGCTTGGTTATTGACTGGTGTGCTCCACAAGCTCCGATGTGTGCTTCTTTCATGACAGCCACAATCTCTTCTCCATCAATTCACCTGAGAAGGAACCCGTCAAGGCCTTATTTATAGAGAACATTCTCTTGGTTCACCCCATTGTACATGGTAAAATTGACTACCCACCTTCGAACCTACTCCCTTTCATCCCTAACTGGTGGGAGTTCCTTGTTCTGAAGGTAATTTGTAATGGGCGTCATCCAACCCATGGTATGAGAATAAGGCTCAGGAACATGGATAATTTCATCAATTTCATCCGTATTGTTCTGAATGAATGACAAGACCATCCAACGGTGAGCAATGCTAATGACTGTTTCATCCCAGTTGGGATTGGCCAGGGCTGTGGCTGCATTTTCCAAAATGTCGGCTTGAGAATTCTATGATCGGGGGATATGAGTCAATGTTGGTTCTGATGGGAATTCTACCATTAGTGCTCGAACATAGTTTATTAAGGTAACCAACACTTCTTTCTTGATAGAATAGTCACCGTTAACCTGTTTGATGACTAGCTCTGAATCACCCTTTATTTTTAGGTGTTCATCTTGCACCTAGAGTTCCAATTACAGGCTTGTAATGAGGGCCATATACTCTGTTTTATTGTTCATACACCCTTCCAAAAGAAGGAAAGAGTAAGGCAAGATGGAATTTTTGGGAGATATGAGTATGACTCCCAGCCCCACTTTGTTGAGCTTGGGATCCTCTATCCTTTTCCCTATTAGTCTTTGGGAAGAACTGTCAAAGTACATTTCCCATATCTAGGGGTTCTCTTGGATGGAAAAAACTTCTTCATCTGGAAGTTCGGTATCCAATGGTGTCTTCTCTTCCAAGGGGTGCTCATCCAGGAAGTCTGCTAATGCCTAGACTTTTATGGCCTTCTGGGGCACGTATCGTATGTCAAACTATTGTAGGATGACCTCCCATCTTGATAGGCACCCATTTAGCATGGGACGGTTGAGGATATACTTGAGCGAGTTGCAGCAGGAGACCAGGTAGACCTCATGGTGCTGCAGGTAATGCCTAAGTTTCTGAACTACGGAGATTAGGGATAGGTGGTTCTTTTCAATCTTTGAATACCGAGTTTCGGCATCAATCATTGTCCGACTGAGGTAGTAGAGGCTGTTATCATTGTCGGCATCATTCTTCTACATGAGTAAGGCTCCTAATGGCCATTCTAGGGCATTTACATATAAAATGAGCAGTCTCCCCTCAACTGGAAGCATGAGCACCAGTGAGATTAGGAGATATCTTTTGAGGTTTTCAAATGATTCTTGACAATTGTTATCCCATTCATACATAATTCCTTTCTTCATGAGTTTGGTGAAAGGTAAAAATTTACCTACGAGGTTGGATATAAAGCACCGAATGTAGGCAAGGTGCCCCTAGAGACCTCTCAACTCAGTGAGGTTGTGAGGCGGGGATATACCAAGAATGACTTTCATCTTCTCAAGGTCGACTTAAATGCCACGATGGCGTATGACGAAGATGAGAAATTTTCCTAAGGCAATGCTAGAGATGCATTTCAGGGGGTTCATCTTTAAACTATACTATCTCAATTTGTTAAAGACAGTTTCAAGGTCGTCCATGTGGTTTGAATGCTGTCGTGACTTAACCAACAGGTCATCGACATAACACTCGACGAATTTTCCCAAAAGGGGTTTGAAGATGCGATGCATGTGGCGCCGGCATTCTTTAGACCAAAGGGAATTAATTTATAATAGAACACTCCCTGAGGGGCCCTAAAAGCAGTAGTTTCTTCTTCTCTTTAGGCCATCCAAATTTTATTGTATCCAGAATATCCATCCATGAAAGAGAGGGCTTTGTATCTGACTATTGCATCGATCAACAATTTTGTGATCGGGATCAGGAAGTCGTCTTTTGGGCAATGCTGATTAAGGTCCCTGAAGTCTATGCAGATTCTAATCTATTCATTATTTTTTTATAGGGACTATGTTGGATAGACAGATCGGATATTGGACCTCCTGTATGAATTTTTCTTTGATCATTTTGTCAAATTCAGCCTCTATTTTGGAAGCATGCATCGGGTGGGTCCTTCTAGGTGCCTGTTTATAGACCCGATGATCTTCTAGTAAGACCATATGATGGGTGGCGACTTCAGGATTGAGTCCTATCATCTCTATTTAATTCCTTGCAAACACATCTCGATTCTTCTTTAGAAAGGAGGAATAAGCCTCCTGTTCCTCAATAGGAATGGCCGCACTGATTAAAGTGGACCGTGAGTCATTTTCAGTGCCCAAATTTATCTCTTTAAGTTCATCAATGGTGGTGGAAATGACTTCTTCAAATGTAGGAGGGTAATATTTGAGGTCTTCTTACTCTTCTTATTATTCATCTTCATCGTCTTACCCTTCTGATAGAGAAAGGATTTTTGAGATAACTTCTCCAATATTGGGAAAGAAATCGTCTTTTGCCTTAGTGTGTGAGGAAAGGGAAGTTTAATACCCCAAGGATGGTCCAGGAGCATCTTTAATAGGGAATTTTCTAACAATATGGGAGTCAACTCATTCTTATATGTCTTTGGACTTGGTGGTCATAGAAGAGACCATCACAACAAGAAAAATGGGTTATTTCCATGGTTCAAAACTGTGTCAATAGGGCCCAAAACCATGGCCGTAGGCTATGGCCACAATTTTAACCAACCGTGGTCACTATCACCACGGTAGTAAGGTCTGACCTATGGACATGGTTTTAACTGTGGAAATAGGTGGCCTATTGCCACAGTTTTAACCATGGCTATAACCCAAGAAAACCATGGCAATAACATAAAAATAATGTGTGCCTTGCTGGATTTGATCCCAAAACCTTCCTTTCATGTTTCAATGACCTAACCAATACACCACCAAGTCTTTTGCATATATATGTTATATATATTATTAAAAACCATTGCAATATCCTGAAAACCATGGCGATAGTTCTTCCCGCCATTTTTTTGGTGGAATTTTTTTTCTCCCGCATAAGGGCGGGAGACTTATAGCCACGGTTTTCAAAACCATGGCTATAGCCCTTAGAAAAAAGGCCTATATCCATAATTTTGAAAACTGTGGCGATATTCCACATAACTGTGGCTATAGGTGTGGGCTATAGCCACGGTTTTGAAAACTGTGGCTATATCCCATGAAAAAAATACCTATAGCCACAGTTTTAAAACTATGGATATAGGCCACATAAACATGGCTATAGACCACATAATTGTGACTGTATCCACCTATAGCCATGATTTTAAAACTGTGGTTATAGATATGTGTTCATAGCCTTTTTTTCTAGTAGTGCATGCAGAAAACTGAGTCTGTATCTGGGCTTATTCTTACACATTCAAATTGGTTGATGGGTAGTACATACTCCTCCCCAAGATGCTGGAAGAGGTTGGTGGAATCTATCTCCCATCCATTCGGGGCATTGATCCAATAAATGTCATCGACCGAAAGGTGTTTTTTTTTCTGACTTATAGAACCCTGCGTCGATGTAATGCAACTCACAGAACTCAAACAAGGATTTATCAGCATGCAGCGTCCCATTTTTCCCATTAGTGCAATATTTGATGCACTGATGGTATAAGGATGGAATTGTATCCTGCTGATGCAGCCAAGGCCTCCCTAGAAAAACATTGAAGGCCGTAATTTTTTGCACCACCAGTAACTTAGAATCTGATATGAGATCTCTGAGCCAAGTTTTAATCTTGATTTTTCCTAATGGTTTCTGCTCACTTTTTTCATATCCTAATAGAGTTTTAGTGCATGGTGTCAAGTTGTATTCATCATATCCCAGTCAACGAAGTGTTCTCAGTGAGATGAGGTTAACTCCAGAGACATTTTCTACGAATATCCTATGAACATCAATTCCATTTATCTTGCTGGACATGTATAAGGGTTTGATGTGCCCTTGCATGATAGAGTATTTATCCTTGTTTGTGAAGGATATGACGACGTGGCATTCTTTGAGATTGGTCTTCATTCGGTAGACTTCAGCCGCTGCTACTTCAGCCTCAAACTCCTGGGGACTTAGTAAGGCTTCAATGAGTGCCTTCCTAAGATCTGCGAAAAAAATTAATGTATCCAGGATAGATAGATTTGATGGTACTAAAGCCAACTGGTTTAAAATTTCATACTTCTGCTCTAAAGGTTGGTGCTTCCCAGCTCAAGGTTTATCTTTCACAAACACTTTAGGGTTTTGATCTTTGGACGTAGATGGTTTGACCTCTATAGAAGGATCCGACAATTCTGCAGTCCTTTCCATGTTTGGACAGACTGGTTTGACTATATACTATGGGAAGTTCGGTACTTGTTCTTCCCCTGATAGTTATTCCAAGATGACTGGGCTTGGGTTTCCTCTGATGGGGGTGAAGGAGCATTCCGGTTCCTGTTGCATCTACTGGAGGGTCCTTCCGTGATTTTCCGTGATGTTAACAGTTTGACTTGTGGCATGGATAGGAATTTGACTCCCACCACGATCATTCCTTCCAGGAAACCTATGGCCTTTGTGGCCTCTTCCTCCAACTCTCCAGTTGGGTGTGGGGAATTCGGGTTCATGGCCATAGTATTCATCATAGAAGGGGTCCATCAAGTGAATGAAATTGATGGAGCTAAAGATCAGTTCTTGATCTGATATTGTTCCTGTCTGACTACCTCCTTCTGATGGTATCATTTGGCAGGCCGGTGCTCGTTGTACCATTTGGTGGGGTGGTTCCTGTTAAACCAAGTTTATTGGAATGAAGTCCGAAAGTGTCAACACTGACTTCAGATTTGGTACCATCTCATCTTATTGCTCTTGTTTTCTTCCCTTCTGGCCTTTGGAGGACTGTGGGGATGAGGAGGATGGTTGTGCTGTATTAGGAGCTTCTAGGGGAACAATAGGTTGTTTCAACTGTGTCTGGAGGATGTTATGGACTCGGTTTATGGTCTTTCAGGTCATCCAATTGTCAAAATTTTTCTCCTTATTTCCAGCAACTGTTTACCACTCTTCTTCCTCTCTTGAGTCAGAGGTGGAAACATACGCCACTTGTACTGGCGGTGGGCCCAACTTCACTTTCCCAGAATCCACCATCTTTTTCAGGAGATCCTTGAAAAAAAAGAGTTCCTGGATGGTGTTTCCTAGTATCTAGTGATACAGATAACAATTTGGACGGTCTTCGAGACGCACTTCATCGGCTTGCTTTGGCTCTGGCAACCGAAGCATATTACAATTCATGATGGATATGAAATAGTCACAGACCTGGTCATCTCAAAAAAAATAAACTCTATTTCTTTGTTCTTATAAATTATTTCTTTTAGCACCTCATCTCTCATATTGCTGAGGTAGGGGTGACTGTTGGCCTCTAGGGGGTCCCGCATGGTTCAGTGGGGGCCTTGCAACTGGGGTTGGTGCCGGGGGTGGCTTAAGCGTGACAGAAGCCTCTTCATCTTTTCCTGTTCTTTTCCTAGGGGCCGATAGGGCTACTCGGGACTTAAGATTAGTCCTTTTCAAGGAGTATTCTATCCTTTGGGTGATGGAAGAGAAGTCTCTAAACCCATTGGTGTACTTCACTAGGATGATCGGCATTTGTAATTCACCCCAAAGGTTATCAATACACATGGAGAGAATCTCATCCTAGGGGAGTTGCTGGTTTAGGGAATATGTCAGGCCTTTCCATCTGGAAATGAAGTCTAAGACTCTCTCGTTCTCTCTCTTATTGCAGTTCATGTGATCACTAAACATTGTCTTGGGTAGCATCAAGCTGAAGTCCTTTTCAAGATTAGTCCTTTTCAAGGAGTATTCTATCCTTTGGGTGATGGAAGAGAAGTCTCTAAACCCATTGGTGTACTTCACTGGGATGAGCAACATTCGCAATTCATCCCAAAGGTTATTGATACACATGGAGAGCATCTCATCCTGGGGGAGTGGCCGATTCAGAGAATATGTCAGGACTTTCCATCTGGTAATGAAGTCTGAGACTCTCTCATTCTCTCACTTGTTGTTGTTCATGAGATCACTGACCGCCATCTTGGGTAGCGTCGAGCTGAAAAGGAAGAGAAACTGTTTCTAGAGGTCCTCCCAGCCTGTAATTGAATTAGCTAGCAGGCTAGTATACCATACGAAATCTGAGCCCTGTAGGGTTCGTACAAATCACCTGATTTTTACGGATTCTTGCTGCTCTAGAGTTCCCATCATGGGGTCATAGTAAGAGGCATAGTTTATCAAATGCTATTCTGGGTCCCTCAAGCCATTGAATACTAAGAATACAGGGTTCCCAAAGTTTGGTGGTGGCAGAACATTACTCACCCACTCAGAGTAGGGTTTGTGCTCTGGTTGTATCGGAGCGCGCTACCCCTCCATGGCTTTTAGTCAGGATGTTAGCTGCTCAATAGTTTTTAAGAGCCCTTGATGCATATCTTTTCAGGCTTGAGCTTGAGCTGGTGAGGCAGGGGCCAAAATTGGGTGTGCTGGCGCAATTGGAATTTGGGGTGGATACCCAGTGGGGGGCATCATTTGTGGGTTTACTTGGGTATATTCTAACTACCTTCCCAATGGGTGGAAGTCTTGATGTCCTTCTAGGTCCGGGTTGAATGGTCCTCTGGGCTTGGATTCATTCACCGGGATGAGTTCCTATGGTATGGGCACCTCTTCTGGGAGCACCTGATGATGTTCCGCAGAGGGAACACATCCGACAAGATAACTCCCTCGATGTAGCTCGACATTAATTTTTCTGAGCTCTTTTATTTCTTCCTCTTGCTTGGAGAACCTTTCCTCAAGGGTGAGGGATGCACTCTCATGGGGAGGAGGAGACAGGTCATAGAGGACCTTGTATTTATTTTTCTCTTTATTGGAGTTTCGTGGGGGAGGTAGTGTCATATTGACTGAGGGGGCACCCGGATTTAGAACTGCCCTCTGGTTCTGGGTATGCACACCATGAGGCTCGGTGTGGGATGCCTCTAGGAGAGAACCATATTCCTTTGCATCTTCTCCCCCTATGTCATTTCCTGTGATATCTGTGGGGTTTACACTCACCACGTTCACTAAGGCATACCACATTAAGGGTGGTGTACCTGGTGCTGAATGGTAGGAAGGCTTATTGTGCCCTTTATTGGTCTTTATACTTCTATTATACGGTATTCTTAGGGATTCTTGATGAATATTGACCCAAAGGGAGCCCTGGTCTGACCTCATAACACGCCTTTGTCTTGGAGGGTGCAGACTACGAGAAGGGGTGGAATGGGTAACTCCTCTGTCCATCGTTCTTCCTAGATGTTGGAAGATAGATGTCTGCCGTGTGGGGATTTGAGGTAAAAATGCCCCCATCTCTGTGGGCTGGGGTTGTTCCCATTCTCCTGTCGATGCGCTATGGCCTGTATTTGTTGGTATTATGAGGGAATTTTGATTTAAAAATGTCTCCAGGCCTGTGGGATGGGATTTTTCCCATATCAAGGCAGTAGACACCGCTATCTACACCCTTTAAATTTCACATACTCCCATGCAGGTGTAATCCAAGCATGGAATTGGGCTTGCATAGGGTATATGGTCTTTTGGAGACATGAGCACTGCTTGTTGGTTGGATTCCCTTAGGCGGGAAGCCTGCTGGATGTTCCTGGTCTCCTGACTCAGAAGTTTTTCGATGGCTTGATCTCTTCGGCCCTGACGCTTTTGAGACTTACTCCGGGCTGATTTTTATTAAGTACCCCATATTTCCTGAGTAGGGGTTTTGTTTGATTGTTGCCGCTGGGTGATGACATTGTAGGATGTCATTTCCATTGGGGCCTGCTGGATGAGACGTGGGGTGAAGTGTAAAGATCCATGTTCTCCCCAAATCTGAATATGAACTCTAGTTGGGGAATTTCCAATGAGGTGACATAATTTATGTAGTGCATGGAGGCAATCCAGTTCAAGGTTTTTCTTTTGCCTTTCTGATTGTGTCTGCCTTGCAGACGACAGGGCTTCTAAGTCGATCAGATAGCAAAGCTCCCCTACTGCACTGACATGGTATACGTACCCTTCGTAGGGTAAGAATTTTTCTTTCAGATTTAGAAGAGTTTTCCATATATTGAGGTGAATTTCATGCGTACATTCCCTAGACAATTCTCCTGGTATATCGAAGTGAGAAGTGGCCTTAAGCTAATACATCACTGGTATATTATCCCGATCTAGTTGTCTTATCACAAGAAACATATCATGTTGTTGTTCTTTTGGAGGATCCTCTACTTGATATGCCCAGATTTACTGCTTATTGATGATTTCGTTCTAAGAAATTGGGCTGGTTGGGGCCTTTTCGATTTTTGGACACTGCGGGGGTGGCTTAGAAGATGAGCGTGGCCATGATCCATCCTCTAGTTGAGAAAGAATATCGCTCGTTATAGACGGAGTGCCTGATGTGTCTGAATCCTTTCCAAGAACTTCCGCATAGGAGGGCCTTTTCATATTTGTTCTGGTGAGGGGAGAACCTTTTTTCCAGTATAAATTTTGATTGTGGGGAGGACCTCCGCAAGTGGTGATGCGATGGTGAGTACTACCATGGAAACTTGATGTCCGACTGCGAGGATTTTCCTGACGGTGTGTACCCTAGGGAGGACCTTCAGGGTGGGCTGTAGAGAGGGGAGGACCTTCTTACTGCTTGAAATCACTGTGGGGAGGACCTTCACAACAACTATCATTGTGGGGAGGGCCTTCACAATGACTGTCATCATGGTGAGGACTACCATCATGACTTGATACCTGGCTGCTGAGAGAATTTCTGCAGTGTACATTCTATGGAGGACCTTCGGGATATACTGTAATGAGGGGAGGACCTTATCATTGCTTGGTGTTACTGTGGGGAGGACCTTCACACCAACTGTCATTGTGTGTAGGGCCTTCACAATGACCGTCATCATGGTGAGGACTAACATCATGACTTGATGTCCGACTACAGAGAGAAGCATATCTATAGCGTATACCCTAGGGAGGACTATCAGGGCGGACAAAATCAAGGGGAGTACCTTCTTGCTATCTGATATTCAGGTCGAGGGGAGGGCTACCCCGACGCACATCAGGAGATAGGCTCTCGTGATCAATCATTCTTGACCCATGGAGTAAGCCCCCGAGGGTTCTCTATGGAGGACCTTCAGAGCTGCTGGTAGCGAAATTACAGGGAGGAACTTCGCAACTGCTATTGCCACTTCTATAATTTGGTAATGTAATGACGGGGTCTTGAGCCTTTGTTGATATATGTTTGAGGCTGTCAATAACCCCAACTTCCAGCAGATCAGGATCATGTATGTGCTCTTCATTTTCTGGTTGACTTTGGCGCTTTTAATTTTTGGGCTCTCTCTTATGGGTAATCGGGGCCATTTTCTATTGGTAATGACCTTCATACATGGGTTCCCATCTCATTGGGTCCTGTGATGTTGTCGGGATATGCCGAAGAGCATCTTGAGTTTTGGCAGGGATATATGCCTGCCTTGGAGCAGCCACCACATTGGACTGACACCCCCAGTTGGAACAATTATTTATTCCTGATTCAGTTTTCCGTATGTCATGAGATATTTCCGTCGACCCTCCTGGACTAGAGAAGGGATGCATAACTACTCCAGAATGACTAATTTATTTTGTGAGTGAGTCATTCTGTTTGAGGAAATTGGGCCATAGCCCCGATATCTCACCTTTGCTACTAATGAAATGATATCTTGGTATGTTTGGAGGATATGGTCTAGAATCGACATCTAATCTTCCATCATGGCTAGGATGTGATGAGATACATCTTTGGCTAGAACGGGTATGAAGGACCATTCCGATGCCGGAGTAGGATTTTGTGCCTTCTCTGGTCCTCTATGAGTTTCCAGTAGATACTGGTAGTTCTCCTATGCTGGGACAGAGGAACAAGTCTATCGCTGGTTGTCTTCTTTAGTTTCCACTACATTTGACTGGTGGTCTTCATATTAACAAGTAGGGATTTTCATCAACTCGGTTACTGCAGTATTTGTCTCACGAGATTTGTATGCATCCGTAGGGATTTGACCCTACTCATATTTGTTTTCCGTCCTATTTAGATGACAGGATTGATATGCATTAGTAGGTATTTGTGCCTGCGTATAGGCAGTTTCTGCCATATTTTTATGGAAAGCTTGAATTGAGTCAGTAGGTGTTTGTGCCTACGTATAGCTAGTTGCCACCCTATTTTGATGGCGGTCTTGTTGTGCATCGGTAAATATCTGCATCTACCTATAGCTAGCCACTCTGTCTACACAACGAGACCGGCGAGCAATAGCAGGGACATGCATGTGCTCGTATTGTGCCACCATATTTCTGTGGTGGGCTTGAGTAGAGAGGGAAGAGTTGTATGTCTGCCCATTGAATGCCGCTGTGTTAGTACGGTAGAACTATTCCTTAGGAACCAGGGTGATAGCGTGTCCCTAGTTATATATTTTCCTCCCTTGGTGGGAAACCCAGGGGCCTCGGGTCTCCTGGACTTTGGCAGGTGCCCTCGACATAAGGTCCTCCTTGGTGGGATGGGGTCTGGTCGTCTGGTGTCGGCGATAATGCTCTTTGGTGGGGGCCCGTGGGTAGGGAACCTGTGTAGTGAGGGTGAAGTCATCAATATTGACTTCTTCTTCCTCCCTAAGGCAAGAGATTTAGTCATTGTCATGTTCCAGGTACAGGCTCCCGAAATGGTTTGAGATGACCACCAGGGCCACCATGCACTGTGCTACTGAAAACTGTTGAATAGGAGGATGGAAGACCTTCGTAGATTGGATGGCTTGTATTATAGCCTCCAGTATGGGGAGTGTACCATTTTAGTGTTACTCTTTGATCAGCATATTGGACACCCATTATTGAAGACGCTGGATAGGTGAAGGGGTCTTGCTCTTCTTTGAGGCCCCGACCACCCGCGAAATCACTAATGCATGCATCTTCATGGATTGTGGGGATTTCATTTGGATCGGAGGTCACTCTGTGGAAACCTAAAATACATTTATGACATACAGACCACTAAACATTGTCAAATTAGCATTCCTTTAAACACATGCATATTTGGCGATTCATCTTGGCCCCTTCCCCTTTTCTTTTGCTGCGGGGCGAAGGGGCCTAAGTGGGGTGAGACCGCCACCTTGGTTAAGGATTCACACCAGGTTCACCATTTTTGTTCCGCCTATGAGGTGGAGCATGTAGCGCGTACCAGGGTGGAAAAATGGTTTTACTGCAGTTTCCTTTTGTCTTTTATCATTGGGGGTAGAACTGACACCTTGGTTCAAGATTCACGTCAGGTTCACCATTTTTGTTCCACCTCTGAGGTGGTGCATGTAGAACATATTGGGGCAAAAAAAATGGTCTGATGTTTAGTTTCCTTTTTTCTTTTATCATTGGGGGTAGAACCGCCACCTTGGTTAAGGATTCACATCGGGTTCACCATTTTTTTTCTCCCTCCAAGGTGGCACATTTTCAGGCGGTGCAGAGATGGAATGACGAGTATCATAACCCATCCCATTTTCCATAGATACTAGATCTCATAGAATTTACCATTCCTTTGTTTCAACCCGTTCAATGTCATTCTCCTTTAAAGAAGGTTGAATTAACCCCATGGGGAACTGTTGGTCCCCAGTGGGTGATTGCGTAGGGGTCAAGAACTCATGAAACCGGTCCTTCTCAGATATAACTTCCTTAGATGGTCTCCAACGAGTTTATTAGTGGAGCCAATAATGCCCAAAGGACCTGGTATCCATGATTCATGGACCTGATTTCCAAAGGTAGGCGCTCGTTGGATGATGATTTGACCAACGACACTTGAGGACTCCATTGGTCAATAGGATGGGATTTTAGGCACATATCACCCTTCTGGGGGAGAATTTTTGCCTATTCCGGGACTATATTATAGATTTAAGTCGTGTTCATATGTTTGTGAATCCTTGGTTCATTCCCGGAGAGTGTTTCCACGGGCTACCCTTGGTTTGAAAGATCTTCGTGGGCAAGCATATGTTTGATTACACAAAGGTGGTTATGACTTATCCATATTATAAGGTGCTATGGAGTTTATCATCATCCAGGGGGGATGAAAGGTGACTTGATGTTGAGATCGGGCCCACAAGGGGGACTTCCTACGTATCCTTAGGAGAGGAATCAGAATCCACATAGTTCAGATGTATTGGGATTACACATGGAAGTTTCCCATTTGATAGACATGACTGGGTGGACCCTTTTGGTATGGTAACCCTTTTGAGCTCAGGACTTCTAGGATGCATCCTACGTATCTTGATTTGATCAGGAATCAGAGCTCTCGTAGTTCAGATTGTGTTCTGATGTTGTAATCCTCACAAACCTCTAAGACCACATGAGTCATGCTTGGTGTGAGAAACAAGAGGATTTGAAAGATTTAACAATGCACATGACTCCTCCTTTATTGGTGGGGGAGGGAGAGCCCATGATGGAAGAGGTCAGGGTGACCGTGGGAGAGGGTGCAGAGCGATGAACCTTTCCATGTGAAATGACATTAAAGTTCACACAGCCCTGCCTCGGAAGATCAGGGACTTACCTTAGTAGGAGGTCCCCGAAGCATGTTTTGGGAAGGGGAGGTGTTTCATCCTCATCAAAGGAGGGAGTGAACATAACCCCTTTTATTGATAATTGTTCCTCATTGAATGGAAAAGCAAGTGATCACCCCTAATATTGAGAATGGGGAGGTTCACGTCGGCATCCCAAGGTTGGGCTCTGGGTTACCGTGGGAATGTATCCTTACAGACATTCCTTAAGCCCTCACCTTTGTTGGTAGGGCCTTCGTGACTCTTCTTACCATGGGTATGTGACTCAATGGGGTGTGCTGATGCGCCTGATGGCCTGATCATATGGGTCTGGTGGATTTGGAGGAGGCCTTGGCCTAGAGCTAGAGGACTGGTTAGCAAAGGAATTATGGAGGACTAGACAGTAATAGAGGGGTGAGGTTGGAACCAAATGGAATGATACCCAAAAACACCCCATTCCATGTACTGGTTTCTCATGCGGGATGGGTAAGGCTTCGCATAACATAGTGGTATACAGGTAGGAGGGCCATCTGCATACTAGTGTGGTACGCGATCATGGGTATTTCCAACTGCATACCAAAGTGGTATGCGTATCACCATGCCACTTTGAGTTATATATTCATACCGATTGGGTACACGACACCAAGTTTAGTCCACATAGCGGTATGCTACGTGGAGCGCCATATTGAAGGAGGGTTGGGGGAATTACCATTCGTGGGAAATTCATTCGTGAGAAGTCTTTAGTTTGCGATTTACTATTTGGGTTTGCAGTTCCATTATTATTATTCAATTCCCCCATTTTTATGGTTTGTGGCCGAGTGTACCTATGGAGGAAGTTTTTCTTGGTTCGTGCTTCACCGATGAAACAAGACAGAAGTCGGAGTGAAACCTCTGAGTTTTCCTCAAGATTTAGTCGCCCGTCCTTCCCTCTATCCATCTCCTCCTTCTCCATGCATTTCTTCTTCTACTGTGCTCCTTTTATTGAGCATCAGAGCGATCATATCTACTGGTCACACGAAACCATTTGCAGAGGCCCATTGAATCAATTTTCTAACCTGCGGAAGACTCAGTCAATCGGGGTTTGCGGAGACTTTGGTTCGTGATAATGGTCCATGGAACCCTGCTCGTCCGCTTAATCCATGAACTGAGTGGTTCACAGCACGGTATGTAGACGGTCTTATGCACAAAACTCCTTTAGTTAACACGGTTCGCAGTTTGCCCTGCTTGCTGGCCATCGTTTCATGGGCCAGTGGTTCACAGACCGTCCTGCATACCTGGTGGTTCACGATCCATCTTCTTCGCGTACCTTTCCCAGTGATGGTATGCATTCCATTTGAAAAATTTAATTCCTTCAAGTTCCTTTAAATAAATACAACTCAATTTGAGTCCCTTAGCCTTGATAAACTCATAAAAGTGCTTGATTCCTTATGCAAAGTGATTACGGGAGTATTTATTCTCCTTGGAAGAATTTTCAGAACCCTACAAATGAACTTTTCATATAGCTTCTCCTTTCACAAATTCTTTAACATAGTATTCAAAGTACCCTCATGATTCCTTCCTCTTGGAGTATATCAAAATATAATCTATAAATACTACCAATTTTTTTTAAAGGTAATCTCTAAAGATTCTATTAATTAAGTTCATAAATATTTCTAGAGAACTAGTTATCCCTAAGGTAATCACTATAAACTCACAGTGCCCATACCCCATTTGAAAGATATTCTTGGGAATATCTTCCTTCATCACATTTAATTAGAGATATCCTAACTAAAGATCCACCTTAGATAAATATTGGGCTCCACGTAGTTGATCGAACAATTAATATATATATGTAAGGGGATACTTGTTCTTTATCATGATTTTTTTGAGTTCATGATAATAAATGTAGAGGTGAATTGACCGATCCTTCTTGATGAAGAGGACTGACACACCCCATGGTGAAGCACTTGGGAATATAAAACCCCTATACAGATTCTCTTGTAACCTATTCTTTAGTTATTCCAACTCAATGGTGACTATTCTATAAGGAGTATTGGATTTGGGAAAAGATCCAAGTATAAGTTCAATTGATAACTCAACCTCTCAGTTAATAGGTATACTAAGAAACTATTTAGGGAATACATTAGTATAATCCATCACAATGGGTATGTCTTCAAGCATGATTCTATCCTTGGTCTCAATCATTTGAGATAGATATGATTACTCATAAGACAGAAATATCCACAATTGATAAGAATATTACAAATCATATTCTTCCTCCTCCTTAAACTTTTATAGAATTGGTGGATGACTCATGATGTGAAGAGTGATCTCCCTCTCCTGATTGTTCATGTTGGATTTATAAAAGGACAATCAATCCATGCCAAAAATATCATCACAATCTACTAAAGGAAGTAAGAAAAGATTTTATGGGAGGTTCAGTCCATAAACATTTATAGGGTAGGAGTTATATACTTAGGATTCAATAATTGATCAATTTTTCATTATCACAGATAGCTTAACCCCCATGTTTTGAGGTGGTGTTTGAATAGTTATACTAAACTTAAAAGATATGAAAGAATGTTTAAAACCATAATCAAAAAGTATTTTTTCCATTCTTTAATGAATAACCAACATACCTATCACCACATCATTGTCGGGATCCACCTCAACAGTAGTGATAACAAATACCCTTCCTTACTCTCTAGGCCTTGGAGATTGTTACTATTGATTATCCCCGACAACCCTTGGCTTAGGGCATTGAATCACATAATTCCTATGTCCCTTGTAGTTAAAAATATATACTATAGGCTGAGTGTTGATCTGAAACTTCTTTTCATCCATAACATTAGTGGGTTTATTCATCTCTCCTTGACATTGATTATCCTAATGCCCCTCTTTTACACATTACAAGAATCTCCTGATTCCTTTGAGATAGTTTCCAGGAATCTTATTCCCACATTTTTTATATGTGGGATGTTGGTTTTTCATTTATCCATGAGATTTATCTATTGATCCTCCAAAATTAAACTCTATTTTATTTATTTTATCCCTGGACCCACAAGACCATTAAGAGTTATCAATATCCATTTCAACTTTAAGAGCACAACAAACAATATCTTCATAGCTATCAAAGTCTTTAATCACTAAATCTATTCATAGACTCATATTTAACCCACTAAAGAAGCATCCTACCTTGATTTCAACTTTCATGAAAATGCCATAGGCATACCGTTCAAGCCTTGTGAAGTTTTCCTTATACAACCCAATAAACCCATCTTCCTTTTACTTTAGTTCAAAGAACTCCCTCTCCATTTTAAGAAAAAGAGTTTGGGTAAAATATTTATTGAAAAATATTTTATTTAATCCTTCTAATTCCATGGAATCAATATCCTCTTTGGACTCCATGTTCTTGATCTGTGTCGACCACTGATTGGATTCTCCTTCAAGTTGATAGATAACCTTCATGAATTTCAATTGTTCTAAGAATTGGAGGATATATAATATCTTCTCAATGGAGTTAATCAATTATTTCATAATGAGGGGGTCAGCGGATTCATTAAAGGTAGGTTTTCTCATAAAGTACTCGACCATAACTTTCACTTTCTTAGGAGGAGTGAATTCCACATTTTCAAGTTATTTTTCATAGAATGAGCTAGCAGAGCCAATATTTCCATGAAGTTACCAGCTCATGATCCCATAAGGTTAGGAATATTATCAGGGCAATCATCGCATTGCCTATCACTTTGGTTGTTGGAATGATTCCTCCTATTTCCCACCATTAACTAAAATAAAAGAAAAATAGGATGAGAATACTTTAACTAATAAACATATAAGATGGAAACTATGAACTTAGAAGGAATAACTTATAAATGACACATAAATACTATCTTATTATTATTTAGGTTTTCAATCTAGGTTACCCATGGCAATTTCCCTATTAGGTTTTATAACCCAATAATTTTTTCAAATCCTTCATAATTATTTGTAAAGAGTTTGTGAATTTTCAAAGCATATCCCTTGGGAATGTAAAACCAGGTTTGAAAAAGGAATATTTATCATAAAATAGGTTATGATCAATTAAAATAACAATTCACCATTTTTTTGGGTTATTACCCCTAGGAACAACTGTACTAGAGCCACATCCACTTGTAGTATATCGATATGAATGTAATTGATTGGAAACCACCCACTTCATACTTCATCAAAATTCCAGGATATTCTCTTAAACTTAGTCATATACCTAGGGTTATTAATAAATTATTCTAGTTATAATTCCCAAAATAACTAGACCTTTATTTAATACCAACTATAGTGACCAATCCTTTTACACATATTATTACATGTTTTTTAACATAACTAACCAATAAATACAACCCAAACATCATGAGGTCTAGTGTATTTGGAAGACTAAGTTAATAATACATAAAAAGAAACTAAGACATAACATATTTATTTTATTCTCCATGATGAGCTCCTAAAACCCTTAAATCTCCTAGAACTTTATAGGATATCTTGGGGAATACATAAAATAAATGGGTGAGATAAAAAACCCAATAAGGGAATAAATATGGAAATAAATCATAAAATGTGAGTCAAATGGTATAAAATGATATAATAAAGGAGAAGGATCATGAATAATCACATGAAATCATAAAATAATGAAAATGGTATCATAATCACTACAACATATAAATTTGGAAGAAATATATAACATGACATAAACATAAGTCAGGGCTAACTGTCAGGACAACATCACATGTTGGACATAGTCCCATAAGGGATTAAGTTTAATCCCTAATCACATACATAATGTCTCATTAGAAAAAAACATCACTCAATACATTGGAGTGATATATAGGAACACTCATCATAACATGTATATGCTTATGTGTGCCACAAAAGGAAATCAATCTTAAGGCATAAGCATAAAATTTACCCATGGAAAGAAATGGGTTGCCTTTGAGAAAAGAACTTATGGAACATATTAAATAGTATAAGGAAGGGGTATTAAGATATGTATATATTTAATATACATATATATGAAATTTATAAGTGATTAATATAATAAAATAAAGAGATAAAGTGAGTTATAGAGATAAAGTTCATAACCCAAAGAAAAATGGTGGTTCAGAGAGATCCCTTACCTTATGTCTGAATCCATTTTGCACTTGCACTTAACATCATAGATAATAAAATAAAATTAATCAATTAATCAATTCATATAATTTTATATATATATATGATTTATTATAATTTTATTATGTTCATTTATAATCATTTCAATGAGATATAACATTTAATTTTGTTGTTCTGGGAGCATTCATTTCATGGTTCCAAGGTCAGATCACTTGTGGATAATTATTGAAATTCTTGTAAAATGAGAATAAAAATACAAAATTGAAATTAAATGGTATTAATGTACTTCAATAAATTTAAATGGTCTTAAATACCCATATTTTTTCTGACATAGGGGTGATTATTTTAGTAAAAACATAAGCGTTACACAATTAGTTCATTTAGGCGGTTTTACCGACCACCAAGAACTAGTTTCATTTTATTTAATATTAAGGAAATATATTCATTAAAAAATGTAAAAAAACATATAATATACCTAATTAATTCATTTTAAACCATTATAAGTGAATTTAAACTTTCCATGAATGTGGTAGTGGAAAACAAAAACTCATCATCCATAAAGGCGGTGAACCGACATGATATGGAAACTGGTTCCGTTTTCTTTGAATTAGAGAATATGAGAAAGGGTGGATGGTAGATATTACATTATAAATATAATTTATAGTATATATATGATACTGGAGTTGTTATTCCATTTTGAATGAGGGATCCAAGTAGAAGGTAGAAGAAGAGATGAATTTAGAAGAGGTAAATTGAGAATATTACCTCTTAAATGTCACCTCCTTGAAATACTGCTTAGGGAACTAAAAATTGGTCTTTTGGTGAGACCATTAGGATAAGGAAGCTGGGGAGATATTTGGGAATGGAAGTTTTCATAAATTTTTAAGCTCCAAGGCTTATAATTTTTGAGGATAAGGGGTGATATTTATAAGGGGAGGAGAGGGGTGTTTTTGAATATTATCTTCATTAGTTTACTATTTTGGATCAAGACTATAAATAATATTGATTATTGTGACTATATATAGTAAGTGATGCATGTGAGTTAAATATAATGTGTTATTACATCAATCGTGACTCATAAATTTATGTATTTATCTTATAATGTTAAATATTGTATTTTACCGTATTTTACTATTCACTAAAAATTCAACTATTTAAAAAATACCAAAAATTCACCATAATAATTTTTCAATGTGTAGATTAAAAAAATAAAATCATTTTTATAAAATTAATTTTCTAAATATGATAAATTTAATTTTTAAATAAAATCCTCATTTATTTGAAAAATATTAATTTTAATAATATGATCAATTTTACGACCCTTTGAAAAATTACTTATGGTCTCACAAAATTATCTTATAATTATAATTAAACATAATATTGATTTATAAATCCATTTTATTAAAATAAACTTTCTTTTAAATCATTACATTTATTATAAATGTTTAATTAAAACATTTATATTTTATAAAAATACAAACACTTAATTTATCATTTTTAAAACATTTATTTACTTGTACCATGGTTTAACTATATCATATTTTCATTTTATAGAATGAATAAATATTATTTTACACTTCTATAGTAGAGGATACTATTATAATATTCAAGTTACTATTCCTAATGACCCGATTACTATTCCAATGGTCAAGTTACTATCCTAACGATCAAATTACTATTCCAACAGTCAGACTTGTAATGGGCATATGAGTTTACTACTTTATATAAATACATCATATTTCATTATTTATTTATTAAATTCTATTTTATTATTAATTATATATATAATTTCATTTTCAAAATGGATATTAGATTACTAACATTCCTCTTCATTTCTACAGTGTTGTTTGCGAGTGCGATTATTCTGGGGATTGAACAGATACAAATTTTCCTATTATTATTATCTTATTTTATATTTTTTGTAACATTGTAATAATTTAAATTATTATATCCATTTTTATTCTATAAATATAATGTTCAAATTATTATAATAAAATGTAGTTGGTTTTATCATGTGGTACATATGTATTATATAATATTATATTACTAAATATGACATAATTATATATTTAGAAGGGAAATTCCATTGATAAATTTTTTGGTTGTTACAATTTGATTCAAAATTTATTATGAAATATCTTCAATAATTTTTCTTTGTTCTTTCATTTTTCCCTATTTTCTTTATGTTTAAATTCAAGGTCACCTGTTCTCTCTTTTCCCCCTTGTTCTCTAAGGAAAGATCTTCAATCAGTGCATAATAAACTTCATTCATGAATTGCCATTATTATACCTTCAATTGTAGATTTGGGATCTCCTACCATCCATTTCATGAACACCTCCTTGATTAGAAACATGATGTTTTTCCACTTTTTCATCACATATTATTTTTAGATCCTAAATAGAGTTTTAAATTCCACATACTTTCTCAAAACCAGTGTTAGAATTATATTTTAAATTAAATTTAGAATTTTTTACCTTGATCGAAGAACTCATCTTTGAAAATGTCTTCCTATTTTTCTTTTTCTTATTTCCTTTAGACAAAAGTAAATTTTCATATCGTCTTTTTTCTTTTCCAAATGAATATTCCAACTACATCTACATGCCTTTAGACAATCTATAATAATAAATATTCTTGTATACTTATTCCTCAAGAGAATATTTTAATTCCTTTTTAGCTAAGGAATCAATCACAATATTTATATGATTTTTCTCAAATATAACTCAATGTCATATTAATAAAACAATTCCATCTAGCACAACATATCAAGTAACTCTAACTAAATCTTCCATACAGGCAATAAATTCCATTTTCTATTCTTTGAAGTTATTTCCATTAAACACTGAGGACTTAAATATAGATCCCATTTCAATTTACAAAACTTAAAATCAAATCAAAGAAATAAAAAATCCAAGAAACATGAACCTAAATCTGATACCATTTTTTATTCCCTAAATAAAGTCTTAGAGCGAGATTATATTGGCGGGGAGGGTGGGTGTATCAGGGTATGTAATGCTTATGAAATTTATCATGTTTTATTTTATCTGACATAATCCTTAAAAGGATATTGACCTCTCAACCTTTATGGTAAATTGGTATAATATTTTTATTAGATTTTTATTTGATTCAATTCACTTGACCAACCATTTTACCAAATATCACATGATTATCTTATTTCTCTATTTTGGTGTGTATGAAGAAATTAAATAAGGAAATGGGAATTTACTTCATTATCCCTCATTGGGATAAGTCCAATGAGCATGCATTGAAAATTTACCATGAACCAAATCACTATAACGTGCACTAATTTTTAAATGGAATTCATGCTAGGTCACTCCTTGCCCAGGATCACTGCCTTACAAAGTTTAGGTTTGATTCACTGTCATATCACTTCCATATACCCCCTACTTTGATTATTTCACCAAGGTAGGTTATCCACATAATTTATGGACATTTAGGCCCCTTCACAAGTTTTAATTTCATGGTTTCACCAAGTGTAGTGGGTTTCATTGAAGTTCTCATACTGCTCCACAATCTATGAGAGACATCTCCTTCTTCTTTCCAGAATGACATTGAAACTCATCTTCTCTTTACTGTTGCACAATAATTCCTTCCACTTCTTTGGTTTATTATTCAATGAATGATAATACCATTTTATTCCTTCCATCCCCTCACTTGTAACACTTTTTATCACTTTGAGTAATGAATATAAAATATTCTTTATTTATTCTCATCCCACCTCCTCCTTCCAGTTTATTCCCTTATAAGAATAGGGATCATGCACCAATTAAAATGAACACCTGTCAGTATCATTATGGGCTATGAAAACCACCCATAACTACTCTATAAACTTCTCCTAGTATCTCTTTAACTGTAGTCAAAATATGACCACTCCATGGATCATTATTCTCTCCTTTTAGTGTGAATTAAATATTCATTTAATTTACCTTATGAATACTGTAAAATACTTTGATTAATGCTTGGATCATGACCTAAATTTGAGGCCCAAGATGTATGAAACATTGATGAATGGTTCATGAAACATCATAATCAATTCCTCCACATTTGGTGCATCTCCATCTGACATTCCTACCAACACAACTTACTTCCAAACACTACAACATGGTCTTTATATTTTTAGGTTAACATGCCCAACACCATGACTTGTTGTTCATGTTGTGTTCTCCTATAGAATGTGAACCACCACTTCCATTATATGAGAAAAAAACAACACCAAATCCACCACCATGACCATAATGGTTCTTCCCATAGCTCAAAAGTAGATTATTGGGACAACACACCCATCACCATGGTGTATTTCATCTCCCTTGGTCATGTTCATCACTTAGAGATTTAGCTCATCAATGCATTAAAAACTCTAGATGATGAAGAATTCTCCACAACTTAGCACATAAGCTTCACATATGTTGTACTCACCATGATATATAACATAATGTGATCAACCTTTATTATCCATGTTTTATAGGTTATCTAGAATTCCACCATAGGTACTAATACAATATAACATGTTCTTATTTTCCCATGTTGGGAATCTCTTTTTCTACCATGAACATAAACCATTACATGTCGCACCTATATTCTTCTTTATTTTCACCACATCCACCAACAACAGAGTAATGTTTCCTATATTGGGAAAATTTAACAAAACATTCCTTATGATAAGGCATTATCCTTCACTTCCTTTATGTAACATGCCTTTAACATATCTTTATCCCTTCTCTTTTCCATATAGGCTCCTTGTAATATTCCTTCACACTTTCATATTTACTCTAGACTCCCTATCTTTATGTGGACAATGAATCCAACACAAAAATATTTAATATGTCATTTAAAAAAAACCCAACATCAATTAATCAAGATCATTATAAAAAATCCTCTAATAATCACCTTTATCATATTCCTCCTTTTCATCAAGTTCATATTCCTTATTGTCAACAAATCCAACTTAATACTTTAGGATTCCTAACAAAACCCCTAGATCTAAGCCAGTAGATTATGTCCCTAGAACATGTGTTTTTACTTAAGTCATTTTTGGAGATATTCTTTAGTCTTATATTACCATAATACTAATAACTTATTATTTTTTTGTATATTTTGTAAAAAATACATTTCTTGGAAAACTGTATTTCTCACACTAACCTCTTATAGACACCTAACAAATTTTTATCTCAAAATAATATACTATGATCATTATACTTGTTTCGATCCATAGATGGATCCTTGAAACTTGAAATCCATATTGGTTTTATTTGATGTATCATACTTTTTTGGTTATGTTACATATACATGTTCTATAAATTTACCTCTAGGGGAGGTGTCCTTGACATTTGATTCCTAATATAATGGTTATAATAGCTATGAAAAATAGAATTCAAATGGATTTAATCATGATGGATTGGTGTGACTAGTCAATCCTTATTGGTACCTTACTTGTACTGTCCATGTATTTTTTATATTCAATACCCACCAATGACTTTACATTAACCAAAAAAATATAGAATTTATTTTTATTCAAGGAATCCAAATTTGAATTCATAATAACTTATCAATAATGACTAGTTTCAACTTACTTCTTTGTATGATTTATTATTCTTACCAAATATATCACCCACCGTAGTGATTATAAAACCACCACCTTGATTTTTAACTATCTTATGTAGTATGTGAGTTTGTAACAACTCCTTCTACTAATACTCATGAATTTCAATATTCCAATGTCAACTTATGCATCTGGAGCCAATATTCTACTAATGTCTTGATTTCTCCCACTATCTCAAAAATATATGTACTTCACTTATAGAAATAAAATTGGTATGATTAATACATTTTCTATAGTAGGGATACTAATATTCTTAGTGATAATAAGATCACTAATTGAGATACATCTTGTGTTTTTATGATTCATATTTAAATCTTTCATTAGATTTACAAATGGATCCCATCAAAAACACCTGAGGCTGTGACATAATAGATTTTATTTATATTGTAACTTTATAAAATATCTATTAGTCAATAAAGTTAGCATATGGTTAGTTTTTACAGTAATATTTTTAAAAAATATCTAGAAAATAATCATGAAATATTGCAATACATATATAATACTCCTCATCTATCCTACCTTATATATATATATGTGAATAAGGCTATGTGAGTTTAGGAAATACCTTATTGTATATTAAAAGATCGAAAAATACTTGGTTATGATGTACTATAAAATACCATCTTGGAGGATCATACATCCTTTACTAAGTGGATTCATTACTTTATTGATAATTATTAATATTTGTTAAGGAATATCATGGAGCACATGAATTTACCTCTAGCTTCTTCTTGAAATAGTTCACACTATCTGGTTGAACTAACTACAAAATATTTGTGGATTAACTTTATATATAAATCTTTCTTAGTCTAGAACATAAGTATTCTATATATCTAAGATTTTTATCCCCTAATAGTCAAAACATCATACTAGGCATATTCATCAAAACTTATAGTTTTATTTGACTAAGATTTATCTTTCCACAATTGGGTATGAGTTTAATAATTATATTTATCATTTATTATAAATGTTGAATATTTATGATTCAAGTTTTACTACACTATTGATGAATTATATTTTATCATATCAAAATTAATTTTAAAACAAATAATTTCTCATTGTGTTCAATGGAACACTGATATAAATTATTGATAACACTTAACATAAATAATAATTCAACTAGAATCAATCCACTAGGAAATAATATGTCATGTGTTTATCATTATTGATATAGGAATCACCCTTTCTCAACCACTACAAAACAACTTAATTCTAAATTCATGTATTTTTCGCGGCTGATATAGGCATCACCCTTTCTCATCCACTAGTAAAACACACTTTACTTATTGTAATGTTTTGTGTGCTTTTAATTACTGAAATAAGAATAATACTTTCTCAACCATCAGGAGAGAACACCTTAATTCTTTGATTCTTGTAATAAAATAAAAATGTATTAAATGCCCATGAAGTGATATATAAACCTAAATGTGTTTGCTGTAACGTGCATAGAGAAGAGATCTCTTCACACCTGTTCTTTGGCAGTCTTTGGACAAGCGAGGTTTGGAAGGCTCTTAGATAATTCTCTAAAACCCTTTATTCGAACGAGACTTTATCCTCCTTTCTTGTTAAGTGGTATCATGGCTCTGAGGGCGGAGGCCCTGAGAGAGTTTCCCATTCAGTGTTGCTGCATGTGGGGTGTTGGTGCCTTTGGTAGGTGAGGAACAGAGCGAAGTATGAGGGTGTTGTAGTCTCGACTTCAGTGATTATTATCTAGGAAAAAAAATCAGTTATTGGACTTGTACAAGGCAATGCGATATTGGAGGGAAGTGCCATACTTTCATCTGTTTCACTCTAGTTACAGTGAGGACTTTACCTCTATCAACAGGAAAGGCAAATGGGTATGCTGGAAACCTTCCTCAGGTGGCTTGAAGCTCAATACCAACAGCTCTTGTGTCCAGGGGTGAATTCGCAGAGGAGGTGCGGTGAGGGATAATAAAGGCTCAGTTTTCTTAGCATTCTCAGCCAGCCTGGGCCATGGCTCTTCCCTTCAAGCGGAGGCAATGAAAATGCTTACAGGTCTCAGGCTTTTCCAGCAGCAGGGGTTGGAGGTATCTAAAATTGAAACAGACTCCTTAATTGTCTACAACTCCTTGGAGGAGGATGGTGAAGTCCCTTGGTCGATTTTCTATGTCATAAGGAAATGTAAAAGCATAATTAAGAACAACGTCCGAATCCTTCACACCTGGAGAGAGGGGAACAAGGTTGCTGACTACTTGGACTTGGTGGTCCTTAATGGCACAGAGAAGATGTTTCTACACTCTGTGGAAAGTATTAAACCTAATGGGATTGACTTTATTAAAGAGGATGCTTTAGGGCTGCATCATTTCAGGCCTCCATAGTTTCTTTTTGGGCGGGGGTGGGCGAGAGGTTTCCTTCCGTGCTTCTCTTTTTTGTATTTTTCATCCCTATCCTTTTTATAAAATTACATGATGATGATGATGATGATGACTTTCAAATAACCTTATTATTTATATGAGAATCAAATAATCTCCTATTCACTACGTTACTTCTAAAACTTTTTTCTCATTAAAATAAATTATTAAGTAACCATTTATTATAAAATATTCATGGGGTTTTCAACCTTCCATTTTCATGTTTTTCACCATAAAGGTTATGGAATCAAGTTTTCCACAACCCTTATTTACTTGGTGAATCTTTTTCAAAATATTTATAAGTTGTCCATCTATACTGTTCATCTCATAATATGAATAATGAGATTCTAGAAGGTAAGAATGATTTTATGATATTAATAAATAATTTATTATATATATGTAAGCCCAAACTTTTCTAACTGGTCAATGTACTTCAGTATATTGAAGACAAGATATATAGTTAAGTTCCCTTTACCAGTTTACACTAGTATAGTGTAGTGATAATATCATTTATCTAAAGCCTCATTTTCTACTTATCAAGAGATTGTGGATGATATATCATGGTATATGCATTCATTTCCTTAGGTTTCATTATTATTTTTATGAAAATAATTGATATTATGATGTTTTTAAATTTTTAACATCCCCATGAACCTCCTATAAAAACGATATCCTTCTCTTTTTGGTATAGGGAATCCCAACACATAGTATAAATCTTCATATAGTAGTTTTGTGTATGAAAAAACCACACCACACTTAGAATTATATGCTAACAAGGATGTGATCTATGTCCAAAAGTATCACAGTGTTAAAATTATTTCTCTTTACATAATCTAAATTAATTAAAAGAAGATTTTAATTTTAATTTTGATTACCAAAATATATGATGTAATAAATTTTATTTATTAACATCCCACTATTTTAACAAAAACCCAATACTCCTCATCATTGGTTTCAGAATATTTTGTTGCATGAATATTTCGGGTAGAAAGGATCCATATGTCCCTTCTCATAACTTATATGGGGGATTTATAAGATACTCAAAGATATTTTGGTAGACATAAATTTCCAACTGCATTAACTTACAACTTATTGATCCATTGAGTGGATTAATAAATCCCGATATCCTATATTAGTATTTCCTCAGCATTCTACCTACTAGTTGCACTATGTACCAAAAAGGTGATTTACCCTTAATGTGAACTAGGTTAAGTCAACCCAAAACTCAATATAGAAATTACTTGATAATTGAAAGAACCCTAATGAAGGTTTTCCAATCAATTTGAACTATGTTTTTATTTCTACCCAAATAGTAGAAGTCTATACTGACTTAATAGCTTGATTGAGGTATTTTAATCTTTATGTGTAAATTACCCATTTTTATATCTATTACATGATTGTTAATATCAAGTGGATATTACTTAATTGATTAACCATGTATATATGAAATTTATGCACAATCCAATTTATTTAATTCCATATTGCATGCTTGTTAATTCATCTATTAAGTGATAGTGATAAATCATCATAAATAATTAACCATGAAACTAACAAAAATAAAATAATAAAAGTGGCATGAGCATGAGCTTATCTAATGGTTAGTTTATCTAGCGGGTGGTAAACTAACTCTTAAACTAAGTAAAACTCATTAAATAATAACTTTTTTTGAGATACAACATTCCACCTGTACTCTAATGTAACTCTTGAGTTGATCTCACCTCGATTAGAAACTTGAACTGCCACCACTCATTTGAGAGCTCCATCCATTACATGATCTTTTACCCACACACAGGTGAGGGGAACAAAAGGATTGGTTATGGGGTTTTAAATAAAAGAAACAATGAGCATTCATGAGCTAACATAATAGATGATGGGATTACTCATAGGCCATCATTTTAATTTAATAAAATAATTATTACAAAACCCATGCAATAATAATTAAATTAAAAAAAACCATGTACATACATTGGTTGGTCTAAGCCCAAGATCATCCATGCATGCAAAAAATACATATTTGTAAACTATATAGAATTAAATTCAATTAATTATTTTATTAGGATACAATCTCATTGAATTAATTCAATTAATTATCTTATTAATTAATTAATTAATTTTATCTTGCCCGAATAGTCCTAAAAATTCCATCATTTTAATTTAAATAAATAAAAACCATTAATTTTGTTTAAAATAAAATAATAAAATAATTTTTATGTAACATCTAGAGATTTTAAAATAACATTATGTTCGATAGCATATATAACATGCAACACTGAGCTTAAACGAATCATGAAATACTATTATTTAAATACGACCATTATAACCTAACAGTTAAATTGGAAGGGTATGAATAGTATTAACCAAATTATGAAATATATATAAAATAAATAATCAATAAAAATTAATTAATTAATTATTATGAAATAAGTATTAAATTTTCAATAAATTTATTATATTCTTCAGAAATATGTTTGATTCAAAAATGATTTTTATTGCTTTTTGTGAGAAAATATTATAATTAATTTATGGAATTTATATAAATTATATTTTATAAAAATAAAATTATTTTTTAAACCAGCATACCAAAATTTTATTAGGGTATAATTTTCATATTTTTCTGAAAAAATTGATTTTCCATTGAATAGTGAAAAATACAGATTTTTACTGAAAACTGTATTTTTGTTTCAACCATTTGCAAAGTTCCATTTTATTTTAAAATAGTTTCAAAGTAAAATAAGTTATATTATATTATTAATAATTCAATTAGGTTAATTTTATTCAATTTTATAATTTAATTTGGTATAGAATCATTTTTATACATAAATAGGCATTTTAAGAAAAGCTGTATTTTTTTTTTCTAAAATAGGTTTTCATTGAGTTTTGTGCACTTATTTTAAAATTAATTTATATCAAATATAGTAATTTAATTTAATTTATTTTTTTATTTCTAAATAATAATTTATCCTAAGATGATATTTTTGACATTTTTTTGAAGAAGTTAAATTTTCAGTGAATAGTAAAAAAACAATTTTTATAAAATATGATGTCTTTTATGATATCGCTAAGATATAGACATAATATAAAATTTAAAAAGACTGTGGAATTACTCAAGTAAGATAAAATAATATATATATATATATATATATATATATAATTAAAAAATAATTGAAAACAAAGAGATTATAATTTATTCCATAATAGATATGAAAATCATTTTCAGTGCCGACAGAGAGCCTTCACAACGCTGGAAAAGTGAAATTTGGTACCCTAAAAATAATTATTATGATGAGATAAGTTATTTATAGACCTATTTATTAAAAAATAAGTATTATTAATTATTTTTATGGTTATACATTAATTTTAGAGCTATATAACTAGTGGCTTATCCAAATATTCATACAATGCTTGCGCAAGGCCGAAAAAGTCAAAATAACAAATTAAATAGGTTTTCATGACATATATGTGAGTTAAAATACATATTGAACAAATATAAATTTATCTTTTTATCATAATAAACATATCTTCATTATATAAATTTATTTATATTTTTCAGAAAATATATAATTACTTTATATTCTTATGCAACACTAATACGGTTTTATTAATTTAATAAATGTTTTTAAAAATATTAAAAGTGATATAATTAGAATGATATAATTTGAACCATCAATTTTATAGATACATGTGACATATTAGGGTGGTTTTAAATTATTATATTTGAATTTATCATTTTTATTGATGTATTTGAAATCAAATTAAATGAACAGTCTCAAAATTGACAAAAATGACATTTTATCAAAATAATATTTTATTAAATTATTTAAAAATTATAGCAATATTGAAAGTGGAGAATTGGGATAATATATGGTCAAAAAGTTTATCCATTATCCATTTATGAGTTAATATTAAATTATATATATAATTATAACCCTTTAGCAGTGAAAAATATATCACTACAGTTAATGTTAAAATAGGTTAATTAAGGGTTAAACCAAAAGATAAGGTTTACAATAGCATTTAAACCTATTAAAATTTTATTAGTTTATGATATTTAAACCATATCCCACCCTAGGTTTTAATTAATTACCATATGAAAGTATTTTTATCTAGAATAGTCTTATTATATTTTAAACTTTTAAGAAATTCCAAAAGTGCCCCTCACCTCAATTATAAAAGGACACTCATTAATTCCATCACTTACACCAATTTGAACCATATATCTCAACAAAATCCCACTAATTTATATTCTCAACATAATTATCCAAATTTTTGAGGTTATGATATCCCTAAAATATCAGCCTTAAGTTCCTTAAAGAAGGATCTAAAGGAGGTCTCCTATAGAAGAGGTAATTATCTTACCTGAACTCTTTCAATTTATTTCTTCTTATACCTCTTCTAAATATATGGTTTTTATAATAAAATTGAAAATTAATTATAATAAATATAATTAAATTTTATTATGATTATTAAACCATCATTATCCACCCTATTTCCTATCAAATGGGAAGTGAAAGTATTGCTCCTTTGTACGTATGGCTTACCGTCTCCACATGGAGATACAATTAATTTTTCATTACCATATTTTATGGATGAAAATTATAATGAATTTAATTTTTACATATGATATTTATAAAATAATTATTCTTCAAAAATTATAATATCATATCTACCTTCTTACTTTCCAAACCGCTGGGAAATGATAACGTCGCTCATACGTATGTGTGGATTACCACCTCCAAGAACCGATGTGATTCATTTTTCATTTCTATTTTTATTGGATAGTAATAAGGATAGATATAATGATTATATATTATTTATATTATATAATAATGATTCTATAAATCTGAATTATTATTTACATTTCTTTTGTTCCATCCATCGAAAAATGAAAACAACATTCATGCATACATATGACCAACCGTCTTCATGAATGATGTAACTCATTATATATATATATAAATAATTAATATAAATACTTATATAATAAATATATATTATATTAATATCATTATTATAATTCTATAAATGATGTAACCATAATCAAAGTATAAGGACTGAAACTACCAAACCAAAACATACATGAAAAACAAAGCAGTTATTACCCGGGACAAGGATTTCAACAAAAGAATTATTAATAAACGAGTGATAAAAGATTATATGTAATTCATAAATGATATTATTTATATGAGAATTATTTTTTAATATATTTATAATAAACCAATATTTATTATATAGGAGGCTCAAACACATATGAAGGAATTCAGGCCTTAAGCAAGGACTTATGATCTCACTTTTACTTAATGCGAGACATATGTCATATTCAACAATTATTTATTTTATGTGGTTTATATATTTCCCCTTAGATATATAATATCATGAATATATTTGTATTCATGGAATTTAAAATTTCATTTGAATTCATTTCTTTCATAGGGAATATTATTTAAAAGAAACCCAAGTGGTAAGAGTTTATTTCACAATATCATCTTTATTCAAGAATGTTTATTTTTAAGTACCAACTAAGGAATATTTATCTTCCATGTACATGTTTTCTAAAAAAATTTTCTAGTTTTTTTTCTAAAAATGTTTTCAAAAATGTTTTTAATATTATCTAATATTTCTTTAAATTAATTTTTACCTTTTTTTTACTTTTTATAAAATGTTTTAAAAGGAATATTTTTGTCATTTTCTGAACAATTAACCATTTTATTTTTATTAAAAAAGTATGAAAAAAACGTTTTTTAAATTATACAACATGAACTTAATTTACCACCATCACTATGACTCAATTATTTGAAGATTCATTTACAATTTTACAGGTTCATTTTCAAATAAAATGATTTATTTATTACACATGTAGTTTTTGGATTTAATTTTTTTTAAAAGTAAAAAGGTTATTTTCCTCAAGAAATATTCCAATAATATATTTAAAGTATTTTCATCTATGTCAAAATCCTTTGTTGAATCTTATTTTGAGGATATACTATAATGATACCATTCATTATATTTCTTTTGATGGTTTATTATCAGTTTTATTGGGGAAAGTATTGATATTCCATATGACTAGTTCTTCTAATATGAGGTGTTATTGATTTTGTTAAGGAATGTTGATTAAGTTAAATTATTTATTCATACTAGGAATGTGTTGGACTTAGTAAGTGATGGTCAGGGTCCACTGTATCCCCTCAATTCATTGGTAGCTCTCAAGAGACAAACTAGCTTGGGTTTTAGGTAAGGCCTTACACATTTATGTTGATATCATGGAACAAGGCCTTGAAATTATTTTTAGATGTCTTGGTTGAGACCTCAATGGTACATTTCAGATGTTTGAAATTATGCATTCCATCATTATCAATTTAGTTATTAATGTTCCATGTGATTATTTGATTGGTTAAAATATACATGGATAAGTTTCAAGCTCATGAGATTATTTATGTGATATTATTTGATCATTATTTATTTCTTACCACTAGTAGAATTAGGAAATATACCAATGGTTTTGGACAAACTATTGGCAAAGGTCACTAATTTGGACCTATACCAACAGTTTTGGACAAAACCGTTGGTATAGGTCCAATATAGTGACCTTGTACCAACAATTTTGGACAAACCATTGGTATAGGATGGACCTATACCAATGGTTTGGCCAAAACCATTGGTACAACTAAAAAAATTAAAGAACATATACCAACGGTTCTCAAAACCGTTGGTATAGGTCTATACCAGTAGTTTTGAGAACCGTTGGTATAGGTACACGCATTCTTTTATAGAATCTTTCATTAAATAACATTAAATAAATCAAAAGTTAAAATAATTATGAATATACACACATATACATTTATGAAATTATGTTCACAAAAGTCATGTCAGGTTAGTGGTTAGGTTGTTGGATTATAAATGGGAGGTGCTGGGATCAAAACCAATCCAGGATTTTTTTAAATTACCTATACCAACAGTTTTATGAAACCATTGGTATAGGTTTTTCATATGAGCTATACCAACTATTTTCCTAGAAACATTGGTATAGACCTATCCCCACGCCAAACCAGCCAATGGTCCTCCAAATCATTGGTATAGGCTATACCAATGGTTTGGAGACCTATACCAATGGTTCCAAATCATTGGTATATGGTATTTTTCTATTAGTGTTCATATTATGATTAGTTTATTGATTACATTTCATGTGTTTTAGTTATTTACCATTCCATATTGATTGTTCCTTATTTATTAACGATTTCTTCCTCTTTACCCATACCCTTACTAAGCATTAGAGCTCGCCCCTTTCTTATGTTTCTTTTCCACAGGATTCTATGAAATGTTTATCATTGATATTTAGGGAATTTCTAGAGGGAATAAAGATGATGTCAAAGAAAATAATTCATTTTATTTTATGTTTTCAAATTTATGTAAATTTTTTATATGTATCTATTTTACCAATACTAATAAACTATTCGATCTTTTGGGTTGCGATCACTTGTATCTTATACCAATGTAATAAAGTAACTATCGATCCTGGGCTATTGGGGTCAAGGTATTTATATTTTACTTAAAATAAACACAACATATAACCAAATTCACCATTTTTAGTTATATTTTAAATACTCACATGGCATGTTGGCGTATAGATAAAGTCACACGGTTAAGTTTCATAAAATTATATAGATCATAATACCACATAATAAACACAACATTTATGATTGTTGGACACATATTAGCTCATGTGATGTTTGATTATTTAAATGAATATAGTAAATAAATTAACCATTAAGGTAAATTAATTATTTGAAATTAATTAATCATTTAAATACTCTTAAAACTGTGATATATAGTAGTACGCCAAATATTAGCTATGAAATTTGTTTATAATATTGAAATTAATAATTTCTTCACAAAATTAAATTGTATTGACTATTTAACGATAACACGACATGTAATAGTGAGATACACATAGTGTATATTTAATTTCATGTCTTTATGGCACATGATTGGGTAGATGGGTATATAAAAAGTGTGGGAATTAATGAGTTACATGATGTGTATATGGGACACAAGATGTGAAACTTCATTAATTATAGGTTGACTAACTTTAAGTCTCTAAATGTCATGTAACATGTATGTTGACCTCATAGATTTTTTTTTGAAAATCATTAGGTGCACCATGTAGGACTACATGATCTGTAAGTGGGTTATATGATATGTAGTCCCTAAAGCCACATGCTAGTCTAGCTGGTCAACACATAGTGTATTAATTACTTCGCATACTGATTTCCATGTGGTGATCTATGTATCTCATGGATTTTCTAGATGTGGGGAACCTCATTACATGGATTTTACTTTTCAGTTACATGTTGTATAACTATGTAATCCTTCTAAAATTCTTAAAACCTCATGATAAAACTGCCAGTAATTCTTTATTTTTTCTTCATGTGTTCTATATCATTTGAAGGTGAAATTTTTTATAATATATACTATCAAATTAAAATAAAAAATCAATACAAATTAAATACTAACAAAAAACATGCATATCATTCGATAAAAAAATAATAATTATAAATTATTATGTGACCACTCTGATACCACTTAAAGGTTCTTTGGTATAATGGAAGTGGTCGGACCCATGCCCATTAACTCCTTTATATTTATCCTCAAAATTAGATGAAATAGGAACTATTAGCCCTGATTAAAATGAAAAACATTCCTTAGAAGGTTTGGTATAAGGGATTAATAGCCTTAATTCTTATCTTTGGGGTTCTGCGACATAGCTAGTGAGGATGCGCTATAATGCATGGTCCTACGATGTGGTCAGTGAGGATGTGTCATGGTACCTGCATCCCAAGTCTCACATTAGGCATGATGGAGTGTTAGGCTAGAATATAAGTACTATGAATCATCCCCCCCCAACACAAGACTGTTTTAGAGTGTTGTGGGTAACATTTACTACAAAAATTCAAGCCATACAGGAGGAATCATAAAGTATAAAATTGTGTGGTGGAGGGGTGTGCCCGAAAGGGACCCAACGGTGGTATCAGAGCTAGGGTTAGCTTCATATCCTTAGGGAATTCATTGAGGGGGATATTTTTAGTCTCACTTAAAATGAAACACATACCCTATAGGATTTGGGAAAAGGGATTAACATCCCTACTGCTTATCTATAGGGTATCAAGGCATGGCCAATAAGGTTGCGCCGTAATGATTAGTCCTGTAGCATGGTTAGTGAGGCTCCACCATGGTACCAGCACCCTGAGTCCCACATTGTGGTGGGGAGAGTTTTAGGCATGGAATATAAGTCCCATGAATCCCCCATCTTAAGGAATTTTTATAGTTTTGTAGACAGTGTTCCCTACTGAAAGTAAAATTGTATAGGAGGAATCCTAAATAAGACAATATTGGGGTGGAGGGGTGTGCCTAAAAGGGACCCTAAAACAACCTCAAAATCCATAATACATGATCATAACATATAACTTATAATTAATTTGATTAAATATAAATAATTACCTCTCATTAGAATTATTTCTTCATCAATGATTTAGTTGAGACTACTTGTTATACCATCATTGTGTCAGAGGAATCAAGGGTAGATTCCTTCTAGTGGTGATCCATATGTGTTCCATATACCCTAAATCATTGTTGTAGAATTATTTGGGTGTTATAATATATTATTATAGTTCTTTTTTCGATCATCATTAATCACAACATAATCCTTCAAGGCAAGAAGTAATTATTTTGGTTCTCTATAAACTCAAGAGGGAAATGGTGGATGATCAATCTTCATTCTTGAGAGTGTTATAGAAGAATAGATCTATAGGGACTGACACGATTCTCTCTATAAATCATTGTATGTAATGGTGTCTAGGATATTATTGGGTTATAAAATGATATAACTAGGTATTTATAGACCTAGGTTTAGATAATAAATAATTACACATGGTCCCTTATTATTATCCTAATCCCCAGTGAACCCTATGTCTAAATAATAATCATTTTATTATTATTTACTTGACATGTGATAAACTCATGGATAAATAAATATCATTTCATTTAATAAATAAATTAATACTTACTCAAATAATATTTAATATATCATTTCTCATCAAACCAATAATCTTGGTCATCTAATCCTCAGTAATATTTATCAGGCTTAGAATAATGTCTATTTATTTAAATAAATAAATGTCACTGCATTATTTTTTGAAAAATAAATAAAAATTACATTCAATAAAACATCAAATAAATATTTATTAAATTATCATATAACTGAATAAATAAACATTTTTTACTTTGTGAAGATAAAAGCGATAAATAAATATTATATATTTGCATAATTAAATAAATAATTACTTGTTGAATAAATATTTATTTATTATTTTTTAAATGGTGGTTACTTGGTCAAAAAACCAAGGCACATTTATTAAATAAAATAAAGTTTACAAAAGTCTAAAATATGGGATTTTTTTACAATATTTTTCATTAAGGGGAGTCAAATCTATAGGGAGGTCATCTGACTAGGGACTGTCATAGCTGACCCCCTTATTGGAGAACCCATTCATAACCATGTTCACTTCAAAAAACGCATGCATAATGCTATGATTTATCTCCATGAGAAAGTAAAGGAAATCCATCCATCAAGTTGTGGCATCCAAGCAAGATCTACCACGCCATTCCGAAGATATTTCACGATGGTGGTTGAATCACTTTCAATACAGATATTGTTCCATCCTTTTTTCTTTGTGAAGGTAATTTCATGTATAACACTCAGATTTTTTTCCTCTAAAGATGAGGAAAATCCATATATTCTATAGAAGCAACCAAGCAGCTACCCAAGGTGGTCCCTGTACATCACTCCACACCCTGAGAGCCCTGGGTTACCTTTAAAGGAACCATCAACATTTAATTTAATCTATCCTAGGAGAGGAGCTTTCCAAAAGACTTCAAATGTGCATCAAGTCTGAATGTATAGACCTTCAACACTGAGGCAACTCAGGATGCTGAAATCAGATATAGAGTGGTCGCAATGCCCCTGCTAATTCGAAGCAGCTTTACAAATGGCAGTAAGAATCCTCACCCGAACTACATGTAAACTAAATGATCTATTATTATGTAAATAAAAATTTCTATAATACCAAACCACATGAAGGATCTCAACAATAGTAGTCAAAAAAAAGGTTCTTGATCTAGTGAGAGGCGTCTAAAGTAGCACAACACTGAATTTGTTAGATGATTAAGTCCAAAATTAACCATCTGTAATAAAATACATGAAGAATATATTTCCAAAGAGTAGTAGAAGTATCATAATAAAGAAAAATATGGTCAGTGTATTCTATATGATGATTACATAGATTTCATTTAGAGAAAAGTTAGACCCCAAAAGATTGGACATAAGTATCAGTGGGGACTCAGTTGTGAGAAATTATCCAAACAAGATTGAATCTTGAAGGTTTTATCCAAGGTTTGTCAAAAAAATTTATCCAAGAAAAATCATTATCTAAAATTCTAAAATAATGGGTATAAAAGGTTTTATAGTCCAACATTCCATTTTGAGCAGGTTCCCAAATTAAAAAATCATCAGTTTTAGCAAAGGGATAATTATCAATGACATGATTAACATTATCAAGAATATAAAGACTGGGATAATTTAAGATATATTTAATAAAATTTTTTGTGTGATCAGTAAATGATTGGGATCAACCATAGAAATTAGAGGAGCACCAGTCCAGTCATCTAACCAAAAGTTCATAGAATAATCTCTGTTAACCATCCATCTAGAATTAGACATGATATTATAGAAATATTGTTTAATAGATGGATAGATGGAGGAGTGCATATGGTTTAGGTTACCTTTCTTCATCTTGTTAAGGAACATATTTTTAAGGAAAGTAAGGGGAATGGAGTCATTATAGACAAAATTACAAGTAAGTCTAGATTTTAAGGCATCATTGAAAAGTTTAATGTTTTTGATTCCAAGACCACCCTTGGTTAAGGGTTTACAATAGTTAGGGCACGGGACAATGACTAATTTTCTTTCGAGAGTGCTTCCACTCCACAAATATTTTTTATGTAGACATTAATTTTTTTTGTGAAGGAAAATAGGCCATTTTTAGACCAACAAAGAGTAAACCATTTTAGATATGATAATGGATTTGAGAAGGAAAATTATTCCTACTATAGATAGAGATTTTACTTTCCTAGAGGAGATTTGATTCATAATTTGGTCATCAATTTTTGAGAAATAACAACTTTTAGGTCTGCCCCAAAAAATGATAACTTTATTTAATATTCAACTCACATAATATTCTCTCAAATAAATGGTTACTGGATATATTTAATCAACTAAAAATAAGTAACTATTAAACCACACATGAGAAAAATATTTATTTAACATGTTAAATTCATATTGAATTTAACTGAGATTCTAAATATGCTTATTGTTTGGCCCTCTAGGATCCTTTCTCAGTGGCATTAGTCTACACCACCTAAATTCCAGGGTTATAATCCAAAAACACTCCAAGTATCCCATAGAGAAATAAATAAATGTCACAATTATATAAAACCTCATAATAATTCACACTATGTAATATAATACCTTTTTATTGATATTTTTAATGAAACAGATTTCATACTAAGGTCATCAACCTATTTTCGTGATGTCCCTTTCTTTGAATTTCTAGAAATAAACTTTCCTATATAATACCATGACCATGGATTTAATTAAGTGATTCAATTTCCATAAAAGGGATCTATATATCTACTTACATTAGGGAATAAAAGGGAAACATCCTTTCTCATATTATTCATTAATGAAATATCACTCGTGATGTAAAAAATGTATCTTACCTTGTCACAAGCACACATCATCATAGTTTTCATCAACACATCAAATTACATGACTAATTATATGAATTAATAATAATCTTAAAGTCTAAGGACTATTACACATGTTTATAGATAAGAGAATTTGATTAAACATATAAATATAGATTCCCTATAGGTGGGTCATGTTCTCATAATTTCCTACTCTAAAAAAATTACTAAGAGTATACACCATGAAAAAGTGTCTTAAAGTTATATGATTATTCACCCCTGATATCCTGTATCATCTATATCCTTCCAGAAAATATCATCCAGCCATAGAATATGTATTTTAAGATTACCATCATGAAACTTCTAGATTCTCATCATAGCGGGGAACTACTATGACCTTTTAGTGTGACGTATACTTGTAGGATATTATCACATAGATGTCACGTAGAAGAAAATCATCATGTGATAAGATATAAATTAATATTCAACACTATGAACATTCCACTAATAGAATAGTAATTGAATCTAGGGAACCAACTCCAATAATTATAAGACCCGTACTTTTGAATAAGTTTCCAAAAGCATACCTTGATAGATGAACAATATTTTCCACATAAAACTCAATAAATTTATCTTCCTCTTACTTGAGTGAGGAATTATTTTACCATAAAAGTATAGAATATGAGAAAATATAATTACTTGATTTATTTACATTTTATAAGCATAATTTTATCATTTGGTTTCATTTATAGAAGCTTTTTATTTCTAATTCATATCATGTTATGAATGATAAATAACCATGATGAATCTTTTATACCTGAAGCACTAAGATTAACTTTTAATAGATCATAAGATCCACAAAATAATGAAAATTTATTCCTCTTGTATCTAGTCATTTACTAAAACCAAACATGGTTGGAATACGTAAAGATAATACCCAAATGAAATATGAACAAACCTTTATATGAATAAATAATACATTAATCTTCAAAGTCTCAATAATAACACCCAAAGTTCATCTCAAATCATTCCATAAATAAATAAACCCTAAATCTCTTGAACACACAATTAACCAAATTAAAAACCCAAAATCAAAAATATATGATCACACATTCTTCCAAAATTGACTTAAATTTTACCAAAAAGTATCGAACCATAATAATAATTAAAAAAATTACTTATTATATACTGAACCCAAAAATAATGTAAGTATATACTCCCAAAAATATATTAATCTACCAAAAAATAACCTGAATTTCCTTGTCACTAAATTACTTCTCAAATACCAAGGTTATTCATACTGCTCAACTTATATCACCAATAAAAGTTAACCAATTGTCCCCATTAACCATAATTACTCCAACATAAAATCCATAAAAACATGTTTAAATACTTCATAATGGTGTAGATAGAGTATGTGAATTATCCAAAGCATATCCCTTGAGAGTGTTAAACAAGTTGTGTAGTTAGGCCCACTTGTTTTGAACTAAGTGAAAATAGAGTTAATACTCAACCAAAAATTTTCAGGGTTATTACCCATAGGTGAATTTGTGCCAAGTCCTTCATCCACTTGTTTATATCTAGACATTGACATTATTTTTAGGAAACCACACACTCTTTACTTTACCAAAATCTTAGGTTGTTTTCATATACTTAGACTTATCCCTTGGGTTTTAACTAATGTTTTCTCATCATAATCCCTAAAAAATATAAAATCTATTATCAATCAATATTAAATCACATACGAACTAAAAGTTTTATCTAAAATTAAATCATCTCCCATAATTTCATTAAAATTTAGTTATGTAGAACCTAAAAAGTGTTTTTATGACTAAAAAATTATGATCAAACATAACCTTATTAACCTATGATGGTATCCAAAACTCTTAAACTATAATCAATCGATAAAATCCCAACCAATAAAGTTATATAAATCTATATTTGATACCAACCATGATGCTCCAAACCCACATAACCAAATCTGGTGTGAATAAATATATTCTTTACATAATATTTTTGGCACTGACTGAAGACAACCAAATTTAAACATTTATAATTACAACAAAAATAACAAATATTGAGTTGATTATATTTCTAATGCCTTTTTAGGGTTAGATATTTAGAGAATTATGAAAAAAATTTACTTAAAAAAACTCATGCATTTCACATTCAATGGACATTTTTCCCACTATACCCAAATTTTCTTATTCCATAATAATCCTTTAACATCTCCAATAAAATTATCCACACGCAATAACATTCTAGATATATCATATTTATTACTTTTATTCATAACATGGGGAAATTTAAACATAATAAGGGTGAGCTCAAACACACAGTAAGGGTAGTGTATAATGAAAGTTTTCATATAGAAATAAACTTGAGTAGTATGGAAAAGTAAATAAACAATAAATATGTCATATAATCAATAAATATGTCATAAAATAAAAAAATTGAGCCTGAAATGTGTCCATATATAACATAAAAAAGTTAATAATCACATGAACATCAATAAATATCTTTATAGTGATAAAATATTGAATGCTAAACATCTTAATATTACTGTTATTGCCTCTCAATCAAGACATCTTATAAACTATGGAAGTCTTTCAACCAAGATATCATAAATAATTAGGTAGGAATACACCAAACACTCGAGATATCTTGTCTCATGAGACCTACTGATGAGTTGAGGGTATATATAATATTTTACCCCACCTATCACTTACCCAATGCATTCATTATATGAAGGAAATTAATAACAATACAATACAAGATCAACTTTCCTTGATAATCAATAAATATACCTATTGAATCATGAATATAGAATGCCAATATTTCCTAGTACATAATTAACCTACCTTGGTGGTAAATAATAATTTATATAGAACTAAAAAGTATATGGATTATAAATTTCTTTCCCAGCCAACAAATGATATATTTTTCTTGGTAAATACGCCCAATCTGATTTATGTAAAATAAGTTGTTTACAACAAATAGAGTAATGAGTATAGGACAAATAAATATTAGAAATGATTTAGAATACATCCATGATAATAAATAACATGTATATGAAGGTTTATATCAATTTTTCTAAAATGAAGGCATTGTAGTAATGACAAGTCCTTTGGGAAATAGAGAGAAAAATGGAAGTGAAACTTTTAAAACAAATTTCCAGTAAAGATTTTGTAACTTTGTTGCAAAAAACAAAGTTAAAATTCACTTTAAAAACTCTTTTCATGATATTTAACAAATAACTTTAAAACAATTTTTTAATGTAATATGGAATAATGGAATTATAAAAATAAACTATTCTTAATTAAGAAAATGTGGAGTGGAAGATAAAAATATACATAAATGGAAAGAAATATGTTTTCAAAAATATTATGAAAATAATATAATTTTATTTTAAAATATTTATAATAATAATGGGAATATATATTACCTTGTAAAACCATAAAAAATTGGAAAGGAAGCTAAATCATGAATAATAGTCATGGTTATGGGAAAATCTGTTCATGGAGAAAACCTTTAAAAAGAGATTCCTTTTTCCTAATTTTGTAAGGAAAGTTAAAAATGACATGATTGGACAACATTAAAAATATTACCTTTAAAGTTTTGAATAAAAATTAAAATTTATTAGAAATTTAACTTATCAAATCATTGAATTATATAAAACAATTTTCTTGAAACAAAATAAATAATACAAATATGGAAGAGAGAGGTTCTTGATAAAAAATGAGAAATAATGTCAGATTTTATTATAAAAATTATATAAGTGGTTTTGAGTACCAAAGAGTGGTAAAATGGAAAAATAATTTTTAAACCATATAAATAACTATAATAAAAGAAAATATATGGGTTTTATGTGAAAAAGAACATACAATTCCCCCAAAAGAGATTCAATGCATAAACAATCACAATTAAAAGTGAGATTGAAACATAAACCCTTATAGATTTTGTAACATTTGATTCAAAACATATTTGAAAGAGAAAACTTGAAATGAAAATTTAAATATACTATGAATAATGACATAATAATTACATAATACTTAAAAGAGGCATCATATACATTATATAAAAAAGGTACAGAATTAAAAACATGTCTCAAAGAAGTGAATTTGAGATGAAACCCTTACCTTTACTATTGACTTCTATAAAAGTGATTTAACTTCTTGTATAATAAAAATAAATTTACTAATAACTTATTATAGAAAATTATTCATATATATTAACTTTTATACTATTTAATTATATTAATTTATTATACATTCATTAGTTAATGTTTATTTTCATCACCAGATGTTAGTAGTTTTGATTGTTATGCACATGTTTCATAATGGTGATATCAGACCCTGTTCTTGGATAAAAGAATCATCATTACAAGATTATTTAAGTTAATATAATATATTTTTCATTATTATTATTAATTTTATAATTTCATTTCATGTGTGTTTTAGTTACGATTCTTGAATATGCACTCAACAAGGATCTCGTTTTCGGGTAATTTACCGATATCAACAAGTTACTTTATAATGACTGTTAATTCTTATGTTATCAATAAAAAATAATATTAATGACATGAAAAAAATCCTTAATATAATAATTATTCATAAAATAAATTTTTATAACCAATATTTTAATGCGGCGATGAAAATGAATTGCATCACTTCATAGAGGCTCTAGTTCTCACATACACACATGTGATGTTTTCATTTTTCAATGGATGGAAAGAAAGAAATTTAAATAATAATTTATCTTTTAAAAATAATAATTATTTTATAAATATCATATATATTCATTAAATTTATATATACAACAAACTTTGATAGGTGGTGATGAAAAATAAATTCCATCGCTTTATGGAGGCGGTAGTCCACACGTATGAATGAGCGATAGTTTCATTTTATATTAGATGAAAAGAAGATAAAAAATGGTTTTAAAATTAACATAAAATATATTTTATTATATTAAATATACTGAATTAATTATTTTTAGTTTCTTATAGAATATTTTTATGAGGTTTAATAAGAAATAAACTTGAAAAAGGTTAGTAAGAACACATACCTCTTCCTTGGATAATCTCCTTTGAAAAACATATTAAGGATTCTTGGATGAGTATTTTGGAAATAATAGAACATATAGATCACATATAAGGGTTTTTGGATGATATTTGGGTAGATATAGTCCAATATAGGGTGCTTAAGTGGTGTATATATGTGATAATAGGAGGTTCCCTTTTAAAAGTGAGGGGAGTGACGCCCTTGTAAATACCCTTAACTTTAAAATAATATAGTCATTTCTATGGGAAAATGACACCAAATGGAAATTTTTTAGAATATAGGATAATATAAGGTCTAAATACACTCAAACAATCATATTTAGATAATATTTTGTGATAATTGTGTCATTATCTCTTAAGTTAAGCCCCCATTTTTTTACCTTGTTTACCCTGTTTACCCTTTACTATGGTCACAAACTTTTACCCTGATAACTTATTTATTTGCCCAAAAATCAAGTTGAAATGATTTCCTAATGTTTATTATTATGATTAAAAATATTTAATTCATTTTACAATATTCAATTCCTATATGTGGTAAAAATTAATTTTAATATAAGTACACAAAAGGCTATTAAAAATAGTTTTTTGAAAAATGGATTTTTATGCATAAAAATGATTTTACAAAAAAATAATGTATAAAATTGATTATCATGAAACTTTTTTGAATATATAAATTAGTGTTATGTGACTTTAAAACCAATCCAAAATTGATTATAACCTTTTAATTAAATAATTAAAGAAAATGATAAAAAAAGTTCTTTTATTAGAGTAAAACTTTACTTAGATATAAAAATGTCAATCATAGGATCCTAATTAAACAATATATTTTTAAATTAATTATTTTAATTTTTAAATATATATTTGATCTATAAAAAATATTTTTCAAATATTTAAGTCATTCTTATACCATAATGATGTCACAAAAGTTATAGTATTTGTAAAATCAATATTTTTTTACTATTCACATAAAATCAAAATTTTTAGAAAAATCTCAAAAATTAACTCTAAGATAATTTTGACACTTTGAATTCAAAAATTTAGTTCATTTTATTAAATTAAAATTATAAAATTTGGGAATTTATCTTTTTAAAAAATATGTTTTATAGAAAAATGACCTTTTTAAACTACAAGTGTTCTTAATCTTATTTCATATCAATCTATAATTAATTATGTTAATTTATTAATTCATAAAATTAAGGCTCTTAAAAGTGATAAATTTATTAAAATATATAATACTTGAAAGAAAATCTTTAAAAAAATACCCCTTTTACGATTTAATGATTTTTATCGTATCATAGTAGTTATTTATTTTATAATATTTAAATTTCATCAGTCAAAACAAAATAATATAATGTAAGTATCATAATTGATTACTATTTTTCTATTTAATAAAGTTTTATTGTAATATCTCATAACTCATTTTCGTTTATCATTGCGTGTAACATAAGTTATTAAATATAATATTATTTCAAGAAGAATTACATATTGAAATATAATGGTATTACACTTAGTACTAGATAGAACCAAAATAATTTCAATGAAAATTATTCCAGATATGCTCCATAATTTGAATTATCAAGAATGAAAAGAATGTCCCAAACATATTAGCTGCAATCCTTGATAGCCATACCCAATGATAAAATAATAAATCTTGTATAACCGAAGAGTCCATGAAGCTTGAGGTCAATATCCAAGTGCATTCCACTTATCAAGGGAACCCTAGGGTGCTGAGGAGTTCACAAGACCTAAATAAGTTTGTAATGATCAGCCTTTCCAACCACTATACCATCGATACAACTAAATAAGGGGAGCCTGATCATCCCAGAAACATTCTCACCAGGAAAAAAATCACCCCTCTCTCTATTCAATCTATATCATACCACCAATCAAGTATTAGTCTGCACATGTCATACAATACACACAACCTCTTGAGAAATGTAGTGTATGATCCATGCACACTATGAAGTTCAAATGGAATACCAACTCTATTAGAGGATCACAGGACCATGTGTCCTCTTAAATGGGAAAAATTCCAACTCTATAGACAGAGCATATCAATCCCATATAAGTGGGAAAAATACCAACCTCATTTGATCCATAGGTGAAGGATTCTTGTGCCCTTTGTTGTTGGGAGGGAATACACACCCAACCCAAGGATAGTGAGAGGAACCTATATCTGGACACAACCTAGCTACCAAAAAGGGTTATTGACACTAATAAATCTCTAATCATTATGATTTAACCCAATAGAAGTCTCTAAAAAAACCAAAAAGAGTAAAATACTCAAATAATCCCATATCGCACCTCTAATATTGAATAGAAGGCCACCATCACTTTCTACAAGAAAAAAATACTCGAGATAGACTATTAACATTCCTAAATCCAAGTATTAAGCAAGGATACATGAAGATAAAATCATAATGAAAAATTATACAACATGATCTATATGGTTACATACAACACCTCATCCATCATCTAGTTGTACACTGCCTTATAACATGGAATATAAATCACATCTACATGGTGTGTCCCATCGTGGCACATTACATGTGAATCATTTATAGTTCTTGATGTTTACCCCTAGTTTGTAAAGTTTTTTAGTCCTGAATACATGACATATCCTTTAGGATAAATAATGTGCAAACCACGACTCCACCCTGGTCATGTATTTCTACCTAGCTTGTGTCATGTATACCATACATGGTGTGTACCCTGACTATACGCCATGTGGCTGGGCATGCCCGTGGTCACCCCACATGACATGTACGCCCTCTCTACACACCTCGTGATATTTATAAACATCTGAAACCCTATCACCACACCCATGGTAATTACAAAACATATGTTCTTATGAACTACATGCAGTGTAGTTTGGTTTCTTTTCCCAAATTCCAGATGTGATTGAATATTTTCCACCATCACCTATAATTGCATCAGTCCAAACCACCACACCTTATTCCTAAGTCTAGAACTATTTTGGGTCCTTATCAATGTAAATTATATCTCCATTCACCACTTCTAATGAATCTCATTGAATCAAATCATAACCAAACCCTACCGTACTTCCAAGGTTCATTATTTTCCACCACTATCCATGAGTCATCATTGATCATGACCATCATCATCATCATGCCAATTTTATTAACACAAAGTCTAACCATTGACCCAAAAAATGGATTACTTTGATTTTTTCTCCATTCGAAGAAGATAGATTGAAGAATGGTGGATAGTGAGGGTACATACCACCTAACCAACCACTCAAATCATAGTTCAAGATGCACAAATATGAAGAATGATCAAATATAATATTTACATCTAGAACTGAATATAACATTGCAAAGGATTGGGTAGGAACATCATAAAGAGTTTTTGTGTGAAGAATTTATAAATTATTGTGTGAATAATTTATAAAGATCACACACAACATTAAAAAATGTTAGACTAATCCCAAATAATCAATGGGAAGTGATGAATTCACAAGATACTTTCCAAAAAATACCCAACACAATGAAAAAATTCAATAATATAAAAAAACCCCTACCACGATAGTGAATCATTATTTATTAAATTCCATTGTCTCAATCACATGATTTGTCCATCAACATTACTATAAATCTGATCCCATTATCTAGATCTATCACCACTACCACCATGATTCAACCCCCTTCCCTAAACCTAGGGCTTTCCAATGATGAGAATAATTCACCCTAGTGAGGTGACATAGCATAAATTAAATAAAGGATCTCCCTAGGGTTTTTCCACAATTAAATTTTAATCAATCAATTAACTAATAAATTAAATTAACTAATTAATCCACCCATGATGGTGAACACTCAAAGATTTTTATGTGAAAATAACTAACACCGCTCTTAGTGTAAACACCCTAACCTATACTCAACCACATTCTCAGTTTTCCCATTTGATTATCTATTCAATATATATAATTATTTTATCATGAATACACTCATTCAATCTTAAAAATAATATTTTTATACTTAATGTATTTTTCCCAAAGCCCCTGCATGCTTGAAATTCCATGCTGTCTTTTCCTGGGGGTAAATAAAAAGACATTGAATAAAAAAACCATCAAATAATTTTTTTGAGGTTTTATTATAGGTTAAATTTACCATTTTACCCATGTAGAGGTCCCATAATCAAAATTGAGCTAAGTCTTGTTTGAAAAAACCTAGGTATTTACATTCTCCATACCTTAAGAACTTTTAATCCCCAAAAAGGAAACAACTACAATTTCTCAATAGGGAATCTTACAAACCAAATACTTTTGGTAAAATACCACCACTACATGCACATTTTTTACCTATGGTGGTTTGATCCCTAGGAGAACTCAGTACTCAACCAACCAGGAAGGTAACATCTTTGAACCACAAAGAATATTACCTCTATCTATCTCGAGAAAGAACTAAGTGGAAACACACTTTCACTCTGAGTGGGTCTTTCTATGAATTAACACTAAAAACCTTTCTTACCAAAGGTCATCCCACTATAAGGAACAAAACAAAGTTACAATACATCATTTATTATCCAAAATACAGTCTATTGACAAGGTTATCATTGTTGGGAGTGATCCTATCTACAAATTTAAAAAGGATCATGGATGATAATTATTTGAGGACAAACCATCCATGCCACACACATCACTAAACACTTTAAAAAATCCCATACTAACACCAATGGGGCCGTAAGGTAACAAGATCCTTAAACCCCATGTCAGATACCCTGAAATATCACACTATAAGGGTATAGGTGAGACTTATTCTACAACATCAACATTCAAAGGAATACTTCATCCATATCCCGATCCTTCATAGGTTTCACAATCACTGTTGAATATAGGATGGTTCTGTTGTCATTACTCTTTTATGAAAGCAATCAATAAAAACTATAGGTATAACACCAACCACGTTAAACTACTTAAAATTACACCACTACCTTCCATGTGGCCTAAGAAACCATAATCTGAAACAGATGGTCTTGACTATTTATATAGCCTTACTCTGTCAGCTCCAGACCTCAAGATAACACCCGACCAAGTGACCAAAATCAACAACCTTTTGAGAAAAATTATTTCTATGGATAGAAAGAGTTTTTATGAAATGGGTACACCCACAAAGATCCATTGGATATACCACACCTTGGGTCATGTTTCACTAGGGTGTTACCCACTTAGTATGTTCCTCATGATACTTAAAATAAACTCCAAAATAAAAGCTACTTTTTGGTAGGGGAAGTGGTTATCGAGATCACAACCTCTAGGGAAACCCTTTCAATCCATCATCTGGGAATTAATGGTCACACATGACCACTAAGTCAATATCACCATCATGTATACCAATCACATAAGGTAAGAGTGTGGGACCACCACCATCGATTGAATTTTATCAACATTTATCTCTCCTCACAAGAACTAAATGCTCTAAATCTATCCAATCAAGTGGCTCATTTGTTATCCAGACAAAACTTCCTTTGCTAGAAGCATAAACCACAACACCATTTTTATACTACTATGATCCCACCGACCTCCATGCCTTAAACATTATGAATAATAACTTTAATCCAAAAATGTAGATCCCATACTATGAGAGTCACCATATATCTATCACTCCAATGGAAAGATGAGGAAAAATAACATGGACACCCAATAGGATCCTCCCCATAGAAATCCCTGGAAGGGTTTTGTCAACATGATAAAAAATTCCATAGGGATACTCATCATACCATTCAAAAATATTCAAATACCATCCTTGGAATGAAATCTAATTTATACACTAGACTTTTGATAAGGTTCAACCATATTTTACCCTTTTAAAGCATGTGTGAATTCCTCCACATCCATGTAGGTAATTTACCTTCAAGGAATATAACACATAAACCCATGCCAACCACCATCTTGGTAATTTATCTTAACTAACAATGGGTTAGTCCCACTCATCACACCATATGAGATCTTACTTACTGCTAAAGAATGTACCCACCACATCAACCCAATCATCAATCACCTCACAACACCATAAAAAGATATCCAATATATTCTAAGGTGATTACCACTACACATCCTCTCTTCCATAAAGGATTCTATGAAAAGACATGTTTATTAGAATGAATAAACTCAAAAAATCATAAAGGGTGAGTGAATTATGTTAATAATTAGTGGAATATCCCTAACTAACTAGGGTTCATCAAGAATTATCACTGAGATCTCTAACTCTTGATCATAAGGTATAAAATGATTAGCTCATGCTCGTGCTAACCAGTGTGAGGTTCTATGAAGAATAGAATCAAATAATACTCTGAACTACACCCACTAACACCTGATCATTGACATCCATCATATAAATTATCCCAAAAATTTTACTATCTATACTCTATACCCCCAAAAAAACTATCCAAAGGTGGTGTTTGTGAAAACATAATTGTTTCTTGGTAAGTCTTCCCCTCATATTCTCTACTTAAACTATTAAGCTCGAATAATTCCACTTGATCCATGTCTAGGGAACATCATATGAGGTCTATGGACCTTGATGCATACTTGAACATGGTCATGATGCTTTGTAGAGGGTTCAACATCTTTAGATAAAAATTCCATCCAAAACCAAATCTCAAAATCCAACCATAGTTAAGTAGCCCCATAAAGAATTTGATAAAATATATATCCCTCCCTAATGACTTATGGTATCATATAATAATATTAAGAAGATAATAATACTATATTAAATGTATGAAAAACCAGGATGAAACACGAGTCCCTATCTCTAGCTGATCACTTATCGCCTAAGGATTAGGCTCATGTCGATCATTTGAACACACTCACTACATCCAATGACAAAAAGCATCATCCCACTTAGTATAAACTTCCATATGCTCAAAAATAATCCTACACTAAGTATTAAAGGGAAATAAGCTACCTAAAATCATAGGACAAGCATATCTATCAATTTATTCTTCAAAAAACACCTCATTGATCATTATTTAGCAGTGGGAAGTTCTAACCATATGAATAGGATCATCACGACCCTACCTCTACATACAATCTATTTATCAGCAGGTGGAACAATTCATAGGGTGAACCCATAAAGATAATATAATTTATAGATGATATTAAATAGAAAAGGCATGAAGCATCATAACTAACTACTATACTTTTCATATAAAAACTTACTTATATTCCAAAACTGATATCTTAGAGCTCTGGGTCAATTAATTGGTTATCATAGTCTAGATGAAAGGATATGTCTACCACTACACATAATCTCAAATTTATATTCATATAATTGAATTTTATAACCCCTAAACATCATTACCATAAATTCTCAAAACAAATCCTCACATGAATACTAACTCCAAACTTTGTCCCCAAGACACCCCACTATGATACCACTATGACATAACCTGACCCACCGAGGCCCTACCTAAGCCAATGGTAAGACAAGATTTACACCCCAAGCCCACATCTAATAGGATATGGTATGTTAACTAGAACCATGTAGGCATATCTCATAATATGGTAGGACTTATCCTATATCAACCAATAATAGTTATATATCTCTCATATAGAGGATAACCAAAACACCAATAGAAACTATATGAATAATTAAATAAACTGTACATAATGCCTGCATGAGACAACAAGTAAAAGTATATCCCATAAGGTAAAAAAGGGAAATGTTACACCTAATAAGCCTTATAATCAGATAACACTAATAAGTTCCTCCACACTGCATGTACTCCTAGACCATACACTAGTCACAGTGAAAACCACTAGCATATCAAATCACCATACTCTATAATGTGTTTCCAAGAATTACCAGGCATCATATTTGAACAAACTACACCTAATCCATGTATAACTATCCCATATTTGAGCTCATGAATTATATGCACAAACACAACACATGTGAATATAAATCCTATGTGGGGTTTAGTATAAACATACTCAATAAGATTACTAAAAAACCATAAAGAAGCAAAAAAAAAATTATATTAAATCCTAGTATAAAAGGTATTTATAAGTAAAAAAAGGATAAATTAGAGCACCAAGTCCACTCAAAGGTCTCAGTACTAGAGAGTAACCAAAATCATATGGAGGAAGAATAATATAGATCTTATCTATTAATAGAATCCTCAAATATTCAATATGGGTCTCAATCATTCCAGCTCAAATCCTTGATAGTCACACCCAATGAGAAAACAATAAAGATCGGATCACTGAAGAGTCTATAAATCTTGAAGTAGATATCCATCTATATGGAACATCTCAAAGGAAACCCAAGGGTTACTAGGGGCCATAGGACTCAAATAAGGTTTTACCACTCATCCTTTACATATACTATACCATCAATAGGACCTGATAAGGGGTTCCTACTCATTGTAGAATAATTATCTTTGGGAAAGTAAGTATTACTCCCTATGGTCCATCCATATTACACCACCAATAAAGTATCAGTCTACCCATGCCATAAAACCCAAACAATCTCATGAGAACTGTAGTGGTAGATACCTACATTATATGAATTTGGGTAGGAATATAGACTCTGGTGGAGGATCCCAGGCTTGGGTGAGCTCTTAAATTGGTGAAATACTGACTCCATATATAGATGATCCTAGGCCTATATAAGTGAGAAAAATAATGACCCAATCTAATCCAAAGGTACAATATACCTATCCCCTTTATATCTATATGGGAATACCAAACTATCTAGAGGATGGTGAGAGGAAACTACATCTTGAATCAACCTTAGTATCAAGGAGGGTTCTTAACACTAATAATTCTCTAATCATCATGCTTGAATATAACAACAAGATCTACAAATATGGAGAGAGTAAAATACTCTTATCATCTAATATCTGACCTACAATGTTGATGAAAATTTCACCATAATGTTATATGTGAAAAAAACTAAAGATAGAAAATTCACATTCTTAAATATGAGTCTCGATAAAGGAGATACTAAGAGACACTTAGGATGAAAATATACATAGCATGCTCTAGAGGGTTACATAATGTGTAAAAACACATCCATCATCTGGTTTTGTACTTCCTCATAACATGGAATATAAAGTAGATCTACATGGTGTGTCCCATAATGGTACACAACATGTAAAACATCTGAGTTAATTGACATGTACCCCCATTTCATCAAGTAATGTAGTCCAAACTACACAACATGTACCTTAAGACACACGATGTGTAAACCATGATTCCACCTTGGGCATGTACTATCACTTAAGCCATGACATGTAAGATATAAATGACATGTATCCTAATAAAATTCCATGTGACTGATCCTCTTAATTTTCTCCCCACATGGCACGTGTACCCTCACCACATGTCTGGTGATATTTATGAATACTTGAAACCATAGTTCCATATACATGGGAATTATAAAGCATGTGTTACTCCAAACTATATGACATGCAATAAGGTTTCTTCATCCAAAATCTATATAGGAATACTCATTTTACATTTCCAAATATAATTATCTTAACACATATCATCATACCTTATGTCAATATCTATAACCATTGAGGGTCCTTCTCAATTTTAATTATGTTTTTATTCACCACTTATGATGAATCTGGTTGAATATCATCATATCCAAACCCCGTAATGCTACCCAGGTTATTTTGTTGCCACTTTGATCCATGAATAATCATAAACCATATCCATTATCATAATCATGAGAATTATATTAACCCAAAGTTTAACTACCAATCTTGATGGCTGATAGTGGTCATTTCCCATTCATAGAAGTTAGAATGAAAAATAGTTAGAGGTGTGGGTACTGGATACCCGACCAATGAATTGAATCATGGAACAAGATGCACGAATGAGAATAATTATCAAAGAGAATATTTACATCAATAATTAGTGATAAAATCATAGGGGATTAAGGAGGACAATCATGAAGATTCAATGTGGGAAGAATTTTTGATGATCACTCCTAACATCAACAAACATTAGACTAATTATTAATAATAAAAGGGAAATTTATGAATTAAAAAGGGGATTTTCAATGAATATATAACAAAAATAATGTGGTATAAATATAATAAATCATCCCTACATTTATAGTGAATCATAGAAACTTTAATTTTTTTTTATCATAGTTGTAAGATCCATCCATCGACGTAGCTGAAAATTTGATCTAGTTCTCCCAATTATTCAACTGAACCACCTTGATCTGATTCCTTTCCATTAAACTAGGGATTTCAAATGATGAGAGTAGATAAAACTAGGTAGGTTATATAATAGGAATTAAATAGAGGATCTATCTAGGGTTTCTCTATAATTATAATTAAATCAGCTAATTAATTAATCAATTAAATTAATTAATTAATCCTCCAGCAATGGTGAACACTTAAAGATTTTGATGTGAAAAAAATGACATTTATCCTTGGGTAAAAGCCATGATTTTGACTCAAATATAGTCTTGGTTTTCCCATAATATTCTCCATTTAAGAAATAAAATATCTTCATCATGAATATATGCATTTTGGATAAAAAATAATATTTTTAAACTTAATATTTTTTTAAGGATTCATCTTGATTGAAATTACACATCTGATTATCCTAAGGTTAAAAACATGCCAAATAATCTATTAAACTAACATAAAATTTTTATTAGGTCTTATTATAGGGTAAATTTACCATTTTACCCATCCTAGACTCAAAATTGAGCTAAGTCTCACCCAGGAAAAACCCAGGTCTTTACAATACATATGAAATATTCAGAAAAAGGGTTGTATACTCAACTATCCAAGAGTCATATATGATGTGATTGGAAAGTTATCATGATTAAATAGCTAATATTTTAGAGTATTTATAAATTGGACTGAAAACATAGTTAAATATGGATCTTGACTCACTAAATGGGTATGATGTATTGGATCGTCATTTTTAGTGGGAGTAATTTCATAAAAATTCCTTGATGAAAATATATAAAACTTGATAATCACCCATAAATATGTATTTTTTATAGATTATAACATTCATAATGCATATATTTTTGAGATATCTTATAGGTATGACCTATACAACAATTCTAGATTGATACTTAAGTGTGAGAAGTGTTCTCAAAGAGAAACATTCTAAGCATATAAATGTGAATTCTATAAAGATCAATTTCTCTAACTCTCACTCATGGGTATTGGATACTAGATGTGCATCACACATTTGTGTTGATAAAAATAGAATAATAGATAAGATATAATTGAAAAAGGTTGAAGTATATCCACATGTTTTCAATAGAGAAAGAGTTGTTGCATTGGTGGTTGACACTTATGATTTAAGTTTACCAAGTGGATTAGTACTAGAATTATAGAATTGTTATTTTTTCACACTATAAATAGAAATTATATTTATGTACCTTATTTAGATAATAACGGTTTTTTGTTCATTATTAATAATAATATTTATTCTATATACATTAATGAAACATTTTATGGAATTGGGAATATGGTAAATGGTTTATAAATTATAGATATGGCAATATTATCTATAAAATTTAGAATAATAATGTCAAAGTTGATTCTATTACTATATAAATTTTTCATTGTCTCCTTGGATATATAAATTAGAAGAACATCCAAATACTATAGAGATGGATTTTTGGTGCTCGAGTTGGTTCCATAGACTCAATTGACTTTGTACTTTCAGTTACAAGAATATTTAAATACCTAAATATTAATAAATATCCAATCACATGATTAGTGTTTTTTACATAACATCAATGTAAAAATTTCCTTAGATTTTTTTTCATATTGAAAGGTTTTATATACTTCCAATTATAATAATAACTTTGAAGTGCCATAAAAGTATTTTTAAACATATATGTTATGGTATGGATGCCATATATCTAATGAGACATGGATGATGTTTTCCTATAAGGTGTTGGTGAATCATAAGACCTTGAGACTTCTTCTCATGAAGTTTTCACTTGGAAATATCCAAGAGAGGATGTTATAAGGATATACCCACTAATAATAATTCCATATATTTTATGTTTCATTGGATATTACTATCTACAGATGTGTGTATTAGTACTTATACTTGAGATTATTAATAATGTATTTCATAAATCACATAATTTGATGAGAGGCATATAATGTAGCACAATGATGAAGTTATTAGCTGATTAAGTCCAAAATTAACCATCTATAATCAAAGATATCAACAATATATTTATAAAGAGCAGTAGAAATAGCATAATAAATAAAAATATGGTTAGTGTCTTCTCTATGATGATTGCATAGACTATATTTAGAGAATAGTTGGACCCCAAAATATTGGACACGGGTATCAGTGGGGACTCAGTTGTGAGAAATTCTCCAAACAAGAGTGAATCTTGAAGGTTTTATCCAAATCTTATCAAAAAATTTTATCTAGGAAAAATCATTATCTAAATTTTCAAAATAGTGTCTGTAAAAGGTTTTAGAGTCAAGTATTCCATTGTGAGCAGGTTACAAAATTAAAAAATCATCAATGTTAGAAAAGGGATAATTATCAATGAAATGATTAAAATTATCATGAATACCAAGACTTGGATAATTTAAGATATCTTTAATAAAAACAGTTGTGTGCGCTAGTAAATGATTGGGATCAACCACATAAATCATAGGAGCACCAGTCCAGTTATCTAACCAAAAGTTCATAGAATAATATCCATTAACCATCCATCAATAATTATACATGATGTTGGAGAAATATTATTAAATGGATGGCCATATGAAGGAGTCCATATGGTTCAGCTTACCTTTCTTCAGCTTGTTAAGGAACCTATTTTTAAGGAAAGTAAGTGGAATGGAGTCATTATGGAGGAAGTTACAAGTAAGTATAGATTATAAGGCATAATTGAAAAGTTCAAGGTTTCTGATTCCAAGAACACCCTTGGTTAAGGGTTTAGAATAGTTATACCAAGGGACAATGACTAATTTTATTTTGAGAGTGCTTCTACTCCATACTAATTTTGTGATGTAGAAATTAATTTTTTTTGAGAAGGCCAATAGGCCATTTTTAGACCATCAAAGAGTAAACAATTTTAGAGATAATAATATATTTGATAAGGAAAATTATTACTTCCATAGATATATATTTTCCTTTCTTAGAGGATATCTGATTCAAAATTTGGTCAATAATTTTTGAGAAATAACAACTTTTAGGTCTACCCCAAAAAATGAGAACTTTATTTAATATTCAACTCACATAATATTTTCTCGAATAACTAGTGACTAAATATATTCAATAAACTAAACATAAATAACAATTAAACCACAAATGATAAAAATATTTATTTAACATGTTAAATTCATATTGAATTTAACTGAGATTCTAGATATGCTTAGTTTGTGGCCCTCTAGGATCCCTTCTCAGTGGCATTAGTATACACCACCTAAAGTCCAAGGTTAGAATCCAAAAACACCTAAAGTATCCCATAGAGAAATAAATAAATGTCATAATCATATAAAACCTCATAATAATTCACACTATGTAATATAATCTCTTTTCTTTATATTTTTAATTAAATAAGTTGCGTACTGGGGTCATAAACTGATTTTCTTGATGTCTCTTTTTTGAATTTATAGAAATGAACTTTCCTATAGAATACCATGACCATGGATTTAATTAAGTGATTCTATTTCCATAAAAGGGATCTATATATCTACTTACATTAGATAATATAAGGGAAAAATACTTTCTCATATTATTTATTAATGAAATATCACTCGTGACGTACAAAATGTATCCTACCTTGTCACGAGCATACATCATAACTGTTTGCATCAACACATAAAATTAAATGACTCATTATATGAATTAATAATAATCTTAAAGTCTAATTACTATTAAAAATGTTCATAGATGAGAACATCTAATGAAACATATAAATATAGATTCCCTATAGGTGGGTTATGTTCTCCTAATTTCCTGGTCTAAAAAATTACTAAGGGTGTACACCATGAGAAAGCATCTTAAAGTTATACGAGTCTTCACCACTGATAGACTGTATCATCTATATCCTGCAAGAAAATATCATCCATCCAGAGAATATATATTTTAAGAATACCATCATGACACTTCTAGATTTTCATTATAGCGGGGAACTACTGTGACCTTTTAGTGTGACATATACTTATAGGATGTTATCACATAGATGTCAAGTAGAAGAAAAATAATCATGTGATAAGATATAAATTAATATTAAACACTATTAACATTCTAGTAATAGAACTGTAATTGAATCTAGGGATCCAACTTTGATAATTATAAGATCCATACTTTTGAATAAGTTTCCTAAATCATACCTTGATAGATGAACAATATTTTCCACATAAAACTCAATAGATTTATCTTCCTCTTACTTGAGTGAGGAATTATTTTACCATCAAAGTATGGAATATGATAAAATATAATTACTTGATTTATTTACATTTTATAAGCACAATTTTATCATTTGGTTGTGTTTTTAGAAGTTTTTTATTTCTAATTCATATCATATTATGAATGAAAAATAACCATGATGAATATTTTATACCCGAAGCACTAAAATTATCTTTTAATATAACTTTAGATCCAAAAAACAATGAAAATATATTCCTCCTATATCTAGTAATTTACGAAAACCAAACATGGTTGGCACAAGTATAGATAATACCCAAATGAAATATGAATAAACCTTTATATGAATAAATAATACATTAGTCTTCAAAGTATCAACAATAAAACCCAAAGTTCAACTCAAATAATTCCATAAACAATTAAACCCTAAAAATATTGAACACAGAATGGACAAAATTAAAAACCCAAAATCAAAAAGATATGATCAAATATTCTTCCAAAATCGACTTAAATTTTACCATAAAGCATTTAACCACAATAATCATTAAAAATATTACTTATTATATCCTGAAACCAAAAATAATGTAAGTCTATACTCCCAAAAATATCTTAATCTACCACAAAATAACCTGAATTTCATTTCCACTAAATTACTTCTCAAAGACCAAGGTTATTCATACGACTCTACTTATATCACCAATAACAATTAACCGATTTTCCCCATTAACCATAATTACTATAACATCAAATCCATAAAAACATATTTAAATACTTCATAATGGTTTAAAGAGAGTATGTGAATTAACCAAATCATATCCCCTAAGAGTGTTAAACAATGTACATAGTTAGGCCCACTTGTTTTGAACTAAGTAAAAATAAAGTTAATACTCAACCAAACCTTTTCAAGTTTATTACACTTATGTGAATTTATTACAAAGCCTTTATCCAATTATTTATATCTAGACATTGACATTATTTTTAGGAAACCACACACTCTTTAATTTACCAAAATTTTAGGTTGTTTTCATATACTTAGACTTATCCCTAGGGTTTTAACTAATGTTTTCTCATCATAATACCTAAAAAATATAAAATATATTATTAATTAATATTAAATCACATACTAACTAAATTTTTTATCTAAAATTCAATCATCTCCCATAATCTCATTAAATTTAGTCATATAAGTCCTCAAAAGTGTATTTATGACTTTGAACTTACGATCAAACATAACCTTATTAACCCATTATGGTATCCAAAACTCTTAAACTATACTCAATCAATAACATCCCAACCACTAAATTTATATAAACCTATATTTGATACCAACCATGATGCTCCAAACCCACACAACCAAATATGGTGTGAATAAATATATTCTTTACATAATAGTTTTGGGACCGACTGAAGCAAACCGAATTTAAAATTTCATAATTAAAATATCAATAATAAATATTTATCTTATTATATCTCGAATTACTTTTTAGGTTTAGATATTTAGAGAATTAGGGAAAAAATTACTTAAAAAACTCATGTTTTTCACATTCAATGGACATTTTTCCCACTACACCCAAATTTTATTATTCCATAATAATTCTTTAACATATCCAATAAAATTATACACACATAATACCATTCTAGATATATCATATTTATTACTTTTCTTTATAACCTGGGGAAATGTAAACATAAGAAGGGTGAGATCAAACACCCAGTAAGGGTAGTGTATAATGAAAATTTTCATATAGAAACAAAATTGAGTAATATGGAAAAGTAAATAATCAATAAATATGTTATATAATCAATAAATATTTCATATAATAAATAAATTGAACATGAAATGTGTCCATGTATAACATAAAAAAGTTAATTATCACATGAACATCAATAACTATCTTTATAGTGATAAAATATAGAATGATGAACATCTTAATCTTACCATGAATACCTCTCAATCTAGATATCTTATATACTGTGGAAATATTTCAACCAAGATATCATAAATAATTGGGTAGGAATACACCAAACACTCAGTATAGCTTTTCTCATGAGACCAACTGATGAATTGAGGGGATATCTACTATTAAACCCCACCTGTCACTCACCCAAGGCATTTATTATATAAAAGAAGTTAATAACAATACAATACATGATCAAATTTCCTTTATAATCAATAAATATACCTATTGAATAATATATATATATAATTCCAATACTCCCTAGTACATAATTAACCTACCATAGAGGTAAATAATCATTTATATAGAACTAAAGAGTATATGGATTATAAATGTCTTTCCTAGCCAATAAATGATATATTTTTCTTGTTAAATACATACAAATTTATTTATGTAAAATAGGGTGTTTACACTATATAGATTAATGAGTATTTGACTAAGTCGATATTAAAAATAATTTAGAATACATCCATGATAATAAATAACATGTACATTAAGGATTCTATCAGTTTATCTGAAATGAAGGCATTGAAATAATAAAAATTCCTTTGGTAAATAGAGAGGAAAATGGAAGTGAAACTTTTAAAACAAATCTCCCATAAAGATTTTGTAACTTTATTGCAAAAAAAAGTTAAAATTCAATTTCAAAGAACTTTTCATGATATTTAACAAAGAACTTTAAATTTTTTTTAAAGTAATATGCAATAATGTAATTATGGAAATAAAATATTTTTAATTAAGAAAATGTGGAGCAGAAGATAAAAATAAACATAAATGGAATTAAATACGTTTTCAAAAATATTATGAAAATAATATAATTTTATTTTGAAAAAATTTATAATAATAATGGGAATATATATTATCTTGTAAAACCATAAAAAATTACAAAGGAAACTAAATCATGAATAATATTCATGGTGATGGGAAAATATGTTCATATAGAAAACCTTTAAAAAGAGATTATTTTTTTCTAATTTTGTACGAAAAGTTAAAAATAACTTGATTAGAAAACATTAAAAAGATTTATTTAAAAAATTTGAATAAAAATTAAAATTTAATATAAATTGAACCTAGTAAATCATTGAATTATATAAAACAATTTTCTTGAAATAAAATAAAGAATATGGATATAAAAGTGAGAGGTTCCCGACCAAAAATGAGAAATAATGTTAGATTTTATTATAAAAATTATATTAGTGGTTTTGAGTACCAAAGAGAGGGAAAATGGAAAAATTATTTTTAAACCATAAAAATAACAATATTAAAATAAAATATAGGGGTTTTTGGTGAAAACGAAAATACAATTCCCCCAAAGGTGATTCAAGCATAAACAATCTCAATTAAAAGGGAGATTGAAACATAAACCCTTACAGCTTTTGTAACATTTGATTCAAAACATATTTAAAATATAAAACTTGAAATGTAACTTTAAATACTATAAATAATGAGATAATCATTACATAATACTTAAAATATTCATCATATACATCATATAAAAAATAGGTATATAATTAAAAACATGTCTCAAAGAAGTGAATTTGAGATGAAACCCTTACCTTTACTAATGACTTATATAAAAGTGATTTAACTTATTATATAATAAAAATAAATTTTTAATAACTTATTATAGAAAATTATTCATATATATTAACTTTTATACTATTTAATTATAATAATTAATTATAAATTCATTAGTTAATGTTTATTTTCATCACCAGATGTTCGTAATTTCGATTGTTATGCACATGTTTCATAATGGTGATATCAGACCCTGTTCTTAGATAAAAGTATCATCATTATAAGATTATTTAAGGTAATAAAATACATGTTCCATTAATATTATTAATTTTATAATTTCATTCCATGTGTGTTTTAGTTATGATTCTTGAATATGCACTCAACGACGAGCTTGTTTTCGGGTAATTTACCAATATCAACAGGTTACTTTATAATGATTGTTAATTCTTATGTTATCCTAAAAAAATAATATTAATGGCATGAAAAAATCCTTAATATAATAATCATTCATCAAATAAATTTTTATAACCAATATTGTAATGCGGTGATGAAAATGAATTACATCACTTTATAGAGGCTCTAGTCCGCACGTACACACATGTAGTGTTTTCATTTTTCTATAGATGGAAAGAAAGGAATTTAAATAATAATTTATCTTTTAAAAATAATAATTATGTTATAAATGTCATATATATTCATTAAATACATATATACAACAAACTTTGAGAGGTGGTTATGAAAGATAAATTACATTGCTTCATGGGGGAGATAATCCACACATATGAATGAGCAATGATTTCATTTTCCATTAGATGAAAAGAAGATAAAAAATTGTTTTAAAATTAACATAAAATATATTTTAGTATAGTAAATATACTGAATTAATTATTTTTAGTTGTTAATAGAATATTTTTATGAGGTTTGAGAAGAAATAAACTTGAAAAGGGTTAATAAGAACACATACCTCATCCTTGGATAATCTCCTTTGAAAAAAATATTAAGGATTCTTGGATGGGTATTTTGGTAAGAATAGAACATATAGATCACATATAAGGGTTTTTGTATAGTATTTGAGTAGATATAGTCCAATATAGGGTGCTTAAGTGGTGTATATATTTGATAATAGGAGGTTCCCTTTTATAAGTGATGGGAGTGACACCCTTGTAAATACACTTAACTTTAAAATAATATAGTCATTTTCATGATAAAATTACAAAAAATGGAAAATTTTTAGAATATAGGATAATATAAGGTCTAAATACACTCAACCAATCAGATTTAGACAATATTTTTTGATAATTATGTCATTATCTCTGAAGATAACTCCCCATTTTTTACCTTGTTTACCTTGTTTAACCTTTACCGTGGTCACAAAATTTTACCATGATAACTTATTTCTTTTCCCAAAAATCAAGTTGAAATGATTACCTAATGTTAATTATGATGATTAAAAATATTTAATTCATTTTACAATATTCAATTCCTATAGGTGGTAAAAATTAATTTTAATATAAGTACACAAAAGTCTATTAAAAATAGTTTTTTGAAAAATGGATTTTTATGCATAAAATTGATTTTACAAAAAAATCATGTATAAAAATGATTATCATGAAGCTTTTATGAATATATAAAGTAGTGTTATGTGAATTTAAAACTAATCCAAAATAGATTATAACCATGAAATTAAATAATTAAAGAAAATGATAAAAAAGTTCTTTTATTAGAGTAAAATTTTACTTAGGTATACAAATGTCAATCATAGGTTCCTAATTCAACAATATATTTTTAAATTATTTATTTTACTTTTTAAATATATATTTTATCTATAAAAAATATTTTACAAATATTTAAGTCATTCTTATACCATAGTGATGTCACAAAATTTATAGTATTTGTAAAATCTATTTTTTTTTCTATTTACATAAAATCAACATTTTTAGAAAAATATCAAAAATTAACTCTAAGATAATTTTTACACTTTGAATTAAAAAATTTAGTTCATTTTATTAAATTAAAATTATAAAATTTGGAATTTATCTTTTTAAAAGATATTTTTTATAAAAAATGACCTTTTTAAACTTCAAGTATTCTTAATATTATTTCATATCAATATATAATTAATTATGTTAATTTATTAATTCATATAATGAAGGCTTTTAAAAGTGATAAATTTATTAAAATAAACAATACTTGAAAAAAAACTTTAAAAAATACCCCTTTTAAGATTTAATGATTTTAATCGTATCATATTAGTTATTTATTTTATAATCATTAAATTTCATTAGTAAAATAATAATAATATAATGTAAGTATCATAATTGATTACTATTTTTCTATTTAATAATGTTTTATTGTAATATCTCACAACTCATTTTATTTTACCAATTCATGTAATATAAGTTATTGAACATAATATTATTTCAAGAAGAATTACATATTGAAATATAATGGTGTTACACTTAGTACTAGATAAAACCAAAAGAATTTCAAGGAAAAATAATCCAAATATGATCTATAATTAGAATTATCAAGGATGAAAAGAAGGTCCCAAACATATTAGATCCAATCTTAGATAGTCATACCCAATGAGAAAACAATAAATCTTGTATAACTGAAGAGTCCATGAAGCTTGAGGTCAATATATAGGTGAATGCCACATATCAAGGGAACCATAAGGTGTTGAGGAGGTCACAATACCTAAGTAAGTTTGTAATGATCATCCTTTAAAACCAATATACCATCGCTACAACCCAATAAGGGGAGCCTGATCATCGCAGAAACATTATCACCAGGAAATGAATCACCTCTCTCTCTATTCTATCCAAATCATACCACCAATCAAGTATTAGTTTGCACATTTCATACAATACAAACAACCTCTTGAGAAATGTAGTGGATGATCCATACACCCTATGAAGTTGGAATGTAATACAAACTCTGATGGAGGATCATAGGCCCATGTGACCACTTAAATGGGAAAAATTACAACTCCACAGATAGAGTATCTCAATCCCAAATAAGTGGGAAAAATACCAACCTCATTTGATCCATAGGTGGAGGATTCTTGTTCCCTTTGTTGTTGGGTGGGAATATACACCCTACCCAAGGATAGTGAGAGGAACCTATATCTGGACACAACCTATCTACCAAGGAGGGTTATTGACACCAATAAATCTCTAATCATCATGCCTGAACCCAATAGAAGTCTCTAAAAAACCAAAGAGAGTAAAATACTTATATAATCCCATATCTCACCTCTGATATTGAATAGAATGCCACCATCACATTCTACATGAAAAAATAGTCGAGATAGATTATTAACATTCCTAAATCCAAGTATTGAGAAAAGATATATGAAGATAAAATCATAATGAAAAATTATACAACATGCTCTATATGGTTACATTACATACAACCCCTCATCCATCATCTAGTTGTGCACTGCCTTATAACATGGAATATAAATCATATCTAACTGGTGTGTCCCATCATGGAACATTACATGTGAATCATTTATAGTTCTTGATGTGTACCTCTAGTTTGTAAAGCTTTTTAGTCTAGAATACATGACATATCCCTTAGGATAAAAAATGTGCAAACCACGACTCCATCATGGGCATGTATTGCTACCTAGGTCATGTCGTGTATGCTATACATGGTGTGTACCCTGACTATACTCCATGTGGCTCAGCATGCCCGTGGTCACCCCACAAGACATGTACACCCTCTCTACACACCATGTGATATTTATAAACACCTGAAACCCTATCACCACAACCATAGTAATTACACAACATGTGTTATTATGAACTACATGGAGTATAGTTAATTTTTTCCCAAATTCCAGACATGATTGAATATTTTCCAGCATCACCTATATTTGCATCAATCCAAACCACCACACATTCTTCCTAAGTCTGGAACTATTTGGGGTCCTTCTCAATGTAAATTTTATCACCATTCACCACTTCTAATGAATCTGATTGAATCACATCATAACCAAACCCTCTACTACTGCCCATGTTTATTCTTCTCCACCACTATCCATGAGTCATCATTGACCATTCCCATCATCATCATCATGCCAATTTTATTAACACAAAGTCTAACCATTGACTGAAAAAATGGGTTACTTTGATATTTCTTCATTAGAAGAAGGTAGAATGAATAATGGTGGCTAGTGATGGTACCTACCACCCAAACAACCACTCAAATCACAGTTAAAGATGAAAAAAATAAGAAGAACTATCAAATAAAATATTTACATCAAAAACTGAATAGAACATTGCAAAGGATTGGGCAAGAACATCCTGAAAAGTTGTTGTGTGAAGAATTTATAAATTATTGTGTGAATAATTTATAAAGATCGCACACAACATTAGAAAATGTTAGACTAATCCCTAATAATCAATGGAAAGTGACGAATTCACAAGATAATTTCCAAAAAATAACTAACACAATGAAAAAAATCAGGAATCTAAAAAATGACCCCTACCATGATAGTGAATCGTTATTTCTTCAGTTCTGTTGTCTCAATCACATGATTTGTCCATCGATGTCACTATAGATCTGATCCCATTATCTCGACCTGTCCCAACCACCACCATGATTCAACCCCTTTTCCTAAACCTAAGGATTTCCAATGATGAGAATAATTAACCCTAGTGAGGTGACATAGCATAAATTAAATAAAGGATATCCCTAGGGGTTTTCCACAATTACAATTTAATCAATCAATTAATTAATAAATTAAAGTAACTAATTAATCTGTCCATGATGGTGAACACCCAAAGATTATGATGTGAAAAAAACTAACACCACTCTTAGTGTAAACAACCTAACCTAGACTCAACCACATTCTCAGTTTTCCCATTTGATTTTCTATTCAAGATATATAATTATTTTATCATGAATACACTCATTCAGTCTTAAAAATAATATTTTTATACTTAATATATTTTTTTCCAAAGCCCCTCCATGCTTGAAATTCCACGTCGGCTCTACCTGAGGGTAAAAAACATGACATTTAATCAAGAAAATCATCAAATAATTTTTTTGTGGTTTTATTATAATGTAAATTTACCATTTCACCCATGTATAGGTCCCAAACTCAAAATTGATCTAAGTCTAACTTGAAAAAACCTAGGTATTTACATGCTCCCTACGTTAATAACTTTTAATCCCTAAAAAGGAAACAAATATAGTTTCTCAATAAGGAATCTTACAAACCAAATACTTTTGGTAAAATACCACCACTACATGCTCATTTTTTACCTATGGAGGTTTGATCCCTAGGAGAACTCAGTACTCAGACACCTAGAATGGTAACATCTTCTAACCAAAAATATTATTATCTCTATCTATCTCGAACAAGAACTAAGTGGAAACACACATTTTCTCTGAGTGGGTCTTTCAATGAATTAACACCAAAAACCATTCTTACCAAAGGTCATCCCACTATAAGGAACAAAACAAAGTTACAATCCATCACATATCATTCAAAATAGGGTCTATTGAAAAGGTTATCATTGTTGGTAGTGCTCCTATATACACATTTAAAAATAATCATATATTATAATTATTTGAGGAAAAACCATCCGTGCCACACACATCACTAAGCACTTTAAAAAAATTTATACTAACACCAACAGGGCTGTAAAGAAGCAAGATCCTTAAACCCCATGTCAGCTAACCTGAAATATCCTACCAGAAGGGTATAGGTGAGCCTTATTCTATAACATCAACATTCACAAGAATACTTCATCCATATCCTGACCCTTAGTAGGTTTCACAATCACTGTTGAAAATAGACCGGTTCTGTTGTCATTTCTCTTTCATGAAATCTATTGATAAAAAATACAGGTATAACACCAACCACATTAAACTACTTAACATTACACCACTACCTTCCATGTGTCCTAAACAACCACAATATGAATCAGATGGTCTTAACCATTTATATAGCCTTACTCTGTCATCTCCAGACCTCAAGATAACACCCGACAAAGTGACCAAAATCAACAAACTTTTGAGAAAAATTATTTCTATGGATAGAAAGAGTTTTTATGAAATGGGTGAACCCAAAAAGATCCCTAGGATATACCAAACCTAGGGTCATGTTTCACTAGGGTGTTACCCACTCAGGATGTTCCTCATGATACTAAGAATAAAATATAAAATAAAAGCTACTTTTTGGTAGGGGAAGTGGTCATAGAGCTCAACACATATAGGGAAACCCTTTCAATCCATCATCTGGGAATTCATGGTCGCACATGACCACTAAGTAAATATCACCATCATGGATACATATCATATAAGGTAAGAGTGTGGGGTCACCACCATCAATTGAAGTTTATCAACATTTCTCTCTCCTCACAAGAACCAAATGCTCCAAAGCTATCCAATCAAGTGGATCCTTTATTATCCAGACACAACTTAGTTTTCTAGAATCATAAGCCACCACACCATTGTTACACTACTATGATCCCACCAACCTCCATGGCTTAAAAATTATGAATTATAACTTTAATCCACAAATGTAGATTCTATACTATGAGAGTCACCATATAGCTATCAATCCAATGGAAATATGAGAAAAATACCATGGACACCCAATAGGATCCTCCCCAAACCGATCCCTATAAGGGTTCTATCAACATGCTAAAAAATTCCATAGGGATACTCATCATTCCATTCAAAAATATTCAAATACCATCCTTGGAATTAAATCTAATTTATACACTAGAATTTTGATAAGTTTCAACCAAATTTTACCCTTTTAAAGTATGTGTGCATTCTTCCACATCCATGGAGGTAAGTTACCATCAAGGAATATAACACATAAACCCATACCAACCACCAGCTAGGTAATTTTTCTTGACTACCAATGGGTTAGTCCTACTCACCACACCATATGAGATCTCACTTACTACTGAATAATGTACCCACCACATCAACACAATAATCAATCACCTCACAACACCAAGAAAAGATAACCAATCTATTCTAAGGTTATTACCACTACACCTCCTCTCTTCCATGAAGGATTATATGAAAAGGAATATTTATTTGCATGAATAAAATCACACCATACTAAGGGGTGAGTGAATTATGTTAATCATTAGAGGAAGTTCCCTAATTAACTAGGGTTAATCAAGAATTCCCACTGAGATCTCTAACTCTTGAGAATAAGGTATAAAATGATAGGTCATGCTGGTGATGACCAGTGTGAGGATCTATGAAGAATAGACTCAAACAATACTTTGAACTACACCCACTAACACCTGATCATTGAAATCCATCATATACATCATCCCAAAAATTTTACTATATATACTCTATACCCAAAAATAACTATCCAAAGGTGGTGTTTGTGAAAACATAATCGTTGTTTGGTAACTCCTCCACTCATAGTCTCTACCTAAAATGTTAAGATCAAAAACTTCCACTTGATTCATGTCTAGGGAACACCATATGAGGTCTATGGACCTCAATTCATACTCTAACATGATCATGATGCTTTTTAGAGGGTTCAAAATATTTAGATAAAAATTCCACCCTAAACCAAATCTAAAAATCCAAACGCAGTTAAGTAGCCTCATAAATAATTCGATAAAATATATATCCCTCCCTGATGACTTATGGTATCATATAATAATATTAAGAAGATAATAATGCAATGTTCAATGTATGACAAACCAGGATGAAACATGAGTCCCTATATCTAGATGATCACTTATCGCCTAAGGATCTGGCTCATGTCGATCATATGAACACACTCACTACATCCAACCACAAAAAACATCATCCCACTTAGTATAAACTACTATATACTCCAAAATAATTCTACACTAATTATGAAAAGGATATAAGCTACCTAAAATCATATGAAAAGATTATCTATCAATTTATTCCTCAAAAAACACCTCATCGATCACTATCTAGTAGTGGAAAGTTATAACAATATGAATAGCCTCATCACGACCCTACCTCTACATACAATCTATCTATCAGCAGGTGAAACCATTCATAGGATGAAATCATAAGGACCAGAGAATTTATAGATGATATGAAATAGAAAAGGCATAAAGCATCATAATTGACTACTATATAATGCATATAAAAACTTACTTATATTCCAAAGCTGATGTCTTAGATCTCTAGGTCAATTAATACATTATCATAATATAGATGAAAGGATATGTCTACCACTAAACATAATTTGGAATCTCTAGTCATATAAATGAATTAAAGAAACCCTCAACATCATTACCATAAATTCCCGAAACAAAGCCTCACACAAATAATAACTCCAAACTTTGTCCCCATGACACCCCACTATGATACCACTCTGACATAACCTGACCCACCAGGGCCCTTCTTAAGCCAATGTTAAGCCAAGAGTGCCACCCCAAGCCTACCTACAATAGGCTATGGTATGTTAACTAGAACCATGTAGGAATATATCATAATATGGGAGGACTTATCCTATATCAAAATATAATAGATACACATATATGATATATAGGATAACCAAAAAACCAATAGAAACTATATGAATAATTAAACAAACTATACAAAATGCATGCATGCGACAAAAAGTACAAGTATATCCCATAAGGTAAAAAAGGGAAACGTTACACCTAATAAGACTCAGAATCACATAACACTAAGAAGTTCCACCACAATGCATGTACTCCTAGACTATACACTAGTCGCTATGAAAACCACTACCATATCGAATCACCATAATCCATAATGTGTTGCCAAGAATTACCAGACATCATCTTTGAACAAACCACACCTAATCCACATCCACATATCCCATATTTTATCTCATGAATTATATGCACAAACACAACACATGTGGACATAAGGCCTATGTAGGGTTTAGTATAAACATACTCAATAATATTACTAAAAAAATACAAAGAAGAAAAAACAACAAGTTATCTTGAATCCTAGTATAAAAGGTATTTATGAGGAAAACAAAGAGGATAAATAAAAACACCAAGTCCACTCAAAGATCTCGATAATAGAGAGTAACCAAAATCATATGTAGGAAGAATAATCTAGATCTTATCTACAAATGGAATCCTCAAAGATTCAATATGGGTCTCAATCATTCTAAATCCAATCATTGGTAGTCACACCCCATGCGAAAACAATAAAGACCGGATCACTAAAGAGTCTATGAATCTGTAAGTCAATATCCCTCTATATGGAACATCTCAAAGGCAACCCAAGGGTGCCTAGGGTTCATATGACTCAAATAAGTTTTTACCACTCATCCTTTACATATACTATATCATCAATAGGACCTGATAAGGGGTGCCTACTCATTGTAGAAGCATTATCTTTGGGAAAATAAGTATTACTCCCTATGGTCCATCCATATTATACCACCAATAAATTATAAGTCTACCCATACCATAAAATCGAAAGAACCTCATGATAAATGTAGTGGTAGATACCTACATTATATGAATTTGGGTAGGAATATAGACTTAGGTGGAGGATCCAAGGCTTGGGTGAGATCTTAAATTGGTGAAATACTGACTCCATATATAGATGATCCAAGGACTATATAAGTGAGAAAAATAATGACCCAATATAATACAAAGGTATAGTATCCCTATCAACTTTATTGCTTGATGGGAATACCAAAATTTCTAGAGGATGGTGAGAAGAAATTACATCCAGAATCAACCTTGGTATCGAGGCAAGTTCCTGACATTGATAATTCTCTAATCATCATGCTTGAATAGCAACAAGATCTACAAATATTGAGAGAGTAAAATACTCATATCATCTAATATCTGACCTAAAATGTTGATGAAAATTTCACCATAATGTTATATGTTGAAAAAAACTCAAGATAGACAATTCAAATGCTTAAATATGAGTCTCTATAATGGAGATACTAATAGAAACTTAGGATGAAAATCTACACGACATGCTCTAGAGGGTTACACAGTGTGTAACACCACATCCATCATCTGGTTTTGAACTCCCTCATAACATGGAATATAAAGTATATCTACATGGTGTGTCTCATCATGGTACACAACATGTGAAACATCCAAGTTACTCGACATGTACCCCCATTTCGTCAAGTCATGTTGTCCTAACTATACAACATGTACCTTAGGACACACAATTTGTAAACCATGATTCCACCTTGGGCATGTACTATCACTTAAGTCGTGTCATGTAAGATATAAATGACATGTATCCTGATCAAATTCCATGCGACTGATCGTGTTCATTTTCTCCCCATATGGCACGTGTACCCTCACCACATTTCTTGTGATATTTATGAACACTTGAAACCATAGTTCCATATACATGGGAATTATAAAGCATGTGTTATTGAAAACTACATGATGTGCAATCAGGTTTCTTCATCCAAAATCTATATATGACTACTCATTTTACATTTCAAACTAGAATTATATTAACCCATATCATCATACCTTATTTCACTATCTAGAACAATTGAGGGTCCTTCTCAATGTTAATTATGTTGTCGTTCACCACTTCTAATAAATGCGGTTGAATATCATCATAGCCAAACTCCGTAATGATACTCAAGTTATTTTGTTGCTACTTTGATCCATGAATAATCATCAACCATTACCATTATCATAATCATTCCAATAATATTATCCCAAAGTTTAACTAATGATCTTGATGGATGATAGTGGTCATTTTCCATTCATAGAAGTTAGAATGAAAAATAGTGAGAGGTGTGGCTACTGGATACCCGACCAATGAATTGAATCATGGAACAAGATGCAGGAATGAGAATAATTATCAAAGATAATATTTACATGAATAATCAATGATAAAAGCATAGGGGATTAAGGAGGACCATCATGAAGAGTCATTGTGGGAAGAATTTCTAATGATCACTCCTAATATCATCAAACATTAGACTAATTATTAATAATAAAATTGGAATTGATGAATTCAAAAGGAAATTTCAAATGAATATATAATAAAAATAATGATGTCTAAATCTAATAAATCATACCTACCTTGATAGTGAATCATCGAAACTTCAATTTTTTTATCACAGTTGTAAGATTAATCCATCGACGTAGCTGAAAATCTGATCTAGTTTTCCCAATTATTCATCGGAACCACATTGATATGATCCCTTTCCCTTAAACTATGGATTTACAATGATGAGAGTATATAACCCTAGGTAGGTTAGATAATAGGGATTAAATAGAGGATCTCCTTAGGGTTTCTCTATAATTATAATTTAATCAGCTAATTTATTAATCAATTAAATTAATTAATTAATCCTCCATCAATGGAGAATACTTATTGATTTTTAATGTGAAAAAAACTAACATTGCTCCTAGGGTAAAACCCCCGATTCAGAGTCAAATATAGTCTTGTATTTCCCATTCTATTCTCCATTTAAGCTATCCAAGCACTTCATCATGAATATATGCACACAGGATAAAAAATAATATTTTTATACTTAATATTTTTTTAAGGATTCATCTTGATCGAAATTCCACATCTGATTAGCCCGAGGGTAAAAAATTCCCAATAATTAATGAAACTATAATAAACATTTTATTAGGTCTTATTATAGGGTAAATTTACCATTTTACCCATCCTAGACTCAAAATTAAGCTAAGTCTCACTAAGGAGAAACCCAGGTCTTTATAATACATATAAAATATTTAGAAAAAGGGTTGTATACTCAACTATCCAAGAGTCATATATGATGTGATTAGAAAGTTATCATGATTAAATAACTAATATTTGAGAGTAATTATAAATTGGACTGAAAACATAGTTAAATATGGATCTTGACTCACTAAATGGTTATGATGTATTGGGTCATCATTTTTAGTGGGAGTAATTTCATTAAAAGTCCTTGATGAACATATATAAAACTTGATACTTACCCATAAATATGTATTTTTTTTAGATTATAACATTAATCATGCATATATTTTTGAGATATCTTATAGGTATGACCTATAAAACAATTCTATATTGATACTTAAGGGTGAGAAGTGTTCTAAAAGAGAAACATTCTGAGCATATGAATGTGAATGATATAAAGATAAATTTCTCTAACTCTCACTCATGGGTATTGGATACTAGATGTTAATCACATATTTTTGTTGATAAAAATAGAATCACAGATAAGAGATAATTGAAAAAGGGTGAAGTATATCCACATGTTTTCAATAGAGGAAGAGTTATTGCATTGGTGGTTGACACTTATGATTCAAGTTTACCAAGTGGATTGGTACTAGAATTAGAGAATTGTTATTTTTTCCCACTATAAATAGAAATTATTTTTATATATCTTATTTAGATAAGAATGGTTTTTTGTTCATTATTATGAATAATATTTATTCTATATACATGAATGAAATATTTTATGGAATTGGGAATATGGTAAATAGTTTATAAATTATGGATATAGATAATCCTATCTATAACATTTAGAATAAGAATGTAAAAGTTTATTCTATTCTTATATACCTTTTTCATTGTCTCCTTGGAAATATAAATTAGAATAACATCCAAAGACTATAGAGATGGATTGTTGGTGCTGGAGTTGGTTCCATAGACTCAATTGACTTTGTACTTTCAGTTACAAGAATATTTAAATACCTAAATATTAATAAATATCTTATCACATGATTAGTGTTTTCTACTTAACATCAATATAAAAATTTCCTTAGAGTGTTTTCTATATTGAAAGGTTTTGTCTGCTTCCTATTATAATAAGAACTTTGAAGTTCCAAAAAAATATTTTTAAACATATATATTATGGTATGGATTCTATATATCTAATGAGACATGGATGATTTTTTCCTATCAGGTGTTGGTGAATCAGGATACCTTGAGACTTTTTCTCATAAAGTTTTCACTTGGAAATCTCCAAGAGAGGATGTTTTGAGGATAGACCCACTGACAATAATTCCATATATTTTATGTTTCATTGGATATTCCTATCTACAGATGTGTGTATTAGTATTTATACTTGAGATTATTAATAATGTATATCATGAATCACATAATTTGATGAGAGGAATATAAAGTAGCACAACACTGAAGTTGTTAGCTTATTAAGTCCAAAAGTAACCATTTTTAATCAAAGATATCATGAATATATTTCCAAAGATCAGTAGAAATAGAATAATAAGGAAAAGTATGGTTAGTGTATTCTCTATGATGATTACATATACTGCATTTAGAGAAAATTTGGACCCCAAAAGACTGGAGACAAGTATCATTGGGGACTCGGTTGTGAGAAATTATCTAAACAAGAGTGAATATTAAAGGTTTTTTCTAAATGTTTTCAAAAAAATTTAGCCAGGAAAAATCATTATCTAAATTTATAAAATAGTGGATGTAAAAGATTTTAGAGTCAAGCATTCTATTGTGAGAAAGTTCTCAAATTAAACAATAACCAGTGTTAGAAAATGGATAATTATTAATGACATGATTAACATTATCAAGAATATCAAGACTGGAATAATTTAAGATATCTTTAATAAAAACATTTATGAGCATAGGTAAATGTTTGGGATTAACCATATAAATTAGAGGATCACCAGTCCAGTTATCTAACCAAAAGTTCATAGAATAATCTCTGTTAACCATCCATCTATAATTAGACATGATGTTGGAGAAATCTTGTTTAATGGATGGCCAGATGGAGGAGTCTATATGGTTTAGGTTACCTTTATTCAGCTTGTTAAGGTACCTATTTTTAAGGAAAGTAAGGGGAATGGAGTCATTATGGAGGAAATTATAAGTAAGTCTAGATTATAAGGCATCATTGAAAAGTTATATGTTTTTGATTCCAAGACCACCCTTGGTTAAGGGTTTACAATAGTTAGACTAAGGGACAATGACTAATTTTTTTGAGAGTTCTTCCACTCCACACAATTTTTTTGATGTAGACATTAATTTTTTTGAGAAGGATAATGGTCCATTTTTAGACCATCAAAAAGTAAAACATTTTAGAGACAATAGTGGATTTGATAAGGAAAATTATTCCTTCCATAGATAGATATTTTAATTTCCAAGAGGATATTTGATTCAGAATTTTGTCAATAATGTTTGAGAAATAACAACTTCTAGGTCTGCCCCTAAAACCAAGAACATTATTTAATATTCAACTTACATAATATTTTATCAAATAACCGGTGACTGAATATATTCAATCAAATAAACATAACTAATAATTAAACCACACATGAGAAAAATATTTATTTAACATGTTAAATTTATAATGAATTTAACTAAGATTCTAGATATGGTTAGTGTGTGGCCCTTTAGGATCCTTTTTCAGTGGAATTAGTCTACACCGCCTAAATTCCAAGGTTAGAATAAAAAAACACCCCAATTATCCCATAGAGAAATAAATAAATTTCACAATTATATGAAACCTCATAAGAATGCACACTATGTAATATAATCATTTTTATTGATATTTTTAATGAAAAAAATTGCGTATTAGTGTCATCAACCTATTTTCTTGATGTCTCTTTCTTTGAATTTCTAGAAATGAACCTTCCTATAGAATACCATGACCATGGATTTAATTAAGTGATTCCATTTCCATAAAATGGATCTATATATCTAATTACATTATATAATAGAAGGGAAAAATCTTTTCTCATATTATTCATTAATGAAATATCACTCATGACGTACAAAATGTATCCTAAATTTCACGAGAATACATAGTCATGGTTTTCATCAACACATCAAAGTACATGACTCATTATATGAATTAATAACAAAATTAATGTCTAAGGATTATTAAACATGTTCAGAGATAAGAACATATAATGAAACATATAAATATAGATTACCTACAGGTGGGTCATGTTTTCATAATTTCCTGCTCTAAAAAATTACTAAGGGTATACACCATGAGAAAGTGTCTTAAAGTTATATGAGTCTTCACCCCTGATAGCATGTATCATCTATATCCTACCAGACGATATCATCCTACCATATAATATGTATTTTAAGATTACCATCATGAAACTTCTAGATTATCATCATAGGGAAATACTATGACCTTTTAGTGTGATATATACTTTTATGATGTTATCACATAGATGTCACGTAGAAGAAAAATAATCACGTGATAAGATATAAATTAATATTCAACACTATGAACATTCTAGTAATAGAATAGTAATTGAATCTAGGGCACCAACTCCAATAATTATAAGACCCGTACTTTTGAATAAGCTTACAAAAGAATACCTTGATATAAGAACAATATTTTCCATATAAAACTCAATATATTTATCTTCCTCTTAACTGAGTGAGGAATTATTTTACCATCAAAGTATGGAATATGATAAAATATAATTACTTGATTTATTTACATTTCATAAGCACAATTTTATCATTTGGCTATGTTTCTAGAAGTTTTTTTTCATTTCTAATTCATATAATGTTCTGAATGATAAATAACCGAGATGAATATTTCATACCCAAAGCACTAAAATTAACTTTTAATATATCATACAATCCAAAAAATAATGAAAATTTATTCCTCTTATATCTAGTCATTTACTAAAACTAAACATGGTTGGCACAAGTAAAGATAATACCCAAATGAAATATGAATAAACTTTTATATGCATAAGTAATACATTAATCTTTAAAGTCTCAATAATAAAACCCAAAGTTCAACTCAAATAATTACATAAATAAATAAACCCTAAAACTCTTGAACACACAATTGACCAAATTAAAAACTCAAAATAAAAAATACATGATAATATATTCTTCCAAAATTGACTTAAATCTTATCAGAAAGCATTGAACCACAATAATCATTAAAAATATTACTTATTATATATTGAACCCAAAAATAATGTAAGTCTATACTCCAAAAAATATATTAATCTACCACAAAATAAACTGAATTTCCTTTCCACTAAATTACTTCTCAAAGACCAAGGTTATTCATACTGCTCAAATTATATCACCAATAACAATTAATCAATTGTCCCCATTAACCATAATTACTCCAACATCAAATCCATAAAAACATATTTAAATAATTTATAATGGTTTAAAGAGAGTATGTGAATTAACCAAAGAACATCCCATGCGAGTGTTAAACAAGGTGCGTAGTTAGGCCCAATTGTTTTGAACTATGTGAAAATAGAGTTAATACTCAACCAAAATTTTTTAGGGTTATTACCCTTACGTGAATTTGTGAAAAATCCTTCATCCAATTGTTTATATATAGACATTGACATTATTTTTAAGAAACCACACACTCTTTACTTTACCAAAATTTTAGGCTGTTTTCAAATACTTAGACTTATATCGAGGGTTTTAACTAATGTTTTCTCATCATAATCCCTAAACAATATAAAATATTTTATCAATTAATATTAAATCACATACTAACTAAAAGTTTTATCTAAACTTCAATCATCTCCCATAATATCATAAAAATTTAGTCATATAAGACCTCAAAAGTGTATTTATGCCTTTGAACTTATGATCAAACATAACCTTATTAACCCACGATGGTATAAAAAATTCTTAAACTATACTCAATCAATAATAGCCCAACCACTAAAGTTATATAAACCTATCTTTGATACCAACCATGATGCTCCAAACCCACACAACCAAATCTGGTGTGAATAAATATATTCTTTACATAATAGTTTTGGTATTGACTGAAGGAAACCAAATTTAAAATTTCATAATTACAACATCAATTACAAATATTGAGCCGATTATATCTTGAATACCTTTTTTAGGTTTATATATTTAGAGAATTAGGATAAAAATTACTTAAAAAACTCATGTTTTTCACATTTAATGGACATTTTTCCCACTACACCCAAATTTTCTTATTCCATAATAATCCTTTAACATCTCCAATAAAATTCTCCACACATAATACCATTCTAGATATATCATATTTATTACTTTTCTTCATAACCTGGGGAAATGTAAATATAATAAGTATGAGATCAAACACCCAGTAAGGGTAGTGTATAATGAAAGTTTTCATATAGAAATAAAATTGAGTAATATGGAAAAGTAAATAATCAATAAATATGTCATATAATCAATAAATATTTCATATAATAAATAATTTGAACATGAAATGTGTCCATGTATAACATAAAAAAAGTTAATAATCACGTGAAGATCAATAACTATCTTTATAGTGATAAAATATAGAATGCTGAACATCTTAATCTTACCGTTAATGCCTCTCAATCAAGACATATTATATACTATGGACATATTTCAACCAAGATATCATAAATAATTGGGTATGAATACACGAAACACTCGGGATATCTTGTATCATGAGACCTACTGATGAAATGAAGGGATATTTAATATTGGAACCCACCTGTCACTTACCTAATGCATTCATTATATGAAAGAAATTAATAACAATACAATACACGATCAACTTTCCTTTATAATCAATAAATATACCTATTGAATCATGTATATAGAATTCCAATATTCCATAGTACATAATTAACCTACCTTAGTGGTAAATAATAATTTATATATAACTAAAAAGTATATAGATTATAAATGTCTTTCCCTGCCAATAAATGATCTATTTTCTTGGTAAATACACCAAATTTGATTTATGTAAAATAGGGCGTTTACACCATATAGAGTAATAAGTATAGGACTAAGTCGATATTAGAAATTATTTAGAATACATCCATGATAATAAATAACATGTACATGAAGGATGATATCAATTTTTCTGAAATGAAGGAATTGTGGTAATGAAAAGTCCTTTGGGAAATAGAGAGGAAAATGGAAGTGAAACTTTTAAAACAAATTTACAATAAAGATTTTGTAACTTTGTTGCAAAAAAAAAGTTAAAATTAACTTTAAAAACTCTTTTCATGATATTTAACAAATATATTTAATTTTTTTTAAAGAAATATACAATAATGGAATTATAAAAATAAACTATTCTTAATTAAGCAAATGTGGAGAAGAAGATAAAAATATACATAAATGGAATGAAATACATTTTAAAAAATATTATGAAAATAATGTAATTTTATTTTGAAAAATTTATAATAATAATGGGAATATATGTTACCTTGTAAAACCATAAAAAATGAAAGGAAGATAAATCATGGAGAATGGTCATGGTGATGGGAAAATATGTTCATACAGAAAACCTTTAAAAAGATATTATTTTTTCTAATTTTTTACAAAAAGTTTAAAATGAATTTATTAAAAAACATTAAAAATATTCCTTAAATTTTTTTGAAAAAAAAATTAAAATTTAATATAAATTGAACTTAGTAAATCCTTGAATTATATAAAACAATTTTCTTGAAACAAAATAAAGAATATATATATGGAAGAGAGAGGTTCTCAACAAAAAATGAGAAATAATGTTAGGTTTTATTATAAAAATTATATCAGTGGTTTTGAGTACCAAAGAGAGGGAAAATGGAAAAATTATTTTTAAACCATAAAAATAACTATATTAAAAGAAAATATAGGGGTTTTTGGTGAAAACAAAAATAAAATTCCCCCAAAGGTTATTCAAGCATAAACAATATCAATTAAAAGGGAGATTGAAACATAAACCCTTATAGATTTTGTAACATTTGATTCAAAACATATTTAAAAGAGAAAACTTGAAATGAAACTTCAAATAATATGAATAATGAGATAATAATTACATAATACTTAAAAGATTCATCATATACATTATATAAAAAATAGGTACATAATTAAAAACATGTATCAAAGAAGTGAATTTGAGATGAAACCCTTACCTTTACTATTGAATTTTATAAAAGATATTAAACTTCTTGTATAATAAACATAAATTTTTCAATAACTTTTTATTGAAAATTATTAATATATATTAACTTTTATACTATTTAATTATAATAATTAATTATAAATTCATTAGTAAATGTTTATTTTCATCCCTAGATTTTAGTAATTTCGATTGTTATGACCATGTTTCATAATGGTGATATCATACTCTGTTCTTGGATAAAAGGATCATCATTAAAAGATTTTTTAAGGTACTATAATATATGTTCCATGATTATTAGTAATTTTCTAATTTCATTCCATGTGTTTTTTAGTTACGATTCTTGAATATACACTCAATGACAAGATTGTTTTCAGGTAATTTACCGATATCAATAGGTTACTTTATAATAAATGTTAATTATTATTTTATACTTAAAAAATAATATTAATGACATGAAAACAACATTAATATAATAATTATCCATCAAATAAATTTTTATAACCAATATTGTAATGCGGTGATGAAAATGAATTACATCACTTCATGGAGACTCTAGTCAGCACATACAAACATGTGATGCTTTCATTTTTCAATAGATGGAAGGAAAGGAATTTAAATAATAATTTATCTTTTAAAAATAATAATTATGTTATAAATATCACATATATTCATTAAATACATATATAAAACAAAATTTTAGAGGTGGTGAGGAAAAATAAATTATATCTCTTTATGGAGGTGTTAGTCCACATGTATGAATGACGATAGTTTCATTTTCCATTAATTGAAAAAAAGATAAAAAATGGTTTTAAAATCAACATAAAATATATTTTAGTATAGTAAATATACTGAATTAATTATTTTTATTTGTTTATAGAAGATTTTTACGAGCTTTAATAAGAAATAAACTTGAAAAAGGTTAGTAAGAACACATACCTCTTCCTTGGATAATCTCCTTTGAAAAACATATTAAGGATTCTTGGACGGGTATTTTGGTAAGAATAGAACATATAGATTACATGTTTTTGGATGGAATTTTTGTAGATATATTCTAATATAGGGTGCTTAAGTGGTGTATAGATGTGTAAAAGGAGGTTCCCATTTATAAGTGAGGGGAGTGAAACCCTTGTAAATACCCTTAAATTTAAAATAATATAGTCATTTCCATGGGAAAATGACACCAAATGGAAACTTTTTAGAATATAGGATAATATAAGGTATAAATACACTAAACCAATCATATTTAGACATTTGTTTTGATATTTTTTTCATTATATCTTAAGTTAACCCCCCATTTTTTACCTTGTTTACCCTGTTTACCCTTTACCATGGTCACAAACTTTTACCCTGATAACTTATTTCTTTGCCAAAAAATCAAGTTTAACTGATTACCTAATGTTTATTATGATGATTAAAAATATTTAATTCATTTTACAATATTCAATTCCTATAGGTGGTAAAAATTAATTTTAATATAAGTAAACTAGAGTATATTAAAAATATTTTTGTAAAAAAATGGATTTTTATGCATAAAAATGATTATACAAAACAAAAATCATGTATAAAATCGATTATCATGAAACTTTTATGAATATATAAAGTAGTTTTATATGACTTTAAAACCAAAATGTATTATAACCTTGAAATTAAATAATTAAAGAAAATGATAAAAAAGTTATTTTATTAGAGTAAATCTTTACTTAGGTATACAAATGTCAATCATAGGTTCCTAATTCAACATTATATTTTTAAATTATTTATTTTACTTTTTAAATATATATTTTATCTATAAAAATTATTTTGTAAATATTTAAGTCATTATTATACCATAATGATGTCACAAAAGTTATAGTATTTGTAAAATCAATATTTTTTTACTATTCACATAAAATCAACATTTTTAGAAAAATCTCAAAAATTAACTCTAAGATAATTTTGACACTTTGAATTCAAAAAATTTAGTTCATTTTATTAAATTAAAATTATAAAATTTGGGAATTTATTATTTTAAAAAATACGTTTTGTAGAAAAATGAACCTTTTAAACTTCACGTGTTCTTAATCTTATTTCATATAAATATATAATTAATTATGTTATTTTATTAATTCATATAATTAAGTATTTTAAAAGTGATAAATTTTTTTAAATACACAATACTTGAAAAAAAATCTTTAAAAAATACCCCTTTTAAGATTTAATTATTTTAATGGTATCATATTAGTTATTTATTTTATAATCATTAAATTTCATCAGTCAAAACAAAATAATATAATGTAAGTATCATAATTGATTATTATTTGTATATTTAATTAAATTTTATTGTAATATCTCACAACTCATTTTATTTTAGCATTATGTGTAACATAAGTTATTGAACATAATATTATTTTAAGAAGAATTACATATTAAAATATAATAGTATTACACTTAGTACTAGATAGAACCACATGAATTTCAATGAAAACTAATCGAGATATGCTCTATAATTGGAATTATCAAGGTTGAAAAGAAGCTTCCAAACATATTAGATCTAATCCTTGATAGCCATACCCAATAAGAAAATAATAAATCTTGTATAAATGAAGAGTCCATGAAGCTTGAGGTCAATATCCAAGTGCACTCCACATATCAAGGGAACCCCGGGGTGCCGAGGAGGTCACAAGACCTAAATAAGTTTGTAATGATCATCCTTTCCAAAAACTATACCATAGCTACAACCTAATAATGGGAGCCTAATCATCATAGAAACATTCTCACTAGGAAAGGAATCACCTCTCTCTCTATTCCATCCATATCATGCCCCCAATCAAGTATTAGTCTACACATGTCATACAATACACACAACTTCTTGAGAAATGTATTGGATGATCCATGCACCCTATGGAGTTGGAATGAAATACTAACATTGATGGAGGATCATAGGCCCATGTGAAATCTTAAATGGGAAAAATTACAACTCCATATATAGAGTATCTCAATCCCATATAAGTGGGAAAAATACCAACCTCATTTGATCCATAGATGGAGGATTCCTATACCCTTTTTAGTTGGGTGGGAACACACACCCTACCCAAGTATAGTGAGAGGAACCTATATTCAGACACAACCTAACAACCAAGGAGGGATATTGACACCAATAAATCTCTAATCATCATTCCTAAACCCAATATAAGTCTCTAAAAAACCAAAGAGAGTAAAATACTCATATAATCCCATATCCCACCTCTGATATTGAATAAAAGTACACCATCACATTCTACATGAAAAAATACTCGAGATAGACAATTAACATTCCTAAATCCAAGTATTGAGCAAGTATACATGAAGATAAAATCATAATTAAAAAGTATACAACATGCTCTATATGGTTACATGAAATACAACACCTCATCCATCATCTGGTTGTGCACTACCTTATAACATGGAATATAAATCATTTCTACATGGTGTGTCCCATCGTGGCGCATTACATGTGAAGCATTTATAGTTCTTTATGTGTACCCATAGTTTGTAAAGTTTTTAGTCCTGAATACATGACATATCCCTTAGGATAAACAATGTGAAAACCAAGACTCCACCCTAGGCATGTATTGCTACCTAGGTCATGTCGTGTATGCCATACTTGGCGTGTACCCTGACTATATGCCATGTGGATGGGCATGCCCGTGGTCACCCCACATGACATGTATGCCCTCTCTACACACCAAGTAATATTTATAAACACCTGAAATCCTATCACAACATCCATAGTAATTACACAACAAGTGTTCTTATGAAATACATGCACCGTAGTTAGGTTTCTTTTCCCAAATTCTAGATGTAATTGAATATTTTCCACCATCACCTATAATTGCATCAATCCAAACTACCACGACTTCTTCCTAAGTCTAGAACTGTTTGGGGTCCTTATCAATGTAAATTCTATCTCCATTCACCACTTATAATGAATTTAATTGAATCACATCATAACCAAACCCTGCAGTACTGCACAGGTTTATTCTTCTCCACCACTATCCATGAGTCATCATTGACCATGCCCATCATCATCATCATGCCAATTTTATTAACAAAAAGTCTAACCATTGACCTAAAAAATGGATTACTTTAATCTTTCTCCATTCAAAGAAGTTAGAATGAATAGTGGTGGCTAGTGAGAGTACCCACCACCCAACCAAAGAATCAAATCATAGTGAAAGATGAAAAAATTAGAAAAATTATCAAATAAAATATTTACATCAAAAACTAAAGAGAACATTGAAAAGGATTGGGTATGAACATAATGAAGAGTTGTTATGTGAGGAATTTATAAATTATTGTGTGAATAATTTATAAATATCACATACAACATTAAAAATTTGTTAGACTAATCCATAATAATCAATGGGAAGTGATTAATTCACAAGATAATTTCAAAAAATACCCAACACAATGAAAAAAGTCAGGAATCTAAAAAATAAACCCTACCAAGATAGTGAATCATTATTTCTTCAATTACATTGTCTCAATCACATGATCTATCCATTAACGTTGCTATAAATCTAATCCCATTCTCTCGATCTGTCACCACCACCACCATGATTCAACCCCCTTCCCTAAACCTAGGGCTTTCCAATGATGAGGATAATTAACCCCAGTGAGTTGAAATAGCATAAATTATATAAAGGATCTCCATAGGGTTTTTCCACAATTACAATTTAATCAATCAATTAATTAATCATTAAAGTAACTAATTAATCCACCCATGATGGTGAACACTCAAAGATTCTGATGTGAGAAAAATAACACCACTCTCAGTGTAAATACCCTAACCTAAACTCAACCACATTCTCAGTTTTCCCATTCGATGATCTATTCAAGATATATAATTATTTTATCATGAATACACTCATTCAGTCTAAAAAATAATATTTTTATAATTAATATATTTTTTCTAAAGCCCCTCAATTCTTGAAATTCCACGTTGTCTTTACCTGGGGGTAAACAACCCAAAATTGAATAAAAAAAACCATCAAATAATTTTTGTGAGGTTTTATTATAGTGTAAATTTACCATTTTACCCATGCAGAGGTCCCAAAATCAAAATTGAGCTAATTCTTACTTGAAAAAACCTAGGTATTTACATCCTCCCCACCTTAAGAACTTTTAATCCCCAAAAATAAACAACTATAGTTTCTCAACAAGGAATCTTAAAAACCAAATACTTTTGGTAAAATACCTCCACTACATGCACTTTTTTACCTATAGAGGGTTGATCCTAAGGAGAACTCAGTACTCAACCACCCAGGAAGGTAACATCTTCAAACCACAATGATTGTTTTCTCTATCAATATCAATCAAGAACTAAGTGGAAATATACATTCACTCTGAGTGGGTCTTTCTATGAATTAACACCAAATACTTTTCTTACCGAAGGTCATCCCACTATAAGAAACAAAAAAAAGTTACAATCCATTATTTCTCATCCAAAATAGGGTCTATTAATAAGGTTATCATTGTTGGGAGTGATTTTATCTACAAATTTAAAAGGAATCATAGATGCTCATTATTTGAGGACAATCCATCCATGCCACACAAATTACTAAGCACTTTAAAAAATTACATACTAACACCAATGGAGCCACAAAGAAGCAAGATCCTTAAACCCCATATCAACTACCCTGAAATATCCTACTAGAAGGGTATATGTGAGCCTTATTCTATAACATCAACGTTAATAGGAATACTTAATCCATATCCTGAGCCTTAATAGGTTTCATAATCACTGTTGAATATAGACTGGTTATGTTGTTATTGCTCTTTCATTAAATCAATTGATAAAAACTATAGGTATAACACTGACCTCATTAAACTAATTAACATTACACCACTAACTTACATGTGTCCTAAATAACCAAAATATGAATCAGATGGTATTTACCATTAATATAGCCTTACTTTGTCAGCTCGAGACCTCAAGATAACACCCGAGAGAGTGACCAAAATCAACAACCTTTGGGAAAAATTATTTCTATGGATAGAAAGAGTTTTTATGAAATGAATGCACCCAGAATGATCCATATGATATACCACACCTAGGGTCATGTTTCACTAGGGTGTTACCCACTCAGTTTTTTCCTCATTATACTTAGAATAAAATCCAAAATAAAAGCTACTTTTTGGTAGGGGAAGTGGTTGTTGAGCTGACCACCTCTAGGGAAACCATTTCAATCCATCATCTGGGAATTCATTGTCACACGTGGCCACTAATTCAATATCACCATCATGGATACCTATCACATAAGGTAAAAGTGTGAGTCCACCACCATTAATTGAATTTGATCAACATTTCTCTATCCTCACAAGAACCAAATGCTCCAAATCTATCCACTCAAGTGGATCCTTTGTTATTCAGACACAACTTCCTTTGCTAGAAGCATAAACCACCACACTATTGTTATGATACTGCGATCCCACCAACCTCCATGGATTAAAAATTATGAATAATTACTTTAACCCCCAAATGTAGATTCTATACTGTGAGAGTCACCATATAGCTATCACTCTAATGGCAAGATGATGAAAAATCCCATGGACACCCAATAAGTGCCTCGCCAAACCAATCCTTGGAAGGGTTCAGTTAGCATGCTAAAAAATTCCATAGAGATACTCATCATAACATTCAAAAATATTCAAATACCATCATTGGAATGAAATATGATTTATACACTAGATTTTTGATATGGTTCAACCATATTTTACCCTTTGAAAGCATGTGTTCATTCCTCCACATCCATGGTGGTAAGTAACCATCAAGGAATATAGCACATAAACCCATGCTAATCACCATATAGACAATTTATCTTAACTAACATGGGTTATTCCTACTCACCACACTATAGGATATCTCACTTACTACTGAAGAATGTACCCACCACATCAACCCAATCATCAATCACCTCACAACACCAAAAAAAGATAACCAATATTTTATAAAGTGATTACCACTACACCTCCTCTCGACCATGAAGGATTCTATAAAAGGGAATATTTATTAGCATAAATAAACTCACACTATCATAAGGGGTGAGTGAATTATGTTAATAATTAGTGGAAGTTACCCAACTAACTAGGGTTCATCAAGAATTCCCACTGAGATCTCTAACTCTTGAGAATAAGGTATAGAATGATTAGCTCATACTGGTGATGACCAGTGTGAGGTTCTATGAAGAATAGACTGAAATAATTCTATTAACTGAGCCCACTAACACCTGATCATTGACATATATCATATACATCAGCCCAAAAAATTTACTATCTATACTCTATACCCAAAAATAACTATCAAAGGTGGTGTTTGTGAAAACATAATCGTTGCTTGGTAACTCATCCCCTCATAGTCTCTTTCTAAACTATTAATCTCAAACAATTCCACTTGAGTCATGTCTATTGAACACCAAATGAGGTATATAGACCTCGATGCATACTTGAACATGGTCATGATGATTTTCAGAGGGTTCAACATCTTTAGATAAAAATTCCTTCTTAAACCAAATCTCAAAATCCAACCACAGTTAAGTAACCCCATAATGAATTCAGTAAAATATATTTCCCTCCCCAAGGACTTATGGTATCATATAATAATATTAAGAAGATAATAATACTATGTTAAATGTATGAAAAACTAGGCTGAAACATGATTCCCTATCTCTAGCTGATCACTAATCGCCTAAGGATTAGGCTCATGTTGATCATCTGAACACACTCACTTCATCCAACCACAAAAAGCATCATCCCACTTAGTAGAAACTTCCATATATTCCAAAATAATACTAGACTAAGTATGAAAGGGATATAAGCTACCTAAAATCACAGGACAAGCCTATCTATCAATTTATTCCTCAAAAATACCTCATCGTCACTATATAGAAGTGGAAAGTCCTAACCATATGAATAGGCTCATCACGACCCTGCCTCTACATACAATATGTCTATCAGGAGGTGGAACCATTCATAGGATGAACCCATAAGGATCATAGAATTTACAGATGAGATGAAATAGAAAAGGCATAAATCATCATTACTAACTATTATACAATGCATATAAATACTTAATTATATTCCGAAACTAATTTCTTAGAGTTGTGGGTCAATTAATAGGTTATCATAGTCTAGATGAAAGGAAATGTATACCACCACACATACTCTGGAATCTCTAGTCATATAAATGAATTCAAGAACACCTCAACATCATTACCAAAAATTCCCAAAACAAATACTCAGACGAATACAAACTCCAAACTTTGTCCCCAAGACACCCCATTATGATACAACTCTAACATAACCTGACCCACTGGGGCCCTACTTGAGCCCATGGTAAGCCAAGAGTTCCACCCCAAGCCTACCTCCAATAGGCTGAGGTATGTTAACTAACCATGTAGTAATATCTCATAATATAGGAGGACTTATCCTATATCAACCTATAATAGATACATATCTTTGATATACAGGATAACCACAACACCAATAGAAACTATATGAGTAATTAAAAAAACTATACATATTGCATGCATGAGAAAACAAGTACAAGTATATCCCATAAGGTAAAAAAGGAAAAAGTTACACCCAATAAGCCTTAGAATCACATAACACTAATAATTTTCTCTACACTTCATGTACTCCTAGACCATACACTAGTCCCAATGAAAACCACTACCATATAGAATCACCATATTCCATAATGTGTTACCAAGAATTACCAGGCATCATATTTGAACAAACCACACCTAATCCATGTCCACCTATCCCATCTTTGAGCTCATGAATTATATGCACAAACACAACACATGTGGACATAATGCCTATGTAGGGTTTAATATAAACATACTCAATAATATTACCAAAAAACCATAAAGAAGAAAAAACAACAAGTTATCTTGAATCCTAGTATAAAAGGTATTTATGTGGAAAACAAAGAATATAAATTAGAACGCCAAGTCCACTCAATGATCTTGGAACTAGAGAGTAACTAAAATCATATGGAGGAAGAACAATCTAGATCTTATCTACAAATATAATCCTTAAATATTCAATATAGGTCTCAATCATTCCAGCTCCAATCCTTGATAGTTACACCCCATGAGAAAACAATAAAGATCAGATCACTAAAGAGTCTATGAATATTTAAGTTGATATCCAACCATATGAAACATATCAAAGGAAACCCAAGGGTGAATAGGGGTCATAGGCCTCAAAGAAGTTTGTACCACTCATCCTTTACATATACTATACCATCAATAGGACCTGATAAGGGGTGCTTACTCATTGCAGAAGTATTCTCTTTGGGAAAGTAAGTATTACTCCCTATGGTCCATCCATATTATAATACCAATCAAGTATCAATCTACCCATTCCATAAAACCCAAACAAAATCATGAGAATTAAAGTGGTAGATACCTATATTATATGAATTTGGGTAGGAATATAGACTCTGGTGGAGGATCCCTAGCTTGGGTGAGCTCTTAAACTGGTGAATTATTGACTCCATATATAGATGATACTAGGACAATATAAGTGAGAAAAATAATGACCCAATATATTCTAAAGGTACAATATCCCTATCCCCTTTATAGCTAGATGTGAATACCAAAATTTCTAGAGGATGGTGAGAGGAAACTACCTCCTGAATCAACCTTGGTATCAAGGCAGGTTCTGAACACTAATAATTTTCTAATCGTTATGCTTTAATCTAACAACAAGCTCTAAAAATATAGAGAGAGTAAAATACTCATATCATACAATATATGACCTACGATGTTGATGAAAATTTCACCATATTGTTATATGTGAAAAAAAACCCAAGATAGACAATTCACATGCTTAAATATGAGTCTCGATAAAGGAGATACTAAGTGACACTTAGGATGAAAATCTACACAACATGCTCTAGAGGGTTACACAGTGTGTAACATGAAATCCATCATCTGATTTTTCAATTCCTCATAACATGGAATATAAATTAGATTTACATGATGTGTCCAATCATGGTACATAACATGTGAAACATCCAAGGTACTCAACATGTACCCCCATTTCATAAAGTCATGTAGTCCTAACTACACAACATGTACCTTAGGATACAAGATATGTAAACCATGATTCCACCTTGGGAATGTACTATCACTTAAGCCATGTCATGTGAGATATAAATGACTTGTATCCTGATCAAATTCCATGTGACTGATTGTGTTAATTTTCTCCCCACATGGCACATGTACCCTCACCACATGTCTTGTGATATTTATAAACACTTGAAACCATAGTTCCATATAAATGGGAATTATAAAGCATGTGTTATTCCAAACTACATGACGTGAAATCAGGTTTCTTCATTAAAAATCTATATATGACTACTCATTTTACATATCCAACTAGAATTATCTTAACCCATATCATCATACCTTATGTCACTATCTAGGACCATTGAGGGTCCTTCTCAATGTTAATTATGTTGTCGTTCACCACTTATGATGAATCCGGTTGAATATCATCATAGCCAAACCCCGTAATGCTACCCAGGTTATTTTTTTGCCACTTTTATACATGGATAATCATAAAAAATGAACATTATCATCATCATTCCAATTATATTACCCCAATGTTTAACCACTGATCTTGATGGCCGACAGTGGTCATTTTCGATTCATATAAGTTAGAATGGAAAATAGTGAGAGGTGTTGGTATTGGATACCCGACCAATTAATTGACTCATGGAAACAGATGCATGAATGAGAATAATTATCAAAGAGAATTTTTACATTAATAATCAATGATAAAATCATATGGAATTAAGGAGGACCATCATGAAGAGTCATTGTGGGAATAATTTATGATGATCACTCATAACATCAACAAACATTAGACTAATTGTTAATAATAAAAGGGGAATTGATGAATTAAAAAGGGAATTTAAAATGAATATATAACAAAAATAATGAGGTATAAATCTAATAAATCATCCCTACCTTGATATTGAATCATCACAACTTCAATTTTTTTATCACAGTTGTAAGATCCATCCATCGATGTAGCTGGAAATCTGATCTAGTTCTCTCGATTATTCATTGGAACCACCTTGATCCGATCCATTTCCCTTAACCTAGGTATTTCCAATGATGAGAGTAGATAAACCTAGGTAGGTTAGATAATAGGGATTAAATATAGGATCTCCATAGGGTTTCTCCATAATTATAATTTAATCATCTAATTAATTAATCAATTAAATTAATTAATTAATCCTCCAGCAATGGCGAACACTTAAATATTTTACTGTGAAAAAACTAACATTTCTCCTAGGGTAAAAACCCTGATTCAGAATCAAATATGGTCTTGGTTTTTCCATAATATGCTTCATTTAAGTGATATAAGTGCTTCATCATAAATATACACACGTGGGATACAAAATAATATTTTTATACTTAATATTTTTTAAGGATTCATCTGGATCAAAATTCCACATCTTATTAGACTAAGGGTAAAAAAATTCCCAATAATCAATGAAACCATCATTAAGTTTTTATTAGGTCTTCTTATAGGGTAAATTTACCATTTTACCCATCCTAGACTCAAAAATGAGCTAACTCTCACCCAGGAAAAACCCATGTCTTTACAATACATATGAAATATTTAAAAAAAGGGCTATACAATCAACTATCCAAGAGTCATATTTAATGTGATTTTAAAGTTATCATGATTAAATAGATAATATTTAAGAGGAATTATAAATTTGATTGAAAACATATTTAAATATGGATCTTGACTCACTAAATGGGTATGATGTATTAGGTCATCATTTTTAGTTGGAGTAATTTCATTAAAAGTACTTGATAAAAATATATAAAACTTGATACTCACCCATAAATATGTATTTTTTGTAGATCATAACATTCATCATGCATATATTCTTGAGATATCTTATAGGTATGACCTATAAAACAATTCTATATTGATACTTAATGGTGAGAAGTGTTCTAAAAGAGAAACATTCTGAGCATCTGAATGTGAATGCTATAAAGATCAATTTCTCTAACTCTCACTCATGTGTATTGGATACTAGATGTGCATCACAATTTTTTTTAATAAAAATAGACTCATAGATAAGAGATAATTGAAAAAGGTTGAAGTACATCCATATGTTTTCAATAGAGAAAGAGTTGTTTCATTGGTGATTGACACTTATCATTTAAGTTTACCAAGTGGATTAATACTAGAATTAGAGAATTATTATTTTTTCCCACTATAAATAAAAATTTTATTTATGTATCTTATTTATATAAGAATGGTTTTTTGTTTATTATTAAGAATAATATTTATTCTATATAAATTAATGAAATATTTTATGGAATTGGGAATATGGTAAATGGTTTATAAATTATAGATACAAATAATCCTATCTATAACATTTAGAATAAGAATGTAAATGTTTATTATATTCTTATATACCTTTTTCATTGTATCCTTGGACATGTAAATTAGAAGCACATACAAACACTATAGATATGGATTGTTGGTGCTAGAGTTGGTTCCATAGACTCAATTGACTTTGTAATTTCAGTTAAAATAATATTAAAATACCTAAATATTAATAAATATATTATCACATGATCAATGTTTTCTATATAACATCAATGTGATAATTTACTTAGAGTATTTTCCATATTGAAAGGTTTTAGATACTTCCTATTATAATAATAACTTTGAAGTTCCAAAAAAATATTTTTAAACATATATCTTATGGTATAGATGCCATAAATATAATGAGACATGGATGATGTTTTATTATCAGGTGTTGGTGACTCATAAAACCTTGAGACTTCTTCTCATGAAGTTTTCACTTGAAAATCTCCAAGAGAAGATGTTATGAGGATCAACCCACTAATAGGAATTCCATATATTATATGTTTCATTGGATATTCCTATCTACACATGTTTGTATTAGTCCTTAGACTTGATATTATTAATAATGTATTTCACAAATAACATTATTTGATGTATTAATAAAAACTAATACAACATATGCTTGTGGAGAGGTAGAATACGTTGGGTGACTGATAAGTGATATGACATTAATTGAATAAGTTAAGAAATGATTTTTCCTTTCCAAGTTAATGGAATATGATATCTTCATACCTTTGATTAAAATGGAACTATATAATTAAATCTATGGCCATGGTAGTTCATTTATGAGTTCATTTCAGAGAGTCAAAGAAAGATAGATCAAGCATATAGGTAGATGAAATAAGTATGAAACCCATTTGATGAGATATTGAAATAAAGGGATTATTTTACATAGTAATAATTTGTATGAATTTGTTGTCTTTATGACATTAACTTCATTCTCTATTAATACATTGGCATATTTTTAGATTTCAATCTTGGACTTTAGGAAAGCCCACCTAATTCCACTTAGAAAGTTTCCTAGAGGGTCACACACTAAGTATATTTTGAATCTTAGTTAAATTGTATTAAAATTTAATATTTTGAATAAATATTATTCATGAATTGTGGTTTAGTAATTATTCTAGTTGGTTTGATCTCATAAATTCAATCCCCAGTTATTTGAGTTAAAATATATGCAAGTTTAATATTAAATAAATATTATCTGCAAGCTAATGAATTTATAATATTGATTCATCGATTGTTAATTATTATCAAGGTAAAAAATAAGTATTCATTTATTAAATAAATATTTATTTAGTTATAAAAATATTAAAATAAATATCTATTCACAAATTTAGTGAATATAATATTTATTCATTTATTGAATGGATACTATAATAATATTTTTTTAAATAAATATTTATTATTTAATTTTTGATAAATACTAATTAGGATTGATAGGCCGAGTTAATGGATTTATAGAAATGGTAGAGATTATTTAATATCATTTAAATAAATGTTAACTTATTAATTTAAGAAGTTATATTTTAATAATCATGAGTTAGAATATGTCATGGAATATAATAATAATAATAATATTTAACACAAGGAATATATTAGATAGAATATTTGATAAAGGGCCTCAGTGAAATTATCAAATATTTAACCCTAATTATCAATTCCATCTTATATCATTTTTCTATTTTTATGTGCAAGTTGTGCATAATAAATTCCCTCCAAAGATAATTCTCTTAAGACTGAGTTAAACTCATAAGAACATTCTCAATAATGAGAAGAGAAATAATTCTTTTAATCCTAAGAGAATTCTTGTTTTGATCAAGGGAAAATAATACAAGACCTTTGGTTCCTTCACACTAGCACTCAGAATACCAACAACAATGTTTGGAGATTCATGTAGAATGTTTGGATACCTCTTTAGGAATTATACTTTGAATTATTTACCTCAAAAAATATACAAGAGATACTACCAAATTGATTATAAATAGTGAAAGAATTTTCAAGATAATGTAATTATTATTTTCAAATAATTATAAATTATATATGAAAAATCCTCTCTATAAAGAATTTGAGGTTACTTTATTAAATTAATAGGATTTTATCTAAAAAAATTGAATAAAATAAATTTTGGGTGCAATCCAGACCACTTCTGCTATACCCAACAACCTTCAAGTGATATCTAAGTGGTAACATATTGATTTATAATCATTTATTATTTATTGATCGATTTACACATTTGTTTTGTCATAATCTATTTACATTTTTTCATTAATTATCCAAAATTCAAGATAATACATTTGTTCAAACTCATATGAACATGAAATAACCATGAATAGATAAATAATTCATGAATATCCCATTTGGATGTGTCAAGGATGCTGGTTCAGAGACACAGTTACATGAAGTGTGATGGAAAAGTACATGTTGTGTACCCATGGTTAACCACACAAGTATGAGTCATAAAAATCACGACACACCATGTGGGGGTTAGTAAACAGAGTGCAATTACACACTATGTATTAACAGCTAGTTGACACATTGTTTTTCAGGATTTCATGACCTATAGTTAGTGTACATGCCATGTAACCCCACACAGTTTTCCCCTAAGTAAATTTCATATTCTATGTGGTCAAAGTATGTGGTGTGTAATTAATAAACATGTAGCGTATTGAAATCCAAACAAGAAACATAATAAAGACATGATTACATGACATGTAGCTGGTGTAAATTCCATGTGACACATAATTACCCATGAAAAATACATAACGAGTCCATAGGCATGTTGCGTGGGTGGCTAGAAAAGAAGAACACAACATATTCCATACACTCCATGTAATTTATACCTACTCATGGAAGATATATGAATAAATAATCATGTCATGTGATTCAAACATGTTGAAGGAAAAATTAATAAAATAAAAAACTGAACTATACAATGTGTCGCTGGAACACATGTTATCTAATATAGTATTTCCTCCCAGAGTACACAATGAGTGATTTTTTTGTAGGGAATGTGTAATTAAATGATTTAATTATTATTTTCTATGTTATTTTAAAAATACATGACATTTATAGTTGTCGTACAAACTATGTAATTCATTTCCATCACCAATAGTACTGATCATGTATATTCAAGGCATGTCATGTGGTCATACATGTTGTGAAAACTATATGAATTGACCCATAGAACAACCCACCCTATAATATCTGTTGTGGATAAGGGGGAAAAGAAACTCGGTCACTATAAGTTCTCCCTTCCAGTAATCTAGTACAACAGAACTTAAAACATAGGTAGCATGTTTATTTCTAATCTCCCATGTCTCATGAGCTTAAAGATTGGAATTCAGAAGACCAAGAACCCTAGCCACATCATCGATCCAACCTCTACCTTTTGGTTCCATCCACCTCACCATCCTCCTTTTGGTTAGTGTATAAGTGAATAAGCACATGAAAAGTACACACATGCAAGAAAAATACATAAACACAATTCACACAAGGATTACATTACATTCTTCAGATAATGTGTCATATTTTCATTAGAGAACAAAAAAATCTCTTTTCATTACATTGGAAATAGAGTATATGAGTTACAAGGAAAATTAACTTCCAAAAAACCTACTGAGTTCTAAAAAAGATATCTCACAAATTATGTATCCTGGTAATTATATATCCCCTCCCCTACTTCTAGTTCTTTGACCAAAAACTTCAACATTTCAGCCTTCTAGCATTTGGATGTTTCTAGGTGTTCTTTTCCCACCAAAGCTACCTCCTTACAATCCTTAGTCACCATCATCTTGAATCTCACAATATTTTGAGAATACTTGCACAAGTGGTCTATAACATTCTTTATGATGGTCACAATCTTATCATCTAATCACTATATCCCTATAAAAATGCGGGAATCCTTCCATTGTCCTGAGAAACTATTGATTACCAGTTGAAACTCTATTAAGACCAATAAATTTTAATGAATAATTTCACATCATCATAAATTCACTCTAATGAATTTTAAATATATCCCTTTGTTATTTTCTATAAAATAATTCCATGACCTTTCATTATAGTTCATTGAACTCATGAACTTCTAATCTTTCTTCACTTGTGAAAGACTTCTATTCGACTACTAGAAGTTTTCCTTTCCATCCACCTCACTCCATCATCTAGAAACATGACCACTTCTCATAGTACATGAATCAGAGGATCCTACTTAGCATCCCCATACCCTGAATCCACTATGATCCATTATCTTGAATGACCCCACCCATATGACACATTTTCTTTTGGTAAAGGCGCTCCCGCTAAACTTCCGGTGAACACACTATCCAAATGTCTTCATCTAGTGACCTAATATCCTGAGGCTCCATAAAAATTTTGTTTAACTCACACTTTCTTCTTCTGATTAACTAACCCATTCACCTGCTGAACTTATGATGAAATGAATTTTTCTACCTAAGTCCGGACTTCCATGGTGTTGGTGTACTTTTATTCATCTAAGCTCCCCCAAGTGTTATTTCTGGTGAATGAAATTTTTTAGAATTGACAATTTACCTAGAAAATGTTTCTCACACCAAACACTAACAATCTCCCACTTGAGAATTTTTTTCACAGGTTAAGTCTAAAAGTATATCAATTGAATGCTATTCTCATTATCCTGCCAAATTCCCACCGGTTTATGTTCACATTTCTTCTATAGAATCCAAATAGTTATTTACACCATTCTTCTTCTGATCATCCATGTTATTAATAAAATAATCCTTCTTTAGTTATTATAAACCATTATATTTCATTCTGATACCTCTATAAAACTCATTTGAATGCCTTTATGGAAGAAAAATCCAATGTAAACAAGCACCAAGTTACCATCCTCTAATTTTATTTAAACTTACATAAAAACGTTTCACCATGCACCATGTCCATGAACCCACTCTACTGGATTTCCTACATCCAAAAAGACTCTACCACCAAGCTTATAATGCCTTAAATAGATTTTCATTACTTCAAACTATAGTGAAATCTTTGAAACTGAACTCTATCTAGAACTACACATTTGGTAAAGTATGATGTTATCGTCATGGAGAACTCCCACTAAACTTATAATTAGTGAAAAAAATAATTTTGAGATCCCTTTATCCCACTTCTTCCACCTAGTCCTGATGCACTCAAGGATCCCACCTCCATCCCAAGGCCCTTCTATTTCTCTAAAGATCGTCCCATGAATGTTTCAATATATTCAGAATCACTATAAAGAAATGCACACTATGACATGGGGTTGTTCTTTCTTTAGTTATATCATGGACCAAGTTTAAAACTCCTATAGACATTTCATGTCACGAACCAACCCAGGTCGACCCCGAACCTTCACCCAAGCCGATCTGTGGCAAGTCCTAAAGGGCGTTCTCAATCCTCACAAGCTGGCTACTAGTTATGAGCATCAAAAGAGTAGAAAAAAGAAATTATTTCACCCACTAATAAATAAGTAACCAAATAGTGGAAAGATAACAAGTATCCTAAATAATTATATAAATGATCAAGATGAAAATATTTATACAAGAAACTGAAAGTACAACAACTGAACAACAATAACAAAATAAACCAGAAGACCAAAACATCTCCATGTGACCCTGAGGGTCACTCTCCGATACTAAAATCATCTATTTCCCATGGTGATCAATACCAAGCTGAACCTACACCACATACTAAAAATAATAATAACTATAGGTGTGAGTATTAAAACTTAGTAGGATATCCCAAATAATCTATTCCCAATGAACTTACTTTAAAATAAAATAAAAATCAACCTCATGTTTGAAATATAGTATACAAAGTAATATTTTTCATGTATTTTTCATTTTAAAAATAAATCATGGTACATTTCCCCATTTTCATTTCTAGAAACCAGATTCATTTCCATTAAATAAGTATTAACATTTTTAAGGAGAAAGTGATGCTTTCATTTTCAAAATAGCACAAGGGAGTATAAAACACTTCCACTTGGCAACATTTTTTTTCATAAACCTTTTCAAGCCAACTCATAACTTTCCAAGAAATACACCACACATGAAGCATTACAATGATCACATAATAAGGCCAATGGAAATATACACACAAGAGTAACCAAGTATCTTAATCATCCATCATATGTAACTAAGTTCCAATAGACATGGGAGAACCTAGGAGATTGTGAATAATATAGAACATACTAATACATGAGACCCATCCCTAGAAGCATGCCTCACATGATGAAATCAAATATCCCTAAATAATTTTTTCCACCCTAACTCAGGATAGGCTGAGGGGAAAGTACCATAGTAATAAACCCAATATATCAACCTATTATGGGCTACTGGCTAGTGCACAATCTATCTAGTGCAACAATCATTATCTAAAAATTCTCTCTCTATGTCAGGTTCCCATGTATCATTTATAAAGGGGGTGAACCAATCGATGTTAACCAAGCATCCAATCACATGAAGATATCATATATAATAATTTACATAACATGCATCACCCCGAATCACTCTAAGGATCAATATATTTTCCTTAAAATTCATAAATGAGTACATGGGTCTCAATGATTTCACATTGAGAACATCCCATACATTTACATAAACTAAGAAAGAGAATTATCCAAGGAGGGTTTTCATGATAAACATTTACCACTTTGATTAAGGTGCCAAATGAGCCTCAATATCTATTCACAAAACCAAGATTTATCAAAGAACCAAATAACCTTTTCAAAAAATGTTTAAACACACCATTTACCATTTCAAAATCGTTTAAAAAAAATCAATTTTTATCAAACATGCCACATTTTCTAGTCAACCCATTTTCATTAAAATTCCAAATGGGCCATTAGTCACCACACATACAAAATACACATTTCCTTTAAATCCAAAACCACTTTTAAAACTAATTAAAGGAACTCAAATAATGATTTATCATATTTAAAATATATTAAAAAATCCAAAACATGATTTATATGTCACAAAACATATGAAAAGGCTAATGAGGCATTTTATCAAACACTTGGTGTGAAATATTTAGAAAAAAAACCTATTTATCAAAAAAAGGGTACAATAACCATTTTTCACACCCAAAAATTATTTCAAGGAACATATTTCAATATTTAATATTTAAGTAAGGTGATAAAATCATGAAATTAATGAATCTTGAATTATAAAGGTAAGTGTAAGGGAAACCTACCTCAAACTCTTGGTGCATCGATAATGCACACCCAGAACCACACTGCAAGGGTTAGAGAAGGAAAAAAGATCCAATAGAAACCTTAAAAAAAATGAAACACCCAACATAAATGAAGGTAAACACAAACCCTAGATCCAAATGGTCATGGGAGAAGAGAAAATCAAGATAAAATGAAATAAAGAGAGAAAGGGAGATGAAGAGAGGAGGTTACCTAGATAGATCTAGCCCCAACCTTGAAGAAATCCCTAGATAGTTGCTAAGGGAGGTAGAGAGAAGTTTGGAGAACCAAGTAGAAGCCTCCCTAGGGTTGTACGACCCAGGTAGGAGGAGAAATGGATAGATTTGGTGTTAAAATACTATAAGGGAAAAAGAGTAATTTTCAATTTTTAAGATTTGGGTAGCTCGCACGGTTTTCCAAACTGTGTGCCAATCGTGTGATAGCTACTTTACAAGAAGGGATCGACCAAATGACCATCCCGAATAGTTTGAATTATTGTGAAATAATTTCTATCTAGAACCAACACCTGCCACATGGTTACCTAGGTTGGGCTGCACGGTTTACCAAACTATGTGCCAACCGTGAACAGGCTACTGGCAAGCCTAAAAATCCAAGTTTTATCTAAGAACTTCCAAACGAAAAAAGTAATAACCATGAGTATTAAGCTAGAAAAATGAAATGCTTAAAAATTTAACCCCCATAACACCCAGAACTCAAGATATAAATCAAGATCTGAAAAGAACCAGAACAATAGATGAAAAAGAAAAACTGGGTGTAAAATTCTCCCCACCATTAACGCTTTCTGCCCCCAGAAAGACACAACATTTTACAATTGATCGATCAATGACTAAGGATTCTCAAAATCATAGGATCCAAACTTCTGAGCCAAGAATTTACCAACCACATCCAAACACATCTTACACCTTACCCAAAATGGAATAAAAAACTAAAACCAATTTTCGAGAATAAATGATAAATTAGAGCCACAACCTTCACAACCATACTTTTTTTTTTGACAAAAGAAGACGGATCCATTAATGATGGAGATCAGCAGAAATACAGGAGCATAACCACGATGGGAAATGATTGAACCAAAGCAAATCCACGTAAGGAGGGCCAATGCCAGCCATATTGTGAGCGGCTTCATTCGCTTCCCTTCTAATAAATGAGAAATTGCAGGAATTGAAGCCTTGTCTCCGCGAGTGAATACACCGGATAATGGGGCCGAAAGGTTGAAGTCTGCCGTCAGTGAGATTGATGGCATTGATAACAGTGAGACAGTCGGATTCGATGTGAATGGAATCCCAACCGCGATCTTTTGCGAAGTTTAACCCAGCAAGGATGGCGGCGGCCTCCGCGACTGAGGGCTCCCAAAGTGCATAACGTGCTTCGTATTTGGCCGCGATAAGATTTCCCAGGTTGTCTCGGGCCAGTAAACCAAGTCCAACTGGGCCATCCCTAGGGAGAGAGGCATCCACATTGATTTTAAATATCCCATCCGGTGGGGGGCACCAATGTTGGGGAAGAGGGGAGGGGGTGAAAAGTCTTTGTTGCTTAGGGTGGTTCTGCCAAACCGCAATCCATGACAATGCCCGGTCAATCCAAAATCTGGGGGGCCTCCGGAAATGATTGAAAATGGCCTCGTTCCGCCTATCCCAGATAATCCAAGTCAAAATACACAGGGCGCCTACTGTAGCCGGCGAAAAGGAGGAGCACCATCGCATCAGGATGGATGTAAGATCTGAGGCGGCGTCCAGGGACAGCTCTGTAGTTGATCCCCAGCCATTCCAAACCTCCTGAGCCCCAGGACATTGAAATAGAGCATGAAGAGGGGATTCAGCCATAGAAGGGCAGAAGGGGCATGAGTTGTCATTTGAAAAGTGTCTGTAGGAAAGGAGGCTCTTAGTTGGAAGGATACCGGTACACACCTTCCACCAGAAGAAGCGAACTTTAGGGGGAACATTAAGCTTCCAAATTGATGTCCAGGGCCTGGCATCTCCTTCTGTAATTTGAGCAGTGAGAGCTCGCCGGTAACCATCTTTCACCGTAAACTCTCCTGAGCTGTCGTTTATCCAGTAGAGATGATCTGGCCCAGCGTCTGGCACACAGGGGATGCTCAGAATAATTCTCCTATCCCTCTCATTAAACCATGAATAGAGTTTTTCCCGACACCATCCCTCCCCTTGATCATCGAAAAGACAACAGACTGTGGCATGTTCGGATCCTGAAAAAATAGGGGATGACGCCTTCATGCCTGTCTGATCAATAAGATAGGGATCAGTCCAAATCTTGACCGTTGAACCATTCCCAATCCTCTAGCCTAGTCCTTTCCTCAGCAGATTGCGACTACCCCAAATGCTTCTCCAGAGAAAACTGGGTTGATAGCCAAGATGGGAATCTAAGAAATCCTTATGTGGGAAATATTTAGCCCGGAGAACTCGCGTGCATAGGGATGATGGGTTATTAATCAAATGCCAAATAGTTTTCAATGAGACCCATGGTGGGTCTCTCCACCCTTAAGAATCAAAAATATTAAACAAACTTGAAAACTTACCCACATAGACCACCCCTATAAGGGGAGGGGAGGGAAGGGGCCCAATAAATGGAACAACGAGAACACAACTGACAACTAACCAACGACTAATCACCCCCAGATGGTCAAAAACCCAAGACACACCCAATTCACATGGGAATTCCACATAAGGAAAATTGATCAGAATCTTGCATCCAAGAAGGCACAATCATAGATATTGCATGAGGGATAAGTCCACCACGCCCTTTGAAAAAAGATGGAATTCACAGTGATAGAGAGACCATAATAGAGATAAAAGAACTGCCTCACTGCAATAGTGAAGGCATGAGCTTAGACAAACTCCCCTCAACCCTGGGATTCCTAGATTTGTTCTAGCTTTGCTCTGAGGCCTTTGGTTGGGGCCCTGATGTTTGAAGCATCCAATGCCTTGTGGTTAGGAGTTGCTAATTCATGATCATAACTTCTTCTTTTGGTTCCATAAGTAGCCACATAGCACCCCAGGAAGAAACAAAATATTATAACATAATGAAACTCACTTTCTTTAATAAGACATGCTCACCCAAATAGGGATCTAGAATATGCACACACCGAATACACCACCACTTAGAATAGAAGAATTTTTAGGATTCCTAAAAAGGAATACACACATTCATTGAACCATAATTTCTCAGAAGATCCACAAAACCCCCCTTTAAATTACAACAAAAGGAGAACCACCAATCCCAACTGCCACAATAGGAAGAATCATCTCAACTTGAAGGCACTTGAAATCGATCCCAAACGACTCTCTACTCTAGAAAATGGGATGGGGTATCCTTTGAAGAGGTGGATTTAACTTTCAAAACTCGAGAACAAAATCCTAAGGTTGATCAACTAGAAATCTTTCTAATGGAGAACCACCCATAGATACACCACTAATATTCATTGAATCACTATGGGGGAAAACATTGGGAAATAAGAAAACCAATATCTCTATAAAAACCAACTCATAAACCAAAACTCACCTTGAATAAACATAGATTCCCACAAGGGAAACAAAAAAATTTTTCCAAAAATTATTTCTAGAAATCCAATAAACATAACTTAAAAACCAAAATACCCAAAAAAACTTAAACTCAAAACACCTCATAATCAACACTTCCCAAACCACATGAAAACACACTACCCAACTACCAGTTTTCAAAACCTTACAATTTTACTCTTAAAAACATTTTCAAAGAAAAAAACTTGGTGGGTTGCATACTCGCTAATGGTATTCCATGGAGCCTCACACATGCACATTACATGCCACCTGGGGCATCCAATAACCCATGAAAATATGGGTACTTTCTAACCACATTCCACATATATCTATGCATGTGAGAACCCATAGAAACACCAAACATAAAAACAAAAAAAATTTCATTTTCCAAAAATAATCGTCTAACTGAATCCCAAAAATCATGAAACATTTCAAAGGATCACTAACCACCAAGTCAAAAACAATTTTTAGATTCCATGTTTTAATCCATTTCACCATGCTCCAAAATAAAATCCCATGAATTACCATCCAAAAATTCAATTCATTTCATTCAAAACATTTTCCAATAGCTCAACAAATCTCATTCCATTCAAAACCGTTTGATTAAAAACCCACTCCCTTTCATTTAAAACAAATTCCAAAACAAAAATCCACTTTCAAACAACAATTTTCCATAAACACCAAGTTTTGATCATAAAAATACAATCTCATTCAATCATTTCCATTTTACCCCAAGTGGTCATTTTATAAAAATCCATTTTTACAAAGTCATCCATAAGGATAATTCTAAAAATACTTTTTCCCTTTTTATAAATTCCAACCATTTCCACTAAAACCCCATTTTCACAATTCTAACACAAGGGTTTTTAAAATAGTTTTCAAAATCGAGGAATATCCAAACAACTCACAAGGGGGAGACTAGTGTCAATGAGTGACTTGTCCATATGGTTGGAAGCCATATGTCAAACACACCACCATCATAGAGAGTCTTCTAGGACTATATCCCCATATCCACATGTATTTTCAGGCCTTGAGATCTCACATAGACTACTATCCCAACTCCATTTTTGTATCCCAAACACCAAACAATCCACAAGAACCAAAGGAAACCAACGAAACCGAACTTCCCATGGAAACCCAAAGATTAGGATGAGAAAGGGTTCATGAAGTCCTTCCTATTCCAACCACTCGAGTCCCTAAAGTCATAATATATAATCTTCCTTGAAATCACCAAATAACAAAGGGTTCTTTAAAAAGAGAGGTCCTCTAAAGATTCTACCTGGCTCTAATACCATTTTGTCACAAACCAACCTTGGTTGACCCCAATTCGGTCACCTGATTCCCATGGGATGGAAACTGGTGTCAAGCATCAAAAAATTAGACAAAGGGAACGATTTCACTCATTAATAAATAAGTAACCAAATAGTGAAATGATAAAAATCAGCCCAAAGAAATGTATAAATGATAAAGATAAAAATATTTATACAAGAAACTGAAATTAAAACAATTGAAGAACAATACCAAACTAAACCATACGACCACAAAATCTCTATGTGACCCCGAGAGTCTCTCTTTGATACCAAAACTGTCCATCACCCATGGCGATCAATACCAAGTTGAACCTGTACCAAAGATTAAAACTAGAATAACTATAGGCGTGAGTATTAAAACTCAATAGGCTAGCCTGAATAATCTATTCCCAATGAAATTCCTTTAATATAAAAGAAACATCAACCTCAATTTTGAAATACGACATACAAAGTAATACTTTTCATTCATTTTAAATTTTAAAAATAAATCATGGTCCATTTCCCCCTTTTTACATTCAAAAAACCAGATTCGTTTCCATTAAAGAAACATTAAAAATTTTAAGGGGAAAGTGATGCTTTCATTTTCAAAATAGCACAAGAGAGTATAAAAAATTTCATTTGAAAACATTTTTTTTCATAAATCTTTGCAAGCCAACTCATCACTTTACAAGAAAGAAACCACACATGATTCACTACAATGATCATATAATAAGGGAATTGGAAATATACAGATAAGAGTAACCAAGTATCTCAACCATCCATCATAAGTAACTAAGTGCCAATAGACATGGGAGAACCCATCATATAATGAATAATCCAGAACATACTAATACATGATACCCATATCCGAAAACATGCCTCACATGATAAAATCAAAGAGACCTAAATACTCCTAGACACCATAACTCAGGATAGACCAAGGAAAAAATAACATAGTAATAAAACTAATATATCCACCTACTATGGCCCACCAACTAGTGTGTAATCTATCCAGTTCTACAGTAATTCTTAGAAAATTCTCTCAGTATGCTAGGTTACTATGTCTCATGTATAAAGGGGTTGAACCAACTGATACCAACCAAGCATCCAATCATATTAATATATCATATATAAAAATTTACACAACAAGCATCACCTCGAATCAATTTAAGGATCAATCTCTTTTCCTTACAATGCATAAATTATTAAATGAGTATCAAGGATTCCATAATTAGGTCATCCCACCCATTCACATAAAATATAAAAGAGACTTATCCAAGGATGGTTTTCATGATAAACATTTACCACTTTCATCAAGGTGCCAAACATGCCTCAAGATCTTTTAAAAAAACCAAGATTTATTGAAAAAAAAACCTTTTTAAAAGAGTTCTAAACACACAATTTATTATTTCACAATCATTTAAAAAGATTCAAATTTTATCAAACATGACAAATTTTTAAGTCAACCAATTTTAATTAAAATTATAAACTATCCATTAGCCAAAAACGCCCAGTCAGAGGGAGGCCTCTGACCCTTTATTAAAATAAAAGAAAAGTACAGGAGAAAAAGATCAAGAGTACATGCATACTGTTCATCCACATCCAGATATCAATACCAACTAGAAAAGATCAGCTAAATATCATAGTAGTCATAATCCTCACCACATCCATAATAAGGAACATCCTCCTTAGTAGCTGACTCCCATTCAGAGTTCGTATCATATGGATTTATAACCTTGGCATACTTCCGTATGAGCTCCAGTTGCTCCATAGTGAGTTGCTCCTTATTTTCTTTCTTGCTCACACGACTCTTTTTAGAATTAGGCACATCCACTTTTTCCTTCTTGAATGAGGACCTGGTGGATACCGGCTTTGGTAAGTGAGAATAGTCCTTTCGTGGCCTCCTCTTTGGTTGAGCAGTAACTACACCTTCAATGCCAGAAAACTTCTTCTGGCCACCTTGAATGATATCATTATATGAAGGTCTTGCAGCCCCTCGGTCATTCTCCTTGTCACTGTCAGAAACATTTCCCCATTTACCCGTGAGATTCACCAGGATGAAACCTGCGTCCCCACCATCTTGCCTCACCAAAACACCTTCTGAGTTTGTCAGAGACTCACCTCCAATCATTGTAAAGAGCCTATTATGATCAATCGGAGCAAGACATTGCAGATTCACCTCTTTTCTAGGGTCCTCAAAATTCCCCATTAGGACATCAACTATAGCCTTTTCTTGAAAATTGGAACCAATATACAGATTCAAGTCTTCAATCCCCTGTGGATCAGTAATCATATTGGGCGACTCCTCCTACTCCAAGACCTCAAAGCTATTACCTGAGAGGACACCCTATACAGGATCCACTCCTCTTTCTCTGTTTAGGCTGCCACCCAATCCAGAAGCACCCTTCAACACATTGAGGTCCTTAGCTCCAAGCCCACATTTAATCCGCTTAAAGAACTTCTGCACAGATGGATTGAGTGAATCCCGCACCTCTTTCACAGCACAGTCATGTGTGCACACCTCTGCATGAAAGGCTTGCCGCACCTCCTGCTCTAAACCTGCGCCCAGAAGTGCCTTGCCAAGGCAGGGGCTTCTCACCTGTTCATCACGTCTAGTATAAACCACAGTCCCACTTCACTCCATAGGTCCACCCATGCCTTTATTCACACTCCCTCACATAATCACAGTATCACCAGAATTGGACTTTCCCAGTACTGGGTCCAAGCCAATAGCTAGACCACCATCAGAGCTTCTCCTTTCAACCATCTTTGAAGAACCAATCATATGTCTATGGCGACAGTCCATTTCTAGATGACCAAATCGGGAACATGCAATGCAATAACGCATCCAAGACTCAGAGACGACACCCTACCTCCATCAGAACTCCTTGCTATCCGTGATCTAGACACAGTCCACCAGTGGTCTTGAGAAATAGACCTCTATGAAGATTCAGGGACAAATCAGGTGACTCAAAACCTCGGTCCGATGATCAGAACAAAGGTAACAACCGATCATATTGCCGATTGCACATAAAATCGAGGGATTTTGGAAAGATAGAGGTAAGCCGGGAAGACTCACCCACGTTACGATTGTCACAGGATCTCGTCTCAAGTGGAAATAGAAGCTCCAATGAAACATGAAGAATGTGGAACCATTTCATCTCCGAGGAGCTCGAGACCAGGCTGTAATAAAATCTTCCTCTGAGCCAAAACGAACCATGATATGCTTCTGATAAAAAAGACCCACAACTGTACGCTCCTGTAACTCCCAATGTAACGCCCCAACCCCAGTTACCTAGAGTCGGTGCATTATTACATAACATTGGAATGATCACAAAAGATCAAGTCTCGAAAGACTGATTAGTTTAGTAGTCTTGGAAACACTAGATACATTCGTAAACATTACATTACATCATAAAAATGAAATCTACAATAACATGGTCTCCCTAGTCCACACTCATATCCTCACTGAATATTCTTGCAAGTCAGTCATAATACACTTCTTCACATCCTGGGAAAAATAAAACATTGAAAGGGGTGAGCTCAAATGCTCCGTAAGGATAACAATATAGCGGAAACTTTCATAAGAAAACATAAGCATTTAAGGCAATGTATAACTAAAACAAAAGCCTTATTGAACTTGAACTTCAACATAATATGGAAAAAGTAAAATAAAATAATGCCATTACTTACTCACATGGATATTCTACTAGACGAATAATCACATGAAATATCAATAACCACTTTCATAATGAGGGAATGTATAATGCCAGACATTCTGAAACATTTTGTCAAGGCCTCGACCAAGACGTCTAAAATGATTAAGGCCTTGGCCAAAACCATAAATCAAATTGGGAAAGGGCCTCGTCCAATTCCACGTCTAGTTGTCTCATGAGACCTACCGATGCATCGAGGAGCTATAGCGGGCTCCACCCATCACTTATTAAGTCCAATACATTCCTCATATGAATAGTTTTAAACATAACATAAATATTCGTATCAAAACTAGCATACGAAATGTCAACAATTTCTCCATAAACTATGGATGGTATAAAAATAACACATCCACAGTCAAATATTTCACAAAATGTTCAATGGAAGTTTTGTATCATAAATCAATTTCAATTAAACTTAAAACCCATCAAAGGATGTTGACATGGATGAAATCAAAGCTATTTGAGAGAAATATCTCTCTTTTTTTGAAATCATTTAAAAGTCCCATAATTACAAAATAATACATTTACTTTGAAAATATTCTTATAAGCTTGTAAGGGAATCTTCGACGAAGTTATAATGGCAGAAAATAGCCGCACCCGCCGTATAAGTAAAAAAACATTCTTACCTTAAATTTGTCAAAAAGGTCAAAAAGTATATTGTTTGGAAAATGACGGTAAGATTCCTTTCAAAAACGTATAAGGGTATAAATGAATTTAAACCATTTTCCATTTAATAGTAAAAATGTTTTGAAAGACATTTTTAAGAAACATGGATGTGGATGATAACGAGGTCCCAATAGATAATTATGTATAAACAACCTTGGATAATGAAGAGGTTGTGAAGTAAAACCTTACCTTGTACTTTTCCTTGGTTGGGGTAGGTTAACCTCCTCTATAATGGTGAAATAATTGTTATTAAATTATACAAGAATAATATACATTCATATGATATCATATATGATCTTTTAACATTGCTTTGTTAACAATATCTTAGATTTATCGTTGTTTCGGGTGTTAACTTACTCGTTTTCTTTTATATGTTTTGTTACGTAAGTCGTGTTTTTAATGGATAGGTTGTATCTTATTCATATCCAGAATGATATCATGTCCTTAAACGTTATTTTTAAATCATCAAATGATAATTATACTTGAATGGATACGACGGAGAATGAATCTTATCGCGTTCGTGGAGACGGTAGTCCGTACGTACGCACGAGCGACAATATCATTATTTTGATATTAAAATAATATATAATTGGATATTATATCATATATAAAGAATCATTATCATGTTATATTTATTATTTACATGAATTACATATCATTATTATACCCATCTTAATAATAATATATTGAATAACAATTACACCACGACGTGGAGACGGTAAGCCGTACGTACGCACGTATGGTGACATGTCATTCAAATGATGGGTAGAATACTGAATATGGTTGTTCCATATTTATAATAACATCACAGTATATAGAAGATACTGGATTTATAATTTTATAATTGAAATAATAAACAAAGAGGGAGTGGAAGAAGAAAGAAACTTGAAAGAGGGTGATGAAAACGTTACCTCTTCTTCGGGTTCTTCCTTTTGATTTGATCAAAAGGACTCCTTAGGATGGCTTTCTGACTAAAGTAAAGATTCTAGGATGAAGGGAGAGAAGTTGGGAGAGTATTTGGGCAGATTTTGGCCGAACCAAAAGGCTTGAAAGTGTGAATAAGGTGGTAGAGGTGGGGGCCTTTTATAAGAGGAGAGGAGGGGCTCTTTTGGAAAGATTGAAATGTTACATTATTATACAATGATTTTCGGATTCTAAAGGTCCCACACTTATATAATTCGTGGATAAGGTGATAAGGGTTCTAAATATACCCATCCAATAGTCTTTGAACAAGTGTAAGCCTTGGATTTTACATTATCTTTTCATTTTATTAAAATCGTTAAATAATGAGGTCATCGCTGCATCATAATGATGTCATAAATAATTTAATTTATTTAATGTCTAAAAATTATAAAAAAATACTATGATGTAGTAAATATTTTTATATTTCCAATGACTATTTATAGTCAAAAATATGACTTGTATAACCACATGTAAAAATTGTTTTAGTAAAACATTTCATGTTTGTGTCATTTTTTACTTTAACATTAAATAAAAGGTATTTATGTCATTTTACAACTAAAGTGGCTCCATGGGGTCCCCAAGTTGACCCATGGATTTTCTTGGTCGTCCATTACTCATCCAATAGGGGTAGGACAAGTTTAAGGGTATTTTCATATTTTTATAATATCATTTTTACCTTAAATTTCACTAATTACCTTTAATCGCGATTAATTAAACTTAAAAGTTACTATTCACCAAAAAATTATTTTAATCCCATTGAACCACATTTTATATCCTAATGACAACCATGTATGTCAGATTTTTTAAATTCAAAACACAAAAGTGGTAATATTTCATTTAAACGAAAAATCAGTTATTTAACTACCACTTAGTGGTTTCACTATTCATCAAAAATTGAAGTTTTTCAGAACAATGCCAAAATTTCACCCTAAGCTATAATTGATATTCCGAATTCAAAAATGATGTCTATTTTACAAAATTACAAAAATATAAGTTGCATTAATTAATTTTATAATTAATTCCCGCTGTCACAACAAATAGCGTGTTTTTAAGATACAATATATATCAAAATATTGACAATTAATTATGTCCAATTTCAAAGTGAAATTAATTCTAATGACCACCATTGGATAAAATGGTAAAAATATATAATAATTATACCCTAAAACCACTAAATATTATAATTTATCACTATAAATTATTTTGATTAAAAAAGTTGTTTTTAAGTATTTTTCACTATTCATAAAAAATTAGAAGTTTTTCAGAACAATGCCAAAATTTCACCCTAAGCTATAATCGATATTCCGAATCCAAAAATGAAGTCCATTTTGATAAATAAAATTTATAAAATTTCAAAAAGTAGGTATTACTATTCACAACGGCTAGTTTAATTAGTTGTGGTGTGTGTTAGAGCTCGAGGTTGCGTACAACACACGCTATTGCATTATTCGAAGGGAAACATACCGTGGAAGCTTGGGGTGTTACATTCTCCCCTCCTTCAAATAATTGCATCCTCGCAATTTCTAGAGTATTACTGCATAAAAAGACTCGGGTGGTTCTTCATCATAAGTTCCTCAGGTTCCCACGTTGCCTCTTCCATTTTATGATTTCTCCACAAAACCTTTACCAGACGAGTCGTCCGGTTTCTCAGCACCTGCTCCCTCTCATCAAGAATTCTGATGGGCTCTTTGAAATAAGATAGATCGAGTTCCAGTTCTAATTCCTCATAGGTAAGTACATGTGTTGGGTCGGGCATGTATTTTCTCAATAGCGATATGTGGAAAACATCGTGAACTTTGGAGAGATTTGGCGGCATCGCCAAACGATAAGCTACAACCCCAATACGATCTAGAATTTCGAAAGGTCCTATGTACCTGGGACTCAACTTACCCTTCTTACCAAAACGTATAACTCCCTTCCATGGAGATACCTTTAGGAAAACATGATCTCCCACCTGAAATTCCAAAACTTTTCTTCTGTTATCGGCATATCTCTTCTGCCTACTTTGAGCTGCTTTGATGTGGTTTTGGATTACCTTCACCTTTTCCATTGTTTCTTCCACCAGTTCTAGTCCCACAAGTTTTCTTTCACCAACGTCATCCCAACAGGTTGGTGTACAACATCTCTTTCCGTATAATGCTTCATAAGGTGCCATCTGAATGCTTGAATGGAAGCTATTGTTGTAGGAAAATTCTACCAGTGGTAAATATTGATCCCACATACCCTGAAAGTCAAGAGAGAATGATCTCAACATGTCTTATAAGGTTTGAATAGTCCATTCTGATTGTCCATCTGTTTGAGGGTGATAGGCAGTGCTCAAACGAAGTTCAGTATCCAAGGCCTTTTGAAGACTTTTCCAGAATCTTGAAGTAAAATGAGGATCACGATCAGAAACAATCGATAGGGGTACTCCATGAAGTCTTACAACTTCATTAATATATATTCTTGCTAGACGTTCAAGTGGTAGTTCCTCCCGTATAGCCAGAAAATGTGCTGACTTAGTAAGACGATCAACAATGACCCATATTGCATCATTCCTTCTAGGAGTCTTTGGTAGTCCCATGACAAAGTCCATCGTAATATTATCCCATTTCCACTCAGGTATGGGAAGAGGTTGCAATACTCCACCAGGATGTTGCCTTCCAGCTTTCACTTGTAGACAAACCATACACCTCGACACAAAATCAGTAATCTCTCTATTTATATTATCCCACCAAAAATGGTCCTTCAAATCTCTATACATTTTGGTGCTCCCAGGGTGTATAGAGAAATTGGAACTATGAGCATCATCCAGCAATTCCCTTTTTAGATCAGGTATATCGGGAACACAAAGTCTCTTCCCGAATTTCAAAATTCCATCCTTATACACAAAGTCCCTCAATATTCCATCATTCACATCTTTAATCTTCTTCTGAAATTCTTCATCATCGGTCTGAGAACTCTTAATCCTTTCTAGTAATGATGGTTTGGCAACCATTTGAAAAAGCATTGATGTTTCACCTTCCCTAGTTATTCCCATGTCCATCTTCACTAGATCCATTAAAACTGGATCCCTTTCAATTCTCATCACATTCAAAACTCCATGGTCTTTTATGATCAAAGCATCTTCCACCTTGTTTACCTTCCCTGGGTGGTAATGTATCGTGCAATCATAATACTTGAGTAGTTCAAACCATCGCCTTTGCCTCATGTTGAGTTCTTTTTGTGAGAAAATATACTTCAAACTCTTGTGATCAGTATAAATCTCACATTTTTCACCATAGAGGTAATGTATCCATATCTTTAAAGCAAAGATCACAACTGCTAACTCAAGATCATGAGTAGTATAGTTTTGCTCATGAATTTTTAGCTGTCGTGATGCATAGGCAATAACCTTATCATTCTGCATAAGGACACAACCAAGTCCTTTCTTCGATGCATCACTATAAATAACAAACCCATCATTCCCCGATGGTAAAGTAAATACAGGGGCGTTGACTAATCTTCTCTTCAGTTCTTCAAAACATTCTTTACAATCTTTTGTCTGGACAAATTTAATCCCTTTACGTGTGAGCTTTGTCAATGGGTTAGCCAATCTGGAAAAATTTTGGACGAAACGTCGATAATAACCTGCTAAACCAATAAAACTGCGTACCTCAGTTATACTTGTCAGTGCTGGCCATTCTTGGATTGCCTTGGTTTTAGAAGGATCAACGGAAATTCTATCCTTAGAGACAATATGGCCAAGAAAATAAATCTCCTAAAGCCAGAATTCACACTTGCTAAATTTCCCATATAATTCATGTCTTCTAAGAGTCTTCAGGATAATGCGTAAGTGATTTTCATGATCTTCGTGGCTATTGGAGTATACCAAGATATCATCAATAAATACCACTACAAATTCATCAAGATATTCCTTGAAAACTCTATTCATTAGATCCATGAAAACAGAGGGTGAATTAGTCAATCCAAAAGGCATTACTGTAAACTCGTAATGCCCGTACCTTGTTCGAAATGCTGTCTTTGGAACGTCTTCCATCTTCACACACAATTGATGGTATCCAGACCGAAGGTCAATCTTTGAAAAGTATTGAGCTCCATGCAGTTGGTCAAACAAATCATCAATGCGAGGTAGTGGATACTTGTTCTTTATTGTTATAGCATTGATCTCCCTATAGTCGATGCACAACCTCATAGATCCATCTTTCTTCTTAACAAAAAGAATAGGGGCTCCCCAAGGAGAAACACTAGGGCGAATAAATCCCTTATTAATCAATTCCTCTAGTTGTTTCTTTAGTTCAACTAATTCCACAGTCGCCATTCTATAAGGGGTATTCGATATGGGCCTTGATCCAGGAATTAAATCAATGGGAAACTCAACTTCTCATTCTGGAGGATGTCCAGGTAAATCTTCCGGAAACACATCAACATATTCTCTCACAATAGGTACATCCTATATTTTAATATTCCTTTCCTCACCCTCAGTAATTTCCTTCTCTTCCTCCCTAATAATTGAATTTAGTTGAGCTACTGGGGGTGGATCTAGATAAGAATTATGTGGCGACGATTCTGCTCTAAAGATAAGGTGTTCCTTATCATCATCATCAAGAATCGTAACCTCTTTCCTCTTATAATAAATTTTTGCATCATGGTACGAAAGCCAATCCATACCGAGGATTATATCAAATTCAATCATGGGTATGACGATGAGATCAGCAGGTAAAGAACATTTAGGTGCTCTAATGGGAACTAATCGACAAAACTTTGTTGCAACAATACTTCCCTTAGGGGTTTTGACCGATAACTCCCTTGTTAAATCAAATTGGAAATATCTAATTTTCTTAGCAAACTGGGAAGATATGAAACAATGCGATGATCTAGAATCAAATAATGCATTTGCTAAACTTGAGGAAACCATTAAATTACCTACCACCACATCTTTCGGAGCTTCCACCTCAGCAGTAGTGATAGCATAAACCTGGCCCTGATCACTTGGCCTTTTTTGAGGTAAGTTCCCCTGATGCTTAGGACATTCATTTGCATAATGTCCCTTCTCTCTACAATTATAGCATTCCACGTTGACAGCCAATTTCTTTCCCTTGCATTCATGAGCTTGGTGGCCTTTTTCACCACACTTGTAACATACTCCTTTTCCTTTTAGACAGGCACTAGGGTGCTTCCTACCACAATTATCACAGGGTGGAAATTCATTTCTACCCTTCTTCCCTGTTTCCTTATTTCCTTTCCCAGAGTTTTCAGCGGATCTCTTCTTATCTTGCTTTAATTTAAAGTCATAAGACTTAGAGAATTCATTTTCCGTCTTGATAGCGCACGAGACAATACCTTCATATGAAGAGAAGGTTTTTGATACCAAAGCTCGACGGAGAAATGGTTTTAACCCATCAAATAAACGATCAGTCTTACTTCTTGGGTTACATATGTAATCTGCAGCATACCTCGCTAACCTTGTAAAGTTAGCCTCATACTTTGCGACATTCTCATCCTCCTTCTGCCTCAGACTCAGAAATTGCCTTTCCATATCCGATCGATGGTCTCGAGGAAAGTATTTTTCTAAGAACAGCTCTTTGAACTCCTGCCATTCCATGTTTGTTAATTCATCATCTTCCTTTGTGTTTTGAATTAGTGACCACCATTGATCGACATCTCCAGTGAGGTGGTAAACTGCCATGACAACTTTCTCCCTTTCACTACTCCCCAAGGCATGGAATATTTTATCTAAGGAATTTATCCATTGCTCAGCTACTATAGGATTTGTACTCCCATTGAAGGTTGGTGGTTGTTGCCTCATGAAACGGTCTAGCATTGATCCTCCACGTTGCAGATGAGGGTGCTTCATATGAGTAAGGTTATTATTCATAACCTGTGTGAGTTGTCCCAGTACGGTGAGAAGCTGATCAGCACCAGTTGTATCACTAGCTTCACCATAATTATCTTGAGCAGGAGGGTAATCCCTACACAGAGTGCGTGCATTGATACGGTTTCCATTCCTTCCACTAGGCACCATTTCTATATAATGGCATAAACTAGATTAGTTTATGAATCAAAATACATAATTCCATACTTGTAAAACACTTAACATAAATTGAACTAATTATGGATATAATCCATAATTATAAAAATGTTTTCTTTGAGGAAGTATATACTCTTAACCCTTCATAGTGGTTTGTAAAGAAAATGGGAATTATCCTAAGCATATCCCCCGGGAGTGTCGTAACCAAGAGTGCAGCAAGGCCCGTTGTCATGCACCAGTTCCCGTTCGAGTCTAGATCAAAGCGGTGTTTTCGGGTTTTACCCCTAGGTATATCTGTGCCAGAGCCGCCTCTACCTGCTCATATCTAGACAGGGATGTATTACTCGGAAAACTCACAAAATCTCTACAATACCAAAATTTTAGGAAGTTCTTATATACTAATCCTCAAAGTTCATCTTAGGTCTACGTGCTCTAATCAGAGTTTGTCTAAATCTAGCTTCCAAGGTTTGTACTAAACTTCCTCTGATACCAACTGTAACGCCCCGACCCCAGTTACCTAGAGTTGGTGAATTATTACATAACATTGACATGATCAAAAAAGATCAAGTCTCGAAAGACCGATTAGTTTAGTAGTCTTGGAAACACTAGATACATTCGTAAACATTACATTACATCATAAAAATGAAAACTACAATGACATGGTCTCCCTAGTCCACACTCATATCCTCACTGACTATTCTTGCAAGTCAGTCATAATACACTTCTTCACATCCTGGGAAAAATAAAACATTGAAAGGGGTGAGCTCAAATGCTCCGTAAGGATAACAATATAGCGGAAACTTTCATAAGAAAACATAAGCATTTAAGGCAATGTATAACTAAAACAAAAGCCTTATTGAACTTGAACTTCAACATAATATGGGAAAAGTAAAATAAAATAATGCCATTACTTACTCACATGGATATTCCACTAGAAGAATAATCACATGAAATATCAATAACCACTTTCATAATGAGGGAATGTATAATGCCAGACATTCTGAAACATTTTGTCAAGGCCTCGGCCAAGACGTCTAAAATGATTAAGGCCTCGGCCAAAACCATAAATCAAATTGGGAAAGGGCCTCGGCCAATTACACGTCTAGTTGTCTCATGAGACCTACCGATGCATCGAGGAGCTATAGCGGGCTCCACCCATCACTTATTAAGTCCAATACATTCCTCATATGAATAGGTTTAAACATAACATAAATATTCGTATCAAAACTAGCATACGAAATGTCAAAAATTTCTCCATAAACTATGGATGGTATAAAAATAACACATCCACAGTCAAATATTTCACAAAATGTTCAATGGAAGTTTTGTATCATAAATCAATTTCAATTAAACTTAAAACCCATCAAAGGATGTTGACATGGATGAAATCAAAGCTATTTGAGAGAAATATCTCTCTTTTTTTGAAATCATTTAAAAGTCCCATAATTATAAAATAATACATTTACTTTGAAAATATTCTTATAAGCTTGTAAGGGAAGCTTCGACGAAGTTATAATGGCGGAAAATAGCCGCACCCGCCGTATAAGTAAAAAAACATTCTTACCTTAAATTTGTCAAAAAGGTCAAAAAGTACATTGTTTGGAAAATGATGGTAATATTCCTTTCAAAAACGTATAAGGGTATAAATGAATTTAACCCATTTTCCATTTAATAGTAAAAAGTTTTTGAAAGACGTTTTTAAGAAACATGGATGTGGATGATAACGAGGTCCCAGTAGATAATTATGTATAAACAACCTTGGATAATGAAGAGGTTGTGAAGTAAACCCTTACCTTGTACTTTTCCTTGGTTGGGGTAGGTTAACATTCTGTATAATGGTGAAATAATTGTTATTAAATTATACAAGAATCATATACATTCATATGATATCATATATGATCTTTTAACATTGCTTTGTTAACAATATCTTAGATTTATCGTTGTTTCGGGTGTTAACTTACTCGTTTTCTTTTATATGTTTTGTTACGTAAGTCGTGTTTTTCATGGATAGGTTGTATCTTATTCATATCCAGAATGATATCATGTCCTTAAACATTATTTTTAAATCATCAAATGATAATTATACTTGAATGGATACGACGGAGAATGAATCTCATCGCGTTCGTGGAGACGGTAGTCCGTACGTACGCACGAGCGACAATATCATTATTTTGATATTAAAATAATATATAATTGGATAGTATATCATATATACAGAATCATTATCATGTTATATTTATTATTTACATGAATTACATATCATTATTATACCCATCTTAATAATAATATATTGAATAACAATTACACCACGACGTGGAGACGGTAAGCCGTACGTACGCACGTATGGTGACATGTCATTCAAATGATGGGTAGAATACTGAATATGGTTGTTCCATATTTATAATAACATCACAGTATATTGAAGATACTGGAGTTATAATTTTAGAATTGAAATAATAAACAAAGAGGGAGTGGAAGAAGAAAGAAACTTGAAAGAGGGTGATGAAAACGTTACCTCTTCTTCGGGTTATTCCTTTTGATTTGATCAAAAGGACTCCTTAGGATGGCTTTCTGACTAAAGTAAAGCTTCTAGGATGAAGGGAGTGAAGTTGGGAGAGTATTTGGGCAGAGGTTTTCCGAACCAAAAGGCTTGAAAGTGTGAATAAGGTGGTAGAGGTGGGGGCCTTTTATAAGAGGAGAGGATAGGCTCTTTTGGAAAGATTGAAATGTTACATTATTATACAATGCTTTTCGGATTCTAAAGGTCCCACACTTATATAATTCGTGGATAAGGTGATAAGGGTTCGAAATATACCCATCCAATAGTCTTTGAACAAGTGTAAGCCTTGTATTTTACATTATCTTTTCATTTTATTAAAATCGTTAAATAATGAGGTCATCGCTGCATCATAATGATGTCATAAATAATTTAATTTATTTAATGTCTAAAAATTATAAAAAAATACTATGATGTATTAAATCTTTTTAGCTTTCCAATGACTATTTATAGTCAAAAATATGACTTGTATAACCCCATGTAAAAATTGTTTTAGTAAAACATTTCATGTTTGTGTCATTTTTTACTTTAACATTAAATAAAAGGTATTTATGTCATTTTCCAACTAAATTGGATCCATGGGGTCCCCAAGTTGACCCATGGATTTTCTTGGTCGGCCATTACTCATCCAATAGGGGTAGGACAAGTGTAAGGGTATTTTCATATTTTTATAATATCATTTTTACCTTAAATTTCACTAATTACCTTTAATCGCGATTAATTAAACTTAAAAGTTACTATTCACCAAAAAATTATTTTAATCCCATTGAACCACATTTTACATCCTAATGACAACCATGTATGTCAGATTTTTGAAATTCAAAACACAGAAGTGGTAATATTTCATTTAAACGAAAAATCAGTTATTTAACTACCACTTAGTGGTTTCACTATTCATCAAAAATTGAAGTTTTTCAGAACAATGCCAAAATTTCACCCTAAGATATAATTGATATTCCAAATTCAAAAATGATGTCTATTTTACAAAATTCCAATCATATAATTTGCATTAATTAATTTTATAATTAATTCCCGTTGTCACAACAAATAGCGTGTTTTTAAGATACAATATATATCAAAAGATTGACAATTAATTATGTCCAATTTCAAAGTGAAATTAATTATAATGACCACCATTGGATAAAATGGTAAAAATATATACTAATTAGACTCTAAAACCACTAAATAGTATAATTTATCACTATAAATTATTTTGATTAAAAAAGTTGTTTTTAATTATTTTTCACTATTCATAAAAAATTAGAAGTTTTTCAGAACAATGCCAAAATTTCACCCTAAGCTATAATCGATATTCTGAATCCAAAAATGAAGTCCATTTTGATAAATAAAATTTATAAAATTTCAAAAAGTAGGTATTACTATTCAAAACGGCTAGTTTAATTAGTTGTGGTGTGTGTTAGAGCTCGAGGCTGCGTACAACACACGCTATTGCATTATTCGAAGGGAAACGTACCGTGGAAGCTTGGTGTGTTACACCCAAGAATCTGAGACAAATATCTCAAACTCATTAATTGAAGGGAGTTGTTGACGAAACCATGCAACTAGGGTTATCTTGCATAAATTCACAGTGCTATTGATCTCAACCGGGAGAAGAGGAAGCTGCGGTGCCGCCTGAAACAGATCTAGGACCTTCGGGGAGAGATGGATCCTTGGGAATGGAAGATCCTATCCAAGATGAGTAAAATCATTCAAGGACCTCAAATCATCATTTCGCATATAAAAAGTATATTCACAAATCCAAACCATGCTTTAGATGTCACAAAACACATGCAAAGGCAAATTGGGCATTTCATCGAACACTTGGTGTGAAATATTTAGAAAAAAAACCTATTTATCACAAAAAAAGGGTATAATAACCATTTTTCACACCCAAAAACTTTTTTTAAGGAACATATATCAATATTTAATACTAAAAGAAGGTGTGAAAAGCATGGAATCAATTAATCTTTAACTATAAAGGCAGGTGCAAGGGAAACCTACTTCAAACTTGGCACATCGACAATGCACACCCGAAACCACATTGTAAGGGTTTAATATGATAAGAATATCCAAGAGGAACCTTAAAAAATTAATCCCCCAACATAAAGGAATGGAAACAAAAACCCTTGATCCAAATGGTCATGAGATAAGAGAAACTCAAGAGAAAATGAAAGAAAGAGAAAAAGTGAGATGAAGAGAGGAGGTTACCCTAAGAGATCTGACCCCAAATTTGAAGAAATACCTAGATCCATGCTAAGGTAGAAAGATATAAGCTTAGAGAAATAAGGATAATCCTATGTAGGGATGTATGAAATAGGTAGGAGAAGAAATGGGAAAATTTAGGGTTAAATTATCATAAGAGAAAAAAATAATTTTCAATTTTTAAGATCTGGGAAGCTCACATGGTTTGGCTGCATGGTTTACCAAACCATGCACCAACCGTGCAGTATCTACTATCCAATAAGGGATCAACCACATGACCATCCCACATAGTTCGACTTACCATGTGAAAACTATGTGATAGCTTCTATCTGAAACCAACACCTGCTACACGGTTACCTACGTTGGGAAACACAGTTTACCAAACCATGTTCCAATCCTTCCCAGGCTACTACCAAGCCTAAAAATACAAATTTTCTCCAAGAAATCCCAAAAAAAATGAATAACCACAAGGATAAAACTAAACAAATAAACGATTCAAAATTTAACCCTTATCACACTCAAAACTCAAGAGAGAAACCGAGATTCCAAAAGAACCAGAATAGAAGATGAAAAAGAAAAATCGGGTGTGAAATTGCAGATAAGAGAACATGAACATCCTAATTTCAAAAATTTAAAGTATACCTCGAAATATACTTAATCCAAATGGAATTTTTTCCCATGAAAGAAATTTATAGTGTTCCAATAAGTATTTTGACTTAGGAAAATCCATTTAGCACTCTTTTGAAACTTATGTTATTCCCATACCTCATATTCTAGACCAACTTCCAGCTCATCTATATCATGGTTGTTAAATTTCATTGTATTTACTTATAAGTACAATGAAATTCATAATAGGATCCACCAGAACTTGAATACCAGTTGCTGCCACTGAATAATTCACCATCTATAACCATGTTTCAGAAAACCTTCAGACAACTTAGAAATTCTCATCCATCCACCTCTATCACTCCCATGTGTTTGCAGTAACCATTCCCCCAACTCAATATTTTGATTTTATGAACCATAGAATGACACTAAACTTTTAAATCATAAAACCTTTCCATAAATTCCATAACCATGAATCCCACCTAGGAATGAACTTCCCATGACCTTCAACAATTCCTCTTTCTTTCTAGATGATCATTTTTTGATAAATTTGGATTGTGCCACACTTCAACTTATGATCCATTGTCTTGATGTAATAATTGAATCTGATATATTCTCCAAGAAATACAAACTTCTCCCACTCAATGGATATTGATCGATGAAACGCCATATCCAAAGTATTGACTCAACATTTGTTCTTGGAGAACACTTAAAAAAACCGAAGTTACCCCCTCAAGATGTAGGTTATGGAACATCCAAAAATTGATCCTTGTGGGAATAAAACTTCCAATTACTGTTGAATATATTCTACTTGAACTGACGATTGAATTATCTACTAAAAAACCCGTATAGAAACATGTATAATTTTGATTAAAACTTCCAAAACAATCCCTCTTATTACTGTCATAGCCTTCTAGTTCACTTTGATACTTCTAAATGAATTCTCCATATAACAAAACTATAAGACCCTCCAGGAGTATTAAATCAACATCCTATAAGATCTACATCTTCCACCATCAGATTATCAAACCTTGACCAACCCATACAATTAGTTCCACTTAAAACATGAGATCCCACTGAATCTGGTAAACATAAGATATCATAGAATTTATTTATAAATTAATTAGTATTATATAAAGCTCTATAATTCCAAACTAATGAATATAACACATCATATTTCTCCTACAACCATTTGGACTTTCAATATCTCAACAACACCATTGTCACTACTTCCATATTCCAATGAAAGTCTTCTAAAAACTTGATCAATCATCTAATCATGAGAATCCATCAATACTATGACAATATATTTCTAATTACTTAACAAATTCTACACCAAAAAATTCTATTTTCATGCTCTTCCACCAAGAACTACAACCAATATTTGATGTCACTTTTTGGTATCTGACATCAGAATGAGAACCTTCTCAGATAACACTTATTGGTAATTAGGGTGTGAAGAAACCCAATCACTGGAAGTTCTTCCTTATGGTAATCTAACATAGTGTAAATTTAAACACCATAAGTAGGAAAAATTTCGATCATCCATCCCTATTGAGATTGATGACTGGAATTGGGAATACCAATCAACCTAAGCAACACATCTATTGGACTGCCACATTTTGGTTTTGGTTACCTCATGATCCTCCTTCAAATGATATTGCAAGAGAACAAACACACAAAAATACACACATGAAATCAAAATGCATAAAAACAATTCACACATGGATTACATTCTTTAGATGATGTGTTCTAATTTCATAGGATAATGGAGGCATCTATTTTCATTCCATGAAAAATAGAGTACATGAGTTTTAAGGGAAATAAAATTCTGAAAACCATACTCAGTTATTCGGAAGATGTCTCACAAAATCCATCTTCTAGGTATTGCATCTTACCTCTACTTATTTTTAGTGCTTTGACCACAACCTTTATAATTTCATCCTTTTGGCATATGGATGTTACTAGGTGTGGTCCTACCAGACCCACCTTCTTCCAGCCCTTAATCCCTATCAAATCATTTATCATAATTTTCTAAGAATACCTATAAAAGTGGTTCTAATCCACTCTTTATGGTAGCCATAATCTGGCCATCCAATCATAAATTCCCTCTGAAAAATGTACTCATTATTTAGTTTTCATGAGAAACTTCTGATTTCAAGTATAAAATTCATTACAACCACTAACTTCTGGTGAACTAGTTCATGTCATCTCTACTTAACTCTAATGAATTTTATGAATCCACCTTTACCATTTGTTAGTAAATACTTCCATGCATCATCATCAGAGTTTATAAAACTCAAAAACTTCCTCTCTTACTTCAGATGATATAGAATTCTGTTTATCTACTAGAGGATTCCCCTTCCATTCACCTCATTCCATTCTCTATAAACAAGACCACTTCTTAGAGTACATGTCTAATAAGATCCTCCCCAACATTCCCAAACACTGACTTAACTGTACTTCGTATACTGGGATAACTCCACCCAACTGCTACCACTACTTATAATGAAATAACTCATACTAAACTTTTAATGAACACATCGTTCAACTACCTTCACCTGGTGACCTAGTATCCTAAGGTTCCATCGAGATTATTTTCAACTAACACTTTTTACTTTTCATGTACTAACTTTTTCACTTATTGAAATTTTGGTGAATGAACTTTCACTGCTTGAACCCAAACTTCCATAATATAGGTGTACTATTCTTCATTCTGTCTATCTTAAGTGTTACTTCTAGTGAATGAACTTATAGAGCTCTGAAACTTGACCAAGAGAAAATTTCTAAAACCAGACCCTAATAATATAGCACCACACTGTGTAGCCATACAGTCCATGTAAGTACATGATACATGATAAGGACCATACAAAATTTAATTCACACACTATGTGAGTGAAAGTACATTCCATGCATATTAAATTCTAGACCAAATTTAAGATGACCAGTAGGGTATATATTATGCACCCAACCAGTACAAAATGTGAATTAATTAATTTTAAATTAAAATTATTTAATTAAAATTATTTAAAATTACAAAGTATGGTAATATCAAGTATTGTTTGGACATATAATTAAGATAAATAATAAATTAATTAATAATATTATTAACTTATTAATTCGATAAATTTATCTTAATTAAGAATGAATTGAAATTAATTTTAGCAAGTTTAAATGTGCATTCATTTCATGTTGTGGATGACCAGGTTCTTGAATGACCAATGTATGTGTTGGGTTTATATTTAATTTAATTAATTATTGTATGAGATTTTATGATAAAATTTATTATTAAATTAAATATGATGATCTGCATATCATCCCTTACTCTTTATTATGTATGGGCCTACACATCCATTGTTTATTTTATATAACCCTAAACAACTAAATCTCCTCACCTATGAGTGAGTAAGGATATGTAAAGTAAGTATCTCCAAATAATGGGAGAAAATTCAAAATCAATTTGAGGTGAAATAAACCATGGAGAGACATAAGTTAATGGTGGAATGTTGTAGCTCGAGCCCAGACCAACTCAAGGAGTTCTTCTCCTAGGGTCAAGGGTTAGTTTATCATCTACTTGATAAAAGAACCAGTAGTTTAAATCTCATAATCATAACATATGTTTTTTTATCAATTCATGAATATTTATTTATTTATGTGATGTAATTTTTATTTAATTTTTAAATGAAACCACATAAAGTAAATAAAATAAACAACATTCTAAGATAAAATGAAATAAATAGATTGGTCATAAATTTTATTAGATATGAATAAAAAATTATATAAATTCCACATAATTTTAACAATTATGTAAAAGATAAAATAAATAGTATTTATATATAAGTTTAAAATAATATATCAAAGAAAATATTAATTCATGCATTTCCTTCCATTACTTGAGTTAGAATGTAACCATAAATTTAAGTGTTGGTTTGGACCTCATTGGGAAATTTTAATTTATCAAATATCTGTAATGAAAGTTTTTGATTAACTTAACCAAGTTAAAATAAAGATTATTTTACTTCACAAGAATTGGTTTTTCATAGAGGCAATTGTTGAGGAAATTCATGTCTAGGATTTTAGGATTGGGGAACCCACTCAACAGATCAAGGAATTGCAAGTTAATACAACTAACAAGGATTCCTAACTAAATATGTTTGAGTAATTTGACCAAACCATTTTCTAGGATATGATAAGGATAATATAGATCCTTGATACTATAATATCCACATTATAGGATATTCTGAATCCAGTAATGAGGGATATTGAAATTTGATGAAATAGCAGGAGAATAATAAAAAAAATTTATTACGTCACACATGGGGTAATCAATATAAAGTACTAAAATATTATTTTACTTATTATATAAAATGGAAAGATAAACCATGGGAACACTACAATAATTCTTGAAAAAAGGCCATGTCATCACCGACACAAATCTACAAGAGTGATACAGTCATTTATGCACTGCAATACTACAAGAATTTTTTTATTATGTGATGGAATATCCTATTCTGGATCAAGAACCTCATTGATCATATGGGGGTTAAAAGGATGACTAAATGAGATATATAGAGTATGATTATAATATATATTAAATCATGATATCAAATATTTATCTAGAGATAAATATTCAATATAAAGACATGGATGCAAGTACCATGATAACTAATCTCCTAGAACTTGAAAAGGAGAAAGACAGTCAAAAGATAAATGATATTGTCACTATACTATACTAATGTAAATTGTAATATGGTACCTATTTAGTGATATTTATTTCAATATTATAAAGTATATTGATCAATTAATAAATTTAGACTTCCATATGGATAAGGAATTACTTAGTAAGCTTATATTATCATATATACCACCAATATTACCTATATTCATCAAGAATTATAGGATGAATAGTATAGAGAAGTTATTAAAAAATATTTTTACTATGAATATCTTGGAAGATAAGGATTTTTGGGACTAAGGATCCTCACCCCTTAAGGTGAATGAAGTGAGAAAGGTCAAATATACCATGATTGATTCAAAGTTAATGAAGCATTTACAACAAAATTCAAAGATATAAAATATTTAGAGGTATAGTGGTGAAAAAGAGGCTATATAATTATCATGTGACAAGAAAAGTCACTAAAATAGAAACTTAAATGAATTGAAAAATAAGCAATAAGTGACTTTTTTAGGTATATTCAATATTGCATGTAATATTTCTATTTCACTTCTTTATCATTAAATACAATATGAAATTTAAATATTTGTATTCAGGAACCAATTAAGTTCAAAAACATTATAATAAGTAAGATGAAATTTGTAAGTAGCTGAGAAAGGGTGATTCCTATGTTAGCAAAGAGAATCACATGACTTCATATTTCCAAGTGGATTGATTCATACACAACTATTTTTTTATATTGAGTGTCATCAAAATATTTATCTCAATGTCTAGTTCTAAACATGATGATACATTATTTAATATTTGAAATGAATGTTGTCATGGTACTTTATACTTAATAGTTTAGTAATACTTGAATCATTGATATCCAATATTTAAAATGAATGATTAATATAAAATATAATACTCATACATCGTTGTGTAAATATAATTCTTTTTCAAGTAAAACTAAAATTAGTTGTCAAGGATATACCCTAAAGGGTGTTTAGACTCTTTGAAGCTAAATTTATCAGGTATTATAACATAATTTTTTATTAATTTTTATATAAAGAAAAGTTTATAAATAAAAGGTAATCCACAATGATTTTAGATTTAATTTAGTAAGACTGCTTGAATGATTTTAAAGAGAAACTGTAGGTAAATACATATACTTCATGAGATTCATTTAATAGATTTTGGGAATGTACAATGGACATAATGAATACATTTGGTAAAAGATATAAGATCATTTGGGTGGGTTATTTAGAGAATATATTAACCAAGTGAAATCATTTAAATGTAGAGTGAAACTACTGCTACACCAAAATTAGTGTTTAGAGGTGGTTTATTAAACCACTGTGATTTTTTTAAAATAATTTAGAAGCAGTTTGTTAAAAACTATAGCTAAAACTTTCATTTTTTTAAAAAACTTGACACTTTTCCCCAACCCCCCTCCCCCACCCCTCCGACCCCTACAACCCCCCGACCCCTCGTAGCCCTACCCTCTCCATGCCTCGCCTCCGCGCCTCACCGTTGCATCTCGCTGCCAGTCCCAAGCCTCATCACCCCTTGCCATGCCTCTCCGCTGGTCCTGAGCCTCACCACCCCTCACCACTTCTCGCCACCGGTCCTGAACCTCACCTCCCCTCTTTTGTGGATTCTAAACTCTTGGATCATAAAAAAACATATACGCATTAATCAAGGTAACTTATTCTTCCTATTTTATCTATTATTTTGATTATGTATTTTGTGTTATACCAATTGATGTGTTATCATGATATTTTTAATTATTATTGAAGATTGTGTTATCCTTACCTAAATAATTTATTAATTTTATCATTCTAGAATTATGTAATTATTATTAAGCATGAAAAATTATTTTATCTATTTATTTCTACATAACATGAAATATTTCCATGTAGATTTTTAATTTAGTGATAATATACTACTGACATGGATACATGCTTGAAAAAATTGAAAAAATTTCAAGTTGTTATATTATATTAAACTAGAAGTAAGTTACTCGTGTTTATAATTACATGCTTGGGCTTATTAAAGAAATGTCTACATGGTTATGTTATATAAATATGGGAATTTATTTGTTATACTATTTTTTTACTTGGATAAAGTATAATGCATTTTTTTTATTTTGGTTTTAGGTTAGTAAAGGAAGTTAAGATGTTTCATTTATGGTATTCCATCATTAATAAATTATATAATCATGAATTGGTTTTTTAATAAAAATAGTAACAATACTTATGTTAGTTTTATTTACTTTGAAAAAGTGTTGAGTATAAAATTGGGGTTTGAACAAAAATTCAATTTTATAAACAGTAGTTGTATTTATTTTGGAAATTTATTGTGTATTATTTTTTTAAACCCAAACATTAAATTTAATAAACACTTTTTTCACTCTATTTATAAAATTTTTTAGGTATGGGTTTGTTTATGAACCACACTTTAATTATATAAGATATTATATATAGAAAACATATCCTTTTAGAGTTTTTATTATTTTTTATAATTTAATCACATTTATAAATTTTTACCCATAATTGATTTATTTGGTATGTCTTAATATGTAAACATATTTTGTATAAATGAAACACTTATTATATTGAAATGGTTCAATGTGTAAAAACCGTTTTCATTGGATACTACATATTTTTGCAAATCATTTTTCCCAGCATTATGTTTTAAAACATTGAAAACTTATTTTTATGAAGAACATATATATTTTATTTTAGAATGTATTTCTTGTAACTTAATACAAGACATGTTCTTTTATTGGAATGTTACTCTTATATATTAGTTGTTTCTTATTCCATGTCTTATACTTTGTTTGGGTCACTACTAGTATGCATCAATTATATCATATTCTATCTCTTATGGTTTATTTGGATAGATATTTGCATGCTTTGATGAATTTTAAATTAAAATAGGTATTTATATTATCTTATTGGATTTGTTTTTTAGATATGTCATATTGGACTATTTCATGCTGATATTATAAATGATTTCCCTGATAAATTTTTTTATAAGAAATAGGATTTTTCACGTATTGTGGAAAAATCTTATTCTTTAATAATTATTTTCCTTTACCAAAACATATGTATTTAGTTTTTGAATTATTTTTTATCCTAATATTTATTCAAAATATTAATTTTTTTCATGATTTTTTTGATTATAATCAATAATTTATTTTTTTTAAAATATTTTTTATCTAAATAGAGATAATCTAGATGCATGATACTAATTGGATCTTAATAAAGTTTCAAATTAAGTCTTTTTTTTAATTCTTTATTTAATAATGCTTCAAATGTATGACTTATACAATTCCATTATTATAGTTTCATTGTAACACCTTAGTTAATTCTTAATAAAGTGAGTTACCATATAAAAAAACTTTTCCCAGATAAAGAATTATGTTTGGTATTAAAATAAAGAGAAATAAGTCTCAGTATATTCATGATTAAAATGAAAGGAGTGGAATGAAGAATTCAATATTTGACTGGTTTCCATTTATCCATCCTCAAGAGAAAGAAATGTAAGATAGAAAGAAGATAGTGGGATGATTATACATGATACAAATAATGAAAATAATGACGTTGAGAGAGTAAACAAATGATGGACGATGCAAAGAATATTGTATATCAAGCATGTGGTAAAATAAATTACTTGTAAATTTTAATTTGAATCTATCATAGGAAAAACTTGTATTTAATTTCTAGTATTATCATCAATTATATTCTTACCTTTACACAAGTGATTCTTACCTTTACACAAGTGTTTCTTACCTTTACATAAGTGTTTCTTACCTCTATGAAAGTGTTAAGATACCCTTAAGAAGCATGAAAAAAATGTAAGTTACCCTTGTGTAGTACACTAGATACCTTTAAATTATGTATGAAATTTATGTTTTTCCTTTACGTGTGCTTTATAAAATGCTTATTACCTTTATGTAACTTCTGAGTGCCTTTATACAACTTTTCTAGTTACATTTACATGAATAGTTTAAGTAAAATATTACCATTACTCAAATTTACTAGTTACCCTTATGCAATGATTATAATTTGTTCTTACCCTTACATAGAATTATAATTTACCTATATATAACATGTGTAAAATGAATCTTATCTTAATGCGATCTTTATATTTTAAAGGTTACCTATACATAAATTATAAAAATTATGAGGTACCCTTATGAAACATGTGAAAAAATTATTCTACCCTTCCGTAGGCTATATAGGTATAAAATTTCCCTATTATATTTAAGTAGTAGCTTTTATCATCGGTTTGAATGGTAAAAAGCCTCTACCACTAGAAAAAAATACCAAGACTGAAATATATTAAGTATTTTTGAATTTGAGTGTGATACTTTAAACAGTAATATGTTTCTAATTTAATTTCTAACTTTTGGGTTTTAAATGTGCGATGAAGAATTAGGAAACACCCATGTGTAGAAGATTCAATGAATTTCTAAAGAATATTATCCATTTTTATTTTGTATATAAATAAAATCTAAGGAAAGAAGTGGATAAATAATAATAAATACATTTAGAAATTCATGGATTCGTTATACTGATTTGTTGAGGCATTTCTAGTTTCCCTATATTTCCTTGTTCTGTATCAATTAAAGAAGGGTCAAAGTTCACTACTCTACGCTAGGTTCTTTGTCGACATATTCTAATAGTCCAAATAGTTTTATTATTTTTCAAAAGTTTTTGTAATTCGTATTTTACATATGGTTATACATACGTTTAAAAGGTAGTGTATAGTTATTTAACATATTCATATTTTTTTTCAACTAGTGTATATGAATCTATTTTCTTATTTAGTAATAGTTATGTGTTTTATTTTTTTTCATAATGTGTAGGCACATTGTGATATATATTGATAAAATCTATATCACATTACTGAGGAACACACCTCATTATGCTAAGGGTTTGGAGGAGTTTTTAGATTTTTCAATTTCCAATTGATTTGTTGATGGGAGAATAATATGTCCATGTATGAAATGTAAATTTAGAATATGGTTGAAGAGGGATGAAGTTTATGAACACATGATATTGAAAAAATCCCCTTGTCATTATTTGTGTTGGATTTGGCATAAAGAATCAAACGTTACCGAAAGGTTGAGCACTAATACAAATCCACATAATGAGCTCCCAACTTTGTCGACAATGTAAAATGAAATACAAAACCTTATAAATGATGCATTTGGAATTTCAAGACACCGATACCAACATCAAAACATATCAGAACAACTAATTAATGGTGATATAAATAGAAACATGACAAGTGATGTTTTTGAGACTGTATGACAACCAGATCAAAATTGTAACATATCATTGGATCCTCCTCTTGATTCGGTGAAGACTAATGTAAGAGAAAACTTCATTGAGTAGACAGATGTGTTTCATGGTTTATTTGACGATGTAAATCAAGAGTTTTATAGTGGATGTTTGAAATATTCAAAACTTTCTTTTCTACTGAAGTCTTACCATATAAAATGCCTATGTGGAATTACAAATAAGGTGATGTACGTGATATTGGAATTGTTGCATGATGAATTTACTGAAGAAAATATCCCTGAGTCTTTTTATGATATGAAAAAGGTTGTTAACAAGGTTGGTCTGAATTATACAAAAATTCACGTGTGTCCCAATGATTGTATGATTTATCAGGGAGAGGATTCAAGCAAACAGGATTTCAAGAAATGTTCTTCCTCTGGATGACAGTCTATGGGTGATGTTGGAATTCTGAATCAACATACTACCATAAAGAAGAATAAAATGAACACACCTGCAAAGGTTTTGTGTTAATTTATTTTAAATCCTCGATTTCAAAGATTATTCACGTCATCGAAATCTGCCAAACACATGAAGTGGAATTCTGTAGATAATAATAATGATGGGTTAATGTGACATCTAAGAGATTCAAAATCATGGAATATATTTGATTCATTACATACATATTTCTCATTTAATCCTAGGAATGCTCAATTGGGATTGGCTACCAATGGATTCAACCCATTTGGTACTTTGAGGACCAGTTATAGTATTTGACCGGTTGTTTTGATCCCTTACAATATTCCTCCGTGGATGTGTATGAAAAAAAATTCTTTTATCATTTCTATGATTATTCCTGAAAAAAATTCCTGGAAATGATATTGATGTATACTTGCAACTTTTAATTGAAGAATTACAGGAGTTATGGGGCAACGGTGTTGAGACATATGATGCATCTTCTAGAACAATGTTCAAAATGAAAGATGTTCTAATGTGGACCATCAATGACTTCCCTGGACATGGGGATTTATCTAGTTGGAGCACTTACATGGGTTTGGATTTTCATCTTTGTAACTTTGATTTTGATATCAACCGACTACCTCATAGTAGAAAATGGTTCTTCTTGTGTCATTGAAGATTTCTCAATGCATCTCATAGATTTCGGCTGAATAGGTGAAAAATCAATGGTTTCATTGATCGTAGGCCACATAAAAATTTGTTAAAAGGTTTTAAAATATTGAAACAACTTGGAAATGTTGAAACAAAATTGGGGAAGGTGCATCATTTGAATGATAGTGGGAAATGAGTTCAAAGTGCATCATCAAGTGAAATCGAAACACAACAATGGAAGAAAAAAAGTATATTCTTCAAACTTCCGTGTTGAGAATTTAATTTGCTATGGAATAATCTTGATGTGATGCATATTGAGAAGAATTTTTGTGACAATTTGATCTTCAAATTGCTTAATGAGCATGGAAAGTTGAAGGATCATCTCAATGCTCAGAAAAACTTACAAGCAATAAACATAAAGCGTGATATCTGGCCATATGAGAATGTAAAGTATGCTCTGATAATTTTTTCAATGAAAAATAGGGATAAAGATACATTCCTTCGAATTTTAAAACATGTGAAGGTATCTGATGGGTATTCAGTAACATATCAAGGTGTATTTACTTAAAGATATTAGAGTTGGTGTCCTAAGAACCAACTATTTGTACTTTGATTACATGAATGTACACTTATTATATATTGTTCATTGTTCTGCATGACTATAATATAATAATTTCCTGGAATATTTGTTGCATTAATAATTTCATTGAAGATCCCCACTATGATGAGAACCTTGAAATGCTATAACAATATTCTTAAATAAAGTTATATGGCTGGATGACATACTATGATAGGACACATAGAATACAGACTGTCATGTGTGAGTACTCGTAAGAACACGATACTCTCTCTCATGGAGTTCGCACTTGGTAATCTCCAAGATGGGAGATTATGAGAATAGACCCTCCAGTAGTAATTTCGCATGTCTTGGTGTCATCATAGATTTCTATCTTCGAGCATGTGTAATAGTCCTTAGACTGGAAGATTATCATTAACTCATGTCATGACTCGCGCACTTAGATTTGCTAACAAAAACAGTCATGAAGACAGTTGGCGAGAAGTAGGGTACGTTGGGCACATCATGAATGAAATGTTGTTAATGGATAATTCAAATAAGGATTTGTCCCTTCAATATTTATGGAAGTAGATATCTCGGGACCTTTGATTGAAATAGAACTATCGCACAAATTCCATGTCCATGGTGTCATGATGAGTTTATTTCTAGAAGTCAAAGAATGAAAGATCAGGCATATAGGTTTATTACACTTCCATGAAACCTGGTTGATGAGATATTGAGACAAAGGGATTAAATTACATGGTAAGTGTTCGTATGAGGTGGAACATCAATTTGGAGTCAACATCTTTCTCTTGGGTGCCTTGACCCGTTACTAGACAGTAATCTTGGACTTTAGGTAAGCCCACCTAATGCCAATGAGAAAGAGGCCTAGAGGGTCAGACACTAAGTGTATCCAAGTATCTCAAGTAGAATAAATATTATTCCCATATGTGGTTTAATAATTATTCAAGGAAGCCTAAATTGTTTTAATGATGGAGTAAGAATAAAATGAAATTAAGATATACATGCTGTGTATTAATGATTACACGTTGTGTAGTTTTCATTTTGGAAAGGAAATGAAATTCAAGTACACGCCGTGTATTAATTATTACATGTCATGTAGTTTTATGAAAAAATGTACACACTGTGTATTAATGATTACACGTCGTGTAGTTTTTCCAGTCAATATTTTGAGGAAATAATATTGTTTTATTAAATGATATTTATTATAATCAGTGTGGGTGCATGTCAAGGAATTAATGATTCGACATGGGGGGGTTTTCAATAAGGGTTAATGAAATAAATAAAACGTGTAACATGTTTATTTATTGTCATAACTCTATAAACTCAAACCTGATTATAAATATCCTCACAGCCCCAACAATTTTCCTTAATCATTGTGGACAACAATTTTGGAGAATTCTATCAAGGCCGAAAGAACACCTTCCTCCAAGAACACTCTTGAAAGAACGCTATCTTGGGCGCCCTCAAATGATTAGTGGTTTTTGGGTACTTAGGTACAGCAGAGTGGCTGACCAAGGTCATCTATCAAAGGAGGAAGTAAATTAAAACAACTTATTAAAGTTATTATAAAAGTAAAATAGAATATAATTAAAACACGACTTGAAAGGATGGGGGTGGTTGTTTATCATTTATAAAACTTTAAGAAGTTTTCTGGAAGAAGATTGTATTTTTTTTGTTTTTAATTTTGAAATGAAGTTTGACTAAAAAGACACAACAAGAAGATGTTTTTTTATAAAATATTTTAAAAGGAATCATCGATATAACTCTACCTCTTAATTTACTTTTTAGTAATTATAATTTAAATCAATATCCACTTAATTATGATCCCCTAATTTGTTAACCCTCTAACCCTATGAGAGTTAACTTAACCACAAAGATGAAATTACTTAAACCCTAGGCTAGCTTCGAAACACGCAATCGCAACACCCTGCTTTGATTGTTGTTATAAGGTTAGCTTATGGTTAGTGGTTAATTAGAGTACATATCCATTATATAAATGAGGATTAATTGTGTTTAGGGATTATATTATAACTCTACAAATTTATCCCATGTGGTCTTGTATTACCGATTAAGATCGCGCTCTCACAATTTACACAAAATTTTGACCTCGCGTCTTTTTGTGTTAATTGTTCAATTGCTTTATTAGTTTCTTATAATTTAAAAACACAATTCATGGATCATATTAAGTGAATTAAATCATCTGAATGATTCAAAATAATTAAATGAATAGGGTATAATATAGATCGATCACTAAAAAAAGTACTCTTCCATGGGTGGGGCGGTAATCGTGGAGATGTTTTGCATGAGCAAAGGATTGAAAGGGTAGAACCCAATCTCATATCTACTCTTGATTCAAACCCAATTAAGAAGATTAATATAAGAATAAAAGGTAATAACACATAAGATTATTTTAAGAAAAATTCAATATACAAACCTGAAAGAAAAGAAATACAAAGAGGAGGTGGGAGAGGAGAGCCTTTTTGGAAGAGAGGTTTGCACAAAGCATTACTTCTTCCAAAAGTTGTGAGGGGATCGCAAGAGTCAAAAGATATCATACCTCATAAAAAAACTTATTTCAAGTTCTCCATTTATATCATTCAATATATTTCCACTTCATTTATCCTCCAATTCACAAAACACTTACCTCGCTTGAATTTTCTCTTATCATACAAATATCATTTTTTTGCAATGTATTTCTCATCCAAACTCATACAAGGGTCATCATAGGCTTGATAAATTCCTACATCGCCACCCGATGTGAGTCAGGGGAATATGTTTATCATGAGGACTTTTCAGGGTTGTTCTGTGGCTTTGGGTTGGTAGGATTTAGATGTGAAAATCTCTAAGGCTGAATGAGGAGGGCTTGACTCTTTTTAAAGAAAAATTGTATTAATCTAATTTTCACTAAAATATGGTCTCCTCATTAATCCCCATAGTATCAATTCAGCTCCATCATCATGAAAAGACATGGAAATTTTACACAATTCATCATTCAGCAACTAAAATGTCAATCTTCTCAAACATGATTTTCTTGAAAGCTTTAGATAGTCACAACTGTCTACCTCAATTAGAATCTCTAAAAAAGGCACAACTTCACTTATCATGAAAGCTCTAGAAAGGGCACAACTTTCAATATAATGATTTTCTTCAGCAGCAAACACATCTCTTTAGAATTTAATTCTCCACCCAAAGTATCACAGATTATGGTATCACAACACAAGATAACTTCCCCCACACTTAACTTCAACTAGATTATGTAATTTCACTTAAAGAGTTGGTTGGATAAGGAAAATTGGCATGTAATGTGGTGAACCTAACAGGCTGTTCATGGATTATAAGGGCTAAAAGGATTAAATGTTCAATTTGGTCCATTATAAAAAGGGATTCTTTGAAATAGGGGCTTTAATACCAAACAAATGCCTCAATCATTTAAACATAAGTACCTCAAACCCTCAAGTTTTGACAGGAATAAATCAAATTCTGGTTAAATCAAGCATGGTTTGGTTCTCTCAAGAAGTGAGGTAAATGTAAAGAATATGAAAAGAATGGTTCAGAATCCTTATAGGAAAGTGATTTCAAATATAAAGATTGTGAGACGTGTCATGGGATTCAAAATTCAGTGTACTTTTCATGAAATTACTAAATATTTGAACTTGAAAAAAAGTCATTTCAGCATTCATTTATGCTTAGTTTCGAGGGATAAATTGTTTTACTTATTGATATGGATTTCAAAATGGTTGTTGAGAATCATTTCATCCCAAAAGTTTTAAAAACACATAGAAAATTGAAAAATAAAAACACAAAATTTGAAAAACACACATTTTTAAAAAAAACAGGAAAACAATTGAAATTACTAAACTAAAAGGTTCCCTCACCTACACTTAAAATATTTCATTATCCTCAATGTGAACCCATGAGATTATATATGAACATTAAATTTATAATTTTAAATAGGACAAAGAATAACAAAGTTAAAGGGTTATGAACAGCCTGATGTGCTCAAGTGATGATGATGTCATGTAGTGTGATAAAATCCACTACATCAGTAAGAAGTCCCTCAATGAATCTCTTCAAATGTTGCCCATTGACTGTAAAGATCCTTCCTGTGTCCTCTTGTGTGATCTCTAATGCTCCATAAGGAAAAAAATTAGTCAGAACATAAGGACCTAACCACCTGGAATGCAACTTACTGGGCATCAGCTTTAGTCGTGAACTATAGAGAAGGACTTTCTCTCCAACATGAAACTCTTCTTGTTGGATCATTATATCATGAGCTGATTTTGATTTTTCCTTATAGATCCTTGATTTCTCATATAAAGACAATATAATCTCCTGAAGCTCTTGAATTTGAAGCTTCCTTTGGATTCTAGCTTGGGCCAAATCCATGTTTCATTTCTTTATAGCCCAATAAGCCCGATGCTCAACCTCTATGCGGAGATGACATGCTTTCCCAAAAAACAATCCAAAATGGGGACATACCAATGGGTGTCTTTTATGTTGTCCTATAATCCCACAATGCATCATCCAAGCGCTTGCTCTAATCTTTCCTATTTTTCTACACAATTTTATCCAAAATTTGTTTCAATTCCCTATTTGAAACCTTATCCTGGCCATTTGTTTGAGGGTGGTATGGTGTTGATGTTTTTTGTGTCACCCCATACTTCTTAAGAAGGGAAGAAAAATTCTGATTGCAGAAGTGTGTACCTTGGTCACTAATGATGGCCTTCGATACTCCAAACCTGCAAAAAATATGTGTTTTGACAAAGTCCACAACAACATCAGAATCATCAGTCCTAGTGGCCTTAGCCTCCACCCATTTACTCACATAATCAATAGAAACCAAAATATATAAAATCCAAATGAACTAGGAAAAGGAACCATAAAATCAATGCCCCATACATCAAAAATATCATAGAATATTATGGGTTGTTGGGGCATCTCATGTCTCCTAGAAATGTTCCCAGTGTGTTGGAAATGAGAGCATGACTTACAAAACACATGTGCATCATGAAATAAGCTAGACCAATATAATCTAGAGTCCGAAACTTTCCTAGATATCTGTTGGGGTCCAAAGTGTCCACTACAAGAAAGTGTATGATAGAATTTTAGAACAAACTCAAAATCATGATCAGGAACGTACCTCCTAATAACCTGTTCACTACACATGCGCAGGAGGTATGGATCATCCCAAAAATAATCCTGAGACTCACTTTTTAATTTTTGGACTTGATATTTCCTTAAATTTGTAGGGATTTATGAGGCAACAAGATAGTTAACTAAATATGCATACCAAGGATGCATACCTGAGATGGAATAATGATGCTCATCGGGGAATGTGTCCCAAAGTGGTACCTGGTCCAAGGTGTCATACTCTAGTGTGTGAGTAAGCCTACTCATGTGGTCCGCCACCAAGTTTTCTTTCCCCTTTTTGTCCTTTATCTCAACATCAAATTCCTAAAGAAGGAGTATCCATTGGATCAGCCTGGGATTTGCATCTGGCTTCTTTAAGAGGTACCTCAGAGCTGCATGGTCAGAAAAAACAACTACTTTAGAGCCCAATAAATATGAATGAAATTTATCTAAAGCAAATATGGCAACAAGAAACTCCTTTTCTGTGGTTGTGTAGTTTGATTGGGATGAATCTAGTGTCCTCGATGCATAGACGATCACATGTGAACGTCCCTCCACCCTTTGAGATAAGACAGATCCAACCATGAAGTTGGAGGCATCACACATAAGCTCAAAAGGAATCTCCCACCATGGGGGTTGTATGATAGGTGGAGTGGCTAGAAACTGATCTATCTCATCAAAGGAAGTCCTTCAAGAATCATCAAACACAAAATCAGAATCCTTGTGAAGTAATCGTGACATGGGAAGAGCGATCTTACTAAAATCTTTGATGAAGCGCCGATAAAATCCTGAATTCCCTAGGAAATATCTAACATCACGCACACATGAAGGATAAGGTAAGGATGAAATATTTTCTATCTTAGATCTATGAACCTCTATCCCATGTTTTGACACTACATGACCTAAGACAATTCCATTCTCTACCATGAAATGACACTTTTCAAAGTTCAGGACCAGATTTTTCTCAATACAATGATTCAACACCTTTCCCAAACTACTTAGACATTAATCAAATGAAGACCCATACACTATAAAATCATCCATGATTACCTCCATGCAGGTCTCGATAAAATCAGAAAAAATACTCACCATGCATCACTAGAAGGTACCTGGGGGTGTTGCAAATTCCAAATGGAATCCTTCGGTAGGAAAACATACTGAAAGGACAAGTGAATGTTGTCTTCTCCTGATCCTCCTGAGCAATAGGAACCTAAAAATATCCTAAAAATCCATCCAAGAAACAATAATGTGTTTTCCCAAAAATTCTCTCAAGCATCTGATCAATAAATGGGAGGGGGAAATGGTCCTTGTGAGTAGTTTGATTTAGTTTCCCATAATCAACACACACACACCAACTGTTTTTCACCCTCATTGGAACTAACTCATATTTATCATTTTTAACAACAGTAACAACACTTTTCTTAGGCACAAACTAAATAGGACTTACCCACTGAGAATCTGAAATGGGATAGATTAGACCTGCCTCGAGCAATTTTTCAACCTCTTTTTTAACAACCTCCAAAAGTGTTGGATTGAGACTCCTTTGTGGATGCCTAACCAGTTTAGCCCCATCCTCCAAAAGAATACTATTCATGAAAATGGAGGGGCTAATACCCGATATGTCAGCCAAGGTCCATCCAATTGGCCTGATGTTCTCCCTCAAAAGATTCAAAAGTTTTTCTTCATGTTCAAAAGAGAGATTGTTAAAAATGATAACAGGTAATTTCTCACCACTCAACAAGTATGATTATTTGAGATTTGGTGGAAATGGATTGAGTTACAATGTAGGGGTGTGGTGTATAGATGGAGACATAGAAGGAACTGAAATATGTGCACAAAGAGAATTAGTATCAGAATATACACCATCAAAATCAGAGAATAAAGCATCAAATCCATCAGAATACTCAACAGTCATGTCATAATTAGAGTTCACATGATCAAAATCAGAATATGATTCCATTTCAAAATAAAATCTAAGAGAGTCTTTTTCATTATAAATAGGTGTTTAAGTACTCTTAAACATCAAAATAGAACCAATACTCATAATCTCCCTAAGCATAGGACAATAAAAATCCATGTGGTTTTTACTTGGTGGTTCAAAATGGGAGATAAAAAATGCAGAATGATCCTCTGAGGGGTACTTCATGGAATCCATAAAATTAAATATAACAACTTCATCCCCAAATTCCATGGAAAGTTTACCCTCATTGACATTTATGATAGTTTTTTCAGTTTTGAGGAAGGGTCTACCTAAGATAATGGGGGAATGAGAACTTACCTGATCATCCTCCATGTTAAGCAAACAGAAATATGCTGGGAAGATCATGTCTCTTACCCGGACAAGTACATTCTCAAGGACTCCCGTTGGATATGCTGTAGCTCTATTTGCCAACTGCACCACTACTCTCATTGATTTTATCTTAGCAACCTACAAATAAGAGAATACAGAGTGAGGCATCACATTTAGGGAAGCTCCCAAATCACAAAGTTCACCAGAAAAGCGCAACTCCCCTATGGTTCATGGGATGGTGAATGTCCCTAGATCCTTTCACTTTGTCGTCATTGCTATAGTTGGTGTAATGAGTGCTGACACATTCCTTCCAAGATTGATCCTTTTATTTCCCTTTAGCCCTCTTCGATTGGTACAAAGTTCTTTTAAGAATTTCACATACCTTGTAATTTTCATAATGGCTTCAAGTAGAGGAATGTTGATCTCCACACGCTTAGATATGTCCAAAACCTCCTTTTGCATTGCTTCTTCAGCCATCTTCTTGGTTTGAACAACCCTATTTGGAAAAGGAAGGGGTTTATAAGGAACATAATTAATCTTTTTCTTACCTTTATCTTTCTCCTTGTGTTGCTCATCAGTTGATGTGGAATTGGGATTTTTTGGAGTTGAGGTGAATCTTGGTGGAATGGTAGGTGGAGAAGCATCAGTTGTTTGCTTCCCAATTCTCAATGTGATGGCACTGACATTCCCCTTTGGATTTAGAGTGGGTTGGGAAGGTAGATTTCCGGAATTCTTACTTACAAGTTCATGGAGGGCAGTGGTAATCTGGCTCATTTGAGCTTTTAAATCCCTCAGCTCCGAACCTTGACTCTTCAGCTCATTCTATTGATTAAGACAAATTTGTTTCAAAAGATCATCAGTATTAGAATCTACCTTTAATGGGGGATTTCCTTGTTGTTGGATTTTTGATGTTTGGGATTCAAATCTTCTTTGGGGTTGTTGGAAACCTTACTGGTAAGGTGGATGCTGTTGGAAGTTTTGTTGAAAAGGGGGCCTTTGTTGTTGTCCAGAGCTATGCCTCATGTCCGATTGATCTTTCCACCCTTTTTTGTATGTTGGAGAAAATGAATCAAACTTCTTTTGGGGGTATGTATGTTGTTGCTGCTGATATGGTCTCCCTAGGAACACTACTGTGCAATCCTCTTTTTCTTGTAGTTGTGGGCAATAGTCAGTTGGGTGGCTTGTCTTAGTGAAAATACCACAAGGCCTTGAACGAGGGGGTTGGGATGTCTTTTGAGCCAAATTAATCAGTCTCACCATAGTTTTCAATTCTTCTAACTTGGTATCAATCAAATGACTCTCAAGAGAAGGACCTAACTGTACTCCCTTGACATGTGGTGTACCTCGATCACCAAATTGTTGGGAGTTTTGGGCCATTTTGTTGATCAATGCACGTGTAGCTACTGGTGTCTTGTCCACCAATGCTCCTCCATCCGCAACATCAACCATGCTTCTCTCCATAGGTGTGAGTCCTTCATAGAAGTACTATATGAGTAGTTGCTCACTGATTTGGTGATGTGGGAGGCTTTCACAAAATTTCTTAAATTTCTCCCAATACTCATACACTGACTCCCCTTATGCTTGCTTGATCCCAAAGATCTCTTTACGAATGGAAGTGGTCCTTGATGCTGGAAAAAATCTCTGTAAGAAAATACGTTTCAAATCGTTCTAACAAGTTACATCTTCGGGTTGTAAATAATACATCCAGTATTTCACAGCTCCATCAAGTGAGAATGGGAATGCTCTTAGTTTGATTTGATCTTCAAAAGAATTTCTTGGTTTTAAGGTTGAGAAAACCACATTAAATTATTTAAGTTGTTTATTTGGATCCTCACCAGAGAGGCCGTGAAATTTTTGAAGCAGGTGAATTAATCAAGATTTCAGTTCAAAATCCGATTCAAGATTTGGATATGAAATGCAATTTGGTTGATAATTAATATCGGGTGCAGCCAATTCTCAAATGGTTCTATTAAGTTAATTTCCATTTTTTTCAGCCATTGGTTCTTATTTTATGGTTGAATTTTAATTTATTCCAATTTCAATGTTCTGATATTGGAGTAATTCTACAACTAGTTGAATGTTGAAACTTCCCGTAGATTGAGAAAGTCTCATTCATTCCCTAAGGCTACGTTCAATCTCAGGGTCGAGATCTAAGAGATATTCGAGATTAGTTCATGTCATAAATCAATGAAAGATGAAAAGGAAATAAAGAAAAGTGGACCATAATAAAAAGAAAATAATTTTGAGATGGTTCGATAAAAATAAAAGAAGATAGTAAGAGAAAAAAAACTTGAGAAAGGGGAAAGAAGAAAGAAAGAGGAGAAGAAAAGAATTAAATTAAAAATAAAATAAATACCTATAATTGGTTGAATAAATTACTTGTCTCTCCATCAACGACTCCAATTTGAAATAATGTTGTCGTGGAAACCCTCAAATGATTAGTGGTTTTTGGGTACTTTGGTGCAGTAGAGTGGCTGACCAAGGTCGTCTCTCAAAGGAGGAAGTAAATTAAAACAACTTATTAAAGGTATTATAAAAGTAAAATAGAATATAATTTAAAAACTACTAGAAATTATGGGGGTGGTTTTTTATCATTTATAAAACTTGAATAATTTTACTGGAAGAAGATTTCATTTTTTTTGTTTTTAATTTTGAAATGAAGTTTGATTAAAAAGACACAACAGAAGATGTTTTTTTAGAAAATATTTTAAAAGGCGTAATCGATATAACTCTACATATTCATTTAATTATTAATAATTATAATTTAAATCAATATCTCTTAATTATGATCTCCTAATTTTTTAACCCTTGAACCCCATGAGAGTTAACTTAACCACAGAGATGAAATTACTTAAACCCTAGGCTAGCTTCGGAACACGCAATCGCAACACCCTAATTTGATTGTTGTTCTAAGGTTAGATTATGGTCAGTTGTTAATTATAGAACATATCCCTTCTAGAAATTAGGATTAATTGTGTTTAGGGATTATATTTTAACTCTATAAATTTATCCCGTGTGGTCGTGTATTACCGATTAAGATCGCGCTCTCAAAATTTACACAAAATTTCGACCTCGTGTGTTTTTGTGATAATTGTTCAATTGCTTTATTAGTTTCTTATAATTCAAAAAAACAATTCATGTATCATATTAAGTGAATTAAAGTATCTCAATGATTCAAAATAATTTAATTAAGAGGTTAAAATATAGATCTATCACTAAAAAAAATTACTCTTCCATGGGCGGTGTGGTCATCATGGAGACGTTTTGCATGAGCAAAGGATTGAAAGGGTAGAACCCAATATCATATCTACTCTTGATTCCAACCCAATTAGGAATATTAATAGAATAATAAAAGGTAATAACACATAAGATTATTTGAATAAAAATTCAAGATACAAACATGAAAGAAAAGAAATACAAAGAGGAGGTGGGAGAGGAGAGCCTTTTTGGAAGAGAGGTTTGCACAAAGCATTACTTCTTACAAGAGTTGTGATGGGATCCCAAGAGACACAATTTCGTCAAAACCTTCTAAAAGCCTCTAAAATCCCTCCGAAAGAGTGAAAACCCCATTTAAATAGAGTTTGTGAGGGCTAGGGTTACATAACTTTTTAAGTGTGAAATGAAAACTCGTCCAAATATTTTATTCCAAGTTTCACTACATAGTTTTCCTCCACAACGCATGAATTGTCCGGCCTTATAGAAGGATTATTTGTTCCAAATCATGTCCTAGATATTTCATCAAAATTTGGACTCAATCCAAGTCTGGATGAAGAAGATACAACCCAAATGGTTAAGTGATGTCCAATCTAGATAGTTCAGTCCAACTTTTTCTTCATGGCCCATTTAATCTACTCATATGCACAATCCAGCTCCCAAGTCCTGAATAGAATTTGTATCCCATTAAGTCAGGAACATATCTACAAAAGTTTAAGTCAAAATAATTTACTGAAAAATATTTATGCCCGAAATACTACAGTGAATTTTAAAAGGGTAAAACTGGAATTTTCATCAAACTTGAAATGAATGATCTAATCCCAAATATTCCATAATTGAACATATCTAGCATAATCTGAGGAAATTATATCATTTATTATAAATAAAATATTCAAAAAAATATTGTTTTATCAGCTCTCAAGACTGAGAGAGATCCTCCTGCATCGGATCAAAGCGATCTTAGGCGGACAACGCAAGCAAAAGCATCTCCACGCTAGCACCCGAAGACTCCTTTGGCGACATCCAAAGATACGTGGTGCCTGTGTGGATCACCGATAGATGAAGTCTACACTTGGATTCTGCGACGCAATGACAAATCACATCGGAACGTGATCATAAATATCAACGAAGAAGGAACGCCATAAAAGGTACTTCTTGTCAATTAATTAAATTAATTATAATCAACCTGTGATGATCCACATTTATGGTTCCGAGACTATTCTTATTCTATGTCTATTTCTGTGATTTTATCCATTGAGTCTATCATTTATCTTCATATTGATACTGGATTGATCATTTCTAATGAAAAAAATCCAAGTGGGCACATCCACCCACAAGCTTCCGCTGCGCCCAGAACCTTCAAATAGTATCAAAGGGAGGTTACAATGTTGATTATAGTTATTTAATTTTCATTGATAATTTATGAATTATATTTTATTCAATTCAAGATAAACCATTCTATAAAATGGAATGAATGAGATCTATTCTTCCTCCTTCATTTCTCGATTCACATCACAGAAACGACCTTTTAATTTTAATTTTGAATAAATTAAAAAACGAGGAACTCATCTGGAGGAGACGCTCATTCTGTATGTACAACACAATATTACAAGTCATGTAGTGAAAAATACATGCCGTGTACTTAGGTTCAACGAACCGGTACTGGTCCACCAAACCACTCCATGTGAATTGAGTATACCTAAGATTTTATTACACCGTGTTGACCAAAACTGAACAACACGTGGAAACCAGAATACATGACATGTATGTTGAATCAACACGCCATGTAGTCTGATCCAGCCCAGATGAAACCGTGTATAAGGATAAGCCATGTGACACATACATGAGATTACCAGGCCAGTAACCACGTAACAATAAAGTACATGCCGTGTTAGATTAATCTACACGCCTTGTACTCAAAAATTTCCAAAGTAAAGAAAACATGCCAAAGCCCCCGGGGTGTACTTTGGATAAAGGGTGAAAACAAATACACGTTATGTAATATAGCCTACACATAGTGTACTTTCCAGAAATTTAATTTCACCAGGTTTCCTCCAAATCACAAAGACCCATACAAGGAATATGGATGAGAAGAATCTCAAGGAAATTCAGAAAGGAATTTATGATAAATAATTGATTAATTACAAGATCATAATTAATTGAATTCAAGCGCGACTTATCTTAATAAAATAACGATTAAAAGAATTTGAATTCTAAATATGTGTAAATGTTGTTGCATGCTATGGATGATCATGAGATAGACCAAAGACCCTTTTTGTGTGTATGGTTTCATTTAAATTTATTTAATTTAAATTCATTGTCCTGCAAGCCTTCTTCCAATAAAATGTAGGGTCTGCATACCCGTGGTTTTTTTAATGTAAAACCATGTAATGGAGGATCTCCCAAGCCAGAGAAGATGGTTCAAAATCCGAAGCTGAGGTGAAAGCAACCCAAGAAGATACAAAGGTGGATAGGTGGGTGCTGCAAAACCCGAACAATCAGGCTCAAGGTGTTTTTCCCTAGGTCAGGGTTATCTTATCAAAACCTCTAGATAAGCTAACCAATAGAATATCATGATCATGCCATATTATTTTATTTATGTCTGATTGTATGGTTTATTTATCATGCATGTGTTGTAGCGATCACATAATTAATGAAATAAAAAAGCATGTAAAGATGGAATAAAATAAAAACTGGACTATGCGTAAACATTATCAGAACATGGTTAATCACTTAAGCAAGCATCACTTAATATTAACAAGAATGTGATAATGTGAAACTACACATAAAGGATTAAAATCCCTCAAATACCATATTAAGTCAAACCAAGCCTTCTATTACTTGATTAAGGTCAAGACTTAATAAAACTATGTGTTTGACCAACCCTTATTGGGACACTTACTTTTATAAAGGAAGGTCTTATGAAAGTTTTGGGTTAACTTAAACATTTTACATTAAGAGGAGTAGACCTTGCTAGACTTGTTGTAAAATGGAGGCAAGAATTGAGGAAATCCAAGTCAGGATTTCAGGATTGGGGAGTCCACTCAATAGATCAAGGAACTGTAAGCTCATAGTTGGAAAAGACCTACCTACCTAAATACCTTCAAATAGCTTGACCAACTCTTGTTGGGGTTATGTGAAGGAGAATATAGATCCCTACCACTAGAATGTCATGAAAAATGGACATTACAAGTTCAATGGTGAGGGCCATTGGGACTTGATAAAATAGTGGGAGACTTAATAAAATTCATTAGTTCTTATAAATTGTAATCAAGAAAGTACTGATAAATATTATATTTTAATTTGTAGAATCAATATGACAAACTCGTCAACCACATTTTCTCTGTGATCAATTATGGATAAAGACAATATCCTCACCGGTAGTAACTTTTAGGAATGGTTTAGGAGCCTTCAGGTTATCCTACGCCATGAATGAAAGTTTTATGTGCTGGAGTCCTCAATTCCTAATTTGCCTGCCCAAGGGGAAAGTGATGAATATTTCCTGGTCTATGATCAACATTTGAGTGATGCACTCGAAGTTCAATGTTTGATGCTGTCATCAATGTCTAGTGAGATCATGAAGTCTTATGAAGACATGGATTCCTATAGCATTCTCGAGCACCTCTATGGTCTATACTAGGAGAGGGAATAATAGGAAAGGTTTGAGATCTCCAAGGATCTGTTTCAGAGAAATCTTGGAGAGGGTGCCCCAGCTGGGCCTCATGTAGTCAAGCTCATTAGCTACATTGAGCGCTTGGAGGTTATAGGGTTTAAACTCCCCGAAGAACTGGGTACCGATCTCATTCTTGCATCAATCCCCCAGAGATTCTCTAACTTTGTTGTAAATTTCAACATGAACAACATTGATAAGTCTCTATCTAATCTTCTTATCCTCATTCGCCAAGTGAACAATGATATGAAGCGTGAAAATCTTTCTGTCCTTATGGTGAATAAAAGGAAAGGGAAGGTGAAGAGCTTTAATCCCAAAGCTTCTTCAAGGCCTTCCAAGTAAAGGAAGATCAAAGGGGAGGCAAGAGAACAATAGTTTGTTTGTTTCTCATGTGGAAAGAAGGGCCATTGGAAGAAAAACTACACCTAGCCAAGGAAGTAAGGGGAATCTTTAGATGCATTTTTTATCGAATGAAATCTATCTATTTCTACCAATTGGGTATTAGATACTACTTGTGGTGCTCACATATGTATCCAAATATAGAAACCAAGTAGATTTAAAAAGATTTACCAAGGTGAGGTGGATCTGTGAGCAGCCAATGGAGCCAGACTCGCTACTGTAGCTGTCGGAGACTACCACCTCACATTGCCTACTAGGATGGTCTTGCTATTAAAAGGATGTTATTATGTACCCTCTATAACCAAAAACATTATTTCAGTATCCAGATTAGATACTAATATATTCATATTAAAATTTGGAAATGAATGTTCCTACTTTTATAAAGATAGCATTTGTTTTGGTAGGGCACATTTATATAACGACCTTTATGTGTTAGACTATACAAACCAAGTAATGGAAATTGATGACAAAGTTAATTCACATGACTCATACCACACCCAACTCTGGCATCACTGGATAGGTCATGTCAATGAGAAACGTTTGAAAAAATTACATCAAGATCGGTATTTATATTCTTTCGAACTAAAACCACTTGGTGTATGTCATGTGTGTCTACAAGGCAAAATGACCAAATCCCCATTTAGTGGGAAAGGTGAAAGGGATAAAGAGCTTATAGAATTAGTTCACACATATGTGTGTGGACCATTTTTAGTTGAATAAATGGGTGGGTTCTTGTACTTCATAACTTTTACTAATGATTTTAGTAGATATGGATATATTTACTTAATGAGGTATAAGTCAGATTCTTTTGATCAGTTCAAAGAATACAAGAATGAAGTTGAGAACCAGCTTGCTAAGAATATTAAGAAACTCCAGTCAGATAGAGGAGGAGAATATCTTAATCAGGACTTCATTAATTTCTTACAAGATTTTGGGATTCTATCTCAACTCACTCCTCCTTACACGACTCAATGGAATGGTGTAAGTGAAAGGAGGAACCGCACCCTGTTGAACATGGTGAGATCAATGAAGAGTCATGTGAGTCTTACATTATCCTTTTTGGGATATGAATTACAAACATCATCACACATAATTAACCAAGTACCAAATAAATTGATAAATGGTATTCCATACGAGTTATGGAGTGGACGCAAAGCCATGTTATCAAATTTACATGTGTTGGGTAGCGAAGAATTTGTTAAGGCCTCTTCAGGTAACAAATTGCACCCCAAGTCACAAAGTGTATCTTTATAGGATATCCCAAGGAAACAAGGGGATATTAACTATACAACCCCTTAGATAAAAAGATATAGTGGCAAGACATGCCATATTCCTTGATAGGGAGAACATCTCCAAAAGAGATAGTGGAAGAGAGATAGACTTCGATGAATTCGAGGCTCAAGATACACAGGAGTTAGTACAAGAAAATATTCCACAAATCCCTGTGGAAGAATAATCTATTCCAGAGACACAAGAATAGCGTAGGATCATGAGATAGGTGAGAGAACCAGAACAATATGGTTTTCTTGTCACCAAGGATGGTGACTCATTATTGGTTGATAATGATGATCCTCTTACCTACAAGGAAGTAGTTAAAGGCATAGATGTTTCCAAGTGGCAAGAAGCCATGAATTCTGAAATGGATTCCATGTACAAAAACCAAGTCTGGATTTTGGTAGATCCTCCAGTTGATGTAAATACTATTGGTAATAAATGGGTATTCAAGAAGAAACTGGACATGGAGGGACAAGTCAATACCTATAAGGCACGAATGGTTACAAAAGGTTTTAGACATCGTCAAGGAATTGACTATGATGAAACCTTTTCATCAGTTGAAATGCTGAAATCCATCAGAATCCTATTGTCCATTTCCACTTACCATGACTATGAAATTTTGAAAATGGATTTCAAAACATCATTCCTTAATGGGAATATCTAGTAAGATGTCTACCTGAAATAACCTGAAGGGTTTGTGACTCCAAAGGATGCCAACAAGATATGCAAGTTACAGAAATCCATTTATGGATTAAAGAAATCATCAAGGTTATGGAACATTTGTTTTGATGAAGCCGTAACGGAATTTAGATTTGTTAAGAATGAATGTGAGCCTTGTGTATACAAAAGGTTTAGTGGAAGTGCAATCATTTTCCTAATAGTATATGTTGATGACATATTACTAATTAGAAACGAAGTACCGGTATTACAGTCAGTTAAGGAATGGTTGGATAAATTCTTCTCTATGAAAGACTTGGGAGAGGCATCATATATTCTTGGGATCAAGATCGATCGTGATAGATCCAAGAGAATGCTGGGCCTGAGTCAAAGTATATACATTGACAAGATACTGAAGAGACTCAGTATGGAACAGTCCAAGAGAGGATTGTTTCCAGTGTCACATGGAATTCATCTTTCCAAGAAAATGTGTCCTCAGACACATAAGGAAAGAAATAAAATGGAAAGGATCCCTTACGCATATGCGATTGGTTCAGTCATATATGCTATGCTATGTACAAGGCTAGATGTTGCTTATGCATTAAGTGTGGTAGGCAGATATCAAGCTGATCCAAGAGACCGTCGTTGGATGGCAGTCAAGACTATCCTTAAGTATCTAAGGCGTGCTAAGGATATGTTTCTGGTTTATGGAGGATATGAGGAACTAGTCATTAGAGGACATGTAAATGATACTTTATAGACTGATCAAGATGACATGAAGTCACAAAATGGATACATATTCAGTTTGAATGGAGGTGTAGTGAGATGGAAGATCTCAAAGCAAGGTGTGGTGGCAGATTCTATAGCAGAGTCTGAGTATATCGAAGCTTCTGAGGTAGCTAAAGAAGCAGTATGGATGCAAAGCTTCATCCAAGAGTTGGATGTAGTACCTATCAGTAAAGATCCTATCACACTCTATTGTGATAATAATATAGTAGTGGCACTTTCTAAAGATCCAAGGTCACATCATTGGACAAAGCACATACTTCGGATGTATCATCTCTTGAGGGATTTTTCTAAGAGAGGTGAAGTTGCAGTGAGTAGTATTTCCATGGAAGAAAACGTGGTGGACCCCTTGACTAAATCCTTGACTCAAAATAAACATGATCATCATGTGAGGTCTAGTAGACTAAAAGTCATAGGAAGTTGTCTCTAGTACAATTTGGAGTTTGTTAGAGTTGGTGTCCTGAGAACCAACTGTTTGTACTTTGATTATGTGAATGTACACGTATTATATATTGTTCATTGTTCTACATGACTATAATATAATAATGTCCTGGAATATTTGTTGTATTAATAAGGTCATGGAAGATCCCCGCTATGATGAGAACCTTGAAATGATATAATAATATTCTTAAATAAAGTTCTATGGTTGGATGAAATACTATTATAGAACACATAGTATACAGACCATCATGTGAGAGCACTCATAAGAAGATAATACTATCTCTCATGGAGTTCGCACTTGGTAATCTCCAAGATGGGAGATTATGAGAACAGACCCGCCAGTAGTAATTCCACATGTCTTTGTGTCATCGAACATTGCTATCTACGAGCGTGTGTAATGGTCCTTAGACTAGAAGATTATCATTAACTCATGTCATGACTCGCACACTTAGATTTTCTAACGTAAACCATCACGAAGATAGTTGGTGGGAGTAGGGTATGTTGGGTGTGTCACGAATGAAATGTTGTTAATGGATAAGTTGAGGAAGGATTTGTCCCTTCCATATTTATGGAAGTAGATATCTCGGGCCCGTTGATTGAAATAGAACTGTCGCACAAATTCCATGGCCATGGTTTCATGACGAGTTTATTTCTAGAAGTCAAAGAATGACAGATCAAGCATATAGGTTTATGACACTTCCATGAAACCTTCTTGATGATATATTGAGACAAAGGGATTAAATTACATGGTAAGTGTTCATATGAGGTGACACGTCAATGCGGCGTCGACTTTTTCTCATGGGTGCCTTGACCCATTGCTATACAGTAATCTTAGACTTTAGGCAAGCCCACCTGATGCCAATGAGAAAGAGGCCTAGAGGGTAACACACTAAGTGTATCCAAGTATATCAAGTAGAATAAAGATTATTCCTGTACGTGGTCTAATAATTATTCATGGAAGCCTAAATCATTTTAATGATGGAGGAAGAATAAAATGAAAACAATATATACATGCCGTGTATTAATGATTACACGCCGTGTAGTTTTCATTTTGGAAAGGAAATGAAAAAAAGTATACGCCGTGTATTAATGATTACACGCCATATAGTTTTATGAAAAACAAGTACACACCGTGTATTAATGATTAAACGCCGTGTATTTTTTCCAGTCGTGATTTTGAGGAAATAATATTGTTTTATTAAATGATATTTATTATAATCAGCATGGCCATATGTCAAGGAATTAATGATTCGACATGGTGGGGTTTTCAATAAGGATTAATTAAATAAATAAAACACATAACACGTTTATTTATTATCATAAATCTATAACCTCAAACCTGATTACAAACATCCTCACAATCCCAACACTTTTCCTTAATCGTTATGCACAAAATTTTTAGAGAATTCTCTCAAGGCCGAAAGAACTCCTTCCTCCAAAAACGCTCTCAAGACCGAGAGAGATCCTCCTCCATCGGATCAAATAGATCTTAGGAAGACAATACAAGCAAAAGATTCTCCACACTAGCACCTTAATACTCCTTTGGCGACGTCTAGAGATACATGGTGCATGTGTGGATCACTACTAGAGGAAGTCTACACTTGGATTCTGTGACGCAATGATGAATCACATCGGAACGTGATTAGAAATGTAAATGAAGAGGGAACGACATAAAAGGTACTTCTTGTCAATTAATTAAATTAATTATAATCAACCTGTGATGATCCACATTTATGGTTCTAGGACTATTCTTCTTCTTTGTCTATTTTTGTGATTCGATCTGTAGAGTCTAGCGTTTATTTTCATATTGATCTCGGATTGATCGTTGATAATGACAAAAATCCAAGTGGGTACATCCACCCATGAGATTATTCTATGCCCGAAACCTTCAAAATAATCGTAGGTTACATGGATTGAAAATCCATGATTCACATATTTTGTTACAGTAGTTACTTCTATTGGCATTGCGTACATTATTACCTAAAAATTTTACCACTTTTGTACTCCAATTATGCACATTTTTTAGAAAACTATGTGAGAAAACTCTAAATCTATTTTAGCTTGAAAACCTTCAGGATATATTTATATTGACACTTTGTGTAGTGGAGATGATCTTTCCTCTGTCATTTTTTACTTTCATGATGCATTTAACTATGCATTTGGTTAAGAAAGCTAAATTAGGAGTCCCCGTACATTATCGATGGATGTATCCAATTGAGAGGTGATTTATTTATATTTTTTTTGTTTCATTAAAAAATTCTTGGTACTTCATTAAATACATAATTATGTTTTTTTATTTTATTTCACAGATACCTTGGGAATTTGAAATCAGACGTGAAAAATAAAGCTCAAACTAAAGGCTCTATTTCTAAAGGCTATTTGGAAGTGGATTGTCTTAACTTTTTTTCTAGATACTTGGATGATATTGAGACAATATTCAATTGATTTGGACGTGTTGATGACACATAAAATCAATCAAAAATACATGGGAAATAAAAAATCTTTCCTGCTATTGGCCGATTAGTTGGGAGGAGATCAAATGTTACACTAACATAAATAGAATTATTACAGGCACATAGATATGAGCTATTGAATAGTGAAATTTTAGATCCATTTATTTAATAGTTGAGTATAGAAAAAAAGAGATGAATGAGAGGACGAACACGAAATGAGAAAGGTATAACAAATTCTGTTAATAAAGAGCTTGTAGAACGGTTTGCAGAACATGTAAGTTCATAAATATTACAATCAATACAGATATTAGGTTGATAAATATGTTTTGTAAATCTAATAATGTATATTTTTATTTTCAGATCATGAATACTGATACTCAAGTAGAGTTGTCAGAATTTTTGAAGTTTCTTTCTCGAGGTCCTCTAAAACAAGCTATAAAGTTTGATGCTTATAATGTGAATGACTTTAGATTCCGTACAGTTGATCAGGAAGAGGGTTTGAAAACAAATAATAGTGGAATATTTACATTTTCAAAAGTGGAATAATATAGAAAATTGACTGATATCGTCAAATTAAACTACCACATAAATATTTCAGTTGTTTTATTCAAATTCAATTGGGTGGATATTATCAAGGGTGTTAAAAGGGATTCCTTGAAATTTACTTCTGTGAACTTCTCTTGCTTGGTGGATGTTGGTGATTGTGAACTACATGATATGTATATCTTATCATTGTAAGAGAAAAGGGTATATTATGTGAAAAATTTCATGGATGAAGGGTGGAGTGTAGTTGCTCACGTAAAACAAAGAGACTTGTATGATATGGGTGATGAAGTGGAAGATTTGACCTCTGACATTGAATCACATCAACAGTAGAAAGGGGACTTATTTTTCCCTCAGGACATTGAAAATATTATTCTTGCAAGAGTGGATTAAGTAGATGAAGTAATTATGGAGTAGGAAAATGATGTGATTGAAGGAGAAAATGATTGTATGTGCAGTTATCCATTCATTTATCAACCACTTATGTAATTTGTGAAGTCAGTCATTGTCATTGTTTTGTATATTTTTTTTGTTAGTACCGTGCATATGTTATCATTTCTATTTTTTTTTCTGCATGAATTTTTCAAAATATATGTTCTGAACTTAATTTTATTGGATTAAATGATAGGAATTCCAAGGAAGCGTTATACTCACACTGTGGGGTCAAAGAGTTTTTCTAGAAGTCGATCGACTTTGGTAATATTTTCATTAGTTTAAATATTTATTATGTAATTTTATCTATTTAATATATTAAATTTTTTATTTATCTTTGTTTAATGAAGTCATTGAGTTTAGGCCACCAAGAATCCCGAACAAAAGTGTGGTTGAATGTTCATAAAAAACATTATGGGAGTTTTGTTAATTAGATTGCCAAAGAAGTTGGGGAATGAATTAATTTTTCATTATAATAACTTATTATCATTTGTCACTATGTTAATATATATTTCTTCTAATATGACTGATATTTTATTTATAGGTAAAAATTAAAAAACAATGGAATGTCAATCCCACACAGTCCTACTCAGTCTCCCAGGATGACCCAGTTGGTAAATTCCTTAGGAAGGAGCATCCTAGTCGAGTGCATGGATGGGTTTGAGACTATTACCATATATGGTATTTGGTAGAAAAATGAGGATTTCAAGTGATGATTTTTGGTGAGAAGGTAAATCACACAACTTCAAAATCATTTAGTTCACAAATTTTTATTGATTTTAATTTTAAATATAAATATATAAAATTGTTTAATTTTCAATATAATTGTCTTATAGGTATCGGTAGTAGGAATTAGAGATGGAAATGGAGAGGGTGATGAGCAAAGTTCATCATTGGGCAATGATTAGTGGATATTGTTTATTCATGTATCAGTACATCCAATGTGGGTATTTTTTTATCTTTTTCTTATATTTTAGATAGAATTGCGACAACGGGTGCCCTATATATGTGTTGTATACCCATGTGTCTATATGTTGTGTTTCAACTAGATATGAAGATTGAAATTTCTATATGATCATATATGATGTTTAGTTTCATGTCTCTCATTTACATATAATTTTATTCTTTTAATGTGTTGTGTTTTGTTTGATTCTTTCAATGTATTGAGAAATGTATTATTTCTTTCAATGTGTTGTTTTCCTTGGTCAATGTGTCGATTATTTATATTTTGGTGTGAATTAACATATATTGATTATTTAGTTTTGAAATGTTTTTTTCCTTGTACATTGATGATATATTTTAGGATCTGGTAAAAATTTCAGTCTCACTGTTTTTTTGTTCTGGCTGTAGGTTCTGGAGTGCAGAACCTGCTGCTTGTTTTTTTAATTCATGATATAGAGGCAGTTTAAATCGCCTCTAGAGATATATATTTTTTGAAATGGTTTAAACTGCCACTATATTATGTTATTTTTTTAGTGGAGGTGGTTAAAACCGCCTCTAAATATGACAAAATTTTACTTAGCAGTGGTTTTATCCGTATTAGTGGTGGTTTGTTTGGTAAAAAGGTCAGACTTTAGCAGCAGTTTAAAACTTCCTCTAGATCCCAGTTAGTTTTTTAAGAAAAAACCACCGCTAAAACAAAGAAAACCACTACAAAATACATCTTCGATGACACTTTCTAGAAACCACTTCTAAATAGAAGAAACCGCCACATGTTGATTGTTGAAACCAATTTTTTCGATGATTTTTTGAAACTGCCGCAGAACCATATAGCATCAGTTTAAACCATCACTAGATAAAAAATCCACTACTATATGGCTAGTTTTTTGTAGTGTACTATAGAACTCACATCACCTTATACACTTCAAATATGTGATGTTAGTGTAATGAGGATTAATGTGTATTATTATATGTATTACAAGTCTTACATAATTCCTTTAAAGACATGTTTTTAAAATAAAATCATAACAACTAACCATATAAAAAGTATATTAACTAATTATAAATCAAATAAATTATAATATGGTGGTAATCCATTACATCACAACTTCATTTTTTGATGATAAATATTTTTTGAAGATATATTTAGCTATAAACTTTCATTAATTAAAACACTAATTGAATCTCAGTTAATTATCCTATTAAAACTCGAAATATTAATATCCCTAAGATATAAAGGTATTAGTCAATACCAAATATATTTCTATAATAGAGATTCATATATATTTTGAGTTAGTGGGATTAGTCTTGGATTCATTGAGGTTAAGGATCCATATGCACACGAGTTGGCATAGAAACACTAAACTCTACAAGACTTAGTGGGAGGAATTATTCCAAAGACACATATTATGTAGGAAATTTAAAACCAAATATATAGTTTTATATTCAATATGATAATTGATATATTAATCAATAAAAATATTGAATCCTATAATGAAGTAGTAAATAGAAACAACCTATGATTGGAATGTTTATATGAATTTAGAGGTGGATTCCAAAAGTACCAAAATATAGTTCTATATTTTAGTACTTTCTCAAATTCATTTAAATCCATTGGTGGGTATTTAAGAAGTAAATAGACATGGATAGTACAATTTAGTACCAATAAATATTGATTGGTTACTAAAGGTTTCATGTAATGTCTAGACATATTCTATGATAAAACCATTTACCAATCATCATGCTAAAATTCATTAGAATTTAAATTATCATATAAACATTATATGATCATTATATTGATTTATTATATTTCAAGGAATACCTCCATTATGGAAACCCTATATAGGATGTATATACGATTCAATTTTAAGGTATAGTGACACCAAATAAATCCAATAAGCTATAAAAGTTTCGAAAATTCATTTATAGATTGAATCAAGCATCATGGTTAAAGAATATTCATTTGATGAATCCTCCAGAGTTCATGTTTTATTAATAATGATAGTTTTTTGGGTGTTCATAAGTGGTTAGTGGGAGCACTATATTTGTACAAGAAAAATATGTTGATGACATATGGAAAACAAATATTTAGTCTTACAATTTGTTAAGATTAAGGTAAAAAAATATTAATCCAAGAATCACTTAAAGTAACAACCCAAGTTTTAGAAAATGAGACCTATAGAAATACATATGTGAGGTTTCTTAGATTAAGTCATAGTATATACATTAAAAAGGTATTGAAAAATACAATAAGATAAAATTCAAGACCAAATTATTACCAATGTCACACGAGATGAAATCTATCTAAGATGATGTGTGAAAGCACATGAGGAGATTATTGTAATAAATAAAATTCTATATGCCTAAGAGTATTTTTGAGTTGATCTCATATTCCATGATATGTACTAAGGTTTGATATTTCTTATACATAAATTATAGAGGGAAAAAATAAAAAAAACCAAATGAGTTACACAAACTTGTAGATGAAACCATCCAATAGTACTTGAGAAAGTATAATGGATGAATATCTGGTCTAGGAGAAGTGGGAATACTAGTTATCAAGAGGGTAAAAAAATAGTATTCCTTAATATCAATTTTATCTAGTATCATAATGAGGTTAAGGTAATAAAAAAGGAAAACTTATTACATCTAGTGTTTTCCATATCTATAAATATTGAGTGTATTGCGGATTATAATGCAACTTAAGAAGCAATAAGAGATAGCAAGTAATCTGTTTCACTACATATGGATTTGAGACTTATGTTCTAGTACAACCCTTTAGATGTTTAATATGAAGATCAGGCCTTAGGAAGGTGTCCCACATATCTTGATTATTATTGGAATTAGAGTTATCATAGTCTGTTTATGGATGAGGAAAAATGATCAGTCCATAGGAGAGATTGGGTCCCGATGGTTTAAATTTCATAGAAATGGGGAGGGGGGGGGGACTTACACTGAAGTGGATGTGCGTATAAGATAGAACCATAAGAATACATCATATATATCCAGGTTATTCTAGGAATCAGAGTTCTTATAGTTCATTTTATTGAGGCTTACACATTTTGGATGCCCTAATATTGGGGCAGTCATATTATGCTGTTGATCGAGGATCAAACCCTGAAGTTTCCCTAGTATGTACACTGTACAAGGTTATCATGTCCCATGACATCTACTTGACATGGACCAATTGTTTTTCTAACATGCTTGAGGATTCCTAGATATGTCCCAGATGATGTCTGGATATGTCCTGGATGTTTAACGTACATGCCTAAAGAAAATCAGATGATCCAGTTGACTTTTTTGGAGGACATCACATAATATGAATGGCATATCTAGAATCCATCACATGATCAGGGATGAATTGTCCTAGATATCTGCATGACATGTATGAGGATGCATAGAAATGTATGATTAAAGTCATATTATCTAGGTTGATATGTCTAGAGGATGTCGCAAGACCTAACCAAGGATGTCTAAAGGCAATCACATGATCAGGGATGACATGTTCGGAGAGTGTCACATGAACTAGATGAATTTTCTAGAGGATTTCGCATGATCTAGGTTGATATGTTTGAGGGATTACATAAGATTTAGGCTAACTAATCTAGAGGACATCATGTTATCTTTGTTGGCATGTCCTGGTGTCATTGAGAGACCTAGATGACATGTCCTAGTGTCATTGTGAAACATGGATGACACACTTGGAGGGTGCCGTGAGATCTGGTTGGTAAGCCCGATGGCCTCAGTGATTCCCAGTTGACATACACTTATTTTGCTGTATAATTTGGGTGACATGTCTAAGGAAATTTCAATATATGGATGGTGAGCCTGGATGGCTTCATGAGACTCAGGTGGTATTCCTTGAGGGTATCACAAAACTTTATTGACATGTCCATATGACATCACATGATCCGAAAGACATGTCAAGAGGACGTCACATGGTTTGGGTGACATGTCATAGTGATGTCTCATGATATGAATGAGTCATGTGAAGTTCCTGAGGATCAGTGTACATGTTCTTCACATAAGTTTCTCATATTTTAGTCTTTATTATAGTTTTTATTTCATATGTTCTATAGATTTATTTAGTTTTATATTTTTTTTGTTTCATGTGACCTGAATGATATGCGGGATGTCCTTTTCATAATCCGGTTGACATGCCATAAGTCCTTAATGTGATATTATGAGTGATCACGTGAAGAACATATATATTTCACATAATCCCTTTGGTCATTCCCTAGATTCTTTACCTGATGGAAGACCATGTGATCATGTGATCGACCACTTTGAGAAGTCCTCTCTTGAGAATCTGTGTATAAGGGATGGTGGATGGATGTTTTTTTTGTACTGATGGGGTGGTTTTTACAGGACTTACCATCCCAGTTATACTATGACTTGTGTAGTGCATATCTATCATATTCAGGTTGGAGTCGGTAGAGGGATTTTATGTCATGTGTTTTCACATGATCCTGCCATAGGTCATCCTGGGAGAATCATGTGATTTTTAGTGACCACAATACCATCCCGTCAGCACCCCGTTTATTGGATTCTGGCTAATCAAAGGATTCTTTTCTAATCCTGAAGATATGATAAGGCGCTTCCAAAATGTTAGGACAATATTTATAGGTTATTATGTGATATTAGGAATCCTATTGAAAGGATTTCATGTGATCTGAGATTATTTTTTTGGGACCTTCCATGAGGAAAAGGTTACTTGTTAGGGGGCCCTCGTGAGATAAAGTTGTTATGACAAGGTGTCTTTTGAGATCATACTTTATTTTTGAGGGGGGTTTCACATGATCAATGGTGATCACCTGAGGCATATAACTCCATTCACATAAACCAGCATATCTTCCTCTCTCAAGAAACTCTGGTCATTTTACCTTTTTATTTACTTTTATTTTATTTTATAAGGGTTAGATATACTATGAGTTTTTATGAGTGTTTTCAAATAAAATCACTCTCCCTATTGGTGATGCGCCACATGAACAATAAAGGGTCTTGTGGTTATGCATGATAATTATCATAGAAAACCTTTCTATTTGTCATTGGAGTCGGAGGGGGAGTATTGGACTGCCTAGACATGTCCAAAGACCTTTGCGTGATGAGGGTGACATGCCAGTTGTCTCTTAAGTGACAAGGATAACATGTGGCCAGGGATTCTGTGGTGTAATGAAAACCTCTTGTGAACATCTCATGTAAATTTATGAATGTAAAAGGATTCCACCTTTTTCATATTCTTATCTATATTTCAAAAAGGATTTTTGGATGGTTATCCAACATCTGCTGCCTAACAAGTCATGTGACTTGGGGGATCTCATCTGGTAGATTCCATAAAATCAATGAGTGTCTTGGATGCCTTATTAAGAACAAGGTGGGATTTTTAAAGGGGCTCCATGTGATCCCCCGTAGGTCATTCGCTGTGCATGAACCATTCACATGACCTCTCGAAGGTCATACATTCGCGTGCCCTTCATAGGTTTATACAATCTATGTGTCTTGTCCACCTTTTCTTACTTTTTTTGGAGAAAATAATACCTATGTTTTGGGTATTTCTTCCCTTGTGTATTTTTATGCTCATTTGAAGGGTGTCAATAGAAGGATCATCAGAGAGAAGCTGAGTTTGTAACTCCCATATCACACTAGGGTATGAGTCCCATATAATATTTATATATATAAAGACAATACTACCCTAAAATGGAAATAGATCCTCTATCTATGGAGTAGTACCCCCCCGTATTCGAGCTCTGATGGAATGTGGGTTCTCCAAGGGAGTTGTGGCTCCCTTAACTATGGAGTGTAGTTGAAAGGAGCGAGCGCCTATACAAATATTCTGGTGAGTTTATGTGGGATACAGAGTTTGAAGTCATGGTTCCCTTAGTTGTGGAGAATAGTAGTGAGGTGTGGGCCCCTCCATATTGTTTCTTTTGAGGTTGTTCATGATAATGAGCATTAGAGATGAACCTTTGAAGTTACGGGCAGAATCATTATTCTTGGATGGATTGTGGAGATAAAGATCCCCTTTTCTCTCTCATTTGGGATTCTTGTTGAGAATATCTGGGTAGTTACGGTTGTTGTCTTAGTTTTTGATTGACATTCCTTCATTGGGTTGAGTTTACCTTCTTATTTTATCTCTCTATTTCCCCTTTTATTGGTTTCATGTCATCCTAACAGGTATGTATTTACTCATCCTAAAATGGTGTTTTCCAGCACATTTCATGTCTATTGTAGATGATAGACAAATCAATGTTGACTTTGGAAGAGCTTTGGGATACTTAGGCACATTGACCACATATAATGGTTGAGTCTTGGAGACCATAAGATGGGATCTCGCAAATTTATTTTATTCAAGTTACTTTCATGTTGAGACTTCATTTCTGGTTGGATGAGTATTTTTTCCCATTTACACTTTGGTTATATTCTATCATACTTTATTGTATTCCCTAAAGGTTATTTCATGCATGGTTTACTCTATATATTATTGTATTTTATATTCCTTTTCACTGTTTAATGGAGATGGTTGAGTGTGTGAATATAGGTACATTAGGATAAGTCATACCATGTTATATTATTCATTTTCAATGATTTTATCCAACCCCTATCTTATTAGAGGTGGGCTTGAGGTTGTGGAGGTTTGGCTTTCCACTGGTTAGGTGGGCCTCAGTGGTTCGATTTGTTATACTTATAAATGAATTAATATTTAAATATTTCTTTGGATTTTATAAATACAATAAATCATTATTTAATAGAAATATTAATACTGATATGTAATGTATAAAAATATATTTTTATAATAAAATATTTTAATTAAATATTATCAATTTATTCCATTCTAGAATTATTTATTATTTTGGAACTATATTATTTTCAATTGTTTACTAAAACTAACACAACTTCAATATAACTATTGGATTCATGCATACCCAATGACCATATATTTGATGACCATACTTCTAATGACCATATGCCCAACGAACATATATCCAATGAACATATATATAATGATCATATTTTATTCCAATATATATCCTTACAAACATCACTAAAATCCTTCATCTTATTTACTTCTTTCTCAAAATTTCTATTATATTTATAGTTTTGTATTATTTCCATATCTTCAATAAAAATTATGTTCTTCATGGAAAACCACAAGGATAAATATTTTATATTCATGTTAATTTTATTTACTTATAGATTTTTTCCACTTGCACTTTTCTTAATTATATTTTATATTATATTCTCATAATGTATTAATATTTATATTAAATTATAATAATTTTTCTTAAAAAAATATATCTCATTTTTTTAGTTCAATGTTTTGTGTGAAACGAGTTATTCAACAAAGTATATATTTTAAGGAAAAATAGAGTGAAATCATGGGGTGTTACATAATTAGTGTTCTCCCTATGATGCACTCTCAATGGTTTTTTTCCTGAATTTATTAGCATTTCAATGCCTTCTCAAATGTTAACATGAGACTACATTGGATTGAGAGCACAATATAGATCATTTCTATGAGGCTACATTACTTCCATGGCACAATCCCTACCCTATAAATAAATAATTAAATATAGTAGTCCAAATTACTTAAAAATTATAGAGTGAAACAATAAAGTGAATTAATGAATAAATTAACATATAATTCATATAATAAAAAATCAAAATCATTATAAAATTTATTTAGGTATATAAGTTTTATGTTCAAATACAATGTTTCTAATAATTGCTAAAAATTATCTGAATTAATAATTATAACACTTATTTCTAAGGATGTGAACGTAAAACCCAAAAATGTGTAAAACTCAATATGTATATGAAATTTTGGCATGAAATGCACTTAAAATAGCCTCAAATAATATGAAATATTTACAAAACTTTTAAACTAATAAATAGGTACTAGAGATTGAAATAGATTTATATCTAATCATTTCTCATGTGACCGTTTTTTCTGTCATAGATTCCTCTAGGAATGTCCATTTTTCTAACTATTGTAATCATCATGAGTTCCCTTATTATTTATTTAATTTTGAAATCAAGTGTTTTATGTTTAATTTTCAACATATTAAATATAATTTATGAAGGTGTGATACTGATCTAGATAAAATATATTCTATGTACAACCTATCTAGTCATCAAAGTCTTGATTTTAAGATCTAAATCATTATAATATTTGATTAGTATTTCAGTTTTAAAGGCCAAGTGAGAGTGTAGTGTTGGATAAAACATTAATTTAGGACTTTATGATCTTCTTAGCTGATAAAAACCAATTCCAATGTGATATAAATTTTAACCATTTTTTTATTTCCATTTTGGATGTACTTAATCTTTTTTATGCTTCCATTATTGTACATGTTTTCTTTGTATAAGTTGTTTATTAATTGTTATACTAAAAAAAGTAGTAAAATTTGTTATATAAAAATACGAGTGCCTTATAATTAATAAATGACATCATTTAGGATTATTATAATTATGGTATATAGATGATGATCCCACAATCCACCCTTTTGATAATCATGCAGGATTATAGATTTAAAGCATAAAATCAGTAAAAAGATTAGTGTCCCAAGTCATTTAAAACCATTAATGCTGAGGATGAAGAAGTAGTATCTGGGATGTGGTGTAACATCCCAGAAATTATTAGTCAATTTATTTTTATAAATATTTAATTAAATGATTTAAATTATAATTTAAAATAAACGAAAAAGAGTTTTACAAGATAATTTCTCCAAATAAATATTAGAAATAAATTAAGTTAAAAACAATTATAAATGTTATAACCTGATTTCAATAATAAGATTAACAGGATCGTTATGGATAGTAAATTAACATTATGAAAATTAGTTAAAATCTTTAAACATTAAAAATTATTAATTTATATTTATTTATTTTATCAAAATAATTTTATACACAATTTATATTAATGTGAAATAAAATTTTATAATGATTATTTTAAATAATAATTATGAATATAAAGATATGTATATTAAATCTAGAATAATGTAAAAAAAATAAATATATTTTATTATATAAAATTTAAAATTATGAATATTTTAATATATGAATTATGATAAAAATTATTAAATATTAAAATGTGAATATTAAAGAAATTGAATTTTTTAATATATATAAATATGAAATTATAAAATGTTTTATAAAATTTTTAAATTTTAAATGAGAGTTATGATAATTTTGAAATATGAAGTATTACTAAAATTTCAAATATTAAAAAATTATAAAAAAATTATTAAATTTTATTAAATATGAAAATAAAATATAAATAATCATATATTGTATATTTTTTTGGTTAATTGAATATATTAATTATTAAATTTTTTATATAAAACCTAAAATATAAAAATCTAAAAAAATGAGTTAACTAAAAAAGTGAGGAATAAAAAATAATAAAACCAAATACGTATAAGGGTTTTGATATGAGGAAAAAGATTTGGGTCTTTATTTGTTGGAGGAACCGAGCAGCACCGGATGAGGATGAGAGCTCAAGCCAAAGGATTGAGGGCTTCCAAGAGATATTAGGAGACAGATGTCACTCAAAAAAGGGAATCCACAGGTTTTGTTTCATTCCTCTAGAAAGGAGTTCAATCACCATGTTTGAATGTGGTTGGGGAATTTTTCCATGGAAGGATTCTGATCTCGGATGGAGATCTTATCATCGTCCGCTTGTTCTTTAATTTTTAAATCTATGAGGTAGGTGTGTTTGATTTATTTTTAGGCATTCAAATATATTAGATAACTATTTTTTGTATCATTGTATTTTTCCTCTTTGATCACTTTCTACCCAGTGGCGTGCTCATTTTTCTTCAATTTCTTCTTCCTTCCATCATTCGTTCACCGAAATCCTAGATTTTCTTTAACTGAAAGTGGTGATTTAATATTTATTAAATCATTTTCATCTTATCATCAACAATATCCATTATACTTTCTCTTCATTGTTTTTTTTAAATATCTTAATCACATTAACATTCAGTGAATCAAATCAATTCAGAAATGATTTGAATGAATTTGATGCTCCTAATCAGATCTGATAATCTATATTATTAAACTTGATAATTTTCATAACATCAGTTTGAATTTAATAGCGAAGCAAAATTCTACATGCTTGAATTTGATGTTGGACCTCATTTTCTATTTTAGTATCTAGAAACCGACTTTGGATAGAATCTGATATATATTTAATTGAATTCATTTATAATAATTGGTGATGTTTTTATAGAATACAAATTTATCTCCTATAGTTGATATTTTCCAATAAACGTGTTCACATTTCAAAATAATAATAAAAAACAAACGAATTGAGTATATATAAATATTAGTTTAGAGGCATGCAGTGGGAGAGGCATTCAGATGAGGCAGGGAGAGCTATAGCCTTATTTTATGAATTTTTCTGTGTGGGAAAGATTATAGAAAATATGGTAAGAGTAGAAGGAAACCAGGTCGATCAAGTATCTGCAAATCAAATTGGTAAGGGAAATTATTTTATGTACTTAATTATTCTATTGTTAAATTAATAAAATTTTATTCTAATAAAGGGTTATGGATTATGAAAAATTATACTTATATATGTCTATAAATTTTATAAATCAAGATAATGTTTTCATACTTAAGTAATTTAAAGAAATTATATTTTATAAATTTAATTATGAATTTATGAAAAGACTTTTTTTATTTTCAAATTTTATGTTTATAATTGAGTTATTATATTTTTAGAAAACCCTTTTTATGTTAATTAATTATTATATAAAATTATCCTATGATTTTATATTATCCATCATATTTTCAATGTGTCAAAAAATTCTATTTTGAAACTATGTTATAAAACGATAACAAGAATTTCCATACTATTATTTTATTTTTTTTATTTCTAAAATGATATTTTATTTTAGTGAAATATAAAGTATATTTTTATGCCCTTAGAATAAATGAAAGTTATCTTTTAATTATAGTATGTTTTACATTTTTAAAACTATAATTTTATTTATGGAAATCTCTTACATTCATGGATGTCATTTAAAATATACAATATGGAAATTATTTATAGAATCTTGACATTTCATGCATGTACCAGTTCAATTTTAATGAGCTTTTGTTTTATGTGTATGTACTTGATATATATGTATTTAAAATAATTAATTATTTAACAAGGTATTTAAAATAAACTATTTAATCATGAGTGTATTTAAGAATTTGTTTTAAGTAATTTTTTAAGTATTTATGCATGTAATAATTTTTCTAAAATATGGATTTCTCATACAGTTTTTTTGGAAAAATTTATAATCAAAGTTAGAAGATATAAAAATTATTTTCTTTTCTAAAAAATAATTATGTAACATTTCCAATTTTTGAATGGATTAAGATTAAGAAAGGAATATATTTAAAATATTTTCTTAAATTTGATCCGACACTTGAGTATCAAGCGGGAGAATGAGGTATGGGGAGAAATACATGACCTCATGGAATGTTGTTCCACCAGTGAAATTACTTGTGGCCATGTAAGTTTTCACAGGATCTACCCAATATCATAAAAATACATAAAGATAATATTATTTTCAAAATAATTTCAAAGGAGAAATCTACGTGTTTTAAATTAAAATGTTTTGAAATGGTTTTTATATATCAAATATTTTTATTTGGTATAAATTATTTTTAAATGAATTTTTATAAAAGGTATTAAACTGTTTTTTTTAAAAACTCTTACTATGAAATTTAATTCTCATACCATGTTTTTTAAAATATTTTCACAGGTATCATAGAAGTTCTTAAATGGAAATCAATGCTTAAGGAGTTAGTGTGCATTTATAAAATTAAATGATTTAAGTATTTTTATTTTATAACAACTCGAATAAATTGTAAGGTGTTGTCTAAGTCTCCAGAACCAAGACTAGAAAATTAATGTCGTGTATTTTTTTAGTTATTTTTTTATAAAAAAACACAGTATTTTTTATGTACTGAATCCAGAAGTGTGAGTTCTGGGTGTTATAATTGGTATCAAAGCAATGTTCTAAAAAATTTGGAGATTAGATGTTGTCTTTTTAGCACATAAAGAATTATGCGATAAAAATTTTCTAGGTAATTAGGTTTTCTTATAAGTTTTAGTTTTCTAATTCTGAAGATGGAAACTCATAATATTCTTAAGTCCAACGAACGAATTGCAAGGGCACAATTCATTTGGGGGGGGGGATGTAACATCACAAAGATATTAGTTTAGTTTATTTTTAGAAATACTTAATTAAATTATTTAATTTATAAATTAAAACAAACTAAAAAGATTTTTTTGAGATAATTTCTTAAAATAAATATTAGAAATAAATTAAGTTAAAAATACCTTTAAATGTTATAACCTGATTTGAATGATAAAATTAAAAAAATGGTTAAGAATAGTAAATTAACCTTAAGAAAATTAGTTAAACTATTTAAACATTAATAATTATTAATTTATAGAAATTTATTTTACCAAAATAATTTTATACACAATTTATATTAACGTGTAATAAAATTTTATAATGATTATTTGACATATTAATTATGAATATAAAGATATGTATATTATCTAATTTTAAATTTAGAATAATGTAAAAATAAGAAATATATTTTATTATATAAAATTTTGAATTACAATATATTTATATATGAATTATGATAAAAATTATTAAATCTAAAAATATGAATATTAAAGGAATTTAAAATTTAAATATATATAAATATGAATTTATAAATTTTTTTATAAAATTTTGAAATTTTAAATAAGAGTTATGATAATTTTTAAATATGAAGCATTGCTAAAATTTTAAATAAAAACATATTTTAAAAGAATTATTAAATTTTATTAAATCTGAAAATAAAATATGAATAATCATATATTTTATAGTGTTTTGGTTAATTGAATATGTTAATGAATATATTAATTATTAAATTTTGTATATAAAATTTGAAATATGAAAATTAAAAAAAACAAGATAACTAAAAAATGATCAATAAATAAAATTAAAAAATAGCTAAATACTTATAAGAGTTTTTATACGAGGAAAATGATTTGGGGCTTCATTTGTTAGAGGAATCAAATAGACAATTCGAGAAGCACTGAGTGAGGATGAGAGCACGAGTTGAAGGATCGAGGACTGCCGGTGAGTCAGGAAGAGCCATAGCTTTCTTTTCTAAATTTTCTGGTGTAGGGAAGATGAGAGAAAATACATTAAGTGTAGAAGAAAACCAGGTCTACAAAGTATCTTCAAATCAAATTGGTAAGGGAAATTATTTTATGTACTCAATTATTATATTTTTAAGTTTATAAAATTTTATTCTAATCAAGGTTATGTATTATAAAAAATTATACTTATATGTGTCTATAAATTTTATAAATCATGATAATATTTTCATACTTAATAAATTTAAAGAAATTATGTTTTATAAATTTAATTATGAATTTATAGAAAGAGTTTTTATTTTAAAAGTTTTTTTTATATAATTGAGTTATTATATTTTTAGAAATCCCTTTTTAAGGTAATTAATTCTTATATAAATTTACCCAATGATTTTATATTAACCATTATATTTTTATTGATGGTTCAAAAATTTATATTTTGAAACTATGTTATAAAACAATAACAAGGCATCCCTTGTCATTATTTAATTTTTTTTATTTCTAAAAGGATATTTGATTTTAAAAAAAATCTATAAGTATATTTTTTCATTCCTTTAGAATTTATGAAGTTAAATTTTAATTGTAGTATGTTTCGAATTTTTAAAACTATCATTTTATGTGTGAAAATATCTTACGTCCATGGATGTCATTTAAAAAAAAAAGATATGACCATTATCTATAGAATCTTGACATTTCATGCTTGCAACCGTTCAATTTTTTTGAGCCTTTATTTTATGTGTATGTACTTGATATGTATGTATTTAAAAGAACTAATGAGAGGATTAAATGAGTTGATAATAGAGGCGGAGCAGGATGTCCGTAGGCAGGCGGGAACCCTCGGGAGGACGATGCTGTACGGGCGACCTCGACCCTGAGCGGACTACTTAGGGTGGAATTAGTCAGCGTTGACCTCAGGCGGGTGTCCTTTAGTAGAATTGGAGAAGTTTCCTCAAGGGAGATGCAGATCAGGGTGAGGAGCGAGATGAGGTTAAGAACCCTAAACAGCGGTCAAGGGCTTCACCAGATCCAGATGATGGAGGTGAAGCTTTCCACGCCAGCGAAGTCAGGATAGAGATCCCACTTCTCTCATTCACTTCATACATTCCACGATATCATCGTCCTGCTGTTCCATCTCTTCCACGTCTTCCAGTAGTTCCCCCAATCTAAATCTCAGAAAAGTATCCGTATTACTTCAATGGATCTTCTGCAATTTGTCTATATGTAGTAGAGTTTCAGGATGCTACCACCATCCACTCCCGAACACCGGTGGCCAGATTCGGTGCTAATCGACCATCACCAGATTTTTTGAGGGGTTCATCAACTCTACATGGGGTCTTCATTTCCGAGCGGTAGTGGGGGATTTGAATCACCAGCATTTGAGCATTAATCTTTTTTCTGACGATTATTTTTCATGTGCCTGGTTTTCGAAGTCATGAATGTGTGATAATAGATGCTTCCTTCTCTTCCGTTAGATAGTGGAATTTGATCACAGTCATGATTGAAAGTGTGCAGCAGTGTGGATTCACCTACCCCATCTTCCTCTACCCTTTCAGAACCCACCCATCCTCAAAGGTATCAATGATAGGATCATTTGTTTTCTTCAAATTGATTATGATACTATTTGCACGAAGCATCTTGACTATTCTCTCCTTTATGTTGAGATGGATCTCAAGGGCATTGGACTTCTTTCTGCTCTCGATGTGGGAGGAGAGGTTGCAAGGGAGCGGTAACGCAAACCCAAGCTCCCATCGACCCTATGGTTTCTAGTGGAATGTCTTCTACTGATGTTTGGATGAGTCCAAGATCTTTTCTAGGTGGTCATGAATCCCCTTTGGAGGTCCAATGGGGTTTGGCCACTATGATCCCTGACAAATCCTCCCCTTCTGGTCTACTAGGTTTTTCCACTCATGCACCTCCCTTTGTTCCGGATACATTCGAGCCAGGGTGTGATATGAAGGGTAAGGGCATCATTGTTGTGGCTCCAGGTGGTGCTGGCCCTTCCTATGACAATGTTGTCTGTGGTGTGGTGGTTAACCCTGCTGAGTGTGACCTAGTTCTGTAGTGTTCCCCCACGATTGATCGTGCCAACAATGTTACTGTTGGTTCATTTGGGGAACAAGTGGTAACTGTTACTATGACCCACTCCACATCTGAGGTTGGGATGATTGGTTCCATGGGGGTTCAAGCTTAACTAGATGCCCTTATGGTCACCCAAAACTAGTTTCATATGCTTGGAGGCGACAATCAGCCAAAAAGGAAGGCAAAAATGTGGGAGAAGGCATAAGAGCTGTTCTACCTGGGTGTTCCCCTTGTGGTCATTGGAAGACAAGAGGTGGAAGGTAGGTTGGGTAGGATGCATACACACTCCATCAGTTGTCAATCTGGTATCATATCTGAGGATTCAGTGCTTGAATCTAAGAGAGAATATGATGGTTCTAAAGGTATGTATGAGGATGATTTCTGGTTTTGACTTTTGTCCCATGGTTTTTCATTGCCATGTGTGTATCCATTGGTTTTTCATTTTTCCTTAAAAGTGTTTCCATATTAAAAAAAAGATAATTTTCAATAAAAGAACTACTTATTTAACATGTTATTTAAAATAATTTTTTTAAGCATGGATGTGTTTAAAAATTTGTTTCAAGTTATTTTTAAAGTATTTATCCATTTTATTATTTTTCTAAAATATGGATTTCTCATACATTTTTTTAAAAGTGATTTATCAAGTTTGTAAGATATAAAAATTATTTTATTTTCTAAAAATAATTTAAGTAATATTTACAAATGTCCTTAATGGATTAATATTGAGAAAGTCAGATATTTAAAATGTTATTTTAAAATTTGATCTGGCACTTGGGTATCAGGTGGGAGAATGAGGAATGAGGAGTGAACTCTCGACCTCACAAAATGTTATTATATCAGTGATATTTCTTGTGGAAATATGATTTTTCATAGGATGTGCCCAGTATAAAAACAATCCATAAAGAAAGTATTATATTTAAAATTATTTTAAAGGAGAAATCCAAATTTTTTCAATCAACTATTTTTGAAATGAATTTTCAAAACACGTATTTTTGAAATGGTTTTTATATATCAAATATTTATATTTCATATAAACTACTTTTAAAATAATTTTTATAAAATATTTTACTCTATTTTTTTTAAAACCACTTTCTGGAAAATTTAATGCTCATCCCATATTTTTTTTAAAATATTTTCTGAGGTATCTTAGAAGTTATTAGGAAGACATCAATGCTTAAAGAGTTAGCATACGCAAAGAAAATTAAATGTTTTAATTATTTTTCTTTTATTACAACTTTGAAAATTGTAAGGTATTGTATAATTCTCTAGAACCTAGACTAAAAAAGGTCCTAGATTGTATTTAGTGTCGTGTATTTATTTAATTATTTTTTTATAAAAAATAAACAACATTTTTATGAACTGATTCCAGAAGTTCGTGTTCTAGGTGTTATAATTGTTATCAGGGCAACCATATAGATAACTTTGGAGATTGAATTTTTTATTTTGTGGATAGAAATAATTATGCGATTGAATTTTTCTAGGTAATTAAGTATTCATAAAAGTTTTAGTTTTCTAATTCTGATGATGGAAATTCAGAATTTTCTTAAGTTTGATGAATGAATTATGTGGGAGAAATTCATTTATTGGGGGAGAATTTAACACCCCATAAATTATAAGTTTAGTTTGTTTTTATAAATACTCAGTTAAATGATTTAATTTATAGTCTAAAACAAACTAAAAAGAGTTTTATGAGATAATTTCTCAAAATAAATATTGGAAATAAATTATGTTAAAAACAATCATAAATTTTATTACCATATTTCAATAATAAAATTTAAAAATTGGTTATGCATAGTAAATTGACATTAATAAAATTTGTTAAACTCTTTAAACATTAATAGTTATTAATTTATATAGATTTATTTTAGCAAAATAATTTTATACACAATTTATATTAATGTGTAATAAGATTTTATAATGATTATTTGATATATTAATTAAGAATATAAAGACATATATATTATCTAATTTTAAATTTAGAATAATTTAAAAATAAATAATATATTTTATTATATAAAATTTATAATTATGAATATATTAATATATGAATTATGAAAAAATTATTAAATAAAAAAAATATGAATATTAAAGGAATTTAAATTATGAATATGTTTTAAATTTTTTTGAAATTTTAAATAAGAGTTTTGATAATGTTAAAATATGAAGTATTGATAAAATTTTAAATATAAACAAAGTATAAAAGAATTATTAAATTTTATTAAATCTGAAAATAAAAGATGAATAATCATATATTATATATTGTTTTGGTTAATTGATATTTTAATTATTAAATTATTTATAGAAATTTTGAAATATGAAAATCTAAAAAAACAATTTAACTAAAAAGATTATGAATAAATAAAATAAAAAGAAACAAATATGTATAAGGGTTTCAATATGGGGAAAAAGATTTGGGGATTTATTTTTTAGAGGAACTAAGTAGAGGATTCGAGCAACATCATGTGAGGATAAGAGCTCGAGCCAAAGGATTGAGGGCTGCCGAGAGAGATTGGGAGAGTTGTTATGCTAGGATAAAGGGAATCAATAAGCTTCATTTCGTTTGTCTGGAAAGGATTATAAACACTATGTTCAACCATAATTAGAGGATTTTTCTGCGAAAAGATTCTAATCTCGAATAGAGATATCTTCATCGTCCTCTTGTTCTTAGATCTTCAAATCTACATATTTGTTGTGTTTGATTTATTGTTAGGTGTTCGAATATATTAAATACCTATTTTTCAAATATTTAGATTTTTCTTCTTTGATCATTTTTGACCCAGTGGAGTGTTCATTTTTCTTCAATTTCTTCTTCCTCCTATTCTCCATTTATCACTAACCTGGATTTTTCTTTAACTGAAAACAATGATTTAATATTTATTAAATTGTTTTTATCTCATCATCTACAATCTTGGATATCCTTACTATTCATTGTCTTTTCTTAAATGTCTCAATAAAATTAACATTCAGTGAATCAAATCGATTCAGAAATGATTTGAACGAAGTTGATGCTTTGAATCAGGTCTGATAGTTTATATTAATAAACTTGATAATTTTCATATCGTCAGTTTCAATTTAATATTGAATCAAATGTCTGCATGCTTGAATTTGAGGTAGGACCTCAATCTGTATTTTAGTATCCAATAGGAGGATCTGGATAGAATATGATATATATTTAATTGAATTCATTTATAATCATTGGTGACATTTTTTTAGAATATAGATTTATCTACTGTAGTTGAGATTCTCCAATAAACATGTTCACATTTCAAAATAATAATAATAATAATAAACAAAATAATTGAGTATATATATATGTGTTTAGAGGCAGGCAGTAGGAGAGGTAGCCTAGAGAGGTAGGGAGAGCCGCAACCTTCTTTTCTGAATTTTTTAGTGTGGTGAATATGCGAGAAAATATGTTAAGAGTAGAAAAAACTAGGTTGATCAAGTATCCAAAAATCAAATTGGTAAGGGAAGTTATTTTATATACTCAATTATTATATTTTTAAGTTTATAAAATTTTAGTCTAAGTAAGGGTTATATATTATGAAAAATTATACTTATATATATGTATAAATTTTATAAGCATGATAATATTTTCATACTTAAGAAATTTAAAGAAATTATGTTTTATAAATTTAATTATGAATTTATGTAAAGAGTTTTTATTTTCAAAGTTTATGTTTATAATCGAGTTATTATATTTTTAGAGGAAATTTTTTAAAGGAATTAATTCTTATATAAAATTATCATATGATTTTATATTTATTATTATATTTTCAATAATGTTTTAAAAATTTATATTTTGAAATAATGTTATAAAATGATGATAATTTCTTCCTTGTTATTATTTAATTTTTCATTTCTAGTAGGATATTTTATTTTAAAAAAATATATATATTTTTTATTCCCTTATAATGAATGAAAGTTAACCTTTTAATTATAGTATTTTTTAAAATTTTAAAACTTTCATCTTATGTGTGAGAATCTCTTATATTCATGGATGTCATTTAAAATACAAGATATTTCCATCATCTATAGAATCTGAAAATTTCATGTATGTACCAGTTCAATTTTAATGAGCCATTATTTTATGTGTCTGTACTTGATATGTATATATTTAAAATAACTACTTATTTAATAAGGTATTTAATATAAATTATTTAAGTGTGAATGTTTTTAATAATTTGTTTTAAGTAATTTTTAAAGTATTTATCCATGTTATTCTTTTTATAAAATATGGATTTCTCTTACAAATTTTTCTAAAAAGGTGATTTATCAAATTTTGAAGATATAAAAATTATTTTCTTTCCTGAAAATAATATAAGTAATATTTCCAAATGTTTTTAATTGATTAAGATTTAAAAAGACATGTTTAAAATGTTTTCTTAAAATTTGATCTAAAACTTGGGTATCAAGTGGGCGGATGAGGAATGGGGAGTTAATCCATGACCTCTGGGAATATTTTTCCACCAGTGATATTTCTTTTAGCCATATTAGTTTTCATAGAATCTTCCCAGTATCAAAATAATCTATAAAGAAATTATTATTTTCAAAATAAATTTTAAGGAGAAATCCAAGTGTTTTCAATGAACTATTTTTGAAATTAATTTTCAAAACAAGTATTTTTGAAAATGTTTTTACATGTAAAATATTTATATTTTATATAAAGTACTTAAAAAAAATTTATAAAAGGTTTTATACTATTTTTTTAAAATACCTTACTGGGAAATTTAATGCTCATCCCTTGTTAAAAAAAATATTTTCATTGGAATCTTAGAAGTTCTTATATGAAAATCAATGCTTAAGGAGTTAGTGTGTGTGAAAAAAATCAAATGTTTTAATTATTTTTCTTTTATTACAACTTTGATAAATTGAAAGGTGTTTTCTAATTATCTATAAACTAGATCGAAAAAGGCCCGGGATTTTATTTAGTGTTGTGTATTTATTTAGTTATTTTTTTATAAAAAAATACATTGATGTACTAAATCTGGAAGTATGGGTTCGAGGCATTATATGGGGTCCAAAAATATTCCCCTTTTTGATGATCACAAAACACAATACAATAATGCATAATAAATGAAAAGGATTATCATGTTTTATTTGAGAATTTATTAACCAGCTGAATCCATGAAGATAAACATTCTATATCCTCTGATTATATATGGATTTTGTTTTTAACTAAATTCCCCACTATGATTATAAAAAAGATTGTACTAATACATTCAATTTACATTCTCCTTTTAAAAAAATATTTTTACCTATAGGATTAGAGAATTTTACTAAACACCCCCTATAAAAAAGAAATGTAGACTCCTTCTTATAAAGAATAGATAGAGTCTTTAAAATATAATGTGTTAAAAACTCCCCCTTTGTAAAGAAAATCTAAGAACCTTAAGGGAAGAAAGTATCCATTAATCTCCATTCTTAATAACTTTGAATGAGTAAAATAATAAAATAATTTTATAATATAGATACTCATTTCTAGAAAGATAAATAAATATAAAAATATATAAAATTAATTAAAAATGGTAGGAACTTTAGAAATAATAATATTATATAGAGTTTATTATCTTGCAAAGTGTTAACACTTGATCATTTAAAAGAATAGCCTTTAAATATGATATTCAATAGATTTTGAAAATTTTTATATAAAACCCTCAGTTTAAGGTAATGCATTATTTTATTGTGTATCTTGAGAAATAGAATGATTATATTTAGCCTTAAGATGTTTATATATGGTTTTTGAATTTATTGGAGAGGTTTTTGAGGGTTTACAGTTAGAGGAAATCATGTGAATTCCCTAGGAAATAGTGAGTGGTAAGGAGGGACTCTCTGGGAAGGAGAATGATTTGGAAATTTTTTTGGTAATTGATAGGACCATTTCATGCATACTTATTTTACAATAAAATACATTATTTTAGTAATTTAATTGATTATTCTTACTGATATTTTATTCTTTTATTCATTTATAGTAGGATCAAACCAATGATAGAAACCATGAAAAAGGATATATAAAGACCATGATTCTTGTCATGAGATTTCCAAGATAAGTTTTCGTGGATTGAATAGGATGTTGAAGTCATAAACAAGAGAAACAAATTAGAGCACAAAAATTCATGGCATGACACCCAATTCATACCATGAATGATGAGAGATTTGACACCCTAGGCTACCCCATGAAAAAGGTTATGAAAAATCCAATAGGAGGTGAACCTTGATTTTTAATGGAATGAAACTAGGATTCATGCAATGAATCATGTTGATGAAAAAAATATGCTATGTCAACATTCAAATTATGACCAAATCCCACACATGTTGACTTTATACCTCTTCATACTCCTGAGATTGAATCAAGTGTAATTAATTGTTGTATTTATGGATGATTAAATCTGAACCAATCATGATTTATGCCTATAAATATAAGTCTTAGAGGGATTTAGAGTGATATCATCGGTCAGTGAGGATCTTTTCTTGAGGTAGGAGGTTTCTGATCTATTTGTATTTCTTATTTTTTATAGTATTTTTATGTTTTCCTGTATAACTTCATATGTATATTTTAATTAAAGTATTTTCTTCCATTTCATCTCTCTCTCCCCCATTCTCCACCATGAACTCTTATACTCATGATTATGAGTAACTAATCCAAGGAATATACCATGGGAGTAATCCAATGATGAACCCAAGTCTATGGTTTTTAATTACTTTAGGTTAATCCTCACCATGGTTATCTAAGGATCAACTTCTTATTGTATAACCATTCTCCCTAAATTGTTGAGGTAGATATACAGTGTTATTGGAAATTATTAAGTGCATTTTATACTCACAATTGGGGTAGAATAATGTGTTTACACATATAATGGAGTGAATTCATTAAGTTGTTACAAAATAAGATGAAGAATTTTCTCCATGGATGAACCTCTCAAGAGAATTTAATTTATACTCTTACTATATTAATTTTGTTTTCATTTTCATTTTCATATGTAGTTTTAGTTTTTCATTCACATTTCTTATTCCATTTTTCTCTGTTTTCATAAAATAATAAAAACATATAGAGTAGGGGAATTAGGAATAGTGAGTGATCGACTATAAATCTCTTCAAGTGAGATAACCCGGGTTAGCAATTGTGTTACACTAGGAAAATAATTGTAAATTTTATGCCACCCTATAAAAGTCATGTAAAAACTTGGTTCCGTTATCTAGGATCCAAGAACCCTTTCATTCATTATACCCTTTTTAGATTTTTTAAATAGATTTTTTATAATTTATAAAAAAACTCTAAAAAAACTTTTTCTATGATGAAATCAAACCGCCATTATTTTTCATGGGTAGATTACACCAAGGTGCAAGGACAAGTGGTTAATAATAATATTTAGAACCTCTTACAAATGATTTATGATCTCATTGTTTTATCTATGAATATATTGAATGTTCATGTTATAGGTATCTTGTTTCAAGATTATATGGATATACTTAATCATGTAAAAACTAATTATCAAAGATTAAAGGATAAGAAGGAGGCTCCATTGGATTAGGAACCTCAAACTAAACCTTCATAAGAATCAGAACCAGAGGTGGAAGAAATAACCCTGCTCAACTTTCAAATTGAATAATTTGAGGAGGCTAAGAAAGAATTTATTGAAGATCCATTCCACCCCACTCAACAATTAATGGAAGAGATTTGGGAAAAATATTTTCTTAATGATGAACATATGGGTGATTAATAAGATTTAGATGAATTTTAGAATTAATTTGTAAGTGATGATATATAAAAATATCCCCTTATATTTAAAAATGAATAGACAATACCATTATATGTCTCTATGGATATGGAAGAATAAACTACCCAAGTTGTGGAGTTCGAAGAAAGATTGGAGGAGCCTGACTACCTGCCACCATTTGCAACCACTCAAATCCCAGAGGCAATTTTCACTATAGAAGAAATTGGAGTCGAAACAACTTAATTAGATGATATTTTATTGAAATCATTCTCATCTAATTTTACTGAAACCAAATTGAGTATCACCTATAATTGTTTTGAATTTTCAAATTCTTCCAACCCTTGTTTTTCTATAGAGGAAGATAATAAATCGCAAGTTTTACCTGATGAAGAGCACATGAAGCTCCCTGAACATGTTGAACATTTATTAGAGGGAGTAAATGGGGAGATTCAAGTTGATTTTCCTGTGGAAGTCAAGACACAACCTACTTACTTTAAAGGGGAAGATTTTTATATTTATTCTTCATGTTTTAACTTAAATCAAATATAATTACACTATAATCTTCCCTTTGAATATTATATTAATGAATCGTACCTTAATCAATCACTAGAGAGTAAATAAGAGGTTGTGAAAGTGGAAACTGATTATGAGGTGGTCCCATTATTTATCCACCCCCACCATGCAAGCTATATCTCATTGACATGTGGGTGGACTTTATGTACTCTATCCATGGTGTCCTCAACAGTAAAAAGTAAGGAATGAAATTAATAAGTAAGAATTTTCCATAGTACAAATAAAATAAACTCCACCTACCATAAAATTTAATATAACAGCTAGTACTTCCCATCCAGAGGTAGTCAAAACCTAAGTCCCACTTTGGGGATCAAACGAAGACTTATCCTTCTTTTGATTTTATTTTATTTCTAGGACTACAATTTTCAATTTCTTACTTAGGAATTAGTTCTAAGAATTTATTTTCTTTTTAGGACTTTAGTCCATTTTTCTCATTATAAAGGCTGGAAAAACTTATGGTTTGAGTGTGATTCTACTACTATAGTTCACGCCATCAGAAATGGTATGTTTCATCATTCATGGAGACTTAATTATAGATGTATGGAATGCATGGACATTCTTATGGGTACCAATTTTATCATCACTCACATATACTAGGAAGAAAATCATGTAGAAGATGATCTTTATAATAAAGGAATTGATACTAAGCTCACTTGGTTAGATGATCTTCCATTGAACTTGATTCCATTTCATGAAATGGATTGTAATAAAATTCCTCTCTTCAGAATCTTGTAATGTTTCAATTTTTATATATTTTTAACCTTGACCTTTATGGTTGAGGGACCTTTAAAAAATGACATGGTCCATACACTTTTATGAGTGATATTTTTTTGTAGGAAAATGATGATGGCATAAAGACGCCCCTCAAGTGGAAAAAGGAGGAGGAATATAGATTCATTACAAAGGGAGTTCAATTTTAAATTCATTTTCTCTTAACTCCCTATATTTTTTTTTGAAAATCTATTTTAAGATTTAAAATAAAATTTTTATTCCCACACTTAGAATTTTTTTTACTTTAATATTCTAGGAGATATGAGTTCCTTAAGAATCCCATGATGCCATGTTTTATATTTTGATGATAATGAGATTGAATGAGAAAGATGGATAATTGAATGAATATAGTGAATGATAAATGATCAATTTTTTGAATCAAGATTTAGAGGAATTGGTTGATTTATGAAAATGAAATTTCCCTTCCATTTTTCATACTTTGAATTTATGAAATTCATGCATATTTATTTGTTATTATTATCCATTCCATAAGTGATTGTACCAAATTTTATATTCCATTTCTAAGAGGGATTCTAGAACTAATAATTTCCCTTATATATTGTGTATATTTATTGAGATATCATTAGATTTGTTACCAACTAGAAATTTCATTTAAACTTTTCAAAGCTATGATTGTAAAAATTCAAATTTAATATTACTAATTACTTTTTATTGATACAACATTTTACTTGAGACCAAATTTTACATTAATCCTTATTTATCCTATAGAATCTTTGAATGTAATTGTTAGAAACAATCCAAATTATAGGAAAAAATTTCACATTTCCACCTGTAACATCCTGACCTAGGAGCCACTCAAATGGTGCCTCAAGACAGTTGGTCACATTACCTCAAGTGTGCCTCCCCATATGCCAGAATCTACATAATAAGAATTAGGGTCTAAATATGCTACAGTGGGGAGACTATACCCTTTGGATTAGTAACAAATATAGTAGTATTAATCATAAATAAAGGTAGATGAATATAATAACTACTGAAAATCAATAATAAATGAATGAGTAACCATGCATGAGCATGATATAGTGTCAAAGAAACAAAAATACATAGGTAATACAATATAAAGAAATAATACAACAAAAAATAATAAATAAGTAAAATTATCTAGCTCCAGAAAGGGAAAACTAAGTACATGCTTAACCACTTCTCTCAAGCTGCCATGTCCATAAGGAAAACAACACAGAGCATAAATCTATGGTCCTGAACCTATAACCATGAGGTCTATTTAGGCACCAAATGGTGGTATGAACATAGTATGAGATATACTTAGTAGGAGACTACCAATTAGGTTTAATTAAATCCAATTAGTGAGTTTAAAATACAGTAGTGTATAGGTATAATAATAAATAAATGAATAAATAAATGTAATCTAGTCAGGCTTGGATTCCACAAGGACACACGGCCGGGAATAACAACTTCGGCCTAAGCCAGAATACCTTTGAATATGTGTCACCATGTATATAGGTATACATATATATAGATATATCTATATATATTTACTATATACATGATAACATATATAGAAATATATATAGATATGTAGTACTTTCCATGTCACAAGGTGTAACTCAGGCATCCATGCATAATCATAAGAGTCTCATAGAGTAATAAGGGACATCATGCATGGGTATAATAAATAATATAGAACTCCACAACAAGTATCATAGATAATATAGGATTCCATGCCAAGTGTCATGAGTAATAATGATACGGGTCATGCCTAACATCCTAATCGAGGGGGCATGGAACATAATGTCCAACAACCAAAGTGATGTGAAGATCTAGGTCCAACATCCTCAACCAAGGGGGTTTCAAATTCAATTTCTACAAACCTAACCAAGGCCCCTCTATAATAATCTAATATGAGTTTATCCCACTTTCTCTATGACCCATTAGCCTATGAATTTCTTAAATAAGAACCCAATATCATTCAAGGCATAATATATATTCATTAATATGTTACATTTATTAGTTGAAAATAGGCCATGAGAATTCATCCATCCCATGATCAATAAGGTTCAACTAAAAATAAATATAACTGATGAAATAATACAAAATTTCCAAGTGTAGTCAAATTTACTTAACAAAAAATCATTAAACAAGTATCCATTTATTTAATATAATTAAGAAATTAATTTATAATTATAAATTCCATTAATAATTTGGAAGTGGCTAAGTGGAATTCCTTTCCACAAACCACTCATTTAATCCCCTAAGTCAATATATTAGAGTGAAAAAAATCAAATTCCCCAAGGGATTTTCAGGTCTTAAGCCAACAATGAGCATTATGAGTGATTGAGTGAACCCACCCTAAAGGGGTGGTTTGGTTTGAGGTTATGAACTCCAACCATGTCATTCATTCAACATTGTATTTTTATTAAAAGAGAAAACCCACAACAAGTGCGTGGCCATGGGTAAGGCCAAAGATACATAATTAGGGAGGTCTAAAGTAATGGAGACCAAGTTAATATCCCCTAATCAGATTAACGCCTTTTGGATTCATTTTAATAGTACTTGAAAAATAGATAATTTTTGTACCTTGATAATCCACCATCATGGAAGAAATATGGTCTTTCACTTTGTTTCCCTCACGCCTTTTATGAACAAACTGAATGTTTTTCTTGTTGAGTATGGCTCTACACTTCCTGATAACATAGGCTATCGACCATGGAGAATAAATATTTCCATGAATGTAATCATAGATAATCATGGAATTCATTTCAATCTGATTAAGGGAGATATTTTTCTATATTTATAAACTAAAAACTGTGTACATTGCCTGTGCCTCTTCCTGGATAGAACCCCCCCTCCCATAGTAGGAAGTATAGGAGAGATCATGACACTTCCCCTAAAATATCAAACCACCCCACCACCTCATATGATACCCATAATTTAAGAGACATCAAAATCAAGTTTTAAACCCTTGGTTGGAGGTTACCAGTGTACCCAGTTTCCTCTTATGCCCCGAATCATATGCTGCATCATAGAACCATTCACTTGTATAGTTCTTAGGGAGGGGGCATCATGACATTTTTTGAAGCCACTAACCAGATCAACTAGGAGGGATTTGGTTCTTATGATAACATACCTTTATAAGGATTGAATACCTTCAAACTTGGACTTATTCTTTTATTTCCGGATACACCAACAACCATTATTTAAAATCATTGATTTGGACCCACACCATTCAAACCATGAAACCATCTATCGATAAATGATGTTCCAACAAGATCCATAGATAAGATCCCAGTGAACTCTCTGAATAAACTCCAGAAAGTCATGGCCCAATCAATCTCAAATAGGAGATGATTGGAATAATCCTTTTTTGTGCACCTTGATGAAGTGGTATTTGGGAAAAAAGTTGATACCCATCATCCTTGCATTTTCATATGTGGGAATATATTGGTTTCTTATCCTCCAACCATGTCAATAGTCTTGAGGAAAACTAAAAAGGGTCTAGGAATTTAATGAAAAAGAATTCATAATTTAAGGGGGAGATGAATAAAAAGTCCAATGTGTAGAATGAAGATAATATATATAAATGATGAAACTTTATAGGAAATGTATATAGACCACCTACATCAATTGTAGGACGTACACTCATCCGATGCTGGGTTTTGGTTTAAGTTGGAATGAGATAAATCATAAGAATACACAAATTCCTAGAAAATAACAAAAATGATCCCACATAATGATCACATAAAAAGAGAGAATAAAAACTGATAAAAGGGGTATGAGGAGTCATAGACTCACTTTTATGCTATGAACACAACCGATGATTCTTGAATCAGACCAAGGAAGAAGGAAATCCACCCATGTAAGAGGTAGGAAGAGGAGGAGCATGCAGGGGACCTTCTAGGTGAGTGACAGAAGAAAAATAAGGAAAAAAATCCTTTAATGGAGGAGGGGAATAATGGTAAATTTCCCCCTTTTAACTAGATTTATATTTTGGAAAAAATATGTTCCAAACGTGTGTTCCCACTACCTAAGTGGCATTAAGTGTGCAGGCTGTCCACATAGTTTTCAAAACTATGCACATCCCCTGTGCTACACACCACTTAAATTTATCATTTTTTTACATGTAAATATTTTAAATTTATATATGAATATTTTTGGAGCTAGATGATGAGACAACGTGAGATTTATAGTCCTGATGATCCTGAAATTGATATTTGAAAAAAATATTAAATTTATTAATATCACACATGAAAAGTTTTCCTGAAAAATTGGAATAAATCTATAATGGAGTCTTGGATTGGAAATATGGAGCTTTAGTTGAGTACATTGCACGGGTTTTACCCTAGGTGAAATATAAACTCGGAGCTCATTGGGAACTTAGGTTGGGTGTGGTTGTGGGATAATTTTTGAAAAAATAAATAAATAAAATTATATTTCCATGACCTAAATTTGTTGATAAGTATACAGTTATGAGGGGATCTCAGGGTTATCCTCATAACCCTGGAGATCTAGAGGATCCATTGGAGAAGATATTTGTGAACACAATGGATCTCAATCGATAACTGAGGATCGTCTTTTCTAACGTTGCTTGTGGATCTCGCCAATGAAAGTTAAAGACAGTCATAATTCACTAGTGATTAATCCAAACCAAGGTAGTATTATTTTTTATATGGATCCATCTAGTTTATTTATATCATGTCGAACATGAATCAATTCCAACAAACAAGAATTAATTCATGCATTGAATATTAATTTATTTGACCATTGTTGATTATTACTCTTCATTATTCTATTCCACAACAACAGATCAAGGATGAAATAAACAAATGACAAGGTGCATTCTTCATTTTTATGCTTTATGGTTTTATCCCTCATTTCTTCACACGTTCATCATATAACAACCCTGGACATTATTACACATTTAAACATGATTTGTCACATAAAATTGCACTTAATGCAACCCATAATATCAAGAGGTCTAGTGTATTTGGGGCTTAGTAACATTAAATGACAACTTAATACATAAAATACAACATCTTTATTGAAAAATTCTTTTTTATGACCACAAAATTTCTTTGTACTTAGCATTGCATGAGATAACCTGAGGACATACATATGAAAAGAGTGAGCTATAAATCCCAGTAAGGGAGTAAAAATGAATACCATGAAGAATAAAATACATGTTAGGTGATATATATATTAATGGATCATAAGAGAAATATGAACATAAAGGAATAATATAGCATGATCATCATAACATGGAAATGTGGAAATAACTTAAAACACTTCATCATAAACATAAAGAAATTAGGTAAACCCCTATCCCAACGTGATGGAAAAATGTCCTAAAAGGAATAGAGTAAACCCCTTTCCCAACATGACATATCATTATACTAAACATCATCCAATGCATTGGAGCACTATCAGGGGTGCACCCTTCATGAACATTTCAATCTCATGCTTAAGTGTGCCACATAGATCATATAACATGGATTCAATCAACATCATCATTTATTCCATGATAAAGGAATGTGTAATAAAAATATTAATGTATATAATCAATAAGTATATGTGCATAAAGGCGAATACCCTTGATAGAGAAATGGGATTGGCATTCACTACATTATGATTTTGGTATGGAAAATTGCGGTGCAATTTTGGCAGCATAACGACATCATACAGGGATTCATAAAATGGGTTGATGAGATAGAAAGGGGTATATAATTATTTAGACATGAAATGGGCAGTAAGGGGATCATGAAGCATAATATACCAACACATGAAATGGAATTTTAGATGCATAATATAAGAGAAATGCTTGAATGGAAATGAGGAGAGAGAAATACCTTATAGAATTTAGGCATGGTAACAGGTGTACATGGGAGGGATTAATGAGAGTAAAAGGGGTATCTAATTATTAAAACATAATAATAAAGGTATGGGGGAGATGATAAAACATACCCCATAATTTTTAATTGAATAATAAAAGGCTATAAAAATATAAGGAAACTTGGACAAAAATGAGAAAGGAAAGAAAGTGAGGATCCCTTAGTTGGATGTGTGATCCCAAAGGCTTGGGAGAGGCTTTTTGGGATCTTGGGGGGGGGGGTGCCTTTTGAGGACTATATTGAGTATATAATAGAGTGATTATGAGATTCAAGTAGTTTGAGTGAAGAGTAATGGGTGCTTGGGTTGGTTTATATTGGAAAGGAATGAGAATTCTTTATTATTTAGGTTTTGGACACTACACACTAAAATATTCAAAACCACAAACAAAACCATGGTTTTTGCCAATGGTTTCTAGACAAGGGTAGTGTAAAATATTTTTTTATTTGGTAAATATCTGAAGATATTAAAATATTTCCCTTTCTTATGTATAGGTGAGTCACACTCTCAAGGAAATGATTTTAAAATCATAAAATATATTATACATTTTGGAGGATTCACTAAGGCATAATAAAATAAGTCAAATAAATATAAAATAACATTATTTTAAATTTAAAACACATATTTTGTCTAAGATCCATTTTATGGTATTTATTACATCACTATTGGGTCATTATGATGTCATAAAATACACTATATACTTATATATTATTTAATTTTTACCCAAAGATTTGACTGTCTCAAAAAATTATGAAAAATTCACCATTGGATAATTTCAATGTCCTGATTCCAAAAATATTATTCATTTTATCTAAATAAGTTTCTAAATATATGAATTTTCACTTTTAAAGTGAGAACTTATATTTATTGAAAATTGATGAATTTTGACAAAAATAGTTTTCAAACCTTAATAAAAAATTACATTTGACTTCATAAAAATTATATAATAATTTATTATTAATAAAATTAATTTTATAATAATATTTTATTAAAATATTAATTATTTCAAAAATTCAAAAATTCCTTAAAATAAATTATTTAAAAATACACTTTCTATTTTGTCGTATAAAAATATAACTCTTATCAAACTGATTACCGAATCATTTATAGATAAGGAACTAATATAATTATAATTTATAAGAATTTTTTTATAATATTATTAATAAAAACCTAGTTTAATATAATAATTCATATATTTCTTAAAAGTTCCATCTTTTCATGAAAAATCAATTTATCAAAATCATCATTTTTTAAGATAGACTACTCCCATAAAGGAATTGATGGAATAAGAATTTTATTTATAGAAATGGATTAAACAATAATTAAATAATAACTTGTTACCGAAGCCCTTATAACACCCTCATAATATTTAGGGGTAAGGTGTGCGATGTTGAACGGATCTTGGGGTGACTTAGGCAACATCACCTGGGTGGTAATCTCTATTAAATTGAACTTATACCATAGGTGATTCCATTCAAGATTAACATGTTGAAGATCGACTTAGGCTTGGTCAAGAACAAAACCCAGTGATGCTAACTCCTTTTTGAGCTCTGAAAAATGAGCTTCATACAGTCTGAGTATACTGGATGAGCCCGTTTTATCCTTTGTCTGTGTCGAAAGGATTTGTTTTAACCTTATTTTTATATTAGTTGTGCGATCACTTTGAAATGACTATATCATCAATGGTAATGATACTTAATGGTTATTTAAAATAAATAATAAAACAAAATTATTGCATGTGTTTTCTATGTCTATAAGAAATTAAAATAAAGGTAATTTTATTCATAAATTATCAGGTCGTTGCACATTATGGAAACTTTCTTTGGCCCATGGTTTGATAGATACCTGGTATTTGATCATTTCCAAACCATTATTCAATGTAACATATCAATACCAAGGGTATGAATTTTGATTGATTATATGATCAAGGATTGATTCCAATGAAGTATTACTAGAGGGGAAGCTTTATTAGACCAACATATTATGTTTTCCTAATGGATTCGTGACAATGGTTTGGTGTGGTGACAATTTGACACTACAGACTGATTTCCGAGCATATCAAGGCTTGTTTTCCGATGAGCAGAAATGGTGAGGGTCACCCAAACTCAAATTTGAGTTTCTTTGTGAGATTTAAGGTGACAATGATATATTCATAAGACATGTGAAGGATCCTAGGGATCTATAAATTCCTATGGTACACGGTGTGTAATCTAACGTTACATGCAACGTGGGACTCCAACCTTGGAGATGGGGGTTTCCTTGGAAGAGATAAGGATCACACCCCATGTGGTCCCTACCATACACTGTCTGACCTCTAACTGGTAGCATTCCATGTGTCTCCAAGGATACATGGGAATATGTTGAGTACATGGGCCAACCTTTGTACTTAGACACAACTAAGGTACACAGGCTAATCCATGTACTCAAACACAGATAGGTATACACAAGCACAACCCAAGGTACATATGAATGAGTAGAGGGGCATGAGCTTGGACATGATCATCTCCATATTTAAAGGTACACTCGGTGTACCCTATGTACACATGATGTACTTATTTAGAGATAGAATGGATCCCTTTGTATCTTAATTATAGACTAGGTTCAGTTGAGTGTGATACTTTGGTCCATTACTGTGAGGGTACAATGCGACATTACATCCTTGTAATAGGATTGTGATCCCTTCTATGGGTGTAGTATTGAATAATGTTTGGTGAATATCCATGTGGGACTAGGGTGGGATCATCTATCATTCCTAGGTGGGGTTCTTGGTATCAGTGTGACCACCATGCATAGGGTGTTGATTCCCTATCTATAAATCATATACAATAGGGATTGTGGTGTACCCTAGTGGCCCTGAGCATTATCCCACACCTAGATGATGATATATTATGAGATCTAGTGAGTAATTATTTATAGGGTCCCAATTATTATATCCTCTTGGATGAGTGTCACTAGTGATAGTTTGGACTATGGAGTGAGTACTCAGGAAATGTGAGTTATCTAGAATCCATAAGAAATATCCTATAGATGGAAGTATTGGTTGAGACCACTTGAGATCATTTTTATGTTATGAGTATATCTAGGTTTTTTATTACTATATTATTTCTATTATATGACTATTATTGATGCTTCATGCTAGTGATTATAGTGTTTCTTACTGAGTATTCATATACTCACCCCTACATGGGATCTTCTTGCATGTGTCATGTATTATATAGATGATGACCCTTTTGATGGTGTCCAAGGAGGATGGATAGAAGACAGAGTATATCTATAATATATAGATTGAGGTGTCTTTTTTGTGGCTATATTTTATAGTGGTCTGCTTTTTCTAAGAAGGTTGAACTCTTTTTAGTTTTTGTTGGGTTGTATTTGGCCCCTTTATCTCTTTAAATAATTTTTTTTCATACTTTGATATGGGATATATGTTTTGCATGAATTTATGGTATCATTTGAATTTAATTTTTGAGAATTTTATTATGTTGGATATGTGTGCACGCATTCAGGTACATTAGGATAATTCAACCCATGCATGGGTTATTCCTACTCAACACTGGTCCCTAGACCCTATTTTATCAGATGTGGGATTAGGATAGTCACACTTAGATTATCACCATCTAAGTGGTCCCTAGTGGTTTGGGTCATGAAAGAGTGGTACGAGAGGAGTCAGTTCCACCTTATGAATGGATTATAGATTTTTTTCTAGATGTGAGATAGGTTTTGAATTTATAGTAACAGTGTTAAAATGTTTTGAATTTAGATTTCATGATTGTGTGTCTAGTGTTGGTGTGGCGACTGACGTATCCATTCACTATGACTATGATAACCTTCTAATTGACTCAGTACATGTAAACAATGGTTATTGGGAAAAACATTGGTACATGCATTATATAGGAATTGGTTGTGGTTTCCATGTCTTTATTAAGTTAGTTCCCCAGATATACTTTTAATTATGGTACATCTTGTTTATTTTAGGATGCCTCCATGAAGGCATCCAACCAAGATTCCACTATATGATCATGAGGATGATATGTTGAGTGAAGAGGCTTCGATACATGTATCTATACCAGAGGTGGTAATTCCTAGTGGTTTTATAGTCGTGACACTAGCCATAGAGCAAAGGATAATGCCTACAAAACCATAATAGGATGCATATAGGCTGAGTATGATGCACAATCTTCAAAGGAAGTGACCTCCCAGGTTTCTGGGTGATCCATACACCCAGGTGGATGAGGACTCGCTAGAGGTAGTATCCCAAGTTTTTTACCTCGTGAGAATGCTTGAAGACCAGATTAAAGTCCTCACAACATGTCCTATTAAAAATTCTGCTGGGTGATGGTGAAGTATGATGACTTATTCACACAACGAGATAACTCTCTCATAGACAGACTTTGAGCATCTCTTCAGGGAGGAGTTCTATCCAGCCATGTTGTGATCATAATGAATCCAAGAGTTTTTGTATCTATACTAGAGTAGTATGAACATGACAAAGTATTCAATGATCTTTTCTAATATCTCATGATAATCCTTTGATATGGTGCTGGATCCATTATCCAGGGCACAAACCATCAAGAAGGGATCACACCGAGATATCAGGGATTCCGTGATATCTCTTTTTATTCCCACTTACGTTGGAGTTCTCAAGCAGGATTTTGTTTTGGAGAGCTTGTTGGAAGAGTGGAACCCAACCATGGGTACTGGTAGTGGGAAACTATGATCATAGACCTAAAAAACTAGTAGTTTATGATTGTATCAGGTATTCGGGTGTGCCAAAAATTCAGAAGAAAATACTAGGATAAAAAATCAGTGTTTCAGGGAAATCAAGATGGCTCGAAGCTACTAAGGGAGAGAAAATTCTTATCATGCGATTTTCGGGGACATATTTCTTGAGATTGTATTACCTATTGTATAGATGAAAGTGATATAGTCGAAGGACCACCAAAGAAGTGAAAATAAAGGACTAGGTAGGTCCATAGAGCTATATTTATGGTAGAGGAGTGGGTAGAGTAATAAAAGGTGGCAGACATTTTGACTTATTTCTACTACCACCCTGGGTGGTCCATGCCAGGATCAGGGAGCTCATGGGCAGGGTCAAGGAAAACTATAGGTAGTGTAGGACTATGACACTGAGGCTCTAGGGATGATATGAGATATGATCTATATATTTACTACCTTATCTATAATACTGAAAGAAACATGTGTGAGTAATTAATTTCTTTCCAATTCCCTGGTTAGAGACTTAGATATTATAATTGACCCCTTGGATCAACCTTTATTCATGGATACTCTAACCGAAGTTGACTCAACGATCACACATTTTTGCTGATAGTGTGACCTAACTCTTATAGGTGAGAGACTTTTATGGGATCTCTTTTTAGTAGTGATGAGACCTTAACATTTCATCTTATGTATTAACGGATATCCATAGTTCATGCCCAAATTGACTATTTTAGGTAGAGGATGAGGTGTTTCCATAATGATGGGATGAGGTTTTACTTCATGGATGAGGAGGAAACTTAGGAAATGTAGGATGGGATCATACATAGGAGGGTGAATCCAATTACTCACCAGTTGGCTAGCATGACTCTTAGAGTAGTGGATTATATGGGCTTCCAGTTTCCTACAATGGCGGTAGATTATGAGGACATATTTCATGAGGACGCTCCTGGATTACCTCCCCTATGAGAGGTAAAATTTTCCTTTTACTTGCACCCTAGGATTACCTTGAAATCTGCACCATTATATCAGATATCTTTTGCAGATCTTTGAGATCTAAGGGTGTAGTTGGAGGACTTGAAGAGGAAGGTCTTAGAGAGATCCAGTTTTTCCCCCCTAGGGGACCCCAGTGTTATTCTCCAATAAGGCAGATGAGAGCTTAAGGTTGTGTATAGATTATCTTCACCTGAACCAAGTGACTGTAAAGAATAATTTTCCACTACCAAGGATATATTACCTCTTCAATTAGTTTATAGGGGCATGATGGTTCTCAAATATTTACCTCATATCAAGATATCACTAGAAACAAGTATAGGATTAGGATATACCAAATTTATCATTCAGATGTCCTATGGTCACTATAAGTACTTGGTGATTCCCTTCGGCCTGATAAACACCCCATAAGTATTCATGGGACTCATGAACCATGTATTATAGGATTTATTAGATCTCTTTTTGGTGGTATTCATAAAAAATATCCTAGTGTACTTGGAATTAGAGGAGGGGTATGTGAGACACTTGCAGATGGTTTTGAAACACTTTGAGAGAACCAGATTTATGGGAATCTCTCGAAGTTTCAGTCTTGGATTTAGGATGTACACTATATAGGACACATCATCTTAACTAATGGTGTAGAAGTGGACCCATCAATGGTTGAGGAAATGTTATATTAGGATCCACCCAAGAGCATGATGGAGGTTTGGAACTTCCTTGGGTTGGCTGGATACTATAAGAAATTTGTGCTCGATTTCTCTAGGATATCGAAACCTTTGAATATTTTTACCCAGAGGGGGAATCCTTTCATTTGTATAGAAAACTACTAGTGAGATTTTTAGGAGTTTAGGAAGAGGTTGATGAGCAAACCTATCTTGATATTTCCATAGGAGGGTGTCTAATACATAGTGTTCTATGACTCATCAGGGAAAAAACGTGGTTATGTGATGATGCATAGGTAAAATGTAATTTCATATGGGTCTCAATAGTTGAGATCTCATGAGCATAACTATAGGACCCACAATATTGAGTTAGTAGTGGTAGTTTTGAACTGAAGGTGTGGAGACAATAAATTATGGGTGAGAATGTTATCATCTACTCTGACCATAAGAGTCTCAAGTATATCTTTTATCAAAAGGATATTAACTTGAGATAGAGGTAATGTCTAGATTTCCTCTAGGACTATGAATTCAAGATAGTCTATACTCCTAAGAAGGGGAACATGGTGGCAGGCGATCTTATTAGGATATCTTTTTTATTATTTTTTGGAAGATGCGTTAGAACCATTAGCCTTGTTAGAGTTAATCTTAGTGGACAAGGATGATTCTTTATATCTTTAGTCTATGGTAGTTTCCCCAATAATTTTACAATGTTTTAGGGAAGCTCAACATGGGGATACCGACTGTGATTCCTTACATACTCAAATATCCACTATATGCGCTACAGATGGATTTTATGAAGTTGGGGAGAATGTTACTCTTTTAAGAGGATTGGATATGGTACCTGTGATGTTGCAGGACAAGGTGATAATAGAGTTTCATATATCTCCTTTGGTGGTACATCTAGGTGAAGAAATGATGTACCATGGCCTTCAATATCAGTTTTTGTGTCATGGAATGAAGAAGTGTGTAGAAGAGTTTGTCTCTCGATGCCTCACTTGTTAGTAGGTAAAGGCCAAGCACCAGGTTCTTGTGAGTTTATCTCATACCCTTGAGGTAATATAGTGGAAATGGGATTGGATTTCTGTAACACCCTAAGATTCTATGATATATTGTTTTTTGAATTATTTTAATCTTTTGGTATTTTGAATTTCACGCAACACTAAAAATAGTTTATTTTATATTAAATAACTATGTTTCGCTTATGTTATATGAAAAAACAATTTAATTATTCACTACACAAAATATAAATTTTATCTTTCTCTACACATAACACCAAGGTTAGCTTGCGTTACATGCAACAATGACTTTCCTCGATGGCTTGTGTAACTTGCAAGACTGAGTTTTACTGAATAACAATATATTATTTAATATAACCTAGAAATTAAATTATTAGTTATGAAAAGAGTTAACTAAATTATGAAAATATATGGTTTAACCAAATATAAAATTAATTCATTGGTTACAAATTAATTAGAAATGAATATGAAAACCGATTGAATATAAAGGAAAATATTATTATACCCAAAAAAATGTTTTATAATAATAAATTAAATTTATAATAATTAGTGAATGATATTAATGTGATATATATATATTATATATTCATTCAAATATTTTATACATTCATTAAATATATTTTATAGGCTTAAGATAAGAACAAACCAAATTTTATGCTTAAAGACCTATATTTTTATAAAGGTAGTTTTACAGCCTTTTAAGGAAGAATCCATTTTAAATACATTTTTTAGAACTCTTATATAGTTAATATTTAAAAAATAAACTTCATATTTTATGTATAAACATAAAAAATAGGTTAGTATAAAGTTTTTGTATTTTTCTATAAGGTTTCTTTTTTTAATGAATAGTTAAAAATACTGAATTTTAATTCAAACTACTTTTTCATCTAATTTATTTATAAGAAGAAATTATATTTTAAATTATTTTTAAAGTTTAATTAGATCATATTTTTATCAATTAATCCAATTTAGGTCATTATAATCAATTTCACTTTGAAATTTAATATAAAAACATTATAAACTTTTGAATGTTTTTACTTTAAAAACCCGCATTGTCAACCCGACTGTAGGATTGAATTTAAATTAATTTCCACCACTTATATTATTTTAATTTTGAAAAATAGATTCCATATTTGGAATAAGTATAATTTATAATGTCTAATAAGTTCAACTTATTTTTTTACCAAAATTATTCATGAAAGTAATTAAAATAAATTACATTGATTAAAGTAAAATCAAGCTTAACTAAGGACTAAACTTAAGGGCCTAAATGACCTAGAAACCTGTCCAAAAGACATTTAATGTCCATATTTAGACCCTATAATCACTTTTCAAAACTGTTTACCATTATTTTATCTACTTTACATGGGAAAAATGTGGGTGGAATTCTCTTTCCAAAAAATTTACAAGAGTACCACTCCTCCACTATAAAAGGCCTCCTCTCCTCCCACTTCTTCACACCTCTAAAACCACTTAGGTTCATCCATGATTGGACCAATAAAATTTCCAAAAAACCTAAATTACTATTTTAATACCCCCTTTGGTTATAAATCCTTTCAAGGAATCCTTTTGGTGCAGACTAAAAGGATTTACCCGATTAATAGGGAACACCCTCCCTCAAGCTCATTTCTTTTATTTACATTCCCCATTACCTAACATATTATTATTCCATTATTGTATAAAAAACATGTATAATAAATATATTAGGATGTTTTTATTCTGATTTTTTACATATAATTACACACGCTTCCATATATTGGGTAACGAACACACTATTTACGTGTACAACAAACTACCGTCTCACAAAACTATGATTGTTCATTTTTCTTTTACAACCTCTAATGGTAGAAATTATGATGAAAAATATATTTATATATTATATATATTATATTTACAATTTCTTTATTTTTATTTAATTTTAATTTATAACAAACCCTTATGCTTTCCATCTTGTACAAAAATTATAATTTCATTTGAGGAAGTTTGGACTACCACCTCCTCAAAGTGATGTGTTTCGTTCACACACTAGATGGAATGTATTAAGGATATTTTTAGTGATTATACATAATATATTTGAAATAATAATGATACTTTAATTATATTATATATATAGATATACATATATTTCATTTACTTTCTTTATTTCAATAAGTCAATAAAACACAAGCAGCGTTCATGCGTAGGTATGACCTACCGTCTCCATGAATAGTGTATTCCATTTTCATAATTCTATATTATATATATTATTATAATAAAAATATAACTAATATTAATTATATTCATATCATTATTTACATTCATTAAAACATGATATAAGTATAAGGACCAATGACATAATAAATTAAGACACATTCGAAAAACAAAGCGAATATTACCCAAAGCATAACCTTAACATAGAATTGTTAACAAGCGGGTAATATAAAGTCATAATAAAATGTTATATGGAATTATATATAAGAATATGGTTCTGTAAAATATGTATAATAAACTTATATTTATTATACATGAGTTTCTTATGAGTATGAAGAGAGTCAAGAAACAATACAAGGGAATTTCATCTCTTTTTTTATTTCTGTGAGATATATGCTTAATTCACCACCCATTCGTTTTATGTGGTGTGTATAATTAAAATAGATGAATTATATTATTATTATACTTAAATTTATGGTTATTTACATATCCATTTAATGATATTTATTTCACAAAGTTTATTTTTCAAAAGATACCAAATTGGTAAAGTAATTTTTTCTCAATTTTCCTTCTTTGAGACACATGCCACGTTATGCACCTATATATTTATATGAGGTGTATATACTTACTTTGAAATGTTATATAATTAATATAATTATTTTCATGATATTTTAGGCTTTATTATATTAAATGGAGATTATATTTCAAATTTACCAATTGGTAAGAGTTTATTGAAACAATATCACCGCTTTTTGAGATTATTATGATTATGCTTCCTTTAATGAAATATTATGATCAATATATAAAAAAAACTCAAAAAGTTTATTATCCCATGGTTATTAATGATATATTAATGTATTGGTTCCATTTTTACACTCTTTGGTACATAATATATTTAAGAAAGTGTTTTTAAGAAATCCCGACTTTACCCTCTATTCGGTCGGAAATCTGTATTCCTTCAAAACCATGTTTTCTAAAAAGGTTTATAAAAATACTATACTATTAAAATATGATATTTAAAATAAATTTTTACCAATTTTTCACCCTTTTAAACAAAAGGGTTCTTAAACAGGAATATTCTTTTCATTTTCCAATTGAGGCACTTTTCTAATCTTTTTACGGTGAAAAGGAATGTTCGACATGTAAAGATTTACCCGCCATCATAACCATCATTTACTTAAAGCTTCATTTAAAAGATTAAAAGATTATTTATTTTAAAATAATTTTTTTTCCAAATATTTTGAAAATTATTTGTTTTAATGTGTTTTTCAATGAAAAAGGTTTTCAAAAATATTTTATTATTTTAAATTATTTTCAAATATTCTTTTATAAGTTTTCAATGTATTTTAAAAGAAATATTTTTCAAAACATTTTGAATATTTATTTATATGTTTTCAAAGTGTTTTTAAAGGAAAAAGTTTTTAAACTTTTTGAATCTTATTTTATAATTTTTAAAGAAAAATTATTTTAAAAAATGATTTCAAGACTTCTTTCTAAGTTTTCAATGCATTTTCAAAGAAAATGATTTTATAAAGGTTTTATGTTTTAAAAATACTTTTTAAATAGAAAAAGGATATTTTACTCAATAAATGTATTCAAAATATATTTACAAGTTATTTTACTTATAAGATGACATCTATTGATGTTACTCATGCCCATATATAAAATTATCAAATGGTTCAATTTAAATTTTTTCTTTGAATGGTATATATTTTGATTGAATGATGTTTATGGAACTCGTTATTATTTCACAGGTTATATGATTTTATAACACATTCCTCTTACATGTTTTATGATTTTGAAACCCACTTCTTTTCATGTGTTATTATATCATTAAGTGATTATGAAACCTATCTTTTTTCATAGGTTATGATGTGATGAAATGTTAATAATACCCATTTCATTTCATGTGTTATGGATTGATGTTTATAAAACCTATCTATTTTTATGGGTCATGATATGATGAAATTTTTATTTTGTGGAACATGTATGAATGATGTTATTATGGTATGATTGAGACCTATATCTCTCTCTAATGAATTGGGTATTAATGGATTCCTCATGAGTATAAATGGTATGCATGAACCTGATTACATGTTCAAAATGTTATGCATGGAACTAGTTGCATGTCTATAAGTTTATGCATGAACCTGATTACATGTTCACAATGTTATGAGTAAACCTTATTATGTGTTCATAATGTTATGCGTGATCTTGATTACATGTTCACAATGTTATGAATAGACCTGGTTTCATGTCCATAAGTTTATGAATGAACCTTATTACATGTTCAAAATGTTATGCGTGGACTTGGTTGCATGTCCATAAGTCTATGAGAGGGACTGATTTCAAGACCTTAACTTAATGTGTAAATTTGTTTCTAATTATACATGTTCACTATGTTATATGTTGATGTGTATTCCAAAATTCCATGTCTTATTACTATGTTATGCTTTCTTGTCTTATTCTCTTGATTTCCTTATGATTCATGTCATTTGAATTGAAAATATTTATTCCATGAATTATGTTTATGATCTTTGATATAGAGGGTATGATCTTCTAATTATCACGATCATGTTATTATACCCTTATGTTCCTGATATGCATACACATGTCCTTTATTTACCTATACTGAGCATTTTAGTTCACCTATTTCTTATGTTTCTTATTCTCAGGTTATAAAGAAAGGTTTATTAAGTATAATTACTAAGGGGGAAGATCTTTTTGGAAAAAATTTAATATCTTTCACTGAGTTAGAATATTTTTTATTCCAATTTTCAAAAGGCACTAAACTAATACGGTCTTTGGGCATCTATTTTTGTAATTTTTTAAGTATTATGAAAATGTGATGTAATGTCCATGTATGTTAATATTGGGTCTTTATAGTTGGTATCAAAGCAAAGGTTTAGTTAAAATTTGGAATCTAGGATGAGAATACATTAGTGAGAACCCTAAGTAAATGTATAGGGATAAATAAAAGGATAAGGAAAAGTATAGGAAAATGTCCTTGAATTTTGGTAAAGGGAAGAGTGAGTGGTTTCCTAGAAATACATATATGTCTAGATAATAAAAGTGGATGTGGCTCTGGCACAGATGTACCTAGGAGTAAAAACTCTAACAAGATGTTTTGGGTCTGACTCATGGTAATATGGTACAAGAAAACGGGCCGTGCTAAACACCTAGTTTGACACTTTGGTGGGATATGATATGGGAATTAATGAATTCTTCATGAACCATCATGAAGGATTTAAATAGAAGTTGGATTGAATAACCTTGGATAAACATAATGTGTCATAGATTAAGGGATTATTCATCATTCATACATCCTATAAATGAATTTTTATGATTATGTGGTTCCTCATTATGATAAATATTTATTACTCTATGATTTTGGTTTTAGTCAATGGATGGAACCTGAAGGAACCACATAAATGGTGATCATGACATATAATGGAATGATTGTTCTCATAAAGATAAAAATTCTATGGGGGATGGAATACAAAACCTCATTTCTATACTCTCATAGATTTCTAAAGTTATGAATCATGCCGAGCTTCCAAACGAGCAAAGGAGGGAACAATGTTCTATTTAGTCCTTCATGAGACAATGTCCAACTTCTTTCAATGGGTCTTTTGATCAAATTGTTTCTAAACACTAGATCAATACCAATGAAAATATATTCTCCATTATCCAGTTTTTAGATCATGAGAAATTTATTCTGACTATTTATCGGTTAGAAGGAAAATCATACTAGTGGTGGAGTATAATCAAGAATATAAGGAAGTAAGATGAAATTAAATCCATAGATTAGTATGAGTTCAAGAAATTAATCTTCAATAAGTACTTTCCTTGTGTCTTTCATACAAATATGGAAAATGAGTTATTTTAGTTGAAGCAAAAGGATGATGAATGTTTTGGTACCTATGAGGCCAATTTCACAAGACATGTGAGGTATTCTTCTGGTCCCTTAGATAATCGCAAATTTATGGATTTTTTATTTTTAAATTTATCACGACTAAGTTCTATATCACTCTCCTCCATAAATTGATAGTTATATTTATGTTCCAGGGCCATGGTTTCACTTTCCACCTATGTTATCTTATGTAGAAACCTAGATATGTGTTACTCTGGGTAACCATTATGGTTCAAACTTTCTTTTTATGGAAGTTTAATGTTCATTTTTACAATTTGGGTTTATATTAAAGGAACTCAAAATTATTAAACCTTTGATAACCCAAATTAATTTTTACGGTGAAATTCATTTTAAGGAGGGTAGAATATAACCCCAAGATTTTGTGAAATATATATTTTTGAATTAATTTAATCTTTTTTATATTTTTCATTTCACACAACACAAAAAATCGTTTATTTTATATTAAATCAGAATTTTTGGATAGAGTTATATGAAAAACCAAGTTAATCATTCAATACAAACAATATAACTTTTAGCTTTGTATACACGAAACACTAAGGTTAGCTTGTGATAAACACAACAATGACCTTCCTCGATGGATTGTGTAACTTTCAAGACCGAGTTTTACAGAATAATGATATATTATTTTATATAACCTATAAATTAAATAAGTAGTTATGAAAAGGGTTAAATAACTTATGAAAATATATGGTTTACACAGTATAAAATTAGTTCATTGGTTACAAATTAATTAGAAATGAATATGAAAATCGATTGAATATAAAGGAAAATATTATTATACCCACAAATCCATTTTACCTGAATAGATTAAATTAATTACAATTAGTGAGTGATACTAATGTGATATATATATATATATATATATTATATTCAATAAAACATTTTTTATATTCATCCAATATTTTTGATAGGATTAAGATAATAACGAACTTAATTTTATGCTTAAAAACCTATATTTTTATAAAGGTATTTTTACCACCGTTTAACGGAGAACCCATTTTAAATAATTTTTTTGGAACTTTTATAGATTTAATATGTAAAAATAAACTTTATATTTTAAATAAAAACATAAAAATTAGGCTTTTATAATGTTTTGTTTTTTTCTATAAGTTTTAATTTTTTATTGAATAATTAAAAATACTGAATTTTAATTCAAAACTGAATTTCATATAATTTATTTATAAGGATAAATTATATTTTAAATTAATTTAAAATTTTAATTAGATCATATTTGTATCAATTAATACAATTTAGGTCATTATAATCAATTTCAATTTGAAATTTAATATAAAAACATAGCAAACTTTTGAATGTTTTTACTTAAAAACCCACATTATCGACCCTACTAGAGGATTAAATTTAAATTAATTTATGGAAATTATGTGATTATAATTTGGAAAAATGGATTTTATATTTATAATAAAAATAATTTATAATTTATAAAAATATCAACTTAGATTTTTACTAAAAATATCAGTGAATGTAATTAACATTAATTACATCGATTAAGGTAAAATTAAGCTTAACTAAGGATTAAACCTTAAAATTTAGGGCGTAATTGACTGAAAAAATTGTACAAAATAAATTTTATGGCTATATTTAGAACCTATAATCACTTGTATTAATCGTTTACCATTTTTTTATCCACTTTACATGGAAAAAAGGTGGGTGGAATTCCCCTTCCCAAAATTTACAAGAGTGTCACTCCTCCACTACAAAAAGGCCTCTTCTCCTCCCACTTATTCACACATCCCAAACCAATTATGTTCATAAAATATATGCACAATAAACTTTCCAAAAACCCTAAATTTATCATTTAAGACTCTATTTGGTCATAAATCCTTCCAAATAATCCATTTGGTGTAAACCAAAAGGATTTACTCGATTAAGAGGTAACACCCTCCCTCAAGCCCCTTTCTTTTATTTCCATTATCCACTACCTAAAATATTATTATTTATTTATTGTATCAAAAAATGTATCCTAAATATACTATGTCTTTATTCTATGTTTTAAACCTACAATTTCACACAATTCTATCTAATGGGTAACGAATACACTGTTTACATGTATGACAAACTATTGTCTCACAAAACGAAGATTGTTCATTATTATTTTACCACCTCTCATAGTGAAAATTATGATGGAATATATATTTATATATTATATATATTATATATTGTAATGTCTTTATGCTTCTGTAATTTTTATTTATAACATACCCTTATGATTTCCATCTTGTGTAAATACGATAATTTTGTTTGAGGAAGTGTGGACTACCGCCCCCTCAAAGTGAAGTGATTCATTCACACACAACATAGAATGTATTAAAAATATGTTTAGTGAACCTATATGATATATATGACATAATAATGATACATTAATGATATTATATACATATATACATATACATATATTTCATTTTATTTATTTCTTTCAATACGTCAATAAAACGGAAGTAGCATTCATGCGTATGTACGACCTACCATCTCCATGAAAGGTGTTTTCCGTTTCACACTTCTATATTATATAGATTATTATAATAAAAATATAATGAATATTAATGATATTTATATCATGTTTTAGATTCTTTAAATCATGATATAAGTATAAATACCAATGATATAACAAATTAAGACACATACGAAAAACAAAGAGAATATTATCTGAAGTGTAACATTAACATAGAATTGTTAACAAGATTGTAATATAAAGTCATAATAAAATGATATATGTAATTATATATAAGAATATGGTTATTTAAAATATGTATAATAAACTTATACTTATTATACAGGAGGTTCTTATGAGTATGAAGAGAGTCAAGACACAAGGCAAGGGAATTTTATCTCACCTTTTATTTCCGTGAGATACATGCTTTATTCACCACCCGTTCATTTTGAGTGGTGTGTATACAAACAATAGATGAATTTTATGATTCATATAATTAAATTTATAGGTATTTATATATCCATTTTATGATATTTATTTCATGGGTTTTATGTTTTAAAAGTTACCAAATCGGTATTTTAATTTTGTCTCAATTTGCCTTCTTTGAAACACATGTCATGTTATGCACCTATAGCTTTCCATGAGGTGTATATAATTAATTTGAAATGTTATATCATGAATATACTTATTTTCATTATATTTTAAGCTTCATTTTATTAAATTGGTAGTATAGTTCAAAGTTACCAAGTGGTAAGAGTTTATTGAAACAATCTCATCACTTTTAAAGATTGTTTATGATTATTCTTCATTTGGTGAAATATTATGATATATCTCTCAAGAATACTCATGAATGTTATTATACCCAGTTATTTAATGATATATTATTGTATTGGTAATATTTTTAAACTATTTTGTACATAATATAGTTAGGAAAGTGTTTTTAGGAAATCCTGTCTTTACCATCTCTTCGGTCGAAAATATGTGTTCCTTCAAAACCATGTTTTCTAAAAAGGTTTCCAAAAATACTCTAATATTATCCTATGATCATTAAAATAAATTTTTAACCATGTTTTAACTTTTTAAACAAAAGGGTTCTTAAAAATTAATTTTCTTTCCATTTTCCAGTTGAGACACTTTTCTAAACTTTTTACGGTGCAAAAGAAATGTTCGTCATGTACGGATTTACCCACCGTCATGACCGTTATTCCCTTAAAGATTCCTTTGAATGTTTAAAATGTAATTTATTTTAAAATAAAATGTTTTCCTAATGCTATAAAAATTATTTTTTTAAAGTTCTTTTCAATGAAAAATATTTTCAAAAATGTTTTATTATTTTAAATAATTTTCAAATATTCTTTTATAAATTTTCTATGTATTTTCAAAGAAAATGTTTTCAAAATGTTTTAAATATTTATTTATAAGTTTTCAAATATTTTTGAAAGAATTTTTTTTAATAATTTTTGAAATTTATTTTATTATTTTTCAGGGAAAAATTATTTTCAAAATGATTTCAAGCCTTCGTTCTACATTTTCAATGAATTTCCAAAGAAAATGATTTTTAAAGGTTTTATATTTTAAACATACTTTTCAAAGAAGAAATGATATTTTCTCAAGAAATGTATTAAAAATATCTTTCCAAGTTATTTTTCATATAATATGACATCTGTTGATGTTATGCATTCCATTCTAGGAAATTATCCAAAGGTTCCATTCACATTCTTTCTTTAAATGGTATACATTTGGATTGAATGATGTTTATTAAACCAGTTCATCTTTTATAGGTTATATAATTTTGAAACCCATTCCTCTGCCATTGGTTTTATGCCTTTTAAACCCACTTATTTTCATAGGTTATACTTTAATGAAGTGATTATGAAACCTATCTATTTTTATAGGTAATGATTTGATGAAATGTTAATGATACCCATTTCATTAAATGGGTTATGGTTTGATGTTTATAAATCCTATCGCTTTTTATGGGTCATGACTTGATGAAGGTTTTATTTTGTGAAACATGTATGAATGATGTTATTATGAGATGGGTGGGACTAATATCTCCCTCTAATTTATTGGGTAATGATGGATGACACATGAGTATAAATGTTACGTGTAAACCTGATAACATTTCCACAATGTTATGTATGAACTTTGTTTCATGTCCATAAGTTTATGCATGAACATAATTATATTTTCACAATATTATGAGTGAACCTTATTATGTGTTCCTAATGTTATGTGTGAATCTGATTACATGTTCAAAATGTTATTCATGGAATTGGTTTCATGTCCATAAGTTTATACGTGAACTTAATTACATGTTTACAATGTTACGCATAAACTAGGTTGTATGTCTATAAGTATATGATAGGAATTGATTTCATGTCCTTAACTTAATGTGTGAACCTATTTATACTTATACATGTTCACTATGTTATATGTTGATGTGTATTCTAAAATTCCACGTCTTATTCCTATGTTATTCTTTATTATCTTATTCTCTTGATTTATTTATGATTCATGTATTATGAACTGAAAATCTTCATTCCATGATTCATGTTTATGATCTTTGATATGTAGGTTATGATATTCTGATGATCACGATCATGTTCTTATACACTTATATTCATGATATTCATATACATTTTCTTTATTTACCCTTACTGAGCATTTTAGCTCACCCATTTTGTATGTTTCCTTTCCCTAGGTTATGAAGAAGAGTTTTTAAGTATAATTACTAAGGGGGAATATCTTACCCTAGGCATGATATAAAATTATATCATGTTGGGAATGATCATAGGATAATGTTTAATAAATAGATAAATAAAATTAATTTTCCATGACTTGAGTTTTCCTATAAATATATAGTTATAAGTGGATATTAAGGATATCTACATAACCCTAGAGATCTATATGATCCTTTAGAGGAGCCCTTAGGGAATGAAATAGATCCTGATCTATAACCAAGGATCGTCTTCACCAATACAACTTGTGGATCTTAACAATGATAGTGACATACAATCATTTTTTCTATTTATTTATCCAAATTGAGGTAAGATGTTTTATTTATGTGGATTAATCCCATTTATTCATCTCATTTCAAATGAGGATAAATTCCAAAAAACATGAATTGATTCACACATTGATAGTTGATTTATTTTTTCATTTTTGATTATTCCTCTTCATTCATCTATTCTATGAAAATGGATTAAGGTCAAAATGAACAAATTACTAGATTCATTACTCATGTTTATGGTTTTACCCACCATCTCTTCATATTTTTTATTATGGGTAATTTCATTGGCCCTCAATTTGAAAGATGAAAGGTATCCAATCATTGTGTGACCGTTCATCGAAACAACAGGTCGATACCATGGATATGACTTGTGATTGAGGCTGTGATCAAGGATCAATGAAAATGGTGGATGGCCATAGGTGAAGTGGGGTTGGATCAAAGTATTCTATTTTTTCGGTGGATATGCATTAGTTGTTCAGTGTGGTGATGGTTCAACACAATGAACTAATTTATAAGAGGATAGAGGCTCAGTTTCTGATGAGTGGTGATGGCGAGGGTTGGTTGACCTCATTTATGATTTTTCTAGAAAGATAGATGGTGAAGAAGATAGCTCTAGATGATTTATGAAGGATCTATGATATCTAGAAAATCATGTGGTACATGGTATATAGTCCAGAGATACATTAAATGTGGGACCCTAGCTGCGGTGCTAGGGTTTCTAAAGAAGATATTAGGATCACACACTATTTGGTATCTAACATACACTATGTGACCTTAGGTTGGTGAAATCCCATGTATCTCATAGGATAAACTACTACAACCCAAGTACACCGGCCAAACCATGTACTCAAACACAGCTAGGGTACACGGGCTGAGCCATGTGCTCAGACATAGATATGTATACATGGACACAACCCGAGGTACAGTAGCATGGGAATAGGTACACATAAATATACATTGTAAGATATTTATTTAGAGATACACACCATGTACCCTAAGTAAATTCCATTTACATCCTCAGAGATGGCTTAGAATCGTTTTTCTCTTCAATACCAGGTTCAGTTGAGTGAAATACCTTGGTATTTTTCCATAAGGGTATAGTGAAACGTTATGTCCTAAACATAGGATTGTGATCCCCTCTATAGGTGAAATATTGGATAGAGTTCAGTGAATCCCCTTGTGGGACTAGTATGGACCTCTATCATTCCTTTGTGGGGTTTTTGGTATCTGTATGACCACCATGAATAGGGAATCAATAGACTATCTAGAAGTTAGATCTAGTTAGGTTTGTGGTGTACCCTAGTGGACCAAGCTATGAACCCCTACCTGAATTATGAGATCTTGTGAGATCCAGTGATTACTTCTTGGGAAGAGATCAATGATCATGACCTCTTGGATGAGAATCACCAGTGATAACATGGCTCACGGAGTGATCACTCTCAGAATGAGAATTACCTAGAATACTTAGATAGTATCCTTGGGTTGGAAGTATTGGTTGAGACCACTTGAGACATATTATTTATTATAAGTATATTTGGATTTTGTTTGTCACTACATTTTTGTTATAAGCTGACTACTATTGATGCTTTATACTTAGTGATTTTGGGGTGTCTTACTGGGTATTGTTATACTCAAACATGCATGGTATCTTCCTACTTGTGTAATATATTATGTATATGATGGTCCTTTTGATGGTGTATTAGGAGGACAGGGACCGGGAAGAGCATATTTAGGCTAGATAGACTGAGGTTTTTTCTGGGTGGTTGCATTAGACAGTGGTCCCCTCCTTCTGAGAAGGTTGGGATCTCTACAGTTTTTGGTTGGTATTGTATTTGGCCCCTTGATCTCTTTTAGTAAATTTTTTATACTTTGATGTGGGATATATGTTTTTCATGAATTTATGGTATCTATTGCTTTTACTTTTTCATCATTTTATGTGCTTAGAGATGTGTGCACGTGTTCAAGTATGTTAAGATAATTCCTCCCATGTATGGGTTATTCCTACTTAGCACTGGTATCTAGCCCCTAACCTATTGGATGTAGGATTGGGGTAGTCACACATATCTTATCACCAGTGAGAAGGGCCCCAGAGGGTTTGGTCGTGACATATACAGTTTTTTATAGACATCCCACACAACCGTAAAACCTCGAGTGCACTGTTAAATAAACCATGTGACACCTTATGTACCACTGCACCAAGCCACATGGTTCCCCCTATAGGGCCACCTGGTTTAATCAAACCATGTCCATATAAAAAAAGGTTGCATAGTTTGGGATGCATGGTTAGAACCAACTGTGTAGTAACTATGCACCTCTGTTCATTTCTCTTGAAATTGAGTTTTAGGAGGTTGGTGCTTCCTAAAATCATCCGATCACCCGGTACACCTATCAGTCCTTAAAACTCATCCAAAAAATATCTTTTAAGTTTTCCAATTCTCAAATTTACATTCTTAGACTCATTTAAATATTCTTCCTCTCTACCAAATGAAAAGTTCAAATTCACTAGGAATTTATAATTGATTAAAAATATGATATCTTATAATATCACCAACTTAGAACTTCTCATCCCTTAGTAGCCTTGGGTAACGATGAAACATCACCCATCCTACTTGGGTTATGAATTCTTGCTCAACTGTACTTGTTTCATTTACCATTCCCAACAAACATATAAGCACTACTTTAAACACATGGCACTCAAGCCATTAAAACTTGATCCAAAACTCATAACTACTAACAAAATTCTAAGATGGTGCTTACCCTGGCCTATCTAACTTGATTCATGATCATTCCATTGTATCTTTCCTCATATGGACTATAAATTCCCACCATAGGTTCTAGATTTCTGATATCCAATTAAATATCCTGAAACTCCCACCATTGGAATTTCCTACTTAAGTACATTCTTAGTGTCTTAGTAACACTCCCAAAATGTTTTCCAATTTTAAATAATGGTATAATTCCAATCGAACCATATTATCTTTCTCACACCAACTTTTCCTTAAAAATACCCAATCAAACCCTTTTAAACCACACCCGTCTCATCCTAAGGGCTTGCCCGATGTGATTTCTCATAAACCATATCCAAATATTTGAGGAAACTCAAGTTGAACTATCTTTGACTGACTATTTTGAAAATAACCAGCTCTTATGACCGATGCATCACCACACCAGATTCTGAACCTCTATCCTAATGCATATAAAGATCAATACAAGCATGCTCACTAAATTTCATACCCGAATCCCATTGATGTCTCCTAACTAATCCATCTCCTAATCAAAGATGTCATTGTGCTCTATCACCAACACCAAAATTATCTGAATCCATCATCCATAGATCTTTATAAGATACTCTTGGTTTAACACCCACATTTGGATTTCACCAAAATCCATAATTGAATTTGTAGCTGGAATTTACTGAGGATTCCAACCATACATTGCTTCATTTATTAGACAACATATGAGAGCCCAAAATGACCATCCAATGATTGAACTCAAGATTCCATAGCCCTTATCACATGAGGTTCATCCATTAAAAAACAACATCCCACTCTGTACCTTAGGAGTATACCTATTATCTCTTAAAAAATTAGAAACTGAAACCACAACCCATTCCCCATCCATTTACGAACATAACAAAAACATGGGTAAAAAGATGCTTATCCACGAGTGCTAATATAACACCACCCATCACCCATTAATACTTCTAAATAATGGTTCATATGAAATTTTATGAGTTTTAAAAACATAAAGAGGGTTACCATACTTAAATATTCATTAGTGTACCAAAAACAAAGTGGATTTCCTTTAAAATTACCCTTGAGTGCAAATCTTAAAGAGTCCTTTCATCAGACATAAGAAGATCATTGGGTAGCTTGGCATATAGTCGACACTCAGTGCACTTAGGATGATGCCAAGATAAGGGACATGATTTCCTCTGACTAGAAGTACACTAAGATTCTATCGATAGGAGTGTACTGCTCTCTTCGATCCATGCTCACATTAAAACATGCCATACCTACCTTCATTTATCATCCGACACCATGTCTCCCGATCATGCATTTCAATATCTAGCATTGGGTCAATCATATAATACACCTGATATATTATAAAAATAGTCCTCATCAAAGTAAATTTCATTAATTTACCCAATGATCTAGGTCACTATTCCTATAAGCATTCCTCTTTTAAAATATCGGTCCTCAGATTGCACCCAACCACTCATTGATGTTCAATTTAAAATGGTTACCATAAAGATTGGTTAGAAATAATCTTGATATACCCAATGGGTGTACACCCCTTACTACCATATTGATGACCCGACTCATTCTATCATGAGTCATCCATAAACATGGTCAAACTGATTATGCTTCATGGTACGTTAATTTTTAACATGCTAGGAATTACCTTGGAACTCCTCTTCAAAATCAGTTACATATGTATTCCATGATTAATAAAATGACCTCCCACCTCATGAAATAATTTAAAAAGTTAAAGTATCAATGCGAAACTACTGGTCAAGCAGGCTAGGCACTCAAAAATTCCATCCCAACATAGCCAATTTTGATACACAAGTACTCTATGTGCTTTCTTGAAATCAAGGGTATCATTGTGCCTATATCACAAAACCTAATCACCTACCATGCTTTGGTTTTGAAAATAGAGTGAAACCAAGATCACTATTTTTAAGGAAAACTTAAACCCCAAGATTACCCCCCTCATAGTTTCCCCTTGATCAAAGAAACACAACTGACCTATAAGGTTCCAATGAAAAGTTAATGGATTTTAGGTCTCCACCTAGCCTTATCAATCAAGCTCAAAAAGGGACACTAATTCCAACCACCTAGCCCTAAGGTTCCTAAAAAAAAATTTTCATTTAAATGAATTTATTACAAAACTTATAATGTTCTTGAAAACAATCTCTTGGAGGAGGTTAAATAGAAACAAGTAAGGAAGCATCAACCTACAAGGGTAAAAACCTATTGACATAAGCATAATGACATCACCTGCCAAAAATTGAGCTATTTGGACCTGATCATCACTGAGCATCTGAATAGGAAAGTTCTCTTTAAAAGGTCACCACACTAACATAGAAGATAAAGAGATAAAAATCAATGATATTTATATATGGTATTACCCCCTCAAGGTTCAAGTCACCAGACAACCACCCATCTACCTGGGGACATCATTTCATTATCCAAAGTCCCACTCAGAACAACAAAACCCAAACGAAACCTCATGTTTGAAACTACTCATAATAAATTAACAATCATTTAATTTATGAGGGAACTACCACTTTATTATTCATGGAATTGATCCCAAAATAAGGTTATTCCTGAAAAATTCACTAGACCTTACCTCCTAACCTCTAAGTCTAACACAACCTAGAAAAAAGACAATATATATCCATAGTTAATGTCCAAATTCCTGTTATATAATTCTCTCAATACAGCAGTTAAAATTGACACAATCTTGAGGTTCCATACTATAAATACCTCTAAAAATGTTCCATTTAATTAATTTAATCAGTGCACATTTATTACAAAATTTAAAGCATCTTATTTATATATAAGGGATAAAAAGTACCATTTGTCTATACAATCTGTAATAAGAACTTTATTTAGTTGAAGCCATGTATAATTAGGAAAATTATCATATAAATTCATTATAAACATTTAATCAGCATTTAATCATGGTTTATTTAACCATGATATTGTCACAATTATATTAGTTAAAGAAAATGTCAATTATGCACTATAGAGGAAAACACTCTCTTGGTTGTAATTGAAAATTTAATTAACTAAAGACTCATAATAATAATAAAGATTAAAAGAAGTTAATAAGGATTTTAATAATTAAAAACGGACTAATCAATTAAGACACCACCATAAATTTATATGTAACATCATATAAATGTTTGTGGACACTTTAAATAACTATCTTATTAGCATGAATATACCCCCATGGGGTTGAGTAACAAGGAATATAAATAATAAGGTGACCTATGAGGGTCCCATCATTCTAACCTAGGTCCATCTGAATGAAACCCATTAGTATTTGTTTTATAATGGTTAACACACCCTTAATGGGTATATCTCTTAAACAATATTCCCTAACTTACTTACTTGGGTACAATTGTGCATTTAGAAATTTATTCATATGGGTTGTCATGCCCAAGTTATATAGGTACTATCCTTCATAAAGGAAAACATTTTATATAATAATTTCAATTTAACATACACATATTCCACCATGATTTATTTCGATGAATTACTATTCCCAATTTATAAAGGTAATTTAATTTATAAGTTATAATTGGAATTCATGTGACTGCAACCAGTTTTTTACCTTCAGTGCGAGAATATATATCAAGTTAATATATGATGGTTTAATTATACGAGTTACCATTTTACAATTTATAAACTCCCATAAACTTTATAAATTGTTATCGGTATCCATTTAATCACAAACATAGATTTTTCATCTCATGAAACCAATGGAACATGGCTCAAAAATTACATGATTGGTTAGTTAAGGTGCCAACATCAAGATATATAAGAAAACACCATCTAGGTTGGAAAAGAAACTATAATAACCAATAATATATCATAATTATAATCAGGAATTATATCGAAGATAAAAAAATAAGTAAAAATGTGAAATTTTTATACAAGCATGGAATATAGATGAGCATTCTATTTATCACCCAATAATGTTACATAAGTATTCAATCAATTTAATATACATGGAATGTAATATGTAAAGAATGTTAATCTCTATGTGCCTAAAATTATGCATGTAGTAATACTTATTATCCATACTAGGTAAAGGGTAAAAATCCATAAATCAATAACTAGTAGAAGCACAACAATCAAAAAAGGTGAAATAATAATCAACTATAATAAAAAATCACCAGGAAAAATAATAACATACCTAATAACTTTATATTTTCCTCATGCATGGGTTGGATGGACCCAGACACAAGCTATTTACCAAGTGCCGATACATTTATAGTACACCAACACTGGTCTTTATTACAAATTTAAATATGATTTATTAAATAAAAATTCACTTAATACAACCTATAAGATCTAGAGGTATAGTGTCATTAGGGATTAGGAAAATTACATGACAACTTAATACATAAAATACAACATCTTTATTGAAAACTTCTTTTACATGACCACAACATTCCTTCGTACTTAGCATTGCATGAGATAACTGGAGGACATACATAATAAAAGGGTGAGCTATAAAGCCTATTAAGGGAGTAAACAAGGAATAACATGAATAATTAAATACATGTTAGGAAATATCCATATAAATGGATCATAAGAGAAATATGGACATAAAGGCACAATATAGCATGATCATCTTAACATGGAAATGTGGAAACAACTTAAAACATTGTATCATAAACATAAATGAATTAGGTAAACCACTATCCCAACATGGTGGTAAAATTTACTAAAAGGAATCTTGTAAACCTCTATCACAACATGACATATCATGATACTAAACATTAGCCAATGCATTAGAGCACTATCAGGGTGCACCCTTAATGAACATTTATATCTTATGCTTAAGTGTACCACATAGATCATATAACCTGTATTCATTCAACATAATCATTTATTCCATGATAAAGATATGTGGAATAAATATATTAAAGTATATAATCAATAAGTATTTGTGCATAAATGTGAATACCCTTGATAGATAAATGAGCATGGTATTCACTACACGATGATTTTGGCATGGAAAATCATTGTGCAATTTCGGCAGCATAACAACATCACATGGGGATTCCTAAAATGGGTTGATGAGAGAGAAAGGGGTATATCATAATTTAGACATTAAATGGTTAGTAAGGAGACCATGGAGAATAATATACCAACATATGAAATGGAATTTGAGATGCATAATATAAGAGACATGATTGAATGGAAATGAGGAGAGAGAAATCCCTTAGGGAATTTCAACATGGTAACAGGTGTACATGAGAGGGATTAATGAGAGTGAAAGGGGTATCTAATCATTAAAAAATAATAAGGGAATTATGGTGGTGGTGTAAAAACATAACCCATAATTTTTAATTGAAAAATAAAAGGGTATAACAATATAAGGAAACTTGGACAAAAATGAGAAATGAAGGAAAGTGAGGATCCCTTACTTGGATGTGTGATCCCAAAAGACTGGGAGAGAATTTTTAGGAGATTTAGGGAACATTGGGAGGATTCTAGGGAGTGGAGAGAAGATTGAGGATGAGATTCAAGTAGTTTGAGTGAAGAGGAAGGTGTGCTTGGGTGGGTTTTTATAGGAAAGGAGGGGGAATTCTTTATTATTTTGGTTTTAGACACTACACACTAAAATATTCAAAACCACAAACCAACCCATGGTTTTTTCCCATGGTTTCTGGCCAATGGGAGTTGAAAAAATTATTTTATAAACTCAAGAGCTGATGATATTAAAATATTAGCCTTTCTTATATGGAGGTGAGTAACACCCTCAAGGAAATGAATTTAAAATCATAAAATATATTATACATTTTGGAGGATTTACTAAGGAATTATAAAATAAGTAAAAAAAATCTAAACTCACATTATTTTAAATTTAAAACATTTATTTGGTCTAAGATCCATTTTATGGTACTTATTACATCACTATTGGGTCATTATGATGTCATAAAACACACTATATATTTTTATATTATTAATATTTTACCCAAAAAATCCACTATCTCAAATTTTTTTGAAAAAATTCACTGTTGGATAATTTTGAAGTCCCAAATCCAAAAATAATATTTATTTTATCTAAATAATTTTATAAATATGTGAATTTTCACTTTTAAAATGAGAACCGACATTTATTGAAAATTGACAGTTTTTGAGAAAAACAGTTTTTAAACCTTAATAAAAAATTACATTTGACTTCATAAAAATTATATAATCATTTATTATTAATTAAAGTAATTTGATAATAATATTTTATTAAAATATTAATTATTTCAAAAATTCATTAATTCCTTAAAATAAATTCTTTAAAAATACACTTTTTTTTGATCGTATAAAAATATAACTCTTATCAAACTGATTACATAATCATTTACAGATAAGGAACTGATATAATTATCATTTATAAGAATTGTTTTATAATATTATTAATAAAAACACAGTTTAATATAATAATTCATATACTTCTCAAAAGTACCATTTTTTCCTTAAAAAATAAATTTATCAAGTTTATCATTTTTTAAAGATATACTTTCCCATAAAGGAATTGATGGGATAAGACTTTTATTTATCGAAAGGGATTAAAAAATAACTACCTAATACATTGTTACAAAACCCCTTACAACACCTGCATAAGACAGGGGTAAGGTGTGCGATGGTGAAAGACTCTTGGGGTAGCTCAGAAAATATCTCATGGGTGTTAATATCTTTTAACTTGAACTTATCCTATAAACGATTCTATTAAATCTTAACGTGTTAAATCTTAGCTTGGTCTTGGTCAAGAGAGAATCCCAATGACACTACCTAATTTCCGAGCTCTGAAAAATGAGGTTCGTATGGATCAAGTCTACTTGATGAGTCCATCCTCTCCTTTTTCTATGTGAAAATGATTTTTTTAAAACCTTATAATTATATCAGTTGTGTGATCACTGTTCAATGACTATATTATCAACGGTAATGATACTTAACGGTCATTTAGACCCAATAATAAAAAAAGAGTGCATGTGTTTTCTATATCCATAAGACATTAAATGAAAGGTAATTTTATTCATAAATTATCAGATCATTAAACATAGTCACTTTTTTTTCACCCCAAAACAGTAAGAAAAAAGGGGGGAAATGCTATAATACCACTTTATAATGTCCCAAACCAAGATCCAATAAAATGGTTCCCTGATCTGATTGGTTACATGGCCTCAAATGTACCTCCCCGTATGCTAGAGGCTGCTGACTAGAAATGAGGGTCTAAAGGGTGTGCGGTGGGAAGAATATTCCATTTAGATTAGTAAAAAATACAACAGAAGAAATCATAAATAAAGGTAGTGAAATATAATTAAAACTGGAAATCAGTAACAAATAATTAGTAACCAAGCATGAACATGCTAAATTGTACAAGAAATAGACATACACAGTTAATATAATATACATGAATAATATAAAAAAATGAATAAATAAATAAGACTCCAACTGTAGAAGGATAGAATAAGTACATGCTCAAAAACTACTCCTAAGCTCCCATGTCCATAAGGAAAACATCACAGAGCATAAATCCATGGTCTTGAACTTTCAACCATGAGTTCTATTTGTGTACCAAATAAAGGTTTGAATAGGGTGTGAGATATACTCTATAGGACACCACCAATAGTGTATAATTCAATCCTATCCATGAATATAAAATATAGTAGTGTGTAAGTATAATAATAAATTAGAGAAAGATAATTGTAAACCAGTCAGGCTTGGGTTCGACAAGGACACCCAACCGACAATACCCACTTAGTCCTAAGATGTAATACCTCTGAAAATGTGTCACTATTAATATAACGACACACACACACACAAACATATATATATATATGTATGTATATATATGTACAATATATGTGATAACATATATAAACATATATATAGATATGTAGTATTAGCCAGGACCAGATACATAACTCAGGAATCCATGTATAATCATAAGAGTCTCATAGAGTAATAAGGGATTCCATTCCTTGGTATCATAAATAATATAGTACTCCATGATGATTATAATATATAATATAGAGATACATGTCAAGTTTCATGATTAATAATGAAAAGGTTCATGACTAACATCCTAATTGAGGGGGGGGGGGTGTGAAATGTCATGTCCAACAACCCATGTGATGTGAATCACCAGGTCTAACATCCTTGACTGAGGGGGTTTGAAACACCATATACACAACCCTAACCAAGGTCCCTCTGTAATAATCTAGTATGAGGTAATACCACTTTCCCTATGATTCCTTAGACTATGTTCTGTATAATTCAGAACCCGACATTTCTCAAGGTGTAGTGAAACTTCATTAATAAGTTACATTTATTAGTTAAAAATAGGACATGAGAATTAATCCATGCAAAAATCAATAATGATCAACCAGGAAGACATATCACTAGTGAAATAATACAAAATTTCCAAGTGTAGTCAACTTTATCTAGCATAAATTCGTTAAACCAAAAATCCATTCAGTTAATCTAATTGAACCATTAACTTCTAAATATAAATTCCCTTAATAATTTGGATTTGTCTAAGTGGAATTACTTTCCAAAAGCCACTCATTTAAATCCCCTAAGGAATTCTATGAGCATGGGGAAACCTGAATTCCCTAAGGGATGTTTCAGTCTTAAGAAAATGAAGAGCATTATGAGTTATTAAGTGAACCCACCCTAAAGGGGTGGTTTTGTTTTCGGTCATGACCTCCAACCATGTAAACAGTCTTTAGAACAATAAAACATGGGTATAAGTATTTAATTAAAAATATTTCATAATTTAAGTAGGAAACACATGGAAAGTATGAATGGAAGAATAATGAAAAAATATATAAATGACCCAACTTTAAGGGAAATGTATATAGAATAAATAACTTATGATTAGTATGGTAGTTGTCCAATATTGGGATTTGAGTTCATCCAAAATTAGATAAATTGGAAGAATAGAAAAACACCCTAAAAATAGGGAAAATGATCTCACATAAGGATCACATCAAAAGATAAAAGAGAGACTAATAAATGAGGAAAGAGGAGTCATAGAATCATTGTTATACTTCCAACGCACCGGACGACACTTGAATCAAACCAAGGATGGAGGAAATCCACCCATGGAAGAGGGAAGAAGAGGAGGAGCATGTGGGGGACCTTCTAAGTGAGTGGGGGAAGAAAAATGGGGGAAATACCATTTAAGGGAGGAGGAGGAAAATGTTAATTTTTCCCTTTTTAATGATCCACACGGTTTGGAAAAACCATGGGCCAACCATGTACACCTAATACCTACATATAACTAAGGGTGTGGGCTAGGCTCATGGTTTTCCAAAACTATGTGTAGCCCATACACTCCCATATTCAATTTTCTGTAGATATTCTACAAAGCCATGCATCCTTAGGTATATAGTTAAACAAACCATGTAACACCCTCTAAACCCCTACACCATGCCACATGGTTTTCCCTAAAGGGCCATATGATTTCATAAAACATTGTCCCTATATATATAGGCCACATGGTTTGGGCCACATGGTTAAACTTAATTGTGTGGAAACTGTTCACCTCTATCTATTTCTCTCAAAATTGAGTTTTTGGTCCTGGTGCTTCCAAAACTCATCCGATTAGAAAATACACCTCTTAGGCCTTAAACCCTATACATGACATCAATTTTAAGTTTTTAAATTCTCATATTTACATTCCATGTCTTATTTAAGGATCCGAACTATTCACTAAATGAAAAGTTTAACTTCTCTAGTAAATTTTAACTGACTAAAAATATGGGATCTTACACTAACCTGGTCTATGTAACGTGCATGATATTTTAATGTTGATGTGTGGAGGTGAGGGAAGTAATGGTAGAAGGTATGAACTATATTAAAAATAATAAGTGTGGGGGTGATCTGTTGGTTATTGTGGAAGGTTTAGGCTCATTTAGTATATTTCACTCCTACCCCTCTTAAAAAAATGAAAAAGTAAAAAATTGGAAAAAATAAAAAAAATAATGGTTCTGGACTTAGAAGAATAAAAAATCACAATTTCCAGACCAATGATTTTATCATATGGGGTTAGTTGGTGGTTGTTATATTTTTTCTAAGCATAGCTTTTTAAAAATTAAAAAAAAAATCTGAAAAATTTATTTGTAAAAGAAAAAATAGAGGAAATCAAGAGGGTATACATCATTCATTGATATCTCATTATTTATTACCTTTACTTGAATCTTGTTAATACAGAATAATAATTTTAAGGGTATATTTCCACTACAATTTAATTTTGATATCATGAATTATGATTTATAGTTAACCTCTTCTTGGATCCTTACTATTTTAAACATTATTACCCACCAACCCAAAGCCTCGTAGTCCTTGGAACCTTAATTGAAAGTCTTCATGATTTCATGTGATTTTTTTATTTACAAAGTGAAGAATGTATGTAATTTATGTTCTTATAGAAAGGTGAATTTATTCAAGGTATTAACATAAATATATCTTTAAATGTTACAATGAGTGATGATTGAGAAAAATATAATGTGAGGTATATCACAAAATGGAATGTTTAATAATAATAAATTGAGAAACTTGAATGGATGAAAAGAGAAGATCCACTAATTTAAAATTAGAGAAATTAAAATACTTGGGTTGATTAGTCTATTTGAAAAGTGTAAATTTTAATTTATATTTTATTTGGAACATGAAAGTTTGTTTTTATATCAATAATCATTTTTTATTACTTTGAAATTTAAATATCAGCAGCATAATGCTACTCTTTAATTTATTGTTGAGATTACATGATTGAGGAAAATAAAATTTTAAGCATGGGGAATTGATAAAACTATTTCATGCATACTTATTTAAATATAAAATAAACTATTTTAGTAACTTAATTGATTATTCTTGCTGATATTTTATTATTTATTCATTTATGGATGGATCAAACCAATGATTAAAAATAATAAAAAGGAGATGAATAGTCCATGATTCATGTTGTGAGACATCCAAGATAATATTACATGGCTTGAAGAGTAGGCTCAAGTTATAAACTATTTAAATAGAGTATAACACAAAGATTCATGATGTGACACTCAATTCACATCGTGAATGTTGAAATATTTCATTTCATAGGCTACCCCATGAAGAATGTAATAAAAAACCCAAGATGGCGGTGAACCCTAATTTTTAATGGAATGAAACCATGATTCATGATGTGGATCATGTTGATAGAAAATAATCAGCTATGTCAACATTAAAATTATGACCAAATCCCACACTTTTTGATCCGATACCTCTATGCACCCCTGATATTAACTCAAGAGAAGTTAATGGATGCATTTATGGATTATTAAAGATGAATCAAGTGTGATTGATTCCTATAAATAAAAGGAAAGTGGAATTAGAGAGATATCATTTGTTTTAGAGAATCTCAACCTAGGGGGGGGTCTACTAATCTATTTTTAGTTCCTTTCTACTATAGTATTTTTAGGTTTTATTTTATAACTTCATATGTATATTTTAATTAAAGTTTATTCTTCCATTATATATCTCTCCAATTCTCCCTCTAAACTATTATAATCATTATTATGAGTAACTGACGTGAGAAATATCCTAGGTGAGTAATCCAATGTTGAACCAAAGTCTATGGTTTTTATTTGATTTAGGTTAATATAAGGGTTATTTTTAGTGGGTGTAATCCTCACCGTGGGTTTATAAGGATTAACTTATTATTCTATAACCATTCTCCCTTAATTGAGGAGGTGGATGTATAATGTTCTTAGAGATTGTTAATTTCACTTTATATTCACAACTATGGTAGAAGAAGCTATTCATACATATTATGGATTTTGTTCATTAAGCATATACAAAAAAAGATGATGGAGGTTATCTTTGTATGAATCTCTCAAGATAATTTTCTTTATACTCTAATATCATTAATTTTGTTTGCATATTTATATTTATGTTTAGTTTTAGTTTCGAATTCACATTCTATTTTTCATTTTTCTTTATTTTTATAAAATAAACATTTATAGAAAGTGAATTAGGAATAGTGAGTGATCGACTATAAATATTCTCAAGTTAGATGACCCTATTCAACCACTGTTCTATACTAGGAAAATAATTATATATTTTTTGTTCCACCCTAAGATAGGAATGGTAGAAACCATGTGACTTATGGATTTTCAAGGCAGTGAGAATCCACACAGTTGGTGTACAGTTTTTCAAACTGTGAAACCTAACTATTTAACACAATTAATTATATATGAAAATTGTATTTTTAACCCAACCCCAAGGCTCTTAAACTTTATCCTTCCTCTAGGATATTTTAGTGATATTATTTCTTATAGATCTCAATTTCAAAAAATTAGATAGATTTGGATATATAAAATTGAAGATAAGAATCCCAATCCTATTTATTCTTATAGATATACTAGTTTTCAGTCAAACAGAACTTTAGACTTAGTCCATCATTCCTAGATCTAGTGTTTATATTATGTTTTTATGATAGATTTTTTTAGTTCATTGATTGAAATGAAGTAGGAACCCTGATCAAACTAGACGATTATATGATTATTTGATAACGAAAACCAATTTAGGTAAGTAACTTCTCTATCCACCTAAATTATACTAGAACCTGAAGGATTTTATTTCTAAATTAAATGATTATTTTTTGATAAAAAACCTGGTAAAATATATTATTAGAAAAAATATTTTAGTTTCATGGTTTTATTGGGAATCATGGGTGACACCCACAAAATGGTTGATTAAATGATAAAAAGGAAATATTGTTTTCTTGATAAAATGTTGGTCTTGAGACATTGTCATAAACATGGTTAGCGTGAGTTCATGTTTCATATACATAGGGACTTAATAGTATAGGGTCGGTCATCGATAATAAAGTAAAAAACTGTTTCACATCCAAATGATGAATTGTGTTAGGAAGGATGGGGTTTCCTCTTGTGAGTTGGGGATATTCAAAGGAAGGATGCATGAATGGGTATGTGAGTTATGGATTGGTAAGGCCTTTTGAAAATTATTGTTTACAATTCTTGTTTAAATATAGTTTTTATGAAAACTTCATGATATTATTTCTTCCCATTTTTATATAAAAATATGAGCTAACTTGTTCTTTTCCTAGTGGTGTGTGTGAGAAGTCTTGGGAATTTCCTATAAATTTTATATAATCTTCCCTAAATATTCACCTCAGTGCATATAAAAACACTTTTAATCATGATATAGGTAAGTAAAATATCTCATACTTCACAAGTAGTGTATTGTGATGTTATAATAAAGGATTTTGGGAGTCAGAACTTGAAAATTGGTCAAGTACTGGTGTATGGAGTGGCGCCACCTTGTTTCCCAAAGTCTTACATGCCTTTGTATTTATGGTTTCCTATTTTCTATCATATTATTTTACTACTCTAACATTTTTCAATTATTTTGGATATTGAGTTTTATTGGTCTACTTTCATGCATTATAGCATGTCTTTTCATTATTTTCACTACTAAATTTTACAATTTGTGATTACATGTAAGGATAAATTATCCCACAAAATTTTATTATACCCTTGGAATCTATTGTAAACATTTTGTGTTCAAAAGAATGTCACCTAAGGTTATTGGAACCTAGGTTCTAGCCAAGCTAATAGGTCAGGGTTGGGATGTTACAAATGGTATTGGTTTGGTTGGTTTGTCAGTTGGGATGGTAGACCTGAATATAGGATATCTCAAAACTTGAAATGTAATGAATAAAAGGTATAGATAACCTCTTTATATAGAAATTCAAGTTACCACTTTGTTTTGGGTAAAAAAGGTTTTCTAAAACACCTATAGGAGTATTGAAACCTCATCATTGTGGTTTTTTTGATGATTCTACATTATCATGCATTCATAAGGAGACTCATTAGGGTCACAATATTTATATTGACTTTTATCATTTTTGGAAACATTTTTTGATTATTTTTATTATTATGATTTGGAATATTATAGGTCTTTAGTTAGTATTTTTTTGGTGACTAATTAGAATTTGTTTGATGAATTTATAGAGATGTCACCAGTTAGAAGGCCTAGAAATCTGTAAAAAGAGGCCACTAAGAATGTGGACCAACCTAATATATAAGTAAATTAGTAGTTTTTTCAAATCCTTGTACAAGAATTTTAGTCTAAAAACTGAGGAAATCGAAATGAATAACCATGACATGTGGACCATCCATTGTAATTTCAATTTTATAATCCACCAATTTTTCAAGGGGATTCAAAACTAGAACAATATGTGGCCTGGTTTGGTCAAACAAATAGAATTTTCAATTTCCTTGGAACCCTAAACGAAATTAAGTTAGATATAGTAGTATACATACTAGATGATCTCACATGATAATGGCATGATTTATTTTTCCAAACTTAAAGCGAATAATGCAATTCTTAGAAGGAATTAGAGGAATTTTTTAATAAAAAAATGCTATCCTCATACCTTAAAAGTAACCAAAATGGAAGATTTGTTTAGTTTGAAGAAATAAAATTTATTAATGGTGGAGTATGAAGTTAATATTATAAACTTAGTTCCTTTTTCACTAGAAGTGGATACTAGATATTACTTATAGGCATGGATATTAGAGTCTAGAATAAAACTAGAAATTCACTCTAAGATAGTTATGTCCTATATTGATGATTATAAAAAAATGGTCAATAGAGTGATAGTAGAAAAACAGTATATACTTGGGAATGATGGTGGATTAAACAATTTATCTATATAGGAAAGGGTATGAAATCTAGTGTTAGAAGAAAGTGAAAGAGGGGGAACTACTCCCAAGGAAGTAAGACACTAGAGAATCAATCCATGAGACCCATTTATTTTCCTCCATGAAATAGTAACACTGTAGGATGTTTCTAATTTTGTTCATTAGATCATATAAATAGAAACAATATACAATTGCCTTAGGATTATCATTTATGTGGTTAATTGTGACATCTTCAATGTTATTGTACTGATGATTTGAAGTCAACTGGTGGGAATGACTCTAATATGTCTTAGGCCTCTCATGAACATACATGTCAATAAGGATAGAATAGTTCTTGACCACAAAACTGAGCAAGTAAAGGTGATTCTAGAAAAACCTAGGAATACAAACTAATGAAACCTTAGTAGGGAAGCAAGTAATACTCAGAAAGAGTTATAAAGAATATTTATGGTTTTAGTTAATGTATTTTATAGGATAAATCTGATCTCTTAATGATGTGAGGTACCACCCATATAAACTCTACTATTATATAAGTGTTTTTTGATATAATAAAATCCAATTCATTAATTACCTCTCATTTTGTAAATCAAATGGGGTTGAATGTGAAAATGATGCCACATATGATCAAAATTCCTGCACCTATTGGGAAACATGATTTCAAGTGATTTAAGTGTGTATCTTGTTCTATAATAATCGATAAAATAATGTTTGTTTAGGAATTTTCTATTTTGTAAATGGATATCATTGATTTAATTCTGGGAATAGATTGGTAGTAGCTTTCAAATCTCATATCAATTTTTATGCTCATTGGGTGTTTTTTAGAAATCCCGATGGTTCGACACATATCTTTAAAGATAATTGGGATGTGAATGCTAGAAGATAAATAACTTTAGAACTGATGGTTTTAAATATCTCTTATCATTCCACAATAATAAATTCGGGTGCAAGTAGTGAAATTAAAATTAGATATTTTCCTACCATTGTAGATCAATATCCTGACATCTTTCCTGAAAATTTATTTAGTTTAACTCCAAAATGGGAAGTGTAATTTTTGATTGAACTCATTTTGTAAAAAATAAAATTTCAATTACATCAAATATAATGGAACCAAATGAATTATGGAAGTTTAAAATCCAACTATAATAATTATAAAACAAAGGATTCATCATGATAAGTACATAACCTTGGTCCACTCCAGTGCTATTAAAAAATAAGGTAGATGATTAACTTAAATTATGTGTTAACTATGATAAAATAAATTAAGTTATGATAAATAACTGGTACCCTCTTCCTTAAATTGACGATCTATATGATTAATTAAATGGAGCCAACTAGTTTTAAAAATTGATCCATAATTAGGGTATCCCCAACTTTGAGTTAGCAAAGTGGATATTCCAAAGATATATTTTCAAGGTAGATACAATCACTATGAATACTTATTCACACCCTTTGGTATTATGAATTCACTTATAGTTTTTATATCCTTGATGAACCATATCTTCCATAGGTATCTTGACTCATTTTTCATGATATTTTTTGATGATATCCTAGTTTATTATCAAAAGAAAAATGGCCCTGAGAAGCACTTGGATATTTTATTAAGCACATTTTGTGATCACTAACTTTATGATAAATTATATAAATGTGACTTATGGATAAAAGAAGTTCATTTCATCATATATTTAATTTCTAAGAAAGGCATCTTGGTTTACCCTGCAAAAATCAAAGTAGTCATTTTTTGGAAGCCACCTAAGAATGAATTTGAGATTCACAAATTTTTTTGAACTAAAATGATATTATCATACTTTACCCAAGATTTATCAAGGTACACTTATCCTTTGTCTACATTGATAAGTAAAGGCATTACATTCAAATGGAGTGATGATTTACATAAATCTTCAAGTACGTAAGGCTCAGCTACTTCCACACCCATCCTCATCTCTATAGAACTAGGACCAGGCTATGTGGTATATTGTGGTGTGTCTAGATTTGGGTTGGATTTTGTTCTTATTCAAGGAGACCATTCTATATCTTATGGATTTATATAATTGGGAACACATGAAAAGAACCATTAAACATAAGACATATAGTTAGAGATAATTTTGGATGGAGTGTCTCAAGATATTTTACTTTGAAATGATGTATACACCTAGTAAATAAAATTTAGTGGGTGATGCCTTGAGCTAGAAGTTATATAACCAAATATCTTGAGAAGATCATGATCATGGGTAGTTGATGAGAGAAATCGCTGTCATGAGTCTATATTGTGAGGAATACAATGAGGATGCAATTTTATTTCCAATCACCCTTGTTACCGACTTTATTGACATGGTCTAGGAGGATCAATGACTAGATACTAGTTGCCTTACTATCAGGTCAAACATAAATGGGGGGAAGACTATTAAAGATTATACAGTGAATGTAAACTCTACACAATTATTTTAAGACCATATTGTCATTCCTCCTTTGTACTAAGAACAAATAATTTTTATATATCATCATTATAGATGGGATGTACATCTATGTGTTTTAAAATTGTACAAGGTAATGAAATATAATTTTTGGTGGTATTCCATAAATTAAAGGATAACTTATTATGTTCTATGATGTCTCACCTTCTAATAGGTAAAGGATAAAAACCAAAACCCAGCTAGTATGTTATAGTCGATGCCCATACCTATATGGAAATGGGAGTATATTTCCATGGTATTTTTCACTAGTAAATCATAGTAACTTGGGAAACACAACATGATTTGGGTGATTATGTACTAAATCACCAAGTTGATAGACTTCATTCCAATTCAAGAGTCCCATACAGTAGAAGATTTGAATAAACTTTATATTTTAGAAGTGATAAAATTACATGGATTTATAATTTCTATTGTCTCTAACCAAGACCCATGGTTAAACTCATGGTTATAGAAGTCTTTACAATAATCCCTTGGAAAAATATTTTCTATTAACAAGACATATCATACCCAAATAGATGGAAAATCATACCATTACATCTAGATAATATAATACAAGATCTAATATTGTGTTATGGATTTTGGTGGTTCATGGGAAGATCATTTTTACTTATTAGAGTTCTCATATAATAACATTGATCAAGATATGATATATATGGATTTGTTTGTGGTGTTGTATGACCATCCATGTCAATCACCACTTTATTCAGTAGAAATGAGAGAAACCTCACTTATCATACACATTCTTATTCATGATATGAATGAGAAGATTAATATGATTAGGAAACATATGTAAATGACACAATTCCATTATAAATACTATGTATATCATCATCATCACCTGTAATATTTTTTCATGGGTGATCATGTATTTCTGAAAACCACTGCTAGGATTGGACATCATCATTTGGGAAAGAAAGTAAAGTTGTCTCCAAGTAACTTCAGAACATTTGAGATACTTGAATTAATTGGATATATGGATTATCATTTGGATTTACCACAATTACTCAACTCATTTCATAATTTATTTCATATATCTCAATTGAAGAAATACTAACCAAATTCTTACCATGTGGTTTGATGGGATCATGTCACAATTGATCCATATGATACATTTTTCCATGAAATGATATGTATCATGGATAGAGAATACAAAGTATTTCATGGAAAATATATTTATTTATTCTAGTTATTGTTTGAATGTAGTGATATTAAATAGGTGACTTAGGAGTGAGTTAAATTCATACTGGAGTAATGGATATAACTCTTTCAAAGCATCGACATTCTCTAGATTTTTGAGGATAGGAAGTCCATTGGTGGAGAGAATTTAAAATAATTTTTTTAGTTAATTCAATATATTATTGTGTATTTTTATCTATATAATTATATTATTTATCCTTAGTAAGTTTTTGGATGGTTTTGGAATGTTTTGAAGAGGTTTTGGGGGTTCATAGTTAGGGGAAAATGTGCAGATTCCCTAAGAAACTATGCTAGTTAAGGAGAGACTCTCTGGACAGAAACATGGTTGATGCATGGTTTGGATAAATGGTTTAGTAACTATGTCACTCATGTATTTTCGAGGAAGTGGGAATTCACATGGTTGGTTCATGTTTTGGAAAACCTTGAAGCCTAATCATATAATGAAATTCATTACATTTAAAAAATTTATTTTTAAATAGAAAACACCCCTAAAACCCTCATTCCTACTCCCTTGTCTTAGGTTCTAAAACTCTATGCATCTTTTAGGTGATTTTTGTGATCTTCTTACTTTCATATATCGATTTCAATGAATTATAGAGTATTGGATCTTGGAAATTGGATGTAATAATATCATCCCTATTTATTTTTCCAAATATCCTATTTTTTTTCTCAAATAGAACTCTAAATCAGGGATATCTTATAAATATCTAAAATTTTAATTATTTTTTTATGAGAGGGATTTGTGATTAATTTAGGGAAAATAAATAGGAACTCATATCTATAGAGATCATTGTGAGATTTTTTGAGAACGAAAACCATTTAAGGTAGGTGTCATTTCTCTCTCTATCAAATTTATCTTAGAACTCGAAGGCATATATTTCTAAATTAAATGGTTGTACTTTTTGATAGACATCCTTGTTTAATATATTGTTGTAAATTTTTTTTGGTTTTATGGATTAAAATTTTGAATCATGGGTGACACCCACAATGTGTTTGATTAAATTCAAAAAAGGAAAAATTGTTTTCTTTTTTGAAATATTGGGTGTGATACTTTGGAATACACATGGTTGATGTTAGTTCATGTTTTATATTCATGGATCCTTGTATGTTTTGTCTTTGAATTTAGTGTTAAGGGCGAACATTATTGCACAACCAAGTGATATCTTGTGTCAGGAAGGATTGGTTTTCTACTCGTGAGTTAGGATTGTTCAAATAAAGTATGCATGCATGAGTATGTGAGTTATGGATTGGGTATTACTTATAGAAAATATCATTGAAAATTATTGTTTAAATATTTTTTTTGTAAAAAATTATTGACATTATTATTCTCATATTTTATCACTACAACATAAATCACCTTTAGCGGCAGTCTTTTAGTGGCGTTTTTTTAAACCGCTGCTAAACCCCCTGTTTTTTACGACAGTGACACTCCCCCCCCAACACCCAACCCCAACCCCCTTCTCCCCCAACCCCCAAGATGCCATTTCTCCCCCGACCAAAACCCTAGATCAGCTCCCCACATTCCTCCAGTGACCTCACCGCCCATAAGCATGCCCCGCTTCCCATCCGCGTGCCTCACCTCTCGTTGCTGCCAACCCGCTGAAGCCCTACAGGTATGGCGTGTAGCAGATTTTTAAAATTCTTCTTCATTCCATGTTGGGTTTTACTTAATTTCTATTTATTCATATCATGTGGGATGAGTTTATTATTCTTAACTCTTGTGAACATGGTTTTAATCAGATTAATCACGATAATGAATTTGTTTGAATAAAATTTAAAGGGGATAGGGAATGTGGATTATAATGTTACAACCTTTTTTGATTTAATTTGATCTGATTTGATATTACAATTTTATGGGTGTAATGTCTTGATAAAAAACAATGATTTTTTGTGGCATGATTATGTTTCAAAAAATTATTTTCTAAATCCTCTATTTTTGTGATTTAATGGTATCTTCATAAATAAATAAATGATTAACCACATAAATTATGTTAATTAAATAGATTCCCAAGGAACATATGTATTCTATGATAACACCATTAAATGAAGAAGTGAAATTGAATAAGATCCCCCTTTTTTAAACTTGAATGTGTTGTATTGTGATATATGATGTGTTGTGAGGAATTTTTATGGTTTTTGTGTGAGGGGATAATCTAATTTGGAGTTGATATATTGATATGTGTTTGGGAGAAGTGGATAAAATGTGGTTGTAAAGTGGGGTTGTGATGGGTGTGGTATGGTCATGCAGTTGGGCTATGAAATTGGATGTGGATTTAAAGTGATGCAGATATAGATGTTGGGTTGTGGTGTTGTGTTTATGTTGTGTGGTTAGTTATTTTTTATCTACCAAAGTTTCAATGGAATTAATACTTTATGTTAATAATTTCAAATGGGTATATTTAATGAGGAAATTAATGATGGGTTGTGTTGTTTAACTGGTTAATGTTTAAAAATAAACTAATGGGCTGGAAGTATGAAATAAGATTTCTTTCTAAATCAAATGGGTTTTCTAATGAATTTTGATTACACAGATCAAAGTCACTAATAAAGTAATGATTGGTTGTGTGAGCTAGATCATGATTAATCTAGCAATTTTTTGTCATTGACATTGAATTTCAAAAACATATATGGATCTTAATGCACAGAAAAACATAAGGTTTTATTTACTTGTTTCACATGCACTAGGTTTCATCTAAATGGAACACACATGATGAATTTTCAATATAAAAATATTCCGTATCAAATAATTTTTTTATTAGATATAAATATTTTAGTTGTGGCCACTACATTCTAAGGAACATTTTCTTTTTAATTATTTGGTTTTTGATCAATGATCAACCAAGTGAAACTCCATTTTCTTCATTCTACACACACTAATTTAAGGAAAAAATTGGTTTATACAATTGTATTTCTCTTCCAGATTCGTATAGAAAGGAAAATTTTTGTACTTATTTAATCCCAGGTTTTATGTGGTGTCAGTATCGATGTTTTTGTGAACTTCTTCTTCAAGGATAGATGATATAATATTCTTGATGAGAAAGTAGATTAATTTAACTCCACTTAATGAAAACAACAACAATATAAAACTCCATATAAAGAATAATTCTATCAATATAATTATCTTATTATGCTCTATTTTAATCACAATAAACTAGATTAATCATTGTAACTCCATAAACAATTAAAATTTATCCTCAAACACTTCATTATATAACTTTAAAGTTGGTTGAATCTTACTTCTTTATTTTGAATCTTGATGGTTGTGGTATGTTCTTCAATTTATAGGTTCCCATTATGGTGCAGATTCATGTGGTTTCAATAATGGTCATATATGATCAATATCTTAATTTACCTCCCAATTGTAGAAGATTTTGTAGCATGATTTTTTTCATTAATATTTTTTAAGAATTACTTTTCATCCTCAGATGGAAGGTCAGATAGAGAGAATGATCCAAATTCTAATGGATGTATTGAATATGTTTATTCTTGATTTTATAGGTTCTTGGGTGAATCATTTCCTTTTTTTTGAGTTTTACTATGATAATAACTATTGATTAACCATTGGTAAAACTACATTTAAAGAACCGTATGAGTGTTATTACGTATATCTATTGTGTTGGAACGAGGTTTGAGAGTTAATTAATCTTAGATTAAATTTGGTGAAGAGAATGATAAAGAAGGTATTGTTGTTCTATGAGTGAATAAAATATTCTCAACACCATCATGTGATGGACCCGGGTATATAGTTGTTTAAGTGATATGGGTTTGAACTAGTGAACAAAAATTCATTTCTCTTTTTATGATTTCTTGCAAAATAAAACTAATTTACCTATTAGAGTGAGAAAACTCACTACTTAACTTACACACACTATGGAAACAAAATAGAAAAAGACACTTGATATATAATTTTCACCACCCAAATTGATAATTTAACCCTTGGCATGATCCAAAATCACCTAAGCCTATATGATCCACTAGAATCACCATGATGGATGCAATGAGAAGGGTATATCTTTAACTTGTATTATAACCTTAACAATAATTTCATCACCCAAAATATATCATTATTATCTTCACTACCATGTCGAGACAGTTCACACTAGGACCAAGAGAAACAAAGAAGAGAACCCAACCTCTATATTTCAAAGAAGACATGGATTTTTCATATCCTTGTTATTCCACTTATACCTACCCACCAATGGGTCAAATATACATTGTATAATTACCTATCTACTTAAATAAAGTTCCAATTTAAGGTAATATTTTTTTACATTTCATATTCCTAACTTCTATTCAATTATTATATGATTGATCAAGTCCTTACCTTAGTGATATCAAAGTTATGACATCATTAGTTTTTCCATCTATTTTGGTGGAGCACAACATACAAAAAACTACAAGGATGGGATCCTTATTCTCATCTTCTTTTATGGATCTTTTTAATTTGCATGCTTTGGTTTTCTAGTGGGTGATTTACCATATGTATTTATATAGTAAAAACTTATGTAACATATTTATATATTTTTTCAACTAGTATATATGAATCTCTTTCCCTATTTAGTAGTAACTATGTGTTTTAATTTTTTTAATATTGTGTAGGCACATTTTGATATACATGGATAAAAGCTTGATCACATTACCGAGGAACACACCTCAGTATGTTAAGGGTTTGAAGGAGTTTTTAGATTTTTCAATTTCCAATTGATCCGTTGAAGGGAGAATAAGATGTCCATGTCCTAAATGTAAATTTAGAATATGGTTGAAGAGAGATGAATTTTATGAACATTTAATACTGAAGCAATTCCCTAATCAATATTTGTGTTGGATTTGGCATGGAGAATGAAATGTTACAGAAAGGTTGAGAACTGATGTTAATCCACAGAATGAGCTCCCAACTTCATCGACAATGGAAAATGAAATACAAAACCTCATAAATGATGTATTCGGCACTACAAGACACCACTATCAACATCAAAACATAACAGAACAACCAAATGATGGTGCTACAAATTGCAATGTGACAAGTCATGTTTTTTAGACTGTAACACAACCAGATGAAGATTGTAACATATCATTGGATCCTCCTATTGATTATTTGGAGAAAAATTTAAGAGAAAACTTCACTGATGAAAATACGTTTCATGATTTTTTTGACGATGGAAATATAGAGTTGTATAGTGGATGTTTGAAATATTCAAAGCTTTATTTTCTGCTGAATTTGTACCATATCAAATGTCCATGCGGAATTACAAATAAGACAATGTCCATGATATTGTAATTTTTGGTTGATGCATTTCCTAAAGACAAAATCCCCAAGTCTTTTTATGATATGAAAAAAGTTGTTAACAGGCTTGGTCTGAATTATACAAAAATACAAGCATGTCCCAATGATTGTGTTCTTTATTGGCGAGAGGATTAAAGTAGACAGAATTGAAAAAAATGTTCTTCTTCTAGATAGAAGTCAATGGGTGATGTTGTAAGTATGAATCAACATACTTTCATGAAGAAGAAGAAAGGGAACACACATGAAAAGGTTTTTCATTACTTTCCTTTAAGGATTCGTTTGAAAAGATTATTCATGTCATCGAAAACCGCTGAACACATGAAGTGACATTATGTAGATAATAACAACGATGGGTTAATGAGACATCCCTAAGATTCACAATAGTGGAAGAAATTTGATTCATTACATCCATATTTCTCAGATAATCCTAGGAATGCTCTATTGGGATTGGCTGCCAATGGATTCAACCCATTTGGGACTTTTCTAGTTATAGCATTTGGCCAGTTGTTTTGATCCCTTATAATATGCCTCCATGGATGTGTATACAAAAAACATCTTTTATCATTTGGATGATTATTCTTGAAAAAAAAATGCCTGGAAATGATATTGATGTATACTTGCAGCCTTTGATTGAATAATTACAGGAGTTATGGAGAAACGATGTTGAGACATTTGATGCTTCTTCTAAAACAATGTTCAAAATGCATGCTGCTTTAATGTGGACCATTAGTAACTTCCTTGGGATTGGGAATTTATCTGGTTGGAAAATTTACACATGTTTGGATTGTCATATTTTTTACTTTTATTTTGAGCCCAAATGGCTACCTCACAGAAGAAAATGGTGTTTCTCATGCCATCAAAGATTTCTTGATGCATCTCACAGATTTCAGTTGAACAGATCAAAATTTAATTGTTTCATTGATCGTAGACCACCTCCAAAGTTGTTAATTGGTTATGAAATATTGACACAACTTGAAAATGTTGAAACAGAATTTGGGAAGGTTCATCATTTGAATGATAGCGGGAAATGGGTTCGAAGTGCATCATCAAGTGAAATCAGAATGCCACAATAGAAGAAAAAAGTATATTTTTCAAAATTCTGTATTGGGAATTTAATTTATTGTGGCATAATCTTGATGTGATGTATATTGAGAAGAATGTCTATGAAAATTTTATTTTCACATTGCTTTATGAGCATAGAAATTCAAAGGATCAGCTCAATGCTTGTAAATAATTACAAGTAATGAACATAAAACCTGATCTCTAGCCAGATGAGGATGAAAATTATTCTCTGACAATTTTTGCAATGAAAAATAGGGATAAAGATACATTACTTCAATTTTTAAAGAATGTGAAGGTATCTGATGGGTATTCAAGTAACATCTCGAGGTGTGTTTACTTGAAGAATCGTAAGTTACATGGATTGAAAAGTCACGATTCACATATTTTTTTAAAATAGTTACTATCATTGGAATTGCGTACATTATTACCTAAAAAAATTACTAATGTTGTACTCCAATTCTGCACATTTTTCAGACAACTATGTGAGAAATATCTACATCCATTTCATCTTGACAACCTCCAGGAGAGGTTTTTATTGACACTTTGTGTAATGGAGATGATCTTTCCTATGTCGTTTTTTACTGTCATGATGCATTTAACTGTGCATTTGGTTGATGAAGCTAAATTAGGAGGCCCCGTTCATTATTAATGGATGTATCCAATTGGGAGTTACTTTATTTATATGTTTTTTAGTTAAGTAAACAATTTCTTGCACTTAATTAAATGCATAATTATGTTTATTTTGTTTCACAGATATCTTGGGCATTTGAAATCATACGCGAGAAATAAAGATCAACCAGAAGGTTCTATTGCTGAAGGATATTTAGATGAAGAGTGTCTTGACTTTTGTTCTAGATACTTAGATGATATTGAGACAAGATTTAATCAAGTTGGACATGTTGATGACACATAAAATCAATCTCAAATACACTAGAAATCAAAAATATTTCCTAATATTGGCTGATCAGTTGGGAGGATCTCAAATGTGACACTGACAGAATTGGAATTATTACAGGAACATAGATATGTGCTGCTAAATAGTGAAATTGCAGATCCATTTATTGAATAGTTGAGGATACAAACAAAGAGATGAATGAGAGGCCAAATTCGAAATGAGAAATATATAAAGAAAGCTATTAATAAAGATCTTGTAGAATGGTTTTCACGACATGAAAGTTCATAAATATTGAAATTAATATGAATATTAGTTTGACACATATATTTTGTAAATATAATAAATTATATTTATTTTTTTAGATCATGAATATTGATACTCAATTAGAGTTGTTAGAATATTTGAAGTTTCTTTCTTGAGGTCCTCTAAAACAAGTTAGAAATTTCGACGCTTACAACGTGAATGGCTTTAGATTTCATACATTTGATCGAGAAAGGGGTTTGAAAACACATAATAGTAGTATATTTACATTTTTTGAAGTGGTATACTCTGAAAAGTTGACTAATATTATTGAATTAAACTACCATGGGAATTTTTCAGTTGTTTTATTTAAATGAAATTGGGTTGATATTATCAGAGGTGTTAAAAGAGATTCCTTGAAATTTACTTATGTGAACTTCTCTCCCATGATGGATATTGGTGATTTTGAACTGCATGATCCATATATCTTTTCATCGAAAGAAAAAATTGTATATTATATGAATGATGTTGTGGATGAAGGGTGGAGTGTAGTTTATCACGTAATACAAAGAGATTTGTATGATATGGGCGATGAAGTGGAAGATTTGACCTATGAAATTGAATCTCATCAACAACAAGAAGCATAATTATTTGTCCATCATCATATTGAAAATATTAGTCTAGCAAGGATGAATGAAGTGGATGAAGTAATGGAGTAGGAAACTGACATGATTTAATGGGAAAATGATTGTATGTATAGTTATTTATTCATTCAGTAACCAATTATTTAATTTGTGTAGTCATTAATTATCATTGTTATGTATATTTTGTTTGTTAGTACTGGGAATCTATTATCATTTTTAATTTTTTTTCTGCATATTTTTTTGAAATATATGTTCTTTACTTAATTTTATTTTATTAAATGACAAGAATGAAAAGGAGGGAGTGATACACTATTTTATCCATTACTACGACAGATGACAATCCATATGTCTCCCTCCCTATGTCATCTGAGCCACCAGCTACCTTCCCCCTGCACCATCTCCCCCTGCACCATCTCTCACACCCTCTGTGAGCATCCCTTTAGAAGCTGAGTCATCAAATCCCCCTTCAGCAGCCTCAGCAGTGGGGCGGCGGTGCGCCACTTCTAGTTCATCATGGGCATACTAGAGGGTCACTGTTATAGGTACAAATTTTAATATAAATAAATTTTTGGCACTTTTTTGTACTAATTGTTTGTTCATTAAAGATGAAAAAATGAAACTGTGGAGAAAAATATAAAAAGTTAAGATGTGTGGAATATGAATTTAGAGAAGATATTTGTCCCATTTGATTCATATGGGGTCACTACTAATGACACTGTGGGATTACTTGGCCAAATTCTAGGCCAGCTGGCAGCAGAACCCATTTCCCTTCCAATTTCTTATGATGATTAGAGGTATATGCCTCCAAATTGGAAAAATAAATTTTTTGATTCCCAAATAAAGGTAATTTTAATACATTATGGTGTAATTGAATATCATGTTATTAGTATGTTCAAAATGAATTTTTGTATACATATGTTTTTACACTTTACAATTGTTGATGTGATAACACGAAAGTGGATGTTGAAAAATCTTGGTAAGAAATGGAAAGACTTCAAATGGAGATTGTGGAGTGATGTCAATGGTACTTCATTGACCATCCAAAAAATGTATGAGAAGCTACCCAATGGGGTACCCAAAGAATAATGGAAAGTTTTTGTTGACAGAAATCATGATGAGAAACATATGCTATTTAAAAATATTTTATTATCTTAACCTCATTTTACATTTATACATGTATATGGAGAGGATATGACATTGAATACATTACTATTAAATTGCATTTTATTTCTTAGTTATGCTCTTGTATCAATCCCTAGGGATGAGAATGTGTGTCTCGCTAACATGTTTAAGATAGATCACCCTTTAGTGTCGCATAATCCTAGTATCCAAAATTTTAAAAAATAGTTGGAATCCATAGATACTGATATGAGATTAGGGGAAATTTTTCTACACTGTCTGAAATGGGGTTTTCCCACCATTTCCAAAGTAGCCTCCAAGAACAGTCAGGCAGTGTGAATTACATTGTCCATTATCTCAGTAGGAATGACATGCCGATGGGAAAATCCTAGTAGATTCTGTAGAACCCCTTGCCCTAAAAAAATGTTAAATAGACTACATGATTAGTTACTTACCATTCATAACATAAACTACCCTATCAAAAATAATTTATTATAAGCATCCATATTCCTTGGTAGAATATATCAACCCCCTTCACGAGACACTCTTCCCTTTGAAGGAATGTGCCTGATCACTTATATTATATTCCACACATCAAAGTAACTAGGATGCATAATGGTATTTACAATATATTAGGAGCCAAATTCCATTCCTTCTAAGGAAACCACACTAAAGACTCCTTTTTCCAAAGAAATCTCATGAGTGAAAAAAATATGATACTTGAACCCGATCCATCACTCTTAAAAAATTAGGAACCCTTATCCATGGGAGAGACGATTTTACCATTTTTCTATCTTTAGTGTCAAGTATAATAATTCCAGATGGAATAACCCAAGTGAGAGATTATTTTACCTAATTTATATGTTATGTTTCATTTATAATAATTCCACACAGAACACAAACATAAATTAATCCCAATAAAATATTACCACATCATTATTTCCATGATAAAGGGTTTACCACCAACATAATACACCCCAAATCATTTGAGTAAATAAGGAATAAATAAATAGCCACCCAATCATGTTCCTAAAGGACTGTAGGAGGGTTTAAATTTATTGACACATAGATCAAATAGAAATATAAATAGTTAATATATATATAGTAGTAATACATATAGTGTATATATATTTTATCCACCTATATTGTCAAGGTATGTGAATATGTATGTAGCCATATACTTATAATAATACCTATGAATATACCATGTCATAACTCAGACACCACTAACCAGTCTAACGAGCCTATGTGATCATGTAATTGGGTACATGCCCTATATCCCAATAGTGTGATATATGCCATGAAACAACACATGGGATGTTGAGTGTGCCATCAGGTCAAAATTCTAGTCATGGAATACGGTGATTAAATCACAATACTTATATAGTAACATTTTCTGTGATACACCATGCTCAACACCTGATTTAAGGAATTGTGATATCTCTTTTCTCAACAATCTCATAACATCATACCACAACCTCTATAAAGGCATATATTAAATATAACTAGCAAGGGGAATTACCTCAAATCCATCTCTTGTATCTACACCATATACATAATAAAGGCATAATCATTTGTGTCATAATAGATAAGTAATAACCTCTTATTCAAGTCATTATCCATGTTCAATTCCTATTTAAAATATTACAGTTCGTATGAAGCATTTTATAAAGCATAAATAAAGAGAATGACATTATAATTACTAGGGGTCATTCCATTTAAAACTGATTGATTTATTTTAAGAAAGGAAACCTATCATTAATTATCCATTTCACATTATCAGTTAAATTTAACTCATTCAATTCATTAAATCATGGGAAACCCATATATAATCTCAATGGAGTCACTTATATGGTGACATGTTAATATAGGAAATCCCCCAATTTAGAAATTCCAACTATAAGTGGTCCAAAAACCTAATGGATGCCTTGTGTTCTATTAAATAATCATTTATAAAGGGATATTATATTCTTGAACAATTCTAGATGATATGTGGGAGTACCAACATTTGAAAAAAAATCATATTGTCCCATTTCACCTAGATCACCCAATGGGTGACCATATAAGTTGCACACAACATGTGAAAATCCAATCAAGGATCAACTAGTACATATGAGTCTCAAATGGTCAATTTTAAATGCATAAATTCACCACTACATTTTATTGGATAATTGGATTATGCCATTTGATATGTTTATTTTCATTACTTTACTCACTGAATGATGCATTTGGTTGTGCTTAGTTAAGCATATCTTTCCATATTGACTGTAGTATGTATTCTGTTGGTGTTTTGGTATTGTAGGAATGGTTTTTTTTCAGTGCACTGGTACAAGGGATCCAAAAACTAGTTCTTTTTTTTCTAAATATTCTCTTTTGGGGCAGTTTTAACCACTGATAACTATAAGAGGTACATTTAGTAGCGGTTTTAACCACCTCTAAATTTCGATATTTTTTCAATTAGAAGCAGTTTTAACCACCACTACTGTCTTATATTTAGCAGTGGTTTTAACCATTACTATAGTCACCCATCTTCCATGCATTTTCGTGGCAGTTATATTGTTTGTCATGACGGTTTCTCCCAGAAGGGTATTACTTTTTTAACGGCGATTTTAACCACCGCTAAAAAAAGTAATTCCCTACCCAGAAAAACTGCCTCAAGAAAAAATATAACCGCCTTGAAAATGCACCAACTACGACAGTTCCCATAAACCGCTGCTAAACCTCTTTAACTGCCGAAAATAGTTCCCCAACATGCAATTTAATGGAGGTTTTTGGGAACCATGACAGAAGCATATGGTGGTGGTTTAAACCGCCGCCATAGCAAAAAAAACCGCCGCTAAATTTCAATTTTCCTGTAGTGTATAAAAATGTAAAATGACTTGTTCTTATCTTATTGGTGTGCATGATAAGTATTAGTAATTTCCTATTGAGTCTATACACTCACCCTTGGTGTATATGTTGATGTAGTTTATCATGATAATGGTAAGGGTAAGATTTCATACTTCACTAGCAGATAACCATGATGTTACGGTCCTGGATGATGGGAGATGGATCTTGGAAGTTGGTCAAGTCCTAGTTTCTGAGTGGTTCCAACTTGGTACCCTAAGTCTTACATGCATTTGTATTTGTGGTTTTATTTTTTGTATCATATGATACTACTACTCTTATATTGTTTAGTTATTTTTTATATTGAGTTATATTGGTTTACTTTAATGTATAATATAGAGTCTTTTCTTTATTTTCACAACTATATTTTATAGTTTGTGTATGTGTGTAAGGGAAAATATTCCCTGAATGTTTCATTATGACCTTGTAATTTATTTCCACCCTTTAGTTTCCCTGGGAAAATCACCTAATGTTAGTGAAACATCATCTATGGTCAATATAATCTCGAATTTTCCCAAGCTAATGGTTCAAGGTCAGGATATTGCATTTTATTTTTCAAACTCTTTAGCCTAGTTTTAGTGTTATTATATTTTTGTTTAAGATTTTGATTGTATATATTAATAAATCTTGGATCATTTTAAAGTTTTTATTTTAACATTTTGTTTCAGGATTGCATCAATATATTTTTATTTTGGGAAGTTTAAAATTTCATTGTCCCAAAACTCATGGGTCCTTTATTATTAGAACAAAATATATAAGAATACTTAATTATAATAAATGAAAATATATTTCTATTTATTCATAACTAGAGGATGATAGTACATAAAATATGAATTAATTAAATGGTGAAAAAAAAGAAACATGAAATTATTTATCTACCACTCTTTCCATACATTCACCTAGGTATTTATTTTCTTGTACTTTAAGCTATGTTATTTCTTCCTAGTCTATGTATTCTACATTATCTCATCTTTCTACCTAATTTATTTATAAGAAATAGGGGATAAAGTGGATGGAGTATTATCCATCTGTTAACTATACCCAACTCAAAGTCTTCAACTTTTTGACCCCAACCAACAGGGGTCATAGTAATAAAAGTTATTTTTAAAGAAAACAACATTTCATTTGGTTGAGACTGAAAAAAAGGAATTTAAAGAGGTGGATGGTTTTTATTCAAATTAGGCAACCAACCTCTTCATTTTCATTGTTTTTTTTCAAAATAAGACTCATATATTTATTTATTCCACACTTTACATAAGTGTTTTAGATAAAACTTAAGAAAGTAGGAAGAATGGTAGGGAACCCCAAAAAAGGGAATGACATGAAATCTCATCACTGATGTAATTTTAAAAGAGTTTTGAGAATGAATAATAAATAATATTTTGAAAATTATTTCAGGAATTATTGAAATAATAATTCATTAAGGATTTTGTTCAATGAAGAGGGAATTTATTATTTATAATATTATAATGAAAGCTTATAAGTCATAATATGATTAATTAATGCATGGGAAAACAAAAAATCATACAAGAACCAACCATTGGATTATAGAATCAGAGATCTAGTAGTGAATTTGAATAATCATCATTGATATGTTGTTTTTAGAAAAAAAATTTATTCTTGAAAATATAAATAATCATTAAATCCAAGTTACTCTGTATCAACCTAAGATTTTAGTATGAATGACTTTAGGTAAATATCTTGTTGAATAATGTGTGATATACACAACACTAAACTAAAGTGAATGATACTTTATTAAAATGAAATTTAAATATAAATACATTATTAATATATAATTTTCTAAAAAATAAATTAACAAACTTTGGAAATTGATATGATATTAAGTTAAGAACACTTAAGGTTTAAGAGGGTCATTTTCTATAAAATTAGTTTTAATTATATATTTTATTTTTATTTTAAAGATAAATTTATTAATTTTAGAAATTAAAATTTAAAAGTGGACTTCATTTTTTACATTATCTTGTCAAAATAAGATGAATATACTTTTTTTTGGATTTTTATGAAATAACTGATTTTTAAGTGAATAGTAGAAAATATCAAGTTTACAAATAGAGTTATTTTTATAATATTATCATGATATTATAAAGTCTTAATAGTTTATGAAGAAAAATTTATAGAAAAAATTTATATTCAGGAATTAATATAAATTTTTTGAAAATATAATTTTGAACATAGAAATATATGTTTAACATTTTGGAAATTTAAGAATTATTTTTATTCAAATAAAAACTATTTCTGGTCCTTATATATTAATAAAGTTTTCACAATATTAATTTAGGTTTTTGTTTGATTATAAATTATAATAAGTATCTTTTTATTTAACCTAATCTAATTAATTCCTTGTTTATCAAAATTATACTTGATTTTGTTGTAATTTTGTTTCTAAAAATAGGTTTCTTTGTGTTTTTAAAAGTAATATTAAAATTAATTTTTAACACATCTATAATTTGAATATTTGAAAAAAATTCATATTTTGGATCATAATTTTCTAATTTGGTAATTATTTTAATTTATTTTTTAGTTATAATGAATTGTTTCCACTGTAAAAGTGTATCACCATGGTAAAAGTTAGAAGTGTCAACGAGGGGGGTTAAACTAAGAGATAAGGCTTAAAATATATATAAAGCTAGTATAAATATGATTTTATGAGTGTATTTAGGCATAAAATTATCCTTTATTTAAAAATTGACTAAATTGGTTCCACTTTTTAAGATAAATACAAATATATTATATTTTATGTTCTTAATATTTACAAGGGTTCCACTCCACTCACTTATAAAAGGAAACCTCCTCTCCTCATTTATACACTCACTTTGAGAACCTTATATCAAAAAATATCTTTCCAAATACCTTCCCAAATATATTCACCATGTTCTATAATTATTTTTCTCTCTAAAAGACCAATCCAAAAAGTCTTAAGGTTCAAGCTAAAGGAAGATATCCAAGGAGGAGGTATATATCTTAACCAAATTATTTCAAGTTTATTTCTTATACTAACTCCTTAAAATACATTATAAACATAATAAAATCATGACCTAATTATATTTACTATACTTAAAATTTTATTATTTTTATGGAGTAACTATTTTCTACCACCTTTCTATCCAATAGAAAATGAAAATGTCACTCATGCATATGTGCAGAATACAACCTCCATGAAGTGATGTGTTTCATTTTTATTCACCACCACAAAAAAATGGTTATAATGATTGATTTAGTGGATAAATATTTTTTTTATGAAAATATTATGATTATTTGAGGAAATTTTTTTATCTAATATCTCACCATCTAATCCATTAGAAAATGGAAATGTTACTCATGCATACATGCATAATACCACCTCCACAAAGCGATGTAATTATTTTTTCATTATTTTATCACATGTATGGACATAAGGATGAATTTAATGAATAAATATTATATATATATATATATAATATTGTTATCATTAAAAATTTGGTAAATCATTATCTTATTTATTTCCTTTTCATCCTTTGGAAAAATGTAAACGTCGATCATGTATACATGCATACTACGACCTCCATGAATGAAATATATCATTTTTAATTACCACTTAAAAAATAAGGTTTTATAAATATATTTTGATTAAAAAAGTGATAATTATAACATAATTAATATTCTAGATAAGATTGAACTATGACCCGTCAAACCACGGTCCACACATCGAAGTATTTTTGGCCTAAATGACCTCAAGACGTCTGACGTAAAATTAACTAATTTAGTAACTCAATAGAACATGTAATAAATTAAATAAAAGGAATAATAATAATATAATGAACATTAATTTTTTTTAAATCAAGTAAATAATTAATATTATTTTATTTTTTAGGATTTATAGAATGTACAAAGAAAGATGAGGCTCAAGGTAAGTTTTTTTAAACCTCATTTTCAAATATTTTGGAGTTTTATTTTCAACTTTTTATATTCCATGTACAAATTATTAATATTTTCTAAATAATTTTCTAATTTATAAAGAAATATTTTTGTTAAAAAATTTATCTTTAAATTTATTAATAAATTTTTTTAAAGGAATCTTCTAAACAGTTTTCATGTGGGTCATTTTGACTTTTTTAAAGGTATGAAAATAATGTTTTTTTTAAATTTTAATGAATATCTAAATTTTATTACCATAATAGATGTTATTAATTATAAATAATCATATAAAAGTTTCTATGTTTTATAAAATAAGATCAAATTTCTATTATTCATGTAGTTTTTAGTTTTTTTAAAATAAAATGGCACTTATCTTTATTTTTATGAGATGATTAAAAGTGATTTTGATTATAGGTTAAAATGAGTGTTATGATAGAAAAATGAAAGTTCATTTAAGTTATTTTCATTTAATTATTCTTTTAAATTAACTATGATGACGTTTGGGCCTAGGATATAGCCCTTAAATGCATTGTGTATTAATTTATTCTATATATAAATGATTATTTGAATTAATTTATTATGATTTATTACATACAGGTGAAACTTGAGTGAATGTGGGTGATTAATATAATGTCCCAAGGTTACTAAATGGTTTTTAAATGTTTTTATTATTTTTAAATGGAAATAATTTTATTTCAAGAAGAAGGTATTCTAGATTTTAAAATTTAAAGGTTTGTTTCAATAAAAATCATTTTCATGGGTCCTCATGTTTTCTCAATATGCCTTCATGGTTTTTATTTGATTGCAATGGGGTTTAAAGGTTTTTTTAGAAAAGTTTTATTTTAAAATGTTTTTATGATTTATTTTATATGATAAAATTTTATTGTGAGAAAGGTATTTTTTTATTTTCATATTTTTTACTCAAAAAATTGGTTCCCTTTATTTTTGTATACATTACTGAGATTTTTTGTACTCATATCATATTTTATAATTTTTTTTCATAGGATATAAGTATGTGTAGGAAACATAAAAATGTTAATTTTTTCTACTATAGACTCTTCATAAATGAAGAAAACTTTTCTTGAATAAAACATGAGTATAAATTCAAGAACACATTTTTGTGGAAAATGTGTACATTGTGTATAAATGACCACTTTTATGTAATGGTTTTCCTAATTATCTAAAAATATAAACCTAAATGATCATGTGAATTTATGAATATGAAATCCTTGATATTAAACTCATAATTATAGGATGATTAAGTTATGAGTTATCATAGTTGGTATAATATAAATTGTTTTGATAACATTAAGGTTATAAAGTTATCAAATAAGATAATTTAAGAGTTTTAGATACTATCATGAGTTAATAAGTATATGATTGATCATAAGTTTGGAGGAATAAATACCATTTTAAGGTTTTATGTGATGTGATTTTAATATGATTATGGATATTTTGGGAGACATTTATTGGGTTTTTAGAATAATAAATGACTGAGTTATATATAACCCTTATAATTATCATGTGATTTACTATAAAGTTTATTTAGGAAAAATATTATTATTTTGATGATAAAACCCATACGGTAAAGATAACCTTCAGTGTTAATATAATATTTGATATTAGGATTAATTAGGAAAAATGGTTTTTATATTTTGGTAATGGATGCTTTATATTATAAATAACCATGGGATTCGAAAAAGTGATTTGGTGATTAGGTCTAAAATGTTTTTTTGGAAAAAGATCACTATATTATTGGGAACATTATAGGAATCAAGGTAAATGGGATATTTTTGTCTAATATGGGATTTTATGTCAAAGTCGTTAATATTAGCTTATAAATAAATATTAGGTTGACTTTTAGAAGTATATATGCTTTTTTTTGTGGTTTTATGTCTTGGTGATTCAAGTTATTTTAGAAAAAAATACTATATTTTGGAGAATATATGATTAGGGTATATACATTTTGGGTATACAAATTTATTAGAGATTAATTTTTTTTGAGGATAAATATTATATTGATATTGGAATAATATGTGATCAAATCGTTTGTATTCTGGGTTTCAATTTTTTTAGGAATATTTTTAAGAGTTTTGAGGCTATTTATTTAAGGAATTATTTATGTTTAACTTTGGGTTTTATTGTTGAGGTTTTGAAGATTATTATAGTATTTATTTATATAAAGATTCAGTCATTTTTGATATTATCTTAACTTGTGATAACCATTTTGATTTTGGTTAATGGATATAAATATTATTAATAACTTGAAATGATTTTTTGGATCTCATGATCCATTAAAAGTTTATTTTAATGCTTCAAGCATGGAAAATTCATCCTGGTTATTTATAATTTAGAGTATAAGATAAATAAGAGGTGTAAAAACACAATAAAATTATGAAGTTACACTTATTCTATGGAAATAAATCAATTAATAATATTTATATTTTTATCTATTTATATGAAAAAATAATTCATTAGACTCAAGTAAGAGAAAGATAAATCTATCAAGTCTTATGTTGACAATATTTCCCAACTATTAAGGTATTCTTTTTGAAACTCATTCAAAAGTATGAGTCTCATAATGGTAAATGTATGGTTTGAGAAATATTTAAGAAATGATAAGTTTTCTTGTATTAACATAGACCTTAAAGTTATTTTCAAAATGAAATTTAATCGATTTTAATTGAAATATATTTCTATATACTTATGTATATTTATTTTACACTCCACATTCCTTCTAATTTCCTCTTTTTATAGGATCACATTACTAGGGATCACTTTAAAATAATGGTTTGTAAAGTTCTCTTACACCACTTTAATTTGATTCTAAAAATGTTTTAACAAATTTTCCATTTGTCATGAGATAAAAAATTTTAGGATGAAATTTCTTTAAGGGGTATAATGAAAACCCTTTTTATTACAATAATATTACATAATTTTAATGATAAAAAGCATAAAATCAATACATGAACATGATACAAAGGTTTAGCGTCTTGGGAAAATTGGGACCTTACATAAAATTTATGAAATAAAACATAAACATTTATTTAATTCATTCTTCTCTGGATTCTTATTTCCTCTTGAATTATTTTTAGTAGAAGTAGTCATCCAAGGATATACATCAAAGAAAGGGGTGAGATAAAATCCTAGTAATAGAATATATAAGAATATAACATGGGGTTATCATAATCATAACATCAGCATCATAATAATGAGAGGAAGAAGTAGATAAAAGCATGGAACATGGAAATGCATAAAAATGAAACATCATGTCTTAGTGGTCAACTACCACACATAACTGTAAAGAAATATTGCATCATGTTCATGCATATTAAACTTTTCTCATGAGATAAATCAAATTATTAAATTCATTGGAGTGCTATATAATTTTGGGCACACCTGTAACATTAGAACATTTACATTGTGTTATATAATTCCGAGCACACCCATCACATCGTAACATTTACTTTATCATGTATGCCACATAAAACATATATCAATATTGGATATAAAATAACCCATGTAAATTAATTATTTTCATTTCATAAAGAAAAAATTCATATAATTTGGGTTCCCAAATTAAATAGATAATAACATACTTGATATAAGAATCATCAACCTTGAGTGAAGAAGAAACAATCTCGAGAAGTAAAATGTGCATTTTTGTAAAAGAAGAGTTATTTTGGAAAACATTGTGTTTGCCATAAACTAAAGTAGAAAAAATTTATATCCTAGAAAAGGTAATATAATTATGAATAAATGAAATTTATGGAATATCCATACTGAAAATGGGGTGAAAGAGGAAAAATCCAAATAAAGAGAGCTAGGTTCGAGAATTTCCATTACCTTATGTCCGAACGATTTCTTCAATTTAATATCCTATATAATCACATTAGATTAATTAATTAAAAAAATAAAAAACCATTTATACATTAATTTTATTAATTATGATTAAGTTCATTTATGGGATTTTCCATGAGTTATAGAGTTTAATTTCATCGTTTCAGAGCATTTGTTTTCATGGTTTTCATTATTTTTTTTTCTTGTATACATGAATGGAAGTTCATGTAAAATGTGGATAAATAAATAGAATTTTTATTATATGTTATTACTTATATTAAATAAGTTTAAATTATATTATAAAAAACTTTGTTACATGGTATGAGGATGAATCATTAAATAAAAGTTAATAATAATCATTTTAGGTTAATTTTGGTAGTTTTTCGATCACAATAAACTTGTTTTATTTTATCATTTAGTATTATGAATATATGTTAGTTATAGAACATAAATAGGGTTGTAACATAAATTTTACAATATTATTCAACCATTTTAATTATTTTATTAACATTTTTTAAGGTTTTAAAGGAAAGTGAAAGTGCATCACCCATGATGTTGGTAAATTGACACATCAGAGACAAAGATTTCATTTTTTAAATAAAAGAGAGAGAGGGAGGTATTTAATGATTAATATTACATTAAAATGTTACAATTAAATTATATTTAAGGTAATGGATTTATCATTACATTTTTATGAGGGGAGGTGAGGTTAGAATAAAAAGAAAAGAACTTGAAAATAAATTAAAAGAAAAGAAAGAGGAATTTACCTCTTGAATTTATCCTCCTTGATAACCTCCTTAGAGAAAAGGTTTTGGCCTTTTAACGAGAAAAATATCTCCCAGACATGGAGAAGGGTCTAGGTAAGATTATTGGACATACTTTTGGCAAGTATAAAAGATTGAGATATTTGAGGAGATGAGGGGGTGAGGGGTGGTATTTATAGTGGAGGAGAGAGGTGTTTTCCCATTATTTTATTCATTATTTTATTATTTTGCCTCAAGAATATGAATGGTTTAAGAATTATCACCAAAATTATTAAAATAATAAAGGATATTTCTAGATTATGGTGCTTATATCATTGATGACTCAATGAATATTGTATTTAACTTATAATGTTTTTATACTGTAAATTACCTTATTTTACTATTCACAAAATTCAAGCATTTTATAAAAATAAAAAAATTCACCCTATCCAATTTTTGATGCATATAATTAAAAAATTTACTCAATTTTAGGAAAATTATTTTCTAAATATGAGTAATTTAATTTTAAATTAAAATCATCATTTACTTGGAAAATACAGATTTTAAAATTATAACTAATTTTATGACACTTTGAAAAATTAATTAAGGTCTCATAAAATTATATTAAAATAATAATACATCAAAATATTAATTTATGGACAAATTTTATGAAAATAAATTTCTTTTAAATTATTAAATTTATCATAAAATTGTAATTAAATATTTATGACTTACAAAAATTCAAACACTTAATTAATATTTTTTGAAACATTTATTTACTTAGAATATGATATAATTATACCATAATTTCATTTATAATATGCCTATATTTTATTTAAACTTTCATGGGTGAGGTTGCTATTCATTTTTTTGGTTTACTATTTATAAGGGTCATATTACTATTCCCATGGTTATGTTACTATTTAATCGGTATTTATTCCTTAACTTTTAGAAATACTTGTTATTTCATTAATTATTATTTTATAAAGTTTTTATTATGATCTGTAAGTGATTTTATGTGATTTATAATATATGAAATTACTATAATAAGGGAGAAATTCCATTGATAAATCTTTGGGTTATTACATTCTTCCCCCTTTTGAAATTTCACCCTCGAAATTTTGTTTTACATAAACAGGTGAGGGTACTTCGCCTTCATCACCTCCTCCAGTTCCTAAGTTGATTATTCAAACTTATGGTTCCTACATAACAATTTGACATGGTGGGTTGTAATATTTCATAGAAACTTATAGCTCTGGTCCAAAATCTTTACTGGTTACTCCTCATAAGAGAGATCATCTTCCAGTTGTACCACCTCTGAGTTTAGTACATTTGTAGGATCTGGTATGTACTTCCTCAAGAGTGATACATGAAACATATCATGAACTTAAGATATATTGATGGAAGTTAAAGATGATATTCCACGATTCATATGAGATTAAGGATCTCAAAGGGGCTAATGTACCTTGGGCATAACTTCCCTTTCTTTCCAAACCACATGACTCTATTCTATAGTGATATTCAAAGGAAGAATTTATCTCCAATGTCAGACTCCAAGTCCCTTTGAGGGTTGTTAGAATATCTCTTTTTTCTACTTTGAGTATCTTTAAAATTTTGTTGGATGAATTGAACCTTCTATATGATCTCTTATAGAAGATCTATTACAAGAATATTTCTTTCTCTAAATTCATCCCAGCAGGTTGGAGTTATACATCACTTTCTATATAGAGCTTCATATGGAGCCATCTAAATACTCAAGTGGAAGCTATTTTTTTATGATAACTCAAAAAATGAGAGATTATAATCCCATTCACCTTTTAATTCTAAAGAGTAGTCTCTTAGTATATATTTGAGCGTTTGAATAGTCCTTTCAGATTGGACATCAGTTTGGGTGTGATAGGCTAGGCAGAAATTTAATTTAGTACTCAAAGAGTGTTTAAGACTCCTCCATAATGTAGATGTGAACATGTGATCATGATCCAATATAGTTGAGAGTGGAACCCCATGTTTTCTCACCACATTTTTCACATATATATTTGATTTTTTTAAGTGAGAGATCTTCCCAAATAGTGATAAGGTGGGAAGTATTGGTGAGTTGGTCCACCACAACCCATATCGCATTATTTCCATTAGATATATTCAGGAGGCCCGTGACAAATTCCATAGTGATATTCTTCCATTTCCACATGGGTATAGGCAATGGTTTCATCATCCCTTTGGACTTCTATCTCTTTTCTTTAACTTTATGACATATCAATAACCTTGAGATATACTCCACAATCTCCTTCTCTATCTTATCCCACTAGAAGTGTTCTCAAAGATTATAGTACATCTTGGTACTATGGATAGAGAAATTTGAGATATGTGAATTATCCAATAGATCCTTCTTTATCCTAGGTGATGAAGACACACACAACCTCATTCCAAACTAAATCACACCATCATCATCGACATGGAACTCTTGCATCTTCCCTTCCTTTGCTGCATTCACCTTCTTTTGTAAATTAAGATCATCCCTTTGTGCCTCTTTATTCTTCTCTTGGATAGATGGTTAGGAAATCATTTTCTCAAATTAGGATGTATTACATATCGTTATTATTTCTAAATCCATAATTTTCATATCTATAAAGATAGGGTCTTTCTCAATCTGCAACATGGATAGAGTAGCATGTTCTTTTTTTCTAAGAGCATCAGCTACCTTGTTTTCCTTGCTAGGATGATAGTGAATAGAGAAATTGTAGTCCCTAATTAGCTCTAACCATCTCCTTTGATTCATGTTGACATCCTTTTGTGTTAATATAAACTTTAGGCTCTTATGATTGGTATATATATCACACTTCTCACTAGAGAGGCAGGGGCGCTGGATTTTCAGGGAAAAAATCATAGTTGCTAGATCTAGATCATGCGTCACGTAGTTCTACTCATAGATCTTTAACTGTCACGAGGCTTATTCTATCACTTTATCATTTTTCATGAGTAAAAAACCCAAGCCTTTCTTTAAAGAATCACTATATTTAACAAAACTTTCTCCAATTTTTAATAATGTGAGTACAGGTGTAGTGATCCCCCCTCTCTTTAGATCCTTGAATATTTCCTCACATTCTTCCATCCAGACATACTTTACCCCTTTACTTATTAACTTAGTTATCAGACTTGAAAATCATGATAAATTTCTCACAAAATGTAGGTAGTACCCATCTAATCCAAAAAACCAAGGATTTACATGAAACTAGAGGGTCTAGGCCATTCCTCAATTTCATTTCTTTTTGAAGGGTTCATAGAAATTACTTCACTTGTGATCATGTGTCCTAAGAATGCGACTTGCTACATCCAAAAGTCACACTTACTGAACTTGGCATACAAATTCTCCTTATTTAATGCCGCCAACACAGGCCTTATATATTATTTATATTCCTCCATGCTCTTAGAGTATATGAGAATATCATTGATAAAAACTACCACAAATTTGTTGAGGTAATGTCTAAAGAAACTATTCATCAAATCCATGAAGATTTTAGGGGAATTAGTAAGTCTGAAGGGAATCACCAAAAACTCATTGTGCCCATACCATTTATGAAAGACAGTCTTATGAATATATTCCTTATTCACTTTTATCTAATGATATATTGAATGAAAATAAAACTTTTAGAATTAATAAGCTTCTAATAACTAATCAAAAAATTAATCAATCCTTGGAAGAGGATACTTGTTCTTTATGGTGATCTTTTTGAGTTCTTGATAATCGATACACATATGCATTGATCCATAATTCTTCTTAACAAAGAGCACTGGCACACCCCAAGGTGATTCACTAGGGCATATGAACACTTTGTCAAAATTCTCTTGTAGGTGCTTCTTAACTCCTCCAGTTTGATAGGATACATCTTATAAGGACACTTTGAGATAAGAGTATCTCCATGTATGAGTTCTATTGAGAACTATACCTCAAGATCCTGGAGAAGTCTGAGTAACTCTTCATAAAATACATAATTGTATTCCCTCATAATAGCTTTTCCCCTTAGTTGATACCTTACTTTTACTCAACCATTTGAGCGAGGTATGCTTCTTCATAGGGAATCAATACCCACACCATTGAAGTATTTTATAAAGGAGATTCATGATCTTCCTTGAATTTGTATAGGATCATGGGATGGTTCAGAATATGAAAATATATTTCATTTTTCCGACAGTTGATATGTGCTCTATATAATGAGAGACAATCCATTACCATAATAGAATCAAATTACACCAAGGTAAGTATCAAAATATTAACTGGATGAATATTCCCACATATGCCAATAAGAGAAGCACCCATAACTTGGGTTTCAATGATTGAACCACTTGGTTTTTTATAGATATCTCTACTTCAAGGTTTCTAGGCCTCAATTCAATAGTTATACAAAACTTTCAAGATATAAAGGAATGCATAGAACTAGAATCAAATAAGATCTTTTCCATTCTTGAGTGAATAGGAAGTGTACCTTGTATGATTTCATTATCTTTCACCACTTTAGTAGTAGTGATGGAATAAGCCCTGCCTTGATCCTTTGGCTTTGGTGGATGCTGGCACTAATTACCCATAAGTAATTGAGGTTTAGTGCACTAGCTTTCATAGTTCCCTTGCTTCCTATAGTTGTAGCTTTGAACCATGGGTGGTTCTATCCTTTCCTCTATCACATTATCCTGATTCCTCATGTCTTTTTTACATTCATGATCTTGGTGGCCTTCTCTCATACACTTGAAGCATTTACCCATCCCTTTGAGGTAGTTCCTATGATTATTCTTCCCACATTTTTAACATGTGGGTGGTTGAGTTTTCTTTCCAACTTTCTCATTAGATCTTCCAAATTGAAACTCCATTTTTCTCTTCTTATCACCATCTCCATGAGACCATTTTACAAACACTATATTCACTTTTCTAGCACATCGAACAACTTATTTATAAATCCCAAAGTCTTGAATTGAAAGATCCTTTCAAAGGTGAGATTTTAAATCACTAAAGAATCTATCAATTTTTCTATAATTATTGATAACAAAACCCTACATGTACCTTGGAAGCCTTGTGAAATTGGATTTATAGGACATGAAAGATTCTACTTACTTTTTCTTAAGATCTATGAATTAATTCTCCATATTTTTTTGAAGATTTCATGGGAAGTAGATGTTAATAAACATTATATTAAAGTATTCCCACTCCATATCTTCATTTTCATCCTTCATATTGGTGCTATTAATCACAACCCACCGTTGATCAACCTCTCCAACTAAATGGTAAACTGATAGAGTCATATTCTCCATCTCAGAATAATAAAGAAAAAAAAATATCTTATCCATTGATTTGACCCAATTTTCTATGACTAGTGGATCAGAAGATCCACTAAATGTTTGTGGTCGGTTCCACATAAAACACTCGATATCCAGTTTCTCCCTATTAGGTGAAGGTGAACATTATACATTATTCAGGTTATTGTTCATAACCTAAGATAGCTGGGTAATAATCACTATAATTTTTTAACTCCATATACCAAAGCATTGGGGATGTAATTTGGGAAATCAATGTATTGTACCTCACATGGGTTTTTGGCCTTGTTTCTCTTAGTTCACACCATTTTCTAAAATTGAAAAGGTTAGAACAAAATATAAGTCAACAAGTCATAAATAATTTATCCCTGTGTGAAATTAAATCTAAAGGAATATCTTATGGGATACCTATATTTTGAAATTATTATTATGTTCTTACATACACTTAGTCTCATACTACGAGTTTTCAGTAAGGTTCCCTAATCCTAATTCACAAATTAAATAAAACATGATTTGATACTAACTATAGTGAAACTAATTTTTTCTTACATTATTATTACATCATTTTAATGATAAAAAACATAAAATCATTACATGACTAGGATCCGAAGGATTAGTTTCTTGGGGAAATTAATACTTTACATAATATTTACAAAATAAAATATAAACATTTATTTAATTCCTTCTTCTCTAGATTCTTATTATCCCTTGAATACTCCTTAGTAAAAGTATTCACATGAGGATATACATCAAAGAAAGAGGTGAGATAAAAGACTAGTAAGAGGATAGATAAGAATATAACATGGGGTGAGAATAATCATCACATAATCATCATAATCATGAGAGGAAGCATTAGATAAATGCATGAAATGTGTCAATTCATAAAAATGAAATATCATGTCTTAGTGGTCAACTACCACACATAGTAGTGAAAAAATATAGAATTATGTTCAAACATATTCCAATTTTCTCATGAGATAAATAAAATTACCTAATAAATTATAGAATTAGATAATTCTGGTAACACCCATCACATCATTACATTTACATTTCACTATATAATTCTGGGCGCGCCCGCCACATCATAACATTTACATTATCATGTATACCACATAGAACATATATCAATCTTGGACATAAAATAACACATGGAAAGGGATGATTTTCATTTCATAAATCATACATTCATCAAATTTGGGTTCCAAAATGAAAGAGGGAATAATATACTTGATATAAGAAACATCAACCTTTAGTGAAGAAGAAACAATCTAAAAAAGTAAAAGGTGTTTTTTTGAAAGAAGAGTTATTTTGGAAAGCATTATGTTTTTCATAAACTTAGGTAAAACATATATATCCTAGAAAAGGTAATATAATGATGAATAAATTATATTTAAGTAATATCCATACTAAAAATAGGGTGAAAGATGGAAAATCCAAAGAAAGAGAGTTGAGTTCAAGAATTCCCCTTAGCTTATGTCTGAATGCTTTATTCACTTTAATATCCTATATAATCACATTATATTCATTAATTAAAAAATAAAGAACCTTTTATAAATTAATTTTATTCATTGTGATTTTATGAAGTTCATTTATGGGATTTTCTATGAGTTATATAGTTTAATTTAATCATACGTGTGCATTTGTTTTCATGATTTTCATGATTTGTTCGCTTGTATACATGAATGGAAGTTCATGTAAAATGTGGATAAATAACACGAATTGTTATTTTATGTTATTAAATAAATTAAATAAGTTTTAATGATATTATAAATAATTTTTTCACATTTTATGAGGATGAATCATTAGATAAAATTTAATGATGATCGTTTTAGGTTAATTTTGGTGGTTTTTCGATCACAATGAACTCATTATGTTTTATCATTTAGTATTATGTATATATGTTAGTTTCATAACATAAATAGGGTTTTAAAATACATTTTACAATATGTTTAAAACATTTTAATGGTTTTATTAACATCTTTTAAGGCATTAAAGTAAAATGAAAGTGAATCAACCATGATGTTCGTAAATCGACACATCACGAGCGACGATTTCATTTCTAGAATAATAGAGAGGGAGGGAGGAATTTAATGATGGATACTAAATTAACATGATATAATTATAGTATATTTAAATTAATTGAGTTATAATTCGATCTGTATCAGGGGGATGTTATGGGAGATTGAAAAAAATAACGTGAAAATAAATTAAAAGAAAAGAAAGAGGAATTTACCTCTTGAATTTCTCCTCATTCAGAACCTCCTTAGGGAAAAGTTTTTGGTCTATTTTTGAGAACAAGAGCTCCTGGAAATGGGGAAGGGGATAGGTATGATTATTGGGTAGAATTCGGAAAGGATCAAATATTGCGAGGTTTGAGGAGAAGAGGGGGTGAGGGGTGATATTTATAGTGGAGGAGATGAGTGTTTTCCCATTATTTTATTCATTAGTTTATTATTTTGGATCAATACTATGAATAGTTTGAGAATTATCACCAAAAATATTAAAATAATGAATGAAATTTCTATATTATGGTTCTTATATTAGCAATTAATCAATTAATAGTATATTTATCTTATAATGTATATATACCGTAAATTACTATATTTTACTATTCACAAAATTCAAGTATTTAATAAAAATACCAAAAATTTATCATAACCATTTTTTGATGTGTAGAATTAAAAAATTAACTCCATTTTATGAAAATAATTTTCTAAATATGTGTAATTCAATTTTTAATTAAAATCATCATTTACTTAGAAAATACACATTTTAAAATTATAACTGATTTTATAATACTTTGAAAAATTACTTGAGGTCTCATAAAATTGTCTTAAAATCACAAGACATAAAAATATTAATTTACGAATAAATTTTTTAAAAATAAAATTTGTTTTAAATTATTCAATTAATCATAAAATTTTAATTAAATATTTATGACTTACAAAATTCCAACAATTAATTAATATTTTTTAAAACATTTATTCACTTAGAATATGATATAATTATACCATAAATTCAGTTATAAGATGACAAAATTTTATTTATTCTTTAATGGGTGATTTTACTATTCATTTGGCCAGTTTACTATTCATAAGGTTCATATTATTATTCCTGAGATCAAGTTACTATTTCATTGGTATTGGTTTCTTAACTTCTAGAAATACTTCTTATTTCAAGAATTATTTGCTTATAAAGTTTTTATTATGGTAGATAAGTGATTTTATGTGATTTATACTATATTACATTACTATAATAAGGGATAGATTCCATTGATAAAAGTTTGGGTCATTACAGGGGGGATGTAACGTCCCAAGATTTTAGTATATATGAATTTAAGTAAATATCTTGTTGAATAACATGTGATATATAAAAATAAAATTATAGTTAATAATTTTTTTTTAAAATGAAACATAATCATAAAATAATTATTAATATACAATTTTCAAACAAATAAATTAACACTCTTTTGTAATTGATATGATATAAGGTTAAAAACACTTAATGTTTAAAATAATAATTTTTCTATAAAAGCGGGTTTCTTTATATTTTTAATTTTCATTTAAAATTTACATTTAGAAATTAAAATTGATAAAAGTGAACTAATTTTTTAAATAATAACATAATAATAGGCATAAAATAAGTTTCTTTATTTTTTTGAAATAGTTGATTTTTAGTGAATAGTGAAAATACTGATTTTACAAATAATGTCATTTTTATGATATTATCATGATATAAAAATAAATTTAAAGTTTATAATTTTTTATAAGCCAAATATATACTAATAAGTAATATAATTCATTTAAAAATATATTTTTGAACTTATAAATCTATGTTTGATATTTTGGAAATCTGAGTAATGTTTTTATTCAAATAAAAACTAATTTTGGTTCTTCAATTTTAATGAAGTTTTCAAAATATTACTTTTAGTTTTATTTGATTTTAAAGTATTTGTTTTCATTTTATTTAAAATAATACAATTATTTTCTTTGGAATTACATTATACTTGATTTTGGTGTAAATTAATTTTTATGCTTAAAAGAAAATTTTTCTGAAAATGGTCTCTATTTCATTTTGTGGACTTATATTAAAATTAATTTTTACCACCTATATAAATAAAAAATTTGAAAATATATTCCATATTTGGAATCATAATTCACTAATTTTTAAATAATTTAATTTTCATATTTATTCATATTGAATAGTTATCAGGGTAAATGTTTGTCACACCGGTAAAGGTTAAAATGGTTAACAAGGGGATTAAACCAAGAGATAAGTCTTCAAATATCTCTAAACCTCTTCTAAATATCATTTTATGAGTGTATTAGAGATTAAATTATTCTATATTCGTTATTATACTGAATTGGATCCACTTTACATGAAACATATATTTATTATATTTTAGATTTCTTAATATTTATAAGGGCGCCACTCATCTCACTTACAGAAGTACACCTCCATTATTCACCTATAAAAAAACTTAGAGCATCATAGATCAACTAATATATAAATAAATCTGTTATAAAATATCCTACCCACTTCCTAGAGGTCCTTGTATCACCAAAAAAACAATTCCTAGAAATCATAAGGTGTAAGGTAAAGGAAAATATCCTTGGAGGAGGTATAAGTCACAACTGAATTCTTTAAAGTTTATTTATTCTTATACAAACTTAAAATTTATTATAAAAATAATAATATAATTTAATAATTATCTTTTATATAATAAAATGTTATTATGTTTATGGAATAACTATTTTATACCTCCTTTACATCATACGAGGAAAGAAAACATCGCTCGTTTGTACGCGCGGAATACCACCACCACGAATTGATGTGTTTCGTTTTTCATCACCAAATCACATGGATGATTATAAATATATATTTAATGTATATGTATAATTTTTATGAAATAATTATGATTATTTAACTATAAATACTATCTTCCTTTTTACCCTCCCATCAATTTGAAAATGTAAACTTCGCTTATGCATATGTGAAAAATACCACCTCCATGAAGTGATGTATTCCACTTTACATTAACTCCTCACACAAATATAAATAAGGATGAATCTAATGAATAAATATGATATTTAGAATATTTTTACGATTATTTAAGGTTACAATTTTTTAATGTTTTTTCCTTTTCATGCTTTGGAAAAAACGAAAATGTTTATCATGCGTCCAATCAGACTACCACATCCATGAACGACGTATCTCATTTTTCATTACCGCCTTACATGGATGGTTTTAAAAATATATTTGATGTAAAAAATTACAACACTAAAATGTTTAATATTCTTTATATGATGTAATTATTACCCCTTTGACCACAATCAACACACCGAAGTAGTTTTGGGCCAAATGATCTCAAAATCTCTGACACAAACTGAACTAATTTAGTAAATAAATATAACATGGAAATAAATGTAATAATAATAATAATAATAAATAAATTATCATGAAAATGGTTCTGAATAAATCTGATAATTAATAGAATTTTATTATTCTTAATTTATAGAATGTATATGGCAAGTTGAGACTCATGGAAAGAGAATTTTCTTTAAAACCACATTTTTAGTTGTTTTGAAGTTTTCTTTTCAACTCTTTATCTTCCATGTAAATATTATTAAATATGTTTTTAGGAATATAATTTTTTATACTTAAATAATTGTTTAAATTAATTTATTAATTAATTTATAAAGTTTAAAAAAGGAATATTCCAAACAGTTTTCATACGGGTCTTTTTGACTTTTTAAAGGTGTGAAAATAATTTTTGTTAATTTTTACTACATGTTTGAATTTTATAACCAAAATAACAATTATTAATTAAAAATATTACTCTATAATTTTATATGATTTTTCAAATAATATATTCTTCCCATTTTTCATGTAATTTTTAGTTTTTTTAAAAGAAAAGTATATTTTTCTTTATTTTTTTTGAGATGATTGAAAGTGTTTATTATTATAGGTTCAAATGAGCGCTGTGTTGGAAAAATGAAAGATAATATATGTTTTTGTTAGATAATGGTTCTTGAAAAGTGTATATTCTGACGTTTTGAGACATGATATATCCATCCAATGCATTGGGTAATAATTTATTCGCTAAAAAAATGATGATTACAATTAACTGATCATGAGTTATTCATATGAGTGAAACATGACTAAGCACAAGTGATGAATATAATGTACCAAGGTGTTTACATGAGGTTTATATGTTTTTATGAGTTTAAAATGTAAATATATTGATTTTATGAAAAATTAATATGATCTTTTAAAAGTTAAATGTTTTTTTATGAAAATTCATTTTTATGGGTTCTTATATTTTCTCAAGATGCCTTCATGGTTTTTCTATGATTCCTATGTGTTTTAATGTATTTTTTTGATAAAATATTTATTTTAACATTTTATTGTGATATATTTTATATTATCATAATTTATTGTGAAAAAGGTAAACATTTTTATTTGTTTTTATGTTTTTCACTAGATTAATATATCCCATTTATTTTTATATCACTTATTAGGATTTTTGTGATCATCTATAATTTTAAAATGTTTTTCATAGGATATAAGGATGAGTAGGAACTATATAATGACCATTTATTATAGTATTTTTAGTCATATTAAATGAATAAAAAGTGTCTTTAATGAAGTAATGGAGCAAATTTATGAACCTGCTTTTGTGGAAAAAATGTGCACTATGTGGAAATGTTCACTTTTTTATATAATGGTTTTCAAAATTGTATACAAATATAAAATTAAAATATCATGGGAATATAATAATGTGAAATAATTTTTATTATACTCATAATTATGTGTTGTTTAAGACATATTTTTTATTGACTCGATATTACCTCATCAATTAGAGTTAAAAAAATAAATAGAAATTATCTGTTGATAATTACAATGGTGATGCATTGGGAGGTTGATTTTCATTATTGATTGATGTAATATATAGATTATTTTATCTTTAACCAATAAATATTTATAATGAGTGATGGATATGATGGATTTTGGAATCCATAATTTCTTTATATCAAATAATGCCTTTGTAATCCAAATTTCCATCACTCATTATAAATATTTATTGGTTAAAGATAAAATAATCTATATATTACATCAATCAAGAATGAAAATAAACCTCCCAATGCATCACCATTGTAAATATCATCAGATAATTTCTATTTATTTTTTTTAACTCTAATTGATGAGGTAACATTGAGTCAATAAAAAATATGTCTTAAACAACACATAATTATGAGTATAATAAAAATTATTCTTCATTGGGAATTATTCTTAGATTTTAAAGAATTATTTATTAGAATAATGTAATTATGACATAGTTTCCTTCATTTTAACCTGGTGTATCAAATTCCATATTTATATTTCAAAATATTTTTAAGATTAATTAATTTCTCCAACCATATTATTTATTCCAAAAATATATATCCATATAATTCATGAAATATTCATTTATAGACCATAGGATATCATCATTTTAATCTCTAAATTAATTTTTACCGAGTAATTCTATGATTATATACTTTTCATAAATAAAACCTTGATTAAAATAAATTAATCTTTGTTCATAAAAAAGTACTTTGATTTTATCATGTTCTAAATCCAGTTATTTCATAATCTTGAAATTATTTTCCTTTAATTTGTAAAGAACTGATTCTATTTTTTTATATGGATATTTAGTTATAATATTTTGGAAAAGGACTCATAATCTTATAATTTGGAGGATGGATCTATATTATATGACTTTGATAGTCTACCTGAATTATCTAAATATTTGGATTATATATTCTTTAGAGCTTCTAGTCTCCTTTTCTGAATCAAAATATTCATATTTTTTATAGAATAACATCTTCAGTAAGAATTTTAAATTGATCGATACATTATCTCTTTATTTATTTATTTTTATAAGGATATGTTGATAAAAAATATTAATGAAAAAATTTAGACTTCACATATTTCTTGAGAGAACGTGATGATTTCTTTAGAGTTTATCCATCTTTCATCCACTATTCTTGAATATTTGGAAGTCTCATCAAATATTATCTAATCATACAAATTTTAAACGATCTATTACAATGACAGTTCATCATTTGAAGCAAAATTTATCATTGGAATATTCCATCCAAAGGTAATATTAGGAAAATTATTGAAACCATGAAAAGATTAAAGTTATGAAATACATTTCTTTATCTCACAACTCATACCTGGGTCTAGAATATTATAAATAGAAATATTTACTTTAAGACATGAAATTTCCTAAAGATCAAAGAAATTTTACTCTTTTATGGGAATTAAATAAGGTTTAATTACAATAATCCAATTGATTAAACTTTAATATATGAAAAATTATTTCATCATGTCTTTCTAATATGAAAAATCAATTGAACCAAATACTGGAGAAAAATTAAAAGATATTTTAAAAAGGATTTTAAGTAAAATTCAAGAATTAAAATGATATTTCATAAAATATATCTATATAGTATAATTTCATGATTAGGATATTAACACACTGTGTCAATATTTTAGGAAAAAATAAACATTTTAAAAACTCTTGAGACTTTCTCTATTATAGTTGTTGATATAAATAATATTTTCAATAAAGATTTACGCTCTATATTTTTAGATAAAAAAATATAATATCTTTGAAGATATGTCTCCATTAATAATTTTTGGCCTAAGAATATACAAGGGGATGTACTATGGTAAGAAACTTTAAGGGGGGATGAATTAACATTCATATATAGAAAATAAAGTTTACACCATTTTAAAATTTTCAAGCTTAAAAAAATATATCAAAGTAAAATAATAAATAAAATAGTGGAAAATGAAATTTATAAATTGATATATAAAATCACGATTATGAATTAGTTGGATAAGACTGTCATGGAAATAATTTCCTAATATTCTAATTTGAAGCTTCCATTTCTATAATATCCATCTATAAAGACTATCTGAGACATGATATTGAAGTAAGGAAGTAAATATTAAAAATTACTCTAAAGGATAGTTAGTGATTATGTTTAGGTTCAATCTCTAAAATTATTTATACTTAATAAAATAATGTTGAATTTAAATTAACTAGGAAGATATTACAAAAAAAATAATATAAAGAAAATAAAGTATAAAGTCTACATGGATTGGATAAAATAAATATTAAATATATTTGAGATAATAAATCCTAACATCCTCTACTTTTATTAGCAATAAGTCCCTTTCCCTAAAAACTTCTTTGATTTTAATACAAATGTAACACCCCAAGCTTCCACGGTACGTTTCCCTTCGAATAATGCAATAGCGTGTGTTGTACGCAACCTCGAGCTCTAACACACACCACAAATAATTAAACTAGCCGTTGTGAATAGTAATACCTACTTTTTGAAATTTTATAAATTTTATTTATCAAAATGGACTTCATTTTTGGATTCGGAATATCGAAATTAGCCAATGTTGAATTTTTGGTATTTTTCTGAGAACTTCTAATTTTTTATGAATAATGAAAAATACTTAAAAAAAACTTTTTTAATAAAAATAATTTAAAGTGATAAATTATACTATTTAGTGGTTTTAGAGTATAATTAGTATATATTTTTACCATTTTATCCAATGGTGATGATTATAATTAATTTCACTTTGAAATTGGACATAAACAATTGTCAATATTTTGATATATATTGTTTCTTAAAAACACACTATTTATTGTGACAGCGGGAATTAATTATAAAATTAATTAATGAAACTTATATGTTTGGAATTTTGTAAAATAGACATCATTTTTGAATTCGGAATATCAATTATAGCTTAGGGTGAAATTTTGGCATTGTTCTGAAAAACTTCAATTTTTGATGAATAGTGAAACCACTAAGTGGTAGTTAAATAACTGATTTTTCGTTTAAATGAAATATTACCACTTCTGTGTTTTGAATTTCAAAAATCCGACATACATGGTTGTCATTAGGATGTAAAATGTGGTTCAATGGGATTAAAATAATTTTTTGGTGAATAGTAACTTTTAGGTTTAATTAATCGCGATTAAAGGTAATTAGTGAAATTTAAGGTAAAAATGATATTATAAAAATATGAAAATACCCTTACACTTGTCCTACCCCTATTGGATGAGTAATGGAAGACCAAGACAATCCATGGGTCAACTTGGGGACCCCATGGAGCCACTTTAGTTGGAAATGACATAAATACCTTTTATTTAATGTTAAAGTAAAAAAATGACACAAACATGAAATGTTTTACTATAACAATTTTTACATGGGGTTATACAAGTCATATTTTTTACTATAAATAGTAATTGGAAAGATAAAAAGATTTCCTACATCATAGTATTTTTTTTATAATTTTTAGACATTAAATAAATTAAAGTATTTATGACATCATTATGATGCAGCGATGACCTCATTATTTAACGATTTTAATAAAATGAAAAGATAATGTAAAATCCAAGGCTTACACTTGTCCAAAGACTATTGTATGGGTAGATTTCGAACACTTATCACCTTAGACACGAATTATATAAGTGTGGGATCTTTAGAATCCGAAAAGCATTGTATAATAATGCAACATTTCAATCTTTCCAAAAGAGCCCCTCCTCTCCTCTTATAAAAGGCCCCCACCTCTACCACCTTATTCACACTTTCAAGCATTTTGGTTCGGCCAAAATCTTCCCAAATACTCTACCAACTTCTCTCCCTTCATCCTAGAAGCTTCACTTTAGTCAGAAAGCCATCCTAAGGAGTCCTTTTGATCAAATCAAAAGGAAGAACCCGAAGAAGAGGTAACGTTTTCATCACCCTCTTTCAAGTTTCTTTCTTCTTCCACTCCCTATTTGTTTATTATTTCAATTCTAAAATTATAACTCCAGTATCTTATATATACTGTGATGTTATTATAAATATGGAACAACCATATTCAGTATTCTACCCATCATTTGAATGACATGTCACCATACGTGCGTACGTACGGCTTACCGTCTCCACGTCGTGGTGTAATTGTTATTCAATATATTATTATTAAGATGGGTATAATAATGATATTTAATTCATGTAAATAATAAATATAACATGATAATGATTCTGTATATATGATATACTATCCAATTATATATTATTTTAATATCAAAATAATGATATTGTCACTCGTGCGTACGTACGGACTACCGTCTCCACGAACGCGATGAGATTCATTCTCCGTCGTATCCATTCAAGTATAATTATCATTTGATGATTTAAAAATAATGTTTAAGGACATGATATCATTATGGATATGAATAAGATACAACCTATCCATGAAAAACACGACTTACGTAACAAAACATATAAAAGAAAACGAGTAAGTTAACACCCGAAACAACGATAAATCTAAGATATTGTTAACAAAGCAATGTTAAATGATCATATATGATATCATATGAATGTATATGATTCTTGTATAACTTAATAACAATTATTTCACCATTATACAGGAGGTTAACCTACCCCAACCAAGGAAAAGTACAAGGTAAGGGTTTACTTCACAACCTCTTCATTATCCAAGGTTGTTTATACATAATTATCTACTGGGACCTCGTTATCATCCACATCCATGTTTCTTAAAAATGTCTTTAAATTTTTTTTTACTATTAAATGGAAAATGGGTTAAACTCATTTATACCCTTATACGTTTTTGAAAGGAATCTTACCGTCATTTTCCAAACAATGTACTTTTTGACCTTTTTGACAAATTTAAGGTAAGAATGGTTTTTTACTTATACGGCGGGTGCGGCTATTTTCCGCCATTATAACTTCGTCGAAGCTTCCCTTACAAGCTTATAAGAATATTTTCAAAGTAAATGTATTATTTTATAATTATGGGACTTTTAAATGATTTCAAAAAAAGAGAGATATTTCTCTCAAATAGCTTTGATTTCATCCATGTCAACATCCTTTGATGGGTTTTAAGTTTAATTGAAATTTATTTATGATACAAAACTTCCATTGAACATTTTGTGAAATATTTGACTGTGGATGTGTTATTTTTATACCATCCATATTTTATGGAGAAATTTTTGACATTTCGTATGCTAGTTTTGATACGAATATTTATGTTATGTTTAAACCTATTCATATGAGGAATGTATTGGACTTAATAAGTGATGGGTGGAGCCCGCTATAGCTCCTCGATGCATCGGTAGGTCTCATGAGACAACTAGACGTGGAATTGGCCGAGGCCCTTTCCCAATTTGATTTATGGTTTTGGCCGAGGCCTTAATCATTTTAGACGTCTTGGTCGAGGCCTTGACAAAATGTTTCAGAATGTCTGGCATTATACATTCCCTCATTATGAAAGTGGTTATTGATATTTCATGTGATTATTCGTCTAGTAGAATATCCATGTGAGTAAGTAATGACATTATTTTATTTTACTTTTTCCATATTATGTTGAAGTTCAAGTTCAATAAGGCTTTTGTTTTAGTTATACATTGCCTTAAATGCTTATGTTTTCTTATGAAAGTTTCCGCTATATTGTTATCCTTACGGAGCATTTGAGCTCACCCCTTTCAATGTTTTATTTTTCCCAGGATGTGAAGAAGTGTATTATGAATGACCTGAAAGAATAGTCAGTGAGGATATAAGTGTGGACTAGGGAGACCATGTTATTGTAGTTTTTATTTTTATGATGTAATGTAATGTTTAAGAATGTATCTAGTGTTTCCAAGACTACTAAACTAATCGGTCTTTAGAGACTTGATCTTTTGTGATCATGCCAATGTTATGTAATAATGCAACGAATCTGGGTAACTGGGGTCGGGGCATTACAGTTGGTATCAGAGGAAGTTTAGTACAAACCTTGGAAGCTAGATTTAGACAAACTCTGATTAGAGCACGTAGACCTAAGATGAACTTTGAGGATTAGTATAGAAGAACTTCCTAAAATTTTGGTATTGTAGAGATTTTGTGAGTTTTCCGAGTAATACATCCCTATCTGGATATGAGCAGGTAGAGGTGGCTCTGGCACAAATGTACCTAGGGTTAAAACCTGAAAACACCGCTTTGAGCTAGACTCGAACGGGAACTGGTGCACGATAATGGGCCTTGTTGCACTCTTGGTTACGACACTCCCGGGGGATATGCTTAGGATAATTCCCATTTTCTTTACAAACCACTATGAAGGGTTATGAGTATATACTTCCTCAAGAAAACATTTTTATAATTATGGATTATATCCATAATTAGTTCAATTTATGTTAAGTGTTTTACAAGTATGGAATTATGTATTTTGATTCATAAACTAATCTAGTTTATGCCATTATTTAGAAATGGAGCCTAGTGGAAGGAATGGAAACCGTATCAATGCACGCACTCCGTGTAGGGATTTACCTCCTTCTCAAGATAATTATGGTGGAGATAGTGATACAACTGGTGCTGATCAGCTTCTCACCGTACTGGGACAACTCACGCAGGTTATGAATAATAACCTTACTCGTATGGAGCACCCTGATCCGCAACGTGGAGGATCAATGCTAGACCGTTTCATGAGGCAACAACCAACAACCTTCAATGGTAGTACAAATCCTATAGTAGCTGAGCAATGGATAAATTCCTTAGAGAAAATATTCCATGCCTTGGGGAGTAGTGAAAGGGAGAAAGTTGTCATGGCAGTTTACCGCCTCACTAGAGATGCCGATCAATGGTGGTCACTAATTCAAAACACAAAGGAAGATGATGAATTAACAAACATGGAATGGCAGGAGTTCAAAGAGCTGTTCTTAGAAAAATATTTTCCTCGAGACCATCGAGCGGATATGGAAAGGCAATTTCTGAGTCTGAGGCAGAAGGAGGATGAGAATGTCGCAAAGTATGAGGCTAACTTTACAAGGTTAGCGAGGTATGCTGCAGATTACATACATAACCCAAGAAGTAAGACTGATCGTTTCTTTGATGGGTTAAAACCATTTCTCTGTCGAGCTTTGGTATCACAAACCTTCTCTTCATACGAAGGTATTGTCTCGTGCGCTATCAAGACAGAAAATGAATTCTCTAAGTCTTATGACTTTAAATCAAAGCAAGATAAGAAGAGATCCGCTGAAAACTCTGGGAAAGGAAATAAGGAAACATGGAAGAAGGGTAGAAATGAATTTATACCCTGTGATAATTGTGGTAGGAAGCACCCTGGTGCCTGTCTAAAAGGAAAAGGAGTATGTTACAAGTGTGGTGAAAAAGGCCACCAAGCTCATGAATTCAAGGGAAAGAAAGCGGCTGTCAATGTGGAATGCTATAATTGTAGAGAGAAGGGACATTATGCAAATGAATGTCCTAAGCTTTAGGGGAACATACCTCAGAAGAGGCCAAGGGATCAGGGCCAGGCTTATGCTATCACTACTACTGAGGTGGAAGCTCCGAAAGACGTGGTGACAGGTAATTTAATGGTTTCCTCAAGTTTAGCAAATGCATTATTTGATTCTGGATCATCGCATTGTTTCATATCTTCCCAGTTTGCTAAGAAAATTAGATATTTCCAATTTGATTTAACAAGGGAGTTGTCGGTCAAAACCCCTAAGGGAAGTATTGTTGCAACAAAGTTTTGTCGATTAGTTCCCATTAGAGCACCTAAATGTTCTTTACCTGTTGATCTCATCGTCATACCCATGATTGAATTTGATATAACCCTTGGTATGGATTGGCTTTCGGACCATGATGCAAAAATTTATTGTAAGAGGAAAGAGGTTACGATTCTTGATGATGATGATAAGGAACACCTTATCTTTAGAGCAGAATCATCGCCACATAATTCTTATCTAGATCCACCCCAGTAGCTCAACTAAATTCAATTATTGGGGAGTAAGAGAAGGAAATTACTGAGGGTGAGGAAAGGAATATTCAAATAGAGGATGTACCTATTGTGAGAGAATATGTTGATGTGTTTCCGAAAGATTTACCTGGACATCCTCCAGAACGAGAAGTTGAGTTTTCCATTGATTTAATTCTTGGATCAAGGCCCATATCAAAGACCCCTTATAGAATGGCGACTATGGAATTAGTTGAACTAAAGAAACAACTAGAGGAATTGAGTAATAAGGGATTTATTCTCCCTAGTGTTTCTCCTTGGGGAGCCCCTATTCTTTTTGTTAAGAAGAAAGATGGATCTATGAGGTTGTGCATCGACTATAGGGAGATCAATGCTATAACAATAAAGAACAAGTATCCCCTACCTCGCATTGATGATTTGTTTGACCAACTGCATGGAGCTCAATACTTTTCAAAGATTGACCTTCAGTCTGGATACCACCAGTTGTGTGTGAAGAAGGAAGACGTTCCAAAGACAGCATTTCGAACAAGGTACGGACATTACGAGTTTACAGTAATGCCTTTTGGATTGACTAATGCACCCTCTGTTTTCATGGATCTAATGAATAGAGTTTTCAAGGAATATCTTGATGACTTTGTAGTGGTATTTATTGATGATATCTTGGTATACTCCAAAAGCCACGAAGATCATGAAAATCACTTACGCATTATCCTGAAGACTCTTAGAAGACATGAATTATATGGGAAATTTAGCAAGTGTGAATTCTGGATTCAGGAGATTTCTTTTCTTGGCCATATTGTCTCTAAGGATGGAATTTCCGTTGATCCTTCTAAAACTAAGGCAATCCAAGAATGGCCAGCACCGACAAGTATAACTGAGGTACGCAGTTTTATTGGTTTAGCAGGTTATTATTGACGTTTCGTCCAGAATTTTGCCAGATTGGCTAACCCATTGACAAATCTCACACGTAAAGGGATTAATTTTTTCTGGACAAAAGAGTGTGAAGAATGTTTTGAAGAAATGAAGAGAAGATTAGTCAACGCCCCTGTATTGACTCTACCATCAGGGAATGATGGGTTTGTTATTTATAGTGATGCATCGAAGAAAGGACTTGGTTGTGTCATTATGCAGAATGATAAGGTTATTGCCTATGCATCACGACAGCTAAAAATTCATGAGAAAAACTATCCTACTCATGATCTTGAGTTAGCATCTGTGATCTTTGCTTTAAAGATATGGAGACATTACCTCTATGGTGAAAAATGTGAGATTTATACTGATCACAAGAGTTTGAAGTATATTTTCTCACAAAAAGAACTCAACATGAGGCAAAGGTGATGGCTTGAACTACTCAAGGATTATGATTGCATGATACATTACCACCTAGGGAAGGCAAACAAGGTGGCAGATGCTTTGAGCAGAAAAGACCATGGAGTTTTGAATGTGATGAGAATTGAAAGGGATCCAATTTTCATGGATCTAGTGAAGATGGACATGGGAATAACTAGGGAAGGTGAAACATCAATGCTTTTTCAAATGGTTGCCAAACCATCATTACTAGAAAGGATTAAGAGTTCTTAGACCGATGATGAAGAATTTCAGAAGAAGATTAAAGATGTGAATGATAGAAGATTGAGGGACTTTGTGTATAAGGATGGAATTTTGAAATTCGGGAAGAGACTTTGTGTTCCCGATATACCTGATCTAAAAAGGGAATTGCTGGATGATGCTAATAGTTCCAATTTCTCTATACACCCTGGGAGCACCAAAATGTATAGAGATTTGAAGGAACATTTTTGGTGGGATAATATGAAGAGGGAGATTGCTGATTTTGTGTCGAGGTGTATGGTTTGTCAACAAGTGAAAGATGGAAGGCAACATCCTGGTGGAGTATTGCAACCTCTTCCCATACCTGAGTGGAAATGGGATAATATTACGATGGACTTTGTCATGGGACTACCAAAGACTTCTAGAAGGAATGATGCAATATGGGTCATTGTTGATCGTCTTACTAAGTCAGCACATTTTCTGGCTATATGGGAGGAACTACCACTTGAACGTCTAGCAAGACTATATATTAATGAAGTTGTAAGACTTCATGTAGTAACCCTATCGATTGTTTCTGATCGTGATCCTCGTTTTACTTCAAGATTCTGGAAAAGTCTTCAAAAGGCCTTGGATACTGAACTTCATTTGAGCACTGCCTATCACCCTCAAACAGATGGACAATCAGAACGGACTATTCAAACCTTAGAAGACATGTTGAGATCATGCTCTCTTGACTTTCAGGGTATGTGGGATCAATATTTACCACTGGTAGAATTTTCCTATAACAATAGCTTCCATTCAAGCATTCAGATGACACCTTATGAAGCATTTTACGGAAAGACATGTCGTACACCAACCTGTTGGGATGACGTTGGTGAAAGAAAACTTGTGGGACCAGAACTGGTGGAAGAAACAATGGAAAAGGTGAAGGTAATCCAAAACGACATCAAAGCAGCTCAAAGTAGGCAGAAGATCTATGCCGATAACAGAAGAAAGGTTTTGGAATTTCAGGTGGGAGATCATGTTTTCCTAAAGGTATCTCCATGGAAGGGAGTTATACGTTTTGGTAAGAAGGGTAAGTTGAGTCCCAGGTACATCGGACCTTTCAAAATTCTAGATCGTATTGGGGCTGTAGCTTATCGTTTGGCGATGCCACCAAATCTCTCCAAAGTTCACGATGTTTTCCACATATCGCTATTGAGAAAATACATGCCCGACCCAACACATGTACTTACCTATGAGGAATTAGAACTGGAACCCGATCTATCTTATTGCGAAGAGCCCATCAAAATTCTTGATGTGAGGGATCAGGTGCTGAGAAACCGGACGACTCGTCTGGTAAAGGTTTTGTGGAGAAATCATAAAATGGAAGAGGCAACGTGGGAACCTGAGGAACTTATGATGAAGAACCACCCGAGTCTTTTTATGCAGTAATACCCTAGAAATTGCGAGGACGCAATTATTTGAAGGAGGGGAGAATGTAACACCCCAAGCTTCCACGGTACGTTTCCCTTCGAATAATGCAATAGCGTGTGTTGTACGCAACCTCGAGCTCTAACACACACCACAACTAATTAAACTAGCCGTTGTGAATAGTAATACCTAATTTTTGAAATTTTATAAATTTTATTTATCAAAATGGACTTCATTTTTGGATTCAGAATATCGAAATTAGCCAATGTTGAATTTTTGGTATTTTTCTGAGAACTTCTAATTTTTTATGAATAGTGAAAAATACTTAAAAACAAATTTTTTAATCAAAATAATTTATAGTGATAAATTATACTATTTAGTGGTTTTAGAGTATAATTAGTATATATTTTTACCATTTTATCCAATGGTGGTCATTATAATTAATTTCACTTTGAAATTGGACATAAACAATTGTCAATCTTTTGATATATATTGTTTCTTAAAAACACGCTATTTGTTGTGACAGCGGGAATTAATTATAAAATTAATTAATGCAACTTATATGTTTGGAATTTTGTAAAATAGACATCATTTTTTAATTCAGAATATCAATTTTAGATTAGGGTGAAATTTTGGCATTGTTCTGAAAAACTTCAATTTTTGATGAATAGTGAAACCACTAAGTGGTAGTTAAATAACCGATTTTTCGTTTAAATGAAATATTACCACTTCTGTGTTTTTAATTTCAAAAATCCGACATACATGGTTGTCATTAGGATGTAAAATGTGGTTCAATGGGATTAAAATAATTTTTTGGTGAATAGTAACTTTTAGGTTTAATTAATCGCGATTAAAGGTAATTAGTGAAATTTAAGGTAAAAATGATATTATAAAAATATGAAAATAATCTTACACTTGTCCTACCCCTATTGGATGAGTAATTTCCGACCAAGACAATCCATGGGTCAACTTGGGGACCCCATGGAGCCACTTTAGTTGGAAAATGACATAAATACCTTTTATTTAATGTTAAAGTAAAAAAATGACACAAACATGAAATGTTTTACTAAAAATTTTTTTACATGGGGTTATACAAGTCATATTTTTGACTATAAATAGTCATTGGAAAGATAAAAATATTTCCTACATCATAGTTTTTTTTATAATTTTTAGACATTAAATAAATTAAATTATTTATGACATCATTATGATGCAGCGATGACCTCATTATTTAACGATTTTAATAAAATGAAAAGATAATGTAAAATCCAAGGCTTACACTTGTCCAAAGACTATTGGATGGGTATATTTCGAACCCTTATCACCTTAGCCACGAATTATATAAGTGTGGGACCTTTAGAATCCGAAAAGCATTGTATAATAATGTAACATTTCAATCTTTCCAAAAGAGTCCCTCCTCTCCTCTTATAAAAGGCCCCCCACCTCTACCACCTTATTCACACTTTCAAGCCTTTTGGTTCGGCCAACCTCTGCCCAAATACTCTCCCAACTTCTCTCCCTTCATCCTAGAAGATTCACTTTAGTCAGAAAGCCATCCTAAGGAGTCCTTTTGATCAAATCAAAAGGAAGAACCCGAAGAAGAGGTAACGTTTTCATCACCCTCTTTCAAGTTTCTTTCTTCTTCCACTCCTTCTTTGTTTATTATTTCAATTCTAAAATTATAACTCCAGTATATTATATATACTGTGATGTTATTATAAATATGGAACAACCATATTCAGTATTCTACCCATCATTTGAATGACATGTCACCATACGTGCGTACGTACGGCTTACCGTCTCCACGTCGTGGTGTAATTGTTATTCAATATATAATTATTAAGATGGGTATAATAATGATATGTAATTCATGTAAATAATAAATATAACATGATAATGATTCTGTATATATGATATACTATCCAATTATATATTATTTTAATATCAAAATAATGATATTGTCGCTCGTGCGTACGTACGGACTACCGTCTCCACGAACGCGATGAGATTCATTCTCCGTCGTATCCATTCAAGTATAATTATCATTTTATGATTTAAAAATAATGTTTAAGTACATGATATCATTCTGGATATTAATAAGATAAAACCTATCCATGAAAAACACGACTTACATAACAAAACATATAAAAGAAAACGAGTAAGTTAACACCCGAAACAACGATAAATCTAAGATATTGTTAACAAAGCAATATTAAAAGATCATATATGATATCATATGAATGTATATGATTCTTGTATAATTTAATAACAATTATTTCACCATTATACAGGAGGTTAACCTACCCCAACCAAGGAAAAGTACAAGTTAAGGGTTTACTTCACAACCTCTTCATTATCCAAGGTTGTTTATACATAATTATCTACTGGGACCTCGTTATCATCCACATCCATGTTTCTTAAAAATGTCTTTCAAAATTTTTTTACTATTAAATGGAAAATGGGTTAAAGTCATTTATACCCTTATACGTTTTTGAAAGGAATCTTACCGTCATTTTCCAAATAATGTACTTTTTGACCTTTTTGACAAATTTAAGGTAAGAATGTTTTTTTTACTTATACGGCGGGTGCGGCTATTTTCCGCCATTATAACATCGTCGAAGCTTCCCTTAAAAGCTTATAAGAATATTTTCAAAGTAAATGTATTATTATATAATTATGGAACTTTTAAATGATTTCAGAAAAGAGAGATATTTCTCTCAAATAGCTTTGATTTCATCCATGTCAACATCCTTTGATGGGTTTTATGTTTAATTGAAATTGATTTATGATACAAAACTTCCATTGAACATTTTGTGAAATATTTGACTGTGGATGTGTTATTTTTATACCAACCATAGTTTTTGGATAAATTGTTGATATTTTGTATGCTAGTTTTGATACGAATATTTATGTTATGTTTAAACCTATTCATATGAGGAATGTATTGGACTTAATAAGTGATGGGTGGAGCCCGCTATAGCTCCTCGATGCATCGGTAGGTCTCATGAGACAACTAGACGTGGAATTGGATTAGGCCCTTTCCCAATTTGATTTATGGTTTTGGCCGAGGCCTTAATCATTTTAGACGTCTTGGCCGAGGCCTTGACAAAATGTTTCAGAATGTCAGGCATTATACATTCCCTTATTATGAAAGTGGTTATTGATATTTCATGTGATTATTCGTCTAGTAGAATATCCATGTGAGTAAGTAATGACATTATTTTATTTTACTTTTGCCATATTATGTTGAAGTTCAAGTTCAATAAGGCTTTTGTTTTAGTTATACATTTCCTTAAATGCTTATGTTTTCTTATGAAAGTTTCTGCTATATTGTTATCCTTACGGAGCATTTGAGCTCACCCCTTTCAATGTTTTATTTTTCCCAGGATGTGAAGAAGTTTATTATGACTGACTTGCAAGAATAGTCAGTGAGGATATGAGTGTGGACTAGGGAGACCATGTTATTGTAGTTTTCATTTTTATGATGTAATGTAATGTTTACGAATGTATCTAGTGTTTCCAAGACTACTAAACTAATCGGTCTTTCAAGACTTGATCTTTTGTGATCATGCCAATGTTATGTAATAATGCACCGACTCTAGGTAACTGGGGTCGGGGCGTTACAAAAAAGTAGAAAAAAGATTTTATAGGTAGATTTGAAAAACACCAATTACAAGAAGTGGACACTTTCTGATAAAATAGATAAGTCATTATCCTCTGGACTTCTTTAATCAAAGATCTATATTATAAAAGTTCCTATCCCAAAATTTTCTATCAAATATTGGAAAATTATTAAGTCCTTATTCTCAATAATTTTTAAATATATATATATATATATAAGTGAATAGATGGAGTTAATACAATGAAGGGGTTTCTTGTACCAGTTTTAATATAATAAAAAACCAAAAGATAAGGCATTAAGGAAGTTAATATCAAGGTAGGAAGCCCCACAATTAAATTATTATTCTCTTTAAAGGGGAGATAAATAGATCAAAGTAGCTGTCATGATGAGATCCTTCTCAAATTCTCCCTTTTCTCTCTATGGGATATCTCTGTAATCCACATGATTGATTCTAACATGATATGAAATGGGATATCTTTAGGCCATTATATAGATTTGAAATTGGTCTATTGAAATATATAGTCATTTGAGATTATCATGTATTTAGTTTTAACCATAACACATATATCCTTAATTTTTTTAAAGTATTAATATGTGGAAATCCATTATTTTGACCATTTTATTTATCTTACCCCCATTTTAATTTATTCAGTATCGACTTGGATATTATTCTATTGAATTATTAGTATATTAAATATGGATATTGAAGGGGATAAGTTCATTTAGAAAAAAATAAATGCATTATACTCCCAATATAGTCATCAAAGTCCAATTGTGATTATCTTAGTTATTATGAAATTCACATAAAATTTTAAATTTTAAGGCTTTAAAGGAATTTTTTATTTGATATAAGTATTAATTCAGAATTTATTATTTTCTTAGATTATCTAATCTTTTCTTTCCTTGATTTTTTCATTGGTAGGACAACTACTGCTAATAATATTTGGTTTCTAAAAATTTTCCATTTCCTTTTTCTAAGGACTTCATATTTTTTTTACTTCAATTTTTTCACTCCTTTATATCTCACATTTATTAATTATTATACTAAAACATTTAGGAAAATTTTTTATATAAAAATATGAGCGACTGATGATTATTAAAATAAATCATTTAAAAGGATTATATTTATGGTATTTTTGGGATGACCCAACACATAATTGGTTGTAGACTATTATGTTTTATAATCATGCTTTTCATATGTATATTATTGGATATACAAACCTAATTTTTGAAATGGAGGTTAGAGAAAGGGCCCTAATATAGGTGAGTGACCTAGAAAAGTTCAAACGGAATTTATATACAACTATGAGGTGAGATCAAAGACCAGTAGCCATGCCTTACTTTTTATTTTTATTTTTATGTACTCAATATAATTAGGCTATAGGGAAATCTCTTGATGCATTGCTGGTATGTCATAACATGTTAGTTTTATATAACATGGTGTGAAGTTAATTATGTGGTTAGTCTTCTACTGTTATTACACATTATTTTTATATTGATATCTATTATAAAATTTTATGCTATTTATATATTACTTTTTACTATGATACTAAGGTTATAGTCTCCCCATGTGGTATTATTTATCCCCCACTACTAATTGGTTGCCTCTAGGATATGGAGAGGCATGTATGAGGTCGTATGGTGTTCTAGATCGATCCATGGAGATGAGTTCAGGGATAAAACATTAAAAAATGTGATTATATCCTTATTTTTATATGTTTTATGATTTAAGACTTGGTATATCATGTTAATATTGGATGAAACTTAAAATGGAAGTCGTATTTGTTCTTGGATAGAACAAGTATGGTCATAAATCCAATTTTATAGGGAGTTGTGGTTACAACTGTTGATTTTTTTCTCATATATTTGATATTTTTTATAAAGAATGATGTTATGGTTATAGATGGTTATTTTACTCTTAACTAGAGGTGGTAAGAGGCATGAGTAAATTCATTATACTTGTCACATTGGTTCACATTATGAGTGTACGCTTGTGTTTGATTAGGAAATTTTTAAAAGAAATAAATAGGGAGAATAAATAATGAATTATTAAATGTTTCCCTAAATAAATTATTAAAGGTGCTCTACCTAATTGATACCAACTATGATAACTTTTGAGACATGCATCATTAAAGAGTGATGTAATTGATATACAAATAGATATGTTCATGACCCTAGAGTAGGTAGTATGGGTATGGGAATGCTCAATGCGAATGATATTCCTTGGATGAGGTGGTGGAATATGATTTCCCCTGAGTTATGTAAGATAGAATCATGAGTGACTGCTTTATAAAAGATGATATTTGTAGGGTATATCACTCATCGACTAGAAGAAGGAGCTTCACGCAGATTATATGTGACTCATGGTGGTGATAACTTAGTGTGATAACATATTAACATGATATATTGCTTATTTCAGCTTGAGATGGTTTATGATATATGAGAGTAGATGAAGATAGATGGGTTAGACCAAGATCATAAATAACTTTGAGATAAGAATAACAAAAAATTATTTGATTATATGAAAATGATACATGAGTGATTTGTGGTTGAGAGGTCGGTATAAGCATGTGGTCTATATTAGGTATATATGGGAATAAGAGCACAAATAGTAATTTATGGGAGATGTGATTGACATTAATCAGGAGAATTATTATTAAATTAGGTTCATGAACCACAAAATATTTGGTGTGACCCATGGTAATTTGATTAGGATGTATAATAGGGTAATAAAAGAGTTAAGTCCCATTGATGGGTGAAATAAAAAAGAAAATAATGGACGTTAAGCACCATTATGAGATTGGTTCATCAATTTATCTCTTTTCATGGGGAAAAGAGAGTAATATTTTACTCTCTATAGGTGGAATGTATAATAATATGTCCCAATATCAAATTAGTTATAGTGAACATAAAAATAAACTAAGTATAATTAGGCTTGGATAACATGTATGCCATTATGGTTGGAGGATGATAAAGAATATCATAAAAGTGAGATTGTGATAGAGTCAAGGAATTTATATTTTACCAACTGTTTGCATATAATTTATTTGATTTTAGAAATAATAAATGTATGATCATGAAAGGACATGATCATGTTATGGAATGACCATAGGTAGGTTCATGAAACCTTTTATGGTATAGACATGGTGAATGGTTTTAAATGAGTCTAATAAAAATTATCAAAAGCTACATAATTGATTTAAAACCTTTTCTAAGGATCTCCCATAAAAGATAAATGAAATAGCATTTAAAACTAAAATGGATACATACTATAAAATATATCATTCATTGAATATTCCTATGATCCCCTTCATCTTGGTTTGATATGTTTGACATAGATCTATAAAGTGGAAAATAAAATCATCCCACCCCACTAGTGTATCCATAGGCTAAAATTAATCTCTCATCATAAGAGAGAGATTTTAATTCAGCTATTATGTAATATAGACTAGAAAATATAATGAAGAATAATAATAGATATTTTAGTCTCTTGTAGTTTTTGTGGAGCATTATGGGCACACTGCACCCATTTCTATAGAATGAAAATGTTATTTAAATCCATGAGAACAATCACCAGGATACTATATTTACTCATGTGTTTATAACACATGAATAAATGCTTATTATGAAATATATGAATCCATAATATTTATTGAACTTCTCCCATATGTTTCATCTTATGAAATGGTCCTTTAATGATAACCTATTTGGAATAAAAAATAGAAACATCTCATGAAAATAGTCACACCCGGTTTTTTTTCATGTCTTGTTTTTGATCCGGTTTGTTGGAAGTCATGATCCTTTTCATGGGTTTTGGTGAGTTGAATTTGGAGTCTTGAACTTCCATCTATGTATAAAATCCTACCATGGGTTACCAATATATTTTTTGGGAGTTTTTGGAGAAAAGGGTCATTACCTCAATATTTGGGCCAACCGTGAGCCCATTTCCAGATTTGAAAACAAAATTTGTTTCTTTTATAAATACTTTGTTTTTAAATATTTTTCACTCATTCCACTTTACACATGGCCTAAAATAAAATATTCAAATCAAAATATCCATTTTTACTCCATAAGGAATTCATAGGGGATTTGGGTTATTTATTCAGGTATTGGGCCAGCCTGTGATCACATTTACAATTAAAAAAATAAGTTGTTTCTTTTATATCTTATTAATTTGTTAATATTTTTCAGTGATTACACCTCTCACTCGAGACCAAGAAAACTTGGTTTACCCAAATTTTCTATTTATCCTATTTGAGGCTCATATGAAATGGGGATAATAGGAGAACATCCTCAAGGATTCTCAAATTTTCTAGATTTGAAGAGGTAATTTGTTTCTTTCATAAATCACTATTTTTTACTCCTTTTTCCTAAATCTTCTTTCCCTGGTTCATAATGACTTAAGTATACTATAAAAGTAGAAACAATACATTAAATTTCCTATAATGGTATATATATAAGGTAGTATGAAGTGTTTTCTATTTTCCAAGGTGTAGATTCCTTCTCATTTCTACTCCCTCTTCCCCCTCCTTCCATTATTTATTAGTTTTCTGTTATCCCCTGGTCATGTTAGACTTATTATAACATGATTTTTGATTGTTTTTTTCTTTTGGGGCTGTTTTTCAAAGGTTTGGGGTTTATAAACCCTTGAATTGTGATATTAGGTGTGCGTTTCCATTCCGCCAAGGATTTGGGGTAGGTTTCCCATTGAACACGTAATTTTTATTTAAGATTCATCCTTTTCATGGTATTTTCACCCTATAATCATTCTAAGTATTGTTTTATAATCCTTAAATAACTTTATTTGTAGTGAAATGTGGTGTTTATTCCTTGTTTTGTGAAAAGTAGTGTTGTTTGGTTATAAAAGTGCTCACCATGTGTTTGTTGAAATGTTTCGTTATCTTTTGCACCTAGTTTGTGATGTTTAGAACTCGGTTTAGGGTATTTTAAACATTTTTAAGTATGTTTAATAAATTTATGGTATGAAATTGGTATTTTTATTCCTTTTCAAGTGCTTAAAATGAATTGTGTTGTTACAGAGTGCATGCCATGTGTTCGGTAAATTGCTCGGTTGGCTTTTATGTGTTAAGTTTGATTTAAAATAATTTTTTTTGGATTTATAAATGTATGGGAATAATGAAAAAAGTTATTTTTGGTTCCTTATATGGATTTCCAATGTGTCTTTATCTATACAAACAAATGAGTTTTTGGTTTATAACATGTTTTGGTCCAAGTTGCCAGAAAATGGCCTATTTGGCATCCTTATATAAATGGTTGTACTTTGGATGTGTAAACTGAATGTTTTAACGAATTTGTGAAAGTGTTTTTTCTACTATAAATGGTGTGTATACACCTCTTTATTAAAAGTGAAATTTTTACCTTTTTTCAAATGTTAGTTTTTGAGAAACGCTTAATGGCCCGTTTGGAAACTTTATGAAAAATGGTGAAATTGTTTATTATAAAAACCTCATGTGGATGTTTCTCATGCCATGCTTGTATGTATATAATGAATGGTATTTCCTTATTGAGGAATCATTATTATCCATTATGAGAGTGCCTTAGGTTGGAATCTTTATGTTCTTTTTTATTAATGGCATGATATTGGTATTTGGAGTGACTCGAGGTGATGTCTATTGTGAATTATTATTATATATATGTTGCGATTGGATGCTCAGATGGAATTAGTTGGATCACCCCAATTAGATACTTGATACATAGGAACCTATCATATTTATAGAATATTCTATGAATTATTTTTGCACTTGTAGGTTATGGTACTAACCAGTGGCCCATAGTAGGTGGATATATTGGGTTTATTACTATGGGATTTTCCCTTAGATTGCCTGAGAAAGGATTTCTGAGCATATTGTGCATTTTGATTTCACAATTTGTGACATGTAAATGGGTATTATGTCTCATGTATTAGTGTCTTCTGTATTATTCTTTATCTCCTAGGTTCACCCATGTCTATTTGGATTTTAGTTGCTTATAGTGATGAATATGACGCTTGTATGTACATTTACATTTCCCTTGTTGTGTTATTACTATTGTGCCTTCATGTGTATTTTTTTCCTGGAAAGTGGTGGGATGGTTTTGATAAGGTTTTTGAAAATGGTTTTCAAATGAAAGTGTTTTATCCTCTTTGTACAAATCTGAAACTATAAAAATCACTTTCCCATTGAAAATGCTATTGGTACACCAGTTGAAAGAATCTAGTTTTGGAAATGAATAAAGGAAATGGGTTGTAAATTGTTTTGAGTAATCATGTATAAAAGCATACTTTTATATATTGTAGTTAAAACTTGAAAATGATGTTTATTTTATTTTAAAGGATGTGCATTGGGAATAAATTATCGGGCTAGCTTACTAAGTTTTAATACTCACGCCTATAGTTATTTTCTGTTTTTAGACCTTGTGTAGGTTTTAGCTTGAGTTCAATCTCCTTGAGAGATGTGTGATCTTTATGTTGGAGAGTGACCAGCAGGGTCACATGGAGTTAGTTGATCCTTAGGTCTGGTGTGTTTAGTTGTATCGTTCAGTTGTACTTAAAGTTTTGTTGTATACATGATAATAATTTTAGTTTTTATAAATGTGTATTGGGATGTCCATTTCATTCTATTATTTGTTTTATTATTTATATTTGGGAGAAATTATTCCTTTATCTACTCTAATGATGATCAAAACTAGTTTCTAGCGTGTGGGGATCAGGAACACCCTTTGGTCCATGCCATGGATTAGTTTGGGTGCCCGGTTCGGGGCCGACCCTGGCTGGTTCATGATAAAATGGTATCAAATGAGGGTGGCTCTTAGCAGACCATACTTTTTAGAACACCCTTGTTATTTGGGGGATGTCATGGTAGATGAGGTAGGATTGTCGGAACTTGAGGGGTAGGTTCAGGAAGAGCATCATGATCTATTGCTCGTTCCAATCCTTAGGTGTCCATGAGAACTGTAGTTTTATTAGTTTTTTTAGTTCTTAAGGATTGTTTAGTGATTGGGATACAATAAGGGGAGTTGGACTAATGGCCTCTGTGAGTTCATAGGGTCTGGAAATCCATGTGGATTTGGGGAATAGTCCTAACAAGGATCTTTGTGTTGGTGGTGTGTTTGATATATGGCTGCCAACCATATGGTCAAGTCACCCACCGATACTAGTTCCCTTTTGTGGGTCTCTTAGACCTTTCTTTAATTATGAATTTTGTTTTAAAAATACTTGTGTGAGAATTATTAAAGTGGGTTTTAAAATTTTAATATAATAAAGGTTTTGGAATGTTGTGTTTTGCGAAACAAATCTTGGCGATAAAGAGGAAATTATTTAATGGGATTGAATTTCCTTAATCTAAACTTATGGTTTCTTGAAATGAAATTTTTGAAAAGCTTCCATTATTTTAAAGTGATTCTGAACTTTTTTTAAATGGGGTGTTTTGGGCTGTTGAAAAGTTTTTGAATCTGATTAATTGGTTTTGTAAATTTTGTTTTTAGTGGATGATATTTTTATGGAAAGGGGTTTTAGCCTTTGTGGTTGTCAGATTATGAAAAGAGACCTTACTGAATTTTTAAAAATGGGAAATGGCTATTTATAATAGAATGGTTGTTTTTAGAAGTTATATTAAATTAAATGAATTGGATTTTTAATAAAATGGTTCTTGATGAAGTGTGGTTTGTTTTGTGAAATATGAAAATGGGTTTTGATTTAGTGGTTCATGTGAATTTAAAAGGTACATGATTCTTTTTGGTGTGATGATTATTTTATTTTATCCTTTGGTGTTTTCATGGGTGCTCACATACATGGTTTTAGGGATATATGGATGAATGGCTAGTATGGAATAGTGGTTGGGTGCAAGGGGCGTCACATAAATGTGAATGTGAGCTAGAGTTGATGAAACACCATCGGTGAATGAGAAAATCTACTAAGTTGGTTTGTTTTTCAAAAGTGTTTTAAGTTAAATTTTTTTGGTGTTTGTTATAAATTGATTGTTTTGTGGATGGGTTTTCCTATATATTAGAATTTATGTTTATTCGATATGATTCCTTGTGATATAGAAGTCATACTCTTGTTGTGTCTTGATATGGGATCTTATTACTAGCTCGGTTTTGGAGTAATGTTTAGTGGGTTTATAAAGATGTGTTGGATGTTGTGATGTAGCCACTGATGGTTCTCTGTTGCCAATCTTTTCAGTTTATCAACCTAAGTATTCATTTCAAATGTTAAATCCACCTTTTAGAATGATGCCTCAACCCGTTTTTTGAAATAGAGAGCTGTTTGTACTCAATTTAAAGTACCTTCCTGTTATACTGATTCTCTCATTTGTAGAAGTTATGCTCGATGATGTTTAGTGGGTGTTGTTTGTGCCATGTTCATTCTACTCCTCGTTCGAAGTGAGAGAAAATAGTGTTGTATATCTCCAAGTTCTTGTTTGAGTATAAGTGTATTGTTGAGGAAGAGAGTTTCATGGTGCCTATTGATATGTTGTTTCTTCCTGGGTGTGTTATGTGGAGGCATGTGGAACTAAAGGAAATAGTTCTAGTTAGGGATTAGAATCTCCAAACTATGAGTTAGTATATGCTTCATCCATTAGATCTCCAGCCATAGGTCTCGGAGTGAAGTTGACGTGTAGTCAGGAACCCTGATGGTGTTTGAAGTCTGGTAAAGTTTGTGCCTCCACTATTGTGGTGAGGAAGTTCCAGTATTCTCTTGTGGGTTATTTGTTGCTATGAACTCTCTCTAGTCACATGGATTGTGGTGGACTTACCCATCATGCAATGTTTCTTAAGATGTTTTCTGGAATACAAGTTCCCGATTCAGTTTCTTGAGTGGGATTCCCAGGTGAATTTGGTTAGGCCTTGAGTGGGTAGTTGTTGGTTGTGATTTAGTGGTCCAATAATTGGCCCCCTTACCTCCCCTCTCCATGTGGTGGGGGGTTTTTGTTCCATGTGAAACATTTTGTCATAGTTCTTGTTCCCTTCTTTGGGAGTGGGTAGTTCAATTGTTCTAGACGTGTTCTTCATAATTTGTGTCCTTATTAGCTTGTGTTGGTAGGTTGTTGTGGGAGGGTTTCATTAGGCCTATGTGGGAGAGACATATTCCTAGTTCATGTTGAGTTCTCATGTGATCATTGATCGTTGGTTCTTAATGGTGGGTAGAACCACCACTGGTCTTGTAGAGTTTCCTCCTGAGAATATAACGAGTGCTAGTTGCTTCTTAATGGTGGGGAGTCAATTCCAAAATCCCCTGGAATCGTTGGTTTTCATGAGTTATCTTTGGTTTGGTTGATCATTGGGTTCATTGGTAGAAGACCCAGCAATCTAGTTCTTGGTTTGGTTGTGGAGGTAGTGACCCGGTCTTTCGGTTGATTCTTAGGAAGTGGTTGGGAGTTGGTGTTTTGGTTGAGGTAAGATGCTTATGTGCCGTTAATGGTGGATGAGGTGTCATTTGATTCGGAGGGTGAACCATATTGATAAGGAATCCTTAGGTGTTGATCAATCAGCTGGGACGTGTTGTGGATTTCCGAGGGTGGAAAGCTTTAATGCTGGGGAGAATTATCACACTTGATTTTTTTTCATGTCTTGTTTTTGATCCAATTCATTGTAAATCCCAATCATTTTCTTGGGTTTTGGGTGAGATTAATGTCAATTTTTGAACTTCTATCTATGTATAATCATCATACCATGGCTTCCCAATATCTTGTTTGGGAGTTTTTGGAGAAAAGGGTAGTTACTTCAAGATTTAGGCCAACCGTGAGCCTATTTCCAGATTTAAAAACAAAATTTTATTCTTTTATAACTCCTTCATTTTTTAGTATTTTTCACTCATTAAATTTCCAACTTGGCCTCCAATGAAATATTAAAACCACCATATCCATTTGGACCCCCTTAGGAATTCATAATCAAGGTGAATTTGGGTTATTTATTCAGGTATTGGGCCAGCCCATGAGCCCATTTTCAGTTTTAAAAACAATAATTTGTACCAAGAACCATAGAAGAAATCCCAGGTTATATATAACCTATTTGGAGCTCATATGAATTGGGGATTAGGGTGAACTTCCTCCAGGATTCTGAAATAGTCCAGATTTAAAGAAATAATTTTTTTATTTCATAAATCATTCTTGTTTTACTCTTTTTTACCCAAATCTTCTTCCCTAGGTTCTTCTAGACCAAAGTAGCCTCTACAATGAGTTCCAAGCCATTCACTTTCCTCTAAGGGTGAAGATATAAAGTAATATGAAGAGTTTTCAAGTTTCCAAGATAAGATTCTTTCTACTTTCTCCTCCCTCTTCCCTATCCCTCTATTATTTCTCAGCTTTCTATTCTCCCCTAGTCATGTTCGACCTAGGGTTCCATAATCCCATTAATGTTTTGTTTTTTTGTTTGAAGATGGTAATCATAGGTTTAGGGTTTATAAACCCTTAAATGGTGATATCAGGTGTGCGCTTCCATTCCGCTAAGGATTTGAGGTAGGTTTCCCATTGCACATGTCCTTTTTATTTAAGATTCATATTTTTCATGGTATTTTAACCATATAAAAATTCAGAGTATTGTTTTATAATCCTTAAATAACTATATTTGTTGTGAAATGTGGTGTTTATTCCTTATTTTGTGAAAAGTAGTGTTGTTTCGTTATAAATGTACACACCAAGTGTTTGTGTTTAAAGGTTACATTATCTTTCACACCTAGTTTGTGATGTTTAGAACCTATATTAGGGTATTCTGAACATGGTTCAGTATATTTAATAAATTTATGGCATTCAATTGGTATTTTTATTCCTTTTTAAGTGTTTAAAATGAATTGTGTTGTTATATAGTGCTTTCCATGTGTTCGGTAAATTTCCCAGTTGGATTTTATGTGTTAAATGTGATTTAAAATGATTTTTTGGATTTATAAATGCACAGGAAGCATGAAAAATGTTATTTTTGGGTCCTTCTTTGGATGTACAATGTGGCTTTGGCTACAAAAACAAATGGGTTTTTGGTTTATAACATGTTTTGTCCAGAGTTGTTGGAAAATGGTCCGTTTGGCATCCTTATGAAAATGGTCATGCTTTGGATATGTAAATTGAATGTTTTAAATGATTTGTGAAATTGGTTTGCTTCTAAAAATGGTGTGTATAAACCTATTTATTAAAAGTGATATTTTTACCTTTGGAAAATGTTATTTTTGAGAAATGCTTAATGGCTCATTTGGCATCTTTGTGAAAAATAGTGAAATTGTTTATTATAAAATCCTCATGTGGATGTTTCTCATTCCATGCTTATATGTATATAATTGATGGTATGTACTTACTTAGGAATCCTTGTGATCCATTATGGGAGTTCCTCAGGTTGTAATCTTTATTTTATTTTTGATTAATGGCATGATATCGGTCCTTGGAGTGACTCGAGGTGATGTCTATTGTGAATTATTATTATATATATGTTGCGATTGGATGATCGGATGGAATCAGTTGGCTCACCCCATTAGATACTTGATACATGGGAACCTAAAATATTGAGAGAATATTCTAAGAATGATTACTGCATTGGTAGGTTATAGTGCTGACTAGTGGCCCATAGTAGGTGGATATATTGGGTTTATTGCTAGGGGATTTTCCCTCAGCCTACCTGAGAAACGATTTCCAAGCATATTGAGCATTTTGATTTCATCATGTGTGACATGTCAACGGGTATGAGGTCTCATGTATTGATGTATTATAGATTATTCTTGATCTCCTAGGTTCACACATGTCTATTTGGATTTCAGTTGCTTCCAGTGATGAATATGATGCTTGTACGTACATTTACATTACCCTTGTTGTGTTATTATTATTGTTCCTTCATGTGTATTGATTTTCCTAGAAAGTGGTGGGATGGTTTTGATAAGGTTTATGAAAATGGTTTTCAAATGAAAGTGTTTTATCTGCTTTTTACAAATATGAAAATGTACACATCTCTTTCACCTTGAATATGCTATCGGTACACTAGTTGAACGAATCTAGTTTTGGAAATGAATAAGGGAAATGTGTTGTACTTTTTTTGAGTAATCATGTAGAAAACCATACTTTTATATATTTTATTTAAATCTTGAAATTGATGTTTCTTTTATTTTAAAGGATGTTCATTGGTAATAGAATATCATTCTAGAATATTGAGATTTAATAATCATGCCTATAGTTCTTTTCTATTTATAGCCCTTGTGTAGGGTTCAGCTTGAGTTGGATCACCTTGAGCGACGTGTGATCATTATGTTGGAGGGTGACCAGTGGGGTCACATGGAGTTAGTTGGTTATCAGGTCTAGTCTCTTTAGTTGTATCGTTCAATTGTACTTCATGTCTTGTTGTATACGTAATGATCAGTTGAGTTTTTATAAATATGTATTGGGTTATCCATTTCATTCTACTATTTGTTTTATTATTTATATTTGGGATAAATTGTTCCCTTGTCTACTCTAATGATGCCCGAAACTAGTTTCTAGTCCATGGGGATCAGGAACGCCCTTTGGGCCATTCCATGGATTGGTTCGGGTGCCCGGTTTGGGGTCTACCTGAGCTGGTTCGTGACAAAAACCATCAAACCAAATTGATAAATACCATGAATGTAAAAAAACTATATATATATCATATATATATATATATTATTTGGGAAATATATCCATCAATCTACCACTTTCACTGAAGACATATAGACTTTGTTCCATTGCATCATATATTGTATCATATACAATAACTTATGAAATCATATCCAAAAGTACTTTAGGATATTTTCTAAAACTCTTTTGTAAAGTCATCATCAACTTCACCATGTATCACATCAAATGAAATACCTTGTGAATACCCATCCAAAACAATTTTGGATTAATTATAAAACACTTTAAAATTAACTCTTTGAGTCAAAATAATTCCCCATTCAGTTAACCATAAAGTGAAACCCCATGGAATTTTATAAAATTGTGAAAAAATGAATCTTGAATCCATATATGTAAGAAAATAGAGGCCTCTAACAAAGTGTTAATATTACTCAAATTACAATGGTATTTAACATGATATCCATCAAACACAAGTATCTCTATACCCATATCGATTAGTTTGTATCATGAAAAAATGTGTATTCACATATTTTCCCTTTCTATAAGACATCAAGTGACCATGGGACATAGAACATGTCAATTCGATATACCTAACTCATATATTCTCAATTCTTAGACTATAGACTGATCTGATTGATGGATACATCACATGTTATCCATCCTTTTGGATAAGCACATCACATGTCCCTTATCTGAATAGATATATAATATCTTGGTATAATCGCACAATCCCATAGTATATCTTAATCAAGGGCCCAAATGTCATACTCATCAAATGAGAGAACACATACCCTCTTGGTTAAGATCCCACCGATGACATAATCAACAACATACCCAACCACCCTTGTAAGAACCCAGTTCTTATTTTTGAGGTACGAGTTTCTTCTTTTCTCTTTTCCTTAAGTGTTTTTTAGAAAATAAGGAAAGTGGGGAAAAATCCTAAATTCTGGGACTACATGTCGTGTACTATTCTACACGCCGTGTACTTTGTCCGTGTGGAATGAGTACACAGGGTGTGTAGCCATGTTGGCGATGAAGGGTGTGAAAACTGACTACACGCCATATAGTGGGTATGTACACACCGTGTAGTCAGTAGGCAGGCATACAGTAAAGTGGTGGAGCCAGCTGCCAGCTGAGCGTCATTACACACTGTGTACTCATGTATTACACGCCGTGTACTCATGTAGACTGATGAACAGTGCCGGGTAGCTGTCAGAGGAACAGTTAAATGAAAAGTACACGCCGTGTACTTGGGAATTACAAGCCGTGTAGTTTGTTTTTTTCGCTTAAAATGGGCAATAGCCAACCCTATTCATAGGATTGGCTTAGAACTGGAGGAAGGAGTCGGGAGAGCGGGCCGAACCTTTGGAGATCCCCCGATCGAGTACCGGGAATCCGTTTTCTGCACCGTCGATCTCCCTAGAACTACACAGGTGAGTTATTCCTCCTCCTTACTTAGTCATTGCCAATTCTTCCTCAAAGTAATTTATTTGAGTTTGAACGAGGTTTTCTTCTACATCAGATCTACATCGTTCTTGGATGATTCGAGGATCGTCGTTCACGTATACCGTTCAGGGGCATTTAAGGTAGGTGGCTTGGTGTTTAAATTCCAACTGCTCTGCATTTTGTGTTCCTTTGTGATACAAACCCATGTTGGGGTGTCGTGTGTCTGAGGCCTTGACTGTTTTAAATACCTAGAACTGTATAGGCAATTAAATGTGATATTAAACTGTTGTTTGGGATCGCTGCTTGGATCTAGGACCACCCCGGGGGTGCATTCCTCTATTTAGCCGTTTGGCCAGGATACCCTAGGGTATTCCATGTTTATTTTGTGAATTACTTTTGACTTGAGAGGAATTGTAAATAATTGCATGTTTATGATTTGAGCTCGTCCCAGTTATATGCCTGAGGGCATGGTTAATTTATATGCCTGAGGGTGAGGTTATTTTATATGCCTGAGGGCGTGGTTACTTTATATGCCTAGGGGCATGGTTACTTTATATTCCTGAGGGCGTGGTTAATTTATATGCCTGAGGGCATGGTTACTTTATATGCCTGAGGGTGTGGTTACTTTATATGCATGAGGGCATGGTTACTTTATATGCCTGAGGGCTTGGTTACTTTATATGCCTGAGGGCGTGGTTACTTTATATGCCTGAGGGCATGGTTACTTTATATGCCTGAGGTCATGGTTACTTATTATGCCTGAGGGTGAGATATTATGTGTCCTGAGGGCAAGGCCTGAGGGTGAGATATTATATGGCCTGAGGGCGTGGTTGTTATATATCCTGAGGGCATGGTATTACTATATTAGCCTGAGGGCAGGATTCTGTTTGGCCTGAGGGCATGGTTCTGATGAGAACTAAATGTTATTAAATTAAAATGGTTAAATGAATAATAAAATGGCAATATGACTGGTAAGATTAGTTAATTTTGAGTACTTCTTAATTTATTTCATTTTACTACTACACACTATTGTTGCATATTTTCACACAGTTGGGCACGAGCCTTTTGTGGGTGCCTACTGGAATTATTTCTCACATCCTATTTGGGTCATGTATTTAGCCCAAACAGACTATGTCGCGGCATGTGTGGATAAGGGAAAGGGTCCCTATAAAGGTACATGATTGTTGTTAAGGAGTAGGGGAGCATGGGACCGAGCTTAGGCTCGCAATGCTGCTGGCTGTTCTGTTTTGTTTGTTGTACTCTGTATTGTACTGTACTGTATTGTTGTGTAACATGTTCTGGCTGTTTTCTTAGAACTTGAGACATGTTTCATAATTATCTATATAACTGTTGACTATCTTTTACTATAGTTGTTTATTTTTAACGTGCATGGTTTATTTCTTCCGCTGTTGCTGTATGTTGTATATTTTATTCCATTGTGCTACACTTTGACAAATAAGGGCATAGTTTCCCCACTATCAGACCTGGGACCTCGCTGCTAGTCGGTAGCCTCTGGAGTTTGGGGAAATGCGTTTGAGGTCATGTGACCAACCGGGTTCGGGGCACCTGTGGAGTGGCACCCGGATCCGGGATGTTACAAAGTGGTATCAGAGGCTTTCTTTTCTTTGACATACCATTCAGAGACTTAGCCAGGGATAAGATGAAAACAATAGTTGGTAATAAGCTGTTCCCGGGCGTAGCTAACCCATGTACTAGGAAAAGCCAGTCTAACTCATATTTTTTCAATTTTTTTCCCATTCTACAAATTTTACAGTTGATTTGATTTCACCTTTGGGTGATGCACTTGGGATTGTGCTGTTCATATTTTATCTACGGGTTCTATTTAGTTGCAACCCGATGAGATGAGGGTATTCCATCTCGTGCATCATTTAGGAACATGCTAGAAATCACATACCATGCATAGTTCCATTCCATGTAGGAACACTAGAAATTTCATGTTTTTGTGATAATTGTTGTACTAAAAAAGCATGTTGTTGTGATAGCTGCTTTGATAAATACCTGCTATGTGATAAGGTATTTTCGTGTGAGTCTGTTGATAGAATGGATGCCAAACTTTGGTTTTTGGGGAGTATGGGCCATCATTGACCGGAATTTGGTGGATCACTGTCTGTTTATCTTGTTATAACACATATAAGATGTCGAACTTTGATTTGCGGGGAGTATGGGCCGTCACAGGTTAGAATTTGGCACTTAGGTGTTGTTTTCGCTATTTTCCGGGTTTTAGAGTAGTGTCAGAGGATTAATATCTGGAAAACCAAGGATACACGCCGTGTAGTTCCTCAGACACACGCCGTGTGTTATTCTATTCGGGAAGAAAATAGAACTTTTTGAGTACACGCCATGTACCCTTAGTACACGCTGTGTAGTCGCTTCCCGTGTCAAGGACCGTGTGGGCGGGGACACGGGGAAGGGAAATGATTGGGGAAAACACATCATGTACCGGATGTAAACGTCGTGTAGTGTTGACCAGGAGTCCAGCTGTGTAACTAAAAACACAGACAGAGGGGAACTTAAGATATACACATCATGTCCACTGTAGAACACGCTGTGCAGTCTGACCTGGGATCCGGCCGTGTAACTAACAACACGGGTCGGTGTAATCCTTTCATGTACACGCCATGTCCATATGGAACATGCCATGTAGAGTGAGCAGTGTATCCGACCATGTAACTAACAACACGGGTCGACAAAGTTCATCTAGTACACGCCATGTACCTATGGGACACGCTGTGTAGTCATGTCCGAGGACAGACTGTGTGGATTTAGCCATGTGGCTGGGAAAACGGGGTGGTGTACATGCCGTGTAGTTTAAGCCGAGTAGTCGGCAATGTCACGAATGACACGAGCGGTTGGAATTTACACCATACACGCCGTGTAGATGTTATACACGCTGTGTATTCTTGTTCAATGGGAGCTGTGTGGCTTAGCCGTGTAAGAGGACCTGGGCAGGGGAAGAAAAGTCAAGTACATGCCGTTTAGTCAGTATACATGCCGTGTAGTCTTGTTTTGAAAATCTTGAAATGCCTTCTTCCTCCTGTTCCCTTTTTGGTCCCTTCATTTCAGTATTTGATAATATTGATCTAAGGTGCACGTTTGACCTTGTAGAGTCATGCCGCCGAGACGACCATGCCTTGTTCGCCAGGAAAGAGGCAACGATTATACTCCAGATATGGTGGGCCATGGGCTACCAGTGGATCCTCCAGTAGAGCCAGATTCGGCGCCAGCCATTATACCAAACACAGGCGTGGATGCGCAGTTCCGTGAAGGCTTCATACGGTTTATACAGACCTTTCAGGGAGCACCACTGACTGCCACGTCTATGGCTGAGCTGACTCATATATTCCAGCAGCATCATCCGCCTAAGTTTTTAGGGGATGGAGAACCATAGGCTGCAGAGTCTTGGATGGGGTCTATGTAGACTATTTTTGAGAATCTTGAGACGCCTCCATGGTGGAGGGTCAATATCGCTACTTATATGCTGCGTGATTACACCAAGAGGTGGTGGGATGTTACCACTCAGACAGAGCATCATAGAGACATGGTGTGGGAAGACTTTCAGATAGTCTTCTATGACTTCTTATTCCTAGAGACGCTAAGGGTAGATAGAGCTCGAGAGTTCATGAATCTGCAGCAGGGCGCTATGTCGGTAATGGAATACTCTGATCGCTTTACTGAGCTTTATTGTTTTGCACCCGTTTTGGTGGGTGATGAGACATTGAGGGCCACATGCTTTGAGGATGGTCTTCGATATGACATCCGAGCACTGGTGAATGTTTTCAGGTTGCCTAAAGTACATGCGATTGTGAACCAAGTGCTGATTACAGAGAGGAACCTTCCGGAGGCTAGTGGTGTGGGCCAGGGCGGTTCAGCACCAGTTTCTTGTACCATTTCTACCGGGAAGAGGAAGAGACAGATGAGTTTCTCTCACGATGGCAGTAATAGCCAGGCGATTACTTCAGGTGGCCCGGTCAGGTGCTACCAGTGTGGTAAACAGGGGCACAAGAGGCCGCAGTATCCATTTGACCCAGTGGAGTGCCGATCTTGTGGCAAGATGGGTCACCTACAATGCTTTTGCTGGGCGTTACTACCAGTGGCTAGTGAGAGGGGTTCCATGAAGACTCCACGTATGGGGGCAGGACCCGAAGCTTCTTACCAGTTGGGAAACTGGGATACATCATGAAGTACAGGCAGAGGTGGTGGTCTTGGCCGTGTTAGCCAGACACCAGGATCTTAGAGGCAGCAGGACAGGACAACTCAGGGTAGCCAGGCTATGTCGCAGGGCCGCGACACTAGGTAGGCATATGCAGTGCAACAGAACCAACAGGAGTAGGATCCTGGACGTTCTACTGTTAGAGGTACTATTCTAGTTGCTTCTGTCTTATCTTCAGTACTTTTAGATATAGGTTCTACACATAGTTTCATATTTGTGCCTGTTTTAGAGAGCCTTGGGCTCTGTATTTCTTCTTCTTCTGCTGTTATGATGCTAGAAACTCCGTTGGGATCTAGAACGGCTGGTGTGCCTCAGTGCAAGGAGAACCCCTTGAGGTTGGTGGATGTCACTTTATATGGGAACTCTATGTCTTAGAGATGACGATCTATGATGTCAAACTTGGGATGGACTGGTTGGTTCCATTTCGACCCTTTGTGGACTGCTATCGTCGCAGGGTGAGTTTCGCATCACTAGAGGGAAGAGAGTTTATATATAAAGGTGAATGGGATGTTTAGGAAAGTCGAGCTAGACCAGACCACCGTGGGCGAGGTGGCGTGACAACCCAGTTTGCGAGTTTATATCTGGATGATCCGGGAACTTGACAGAAGGATTTCCCTCTAGTGGTTGATCATTTCAGGTATGTTTTTCCGGACAACTTTTCGGGTTTACCTCTGAAGCGTGAGGTGGATTTCTCTATTGATCTTGTGCCAGGAGTGACACCTGTATCCATTTCTCCTTATAGGATGGCTACACCTGAGTTACAAGAGCTCAAGAGATAGTTAGAGGAGTTACTGTCAAAGGTTTTTATCCTACCCAGTACATCTCCTTGGGTTCTCTGGTCCTTTTTGTGAAGAATTTGGACAATACCCTTAGAATCTGTGTGGATTATCGGAAGCAGAACCAGTTTATGGTCAAGAATCGATATCCCTTTCCGAAGATTGATGATCTTTTTGATCAACTTATAGGTGCATGAGTGTTCTCGAAGATTGAATTGAGATCAGGATATCATCAGTTGTGCATTGGACCATCTGATATACCTCTCACAGCCTTCAGGAGTAGGTATGGTCTATATGAGTACTTGGTTATGCTGTTTGGACTCACTAACGCGCCAGAAGTTTTCATGGCTCTGATGAAATGTGTCTTCCATCCTTATTTAGATTCTTTTGTGGCACTATTTGTGGAAAATATCTTGGTGTACTCTCACACTCGAAACAACCATGCCACCCATCTTGAGATCGTATTGAGTACACTGAGAGAGCATCATCTATATACTAAGCTCTCAAAGTGCCACTTTTGGATAGAACAGATTCAATTCCTAGGTCATATCATCTCAGAGGCAGAAGTTGCCATGGACCCAAATAAGGTGAGAGCAGTAGTTTCCTAGGAGCAGACTAATAATGTGTTTGAGATACGAAGTTTCTTGGGGATGGATGGTTACTAAAGACGGTTCATCCTAGACTTATCCTTCTTGGTATCACCATTGACGGGTTTGACTAAGAAGGGTGTGAAGTTCGTTTGGTCAGAAGCTTGCGAGACAACCTTTCAGGAGTTGAAGGGAAAGTTGAAATTAGCACCAGTCCTGATACTTCCAGAGCAAGGGAAGAGCTATACATTTTACTGTGATTCATCAGGTATTGGACTGGGAGTAGTGTTGATGCATGGCGATCGAGTTGTTGGGTACATTTCTCGGCAGTTGAGGCCACATGAGAGGAATTACCCGACACATGATCTCGAGTTGGCTACAGTTGTTCATGCATTGCGCTGTTGGAGACATTATCTCTTGGGAGATAATTTTTTGGTTTTCACCAATCACAAAAGTCTCAAGTACATCTTTACTCAGCGTGACTTAAACCTGAGACAATGAAGGTGTGTCGAATACCTTCAGTCCTTCGACTTTGAGCTTTCCTATACACCTGGTAAAGGTAATGCAGTAGCTAATGCACTGAGTAGGATGACTCGGATGCAGGAAGTATAGGAGGCCAGTGATGACTGGAAGCTTATGGATTTGTTCTATGAGATGCATTTAGAGGTGCATGATAGTTAGGGGTATACCTATCTTTCATCTTTAGCTGTGACTTATACCCTCCTAGATAGAGTGATGATGAGATAGCTATCTGATTCAGAAGGCCTAGTTCTAGGGGAGTCAGTGGCAAGTGAGGACCCTCCTTCTAGTTGGATGATATGCGAGGATGAGTTACTGTGTTTCCATGGATGAGTATGGGTTCCAGGGGATATACGCGAGGAACTGATATAGGAGTTTCATGATTCATCTTGGGAAGTTCATCCCGGAGTTACCAAGATGTATCGTGACTTGATACGTCAGTACTGGTGGCCGGGTATGAAGAGAGAAGTATCTAGTTTTGTTATGAGGTGTTCCACCTATCAGCAGGTGAAGGAAGAGCATTAGAGGCCAACAAGACTGTTACAGTAGTTTCCCATTCCGGAGTGGAAATGGGATGATGTCACGATGGATTTCGTGACTGGATTGCCGAGGTTACCTTGAGGCAATGATGTCATGTGGGTTGTTATGGACAGACTCCCAAAGGTAGCTCACTTTTTGCTGATCAAGGAGACGTTCGGTGTTAAGGATCTCAGGAAGCTATATATTCAAGAGGTTGTACGCCTACATGGGGTTCCTCGTTCTATCATTTCAGATAGGGACGCCCGCCTTACGTCTTGTTTCTGGTAGAGTTTTCAGAGGGAACTGGGTACACAGGTGCTTCTGATCACAACTTACCACCGTCAGACTGATGGCCAGTCAGAGCTTACGATACAGGTGTTAGAGGACATACTGCATGCATGCGTCCTGGACTTTGGGGGCTCTTGGGAGACAATATACCCCTAGTTGAGTTTGCCTATAATAACAATTTTCAGGAAACTATATAGATGGCACCTTACGAGGCTTTATATGGTAGGATATGCCGATCACCCTTGTTCTGGTTAGTGGAGAGTGAGGCGGCTTTACTAGGACCATGCCTCATGCAAGAGACTTCTGAGCAGGTCCAGTTGATTTAGAAGCGGATGGTCACCACACAGTCTCGTCAGAAATCTTATGCTGATTACCGTAGATGACCCTTGGATTTCGTGGTTGGAGATTAGGTTTTCTTGCGTGTTTTGCTGAGGTTGGGACACAGACAGATCAGGGGACAGAGTAAACTTTCACCGAGGTATGTGGGGCCATTTGAGATTCTGTAGAGAGTCGGGATGGTTGCCTATCGGTTGCAGTTACCATAGAGGTACCGGGCCATGCACAACATCTTCCATGTATCTCACTTGTGCCGCTATCATTCAGACCCGTCTCACGTCTTTCAGCTAGAGGAGGTTGAGCTTTAGGTCGATGCGTCCCTTGGGGATCATCCTATTTGTATCGTGGATAGGAGCACGAAGGTTCTATGAGTCCGGTCAGTTCCTCTCGTATGGGTGCTATGGCAGCATGGCCGAGTGCATGATGAAACCTAGGAGCAGGAGACCAACGTACGTGCTCAATGGCCAGAGCTGTTCAGAGCTTTATCTTCACCACCCTTATAAGGGAAATTAGAGGATGAATTTATTTAAGGGGGGAAGTTTGTAAGAACCCAATTCTTATTTTTGAGGTACGAGTTTCTTCTTTTCTCTTTTCCTTAAGTGTTTTTGAGAAAATAAGGAAAGTAGGAAAAAATCTAAAATTTTGGGACTACACACTGTGTACTATTACACACGCTGTGTACTCTGTCCGTATGGAATGAGTACACAGGGTGTGTAGGCATGTTGGCAATGAAGGGTGTGAAAACCGACTATACGCCATGTAGTGGGTATGTACACACAGTGTAGTCAGTCGGCAGACATACAGTAAAGCGGTGGAGGCAACCGCTAGCTGAGCATCATTACACATCGTGTACTCATGTATTACACACCGTGTACTCATGTTGACTGATGAACAGGGCCAGGTAGCCGCCAGAGGAACAATTAAATGAAAAGTACACGTCATGTACTTGAGAAGTACACTCCATGTAGTTTGTTTTTTTCACTTAAAATGGGAAGTATCCAACCCTTTTCACAGGATTGGATTAGAACCGGAGGAAGGAGTTGGAAGAGAGGGCCATACCTTTGGATATCCACCGATCGAGTACTGGGAATCCGTTTTCTGCACCATTGATCTCCCTGGAACCGCACGAGTGATTTCTTCCTCCTCCTTGCATGGTTATTTCCAATTCTTCCTCTAAGGGAAGTTATTTGAGTTTGAAAAAGGTTTTATTTTATGTCATATCTATTTCATTCTTGGACGATTCACGGATCGTCATTCGCGTATATCATTCAGGGGCGTTTAAGTTAGGTGGATTTGTGTTTAAATTCCAACTACTGTGCATTTTGTGTTCCGTTGTGATACAAACACATGTTGGGGTGTCGTGTGGCTGAGGCCTTGACTGTTTTAAATACCTATAATTGTATAGGTAATTAAATGTGATATTAAACTGTTGTTTGGGATCGCTTCTTGGATCCAGTACCACCCTGGGGGTGCGTTCCTCTGTTTTTCCATTTGGCCAGGATACCCGTGGGTATGACATGTTTATTTTGTGAATTACTTTTGCCTTGAGAGGAATTGTAAATAATTGCATGTTTATGATTTGGGATCGGCCTGGTTATATGCCTATGGGAATGGTTACTTTATATGCCTGAGGGTGTGGTTACTTTATATGCCTAAGGGTGTGGTTACTTTATATGCCAGAGGGCGTGGTTACTTTATATGCCTGAGGGCATGGTTACTTTATATGCCTGCGGGTGTGGTTACTTTATATTCCTGAGGGCGTGGTTACTTTATATTCCTGAGGGCTTGGTTATTTTATATGCCTGAGGGAATGGTTAATTATTATGCCTAAGGGCGAGATATTATGTGGCCTGAGGGAAAGGCCTGAGAGTGAGATATTATATGTCCTGAGGGCGTGGTTGTTATATAGCCTGAGGGTGTGGTTTTACTATATTAGCACGAGGGTGAGATTCTGTTTGGCCCGAGGGCATGGTTTTGATGAGCACAAAATTTTATTAAATTAAAATGGTTAAATGAATAATAAAATGGCAATATGACTGGTAAAGTTATTTACTTTTGAGTACTGCTTAGTTTATTTCATTTTACTACTGCACACAATTGTTGCATATTTTCACACAGTTGGGCACATGCCTTTGGTGGGTGCCTACTGGGATTATTTCTCACACCCTGTTTGGGTCATGTCTTCGAACCAAATAGAATATGTTGCTGCAAGTGTGGATAAGGTCAAGTGTCCCTATACAGGTACATGATTGTTGCTGAGGAGTATGGGAGCATGGGACTGAGCTTAGGCTCACGATGCTGCTGGCTGTTTTGTTTTGTTTTCTGTACTCTGTATTGTACTGTACTGTATTGTTGTGTAACATGTTCTGACTGTTTTCTTAGAACTTGAGACATGTTGCATCATTATCTATATAACTGTTGATTATCTTTTACTACAATTGTTTATTTTAAATTTTCATGGTTTATTTCTTTTTCTGTTGCTGTATGTTGTATATTTTATTCCGCTGCGCTACACTTTGAAAAATGAGGGCATAGTTTCCCCACTATCAGACCTGGGGCCTCGCTACTAGTCAGCAGCCTCTGGAATTTGGGGAAATTTGCTTGAGATCATGTGACCAACCAGGTTCGGGGCACCCGTGGTGTGACACCCAGATCTGGGACGTTACAAAGTGGTATCAGAGGCATTCTTTTCTTTGAATTACTATTTGGATCCTTAGCCAGGGATAGGATGGAAACGGTAGTTAGTAATAAGCTGTGCCCGGGCGTAGCTAACCCGTGTACGGGGAAAATCCAGTTTACCTCGTATTTTTGCAATTTTTTCCCATTCTGCAAATTTTACAGTTGATTTGATTTCACCATTGGGTGATGAACTTGGGATTGTTCTGTTCATATTTTATCTATGGGTTCTATTTGGTTGCAACCTGATGAGATGAGGGTATGTCGTCTCGTGCATCATTTAGGCACATGCTAGAAATCACATGCCATGCATAGTTCCATGCCATGTAGGCGCATTAGAAAATGCATGTTTTTGTGATAGTTGTTGTGCTAGAAAAGCATGCTATTGTGATAGCTGCTTTGATAAATACCTGCTATGTGATAGGGTATTTTTGTGTGTCTGTTGATATAATGGACACCAAACTTTGGTTTTTGGGGAGTATGGGCCCTCATTTACCGGAGTTTGGTGGATCATTGACTGTTTATCATGTTATAACGCATATAAGATGTCAAACTTTGATTCACGGGGAGTATGGGCCATCACAGGTCGGAATTTGGAACTTAGGTGTTATTTTCAGTATTTTCTGGGTTCCGAAGTATTTTCAGAGGCGTACTGTCTAGAAAACCCAGTATACACTCCGTGTAGTTCCTCGGACACACGCCGTGTGTTCTTCTGTTTGGGAAGAAAATAGAACTTTTTGAGTACATGCCGTGTACCCTTAGTACACGCTGTGTAGTCGCTTCCCATGTCAAGGACCGTGTGGGTGGGAACACGGGTAAGGGAAATGCTTAGGGAAAACACGCCGTGTACCGGATGTACACGCCGTGTAGTGTTGACCCGGAGTCCGTCTGTGTAACTAACAACATGGACGTAGGGGACCTTAAGAAATACATGTCGTGTCCACTGTAGAACATGCTGTGTAGTCTAAACTGGGATCTGGGCATGTAACTAACAACACAGGTCAGTGTAATCCTTTCGTGTACACGCCGTGTCCATCTGGAACATGCTGTGTAGTGTGAGCCTTTTATCCAACTGTGTAACTAACAACACGGGTCGGTGAAGCTCATCTAGTACACGCCGTGTACCTGTGGGACATGCCGTGTAGTCATGTCTGAGGATAGACCATGTGGATTTAGCCATGTGACTGGGGGAACGAGGTGGTGTACACGCCGTGTTTAGGTGTAACACGCCATGTAGTTTGAGCTGAGTAGTCGACCGGGTCACGAATGACACGGGCGGTTGGAATTTACACCATACACACTGTGTAGATGTTATACACGTCATGTAGCCTTGTTGAACGAGATCCGTGTGGCTTAACCATATAAGAGGACACAAGAAGGGGAAGAAAAGTCATGTACACACTGTGTAGTATGTATACACGCCATGTAGTCATGTTTTGAAAATCTTGAAATTCCTTCTTCCTCCTATTCCCTTTTTCATCCCTTCATTTTCAGTCTTTGATAATATTGATCTAAGGTGCGCATTTGACCTTGTAGAGTCATGCCACCGAGATGACCACACGTTGTTCGCCAGGAGAGCAACAACGATTATACTCCAGAGATGGTGGGACATGGGCTACAAGTGGATCCTCTAGCAGAGCCAGATGCGGCGCCGACTGTTATATCAGACACAGGCATGGATGCACAGTTCCGTGAAGGCTTCATGTGGTTCATGCAGACCTTTGAGGGATCACCTCCGGCTGCCACATCTATGGATGAGCTGACTCGTATATTCTAGCAGTAGCATCTGCCTACGTTTTCAAGGGATGGTGGACCACAGGCTGTAGAGTCTTAGCTGGGGTCTATGCAGACTATTTTCGAGCTTCTTGAGACACCTCCAGGATGGAGGGTCAAGTTTGCTACTTATATACTACGTGATTCCACCAAGAGGTGGTGGGATGTTACCACTCAGACAGAGCATCACAGAGACATGGCATGGGAAGACTTTCAGACAGTCTTCTATGAGTTCTTCTTCATAGAGATGCTGAGGGTAGATAGATCTCGAGAGTTTATGAATCTATAGTAAGACGCTATGTCAGTAATGGACTACTCTACTCGCTTTACTGAGCTACAACGTTTTTCACCTGTTCTAGTGGGTGATGAGACGTTGAGGGAGAGATGCTTTGAGGATGGTCTTTGATACGACATCTGAGCACTGTTGAATGTTTTCAGGTTGCCTACAGTACATGAAATTGTGAAACAGGTGCTGATTATAGATAGGAACATTCGGGAGGCTAGTGGTGTGGGCCAGGGCGGTTGAGCACCAGTTTCTGGTACCATTTCTAATGGGAAGAGTAAGCGACAGATGAGTTTCTCTCACGGTGGCAGTACTAGCCAGGCGATTACTTCAAGTGGCCCGGTCAGGTGCTACCAATGTGGTAAAAAGGGGCACAAGAGTCCGTAGTGTCCACGTGACCCAGTGGAGTGTCGAGCTTGCAGCAAGAAGGGTTATCTACAATGATTTTTTAGGGTGTTACTACCACTGTCTAGTGAGAGGGGTTCCATGTAGACTCTGCGTGCGGGGGCAGGACCTGCAGCTTCTTACCAGTCAGGGAACTAGAATACATTAGGACGTACATGCAGAGGTGGTGGTCATGGCCGTGGTAGCCAGACACTAGGATCTTAGAGGCAATAAGGCGGGATAGCCCAGGGTATCCAGGCTGTTTCGTAGGGCCATGGCACTGGGCATGCATATATAGTGGAACATACCCAACAAGAGCAGGATCCCGGACCTTCTATAGTCATAGGTACTATTCTAGTAGCTTCTGTCTTATCTCCAGTACTTTTCGAAATGGGTGCTACACATAGTTTCATATCTATTCCTGTTGTGGAGAGCCTTGGGCTCTGTGTTTCTTCTTCTTCTGCTGTTATGATGCTAGACACTCCATTGGGAGCTAGAATAGCTGGTGTGCGTCAGTGCAAGGAGTGCCCCCTTGAGGTTGGTGGATGTCACTTTTTATGGGACCTCTATGTCTTATAGATGACGAGCTATGATTTCATCCTTGGGATGGACTGGTTGGTTCCCTTTCGAGCCTTTGTGGATTTCTATCATCGCAGGGTGAGTTTCGCATCACTAGAGGGTGGAGAGTTTCTATACAAAGGTGAATGGGATGTTTAGGCAAGTCGAGCTAGACCAGAGCACTGTGGGTGAGGTAGTGTGATAGCCCAGTTTTTGAGTTTATATAAGGATGATTTGGGAACTTTTTAGAAGTATTTCCCTCCAGTGGTTGATCATTTCAGGGATGTCTTTCCAGATGACTTTTTGGGTCTACCTTCGAAGCGTGAGGTGGATTTCTCTATTGAGCTTGTTCCAGGAGTGGCACCTATATCCATTCCTCCTTATAGGATGGATACACCTGAGTTACATGAGCTCAAGAGATAGTTAGAGGAGTTACAATCAAAGGGTTTTATCCGAACCAATACTTATCCTTGGGATTCTTCAGTCCTTTTTGCGAAAAAGGCAGATGTTACCCTCAGACTCTATGTGGATTATCAGAAGCTAAACCAGTTGACAATAAAGAACTGATATCCCTTTCCAAGGATCGATGATATTTTTGATCAACTTCGAGGTTCATGAGTGTTCTCGAAGATTTACTTGAGATCGGGATATTATCAGTTGCGTGTTAGACCATCTGATATACCTCTCACAACCTTCAGGAGTAGGTATGGTCTATATGAGTACTTGGTTATGCCGTTCAGACTCACGAACGCGCCAACAATTTTCATGGCTCTGATGAATCATGTGTTCCATCCTTATCTGGATTATTTTGTGGTAGTATTTGTGGATGATATCTTGGTGTACTCTCACACTCAACACAACCATGCCACCCATCTTGAGATCGTATTGAGTACACTGAGAGAGCATCATCTATATGCTAAGCTCTCAAAGTGACACTTTTGTATGGACATGATTCACTTCCTGGGTCATATCATCTCAAAGGCAAGAGTTGTCGTGGACCTAGAGAAGGTGAGAGTAGTAGTTTCCTGGGAGAAGCCTAAGAATGTTTTTGAGATACCGAGTTTCTTGGGGTTGGCTGGTTACTACAGAAGCTTCATTTAGGACTTCTCCCACTTGGCAGCGCCATTGAAGGGTTTGACTAAGAAGTGTGTGAAGTACGTTTGTTCAGAAGCTCGCGAGACAACCTTTTAGGAGATGAAGGGAAAGTTGACATCAACACTAGTCCCGATACTTCCATAGCAAGGGAAGAGCTATACAATTTACTATGATACATCAGGTATTGGACTGGGAGCAGTGTTGATGCAGGGTGATCGAGTTGTTGCGTACGGTTCTCGGTAGTTGAGTCCACATGAGTGGAATTACCTAACACATGATCTCAAGTTGGCTGCAGTTTTTCATGCATTGCGCTGTGGGAGACATTATCTCTTGGGAGAGCATTTTTTGGTTTTCACCGATCACAAAATTCTCAAGTACATCTTTACTCAGCGTGACTTGAACCTGAGACATCGAAGGTGGGTCGAATACCTCCAGTCCTTCGACTTTGAGCTTGCCTATACACCTGGTAAAGGTAATGTAGTAGCTGATGCACTGAGCAGGAGGACTCAGATATAGGCAGTACATGAGGCCAGTGGTGAGTGGCAGCTTATGGAATTGTTCTCTGAGATGAATTTGGAGGTGCACGATAGTCAGGGGCAGACCTATCTTTCATCTTTAGCTGTGACTTCTACCCTCACAGATAGAGTGAGGATGAAACAACTATCTGATTCAGAAGGCCTAGTTCTACGGGACTCGGTGGCAAGTGAGGACCCTCCTTCTGGTTATATGATAGAAGATGATGAGGTAATGCGTTTCCATGGACGAGTATGGGTTCCAGGGGATATACGGGAGGAGCTGATACATGAGTTTCATGCTTCAGCTTGGGCAGTTCATCCCAGAGTTACCAAGATGTACCGTGACTTGAGATGTTAGTACTGGTGGTAGGGTATGAAGAGAGAAACAATTGGTTTTGTTTTGAGGTGTTCCACCTGTTAGTAGGTGAAGGCAGATCATCAGAGGCTAGCCAGACTGTTACAAAAGCTTCCCATTCTGGAGTGGAAATGGGATGATGTCATGATGGACTTCGTGACCGGATTGCTAAGGACACGTCGAGGCAATGATTCCATGTGGGTTGTTGTGGACAGACTCAGAAAGGTAGCTCACTATTTTCCGATCAAGGATGCCTTCGGTGTTGACAAGATCGAGAAGCTGTATATCCGGGAGGTCATACATCTTCATGGGGTTCCTCATTCTATCATTTCAGATAGGGATGCCTACTTTAAGTCTCGTTTTTGGCAGAGTTTTCAGAGGAAAATGGGTACACAGGTGATTCTGAGCACAGCTTACCACCCTCAGACCAATGGCCAGTCAGAGCGTACGATATAGGTGTTATAGGACATGCTGTGTGCTTGTGTCCTAGAATTTGGGGGCTCTTGGGAGAAGCATATACCCCTAGTTGAGTTTGCCTATAATAACAGTTTTCATGCAACTATTGAGATGGCACCTTACGATACTTTATATAGTAGGACATGCCGATCACCCTTGTGCTAGTTAGAGGCGGGTGGGGAAGATTGACAAGGACCATGCCTCATGTAGGAGACTTCTGAGCAGGTCCAGTTGATTCAGAAGCAGATGGCCACCGCACAGTCTCGTCATAAATATTATGCTAATAACCGTAGACGAACCTTGGAGTTCGTGGTCGAGGATTAGGTTTTCTTTCATGTTTAGTCAAGGTTGGGACACAGACGGATCAGGAGAGAGGTTAAAATTTCACCGAGGTATGTGGGGCGATTTGAGATTATAGAGAGAGTTCGACTGGTTTCATATCGGTTGTAGTTACCATAGAGGTACCGGGCCATGCACGACATCTTCCATGTATCTTAGTTGCACTGCTATCATTAAGACCCATCTCACATCTTTCAACCATAGGAAGTTGAGCTTTATGTTGATGCGTCCCTTGAGGAGCATCCGATTAGTATCATGGATAGGAGCACGATGGTTATCCGAGGCTGGTTAGTTCCTCTCGTACAGGTGATATAGCAGCATGGCCAAGTGTAGGATGAAACCTGGGAGCCAGAGACTGACATACATGCTCAGTGGCCAGAGCTGTTCTGAGTTTTATCTTCACCACCCTTGGAAGGGAAATTCGGGGACAAATTGCTTTTAAGGGGGGAAGTTTGTAAGAACCCGGTTCTTATTTTTGAGGTACGAGTTTCTTCTTTTCTCTTTTCCTTAAGTTTTTTTGAGAAAATAAGGAAAGTGGGGAAAAATCCTAAATTTTGGGACTACACGCTGTGTACTCTTCCACACGCTGTGTACTTTGGCTGTGTGGAATGAGTACACAGGGTGTGTAGCCATGTTGGCGATGAAGGGTGTGAAAACCGACTACACGCCGTGTAGTGGGTATGTACACGCCGTGTAGTCAGTTGGTAGGAATACAGTAAGGCGATGGAGGAAACCACCAGCTGAGTGTCATTACACATAGTGTACTCTTTTATTACACGCCGTGTACTCATGTCGACTGATGAATAGTGCCGGGTAGCCGCTAGAGGAACAATTAAATGAAAATTACACGCTGTGTACTTGAGAAGTACACACCATGTAGTTTGTTTTTTCCACTTAAAATGGGCAGTAGCCAACCCTGTTCACAGGATTGGCTTAGAATCGGAGGAAGGATTTGGAAGAGAGGGTCAGACCTTTAGAGATCCCCCGATCGAGTACCTCGAATCCGTTTTCTACACCATCGATCACCCTAGAACCACACAGGTGAGTTCTTCCTCCTTGTGTAGTTCTTGCCAATTCTTCCTCTAAGGAAAGTTATTTGAGTTTAAACTAGGTTTTCTTCTACGTTAGATCTACATCGTTCTTGGAAGATTCGAGGATCATCATTTGTGTTTACCATTCAGGGGTGTTTAAGGTTGGTGGCTTGGTGTTTAAATTCCAACTGTTGTGCGTTTTGGGTACTGTTGTGATATGAACCCATGTTGCGGTGTCGTGTGGCTGAGGCTTTGACTGTTTTAAATACCTATAACTATATAGGTAACTAAATGTGATATTAAACTGTTGTTTGGGATCTCTGCTTGGATCCAGGACCACCCCAGGGGTGTGTTCCTCTGTTTAGCCGTTTGGCCAGGATACCTGAGGGTATGCCATGTTTATTTTGTGCATTACTTTTGCCTTGCGAAGAATTGTAAATAATTTCATGTTTATGCTTTGGGCTCGACCCGGTTATATGCCTGAGGGCATGGTTAATTTATCTGCCTGAGGGAGTGGTTACTTTATATGCCTTAGGGCGTGGTTACTTTGTATGCATGAGGGTGTGGTTACTTTATATTCCTAAGGGCGTGGTTACTTTATATGCCCGAGGGCATGGTTACTTTATATGCCTGAGGGTGTGGTTACTTTATTTGCCTGAGGGAGTGGTTACTTTATATGCATGAGGGCGCGGTTACTTTATATGCCTGAGGGCGTGGTTACTTTATATGCCTGAGGGTGTGGTTACTTTATATGCCTGAGGGTGTGGTTACTTATTATGCCTGAGGGTGTGATATTATGTGGCCTGAGGGAATGATATTATATGGCATGAGGGCGTGGTTGTTATATAGCCTCAGGGCGTGGTTTTACTATATTATCCTGAGGGTGAGATTCTATTTGGCCTGAGGGCATGGTTCTGATGAGCACAGAATGTTATTAAATTAAAATGGTTAAATGAATAATAAAATGGCAATATGACTGGTAAAGTTAGTTACTTTTGAGTACTCCTTAGTTTATTTAATTTTACTACTGCACACTGTTGTTGCATATTTTAACACAGTTGGGCACGAGCCTTTGGTGGGTGCCTACTGGGATTAATTCTCACACCCTGTTTGGGTCATTTCTTTGGCCCAAACAGACTATGTTGTTGTAGGTGTGTATAAGGGCAATGGTCCCTATACAGGTGCATTATTGTTGCTGAGGAGTAGGGGAGCATGAGACCGACCTTAGGCTCATGATGCTGCTGGATGTTCTGTTTTGTTTGTTATACTCTGTAATGTACTCTACTGTATTGTTGTGTTACATGTTCTGGATGTTTTCTTAGAACTTGAGACATGTTACATCATTATCTATATAACTATTGATTATCTTTTACTACAGTTTTTTATTTTAAATGTGCATGGTTTATTTCTTCTGCTGTTGCTGTATGTTGTATATTTTATTCCGCTGCGCTACACTTTGACAAATGAGGGAATAGTTTCCCCACTATCAGACCTGGGCCCTCGCTGCTAGTCGGCAGCCTCTGGCATTTGGGGAAATGCACTTGAGGTCATGTGACCAACCAGGTTCGGGGCACCCGTGGAGTGGCACCCGGATCCGGGACGTTACAAACCTATATTAGAAAAGTCAATATGTAGAATTTTGTAAGTAGAGTATCAAAATATTAAGGTTCTTATATTTGGTATCTCTCCAAAATCAGGTAATAAGGACTCAAATATGAACCATGAACCTCTAGTATACCAAATAAATATATATGACACTCATTGTGGTATACTTTGTAGGCTTTCCATCAGAAAAAAATAATCCCATTCTTTATTTTGTGCATAATGAGTATATTCTATATCTCTATACAAGAATTCTACTCATTTTAATCCTAACTTTTCATCATAACCTATAATACTCCATGATTAACAATAGTTATAAATAAACTCAAAGTCATACTTTGAGAGGTTAATTATCATTATAGTTTATAATATATATATATATAAATATCTATGAAACCAATGTGAAATAATGCTAAAGTGAATATTTCCTTTTATTATGAAACCTTTAATAATCTTAAACCCTTTTAAGAATATTTAACAAACCCAAAATATGCACCATTTTAATATATCAAATATATACCAATGATAGATTAGCCTTATGTTTGTCTCACTTTCTCGGTGTTTTTAACTCATTACATCATATATAATTCCTTTCACATCTCTATGAGAACATCTGGTAAAACCATCCCTCTAAACTCTTTAGAGAGAAGCATCTTTGAATAAATCCAGTTTGAATAGTGATGAGACTTGGGAATAATTTTTTTATTATTTCAACTATTTGAACATATTCAAACCTCTTAACTCCACTAAATCAAATATTACAATCTTGAATTCTATTGTCAACATAGAACCATTTTTGTGTTTATCATCATCATCATTGGAACCTTATTACATCAAACTTTTCCTAAGATAATGTAACTACTTACATTATTTTTTACTAATACATCCTAAACTCATTCAGTATACTAAGTAAAATTATCTTCAAAACTATAATGTTATAATGTTTTAACTTTTAACTTCACTTAAGTCCAAAAATTCTCTCACTATACTATTAGACAATATATTACTTTTATAATATATTTCTAAGATACACAAACAATTTTTTTATTATAAGACACCCCATGAACCGAGCTTCCAAATTTGGTTCTTAAAGAAATATTATACATTTTTTTTATAAAAAGTAACTAAAAGAATACAATCCTTTACACATACAAGGGAATTTTTGGTTTAGATTTGGGAGGATTAGAAAAAACCTTACAACATATCAGAGTTTAATACAAATTATCTAAAAATATTTATTTGACTTTACTCGTGCTAGACCCTTAAAGAAAACCAAACACCTTTTTTACTTTTATTGAGCCTGTAAAAAGTATATTAAAAAACTGAGTGTGCATAAAAAATCCTAGTAAGGGGTTTTAAAACCAGATGTAAAATCCTTTTATAAATAATGTTTAAAAACTATTTTTATTTTTTTCTTTTATATTAAATATAAAAATTTGATAAATAATTTTCCAAAATATATATTTTTGGTTTTTCAAAAATAGGAAATACTTTCCAAAAACCTTTAAAAATACATATGATTTTTAGAAACCCATTTAATTTAAAAATATAAAAACATTTTAAATATATACTTGGATTTCTCCTTGAAAACTTTTAAAATATTTACCTTGAAAATAATAATTTTCTTATGGAATATAATGAAACTTGGAAAATATTAATAAATCAATGATACCACTAGTAATATCACTTTTATAACAACATCTCCTTGAGGTTTTGGTTTCACTCCCCATTCCTCATCATCACCTTTGACACCCAAGTGATTTTTTAAATAAAAATGTTTTTTTTAAAATCCTCTATTTCTCATTATAATAGCATTAAAACAACCTTTAAAAAACAACATAAATTATTTTCAATAGAAAATAATTTCATATCACATAATATTTAGAAAATTAAATCTTTAAGAAAACACTAAAAATATTGAGAAATCCATATTTCACAATTTAAACTAACAATAATACATATTTAGAATAAAAAATTTTAAAATTATTTTCATAAAAAAAATTATTGAATGTTAATATTAATTATATATTATGTCAATATATATAAACATGATCAATATCCATATGTTTAAAATGATATTTCATGCATAACACGATAGTTGTAAAATCCACTGGAACTTATAATTTTTTTATTGAAATAAAAAAACATAAAATGATGAAACTTATTATTTTAAATTCACCATTGAATTAAGAAAATAAATTTATTTCTGAAATAATTATTCAATTTTAAAATGGTAATTTTAAAAGAGAATTGAAATTAAATAGTTAAATCATACTTCTTTGTAGGATGATTTAAAATAATTTTAAGCAAATAAAAACTTAATAAAAACCTTTGAAATAATTTTCCCCTTATATAAGGGTTTTATAAAAACATGAAATAGTGTTTTTAAAAATAATAATTATCTTACATAAAATCAAAGTATATATAAAATCAATTATTTTCTTGAAAAATAGTTTTTAATAAAAATAATCTTCTCACCTAGAGAGGGTTCTAGAAAACCGTAAATTAGGAGCTTCAAATAAAATTTTATTTATATAAAGAGTGATTTGAAAATAAAATAAATATAGTGAGATAAGATAAAATTCCCTTAGAAAAAATAGGGTTTTAGGAAACCATATAAAATATTTGATTAAAACAGATTCCATTACCTGAAATTGAAAATCAAAACAAGTCTAGGAAATGGTTTTATCCACTTACAAGGCTTAGATATGGTAGTATGGGACAAGGTAGGAAGAGGGAACTTATGAACGTGTTTTCTAATAGGTAATAGGCTAGTATATCTCGATATATATATATATATATATACATATATATAGGAGCTTAGTTGATCAGTAGAGTATTGAAAGTGATATTCATCAAAATAAATGACAACTAGGTACTTTTGTTGAGTCATGGTGTATCTTCATTTTTCAATGATAAATAGAAGCCTGTGAGTCTCAATGATTCTATTAGTTTGAGTGTGTGGCTTATGGATCAAGTTTGGACAAAAAAACTAATTTTTTTTGATTTTGTTACATGCCATTTCCATGATTGATATAACCTGAGGTGAAGCGATGAAATCAGATGATTTAAATCATACTAATGATGATCCTTAAGTTAAAATAAAAATAACTATTTCATTCTAATATACAAATATATATCATTTCAACTATTATAATCCAAAAAAATTATATTTATGGAAAATTTAAACTGATCCACAACCGATTTATAGTTTAGAAGCAAACTTATTATGGGTATAAATTTTCATTTAACACATTTATTTGGCCTCACCAAGATTCATCGATAATTATTCTTTGAATCAGTCAATTATTTACCCACAATGTTGATAAAATTTTATAAATACCTAAAAAAATATAACATATTTTCCTGATATAAAACCTATCATTATAATAAGAAAAAATTAGAGGTAGTGGTATCAAGCTGTGAAAAATCATAGGTCAATGCGATGGTGACTTGGGAGAAGAAGAATGCGACAAGGGTTCACTTCCAGCATGTATAAGAAGACAATGATATTTTAGAAGATCGGATGGTCGATATTTTTATGATTGAATGGCCAGAGTTATATATAGAACTGTTTAAGTTAGGGAACCAACACCCCAAGTTCACCATCCCACATAGATTGTCCAGAGGGGTGATGCACACTATGTCAATTAATAATTTACTTTCAAATTTCGAGCTGAGGAACTGAGGTAATCCCCTAGACACACTTTCACACATGTATATGGGGTAATCCGACCCACCTAACCCCTTTATCACCTCTAGGAACATTATTCCCATGCTATGCTCGAACACTAGCCTACCTATATAGGAAATCACACCACCCCTGCCGCTATGATGCTGCTCAAGATGAACCTCCCCTATTCGTTGACCTTACTCCCCACATTAGGGTTGAAGGACTGGCCACTATGGCTTCCTATCTGGTTAGATTTTTATATATTATAAATTAATTTTAAATACTTAAAATAGTAATAAACTAATATTCATTAATATCATTTTTTTTACATTAGACATTTTTTATTATAAATCTTAAATACAAATAAAATCATAACCATATTAATATAAGTTATACTATTATTATCATGCTAACATTAAATTGATATTTTACTTACAATATTATTTAACTTATCATCAAAATTTATATTTATCTTGAAAAAGAAATTAATTCAAATTATATTTTAACCAATGATTATATAAAATGTTTTAATTTTAATCATATATTAATTTATTATTTTAATTAAAAAATGATTATAATGGATATTATTAAATTAATATATACATATCTGTTTTTCTAAAAATACCCTACTTAAGAGTGATTTTAATAAACTGAACTCTACATACTTGAAGTTTTCTTGATTGAAAAAATGAATCCTATTTCCTTGTTGATTTGTATTATTATTATCATCCTCTTCAGTATATTTATACTCATGGATGATCCTAAAGATACTAGTTATGATCTTTTTGTTCTTATATTTATCAAAGTTTTTCCACTTTAATTACATATGGTTATTGTAGGTTTAATTTCAACTTAATTAGTTGCAAGCTCCTATAGTGTAATAAAGTGTTATTGTATCAATGTTTGATTTAGCATATTATATATTATAAAATGAACTCTATGTTGTTTTTAAAATTTAGTACTTATTTTTTTAGATGGAATTTATACACTAAAATACTAGGATGTTACATTTTAACCCTATTAAGAGGAATTGAGCCCTCACAATTGTTTCCATGTTGAATTATTAACTTTCAATGTCCTACATATCCCAAAAAATGGTGGATATACTACTTTGTGAAAAAAACACAAAAATATAAAATTATAATAGTTTTAATAAAAATAGGTTGTACCTTTATCAAAGTATCAACCTATTTACATTATTGTTTTGTTCATAAAGGTATATGGTCCAAACATTTCAACAATGTTTTAGAGCTCCTTCAAAGTCCCTTACTTATTTTTTCAAAAATAATCTAATGTATTTTGGGACATATTGATGATTTTAGTTAAATAGTGTTGAAAATTTATTTTTATCATTATATAATTTTAGAACATTTTATAAAACTTGATTCTTATAAAAAAATAAAACTGACTCTATTTTGAAACTTTTAATCATGGGTCTTTTCAAAATACCAAGAGTATAAAAAAAATATTATAAGTTGTTATTAAATATAGATAGGCTACACATGGGTCCCCTTCCTCTAAAAAAGTTCTAAAATCATAATGAGACTTAAGATCTCATGACAAGCTAAAATATTTGAAAATTCCATGGTGATACCTCCCTCTTCTCGGTAGTTTAAAGAGTTGGTAATTTTGGATTTGATTTAAAACAACCCATGATCCATGATGATAGTGGGGTATAGAGTATTTATGTGATACTTCATACAACTAATTACAAGTGATTTATATGTTAACAAATGTTTAAAAATTAAAGGAGCATGACTTTGTAATAATAATTTCAATCATATCACTAGGAAGAGAAAGAAGTGTTGTTTGCAATCCTCCTCCTTTTATTTTTTAAGTGATTACCTCAATATGTACAAAAAAGAGACTATAATAATAAGGAAATATCCCTAAAACCCAATTTAACCCTAATGAAACATCATAATCTCCAAAGTTGTATAAGCTATTTTTCTAATACCAAATGAGACATCCCGAGACCTGAGTTTTTAGATCTGGTACAAAAAAATACTATACATTTTTTTTATAAAAATTAAATAAATAATATATAATCCTTTACACATCATAGGATATTTTCATCTTAGGTTTTGGAGGATTAAAAAAAACTTACTGAATATTAGAGTTTAATATAAATTATCTACAAATGTTTATTTGACTTCACCCATTCTTGCTCCTTAAATTAAACCAAACACATTTGGAACTTATATTGATCCTGTAAAAATCATTTTAAAATATATGTTAAGCATAAAATTTCTAATAGGTTATAAAACTGGAAGAAAAATCCTTTTATAAATACAATTTAAAAATTATTTTTGGATACGTTTTATTTTATTAAAAATAAAAAAAAAATTATAAATACATTCCCCAAATATAGATTTAGGTTTTTCAAAATATAAGAAATAATGTTAAAAAAACCATTAAAAATACATATCACTTTTAAAAACCAATTTAATTTCAAAATATAATAACCTCTGGAATATATACTTGGATTTATCTATGAAAACATTTAAAATATTTATAGTTAAATTAATAATTTTCTTATGGAGTATAATGATACTTGAAAAACATTAAGAAATCTATGAGACAATAGTAATATCAATTTTAAGACAACGTCCCCTTGAGGTTGTAGGTTCACTCCCATTCCTCATCAGCACCTTAAATACCCAATTGATGTATTTTTAAATAAAAATACTTTTTACATATCCTTACTTTCTAACTATAATTCCATTAAAACATCAATTTAAAAACTACATAAATTATTTTGAAGAGAAAATAATTTCTTATCAAAAAATCTTTAGAAAATGATGAATTTAAGAACATACTATAAAAGTTAGGATAAATCCATGTTTGAAAATTAATACTTATAATAATACATATATATAATAAACATAGGTTTATTAATTTCATAAAAATATTATAGAATGCCAATTTTAATAGTAGAGTTTGTCTGTATCTATAAACATGATTAGCATCCACATGATTAAAATGAAATTTAATGCATAAAATGATAGTTATAAAATCCATTAAACATGTAAATAATTTTATTGAAATAAAAGAACATAAAATGATAAAATTTATCATTTTAAATACATAATTGAATTAAGAAAATAAAATTTCCATTTGAAAGAACTTACTTAATTTGTAAATGAGTATTTTGAAATATTATTGAAACTAAATCCATAAATCATAATTCTATGAAGAAGAGTTTAAAATATTTTTTATATTTTTTTGAATAAAAAACTTTAGAATAATTTTCCTCTTATAGAAGGGTTTAAGAAAAATATTCAATAAGGGTTTTCAAAATAATAATCTATTTACCTAAAATCATAGCATAAATAAAATTAATTATTTACTTTAAAAATAGAGTTTTTAAGAAAAATAATCCCCTAACGTAGAAAATGTTTTGGAAAACCATAAATTAGAATATTCAAAAAAATTCCTTTACATAATAAGGGTTTTGAAAATAAAATACATAGAGTTAGATAAAATAAAATTCAGATAAAAAATAGGGTTTTGTAAAACCATAAAAAATATTTGATGAAATTAGATCCCCTTTCCTGAAATGGACAATTGAGATAGGGAAATGGTTTTCTCCACTGCCAATTCTTGGAAATGGTAGTACGAGGAAAGGGAGGAAGTCATAACTTAGGAAAGAGTTTTCCAATGGGAAATTTGAAAGTACATATATCTCTCTCTCTATATATATATATATAGAATTTTAGATGACCAGTGGAGTTTTGAAGGTGATATTTATTAAAATAAATGACAACCAGGTACTGTTATTGAGTCGTGATGTATCCTTATTTTTCAATGATAAAAATAAGTTTATGTGGATTAAATGTTTGATAAGTTTGAGCTTGTGTATTATAGAGTAATATGGAAAAATAAAACCATTATTTTTATTTTTTTACATGTCATTTATATGGTTAATATAACCCAAGAATAAGAGATGAAATAAGGGGATTTAAATTATACTAATGATATCATCAGTTTAAAATAAAAATCTTTAGTTTATTATGATATATATATATATATCATTGAAATATTATAATCCAAAAAATGACATATTTGGGAAATGTAAACTAATCCAAGACTAATTTAAAGATTATAAGTTTGATTGTTATCACTATAAATTTTCATTTAATGCATTTATTCAGCTTCAAAAAGATTCCTCTAGACTTATTCTTTAAATAGGTTGAAGCTTCATTAAAAGTGTTGATCATTGTGGAAAAATACCTATGAAGGGTCTAACCTATTTGTTTGGTATCAAACCTATAACTATAAGGAGACGACAGTGGAGGTAGGGGTATCAAGATATGAAAAATCATAGGTTAATAATATGGAAGCAAATTTCATTAGATAGATAAAAATTAGACGATGAGGGTTTAGTTTCAATGCACGGAGGAAGAAAAAGATGCGTTGGAATATCGAACTATTGATATTTTTATGATCGGATGACCATATTTATATATATAACTTTTTAAATTGGGGGAATAATACACCATGTTCTCTATCCAATATTAATAGTTCCACTGGTCATGAAACACTATATTAATTAACCACTTAATTTCACCTTTTGAGCTGAGGCACCAGGGTCAGAACCTAGACACACTTGCACACACATATATGGGGATGGGCTGACCTAACAAACCGCTTTTATGCTTGCAGGAAAAATATTCCCACCCTCTGACCGAACACTAGCCTAACTATGCATGAGATCACACCACCCCTGCTACTACGTGGCTAGTCGGGCAGGTCCTCCCCTACGGGATGAGATTTTTCTCCACATAAGGGTTAAAGGGATGACCCTTGTGGCTTCCTAGCTTTCCAGTTTTTTTATATTATAAAATAATTTTAAATACTTAAAAGAGTAATAAACTAATATTCATTAATATCATTGTTATTTTTATACACTAGAGATTTTTATTGAAAATATTAATTACACTTAACATCCTAAACATGTTAACATATGTTATACTATTATTATCATGCTAAAATAAATTGATATTTTACTTATGATCTTATTTAACTTATCATAAATATTTATATTTATCTTAAAAAAGAAATTAATTAAAATTATATTTTAACCAATGCTCAAAACAGGTTATAATTTGAATAATATTATACTTTATTCTTTTTAATCAAAAATTATTATAGTGGATATTATCCAATAGTTATATACATATCCATTATTCTACAAATACCCTATTTAAGAGGCATTTTAATAAATTGAACTCTATAAACTTGAAGTTTTCTCTCTTATAAAGAATATTCCTGTTTTCTCATTGTTCTGTATTATTACTATCATCATCTTCTGCATATTTATACTCATGTACAATCGTAAGGATATTGGTTATGATCTTAGTGTTCTTATGTTTATTGGATAATATCATATTTTATTACTAATAGCTATTTTATGTTTAATTTTAGCTTAATTAGTTGCAGGCTCTTATAGTACAATGAAGTTTTCTTGTATTAGAGTTTGAGTTAATGTATTATCTCTTATAAAATTAACTCTATACTATTTTAAGTTTTCAATAATTATTTATTCAGATGGAATTTGTACACTAAAATACATGGATGTTATATGTTTTAGAAATAACACATATATCCTTTTGATAGGCATATTTAACAAATAAACTATTATTTCTATATCATAAATGGAATTTTATTTTTTTGTAACATTTTTCATTTAAAGAGAAGAATTTATTAAAATATATTATATATGGGTATTAGAAACAAATTACATCATATTTTAATAAACATTTAGATAAAAATATTATCCTGGATAAAACATTTTAATCCATATCTTCTTCTTAGTTAATGTTATAAAAATTGATGTATCATAAACCATGTGTACAAATTTAATCATATTATTCTGATTCATATAAACTCATTATCATCAAACATGTTCTCTTATCACATAATAGAAATGAAATTAAGATACACATATTTTACTTATATTCATTTAATCTTGATAAAATCCTTTATATTTAAATCCTTTATATAGTAACTATTTAATTAATCTCATGAATATAGACTACAAGATCAATCAATTATTACTTTGATTTTGTACTCTGATATATTTATACCACTTAGTAAAATATACATTCAGTATCACATACCTTTCAAAATATAATAATTAATTTCTATAACATCTGTACCAAACATGGACAGTCCATGGAGTTTCACAAACCCCTTCAGGTATATCTTGGATAATATAATCATATTGAATTATTACTCCTCCTTACAAATAACCCTATATTTTTATAACCTTGAATACATTTTTGAAGAAACATTGTTGTAATTTTATACAAAATTTTATTTTTTTAGTTTTAACTTTTACCCACTAAAATAATATATATAGTACTCTAGAACCAAGACATCCTATGACCAATTAACTTATTCTCAACCCTTCAAGAATACTTGATAAACATTTCTAAAATTAATTCATCTTATAATTTTTTTTACATAAATGGAAACAAGATAAATTCCATAACTAGAGAAAGATATTATAATCAAATTTAAATCATGTTATATAGTTAAAAAAATCATAACTATGTGTATAAAAATACATCTAATTTAGTTCAAAAAAACATTTTTTACAAGATCTTATTAAGAGAAAAATAAGAAAATACACATCTTATGCAATATTAATTTAAGCCTCAAGTATCCAAGTATCCAATACAACAACACTTTTTCTCTATCACTTGGAAGTCTACTTCAAGCTTGATTATTTTTTTTAAACTTCTTATTCCATTGTAATGTATACTTATAACACTTTTAAAATATAAAATTAGTATCATACCCCATTCAAATAAAAGAAATAAATTCTATGAAATTCATACATGAACTGGATGCTTCACATGGATTTTTTCACCCCTTTAGGTAATTCGAATAATTTATTCTTTAATGGATAAATTTTATATAATGAAAACATTACCCATCATTTTTCTTTCACATGTTGATAGGTGATGTGTTCTTTTTATGACCTCTTTTCTTGACTTTTTTACTAGAATCTTTAACCATCTACTTCTATACCATTAGCATAGTACTCGATCCTAGACAAAAAATTTATTTTTCAAAAATAATGAACATATTTAGGAGATCAGGTAAAGTTTTTTAGAGTAAATTCATATTGTAATTCAAAAAAAAACTACCAGAGCCTTTCCAGACGTGACTGTAGAATGATATATGTTTTCAGCTAATGGTTTAGAGGTGAACCTAGTCTTTATAATTCATTTAATTTTCTAATCATATTGAGTATGTGATTATAGGCTGAGGTTCCTTCTCTTATCTTGAAATATAAAAGAGATTTAAATTCTTCATACCATTTAGGCCTTCCTTTATCTTGATAGATCCCTTTTAGTTTGTCTATCATTTTATCTATATTAATGTTCTCATGTTTCCTTTTAAATTTATACTCCATAATAACCACCATGAGTATAGATACTTCTATTGAATCATTTTTATGTTTATCATAGTTATCCAAATAATTTTTTTGAACCTCATCACCAAATAGTTTATTAGGAAGTGGTTGTTCCAACACATAGTTTTTTCCTTCATGTTTGATAATGACTGTCAAATTCTTATACCAACTGAGGAAGTTGTTACCATTATTTTTTTTCTTTATCAAGGACTAATTTTAAGGACAAGGTTGATGATGATGCCATTTATCTATAAAAAAGTTTTTATCAAATGAGTATCATGTTTTATAAAAATTCCCTAATAAATTTTATTAAATAGAATCCCACTAAAATTATGGCCCATTTTAAAAACAAATCATATCTATTAGTGGGACAAGATACATATTTAACCACACCCTACACCTGTTATCATGTAAATAATCCATGAATATATCTGTTAGACAACAATTTTCAATCATATCATATGAAACTCTTGGATAGTTGTGAGGAAAACTTTTTTTTCAATCCATAAAATGGATGTACTCAACTATATTCCTATAGAAACCTAATATTTAGGATTTCTTGATAAATTATAACACAAAGATAGTTCCACGAATAAGATAACAAAGAAAAATCAAGGGGTACCCAGCTGAGATCCACAATACCTTCAATATAATCCAATGACACTTATAACTTACTTTCCTTACACAAGATAATCCCATGGAAGTCATGTTGAACTCGATAATACCTGGATGAATGCTCAAGGTATTTAAAAGAACTACTTTATTAGGAATCCCATACTTAGTATATTAATGATATTTTAATCTCACCATATTATTTCATGTTATTCCCTTTTATGTATGAATGATTCTAGTAATTTATTTTGGAATATTATTCCCTATATTGAATCAATATGTTCAAACCATATTGATGTGTAAATATTTACAAAACCCACATGTTTATGTTACTCACCCAAAAATAGAAGTCAAGCATATTTATACATATCTGAATCCATAATATTCACATGGTACATGAAAAATTCATATAAAGGTTTAGATTTATATGAAATCATTAATCTCCCCATGATAAATCCAAGTGTAATAGATATCCAATTTTATTCACTAGTCTGGACAAGGAATAATCCTATAGGTAGGTAGGTAGTTCAACCCTAATCTTTCTACTTAGTGATTCTTTAATTAAGAGATAATCAAATTAATCATAAATCTAACACCTAATATGCACAAATTATACTTAAAAAATAAATTCAAGATAATAAATTCAATTATAAACTAAGGTCAAGGTAGATGAAAAACTAAATTCATTATCAATACCAAACATGTAGAGTATGATCTATCCTAGAAGTAGTTTAACAGTTTAAACCAAAGCATACACAATATTCAAATTTCATAAAAAAATCACTAAACATGAATATATAAGGGAATATAATTTCTAATAAAATAAAAATTCCCATATTTAAACAAGAGATAAAAAAATCCTAAATAAAAAATAACTATAAAAACTTTTATTATTTAAGATTTAATATTATGGTAAGCCCATGGGGTGTTAGAAGAGTGGTACACATTGGTTGTACCTCTCACTCTCTATAGGAACTGGTGTAGGCTCAAGTCCTGCCAGACTTGGAAACCATGTGTATTATGCACAGGGTGATTCAAAGACCTTTCTTAGACCATGAACATGGTGTGCACCTAGGCTTGGTTGGGGCCCCCACAAGAAGTCAGTGTTAGCAACCAAAATTTTTCCCATGGGGTTTTAGCCGAGTGGTTCTCGCTGGTTATACCCCTTTCTCTCCATGGGAAATGGCACAGGATCGAGTCCCTCCAGACTCAGACACTGAGTATATTAATCACAGGGTGATTCAAATCCAATGCTTAGCTGGGGAATGTGGCACACACTTGGTCTTAGTCAGGGCACCCCACTATGAGTCAGTGTTTTCAACCCACATTTTTTCCAATGGGGTGTTAACCAAGTGGTACCCACTGGTTGTACCCCTCACTCTCTATGGGAACTGGCACATTTTTAGGTCCCACTATACTCAAACACTATGTGTATTATGCATAGGGTGATTCAAAGACATTTCTTAGAAGGGTAACGGGGCACACACCTAGGATTGGTCAGGTCCCCACACTAGGAGTCAGTGTTAGCAACCCATGTTTTTTCAACGAGCATGTACATGAGTGGTAGAGTCTCATTATTATCATCCAAGAGATCCAACATCATATTTGGGTTGAGGTTAATTTCTTGGTTAATGTAGCAGTATTATAGAAGGTACTATTCAATACTGTAGCAACCGACACTATTCACCTGATTTAGGCCTTCAGACCACTCGTTTAGGCCTATGAGTCTCAGGGACTTCAGGACACCAAAGGCCTTCAGGACATAGGGATTTTGGGATATAAGGCCTCTAGGCCACCAATGGACTTCAGGACATAGGGCTTTTGAGCCATAGAAAAATACCAAGAAGCATTAGAAGACCATGTAGGAGCAGGCCCGGATGAGGATTCAGAGCAAAATAACAACCACCGGAGGAGAACTAACCGAATTGGTTGAATGAGAGGGCATGAAAAATACCATTGGGACTAGGCATTGTGTAGCTCTGCACAAGGAAATGCTAGCCGATCAGCTATGTAATTTGGGGAGTTAGGTGCCTTCAAGATGTAGATTCAAGGGAGGGGTTGTTTCAAGTAAGGTAGGTCTTGGGCCTTTAAGATCATGTATTGGGTTATGTTTGGGCCTTATTCCTTGGGACTACGAGTCATCTAAGGGTTCCCCTTCAACCCTTAAAAGGGGTATTATCCAAAAAATAAGGCCTTTGGGCCATTCGATGTAATATTTAACATTACGGACACTCCATAATTTTGAATATAAACATTTTATATTCATTAAAAAGTTAAAATTTTCTTATTCTTCATTAAATGAAAATTTAATTTTAAATATATGGTGTTTTATGAATTGTAAATAATTTGAAATTAAATTTTATATTATGTAAACATTTTATAGAGTCAAAATATCAAACACTTTATCATTATTTTAACCTTTATCATATCATTCATTAAAATACTTTTTGGTGTGTATTAAATAATATCCAAATAAATCCCATTATTGTTTTGAACAATTAAATATGATTAATTATTAATAATTAATATTTTATATATAAACACATTATATTTTTACCTCATTTAATTTATGACCCTTTATAAATCATCACTTATAATTTATACATAAAATTTTTATTTATAGATCATAAGACATGCTATATAATTTGGATAAGAGGTATTTAAAATATTATCGTTTAATATTTGTGAATATAAAAGTTTTATAAAAAAATATTTAATTAATTATAAAATTTTTATAATTAATTAATTAATTTACATAATCCTTATAAATTAAAATATCCCAAAATACCTTTTACAAGGATTTATAAACATTTTATAAGGCATTAAAAATTTTGGATGTCATATTTTTTTTTAAAAACACTTATGCTTACCCTTTCACAGAATCCCCATTCTATGTAAGGGTAACCTACCACTACCCTTACACAGAAAATCTAGATAAGGGTAAACTTATACGACTTTTATGTAGTACATTCTATGTAACGGTACACCTGATCTTACCTATATGTAAAGCCTTTTATATAAAGTTAAGCCACAATTTACCTTTACATAAAATCTTTACAAAAGGGTACTAATCAAATTAACTTTACATAAACCTTTTCAAAAATGAATTACCTTTCCATAAATATATAAATCCTTATACGCATCAAGGTAATGCACAAAAACATTTACATAAGACTTTAAAATATGATATTACCTTTACATAAAATCATTTATGTAAAGGTAAGTCCTTGGTTACCTTCATGTATCCTTAGAAAATCCTTGTCTATTTTAATGTCCATCTCTCATATAGGTAATGAATAGGGAAAAATTACACAACCTATTTGTGTAAATATAATGCCTCAGTTACCTTTATGAAGCTCTTCTATGTAAGGCTACACTGTTTTAAAATTAAATTTCTGGATTTGAAAACAATGCAATGTTTTTTCAATTTCTTCATTTTTTAAACATAATTTTATAAAAATTAAGAATGAAACTAAATCTAATACCACCTAAGAGTTTAAAAAATGTCTAATAACAATTATCCAAAGATAATAAAGTGATTTAAACACTTGTCCAAGGATCAAAAATGAAATATAAATAAAACCATGTATAAAACTGGAATGAATAATTATTATAAAACATAAAGTTCAGAGAATATTTATATACTCCCCTTTATCTAATTTTGATATGTTTGATATAGTTGAATAAAGTGGTAAAAAAAATATTCCCACCTCTATAGTGTATCCACATGAAAAATTGAATCTCTCGTCATACAAGAGGGATTGTCCTTCACCCATAGTGTGCTAAAACGTCAAAATTCTAAGGAAGAAGAAGAATAGATATTTGGGTCTTTGGAAGTTTCATACAAGCATTATGTAAGCACCAAACTCAATTACATAAAATGAAAACATTATTTAAAGCCATTAGAATTCTCCTTAGGCTACTGTATTTACTCATTCATTTATAACACATGAGTAAATGCTACATTGGAAACTCATTCATCTATCGTATAGATGTAACTTATACCACATGTTTCATCTTATGAAAAAATACTTTAATGATAGCCTAAATGAAATAAAAAATGGTGGCATATCATAAAAACCATCAAACAAATGTGATAAAACCCATTCATCAAAACAACCTATAAATATTATATATATTAAATAATTTATAGGTTATATACATCAAATGGTATAGGGGAGTCATACTTACAATATTACACAATGTATTAGTCAGGGTGGGGGCTGATATGAGGATAATATAATATGTATTGACTAGTGAGAATCAATGGACTGATGTATGACCGATGTAAGATATTAAATCTCAATAATATTGTTATTTTATGACAAAGGGGTTATGCGTGTTGTAGTTAAGATGACATAGTATTCTTATATGTGTGTGATGTGTGAACCTTTAATAAACATGAAATATAGTGATATAATAAATGAATTCTATGAAACACTGATGATCTGAGTGGCTTAGTATAATTATTAAAGAATCAAAAGAATTTCTCAAGTGTGGTCAGTTGATCACTTATAAAATTTTGGCATCATGGGAGAGATAATATAGAATATAGAATAAGATAAAACATTGGAGTCACACGATAATTATGTTGGTTTCCAATTTTTATATATAACCCTTAAGACTTGAGTACTACAATGATAGACCATTAGTGATATTAGGTTATTGTATAATGAAATACCATGATGGTTAAAGAACCTAGAGTGAGGATCATGGGATTGGTCTATTGGAATGACAAGATCATGGATCACAAGATATTATGTACTAATAATGAATGAATACATGTTAGCAAATTATCATAGTGTAAGGATAAGGGAAATCTTATGGTGGGGAGTACACCATCAATAGATTAAGGGTGAACTCCCTATTTTAGAATAAATTTTAGTGAATGTTGGGAATTATGTAAACAATATACCCATATCAGTGATAGTTGTGGTTTCTCATTTTTTATTGGATGAAAATAGACTAGATATATATGGTTAGTTGAGGAACACTATATTTGGATATCTTTTTTTTAAGATCAGGTATGATCAATGAGTTTAGTAACTAATATATGTTAAATTTAGGAAGTATACCAATTTAGTGATAAATTGTAGTGAATATAGATACACATAGAGGATTATGGAGACGTTCAAAATGAAGTGAGGATTTGTAGGGTGGATTGAGTCACAAGTGGTGGCAGTGAAGTTTGGGTATAGAGTACTCAAAGATGCACAGGGATAACTCCAAGCTAGGTTGTGGTTTGGTGTAGATCAATAGTGTCAACTTTTAATATACGACATTAATGATTAATTTTTTAATAAATTTCATCAGGATTGAGAATTATTTATATAGTTATTTAATTTAGTTAACACTATGATATTTGGGGGTTTAGTTTTTGAAGGTATTCAGTGTAATGGGGGATCAAATACCATGTTTCATGAATGGTTAGTGGTGATGAGTTAGAATTCAATTTTTACATTTCATTCGATGAATTACTAGAGTATATGTTTGAATGGAGTAATCAACATCTATATAATAAATATTTTTTTTAATCTTAGTCATAATAAGGGTACCCATTACTAGTATATTTCACATAGTTGAGGAGCATACATTATATATCAGCGACCGGTGTAGTATATCTGTCACGACCCACCCTCGGGGCCCGTGCCGTGACTACCCCAAGCCCGCCTTCCATAGGCCAGGGGCTGGCGACTAGCACCAAGGCGTAAAATCCCAGTAAAAAGGGAAGGCATTGCCTTAATAAAGTAAACAAGCACCTCAGAGTAACAAGCGGAAGTAAAGCAGTACACAAAACTAGAGCAACTGTGCTGAAGTAAAGGGGGTGGAAATACAAGCCCAACTGTAAAGTAAAGTACAACTCGAAAGGGAAAACAGCAACTGAAAGTAAAAGCGGCTCCTGGGACGTCCTCCTTGATTCCTATCTGAAGGGTAGGTACAGATGGCTTAGCTCCTGGATCGTCCACCACGGATCCTACCTGAAGGGTAGGTACAGATAGCTCCACAACTCCTCGGGTCCAACTGTCCGCTCCGAGCACGTTTCGCTCAGTGGTCCTCCTCTGGGTACCGACCTACTCCGTAAGCCTCAACCGCAGTCAGCGCTGTCCGTCGTCTGCAACCAACACAACGAAGTGCGGGCATAGCCCGTGCAGGGGTGAGTATAAGATACTCAGTAGGGACCCCGAGACCCTCGAAGGTCTCCCGAAATCCACAAAGGATAAACCACATGAAGGATACAATCACGAAGTAACATCCATTATTGATTAGGTATATGCCCATACATATACCTATGTCACCAATTTCCGTTCGGCTCCAACACCGAGCCCAAGAACAACCCAATCCACAAAGAAGAGTAAACAGTAAATCCACACAGGATAACAGTACAAGTCCACACAGTTTATAACATGTTTATGAAATCAACGGATAACCATTACCCAGGTATATGCCCATACATATACCTAAGTTATCAAGCGACCCATCTCAATCATGAGGAAACACAAAGATCATTGACTCAGCTCAAACCAGGATTTTTATTATCGTAACCGTAACTACTGAAGAGCTCCGTCTCTAGAGTGTACAGTGGTCCTGTCACGACTCCGAGGTACTGCTCACTAACCATAAGACTGCTGAGGTACTCCTCCTGTCGAGTACTGCGGGTTTGCGGCCAACTACCAGGCGCTCCGTCCGCTGAGGGTCTGTCGCCAAATACCGGGCGCTCACCCAAATAGCCTACTGAGGTACTCCTCCTGTCGAGTACCGCGGGTTTTCTGCCAACTACCAGGCGCTCCGTCCGCCGTGGGTCTGCTGCCAACTACTGGGCGCTCCGTCCACTGGGCTAGTCGACTCACTCCAAGTCGAGTCGGTCAAGCAGTCGTCAGGTCTCAGTCGGCTACACCGTCTCCGTACTCCGCACGCACGTCTCCACCGTCGCGGGTCTGTCGCTACAACCAAGCGCACACACTCCGTAGAGTATCGCGGGTCCGCCGCTACAACCAAGCGCTCCACCGCCAAGGGTCTGCTGCTGCATCCAAGCGCACCACCACTGTCAAGTACCACGGGTCCGCCGCTACACCCAAGCGCTCCCCCGCCCGCTCGTCTCCAGGAGGGTCCACTCCACGAGCTACTGGTCGATACTCCAAGTATCTCAAAGTCCAACGAAGAAGTGAAACATACGTCCGCTTCGTCAAAGGAGTCTCAACGCAACAGACGGCGCGTCAATCAGATGCCCGGTCTGTGAGTTATTAGCCTTTTCGTCCCGAGGGCCCGGTTGGTTTCGTGAGCGAACCAAACCCGGCCATATCTCAACTATATCCAAAACTTGGGCGGAGTATGTCAAAAGTTCCGTCCCACTTAGAGGATTCCATCAAAGTCGACGGCACGTCAATCGGACGTCCGGAACTCAAGATATGAGTGTTTCCGCTCCGAGGGCCCGGTTGGTTTCGTGAACGAACCAACCCGGCTGTACTCCACCTGCGTCCAAACCTCGGGCGGAGTATACCAAAGGATCCGTCTCACTAAGAGGTACTTATCAGAACTGACGGCACGCCGTTCGGACGTCCGTAGCTCAAGATATGAGCGTTTCCGCTCCGAGGGCCCGGTTGGTTCCGTGTACAAACCAACCCGGCCGAACCCAAAGTATCCGAAACTTTGAGTGAGTTATACCGAAACGACCGTTTCGATCCAAGGATCGCGTAGCCGCAGACGGTTCGTCATTCGGAGGCCCGTAGCTCAAGTTACGGGCAAATAACCGTTCTGGTTCGAGAAGGAAGGGGTCCGGGCCGACCCGGCCCGAACCGGCCCGGCCGGTTCGGCCGGCGGCGCGCGGCGGTGCGCTGAGGTGGCGCGGCAGCGCGCGGGGCACGCAGGCGGCGCGCGGGGCGCGCAGGCGGCGCGCGGGTGAGACCCCCGCCCCCCCGTTTTTCCCCCAGGCGGCGCGGCACGTGCCGCGCCGGTTTCAAAAAAAATAAACCGCCCCCTCACATGAGGGGGCCTGCTGGACGACACGGGGGGCGCTGCCCCCCCCCCCCTTCTAAAATTAACCGGCCCCCAATTTAATTGGGGGCCATTAACGGCTAACCGGGGAAAATAAATTTCCCCGGTTTGACTTCCTTCTGGCCGGCCCGACCTGGCCGGCCGGTTCCCTTTCGTCTTCCGACACCGGCGGCCCGATTGGCCGCCGGTCTTCTCAATCCGCCGCGGCCCGGAACCGGCCGCGACCTTCGTCGTCCGGCGCGGTGCGACGGCACCGCGCGCCTTCGCCGCGGCCCCGCTCCGGCCGCGGCACCTTTGTTTTCTCCTCCGATGCGGCGCGGCGGCGTTGCATCCAACGGTCGCACTTCCTTTACTCCGCCGCGGCCAACGGGCCGCGCCTCATTGCTCCGGCGGCTTGGTCAATCCGGCCGTGCGAGACCACTACGGCCCTCGTCGTCCGGAGTGGCGCATCAATCTTGCGCACTCCCATGAACCCCTTGCGTCCAAGCGCGGTGTCACGGCACCGCTCCGCCTCTTCTTCGAACCACGAGTAAAAATCCAACAACAAGGTTTGGGAGGAGGATCGACCGTGTTTGTGCGGTCCGATCCCCTCCCATGTTAAAGATAACAAGCGGTCCAATAATTTATTTACGAAGGCGTAAATTAAATTAGGAAATAAGGTACAACCCCTACCTCGATGGAAGCTGTTGGGTCGGAAGAAAACACGGGGAAAAGATGGCAAGAGGGGGGGTGAATTGCCTTTTAAAAAATTGATTAACAAATAAAAAATCAAAGTGAAAGTGCAGCGGAAATAAAGAGGCAAGACACACAAAATTGATAACGGAGTTCGGCCAAAAACCCGGCCTACGTCTCCGCTCCCAACTCAACCGTTGAGAGATTCCTACCGCTTGCTTTTCAATGGTTTTAGCAAGAAACCCACTAGGCTTTGAGGTAGCACTAGGACCTATTACAGCTTGCTTTTTGTGGTTTAGCAAGAACCCACTTGCTTTTAATGGTTTAGAAAGAACCCACTATCCTTCTTACAGGTGAAGGATAGCTCACCTATGTCTCAAGCTATTTAAAGGAAAGCTTGGCAACCTTTTCACACCTTAATGGTGATGTGAAACCCAAAAGAAAGGGGGGATGAGAAAAGTTTGGGGTTTGTAGGCACAAACCCAATTTTAAGCTCAAAAATAAATAAAGAATGAAAAACCGTAATGGAGGAAGTCTTGGGCGCCTTTGATTGATTGGAGATGTTGAAGGCCGCTTCCAAGCTTCTTTGAAGGAGCTCCTTGGATGTGGAAGTTGTTGGAGCTATTGGGGTTCCCTTGGAGGAAGTCGCCGGAGGTTGGCCGATTGATGTAAAATATGTCCGTAGGCTTCCGTATAGTTCCGGTAGGTGTCCGGGGCTTCCTTGGCCTTTATTTATAGGTATGGAACCCTTGGGGAGGCTTCGGAGCCGTTGGAGAGGCTAAAAGAGCCGTTGGGAGCCAAGAGATGGTTGACTGGTCAAACCCAACGGCTAGTTTGACTGGGCTACCGGCTGGCCGGTACAAGGCCACCGGCTGGCCGGTGCCTTGGTAGAGAAGAAGAGTCTTGATCCAGGCTCTACCGGTTGACCGGTGGAGGAGCCACCGGCTGGCCGGTGGCAAGACAGTAGCAAATACTATTTGGTCTGGGTGCCACAGGTCGACCGGTGACAGAGCCACCGGTCGACCGGTGGAACCTGGCAGTGGGCAATCCCTCTGCCAGTTCCACCGGCTGGCCGGTGCTATCACACCGGTTGGCCGGTGGACTGAATTTCAGTCCATTTCTTGTCCATTCTTGGGCCAATCCTTTGGCAATCTTTTGCCTATCATCCACAACACTTAAAAAACAAAGTTAAACATATATGAAAGTGATTGTGATCATGAAAATCAAAGAGTGTGGGGTACAACAATCTCCCCCTATTTTGATGATCACAATCACTTATCTAAGCAATGTAAAAACTTAAATGAAAGGCATGCTTTAAATGAAAAATTGAAAATAAATACTAAGCATGAGAGAAAAGATTCTCCCCCACTCAATCAAGAAATTTCTCCCCCTTTGTGATTATCAAAATAGCTCGGGGCATAAAACTTGATTGAGGGAATAGATTTGAAAAACAAGATTGAGATTTGAAAATCAATTGAAATTTTTGAAATTGAAATGAGAATTTGAATAACAGTTTGAATTGAAAGTTTTGAATCAAAAACCAATTGAATTTTGAAATTTGAAACCAAGAGTTGAAATTGAAAGTTTGAATCGAAAAATTTTGAAATTGAAAAGGGCTTAAACGATCCTAACTCCCCCTAAATAAAAACAACAAATCACCGGGGAAAGGAAACTATTTTTGGCCCGGAGAGACTCGACAAAAGGGATTTTTCAATCCAAATTTGTTTCATGGCGGGTCTTCTCTTATAGAATTTGTCCGAAAAGAAAAAACTTTTGGGTTGACCATACCGGGCGTTTTTGCAATTACATTCATATATCATGTGCCCGGGTTTTTTACAATAATTACAAAATTTATAACTAGAGCTCCCCCTTACAAAAACAGTGGGTGCATGGGAGGAGGAAGCTATATTGGTGTAGCCAAGTCCATTGGTGGTTCTAGATACTCGTTGAGAACCTAGGAGATTGTTCAAATTTTGTTCACCTTGGGTGAACTTGGCTAGGGTCTCCCTTAGGTCTTTGATGGTTGATTCCATGGAATCAACATTTGGAAAATTTTGGATTTTGAGGGAGAGTTCCTCCTTCTCTTTGAGAAGTTGGTCTTTTTCGGAGGAAAGTTTTTTGAAAGACTTTTTTAAAGCAACAAATTTTGACGATAAAGTATGAAAACCTTTTTCTAGTTGGTCTCTAGCGTGTGAGAGTTCTTCATAAGATAAATGATTTAAAGAATTGGAATTTGAAGAACAAGAGGAGGAGTCGGAAGAAGTTACCTCATGAAATGCCATTAGGCATTTTGTACCTTGGTCGCTCGAGGAGGAGGAGGAGGAGGATGAGGAGGTGTCACTCCATGTCGCCTTGAGGACCTTTTTCTTTCCTTTTTCCTTTGGCGTGGCCCGTTTTTTGTTGAGTGGGCAATCGGGCTTGTAATGGCCCTTTTCGCCGCACCCGTAGCATTTTACCTTCGGCTCAGATTTTTCGGTGGGTTCTTGCTTTCGGTGCTTGCGGGATTTCTTCTTCTTCTTGTGCTTCTTCATGAATTTTTGCATTTGGCGGGCGAGATTCTCCATTTCCGAGTCGCCGCTTGATGATGAAGTAGATGAGGAAGATGAGGATGAGGAGGAGCTTACTTCTTTTTGAACCTTGAGGGCAATGTTCTTTGGTGTCTTGATAGGGGTGCCCTCCTTTTGTGCTTGCCTCCTCATTGTGATCTCGTACGTCATGAGAGATCCGATGAGCTCCTCTACCGGCATATTTTTGACGTCCTTAGCTTCTTGGATCGCCGTCACCTTTGGTGCCCATGAGCTCGGAAGGACCCATAGGATCTTTTTGACCATTGCTTCAGCTGAAACATCATCACCAAGAGATTTTCTACCATTGCACACGTCAGTAAAGCGAGTAAACATATCGGAAATAGACTCATTTGGATGCATTGAAAATGACTCAAAATCTTGCCTATACATATCCAATCGGGTGTCTTTGACTTTGTTAGTGCCCTCATGAGTTACTTCTAAAAGTTTCCAAATTTCATGTGAGGAGGTGCAAGTAGACACTCGATTGAATTCATTTCGGTCTAGGCCGCAATGGAGAGCGTTCATGGCTTTGCCATCAAGCTCAAAATTCTTTATATCGGCGGGGGTCCATTTGGATTCGTCGGGGGAGGAGAGGGTGTAACCTTGCATGACAATTTTGTAAATGGGATATCCTATACTTCTCAAAAAAGTTGTCATGCGGGTTTTCCAATAATTATAGTCGGACCCATCAAAAAATGGAGCCCGACCCAAAGAAAAGCCTTCGGGGGCGAAAGAGGTTGATGCCATCTAAATGGATCTTAAATTTGAAACCGGGTTAGGGAATTACTCAAAGTTCCCTCTGATACCAATTGTTGGGTCGGAAGAAAACACGGGGAAAAGATGGCAAGAGGGGGGGTGAATTGCCTTTTAAAAAATTGATTAACAAATAAAAAATCAAAGTGAAAGTGCAGCGGAAATAAAGAGGCAAGACACACAAAATTGATAACGGAGTTCGGCCAAAAACCCGGCCTACGTCTCCGCTCCCAACTCAACCGTTGAGAGATTCCTACCGCTTGCTTTTCAATGGTTTTAGCAAGAAACCCACTAGGCTTTGAGGTAGCACTAGGACCTATTACAGCTTGCTTTTTGTGGTTTAGCAAGAACCCACTTGCTTTTAATGGTTTAGAAAGAACCCACCATCCTTCTTACAGGTGAAGGATAGCTCACCTATGTCTCAAGCTATTTAAAGGAAAGCTTGGCAACCTTTTCACACCTTAATGGTGATGTGAAACCCAAAAGAAAGGGGGGATGAGAAAAGTTTGGGGTTTGTAGGCACAAACCCAATTTTAAGCTCAAAAATAAATAAAGAATGAAAAACCGTAATGGAGGAAGTCTTGGGCGCCTTTGATTGATTGGAGATGTTGAAGGCCGCTTCCAAGCTTCTTTGAAGGAGCTCCTTGGATGTGGAAGTTGTTGGAGCTATTGGGGTTCCCTTGGAGGAAGTCGCCGGAGGTTGGCCGATTGATGTAAAATATGTCCGTAGGCTTCCGTATAGTTCCGGTAGGTGTCCGGGGCTTCCTTGGCCTTTATTTATAGGTATGGAACCCTTGGGGAGGCTTCGGAGCCGTTGGAGAGGCTAAAAGAGCCGTTGGGAGCCAAGAGATGGTTGACTGGTCAAACCCAACGGCTAGTTTGACTGGGCTACCGGCTGGCCGGTACAAGGCCACCGGCTGGCCGGTGCCTTGGTAGAGAAGAAGAGTCTTGATCCAGGCTCTACCGGTCGACCGGTGGAGGAGCCACCGACTGGCCGGTGGCAAGACAGTAGCAAATACTATTTGGGCTGGGTGCCACAGGTCGACCGGTGACAGAGCCACCGGTCGACCGGTGGAACCTGGCAGTGGCCAATCCCTCTGCCAGTTCCACCGGCTGGCCGGTGCTATCACACCGGTTGGCCGGTGGACTGAATTTCAGTCCATTTCTTGTCCATTCTTGGGCCAATCCTTTGGCAATCTTTTGCCTATCATCCACAACACTTAAAAAACAAAGTTAAACATATATGAAAGTGATTGTGATCATGAAAATCAAAGAGTGTGGGGTAAAACAGAAGCTAGCGGAGCTCGTCAACGATCCGCGAAGGACGAGCGTCGCGGAGGTCGGACGTCATGGAGGAAGACGTCGTCGGCATCGCGGTTATGGCGTCGCGGTAGACGGACGTGGGTTCGCCGCGAGAGGCACGTCGCGGAAGAGATGACGCGGAAGAAGTACGTCGCGTCGCGGATACGGCGTCGCGGATGGACCGTGTTCTTCGGCGGAGAAGTTCTTCGTTGAAGAACGGCGTTCTTCGCGTTCTTCGTTAAGTTTGAAGAAGATGAAGAAGACTTCCCTACTCTCTCAAGGAGATAAAATTCTAACAAAATAAAATAAGACTCTTTCTTATTTTATTCACACAACCCAACCTCTTTGAATTTCAAAGGTTTGAAATTCAATAACCACACACAACTCACCTCATTAACTCATTACATTTAAGTCATTGGTTTATAACTTAAGTTAACATAATTTAAGTGGGAGTTGAGAGGGTTTTAGAGGATATGAAGGGGTGGGGTTCGTGTGGGCCCCACCACCCCCATAACCTCCCATGGGAGGTTGGGTGGTTACCCAACTTCCAACAAGAGAAAACATTTAGAGTAAAATAATAAAAATTGTAGTGTAATTACAAAGTAAACATCCACAATTTTTATTATCAACACTCGCAAGTACGCAACTCCAGAACAGGAGTTCCTAAGCGTAAACCGGCGCTACGGTTCCATCGGTGCCCTCGGAATTCGATTCCGGGCACCGGTTCAAAAGTTAGAAAAACCTGCTCGTTCGTTCATTGAACGTACCCGAGCCAAACTTCGGAAAATGATTCCGGGCACTCCGGACCTCGGAATCAGGTGCCGTCTGAAACTGCGCTCTTGTAAAATTCCAAAGAAAATTAACAAAAAATTTTCCTTGAAATTTCCGGGTCTTTACAATATCAGAGATGTATGTAGGTGCTAATTAATAATGATAACTGGTTTGGAGTGAATTTTATAATGACCCATGTCATCAGGTGCTAGTTGAATCAAATAAAGTTTGGACTTCAGTGGAATTGGAGTTCACGTGAATATGAAATCCTGAATTTTCATTGATAAATGAAGGTTTTAGATGTGTTTGAGGTGATTAATATATGTTTTAGAGTGGGAAATACATATGGAATATACATGAAGTGTATTTTAGGTATCTTAAAAAGGAGGTGGAATGGGTGGGTACAACAAAAAGCCACCAAAACCCCAATAGAGGCCACTAGACTTCTAGTGGTTAGAAATTAGTTACAAGACATTCCATAAGGGGTCTAATAGAGGGTATCAATGATCTAGTGTCCCATCATAAATTTTTAGAGGTAACTAGACTTTGGGAATCTTATCAGGACCCTTACATTATGTGGGGTCATTTTGGGGGTTCCATGGAGTTTTTTCTAATACCTATCTAGGTTTCTTGTCATTAGACATCAAGATTAAGGCGAATGATGTCATTGTTTCTTCTCCTTCACCCTCCCTTTATTCTAGATGATCCATGGTGGTTTGGGATTCTTTAGATAAACACTTTGAGTTAATTATTCCTTTTTCTACTATATTTATCAACTTTTGACTTAATGTGGTTGAATTTAATGATTTGATGATGATTATACGAAATAATGGTGAAATAATTTTAGAATCATAGGGATTTCACATACAAAGGTTAATAGATATTGAAGAGTGACGAATCAAAGAAAATGTATGATTTTTTGTTAAATGTGAATAACTTATTGGTTTTATATATAGATATTTGAAGTATTTATTAAATTTATTGAATGATTGGGTCATGATAATTTGAGTTTTTTATTTATAGAGTTACTAGGAGATACCTACAAACTTTGAACATGCAGTTTTCTGAGATTCCACTGGGGATACATCGCTCAGTGAGGTATACCCCTATTATTCACAATTTAATTAATTATAAATTAATAATGAGAATCAATTATAGATTAATTATAATTGATTAAATATTAGACTTGATGAATTAAATTTTTCTAGAAACCCATGCTGATTGAGGATAATAATCAGACTATCTTGGGAGAGATGGATTAACTTTATGAAATAGGGTAACCAAATGATAAAGTATGTTGTCCCTATTTTTACTAATTTTATATATGTTTGTGTATTTCTGAATGGATGGTGTATACACTCTTTTGAGGGTTAAGGGGTGAATTTGGTGACTAAATTCTAACAAATTATAATTCTTTATGTAAACCCTTTAAACCACTTTGGAATTGAACCTTAGATGCCAGTTAAGACTGCCAGATCTTGTGTTATTTAACCAATCATACAACCATATGCAGTACAAATAAATCATTAAGTAAGAAATGTGTTTTTAAAGTTTCATCCCCTCATAATAATCCCACTTCGTTTAATTCTTGGTATTTACAAGTAATAAAATATCCACTAATAATATTATTATCAATACAACTGTAGTTCACCAGGTATAATCCTGAAACCAAGGCACACTATATTACAAAGGTGAGAAATCAATATATTACACAAGTGATCACTACATCATCCCACTATAGATGTTTATATTATAATCCCATAATATTAAATTATACTCTTCCTTATCCTCTTAAATTAGATCAAAATCTATCTAGGGATGTATCTTTACCCACAAAGATGATCTGCTTCCATATCCAGAGTATCTTTGACTGCCTCAAAGTATTCAACAAAAGTATATGAAACTTGGCCTTTTAATCTATAAATATTATAGTTCTTTTGAATATATTAGGTAAAAAATTAACTCAAATATTCTTATTATACTCAACATTGTATGATTAGTAAAATAAATATAACACATCTCACTCAACCTTAGCTTTGTGCACCCCACCCCCCTCCTTCTTTTCTTCATCATTAACAACCAGATGATCTTTCTTGTCTCAAATGACATAAAATTACTCATATATTATTATATAAATGATACATTCTGTTTTTATTTATTATTCTTCTTCAAGAGTCTATATTTATCTACACTACAACACACACTCTCATCCTTCTCAATCTTCACACACTGAACTAGTGTCTTCGACTGCTCTGTCTATTTTTTCCTCCTCAATCATCTCATATTCTCTTATGCATGGGTGGAGAAATTGAATATATTAATTAATATAACTTTTATAGAAATGTAAATACATAAACTAGATATATCACATCTATAGGACACATACCTTTTCATTCTCTCACAATCACAATGATTATGGAATATACTCCTTTTAATAACTACTTTCCTCCACTTTAACTATGAAAATTCATTTTCTTTTTCTTAGTCATTATTTTCAAATTTGGATGAATATATCTTCAGTTATTTTCTTTAATATCCCCATATTACTAATGAAACTAATGTACACAACATCCATACTTTAATGACCACAATTGTATGAAGGTCATACAATAATTAGCTCACTGTGTAGAACACTCAACTTACAGCATGAGAGTTTCACATGAAATTCTATATAGAACTCAGGTTAAGCCTGTTCTCAATAAAAAAACTCAACACTCTTCTATATGTTTTTCTTATCAAATATCTCACTTAAAAAAGAATTAATATTGAAATAACTCGTTGATATATGAATCAATAATGTACAAATTATTCTTGAAAATTGATATATTGATTTCAATACAATAGATATTGCATACATTCCTTCACACATTGATCATCTTCTCTCCCGAATTGAATATTAGTTCCTAAATCACTCATAGTTTGTATCAAATTTATCTTATGATGATTTTTCTTTGAATATTTACCCAAGAATCATCTCATTTAGTTCTTCAAAATCTCAAAATTTTAGAAAACATTATTTTCTACCTTGTAGGAAATCATAATTTTCCAAATTTAAATATCTTACATAGATTAGAAATCTCATATGGCCTTAGAAATATCATAAGAGGCACTTTTTTTATAATTATAAAACTCAAATATCATATAATACATTTAAAATATCTTACGGTCTAGTGAAATTTCATACATTGTATTACTTTTCAATTTCAATTTTTTTGACCCACTTAAATATTGCATGCGAAAAAAATATCATTTACTATATGAAATTTTTCTTTATCATTATTCAAACTTACAATATATATATGAGATATATTAAAATCACAAAAAATCACCAATATCATATGACATTTTCCTTCATAAAATTTCAGCCCTATCAAAATATCATATGAGCTTTAGAAAATATCCTACAGGTTGCTCATGTAGCTTAAATATATTACATGGGTCACAATTATCCTATGTCATAGGATAATTCCATTATTCATTTCAATCCCCTATATATTGGAGATATTTATTATAGATAAAAATATAATACATGATTATATTATAGAATAATTTTCTTTATCGATTTTCATGCTCCAATATATGAATTCTAGATTTCTTCAAATGAATTAAAAGACTCTTAAAATAATTTATAGTAATTCTCAATAAACTCAAATGAATCTAGGGTAGATCCAAATAATTCTAATAATTATTAAAATAATTACAAACCAAAATAAGATTTATTTCAAGACTTAAAACATATAAAATAATCAAATTAGATTATTCTCAAGTACTCATATGCCTTCCTTATTCTAGCTTTACTTTGAATTTCACAAACCATCATCCAAGTGATATAAAAAATTGCAATAAAAAATCATGCTAAATCACTAAAGTATGGATTCTAAAACTTCAGCTATATTTTCTAGATAAATAATAGATTTGGAATATACCAAAGCATCCATCTTCACTATAAATTATCTAAGATGTTATATATAGTAATGAAACAATTCCTTAAACAATTTTCTTTATTTATTATAAATATATTTTCATAAAATAATCCAGTAGATGAGATACCCTTTTAATCTGTCTAGACAGGTATTCATAGGAAGAAAATTAATTTCTAATAAATAAATGGGAACATTCTTCACTTGTATTTTAACACATAAGTCACTTAACCCATTTCTCGTACAATGGAAACCACTTCATTATCTTTAAGTACACATTTAATTTATTTATATTGAAAAGAAATAAAACATAAGTTTCTCTAAATCAAATGGCGCTTCAATGTCCCAATATGGATTTGTTCTTTCTTCCACTTTTTCTTCCAAATTTAATTTAAATTTCCTTCTCTTAATTGGAAATATATCAAAAGGAGGAAAAGTCTTATTTCCTATAATTAAATTGTAGTAAAAAATTGTTAATGGACTTATTACCCTTTATTATTCTCACAAATTCCAAGGGGAAGATGTATTTTCAAAAATTAACTCTTATAATTTTAAAAAATTCATGTTCTACCCATTATATTCTATCCACTTTTCAATTATTACAATTATTCTATGAGAGAACGGTGAAACCATATATTTCTCTAAGAAAAACCCCACTAATTAATCAAATATAATTCTATATGGGAGGAAAATTTGTAAAAAACAATATTAATTAACTGATACAAAAATGTTATCCATTAAAAACTCACATTTTTTAATCAACTAAGACTTTCACTGAGTTGGGGATACTCAAATAGATTTTTAAGAATTTTCAAAATCTATACTTTACTTGAAAAAACACATAAAAACATTTCAAGTGAAAGGTTTTTCTTCTCCATTTTTTAGATATTAACTCCCCATTTATAATAATAATGTATATATATTAGAATAATTTTGGTAAAATAAAAATAATACATTATTTTGACCCTTTTTTAAAGGATTCCCAAAATTATAGGATACTTAGAAAATAAAAAATTTCTTGTAAATTCATCTATTTTGAAATATACCCTCAAAGGATGCTCTCGAAAACTATCATGATTTAATTCCATACTTTTAGGATTACCAATATGATATGGGAATAAGATGAATATCTTCAATATCTCAGTTGGAGTAGTTGGTGTAATAATTAGGCCAAATTGAAAGCACATGAACCCCTCATTTTAAATATGGTCATTGAGTCTTGGACTACTATGTGATACTAGTTTCCTTTTAGACACATGTTATCCCTTCCCTTGGATCCATCCACGTGACTTAATGGGTCATCAGACTAATTACTATCCCTACAATCCAAAAAACGTTCTTTCAATGTGCCTTTTACTCACTCACACACACCTTGAGAAACTTCCCAGGAGGCTACCCATTATAAAAATAATCCAAGACAAGATCGATTAAGTATAGAGTTATAATTAGTTTGGATGATGAAAATATGGGTGAAACTTATTAATAAGGGACGTAACATTTAGTATCTTAAACCTTAATATTATGGGGTGTTATATTCTCCCCACTTTAGAGGAAAATATCCCTATTATAGACCCTACATTTCAACCTAGATAGTTCCACTAGAATTATGACTAGGTTCTACTTAAATACCACTATAAAAAATGGGTCTAGTTGATAGTACATACACCCCATATTTTAAATATGATCATCAAATCCTATCCCATTAGACGCTATAAATTGTCCCATAGACATATGTTATCCTTTCCTCGGGGCCCACCCACATACCAGAATGGGTCATATGACTAATAACTATCTCTACAAGATGACATAAGTTCTTTTATAATGATTTTTTACTAACACACACACACTCCTTGGGAAAACCACTAGGAGTCTACCCATCCTAACACTACTCCAGGCCAAGATCACTTAATTGTGGAGTTTTAATTATGTAGGATCCCAAAAAGAAAGGCACAACTTGTTAACATGGGTGGTAAAATTTAATTATTTTAACCCTTTAACATTATGTGGGTGTTATAGTGGGAACAATACTTGATTCTAAACCCATGAAACTTCATCTTGGCAGCTATAACACTTTGAAATATCTTTATGCTATCTCATCCATTGATTTTCCAACTTTGAACTTGTTTGGGTAGCATGATCTTCCTCTCATTTTCAACTTTCTTTATATTTTGAATTAATTTATAAAATTTTAAAAATAGATCACTTTTTTTTATTTTCATCTTGATCTAGATTACTAGACACTTCCAACATATTTTACCATATTAAAAGACATACCTTCTCCAAATATCCATCCTCATTATTAAATGTGGTTTCTTTTCCAATTGCAATACTTTTAGCACTATAAGTTATTGATAGAGACACTTTATTCCCCATCTATCAAATAAAAATATTCCTACATATACTACACCTATGTATTACCTAGTGAAAATTTCCACATATGTCTTTGGAAGCCTTTGACTAGTCCTTTTTTGGTAGCCTCTCAACTTCTTCAAAAGGAAATTCAATCATAAACACAATCCTAGAATCCCTTTATTGGATGGATTCCCTTTAGGTTTTTGGATTTATTACTTCTTTATCTAGTTTCATGTCTATATTGAAATGATCCATGATGTAACCTCTCTTACCACAATTGGTACATTCTTTCTAGTAGATTAAACATCCTGATCAACTTTATTTATTTCCTTCTTGGGAGTATTTCTCTTCATTAGTTTCCTTCGCATTGAAGAACCACATTATTATTTTAACTACTTATAATTATGTTGTGGATGCCACCTATTTTTAGTATATGAATTATACCTAGAAGTATTGTATGAGAATTCATCAAAATCGTAACCACTTATCTTTCATAACTCAAAGAAAATTTCATGTTATTTAAATCTTTTCTTGTGTGATAGATTTCATCCATTAATCAAGATCTGTTTTCTTAAAGAAGGTTTCCTTTGAACTAAAGTTTTGATCCCCTATATTTACACCTTATAGAACTTGTACAGACAAACATATTATACCTTAAATCCATAGAATTATGTGTAAACCTCCAATAGCACTTGTCACGACCTGACCCTACCCGGGATTGAGCCGCAACTACCCCAAGTCCACCTCCATAGGCCAAGGGCTGGCGACCAGCACCGAAGGCACAACAACTCGAGGAGGCATTTGCCTAAGCACCTATAGACACACACACATGCATCACACTCAATGCAAAAGTGAGGAGTAAAAAAGAAAAGTAAAGGGAAACTGCTATAAATAAACCACAAGAGTGCATCGACCTCTAAACAGTATAGGGTACAAGCTGAAAATAAAAGGGGAAAAACATTCGCCCAACCAAAAAGTGCCACAACCCGGCAACAGGTAAATAAAAAGAAACAGTTGACGAGTCTCCCACCTGGAACCCAGCCACGACCACCGCACGCGGTCCAAGCTCCCAAGTTCCTATACTCCACTGAAGCCACGCTCCAACTGTCTGTCATCTGCAAGGGCACACCAAGTGTGGGAAAAGCCCAAGCAGGGGTGAGTATAAAAATACTCAATAGGATACCCCGAAGGCTCAAGGGAGCAACAAAGGAGGTACCAAAGGGTGAGCAGTAGAGCGAACAGGAAATGTAAAGGAGTACAACAGAGAGTGCAACAAAGATTAACAACTCAACCCAACAAGAGAAAGGTAGAAGACTTGTCTTAACACAAGGAGCTAGAAATGGTGAGAAAAAGAACTTCCCATTGAGTCTTCGCTACCTATAGTATGAGAGTAGACTCGTACAACCATGAGAATCTAGACACGGAAAGCACATGGCATACCCCACGCGTCTTCACCTCTCCTGGAAGGAGAGTAACCAAACCCAAGAAGTGGGTTCTGGAACAAGGTATATACATCCATATGCTCTGTCAAGAAGCCCGAACAAAGTCGTAAGGGGATATTTGTCCCGTATCTCAGCCCAAGAAAAGAGTCGCCAACAGTCCCAGAAGTAAACACCATCGATGCCCAGCATCCTGCATGTCTGCCCTGAACCGCAAGACAAGGGGATCAATCACCGCACTTCGACACTATCCGCTGTGGGTGGCACTGACTCTCCCACACTGTTTTAGATCGCATCACATGAACGCATCTCAGTGGGGAAATCACCCCTTGTACTTGAGAGTTATAGGGAAATTCAAACCACACCTCGTCACTGCCCTGCAGTCGAGAGGTCTTTTCAAAGTCAAAGCCGTCACAACACTAACCGGTATAACCAAGGGTCCCGCTCCGGTAATCACAGAGGAAAGCCACAGGCTAGCCTAGTAGAAAGGACTGATCCTGGAATTCCAACAGGTGTCCCACTGCCCAACCCTACTGGAGGGTAATTCCTAACCAGATATCGGGTGACCCACTGCCCAGCCCTGCTGGAGGGTAAATCCTAATACATCATCAGGCGACCCACTGCCCAGCCCCGCTGGAGGGTAAACCATAATAAGATACTGGGTGACCCACTGCCCAGCCCTGCTGGAGGGTAAACTATAATACATCATCCGGAAACCCACTGCCCAGCCCCGCTGGAGGGTAGACCTGGAATAAGTCGACAGGAGACCCACTGCCCAGCCTTGCTGGAGGGTAGACCTGGAACTAGACGACGGGCGACCCACTGCCTAGCCCTGCTGAAGGGTAGACCCTAAGAGGTCGTCGGGTGACCCACTGCCCAGTCTCTACTGGAGAGTAGACCCTAAGTGAGTCGGGTGACCCACTGCCCAGTCTCTGCTGGAGGGTAGACCCTAAGAGGTCGTCGGGTGACCCACTGCCCAGTCTCTGCTGGAGGGTAAACCCTAGGAGTCAGTGAGAAACCCACTGCCCAACCCTTATTGAGGGTAAACCCAAAGAAACCGATGAGTAACCCACTGCCCAGCCCCGCTGGAGGGTAAAACTCAGAACCGCTCTGGCCATCTCTATCGTAGGGTACAACACTGGCCAACCGAACACGGAGTGGGTACCGCGCAACCACTCAGCTCCAGAACAACTAACCCAAAGGGGTTCAACGCCTATTCCATCACTGGGTGACACTAGCACCGCTACCGGCAGATCCATCGAGAACGAAACCAGGAGGAGACCACTCGACCCTACTGGTCAAACAAATAAGCACATATGGACCCTCTACGTCGCGAGAGGTCAAAAGTACACAAATCATATCCCGACATGCACCTGGGGGCCCACACGACGTGTGGACCCAAGTTAACCCAAACCAAGCACACGAACGTCTTAGGTACCAACCACACGTACCTCCAAGCACTCTCGTATACTCCCAGAGTATACCTCACTTTCAGCCCAAAGGGCTATCGTGCACCTGACACCCAACGTCAATGCGAAGGTGTGACGTAACATCTCCAAATTTCCACCAAAACGACTGGGGCACAGCCAACCACATCTTGTGAGTCATTTATATCACTCTCCCAAGAGTGCGTGATCACACACCAAGGGTCCGCTACAAACAAGGTAGGGTGAACCACCACTAGAGCACCTTCCATGCTTCCACATTTAATAAGATCTCACAAGAGGCTCCGCACAACCAAACAGATCACACCGTTGAAATCCTCGCGAAAAAACATGCAAGTTAGACTACTTACTTGCCTAAAACGGATATCCGATGGAAAAGTCTCCGACACCGCCTCACGCCCGAACGGTGTCATGTGATCTCAAGCCTCGGCCACGAAAATAGTCGGGGCGCATCGCACCATTGTGATCCCCTCGAGAAAACACGTCGAAAGCACTACTCAGTTGAGTACAACAGATATCCAGAGAAAAAGATACGTTCCGGCTCCCCGCGCACGAGCGGTACCACGCGAGACCTACACCCCGGTCCTGAAGCACTGCCAATGGATCGCACCATTGCGATCCTCTTGCAAAAGCACACAAGGTGGACTACTCACTTGTCCAAAACGGTCGCCTGGTGATAGAGATGGAAAATCACCATCGACGCCCAAACGACCCTTGTGGGCCCTGCACCATTATGCCGAATTAGAGGGGGCAGATTGCACCATTGCAATCCCCTCTGAAAAACATCCAAAATCGACGGCTCGCACCCCCCAAACGGACGCCCGATGAGAATGTTGCTAAACGCTGCTCGCAGCTCGGAAGACGGGTCGTGGGGCCCGGGCTTCAACTTCGGCCCCAATGCCTGAAACCACCCTGGGAAGCTCCACCTCGGTGACAGGGTCTCAATGCCACTGACGGCACTTAATTCGGACGTCGGACACGTCCGCACCGTCCAAAACAAGTATTCTCGGGAAGCCCGCTAAGCTGCTCTATGCACGTGTCGTGCCCCTGAGCCTCTCATCTCAGGAGTTAAAACTCCCAAAACCACCCCATAACGTCCGAATCGACGGTAGGTTTGCGCCGCCACAGACGGCGCGCAAAATGGACGCCCGTAGCGAAAGCTACGGGTGTCAGAAATTTAAAAGGGGTACTCCCTTGGGCCGGACCGGCCTGGTCCGGCCGGTCCGCCCACAGCCAGCCCGTGGCCCGGCCGCGGGTCCGGTTCAGTCCGCCGCGGCCAGCTGGCCGTGGCCCGCCACCACTGACCGACAATCAAGGCCGGTCTCCTTTCCCCCGCAGCGACCCACGTTATGTGGGTCGCGGTCGCGCCGCACGGGGTCGCGCGCCTCGCGGCCCCCCTCAGTCCCTTGCCCTATGCCGGAGCCGCTCGAGACCCTGCCTGCCGTCGCCCTGAAGCCGGCTGCGCCATCGCCCTCGCACGCCCGGCCGCCTCCGCTGGCCGCTCGCCCGACCGAACCGCCTCAAGCCGAGAACCCACGCCGATCACCACCGCCTGAACACACCCGGCCGCCGCGCTCCGCCGCCCGCACTCGCCGGAACGCCCCAAAACCCCCCGGAAAACAGCCTTAAACCTGCAATCTTCGGCGAATGATTGTGGGGTCCCCGGAACTCAGATTTACAAACCGAAGAAAGAGATTGAAAGAGAAAAATCTCTACTACGCATTAATGTGGTTCGTTCGAAAATCAAACAACAATTCGGTGCTAAAATTTGTATTCAAAGGAGGTTCGAGAATAAAAACGCAACAAAAGAAAACCTCCTACCTCGCTGGGCTTCGCCCGGAGCTTCGCGTCGATCCGCCGGCATCACTGCAACTTGCAGAAGTCACCTCACTGAAGATGGAGGAGGAGAGGGGAGGGATTTCGTCAGGGGGTTCAATGGGGAGGAAGGGGAGGAGGGGAGAGTTTAAATAAATAAACTCGTTAATTAAAAATCCCGACCCCCAAAACACCTGCGTCCAAACCTTCTGGCACGGTCAAGATTAAGCTACCCCTAGGGTAAACACCACCTCCCGAGCACAACTGCAGTCTCGTAATTTTAATCCGAGACCCCGTTCAAAAGTTATAAAACTCAACGCCCGAGGGTGCCAAATTACGAAAACGCCCCTGGGGCCATTTTTCACAGACGGCCCGCGCCCGCAAAACTTATACCCCTCCTAGGGTAAATGGAATGATCTGAACTCAATAGAGCCCTTGGTTTTCCAATCCGAGCTACTGTTTAAGAGATAATCAAGTTTAACCATTAAACGAATAAATTAATTAATTAATTTATCCGTTTAACGTTCTGAAAGCGAGCGAGGGGTCCAAACATCCCACGCTGACAAGTTTTATGTCGTTCCTAGGGTAAAAACACCATTACGGACCCATCTGTACACTCGGATCTCTGATCTGGATCACCGTTTAGGAGTTATCCCACTTATTTGGCGTTTTTAGTGTGAACGCACTGAAAATTTAATTCAAGCCACTCCGGGGCTCGGAATCACACGCCGTATGAAGGCGCTACTCTGGAATATCATCAAGAATATTCTAAAGTCTTTTATAGAAAAAATCGGTTTCTTAAAACACTAGTATCTTCTAATAAGTTGGTTTCCTTTTATCCTTTAGGCGCAATCTATCGATCTTGACATGTCTATTATTTTTGGACATTTTGGTCAACTATTTAGACTTCCTTTTTTGAGATTCTATTCACACACATGCTCACCTCTACCAATTATTTATTTTTCGGTTTCGTATAATCCTTAATTATCTAAATTTTTACTGAACTTAATCTTTTTCCCTGCACTTACAAAAAAATAGATTTAGAGTTAACTGAATGCATTGGGTTATGGGATACCTTCTTAAATGAGATTGAGATGGAGGATTATCAATAAGATACAAAAATCAATTTTAAAACATTTTTAGTCTTATTGGTTGAAATAATATTCTCTGAATTTTTTACATTTTTATTCTTAATCTTAGCAGGTTGGGAAGTCCATTAATATATTGATTACATATTCCTTAGTCTTACTTCTAGATCAAGATTTTTCAAATTGAGAGCATTTTTTTTTGTCTTAATATGATCTCAATCTATCTTCCCATTCAATAGTCACATTTAAAACCTGATCATAATTTATATTCCTTATCTATTGTAAATAACTGTCCATCTCCTTTATCCTTTTTTACTTAACTTCAAGTTGTGCATTTTTGACATCCATAGATACTTTATGAAGTTTCTCCAATGCATGGATCACCTATTTAAAAATATTTTGGAAATAATATTTATCATAAAATAAAATTTTCAATTATTCATAAATAAAGGAATATATTTTATTCAAAATTTATATAGATTCATGTTTGGACTTAACTAGTTATGTGAGAGTCTTACACTTCTGAATTTTTTGGCTAAACCATCTTCCATCACTTTTTACTCATCTTATAGCTATGATTTTTCATCTAATATCCCTTTTATGTAAGTATATATATATATAATCAATTAAATAAGGAAATATTTTAAATAATCCTTAACCTTAAGATAGAGGTCTTTGGAATATTCAATGAATCCAATCCCACAGCCTAAACTTTGTTCACTAGAGTAATCATAATAATCAACGTATTTTCATGAATGATTACCACTATAAATGAATTCAACTAGAGGTGATTAGTAATTATTTTCTAAAAAAATTATTTACTTTCTAAAATATTTATTCATTCATTTTTACAAAGTCTATAATGAGAACTCAATATATTTCTAGACATGAATGAAGATAAAATTCTAAAACTGAGGCTCTTCTGAACTCATATCAAATCTATAATTAGAATATCTTAGTAAATTAAACTAGGATTTTTTTGAAACTTATTAGAGATATCCTTATACTTATAATTATTTTTTATAAAAATAATGAATCCAATCAAACAGAACCTTCACTCTGATACCAATGTTAGTACTTAGTAGACCATATAAAAACACCTAAGAGGAGAGTGAAGTAGGTGTGACCAAATTTCTCCAAATTTAATTTTTTTCTTTAAACCCTTAAAACCCATTTGGATATAAACCTATAATCATGGGTAATATTTTTGGATATTGTGTTATTTAACCTTGTATGAATCTGTATGCAATGCATATAAAGTAGTAAATAGAATATGTGCTTTTATAAGGTTTCTGCCCTATTCTTAATCCTACTCCTTTTCATACTTAGGATGTATAGGTAAGGAATTATCCACTAATAATAATATTATCAATAAAATTGGATTTGGATAGGTATCATACTAAAACCATGGTACACCATATTATACAGGTATGAGATTACTATATTACACAAGTGATAAGTGCAACATGCCACTAAACTTTTTTATAATTTTATCCCACCAATTTATCTTCTAATCCTTGTTATACTCTTGAAGTAGATAAAAATATATCTTGGGATGATTTACACTCACAAATATGATCTATTTCTTCTGCTAGAGTGTCTTTGACTACCTCAAAGTCTTCAACAAAATTATGATAAACTCATCCTATGAATTTTTTCAACTTAAAGTTCTATTTAATCTGTTATATGAACACAAAACTCAAATATTCTTCTTATACTCAACACTATAATACTGAGTAATCAAATATAACACAAATCACTCAACATCATCTTTAGTCACTGCCCTTTCTTCTTTTACCTCTTCTTCTCCATCTTCTTTGACACCCATATGATATTTCTTGACTCAAGGGATATAGTCTTCCTGGTGTATTATTCACTAAACCATACAATGATTTATTATTATTTCTTCTTCCTAAATAGTCTCTAGTTTATTATGCTAGAACACACACTCTCATCATTATTTATCCACGCACACTCAGGTAGAGAATCTAGCTCATTTGTATATTTCTTCCACCTTGATACTATCATCTTCTCATGTGCATGGGCCATGAAATTAAATACATGTGGTCATATCCCTTTGGTATAAATGGAATTATGTGTGTCCATAAAAATCAACCACACAATCCACACCCATTTTTATTTATCCATGATCCCAATGATCAAGAAATATATTGTTTTTAATAAATCCTTTACTTTATTTCAATTTAAAGGATACCCTTGATTTTACATTACCATTATTTTCAAATTTTATTGAATATATTTTCATATATTTTCTTCAAAAACATTGAATTCCTTATAAAAGTAATTTCCACAACATCCACACTTCAATCACCACAATTTTATAAAGGTCGTATAGAAAAGAAGCTTTCGGTGTGGAACACTCATCTTGCAATACAAGAGCTTCACATGAAATTATATACATAAATTAGGTTGAGTTTATACAAAAAAAACAACAACTAAAAACTCTTTTTTATTTGTTCTTATCAAACAAATAACTTAATAAATGATTTAATATCTAACAAATAGGCCAATGTTCAATTCAAAAATGACTATATTATTTTTGAAAATTTGATAAATTCATTTTAATAAAATTTATATTGAAAACATTCCTTCACACTTTGATATTATTCTCTCTCAAATTGAATGCTGGTTCCTCAATTACTTATAGATTGTATCAAATTTATTTTGTGATGATTTTTTATTTCTAGATCAACCTAATAATTATCTCATTTAATTATTTAGAATCTCATAAATATATAAAACTTTTTTTTTCACCCATTAAGAACTAAAATTTTTCCTAATTCAAATATAATAAATGGATTAGAAAGTCCTATGTGTCTTAGAAATATCATATGGGATAAAAATATCATACATAGATCTTTTATTAGAATAGAAAAACTCAATTTTTATATGAGAAATATAAATTAAATTATGGCCTATTGAAATTTCATTTATTGTATGGATTTTTTCTTTAAATAATTTTTACCCACTCAAGTATCATACATGAAAGAAAATATCCTTTTCTATTTTAAAATTTCACTTATCATTTCTCAAATTTCCTCTATATAGATGAAAATTCTTATGAGCATCCCAAATCACCTACACTGTATGAATTTTGACTTTTTCAAATTATTTTCACTCTCAAAATATCCTATGAGCTTTTCAAAATATCCTATAAGTAGCTCGTGCAGCTCTAATATCTTATATGGCTCAAAATTATAATATATTGTAGGTTTATTCCCTTTATTTTTTGTTATATTACTCTAAAATGTATATTTTTCTTAAACAATAATATCATATGTTCTTGTATTATTGGATAATTTTCTTTACAATTTCTCACACTCTAGAATAGGAATTCCAAATTTCCTTAAATAAAGTCCAAGTTTCTTCAAATAATTTCCTAGACTTGTTAATAAAATTATATGAATCAATAATAGTTCCAAATAAATCTATAAATTATTGAAATTATTCTAATCCCAAATAATCTTGGTCCAATGTCTTGCAACCTATAAAATCCTCAAGTTAGAGTATTCTCAAGAACTCCCCTATCTCCCTTCTTTAAAATATACTTAAACATTAATAAATCATCTTCCAAGAGATATAGAACACTACAAACAAAAAAATTTATTCTCAATCAATTAATAATAAATTCTATAACTTCAAATGGATTTTATAAATGAATAACACATCTTGAATCTCCCAATGTAGCCAGCCACAATATAACTTATCTAAGCTATTGTAGGAAACACTGGAACACTTCCTTCAGATCTTATATTTATTTCTCATGAAGAACATTTCATATAATCATATAGTTTATGAGTTTCAATTTCAAATATATACTTTAAAGATTTTATGAAAACAAGTTCATTACCCATAAATCTATGGGAAACTTCTTCACTTTTCTTTTCTAGCATAATCCACTTGATTATTTTCTTATACAATGTAAAAAAATTCATTATCCTTTAGTACATATTGAATTTTTTTCATAGAAACAAAAAATACATCTTAATATTCTCTAAATCCAATGGAACACCAGTTTTTATATCTTGTGTGATGTACTAGTGAGGGTAAGTGGGTGTAACCAACCTAGCTGAGTGATGATGGGGCTTAATGGAATTTAAAAAAAGGTGTGGCAATTTAGGGTTGTGGAGATGATCCTTCTTGTGTTCCCTTAGAATTTAAGTGACATGGGGACTCTAATTTGGTAATAAGCATGAGTTAAATAGTGAAGGATTCTAAAAAGGGTGTCATATATTGGTTAAAGTCTTGAGTAACCAAGTGATATCTTGGGTGTTGGTGTGTGTTTTTCAATAGAGTAGTGTTAGATTTATCTTTTGAGTAATGTGTTTGACTAAAATATCATAAATATAGAAAGTTGATCAGGATTGATGACCTATAAATGAGAATTAATATCCACATGTGAGGTATTTAGAGGCCTATTTGACTATAAAAGAAATTTCACCAAGGCTGGACAACTAATTCAAGAACCTAGTGATTGATTCACCTTAGGGGTTAACATATAATATGAGTAAGTGATGTGACTTATGGATATGTCACCAAGTTATGGGTGAATTGTGAGATGGAAATGGGATAAATGATATAAAATAATTGTGGTTGGATACAAATGTGATTGAAAATCTATTAAGGGATTAGTTTTATGTTTGTTATCATGTTATATATATATTTTAAGACTTGATATCAAGAATTATGAGTAATGGATGAAATTACATGTTACTATATAGAATATTGTTGAGGGTGAAGGCTTGAGACTAAGATGGTTGAGACTTCAATGGGAATCATAACACACAATGTATTTATAGTTATAATTGATATTAGTTGAATACAGGGAGTTGGTGATGTTAGGATTAATTCCACACAAGATAAAACGGGCTATAACCATGTGCTAGGATTTAGGGAGGGTGATGCCTATTATTGTGTTTTTTATTATTCGGATTTTTGAATTATTTTAATAAATTTAATGACCAAATGAACTAATATAACTTGGGTTTACTTTTGGATGATATCTAGAGTATCTAAGAAGTGATGTTTGCATGATCCTGAGGACATTGAAAGATAATATGAGTCTATTGTTGAGCTTATTTGGAGTGGGATGAGATGGATGCTGGCAACATAAACCCATAGATAATAGGGTGTGTTATATGTTTACCAACCATATTCATTTCATGAGTATAGAATTAATGAAGATATTGAATAAATGGATGAGTTTAATGTTGATCAAAAATCTACCTACCATAGTGGTCATGTGTTAAGGAGTTTTTGAGAGATGAAAGGGTTGGAAGCTTTCCACTTGATCTATCATCAATTTTAATAAGTTGGGAACTATCCTACAATCCATATTTTAGGGTAGGTATATTATGAGAATTATCAATGATAATATGTGATAGATTCTATCCATATAATCCTTAGAAGATTTTATGAGAAAAACATAGGGCATAAAATACTATTTAAATCAGATGAAATAGATAGAGGACACCCAATAATTAGGAAATTGAATGTGAAAAATAGGTGTTGTACATTTGATCCTTGCATGTGTCTTTGGGATAAATGCGAGAAAAAATTACCATCAATGGATTTGGTAAACTCTTTCCTGATATCGACATACAAGAATGATAAACTATGGGAAACTTTATCCTAAATTCCCACACTAGTCAAAGAAAGTACGATTCAAATACCATGGTGGATTACTGAGTATTAGATGGTGGGATAAGTATTATTTATGTTTTTTAACTCTTTCATTTCATATGGTATATGCATGCACAAATATACTGGTTATTATTAGGGACACCATTGGTGGTGGCCTACTGGATTTTATGCTCAAAGTATGCATGTGATACTCAATGGATGTGTTGAACTCTGGTCTAGAATTTAGGTCAGGTATGGGGATGCACCATAGGTGTGAGAGTAAGAGAAGCTCTATTGGGATGCATAGAAAATTATGAGGTAAGGCCACAGACATGTACCAATTTATTCCTTTTTATTGTATTTTAATTTTATTTATATACTATGTATGACAGGACCATTAGAAAATATCTTGATATGTTATTAGTATTCTACAACATGTTTTTTTCTTATAACATGGTTTGATGTTATTTTCATGGTTAAACATCCACTATTATTCCACATTATATTGATATTGATATCTTATATGGATTCTTATGCTATTTATTTGAAATTTTGTTCTGTGATACTGAGGTTATAACCTCCCCAAATGAATTTATCTAACCCTAACTACATTTTGGAAGCCTCTTTAATAAGAAGAGGTGAACCTAACGCCATGTGGAACTATGAATCAGGCCACATGGATAGGTTCTAGGTTTGGATGTTACAAAACATTCATAAAGAATTATGGTTTGAGAAATAATAATGTTTAATTCATTAATAAAGTAATGATAAAGAAAAATTATAATCTTTTAAGGAGGTTATTTTGAAAATTAAAGTATTATTATAAAATTATATTAAATATTCACATCCATCTGATACTACTAAAATACTGAAATTTGATGGTGACTTTTCTTAATTATAGTTTTTAGCACATATAAACCCTATATATTAATTTTTTATTGTTTTTTTATCCATCACAATGAAATTGGGCATGTTAATAAACACATGTATGCATGTGCTCACATACATAATATTTAAATAAACACACACACACACACACATCTTACCTCCCCCCCTTACCCTACCTCTCTATATATTATTTATGTTAATAGTAAGATGTTTTTGGTGTAGGTCATGACCGTTAAAATATATATATATATATATATATATTGTATATAAAAACTGGGAGCTGTAGTCTCCCTTCCATCTTCTAGCATTGATGTTCCATGAGGCGTATATATATTTATTTTTTCACTATATTTTTTGATCTGCCATATTTTGATGCATTCCAAGTGAACTTCCATACCAATAGATCCATATCCTATATTCCATCACACACCATCTGTGTCTCCTCCCAATCCCAAATCAAAGTTCTACACTAGATAACAAGGGTTTTATAAGCCCCTACACTTTATTCCCATATTCAGTTACACCACCCCCTGTAAGCATAGACCACTAACAATGTATCCTTTTATTTTTACTTTTCCATTCCTGAAGTGTATGTGTATGGGACTACATGATAGCTAAAACACCCACATGCCTGGGCATGGAAACTATAATACCCCATATTTTACCCAGGTATATTCTCTATTTATGTTTTGTTGAATGGTTTAAACTTTGTAGATGATCATTGTTTCTTGGTCAAAAATATATTTTCGAGGAATTTAGGTTCCCATGGAAGTCTATATAGTAGATGTATAACAGTGGAATATATATTTTTAGAAACTATAGTGCCACCATCTAGCTGGTGCAGTCCACCAGCTAGCTGGTGGGATGTGCAATAGCTCACCAAATCTACACGAGGCCCATCAAATAGCCTCTGAGACTCATTGTCCACCCAGTGGATCCTATGAAAAGTGGGTCTCCTATAGGAGAGCCACCAGCCTATAAGTGGGGTATCCATCCATGTAGTCACACTAGTTGACACCACCAACTAGCCATAGGTATCTATTATCTTGCTAGTGGTTCGAGGTCGAGATTAAGAGGGGGAAATAATATTTCTACCCCAAATACCCTTATGTATGCCTTCCAATCCACTTTTACAACCCTAATCTATAATTATCATTAAAGAATGATTATATAAGTCTTACTTTCCTTTTCTAACTTTAACCATTGATCTCTTGATCCATTCTTCTATCCTGATTACTTGAATCATTGAGTTTCACATGGTTTTGGTAAATCACTCTTATCTTATGCTTGGATCCTCTTCTTCTAGCCTTGATAGGTTGTATATATCACTATCCTTATGGGAAATTGGTTTTGTACATTGACATGGATTCTTGATCATTTATCTCTTCTTCTTTTCCCTTAATGTAGGTGGTCTAAAACATCTCCCTAAGGTCTAATTTAGTTTTTTTGGATGAGCAACATGTGTGATCATGTCGACATGCCTTTAACATGATCCCTTCTAAATGGATTTCACTTGTATGGATTGAATCCTAATTACTAGAACTACTAAATATCCTATTGGGTCTATTGGTGTTGAGATAGAGACATACAATCACCCGAGGGGTGTTCCTACCATTGACCTTGGGTTGGAAATTGGAGTATTGGTACCTAGTTACTTATGTTGAACTAGGATATGTTTATGGAATTTTCTTAATAAGTGAATTGGTGTAATCAGAAATCACTTGTCTTGTAAGTGTTTAATTGGTATGAAATTAGCATTATCATGATGAAATTATGGTATAAGGATAAATTGACATGTGAGATGGTAATTGGGTTTAAATGATATGTGAACCAAAATTGTCCCAAGGATATGTGAATTGGCCTAAAACTAGAAAATTGGGAGTTGATAATGATTAATATATAAATGGGTAATATGGAATAATGGAATAAATGTCACGATAATTTTTAATTGTAATGAATTAAAAAATACCGCATATATGAACATGTTTTTTAAATTGGTATTCTTTTGACTCTTGTTACATTTGATATTGAGTTGTTAAATTGGCCCCAGCATGGGAATTTTAATAGGGTATGATTTCCTATGAGAATGTAAGTGGACCAAGTATAGGAATTCACATCGGGTCCATTGATAATTTTTCCCTTGATATTGTCTTACACCTTCAAAACATGTAAGAAAATCTAGCATGGTAATTGTCATAGAGTCCATTATTACATGTTAACTTGTTTCCCGAGGGAGAGATATATGATTTATTGATGCAAGAGGGAGAGATGAATTGTTACTTAATAAATGAAATGGGTATTTGGAACTTATAATGGGAATATTCTAATATTCAGTGATGTTACAAAAAAATATATTCAACATTTATTTGAAGTAGATTTGGCTAACCCTGAGTGTGAATTTGGAGCTCAGGTGTTTGTGTGTTACTTGATGTTCCACATTGATTTATGAATTAATTCCCCAATTTATCAAACTATTGCATGTAATATTATTTATATTGGATATGTTTAGATATAATTGGTGGTGGCCTAAGGACTTTAACTCAAACCCTATTCAGGCTGTTGTTTGGCAGCTGAGAAGAATTCATAAATGAAAGTCTCGATAAGGGAAAGGGTCCCTATGCATGATTGGTTTCTATGATGGTTTTGATTAGAACTCAAATATGGAACAAGAATGGGTTTCAAGACCAATAATGAAAGTATTTATTTTGTAGTCTATCTCTTAGTTGGTTATATGTATGTATTTCAACATGACATGACATGGTTTATTATATTTTGTTTGGTTTGATTTTTTCTAATTTTCTAATGGTAATGTTTCATGTTTTATTTGTTTATCTTATTTATACTATGATTGTTACTTTTTTCTAGAGTGTATAGTCTTATTAGTATATTCCTTATACCCTCACAACTATTTGGAAGCCTCTAACATATGGGGAGGTGTGACTGAGGTCATGTAGCAACCTGTCTCAGTCTTATGATAGAGAACTAATCTAGTGAATGTTACAAAGTGTTGTTAGATCTTAAGTCATTCCTATTGCTTTATTATTTTAGGAAGGGAAATAAGAGTCTTGGATAGGTCAAGGCTTGGAAATGATATTTTTAAGGGGATTAGGTAACCCATGAATGGGGGAAAACAAATCTTCCTAGGGATGGAATTATTATTCTCGATGTTCACTAATTACATTTTTTATGTTTTTTCACCTTGGGTGATGCACTTGTTGTGTGATGTTTCTATTTTTTGTTACTTTAATTATGATCTGTTATGAAATGAGGTGAGAATGCATGCACCATGGTAAAAATTTAGGGAAATTTTTTGGCATGTATCGTTCATTCTAGGGACATAGTTATCACATATAATATATCTGCCTATCTAATTTATGAAATGAAAACCCTTTGATATATTTGATAAAAAGGAATAAATGGAGTTGAAATTGATTAATGCACAAACAAAGTATGACATTATGCTTATAATATAGAAACAATCAAGAAATTATATTTTCTCATGTTATATATATTTATAGAAAAATAAACCCTCAATTTTAGGAAAAATATCTTGAAATAAAATTTTACACTTTTACCTTCATTTCAAATGAATCGATGGTCTTTTCACCCATCAAAAATTTATAATTTTATAATTTTTAACTTTATATAGACCATGTTTTGTATCAATATCTATCATTCATTGGGAGTTAAGTTTCACATTTAAGTATATATTTTTACTTCCCACTAATGTTATCATATTTGGAAACCTAATTATGTTTTATTTTAGACAACTTTTGTATTTCTCTTTCTCCCTTTTTAGAGGAAGTTTTTTTAACCCCTTTTTATGACGTGGGTTTTCGAAAAGGGGATTTTCAATTGTAAAACCCATGACTATTGAGAAAAATTTCAAATTCATAGGACACCATTTAGTAAATGGGGTTGGGTATGTAACACCCCAATATTATAAAATAAGAACAATATGTTAGATCAAATATACGACACATAACACAAAGCTTAAACGAACCATGACATATTATTATTTAAATATGACCATTATAACCTAGAAATTGAATTGAAGGGTATGAATAGAAAAAAATAAATTATTAAAAAATATATAAATATACCAATTAATAAAAATTCATAGATTAATTATTTGGAGAGAATCATTCAATTTTTAGTAAAGTTATATTATTCTTAAAAAATATATTTCCTTCAAAAATATTTTTTATTAATTTTTGTTAGAAAATATTATATTTTTTTACAATTATATAAAATTTATTTTTTAAAGTTAACTTTATTTTTGAAATAATAATATCAAAATTATCTTATGGTGAATTTTTGGTATTTTATGGAAATATTTATTTTCCACTGAATGGTGAAATTAATGATTTTTATTGAAAAATGTATTCTTGTTTCAAGAATGTACAAAGTTAAATTTTGTTTTAAAATGTGTTAGTAGTTAAATTAGATATATTATATTATTAATAATACAAATAAGTTAATTATAATCAATTTTATGATTGAATTTGGTATAAAAATATTCTATAATTAAAAAGACATTTGTCTATAAAACTTTTTTTTGCATTTTGGGTTTTTATCTTAACTTAATTTCTACCAATTATAGAGATTGAATCTTGAAAAATGGATATAAACTTTGGAATCATGAAGTTTAAATTTTCCAGATAGGCCCCCTTTATTTTTGGTCAACAGGAATAGTAACCATAGTAAATAGTTGTCACCTCAGTAAGGGTAAACATGTAAAATAGGGTTAAAACACTGGGATATGGCTTTAAAAGTTTTATAACACTTGAATTTATCCCATTTTAAGGGATTATTTTTGATATTAACATACAATTAATGAATATATATCCAATTGGTGATATATTTATTAGATTATGACTTTTTTATTAATTTAAGTAAAGATAAAATTAAAAATGTCACACTCTTAACTTTAATATATAATATTTTATCATAAGGGTAAAAATAGATTATGTTTGGTTATAAAAATTTATTTGAAATATAAATTAACTTTATTTATCATATTAAGTTATTTTAAAATTTTATTGATTGAAAAATTACCTTAAATTCTTACGTAATGCCGACATATTATTTCCTCAATTAAAAGAAAAATGAAATAAATGATTTTAAAAATATTACGAGTAATATAATATGAGATAGTTATAGTGTTTAAAAAAATTTATATATGAATATAACATATTATTAAATTTTAAAGTATTATATTCTAATTCCTTCCTTGTCTTGATATCTATAATGTAAAATTAAATAAATAGTGTAAAAATGACATTAATGATATTTTAGTAATATAATATTTTATTAAATTATTTAAAAATCAAAAAATTATTGAAACCGGACCAGTTGGATAATATATGGTCACAATTATGATCCATTATCCATTTATTAACCAATTTTTACATTATAATTAAAATTATAACCCTTTAAGAGAAAAAAATACATTACTATGGTTAAGGTTGAAATAGGTTAACCAAGGGATTCAACTGGAAAATAATGTTTAAAACAACACTAAAACCTATAGTGTTTTTAATTTTTGATAATATTTAAACAATATACAACCTTATTTCCAAAATATTTTCATTTGTAGTCATTTAGTCTAGATAATTACTTTATTATATTTTAATATTTTGTGAAATTCCAAGAGTGCCCCTCTCCCCCCTTATAAAATGGAACACATCATTTCTATTCTACACACCACATTGAGCCATATATCTTAACCAAACACTACTAAAATATCTTCTCAACTTTAATAGATACAAATATAGGTTCTTATATTTTTAAAATACCATTATAAGTATCCTTAAGAATAGATCTAAAGGAGGCCTAATGAGAAAGAGGTATTCATGTTACCCAACCTCTTTTAATTTTCTTATTCGTATACCTCATATAAATTTTTGGTATTCATCATGAAATAATAAATTAACTGTATTAAATATAATATAATATTATTATGATTATGAAACCACCTTTATTTACCCTCTTTTCCATCAAATGGGAAGTGAAAGTATCACCCGTGCATAAGTACGACCTACCATCTCCACATAGCGATACAATTCATTTTCAATCACCATATTTCATGGACTTTTATAATGATGGATTTAATATTTATATGTTATATTTATAAAAAATATATTCCTCTATAATTATAATATATTATATACCATATTAGATTTATATCTATTAGAAAATGATAACGTCACTCGTGAGTACGTGTGGACTACCACCTCCACAAAACAATGTGATTATTTTCTTTTTATTTTGAAATAGAGGGTAATAAGGATAAATTTAATGATTATATATTATATTAATGATATAATAATTATTTTATAAATGTGAATTATTATTTTAATTTCTTTTTTTCCATCCTTTGAAAAATGGAAACAACATTTATGCATACGTACGACCTGCCGCTCTATGAACGACGTAATTAATTTTTATATATATACAATTTATGGATATATATATATATAATTACTATATATGATATCTATATCATGATAAAAATTATTTATATGATGTAACCATGATCAATGTATAAGTATTGGGATCACTAAACCAAAATATATCTGAAAAACAAAGCCATTATCACAAAGAATAATGATTTTAATAACTAAATGTTAATAAATATGTGAAAAGATGCCATAAGTAAGTCATAAATGGTATTATATAAATTATTATTTTTCATTAATACATTTATAATAAGTCCATATTTATTATACAAGAGTTTTTAACATGTATGTAGAAATATGAGACTTAAGGTAAGGGATTTACATTTCAATCCTATTTTAATCAGGACTATTTATCCCTAAATTTATGTTGAGAAAATTATGTGATACTTATCTAGTGAAACCATTTCTTTTTATTATCCTCAGTTCATTTAAATTGGATACAAATTTTCCTTTCATTTTCCCCACTACAATTGCTCAAGATATCAAAAGAATGTTTTTAAGGAAAACTCACTATGTTTTAATATTAGATCAAAAATATATTTATTACATGTCTATGTTTTATATAAAATTTATTAAAAAATATTTTACTAATCTAATATGATTTTTTAAAGTTATTTTTACCCAATTTTAATTTTTATAAAAAATATTTCAAAGGAATATTCCTATTGTTTTTTGAAAGAGTTTCCTTTTGAAGTTTTTACAATAGTGTGAAAGGAATATTTTCTTTTAAATTATTCAGCATGAACCAAATTTACTATTTTCATGAACACTGAATTATTTGAATCTTCCTTTAAATGTTTCCATGGATATTTTTTAAGAAATATTTTTCTATAATATTTTTAAAATTTTTAAACTATTATAACATCCTTTGATGTTAATAATGGTTTACTATGGATATTACCCAATGGTACCATAATTATTCTTTCACTAGATGGTTTATAATTATGATGATGAGATGTTTACAAAAATTATTTATTTTCCATGGGATATGCTATGATGAAATAATGAAAATTTTATGAAATCCATTTTCTTTCAACAGGTTATGTCACGATGATGTGATGAAGGTTTTATGATCTTGTGGATCACTTATGAATGGTTTTAATTATGTGATTAGTGGTACTAGAATTATATATCCCTATAATTCATTGGGTAAAGTTTTATATCTCATGAGATAATTATTGGAAACAAGTGGATATACTTGATCCACTATGGGAAAAGGTGGTAATTACAGATCCACTATAGGAAATAGGTGATGATTCATGATCCACTATGATTTGATGGAATTAGTAATTAATATTGACATATTAAATAGTTTTTATACTTATAAAGGTATCACATTTTTATGATATAAACTTATGGTTCATGATTAATTTATGATGATTTATCACTCTTATGATAAATGTATTTTTAAATGATAAATTTTAATATCATGAATCATGTTTACGATCCATGATGGATTGGGTATGAACTTTTTAAGTTATGTTCATGATTTCATACCTTTAAAAATATCATATGTTTATATATGTTCATTTATTGATATCTCATATGTTTACCCTTACTGATAATTTAAGGTTAGCATTTCTTATGTTTCTTTTCCCCATGTTTTAAAAAAACTTTTTAAGTATGGTATGTCAAAGAAGAGTACTATATGGGAATATTATTATGGGATATGTTGAATATCTTTCAATAAATAGTAAAATTGTGTATCAAGTCTCCAAAGACCCTAAACCTTAATGGTCATTAGGTGTGTATTTATAAAATATATTAGTTATTCATCTTTTAAGATGTAATATCTATTTATGAAAATCTTGGATCACTATAACTGGTATCAGAGGATAGATTTATTTAATATTTTGAGACTAGGATTAGAGAAATTTGGTGAAAAACCTAGATATAAGTCTAATTATAGGATAACATCCTAAATTTTTGGTAATGAAGAGATTATGTGGTTTTCCTAACATAACATCTATGTTTTTATAGTATAATTGGATGTGGTTTTGGAAAAAAATGAATCTAGGGGTAAGAACCTATAAATGATTCATTCAATTATATCTCAACCATCATTATAGTGTGTGGTGAGTGTGACCTTACCTCACACCTGGTTTGACACTCCCACGGGAAATTCCTATGTTAATTAAAATTTTATTTATGGACCATTATGAAGGGTTTGAACAGATGACGAACATGGATGAAATAAGTTAAACCTCAGGTTAATAGATTAAAAGTAATTTGTCATGATTTATACACACAATGAATAATGTTTTTTATGATTACATGATTGATCAAGATGATTATTTTTTCTCACACTATGATTTTTGGTTTTAGAAAATGGTTATAGATAGGAATATTCATGTTAACATTGAATGTGATGAACAACGGAATGATTTTCCTCATGAAAAACAAAATGAAACATGAGATATAATAAAAAATTTATGATTATGCGTAATCAGTGGTCCTATTATATTATTAATAACCTCAACACGAGTTTCCTGAAACACTAAATAAGAGAGTGGATTTTCATGAATATTGTGAAGGAAATAATATTTCGCTTCTTGCATGTTGAGAAACTGGGAATAATTACTCAAGATAATGTCTTATAGGAAAGAAATATGTTTTCTATGTGAAAATAAATGGTATAAATCATGTAATTACTGAGGAAAAATGAGAAGTTTGATAGATGGATATGAATTTAATCCTAAGTTACCATTTATAGTTTAATTTATTCTGTGGGATAAACATGGTCATTATCTGATCCCATTCCCTAACCTAGGGGTTAAGACCTAGACCCGGGAAGGACCTATGATATGCTAATCATTTATGTGAAAGGATTGAAGTGTTTATGTATTGGAATTAGTGAATCTTGTCATAGAATTGTTATATTTGTGATATTATGGACATAAGAATCATCAAAAATCTAAATATTATTCCACAACAATTTTTATTTATGTATTTAGATACATATTTTGAATGGTACTGATAACCAAGAAAAGTGATTTATTAGTACGGTGATATTTCAGAAGAAAAAATTATTAAGGGATAATAATAATTAACATATATTTGATATTTAGTTAATAATGTTTAGTCGGGATAAAGCGATGATTTACATTAAGGAATTAAATGTGATAAGTTAGAAGACCTCAGATCTGATTACCAATTTGATGACAAAGTGGTTTATATGACCTTTAAGGGAGTTTACAACATTTTTTTATTTATTGAATATATTTGAATATATATTATTTTATTTAAGGAATTATGAGAGAGGAAAATTTTGGAATCTTGTATATTTTCCTTGAGGTTTTATAGGAATTCAGGTTATTACCATGTTTTAGAAGAATACATGATCAATGTATTCACATATTTGGTATGCAAAATTTAGATCTAATTTATATTTTTTAGGGGATTAATGTTAAGTTGATTTTGGAAATTTAGTGGTACTCTTTATAATTTTTTAATTTTTAATTTAGACAGACATATTTTGGAAGTGTTTAAGGTTAATTACTTATAGAATGGTTTACGTTGAAATTTGGGCATCATTATTTAATGTTAAAATTTTACAACATGTACCAATAATTTTGGTATTAATAAATATCTTGATATATGAGGAATGACTTGACATTATTTTATGGATTATATGACCCATTAAAATTTAATTTTAGTGCTTTAAGAAAAAAAAATTAATTTGAATATTCGTTTCTTAAAGTAAGATATGAAGTGGAAATTGATATAATCATAAGAAAAGGATGAAATTGTGCTTATTATAGGAAAATAAATAATTTATGTATATTTTATTAAATTCTATATATTGATATTAAAATAATCCATCAACTTTATGTAAAGGATCTTGAAATAAATTGTTGTACTTTTACCTTTATTTACAGTGAATCCATGCTTTCTTCACCCATCACAGATTTATAGTTTTTTGGTCAGTAAATTTATCCTAACAATGTTATATATCTCTATTTATTATTCCACAGAAATTATTTCTCTCCTCTATGTCCATATTTTCACTTCCTACTAATGTCCCCCTTTTTAAGAGGAACTTTTATTAATCCCTTTTTATGATATGGGATTTAAACTAAGGAATTTTCAAATGAAAAACCTATGACTAGCGAGCACAAGTTCAAATTGTGAGGAAAATATTTATTAAAGGTTAATTAATGTAACACCAATAAATTTTAAAATAATAACATTATGTTTCATTGTGTATATTATATGAAACACCGAGATTAAATATACCATGAAAAATTATTATTAAATATGGTCGTTATAACACAACTGGTGAATTGGTGGGTATGAATAGTAATAAATACATTATGAAAAATATATACAATTTTCTTAATCAATAAAATTATATTGATTAATTCTTTTCAAATAAGAATTAATTTTTTAGTAAAGATATATTTTTCTTAATAAATACATTTCCTTCAAAAAAGATTTTTATTTCTTTTTATGAGAAAATATTATTTTTAAAATTTTATAATATTTTAAAATTTATTTGATAAAATTAAATTAATTTTTGAAATCCAAATTTCAAAATTAGTTCGGGGTGAAGTTTTTGGATTTTTCTGAAAATATTGATTTTCTAGTGAATATGAAAATTGTCAATTTTTACTAAAAAATGTATTTTTTATTTCAAGCATGTTCAAAGTTAAATTTTGTTTTTAGAATGTATTAAAGTTATAATTATTTATATTGTGTTATGAATAATCAAATTAATTTGATTTTAATAAAATTTATTGTTGATTTGTTATCAAAAAGTTTTTTTATAAAAGGCATATTTTTCTAAAAAATCATTTTTCACTACGATTTGTATTTTTATATTTAATTAATTTATACCACTTATGAAGATAAAATCTTTAAAAATGGATACCAAATTTAGAATCATGATGTTAAAATTTGGTAGTCAGTCCAATTTTATTTTTGGTTAATATGAATAGTAACCATAGTTTGTATTTGTCACCACAGTAAGAGTAAAAAAGGAAAAATGGGGTTAATACTTTGGGATATGGATTTAAAATTTCAGTAACACTTGAATTTATCATATTATATTAGTGTATTTAGACCATTACCATCTAATTATTTAATATATGGTCATTTGGTTCCATATTTCTTGATTATGACCATTATATTAATTTAAATAAAGATAAAGTAAAAGATGCCACACTCGTAACTTTAATATCTATAATATTTTATGATAAGGGAAAAAGGGGTTATTTTCCATTATAAATGTTTATTTAAAAGATAAATTAATTTTATATATCAAATAAATTTATTTTTAATTTTTAATTAATTAATAATTACCTGAAATTCTTATGAAACATAGACATAATATTTCCTCAATTAATAGAAAAAAAATAAATAAATGACTTTAAAAATATTGAAATTAATATAATTTGAGTGAGTTATAGTGTTCCACAAATTTAAAATAAGAATATAAAATATTGGTGATGTGTTAAAGTACTATATTTGAATTACATCTTTGTATTGATGTATTTATAATCAAATTAAATGGATAAAATTATAACCCTTTAAGAGTGAAAAATACGTCCCGACGGTTAAGGTAAAAATCCGTTGACAAAGGGATGTAACCAAAAGAAAAGGTTTAAAATAACACATAAACCAATCAATTTTTTATTTTTTAATGAGATATTAGACATATAGTATTTTATCTTTTATTATCTTCCCATTTGGAATCATTTTGGATAGATAATGAATTTATTATGTTTTAATATTTTATAAAATTCCAAGAGTGCCCCTCTCCTCACTTATAAAAGAGAACCCATCCATTATCTTCATTACACTACTTTTTTCCATCTATATTGATAAAAACTTTAATAAACATATCACAAACTTCAATATCTAAAAACTACAGGTTCTTTTATTTTTAAAAGACTATTCCAAGGGTCCTTAAGAAGGGATATAATGGAGGCCTACCAAATAAGAGTTGATCATCTTACCTGACCTCTTATAATTTGTTTCTTTATCTAACTCCTATAAATATATGATATTAATCATGAAATAATAAATTCAGAATGCTAAATATACTGAAATTTTATTATTACTATTAAAATATATTTATTCACCCACTTTTCCATCAAATGGGAAGTGAAAGTATAGTTCGTGCATACTTACAACTTACCGTCTCCACACAACGATACAATTCATTTTCCATCACCATATTTTTTGGATGGTTTTAATGAAATATCGAATATTTATATATCATATTTATTAAATATTTATTCTTATTTAATTATGATATATCATTTACCTTCTTACCTTTCTATCCATTGGATAACAACAATGTCGCTCGTGTGTACGTGTGGACTACCACCTCCACAAAGCAATGCGATTAACTTTTCATTTTAATTTTGAAATGGATGGTAATATGGATATATTTAAAGAATATATATTATATATATTATTTTAAATTTATTCTATAATGTTGAATTATATTTTACCTTTCGTTAGTTTCATTCTTTGAAAAATGAAAACATCGCTCATGTGTACATACAACCTTCCATCTCCGTGAATGGTGTAATTTTTTTATCTATACATTTTATGGCTAAAAATATATATAATGAATATATATTAAATTTATATCATGATTAAATTTATTTATATGACATAACCATGATCAAATTACAAGGAACTAGACTGCCGAACCAAAACATGTAAGAAAAAATGAAGTAGTTATCAACTCGAAGAGTGATTTTAATAACTAATTGTTAATAAACGGGTGATAATATGCCATAATTAATTCATAAATTGAATGATATATATATTATTATGGTTCTGGAATAAATTTATGATATAAATATAGTTATTATACCAGAGTTTTGAACGCATATGAAGAAAAACAATACTTGAGGGAAAGGATTTATCTTTCTATCCTACTTTAATTAGGATTGTTTATGATTGATTTTTTGCTGAGAAAATTATATAATATTTATTTGATGAAACCATTTAATTTTATTGTCATATATTTATTTCTATATAATACATGTTTTCTTTTATTTTTCCTCACTTTAGGTTTCCACGATATCAAACTATTTGTTTAAGGAAAATCGACTATGTTTTACTATTTGACCAAAAAACAGTTTTCTTCCATGTACATATTTTCTATAAAATGTTTTCAAAAATATGTTACTAATATCATATGATTTTTTAAAGTAATTTTTATCTATTTTTAATTTATATGATAATGTTTTAATGGAATATTCCCTTAGTTTTTTGAATGAGGTACTTTTTTACTTTTTTACAAAGGTGTTAATGGAATGTTTCCTTTTAAATTATATGACATGAATGAAATTTACCACTATCATGAATGCTCAATTATTTGAAGATTCATATAAATTTTTACATGGATCTTTCTGATGAAAATTTATTCTATAATATTTTTTATTTTTTTTTAATTTTAAATTAGTTATTTCAAAATAAAAAGGTTATTTTACTCAATAAATATTTCAATGATATTTTAATGGAATTTTTATCTATGATAGCATCATTTGATGATAATTATGGTTTACTATGGATATAATCCAATGATACCATCCTTATTCCTTCTATTTATGGTATATTGTTATGATTTTGAGATGTTTATGAAACCATATTATTTTCCAAGGGTTATTCTGTGAGGAAATGATGAAATTTTTATAAAACTCATCTTCTTTCTACGAGTTATGTTATTATGATATAATGAATGTTTGATGATCTTGTGGCACACTTATGTGTTGTTTTTATTATGTTATGAGTTGGAATATAATTATTTCTTACTCTAATGTATTGGGTAAAGTTTTAAATCTCATGAGATAATGACGGGAAACAAGTTGATGTTTCTGATACACTATGGGAAACAAGTTGGTGTGCTTGATCTACTATGCGAAACAAGTCAAATAACTTCATCCACTAAGGGAAAGAGGTAGGGATGATTGATCCACTATGGGAAACAAGTTATTATTATTGATACACTATAATTTTATGGTCTTGTTAGTTAACCTTGATATTTGAAATGGTTTTTATATTTATGATGGTGCCAAACTTTTATGACATGAGCTTTTGGTTCCCAATTTATTTATGAATATTTATCACTCTTATGTACATATATTTTTAAATGATTAATTTTTATGACATGAATCATGTTTATGATCCATGAAATATTCGGTATGAAATTTTTTAGTTATGTTCATTGTAAGAACCCGGTTTTTGCTGTGAAAGAATTTGGAATATTCTTGATGATATTCCAGAGCAGCGCCTTCAAACGGCGTGCGATTCCGAGCCCCGGAATGACCGGAATTAAATTTTCTATGCGTTCAAACTGGGAACGCAAAATAAATGGGATAACCTTTAACCGGAGCTTCAGATCAGATATCCGAGTGTACGGATGGGTTTGGAATGGGGTGTTTACCCTAGGAACGACATAAAACTTGTCGGTGCGGGACGTTTGGATCCCTTGCCCACTTCTGGAATGTTAAATGGATAAATTAATTAATTTATTTATTCATTTAATGGTGAAACTCGAGTATCTCTTAAACGGTGGCTCGTATTGGAAAACTGAGGGCACCATTGAGTTCGGAGCGTGCTGTTTACCCTAGGAGGGGTATAAGTTTTGCGGGCGCGGGCCGTTTGTGAAAAATGGCTCCAGGGGCGTTTTCATAATTTAGCGGCTTCCGATGTTAAATTTTATAACTTTTGAACGGAAGATCTGAATCAAATTCCAAGACCATATTTGTGCTCGGGAGGTGGTGTTTACCCTAGGGGAGGCTTAACCTCGACCCTCCTGAGGGTTCGGGTTCAGGCCGACGGGTGGGTGGTTAAGCGTTTTCTATTTAAACGCTTAACACACCCCTTCCTCTTCTTCTTCCCCACTTGGACAGCCGTAGGAGGCAGACTTCCCTCTCCTACTCCACTCCGGCGAGGCAGCGCTGACAAGGCGACAGCGCGGCGACGGATCGCCCGTGAAGCTTCGGGCAACGCCCCTGCAGGTAGAATTGTTGCGGTTCCAATTTTTATTCTCGCACCTAATTTGAGTTAAATTTTATGCATTGATTTGATGTTAAAACTTCAAAAAAATCCAATTTATGTGTAGTATACAAGTTTTTCTTTCCGTCGCATCTTTCGGAATCGGAATCCGAGTTACGAGGAGGCCGCAACAGTTCTGCGAAGTTTACGGGAAATTTAGGAGTTCTGGGGGTTTTCCGGCGGTCCGGCGGGGTTCAGGCAGCGGCGTGGCATTTTCGGGAGGCGGTCCGGTGAGCGGGCATGGCGGAGCTCCAGGCAGAAGCTCCGGGCAGTCTTCAGTGCAGCGGCGAGTCCTCATCCACGGTGGCTTCACGCGGCGCGGAGCAGAAGTGCCGGCCGGTTGACTCGCGGACTCGGGGTCGCATCGCGCGACCTCGCGGGGGGGGGGGGGGGGGGGGGAGCAAGACCCGCCAAAGGCGGGTCTTCACGCGGTTGGCGCGACCAGCCCCTCATGGCCGGTATGAACGTGGACCGCAGGTCTACAGCCAGCCCGCTCGGCTAGGCCGCGGGCCGGCCCGAGCCGGGCGGACCGACCGATCCGGGCCGGGCGGACCGACCGATCTGGGCCGGGCGGACCGACCGATCCGGGCCGGTCCAGCCCAAGGGGCTTTGCCCCTCAGTTTTCCGACGCCCGTACCTTTCGCTACGGGCGTCTGTTTTGCGTGCTACAGTGGAAGCACGTACCTTACGTCGAGGGGAACATTTTGAGATGGTTTCGGGAATTTTTAATTCTCGAAACGAGGGGCCTCGGAGTCGCAACGCGTCCATAAGTGGACGAGCGTTTTTCCCAAGATTCTTGTTTTGGACGGTGCAGACGCGTCCGACATCCATTTTGAGCGCCGTCAGCAGCGTTGGAACCCGGGCGTCCAGGAGGAGGTTTATAGGGTGGTTTTGGGCATTGAAGCAGGAGTTGAGGTGTGGGCCCTATAACCCGTTTTTTGAGCGGCGGGCAGCTTTTAGAAATTTTTTCACCGGACGTCCGTTCGAGGCGTGAAAGCAGTCAATGTTGGGTGTTTTTCCGAGGTCATCGCGTTGGCGCAGTCTGCCCACTGTAATTCCGCATGATGGTGCGGGGCCCACGAGGGTCGTTTGGGCGTCGACGGTGATTTTCCATCTCTATCACCGGGCGACCGTTTTGGAAAAGTGAGTAGTCCATCTTGTGTTCTTTTTAGAGAGGATTGCAACGATGCGATCCGTTCGTTGATTTTCGAGACCGGGATGCGGGTCCCACGAAGCACCATTCGTGTGCGGTGCGCAGGAACGTATCTTTTTCTCCGGATATCCATTTCACTCCTGTGGTTAGTGCTTTTGACGTGTTTTCCTGAGGGGATCGCAATGGTGCGATGCGCCCGACTATTTTCGGGGCCGAGGCTCGGGATCACAGGACGTCGTTCGGGCGTGAGGTAGTGTTGGTGACTTTTCCGTAGGATATTCGTTAGAGGCGAGTAAGTAGTCGATCTCGCATGTTTTTCTGTGAGGATTACAACGGTGTGATCCATTTGGTTGTGCAGAGCCTCTTGCGCGATATTGTTAAATGTGGAAGCATGGAGGGTGCTCTAGTGGTGGTTCGACCTACCTTGTTTGTAGCGGACCCTTGGCGTGTGATCACGCACTCTTGGGAGAGTGATATAAATGGTTCATGAGATGTAGTTGGCTATGCCTCAGCCGATGATGTGGCAGGTTGGAGTTGTTATGTCACGCGTTCGTGTTGACGTTGGGTGCCGTGTGCACGATGGCCCTTGGGCTGAGAATGTGGTATACTCTAGGAGTATACGGAAATGCTTGGAGGTACATGTGGTTTGTAAAGACCCGTAAAATTCAAGGGAAATTTTTTCTAAATTTTCTTTGGGATTTTACAAGAACACGGTTTCTGACGGCACCTGATTCTGAGGCCCGGTGTGCCCGGAATCAATTTCCGAAGTTTGGCTCGGGTACGTTCAGTGAATGAATGAGTGGGTTTTTCTAACTTTTGAACCGGTGCTCAGAATCGAATTCCGAGGGCACCGATGAACTCGCAACGCCGGTATTTTCTTAAAGATACTTTTTCTGCAGTTGCGTTTAATAGAGAGCAGAAGTTAGTTTTTGGGTTTTCTTTAAATAAGAGTAATAATAAAATAACGTGTCATGCACTTTATTTTATTTCAGCCGCCATTGGGAGTGTGGTGGTTGAAACCTCCTCATGGAGGTTGGAGGTGGGGCCACCACACCTTATCCTCCCTTGAGAGGTTATGGTGGTGGGTCCCACCCGAACTAAACCTCCCGTGGGTGGTTTATTATTGTAGGGACCACACGGGGCTTAACCCCCCTATTAATGGGAGGAGAGGAAACCTCTCAACTCTCCCTCATTAATGAGGGAGAGCCTCTTAATTCCTCAACTCCCCATTAAATGGGGAGAAACTCCTTGGCACCCTCCCCTCTTAAGTGGTGCCAACGGACCTCATAAATTGCGTCAAAGCAATTTATTTCACCCGACACCCTTTTTTTCAAAAAGTTATGTAACCACAATGGTTACATACCTCTCCCCTCTCCTATATATAGGGATCTTGGGAGAGGGTTTGGGGACGGCTTCACCAAGCGACGGAGCGCTGGTAAAATACCGCGACACCCAACACTTGGGAAGAAGCTTATCTTCGCGAACGAAGAACGCGCCACCTCTGATGAAGAACGCTCGTTTTCCTTCCATAGAATTTTTCCCCTTCCGCGGAGAGACTCTTCAACGGATCTTCTTCTTCCCCTTCATCGTCAACGGATCAACGAACAAGCTCGGAAGCGGAATTAGGTAGCAAGCGACGACGGCTTCGCCTTCCCTCGAGTCGGACGAACGCCGACGTCCCCCTTCGACGTCGTCATCCTCGCGACGCCATACCGCGACGAACCTCGAACGACGACGCCTCCTTCCGATCGGCTTATACCCAAGGTAGGGGTTTGTATTCAATTATTTATATTTGTTCGAGATTTCTGACTTGATGATCTTCGTGGTTTAAAACCATTTGTTATCAAATTTTAACTTTGTGGTTTGAAACCAAATGATAACGAATAACGTGAGGGGGGCCGGACCGCACGAACACGGCCGACCCTCCCCTTTTTTTTCTTTGTGGTTGGTACGAGGAAGCGTGGTGCCGTCGCACCACGCGGTTTCATGCGGTAGATATGCGTGGCGCCGTCGCACCGTGCCGTGGAAAGGAATTCAAGGACGCGACGCCGTCGCGCCGCGTCGAAGAAAACCAAAGACATCCACGGACGGAGTCGGGCCGCGGCGAAGGGGCACGGCGCCAACGCGCTGCGCCGGAGAACCACTAAGACGACACATTTCGTTTTTGACGTGCTGATTGACGGGTGACGACAAACGAGGCCGCAAGGTAATTTTGAGGCCTCCGCAGTGAAGTTCGGGTCCCGGGAGGACCATAGGCGAAGACAGCAGGAGAAACGGACCACCGGAGCGCGTCCGGTGGTCCGCGGAATGCGGCGGCGGTGCGCCGCCGGAAGGGAGGCGGCCGGCGGTTCGCCGCCGGCCTCAATTAGCAGTGGGCGGGGGACACCCCGCTCCGCGTTTCGGCTCGGCCACGCTGGCCGAGCCGCGGCCGGCCTATCGGACAGGACCGAGCCGGGCTGTGCCGGCCTATCGGATAGGACCGAGCCGGGCCGGGCCGGGTTGGGCCTAGCCGGGTCGGACCCGGGTCGGGTCGACCCGGTTCGGCCGACCCAGGGGGGTCGGGCCGGGTCGGCCCGGGCCCAGACCCCCGTTTTCGGACCACTTTCGGTCAACAGCCCGTAACTTGAGCTACGGGCCACCAAATGACTCGTTGTCAGTGGCAACGCGATCCTTGGATTGAGACGATCGTTTCAGTATATTGCACTCAAAGTTTAGGATTACTTTGGGTTCGGACGGGTTGGTTCGGATACGAAACCAACCGGGCCCTCGGAGCAGAAACACTCGTAACTTGAGTTCCGGACGTACGATTGACGTTCCGTCGATTTTGATGGATTCCTCTAAGTGAGACGGATCTTTTGGCTTACTCTGCTCGATGTTTGGATGCCGTCGGAGTGCATTCGGGTTGGTTCTCTCACGAAACCAACTGGGCCCCTGGAACGAAAAAGCCAATAACTCACAGACCGGGCGTCCGATAGTCGCGCCGTCTATTCCGTTGAATTCCTCTTGATGAGACAGAACTTTTGGAATAATTCGCCCGAGTTTTGGATACAGTTGGATAGTGGCCGGGTTGGATCGCACCCGAAATCCAACCAGGACCTTGGAATGGAAAAGTTGATATCATTCAGACTGGACGTCCGTTTGACGAACCGTCAGCGGCGTTGGTGATCACGTTGAGAAACAGTCCCTATGAGTATACCCTATGAGAGTTTGGGGTACAGTTGAGATACGGCCGAGATTGGTTCGCTCACAAAACCAACCGGGCCCCGGGGATGAAAAGGCTAGAAGCTCACAGACCGGGCGTCCGATTGATGCGCCGTCTATTGCGTTGAGACCCCTATGACGAGGCGGTCCTTTGAGATACTTCTTCATGGGAACTTGAGATACTTGGAGTATCGACCTGTAGCTTGTGGAGCGGACCCTCCCAGAGATGAGCGTGTGGAGTACGGAGACCGTGTAGCCGACTGAGACCTGACGACTGCTTGACCGACTCGACTTGGAGTGAGTCGACTAGCCCAGTGGACGGAGCACTACTTTCTGAGGTGCAGACCCATGGTGGATGGAGCACTACCTTTGTGACAGTGCAGACCCGTGGTACTCTTCCGGAGAGTACCTCAGCAGGCTACTAGGGGGTGTGCACTACTGTGTTGGGTGACATACCTCGGCGGGAAGCACTACTGTGTTTGGGTGGCTGACCCGCGGTACTCGACAAGAGGAGTACCTCAGCAGTCTTAGGTTAGTGAACAGTACCTCGGAGTGGTGACATGACCACTGTACACTCCAGAGACGGAGCTCTTCAGCAGTTACGGTTTCGATAATGAAAATCTTGGTTTGAGCTAAGACTTTTGACCTTTGTGTTTACCTCATGATTGAGATGGGTCACTTGATAACTTAGGTATATGTATGGGCATATACCTGGGTAGTGGTTATCCGTTGATTTCATGATCCTTATGTTTCCTCATGTTTGAGATGGGTTAATTGATAACTTAGGCATATGTATGGGCATATACCTAAGTAGAGGTTATCTGTTGAGATCTTCTTTGTGGTTATCCTTATTAGTTTAGTGAGACCTTGAGGGTCGCGGGGTCCCTACTGAGTATCGTTATACTCACCCTTGCATGGGCTATGCCCGCACCTCGTTGTGTTGGTTGCAGACGACAGGGAGTGCTGACGGAGGCCGAGTGTTTGAGGACTGGACGGTACCCGGAGGTGGACTACACGACGAGTCAGTACCCGGAGGTGGACTACATGACGAGTCAGTACCCGGAGGTGGACTACACGACGAGACGACACACGGAGGAGGTTGACGGATGAGAGCATGGAGGAGGCTATCTGTACCTACCCTTCAGGTAGGATCCGTGGTGGACGACCAGGAGCTGCGCCATCTGTACCTACCCTTCAGGTAGGATCCGAGGAGGACGACCCAGGAGCCGCTTCTGTCCTTCCAGCTGTTATCTTTTCTTTTATACTTGTTCAGTTGTATTTGTACTTCCTTTTGGGTTTATATTCTGTCCCATTTACTTTTCAGCACTTCTCTTGTACTTAGTGTTTACTTTTTTTTTCCGCTTGCTTACTCTGTGGTGCTTGTTTTCTTTTATAAAGGCAATGCCTTCCCAGTTATCGGGATTTACGCCTTTGGTGCTAGTCGCCAGCCCCTGGCCTATGGAAGGCGGGCTTGGGGTAGTCACGGCACGGGCCCCGAGGACGGGTCGTGACAAATTGGTATCAGAGGAGTCGGTTATACCATAGAACTTATAACTCTGTTATTTTCTTTCTGTGAAGCAATAGTGTTAAGGGTACTGAGTGTGGTCTTCAGTTCAGGGAGTCCAGTGTTGGTGCGGGCGGCCGATGTATCCATACACCAGGACCCTGACAACTGATTTCCGACTTTGTGCACGAAAACACTGATTGCGTGTGTGTTTTCAAAGGTTTTCCCTTAAAATAGCTCAAACCAGGTCAGCTCACCAGGTATAATCGTTTGACCATGTTATGTTGTTTCTTTCAGGATGCCTTTTCTCGGACGACCAGCTAGAGCCCCGAGAGTGGTTCGTACTGACAGCCCGCCGAGCGACGTGGCCTCAGTACAAGGCCCTTTTCCAGTTGAGGCACCAGCGGAGGCACCAGCGGTACTACTACCCATTGGGCCACCGATGCCACCAGCCCCAGCAGTAGAGGGTGCACGTCGCTTGAGCGCACTGCACGAGTTCCAACGCCAGAGGCCACCCGGGTTCTAGGGAGGGACGGACCTGCATGTAGCTGAGGATTGGATGGAAGCTATGGTGAGAGTCTTCAGGCTAGTGGGGACGCCGACAGACTTCATGGTGATCTTTGCTGCCAGCCTCCTCCATGCAGCAGTAGGCAGGTGGTGGGGCCACTTGTTCCAGTTTTGCGACGGGATGGCCTTCACATGGGAAGACTTTGAGACCTTCTTCAGGGTGGAGTTTGTGCCAGTAGCTCTACACCCCGAGCATGTACAGGAACTTCTACCTTTTCCGTAGGATTTTCGATCAGTAGTCGAGTCATCTATGGACAGTAGAAAGATGATTCAGAGGTGCAGGAGGACCAAACCAGCAGTTGGCTGATCTCGGGTTTTAGGACCGGTGGTGCGGGGCACCCGGGGTGGGGTCAGATCCAGGCGTTCTAGAAACAGACAGTGTTACTCATGCGGCGGGAAGGGTCACCTAGCACGTGACTGTCTGACTCCTCGTACAGTTGATCCGCTGGTGTTGGAGGAGCCACCAAGGTAGTAGAGCTCCAGGAGCAGGTGGATAGGATCGGAACTAGTGGATACGTCCCTTGTACTTCTAGTTCCATGCTGCTGTTGTATTTGTGTCTTTGTATTATGAGCTGCAATATTAAAAAGACACTTATCTTTGTTTTCTTTCATGTCCTTTTGTTTGGTTTATACTGAGTGGTCCCGGTCAAAACTGTTGACCTGACCCTCACTTTTGATATTTCTACTGGAGGAGACCCAGTGACTTCACACTGATGCCGACAGTGTAACTCGACCCTTGGAGGCGAGAGTGACAGTTGGATCTCTTAGTAGTTACGTCGAGGCCTTACGACATCATCCATGGCATGAATGCATCATTCATGTCAGGATTGACTGTATTAGGCAATGGGTGTGGTTCATCCAGGGGATGAGACCAAGTTTCTCTTTTCGGAAAAAGAGAAATTTTAGCAGCTCTTTCAGATCATAGGCAAAGCAGGTGCAGATCATCCAGGGGAAGATGAAGACTGCACAGTGTAGTAAGAAACAAGAAACCGATGCCAGTATTAGAGACTCGAGCGTGTTAAATGTTTCAAGAAGTGGAGGCTTTAAGGAGAGATGATTATGCGAAGCAGAAGATGTGGAGGCAGAGCTAGGGGAGCAGCATGGGGTGGTGTACGTTTTAGCATGCTACAACCACCCGCCTTAGTTGTCCCCACCAGGCTCAGGGAGCTGGAGGGAAAGGGAAGAGGGTAGCTGCGTGCGGTCAGGGAGAGTGACCCGATGGCTCTACGAATGATTCGAGGGACAGTCTGTGTCCACTACTAGCTGCCGTAGTAACAGACGTTGATACGAATCATTCTTTCCTTCCACGAATCTTGTCCCAGACTTAGAGTTTCCGGTAAGCCGTAGACTTGACCCTCACGTCTGTAGATACCTTGGGAGAAAACTCGATAATCACACATACGCCGACGGTGTGGTCAGACCCTCGAGGCAAGAGTTTCGGTTGGAATCTCTTGGTTGTAGCGTCGAGGCCTTACGACGTTGGTTTGAGTATGGACTGGGAAATCATAGTTCATACACAAATTAACGGTATTAGGCAAAAAGGTTGTGGTTTAACTACGACGTCGGAATGGGTTTTCCTTGGTCGGAGAAAAGGAAACCCCAGGCAGCACTGGATAAACTCATGCACAGGAGGGTACGACTGATCACTCTTGAGTCGGTCAACCTTACCCTCATGGCCTCAGCTGTTTTGAGTTTCAGTTCTAATAGGAAATGGAGACCTCTGGAGTTCGAGGATGACGATCACGCCCTTATACGGGTCTCACCTCGACGAGGTTTACGGAGATGTGGCCAAGGCGGCATGTTATCTCCGAGGTTCAATGGACCTTTCTAGGTCCTCAGCTGGGTAGGCAGGGTGGTTTACCACTTGAACCATCCACCTCAGTTGCACCAGGTGCACGACGACTTCCACGTATCTCTACTGAGGGGATACGTGCTCGACCCTTCGAATATCATCGACCATGAGGAGTTGGACGATGGCGATGGAGTGTCTTTCACGGAGGTTCTAGTGGGGATCGAGGATCGACAGGAGCGGATCCTTCGAAGACGGCCTATTCCTTGGGTGTGCTTTCACGGGTAGTACAGGAACCTCCGGGTGAGCACACGGGAGCGGAAGGCTCAGATGCGTGCTCAGTACAGTTTTTGTATCCCGAGTTTATGTTAAAGATTTACGAGGACGTAAAACCCTAAGGTGGGAGTAATGTAAAGACCCGTAAAATTCAAGGGAAATTTTTTCTAATTTTTCTTTGGGATTTTACAAGAACGCTGTATTTGACGGCACCTGATTCCGAGGCCCGGTGTGCCCGGAATCAATTTCCGAAGTTTGGCTCGGGTATGTTCAGTGAACGAACGAGCGGGCTTTTCTAACTTTTGAACCGGTGCTCAGAATCGAATTCCGAGGGCACCTATGAACTCACAACGCCGGTATTTGCTTAAAGATACTTTTTCCGCAGTTGTGTTTAATCGAGTGCGGAAGTTAGTTTTGGGTTTTCTTTAAATAAGAGTATTAATAAAATAACGTGTCATGCACTTTATTTTATTTCAGCCACCATTGGGAGTGTGGTGGTTGAAACCTCCTCATGGAGGTTGGAGGTGGGGCCACCACACCTTAACCTCCCTTGAGAGGTTATGGTGGAGGGGCTCACCCGAACTAAACCTCCCATGGGTGGTTTATTATGGTAGGGACCACACGGGGCTTAACCCCCCTATTAATGGGAGGAGAGGAAACCTCTCAACTCTCCCTCATTAATGAGGGAGAGCCTCTTAATTCCTCAACTCCCCATTAAATGGGGAGAAACTCCTTGGCACCCTCCCCTCTTAAGTGGTGCCAACGGACCTCATAAATTGCGTCAAAGCAATTTATTTCACCCGACCCCTTTTTTTTAAAAAAGTTATGTAACCACAATGGTTACATACCTCTCCCCCTCTCCTATATATAGAGATCTTGGGAGAGGGTTTGGGGACGGCTTCACCAAGCGACGGAGAGCTGGTAAAATACCGCGACGCCCAACACTTGGGAAGAAGCTTATCTTCGCGAATGAAGAACGCGCCACCTCTGACGAAGAACGCTCATTTTCCTTCAACGGAATTTCTCCCCTTCCGCGGTGAGACTCTTCAATGGATCTTCTTCTTCCCCTTCACCGTCAACAGATCGAAGAACAAGCACGGAAGCGGAATCGGGTAGCAAGCGATGATGGTTTCGCCTTCCCTCGAGTCGGACGAACCCCGACGCCCCCCTTCGACGTCGTCATCCTCGCGACGCCATACCGCGACGAACCTCGAACGACGACGCATCCTTCCGATCAGCTTATACCCAAGGTAGGGGTATGTATTAAATTATTTATATTTGTCCGAGATTTCCAACTTGATGATATTCATGGTTAAAAACCATTTGTTATCGAATTTGAACTTTGTGGTTTGAAACCAAATGATAACGAATAACGTGAGGGGGGCCAGACCGCACGAACATGGCCGACCCTCATCCTTTTTTTCTTTGTGGTTGGTACGAGGAAGTGTGGTGCCGTCGCACCACCCGGTTTCATGCGGTAGATATGCGCGGCGCCGTCGAGCCGCGCCGAGGAAAGGAATTCTAGGACGCGACGCCGTCGCGCCGCGTCGAAGAAAACCAAAGACATCCGCAGACGGAGTCGGGCCGCGGTGAAGGGGCGTGGCGCCAACACGCCGCGCCGGAGAACCACGAAGATGACGCGTTTCATTTTTGATGTGCGGATTGACGGGCGATGAAAAACGAGGCCACAAGGTAATTTTGAGGCCTTCGCAGTGAAGGTCGGGTCCCGGGAGGACCATAGGCGAAGACGGCAGGAGAAACGGACCACCGGAGCGCGTCCGGTGGTCCGCGGAAGGCGGCGGCGGTGCGCCGCCGATTCGCCGCCGGCCTCAATTAGCTGCGGGCGGGGGACACCCCGCTCCGCGTTTCGGCTCGGCCACGCAGGCCGAGCCGCGGCTGGCCGGCGGACCGGACCGAGCCGGGCCGGGCCCAGCCGGGTCGGACCCGGGTCGGGCCGGGTCGACCTGGGCCCAGATCCCCCTTTTCAGACCACTTTCGGTCAAAAGCCCGTAACTTGAGCTACGTGCCTCCAAATGACACACCGTCAGCGGAAACACGATCCTTGGATCGAGATGGTCATTTCGGTATATCGCACTCAAGGTTTAAGATTACTTTGGGTTCGGCCGGGTATGTTCAGATACGAAACTAACCGGGCCCTCGGAGCAGAAACGCTCCTAACTTGAGTTCCGGACGTTCGATTGATGTGCCATCGATTTTGATGGATTAATCTAAGTGAGATGGATCTTTTGGCTTACTCTGCTCGAGGTTTGGATGCCGTCGGAGTGTGTTCGGGTTGGTTCTCTCACGAAACCAACCGGGCCCTTGGAATGGAAAAGGCAATAACTCAGAGACCGAGCGTCCGATAGTCACGCCGTCTATTCTGTTGAATTCCTCTTGATGAGACGGAACTTTTGGCATACTTCACCCGAGTTTTGGATACAGTTGGATAGTGGCCGGGTTGGATCGCACCCGAAATCCAACAGGGACCTTGGAACGGAAAAGCTGATATCTTTCAGACTGGACGTCCGTTTGACGAACCGTCAGCGAAGTTGGTGATCACATTGAGAAACAGTCCCTATGAGTATACCCTATGAGAGTTCAGGGTACAGTTGAGATACGGACGGGATTGGTTTGCTCATGAAACCAACCGGGCCCCTAGGATGAAAAGGCTAGAAGCTCACAGACCAGGCGTCCGATTGATGCGTCGTCTGTTGCGTTGAGACCCCTATGACGAGGCGGTCCTTTGAGATAATTCTTCGTGGGACCTTGAGATACTTGGAGTATCGACCTGTAGCTTGTGGAGAGGACCCTCCCAGAGACGAGCGTGCGGAGTACGGAGACCGTGTAGCCGACTGAGACCTGACGACTGCTTTACCAACTCGACTTGGAGTGAGTCGACTAGCCCAGTGGACGGAGCACTACTTTCTGAGGTGAAGACCCATGGCGGAGGGAGAACTACCTGTGTGACAGTGCAGACCCGCGGAACTCATCCGGAGAGTACCTCAGCAGGCTACTAGGGGGTGTGCACTACTGTGTTTGGGTGACATACCTCAGTGGGAAGCACTACTGTGTTTGGGTGGCTGACCCGCGGTACTCGACAGGAGGAGTACCTCAACAATCTTAGGTTAATGAGCAATACCTCAGAGTGGTGACAAGACCACTGTACACTCTAGAGACGGATGTCTTCAGCAGTTACGGTTTCGATAATGAAAATCCTAGTTTGAGCTGAGACTTTTGACCTTTGTTTTTACCTCATGATTGAGATGGGTCACTTGATAACTTAGGTATATGTATGGGCATATACCTGGGTAGTGGTTATCCATTGATTTCATGATCCTTGTGTGTCCTCATGTTTGAGATGGGTTACTTTATAACTTAGGCATATGTATGGGCATATACCTAAGTAGAGGTTATCTGTTGAGATCTTCTTTGTGGTTATCCTTGTTGGTTTAGTGAGACCTTGAGGGTCTTGGGGTCCCTACTGAGTATCGTTATACTCACCCCTGCACGGGCTATGCCCATACCTCGTTGTGTTGGTTGCAGACGATAGGCAGTGCTGACGGAGGCCGAGTGTTTGAGGACTGGACGGTACCCGGAGGTGGACTACACGACGAGTCGGTACCCGGAGGTGGACTACATGACAAGTCAGTACCTAGAGGTGGACTACATGTCGAGACGAAACACGGAGGAGGTTGAGGGACAAGAGCGTGGAGGAGGATATCTGTACCTACCCTTCAGGTAGGATCCGTGGTGGACGACCAGGAGCTGCGCCATCTGTACCTACCCTTCAGGTAGGATCCAAGGAGGACGACCCAGGAGCCGCTTCCGTCCTTCCAGCTGTTGTCTTTTTTGTTGTACTTGTTCAGTTGTAGTTTTACTTCCTTTTGGGTTTGTATTCTGGCCCATTTACTTTTTAGCACTTCTCTTGTACTTAGTGTTTACTTTTTTTTCCGCTTTCTTACTCTGTGGTTCTTGTTTTCTTTTATAAAGGCAATGCCTTCCCAGTTATCGAGATTTACGCCTTTGGTGCTAGTCGCCAGCCCTTGGCCTATGGAAGGCGGGCTTGGGGTAGTCACGGCACGGGCCCCGAGGACAGGTCGTGACATGGTTGTTCGTACCTGAGAACATTTGTGAGCTTGGTTGGGGTTGAGATGGGGCCACACGTTATGTGGGCCCCACATACGTTCCGGGTTCTACATTACGTACTTTGACCTCTCGCGACGTAGCGGGTCCCTCTGTGCTTGTTTGTTTGACTGGCAGGGTGGAGTTATTCCCCTGGCTCTGTGCTCGTTTGTTTGACCAGCAGGGTTGAGTGGTCTCCCCCTGGTTTTTTTCTCGATGGATCGACCGGTAGCGGTGCTAGTGGCACCCAGTGATGGAACAGGCACTGATCCTCTTTTGGGAGAGTTGTTCTGGAGTTGGGTGGTTGCGAAATACCTACTCCGTGTTCAGTTGGCCAGTGTTGTACCCTCCATTAAAGATGGCCAGAGCAGTTCTGAGTTTTACCCTCCAGCGGGGCTGGGCAGTGGGTTACTCATTGACTTCTTCGGGTTTACCCTCCAGCAGGGCTGGGCAGTGGGTTGATCACTAACTTCTAGGGTTTACCCTCCAGTAGAGACTGGGCAGTGGGTCGCCCGATGCACTTAGGGTTTACCCTCCAGCAGAGACTGGGCAGTGGGTCACCCGATGACGCACTTAGGGTCTACCCTCCAGCAAAGACTGGGCAGTGGGTCACCCGATGACCTCTTAGGGTCTACCCTCCAGCAGGGTTGGGCAGTGGGTTGCCCGCCGTCTAGTTCTAGGTCTACCCTCCAGCAAGGCTGGGAAGTGGGTCGCCTGTCGACTTATTCCAGGTCTACCCTCCAGCGGGGCTGGGCAGTGGGTCGCCGGATGATGTATTATGGTTTACCCTCCAGCAAGGCTGGGCAGTGGGTCACCCAGTATCTTATCATGGTCTACCCTCCAGCGGGGTTGGGCAGTGGGTCGCCTGATGGTGTATTATGAATTACCCTGCAGCAGGGCTGGGCAGTGGGTCAACCGAAATCATATTATGAATTACCCTCTAGCAGGGCTGGACAGTGGCTCACCCGATATCATATTATGAATTACCCTCCAGTAGGGATGGGCAGTGGGACACCCGTTGATATTCCAGACTCATTCCTTTCTACTAGGCTGGTCTGTGGCTTTCCTCCGTGACCAGTAGAGCGGGAACCTTGGTTGTACGGGTCCGTGATGGAATGACTTTGACTTTGAGGAGAGCTCTCAACTGCAGGGCAGTGACAAGGTGTGGTTTGACTTTCCCTAGATCTCTCAAGTATGAGGGGCACTTTCCCCATCGAGACGCGTTCTTGTGACGTGATCTAAAACCATACAGGCGAGTCAGTTCCGCCCAAAGCGTATAATGTTGAGGTTTGGTGATTGAGCCCTTGTCTTGCGGTTTAGGGAAGACGTGCAGGATGTTGGACATCGATGGTGTTACTTCTGGGACTGTTGGTGACTCACTTTTCTTGGGATGAGCTATGTTATGGAGATCCCCTTACGACCTTATTCGGGCTTCTTGTTGAGCATATGGTCGTGTATATACCTTTTTCTAGTACCCACTTCTTGGGTTTGGTTACTCTTCTTCCAGGAGAGGCGAAGACGTGCGGGGTATGCCACGTGCTTTCTATGTCTAGCTTCTCATGGTTGGACGAGTCTACTCTCCTACTATAGGTAGCGAAGACTCGACGGGAAGTTCATATTCTCACCGTTTCTAGATCCTTGTGTTTGGATGAGTCTACCTTCTTTCCTATTGTTGGGTTGAGCTGGACTCTTTACTGTACTCCTTACTGCCCTCTCTGTTGTGCTCCTTTACTTTTCCCTATTCTCTCTACTTCTCACCCTTTGGTACCTCCTTTTTTGCTCCCTTGAGCCTTTGGGGTATCCTACTGAGTATTTTTATACTCACCCCTGCTTGGGCTTTGCCCGCACTTGGTGTGCCCTTACAGACGACAGACAGGTTGGTCATGACTTCAGTGGAGCATAGGAGTTCGGGAGCTTGGACCGCGTGCCGTGGTCGTAGCCGGTTTCTAGGTGGGAGACCCGTCAGCTGTCTTTTTGTTTCCTTGTTGCTGGGTTGTGGCACTTTTTGGTTGGGCGCGTGTTTTTCCCCTTTTCCTTTTAGTGTTCCTTTAGCTTTCTTTGTACTTGTAGAGGTCGATGCACTTTTTGGTATTTATATAGCAGTTTCCCTTTACTCTGCTTGTTCATTCTTTTACTCTACACTTTTGCATTGAGTGTGCTGCGTGTGTGTGTACAGGTACTTAGGAAAAGGCCTCCCTGATTTGTTGTGCCTTCGGCGCTGGTCGCCAGCCCCTGGCCTATGGAGGTGGGCCTGGGGTAGTTGCGGCTCGAGCCCGGGTAAGGTCGGGTCGTGACGAAGTGGTATCAGAGGTGGTTCGTTCCTTGGGACATTTTGCGGACGTCCCTAAAAGAGGAATTGGTTGGGATTTAGGGAAACAGTGTTAATGTGTCTCGAGAGTGGCTCTCAGGCTAGGGAGTCCAGTGATGGTGCGGCGGCCGACGTATCCATTCACCAGGACCTTGATAACCCGCTTGTCGACTCGACATGCTGAGACACTTGTTGTAGGGAAAATTATTTTGTGCATCACATAGGATTGATTCTTTGACTGTCATTCTTGAGTCAGATCCCCATCGTTGTTATTGGTATATACATATATGCTCATCTGGCCGCGGAACTCCTTGGTAATATTCAGGATGTCTCCGTGAGGACAGCCAGCCAGGATACCAGCTTTGGTTCATGACGACGACCCTGTGAGCTACATGGCCACAGTCCAGGACCCATCATGAAAGCCCCTTTCTCCGGGTGGGCCGGTAGCATCACCCCCACCTATTGAGCAACATGCAGTTTCAGCAGAGCAGGCTGAGCTTGAGCGCAGGTTGAGCGTGCTCCGTGAGTTATAGCGGCAGAGACCGCTGAGGTTTATTGGTGATCCAGACCCTCAGGCAGCAGAGGTTTGGCTAGTGACAATGGTTCGCCTTTTCAGGCTTGTGCAGACGCTGACAGATCAGATAGTGGCTTTGGCAGCCACCATTTTTCGTGGAGTAGCTTGGCGTTGGTGGAGTCTGGTGACTCAGTTTCTTGACGAGTCGTCGCTTTCATGGGGCGACTTTCAGTGGTTGTTACATGAGGAGTTTTGCGTCTCCTGCTTGCGCTCCGTTCGGATTCTAGATCTCCTGCAGTTATAGCAGGGAGGGATGACGGTGGCCGAGTATGCGGCTAGTTTTGTAGACCGTGCACGCTTTTACCCGGACTTGGTCCATGACGACAACATCTGAGCATGGAAGTTTGAGTAGGGTCTCCGTCGAGAGATTCATGCTATCATAGTACCCTTGGGAATTTCCACATATGTCGGGGTGATAGATCAGGCGTTGGTGATAGAGGGCTTCCTATCACGTTCTAGAGTTGGTGGTGGTAGCAGGCACGTTGAAGCCGAGACGTCTGCCGCAGCAAGCGGGCGTCGTCAAGCAAGACCTCAACGTAGGTGGCTTTCTGACAACCAGACTCAGGGGAATGGTCGTACACCACAGTGGCGCCAGAGGGCACCAGTACAGCCCAGATGGACTCTGTGCTCTGTTTTTGGCAGGCGAGGTCACTTGGAACGAGACTGCCCGACCCGAGTTGCTGAGAGCTTCAGGAAGGCAGCAGGCGCACCACCCTGGCAGAGGCAGCGCCGTGATCGGAGTGGTACCCAGAGAGGTTGTGCTAGTAGAGGAACGGGAGGAACTGGTAGTGGGGGATGGATTTACGAGATCTCCCCATCACTACTAGGTGGTCCACGTCAGGCTCCGGGAGCTGACGATTGGGACCACGAACAACCGCGAGCTTTGGATGTCTACGATCCTACAGAGCATGGGATGGTGAGAGGTACCCCTTGCGACTCTTATACTTTTTTCAATAGAATTGTTAGGCTCTGTGTGTGAAAGTGTTTTCTCCCTGCTCCTTGTTTGAGGTGTTACCAGGGTGACGCAGGGTGTCGGGTGTAACCCTGTGTTGGTAAGGAAAAGGCGTGAGACCTTTTCCTTTAGTCAATGGTGTTGAAACCTTCTCTTCTGAGCGTGTAAGTGAGTTTTGGTTGAGAGACATCGACTGTGAAATCTTGCGTGATTAGATATCCTTGGGTGTTTCACTATATGGATATTCCGAAGGAGGGAATCACCAGGCCTTGTTCCAGGTGCGGGCGGTGATTCCAGTCGTGGCGTGCGACGTAAGGGTTCGGTCGGGGAGGTGAGCTACCCCTGAGAGCCATCGGGCTGTTTGGGACCGTGAAAAGGGATGGCGAGGTTCCCTACCGCCTTTACCTAACCCCAAAGTCTTGAGTGGGTGCGCGACATCGGCAAGGGCCGACCTCGCATGAACAGATCAATCCTTTGGTCTGTGTGCAGTGGCGCAGAGTTGTGTGTGGGTTCTCCTGGGCATGGGAAAGCCAAGTGTGGGCTTAGTACCCTGTGTTGCTCCCTAGTTTTTATTTTCGGGGATGAAAATATTGAAGTATGGAATCATGTTAGAACCCGGTTTTTTCTGTGAAAGACTTTGGAATATTCTTGATGATATTCCAGAGCAGCGCCTTCAGACGGCGTGCGATTCCGAGCCCCAGAGTGGCCGGAATTAAATTTTCAGTGCGTTCACACTGGGAACACCAAATAAATGGGATAACTCCTAAACAGAGATTCAGATCAGATATCCGAGTGTACGGATGAGTCTGGAATGGGGTGTTTACCCTAGGAACTACATAAAACTTGTCGGCGCGGGACGTTTGGACCCCTCGCCCGCTTCTAGAATGTTAAACGGATTAATTAATTAATTTATTTATTCTTTTAATGGTGAAACTAGAGTATCTCTTAAACAGTGGCTCGGATTGGAAAACCGAGGGCACCATTGAGTTCGAAGCGTGCCGTTTACTCTAGGAGGGGTAAAAGTTTCGCGGGCGCAAGCCGTTTGTGAAAAATGGCTCCCGGGGCGTTTTCGTAATTTAGCGGCTTCGGAAGTTAAATTTTATAACTTCTGAACGGAAGCTCAGAATCAAATTCCGAGACCATCGTTGTTCTCGGGAGGTGTTTTTTACCCCAGGGGAGGCTTAACCTCGACCCTGCTGAGGGTTCGGGTTCGGGCCGACGGGCGGGTGGTTAAGCGTTTTTTATTTAAACCCTTAACACACCCCTTGCTCTTCTTCTTCCCCACCTGGACAGCCGCAAAAGGAAGCCTTCCCTCTCCTCCTCCACTCCGGAGAGGCAGCTCCGGCAAGGCGATAGCGTGGCAGTGGATCACCCGTGAAGCTTCGGGCAACGCCCCTGCAGGTAGGATTGTTGCGGTTTCAATTTTTATTCCCACACCAACTTTGAGTTCAATTTTATGCATTTATTTGTGGTTAAAACTTCAAACAAATCCCATGGACACGTATTATACAATTTTTTCTTTCCATCGCATCTTTCGTAATCAGAATCCGAGTTACGAGGAGGCCGCAGCGGTTCAGAAAAGTTTACGGGAAATTTGGGAGTTCTGGGGGTTTTCCGGCGGTCCGGTGGGGTTCAGGCAGCGGCGCGGCGTTTCCGGGCAGTGGTCTAGTGAGAGAGAATGGAGGAGCTCCAGGACGTGGCTCTGGGCGGCCTTCTACGTGGCGGTGAGTCCTCGACCACGGCGGCATCGCGCGACGCGGAGCAGAAGAGTCGGCCGGCTGTGTCGGCCTGTTGACTCGCGGACTCGGGGTCGCATCGCGCGACCCAGCGGGGGGGAGCAAGACCCGCCTTCGGCGGGTATTCACGTAGTTTGCGTGACCAGTACCTCATGGCCGGTCTGCGCGTGCACCGCAGGTCCACAGCCGGCCCGCTCGGCTAGGCAGCGGGCCGGCCCGGGCCAGGCCGGTCCAGCCCAAGGGGCTTTGCCCCTCAGTTTTCTGACGCCCGTAACTTTGGCTACGAGCGTCTGTTTTGCGTGCCGTCAGTGGAAGCGTGGACCTTGAGTCGAGGGGAACGTTTTGAGATGGTTTCAGGAATTTTTAATTCCCAAAACGAGGGGCCTTGGAGGGGAGACACGTCTTTAAGTGGACGAGCGTTTTTCCCGAGATTCTTATTTTGGACGGCGCGGACGCGTCCGACGTCCGTTTTGAGCCCCGTCAGCGGCGTTGGAACCCTGGCGTTGAGGCAGAGGTTTACTGGGTTGTTCTAGGCATTGAATCTAGAGTTGAGGTGTGGGCCCCATGGCCCGTCTTTTGAGTGGCGGGCAGCTTTTAGCAACTTTTTCACCGGACGTCCGTTCGAGGCGTGCGAGCAGTCAATGTTGGGTGTTTTTCCAAGGGCATTGTGTTGGCGTAGTCTGCCCACTGTTATCCCACACAATGGTGTGGGGTCGACGAGGGTCGTTTGGGCGTCGACGATGATTTTCCATCTCTATCACCGGGCAACCATTTTGGAAAAGTGAGTAGTCCATCTTGAGTTCTTTTTCGAGAGGATCACAACGGTGCGATCCGTTCGTTGAGTTTCGGGACCGGGATGCGGGTCCCATGAAGCACCGCTCGTGTGCAGTGCACCGAAACGTATCTTTTTTCTCCGAATATCCATTGCACTCATGTGGGTAGTTCTTTTGACGTGTTTTCCCGAGGGGATCGCAATGGTGTGATACGCCTGACTGTTTTCGGGGCCGAGGCTCGGGATCACGGGACATCGTTCTGGCGTGAGGCGGTGTTGGTGAATTTTCCGTCGAATATCCGTTGGAGGTGAGTAAGTAGTCGATCTCGTGTGTTTTTTCATGAGGATTACAACGGTGTGATCCATTTGGTTGTGTGGAGCCTCTTGCGCGATATTGTTAAATGTGGAAGCATGGAAGGTGCTCCAGTGGTGGTTCGCCCTACCTTGTTTGTAGAGGACCCTTGGCGTGTGATCGTGCACTCTTGGGAGAGTGATATAAATGGTTTATGAGATGTGGTTGGCTGTGCCTCATTTGATGAGGTGGAAGGTTGGAGTTGTTATGTCACGCCTTCACGTTGACATTGGGTGCCGTGTGCACGATGTCCCTTGGGCTGAGAATGTGGTATACTCTGGAAGTATACAGAAATGCTTGGAGGTACATGTGGTTGTTCGTACCTGAGAATTTTTGTGAGCTTGGTTGGGGTTGAGATGGGGACACACGTTGTGTGGGCCCCACGTGTGTGTCGGGTTCTACTTTACGTACTTTGTCCTCTCGCGACGTAGAGGGTCCCTCTGTGCTCGTTTGTTTGACTGGCAGGGTGGAGTTATTCCCCGGATCTGTGCTCGTTTGTTTGACTAGCAGGTTTGATTTGTCTCCCCCTAGTTTTGTTCTCGATGGATCGACCGGTAGCGATGCTAGTGGCACCCCGTGATGGAACAGGCGCTGAACCTCTTTTGGGAGAGTTGTTCTGGAGTTGGGTGGTTGCGTGATACCCACTCCGTGTTCGGTTGTCCAGTGTTGTACCCTCCAGTAGAGATAGCCAGAGCAGTTCTGAGCTTTACCCTCCAGCGGGGCTGGGTAGTGGGTTACTCATCGACTTCTTTGGATTTACCCTCCAGCAGGGCTAGGCAGTGGGTTACTCACTGACTTATAGGGTTTACCCTCTAATATAGACTGGGCAGTGGGTCGCCTGACGCACTTAGGGTCTACCCTCCAGCAGAGACTAGGCAGTGGGTCACCCGACGACACACTTAGGGTCTACCCTCCAGTAGAGACTGGGCAGTGGGTCACCCAACGACCCCTTAGTGTCTACCCTCCAGTAGGGCTGGGTAGTGGGTCACCCGTTGTCTAGTTCCAGGTCTACCCTCCAGTGGGGCTGGGCAGTGGGTCGCCAGATGATGTATTATGGTTTACCCTCCAGCAGGGCTGGGCAGTGGGTCACCTAGTATCTTATTATGGTTTACCCTCCAGCGGGGCTGGGCAGTGGGTCACCTGATGGTGTATTATGAATTACCCTCCAACACGGCTAGGCAGTGGGTCACCCGATATCATATTATGAATTACCCTCCAGCAGGGCTGGGTAGTGGGTCACCTGATATCACATTATGAATTACCCTCCAGTAGGGCTGGGCAGTGGGACACCCGTTGATATTCCAGGCTCAGTCCTTTCTACTAAGCTAGTGTGTGGCTTTCCTCCGTGACCACCGGAGCGGGACCCTTGGTTGTACGGGTCGGTGATGGAAGAACTTTGACTTTGAGGAGGCCTCTTGACTGCAAGGCAGTGACATGGTGTGGTTTGAATTTCCCTAGAGCTCTCAAGTACTAGGGGAACTTTCCCCACTGAGACGCGTTCTTGTGACATGATCTAAAACCGTGCGGGTGAGTCAGTGCCGCCCAAAGAGGATAGTGTCAAGGTGTGGTGATTGAGCCCTTGGCTTGTGGTTCTGGGCAGACGTGCGGGATGCTGGACATCAATGGTGTTACTTCTGGGACTGTTGGCGACTCACTTTTCTTGGTCTGAGTTACGAGATGGAGATCCCCTTACGACCTTTTTCGGGCTTCTTGATGAGCATATGGGCTTGTATATACCTTGTTCTAGTACCCAATTCTTGGGTTTGGTTACTCTCCTTCCAGGAGAGGCGAAGATGTGCAGGGTATGCCACGTGCTTCCGTGTCTAGCTTCTCATGGTTGGATGAGTCTACTCTCCAACTATAGGTAGCGAAGACTCGACAGGAAGTTCATCTTCTCACCGTTTCCAGCTTTTTGTGTTTGGACTAGTCTACCTTCTTTCCTCTTGTTGGGTTGATATGGACTCTTTACTATACTCCTTACTTCCCTCTCTGCTGTGATCCTTTACTTTTCCTTGTTCGCTCTACTGCTCACCCTTCGGTACTTTCTTTGTTGCTCCCTCGAGCCTTCGGAGTATCCTACTGAGTATTTTTATACTCACCCCTGCTTGGGCTTTGCCCGCACACACGCAACACAACAACTCGGGGAGGCCTTTGCCTAAGTACCTGTACACACACACGCAACACACTCAATGCAAAAGTGCAGAGTAAAAGAAAGAACAAGCAGAGTAAAGGGAAACTGCTATATAAATACCACAAAGTGCATCGACCTCTACAATTACAAAGAATGTTGAAGTAACACTGAAAAGAAAAGGGGCAAAACACACGCCCAACCAAAAAGTGCCACAACCTGGCAACAGGTAAACAAAAAGATAGTTGATGGGTCTCCCACCTGGAACTCGGCTACGACCACCGCACGCGGTCCAAGCTACCGAACACCAATGCTCCACTCAAGTCACGACCAACCTGTCTGTCGTCTTCAAGGGCACACCAAGTGCGGGCAAAGCCCAAGTAGGGGTGAGTATAAAAATACTCAGTAGGATACTCCGAAGGCTCGAGGGAGCAACAAAGAAAGTACCGAAGGGTGAGCAGTAGAGCGAACAAGGAAAAGTAAAGGATCACAGCAGAGAGGGAAGTAAGGAGTATAGTAAAGAGTCCATCTCAACCCAACAAGAGGAAAGAAGGTAGACTAGTCCAAACACAAGGAGCTGGAAACGGTGAGAAGATGAACTTCCTGTCGAGTCTTCGCTACCTATAGTTGGAGAGTAGACTCATCCAACCATGAGAAGCTAGACACGGAAGCACGTGGCATACCCTGCACGTCTTCGCCTCTCCTGGAAGGAGAGTAACCAAACCCAAGAATTGGGTACTAGAACAAGGTATATACAAGCCCATATGCTCATCAAGAAGCCCGAAAAAGGTCGTAAGGGGATCTCCATCTCGTAACTCAGCCCAAGAAAAGTGAGTCGCCAACAGTCCCAGAAGTAACACCATTGATGTCCAGCATCCCGCACGTCTGCCCAGAACCACAAGCCAAGGGCTCAATCACCACACCTTGACACTATCCTCTTTGGGCGGCACTGACTCACCCGCACGGTTTTAGATCATGTCACAAGAACGCGTCTCAGTGGGGAAAGTTCCCATAGTACTTGAGAGCTCTAGGGAAATTCAAACCACACCATGTCACTGCCTTGCAGTCAAGAGGCCTCCTCAAAGTCAAAGTTCTTCCATCACCGACCCGTACAACCAAGGGTCCCGCTCCGGTGGTCACGGAGGAAAGCCACACACTAGCTTAGTAGAAAGGACTGAGCCTGGAATATCAACGGGTGTCCCACTGCCCAGCCCTACTGGAGGGTAATTCATAATGTGATATCAGGTGACCCACTACCCAGCCCTGCTGGAGGGTAATTCATAATATGATATCGGGTGACCCACTGCCTAGCCGTGTTGGAGGGTAATTCATAATACACCATCAGGTGACCCACTGCCCAGCCCCGCTGGAGGGTAAACCATAATAAGATACTAGGTGACCCACTGCCCAGCCCTGCTGGAGGGTAAACCATAATACATCATCTGGCGACCCACTGCCCAGCCCCACTGGAGGGTAGACATGGAATAAGTCGACAGGCGACCCACTGCCCAGCCTTGCTGGAGGGTAGACCTGGAACTAGACAACGGGTGACCCACTACCCAGCCCTACTGGAGGGTAGACACTAAGGGGTCGTTGGGTGACCCACTGCCCAGTCTCTGCTGGAGGGTAGACCCTAAGTGTGTCGTCGGGTGACCCACTGCCTAGTCTCTGCTGGAGGGTAGACCCTAAGTGCGTCAGGCGACCCACTGCCCAGTCTATATTAGAGGGTAAACCCTATAAGTCAGTGAGTAACCCACTGCCTAGCCCTGCTGGAGGGTAAATCCAAAGAAGTCGATGAGTAACCCACTACCCAGCCCCGCTGGAGGGTAAAGCTCAGAACTGCTCTGGCTATCTCTACTGGAGGGTACAACACTGGACAACCGAACACGGAGTGGGTATCACGCAACCACCCAACTCCAGAACAACTCTCCCAAAAGAGGTTCAGCACCTGTTCCATCACGGGGTGCCACTAGCACCGCTACCGGTCGATCCATCGAGAACAAAACTAGGGGGAGACAAATCAAACCTGCTAGTCAAACAAACGAGCACAGATCCGGGGAATAACTCCACCCTGCCAGTCAAACAAACGAGCACAGAGGGACCCTCTACGTCGCGAGAGGACAAAGTACGTAAAGTAGAACCCGACACACACGTGGGGCCCACACAACGTGTGTCCCCATCTCAACCCCAACCAAGCTCACAAAAATTCTCAGGTACGAACAACCACATGTACCTCCAAGAATTTCTGTATACTTCCAGAGTATACCACATTCTCAGCCCAAGGGACATCGTGCACACGGCACCCAATGTCAACGTGAAGGCGTGACATAACAACTCCAACCTGCCACCTCATCAAATGAGGCACAGCCAACCACATCTCATAAACCATTTATATCACTCTCCCAAGAGTGCACGATCACACGCCAAGGGTCCTCTACAAACAAGGTAGGGCGAACCACCACTGGAGCACCTTCCATGCTTCCACATTTAACAATATCGCGCAAGAGGCTCCACACAACCAAATGGATCACACCGTTGTAATCCTCATGAAAAAACACACGAGATCGACTACTTACTCACCTCCAACGGATATTCAACGGAAAATTCACCAACACCGCCTCACGCCAGAACGACGTCCCGTGATCCCGAGCCTCGGCCCCGAAAACAGTCAGGCGTATCACACCATTGCGATCCCCTCGGGAAAACACGTCAAAAGCACTACCCACATGAGTGCAATGGATATTCGGAGAAAAAAGATACGTTTCGGTGCACTGCACATGAGTGGTGCTTCATGGGACCCGCATCCCGGTCCCGAAACTCAACGAACGGATCGCACCGTTGTGATCCTCTCGAAAAAGAACTCAAGATGGACTACTCACTTTTCCAAAATGGTCGCCCGGTGATAGAGATGGAAAATCACCGTCGACGCCCAAACGACCCTCGTCGACCCCACACCATTGTGTGGGATAACAGTGGGCAGACTACGCCAACACAATGCCCTTGGAAAAACACCCAACATTGACTGCTCGCACGCGTCGAACGGACGTCCGGTGAAAAAGTTGCTAAAAGCTGCCCGCCACTCAAAAGACGGGCCATGGGGCCCACACCTAAACTCTGGATTCAATGCCTAGAACAACCCTGTAAACCTCTGCCTCAACGCCAGGGTTCCAACGCCGCTGACGGGGCTCAAAACGGACGTCGGACGCGTCCGCGCCGTCCATAATAAGAATCTTGGGAAAAACGCTCGTCCACTTAAAGACGTGTCTCCCCTCCAAGGCCCCTCGTTTTGGGAATTAAAAATTCCTGAAACCATCTCAAAACGTTCCCCTCGACTCCAAGGTCCACGCTTCCACTGACGGCACGCAAAACAGACGCTCGTAGCCAAAGTTACGGGCGTCAGAAAACTGAGGGGCAAAGCCCCTTGGGGCTGGACCGGCCTGGCCCGGGCCGGCCGCTGCCTAGCCGAGCGGGCCCGGCTGTGGGACCTGCGGTGCACGCGCAGACCGGCCATGAGGTACTGGTCACGCAAACTACGTGAATACCCGCCGAAGGCGGGTCTTGCTCCCCCCCGCTGGGTCGCGCGATGCGACCCCGAGTCCGCGAGTCAACAGGCCGACACAGCCGGCCGACTCTTCTGCTCCGCGTCGCGCGATGCCGCCGTGGTCGAGGACTCACCGCCACGTAGAAGGCCGCCCAGAGCCACGTCCTGGAGCTCCTCCATTCTCTCTCACCAGACCACTGCCCGGAAATGCCGCGCCGCTGCTTGAACCCCACCGGACCGCTGGAAAACCCCCAGAACTCCCAAATTTCCCGTAAACTTTTCCGAACCGCTGCGGCCTCCTCGTAACTCGGATTCTGATTACGAAAGATGCGATGGAAAGAAAAAATTGTATAATACGTGTCCATGGGATTTGTTTGAAGTTTTAACCACAAATCAATGCATAAAATTGAACTCAAAGTTGGTGTGGGAATAAAAATTGAAACCGCAACAATCCTACCTGCAGGGGCGTTGCCCGAGAAGCTTCACGGGTGATCCACCGCCACGCTGTCGCCTTGCCGGAGCTGCCTCTCCGGAGTGGAGGAGGAGAGGGAAGGCTTCCTTTTGCGGCTGTCCAGGTGGGGAAGAAGAAGAGAAAGGGGTGTGTTAAGGGTTTAAATAAAAAACGCTTAAACCACCCGCCCGTCGGCCCGAACCCGAACCCTCAGCAGGGGGGAGGGGTGTCCAGCGGGGGGGAGGGGTGTCCGCGTCACGCCGCTGTCACGCCGAAATATATCTATACGTTTGTAATCAATCTAAACAAAGAATGATAATGGTGTACCTTACACCATTCGATCCAGTCTTTCGAAGCTTTTCACAAGTGTTTGATTGTGATCACTTAGAAGTCGCTGAAAGACTCCTTCAGAGGTATCCACAAATCATGGAATCACCCGACACTTAGTAGGACCTCTCTCAATACCAGTCCTTCCTGCTTGTCGAAGTTTTTCACAAGCGTTTGATCGAGATATCCGAGAAGTCACCGAAAGACTCCTTCTGAGGTATCCAAGGTTCATGGGAATCACCCGATGCTTAGGTAGGGTCTCTCTCAACACCACAGTCTGTTAGAACCTTGTTTAAAGGTGGGAGAGAAACAAGAGCTAGAGAGAATCGGCTTTGAGGAGTTCTAACGATCACATGATCTCATCCATCAAGTGCAACCACTTGCATAGGAATTGAACCAATTCATATAGGCCTTCGAGAACCTCAAAATGTTCAGCCTATTCATGGTACGTTACACAAATGTCCCAAATGTTTCAGCTCATTTGAAGCGTACGGCTCAATCCCATTAGTAATCGTTTAACATTTAAATTAAACGATTATGTGAGATGTTCAAACTCCCCAAATCCATCGAAACAGAAAGAAGCTTCGAGCCGAAAGGCTCTAAAGCCATTTTATTAAAAACAAAAGATGACATAAGAGAGGAGATGGGGCTAGACATTGATAAAACTGCCTTCATAATAAAGCATTTCGTTTTCATAACCCCCCTCCCCGACATCATCATCCCATTCAAGTTGTAGGTAGATGAGCTATGAGACCTAGTCACCATCGTTGTTCTCCATTGAGAGCAGTCTTTCTTCTTCCTTGATTTCCTTGAATAGACAATTTGAAATCCCTCTTTATCAACTGAAGGAAACTTTCCCTTGCTTAAAATATCCTTACATGGATCACTTCTATGGGCATAATCATCATTTTCTATTCCGGCCCAACTTCCCCCTATATTGTTAAGCTCCATTTGCCGATTGATCTCTTCCTGGATCTGAGAAGGTTGAACCATTGGTTCATGCTGCTGAGACCCATACTGAGGCTGCCCCAGTGAAGCACCCAGCTGCTGATACCATTGCTGCATGCAACTTCCAGCTCTAAACCAGATTTGTTTTTCAGCTCTAAAATATATGCTTTGTGAGCAAACTTACCCCATGGATTTTGTCTCCCCTTCTTTAGGTTTGTTCTCTTCTTCACATCCCAAAACACAACCTGTTTTTCCTTGTACAGCTTTACCACCAAGGATTTTTCTTTTCACTATAGGTTGATTTTTCTTTCTCCAAATCACCTTGCTGCTTGGACTGTCCCTGCAAGCATTTTCAGTACATACCTTGCCTTGGGGCACCCCTTTCACATGAATCCTTCTAGTTTTAGGATCATGTGAGTTCTTTTCATGCTTCCAAGCCCTTTTTTGTGTCTTTCCAGGGGGGGGGGCTGGCAGGGGGCAGGGGGCAGGGGGGGCTGGGGGTGGGGGCTGGCAGGGGCAGGGGGGGCTGGCAGGGGGAAGGGGGGGGGGGTGGCAGGGGGGAAAGCATGGGGCAGGGGAGGCTGGCAGGGGGACAAGCAGGGGGAAGGGGGGGGGGGGGGGCTGGCAGGGGGGCAAGCAGGGGCAGGGGGGGCTGGCAGGGGCAGGGGGAGGCTGGCAGGGGGAAAGGGGGGGGGGGGGGCTGGCAGGGGGGCAAGCAGTGGGGGGGGGGGGGGGGCTGGCAGGGGGACAAGCAGGGGGGCAAGCAGGGGGCAGGGGGGGGGGGCTGGCAGGGGGAAAGGGGGGGGGGCAGGGGGGGGGGCTGGCAGGGGCAGGGGGAGGCTGGCAGGGGGAAGGGGGGGGGGGGGGGGGCTGGCAGGGGGGCAAGCAGGGGGCAGGGGGGGCTGGCAGGGGGACAAGCAGGGGGAAGGGGGGGGGGGCTGGCAGGGGGGCAAGCAGGGGGCAGGGGGGGCTGGCAGGGGAAGGGGGAGGCTGGCAGGGGGAAGGGGGGGGGTGTTCAATGGGTCTGTTCAAGGGGGTTGTCCAGGGGGTTGCAAGGGGGTTGCAAGGGGGTTGCAAGGGGGCTGTCCAGGGGGGGCATGGGGGTCCAGTGGGGGTGCAAGAGGGCTCTCCAAGGCCGCTTCACCTTTCCTTTTTCTCAACAATCTTGTGATCTAAACCAAACTCACACCAAATTGTTAGTATATAAACTGTAAAGCACAAAGGGTGTGTGACATACCACTTTTAGCATGAATTGATACCATTGCTGCATGCAAACTTCCAGCTCTAAACCAGATCTGTTTTCAGCTCTAAAATATATGCTTTGTGAGCACACTTACCCCATGGATTGTGTCTCCCCTTCTTTAGGTTTGTTCTCTTCTTCACAACCCAAAACACAACCTGTTTTTCCTTGGACAGCTTTACCACCAAGGATTTTTCTTTTCACTATAGGTTGATTTTTCTTTCTCCAAATCACCTTGCTGCTTGGACTGTCCCTGCAAGCATTTTCAATACATACCTTGCCTTGGGGCACCCCTTTCACATGAATCCTTCTAGTTTTAGGATCATGTGAGTTCTTCTCATGCTTCCAAGCCCTTTTTTGTGTCTTTCCAGGGGGGGGGGCTGGCAGGGGGCAGGGGGGGGCTGGGGGTGGGGGCTGGCAGGGGCAGGGGGGCTGGCAGGGGGAAGGGGGGGGGGGGGGTGGCAGGGGGGCAAGCAGGGGGCAGGGGGGCTGGCAGGGGGACAAGCAGGGGGAAGGGGGGGGGGGGGCTGGCAGGGGGGCAAGCAGGGGGCAGGTGGGGGCTGGCAGGGGCAGGGGGAGGCTGGCAGGGGGAAGGGGGGGGGGGGGCTGGCAGGGGGCAGGGGGGGGCTGGCAGGGGGACAAGCAGGGGGAAGGGGGGGGGGGGCTGGCAGGGGGGCAAGCAGGGGGCAGGGGGGGGGGGCTGGCAGGGGCAGGGGGAAGGGGGGGCTGGCAGGGGGGCAAGCAGGGGGCAGGGGGGTCTGGCAGGGGGACAAGCAGGGGGGGGGGGCTAGGAACACCTCGGTGCTGGTCCAAACTTTGATCCACAAGAATAAAAAAGTCTCTTTGCTCGTCATTCCTCGTACTCAGATCTGGAAAGATTCCGAACTCACCTCTGCCTAGGGGCAATCTTCCTTTTCTCAGTAGTCCAATCGAATCTACTCCTTTATGGAACAGCTGAAGTGGAGAGGGAGGGGGAGGGCTGGGCAGTGGGGGGGGGGAGGGCTGGGTTACATGAGAGGTCTCCACATCCAATTCAAGAAAACGGCAAGAAAACGGTTACTAGTGGGAACCGTGATAAGCATTGCTTCAGCAACATCCGCCCGCCCTTGTATCTGTTCAGCACAAGCGTCTGCTGCCTCCAATTCATAGACAGTTGAGCCCACATGCTGTGTAGTTTTCACTTTCATCTGAAAATCCCCATGTACTATGTTTACAGGGCTGGTGTCTACAGCCCGGACCATAGCATGCTGAGGTTTCTCATCATCCATGTATAATCTTATATTCTGTTTTTAGGTGCAGAATGTTAAGGTGCAGAATTGTACAGCCAGGCCTGCTTTGCAGGGGATCTGCCAATACCCACAGTTCAAATGAACCGTAGGAAATGTTTGGCACTGGAAACATGTATACCCACGGTTCAAATGAACCATGGGAAATTTCTGGACCTGCAAACAGTATACCCACGATTATAAAACCGTGGGAAATTTCTGGACCTGCAAACAGTATACCCACGGTTATAAAACCGTGGGAAATTTCTGGACCTGCAAACAGTATACCCACGGTTATAAAACCGTGGGTATACATCTATATCCGGACATCTATACCTACGGTTCAATGAACCGTGGGTAATATAAAATTTTCCGGGTCTATACCCACGGTTCTCTGAAAACCGTGGGTATAGGCCTATTGCGACGGCACTCCAGCCCGCGGTTACTGAAACCGTGGGTATACCCTATACCCACGGTTTCAAGGGCTATACCCACGGTTTTAAACCGTGGGTATAGGTGCGATTTCCAGTAGTGTTAGGAGATTCACTAAGTGGTATTGGAAATTGTGGTTGAAACATTCTCCATGGAAATCAGACGATTGTTGAGCTGCTCTATAAGTTCTAAGAACTTGTATCAATTGGATACAAAGTCACAACAATGTTAGAAGACCATGCATTGTATTGACAATGCTTGAGGAGATGAAAGGAGATCCATCCACAACTTCTAAGTGGATGAAGTGGATTGAAAGAAGTCCATGCACTATCACTTAGTGCATGTGAATCAGAAGAAGATCCAATTGATCTCTGATTAGATCAATGAAGCACATTGAAGAATTTAAGTGATTCAGGAGTTCGGTTGAAGATGAAGAAACCTTTTTCCATATCCTAAGTAAAGATTATATGTTGAGGAGGATTAAAGAATTCTTAAGAAGTAGAGAAGGGAAGAAATGGAGAAGAAGAATGAAAGGGCTTGATATGGCATTTTATATGGAGGAGAACTTTGTTTTTAACAAAGTCTTAATATTTTCCTTTGCCAAAAAATATGGCCAGCCAAGGCACCTTGAGGGTTCAACCCCAAGGCATGGGCACTAGGGCACCACGCCCGGGGGAACCCGTGGGGCGAGCCAGGGCGGCAGGGCGCACACCTAAGACACCGCATGGGCGCCTGGGGCACGCCCGGAGGAGCGCGGAAGGGACGCATGAGCGCACCCGCGAGTGTCAGGCGATGCATAGTGGGCGCTAGGAGCACGCCCGCAGGGAGCAGAGTGGGCGCAGAGCGCGCCCGCAGAAGAACACGGTGCGGGGCGGCACCGTGGAGGGAGAGAATTCAACTGAGCCGGTTGGGGGAGCGCTTAGTTAATAAGCCGCAGATAAACCGCGCCCCGTTTCGATGTGGGACGCGGAAAATTCACCGGGAGTGAATTCTGGCCGTCCATCTCATCGCGCGCCAGATCCGAGCCGCTCATCTAATCCCGCGGCGAGGCGATTTGATCCAGGCCGTTGAAGATCTGATCCGACGGCTCCCGTCTTATCTCCTTGCTTGAGCTCGAGCCGAAGCCTCCGCTGAACCGGGCGCCTCCCGAGTGAAGATTTTGAGTATCCGGCCACCTCCGATCAAACCGAAGTGTCCATTGGGATCGTCTGAGCATACCGAACACAACCATTCCTTAAAATGGGCTTGCATGTAGTGTATGGAGAATTTCGGTTGAGGCTGAGGCAAACGAAGTTGCCGGGCCATTGGGGTGTTCGTGTTTTGCATGGGATGGCCAAATCAGAGGCCGTGCATGCGTTCTAAATCGCATGCACGAGGAAGAAAATAATAAAGGAACCCGCGTGAACAGAGAGAAGAAAACAAGATTTAAGGAAATCTTGAAATCCCGAAATCTTCGGGAGATTAAAAGATATCCCACGCGGAAGTCTTGAGGATTCTCTGCCTATAAAAGGAGAGGCCGAGACCTCATTATCGCTTGCTGAGTTTTTTGTTGAATATCCGAGTCCCGTGAGTGCTCTGCCTCGCGAAGAAAGAAGCCACCGCGCAAAACTTTGCGCGGCTATTGTTCCCGGTGCCACCCGAGGCCCGAAGAAGTTCTTTTCGTGCACCCCTTGCACGAAAGACGTGAAGGGAAGAGTTCCCTGCGCGCCTTACTTGCGCGGAAGGAAGAACCGGGGTTGCACCAAGCCTTGCGCACCCTTGGTTGGAGCCCGCGGCTAAAGCACTTGCGCGCCTAAGGGCAGTATCACTTGCGTGGCCATTTGAGGCTTGTGCGAATGAGGCCGCTTGCACCCTTGTGACTTGCGCGACCCACGGCAGCCCCTTGCACAGAGACCTTGTGCGCCTCCTTTGAAGGACAAGGGAGTTCGGGTGTGTGCAAGAAGAATCCAAGAAGGCCGTAGCCACATTTCCCCTTGTGTGTGTGCTAAGTGCAAAGAAGGGCAGTAGGTGTTCGGGTGATGTGAATTACACACCTTGTGTGTGTGTGCTTAAGGATAATACACCCTAGCCAAGTGAGTGCACACCTACGGGTTTTATGCAAGGAGGAGTGGAAGGCCACCACATTTGTGTGTGTGCAAAAGAAAAGGAAGGCCGAGGCCTTAGTGCCTTGTGTGCAAAGTGAACAAGGAAGGCCGTAGCCTTGTGTGAGCACACTTTGAAAAACACACTAAAAGAACACTAAAGTGTGTGTGTGCAACAAGAAGAGGAGGAGGCCAACTCATGAGTGTGCAAAAGTGAAAGAAGTGTGTGCAAAGAGAAAAGAGGCCGAACCTAGTGTGTGCACTAAGTGAAGTGTATACACTTAGAAGAAGTGCAAGACTCCCACACTAAAGTAAAACACACTTTATGTGTGTAATCAAAAGAGAATAAAGTGTGTGAAGTTTAGTGAGCTGGTGTGTGGTTATAGATACTAAACCCTTTGTGGGTCTACTGCACCAAGAAGAGGAAAGGAGGAGTGCATGCATGCATGCATGCACGTGCACACGTGAACAAAGCTAAATCTGGCTGTGTGCATTTGAGTTGTCCAAGACCAGTGGTTCTTGAAGAATTGAGAAGGCCATGCAGTCAGTGCATGAGGAAGAAGAGATGCCATGCACTCAGTGCATGAAGTTGAAGTGAGTTGAGACTGGACCAGACCGAAGATAAAGATATCAGTTGTCTGAGAATTCAGTAGTTGGAGAGAGAAGCCAGGTCATCCTTAGAAGAAGGAGATAAATCCTGAGCAAGATGAGAAGACCTGATCATCACAAGTGATCAGAGGTACAAAGCAAGGCCAGCAGCCTTTATCCCAGGCTGCTGAAGTTACTTGAAGAACTTAAAGAGGAGAAGAGCTACTCGTGCGACTCGAGGAGCCAGGAGAAGACCCTGTGGGACTCAGGGAGAAGAAGTCTTCAGTGGGATTCTGGAGCAGGCCAGTGGGACTCTGGTAACACTGTGGGACGCAGTATAAAGACCCTCCTGTGGGACTCAGGAGAGATACGGTGGGAAGCTGTATCGACCATTGTAATACTAACAGATTATAATGGGAGAATCCATGCTGGGAGAGCATGGCAAGGATGTAGGCCTTTGGTGCCGAACCTTGTAAATCCTTGTGTCCTGTGGCTTTTCATTACTGCATTATCCGGGAAAGGTTGAGAGACATAAGAAGAGTGGATCGAGGCCTTAACAAGCCATAGAGGTTTAATTGATTAAGAATCAATTAGTAAAAAGTTTTAAAGGATCACTGATTCACCCCCTCCCCCTCTTAGTGATTCACACTGATCTGGGCACTTCAATTGGTATCAGAGGGAGGTTACCTCTAAAAGATACAAGGGAGTCTTTATGAAGTGCAGATTTGAGGAAATGAGTGACCAACCTCAAATGGAGATATCTGCCAAGACTCAGAAAAATAGAAAGAAGAAACAGGCCAAGAAGATGAAGAAAGCCTGTCCTAGCTGTGATGAAGTTGAAACAATGAATGATCTTCAGAGTGCACTCAAATATCTTTAGAAGACAGTTCCCATGGAAGTGGAAAAGTGTATAGCTACAGGCATCCAAGATCTTCATGAAGAAAAATCACAGTTAGAAGAAGAAGCCAATGCTATGGAAGATCAGCTGGCTAAAAGGGTTGGCATAACCAACACTCTCAGAAAGCTGGTGAAGGCTAAGGAAGAAACAATTTCTCTTTGCAATGAAAGATATGAAGACACTGCTGAAGAGTTGCAAAGAAGCCTTTCTGAGAAAGAAATATTTATGATAATGATCAAATAAGTTTTCCATGCACTGGAAAAGTTGCACAAAGTGTCAATGAATGTCAGAGATGCTCAACTCGAAGACAAAGTCAAAATGGTGAAGGAGCTTGACAATTCATTGCTTGAATTGAAGACAGTGCATGAAGATCAGATAAAACAGCTGGAAGAGAAATGGGAAGGAAGGCTAAGAACAATTGAGGATGAGAAGAACTCCCTCAACATGAAGTGTTTAGAAGTGGAGGTGATATTGAAAAATCTGCAATCACCCAAAGCTGAATCCTCCCAGTCAGCTGGAAGAAGACATGTTGCTACTCAAGTATTCTTTGAGCAGGATGATTCTAAGAGAAAGACATCCTCTAATAAAAGTGCAACATCTTCTAGAAAGAAGGTACCATCCATACCATCTTGTACTGATGCTTCTAATTGTGTTTCCACAAAAAGTGCAGGATGGAAGAATAATTCCAAACAAATATGGATGAAGACAGTAAAGAAGCAGAGCTCTCCTGAAACAGCACAACAGGTCAAGAAAAGTACCCTATAATCAGAAGGACTGAAGAGGTCAAGATTTGTGGGTCAGTGTTGGTGTTGTAACAAGTATGGGCATTGTGCAAAGGATTGTTGGTATAATCCACTGAATGCCAAAGCACAGAGGAAGCCCATGCCTAGGGGGAGCAAGCCAGAAGGAAAGAAGCAGCATCCACAGGTCCAGAGACATCTGTTTACTGCTAACAGATTTGGATTGCTTGACAATATCTGGGATGGTTGCAAAAGTGGTCAAAAATTTGATACATGTCAATCTCCGAATGTATCCAAAGCTGGAAAGAAGAGAAGATCACAGAACCTGGCTAAGAGATATTCCTTGGGAAGCAAGAAGAAAGTGGAAGATGCTCCCAAGAAGATTATGAAAAAGGAAGAGAAGACCTTGGAGTCTAAGTCCAAGAAGGGTGAGTCATCCAGTAGGACCACCAAGAAGACATGCTTCTACTGTGGAAAGAAAGGTCATACCATGGATCTTTGAAAACAAGCCATGGAAATCAATAGAAGCCAACTGAACTCAAACAGACAATCAATCCAAAAGAAGCAGAAGGGATTGATTGAAAACAAGTTGCCTAAGAGAGGTAGCTTGACAGCATCAAAGGAACCATGTGGAATATCCAGAACTGAGGCCACACTTCCAAATGATTTACTAGTCATATGGCCAAATCAGTTGCAACTTGCCAAAGATATACAAAGAGCTGAAGATGAAGTTCTGGCAATTTCTAAGGCAAAAGGGAAGAAAAATATTTCACATGAAGATGTATTGAGATCCACACCAGCACAATCATCAATGAAGATCAAATGTGCAAGTGTGAAGAATGGTGAAAATGGGACATCTCGGTTGAGAGAATCTTCTCAACCTTGTTGTTCACATTGATGAACCAAGGAGGTTCCATCTTATTCCCTTATACTTCTGGTATTTACATGTGCTAACATTGCAAGGAATTGAAGATGATGATCATTCTCATCTGGAGGATGGTTTGGATAGAATGGAGTGCACCCCTTGAGGGGGAGCCAATCTGAAGAAGATGGGATTCTGAGATTAATACCATCTTGAGAAAAGTGAATGTATTCCAATTATACTTACATCCCTTGTTTCTTAATTGTATTCATCATGAAAATTAAGGGGGGGTATTGATTGAAGACAAATGAATGAAAGGGGGAGCTTTATCTTTGCACCTGAACTTTCTAATGAGTTTTGTGAAGTATGTGCAGGATTTAGCAATTCATTGATATATCTGAAAAATTTCAAACCCCTGAAGCATGATCTCACATGTATAGTGAATGCTGGACAGCATTGAGTACCTTGGTTACATCACTCTTGTTTTCTACACCGGGTTAGCCCAAGTAGACTTAGCGTTGATTTACTATAGGTTCTTTGCTAAAGAGGACATGTGACATCATCCCTCTCTCAGTGTTTTTCAAGAAAATACTTTTCAAAAGGGAGGAAGAGATATTGTGGAAGAGAACCACACCACACCTTTGCATTTGATTTCCAATAAGGGGGAGAAAATATTGGCACACATATTGACCCATTCATATGTGCTGAAGTTGTGTATTGACAACAAATACAAAGGGGGATATTGAAGTGCACTGTGTTGCATTTGTTGTCAATGAGGCATGAAGTTGTCTTGGAATGAATGGAAGTCAAGGAATGTCAAGATGTGAATGACAAAGGTTGTGATGGTGTTGGTGGTGAAGGAGAATGGCCATGGTACTAAGATGCATGTCACTTAGGAGATTCACTAAGTGGTATTGGAAATTGTGGTTGAAACATTCTCCATGGAAATCAGACGATTGTTGAGATGCTCTATAAGTTCTAAGAACTTGTATCAATTGGATACAAAGTCACAACAATGTTAGAAGACCATGCATTGTATTGACAATGCATGAGGAGATGAAAAGAGATCCATCCAAAACTTCTAAGTGGATGAAGTGGATTGAAAGAAGTCCATGCACTATCACTTAGTGCATGTGAATCAGAAGAAGATCCAATTGATCTCTGATTAGATCAATGAAGCACATTGAAGAATTTAAGTGATTCAGGAGTTCGGTTGAAGATGAAGAAACCTTTTTCCATATCCTAAGTGAAGATTATATGTTGAGGAGGATTAAGGAATTCTTAAGAAGTAGAGAAGGGAAGAAATGGAGAAGAAGAATGAAAGGGATTGATATGACATTTTATATGGAGGAGAACTTTGTTTTTAACAAAGTCTTAATATTTGCCTTTGCCAAAAAATATGGCCAGCCAAGGCACCTTGAGGGTTCAACTCCAAGGCATGGGCACTAGGGCACCACGCCCGGGGGAACCCGTGGGGCGAGCCAGGGCGGCAGGGCGCACACCCAAGACACCGCATGGGCGCCTGGGGCACGCCCGGAGGAGCGCGGCAGGGACGCATGAGCGCACCCGCGAGTGTCAGGCGATGCATAGTGGGCGCTAGGAGCGCGCCCGCAGGGAGCAGAGTGGGCGCAGAGCGCGCCCGCAGAAGAACACGGTGCGGGGCGGCACCGTGGAGGGAGAGAATTCAACTGATCCGGTTGGGGGAGCGCTTAGTTAATAAGCCGCAGATAAACCGCGCCCCGTTTCGATGTGGGACACGGAAAATTCACCGGGAGTGAATTCTGGCCGTCCATCTCATCGCGCGCCAGATCCGAGCCGCTCATCTAATCCCGCGGCGAGGCGATTTGATCCAGGCCATTGAAGATCTGATCCGACGGCTCCCGGCTTATCTCCTTCCTCGAGCTCGAGCCGAAGCCTCCCGCGAAGCTGCCGCTGAACCAGGCGCCTCCCGAGTGAAGATTTTGAGTATCCGGCCACCTCCGATCAAACCGAAGTGTCCATTGGGATCGTCTGAGCATACCGAACACAACCATGCCTTAAAATGGGCTTGCATGTAGTGTATGGAGAATTTCGGTCGAGGCCGAGGCAAACGAAGTTTCCGGGCCATTGGGGTGTTCGTGTTTTACATGGGATGGCCAAATCAGAGGTCGTGCATGCGTTCTAAATCGCATGCACGAGGAAGAAAATAATAAAGGAACCCGCGTGAACAGAGAGAAGAAAACAAGATTTAAGGAAATCTTGAAATCCCGAAATCTTAGGGAGATTAAAAGATATCCCACGCGGAAGTCTTGAGGATTCTCTGCCTATAAAAGGAGAGGCCGAGACCTCATTATCGCTTGCTGAGGTTTTTGTTGAATATCCGAGTCCCGTGAGTGCTCTGCCTCGCGAAGAAAGAAGCCACCGCGCAAAACATTGCGCGGCTATTGTTCCCGGTGCCACCCGAGGCCCGAAGAAGTTCTTTTCGTGCACCCCTTGCGCGAAAGACGTGAAGGGAAGAGTTCCCTGCGCGCCTTACTTGCGCGGCAGGAAGAACCGGGGTTGCACCAAGCCTTGCGCACCCTTGGTTGGAGCCCGCGGCTAAAGAACTTGCGCGCCTAAGGGCAGTAGCACTTGCGTGGCCATTTGAGGCTTGTGCGAATGAGGCCGCTTGCACCCTTGTGACTTGCGCGACCCACGGCAGCCCCTTGCACCGAGACCTTGCGCGCCTCCTTTGAAGGACAAGGGAGTTCGGGTGTGTGCAAGAAGAATCCAAGAAGGCCGTAGCCACATTTCCCCTTGTGTGTGTGCTAAGTGCAAAGAAGGGCAGTAGGTGTTCGGGTGATGTGAATTACACACCTTGTGTGTGTGTGCTTAAGGATAATACACCCTAGCCAAGTGAGTGCACAGCTACGGGTTTTGTGCAAGGAGGAGTGGAAGGCCACCACATTTGTGTGTGTGCAAAAGAAGAGGAAGGCCGAGGCCTTAGTGCCTTGTGTGCAAAGTGAACAAGGAAGGCCGTAGCCTTGTGTGAGCACACTTTGAAGAACACACTAAAAGAACACTAAAGTGTGTGTGTGCAACAAGAAGAGGAGGAGGCCAACTCATGAGTGTGCAAAAGTGAAAGAAGTGTGTGCAAAGAGAAAAGAGGCCGAACCTAGTGTGTGCACTAAGTGAAGTGTATACACTTAGAAGAAGTGGAAGACTCCCACACTAAAGTAAAACACACTTTATGTGTGTAATCAAAAGAGAATAAAGTGTGTGAAGTTTAGTGAGCTGGTGTGTGCTTATAGATACTAAACCCTTTGTGGGTCTACTGCACCAAGAAGAGGAAAGGAGGAGTGCATGCATGCATGCATGCACGTGCACACGTGAACAAAGCTAAATCTGGCTGTGTGCATTTGAGTTGTCCAAGACCAGTGGTTCTTGAAGAATTGAGAAGGCCATGCAGTCAGTGCATGAGGAAGAAGAGCTGCCATGCACTCAGTGCATGAAGTTGAAGTGAGTTGAGACTGGACCAGACCGAAGATAAAGATATCAGTTGTCTGAGCATTCAGTAGTTGGAGAGAGAAGCCAGGTCATCCTTAGAAGAAGGAGATAAATCCTGAGCAAGACGAGAAGACCTGATCATCACAAGTGATCAGAGGTACAGAGAAAGGCCAGCAGCCTTTATCCCAGGCTGCTGAAGTTACTTGAAGAACTTAAAGAGGAGAAGAGCTACTCGTGCGACTCGAGGAGCCAGGAGAAGAACCTGTGGGACTCAGGGAGAAGAAGTCTTCAGTGGGATTCTGGAGCAGGCCAGTGGGACTCTGGTAACACTGTTGGACGCAGTATAAAGACCCTCCTGTGGGACTCAGGAGAGATACGGTGGGAAGCTGTATCGACCATTGTAATACTAACAGATTATAATGGGAGAATCCATGCTGGGAGAGAATGGCAAGGATGTAGGCCTTTGGTGCCGAACCTTGTAAATCCTTCTGTCCTGTGGATTTTCATTACTGCATTATCCGGGAAAGGTTGAGAGACATAAGAAGAGTGGATCGAGGCCTTAACAAGCCATAGAGGTTTAATTGATTAAGAATCAATTAGTAAAAAGTTTTAAAGGATCACTGATTCACCCCCTCCCCCTCTCAGTGATTCACACTGATCTGGGAACTTCAAATATATTTAGGATCCTTTAAGAAATAAAAATATTATGTATCTAGTCTCCAAAGATACTAATTCTTTATAGTCCTTAGGTGTGTATTTGTAAAATATAATTGGTATTCATCTATTAAGATGGAATATCTATAAATGGAAATATTCGGTTGCTATAGTTTTGGAGTAACCTTATGTAAGTGGTCCTCTGTTTTCATCCCATATATATGATTTTGATCTTGTTTGTATCCTATGACCTGTGGAGTGAGTTGAACCTTGTAGAGAAAATATCTCTACGTCATCTTCTGGTTGAGCATCAGGAGTGTCATAACCAGTACACACCTTGTGAAAATGAGATGAAACTTCATATAGATTCAGCAAAATAATTGAACAATAAACTCCATGATAATTTATTATGGGTTATATGATCCATTTTGAGAGAGAATAATCCCACATGACTTTGATATATGATCCAATAAGAGAGTTCAAACTACAAAACCTACCCATGTTCACTCAAGAGGAATACCCTCAGGTACCAGAGTTTAGGATTGAGTCCATCCAGAAAAACTTCAAACACTTGGAGACACCCATGGATTTAAGGGTGAATCTTGATGATTGTATGATATGAGTGCCATCAAATAAATTCTAGGTCATTGTAGAGAAATATTGACAATAAGGGGAGAAAAATTATTTAAACTTTTAAGTGAAGTTCCCAAGTCACTTATATCTAGAGACATTGAGGGATGAGATGGCCTATGATTTTATTCACTTAATACAGAGGATCCTATTAGTGATGGACTGCACTAGAAATTTTACCAACCTACATAATCATTCTCTGTATTATTTAGTAGATAATATATCTAGTGTGAAGCACTTCAGGATGAGATTTTATATGAGATCAAGTCATAGGTGAATTTCATTTTCCTAAGAAACTTCTCCAAAATATTGAATCGAGCTCTAATTACTGAAGGGAAATTGAAGGGTTCCTTAATAGGTGAGTATGAAGTCTCAGTATGATGATCTTAGAGCTCTTTTTTATATAGAAAGAATTTCTAATATGAGACTTTCTGTCAAGGTAGTTGTAGGTTTCGAATATAAGAGATTGGATAACCAACTCAAGACTGTGTTCAGGTGAATATATTTTAGTGTGTCAGGGAAAGTCACAAATGCTTATAGTTTCATTTTTTTTACCATGTAGTGCATAAATTTTAGTAAGATAGTCCACCCAAAGTGGTTCTGTAGGATAAAAAATTAGTCGAGCAGTGATAGAGGATCGTTGTAAGAACTAGATCCTAGGAAGGACTCAACTACTCCTCATATTATTAGAACCAAGAGTTCCACCAGTATATTGGTCTAGGGTTGGGTATGAGGTACCCTAATGGAAGATAGACAATATCAACTGGAAGGAGAGTCTATGAGAATAGGTCTCCCAGATAACTAGTGGGCTATGCTGTAGCACACCAATGCTACATGAGGCTCCCCAGCTCATTGGTGTGACTTATCAGCCAGCCGGTGGAGGCCATCGGCTAGAAAGTGGGGAATCTATCCATGTATTCATACTAGTTAACACCACCGACAATCCAGTGGTAGCTAGTGACTATCTAGTGGTGTCATTGGAGGTTGATATTAATAGTGGGGCAATTATATTTCTTCCCCTAAAACCACCTATTTGAGACCTATAATCTCATGTTATGAACCCAATTGAAAGTTATCATTTTAAGGGTTATATGAGTCTTCCATGGATTCTCTAACATCAATAATTGATCTATTGATCCATTATTTGGATCAGATGACTTGAATCAATGAGTTTCACTTTGTTTTGGTGAATTACTCTCATCTTCTACTTGGATCCTCTTCTTCCATCCTTTATGTGGTTGATCTATCACTTTCCTTTTGGGATCATGGTGTTTCATTTTGATGGATCAAATCGTGTGATAATTGGTAATTAGCATGAATCAACTCATATGGATGATGTTAACATCTCTTACATGTTTGGTAAATTGTTATTCCCTTTACTCTTTTTGTATTTGATATTGAATTATTAAATCATGTCTAGAATGGGAATTCACATAGGCTATGATGTCATATAAGCATGTAAGTATGATTATCGTGGGTATTTTCATTGGTTTCCTTGATACATTTTCCCTTGGTACAGTCTTTCAACTTAATAAAATGTAAGTAGCTCTGGCATGGGAATTCACATAGAGTCCATTATTACATTAATAATTATTTCTTGAGGGTGGGATTCATGGTCACTTGATTTTTGAGGCAGAGATACACTATTAACTTGATAACTATAATGGGTATTTGGTCCTTGGCCTTGGAATCTTTCAAGATTTGGTTATGGTACAAACACATACACCTGACATCAAGTTGAAGTAGGTTTGGATGACCTTGAGTGTCGAGTTGGTGCTCAAGATTCGGTAGGTTATTTGATGTTTTACATTAATGTATGAATTAATGACCTTATTTTTCATACAGTTTCATTACTATTATAGATACTTGATTTTTTTAGAAACCACTAGTGGTGGCCTAATAATTTTTACTCACACACTATTTGGGTTTCCGTTTGGTACTTGGGAAGACATTATGAATATAGGCTGGGATAATGAAAGGGGACAAGAAATGGACTAGTTTCTATGATTTTTGTGATTGGAACATGGATATGGGATTGAGCATAGGGTTTGGGACCAAGATTTGGGGTCTTTATTTTGGATTCTATCTTTTGGTTGGTTGGTTGTGTGAATTTTAGCATGATATTTAAGTGAAATATAGTATGAAATGACATGGTTTATTATATTTGTTTTGGTTTGGTTTTTTCTGATTCTATGTTAGTGATGTTTCCTGTTTTATTGGTTTATCTTATTTACTATGTGATTTATACTCTTTTCTAGAGGCTATTGTCTCCCTACTAGATTCCTTAGACCGTTGCTACTAGTCGACAACCTCTAGCATATAGGGAGGCATGATTGACGCCATATAGCGACCCATCCAGGTCATGTGAGGGAGAAATGGTCCAGGAACATTAATGAAACATTAAATTATTTTCCCATAATTGAAAAAAACCTCCTATAAGTAGGTTTTCGGGGGGTTTTAACCCCCGGTCATGGATGTAAGACAGAATTATGGTTTAAAATAATCCAACGCTTAATTTTTTAGTAGAAATATATTATAAGAAAGTTTGTGTGTATGAATTTATGTGTGTGTGTATACATATTATATTTGATTATGTGTGTATTTTTGTATTTATATATTTTCATACCTAAATAATCACACACACAAACACACTATTTACATGAATAGTAAAATATAAATATAAAACATATTAAATAAAAAATACATAGATATACAAATATATTAAATTATAAAAAATAGAAAAATATATAATTTGTAGAATATAAAAATTTATATTTGTATATATCACTTTATATTTATGGCATATATATATACTAATATATATAAAATTTATATACAAATATATATAGGATAAAATTAAAAAATAATTTCATTTAAATATTATATAGTATATTTATTTGTTATTTATCAATGTTTTTAGAACCAAATTGACAATTGAATCGGAGATAGGATATAGTCAAGGTTGGAATATTAAGATTGGTTAATCCAGGGGTTGAATCAGTTTTATTATTTTATTATTTTATATCATATATTTTTTTAAAATTAATTTTATTATTATTATATAATTATTTTAATGATATTAAATTAATTTTTTTTCTCACTATAACCACAAATATTTTAGGTTTGTTCAAATTCTATTATTTTAATTTCTTTTAATTTGATTTAATCTTTATCAGCAAAATATTTGAATTTTTGGTTATTAAGTTTTCATAGAGCCCCACATTGAAAGTAAAATAATAAGAAAACTCGAACCAAACTTATACTAAGAAATGATGTTAATTGAAATCACACATTGAAATATCGGCAAAACTTTATCAAACCACCCCCTTATAAAAGGAGGGTTTGAGAAGTGTTTTTAATAAAAAAATAAGTATTATAAGTATTTTTTGAAGTATTAAATAAATATTTAGTTATATATATATATATATAATATACACACATAAAAAATTAAAAAATGAAATAAATAAAATTATGATCTTTAAACATTTTATGAAATTTTCAATTTTTTTTTTAAAAATCCCACCCATTGAAAAAAATAAAATTCTTTTGTTGCTTCCAACCCAACTAGTTCAAACCATTTTTTACCAGAATTGGTTGGCTCAACCTTTATTATTCCATGTTTTATGTGAACTTGTGATGATATAGGTATTTTTTACCGATGAATCAATTTTATATTTTATTCATATCAATATTTATTATTATACATTTATAAATAATTTTATTAAGTTATGAAATAAGAAAATGATTTTTTCCTTTAGAAAAGAAATAATTTTTATTAAAACTAAATTTTTTTATATGTATTATTTTGTTTTATTTAAAATTTAACAATCTAGATTTTATATTAATTTGATAAAATGAAATTAATTTTTGATCCAACATATCAAAATTATCTCAAGGTGAATTTTTGGATTCTTTAGAAAGGGTTGTTTTTTAGGTGAATAGTGGAAAATACCATGTTCTCAAATACAATAACTTTTCTTTGATTAACTATTCACAAGGAACCATTCAATTTTGGAAAATTTATAAAGACAAATAACTATAAATTAGTTATTATTAAACTAATAAATGTCAACAAAATCAATACTAAACCATATTTCGGTGAAAATTCATTTCTATACTTAAAAGACATTTCTCTAAAAATTGTTTTCCATTAAATTATAATACTTATATTAAAATTATTTTTTTCCAAATTTAGAAATTGAATGTTATAAAATGGTTTTAATATTTTTAACAAGAAGTTTTAATTTTTTAAGTAGGCCAATTTTATTTTTATTCAAAAATATTACCTAGGTAAAATGTTAGTTACCATGGTGAAGTTTAAAATGTGATAAAATAGATAAAAACTAACAGAAAAGAACAAAAAATATTATATTTAATTGATTGGTGGAGTTTATTATTTAAATTACCCATATTATATTTTAATTTTTTCTATTTTTTTCCACTTTAATCGAGTAGTAAATTTATTTTATAATAAGAAAATAAGTATTTATAAGAGTTCCACTCCTCTCACTTATAAATATATCCCTTCACCACCTCACTTATCCTCACAATTTCAATACCTTAACTTAATAAAGAACTAAAAAAAACTCCCTAAATCACTTTCCCATGTCCTAGAGGTTTTTTATCCCCAAAAGACCAATCTAATAAGGCTTAAGGAGATTTTTATAGGATGATATCCAAGGAAGAGATAATAGTATTAACTGAGTTCTTTAGATTTTATTTCCTCTTACACCTACTCAAAATAATTTATATCCATACTAATATAATGAAATAAGTTTAATTAGTATACTTAAATTATATTATATTGATTGAAAACCATTATGTATTTTCCTCCAATCCCTTGGAACAAGAAAACATTGCTCATATTATGTGTGGACTACCACCTCAACGAATGAGATATTTCTTTTTTCATCACCGCCTTACATGGTTCGTTATAAAAATGAATTTAATTAATTTATATGATATTTATAACATTATTAATGTTTTATAAATATTATTTGTTCATTATATTAAAAATATTAACAATAAATGGTCATCATAAAACTTGGCCACCTAAAATGAGGATTCTGAGACAATTTGTAAGTAATAAATCCTTACCATTATATTAAAATAATATTTTTCATATAACTCTTTTTGAAACTAATTTATCACTTTAATAACATTTTTTTAAATCATAAATCCTATGTAAAAGTGATATTATTACCGTATAATAGTATATTCTTACTCATTTGGCCATTATAATATATTCTTGTTTGAGTCAATTATACGAAAACAATGAACATTGCTATAGTTTTTATGTCATGAATGATTAATATGTTTTCATGATTATAGAATGGCGAAATATTCATCATAAAAATGAAATTAAAAGTGAAAAATCATGGTTATATTAAACTATAAAACAAAGTTTATAATGAAAGATTCATGGAAAAGTAAATATTTCATAATTTATTTAACCCATTTGTTTATAGATTTATATAAACCATAAAATTGAAAAATATTAAACTTATGGAAACATTTTAAAAGGAATTTTTATCAATTATAGGATACTGAAACTATTTTAGATATTATAAACTAAATGACCCCAAAACTACCAATGTGAACTATACCAGTCAGCAGTTAAATTTTTATTATTTTAAAAACACTTTTGAGGAGAAAGTGAGAAACCAAGAGTGCACAAACCATTACATATCATTGTAGCCATACACATAGTTATATATATATATATAATAAATTATATATATTTTTCAAATAAATCACACACACACACACATAGGTTTTTATGTTTTTATGTATGTATGTTGTTAAATACACACCTACATGAATTCATGTATACATACATACATACATAGATTCATAGATAACAATATATAAATAAATAATGTATATATGTATGCATAAACTAAATTTAAATATAATTTGTAATATATATTTAAATAAAATATAAATAAGAATAACTAAGTACTTAATTTTCTAAATATATAAATATATTTGTAAAAGATACCAATATTATAATGACTCGGGTTCAACTCAGGAATGAGTTAGATCGTACTCACAATTTGACCTCTATTTCTATTATATTGGATTTTTTACTACTAATAATTATTAAATTATATTTGAAAGTAAGGTTTAATTAAGTTACATGGGATTTTTGAAAAAATATTATGAATTATTTAATTTTATATTACCATGAGCCTCATTGGAAAAATGAAAATATCTTATAAATAAAAACTAAAATTGAATTTCTTAGGGGCATAATGTTTTATTTTTTAGTGAAATCAGTTTTTTATAGGATATAAACATATCCCAAGATCATTTTTCTATAAATAGATAATTATATCACCTTAATCATAATTTATATGATTTTTAGGTAGTGATGTAGGAGGAAGAGATGAATTAATTCATGAAGAATAAGGTAGAATAAACCCTCTAGGTTGAATTGTTGAGCACCATTATCATTTTTTCATTAATTATAATTTATGAAGTATAGTTTATATCATATATTTTATAATGATTATTATTTTATATTTATGATTTATTTATATTTATATTATTTTATTTTTTATATAAATCTTGGTTGGTTGATGATGGTCAACTATGTTCCCCCACTCCACTATTGTGGTCAGAGGATCACAAATATTCTTATCCTTATACATGACCATATCAGTCATGATTTTGGATTATATGGACAACATATATTTCTATGGGACATAATTAATCACTTAACCACCTATATAGTGGTGGATTTTTTTGAATAGACTTTCTAGGGAAGGGGAAGATGTAGTTGGATATGAATAGTGTAGTAGGTGTAGCATCCAATGATGGTAGTGGCATCTGTCAACATTTTGTTTTAATTTTTTAAGGTGTTTCCCCATGATTTTTCAAAGGGGTAATCAAAAATCATGTTGAGGTTGTCCAAACCCACCAACCAACCAACAGACAAAGGAGGTAGGGAGGATACAAAGGCCTATAAAAGGTGGCTCCCCTGAATCATTTACCTCATCAACTCTAGAAACCAACTTCTCCCTTTAGTTTGGTGTGTAATATTTTTTGATGTTGTTTCTCTACATATTCAACAAAGATATTATGATTATATTCTATTTATAATTTCAATGGAGCATGTACCTACTCTTACCATTGGGATATACTTTTGTTTTCTAGTGGGCTTTAAACCCTATTTATTTTGGGGGGTTTTTCATGTTACATATAGTTTCCATTTATTTATATATTTATCACATTATTTTATCATGAAATTATCATTTCATCAAAGGGAAAATAATTCTTTGGTCCAAAAACATGGAATCAAGGAAAATTCTAGTCTGATGTTATTCACTTTTTTGGGTATTAATAATTCTCATAAATTTGAGTATGGTTTGTGACTATTACTGTGGTTGATATTTCACATCAGAATAAATTTATTTAGATTATTAACTATAAAATTGTGAAATAGAAGTGTTTTTATTTTGATAGAGTGTATATATCGAGGTGAGATCCAATATCTAAAAATTCAATAGGTATAATTTTATGCAATGGAAAATAAGTTGTAAATGGTGAACCAGAATAATAATTGCCTATGGGAGATTGGTGAAGGAAAAAAGGTCATGAAAGGGGATAAATGGAATTATATATATGGGAATGATATTATTAACATCCATTAGGATTTGGAATATTATACCAAGTCAAGTATTGAGGAGATAAATATAGAGAAGGAAATTTGGGATACTCTGATGAATCCGTACAAGGTCAAGTCACCACTTAACAAAATTTTATTGAAGGGAAAATTTTAAACTTTTTTAATGGTGGAGTCATAATTAGAGATTGAACACATCAACACTATCAATACACCATTCTATCAACTCATGGAATTGGGCCATATAATCACAGAATCTGAATGTGCATATATTCTTCTTGAGAGTTGATAGATTCATATGATCAACTCATCATAAACCACACTAATAATATCATGATGGTTTTATTTCTATTTAATGACATCGAATATTCCATTATTTAAGAAGATAGTCAGTTAAAGAACAAAGAGTATAAACAAACTACTTCACACAAAGTGAAGGATATTTTAATGAAGAGAGGAAGGATGGTAGAGCATGGTGAAAATCAAGGAGAAAGAAATAGAATGTGACAAGTTAAAATTATGGAAAGAAGTGTAATTCCAAGAAGGATTATTGAAAAAATAATTTTAGTGGAAAGAACTATCAAGGAATTGTGGTGATTACTTATAAAAGTAGATACATAGTAGTCAGTAAAGAGACGATGACTGCTGGAGGTAGGCAACATCTCAATGATGCATAGATAACCAACTTGGGGGAAATATAGAAAATGATGCATCAATGAGAATGGATTGATTATTATGAACCTATCTTGTAAGGAAATTTGTACATAGGGAATGTTGACACATTAAATATCATTGTAATTAGTACCATCAAACTAAATATTCCTGATGGTATAGTTCAAGCTGTCCAAGTAGTATCCTATGTGATGGTCTGGAAGAAGAGAATATTATGTCTAGGAAAATTTAATGACATCAGTTGAATGAATCACACCAGGAATGGAGTTATAATGATTGTGAAGGGTGTTCTTGAGGATATGAAGTTAGAGAATATCTCAAAAAACTAGTATGTTATTACGGATGAAATGTATAAGGAGGAAGAGATAGTTATCACATTAACTACCTATATGAAAGCATTGAAAGAATAATGGAATTAAAATCTTGTCCATATGTTTATATGATGCTTGGATATTCTTTTTGATAAGAATATACTACCTAGGATTAAAAATGAAACCTTAACATTTTTTGAGAATTGTGTTTTTTTCAAGAAATTTATGTTTATATTTGTAACATTAATGATAAGGGGAAAATAGATCTTAAAGTTGATATATTATGATGTTTTAAAAACACCATTTATATATTTTAGAGGAAAAATTTACTTTGTACCATTCATTAATGAATATTCTTGGAGATGTTGGGTGTATCTAATCAATAGGAAAGTGGATGTTTTTGAATTATTAAAAACATTAATAGTGTGGAAGGTGATTGATTATGGAAAGAAGATCAAGTGTTTGAGAATTAAAAATGGTGGAGAATATATAATCAAAGAGTTTGATACACTTTTTCAACTATAAGGCATCGAGATATAGTTTTTGGGGGCATATACTCTTATATATAATTGAGTGGTAAAGTCGATGAATAGAACTCTTTTGGACAGAACAAGGGAAATGTTGAAGTCTTTAGGAGTTTCTAAAACATTCTAGGTCAAAGTAGGGATTACCTATTATTATTTATTAAATTATCTTCTTCAGCAGGAATTGATCTAAAGACACCTACAGAGATGTGGAATAGTAAACCCAATTACTATTCTCAGTTACATACTTTTAAAAGTCCCGTATATGGTTTTTTTAATAACTAGAAAAGATTAAATATGTATTTAAAATCCAATAAATATATCTTCTTGGGATATATTGATGGTGTTAATGGGTACTGTTTATGTAACCCTATTTACTCTTGCGTGGTGATTTCATTACTTCCTTTTGTATGGATCAAATTTAGAATTTATATTTTTTTCCTAAACTTTCACTAACTACAAGGGTGTTGTATAGTGGTAGTGCGGGGTCAAATCAATAGGGATACTGTCTTTTTTTATTGAGGAATTTTGGTCTCAATTTCTAAAAAGGATTCATCTCTAGAAATCATTTGTTTGGGAATTTTGGTACGTGTTCTAATTGGGATGGAATAAATTAAATAAAGGAGGGATTGGGATCAAGATGAGTATCTGGGTGAAGGATGTCCTGTAAGTCTAACCTTGGCAAGATCCTAGGACTTATTCTGCGAAGAAAATGGGGGTCACTAGTTGAATTTGGTCTTAGTCTCCTAGATCTACCTAGTAAGTATCTATTCTGTGGTCAGGAAATAACAATAGTCTAATTACATTAAGTTTAGATTTTTTAGATAGAAACCTTTATGAGCTAGTGGTCATAGCTCATTCTACTCCAATTAGGATAGGGTCATTTTTTTGATAGTCCCATGGTCAGGGATGTTCTCACAAATAGTATAGACCTTGAATTAATATCTTACTTACTACTTCAACTAGACTTTCCATGTTTAGATTTAATGGTGTATTTAAATTATTCAGATACATTTCTTGATCCCGACCCCTACAGATTTATCTACTCATGGAACGGTAAACCACAATTATATAAATGAGGGATATCATATTAGATGGATCGATAAACATTCATAGAATATGGGTCATGAAAGAGGTTTGGTAATAATTAAAATAAACACACACAAAGTGAATCACAATTATAAAGAGAACTTACTTGAGAAAGAGGAATGGAACCCAAATCTAAATGTGATAGTGGAAATTGAATGCCTTGAATAATTGGAACTCCGTGGCTCTAGGAATAATAAAAATGTAGAAAATATGAAGGAATTTAGATTTTGAGAGGGAAAAGGGTAAAAGAGTTTTCAATGGATCGAGAGGGAGAAGAGAGGCTCGTCTGGAAGTGTCTTGGATGCTCTACCACTGATTTTCTTATATAGAATATTTTGGTCATGACGTGTAACTTTTGTACATGATGTGTATCCTTGATCCACATAATTTTCATATGGATCTCCAGCATGGCACGTGGGTCTTCCGCATTAAGGAGTTTGACTAGGTACATGACATGTAACCATTATTAACAATGTATACTCTACATTCATTCTATTTTTGTACAGATTCCTCATGGATTCCTTGCCCAAGGCTTTGACTGGTCATCACGTTGTGTACAAGTAATTCCTGACATATAGTGATTTTTTCTGGTGGCTTGGTCATGACCGACTTCATGACTTGGAATAGGTTGTGAGCTTCTGGTACACAATGTCTATGGGGGAATCACGACGTGTACTTGGTTGGTTTTTCACTTTTTCTTCCATTTCTTTCTTGAAAACCTATGAAGCCTTTATTCAGGAAAAATTAGACACATAACATGTGCATTATCACATATTTTAATTTAATCAATGAAAAAATGACAAAAAAATTGAATATATAAATTATTCTTATTGGAATCCCACCACCCAGAAACTTATCATTTGAAGAGATTCTATTTTTGTAGAAGATAAGGTGATACTGATGATATATGGAGACATGGAAAAAAATAAACACATAAACTCCAAAAATTGACATGGGGGATGAATCTAATTAAGAACCAATTTACACTGTGGAATTACAAGATAATGATGATCATGTACAAGTTCAGTCTGGACCATGATGATCAATATGAGAGAAAAGAGATAAAAAATATGAAACTTATACTATGTTAATGAGAGAAATATTTAATACTACTTATTAATGGATAATTGTAACACCCCAGGTAAATAAAGAATATGAAATTTATATATTTATCCCTATTTGTGAATAAAATGTTAATATTAATTTAAAGGGAACACTATGCTCGATGGTTTACTCAATACGCAACAACGAGTTCCTTTGAAATATTATGATGCACTCTAATAATAAAATAATTTTATTTTAAATGGTAGTTAACCCCTAGCCGTTGTAATGGAGGGAATGAACAAAACTAACTACCAAATGATTATATATGTTTGTCAAATATTTTTACTTTTACAATAAATGTTAGAGGATTAAAAATGAGAATGAATCCAATTTTTAGTGTAAACATTCTAATATTCTTTAAAAGGTCAATTAACCGCCTTTTGATGGAGAACCTCTTTTAAACCCACTTTTTGACAATTTTATGTGTTATATTTGACAAAATAAAATTCTTCTCTAAAATCAGGACATCAAAATTTACTTTGTGTAAATTTTTGGTATTTTTACGATAAAGTTCATTTTTAATGAATAAGCGAAAAATGTTGTCTTTTTATTCAAAACCTCTTTTTAATATAATTTATTTATATGATTAGATCATCTTATGAATTGGTTTTAAAGTGCAATTAGAATATATTTTTACCGTTTAATCCAATGGTGGTCATTGGAATTAATTTCAATTTGAAATTGGACTTAAACTAGTGTCAATCTATTAATAGATATTGTTTCTTAAAAACACGCTATTTGTTTTGACAGTGAGAATTAATTATTAAATTAATTAATGAAACTTATATGTTTTGAATTTTGTAAAATTGACATCATTTTTGAATTCGGAATATCAAATATAACTTAGGGTGAATTTTTGGTAATTTTCTGGAAAACTTCAATTTTTGATGAATAGTGAAACCACTAAGTGGTAGTTTAAAAACTGATTTTTCGTTTAAATGAAACTTTACCACTTATGTGATTTGAATTTCAAAAATCAGACATACATGGTTTTCATTAGGATGTAAAATTTGGTTCAATGGTATTAAAATAATTTTTTGGTGAATAATAACTTTTATGTTTTATTAATCGCGATTAAAGGTAATTAGTCTAATTTAAGGTAAAGATAATGTTATAATAATATAAAATTACTTTGACACATGTCCTACCATTATTGGATGAGTCATGGCCGACCAAGACAATCCATGTGTCAACTTGGGGTCCCCATGGAGCCACTTTGGTTGGAAAATGACATTAATAACTTTTTATTTAAAGTTAAAATTAAAATGTCACAAACATGTATTGTTTTACTAAAACAATTGTTACATGGGGTTATAAAAGTCATAATTTTGACTATAAATATTCATTAGAAATATAAAAATATTTACTACATCATGATATTTTTTTATAATTTTTATACATTAAATAAACTAATTTATTTATGACACTATGATGATACAACGATTACCTCATTATTTAATGATTTAAATAAAATGAAAAGGTAATGTAAAATCTAAAATCCAAACTTGTCAAAAAACTATTTTATGGGTGTATTTCGAAATATTATCACCTTATTCTAGAAATATATAATTTTGGGACCTTTAAAATCCGAAAATAAATTTATAATAAAGTAAAAGTTTATAACTTTTCAAGAGTGCCCCTCCTCTCCTCTTATAAAAGGCCTCCACCTCTACCTCCTTACCCACACCTCTCAAGACATTGGCTCGGCCAACCTCTGCTAATTTTGTCTATACAAATCCATATATTACTCCAAGAAGCCTCACTTTGGGCATAATACTTTCCAAGGAATCCTTTGAGCTCAAATCAAAAAGAGTTACCCGATTTAAAGGTAATGCCTTCCCTACTATTCTTTTGTTTTATTTTGCTTCTCCAACCCCCTAAACTCTTTTTATTTATTTCTTTTGTAACAACAACAGTATCTTCAATATACTAGGATTTTGTTATGATGAGTATTATAGATACACTAACACACACCTCTGTCTAATGGTTAAAGAACATACTGTTTCCGTGGATGGCGATTTACTGCCTCACGAAACGATGATTATTCTATCTTCTCATATCACCTCTCATGGTGGCCATTATGATGGAACTATATTTATTTATGATATATATTATATTTATTCCTCTATATGCTTCTGTATTTTATATTTAATACATACCTTTATTCTTTCCATGTTGTGAAAATGAGATAATTTCATTTGAGGAAGTGTTGACTACCGCCCCCTCAAGTGATGTGACACGTTCATGCAATACATGGAATGTATTAAGAATGAAATTGATTAACTTATGTGATATATATAACAAATATATTATAATGGAATTATAATATATATATATATATATCTCATCTAGTTTTAATTCCATTAATGTGCCAAATAAATGAAAGTAGCGTTCATGCGTACGTACGGCTTACCGTCTCCATGAACGGTACATTTCATTTCTTATCTCCAAATTTTATGTACTATTATAAGTACATATATATAATGGATATATATGTCATATATTATATCTAAATTATGGATATCATTCTGGAATTAAAATATATATATCTCTCATTTAGTTTTAATTCCATTAATATGACAAAAAAAATGAAAGTAGCGTTCATGCATACGTACGGCCTACCGTCTCCATGAATGGTGCATTTAATTTTTATTATCTCCAAATGTTATGTAATAGTATAATATGAATATATACTGGATATATATGATATTTAAATCATTAATACTATTCTGGAGATGATGTACTTATAACTACATGGAAAATTCTTTTCCAATAAGTTCAATTTTTACTCATGTACCAAACATCGACAAAAACATTTGATATGAATTAACATTTTTAACCAATTATTATAACACTATAATATGTTATATGAACTGAATAATAATCTTTAAAGTATTTACTTAAGAAATTATAAATTGATCAAAGTTTATTATTCAGGAATATAAAGAAATGAACAAGGCAAGTCAGACTTGAGGTAAGAGATCCTACCTCTCTCTTTCTTTTTAAGTACTCTCCTCTATGTCATTTATTTTAAGCTAATATTTATTATGTTTGGGGATGCGATTTTATATTCCTAATTATATAATTTATATGTTCGTATTATGAGAGACCCTATTTGATCTCATAAATCCATTTTTGGAAGTTTTAAGTGGCGCTATTAGACTGCCGAGTTTTCGTAAGGAATTTTTCATCTCACTTTTATTCCCATGAGATTTATGCTACATTTTCCACCATTTCTTTTGAGTGGTGTATGTACTGCCCATTATTCTACTCTTTGTGTAATATACTTTCTTTTATGGGTATTTACATCAATGTTGTATAGTCCCTCTTTGATGAGGTGTACGATTTGAAATATACCCAAATCGGTAAGCGAACCTTTCACCCTCCTCTTTTTAAAAGACTTATTTTTGTTGGGTATTTTAATTTACATATTATTATGTTGGGATATGTTCTTCTATATCCTTATTGATGTAAATTTTATGTCCAAGTGATGAGATACCATTTTCTCTCTCATCAACTCTTTTTCTAAATTTTTAAGTGACGCCTTTAGGCTGTCGAATTTTTGCAAGAGAACTTCTTAACCCAATTTTGATTCTTTGGGATAAACTTTTACTCCTCTAATATGTCATTCTATGAATATGTGTGAATGAACTATGATTGTTTTACACTTAATATCCACTCATTTGGTGATTTTTTTTGTCACACATAATTATGTAATTGATTTATCCTTAATCCAAGGATACCATCTTTGTAAGGTACTTCATCTCAATCTCCTTTCATTGAGTCATATTTTGTTTTATACACAACATTACTTTATATGGTGTATAAACCCCTTTGACTTTTACTTTTATTCAAAAATAATCTTTTTATACGAAGCGTTTTACTAAACGACAAAAGGGAATTTTTTTTGTCGTACGTATGCGGCGACAATGACATTTTCTGACACCGTGAGTATTATTTGGTCTCTGGATTCCTCAAAAAGCCATAACATTTTTAAAATGAAATAAATACCATATACTCTTTTGGTATTGAAAATGGTTTTTATAATGTATTTGTTATGTCAATATATTTAAGTGATATATTGTGATCGAAATGTGAAAATTGTTTCTTTCCATTATATTTGTTTTATGTCTCTAATTTTATAATGGTAGTTGGAAATTTGATGGGTGGTTACATAATAAACGATATGACGGGTAGTGTCGTGAATAATAGGATGGATGGTTACGTTATAACCTCCAATGTATTGGGTATGGAGGTCGGCTGTATGGCTATTCCATTAAGTGATATGTGTGGAAGTCGACCGTATGGTTATTCCATTTAAGTATGTTTATGTCCCAAGTTACCTTTATATGTTATGTGTTCTTTATATGGGTTTTATGGTAATATTTTGGTTAAAAAGGGTATTTAATGATCTTTTATTCAATGAAGAGTTTTCACTACTTCATAAAGGTGAACAGTATTACTTTGATAAAGTATTCTTGTTTTACTTGTTGTTTTGAAAAACTAACATTTTTACTTCTTTATGTATCCCTTACTGAGCTTTTTATGCTCATCCCAAGTTTTTTTGAAATGTTTTCCGCAGGACATAAAGATGAATAGGGTCAAGGATGGGATCAAGGAAAGACATGCTATCTTAAACATGGAACTAGACATGTTTCTTTTTAAGAGTTTTTATTTTATGGAAACTTAGTATAAGTGTATACTTTGTAATCTTTAGAGATGTAATAGTTATGTCTTAATTCTCTAAAACTCTAAACCTGAAAGGATACTCTATGTGAATTATTCATTTAATTCAATATTAAGTAATGCTTAAGTTTGGGGCCTTATAGTTGGTATCAGAGGTCAGTTTAGATAACTTTAGAGGTTAGGGTATTCTCTAAGCATAAGTGACATTACCAGAATGGTTAGGATTTCAGAAAGAGTCCTAGTTTTAGATAAAGTGAATGAGTAAGTATATATTAGTGTTTATCTTCCACATTAATACATGATAATTTTCCTGATATACTCACACTGACATTTTTTTTGGTTTTAGTAAATGGATGGATCTAACAGGCACCAAAGTGAAAATGGATTTGAAGGAAACTGTGGTGGTTATCTGATTAAGAGACTGGATGAAATGGGAGATTCAATGAGAAATCTCGTGGTTATTATAAACCAACTATCAGAAGTCATGATCAACCACTTGAACCTTGGTAAGTTCTCTAATGCATCATGTATGAGATGACCAATCGATGTGGAAGTTCAGGTAATAATTATAAAGGTAACCATTAGGGTTTATATGATCCTTACTTATGAGGAAATTATGGGTTACTTTATGTTATGATGGAAAATGAAAGGCATGAGATAAACTTGAGGTTAAAATATGTTATTATTATTTTTGATGATTTTATCTGGTTTTGGAAATTTTTTAAGAATTATATAGTTTTGGAAAAAGGACAACACACAGACCATGTGACAACCCATCGCGTCGGATAAAGCTGTGGGAATCGAACCCACAACCAAAGTGAGACTGGTATTTACCGCCTACCACTGGACTACGTGAAGTCCCTGGTTAGTTTGACTAATTATTTTTAGTTAGATGATTTTAGGAATCAAGAGTAAGTTTATTTTGGGTTATCTATGGAAATGATTAACCTATCATGGAGGATTTGTGATTAGGTTAATTACTTTTCAATATGAGACTTTAAGAGCAACTAATGTTATTTGGAGATAAATATTAATTTGTACCTTGGAAGAATATGTGATTAAATACTTAAAATATTTGGGTTTCAATATTATTTTGGTTTAATTTGAATAATTTTATGGACAATTGTTTATCGAATGGTCTTCGTTGAACTTTGGGTTTTGTTGGACAAATTTTGGAGATTAAGAATATATTTTCTTGTTATAAAGGATTATGCTTTTGTGGATTATCTGATCTCATACTAACAATTTTGGTTTTGGTTTTTGTCTAAAGACATGGGAAATATATAGTTCTCTTTTTTGGATTAGGTGATTCTCTTGAAGTTGATTATAAAGCTCTTAATGTGAACAAGTCATCCTAAATGCTCGTCTTTTAGAGAAATATGAGTTTGTGTAAGAAATCTAGTAAAAGTTGAAAGTCAGCATTACAAGTAAGTATGTTTCATTATGTTTTAGTTATGCTCATAAATAAATTCCTCAATGAAAAGTAACTTAAAAACAAAAATGTTGTCTGCTAACTTTTCATACTAGGGAATAAAATACCGTTTAATCCATCACAAGTTTGTGATTTTCTTGTGGTTAACTTTCTCCTAAAAATGTTTTCTATCACTCTCCATTAGAACATGACACTTTCTTTTCTCCTCCATGTCCATGTTTTCCTACATGGAATCCTATTATGGGTTAACTTAGGTGACCTTTTTACTTCTCTTTCTTTATTTTAAAGTGATAGTTTTACTTGTTCCGATGTGGGATTTTCAATGAAGTTTCCAAGCCCAATTTTAAAATTACAAGAACGCAATTCCCAAAAGGGGGGAAGGATGTAACACCCCAAGTAAATAAAGAATATGACATTTTTATATTTATCCCTATTTGTGAATAAAATGTTAATATTAATTTAAAGGTAACGCTATGCTCGATGGCTTACCCAATACGCAACAACGAGTTACTTTGAAATCTTACGTTGCATTCTAATAATAAAATAATTTTATTTTAAATGGTAGTTAACGCCTAGCCATTTTAATGGCAGGAATGAACAAAACTAACTACCAAATGATTATATATTTTTGTCAAATATTTTTACTTTTTACAATAAATGTTAGTGGATAAAAAATGCGAATGAATCCAATTTTAAGCGTAAACATTGTAATATTTTTTAAAAGGTCAATTAACCACCTTTTGATGGTGAACCTCTTTTAAATCCACTTTTTGAAAATTTTATTTTTTATATTTGACAAAATAGAATTCTTCTTTAAAATCGGGATATCAAAATTTACTTTGTGTAAATTTTTGGTATTTTTACGATAAAGTTCATTTTTAATGAATAAGTGAAAAATGTTGTCTTTTTATTCAAAACCTCTTTTTAATATAATTTATTTATATGATTATATCATCTTTTGAATTGGTTTTAATGTTTAATTAGAATATATTTTTACCATTTAATCCAATGGTGGTCATTGGAATTAATTTCAATTTGAAATTGGACTTAAACTAGTGTCAATCTTTTAATAGATATTGTTTCTTAAAAACATGATATTTGTTTTGACAGCGGGAATTAATTGTTAAATTAATCAATGAAACTTATATGTTTTGAATTATGTAAAATAGACATCATTTTTGAATTCGGAATATCAAATATAGCTTAGGGTGAATTTTTGGTAATTTTCTGAAAAACTTCAATTTTTGATGAATAGTGAAACCACTAAGTTGTAGTTTAAAAACTGATTTTTCGTTTAAATAAAAATTTACCACTTCTGTGATTTTAATTTCTAAAATACAACATACATGGTTGTCATTAGGATGTAAAATGTGGTCCAATGGGATTAAAATAGTTTTTTGGTGAATAATAGCTCTTAAGTTTTATTAATCGCGATTAAAGGTAATTAATCTAATTTAAGGTAAAGATAATGTTATAATAATATGAAATTACTTTGACACATGTCCTACAATTATTGGATGATTCATGGACGACCAATAAAATCCATGGGTCAACTTGGGGTCCCCATGGAGCCACTTTGATTGGAAAATGACATTAATAACTTTTTATTTAAAGTTAAAATTAAAATGTCACAAACATGTATTATTTTACTAAAACAATTATTACATGGGGTTATACAAGTCATATTTTTGACTATAAATATTAATTAGAAAGATAAAAATATTTAATACATCATGATATTTTTTTATAATTTTTATACATTAAATAAATTAATTAATTTATGACACCATGATGATGCAGCGATTACCACATTATTTAACGATTTAAATAAAATGAAAAGATAATGTAAAATCTAAGATCTACACATGTCAAAAACCTATTGGATGGGTGGATTTCAAACTCTTATCACCTTATCCTAGAAATATATAATTTTTGGACATTTAAAATCCGAAAATCATTTTATAATAAAGTAAAAGTTTATAACTTTCCAAGAGTGCCCCTCCTCTCCTCTTATAAAAGGCCCCCACCTCTACCTCCTTACCCACACCTCTCAAGCCATTGGATCAGCCAAAATCTGATCATTTTGTCTCTAAACATCCCTCTCTTACTCCTAGAAGCCTCACTTTTGGGATAATCATTTCCAAGGATGCATTTTAGCTCAAATCAAAAAGAGTTACCCGATTTAAAGGTAATGTCTTCCCTAGTGTTCTTTTGTTTTATTTTGCTTCTCCAACCCCATAAACTCTTTTTATTTATTTATTTTGTAACAAAAACAGTATCTTCAATATACAAGGATGTTTGTATGAGGATTATTCTAGCTACACTAACACACACCTCCGTCTAATGGTTAAAGAAAATACTGTTTCCGTGGATGGTGAATTACTGCCTCACGAAACGATGATTGTTCTATCTTCTCATACCACCTCTCATGGTGGCCATTATGATGGAACTATATTTATTTATCATATATATTATATTTATTTCCTCTATATGCTTCTGTATTTTATATTTAATACATACCTTTATGCTTTTCATGTTGTGCAAATGCGATAATTTCATTTGAGGAAGTGTGGACTACCGTCCCCTCAATTGATGTGACTCGTTCATGCAATACATGGAATGTATAAAGAATGAAATTGATGAAATTATGTTATATTTATAACATATATATTATACTGGAATTATAATATATATATATATATGTATATCTCATCTATTTTTAATTCCATTAATGTGCCAAAGAAATGAATGTAGTGTTCATGCGTACGTACGACTTACTGTCTCCATGAAAGGTACATTTCATTTCTTATCTCCAAATTTTATGTACTATTATAAGTACATATATATAATGGATATATATGTCATATATTATATCTAAATTATGGATATAATTCTGGAATTATAATATATATATCTCTCATTTAGTTTTAATTCCATTAATATGACAAAAAAATGAAAGTAGCGTTCTTGCGTACGTACGGCCTACCGTCTCCATGAATGGTGCATTTCATTTTTATTATCTCCAAATGTTATGTAATAGTATAAAATGAATATATACTAGATATATATTATAGTTAAATCATTAATACTATTCTGGAGATGATGTACTTATAATTACATGGAAAATTCTTTTCCAACAAGTTCAATTTTTACTCATGTACCGAACATCGAAAACAACGTTTGATATGAACTCACATTATTGACCAATTATTATAACATTATAATATGTGATATGAACTGAATAATAATATTTTAAATATTTCCTTAAGAAATTATAAATTGACCAAAGTTTATTATTCAGGAATATAAAGAAACGAACAAGGCAAGTCAGACTTGAGGTAAGGGATCCTACCTCTCTCTTTCTTTTTAAGTACTCTCCTCTGTGTCATCTATTTTAAGCTCATATTTATTATGTTTTGGGATGTTATTTTATATTCCTAATTCTGTAATTTTTATTTCTATATTATGAGAGACCATATTTGATCACATAAATCCATTTTTGGAAGTTTTAAGTGGCGCCGTTAGGTTGCCGAGTTTTCGTAAGGGATTTTGCATCTCACTTTTATTCCCGTGAGATTTATGATACATTTACCACCATTTATTTTGAGTGGTGTATGTACTGACCATTATTATACACTTTGCGTAATATACTTTCTTTTATGTGCATTTACATCAATGTTGTATAGTCCCTCTTTCATGGGGTGTACAATTTGAAATTTACCCAAATCGGTAAGGGAACCTTTCACCCTCCTCTTTTTAAAAGACTTATTTTTGTTGTGTATTTTAATTTACATATTGTTATGTTGGGATATGTTCTTCTATATCCTTATTGATGTAAATTTTATTTCCAAGTGATGAGATACCATTTTCTCTCTCATCAACTCTTTTTCTGAATTTTGAAGTGACGTCGTTAGGCTGTCGAATTTTTGCAAGGTAACTTCTTAACCAAATTTTGATTCTTTGGGATAAACTTGTACTCCTTGAATATGTCATTCTATGAATATGTGTGAATGACCTATTATTGTTTTACACTTAATATCCACTCATTTTGTGAATTCGTTTGTCACACCTAATTATGTAATTGATTTATCCTTAATCTAAGGATACCATCTTTGTAAGGGACTTCATCTCAATCTCCTTTCATTGAGGAATATTTTGTTTTATAAACAACTTTTCTTTATAAGGTGTATAAACCCCTTTGACTTTTACTTTTATTCAAAAGGAATATTTTTATATGAAGCGTTTTACTAAACAACAAAAGGGAATGTTTTTGTCGTATGTATGCGGCGACAACGACCTTTTCTGCCGCCGTGAGTATTATTTGGTCTTTGGCTTCCTCAACAAGCCGTAAAGTTTTTAAAATGAAATAAATAACATATACTCTTTTGGTATTGAAAATGGTTTTTATAATGTATTTGTTATGTCAATATATTTAAGTGATATATTTTGATCGAAATGTGGAAATTTTTTCTTTCCATTATATTTTTTTATGTCTTCTGATTTTATAATGGTACTTGGACATTTGATGGGTGGTTACATGATAAACCATATGAAGGGTGGTGTCGTGAATACCAAGATGGGTGTTTACGTTATAACCTCCAATTCTTTGGGTATGGAAGTCGGCCGTATGACTATTCCATTAAGTGATATGTGTGGAAGTCGACCGTATGGTTATTCCATTTAAGTATGTTTATGTCCCAAGTTACCTTAATATGTTATGTGTTCTTTATATGGGTTTTATGGTAATCTTTTGGTTAAAAAAGGGTAAGTAATGATCTTTTATTAAATGAAGAGTTTTTACTACTTCATAAAGGTGAAAATTATTACTTTGATAAAGTATTCTTGGTTTACTTGTTGTTTGAAAAAACTAACAATTTTACTTCTTTGTGTATCCCTTACTGAGCTTTTTATGCTCATCCCAAGTTTTTTTGAAATGTTTTCCACATGACATACAGATGAATAGGGTCAAGGATGGGATCAAGGAAAGACATTCTATTTAAAACATGGAACTAGACATGTTTCTTTTTAAGAGTTTTTATTTTATGGAAACTTAGTTGAAGTGTATACTTTGTAATATTTTGAGATGTAATAGTTATGTCATAATTCTCTAAATATATAAACCTGAAAATATCCACTATGTGAATTATTCATTTAATTCAATATTAAGTAATGCTTAAGGCCGGGGCCTTATAATAATGGAGAGACATAATATTCTATAGAGGAAAATCAGAGTCTAGATATATCCTCATGGATGATAGTGATGTGGGAGGAGCTTATAGTTCAATATAAGAATATGACTTAATATATTGATCCATTACCTCATAGAAGGATGTATATCGGCAAAAAAATGGGTCATTAGGGTCAAGGTGGATGAAAAATATTAGGTAGAATTATATAATGCGAGACTGGTAATTAAAGGATATTATTAAAAGGAAGGTAATGATTTCAATGAAATATTTTATCCTATTGTTATATTGAAGGATGTTTGTCTAGTTATGACAATGTGTGAAACATAAATTCTACATCTAGAGAAACTATATGTGAATAAATATTTTTCTCTATAGTGATATTTATAGAGAATTATATATTATACAACAAGAATATTTTATAGAATATTGAAAAGAGTAATTGTTTTGAATATTTAAGAAATATTTATATGGTATCATGTAGGCACTGAGGTGTTGGTACAAGAGATTTGATTTCTTTATCATGAACCTTGGATACAAACACCTCAATTAAAATCATTGTATATATTTAAAGGATTTAAATGGTAACAATTTTATTGTTCTTATATTTTATGTGGAAGACATGCTGGTTGCATTCCCCAACAATGATCAGATCTAAGAGATGAAGACACAATTTGCTAGGTAGTTTGATATGAGGTACTTGGGACTAGTAACCAATATTCTTGGGATATATAAGTACCAAGATAGAAATAATGGGAATATATGGATATCATAAATGAATTACTTGAGTAAAATCTTGAAACACTTCAATATAAAAGATTATAATATAATATGTATGCCTTATTCTTATAATTTCTAGTTTTTTTCTGTGATGTATATTAATAGTGAATAATAAAGGATGGTGATGTCTCAAGTACAATATGCGTCAAAAAAGGGGAGTTTTATGTTTTCTATAGTTTACACTAGACCTAACATTGAAAATATTGTGGCAATAGTTATTTAGTTTATAGTAAATATTGGATAAGAATATTGGAAAACAATGAAGAGGGCCATGAGATACATCAAGAGACATAAAATGCAATATTTTTTAAAGAGGATCATATTTCACTATTATAGGATATGTTAATTTAGATTCTTCATGATATTATAATAGGATAAAATACACTACTGGTTATATGTTTACTCTTAAATGAGTAAATATGAGATAAATTTCAAAATTAAATTCATTTATGGCTTTATCCATGATTGAGGGAGAGTATACGATAACTACATTTTCTTTCAAAGAGGTAATTTGGATGATAAGGTTATTGGAGGATCTTGGGAACAAATAAGATAAGATTATTTTATTTTATGATAGTCATATCACTTTGAGCATTACAAGTAATCCATATTTTCATTATAGTAAGATGCACACTGGGGTATAATATCATTTTTTTGAGATTTACTGAAGGAAGTGTGAAAATGTAGAAAATTCATGATAAATAAAATCTCGTAGATTTACTAAAAAAGTATACTTACTATGATAAATTAATATGGTGGAAATCCTTGAGATTCCTTAAAAGAATATGAGAAGCATGTTTGGTGTAGTTGGGGTTTGGCTTAGTGGTAAGCACCCCGTAATACTACCTGGAAAATGGGGGTTCAAAAACCATGGGGCGAAGGTTGCTATAGCAGTACTGTAGCGGTACTGTAGCAGCAGTGGCACTATTCATCAGCGGGTACTGTAGCGGCAGCAGGGTGCTGTAGCAGTGGTGATACTGTGCGGTACTATAGCAGTAGGTTACTATTCACAGAATGTGAATTGGCCTTAGAATTTTTGCCTACGGGCTATGTAATGGGCTACAAGCCCACTGGGCCTTCGGGATATGTAATGGGTTTCCCTCTACCCAGTTAAAAGAGGTCTTTGCTTTGATTTAATAATAAAAATGAGGCTTCGACCCCAACCTTTAAAAAAAATGAGAAACATGTTTGGAAGTTATAAAGGATGTGTGGAGATGTGGTTGGTTCTCAATCAAATCTCTAATTGAGAGATATTTTAGCATTTTTTTATTCTGGATGGTTCCACCCCCTTGTTTTTTCAAAGGGGGGTAGGTGTAGATCATGTGGTCAGTGGATAACCATACTAACCAACTAGAAGAAGATGGATTAAGGTGGGATATATGGGCCTATACAATGAGGCTTTACCCAACTCATTTCTATCATCAACTTAGGAATCTATATTCTTCCTTTATTTGTGTGTGTGGAATTTTGTGAGGGGGTATCCCTAAATATTTAAGAGAAATATTACAATGATATTCTCATTGTAATTTCAAGGGAGTGTGAACCTACTTTTACTGTAATTAGATCCTTCTATTTTCCCATGGTTTTTACCCCTCTTTATTTGACGGGGGTTATATGATTAATCTAATATCCATTTATTTCTATATTTTCACTTTATTTTATCTTAAAATTATGTTTAAACTGAAGGGAAAATCATTTTTTGATCCCAATAACATCAAAATCCTCAAAGGATACCATACATGGTAGGATGTGGCAGTCATGGTTTGGGGTAGATATTTAGGAGACTTGATGGCTATGAGTTAGTACTTGGGTAGATATATGGGTTCAATTATCCACCTGATTGATTCTTTCCTTGATGTGACATGGGTTTCCATATCATTCATGACTTTGGGAATCCCCCCATTAGATAATATCATCAACAAGATCTAAGTTCCATGCATGAGTGATAATGTCATTACCAACCCTCACTAAGACTCCACCCAAGGATAACAAGTTGGAAAATAACCCCCAAGATTGAATTTAATAGGTCACAAGTTGGTGGATATCACCAAAGTTATTTAAAATATCATGAACTAACCCAGGTCAACTCTGAACTACTCACCCAAGCCGATCTATTGCATGGCTTGAGAGGCATTCTCGATCTTCCTGGACTGGTAACAAGAACAAATAGAATCATAAGAGGAAATAATGGGAATGATTTCTCGCAATATAAAAGTAAAAAAAAAATCAGTGCAATAAATAAAAGAGTAAACCAAACTCAATATGGTTTTAAACTTTGTATCATTTACATTAGAAAAGAGGGAACAAAAAACAAAGCAATAAACTACACCAGAAAAACAAAACTAACCCTGACAACCAAGACATCTATATGTAACCCCGAGGGTCACTATCAAATCCAAAACCAACTGTCGCCCAAGTTGATTGAACTGAAGCTGGAACCTACAATAGAAATTGAAAACAAGAAAGGAATATAGGCTTGAGTATTAAAACATAGTAGGTAGGCCCAAATAAATATGTTCCCAATGCATATCCTTTAAAAAAAGAAACATTGATTTTAGGTTTAAAATACATTATATAAATATAGGTTTTCCAAACTTTTTTCACTTTATAGAATTCAAATCAAAATCTATTTCCCTCATAATTTTAAAACAAAATCCCATTCATGGGGTGAGTTAGGTTCATAGGAAAAAGAGGAAAAGGAATCCAAATGGGAAATGTTTATTTTTCATTAAAAAAGGAAAAAGAAAAACACTTGTTCTTTAAAAACATATTTCTTTGAAGCCTTTTTAATAAAACTATACATTCACAATTTACCAAGAAAAAACCAAATCCAAGCATAAGGAATATTGTCTCATAGTGAGGGAAATGGGATAATAGTACTAATGTCATAGAATCATGGAAATACCTAGGAACTCAATGGAGAACCATGATATACTATACATGTGACTCATCCTGAAGGCATGCCCTACTCAATAACATCATAACACCCTAACACCCGACCGTCTCCCTACCTGGCCTGGTCGAGAGGCCCATTACCATAATAACAAAACCAAGTATCCACCGGCTATAGGCCACTAGCTATTACAATAACCTAGAATAGTATAGAAAACAGACTTAGAAATCCTCTTTTATTTGTAAGGTTCCCATGCTATGTTCACAAAGGGTTGTTCCAAAAAACTCTAAGAAACAAACCATACATACATGGTATCATATAATTCACACAAACTAGCACCACCCTGACCTCCTCAAGGAGTAGTCCCTTTCTTTAAAACAACTATCACACAAGTGGAGTCCCAAAATGTGGACATTCCCACCTCTTTAACAACCAACAAGGTAAGTGACTTACACCATGAAGGTTTTTATAATAAAACCATTTCAAAAATTCCAATCAAGCCACACAATAGTTTCACATATCAATCCATTTTATAAATAACCATGTACAAGCCATTTTCAAAACTAAAAATCCACTTATACATCCATTTAAGAAACCCAAAAACATCACCTCACTTCTAAGACACGATTAGAAGATCCATACAGGCATTTCATCAATCACTTGATGTGAAAAACCCATTCCAACCATGTCAAAAAATTAAAACCAAGTATAAATCACATCATTTCACTTAAAAAATTATTATAAAAATGATAAATCACTATTTAACAACTAAAGAAGGTGTGAAAATCAAGAAAAAAACTAATATTAAAGTCAAAGAAGTGATGTAAAGGGATCCTACCTCATTTGACGAAGAACTATCATAATAAAATGTGAAACCTCATTCACACCTCAATTGCACCCAAGGGAGTCTAGATTTAACCTTAAGAATCCCAAAGAAGGATAAAACCCAAAACATCCAGAAAACCTAGCCAAGAAATTCAGAAAAAATGGCCACTAGGGTTGGGGAAGAAGAGAAAAATGGAAAAAAAAAGGAGAAGAAGAAAGAATCCCTAAACTTTCGATCCAGGTGAAGAATCATAAAGAAAACACCTTAAATCCCACTTGGAGGGTCTTAGAAGAGTTAAAATCCCCCATGGGAGGCATCTAGGTTAGGTGAGACTGAATAATGGGTCCAAGGGGAGAAACCACAATTAAAAAGAAGGGAAACACCAAAATATCCTTTCCTGAGTGGGTCGCATGGTTAGCTCACACGGTTTGACAAAACATACACAAACCGTATGATTTACCACTATATCGTTCTGGATGGGCTGCACACTTCGACTATATAGTTATATAAACTGTGAAAAAACCATGTGAACCCATGAATACTTACTTCATGGTTAAACTAACTATACACCTTAACCATGAAACCTAGAAAAGGTCCCCAAAAATCACCCTTTTCACCCCAAAACTCATCTAAATCAAGGAGATAAACCACCTAATAAACATTCCCCATAAAAAGGTGACACTATGAGTGTTACAAACCCATTTCCAAGACACCACATCCTCACACCTTCTCTCTAATATTAAAAATGGTGAAACACCACAAAAAACCCATGACTCAAAATTTAAATCAAGAACACCATAAACACCCAATTTAAACCAGGAACACCCAAAACCCAAGAGAAAAAATAAGAACCAAAAGAAGAATCGAAATAATGGATGGAATTGAAAATCCGTGTGTGAAAATTATCCCAACCATTATGATTTCTGCCCATAGAAAGTCACAATAAATTCTAGTTGACCGATCAAAGAGTAACGATTTCCACATCCACATAACCCAACCTATCAAACCAAGAAAAACTAAACCATAGCCAAATGAAACATAGGCCCCTAGCCCAAAACAACGCAACAATCCAAAACTATTTCATACTAGACCAACATATGAAATTATACCACATAGAGATCCATAATGGTTCTCACCACCATTAATAAAAAACTATCCTAAAATGATAACCCATGCCAACATATAAATCCTAACATGATCCAATATAAGAACTCTCCCACATGGGAGAAGAACCACCGAACAAAAGGGGAGGAGGGGAGGGAAACAAATGAAACCTAAATCCAAATGACAACCAAAACCCAACTTATCCAAAATGAGGAACTTTCAAAACTAAATAAAACACTAACAAGAATATTTATACCATACACTCTCTAATTTAAGAGACAAGAACCGAGACAAAGCTCCCCAAACCCCCGACAGTTTCCTGACTATGTGAAAAGCTTCACTTCGAGACCTATGGATGGAGCTCTGATATTTGAATAATTTATTGCCCCGTATTCAAGAGCTACCAATATACAATTATTGAGACATGAATTTAAGAGATATACATGTAAGACACCTCCATTTAGAATGTATGAAATTTAGAGTTTTTGAAATAAAACACAATTCCATTAAAAAAGAAGTTATTAGAAAATACACAACATCCATTATTAGAATTCAAAGAGAAAGAAACACCAAAAAACACTATCAAGAATAACTTATATGACCTAAAGAAACATCACAACCAAATAGACTCTAAATTGAGCCCAACATTACCCCACTCCTACAAATGAACTTGGGTGTCCTTTGAAGAGTCGGGTTTGGCCCAACAGTGCTTCTTAGAAACACCCCTACAGAACCACTTCAAGTGACCCAATATTATATAGGTGTGACAGTGTCTTGGATCACTGGGGAATGAAAGCTTCTTACGCCCATGTTTACCACACTGGTGACACATCATGGCATTGCACACTGAAGTATTTGATTAGAGGTGCGAAGGACTCTTAATTTCCCTACCAGCACAAAAAACCCCAGGATGCTTTCAATTCTTCTTATTGGAATCAAATTCACCACTTCCAAATAACTGGGGAAGAATCACCATCTCAAGTCCTCTTATTAACTCATCTTCTGCACAAAAGGTATGCCTCACCACATTAGAGAAAGTGGTTAAACTAAGCACTTCCACCTTCTACTACATCTCACAACGAAGCCTGAACTCGAAATGTTGAGCCTACATGGGGTCATTCGTAACATACCTTAGATCATATGAAACTAGATATATAAATTGATGGTTGAACTCCAACACTCATCTGAAACCCTGTTGAAGACATCACATCTCTATCTTCTTCCTCACCTTCATCATCTCAGATAAGTACTGTTGGATGAACGAATACTTGAAGAACTCCAAAGTTATATTTCTATAAAGTTTTCTTTGAGACACCTACATTCACCATTTCTAGGTTGTAACTTCAAACATAAAGGTAGAAAAATTTACCTTTAATGAACCAAGAAACTCCAGGAAACTAAATTCTCTCTATATCCTCTGCATCCACTCCTCCGCCTCGAGAGGATCCACTTGACCATAAAAGAGAGGAGGGTTCAACTTATAAAATTCAAGAATGTAGTCAATGGGTTAATCAAATATAAATTTTTCTAATGGTTCATCACCCAAAGTTGCTCCTTGTGTATCCATAAAATCTTTGTGGGGGAAGACACTAAGAAAAATGAAAACAAAGAACTCAATTAGGACCAATCCATCAATGAGAATTTATTATTATTAAAACACTATATAAGATACATCATTCCCCAAACCCAATAATAATGAAGGGAAACCTCAAATTATTTTACAATACCAAAATATAGAATTAAACCCAAGTTTTGGTATTTTTAGAAACATGGTTCATGTGCATGGTTTAGCCTCATAGTTTACCAAACTGTGTGCCAACCATGTGCCCCTTACTAGACACCCTGGACACCTGCATGGTTTGGATGCATGCTTTAGAAAAACTTTGTGCCAACTCTGTGATAGGTTTCTGTCCTGATACAGTGGCATCCTACATGATTTAAACATTCTTTGAGTAACCATGAATAAGCCATGCACCCTTAATCAAAAGAAAATAAAATCTTGCACGGTTATGTGGAGCAAGCCACACAGTTTTCCTGAACCGTGTGCTGACCATGGTCCAAGGAAAAACACCCAAAAAATCAAAATTTAATTATTAATCACACTAAAATGAAATGAGGGAAACCAAGAAAAAAAATAATGAATCACAATAAAACCAATCCATCTCATTCAAGACATTTCCTCCAATTCTAGAAACCTCATTTTAGAAAGAATCATTTGACTAAAAACTCAACTCTTCTTGTTTAGAATTAATTCCAAAAATCTATTAAAAAAATCAATTTTCCCAAAAAATACTTTCAATAAGCTATATATTAAGTTTATAAAAATCTAATTTCATTAAACCATTTTCATTTCACCCCAAAAATCATTTTATAAAAAAGCACTTTTCTAATCCTTCCTTAAAGTAAGTTAATAAAATCTATTTTATACCTTCCAAAAAAAGTCATTACCACATTAAATTATTATTTTCAAAATTCAAAAACAAGATCTTTCAAAAAGAAAATTCAGAATCAGGGATGAACCAAAAGAACTCACATGGGGAAAATAGGGTCGATGGGTGACTTTTCCATATGGTTGATGGTTATATGAAAATCACAACCCCACCACAGGGAGTGATTTAGGTTAATGTACCCAGCTCTACATTGCTTTCCCGGCCCTACAACCACACATAGTTCACTTTCCCAAATCCATATTCATTTAATAACACAAAACAATCCACATGAACAGAAAGACACCGACAAACCCGAACATCCCATGGTAAACCGAGGTTCAAACGAGTAAGGGTTCATGACTTCATCTTGTTCCTACACATCAAGTACCGACATTCCTAATCCTACCATGACATCCCCAAATGATAATGGGCACTCTAAAAAAAATTCATTAAAAGAGACAACCTGCTCTGATACCATTTTTCCACGAACCAACCCGGGTCAACCCAGAATTGGTCACCCAAGACGATCTATGGCAAGGCCCGCGAGGTGTTCCTGATCCTCCTAAGCTGGTGGAAAGTTACAAGGGAATTATAAGAGACAACAATGGGAATGATTTTTTCCAATATAAAAGTAAATAAAAGTAGTGTAATAAATAAAAGAGTAAACCAAACTCAATATGGTTTTCAACTTCATCTCATTTACATTACAAAAGAGGGTACAAAAAACTAAGACACAAACTAAACCAGAAGAACCAAATTAAACCTAACAGCCATGAAATATTCATGTGACCTCGAGGGTCACTCTCTAATCAAAAACCAACTATCACTCAAGGAGATCGAACCAAAACTATACCCTGAAATATAAAAAAATAACAATAAAGGACTATAGGTGTGGGTATTAAAACTCAGTAGGTAGGCCCAAATAAATATATTTCCAATTAATATCCTTTAAAAAAGAAACATTGATTTAAAGTTTGAAATACATTATATAAAAATAGGTTTTCGAAACATTTTTCACTATATAGAATGTAAATAAAAATCCATTGTTATCACAATTTTAAAAAAAATCCCATTCATGGGGTGAGTTAGGTTGATAGGAAAAAGGGGGAAAGGAATCCAACTCGGAAACATTTATTTATCATAGAAAAGGGAAAAGATAAAAGCACTTTTTCTTTAAAAACATATTTCATGAACCATATTTAACAAAACCACACATTCAAAATTTAACAAGAAAACACTAAAACTAACCACAAGGAATATAGTCTCATAGAGAGGGCAATTGGATAATGGTACTAATGTTAGAGAATCACAAGAATACTTAAGAACTTAGAAGAGAACCTGAATATACTATACATGTGACTATTCCTAAAGGCATGGCCTACTTGATGACAACATAACGCCCTAATGCCCGACTGTCTCCCTACCTAGACTGTTCGAGGGGCCTGATGCCATAGAAAGAAACCCAAGTATCCACCTACTATAGGCCATTATCTAGTACTATAACTTAGACTAGTGCTACAAACATTCTAAAAAATCCTCTGTTCTATACAAGGTTCCCATGCTATGTTCATAAATGGGTGTTCCAAACAAAGCCAAGAAACAAACCATACATACATTTTATCATATAATTTACACAAACCAAAACAACCGCAACCTCTTTAAGGAGTATTACCTTGCCTTAAAACAATTATCACACAATTGGAGTCCCAAACTGAGGACATTCCCACATCTTTAAAAATCAACAAGGCATGTGACTTAATCCATAAATGGTTTTATAATAAAACCATTTCAAAAGTGCCAATTGGGCCTCACAATATATTCACATATCAAACCTTTTTATAAATAAAAATGCACAAGCCATTTTAAAAACCAGAAATCTACTTATCCATCCATTTAAGAAAACCAAAAACATCACCTCACATCAAAAACATGTTTACAATATCCAACCGGGCATTCCATAAAGCACCTGATGTGAACAACCCATTCCAACCATCTCAAACAATTAAAACCAAGTATAGATCACCTCATTTCACATAAATTTATTTTTATAAAAATGATACATCACTATTTAACAACTATAGAAGGTGAAAAAATCTAGAAAACAGTGTAATATTAAATTCAAAGGAGTGATGAAAAGGGATCGAACCTCATTTGATTAAGAACTATAGGAATCTAGTGCGATACCTCATTTGTACCTCAACCCCACCCAAGGGAGGCTAGATTCAACCTCAAGAATCCCAAAGAAGGAAAAAAACCGAAAATTCAAGAAACCCTAGCCAATAAATTCAGCCAACATGTCCCCTAGGGTTAGGTAAGAAAATAAAAATGGAAATAAAGCAAAGGAGAAGAAGAAGGAAGCCCAAACCTTTCAATCATGGTGAAGAATCACCAAGAAAACACCATGAATCCTACATAGAGGGTATTAGAAGTGGAAAAATCCCCCATGAGAGGAATCTAGGTTAGGGGAGATCGAATAGGGGGTTCAAGGGGAGAAACTCCAATTAATAAGATGGGAAAAACCCCAAAATAGCCTTTCTCGAGTGGGTCACATGGTTAGCTCGCACGGTTTAAAAAACAGTATAAAAACCATGAAATTTCCCACTGTCTAGCACTGGATGGGATTTACACTTTGGATTTATGGTTATCTAAACCATGCGAAAACCGTGTGACCCCCTGCACACTTACAAAATGGTTAAAAAACCATGCACCTTAACCATGAAACCTGAAAAAGGACAAAAAAACCACCCTTTTCACCCCCAAACTCATATAACTCAAGGGAAAAAACTACCCAACAAACATTCCCCATAAAAAGGTGCCATATGAATGTAAGAAACCCATTTTCCAAGCCACCTCATCCTCATACCTTCCCTATAACAAGAAAAATGGACAAACACCACCCAAAAATCCCATGACTCAAAATTTAAATCAAGAACACCCAAAACACCCAATTTAAACCCAAAACACCCAGAACCCTAGAGAAAAAATAAGAAACAAAAAAAGAATCGAAACAAAGGATGGAATTGAAAATTATAGTGTAACATAAACACACATATATAGAGGGTATCACCCTTTACATATGAAATATCCATAATGGGATGATAAAATAATGCCTCTTCCATAACTATAACACATGAATAAGGTATATCAATGGATGTAAAGTCATAAAATCCATGAAATAGATGAAAAATGAACCATAATCCTATCATCTTAACATTACCTTAAGCAAGGTATAATGAAACTGACACCCCTAAAAAGTATCCTGTGTCTAGAGATGAGGCATCCCAACCACCAACTCTATCCTTATAATTTTAAAAATAGTATATATAAAGTAGGGGTGGGAATATAAATACAATTAGTAGGATTATCCATGAAAATCTCATATAACCATATGAATGAAGCATGCAAATTAAACTGTATATGGAATAAATGAAATAAAATAATTAACCAATAAGTATATCCTATAAGTAGACCATCATGAACTTTTATATTACTTAACACATAAATAAATCACTTTTCGAACCACAACACTTTCTCACAACATATCATCACATTATCATCACTATATATATCTACAATAATTCATATATATCTAGATAGTTCAGTTGTACACCCATAGGGATCTCAATGTATTATATTCATATATCAGTCCATCCACATGGATCTCAATGTATTATATTCATATATCAGTCCATCCACATGGATCTCACAAGATACCACTACCACCCATAATCCATCCACCAATAAAGAATTCACTAAACACATCATCACTATAATGTTACCATCAAACTTTAGGGAACTCACAAAGAAAATAACTACTAAAAAATAGCTATGCACTCCCAGAGAACACGCTAAGTACTTCACCACTACCAAATAGCTATCTATCCACTAGAAACTCGCATAATATATGTATTCATTGGTCGAGACACTATCCAGCCACATGGAATCTCACTGGTTTTTTAGGTGTCCATTCCTAGAGAATATTTGATGTATATTTACTAAAATTTATTAAATATTATTATATAATTTATATATATCATAACTCTGTACATGCATGTGATGCATGTTGATGGTTGTGAATAGGTTTTGGATTACACTCTAGTATAGGCATGAGATGTCTATATCACAACATATGGTATACCTGATTTATGATATATGATATTTTTTTTTCATGGGGTGATTTCATGCTTCCTAAATGGTTACTCATCAGTCATAAACCATCAATCTAGTATATTTATGGATTCATAAATATATTACAATCATTGAAATGTTCAATGATTACAAACATCAAACAAGCATACATTATGGGTAATGTATAAGGGCTTCCAAGTGTTAGTAGAAATTCTCAACCACCTTCACTGATTAAAGTGATTCCATATAAAGGATACAATGTTTAACATTTCAGTGTGTGGTGGACTATAAAGAAATAACAAAACTCTCTTATTCCCCATTTACTATTTATATTTTAAGAGTGTGTGTTATCATATGACAACCATTTTTTTATACACCTCATTTAAATATTTATTATATAAAAATACAAATAATGAAATACCAAATGATATATAGAGATATTGTATTTAGGTAATTAGATAGATATCACAATAACATGAAATATAGATACAACGACATTATTTAAAAAATCTATAACATGACCTTATATTCCATTGAAATTATAAAACTATATGGGATAACATGAGAATGTATATAAGAAAGGAGTGAGCTATAAAGCCTAGTAAGGGAAGAAAAAAACCATATAATAATGTAAGGTAGTACATGTTAGTCAATAGATATAACATGATTACATAGAAATGTGAGAATCTTAATCATGAACAACAAAGAATGATATAAGATGATAATATCAAGGCATTATAAGAATGAAGAAACAATATAAATGATGACATCATAAACATAGGTTAAGGATCACTATCAAGAAATCATAACATAGTGTGTGTAGGCTAACTTCTGGTTCACCATACATGGTATCTCATGAGATAAAAACATTATCCAATGCATTGGGTGGATATATAATTCTGAGCTTACCTATCACATTCATATCATGTATATAAATTTGTGTGGCACATAGATCATATGATATAAAAAATTATTTCATCACATTTAATCCCATGATTAATGAATGTGTGTTATATACATAGAAGTAACCAATAAATTAATGATAGGTATGACCGGGTGAATACCCTTGAGTTTGAATATGGATGGGTATTCACAACATAAAAGTTTGTCTTGGAAAACCAGAGGATAATTTTGGCAGCATAAATGGTGTACATAAAGGTTCATATAAGGGTTTAATGAGAGTGAAATGTGGATTATCATTATTTTTTAATAACAAGGATAGTAAATGGATGTGTAAAAATACATTGAACATGAAAAATTGGAAATCAAAAGTCTTATTATAAAGAAAGTATTTGAGTAAAGGGGAAGTAGAAGAGAATAACTTACCTTTAGAGGGTGATTCTAAAACTTGAGAGTATTTTCTTAAGATCTTGGGAACACCTTATGAAGTCTTTAGAGAGATATATATAGAGTTAATTCATTCTCAATGTGTTTTTAGTGAATAATAATGAGAGGTTGGGTAGGTATTTATGAAAAAGAGAGCAGAATTATTTATTTATTTCTAAACTCAGGTTTGAGAGTCTTTGTGCTAAACTAATCAAAACCACAAAACATACCATGATTTTGAACATGGTTTCTACAAAAAATAATTTATTTTAAACTTTTTATTAGGATAATAATTGAACTCATTAAAATTACACTATTAATGATGCGGAAAAGAGTCATGTTCCTAAAGAATTGTTTTTTAAAACCATAAAACATGATATATGTTTGGAGGATTTACTAATGGTTTGTAAAACTAGTAAAATAAGTTAAAAAATAAATTATTTTAAAGGTGAAATATAGTTTTTAGTCATGTATTCCCTTTATAGTATTTATTACATCACTTTTGGGTTATTATGATATCATAATAAATACTATAGATTTATACCGTATTTAATTTTCACCCAAAAATTCAATTGTCATAGAAAATTATAAAAATTTCACCATTGTATAATTTAGATTTGATGATTTTAAAAATAATATTTATTTTACCTAAACAATTTTATAAATATGATTATTCACACTTTTAAATAAAAACCCTTATTTACTGGAAAATACTAGTTGTTATGACACTACCAACTTTTTGACCCTTAAAAAAATTATATTGGACTTAATTAAATAATATTATCATTTATTTTTAAATAAATATTATTTTATAAGAATATTTATTGAAAATACAATTTATTTCAAAATTTTTTGAATTCATAAAAATGAGTTTTTTTATTGAAACTATACATTTCCCAAAGATAAAATTTTGATATCTTCATATTGAAACCTATTTTTTATCAAAATCATTATATAATAATGTATAAATTATTAATTAAAAGGGATAAATATAATCATTATTTTATTAAAAAGAAAATATTAAAATCCATAAATCTAGGGTCTAGATACATAACCCCTTATTAAAATAGCATACAATATAAAGGTAAGGTGTGTGATTATAGCACTTTCTTGGGGTGGTTCAGAGAATAGAGTTTGAAAGGTGATCCCTATAAGATTGAACTTCTCCTCTAATCAGTTTCACTTATGTTTTAGTTATCAAATATTAAATTTTTATTGGTTAAGGGAGAATCCAAACTATTCTATCTCCCTCATAAGATCCAAAAAATAGGCTTCATAGGGTATAATCCTATGGGTCGAGGCCATCATTTATTTCTTTTGTTTCAATTAGATTTTATTATCATCCATAATATATGCTATTCTTAATGGTCACTATAGAATGACTATATTAACAATGGCTATGATTCCTAATGGTATTTTAAGTTTTATGAGCAATTATGGATACATTTTATAATGGTCCAAATAACCAATGTAGCACATGTGTTTTCTATAACTACATCAATTAATAAGGAATTTATTCATTCAAAATGGAATTTAATTCTTAAAATTTTGGGTCATTAAATTATGAAGTACTTGGTGGGACTGATTTCCTCAATTAAGGGGGGGGGGGGTAAACCATTGGATGGAAATGTTTTCAATAGAAATAATCCTCTATGACTTGTTAGATCCAAATCCACTCAAAAAATAATTATCTGAGCCTCATATTATCATGCTTTAAATAAAAGGACAAGTAACAAAAAATTTTAAAGGTTTATATCCAATGTTGAATCTTACTCTATGTCATAGCTAGTTACCCTCCCCAACTATAGATTTTATTCACTATAAGCATAAGTGAGTTCCAATATATGGTTCCATGTGCCTATATAATAAGTAAGATAGAATCACTCACAATAAAAACTTAAATTATGGTGTTCAAATATTCTCAGACTCAAATAAAATCTCTTGAAAAAATGAGATTTATTAGAAAATGAATGCTAAAAATCCCACCTAGGCCCTAAAATTTTCTTATTATTATGCATTTTTCTAAAATTCAACAAACTACATATAATAGCCACACCATCATGCAAAAAAACTTCTTAATTTTGAAAATATTAAATCCTGATCAAATCCTCATTATTCAAAATAATGAAGAACTTAATTTTAATTCTCTTGTGATATATATATATATATATATATATATATGAATACTCACCAAATCATTTAAATTTCCAATGGACATAGGTATTATTTATTATTTTGATATTTAAATTCCAATATCTTCTATATCTAAACAATATGCTCTACTTAAAACTCATTTGAACGTTCCTCAAAACTTGATTCTTTAAAAAAAAATCCAAGATTTTCATGCACATGGCCTCCTATATCTTTTCTATGCGAAATTTTTATATTTAGAATTTCAAATTCTGAAACTCTTTCCCAATAAATATGGATATAATCCCTCACATGGTTCTAAAAGGCCTATGTGAAACCAATATGTGGATATGAAAATTTCTTTGGCCACATCATATAAAATGGATACATGACTAAATTAATATATAAGAATCATTTAGATGCATGAAAGCCCATATTTTCTTATATAGTAGAATTCAGTTACATGGTTATAACTATATCATGAAAATAAACATGTGAATACTTTTTGATATATCTCTTCATTCTCTTACATAATTGGATCAACTATGTTATTTGCCTATGTGGATGAAATATCCTATATAGAAATCAGTTACATGAGATGTTTGGATATGTGATATGGTCCAAAAAAGCATATGTAGAAGATTTAGACATAATATTTATCTATGTGACATAATTTAAATGTAGATTTTCTACATACTAAAAATGATTATGTGAATCTATACAATTCTATATTTCAATCAAACTCACCCATAACCACTTTAGATGCCTTCCAACGAACCTTGAAAAAGATTTCTAGCATCATGAAACTCTCTCCCATGATATATATCAATAAAAACTTGATCATTCACCATCATAATTAGTTATTAACTCAAAATATTCTTCTCAAAAAATAAAACAACCCAAAATCATCAATAGACTTGAAATATTTAACTATCCTCAAATAAATCCAAAAATCCATGGGGTTATTCAATCTCCCACTTAGAATTTGTTGACAACAATAAAAAACCCCATGTATAACTATGAATCAACACATGAGTCATACAATCATAACCGAACTCAAATATATTTATCCTAAAAACACACTATAGGATAAGGCAGTGTTTTTGATAGATTTCCATCCCTTGATGTTAAGAATTTTTGGGAAGAGTAATTAAAATAACTCTGTTTCCCCTACCACTTATATCCCCTTCAACATATACTTATCTAAACATTTTTAAATGTAATCTAAAAGACCATGGTGAGGTCCCAAGGTAATTAAAACTCAAGTGTGTAAGGAAGGATGAACTTTTGATTTCATCCTTAACTCCAAAAATCACTCATGAGGCATATATTTTGTAATGATATTTGAAAGTTTCTTCTTTATGATAATAAATAAATTTTTGATTCAACCCGAAGAAACCTTTTATTTAATAAAATTACATCGAATGTAAATATTTTTATAATGAGTGTGTTGAAATATATTTTTTGAATGATCAATAGAACTTTTATTACCAAAAAGAATCTTCAATGGTCTCTATAACATCAATACGCAAATTTGATAGCTTAACTTTCATTCATAAAACCTATGTAACTGAATGAGTAATCAAAAAATAATATGATTTTGTTATAATTAGGGCCAATGAACTGTTATTCTTATTGTACCAACTAACATAATCATACAAAAAAACACTTTTTCTAATGTAGACCTATAATCATTATAGTCACCTGCCCAATCTATATTAATGTAACCAAGAAATTCTAGATCCAAATTGATTTTTTAGAGAAATAAATAATTAAACATGAATTTAAATACCTCAAAATAATTTTAATTGTAATCATGTGAGAATCATTCATTTAAAATTGTTACCTTGTACACAAAGTCACCATATAGGCAATGTAGGGTTTGGAAACCATGAGATATAAAAGGTTTCCAATCATACTTATAAATTTATTGTAATAGATCTTACTACCTTGTTAATATTTCTCTACATTATTCCAAATTATATATGTATTTAAAAACCATTTAAATCTTATATTAATAAATTTTTAAATCTTTCTTTTGAATGATTTTATTTTGAAATAAAGACATAATCATTTACTCAGTTTTTAACCCCCAAAAATAGTTTAGATCCCCCAGAATAGACATATCAAATTTATTCTGAATCTTTTTTGTGAATTAATAACATAAAAAACTATTATGAATAGAAAATATTATGTCACCAACATATACAATCACCATAAGTTATTTTGATAAATCCCTCTTCAAGTACAAGTGGTTATCAATAGTGCCTTTAGGAAAACACATTTTTCTCAGATAGTCATCATGTTTAGGATATAAGGACCTTAGAGATTATTTTATCCATTCAAATATTTACTTAATATATTTAACATTATTTAATAATTTTCAAGATTTAAACCTTCTAGTTTTTTAATAAATACTTATTCTTTAAGGTCACCATTCAATAACACATACTTTACATCCATTTTCTATACCATGTAATTCTCACAAACTGCCACAACCAAGAAAATTCTTATTGTATCAAGTATATAAAACATAGAAAAAAACTTCAAAGTATATTCCTTCAATTTTATAATATACTTTTTAAACAAGCATATCCTTGTTATGAATGAAATCACTTTTCTCATTCATTTTGTTCTTAAAACCCATGATGTACCTATCACATTTTTAGTTTTTAGTCTTCGAACATGTTACCATGTACATTTATTCACAACTTGATTGATTTATTAATTCATATATTGAAACCATTTATCATGTTAAATCGTTTTATCTAACATTCTAGGATCAACTTGTGATACAAGATCATTTTGGTTCTCCACTCTTTGTGTGCTTATGGTCTGAACTATTTAATTATAATTCCAAATAATATTATCCATTTTTACATGTTTCTTTAACCTATAAATTTGTTTTATATCACAAAAACCACCTTATTCATTATAAATGAAACATTATGAATTATAATCAATATTTTTCGGAATGATTTAAACAACAATTTAAACTATTTTTTTCAGAAATATTCTCATAGTTTCCTATATAAGACTCAAAATCTTCTTCAATATGTTGAATTTTACCCATATTTTCATCCATTTTTACTTATAATGAAAAATATTATTGAATATATAATTATATCATTTGTATCTATTCCTATTAAATAAATAAACCATAAATACTCCATTATAATCCTTTGCTTCATACATTCCCTTATTTCTTCCTTTGATTTTAATATATTAAGGATTTCCAAAGACCTTGAAATATTGTTTTGTTGGATTATTTTGAAACCACATATCATTGGGTGTATCATGTGTAATAGGTCTCAAAATACATATATTTTTAATATGAACCCCAGTACACAATTCTTGTCTCTAGAATAATTTTGAAACATTATTCTCGACCAACATTATTCCACTAATTTCTACAATTCTACAATTCTTCCCCACTATAACACTATTTCGTTATGGTGTATATGGTTGGGCTATAGAAATACCTGCCCGAATAGCCTGAAGGACTTATTTTTTATTGATTTTTTATAACCCCCCTCTCAAGGGATGAGGGGGAACCCTTACAAGGATCGTAGTCTTAGAGATTACGTGGCCCATAGGCTTATGAGACATTACATGACCCGAAGGTATTTGGGAATTCAAAGGCACTATAACTACAAGGAACTACCCCTCCCCAGCATCTGTATCATGATGGTAGCTCTCTAACGTTTCATTTCCATCCAGCTAAGCTTCCTGTGCATGAATAGGTTGGTCTCGATGACATTTACACACACTCTCATTCTTCCAAATCCATTGGTTCTGCTCTGGTGGGTGTGCATTCTATGAATCCTCCTCTGGGGTTGCTTCTTTTTTTGTAGAGTCTGTTAGGGGAAACTGCATTGATCATGTGGCATGAAGGCCTTGAGGTGGACCAAAGGTCTTGTGATGTCCCAAAAGCCTTACTGTCCTGAAGGCCTTGGGTGGACCGAAGGCCTTAAAGGACCCAAAGACAAAACTGGTGGCCCAAAGGCCCAAATGGGTGAATAGATTCAGCTTCCATAGTACCAAACATTAACTTCTACTGTAACTACTACAATACTACTACATTAACCTGTAAATTATCCCTCTATTTGGTTTTTATATCAGGTCTCTTGTATGCACTTGTTGAGTCCTCACCAACTGGGCTGAGGCTCTTGTGAAGGCTATACTACTACCTAATTTCTGTTTTCAATGATAAATTTAAAAAGAATAACTTATGTATTCTTTCCCATTATCAGATATCATTTTTTTGACCCAAAAACCAATCTATTTTTCAACCCACCTTCTATATATTTTTAACAACCTAACATCCTTAGACTTGTGCATGGTGAAAAGAACATTGGTCAACCAAGTGAAGTTATAGATGAAAGTAATGAAATAATGATCACCTTAGGTACACTTTTGTTTCTTGGTCAGATATAGATATGTGTGGATTAATTAAAAAGGTATTGTAAAAGTAATATCCACCATCTTGTGAGTATTTTGGGTTATCATTACCTTCTAACATATTCCACTGATTCCATATTGATCTATTTTCAGCTTGGGTAAATTTATTACTAATTCATGTTTAAAAATATTACATAGGATTGTTTGGAAAAGATTCCAAATTCTTATATTCGATAACATGTTATTATATTTCATACATAACCAAAATTTATTTAAAGGATCACCAATCAATAATAAATTTATATTTGTTCTACTAACTTGAGTAAAGACCATCCATCACTTTTTATTTTAATGATTCTTGTATTTATCATGAATTTTACCAGATTCCAATTATAAAAAAGTTTTATAACACTCAAAAAGTTGTCTTTTATCCCATAAACATAAATAACATTATCTAATATCAAATTATCATTCTCAATTTGATCCATTATAAAAATTTTGATTTTTAAGGAAGACTAATTACAAAATGTAACTATACCGCCTTCATTCTTCTTAGTTTTATTCAGAATTTTATTATCCCTAGTTATGTGGGAGGCACACCCACTATAAAGTATCGATGCCTTTGTCTTCTTTATTGGTTTAATAGTAACTTCTTATAAGCATGAATTTTCTTAATTATTCCCTTGAACTATTTTACCTTTACCTTTGAGAGGAAAATGACTGGGTAAGTTTTCCATAAATTTCTATACTCTATACCCATTCTTTACACCTTCCACCAAATGTTATAAGATAATAATTGTTTTCTATGTTTTCAACTTGAAAACAGTTTTTATATATGTATATTTCTTAGAAAATATACTTTACTCTCATTGTAATTTCTCCCCTATATTATTTCCGTCTCCCAGGTAAATAAATGGTGTGAAAACATGTATAAGTTTATTTCCTAACATAAAAAAACATTAGAAACATCCTTGAAATCTGAATTTTCTTGAAAAAGGAGAGTTGTATCCAAAATTTTTTTGTTCATATTGTGATATTTTATGAACTATTTGTTTCTAATACCATCTATAATTTGAAATCAAAGTTTTATTCAAGATTATACTTTAATCATGCACTATTATAATCAATTTACATCCATTTTTATTGTTCCATATTTAATATAATTAAGATTTAAACCTACATTGTTAGTGTTAATAATTTTGAAAATAGTTTTTTTAGATAAGAATTTTACTTATATTTTCTTATTATATTTAGAGGACTATACCTTAACTATAATAGACATTTTAAGTCCTTATTAATATTTGTCAATTATTTCTTAGCTTCAAGATACTGTTAATATTCCATTGATAATTGTTCATCCTTTAAAGAAAGTTTTTCTTCAATACCTTTTATTATCATATCATATTTGATATCTTTCAACTTGAGTTTTTTATTTTATTCTACAAGATCTATATCCTTTTTAACTCTCACAACTTTTTAATCAATAATTTTTTTCTAATTTACCAACTTATTATTCCCTTTCTTCATAATGGTATTTTTCTTAAGGAAAACCTATAGTTCATCATTAATCATGTATTCTTAATCTTTTAGGTCTGAATTATCTTCATCACCACTCAATAAGTTAATAGATTCCTAAGAATGATCTATAAAATTTATAATTTTTTCATGTGTTTAATCATATAAATCATATCATGGGATAAGATCAGTGTCCTCTTCTTTGTACAACAAATTTATTCTTTTGTTTATCTAAAGTCTCTTCTTGCATCCACCTTACTTTGAATATTCTTTTGATTTTTTATCCACTTCTTTAATTGTTTATTTTTCATCATTTTGAGATTTATAATATGATCCTTTATTCCTTGGAAACTTAAATACAAAGATTCCAATTACATTACGTTTATAACATCTTCTAGATAACATACCTTTATTCTTGATTTTTCTCTTACGAAATATTTTAGAAATAAGAGCAATAAATTTTTTATATTAAACCTCATTCTTCAAATCACTAGAGTCTGTAACATCTTCACTGTTATGTATTTTCATATTCCTTGTGGTTTCAAAGACTTCTCATATTTTATTTTATTTTTGAAACATATATGATTTATCATTTTATAAGGAATGATAATATTATGTAAATTGTCATGTGAATGATATTATCTATCTTTAAGATTTAAAATTTTGGGATCAAATCTATATGAACATCTTCTCGTAAACTTCTTCACAAATTAATAATCTTCAAGTTTGTCACTAATGCCTAAAATATTATATACAATTTCATTTACATGAGTAATGAAACCATCAAATCATTCATCCTCTACCATTTTTATGTTTTTAAATTTTATTCTATATATTTTTAGCATTTACACATTGATTTTCTCATTTACTTAATAACTACTCTCCAACTTTTCCCATATTTATTTTTTGTTTTATAGTTCAATAACATTAATGTATAATTTTTTTGTTAACGACATGAGAATAGAAATGTTCACTTTCCCATCAATTTCCACATCCCTCTTATTAGTAAACATGTTATGACCATTATTTACCAATGGTGGGAAGCCCACTATGGTCACATTATGAAATTCAAGTCCAAGAGATAAAAAATAAAAATTATGAATTTTTCTAACTATGATAATTTTTTCATATAATATTGTTTCATCCCCTATATTGGTAGAATTAATAATAGCAATTCTCAAATGTAAACTTATTGGATCCCCAAAAAGGCAACCAGCTTTTGATACCAATTGATGCTCCTAGAAGGATTGGTTTCCTCCACTGAGAATGGGGTGGGGGTGGGGGGGGGGGGGGGTTGAATCAATGTAGGGAAGATTTTATAATTTATTTTCAATATAAATGGACCTATATGAACTTTTAGAGTTTAATTCACTCAAAAAATAAATATCTCATCCTCACATGATCATATAAGAAATAAAAGGACTGGGAACACACAAATCTTAAAAGGTTTATATCCAATGTGGAATCCTAATCGATTATGTGATTGGTCACCATACCCAAATTCATATTCTCTTCACTATAAAAATAAGTGAGTTCTAATTACAAGAATTCATGAAATATCACACCACACATCTCTAGAGTCACACCCAACAACGCATGTTTTCAATTCATAATAAATAAGATCAGTACAAGATGAAGAATATCACTAAAGAAATTGGATTTATCAGGAAATAAAATATAAATATCTTCTTCTATGAGTCTCTAGAATAAGCAAGAAAAAACCATAGCATAGACTTAAATTACAATAAAAAAATATTAGTAGACTCAAATAAAATTTCCAAAAGTAATGACATTAATTATATGATGATAAATTAAAATCATGTATTATCCGCAAAATATTCTTCTTATTTATTTTTATCACTATTGAAAAACTACACACAACAACCACACCATACTATACAAAATCCTCTCTATTTTTGAATATATTAAATTCTAATCAAATGATCATTATTAGAAATTCATAATGACTCATACTACACTTTTCATAGGATATATATTTATATATATATCCACATACTCCCCAAATCATTTATATAATTTATATAATTAGATATTATTTCCTATTATGATATTCAAACACCTCAATCTTTAGTATCCACAAAATATTCTATATTTAAAACTCATATGAATTTTTGTCCAAACCCAACTCTTTAAAAACATCCATGGTTTCCATGTACATGGATGCATGAATCTCTACCACATGGAACTAAAATATTATGAATTTTTGATTTGAAAAATCTCTCTAAATAAGTAAGGACATGATCCCTTATATGGTTCTCAAATACTTATGTAATCCCATACATGGCTAAACAGATTACATTGGACAAATAAAAAATGGCTATGTGACTCAATTAGACTATGTAAATCACTCATATACGTGAAAGACTATATTTTCCTACATAATAGAACTTAGCTAAATGGTTTCATCTTTGTCACTAAAATGACTAAGTAAATAATTTTAGTTATGTCGCTACATTATCTTATATCATTGTATCTATAATGTGATTCACTTAAATGGATAGAATCACCTATATAGCAATCCGTTACATTAGAAGTTCAGCCACACGATTAGATCCAAAACACCCATAGAGAATATTTGGATACATTATAGATATATCTATTTGGATATTATATATACTGAAAATTCTTATGTGAATATGGGAAATCCCAAATTTCACTCCAACTAACTTAGAACCTCTCATGCCGACTTCCAACCAACCTTAGAAACACCTTCTAGAATCATGAAACTCTATCACATGATATATATCCCTGAAAAATAGATAAAACACAAACATAATTAGTGATAACCTAATAATATGGTTGTCAAAAAATACATCAACCTGAACTCACCAATAACCATATGATCTTTACTTATCCTTTATCAAATCCCCAAATCTATGGGGTTCTTCACATTATCCCCCTTGGGAAATTTTACCCTAAAAATTTTATTTTATACACTAAAATAGATAAGGGTAATTCTTTTTGACAAACTCTTATGGTTACCATGGAGCCTCTTAAACCTTGTGGTTTTACCAAATTACTTTGATTGAGTGAGTTGTATTGTTCCATCGAACTTCGTCTCTATGATATAAGATCATCACTGAATGCTACTCATATGAGGGATCATTCTCTAATGGTATCACTTCTGGGTTTAATACATGTGAGGGGTTCAATATGTACTTCCTTAAGAGGGATAGATGTAACACATCATGTATTTGAGATAATTTGTGTGGGAGTGCTAGTCGATAAGTCATAGCTTTGAAATGATCAAATATATCAAAGGAGACAATGCATCGAGCACTAAGATTTATCCCCTTAAAAAACCTTGTGAATTTATTATATGGTTATATAAAAATACACAATTATATCCAACCATAAAATATAGGTCTAATTGATTATTAAATGAATATATTTTCTGTATAATTTTTGTGGATTTCTTATGATGTTTAATGGTTTGAAGCGTCTCTGAAATCTATTGGATAAGATTAGTTTCTACCAACTTACACTCTCCAACTTCATCCTATAATTTTACAGTGTAAAAACTCTTCCCGTAAAGATCCTCGTAACCTTAAATTTTAATACTATAATATTATCTTTTTTTAGATGCAAAATTCAATAGGAGAAGGTGTTGATCCTGACATCCTTCGAAATCCATTGAACCATATCTTAATAAACCCTATAGAGTTTGCATGTTTCTCTCAGATTGACTATTCATCTGAGGTTGATAATCTATATAGAGACTCAAATATGTATCCAATTATTTATAAATTATTCTATAAAACCTTATGGTAAACCATGGATCTTGATCATATATAACAGATAGTTGTACTCGATGCAGTTTTACCACTTCTATTAGGTATATCATGGAAAGTTAGTCAAGATATAAATCTTCGTTGATAGAAATGAAACACGAAGACTTAATAAGGTGATCGATTATAAACCAAATTATATTATGAACTTTAGATGTCCTTGGGAGTACTGAAATTAAATCCATGATTATTTTTTCCCATTTTCATAGTGGTGTGGGAAATAGTTGCATCATAACCATATACTTCTCTCATTCAACCTTGAATTTTTGTCATACCAAGCATCGAGATACAAATTCGAAAATCCATATTTTCATATTATTCCACCATAATTTTTTTCTTTAGATCATTATATATATTAGTTATACCTAGATGAGTATAGAATTATGATCTATGCATATCATCCGGATGTTACTTCTCGAGTTTTATTTTTTATGGGAAACAAATCTGGGTTCCAAATCTTATAAATCCATCTTTAGAAAACTTGAACTCCAAAATATTTCCTACCTTTATCTATGGATCCTTATCATCTCTTAAGGCCTCTTTGATACTATTAATAATGAATGATTGAGTAGTTATTTGATCAGTGTAGGATGGAGTTCCTTTTAAGATTCCCATGTCTATACTTTTCATGACTGAGAATGTTGGATCATTTTCAATCATCATCATGGATAGGGTTTCTGAATCATTTCTAATCAAAGAACCCACCACTTTATTCTTCTTATTAGGATGGTAATGGATTGAATAGTCATAATCCTTGATAAAATATATCAACATTATTTGGTGCATATTGATCTTATTTTATGTGAATATATAATCAAGGCTTTTATAATCTATATATATGTCACACTTCTACATGTATAAATAATTTCACCAAATATTAAATGAAAATATCACTCCAAAAAATTCTAGATCACCTGTCTGGTAGTTCTTCTCATTAATATTTAATTATTGGTAGGCATAAGCTATCATTTTTTAAATTTTCATCAATATACAACCGAAGAACTTTTTAGATGCATCACTATAGCTTATAAATTTTTCCTCACTGGCAACTAATGTAAGTATATGTGTAGTTATTAATCCCTTATTTAACTCTTTAAGGATATTCTCATATTCATTGGTCCCAACAAACTTCACTCCCTTATGAGTTTTCTTTGTTAGTGGGTTTGATAATCATTATTGGTTTCTCACAAACCAATTATAGAACCCTGTTAATACATGGAAACTATAGATCTCTCTCACAGACATTGGTCTAGGATATCCTTTACTTTCCTATATATTCAAAGTGTCCACAGATATCCCTTTATTGGTGATAACATTCTCCAAGAATTTTACTTACTCCACAAAAACTCACATTTATTATAAATTTAATATTAATTTTCCTTTCACAAGGTATTCTATATAACATTATAATATTCCTCATGTTCCTACATAATTTTATACTATATGAGAATATATTCTATAAATACTATCAAAAATATATCGTGGAAATCCCTAAATACTCCATTCTTCTATTCCAGGAAGAGAGATGGAGCATTATTGGGTCCAAATGGCATCACTATGAACTCATAATACCCAAAACATTTATGGAAAACAGTCTTGGGGATATCATCATTCTTTACCTTTACTTGATAATATTCAAACTGAATATCCAACTTAGAGAAATACTAGATCCATGTATTTGATCAAACAACACCATAATATATGGAATAAGATACTTTTTATTTATTGTGATCTTTTTAGGAACATGGTAATTAATGTAGATGCATAATGAAACATCCTTATTCTTGATTAAAATGACCCGTGAACCCCACAATGAAGAACTTGGACACACAAAACCTTTATCTAGACTCTCATGCAGTTTCTTCTTAAGATCTTCTAGTTCAATAGTGGCTATTATATATAGAGTCTTGGATATTGGAAAATTTTTGGTTATAATTTTGATTAAGAACTCAACCTCTAAGTTATAAGGAAGAAAAAACAATTATTTGGTAAAAAATAAACTTATTCTATAACAATGGTAATGTCATAAATGATGATATTTTCTTTAGTCTAAATCGTATGATCCAGATACATTTTCTCCTAAGTAAATAAATTCCATGTTTGAGATAATGATTCTAAAGTTGATCCATTATCCTCCTTACACTTTTATAAAATCAGAGCATAATTATCAACACAAAGGGTTATTTCATTCTCCAATAAATCTTTATTGTCCTTATATATGTAAATATTATCCATTAATAACATAACATATAATTATTCTAAAGGGAGTATCAAAAGGTTCACTCATAAATTCAAATAAAAAATATACATATAGGAGAAGTTATATGCTTGGAATGAAATAATTGAACCATTTATCATTTTCACTCCTAAATCATCTTAATTTTTTTGAAGTGGTGGTTGAATAGTTCTATTGAACTTGCATGATATGAAAGAATGTGTAAAAAAAATCAAATAGTTTTTTCACTATTATTGAATGAATAAATAACACAACTATCACCACTCCATTGACAGGATCTACCTTAGCAGTTGTGATGGAATATGATATCCCTTTCTCTCTAGTCCGTGGAGCTTGTTATCATCAGTTAACTTTGAAAACCCTTGGATTAGTGCATTGGTTCTATTAGTGTATTTATTCCTTGCATCTGAATTATTTAAAAATAAGAAAAGTGTTGAATAGAACTTCTCTTTCTCCATTAACATTAATGGGGTTTTCAAACCATCATTCACTAGTTAGGTGCACCCCTTATCACATTTAAATCATTTCCTTGTCCTTTTTCGGTAATTTCTGGGATGTTTCTTCCCACAATTTTGACAAGTGGGATGTTAGACATTCTTACCACAATGATATTTCTTCATTGGTATCCTAGAATTAAAATATATTATTTAATTCCTATCTCCTGATCCATGAGACAATTGAGATTCAAAAATATCCATTTTTTTACTTTTCATCTACATTGGAAAATTTCCTAATAGCTATAAGTGACTCAAATTGCTAATTGTTTTTTGTAGATTCATCTTTATCCCACTAAAGAAGCAGTCAAATTTACTTTTGGAGTCAATGAAAATACTATAATCATATAATGAAAGTCGTATGAATATTTCTTCATAAAACCTAATAGATTAATTCACTATTTTCTTAAGTCCAAGTAATTCCCTCCCCATTTTTAATTGAAGAGTTTAAGGAATATATTTATCAAAAAAAAATTTCCTGAATAATTCCCACTACGTTACTTTAATTTTTTCTTCAGGATTTATATTATTGATCAAAATATACTATTGATCAAATTGTCCCTCCATGTGATAAGAATCCACCATCAAATATTCTTTCTTGTAGAATTAGAGGAAGGAGATGATCTTTTCAGTTGATATTATTTAATATTCAATGATTAATGGATCATAAGATCCTCTAAAAGTTATAGGACTTTGTAAAAAAGAGGTCTTAATTATAAATTGACCATTCTTTGCGGGATGAGGTTTTCCCCTTGATTATTTTTTCTATTAAAAAATTGTGTTAATTGAGTAATTATTATAATTAAGGTCTCTAATCCTTCTCCCATCAGGTTGGGCATCTCATTTGGGTAGTCATCACATTTCCCATAACTCTTATTGTTGACTCAATTCCTTATATTTACATCCATTGACTTTTATAAATATAAAATTAAGTATTGAAAAATTTCAAACATTTAAACAAATAAAATTAAAACTATAAAAATTGAAGGGATAACTCATAAAAGACATATATTCCTTCACATATGAATTTCTTAGTTGGAAACTATGTTATCTGTAGTTCATTTTCTAACAAATTTTTTTTAGGAATTTTGTTCCATCATAATGTTTTATAAAGAGATTATGAATTTACCAAATCATATCCCTTGAGAGTGTCAAAATAGGTGTGTAATAAAGACTCCTTGTCACATACTAGGTGATAATTGAGTTAATACCCAATGTTCCCTTTTCTTGGTTATTACACCTTAGCACATCCTTTTCATATCCACATCTATTTATAGTAACTAGATATAGATTTTATTTCTTGGAAACCACTCGCTCTATAATTTATAAAAAATTTAGGGTTGTTTTTCTATTTTTAGGATTATATATATGGTTTTAACTAAGGTTCTCTAGCATTAATCCATAAAAATACATAAACCTTACTCTGATACCAACTATGACAACCCCTATCTTTTATACACTTTATTTAAAGTCTTATTATATAAATATACACATAAAAAAATAAAAAAATATTGAGATGCCTAATATCTTTGTTTAGTTAAAAATATATGATAATAATACTAAATAGGGATATAATTACATTATTTAAAAACTCCATAACATGACCTTATATTCAATTGATCTTTTAAAATTGCACAGGATAACCTGTGGGTGTACATAAGAAAGAGGTGATCTATAAAGCCTAGTAAGGGAATAAAAAAAGTAAAACATAATGTAAAGTAATAAATGTGAGTAAATAGGAATAAAATGATGACATATAAGGGATATAATAATAATCATTAACATATAATCATGATATATGATGATAACCTCAAGGAATCATAAGAATGTGGAAACAATATAAAGCATGACATTATAATCCTAAGTCAAGGATAAACATAGATATATCATAATATAGTGTTATCTGGACAGAAATCCATTCACTATAAATGGTATCTCATTTTCTATAAACATTTTACAATGAATTTTAAGGATATATAATTTTGGGCCCACCTGTCACATTCATATCATGTACGTGTATTTTTGTTCCACACATATCATACAACATAAGAACATATTTCATCAAATTTAATATCTTAATTATGGAGTGTGGGTTATATATTTGGATGTAACCAATAAATTAAGGATATTTATAACTATGTGTATACCTATAACTGGAAATAGAGATGAGTATTCACAATATAAAATTTTGTCTTGTAAAATCACATGATAATTTCATCAGCATAACTGGTGTACATAAATGTTCATATAAGTGTTTAATGATTGTGAAATGTGGTATATAAATAATTTTAAATAATAAGGATATTAAATTTATGTGTAAAAACACATTAAAACCTGAGAAAATGGAAATCAAATGGCTTAATAAAAAGAATGTTTTTGATTAAAGAGGACGAGGAAGATAATCCCTTACTTTGAGAGAGTGCTTTTAATAGCATGGGTGGAGCTTATTAAGTGATTGTAAACATATTAAGTGGAATTTATAGAGGGATTTTTTGACTAAATTCAACATGAATGGGTGTTGAGTGATGTTGAATGGTAGGTTGAGTGGGTATTTATAAAAAAGAGGCAAATTATTTATTAATTTCTAAAATTAGGTTTTGGACTCTAAGTATTAAAAGAATAAAAAAACCATACCATGGTTTTCCCTATTGGTTTCTACAAAATAGATGTGGTTTATAATATTTTATTAGGCTAAGAACTAAAATAAATAAAATAATAACATTGATGATGTGGAAGTGAGTCATGTTAATGAAGAATTGTTTTTTAAAATCTTAAAATATAATATAAGTTTTATAGGATTCAATAAAGGTTTGTAAGTTTTAAAAAATAAGATAAAATACATTATTTTAATTGTGAAATATAGTTTTGGTCATGGATTCACTTTATAGTATTTATTACATCACATTTGGGCTTTGTGATGCCATAATTCATGTTGTATATTTACAACATATTTATTTTTTTTCAAAAAAATAAGATCATCTCAGAAGAATATAAAATTTTCACCGTTAGATAATTTAAATGTGATTATTTCAAAAATAATAATAATTTTGTAATTTTTTATAAATATGATAATTTAAACTTTTAAATGAAAATATTTATTTACTAGAAAATATTAGTTTTTACGTCACTAACAACTTTATGAACCTTATAAAAATTACATTGGAAGTTATTGAATTATACTATCATTCATATTTAAATAAATATTATTTATTAAGTATAGTTTATGAAAATGTACTTTTTTTGAATTTATCAAAAGAAGTGTTTTAATTAAAAATATATATTTAGAGACAAATACAATTTTAATTTCTTCATATCAAAACCAAATTTTTATCAAACTCATTATATAGTCATTTATAAATTATTAATGAGAGTGGAAAATATTATTATTATTTTATTAAAAATAAAATATAAAAATTCACACTAATAGGGTCTAGATATGTAACACCCGAGACTTTTATGAGAAATATTTTGTTTTTATGTTATATAAATCATCAAAGGAATCTTTCGCTGCACGCAATCGCGACCTTCCTCGATAGCTTGTGTAGTACGCAATACCAAGTTCCACTAAACAATGATATATTATTATAATATTATAAACTAGCAGTTATGAATAGTATTAACTGAATTTTAAATTTTACAAAATTATTATTCATCTTACACATTTTCTAGAACATGGTAAGAGAACAAAATAATTTTTTGGGTAAAATAAGTATTTATCAAAAAATGAAGTTTTGCCGTCTTTTGATGGCACACCAACATTAAATCTAGTTTTTGACACATTTATAAGTTAAATTTGACAAAATAAAATTCTTATTTTGAATTAGGATATAAAAATTAACTTTGGATAAATTTTTGATATTTTTCTGATAACTTTCATATTTTGATGAATAGTATAAATACGCTAATTTTTAATTAAAAACAACTTTTTCATTGAGATAATTTATATGGTTAAGTTATAATATTGAATGGTTTTAAAGTATATATAGAATATATTTTTACCATTTAATATAATGAATGTCATTAGCGTTAATTTCACATTGAATTCATAGGTAAAAACATTTCAATCTTTGGCAATGTTTTAACTTCTAAAACTCGTTTTCTTAACAACGGGATTTATTTTAAAATAATCACTGCAACTTATATGTTTTGAATTTTAAAAAATGGATTCTATATTCAGAATCAGTGGGTCCAAATTATGTTAATAGGCTACTTTTTATTTTTGGGCATTATGAATAGTAACTACGGTAAATTTTATTTACCATAGTTGAAGGTAAATCGGGTAATTAAGGGTAAATATAAGATTATAAAATTACCCTAACACCTTCCAAAATCCTATTGGATGACTCAAAGTAGACCCATATCACCTAAGGGTCGTATTAGATTCATTTAATAAACTTTTTTCCAGAAAAATAATTTAATTATTATTAAAACCAAAGAATGTGACAACATGTCACTTTCTTAAATCTTATAAGTATAATAATTTTAATTTGGTTATAAACTTAATGAAACTTCAAACATGAATAGTCTCCAGAAATCTAATAAAATTATCTACATCATAGGAATTTATTTAGAATTTTTATTGATTAAATAAGTATCATTAATTATGACACAATAGTGATGTTGAAATTATTTTATTAATTAAAATATTAAATAAATGGTTTTAAAATATTAAAATAATTATTATATGCTCTATTTAATGTTCTCCACTAATTTTATAGATACATATGATATTTTATTAATCTATTAATGCTTTTAGTTCGAACATATCCTCTGTATATATTTTATTTAAATTCAAAGAAATGAATAGTGTCAAAATTGACACTATTGTTATTTTATAAAAATAACATATTATAAAATTGTTTAAAAATCACAAAAATATTTAAAAATTATAAATTAAAATTTATATGGTCGAAAATGTTATAAAGTTTAAAATTATGGAAAATTCACAACACATATGTAATTATTAATAATAATTTAAAATTTAGAATATTATTACCACAAATAAAATTAAATTGATAAATAAGGATAAATCAAGTTGGCAATGTTTAAAATAAATTCCTAACATGTATAAATTTTATTGGTTGATGAGATTAAAACTCTATCTCATCTAATATTCGTATATGAGTCATTTTGGAAGTTTTTATGTGGGGTTGAGATTTAATATAAACTAATATTTCTTATATTTCCAAAGGTGCCCCTCTCCTCCCTTATAAAAGGGCACCTCCTCCATCTCCTCCTCACACCAATTTGAGCCTTCAATCTCGGCCAAACCCTGCACATTTTACTTCCGCACTTCCCTAGAATCATCCTAGAGGTTTTGGTCTTCTTCAAAGACCAACCCTAGTGCCCTAAGAGGAGTTTAAGAAGAGGCGCGTCAAAAAGAGGTAATATCCATTACCAATCCTTTCCAAATTATTTCTTCTTCAACATGTTCTTATTTAGTTGTTTAATTATGAAGTAATAACATCAGTATCACTCATATACTGATATATTATTATAAGTATGAAAAAACCCTATTTCAACATCTATCCATCCTATAGAAAACGAAATCACCGCGCGTGCGTACATACGGAATACCGTATCCACACCGTGGTGTAATCTATTTCCCCCCACCACCTTACTTGGATGGGTATAATGATGTAAATAATTACTATATATTATTATTGTAAAGTGATATTGATTCTGAAATAGTATACATACACTCCAATACAATTCCACGATCATGGGAACAATATCATCGCTCGTGCGTACGTACGGAATACCGTCTCCACGATGTGATGCGATTCGTTCTACATGATCTTCATTGAATAATGATTATATAAATGAATTGATTGAATAAATATGATATATAGTACATTAATACCATTCTGTAAATGATGTATCTATAACCTAAAGAGAAGAATAAGAATTTATTCGACAAAACACGCATAAGAACAAAAAGTTATAAACACCCGAATAACAAGTAGCAATGAAATATTACTACTAAGAAGCTAAGAATATGAGCATATATGATATCATAAAAATAATTATGATTCTGGAATAAGTCAAAAACATTATTTAAATCATTATACAGGAGGTTCGGACACTTACGAGGCAAATCGGATCTAAGGTAAGAGAAATATCACAATCTCATTTTTATCCGAGATTGTTTATACTTTAGTATTTACTGGGGTGTATTTTATCATCCAAATCCATGTTTCCTCAATATGTAATATTATTTCCATCCACCTACAATTGTTTAAATCTAATTTTACCTTTCAGTGAGTTTTTAGTAAAGGATATGAAAGGAATCTTTTGTCGTTTTTCGTACGAGGTACTTTTTGACTTTTCCGACAAAAGTACGAAGAATGTTTTTTTAACTTATACGACATGAATATATTTTTAAAACATTATTTCCAAGAAGCTTCCTTTACAAGTTTTAAATTTTATTTTTAATCAACTTCTTTTAGTTTATAATTGTACGACATGTTAAGAAAGGAAAAGTATTTTTGAAGCAGAAAGGATATTTTCCTCAAGAATGGAGTTCAAGTGTTTTATCTAAATTATTTTCCATCTAAGATAATAAAAGGTTCTGTTTCTATCCCTATTATTACAATGATTTGATTATGTTGTGATGGAATTATATTTTTATGAATTCCTTTATCTTATATGAATTGTTTTATGATGTCATGATGTTTAGGATTCCCATTTTTATTACATGGGTTATGCTATGATGTATGGTTTCTGATTTTGTGGAACACATAAGAATGGTATCATTATGAGATGGGTGGGACCTATATCTCCCTCCAATTCATTGGGTAAAGATTTTATATCTCATGAGATAGACATGGCTGGAACAGCCGGTTAAACCGGTTCAGTGAAACAGGACTGAAACGAGGAGTGAACTCGGTTCAGAAATGGACTTTGTCCACTAAGATATTCTTGGAAATGAGTCTTGACTAAAAAGAAATGATTCTATATGATTATGTGTGTATGCCACAAAGTTTCATGTTTTAAGTTATGATTATTGGGATTACATTTCACTACTATGATTTATCCCATGTTATGAAATTATTATTTCTTTTTCAAGTTAAGATTTCCAAAAGTTATGTTATTATGTACATGATGTGATTGATATTTCTTTTGTTTACCCTTACTGAGCATTTGAGCTCACCCTTTTGTATGTTTTATTTCCCCAGGTCAGGAAGAAGGTTATTAAGTAGGATATGCCAAAAATGGGACTCTAGATATGATGAAATAAATGGGAGTCAAGTATATGCTTTATGAACCAGTTGTTTATGTTTCCCAGTTTCTAAAGACTCTATACCTATACGGTCCTTTCCTAATTTTGTTATATGTTGTAATAAGTGTTCTTAAATTCTGATGTAATGACAATGTTTGTAAAGTATGGGTCGTTATAGTTGGTATCAGAGGAAAGGTATAGTCAACCTTTGGAAACTAGGATGTGTAACCCTTAGTAAGAATCCTAAGGATAAGTCTAAGCATAGAATACAATCTTAGTGTTTTAGAAATGGCCATGAACAACCTATGATAAGACCTTAAGTGTGAAATTTTATTCTTTATTATGTGGTTTTACTATTATAATTAGTGTTGCTCACACTATTCTTCTTGGTTTTAGTCAATGGCTGGAACCCGAAGGAACCGTGATAATGCGGAATACGACGGGAAATGCAATGATTGTCCCCCTGAGCAACCAAAAGTTATGGGAGATGGAATGAAAAATCTTGTAGCCATGCTCACACAACTTTCTCAAGCTATGAATCATGCATGACTTCCAAACGAGAAAAGGAAGGAGCAACATTCTGTTTAATGCTTCATGAGGCAGCGTCCACCTTATTTCAGCGAGTCTACTGATCCATTAGTTACTGAACAATAGATTAGTACTACTGAAAAGATATTTTTAGTTATTCAATGTTCTGAACATGATAAATTCATCCTAGCAGTGTATCGTTTGGAAGGAGATTTTGATCAATGGTGGAATCTTATTAAGAATACGAGGCAAAGGGATGAAATTGAGTCCATGGAATGGGATGAGTTCAAGAACTTATTTTTCAATAAGTACTTCCCTTGTATTCTCCGAACAAAGATGGAGAAAGAGTTTCTTGAACTGAAGCAAATAGATGATGAATCTGTTGGTACTTATGAGGAAAATTTTATAAGACTTGCAAGGTACATTTCAGGTATTATTATCCAACCTGAGAGTAAGATCGATTGATTCTTTAGTGGCTTAAAACCAAGTCTTCGAAGGGCGTTAGCCATAAGGGACTTCAATAGCTACGAGGAAATCGTTCGATGTGCTCTCAAAGTCGAGATGGAGATTGGAGTAACCCATCAGTCATATGGGTTTGATAAGAAGAGGAAAATGGAATTCAAAGGAAAATATAAAGATCAAACAGAAAAGAAGATGAGCTTTCCCTTATGCTCAAAGTGTGGAAAGAAACATGGGGGGAGTTGTCTTAAAGGGACAAGTAAATGATTCAAATGTGGGAAAGAAGGTCATCGGGCATTTGAATGCCGCAATGATGGGAATAAGATGTCTAATGATGAAAAAGAAGGAAGGGAAACATAGAATAAACCTACTACACTTCAATGTTTCAAGTGCAAGGAGATGGGGCATTATTCCAATCAATGCCCAAATCCAAGGGTTGATGATGATGGTCGACATCAACAAACTCTTAAGGCTAAAGACAAAGGAAAGTCACATGCAATTTCTATCAGCGATGTGGAGTACGATAACGATGTGGTGAAAGGTACAGTTACCATCCACTCTAAAGTAGATAATGTTTTATTTGATTCTGGATCCACCCACTCCTTTATTTCTGAAGAATTTTCTAAGGATATCACCGTATTACCTCAACAGTTAGATGTTGAGTTAGCTGTGACAACCCCTAATGGCACAACAGTCGCATCAAAAGTTTATAATTCTTCTCCGATTGAACTTTGTGGGAAAGTGCTTCCTGCAAATCTTGTGATCCTCCCTATAGTGGAATTTGATGTGATTCTTGGCATGGATTGTCTTTCTCTACATGGAGCTCATATCAATTTCCAAAGAAGGCAAGTGACATTTCATATTCCAGATCAATCTATGATCGTCTATCGATGCAAGGATGAACATAACCTTCCAGTGGAAATTTCTTCCATTTTATGGGTATTGATTCCACTAAATGAAGGTTATTTATCTCAAATGGTTGGTGAGAAACTCACGATTAAGAATATTCCCATTGTACGGGAGTTTGATGATGTCTTTCCGGAGGACTTACCGTGTCTCCCACCAAACCGTGAAGTTGAGTTTTCAATAGAACTCGTACCAGGTGCTTTGCCTATTTCAAAGACACCTTATAGAATGGCCCCAATTGAGTTGTAGGAATTGAAGAAGCAACTCCAAGAGAATCTTGATAAGGGGTTCATACACCCTAGTGCATCACCTTGGGGAGAACCTGTTCTATTTGTTAAGAAGAAAGATGGATCAATGAGACTCTGCATTGATTATCGAGAACTTAACAAGATCACTATCAAGACCAAATATCCTCTCCCACGCATTGATGACTTATTTGACCAACTACGAGGAGCTCAATACTTTTCCAAGATTGATCTTCATTCAGGTTATCACCAATTAAGGGTCAAAAGATAGGATATACCAAAGACGACTTTCCGTACAATGTATGGACACTATGAATTTATAGTGATTCCATTTGGTCTTACTAATGCCCCTTCTATCTTCATGGATATGATGAATAGAGTCTTTAGAGACTATCTTGATCAGTTTGTGGTAGTATTTATAGACAATATTCTTGTATATTAAAAGATCAAGGAAGAACATGAAGATCACTTGAGAATTATATTGAAGACCCTGAGAAAGGAGAAGCTTTATGCCAAATTTACCAAGTGTGAATTTTGGCTTCAAAGAGTTTCATTTTTGGGTCACATAATCTCAAAAGAGGGGATATATGTGGATCCAGCAAAAATAGAGGTTATCAAAAGATGGTCGAGACCAACAACAGTGACTGAGATCCGAAGTTTTCTTGGTTTGGCTGGATATTATCGACGTTTTGTGAAATATTTTTCACGATTATCTAATCCACTAACCAAGTTGACTCGGAAAGGAGTTATGTTTTTTTGGACGGAGTAATGTGAAGAGAATTTCAAGGAGTTGAAAAGAAGGTTATCCAGTGCACCTGTGCTCACACTGCCTTATAGTGGAGAAAGGTTTGTGATCTACAGTGATGCATCCAAGAAGGGTTTGGGGTGTGTTCTTATGCAAAATGATATGGTGATAGCTTATGCCTCACGACAGTTGAAAATACATGAGAAAAATTACCCAACTCATGATTTGGAGTTAGCTGGGGTAATCTTTGCATTAAAGATTTGGAGGCATTACCTTTATGGTGAAAGGTGTGATATTTATACTGATCATAAAAGTTTAAAGTATATTTTCAGACAAAAGGAGCTGAATTTGCACCAAAGAAGATGGTTGGAGATGATTAAGGATTACGACTGCTCAATTCATTACCACCCTTGTAAAGCAAACAAGGTGGAAGATGCATTAAGTCGACAAGACCATGCCAGTTTATCCATGATGAGGATCAAAAAAGATCCAATATTTATGGATTTACAAAAGATGGATCTTGGAATTATAATGAAAGGGAAAAAATCATATCTTTCTCAAATGAATGTTCAACCATCTATACATGTGAAGATTAAAGAGGCACAGAATGAAGATGCCGAGTTACAAAAGAAGGTGAGAAATGTTCCTGAATTAAACCTTGATTGTGATGGGATAATAATGTTCAGGAATCGGGTTTGTGTTCCTCCCATCCCCGAATTAAAGAAGGAGCTGCTGGATGAGGCTCATAGTTCTTCATTATCTGTTAATCCTGGAAGCACGAAGATGTATAGGGACCTGAAAGAGTACTTCTGGTGGGATGGCATGAAAAGAGATGTTGCTGAATATGTCTCTCGATGCTTGGTTTGTCAGCAAGTTAAAGCTGAGAGACAGAAGTCTAAGGGGATGTTACAACCATTACCCATACCCGAATGGAAATGGGAAAACATAATTATGGACTTTGTCATAGGACTTCCTAAAACATCCAAAGGAAATAATTCTATCTGGGTCATAGTTGATCATCTTACAAAGTCTGCACACTTCATCGCTATTAGAGAGGATTTCCCTCGAGATCAGCTTGCTAGGATATATGTGAAGGAAGTGGTAAGATTGCATGGAGTACCACTTTCTATTATATCTGATCGGGATCCAAGGTTTACCTCAAAGTTTTGGCGAAGTCTTCAGCATACTCTGGATACAGAGTTGAGTTTCAACACTGCTTATCATCCTCAGACAGACGGTCAGTCTGAGAGAACAATTCAAACTCTAGAAGATATGTTGAGAGCTTGCTCTATGGATTTCAAAGGTGGTTGGGATCAACACCTACCTTTGGTGGAATTTTCTTATAATAATAGATTTCACTCCAGTATTCAGATGGCTCCTTATGAAGCTCTCTATGGAAAGAAATGCAGGACTCCAACTTGCTGGGATGAAGGTGGGGGAAAGAAAGCTATTAGGACCTGATATTGTTGAAGAGATGGTATAAAAGGTATGATCTATTCAACAACACATAAGAGCAGCTCAAAGTCGACAGAAAAGTTATGCCGATAACTGAAGAAAAGACCTAGAGTTTGAAGTGGGTGATAAAGTGTTCTTACGAATATCTCCCTGGAAGAGGGTCATGAGATTTGGAAAGAAGGGGAAGTTGAGCCCTAGATATATCGGTCCTTTCGAAATACTGGATCGTGTTGGGAAGGTAGCTTACCGATTGGCGCTTCAACCGAATCTCTCTCAAGTTCACGATGTGTTCCATGTATCTCTCCTGAGAATGTACATACCTGATCCTTCACATGTACTCAGCTCAGAAGTTGTACCGCTAGAGCAAGATCTTTCTTATGAAGAACAACTTATTGAGATTCTGGATCATAGTGAAAAATTCCTACGAAACAAGACCACTCGCTTGGTGAAAGTTTTATGGAGGAACCACCAATTAGAAGAAGGTACATGGGAGCTTGAGGATATAATGAGGGAGAGGTATCCTCATCTGTTTGTTAAAAAGTGACGAATTTCGAGGGAAAAAATCATTTTAAGTGGGGTAGAATGTAACACCCGAGACTGTTATGAGAAATATTTTGTTTTTATGTTATATAAATCATCAAAGGAATATTTTGCTGCACGCAATCATGACCTTCCTCGATAGCGTGTATAGTACGCAATACTAAGTTCCACTAAACAACGATATATTATTATAATATTATAAACTAGCCATTATGAATATTGTTAACTTAATTTTAAATTTTACAACATTATTATTCATCTTACACATTTTCTAGAACATGGTAAGAGAAAAAAATAATTTTTTTGGGTAAAATAAGTATTTATCAAAAAATGCAGTTTTGCCGCCTTTTGATGGCGCACCCACATTAAATCTAGTTTTTGACACATTTATAAGTTCAATTTGACAAAATAAAATTCTTCTTTTGAATCAGGATATAAAAATTTACTTTGGATAAATTTTTGATATTTTTCTGATAACTTTCATATTTTGATGAATAGTAAAAATATGCTAATTTTTAATTAAAAACAACTTTTTTCATTCAGATAATTTATATGGTTAAATTATAATATTGAATGGTTTTAAAGTATATATAGAATATATTTTTACCATTTAATATAATTTATGTCATTATCATTAATTTCACATTGAATTCATAGGTAAAAACATTTCAATCTTTGGCAATGTTTTAACTTCTAAAACCCGTTTTCTTAACAACGGGATTTATTTTAAATTAATTACTGCAACTTATATGTTTTGAATTTTGAAAAATGGATTCAATATTCAGAATCAGTGGGTCCAAATTATGTTAATTGGCTACTTTTTATTTTTGGGCATTATGAATAGTAACTACGGTAAATTTTATTTACCATAGTTGAAGGTAAATCGGGTAATTAAGGGTAAATATAAGATTATAAAATTACCTTAACACCTGCCAAAATTCTATTGGATGACTAAAAGTAGACCCATATCACCTAAGGGTCGGATTAGATTCATTTAATAGACTTTTGTCCATGAAAATAATTTAATTATTATTAAAACCAAAGAATGTGACAACATGTCATTTTCGTAAATCTTATAAGTATAATAATTTTAATTTGGTGATAAACTTAATGAAACTTCTAACATGAATAGTCTCCAGAACTCTAATTCAATTATCTACATCATAGGAATTTATTTAGAATTTTTAGGGATTAAATAATTATCATTAATTATGACACAATAGTGATGTTGAAATTATTTTATTAATTAAAATATCAAATAAATGGTTTGAAAATATTAAAATAATTATTATATGCAATATTTAATGTGGTACACTAATTTTATAGATACATATGACATTTTATTAATCTATTAAATCTTTTAGTTCGAACATATCCTCTGTATATATTTTATCTAAATTCAAATAAATGAATAGTGTCAAAATTGACACTATTGTTATTTTATAAAAATAACATATTATAAAATTGTTTAAAAATCACAAAAATATTTAAAAATTATAAATTCAAATTTATATGTTATAAAATTTCATAAAGTTTCAAATTATGGAAAATTGACAACACATATGTAATTATTAATAATAATTTAAAATTTAGAATATTATTACCACAAATAAAATTAAATTGATAAATAAGGATAAATCAAGTTGGTAATGTTTAAAATAAATTCCTACCATGTATAAATTTTACTGGTTGATGATATTACAACCATATAGCATCTAATATTCGGATATGAGTCATTTTGGAAGTTTTTAAGTGGGGTTGGGATTTAATATAAACTAATATTTCTTATATTTCCAAAGGTTCCTCTCTCCTCCCTTATAAAAGGGCACCTCCTCCCTCTCCTACTCACACCAATTTGAGCCTTCAATCTCGGCAAAAACCTGACCATTTCACATACCCACTTCCCTAGAATCATCCTAGAGGTTCTGGTCTTCTTCAAAGACCAACCCTAGTGCCCTAAGAGGAGGTTAAGAAGAGGCGCGTCAAAAAGAGGTAATATCCATTACCGATCCTTTCCAAATTCTTTCTTCTTCAACATCTTCTTCTTTAGTTGTTTCATTATGAAGTAATAACATCAGTATCACTAATATAATGATATGTTATTATAAGTATGAAACAACCCTATTTCAACATCTATCCATCCTATGGAAAACGAAATCACCGCACGTGCGTACGTACGGAATACCGTCTCCACGCCGTGGTGTAATCTATTTCCCCCCCCCACCATACTTGGATGGGTATAATGATGTAAATAATTACTATATATGATTATTGTAAAGTTATATTGATTTTGAAATAGTATACATACACTCCAATACAATTCCACGATCATGGGAACGATATCATCGCTCGTGCGTACGTACGGAATACCGTCTCCACGATGTGATGTGATTCGTTCTACATGATCATCATTTAATAATGATTATATAAATGACTTCAATGAATAAATATGATATATAGTACATTAATACAATTTTGGAAATGTTGTATCTATAACCTAAAAAGAATAATAATAATTTATTCGACAAAACACACATAAGAACAAAAAGTTATAAACACCCGAATAACAAGTAGCAATGAAATATTACTAATAAGAATCTAATAATATGACCATATATGATATCATAACAATAATTATGATTCTGGAATAAGTCAATAACATTATTTAAATCATTATACAGGAGGTTTGGACACTTACGAGGCAAATCGGACCTAAGGTAAGGGAAATATCACAATCTCATTTTTATCCGAGATTGTTTATACTTTAGTATTTACTGGGGTGTATTTTATCATCCACATCCATGTTTCATCAATATGTAATATTATTTCCATCCACCTACAATTTTTTAAATCCAATTTTACCCTTCGGTGAGTTTTTAGTAAAGGATATGAAAGGAATCTTTTGTCGTTTTTCGTACGAGGTACTTTTTGACTTTTCCGACAAAAGTACGAAGAATGTTTTTTTAACTTATACGACATGAATGGATTTTTAAAAAATTATTTCCAAGAAGCTTCCTTTACAAATTTTCAAGTTTAATTTTAATTAACTTCTTTTAGTTTATAATTGTACGACATGTTAAGAAAGGAAAAGTGTTTTTGAAGCAGAAAGGATATTTTCCTCAAGAATGGAGTTCAAGTGTTTTATCTAAATTATTTTCCACATAAGATAATAAAGGGTTCTGTTTATATCCCTATTATTACATTGATTTGATTATTTTGTGATGGAATTATATTTTTATGAATTCCTTTATCTTATATGAATTGTTTTATGATGTCACGATGTTTAAGATTCCCATTTTTATTACATGGGTTATGCTATGATGTATGGTTTCTGATTTTGGGGCAAACATAATAATGGTATCATTATGAGATGGGTGGGGCCTATATCTCCCTCCAATGCATTGGGTAAAGATTTTATATCTCATGAGATAGACATGGCTGGAACAAGAGGTTAAACCAGTTCAGTGAAACAGGACTGAAACGAGGAGTGAACTCAGTTCAGAAATGGACTTTGTCCACTAAGATAGTCTTGGAAATGAGTCTTGACTAACATGAAATGATTCTCTATGATTATGTGTGTATGCCACAAAGTTTCATGTTTTAAGTTATGATTATTGGGATTACATTTCACTACTTTGATTTATCCCATGTTATGAAATTATGATTTCTTTTGCAGGTTAATATTTCCAAAAGTTATGTTCTTATGTATATGATGTGATTGATATTTCTTTTGTTTACCCTTACTGAGCATTTAAGCTCACCCTTTTGTATGTTTTATTTCCCCAGGTCAGGAAGAAGTTTATTAAGTAGGATATGCCAAAAAGGGACTCTAGGTACGATGAAATAAATCGGAGTCAAAGTAGATGCTTTATAAACCGGTTTTTTATGTTTCCCAATTTCTAAAGACTCTATACCTATACGGTCCTTTCCTGGTTTTTTATATGCTGTAATAAGTGTGATTAAATTATGAAGTAATGACAATGTATGTAAAGTATGGGTCGTTATAGGATACATAAACCCTCATTAAACTAGTGTACACCCTAAGGGTAAGGTGTATGATGATAGTAGTTTCTTAGGGTGGTTTGGATAACATGGTTGGGTAGGTGATATTTATAAGCTTAAACTTCTCCCGTACACAGTTTAACTCATGTTTATGTTATTGAATATAGTATTTGGATTGGTAAAAGGAAAATCCTAGTGATTCCATCTCCCTTGAAAGCTTCTATAAATTGGATTCATAGGGTTTGATCCTTCTAATCGAGGCCATTGCTTCTTCCCTCGGTGTCAATTAGATTTTATTATCATCCTTATTGTATACTAATCATAATGGTCACTATAGAATGACTATTTAAACAAAATTTATGATGCTTAATAGTTTTTAAGTGTAATGGGAAAATTACAACAATATTTTATAAAATTACACACTAACCTATACATTACCATAATATTCTATTACTATATAACTTAATAATGAATTTATTCATTTAAAATGGAATTTTATTTATAATTTTTTTTACATTTTTACACCCTCCAAAAATTTAATCCTTAAAATTTCATTTAGTACACTAAAATAGATGAGGTTACTTCAGTTTCAATACCTACTTTGGTTCCCATGTTTCCTCCTCTAACCAGTGGTTCCTCCATAATACTTTGACTAGGTGAGTTTTCATATTTTGTATAACTTTTTCTATATGATCTAAGATCTTAACCATCATCTCTTAGTATGAAATATTGTTCTCTAATGGTACTACATATGGATTCAGTTCATGTGAGGGTCTAGTATGTACTTCCTTAAGAGAGATACATAGAAGACATCATGTACTTTAGATAGTTTTGGTGGGAGTGATAGTAAATAAGTCAAATATTTGATGTGATAAAGGATCTTAAAGGGGCCGATGTATTTATGACTAAGCTTTACATTCTTCTAAAACCTTATGATTTTATTCTATGGTGCTATATGGAGGAAGTATTTATCTCTAACTTCAATCTCTAGGCCTCATTGATGATTAATTGTATAGATTTTATATCAAAATTTTATAGATTTAATATGATTCTAAATAGTTTGAACCTTCTATGTCACCTCTTAGAAAAGAATAGGTCCTGTCATCTTCCGCTATAGAATTTTATCCTATCATGATGGATTCTATAACTTCTTCCCATAAAGATCATCACATGGTTCCATATAAATTCTATAATAGAATTTGTTGTTTTATGGTAACTCAACTAGGGTAAGGTGTTAATCCCAATATTCTTGGAAATAAATTAAACACAATCTCAACATTTCCTCTAGAGTTTTAATGGTTCTATTATATTGACCATATATTTAAGGATGATAAGAAGTACTGAAACTCAACTCTACATGTAATGCTTATTGAAGGGTTCTCCAGAACCTCAAGGTAAACCTTAGATCTCAATCAAATAAAATGAATAGTGGTACTCTATATATTTATACAATTTCTCTTAGTTATATATTATTGAGTTGGTCAAGAGTGAAATCCTCCATGATAGAAAAGAAATGCACAAACCTAATAAGGTGATCAAATACCACCCAAATGGATTTATGACCCTTAGATGTCTTGGGGAGTCCTATGGTGAAATACATGGTAATGAATTCCCATTTTCATACTATTATTTGAAATAGTTTCATCATAACATCATAATTTTATCTTCCATTCATAGCTTGTTGGAATTCCATACATTAACATAGAAATTATACAATCTAATTTTTCTTGTTATCCCACCCGTAGTTTTTCTTCAGATATCTGACCATCTTATAGATTCTTGGATGAATAGATAAGGATGAGTTGTGCACATAATCAAGATATTCCTTATATTGTTTTGGTTTTTATGTGACACATATTTGGGTTCCAAACCTTATAACTCAATATTTATTAAATTTTAACTCTGAAATATTACCTAACTTTCTCTATATATCCTTATATTTTTTGGGACTCCTTGATTCTCTTAAGAATGGATGGTTGATAAGCTATTTAAGAAAGTTAGTATGATGTTACTTTATTGATGACCATACCCATCAATTTAAATTCTAAGAAAATTGGATCTAATTTAATCCTAATCATGGATAGGGTTATATGATCCTTTCTACTTAGAGAATCTTCTACTTTATTCACCTTCCTAGGATTATAATAGATTGAAAAATCGTAATCCTTGATCATATCTAACCACCATAAATGGTTCCTATTAATATCCTTTTATGTGAATATATTCTTGAGGCTTTTATAATCTATATATATGTCAAAATTCTCCCCATAGAGATAATTGCAGGAAATATTCCATGAAAAGATCTCTATATAAAATTCTAGATCATGCGTTGGGTAGTTCTTCTCATGGATCATTAATTGGTGGGAGGAATAGGATATCAATTTTTAATTTTTTATGCGTAAAAAACCTAATCCTTTATATTTGTCACTATATAGAACAATTTCTTTCCCCCTAGTAAGTAATTTTAGCACAAGTGTAGTTATTACCCTATTATTTAACTCTTTAATTATCTCCTTACATCCATTGGTATAGATAAACATAACACACTTTAGAGTTATCTTTGTTAGTGGGTTTGTAAATCATGAGTATTTTATCACAAAGTGATAAAAGTACCTAGATAATTCAAGTAAGCTATGGATATATATTTTAGACTCTAGTTTGGGTCATCCTTAAACTTCCTCTATCTTTGAAGGATCTACAAATATCCCTTTTCTAGTTAAAATTCCCAAGGAATATTACTTTCTTCATAAAAAACTCATATTTATTGTACTTTGCATAAATATTTTTCATTCACATGTCCTTTTGTGTAATATTCAAATTCTCCTCATAGTTCTACTTACTTTTGGGGTAGATAACAATATCTTCTATAAATACTACCATAAATTTCTCAAGGTAATACCTAAAGGATATATTAATTAAGTTTATAATGATAGTTGGAGTATTAGTGAGTTCAAATGGAATCAATATGAACTCACAATGTCTATAACATGTATGAAAAGCAGTCTTGGGGATGTCATCCTTCAACTTTACTTGATTATATCCCGAATGAAGATCCACATTAGAGAAGTACTAGGCTCCATGTAGCTGTTTGAATAAGTCATAAATCTATGGAAGACAATACTTTTCCTTTATGGTTATATTTTTGAGATAATGATAATCAATGTATAGGTACATTAATATATTCTTACTGTTGAATAAAAGGACCAATTAGCCCTATTGTGAAGCACTAGGGTATGCAAACCCTTTATCTAGATTATCCTATAGTTTCTTATTCTGCTCTTCAAGTTCAAAAGTGTATGTTCTATATAGTGTCTTGAATATTGAAAAATCTCTTGGTATAGGTTTGATCAATAAATAAAGCTCTAGATTATGAGGAAGTCTAGGAAATTATTTAGGAAAACATCAATATATTCTATTACAATGGGTATGTCATCAAGGATGGTCTTTTTTCTAGTCTCAATAATTTGAGCTAAAAACACTTTTAAGGTGATAATATGAATTCTTTAGATTATTAATCAAAAGGAGATACATCCTCCACCATACACTTATATATAATTAGAGGGAGATTAATGATACAAAGGGTGATTTAATTCACCAAAAATTTATTTGGATCACAATAAGGAAACCCATTCCATACCCAAAATACCATCAAATTCGGCTAAAGGGAGTATCCCTATAAGGCCCCAGCCTTAAACCTTACTCAATCTTGAGTTAATACAAGATTACACATTGAGGATCCTTTCAGGTTTAGAGTTTTTGAGAATTTGATCATAAACTTGCATTACATTCCACATTTAAACAAAGTGGTTACATAAAAGATAGTATTAATTTTTTCCCATCAATGGAAACATATTTAAAATAAAACATGGATTATTTCTTGAAACTTCCTTAACACTATCATCATATCATGTACCTTTCACTTGACCTGTGAAAAACATTTCAAAAACTTGGAATGAGCATAAAAATCTCAGTAAGGGATATAAAAATATATGGAAAGGAAACATGAGTACATGTAAACATAAGAATCAATGAAATCATACTTTACTCATAAAAAATAAGCACTTTAACATAACTCATCAAATCATGAATAAATAATAGAATTCATAAGACATAAAGGTAACTTGAGGCATTCATAACATTCTTACGTTGGGAGTAACCCTCTTGGTTACATTTGGAATACCCACCACATTATATTCCCTAAATCTCTTCGGAGAAACCTTAACATTTCACTCATTCGCGTTACCCAATGCATTGAAGAGCTATATCGGGCTCACCCGCCCTTAGTTTATCACGGAACCACCCGTCTTCATAACAATGCCCAAGAACCATAACATAATCATATCACATAAAACATTCATAATGGAAACATAACATTTCCACCTTTCAATCACAAGATATAAATACAACACATTGATATAAAAAAATTATGAAAACCATTTTCAATACCAAAATAAATTAAATGTAAAACATGGTATTTATTTTTCTTTTAAAAAGAAGGTATGTCTTGCAGAGGAAGCCGAAACTCAAAAAATGGTCATGGCGGCGGAGAAGTCGTTGTCGCCGCATACGTATGACAAAAACATTCCCTTTTGTCGTTTAGTAAATGCTTCGTATAAAAAAGATTCCTTTTTAATAAACATAAAAGTCAAAGGGTTTTATACACCGTATAAAAGAAAGTTGTGTATAAAACAAAATATGCCTCAATGAATGGAGATTGAGATGAAGTCCCATACAAAGACGGTATCCTTGGATTAAGTATAAATCAATTACATAATTATGTGTGACAAATGAATAAACGAAATATAAGTGGATATTAAGTGTAAAAAAATCATAGGATACTCACACATATTCATAGAACTACATATTTTAGGAGTACAAGTTTATCCCAAAGAATCAAATTTTGGTTAAGAAGTTCCCTTGCAAAAATTTGATAGCCTAACGGCGTCACTACAAAATTCAGAAAATGAGTTGATGAGAGATAAAAAGGGTATCTCATCACATGGAAATAAAATTTAAATCAATAAGGATATATAAGAACATATCCCAACAAAATAGTATGTGAATTAAAAGACATAACAAAAGAAGTCTTTTAAAAAGAGGAGGGTGAAAGGTTCCCTTACCGACAGGGGTATCTTTCAAGACATGCACCCCGTGAAAGAAGAACAATACAACATTGATGTAAATACTCATAAATGAAAGTATATTACACAATGAGTAAAATAATGGGTAGTACATACACCACTCAAAGGAAATTGTGGCAAATGTAGCATAAATCTCACGGGAATAAAAGTGAGATGAAAAATCCCTTACGAAAACTCGGCAGCCTAACGGCGCCGCTTAAAACTTACAAAAAATGGATAGATGAGATCAAATAGGGTCTCTCATCATATTAACATAATGTTTAAAGCAATATTAATATAAAAGAACATCCCCCAACATAACAAAGAGGAGCTTAAAATAAGTGACATAAAGTAGAGTACTTAAAAAGAAAGAGAGAGGTTAGATCTCTTACGAAAATTCGGCAGCCTAACGGTACCACTCAAAACTTCCAAAATGGATTGATGAGATAGAATAGGGTCTCTCGTCATATTAAAATAAAAATTACAGTAGTATTAATATAAAAGAACATCCTGATCACAAGAAAGATGAGCTTAAAAGGAATGACATAAAAGATTGTACTTAAAAAGAAAGAGAGGGGTAAGGTCCCTTACCTCGGGTCCGACTTGACTCGATTGTTCTTTAATCTCCTGAATAATAAACCTGAGTTAATTTCTACTAACTTAATAACCTTTTTCAAGTTCATTATTCCTTTTATATCAATTATTACTATTACATGAACACTATGTTATAATTTATGTTAATAACGGTCGTTTTAACGATCATTGGTACTTGAGTCAAAAATAAACTCTTTTTAATTACAAGTTGTTAATGTGGTAAAATATCCATTATATCCAGAATTGTATTCATGATGTAGATATCATATATATCATATATATCCATTATATTCATGCATTTATAATATTACATAACATTTAGAGGTAAGAAATGAAATGCACCGTTCATGGAGACGGTAAGCCGTACGTACGCATGAACGCTACTTCCATTCCTATTTCATATTTATTGGAATTAAAATATAATGATACATAATAGTATTTTAATTCCAGTATGGTATAATATATAATATCATTAAATATATCCTTTATACGTACCACATATGTTATTGATGAATCAAATCACTTTGAGGGGCCGGTAGTCCGCACTTCCTAAAATGAAGATATCGCGTACACCCATAATGGAAGCCATAAAGGTATGCCATAAATGAAAAATACAGAAGCTTAAGGAAAACATAAACATATTATATATCATATATAAATATAGTGACATCTTAATGTCCACCTTTGAAGGTGTTAGAAGGATATTGAACAATCATCGTTTCGTGAGGCAGAAATTCGCCATCCACGGAAACAGTATGTTCTTTAACCATTAGATGTAGGTGTGTGTAAGTTTAGCTCGAATCATTCTTATAAAAACATCCTAGTATATTGAATATAATGTATTTGTTACAAAAGAAATTAATAAAAAGAGTTATGGGGTTGGATAAGCAAAAACAAAACAAAAGGACTCAAGTGAAGACATTACCTTAAAATCAGGTAACTCCCTTTGGTTTGAGCTCAAAGGATTCCTTGGGAAGACTTCTGCCCAAAGTGAGGCTTATAAGAGTTATATAAGTATGTGGAGAGACAAAATGGACAGGGATTGGCCGAGCCAAAGTCTTTGGAAGCGTGGTTAAGGAGGTAGTGGTGGGGGCCTTTTATAAGAGGAGAGGAGGGGCACTCTTGGAAAGTAAAGAAATGTAACATTATTTTAGAATGAGATTCGGATTCTAATGGTCCCACATTGATGTGTTTCTAGGATAAGGTGATAAGGGTTCTAAATACACCCATAAAATAGGTTTTTTACATGTGTAGGTCTTAGATTTTACTTTATCTTTCCATTTTATTTAAATCGTTAAATAATGAGGTCATCGCTGCATCATCAAGATGTCATAAATAATTTAATTTATTTAATGTCTAAAAATTATAAAAAAAATACTATGATGTAGGAAATCGTTTTTTCTTTCCAATGAATATTTATAGTCAAAAATCTGACTTGTATAACCTCATTTAAAAATTAATTTAGTAAAAATCTCATGTTTGTGTCATTTTTACTTTAACATTAAATAAAAAGGTATTTATGTCATTTTCCAACCAAAGTGGCTCCATGGGGTCCCCAAGTTGACACATGGATTATCTTGGTCGGCCATGACACATAAAATGATGGTAGGACATGTGTCTAGGTCATTTCATTTTACTAAAACATTATTCTTACCTTAAACGACACTAATTACCACTAATCGCGATTAAAAACTTAATAAGTTACTATTCACCAAAGAATTATTCTAATCCCATTGAACCACATTTTACTTCTTAATGACAACCATTTATGTTGGATTTTTTAAATTCAAAATACAAAGATGGAAAAATTTCATTTAAACGGAAAATCAGTTTTTATAAGTACCACTTAGTGGTTTCACTATTCATCAAAAATTGAAGTTTTTCAGAAAATTACCAAAAATTAACCCTAAGCTATATTTGATATTCCGAATTCAAAAATGATGTCTATTTTACAAAATTCAAAACATATAAGTTGCATTAATTAATTTAATAATTAATTCCCGCTGTCAAAACAAATAGCGTGTTTTTATGAAACAAAATGTATCAAAAGATTGACACTAGTTTAAGTCCGATTTCAAAGTGAAATTAATTCCAATGACCACTATTTGATTAAATGGTAAAAATATATTCTAATTTAACTTTAAAAACAATTCAAAAGATAATATAATAATATAAATAAATTAGATTAAAAAGAGGTTTTGAATTAAAATGCAACATTTTCACTATTCATTAAAAATTGAACTTTTTTGGAAAAATACCAAAAATTTACACAAAGTAAATTTTGATGTCCCGATTCTAAAGAAGAATTTTATTTTGTAAAATATAACACATAAAATTTTCAAAAAGTGGATTTAAAAGAGGTTCGACATCAAAAGGCGGTTAATCGACCTTTTAAAGAATATTAGAATGTTTACGCTTAAAATTGGATTCATTCACATTTTTAATCATCTAACATTTATTGTAAAAAGTAAAAATATTTGACAAACATATATAATAATTTTTTAGTTAGTTCTGTTCATTCCCGCCATTACAACGGCTAGGCGTTAACTACTATTTAAAATAATATTATTTTATTATTAGGGTGCAACATAAGATTCCCAAGAAACTCGTCGTTGCGTGTTAGGTATGCCATCGAGCATAGCGTCCCATTTAAAGTAATATTAATATTTTATTCACAAATATGGATAAATGTGAAAATGTCATACTCTTTATTTACCTGGGGTGTTACATCCTTCCCCCCTTTTGGGAATTACATCCTCGCAATTTTAAAATTGAGCTTGGAAACATCCTTGAAAGTCCCACATCAGAACAAGAGTCGGTAAAACAATCACTTTAAAATAAAGGAAGATAAGTACAGAGGTCACCCGAGTTAACCCATACTAGGATTCCATGTAGGAAAACATGGACATGGAGGAGAAAACATAGGGTCATGTTCTGATGGAGAGTGATAGAAAACATGTTTAGGAGAAAGTTAACCACAAGAAAATCACAAACTTGTGATGAGTTAAATGGTATTCGATTCACCATTAGGAAAAGTTAATAGACAACATTTTTGTTTTAAGTTACTATTTATTGAGGAATTTATTCATAAGGAAACATAATCACTTATCATGTTGACTTTCAACTTTTATTAGATTCCTTACACAAACTCATATTTTCTCCAAAAGACGAGTATTTAGGAAGACTTGTTCACATTAAGTGTACTATAATAAACTTCTAGAGAATCACCTAATCTATAAAAGAGAAGTATATACTTCCCATGTCTTTAGACTTTAACCAAAACCAAAACCAAAAAGGTTAGTACAAGATCAGATAATCCAGAAAAGGATAACCCTTTATAAAAAGAAAACTTATTCTTGATCTCCAAAATTTGTCCAAAAAAACCCAAATTTCAACGAGGACCATTTTATAAACAATTTTTCCATAAAATTCTTCAAAGTAAACCAAACTAAGATTGAAACCCAAATATTTGAAGGATTTAGTCACATAGTCTTCCAAGTTAAATCGTAACATTTATCTCCAAAAAACATCAGTTGATCTTAATGTCTCGTTTTGAAAAGTAATTAACCTAATCACATATCCTCCATGATAGGTTAATAAATTTCCGTAGATAACCCAAAATCAACTTACTCTTAATTAATAAAATCATCTAACTAAAAAGAATCAGTCAAACTAACCAGGGACTTCATGTAGTCCAGTGGTAGGCGATAAATACCAGTCGCACTTTGGTTGTGGGTTCGATTCCCGTAGATTTGTCCAACACGATAGGTTGTCACCCGATCTGCATGTTTTCCTTTTTCCAAAACTATATAATTCTTAAAAAATTCCCCAAAACGAGATAAAATCATCAAAAATAATCATAACATGCCTTTTATTTTCCATCATAACATATAATAACCCATAATTACCTCAAAAGTAAGGATCATATAAACCCAACTGGTCCTTTATAACTATGTCCACAAAAGATCAGATAACTATTCCTTGAATAAAATTTTCATATATTAAACATCAGGGTTACACATACTATAAAAATTCTTCTAATGTAACCCCATCATCAAAAGTGACTCAATACTCTTAATAATTTCACCATAACTCTTGAAGCCCTTATATGTTGACTTCTTACTCATTCAACATTCTTCATGATCCATTAACCATTCCTTTCCAACTTATTCTGAAATACTTATTTCCTACAAACAAAATCGTTAATCATATCCTAAGATTCCAAAATAGTAAAACAAAAGTTATGAAATTATCCATACCTTTGATTGGTCATTGTCAGTTTCATCATCCTCAATCGTAATGGCATTAGGTATTGGTAAACAAATATTTGTATGATCTTGGTGATCCCATTCACAAAACTTCTTCATAGGACATGTGTTTGCATAATAACCATGCACACCACATTTAAAACATTCAATTGATCCCTCAGAAAGAACTTCTTTCCCTTTCCTCGAGTCAACTAGATGCTTCCTTTTTCCACGGAAGGTTCTTGCTTTATGACCTTCATTTCCACATCTATAGCATATTTCTGTCCCTTTGAAACATTTTCATAGGTGTTTCTTTCCACATCTTTGAAACATAGGTTTTTGAACACACTTACCTTTATGATTGTTACCTGTAGTTCTATAGGGATTTGTTTCTTGCATATATGATGCCTTAGAGAAATCACCAAGGTTTAGGTGGTCAATAATGACTCTAGATAGTTGGTTGAGGATAAACATAAGAGTTCTCATTGCAGCTCCTATATCATTCAGTTGTTTTCTCAAAAAACTATCACAGTTTCCTTCACATCCACTGTTACTTTGGTGCCTGCTAGATCCAGCTATTTACTAAAACCAAAAAGGTCAATGTGAGTATATCAAAAAAACCATCATGTACTAATGAGGAAGATAAACACTAAGATATACTTACTCATTCACTTTATCTAAAACTAGGACTCTTTCTGAAATCCTAACCATTATTGTAATGTCACTTATGCATAGATAATAACCTAACCTCTAAAGTTATCTAAACCGACCTCTGATACCAACTATAATGCACCAGCCTTAAACCTTACTTAATATTGATTTAATACAAGATTACACATTGAGGATCTTTTCAGGTTTAGAGTTTTAGATAATTAGATCATAAACTTGCATTACATTACACATTTAAACAAAGTGGTTACATAAAAGATTGTATTCATTTTTCCCATCAACGGAAACATATTTAAAATAAAACATGGATTCTTTCTTGACACTTCTTAGACACTATCATCATATCATTTAACTTTCCCTTGACCTATGAAAAACATTTCAAAAACTTGGGATGAGCATAAAAAGCTCAGTAAGTGATATAAAAATATATGGAAAGGAAACATGATTACATGTACACATAAGAATCAATGAAATCATACTTTACTCATAAAACATAATCACTTTAACATAACTCATAAAATCATGAATAAATCATAGAAATCATAAGACATAAAGGTAACTTGAGGCATTCATAAAATTCTTACGTAGGGAGTAACCCTCTTGGTTACGTTTGGAATACCCACCACAGTATATTCCTTAAATCTCTTCAGAGAAACCTTAAGGTTTCACTCCTTCGCGTTAACCAATGCATTGGAGAGCTATATCGGGCTCACCCGCCCTTAGTTTATCATGGAACCACCTGTCTTCATAACAATGCCCAAGAACCATAACATAATCGTATCAATAAAACATGCATAAAGGAAACATAACATTTCCACATTTAAATCACAAGATATCAATACAACACATTGATATAAAAACATTATGAAAACCATTTTCAATACCAAAATAAAAGAAATGTAAAACATGGTATTTATTTTTCTTTTAAAAAGAAGGTATGGCTTGTAGAGGAAGCTGAAACTCAAATAATGGTCACGGCGATGGAGAAGTCATTGTCGCCGCATACGTGTGACAAAAACATTCCCTTTTTTCATTTAGTAAACAATTCATATAAAAAAAATCCTTTTGAATAAACATAAAAGTAAAAGGGGTTTATACACCGTATAAAAGAAAGTTGTGTATAAAACAAAATATGCCTCAATGAATGGAGATTGAGACGAAGTCCCATACAAAGACGGTATCCTTGGATTAAGGAAAAATCAATTACATAATTATGTGTGACAAATGAATACGCAAAATATAAGTGGATATTAAGTGTAAAACAATCATAGGTTATTCACACATATTCATAGAACGATATATTCAAGGAGTAGAAGTTTATCCCAAAGAATCAAATTTGGGTTAAGAAGTTCCCTTGCAAAAATTTGACAGCCTAACGGCGTCACTACAAAATTTAGAAAATGAGTTGATGAGAGATAAAAAGGGTATCTCATCACATGGACATAAAATTTAAATCAATAAGGATATATAATAACATATCCCAACATAATAGTATGTGAATTAAAAGACATAACAAAAGAATTCTTTTAAAAAGAGGAGGGTGAAAGGTTCCCTTACCGACAAGGGTATCTTTCAAGACATGCACCCTGTGAAAGAAGGACAATACAAAATTGATGTAAATACTCATAAATGAAAGTATATTATACAATGAGTAAAATAATGGGCAGTATATACACCACTCAAAGGAAATTGTGGCAAATGTAGCATAAATATCACGGGAATACAAGTGAGATGAAAAATCCCTTACGAAAACTCGGCAGCCTAACGACGCCACTTAAAACTTACAAAAAATGGATCGATGAGATCAAATAGGGTCTCTCATCATATTAAGATATTGTTTAAAGCAAGAGGAATATAAAAGAACATCCCCAAACATAACAAAGAGGATCTTAAAATAAGTGACATAAAGGAGAGTACTTAAAAAGAAAGAGAGAGGTTAGATCTCTTACGAAAATTCGGCAGCCTAACGGCGCCACTCAAAACTTCCAAAATGGATTGATAAGAGAGAATAGGGTCTCTAATCATATGAACATAAAACTTACAGTAGTATTAATATAAAATAACATCCCGATCATAAGAAAATGAGCTTAAAAGGAATGACATAAAAGAGTGTACTTAAAAAGAAAGAGAGGGGTAGGGGCCCTTACCTCGGGTCCGACTTGACTATATCATTCTTTAATCTCCTGAATAATAAACCTGAGTTAATTTTTAATTCCTTTAGAACCTTTTTCAAGTTCATTATTCCTTTTATATCACTTATTACCATTACATGAACACTATGTTATAATTCATGTTAATAACAGTCGTTTTAACGATCATTGGTACTTGAGTCAAAAATAAACTCTTTATAACTACAAGTTGTTCATGTGGTAAAATATCCATTATATCCAAAATTTTATTCATGATTTAGATATAATATATATCATATATATCCAGTATATTCATGCATTTATAATTTTACATAACATTTAGAGGTAAGAAATGAAATGCACCGTTCATGGAGACTGTAAGCCGTACGTACGCATGAACGCTACTTCCATTTCTATTTCATATTTAATGGAATTAAAACATAATGATACATAATATTATTTTAATTCCAGTATGGTATAATATATAATATCATTAAATATATCCTTTATACGTACCACATATGGTATTAACGAATCAAATCACTTTGAGGGGGCGGTAGTCCGCACTTCCTAAAATGAAGATATCGCGTACACCCATAATGGAATCCATAAAGGTATTCCATAAATGAAAAATACAGAAGATTAAGGAAAACATAAACATATTATATATCATATATAAATATAGTGACATCTTAATGGCCACCTTTTAAGGTGTTAGAAGGATATTGAACAATCATCGTTTCATGAGGCAGAAATTCACCATCCACGAAAACAGTATGTTCTTTAACCATTAGATATAGGTGTGTGTAAGTTTAGCTAGAATAATTCTTATAAAAACATCCTAGTATATTGAAGATACTATAGTTTTTACAAAAGAAATGAATAAAAATAGTTTAGGGGGTTGGAGAAGCAAAATAAAACAAAAGGACTCAAGTGAAGACATTACCTTAAAATCGGGTTACTCCCTTTGGTTTTAGCTCAAAGGCTTCCTTGGGAAGAATTCTTCCCAAAGTGAGGCTTCTAAGCGTTATAGAGGGATGTGTAGAGACAAAATGGGCAGGGGTTGGCCAATCCAAAGTCTTTGGAAGTGTGGGTAAGGAGGTAGTGGTGGGGGCATTTTATAAGAGGAGAGGAGGGGCACTCTTGGAAAGTAAAGAAATGTAACTTTATTTTAGAATGAGATTTGGATTTTAATGGTCCCAAATTGATGTGTTTCTAGGATAAGGTGATAAGGGTTATAAATCTACCAATCCAATAGGTTTTGGAAATGTTTAGGTCTTAGATTTTACTTTATCTTTCCATTTTATTTAAATCGTTAAATAATGATGTCATGGCTGCATAATCATGATGTCATAAATAATTTAATTTATTTAATGTATAAAAATTATAAAAAAGCTACTATGATTTAGGAAATCTTTTTAGAGTTCCAATGACTATTTATAGTCAAACATATGACTTGTATAACCCCATTTAAAAATTATTTTAGTAAAACATTTCATGTTTGTGTCATTTTTACTTTAACATTAAATAAAAAGGTATTTATGTCATTTTCCAACCAAAGTGGATCCATGGGGTCCCCAATTTGACCCATGTATTGTCTTGGTCGTCCATGACCCATCCAATGATGGTAGAACATGTGTATAAGTCATTTTAATTTATTAAAACATGATTCTTACCTTAAACTACACTAATTTCCTCTAATCGCAATTAAAAACTCAATAAGTTACTATTCACAAAAAAATTATTCTAATCCCATTGAACCACATTTTACTTATTAATGAAAACCATGTATGTCGGATTTTTGAAATTCAAAACAGAAATATGGAATAATTTCATTTAAACGGAAAATCAGTTTTTATAAGTACCACTTAGTGGTTTCACTATTCATCAAAAATTGAAGTTTTTCAGAAAATTACAAAAAATTCACCCTAAGCTATATTTGATATTCTGAATTCAAAAATGATGTCTATTTTACAAAATTCAAAACATATAAGTTGAATTAATTAATTTAATAATTAATTCCCACTGTCAAAACAAATAGCGTGTTTTTATGAAACAAAATGTATCAAAAGATTCACACTAGTTTATGTCCGATTTCAAAGTGAAATTAATTCAAACGACCACTATTGGATTAAATGGTAAAAATATATTCTAATTTCACTTTAAAACCAATTCAAAAGATAATCTAATCATATAAATAAATTAGATTAAAAAGTGGTTTTGAATTAAAATACAACATTTTTCACTATTCATTAAAAATTGAACTTTTTCAAAAAAATACCAAAAATATACACAAAGTAAATTTTGATGTCCCGATTCTAAAGAAGAATTTTATTTTGTCAAATATAACACATAAAATTGTCAAAAGGTGGATTTAAAAGAGGTTCACCATCAAAAGGCGGTTAATCGACCTTTTAAAGAATATTAGAATGTTTACGCTTAAAATTGGATTCATTCGCATTTTTAATCCTCTAACATTTATTGTAAAAAGTAAAAATATTTTAAAAACATATGTAATCATTTTGTAGTTACTTCTGTTCATTCCCGCCATTACAACGGCTAGGCGTTAAATACTATTTAAAATAATATTATTTTATTATTAGAGTGCAAAGTAAGATTCCCAAGAAACTCGTTGTTGCGTGTTGGGTAAGCCATCGAGCATAGCGTCCCCTCTAAAGTCATATTAATATTTTATTCACAAATATGGATAAATGTGAAAATTTTATACTCTTTATTTACCTGGGGTGTTACAATCCCAATGTCTTATGAGAAATTCAATCTTCTAATATTCTCATGGAATAAGTTATATGATTAGGATGAAATAATTGACCCACTTTTACATTTCTTCTACTAAGTAAACTTCCATGTTTACAGGTGGTGTTTTAATAGTTCTACCAAGATTTAATGATATGAAATAATGTGTAGAACCAAAACCAAATATTGTATTTTCTATTTTTGAATGAATAATTAGAATACCTATCACCACTTAATTATCAGGATACAACTTAATAGTTATGATGGAATAAAGTATCCCTTTATCTATTCGAATTATATCTTATTGTTTATTTTTATCCTTGCGACCATTGGTTTAGAGAAACTTTTTTCTTAGTGTCCACATTCCTTGTAGTTGGAGCATTTGATAATAAGATTATAGTTGACTACAACATTACTTTCTACCATCACATTAGTGGGATTTCCCCCCTAAAATTCAATAGTTAGGTTCCCCTCCTTATTAAAATAATGAATTTTCTTATTTCATGTGATAAATTTCTAGGGTGCTTCTTCCCACACTTTTGAGAAGTGGGATGTTGTAATTTCTTACCACCATGATATTTATCCATCACTACCCCATAATTAAACTATATTCTATACTTTATATCCCCAGACCCACAAGACCCTTGAGTTTTAATGATCTCTTTTTAGACTTTGATGGAACATTGGAATATTTCCTTATAGATTTCAAAGTCTCCATTTTCTAAATATTTTCACATATTCAACTTTAGACCACTAAAGAAGTGGTATAATTTACTTTAGGGGTCAATGAAAAAACCAGAGGCATATCACACAAGTATTTTAAGGTCTTACTCAGATGTCCTAATGGATTGATCCTCTTTTTTTCTTAAAGATATGGAACTCTATAACAACCCATAATTTTAATATATAGATATTTTATATAAATAGATTAATATTCATTATATAACATAAAAAAAATGATCAAACCATTTGGGTTTAGTGTATTTAGAAACATGGAGACAAAAAAAGACTAGTTCAAAAAACATATATATCATCTCCCTATTATTCCTTCATACCTAGAACCCGTTTTTAAATTTAATACTTAATACCTTCCTTTATATCATGGGGGAAATAAACTTTAGAAAAGAGTGAGAGAAAATTCTCAATAAGGGTAAAAAGTGAGATATCAATCATAACATATGTACAAAGACATAAGAACATGAACATATCATTTGAAAATTATACCCTACATATAAAGGATAAAAATTTATATTCATTGAATAAATAATATAATCTCATTAGACATGAATCCTAAAACAATCAAATAACACAACCCACAAGAGCATAATATTGGCATGAAACATAAAATTTTGGCATATACATAAACTAATAACATTGTGAACCTGTATAAATAGATATAGGTTCACTTATTAAGTTAAGGGGATGAAACCATTCCATTTAATAAACTTATGGACATGAAACCAGGTCCATGAATAATTTTATGGACATAAAATCAAGTCCATGCATAAACATAAGGACATGAAAACCATGTCCATACATAGAATTGTGAACATGAAATCAGGTTCACACATAACATATTTTCCTTATGAGTTAACCATTTTTACCCAATGCATTTGAGGTAGATATATGAACCACCCATCATATAATACAAACCATAAATATGTGTTCCACAATAACATAAGTTAATCATCATATCTAAACCCATGTAAATAAATGAGCTTTATAAATATTTCATTATAAACTAACTCATCGAAAAGAAATAAGATTCATAAAAATCATGCCATCATAAAAAACCCAAAAATAAAAAGAATAAGAATATTATCATTGAATAATAACCCCATTAAAGCATAAGTATCATCAAATAATGTTATTTGAGATGTAAGAATTATTATTTTGAAGGATCACTTGAAATAATTATAGAGTAAAATATCCTTTCTATTTTTAAATCATTTTTTTAAAATTCTGTACAGGTATAAAATAAAACATTTTATTTGAAAATAACCTTATAATATTGTAAAATAATGTTCCAGTAATTAAGGCTTCATAATAGTGGGAAAATATTCTCCTGTTTTATAAGTTAAAAAACATTCCTTCCATATTTTTTTTGGAAAAGTCATACAGAACCACACTTAGAAAAGGATAAAAATAATCCTTTTAAACCATTTTGTAAAATTAAATAATGAGTAAGAATTAATTTAAAAAATAATAAGATAATATTAAATAACTTTTTGGAAACAGTTTTAGAAAACATGAACAAATAAGAAACAGACAGCTTTAAGGGAAACTTTAAAAATAAATTTTTAAAAAGAAAACCCCTTATAAATATCATATAATTAAAGTGAGTATTAATCAAATGAATTGATTAAGAATATACACTATAAATAAACATATAATTTTTGAAATAAAACATAAGGTAATCATAATTAATCCCAAACATAATCATATCATGTCATATTCAATGAAGTAGAAGGTTAACCCCAAGAATGAAAATTTGGTTAAGAAATCCCTTACCACTTTGTAATCAGTCGAATCGTATGACCTATAAAAGTAATAATTAATAAATGAAAAATTAAATAAAATTAATACAATTAGATCCATGATATTATATATCAAACGGAATTGTATATACAACACATAAGAAATAAGTGGCTAATAAGGTATATATCTCACAAAATTAAAAGTGAGACAAGAAACCCTTACCTCATGGTTCCATTTATTTTTGTGCATGTTAACCTATTTTATAAAGGATTAAATAATGATATTATTTCATTAAAAAACTATATTAATATAAATAATACCTTATATTATAATTTTATAACATCTTCCCACCCACTTGTCAATAATATTTCACAATTTTCATTGTTTCGGGTACGTTTGTTTCATTGTTTTCATGGCCAGTCTATTTGTGTATAATTATGGATTTTTTTGTCAAATAAAAATAAAACTCTTTAAGTGAGATGTAATTAATGAAATTATATAAATTTAAATGACCCCGTAAGTAATTTTTATTTCTTATGCGAGGAGGATTCATTTAATAAAATGTTAATAATAAATGTGTAGTTTAATTTGGTAGTTTTTACGACCATCATAAACTAGTTTTGTTTTATTAATTATTATGTGTATATATTAGTTACAGAATATTAAATAGGTAATAGTATATATATTAAAATATTATGTAACAATAATAATACTTTTATGATGACCATTTATGGTGGAAATTTATAACAGAAAATAATTTTCCATGGAGACAATTAACAACTATAATTTGGACAATGGTTTCACTTTTATAAATAAGAGGAGGTAATAGAAGTGATATATATTATATATTAAATTAGAAACATAAAAAACATTATATACATGATAATATATTTATTATTTCATGATGGATTAATTAGTTGTGTAGAATGTAAAAAAATAAAAGAAATTAAGAGAGGTGGTTTGGGAAAATTAATTATTGAATATCACCTCTTTGAAGTATCCCTTAAAGACCTTGGAATTGGTATTTTGGCGAGACCATCAAAATTTAGACGTGTATATAATGGTAAGGAGAGGGTTTTAAATTTTTATATTAGCTTCAAGTATTTTTAGGAGAAATGGGGTGGTGAGGAGGGGTATTTATACTTGAGGAGGGGTGGTTTTAGGTGATTAAACATGGATTATTTTATATTTAAAGCCAACCAAATTTGAGTGGAATTAATTAAAATGAATTATATTTATAATTAATGTTTTAAATTATTTTTTGGTTGATAAATTAATTAACCACCCATTTAAATTTTATGTTTTTAGGTATTTTAAAGTTTTACCTTTTTACTTTAACCCGCATTATTATTTTACCTATACTACAATAAATGATTTTTTACCATGATAAGTTTTTTATACATAAAAAATAAAAATGAAAATAAAAATTAATTGAAACCTTATTCAAAATATGTAGTCAATTTTACCCAATTCAACTTAGATAATTTTTAGAATTATATTTTAAACAAAACCGACAAACACGATGAAAAATAGGGTTTTCAAGAAGTGCATTTTCAAGGAAAATTTGACATTATATAAACTCTATGAAAAATAATTATCATTGTATGCAAATAAATTAATATTTAATAATATATAATCTATTAATTCCATTTAAAACATTCCCCATTATGTATTATTTTAATTAATTAAAAATGATAAACATTATGTACTTTAAAACAATATTCATAAAAATACCATTTTAAACCCAAAAATAATCTTATTCTAAAATAAAATATAATTTTTGTTAAAAATAATTTAAGTGGGTGAAATATAAATAAATAATACTTATGAAAATTTAAATCATATTCAAAACATAATGGTTATTTTAAATTTCTTAATTTATTGAAAAGAAAAGACATTTTTACTAAAATATGTATTTTTCATTACTCATTGAAAATTTTTTATTTTTAGAAGATTCTAACATTTTAATATTAAGGTAATTTTGAAATTATGAATAGTAAATATATTTTCATTTTTTCAAATACATTTTCTAAAATTTTAATAATTAATTATATTTATTTTTTCATAGAAACTATTACAAATCACTTTTTGAATAAAACTTGTATTTTAAGAACAAAATGACTTTACATAAAATTATGTTCTCATTTCCTTATAATAAATTAATATATTAAAATTGAGTTGGATATATATATATTTCTTAATTTGGTTCATACTATTAATTCCCACTAATTTATGGACTAGGTTATAATGGTTGTGTCAACATAATAATATTTTGGAGTTTGTTTATGCTCGATGTTCCGAGCAATGTAATCTATCGAAGAGATTAAATTTATTTTTTTAAAAAGAGACATACTATAAAATCTTGGGGTGTTATCTTATACCCCCATTAAAATAAATTTCTCCCTCAAGATTTTTTACTCAGATATAAGCAGAGGAGGATACCTCTGCCTCATCGCATCCTCAAGTTCCCACGTAGATTCCTTAAATTGGTGGTTTCACCACAAAACATTAACCATATAAGTGGTATTGTTTTGTAATTTTTTTTATCTATGATCCAGAATCTATACTATTTTTTAATGATAAGAAATATCTTGATCTAGTTTTATTACCACTGAGTTTAGTACATGATAAGGATCAGGTATGTACTTTCTTAGGAGAGATACATGGAACACATCATGAACTTAATAGAGATTCGGTGGGATCACCAATCGATAAGACACCTTCCTGATATGATCAAGAATTAAAAAAAGTCCGCGAAATTTAAAATTTCACTTTGAATATCTAATGTGGGTATTTGAAAATTACTTTATAGGAAACTCACATTGTAAAAGAGTCAATAAAACATCCTCTTAAAAAGAGGGAAAATAAAAGGAGAAGATCATCAAATAACTAAGATTATTATTAGGATAATATTAGTTGAATGTGAAAACATTGACATGGAAGATAATTAAAACTATCAAATTATGATGGAAAATGATAGAGAACATGGTCATTATAAGGATAATGACCAAAAAAACATAGAACAATTAGGTCTAAAAAAGGTGAATTATACCATCATTAGATAACATTTTATTTCAAAATAATTTGAGATGATATAATTACTTTATTTCATATCATAATTATAATCTCTCTCTTTTTTATTAATTTATCCATCTCTACTTCATTTCTTACTCCAATAAATAAAGTTAAAATTGTAATTCCTACTGAACTAGTGGATCTTAAGATCCATAATGGGATAAAAAATCATTCCTTATGTCTCTAGTTATAATAAAAAGTGGTTAGAACAAATTATACAACATAGATAAATATTTATACGATTATGTAATAAATTAATCTCTAAAACCACATCCAAAGTTAAACAAAAATAATTTCATAAATTATTACCCTTACGAACCTCCCAAAAAAATTAAAATCCAAAACTTTTGAATGAACGCCACTAAATTTTCATAATAAAATTACCATTAATCCCCTAAACAACTTGATTTATCTCTTGACTATCACATACCAAACATGTGAAGATCGTTATCATGTATTCTATTGAAACATGGTAATAACCTGAATTACCATAAAATCTTAGTGAAGAAATGCCTAGTTTCAAAAATTAATTCTTTTCGCGTACCATTAATTCAAAAAATATATAAAATCAATCTATAAACAATATTTCCATCATATTACTAACTAGTCCCAAGGTCATAAATTCTATCCCATTTATTTTATTATAAAAAGACATCTCTTTATATCATTATTATTCAATAATCACGCACATATTAAGGGTTACGTTTCACTTAATCATGCGTTCTACAAAAATATCACCTCAATCAATTTTCATGGTTTCCATTACCATTCAACAAATAATTTAAAATAATTAAGAAAAAATTACAATGGGATAATAATTATATGTTTTATTTTTTCTAGAATTTGTGTAAAGGGATATAATCACATGAAATTATAATAATATTTCCATAGGTATCACTCATAAAAAATTAGGTATGAAATTATGAACTAAGGAGGTGAGTATAAATGTATCCTAATTATGATGGTTCCATTCATCCATTGTGATTGCATAATCTCTTTGTTTTCCATTTTCCTTTAGAGGTTGTTGTGCATTATCATCCATATTATCCCTTTCATTGGGTAATTGATTCTCATAGTGGCAAAAATCTTTGTATTTATAGCATTGAAATGTAAGTGGTTCATTTTAATGATCTTTATCTCTATTCATTTCATTGACTAGCCTCTTCGAATCACTATTGAATTATTTTCCTCAATGTCCAGGCTTCCCATACCTGAAATAGTTCCTTGTTCCTTTTAGACATTCACTCGAGTGATCCTTCCCACATTTTTTGCAAGTACGAGGATGAAAACTTTTCTTCCCTATATGTGGAAACCAATAAATTTTAAATAAATCTCCACCATACTTTTCTTCTCACTAGAAACTTGATGGTTTATAAATTCAATTTCCATTTTCATTTCACATCAAAAAATTTCTTTGGAGCTTCTAAAGTCCCTTATGACTAATGAATTTTGGATACTTTTTATCAAGCTACTAAATAATTGATCAAGATTACTTTTGGGTTGGATGATAATTCCATATGTGTACCTTTCAAGTCTCATAAAAGTTTATTCATAGGTTCCAATAGATTCATAATCCTTTTTCTTTAACTCGAGGAATTACTTTTCTATTTTTGTCTGAAGAATATGAGGAAGGTGTGACTTGAAAAATAAGTTCTTAAACTCATACCAATAAATGTAGTCAATTTAATCCTCTTGTCTAAAATTCTTGATAATATTCAAACATTAATACACTTATATATATAGATGATAAATATCCAAAAATGACTTTATCATGTTTTAAATATTGGATAATAAAAAATATCTTTTCAATGGTACTCATCTATTTATCAGCCACTAGTGGATCAGAAGACTCTCTTAAAGGAGGTGGACATTGCATCAAGAAGGACTAAATAAATATTTATTCCCTATTTTCCCATTTGGAAGTCCATTATGACTCATATCTTGTGTTAGCATTGAAATATGTTTTTTCATTACATCTACCATAATATTCGGTTTCTCCAGAGGACAATTGTTTGATTTCCCATCACTTTCTACATTATCAGGGTTCTTTCAGGTTCCACCCAATGAATAAAATAAAAAATAATGTGGTGAGAAACACTAATCATAATGGGTAAATCCATATAATCAATGGGAAGTACTTATAATATTTCAATATATGAAACCTTAGGTTTAACTTAGGTTATTCATGATCATTACCAAAACTCTAGGATTGTAACCTGGACTTACAATTAGGGTTATTACAATGGTTTTATCATCCTAGTTTCCAAATTTTAACTAAAACTTTCATTTGATACCAACTATGATGACCCATAATTCATATATATAGATATTACATATAAATAGATGAATATTCATTACATAAGACAATAAAACCACACCAGGACTGTATGGGCTTAGTGTCTTTGGAAACTTAGAGATGAAAAAATTAGTTCATAAAACATTGACATCATTTACTGCTTAATCTTTCATAACCAAAACCCTTTTAGAAATGTCTTACTTAATACCTTACATAATATCCTAGGTCAAATAAAAATAATAAAAGGGTGAGATCATATGCTCAGTTATGGTAAACAAGGTATATATCAATCATAATGTAAGAATAAGTTTGTAGGAACATAAACATAACATTTGAAAATAATAATCTTCATTGAAAGGATCACAATATTGATTCATGGAATAAATCATAAAAGTTCATGAGACATGAATCGTAAAATAATAAAATAACATAATCCACAAGAGCGTGACATTAACACGAAACATGAAATTTTGGCATACAAAAAAAAATATAATATTGTGAACATGTATAAATAGAAACATGTTCACTCATTAAGTTAAGGACATGAAACAATGGAATTTTATATAATTATGGACATGAAACCAGGTCCATGAATAATAATATAGAAATGAAATCCAATTCCACACATAAACTTATGGACTTGAAAACTAGGTCCACACATAGAATTGTGAACATGATATTAGTTTCTCGCATAACATATTTACCTCATGAGTTATTCATATTTACACAATGTATTTAAGGTAAGTATAGGTACCACCCATCACATAATGGAAACCTTACATATATTTTCTACAAGAACATAAGTTATTCATAATATCTGAACCCAGGTAAAAAAATGAGTTTCATAAACATTTCATCAAAATATAAACGATGGAAAAGAAATGAGATTCATAAAAATCATGTCATAATAAAAAAAATCCAACAAAAACAACAATAATAATAGAATCCTTGAATCATAACCCCATTAAAGTATAAGTAACATTAAATAATGTCATCAGATATGTAAAAATGATTCTTTTTAAGGATCACTTCAAATAATTATGGAGTAAGTTATCCTTTTTGTTTTGATTTTTTTTAAAATTTTGCATAATTATATAGTAAAACATTTTATTTCAAAATAACCCCATAATCTTGTAAAGTAATCTTAAAGTAATTAGGGTTTCCTAATAGTGGGATAATATTCTCAATCCATATAATTTATGAAAACATTCCTTAAGTATTTTTGTTGGAAAATTCATAAAGAACCTCTCTTAGAAAATGACAAAATGAATCCTTTCAAATTGTTTTGTGAAAATTCAAACATGAGTAACAATAAATTTAAAAAATCATAAGTGAGAAGTAGAAACATTTTTGGAAACAATGTTATAAAACATAGACATGTAATAAAAATCGGGTTTTATTGGAATCTTTTAAAATATTTTTTTTTAAATTATATGCATTATAAATATCATATAATTGTAATCAACATTAATCAAAGGATTTGTTTATGACTATCCAGTGTAAATCCACATAAAATAAGTGGAAATAAAACATATGGTAATAAAAATTCATCCCACACATAGTATTATCATGAAATAATCAATTAAGTAGAAGGTTAACCAATGTCTGGAAACTGGGTTAATAAATAGCAGACCAATTTATAATCAGTTGAATCGTATGCCCCATAAAAGTAATAATTATTAAACTAAAAATTAAATAATATTAAAATAATTAGATTAATGATAATATATATCAAAGAGAAGTATATACACTATAAAAAATAGATAAGTGGGGAATAATTCATATATCCCATAGAGGTAAAATTGAGACGATATACCCTTAACTCACAGTTCGTGTTAGTTTTTCATACTTCAAATTCCTATATAAAGGTTTTGAATAATTATATTAATTCATTAAATAACTCTAATAATATTTTTAATACCTTATATGATAATTTTATAACATATTACCACCCATTAATTAATTATATTTCATTGTTTTAATTGTTTTGTTTAAATTTGTTTCATGGTTTTCATGGACGGTTCATTTGTGTATAAATATGGATTTTTTTTTTCAAATGGAAATAACACTCCAGAAGTGAAATAAAATGGTATTAATAAACTTAAATAATTTTAAATGGTCCTATATTTCATTTTTCTTTCTTACATGATGATTATTCACTTGATAAAATGTTACTAATAAATGTTTAGTTTAATTTGGTGGTTTTTCTGAGCATTACAACCTTGTCATTTTATAAATTATTTTAATTCCCTGAGCCTATGATTCTAGACTCAGTGCTTGTAAATACTGTGATTTTTTTGTATAAGAAGAAATTGAATAATTACAAAAAAAATTACACAATCTAGTACCTTTTACAATTCTAGGTTCTAGAGAAATTAGAATATATTTCCCGATTTATCAGTGTGAAAAATAACCAAGTAGTATGTCCGCTATTCTTCCACGTGCACTAACTTCAAAAGTGAAGAAAACTGAATTTGAACTTCTATGATACCTATGAAAATCATTTATAATAATGCTACGAGCATTCATTTTCTCATTAAGAGGTTTTAAAACCATTGAAATTCCATTTATGGAAAACATTATTCTGAAATAAATTTTGATAATATTATTGAAAAAACTAGTACTTTGAACATATTATACTTTAAATATTCATTTAAAATTATCCAATGAATTTCAGAAAATATTAAGCAAGCTTTTGAAATTGAAAACATTGTGTAAAATTAAAAAATTTAAGGATATCTTTGGCCTACCCAATTGTCGAGGGATTGAGTTCACTCCCCAATACCCTACCATATTTACAACATTTAAGTACCAACTTTTATAGTTTTTTTTAAGGCTTGGATTATAAACATATATCTCTTTTTCACTAGGATCTTTTTACTTCAAATATATATATATATATATATATATATAAATATATATATATACTTTTACAAATAAATACACCATTTCTAGGTTTGAAAAAAAATTAAATCCCACATCGTCATGTCTTTTCCTAATATGAAAGTAAATTTTTATTCATAATTTTTACTAACAAATTAAAAAAAATGTTTAGGCATTCAACATACATATAAATAGTAACACATGCATGATATGTCACACGTTATATGATATGAACATAAATCAAAATGATATTGACATACATGTGTACAGATAAAACTGATGCACATAAATGATAACAATATATTAAGAAAAACTGCATAAAACAATGGTGTTCTATGTATGTAAGATCAAAACTTTATTAACATATGATCGTAGGTTTTTAAACCTATAATTTTTTAATTAAACTAAAACAATTCATTTAAAGTTGTTAAACCTTTGAAAATTAATTTAAAACCAAAAATACCATTCCTATTTATCGATAGATAAATATATCTATATTTATAAATATACTAATAACCATTTAAAATAATAAATCATTCATCAAACAAAAAGGATTATTATAAAAAAATAAGTAGACTAAGGTCCATTACAAATTGAATTTGATTATGAAAATAAATTCATGATTTTAAAAGTTTTTAAAATAAAGAACTCAAATATAATTTGATTAAAATACAAGCTGAAATGTCAAATTAGAAAAAGATAATTTCCCTTACCTTGATTTATTTGGAAAAAGAGGAAGAACATGTGGTTATTTTATGAGGTAGTTGTGAGTATGTGTATTTCTAAAAAGTGGTTCTAGATAATATTTATAGACAAAACTGTCTCATATCAAATCAATTAGAAAGGGTTTGTGTGTCCTCTATTCAAACTCCTATGCACAATTGACAACATTCAATTGAATGCATGTTTTTTTTGCAAAAAAGTATTCTATATAGATTGTTTTTAGAATAAGGAACAAGCATATCTTGATTGATCCTATGGTGATGAAAAAAATCAAGGATGATATATTGTTTTGTTTTTATTTTATACACTAATAGATGCATGTATTTTGTGGAAGAACCAAAACCATACATGGTGATGGTTATATATATTTGTTTAATCTAGATGATTATATAGGTTGGATATCATAGTAATTACTTTATGATATTAATATTATTTTATTATTCCGATTAAAGGTTTGATCCTACTTTCCATTTTTCATTTAATATGGTGGTCCATCAGGTTGAAGAAGACACAAGCGCAAGCAACCTTGAAGGTTTTCTCTAGTTCCAGCATGGTTGAAGATGATGGAATGTTTCGAAACCGAATAGACAATTTTGATTAAATATGGCTGAGGTTTGAAATCCTATCCGAAATTTAAATCTATGGTCTGGAATGGTAGTCGTCAAACACTGTTTCTTCTTCTGATGATGAAATGAAGGGCGACGAGCTAAAGAAGTGTGGCACTAAAAAATATGGATGGCTGGGATAAGTTGAACTGCTAAATTGAATGACTAAAAGGCATGGGTGGATCCTATATGATATTTGAAGGCTGTGGCGGGTTACAGAAATAGGGTTTTCTAAAATTGTTGGATGGTGTGTATTTGGCCCACTGAATCAGATAGTTGAGAAGAATAGATTTATTGAAAAAAATGCTTCACGCTGATTGATTTATGATTTTTTAAAATCTCATTTTATATTTTATGTACCTTATTCTAGTTTTTCATTTAATTGTTTATATTAAAAAAAATGAAAATTAGTTTTAAACACACATATATTTACTTATAAAATTAATATTTGAAAGTTTATAAAAAATGAAATATTTGAAAATAAATTAAATAACTAATTCCCTATGAAAATGATAATTTAAAAAATTATAATAAAAATTAACCCACTGACATAATACTATCATGAAATATTTCTTAGATACTTCAATAAATTACTTCAATTCAGAAATTAATTAATCTAATACTAGTTTTTATTTAATATAATAATCATAAAATATATCCTTAATACCTTTCTTTGTCTCAAAAAAAGATACTATTAATTTCTTTAAATTAATAATAATAATTAAAACATATCATTTATCTTAAAACATTCACCATTTTTATTAAAAAAGAAATAATAATTTAATAATAATATTCAAATCAATATTATTTCTATATATACAAAAAGTTATCATATGTCATTTTTCAAATTTAATTTCTCACAGATAATTTTTTATAACAATCGAATAAAAAGACTTATAAATATCAATATCTAAGGGAATTCAAACACATAGAAAAAATTACTTGAAGGTCACACCACAAATTTCAGAATTATTTTATATGTTTATCTTATTCTTACTCTTTTTCCTATTGTTATTTCTATAAACATTGTTCTTATAACAGATCCAAGAGATGTGAACTACCCAGTCGATATCGTTGTGATTCTTAGAAGAATTTCGGTTGTTTTATTAGCAATAGTAGTGGGTTTAATGGGTTAGTTCTTGTGGGTCAAAGATGTATTAAGGTCTTTGTATAAATAAAATGTTTACTACTATATTTTTGTATAGAAAACTATTTATTTATTTCATTTTGTAACATCCATAATACATAAACCATGCTTTTAAACATGGGCTGTTACATTATCCCCGCTTAAATGAATTTCTCCCTCGCAATTAATTTACACTTATCACTTCTAGTTTTCATCTGCCCTTAGTATCACATGATATACCCAACCCTAAGGTCTATAATGTTGTCTTACATAGTTACCAACATATCTCCCTATGAGATTAAAGTTCAAGGTGGATTTAAAATCCTCCACCTCCTTTTCCCAAACATAGCTTGTGCAAGAGGGGTTGTTTGTATGTAAACAGTGGAACACAATCCTTAAAGAAGGATAATCAATATCGTACACCAGAAGGTCATTTTGAATTAGATTCATATATTAAAGTCGTATGTCTTCATCTTTAAATGTTTCAAAGTAATCATAGATTCTTCCTATGAATAAAAAATATACGATTTGACACATATAATCTGCATGAATATTTCCTTCTTCTACTGCTCTATAAAAATATGAGATTGATTCAGTCTTCTCAAATAGGGTAAAGCACCTAAAAATTCTTTTGGGATACACCCCTTGGAATTTGTAGAAGTGACATTGATTCTTTCTAATGTCTTCAAATAAAAAACCTAAACCGCGATGAAGACAAAGTATATCAGGTGTACCTGATACATTATAAAGTCATTTACAGGTAAGTTGCATGACTTCGTAGGGATGAGATTCTTCATTACATTATTTTTACATGATCGTAACTAGTAATTCATTAGGAAGGCATAAGAGACTTATTTGAGTTCTCCTTCCTTCCATATAAACATTAAAAATAGAAATTTTGACTAATAAAGGATACTCATTCTAGCAAACCATTATAATTTCCCAAAATTATCTAGACCATTCCTCTTATACCAATTATAAAACCCAAGAACACGCTTACGGACTTAGTGCTTGTAAATGATGTGTAATATTTTTTTATAAAAATAACTTAAATAATTACATAACATATTACACAATTGAGAAACTTTTACCAGTCTAGATTCTGGAGAAATTAGAATACATTTCCAGATTTATCAGAGTAAAAAAAATAACTAAGCAGTATGTCCGCTATTCTTTCGTGCTCATAAACTTTAAAAGTGATGAAAAATAAATTATAAATTCCATGATACCTATGAAAATAATTTAAAATAATTGGATGATCATTCATTTTCTTATTAAGAGGTTTTAAAACTGTTGAAATATGATTTAGGTGAAAAATTATTTTGAAATAAATTTTGGTAATATTACTGAAAAATCTAGTACATTGAACATATAATACTTTAAACATGATTTTAAAATAATCCAGTGAATTTCAGAAAATATTAATCCAACATTTGACATGGAAAACATTGTGGAAACTTGAAACATTGAATGTTATCTTGGGCCTACCCACTTGTTGAGGGATTCGATTCACTCCCCAATACCCTACCATATTTACAACGTTTATGTACCGAATTTTATGGATTTTTCAAATATTGTGTTATATAAATATATTTGGACCCTCTAAAAATCAGATTTTTCCTGTAAACTCATCTGGAGTGGATGCTGTTTAGAATAACCAATCCATTGATAAGGACAAAGAGAATATTGACAAGCATTACCCACCTGTTTTTGATATCACAAGTTTTGTACAACCATCATAAGAAGAGGAATAAAATGTTCACTCTAATTATAATGAAATATTACATGATAATGATGATAAATTTTATCAAATTGAGGAGGATTACTTGAAGTCAATGGTGAAAAAAGGTAAAAAAGCAATGGTTGACCAAGATAGTTTCATTTCTCCGAATCCCAAGAAGACTCGAAAACATAGAGATTGCTCTAATCTTGAAATAATAATTGTCACTAGATCCTTAGGGGACTCTAGGATTGGAAATGAAGTCACCCCACCACAACAACTATCCGTTGAGTTATTTTTTGATTTGAAAGGCATTAATTGTGATGATGAAGTTGATCCTACTATGAGGGAAGCATATCAAGTTGAGGAGGATTTGGAGGAAGAATTGGATTCATGGTTAGATGAACAAGATACAATTTTTTACTATACATACAAAGCTGGTAAAACTACTATGGATACTTACCTTTAAATTAGAAAATGAATTTTTATTAAGATGGTGGAGGAATATAAAAAAAATCCTAATTTTAACTTCAAGGAAATTCCATGGAAATGATTCTTTCTTGTTCAAAATAGTTGGATTCCATGGATCTTCTTTGACTTTAGTTGTGTCATGGATTTTCTGTTTTATCTAGGAAACTGTTTCTGATAGTTCCTACTTTCTATTGTTGGATAGATGTGGGTTTGGTTTTGTTATTTCAATAGGTATATGTATCTTGTGGAGATTTTGGCTTGTTGCAGTGGAGGTGTAAAGACATCATCGCCAGGTGGAATCAGTGGAGGTGGAATCCAACTGTGATCATTTGTTTCCTAAGACACAAGACTTGATGATCTACCGATTATGGATCCTCAAATGCTGAAGGCAATGATGGTGTTCTTACTTGACAGATTTTTATTACAATATTGCACTGGTTTTCATTTCCAATTGTTGGTTTTCAGAGTTCTAAGGTCTTTATCAGGTTACAAATCAACCTTCTACTTTATAATAATAACTGGTTAGTTGCGTGAAAGATATAACTAATGATTATAGAGAAGTAATGTTGTTAAGGTGGGATATAAATTGCGAGGGGTATATCTTGGAAGGCCAAATGTTTATTTTTTTATCAAATTAAATCTGAAGGTTGAGACTGTGCTTCTTTCATCTGCTGTGTTGAGGACTTTGAACTCTACATATGAGATTGTTTCTTCTAGATTATAGTAGAGATATTTCTGCTAAGATCTTTAACTCAAAGTATATATATTTTCTTTCCTCCTAGTCTGATGGATACTTGCAGGTTTCTTGGATAGTGTGTTTAATACAACTGCTCATGGAGATAATGGACTGGATGTCAGGTCATTTTGATCATGTTGCCACTCGGGCTTTTGCTTGTTTTTTCCCTTGAGTATATTGTCTTGTTTCCCTCTCAATCCCTTCTAGTGTAAGTTTTTTATACCTCATGCTTGTAATGATACTTGTTCTTTTAATAAATTCATTTGGGGAATGAATTGGGTGACCAATTTATGTCACCCCTTTTTCTGACTTTCACAAAGGAATACACCATTTTTAGGTTTGAAAAAAAAATCAAATCCCATGCGATCATGTCTTTCCCAAATATGAAAGTAAATTTTTATTCATAAGACTAACTAATAGATTCAAAAAAATGTTTAATCATTCAATATACATTTAAATAGTAACACGTTCATGATATGTCACATGTTATATGAAATGGCCATAACTCATAATGATATTGACATACATGCATACAGATAAAAATTATGTACCTAAAATGATAAAAATTTCTAAAAAAAAACTACATAAAATAATGGTGTTCTATGTACATAAGATCAAAAACATTATTAACATATTATCGTAGGTTTTTAAACCCATAAATTGTTTAAGTACACTAAAAAAATTCCGTTAAAATTGTCAATCCTTTCAAAATTAATTTTAAATGAAAAAGCCTTTTCATATTTATCAATATATATATATATACTAATAACTATTTAAAAAAATAAATCATTCATCAAATAAAAAAGATTATTACATGAAAAAAAGTTGATGAAGGTCCATTACAAATTGAGTTTGATCATGAAAAGAAAATCACGATTTTATATGGTTTTAAAATAAAGAACAAAAATATCATTTGATTAAAATACATGCTGAAATGTCAAATAAGAATAAGATAATTTCCCTTACCTTGATTTATTCGGAAGAGGAATAACTTGTGTGTCATTGATGAGGTAGTGGTGAGTATGTGTATTTTTACAAGGTGGTTCTATATCCTATTTATAGAAAAAATTTTCTCATATCTTATCAATTAGAAAGGGTTTGCATGACCTCTATTCAAACTCCTGTGCACAATTGACGACATGCAACTGAATGAATGTTTTTTATCTATAGAAAGTATTATAAATGGAGTTTTTGTGGAATAAGAAACATTCGTATCTTGATAGAATCTGCAGTAATGGGAAAATTCAAGGATGATGGATTGTTTTGCTGTTATTTTATACACTAATAGATGCAAGTATTTCATGGAAGAACCAAAACCATATATGATGATGGTTATATAAATTTGTTTAATCTAGATGATTACAGAGGTTGGATATTATAGTGACAACCATACGATGTTAATAGTATTTTATTATACTAATTGAAGTTTTGATCCTACTTTTCGTTTTTCATTTAATATGGTGGTCCAATGGGTTGAAGGATACATAATTGCAAGAAACTCCGATGGTTTTCTCTGGTTCGAGCAAGGTTGAAAATTACGAAAATTTTCAAAACCAAATAGATGATTTATATTAAATTTGGATGGGGTGAGAAACCTATCCACAGTTTAAATTGACAGTCCAGAATGGTAGTCATCAAACACTTTTTTTTTTCATTCGATGATCAAACGAAGGATGATGCACTGAATAAGTATAACCCTAAAAAATTTGGACGGTCGAGAAAAGCTGAACCACTAAATCAAATGACTGAAAGGTAGGGGAATATCCTATATGAGATTATAAGGCTACAATTGAGTGTGGAAATAGGGTTTTCCAAAATCTTTGTACGGAGTGTATTTGTCCTGTTGAATCAGAAAATTGAGCAGAACATACTGATTAAAAAAAATGCACCCTGGTGATTTATTTATGACTTTTTAAAATCTCATTTTATATTTTTTGTACCTTATTCTGGGTTTTCATTTAATAGTTTAGATTAAAAAATGAAAATTATTTTAAAACACACATATATTTCCTTATAAAATTAATATTTGAATGTTTATTAAAAAATGAAATATTTTAAAAGAAATTAAATAATCAATTCCCTATGAAAATTATAATTCAAATTAATCCTAATAAAAATTAATCCCCTGACATAATATTATCATGAAACACTTGCTAGATACTTTAATAAATAACTTAAATATATTAATTAATTAATCTCATACTAATTTTCATGTAATATAATAGTCATAAAATATATCTTTAATACCTTTCTCTATCGCATAAAAATATACAATTAATTTCATTAACTTAAGAATAATAATTGAAACATATTATTTATCTTAAAAATTTTACCATTTTTATTTAAAAATAAATAAAAATTAAATAATAATATTCAAATCAGTATTGTTTGTTTATATATAAATGGTTATCATATTTCATTTTTCAACATTAATTTAAAAGTTCTAACATACATTTTTTTTATAACAGTCACATAAAAATCCATATAAATATAAATATCTAAGGGCATGAAAACACAAAAAAAAAAAATCCCCAACACTCACACCACTACTTTTGGAAAGGTTTTATATGTTCCTCTTATTCTTAATTTTTTTCTATTGTTCTTGCAATAACCTTTGTGCTTATAACAGATCCAAGGGATGTGAACTACCCAGTCTACATCGTTGTGTTTCTCAGAGGAATTCCGATTGTTTTATTGTCAATAAAAGTGGGTTTAATAGGTTAGTTCTTGTGTTTAAAAGATGTTTTGAAGTATCTTTATAAATAAAATGTTTATTATTTCTATCATTGTGTTCAGAAAATTATTTATTTATTTCATTTTGTAACATGCATAATACATAAACCATGATTTTAAACATGGGGTGTTACATTTATTAGGTATATATTTTAGTTCCATAACTTGAAATAAGTTATAATATATCTATTAAAATCTTATTTAACTAGAATAATAATTTTATGACAAACCTTGAAATGAGAAATTGAAAATTAAAAATAATTATCCAAAGAGATTATTAACCACCATAATTTGGACAACAGTTTCATTTCATTGAATAAGTGGAGGCAATAAAAGGGTTGGATATAATATATTACTTTAGAAACATATTTTATATATATTATAATAGATTTATTATGCCTTTATTTATGAAGTGTTTATGATAAGTTAGGAAAAAAATGAAATTAAAAGAAGTGGTTTGAGAAAATTACAACTTGAATATCACCCCATTAAAGGATCCCTTAAAGACATTAGAATTGGACTTTTGGTGAGACCAGCTACACTTGTGCATTGGGAGATGGGGGAGGAGAGGTTTTGAAAGATATTTTATAATATTTAAGGCGTTTTAGGTGAAAGGAGTGGTGAGGATTTTTATTTATACTTGATGATGGGTGGTTTTAAGTGATTAAATAATGATTATTTTATATTTAAATCCAATCACATTATGGTGGAATTAATTCCAAAGAATTATATTGATAATTAATGTATTAAATTATGTTTTGGTTAATAAAAAAAATAAACCACCCATTTTTTTTTATTTTTTATGTATTTAAGATTTTACCTTTTAATATTAACCTGCTTCATTATTTTACCTATACCACGATAATATTTTTTTACCACAATAACGTTTTAATTCATAAAAAATGAAAATAAACTTAGAAAATAATTAATAACTTTTTATTAAAAATATATAATCCATTTTACCCAATTTAATTTACATAATTCGAAAAATTATATTTAAAACAAAATCCATAGACGCGATGAAAAAACATGATTTTAGGAAGTGTATTTTTCAAGAAAAATATGACTTTCTATTACCTATATGATGAATAATTATCACTGTATAAAAATAAATTAATATGTAATGATATATAATCTATAAATTTCAGTTAAATTATTCCCCATTATGTATTATTTTAAATAATTAAAACGGATAAACATTATGTACTTTAAAATAGTTTTAAGAAAAATCCCATTTTTAAACAAAAAAATTAACTTATTATAAAAATATATTTTGATTAAAAATAAATTAATTAGATGATATATAACTAAATAATAATTATTTTACTTGAAATCATATTCAAAACATAATGGTACTTTTAAATTGATTATTTTTTTGAAACGAAATGACATTTTTACAAAAAATAATAATTTTCATTATTCATTGAGAAATTATTCTATTCAGTAGATTCTATGAAATTAATCCTCAGATAATTTTAGCATGACAAATCTAAAAATTATGTTAATTTTATCAAATAAATTTTCTAAAATTTACAAAATAAATTATATTTTTTTCTCATAGAACGTAATAAAAATACTTTTTTGAAAAAACATATATCTGAAGACCAAAATTACTTTACGAAAAATTATGTCTTTATTTAAAAAAAATAAATTAATATATTAAAAATGATTGAAACAATTATATTTTTTAAAATGTTTTTAATAATATTTATTCCCACAAATTTAATGACTAGGCTATAATGGTTGTGTTAAAATAATAATATTTTAGATTTTGTTTAAGGTTGGTGTTCTGTACAACATAAGTTATCTAAGAGATTATATTTAATTAAAAAAAAGAGAAATACAATAAAAAATATGGGTATTAAAAACTCCCTCTATATATTAAGTCATAGAGTGTGAGGAAAATATTTATCATAAAACATTTTCCTAAATTCTTTTTACTCCATTTCCTTGATTTATTTTTATAGCTTTGTATTCTTGATCAAGATCCACTATTAATTATCTTATCCATACATGCGATAATCATCCAACATGAATTTATATTAATCAAATCATTTAATTATAGAAAATATCTTTTCAATGGAGTTTATTCATTTTCCCATGATTAAGGGATCATAAGATCCACTGATCATTGAAGGCCTTTATCATATGAAGGTATCAATTGAAACTTTTTCTTTCATATGGGGATGTGGGTTTTCAACCTTGATTCATGTTTCTATTCTAAAATTGAGTTTATTAAGTAAGTATTATCATGAAGTTATTGACTCGTGCTTCAATTAGGTTGGGAATATCATTTGGGTAGTTATCATATTTCTGATCACAATAGTTGTTGACTAGGTTCCTAAAATTTCAAGTCATTGACTAAAATAAAAGGAATATTAGTGATTGAGAATTTTAAAACTATTAAACACATAAAAGGAAAACTATAAACATTGAAGGGATACATCATAAATAAAATATATTTCTTAAACCATGAATTCATAGGTTTCAATATAATTTATCCACAATTTATTTCCCAACATAAAACTCCATAGGGATATTATTCCTTAATAATGGTTTATAAATATCTTGTCAATTTACCGAGTAATATCCCTAGGATAGTTAAACTAAGTTTTAAATAATTAATCTTTATCACACACTAGGTGATGATTGAGTTAACACCCAATAAACCTTTTTTTAAGTTATCATCCCTAGGTATATCTTTGCTAGAGCCACATTTACTTATAGTATCTAGAAAAATATTTTTATGCTTAAAAACCACCTGATCTAAACTTTAACAAAAATTTAGGCATGTTTTACTCTGTTTAGTCTTAAAACTATGGTTTTCACTATGTTGTTCTAGTCCAAATCCCAAAAATAACTAAACCTCACTCGGATACGAACTATAAAAACCCTTGTGTGTAATACACTTTATTTTAAGAGTTATTAAATAAAAATGAACATAATAAAATCCAAAAATATCAAGAGGCTTAGTTTCTTGGGTTAATTAGAAACATATGACCATAACATTAAACATGGATAACAATAAATTATTTAAAAACTCTATGACATGCCCTTATAATCCATTGATCTTATAAAACCACATAGGATATCCTGGGGACATATATAAGAAAGGGGTGAGCTATAAAGACCAAAAAGGGAATAAATAAAACATAACATATTATAAAATAGTGCATGTGAGTAAAGAGGCATAAAATGATGACATATATAGGTTATAATCATAATCATGAACATCAATTCATAATATAAAATGATAACATCAAGGAATCATAAGAATATGGAAAAAACATAAAGAATAAAATCATAAAAAGAAGTCAGGGATAACCACCAATACATCATAACACAATGTGATTAAGCTAATCACCTATGCAATTTACATGATTTCTGATGATATAAAAACATTACCCAATTCATTGGAGGGATATATAATTCCCGAATCACTTGTCACATTCATTTCACGAACAAGAATTTGTGTTCCACATAGATCATTAAACATAAAAACACATTTCACCATATTTAATACCAAGATTAAGGTGTGTGGGTTAAATAATAGTAATTAACCAATCAGAAATAGATATGTAAAACTCGGTGAATACCATTTATTGAATGTAGTGATGGGTATTCATGACACAAAAATTTTTCTTGGAAAATCATGGGACAATTTTGGTAGCATAATGGGTGTGCATAACAGTTCATGGAAGGGTTTTATGAGAGTGAAATATGGTATCAAATTACTTTGTAATAACAAGGAAAATATATGGATGTATAAAAATACACTATAATATTAAAATGTAATTTTAAAAGCATAATACAAAGAAAATACTAGAGTAAAGAGGAAGATGACGATAATTCCTTACCTTGAGAGGGTGATTATAAAAGATTTAGAGGAGCCTATAAAGAGATTTGAAACACCATGGGAGAGATATAAAAGGGTATAGAGAGATTAATTTCAGGATAAATGGGTTTTTAGTGAAGATTAATGAGAGGATGGGTGGATATTTATAACTAAATATTGGGAAATTATTTATTAAATTTGAAACTTAGGATTTGGACTCTAAGTATTAAAGTAATAACAATCACAAAACATACCATGATATCTAGAAAATAGAAGTATTTTTAATCTTTTATTAGCCTAAGTACCTAAATCCTTAAAATAATACCATTGATGACATGGAAGTGAGTCATGTTCCTAAATAATTGTTTTGGAAATCCTTTAAAAGGTAATATTAGTTTTGGTGGATTTAATAATGGTTCGTAAAATTAATCAAATAATTTAAAAAAAACTATAAAGGGGAAATATATTTTTGGTCATGGAGTCTCTTAATAATATTTATTACATCACTTTAGAGAAATTATATTTGTGATGTCCGAAAATGGTTCACCAATAAATAACTTGACCTAATGGCCATATGGCCTCAACCATGACTCCCTGTATGGCAGATGCTGTTGACTATTAGCGATGGTCTAATGATGGTATGGTGGGTAGAATATACCCTACAAACTAGTACTAAGTATAATGGAGAAATAAATAAATGGAAAGTAAATATTTGATGATATAAACACTATTAATGAATAAAATAACAAATATCTTGAAAAGTGTAGATAAAAAAAATAATACATGTACATTATAAAAAATAAAGACAAAGTAGTCAATATATGATAGGTATTATATAAAATGGGGCTAAAATGATAAAATAATAAATTAATAAAACAATATAACTCTAGAAGGAATGTGGAGAACATGATCAGCCACTACTCCCATGCTAATTCCTATCATATAAGATATATTAGAAAAGAAGCATGAGTAAATTCCTAACACCCAGATAGAAGACCTCTTTGGGTACCAAACAGTGGCCCGAACAGAGCGTGATTAAAACTCTGTAGTCCACCACCAATGATGTATAATTCTAATCCAACCTATGAATATAAAATTTAATATTATACATATAAATAAAATTTAAGGAATTAAAATAAATATAAACTATGTTGATCTTAGGTTCCTTATGGGATCCCTAGCTGACTATACTTTATTCAGCCTAAGATGGATATTTAAACTATATATAATTAGGGTCTCATATTTTAAATAATTGGGTAATCATCACAAGAATCTAACAAAGGGGGTGTGGAGAATTATGTCCATTAATTAACAACAAATTATTAGATGAAACATTTATAATAAGTTCTAGTAATAATGATGAGGAGTGCTATATAAAACATTTACCAATAAATCATGAGGACCTCAATGTCCAATAAGTTCAAATAATAATGATGAGGAGCACCATGTATAACATTTCCCAATAAATGATGAGGATATCCATGACCAAAAAGTTATAATAATAACGATGAGGAGCACCATATACAAAATTTATAATTCAATTATGAGGATTGACATGTCCAACAAGTTCCAATAACAATGATGAGGAGATCCATGTCCAAAATTTCCTAATAAATGATGAGGAGATTTTTGTACAACAAGTTACAATAATAATGATCACAAGTTCCATATCTAATATCACTTAACTATTTATAATTCATTAAACTCAAGTAAATTATGACCCCATTAAAGGAATTACATATCAAAATCCAATAATTTCTCAAGAAAAAATATAATACACAAGTACATTGCAATTAATAATCAGAACATAGGGCATGAGAAATTTCCATACCAATTTACAATCATCATGATTTAATTAAATAATCCATTTACTTTTACATTCAATTAATTCCATCAACCCTTTCATTTATAATGAAAAGGGGTCAATAGATATCATTCAATCATTTAAAACTTAACTTATTCATTTAGGATCTTCCTGATCAATTGATTACCCAAACACACCCATTGGGTGTTTTGGTTTAAAGCAATAACAATAAATACTAACATTTAATTAAACATGAATTAAGTAGTGGTTCAATTTCAGGTCATCAATATCCAACCATGTAAAGGATATAAAGAACAAAAATGTTATGGTTTAAGAATTTTAATTAATGTTTTTCACATTTTAGGAGTAATGTGTGGAAGTATGCCATGTGACACAATGAAAAAAAATCAAAAACACCTAGAATTTGAGGGAAAAGTAGTAGAACACCTACCTAATTATTTTGAATATTCAATCATCCAATATCTACCTTTAATTAAATTAAAAATGAGAAAAATTAGAGAAACTAAAAAAATTACCTGAAACTAGGGTATACGAGCTTGCATGGAAATAATATCCAAGATTAGAAGAGAATCTGGGAAATGAAGTAAGTGGACTAGAAGACTTACTAAGGGGTATCCAACATGATGAATGATGTTTGAATCATAGATTAGATGAAGGAGAATAATCAAATCCTATAGTATTTGTATAGGATTGATCTAATGGATGGGCTACTGTAGTAACAAGGAGGATGAAAAAATATCTTATGTTTAAGAGGAAGAATGGAAAAAGGGTAATTTTTAGGATCTATAATGAGACGCATGGTTTGAGAGACTGTGTTACAACCATGGGGGGCATCACATTTCATTGATACAATAAATTTTTAGACAAACCATTTACCAATATTATGAGTCCCTTTAAACTTATTCCATATTTTGAAAAGTTATCTATATCCCCTCCCACGGTTTAAAAAAATCGTGTGCCCTGAGCTGGCTCACCCAAAACCAAGTTATCAGAGTTTGACACTCTATAAAATCATCTTAAATCCCAAGACACCTTCCTATATTTAAACCTCATAAAAAACACCTTAAATGTTTTCAGCTTTTGGAATTACATTTTGAAGCTTGGTTTAAAATTTGGCCCATCATGCAAAAAACAAAACTCAAAATCCAATGGAATTTACAACGTGTTTAAAACATAGAAACATACAAACTACTCACTCTATAACTTCTCATCCATGAGAAAGCTTATGAGTGATCAAAATAGACAACCCAACCTACTCTGATCATTAATTCCCTCTCAAACTAGCACATTGTGTTTTGAAGGCACTAAACACACCTCTAATAACTAATATAAACATATTGTACTTAAGTCACTAAAACTCAAGAAAATTCCTGTAACCACTAAAAAAATTCATAATCCACTTACTCGATCCCATATAAGCCAAACCACAACCACATCGATGTTTAATTCCACAATATAACCTATGGTGATCCCCACCATAGGTTCCAACCCTCAATGTCCAATTCTGAGACCTGATACTTCCACTATCACAATTGCCTACCGAAGCATTCCCTTAGAATACTATTGATGCTCTCAACATATTTCTCATATTTGTTCACCTGATCACACATGAGGAAACTACTATAGGTCCTCGATTTGATCAAAATGGTCAATTTCTAAATGAAAAAACTTAACATAGTTATGTCATATTTTCATAAAAATTCACAGTTAACCAATATACTAAACCCACCTCAACCAATCGATATTATAGATGTGGTTTCTCACCTAACACATGAAACATTTTTAGTTAAATAAAATTTAACATCCAATGAATGATTATTTTTGAAAACTCTCAACTTTAACAGCTGACACATCCAAAACAATATTTTTACACCTTTATTCCAAGGCACACCGACATCATTCAAGCACACTCACTGAATCCCATAACTGAATTCCAATTATATATCCTAATGAAACCATCCTATGATCATTTCCATTACTATACCACAACATGAACACTGATTAATTATTTATCACACACTCCAATATCATCAAATGATATCTTGACCTTGATGCCTTCACTTGGACATTCCCAAAATATGTATTGGAACCTATACCTATAATTTACCAAGAAACCTTTTTGTTCACTATTCCATTATCTAAAGGAATTGAAGATCCAAAAAACCATTCAACGATCACCCCTACTAGGATAATGACCTTTCTCACATGAGGGTTATCCACTAATAGACTATGGAGGGTATCCAAACCATACATATTTATTTACACCACACCCCAAGTGAAACTCCCCAAGAGTATATCCATCCATCTAGAAAATACATTTAGTTATTTCTGTGTATAAATGACACTCTATCATCATACTATATAGGATTTCAAGATATTTTTCATGATCATCAATAGATAAAAAGTACACTAAGATTTTATTGATGATTAACAACACAACCTATCAACCATAAGATGTTACACATCACCAATTCTAAAACCATGGAAATGAAAACCATAAAATTAACCAAAAATTCCATCAATAGTAATTAATTTCTCTCTCTAAGACAAACTCCATAAATTCAGGTTGTTATTACCTTTAACCAACCCCCATAACCATGTCTCTTAACAGTGTCTGTCATGGTTCAACTATATTTAAACTACCACACAACACCTAATTTATTTCCAAAGAGTGATAATTTCCCATTCCTAGAATGATAACATCTGACTTACCTTGAAATGCCTTCAATTTGAGCCTAAAATAATCAATTTATATTGAAAACCTAGTTCCTAACTTGGGTTCTAACCAACTATGTCCAATAACACGCATATAAGGATGTCAAAGCACCTATAATAGACTCTTCATGGAAACACTCATCTAAAACCACTGAATCATCATCAATACTCAATCAAAATGACATTACCTCATATTTAATAATTCATGATCATTAAACCATGCTTCTCAAGGACCATACCTTTCCCTCAATGAACCCTCCATACATGGAATATCAACTTTCATGACTCGAACCAATGGGGCCCAATCCGCCACTACCCTAAGGAAACCTTCAATATGCTATGGGATGGAGACCAATGTTGTGAAGGTATATCACAAACATGTGGGGAATTATCCAATGGTACCCATATGTACTCACCAACACATATCTCCCTAAAAAAGTAAGGAGATAATAATAACTAAAAACCAAATTCATGCATACATCTATCCCACAATCAGAGTATTGAAATAATAAAAATGGAAAAACAAAAGCCTAATAAAATTACCATGGGGTCCAAACTACTTAGAAGGAGGGTAATGATGTCAAATTAAACCAACTAAACACACGTAGGTCAAAAATTATTATACACCTCATTCTGTCCAGCTCATTGTGCTACTCTTTCCTCATGTCCTCCTGGGACTCCGTCAAAAGGCACATCATCTGTAGAAGACATGACATGTGTGGGAAAAGAATATACATTGGTGAGTATAACAATTCCTTGTAGGCATCCCAAAAACCCAACATAATAGGGAGAAACTGAAAGGTGATTGTCTAGTCGACCCATGACAGAGGGAACCCAAGCGAGAGAGGACTAGATACTCCATCTTGACCAATCCTAAACTATACATGATAAGTCAAATAATTTCCATGGTGTGTTCATCAAGATATTCAATGTCACCATAAGGAATCCATGCATAACCAAGATACACTTGTCTTAGACTCCAAGTCTCATGAGGTCCCAACTTCACTACCAGCTATAGGATTCTACATTATCCTTAATAGCAATACTCGTCTAGAAGGACTCACTCCATGAGCCCTGCTATCTTAGATGGAAATATTTGGAGAGATATCACTCATCAGGAATAAATCTTTTATCCGTGATGGAAATCATATAAGTTATCTCATCCCATTGGTTATAACTAAACCTATAGAATATCCTCACCATTCTAGGTGGAATACTCTGAGAGAACATGATAATCAGTTCTCACCATGAAGGAAGTCACACTGCCACTCAATGGATCTCAATACAGAGATAGGGAATCACTCCCATCCCTAATGGGAGAATCCTAAAACACTTTTATAAATAATACAGACTTTATCTCATAGATAAGTATCACACCCGGGACCACTGGGGGACACCACAACCTCAATCTTGAACTCTAGATATCATATTCCTCATATTGGGGATCACACCCAAAACCATTGGGGGATGCCAACAACCCTACTAAGTATCAAATCGATGATATACAGATAAGGGATCAGGCCGATGATATCTATGAGATATTGAAAACCCAAATATATATCCAACCAATGATTAGGGGATCATACTCTTGACGATACTGTGAACCATATTGGAACCAATAACGGAGTAGGAGATCATACTCACAATAATAACACCGACCATACTGAAACCACCCAATAAGTAAGGGATATTATATATCTAATGATGAATCAAAACCTACTGTTATATCCTTCTAGATAGTGAATCACCTTCATATGTATGAAGGTCATGATGATACCATAAACCGCACATAGGGAAGTCGATAAGATAGAGGATCCCACCACAACCTCTCGAAGGGATACATCGACTCTATTTGAGATCATCCAATCAAGTGAATCGGAATACTATGATAAGGATGAAATGGTACATTGTACCATCACAAGGATAGATTAAGGGAAACCACTCAACTGATATTGTTATATACATTCCTATCAAGAGATCTACTAACCTCACCTCACGTCGCATCAAGCATACAAAAAACCATGGAAACCATCACATCTAATGTGGAAAAATACTTAGGATAAGATACTCATAGGTCTCCATTTGAGTCCTGAAGATGGACATTCATGAGGGATAATTTTCCAAGGGGAGTACATGGAATTTACCCATAGTACATGGCGTGTACCCACAATACATGGTCTATCTCCAGAAACCGGTCCCTAGCTGTGTAACCTCTCGATACTTAGTGTGTATTTTGGAAATACATTGCATGTACCCCATATCACATGGAATGTGACAACATATGATATTAGGGTTGTATCATCACCCTTACATATTTTGTTGGCCATTTCATTCCACACGACCATGTCATGTAATTAGGAATTCTGAACAAGAATCCACTACGATCCACCTAAAACTGTATGGTTTTGATAGAAACCCATAGATATACCCCCATGGGATCACAAACAATCATAATAGGGCTAAAAAACATTAAAAATGCATAAAAAGTGGATGGGATGTAAATATCACAAATCTCTCTATCTCATGGAGAAACGATGAAGCTTCAGGTCCAAATCAACACTCAGAAGCCATTGTACTATGTTATAGAGATGATTTTCATCAAAAATAGGGATCGACGATACCTCTTTCTCCCTCGGTTTATCTACCACATAAGGGATACCACTCTCTTTTTATCGTCTATGTGTCGAAAGGAAATGATATGGGTGGGTATTATATTAGGTTATTAATTAAATTTTATTTAATTAATAACCTCATCACTCAACACCCCACCAGAAATCACCTTTTACTTGGCCTCCAATGATAACCTACTTTATGTTAGGCCTAAGGTAAACAAAATGTTCTTAAATCAATCGGTATCTCAGATTTTATACCTGAGACTATGACTGGGAGTCATAAAACATATAATGAAAAATTATGCATGTGTGATAAAAAATATTTAATATTTTTAATCTCACCACATTGAGGATCTCCAAGCCGCGAAATAATACACCGACACAATCCCTAACTTTGGGAATATTCCTTGAAATATTCCAAAGTCTTACATGAAAAAACTAGAGTTGTTATAATCTCACCACCTTTAGGATTTTCATCCCAATAAGAAAAATCCTATGTATTAGGGAAAAGAAACTAATATTGAAATTGGTTTTCCCACACCACACTAGTGAGATCACCAGAGGGTTCCTATGATGTATACAAAAACACACTCAAGGGAACCAAAAAATCCAAACCATGCCAAAATTATAGCTCAAATTAGGTCAACATCATGAAATGTAGCCTGCATTTTTATCCTCAAATATGATTGGTGGAAAAAACAAGCACCTGGTTCAACTACGATTACAGTTTCTAGAGAAACACCAACTCAATAACGCAATATAGATACAAATGTAACCCAATATCCCTCATATGTATTTGGATGAACTAAAATATTAACATCAATAACTATAAAAAACTATAGGCCTAAAAATGATGTATTCCACTAGCTCCAACTAGTGTAGTGGCGACCTAAAGGGCCTACCGAACATGGCCTCAATAGGTGCCACATTGATGGTGGAGTGTCAAATACACCTTTCCAACATGAAACCTGAAGCATGTTCTCCATCGCCCTAATGGTTCTCTCTATGAGGCACAACCACACCTCTTGTGGCTGTACTACTAAGGGAGAGAAATATCATCAGTACCTTTTCTCACAGCATGACTGGATTCATCATTAAACATTGGGTGGTTGATGTTCTCTCCACATTTGAGAACACCATCGTAAATACATCCAGTGGATATCTGATAACATGATACCTCATGAAAAAAATATTATAAATGTGCCTACCTTCCTATAAAATTAGAGGTGTAACCATTATCAACTAGAGATATGTCAAACCATCCTCAAATGTGTCATGTGAAACTTTGATTGAAACACTTGAGGTCATCAATGAACAATAGAAGATTATCCAAGCACACACATTGGTTCTTACCCGGCCCTCAATATGAAAAACTCCAACTGCCCCACAACTCACAAAGCTCTATTTGAGTTAACTGTTTTTCTAATGAAAGTATTAAAGAAGTTCCTAGGTTCCATTATATGTAGAAAAAAACTCTAAATGGGGAGGTAAAATTGAAAAATCCTTGGGTATATGTCCTTAACTCCACTACTACAACAGGAAACCAAAATCTCACAATACTATTCTCTATGGGAAATACCAACCATATAAAAACATTCGACTATATTTTCCCACACCTTTTCATGTCTTGATTGGTCTAGGATCACTCTTTAAAGGAAGAAAAACCTCATACCATAATCTAGAAACACCATCATACCCATCAATGGCATTTATCTAAGTATGTATGGTTGGGAACAAATCCATAACAAGGAAGGTCATCATAGGGTCTACCTGCCACTATAGAAAGATTCAATGTGAGGTAACCTCATCATAGAGTGAGGTCACAATATCAATATATGTTTGTAGTCTCTGATCCTATATGTATGAGCCTCTTTCATAAAGGTTGAGTATGAAGGATACACTGGTATTATAATGGACTGATCCAACACTCCAATGCACAACTCTTCCTGAAACACACAAGTCAAAGGAACTCATCCACCACACCCTAAAACTATCCTCTTTTGGAATCATTGACTCCCCCACATGGTTTTGTGCTAGGAAAAAATCCCTCAATATATCATTGAAGCATTTTTGAGGTGATTGTGTTTGTTGACAAAGTTGACCTCCTTGTTGGGTTTGTTGACAAAGCAGACCATGATATAAAAATTTGTTGACAAATGGGCTTTTCTTGGTTATTTTTCGGGTTCAAGAGATGTTGTTGGATAGCCAAGTTTGTTAGAAGAACCTCAAAAAATGAATGGATGATATTGAGGTAGTTCAAAAAGAGCAGATACAAGGTGCCACCGTTTTCTAGTGTTTTTCAAATTTTTTGGCCTAAAAATCGGAAAATGGAGAGATGTGTTTTTGGAAAATGGTGGTGTGCAAAAAAGGAAAGTGGTGCGTGAAATATTTTCATGGTGTGAAAAAAAGTAAATTGGTGCATGAAATATTTTCGTGGAGCATTAAAATGGAAAGTGGGGTGTGAAATATTAGTGTGGTGTACGAAATAAAGGTTTGGTGTTTTTCGCACAAGAGGTGTTTCGAGATCAAGAGCTCAAAAATTTGAAAAGGTATGAGGTGTACGAAAAATTGGAGCATTGCATGAAATACGGTGTTTGATAGAAGATGTGTTTTCATGCTCAAAGATAATTATGCATGGAAGAAGGGTTTTTCATGCAGGGGTCAATTTTCCCTATAAATATGAAGTGACCCCCCTCATTTGGAGCAGCTGAAGACATAGAGAGTATTTGAGCTATGGAGTGTGAAATTGGAATACTCAAGGGAGTTTCATGTAAATTTCAAGTTTTCACGTAAAGAATGGTGAGTACATATAAAGAAAAGGCTACACATAAAAAGAAGGTTGCACGTAAAGCTCAGGCTACGTGTAAGAAGGTTGTTGCACGTAAAGCTCAGGCTGCATGTAAAAAGGTTGTTGCACATAAAGAAATTCTATGTGTAATAAAATAATATTGTATATAAAACAATTGGTTTTTCTTAAAAGAGGTGTTTTTTGGAAATTGTATTTCATGCAAGGTAAGGGAGTTACGCATGGGGCCCAAACATGGTTGCACGTAAAATTTGGGGTTGCCCGGTACACCCGGTGCAAAGTGAGATTCATCTGCGGGTGAAAGTTGGATGTTAATAGAGCATTTATTAATATTTAAGGATGAAAATTTCATTATAGATAATGAAGGGACCTACAAGTCCATAAACTGTGTGGGAATCCTTTCTAGAGCAGTGAGCAAAAGAAGAGGAAGAAGGTGATCCTTTCTACCGACAGTGAGCCAGAAAGAGAGAGGAACAATGAGCGACCCTTGGGAAAAAAGTGAGCTAACCCTAAACATTGTAAATGCAGTGATCCTGGGAATAGAAGTGATATTTCCCAAACATTGAAAATTGGAAGTGAGATTTAGTGGATTTGGTACAGTGAGACATCGTCGTTGTATGCTCCTTGGTCGTAGCTAGTGAGGGTGAACAAAGTAAAAATCTATGTGTATACCTGCTTTCTTCCCTATATTGCATCCAAAACATCCTAATCAGATAAATAAATAAAGAACAATTTAAATTTTAACAACATAAGATCAAACAAAGCGATCCTTATAATATAGATTTCAAGATCCAATGGGGCAGGAATAATTCTAAGAATAGAATATCCATAGCCGGATTCACCCCCCCTCTCTGGGTATCTAGGCCCCTTTTGGTCCTAACATTTTGTATCACATAAAAAGAATGAATCTTGATGGGGTAAGTGTTCCTCTTCCCAGTGAGTTTGAATCTAATTAAAACATCACCATCATAGTTCTCTAACGATACCCCACATCACCTTGGGTAATCCTAGATCAAGAAGTGGAAAGAATAAAGTACCTCACAATAGAGCCTAAAAAAATAATGAAAAATCATAAAGTAATCAATGCGTACTGATAATCATCCTCATATCCTCTATAATATTGGCTTCCACCTACCCTCAACCCTATCCTCTAGCTCCTTGAGACATGTGCAGACCACCTAGGGGAATTGGTGGCAATAGATCAAACTATCTGCCACCTCTTACTGCTATCCTCACTCCTCTAACATGTCCACCATCATGTGAAACTCCATTATATTATCATTGTATCTTCCAAGGATGTCCATAAACATTCTTACTCTCAGTAACATGGTGGGTTGTACAATATTGTGAGACATGTTTCCATCTATCACATATGAAACACCACCTCTCCCATAGTTGATTGGAATCTGACTAGGTTCCTTGAGTTGTAGAACCTCCGTCCTAAGATCATCTTCTGAATCATCTCACATGACCATATACATAATATTACCATCGTCTACCAACTACCTTAGTCTCAGCTCTTATGTGTCCATCACTAACAGTTAGAGTCTTCTTAGCTATTAATCTCTACACCACAAAGGACTACTCAAACACTCCTACATAAGTGGGAATTCAAATAGATACCACTAAAGCCCTAATATCCTAGAATAAGCACTGATATAATGTCTGTGACCAGAGAAAATTATCTCAAACCACATATAGGGAGTACCAAAAAAGTTCTATGAACCATTCTGAATACTCTGGTACTTTCATGTTATCCTTCCAAAGCTTTAAAAGATTTTAGATATGAATTGATCATAATGTTGTTGGATAAAACTATTTCCTAAAGATATTCTCAAAATATTTACAAGTGAGTATCATCTCACCATGCGTCTATGTCACTAGACTCTACCATCTTCTGACTAATCCCTGTAGAAGACTCACTGTTAGGACCAACTTTTTATTGGGAGGTGTCCTCATATGGAAAAAAACACCCATGACTACTTGAAGCCATCCATCAACTTCCTAGGTGTTTGGATCACCCTAATACCTCATAGGTAACTACCTATAGAAATCATGAATTTCACTTATCATGTGAAAATCCTCATCCTAAACTACTATCACAACCTGCTTCTCAATGAGTGGTGGATTCACTAGCAGACCACCTAGAGGTACCATATCCTGCAGCGTGCCCTGCACTGATGCCATATCATTGGGTTGATCTTCATCACAATCCGACCATGGAACCATGTCAGGTTGTCATCTATATAAAATATTGAATCATAATAGAGATGCACCATGGTAAAAGATCATATCAAGAGAGATTAATTAAGAAGGACATGGAACCCACAACCCAGTCCTATATGATTCATATACCAACATTTCCCTTCAATAAGTGTCTCATTGTTCTGAGTCGAAAACAGAATGAATATGTTTTCCACTACACCAACAATGTTGTCTCTATCCTAATATACAAAATCGATACACATCAACACTATCACCATAAATCCCATATTAGTCTCACATACTCTGATCCTATGGTAGAACCAAATCCTTTAATACCACTATATCACAACCCGAACCAATGGGGCCCAATATGTGACTACCCCAATATCTCATCCAATAGGCTAGGGGCTAGTGACAAGTTCCAAGTAGGTATATCACACACATGAGAGACCATAGCCTATAGTAAATGTATTCACACACTCACATATGTCTCCATGAAAAAGTGAAGATATAATAATAATTGAAAATAGAATACATGAATACACCAATCCCACAATAAGAGTATTGAATGATTAAAAATGAAAAAAATAAAATTCCACCAAAAACTGAAATAGGGTCCAACCTACTCACAATTAGGGGATTACTATTAAATGAAATGACTAGAACACAACTTAATCAAACATTGGTATACACATTGGTCTGTCAAGATCACTATGATCTTCCTACTCTAGGTCCTCCTAGCACTCCGTAAAAAGGCCCATCATCTTCAAAATACATGAAATTTGTGGGAAAATATAGTTTAGGTGTAAGTATTACAATACCTAGTAGGTTCCCTAAAAATACTATATAAAATGTAGCCACTTAAAGGCAATGTTCAGCTCAACCCATGCTAGAGGGAACCCAAGTGAGAGAGTACAAGAAAATCCATCTCGACCACTCCTCAGCTATACATGACAAGTTAGATCACCTGCAGATGGTGTGTCTATCAAGATTTGTGACATCAATACAAGGAAACTTAGAATAAACCACATATACTCATATCAGACTCCAAATATCACGATGTCCATACCTCACTAGTAGCCATAACATTCTACTCAAGGATCAACAGTAATGCTCATCCAGGATGACTCACTACATGAGCCTGGACATCCCTGATGACACTCGTATAAGAGAAATCACTAATTGTGAACATATTTTCCATACCTGATGAAACTCATCAAGATATCTCACTCCATCAGGCATCACAAAACTGATGGAAAACTTCTTCCATCCCGGGAGGCATACATATGAGAGAACATGCTCGTCACGTTTTACCATAAAGTAACACTATTACTCAACCTATCTCATTACAAATATAGGGGATAAAATCATCCCAGATGGGGGAATACTTGAATCCAACTAGAAAAAACACGACATCATCTCATAAATAGGGTATCACACCCAAGACCATTAGAGGACACCATGAACCCAATATGGAACCCTAAAGATCATATCGCTCAAAAAGAATATCACACCAAGAATTTATGGGGGATGCCACAAACCCAATCTATTCTTAAATCCACAATACATAGATAGGGGATAATTCCAAAGATCACTGGAAGATACAAAAACCACAAATCTAGATCTAACTTCTGAGTATGGGATTTTACTCTCGACAATGTCATGAACCACATTGGAACTAACCAACAAGTAGGGTATCATACTCATGACGATATAAAAAACACTATTGAAACCACATTATATGTAGGGGATCTAATATATCTGATTGTACCTGAAACCCTAATGGGACATCCTACTAAATATGAGATGGACGACCTATGCATGAAGGTCACACCAATACCATAAAACCCACCTAGGGAAGTTGATATGATTGAGGATCCCACCCTGACATCTTAGAGGGATAAAAGAACACTATCCAAGATCAACCTATCAAGGTAATTAAAATCCTATGACGAGAACACAATTCCACACTATATCCTCATAGGAATAGAACAAGGGAATCCAATCAACCAATACCGCTCTATACATATCTATCAAGCGACTCGATAACCTCACCTCACATCACATCTCACATGCCAAAAACATGTACACCAACATGTCGAACATGGAAAACGAATTAGGATAGGCTACCCATGGGAGTAAATCCAATTCTTGATGATGGAGATGTGTGAGGGAGAAGTTTCAAAGGGGAGTATATGGCATGTACCTACAATACACATCATGTCTCCATAAACTGGCCCTGGGTCATGTACCCTATCAGTACTCGGTGTGTATTTGGAAAATATACAACATGTACCCCATGTCACACAACATGTGACTGAATCCAATATTCTAGATATGTCCTCACCATTACATGTATGGCTGTACATGTTAGGCCACATGAAATGTACCGTTGATACACAAAGTGTCTTGTCTATCCAGCTAGTTGGACGTGTCCTCATCCCATTCCAATTTATGTCACCTTGTGTTAGTGTACTTTTTCCATGTACTTCCACACAACCATGAAAATTATCAATGCGTTTCTAACCATGTTTCTCAACCACATGACCTAGGCTTAATACATGGCATGTACCTCTAGTACATGGTGTGTAGTTCTGACATTTCATCTTCCCCAAGATGGAAGAACACACAACGTGTGATCCTACACTATATGTTATGTGATAGGTAATTATAAACATTAATCCCATTCAAGGCAACCAAAAATCTCTGATTTCTATTAAAACCCACAAATATACTACTAGGGGATCACTAGTAGTTGAAATAGGGATATAAAACACTAAAAAACATAAAAAATGGATTGTAATGTAAAACACATAAATCTGTCTACATATTGGTGAAAAAACGAATATTAAGGTAAACAAATATGCTTAGAAGCCACTATACCATGATTTGATGATGATCAACATCAAAATGGGGATCAACATCACCTCTTTTCCACTTTTTCCATCTACCGCAAAAGGGGGATCTCTCTCCCTTTTATGTTAATTTGATTTTATTATCATCCTTAATATGCTCAAATATTAACTATCACTATGGAACCACTATATTAACAAAATTTATGATGCTTAATGGTCTTTTATTTATGATAGGAAAATTATGGATATAATTTATAATGATCCAATATAACCAATGTATTGCATTTTCTTTCTATAACTACATTACTTAATATGAAATATATTCATTGAAAAGGGAATGTCATTTATAATATTTGGGTCATTTCATAGAACACCTTTTAGAGATCGAGGGTTCCTCATGTAGTGTACATGGATTCTAGTGACTGATATAATACTATTTTTGGAAAGAGGCGGAGTGTTTCTACCGAGGGATCTTCATCAAGAATACTCTATAGATATAGAACTCACAATATCTGAATTATGCATAATTATTTTAATTGAATCATTTTTATATTGATTCTATGTTGATCAATACAATATTTTAATATTTTTAATTTTTTAATGAGCATGTGATTTTCTAACATAGCCCATCAATGGTATTAATGATACATTCATTGTGTAATTAATATGTTCTCATTTTGTTTTTTAATGAAGATATTTATCATATGATTAAATTTTCTATATTTTATGTTGTGACATGATATGGATAAATATTAGGTTTTGGATAAAAATGATATTAGATATAATATTTAATATAATAAGGTTTGGTTCATAATTTTTATATATCATAAGGTAAAACAATGTAACGTCATGACTGAGATGACATTAAACTGGTGCTCTATACTAGTTCTCCAAAATCCCTCAAGCGTGCCACCCCATATACCAAAAGAACTGACTAACAGAGAGGGACTTGAGTGTGATAGTTGGGAGTCTATGCCCTCATATCAGAGTAGAAAACAACAAAAAAATAACCATATTTCATATAAATTAGTATATAAATGAATAAAAAATCAATAAATAAACTGAAATAAAACATGTTTTAATAATTACTGAAATTATATAAAAACCCGAATAACTCTTTCAAACATAAAAAATTGGTTACCCACTGGTCTGAACATACATGCACAAGTATATAAAGGAAACTTAAAAAAAGTATAGGGATCTAGTACAAACTCTGAGCTAGACCACATACCTGGTGTCCATGACACTAGAAAGATGCCCCACCTGATCAAAAGAAACCACATAAGTGTCTCTGGTCGAACATGAAACCCTGGGCCTCATCACAGTCCATTATGTAACCATGCTGAACTTGAATTATGGAAATAAGGTATGCATACACACTGAAGTTCACATAAAGTGGTGATAATATAATCTTAGTAGTCCACGTCAATGATAAACCTATAATTATGCTATCATAAGTGCATGTTCAATAAATATTCTCATCCAAGTTTAGAAATAACTGAAATAATAAATAAAATAAATATCGTTAAACAACAGTCGATCCCTAGGCCTGTAATCCCGATCAACGTGGAAAAGTTCTATAATATATATATATATATATATCTTTGTGTGTATTCCCATAAATATATCTATATACATAAATATGTATATACACGAGTAAGGTGAATGAAATATCAAAAAAACAACAATTGATCTTTGGGTTTGTAATATCAATCGTCTGGACATGCTATAAAAAGGGTGTTGAGATGTTTGTCATACCACTCAATCCATGAATAATTAATTCCATCTTTTCTTTGTAATACCAATAAAAAATTCCTGCTTCCACCAACATCGAAATGTCTTTAAGCAAGCTACATCACCATTGGGGGTACATGTATTAACCATTGGTTTACCCGTAATATTCTCCAAACACTATAATAAATGATACTATATATAGATATACAATCCTATAAATTTGGTATTGAACTAGATATCATACTACTCAATCCACATGTAATTCAGTCTGATGTATGATTCCCATGATCTGGTCTATAGGAAATAATGATATAGCAACTTGGATAGTCCTAAAGGGAGATTATCCTTAAGCGATATGTAAGGAATAATCTCCTAATCTTTTATATCAATATAGAATCATTCAATAATTGGATTAATAGCCTACTCCCAGACAATTATGATTAGTATCTATAAGGGTGTTTCCACCGAACCTATAGAGTATCCTAGGGATCAAACAAATAGATTAAGTCCATCCTATGAGAGATCATCAACATCCCACTGCTCAGGGGAAATTCCCCCACCCAAAAACCTTTGGAATCTTCTGGAATGATAGTAGATAATACATTCCTAGAGAAACCCAGTATAATAGGGGTTTAGAGAAACTCTCAACAACCCACCCATGTATCCCTAAACAAGGAGAAATCATAGTGAATAATGGGACCTATAGTAACATTAACATTAAGATTCAATAAAATAGGATTATTAGATATAACCCAAGAGTAAGTTTAGAAATCCAAATAAAATCATTATTGGATGCTAGATTCTAGGAAGTATGTTTGGAAATCCCAAAAGAATAAGCGTCAGAATGTATATTCTAGGAAGTATTTCTGAAAATATAAATAAAATAAGGCTTAGAATTTGGATTCGAGGAACAACATCTGGAAATCCTCAACAAAAGGTCCCAACTATTGGATTCCATGAAGTACATATGGTGATCCCAAAATAAGAATTTAAATTATATCTGTCTCACCATCTACTAACAAGGAATCATCTTTGATAATCATCACTACATTAACAGTAAACAAGTGAAAACAAAAATAGAAGTGCGAGGGTGAATGAATTCCCAAACCCACCTCTTCTTACACTACCCCATGGGCCTACATGTTCAATATGGGTTCTCAGGTGACACCCACTATCATCTATACCCAAACCCCCAATGCACTAGCTTAGGGTTGTTCAAACATTGAGTCACCCACTCGGTCCCACATATCACAACATTGGAGATGAAATCACGCTTAGGATCCTTTAAAGTTGAATATAAGAAAATGAATCTTACTCAGGATCCTCAAAAGAGAAGTTAAAATGAGGAATCCAATTTGGGATACCCAAGAGGCACATAAGAAGAGATGCCCTACATGGGAGCCCCAACAACATAGTACATAAGTAGAGGCATCTGATAAGTGATCCTTGGAAACATTAAGACTGTGAAGGCATCCTAAATGTGATCCTAAATAAGAGTAAAAATCCATAGGGATCCTATAAGGTATTCCCAAGGTTATCATGTAAGCAAGGGAGTCCCACAAGGGACCCTTGAAAATAGTAACAATGTAGAAGAATCATACATAGGATCCTCATAAACAACTAATCTCATAAACTTCTAGGCCAGAAGGGAATATCTCACAAGGGATAAGTTCTCAAAGGGGGAGATACGAAATCATCATCCATAAGAGATAGCTCAAGGACTATCTAAAATCAAGGGTCTTACTCTTAGAAGGTAACTAGATTCAATTACCATAGGAAGAATCAACCCATCTAAAAAAATGCATAAAAATCCTCCGAGGAGTCCCCAGATCACCCCACATTCTTCACTATCCTAATCTATGTTGATGTGTCTTAAAAATTGACCACTCATGTGTCCAATTATCACTCCATGGTATAAATATATGAATATCCCTCAAAAGGGTAGAAAGGGGAAATTATAGGTCGTGTATACCCTATATATGTACTTCTAAAGCTCCACCTGGGCATGTAGATTAGCTGTACATGCTATATAAAAACCCAAGTACAATACATGTGCACCACATACATGGAATATACCCTACCTAGGGTACATAACCATGTACCTAACATGGCCTATACATGTATATATCTTGGTTGTGAACTTCTACAAGGTGTGTCACCCACACGGGGTCTGGCCAAGTACTCTACACAACCATGTGCCCCTACATGGGCAGTCTGGCTGGGTACTTGGATCAAATGATGAGTAACAGTAAAGTAATTATATACCTCATAAACAATGTTTATGTCCAAAAAGTCACCTTCCACAAAACAAATAACATATGGCATGTGTTATTGAACTACACACTGTGTGATCAGGATTCCCGAATAAAAAACACATAAAATCACCCAAAAACAACCATTTTTTTCAAAATTATTTGTAGACCCTCTGGGGGTCCTAGGTATCCATAATAGTTATTTTAAAATATAAAAACATATTTTTATAGGAAATTATTATAAAACAAAAAAACTACATTAATTTGGGTGGAATCTGTCAATGCTTCACCCATTCCCATGCTCCATGGCTACCACACGATGATCCGGTTCATCCCCATCTTCATTGTAGTGCATCCCATATCTAGACCCTCTCTTTTGTATATACCTCTCTATTTCACACTTGTTCACATAGAACAAGCCCCTAGGGGGGTATACGTGAATGAGAGGGCCCAACCAAGATCAATGTATCACTCATAGTGGGAGGGGTGAATTAGCGATATATTTTTATTTTATGTTATCAATCTTTTGTAACAACCTTATCCTCTTTTTAATGATCTATCACTTTTTGAAAAATAAAACATTGAAAAATCCATAGGAACACAATTATTTACAAGGTTCACTACTCAATAAGAGGATCTACACCCTTATCATGGTTTGGAAATAATCCAATACCAAACAATCTACTAGAAAACAATATTTTTCATGGATAAAACAAGTAGGATATACACTTACACTTATGTGTCGCAATGATTGATAAAATAGTATATGTTATTATTCAGTCATAAATTATGTAAAATATGTTTTTTAAAAAAGTTAATAAACCTACCCCAGTTGGTTTTAAATATGTTACTTTGAAGAATTATCAACTTCTTATAATGTATTTATATAAAACCCAATTCTTAACTTTCATACCTAGTAGCATGAAAGAACTTCACTTTATAGATTTTGAATGAAAACTCAGTTGGATGGATCAATCTATTTCCTCTATCTAACACTTCATTTCAAAAAATAGATAAAAAATACTATAGAAACAATTCTAAACCACTTTAAACATTCCCCATAACCCCGCGTCCAATGACTCAGTATGATCCTATAACTATTTCCTCTTCTATCTAGAAAACCTCCTCAGGTAAAATCTATCCCAAAACTTTTTATATTTACTTTAGAACTTTCTCCCTCTATCTCTCCACAAATGAATAATCTGAGTGTCGGAAAGTACAATGTACCTCCTCCAATTTATAGGTTTTCAAGGAGAGGATTGGGCGGGAAACTACATCAACTTTCCCACTTATCCAGATTTCAAAAAACTTTAATTTCAAATTCTTTTCTACTCCATATTTTACTCTTTCAGTGCTTCTCAACTCTTATATATTCTTCTCAAAACTTCTCAAATCTTCTCATGAATTCAGTCATCTTAGGAATTCCAATTTTTTTTTTCTAATAATAATTTTCATTTTGATTTTCTTAATTATGATGAAAACATAAATGAAAAAAAGACTCCTCATACCAATTATCTATACCAACTAAAGTACATAAAACATTGAAACCATTTGAAAAACAAATGAATCGTTCTAAATCATCATACCAAGTTTAACATTTGAGGATTCTCTTCCATAAACATCATTGAAAATTATATATCATTTATAATACACTTTGAAAGAAAATAAATAATATATATTTTAAAATATATAATTCTTTTCAGTTGTTCAACAATTCCTCAGACTAATGATTATGTGTCCAATAAAGTCAAGAATATGATGCCTTAGCGGTTTCAACATGCATATCATGGATCCGTATTTAATTAAATATAATTAATCAATGTCATTGATCATCCAAATAATCATACCCCAATTGAAAAAAATAAGAGTCCTTTGATCTTGACCCAGTTTGAAGAAAAACATGATTTATTTTATTTTATAAAAATGGCTGAGTACATTTTTGTGCTTCATCTGTTAGATTAGTATCTGATTATTCTTATCCATTATTACCAAAAATTCCAACTTTCATAACCATTATAACTTTGATATAACTCTAACTGTGATTCTATTTTGTAATAAAAAACTTTGTTTTATATATCAGTGTCAGATCATGTCTGATGGACCGACATTCACATCAACTACTTTACCCCCTCATTCTATGAAATTACCGAGTGATACTTATGAATTGTTTTGATGGATGGATAGTAAAATACAATGTATCATATTTTCTGATGGAATGGTCGATTATAACTTTAATAACATTAGACATTAGTAACCTCCAACTTCCAAACTTTAAGCAATTTCCATGTTTGGTAATTCTAGCACAAATGACCTGAGACCAGAAGGATTTTACATCATAACCTTTCTTCTTCTACTGAACTTTTCTTGTATCATGGATTCCTAAGGACTTTGAAAACTTTAGTATCATCATATAGTCATTTAACTAATATTGGAATGTTTTCTGACTTCCCATTATTCCAACACCTTCTGTCTTTTCAACCAAACCTCAATCCGACTAGAACCACTTAGAATGACTTGGAAACCTTTATAAATTTATTTAATAATATTGGGATCACATGTTTATAAAAAAATTATTGTTTTAAATACATAAAAATTAGAAAAGACTCATCATATTCAGTATAGATACATTCAGACTCTGATACAACTTCTCACTCTGAGTAGAAACTTTATTCTAGACGCTAAGTGACTTTGATAAACCATTTCACCTAGAAAATGCTTGTTAAATAGAAAAAAGTCCAATTTAATTTCTTATGAATTTTTAATCTAATATTATGAATCATTTTATTCCTTTTTATAATCATTAATACTTATAAAGTGTATTTATTTTTGATAACAATAAAAAAATACAAGATAGTTAGCATAGACTTCTTCCAGTATCTGAGAATAACTTTAATCCAAATTGGTCCCAACAATCCCCCCTTTTTATTTTGTTGTCAACCAAGGTTCATAAATCAATAAACTTATTAATATAAAGGTATGAATAACTTTTTAAAAATTCTAATTCTATGTGAGTGAACTCTTTATAGGAAATAATAATTATTGACAACAATTCCATCCTATAAAAAAGTAGCGACTTATGAAACATTTTCTTGAAACTTAGAAACCTTCCATGTAGAGACCCAAATCTTGAAGTACATGGATATTAAATTAATTTTTAGGAATACTTAATACATAACAAAAAACCAACACTCAAGGATCATAATAATTTAGTGTCTTTGGAAACTCGGAACACAATCTTCTAATTGTGGTGAAAGATCTTCAACATCTCCCATAAAGATCTTCCCCTTTTTTTCTTACCTAAAACATTTATTTAAATACTAGGGTAAATAAAACATATAAAGGGTGAGATAAAATTCTCAGTAATGGTATTCATGGAGAAAATAAAACAAATCATATACATTTTAACTTAAAAAAACATGAACATAATGTTTAAACATCAAAATCTTGAGCAATGACATAAAACATGGAAGTACGTAAGGCATGGATCATAAAGAAACATTAATCATAATAAGATAGCATGGGAATAAAACATGTACTTGTGGAAACCATTAAACACATGTTATGATTTCCATAGTAGCCAAGGCATTACTGCCAAGACCATCTTAGTGGACAAAGTCCCTTTCTGAATCGAGTTCACTCCTCATTCCAGTCCTGTATCAGTGAATCAGATTAACTTGTCATTTCAGCCATGTCTATATCATGAGATATAAATATTTACCCAATGAATTATAGGGAGATATAGGTCCTAAACATCTCATAATGAAATCATTCTTACATGTTCCACAACATAAACATAAATCATTCATCATAACCCAAAGAATAAAATGGGTTTCATAAACATCATCCCATCATAACATAATCCATATAAAACAAATGGATATCATTTCATCATAAGAAAAGTGAAACCATGTAAATAATAGAGACATTATATTTGAAACATACACATATGAAATAATGTCATCTTAGATGGAAATTGGTTTTGATAAAACACTTGAAATGAATTCTTGAGAAAAATATACTTTCTTCTTCAAAATCATTTTCTTTACACAAAAAGCCATGCAATTTTAAAGAAAAGGATTTTGATGAAAATAGTCATTAAATATTGTAGATTATGATTCCTGAAAATAAGGGGTTATAAAATCATAAAAATCCATTCATTCTGTATAAGTTAAAAAACCATTCTCCTCATACTTTTAACGGAAAAGCCAAAAAGTTCCTCGTATGGTAAACAAAATAAAGATTCCTTCCATAACACAATGTAAAAGTCAAAGAGGGGTAAAAATGACTTTAAACATACATGGAAGAAAATTAAACATTTTATGAAAAAAAATTGAGAACATATGGAAATGGATGATAAACATAACCCTAGTAAATACTTACGAATAAACAATCTCGGATAAGAATGAGATTGAAATAATTATCCCTTACCTTAGGTCTGATATGCTTTGTACGTATATTAAATTCCTATATAATGATTTAAATAATGTCATTGACATATTAAAGAATCATATTCATTGTTATGATATCATATATGGTTCACTTATGACTTTATATTAGTCGTTCTTTTGTAAGTTCCATGTTAAAGTAGCATTTTGGGTAAAATCGTTTTATTTATCGTACGTGTTTGGACTTGTTGTTCTTGATATTATTATTACTTATATCATGATTTAATTACTTCAACATTTTAAATCATGATTTATATATCATATATATCCAGTATATATATATATATAATAGATAGATAAATTAAATGAAATACACCGTTCATGGAGACGGTAGGCCGTACGTACGCATGAACATTGTTTTCTTTTCCTTATTGACTTGAATGGAAGTAAGTAGATGAAATATATATATATATATATACACATAAATACAGTAGCTTTATCATGTCATATATTTCATTATTATTCATTATATATACTTTATAATCATTTTTGAGTGGTTAACATGGAGAATGAATCTCATCGCGTCGTGGAGACGGTAATCCGTACGTACGCACGAGCGATGATATCGTTCCCATAATTATTTAATTGAATTGGAGTGGATGATATATTATCTCAGAATCAATATGATTTTATAATAACTATATATAGTTATTCTTTACACCATTATACCCATCCAAGTAAGGCGGTGGTGGAAAAATAGATTACACCACGACGTTGAGACGGTATTCCGTACGTACGCATGCGCGGTGATTTCGTTTTTCGTAGGATGAATATAAGGTGAAATAGGGTTGTTTAATATTTATAATAATATATCAGTATATTAGTTATACTTATGTCATTAATTTATGATAAAACAAATAAAGAAGAAGAAGTCAAAGAAGAAAGAAACTTGAACAAATCGGTAGAAGATATTACCTCTTCTTCGACGCACCTCGTTTAAGCTTCCTCTTAAGGAACTAGAGTTAGTATTTTGAGGAGACAATAACCTCTATAATGTTTCTATGGATGTTGAGAAGTTAAATGGGTAGGGTGTTTCTGAGCTTGAAAGCTCAAAATTGTGTAAAGAGAAGAGGGAGGAGGTGTCCTTTTATAAGGGAGGAGAGGGGCACCTTAGGAAAAACTTAAAATATTATTTTATAATAAGGTCATATTCGGTTTATAATAGCTAAAAATTAATTTATTTGGAAGATAAAGTGGGGATGGGTCGAAATCCTTTCAACCAATAGGTATTAGACAAGTTTAGGTTACTATTTTAACCTTATCATTTAGATTTAACTATAAGTTAAATAATTTAAGTTTTACCGTGTCTTCATGTTTTCTTACACTATATGGTTAATAAATTTACTATAACAAGCAAAAATAACCCCAAGTGGTTCATTATTTATATTTATAACCTTATCTATGTCATTTGGCCTAACCTTATATTTTTATAAATAGAATAAAAATTAATAATATAATATTTGTTTTAAAAACTATTTTATGTCAATTTTGACACTATTTGGTAATTGATTTTTTTAAAAATCATAAAAGCATTATTAGTTAGAAAACAATTAATTAAATCAACACTAACATGTCATATTAACCTATAAAATTAGTTTAATTCATAAAAAGTGTCAAAATAAATTTATTTGGGTATTTATAACATCAATTATGTTAATATTTCATTAATAAGGTAGTTACTGCATCATCATTGTGTCATAAATAAATTAAATTATTTAATGTATAAAGATTATAAATAAAATAAAATTATGTAGGAAATATTTTTATATTTCTAATTAATATTTATAGTCAAATTTATCTTATGTATAACTCTATATTAAAAATGTTTTAGTTATTAAACTTTGATTTTAACTATTTTAACTCTTCTTTAAATAAAATAATAATAAATGTCCAAATCTAATCTAAGTGGATGTAAAGTGTAGTATTTTATTCCTAAGGTTGTTTTTGGTCGAATTACACTTATACAATAGAATTTGGACATGTGTTTGGGTAATAATAATACCATTTTTACCCTTAATTACCCTATTTACTTTTAACCATGGTAAATAAAAGTAAAAAGTTACGATTCACCAATTTTTTTTATCTTATTGAATGAAATTTTACCCTTAATATTAACCATGTCTCTCGGATTTTCAAAATTCAACTCACAGAAGTGGTAAAATTATGTTTTATGTACAATTTCAAATGCTCCTAGGAGGTGGGTAAAAGACGGTGAAAAGTTCAATAAAATTTTTATATATCTAAAATTATTATAAAATGACTCCAATGAATTAAATTGAACATATATTGGTATTATGTATCAATTTTGACATAAAATAAATTTAAATAAAATAAATTTAAATAAAATAAATTTAAATAAAATAAATAATTATTTAAATAAAAATTCGGTTTTAAACTATAACTCGGTGTTTTTCACTATTCATCAAAAATAGAAAGTTTTCAGAAAAATACCAAAAATTCAACGTAAGCTAATTTCAATATTCTGAATCCAAAAATGAAGTCCATTTTGAACGATAAAATTTATAAAATTTCAAAATGTGGGTATTACTATTCATAACAGCTAGTTTATATAACATATCGTTGTTTAGTGAAACCCGGTATTGCGTACAACACACGCTATCGAGGAAGGTCGTGATTGTGTGTAATGCAAGCCAAGTCAGGGTTGCGTGTAGTGATAGATTCTTTTGTTGTTGTGTATAATAAAATACAACCCAATTTCATTTATACATTGAATATATATATATACACTCAATGTTGCGTAGAATAACTTCTATCAAAGGAAATTGAAATTTTGTGTAACACAATCCCAGAATAGTGTTGCATATACTGCAAGATAATATGTTGTTTTGTATAGCACATGATAATTTTAGTGTAGCATACACCACAAGAAATCAAATAAATTAAAAACAATACTTCTCAAAAAATCTCGGGGTGTTATATTCTACCCCCCTTAAAATGAATTTCACCCTCGAAATTCATTGGGGTTATAAATGGTTTACTGCTTGAATGTTTCTTTCTTAGAAACCCACATCGTAAAAAGGAATACTAAAACTTCATTTTAAAAAGTAAAGTATGAAACATAACGGTTACCCAAATTAACTCATTACTGGGTTTCCACATAAGAGAACATAGGTGAAAATATGGATATGGAAGAGAAATATAACCATCAACTTCTGATGAAGAGTTGTAGAGGACATGGCTATAAAAAATCCAACAATCAAAAAGCCATAAATTTTTGATGATCTAAGGTACCATCTAATTAATCAGATATAAGGGCACTAGGACAACATTTTTGGTTTTCAAGATCATTTCCCTAAAGTTGAAGAAATTGGAATTAGAAAAAATACTTTCTTGATTTTGGTACAATCTCACCGTTGTTTGTGCCTTGAACAAATTTCTAAATCATCTCTTAAAGAAATAAAGTTGAATTTGTCTTCTGTGTAGTGTTAGTATATCATGCGATAGAATGATGGGTCATTCAAACGGTCTCAATCAAAAGGTTAGAAAAAGTTATCAAATATACATAAGTCCATCAATGGTGAGGTTAATCATATATGATTCCAAAAATGGACATATACTTCATCTATCCTGACGCTTAATATAATAAAACTAGTTTCTAATATCCAGGGACTTCCTATTGGCCCGTGGTAGGCGATAAAGGCTTGTCGCACTTTGGTTGTGAGTTTGATTCCCACAGCCTTGTCCGACGCGACGGGTTGTCGCCCATCCTGCAGGTTGTCCTTTTTCTAAAAATACATTATTATAACATCCCATCAATAATATTGAAAAAAGTTCTATCCTTAAACAATAATAACTTATGTCCAACATAATCCATTCCAATATTTAGGCAGATCTAAAATACTTCTGTCCATGCTCATAGTATAAAGAAAACAATTACTAGAAATGTCATCTACCGAGAACGTGAATACCATAATTTATCCCCCATATATCATACAACATATCTTGTTGGTCACATTACAAACATGTGAATAACTTAATCATTTATTATCTTGCAACATGAATTACCATAGAACATTAGTTAAAAACATGAATGCTGTCAAAAGTTTTCTCTTTCCACATTCCAAAATCCCAAAATTTCTTTACACTCAAACCATGAAATCACTTTGTCTTTATATTAGTCATGAGATCATGAATACTATCAAACATATTATTTTTTCTTTATCCCTTCATTGTGCGCATATCATCTACTTTTGAAAAATATTTCAATCACTTTTCATGGTTACCGATTCCATATTCTTATGGAAAACCACAATGGACCAATATATATGTTTTCCAATATACCATAAAAGTACCTCAACAACATTATTATTAAATACCAATACATAAAAACTTCAAACCATCCTCTTTAATGATTGTCATGGAATAATTCCTTCCTTGATTTAGAAGTAACCTCTTAAGTCAGGGCATTGAGTTGGTTAATGCCCATGTTCTCCAAATATAAGACATTGAACTCTATAACAGTCTGTCACTCTATGAACCTTCTCTCCACACAGATAACATCTTCCCCTCCATTTGATGTATTCATCAAGTTTATTCTTTCCTTATTTATAAATCTCAAACTTCCTTTCTCTATGATCCTCAACATGGGAACATGCGTAAAAGTCCATCTTCCTCTTATTTGATGAATTGTGAATACCACTAAAGTTCACCTTGTTAATCATATATCGTGATGACTGATTCGGAAAAATCACAAAAATCTTTCTTTCTAGGAATTACGCAATTTCTTTTCTCATAGACACCAATTTTTCCATTGGATTCAAGGTTGACTCAATTCCTTTTGGTTCCCTCCATTGAATAAAACCAAAAGCCATGGTGTAAGAAACAGTTAAAATAATGAGGAACCACGTAATCATAAAAAGTTACTTATGGGATGTCTAAATTATCACACATTCTTTAATCCATGACACCTTAGGTTCACCCTAGGTTATTCATGATCGTCAACATAATTCTAGGATTTTAACCTATAGTTATAATAAACCTTAGGGACATCATTAGACATACCTTAGAAATATCTCTAGGGATCTCACTAAAGTTCTTGCATCCTAGTTTCCAAAGGTCGACTAAACCTTTCCTCTGATACCAAATGTAGAGAACCAATCTTGAAATACATGTAAATTACATTAATTTTTTGGAATACCTAATACATAACAAAAAACCAGCACTCAAGGATTATAATAGTTTAGTGTCTTTGGAAACTTAGAACACAATCTTCTAATCATGGTGAAAGATCTTCAATATCTACCATAAAGATATTCCCCTTTTTTTTCTTACCTAAAACCATTCTTTAAATCCTCGGGAAAAGAAAACATATAAAGGGTGAGCTAAAATGCTCAGTAAGGGTAAGCATGGAGAAAATAAAACAAATCATATACATTCGAACTTAAAAAAACATGAACATAATGTTTAAACATCAAAATCTTGAGCAATGACATAAAACATGGTAGTACGTAAGGCATAGATCATAAATAAACATTAATCACGATAAAATAGCTTGGGAATAAAACATGTAATTGTGGAAACCATTAAGCACAAGTTATGATTTCCATAGTATCCAAGGCATTTCTTCCAAGACCATCTTAGTGGACAATGTCCCTTTCTGAATCAAGTTCACTCCTCATTCCAGTCCTGTATCACTGAATTGGATTAACTTGCCGTTCCAGTCATTGTCTATATCATGAGATATAAATCTTTACCCAATGAATTCGAGGGAGATATAGGTCCCAGCCATCTCATAATGAAATCATTCTTACGTGTGCCATAACAAAAACATAAATTATTCATCATAACCCAAAGAATAAAATGGGTTTCATAAACATCATCCCATCATAACATAATCCATATAAGACAAATGGATATCATTTCATTATAAGAAAATTGAAACCATGTAAATCATATATACATTATATTTGAAACATACACATATTAAATAATGTCATCTTAGATGGAAAATGGTTTTGATAAACCACTTGAAATGAATTCTTGAGGAAAATATCCTTTCTTCTTCAAAATCATTTTCTCTTCACAAATTGCCATGCAATTTTAAAGGAAATTATTTTTTTGAAAATATTCATGAAATCTTGTAGATTAATATTCATGAAAATAAGGCATTATAAAATCGTAAAAATCTGTTCATGCCATATAAGTTAAAAAAACATTCTCCTCATTCTTTAAACAGAAAAGTCAAAAAGTTCCTTTTATGGTAAACAAAAGAAAGATTTCTTCCCTAACACAATGTAAAAGTCAAAGAGGGGTAAAAATGACTTTAAACATAAATTGAAGAAAATTAAACATTTTATGAAAACATTTTGAGAACATATGGGAATTTATGATAAACATAACCCCAGTAAATACTTACGAATAAACAATCTCGGATAAGAATGAGATTGGAATAATTATCCCTTACCTTAGGTCAGATATGCTTCGTACGTATCAAAAACTCCTGTATAATGATTTAAATAATGTCATTGAATTATTATAGAATTATATTCATTGTTATGATATCATATATGGTTCACTTATGACTTTATATTTGTCGTTCTTTTGTAAATTCCATGTTAAACCAGCGTTTTGGGTAAAATCATTTTATTTATCGTACATGTTTGGACTTGTTGTTCTTGATATTATTATTAATTATATCATGATTTAATTACTTCCAGAATTTAAATAATGATTTATATATCATATATATTCAGTATATATATAATAGATAGATAAATGAAATTAAATACACCGTTCATGGAGATGGTAGACCGTACGTACGCATGAACGCTGTTTTCTTTTCCTTATTAATTGAATGGAAGTAAGTAGATGATATATATATATACATAAAACCATTAGATTTTTCATGTAATATATTTCATTATTATTCATTATATATACTTTATAATCATTCATGAGTGGTTAACATGGCGAATTAATCTCATCGCGTCGTGGAGACGGTAATCCGTACGTACGCACGAGCGATGATATCGTTCCCATAATTATTGAATTGAATTGGAGTGGATGATATAATATCTCAGAATCAGTATGATTTTATAATAACTATATATAGTTATTCTTTACACCATTATACCCATCCAAGTACGGTGGTGGTGGAAAAATAGATTACACCACGACATGGAGACGGTATTCCGTACGTACGCATGCGCGGTGATTTCATTTTTCGTAGGATGGATAGAAGGTGAAATAGGGTTGTTTCATATTTATAATAACATATCAGTATATGAGTGATTCTTATTTCATTAATTTATGATGAAACAAATAAATAAAAAGAAGTTTAAGAAGAAATAAACTTGAAATAATCGGTAAAAGAGATTACCTCTTCTTCGACACACCTCTTTTAAGCTTCCTCTTAAGGCACTAGAGTTGGTATTTTGAGGAGACCAGAACCTCTATAATGTTTCTATGGAAGTTTAGAAGTGAAATGGGCCAGGAATGGATGATCTTGATAGCTCAAAATTGTGTAAAGAGAAGAGGTAGGAGGTGCCTTTTATAAGGGAGGAGAGGGGAACCTTAGGAAAAACTTAAAATATTATTTTATAATAAAGTCATATTCGGTTTATAATAGATCAAAATTAATTTATTTTTAAGATAAAGTGAGGATGGGTCAAAATACTCTCAACCAATAGGTATTAGACAAGTTTATGTTACTATTTAAACCTTATCATTTAGATTTAACTCTAAGTTAAATAATTTAACTTTTACCGTGTCTTCTTGTTTTCTTAAAATATATGGTTAATGAACTTACTATAACAAGAAAAATGAACCCCAGGTGGTTCATTGTTAATATTTATAACCTTATATAAGTACTTTTTCTGAACCTTAGATTTTTAGGAATAGAATAACAATTAAAAATATAATATTTGTTTTATAAACTATTTTATTTCAATTTTGACACTATTTGGTAATTGATTTTTGTGAAAATCATAACAGGATGATTAGTTAGAAAAAATTAATTAACTCAATACTAACATGTCTTATTAACCTATAAAATTAGTTTATTTCATAAAAAGTCTCAAATTACATTTAATTGGGTATTTATAACATCAATTATGTTAATATTCATTAATAAGGTAATTACTACATCATCATTGTGTCATAAATAAATTAAATTATTTAATTTATAATGATTATAAATAAAATACCATTATGTAGGAAATATTTTTATATTTATAATTAATATATATAGTTGAATTTATCTTATGTATAACCCTATATTAAAAATGTTTTAGTTATTAAACTTTGATTTCAACCATTTTAACTCTTCTTTAAATAAAATAATAATAAATGTCTTAATCTAAACCAAGTGGGTCTAAAGGGTAATATTTTATTCCTAAGGTTGTTTTTGGTCGAATTACACTTATACAATAGAATTAGGACATGTGTTAGGATAATAATAATAATATTTTTACCCTTAATTACTCTATTTACTTTTAATCGTGGTAAATAATAGTAAAAAGTTATTATTCACAAAAAAATTATTTTTATCTTATTAAACCACATTTTACTCCATTATATTAATCGTGTCTCTTAGATTTTCAAAATTCAACTCACAGAAGCTGTAAAATTAAGTTTTATGTACCATTTCAAATGCTCCTAGGAGGTGGGTAAAAGACGGTGAGAAGTTCATTAAATTTTTTATATATCTAAAATTATTATAAAATGACTCCAATGAATTACATTGAACTTATATAGGTATTATGTGTCAATTTTGACATAAAATAAATTTAAATAAAATAAATAATTATTTTAATAAAAATTCGGTTTTAATCTATAACTCGGTGTTTTTCACTATTCATCAAAAATTGAAAGTTTTCAGAAAAATACCAACAATTCACTCTAGGCTAATTTCGATATTCTGAATCCAAAAATGAAGTTTATTTTGAAAGATAAAATTTAGAAAATTTCAAAATGTGGGTATTACTATTCATAACGGCTAGTTTATATAACATATCGTTGTTTAGGGAAACCTAGTATTGCGTACAACACACGCTCTCGAGGAAGGTCATGATTGCGTGTAATGCAAGAAAAGTCAGGATTGCATGTAGTGCAAGATTCATTTGTTATTGTGTATAATATAATCCAACCATATTTCATTTATACATTGAATATATATATATATATACACTCAATGTTGCGTAGAATAAATTCTATCAAACGAAATTGAAATTTTGTGTAACACGATCCAAGAATAGTGTTGCGTATACTGCAAGCTAATACGATGTTGCATATAGCGCATGATAATCATAGTGTAGCATACACCACAAGAAATAAAATAAATTAAAAAGAATACTTCTCATAAAATCTCGGGGTGTTACATTCCAAACATTAAACCTCACCACCACTTCTTTAATATTCCTAGAAATATTTTTTTATAAACACTTAAAAAACTATTAGATTAGTTTACACACATATATGATGAGTTCACAGCTTAATAACAACTCCCCCTATATACATTCATCCTCAAAAGGTTTATCACATATCGATATATTTATTTATGAAACATTTTTTTTCTCCACCTTGACAACACTTTATATATACTATATGAGAGAGGGGATAAAAACACTCACCTAAACCTTGGATAGAAATAGTTTGGATTCCCATGTACAACCTAAATTTGAAAAATTTCTCCTTTGGAAAAGTTTTTTTAATATTCCAGAAAATTTTTATGATGTAAGAACATACTATAGCTTGAGTTCGTTATTCTCTACACTCTCTTTGATAAAATGATATTTTATATCATTTTGTTTTGAATTAGAATTTTGCACTGGATTTATTATCAGATTAATAGAACATTGTTTATCAAAACCCAGGAGAAGAGGTTACTTCACTTCAACAAGTATGTCTTCTAACTGAGCCTTTATCCACATAAATTGTGTAGCAGATTGAGTGAAAAAAGTATACTCAGATTAATCCGTGCTAAGATTTTATGAATTTTGTTTCTTTGTATTAAAACATACAATTTTTTTTCCTATAAGTAAAAATCCACCTCATGTGGATATTCTGTAATCAACACTTGCTGCCTAATTATCATCAGTGGAGCTGAAAAAATCAATACTTTATGAGCTATTATACCCGATTCTAAAATATTTAGTCCCTTTGATATATCTAATAATTATGTTTCCTCAAATATATGGGATTATTTTGGATCACTTTGGAATATTTCACATAAGGTAACAACATAAAACAATGTCTGGTCTTGAGGATTCTAGATATAACTAACTTCCAATCAGCTTCCAAAACACGTTATAATCAACTTAATTACCTTATCCATCATTAGTAAACTTGGTTCTCACTAAAATTGGCGTGGATTTTCTTTTTAATTTTCCCCAATAAAATTATTAAGAAATTACTTAGAATACCTTTCTTGAGAAAGAAATATGTGTTTCTTCTTTTGTAAAATTTGTATCCCAAGAAAGTAACTCATTTCCCCTAACATGGCCATTTGAAAAACTATTTAATTTATTTATAAAATATTTCACAAGTTATTTAATAATTACCATCAAATATAATGTGAACAATATATATAATAATAATGGGGTAAATATCCTAACATTTATTGGTATAAAAATTACCATCCACCATTCCTTTCATAAAGTTCAACTTTCCTGAGCAGTTATCCAATTTGGGATACCATGACCTTAGATATTTCTTTATACCATATAAGGATTTTATTAACTTGTACACATAACTTTAATACTTTAAAATAAAAAAAATAAATGGTTTCTCAATATAAACTTCTCCATCTTGTTTTCTATTCAGAAAACCTGACTTCACATCCATCTGACAAATTTTACAACTTCAATAAGAAGAAATTGAAATAAACATTAAAATTGTATTTGACCTTGAAAATGGAGAAAAATTATCATAAAAATCAATAACTTCAATTTATGAGTAACCTTTTCACACCAATATTACATTATTTCTCATCACTTCACTATCTTTGTTCAACTTTTTTTGGAACAACCACTTTATACCAATAACATTTTTGTGATCTAGTTTAGGTACAAGTCCCCAAGTATGATTATTTTAAATTTGAGAAAACTATTCATTAATATCATGAACCCATTCTAGATGCTCAAAATCTTCATTCAAATCTTTTAGATCAACATTTGAATATAAAAAAGTATGTATAACAACTTTTTATGCTATTATTTTTGAAACATTTCGATGTTTATCTCTAACTATGTTTTGAGCTTCCACTTGCTTCCTTGTCCTAAGATGTGATGTTCAAAAATTTTCCTCATCCTTGGAAATAGTTGAGTTTGATTATTTAAATTGGGTTCCAACACAATTGTTGGCATACATTTTGTGTTCATTAAAAAAACTTATTTCATATTCCTCATCTTCCTCATCCGAATGTGTTTGAATAGTATCTTCCTCATATTTCTCAATAACTTTTACATCAACTAAATCAAAAATTATTTATATTTATTTATGGAAACATCTATATAATCTTCCATCTAGATCATAGACAAGAAAGATTCTATATCCACCTATTTCATCAAACACTTCAAGGTTTCCACCTTTCTTATTTATGATGTAGTGACTCCAAAAAACTCTTAATTGTTTCAAACTTATAGTTTTCTCATAAAACATTTCATTAGGGGTCGTATAATAACATAGGCTATAGAAAAATCAGTTCAGAATATAGAAATCTATACTCATAGCTTTCATCTAAAAGTAATGAGAAAGACCATGTTTAGGTAACATTGTACGTCCCATCACAACTAAAATTATATTATTCCTTTTAGAAACACCATTTTTTGTGGTGTGTAAAGTGTACTAAAGTCATGAAAAACTTCTGTGTTTGTCAAGACAACTTTTAGAATATTCATTGTTGTACGTACCACTATTTTCAGTTCATAACTTCTTCATAGAATATCCATATTTCTTCTTAGCACTTATCCTAAAACTTATAAACGAATTCAGGTCATATGAATGAGGATTCAAATACATAACACAAGTAATGTGAGTAAAATAATCACTAAAATAAACGAGGTACTTGTCTCCAAAATTAATTGTTTTATCATTGTCCCATAGATACCAACATGTAAAATTTCCATGGGTTTAGTTTAATGAATATCAAATTTTTATGCATAGAGTTCATAATCATTCATTTTTGAAAAAATTTACAACACAAATATCTTCTTATTTACTTATAAGGAATACCACATACACTATCTCTCTTTGATAAAATGCTCTTTTTTCTCTGAAACATATGTACCAAAATTTTATACCACAACTAATTTTCTTTTATCATGCTTAAGTAACATGAGTTTTTAACATAAACGGCTTGAAAAAAGTTTTCTTTTATATATTGGACTCTTGTAACAACTTTTCCATCTTCCTATCTTTTAACATAAAATAATCTTTTCTAAAAACAAATTTATCTATTTCATTGAAAAGTTTTGAAATAATCAAAAATTTGTTCATCACACCATCAAGAAATAAATATTTATTGGATTTCAACATTTTCTCACCAATAATAGAAAATCCAACACCTTTGATTCTGGGAGATTCAACATTTCCAAATTTCACTCTTCCTTTTTCAATGTCATTCACATTCTTCAAAAATTTCAAATCTAATATCATATATGGAGAATACCTACTGTGAAAAATATAAGATTGTTATTATTTTGTATCTTTAAGAGAATTTTCTACAACCAAAGACTTTTCTTTCCCTTTATCTTTCTTTACACCTGGATTCTGAGAATTATTAAAAACATTTTTTTGTGCCAGTAATAGAAAACGTAACCCTTTTTGTAAGATGTATAGGCTTTTTCACATATTTCATAAATAGTTTACAAAGGATGGTATCTATTTTCAAATTTCAACACATCTTTCTTAGAATAATTTCATTGATTGGATTTACTGCCCCTCAAAATGATTTTTTGTAACTCATGGGATAATTGAAATGTTGTCAGTAAAACCAGCACATACATTACATATTCCCAAACCCAAAACAATAAAATCAATATCCATAGAAAGAATAATTTCCTCTGTAACTTATATACTGTTTGGAACTGTGAGTAAGATATTTCGAAAATTTCATGTCTCTCACTTTTTTACTTTTTCGACACAGAAAATTTCTACTATCACCGAGAATCTTTTTCGTTAACTCAGATTTCTTCCTAACTATTTAGAACCATAATTACTAATGTCTTTTGTTTCAGAATCATATGTTTTAGAAAATTATGGATTCTCATTTTTTTTATTTTTGGATTTATACATGATTTTCCTTGATTTCTTCATCTTATGAACAAATTCAAATTTATTTTTAACCTTTGATGGTAACTTTTGTAGATCATTTTTAGATTTTCTTTTCCATAACATTCACTAAATTCAGATATAGAGTTCTTGAAATAGGTAACTCTCTTCCTAGATATATATGTTTTTTGGATAAGCTCAAACTCTTCTTTATTTTCCTTAAATTTTACTTCAAGATGTCCATTTAGATCCTTTTTCTTCTCAAGAGACTTCTTCAAAAAAACAATCTCTTCAAACAACTTATATTTATTATTCAAAATACTTTATTAATTTTTTGTTATTGGTATTTTCTTCCTCAACTTCTTGATTTATTTCTCAAGTGTTAATATCTTTCTAATAAACTATTTCAATTTTATCTTCAGGAGAAACTCTAAATCAATGTCTTATTATTCATAACTAATACTTCCAAACACATAATCATTAACTATTACAATGAAAGTATTTTATCCAGAAATCTGAGTGAATTTTTCAGCTTCAACATCACTATCATCCTCTTTATCATATTTAGACAAAACAAATCTCATTTTATATTTGGATAACTTTCTATCTTTTCACATGGAATAATATTTTGAATTATCACCATGTTTCTTCCAAGATATTCTATTCCTTATGCCATCTTCATTACTATTGTCTTCATTTTTTCTTCAGGAGAAATTCACAGCAAAGTTCCCAAAGGCTCCACATTCAAAAAAATTTAGGGGTGGTTAAATTTGTACTTTCTTTGTACCTCTTTTAAAATTTTTAGAAAATAAGGATAAGAGTTCATAAATATTATCACATACCACATTTTTGGTTTACCTTCTTATTTATCTTCAAGAATATTTTTAGGATTTCCTTTATTGGAATCCTTTAAAGAAATTTATCGATCAACTTTTACTTTTCCTTTGATAGATATCTCCATTATCATCTCATAACTAATGAGGGTACTGTGAAGGTCATCGAAAGATAGAGCCTCATGATATCTATCTTCCAAATATGAAACTTTGTCATCAAACTTATTAGTAAGAATCGTCAATATCTTTTTAAAAATAGTTGAGTCTTAATGTTTCTCACAAAGAAATATTATGGTGATAAAAATATCATTAAACCTTATAGATAAGTCACCAACATATTCATACTCACCCATATTGATATTTCATACTTCATCTCAAGATTTGTAACTCAACTTTCTTTACCTTTATATTTCCTTCATAAATTTTTTTAACCATTCATAGATACCTTGGGCCGTAAAAACTCCCTTCAGTCATAGAAATTAACCTTCAAAAAGTGATGAATGTAAAGTATTCTTTTCTCTTCCATCATTCTAAAAATTCTTATTATCCACCAATGTAAGTGGAACATTCTAAAAAAGAGGCGGAAATCTAGTTGTGGCAGATTAGAAAACATCATAACAATGATATATGAGATAAGGTGACATTCTATCTTTTCAGATACGATAGTTCTTTATATCGAAGGATATAATCCCCTTACTATTCACAAAATTCATATTCACTATAGAAACTTCTATTAAAAAACTTTAGTAAAGTTTAAATGAAGAAAACCTTCACTATGATACCAATTGAGAAGGCCCAACTAAGAGTAATGTATCACTAAGAGAGGGATGTGGTGAATTAATGATATAATTTTTTATGTTATAAATTTTTTGTTACAACATTCACTTCCTATTAAATATCAATCACTTCTTTGAAAATAAAAAATTCACACAACCATAGGAACACAATTATGTACATATTTTAATAATCAATAAGTGTAGATATGTCCTTAACATGATTTTTAAATAATCCAACACCACACAATACACTAGAAAAAAATCATTTTTTGTGGATACAACAAGTAGGATATACGCTTACACATGTGTAACACTATGATCAATACAACAATACATGTGATTATTCTATAACAAATGATGTAAAATAGGTTTGTGTAATAAGTTAAGAAAACTACACCAGTTGGTTCTAAAAAAGTTACCATGTAGACTTACCAAAATACACTAATGTATTTCTTAAAAAAACAATTCTTCAATTTCTTTCCCAGCAGTTGGTAATAACATCACTTTATAGACTCAGTATGAAAACTAAATCTGATGGATAATTATGATTCCTATGTCTGATACTTTATTTTGGAAAATAAATAAGAAAACAATACTCTATAAATAATTATAAACCACTTAAAAATTCCCCAGAAACCTGTGTCTGTTGTCTCAGACTGATCTGATAAATCTTTTTTTCTTTTTCTTCTTTCTGAAAAACATTCCCAAGAAAACTCTATCTAGAAACTTATTCTCCCTACTTGAACACTTTAACTCTCTATCTCTACATATGAGTAGTTCAATATTCAAAAAGTATAATGCACTTAATTCTATTTATTGGTGTTTATGTAAAGGAATGGATGGAAAAATTCTTCCACTTTACTTCCAAATCAAATTTCAAGAAACATGAATTTCACATTCATTTTGACTCTAACTTTGAATCTATTAGGAATTATCAACACTTCTTGATTATTATAGAAACTTTTAATATTCTCACAACTTTAGTCAACTTAAAACTTCCCAACAATTCTTTATGCTAATAAAAATTTTCATTATGATTTTCTTCATTATGATGAAAACATAAAAGAACTGAAGTCTCATTGTACCAATGATCCATACAAATAAAAGGAAATATAACTTTGAAACCATTTTTAAAAAATGACCCCTCTTTTCAAAGCTCTAAACCAACATGAAATTATGATTTTTCTCTCCCATAAACTTTTTTTCAACTTCTATATCCTTTAGAACCCCCTCTGACAAAACATTCATAATATTCTTTAAAATAAATATACTTATCTTTAATTGTTCAGAAATTACTCATAATGATGATCATGTGTTCGATGAAGTCAAGAATTTGATGATTTATCAATGTCCGCATGCATCTAATGGATCACTCTATGCTTTAATATGATGAATTAGTGTTAATTAACATATAATAAATCTTGAACCACTTGAAAAAACACATATGATTCATTTGATCTTGACCCTATTTAAGAAAACAAAAATTTATTTTATTTTATAATAATGGTTTACTACATTGTTGTGCTTAATCTATTTTATCGGTATATGATTATTCTCATTAATTAGTCCCAAAAATTACCACTTTCATAACGATTCTTCCTCTGATTGAACTCTACATCCGACTCTCTTTTGTAATCAAAACTGTTGATGATAGATCGGTTTTATATCGCATCTGATGGACCTAGTTTGGAATAAAAAAACTTTATCATGTATTCTATGAAACTGTAGATTGATCCTTAATAACTAATTTTATGGGTGTATCATATAGTCCAATTGATCAGTCGATCAATACTTCAACAAACTGTGACATCAACCACTTCTGACTTCTATCCTTAAAAAAATTTATATGTCCACTGATTATCACACTGATGACCTGAGACAAAGAGACTTTGAATTCATAACCTTTATTATTATATAAAACATTTCTTGTATCATGGATTCCTTATGATGTTTATAAATTTAGGATCATCACAGAATCATCTTACTAATATTTGAATGTTCTGTGACTTCCAACTATTCCAGTATTTTATGTCTTTTCAACCATACCTGAATCCAATTGGCACCACTTTTAACGTCTTGTAAATATTTATCCCTTTCTTACACAACAGTTAGATCACAATTTTATATACAACTAACAGTTTTTAAAACATTCAAATTGGGAAAGCATATTCATATTTAGTATGGATACATTAAGATTTCTATACAACATCTCACTCTAATCAAAAACGTCATTCGAGACTAAAAGTGAGTTTGATAAACCATTTCAGCCAAAAAAAGTTTCCTAAATAGTAAAAATAATCTGATGGAATTTATTATCAATTTTTTTCTAATGTTTTATGTCTGGTTCACCTTTTGTTAGATCACCCGTACTTATAATATGAATTGATTTTTCATAATGAAAAAAAAGAAAATCAACATAGACTTCTTCCAGCATCCAAAAATAATTTGTAACTAACTTAGGCCCAAAAGTAATAAGACAAAGGATGGATAAAAAAAATAAAATAAGAAAAATAAAAGGAATAACAAGAAAATAAAAATAAAAATAAAAAGGGGTCTGGGCCAGCCCTATTTCCCAACATGAGTTTATGCCCTACCTAAGAAAAACTCCCCATTTTAGATTAAAAAGAGGATATGGAGTCTCAATACAATGATCAGTTCAAAATATATCTTCAAAATAATGTGTGAGAATAAATTAATATTTAATTTAATTTTAATTAAATATTAATTATTCAACATAAATTCGAATGGATCAAAATTCCACCAAATTCATACCCTAATGTAAAAAAATATATTTCAATACCAACATAGTTGTTAGAAAAAAATTATCTGAGATCATATGCTATGAGAAAATTACAATTTTACCCCTTAAAATAATATTGAAGAAAAAATTAAAATTCCTGCACAAAATTCCAGTACTGAAAAACTTGTGTTCTTACAGTCTCCCCACTATAAACCTTATCATTCTCGAGAATCCTTGGGTGTAAAATGAAGCTAGGATATCAAACTGAGAATCTGCAAAACTATGCTATCTTAACTATCCAATGACTAGTTTCATAGAATCCACAATTGTCTTACACGGTATTTATTTAACTATGACTGATATGGTACTTCCCACTATAAAAGTACCCTTCTCATCACCTCATAACTTCTCATATTTTCAATTCCCAAGACGACTTTCACAAAAAAATTTGGATTTAAACTGAAAATGAGGTTCACTACCCTCAAACATCTAATGTTTCACTCCCCACCATATGTCTTACATTATACCTCTCTTTGAGCGCAACCTCAATAGGTTCATTCATCAAACTAGGAAAGATATTTAAAATAAAAGGAACTCGTCATAGATCCCATACTCTCTTAATGTACATAGGATAATGCAACAATAGAACATGATCATCTCTAAAATAGTTGTAGGATATGATTCAATTGATAGGATTGTATAGGTCTCACTGATCCACACTAACAAAAAAATGGGCTATACTTTCCTTTAACCAACTCCAAACACCACATATCTTGAAAATGTGTGTCTATGTCAAGCCATGGGTCATCCGCCTCATGAAAACAATTTATTTCTGAAGTCTCATCTACCACAAAGGGATATTTATACTTATATAAAAAACATCAGTGACTATTTTATGGAATTTCTTCAAAGAATTAGTCCTTATCTCACACCCAACCACTCATTGATTTATGATTTAAACAGTACCACGTGCAACCAGCGTGTACTTTTTGACCCAACTCATACTTCTATGAGCCATCCATCACATGTCTAAGATGACCATGATACTTAGAACCTTAGTGTAAAGAACCCAGAATTACCCATGGAACTCCTCTCCAAAATCAGGCACCTCACCCGTGCCATGAAATATCCCACAACCACCTATCGTATTGCATCATTCCAAGTCATTATCATCCACCTACACTTTGATTACATTAATAATAGTAGAAACATTTTTTGATTGGGACAAGCACTGAACAATCCTTCACTTAGAAGATAGTCTCGATACTAAAGATCCCAAGGCTATTTATCAGAAACAGAAGGTATCAACCTACCGATATTGAAAAACCCAAAAACCTACCAAGAATTGGTCATAAACAAGTGTATAACCAATCTCACTGACTTTAATGGAATCGATAAACCTACACCAAAACTACTCATAGGTTTCCCTCCACCAAAACTAAATGTCAACCTATAAGGTTATGAGTCAAAACCAAGGGTCTCTAGGTCTCCCAACTAGATCTAATAATCATGTCTAACATGAGGAAAACAAGGTCTAACCACCTGGATGAAAAGAGCAAACCTATCCATGGAAGGTAAAGACCACACCTACATAATAATGTCAAAACTATCAAGATTCTACCTACTAGGTCCTTGATCCAATACGATCATCCTATTAATGAATTCTTCATATACGCTATGATACCAACTTAGAGAAGTTACTGAACTGACACTCACCAGGAATCCACATACGATAATACCCCCTCAAGGTCCAGTTCACCAGAAATTCCGTAGTACGTATCAGTATCATACTCCTATATATGACTATATAACCACAAATTAAAATCAATTATGTATAATTTCATTGTAAGATATTCAAGAAAACACTATTTAGGTTATTACTGACACTTTAAATAAACAAACATGAGAAAAATCCCTACAAGGGGTTTAACACATGGAAATAATGCCCTATTGACATAATAAGGTCACTACACCTCCTGTTCATGAGATCTAAGTTATCCGAATCATTATCAAATTACTCAATATAGATCAACATAGCCTGCTATCATAGGGAAACATATATATAAGTTGTCCTCATAAAGTAGAATGCCACAAAAAACCTACATGGGAAAACACCATTTGGTCTTTGGTTGAAATTTTAAACAAATAGACTCTATCACAAGTAATAATCACACACTATCAGGCCTATAACACGTGTATCATATATGCTAAACATAATTCATAAGAGTCCTCTTGAATTTTCTAACCAAGTTTCAAAATCAATCACTGGAGTCTTTCCAATGGACCCAGAGACATGAATCCATTAATGACCTCTCTCCAATAAGATGAGATCCATAAATATATAATAAATTATAAAATACACATAATATGTGAATCTCTCAAAGTAATAATAATATATAAATGTAACATCACATTTTAGGAAAACAACCCCATAACCCTGGAAACTAGGACTTATAACCAGAACAAGTGTTCTCGACACATCAGTATGATATCCATTAATGGTTCTAACACATTCTGAATACACTTATATACCATACATGGAAAAGAAACAACTCTAATATGACTTTGTAATGTACATAGCTAGTTTTCAGTAAACTGGGGATCCAATATGGTTTTCCACGAGTCCTCAAGTGTGCCTCCCCATATTCTAGAGTATTAGAACTGGTAGTGAGGGCCTAGGGTGTGATAGTGGGAAGACTATTCCGTTATATCAGAGTATAAAAAGAATAATTAACTAGATTTAATATAAAGTAGTATACAATAGAATATGGAAGTAATAAATAAACTGAAATAGAACATGCTGTAATAATAAATGAAATGATATAAAATCCTGAGCAACCATATCATACATACAAGATTGTTCACCCATTAGGCCAACTATACATGTAGGAGTACGTAAAGGAAATTGAAATAAATGTGCATGCCTCTAATAATAGCTTTGATCTTGACCACATAACTATTCTCCACAAAAATGAAGAGATTATAATTCTCAATAAAAACAATCCACATGAGTAGCTCTGCTTAAAAATGAAACCCTAGGCCTCAACTCAGTCTATCATACAACCGTGTTAAACCTAAAAAAGTAAACATATGGTCTGCACACACACCGAGGTGCTTGTGCATGGGTTAGAATGTAATCTTGTAATGCAACCCCGATGATGAACCTATAAATTTTATGTCAGATGTTCATGATCATGAAATATGATCATCCTATCCAATATATAACTAAAATAATAAATTAAATGGATAACATGAAACCATAGTTGATAACTGAGTCCATGATCCCGATCAACTTTGAAAAGTCCCATCACATATATATATGTGTATATATATATAATCTTATAAATTTATCCATATACATATTATGTATATTCATTAATAATTTGAAGTAAATAACATAAATCATCAATAGTCCATCCTTGGATTATTAATCTCGATCATCTAAACATCTAGTAAAAAGGGAATTAAGTTGGATATCATACCATTCAAGTCATGAATAATTAAGTCAATATCTAGTATGTAATACTAATTGACAATAACTAATTTGGTCAGCACAAAAAATGTATCTAATCAAGCTAAATCACCACAGGTGGATACATGTCTATTGGGTCCTGAAATTTCCACATGCAAGAAGATAATCCCATTAACTTGGAAAAGGGTTTAAATAAACACAGAAAAAGAATTCAAATAAATGTTTAAAGGGGAGGAATATGAAAAGGATGGGTTGATACCATGAGGTGAAAATAAATTTCTGAACTTCTGATCTACATAGAATTCCACCACTTTAAAAAGTGCCTCACGGATGAAAATTCTCACAGGATGAGATGATACCGCTGTTTCCCATGAAAGAAACCAAGTCATTTGTGGAGTCGGATGGTGATTTTCACCCACATGAATGACCATACCCCCAAAAAGAAATAGTTTGTAGGATGGGATGGTAATTTCGGTTCCCAGAATAATTATTGAGGATGGACAGTGACTTCAACCCCCACTAATGAAAGCCCCCCGAATGAAATCGTTCATGGGTCAGGGTATTCTTCTTGGGCTCCTGAAAAAAAATCCTCGTGGCCCACCATTAATGACCATCCATGTAGGTATCTGGTCCCTCCATTTCACTATAAAATAACCCTGAGGGGAACCAAAATAGGAGGATAAAAAAATGAAGATCGTAGGAGGAGATCCTGACTGAGAGACAAAACACCGTGATTTTTATTCCCAACAGGTAAAAATATACTATGTTTGAGGAACGCTTCCCTGTATAGAAAAATTCTATGTGGGAGGAACTTGATCTCGTATAGTAAAATGCTATATGGGAGGAACATGACCCCACATAGTATCATGATACATTGGCCAAACTGAGACCCGTGTGACAACATGTTACATGGGAAGAACCTAGGTCCACATAGCACAATAATACATAGATGATACCCTCAACCACATAACAACTTTCTATATAGAGGTAACCCCATCCAAAATAAGAACTTACTGCATGGAATGGGGAATCCTTATGCGTTTCTACTCTCCAAGTCCCATCACTCCCTCCCCTCATACCATCTAGTCTTACATTGGCCCCTCTGTGAACCAGTCTAATGGAATCAGACCGAAGCCTCTTCTAAAGCCACCTTACATGTATGATCAGATCATCAGGAACATCAGCATGTGGAGTCACATGTGTAATATCTTCAATAAGGAGAACCCTCAGAATGTCTTCTGGTGTACATTCCTATGGTAATGAGGGTTCCATCATTGGTAATCTTATATGAACCTCCCTGTTCTAGGGGTTGAGGTGAACCACTGACATTTCCCTTTGATGTGGGCCAGTGATGGTCAATCCACTCTTCTTTTGGGGATTTGAAGGGCATCCCTCGTGGAGTAAACCCATATTATTTAATGTGAGAGGTGGAGATCATTCTCCTTTTATCCATCCCAATATGTAGTCATATGGATCATCAAATGTGACTATGTTGTCCATGAAAATAAAAGAGGAGATATGAATACTTAAGGCACTCTTCCTCTACATTTGGTTTATAAAAAATATCCACCAACGGATGGAATGGATCATGTGATCTTCATATTTGCTGCTTCCTCTTGTTTCTCACACTGAGCATGACTCGTGTGGGATTATAGTTTTGTGGAAAATAGAAAATCCATACAATCCCAAAATATTAAATGGTACTATTACATGCGTAAACCCTAATCACATGCTCTATGAGCCTTATCCATACTTGTAGGCCCTGACCTCCCTTCAAATAGGCCAATTCCATGTGTAAGACCCAACCATAATCTTCATGGGCCTTCTCATTATATGTAAGTGCCAACATATATTAAAATGGTCCTCCTATACAATATATTCCCCCAAACCATGCCTCAACATTAATAGGGCCTTATTCCCAATGAAGAAGCACCAGATGAGTATCCTCACAGGTGTAAGCCCCAACCTTATGAACTACATGGGATTTGATTCCTCGCTTATTTGGAGACATAGAAAGCCTATCTATGGTCCAAAACCAACACCCACATTCACTATAATGTTCTCCAGGACACATTTCTAAAAGGTTCACATCTACCAGTGAGACCACATATCTTTCAGGTCCCTAGGGACACCTCAATGAAAGTACCACACCACCCTTGACTAGGAACATTTCTCCTAGACATCCTTACCACATGAAGTTAAACAACATGTACAGGGCCTTTTCATAAGACCTTAAAAGGTGATGTGCCCATTTAAGTGGAACCAAAATATGTGGGTGATGATTCATTTCAAGAGGATATGTAGAAGAATTTTATACAGGTTTGATCTAGATATCAAAATATCTTCCATCTCCCTAGATGACAATAAAATTTAGAGAACCTCACTGCATGGATTAAAACAAGTATTTTCCTAATGAAAAACCATAGAATCTATGATTTTTTCATAAAGGGGTACCATTTATGGATAACCTTAGATACATACATATTTTTATGAACCCATTCTTGTTCATAATTAATCATTACCTCAGGGTGATCCAAGTATTCATACTTGGGAATGAAAAAACGATTCGTGAACATATCTTAAATCTGTAAGAGAGATCCATAATAGGAAAATTTCTCCCCCAAAAGGGTGCAATGAGACAGAATTCCCACACTCTTGACTAATGTGAGTTCTTAATTGTCATTGGCCAGGTTACCCAATGAATTCCATCCTTTGTAAAGTAGTTCCATGAGTCATCAAAGATATAAGGGTCATTGGGTGTTTTTAGCTCCATGAACAAAACTTGTGAGAGACTATTTGGAGGTAATAAAATCAATGTAAACCATTGTATAGAACTCAATCCCTTGAAATCAATAATGGAGATACCAAACATCATCAAAAACAAAATGGTGAACCTAATGTGAAATTGTAACCATGGTGGTGGTGTTACCCCTTTTCTGGTCCCTTTCACATCCAAAATAGAAGAGGGGAAAACAAGGCCATCAATTATGCATGTGGTCATGAGAATATACTTTGATGAGGTTTTGTTGTCTCTATTTTTCACATATATTATAGGTTGTTTTTCACTAGAAATATCTTCAGTCTCATAGAGTCTCACAAGATTTCATGAACACACACATCAACTACTACATAGGTTGGTCACTCAATCAAAAAGATGATGCGAACACCCACCAATCATATTAAATGCTATGTTTCAAATGCATTGGTCTGAGAGTACCACCAGAATGGTACTATACCAACCATAGAGGTAGATCGATAGGACATTAAATCCTAAAATATCCTATATCCACCCCCAGTGATGTTCAGATGTCTAGAACCTGATGACCCTAATATTCATCTTAAATAGTTTAGGGATCCTATCCTTGGAACACGATAACGTGTTCCCTCCTTTCCTTTTGGAGGCAGACAAAGTCGTCACTAACAAATTCATCCCAACAGCATAGGGCTCCTGCCTAAGGGCCCCTACCAGTTATCATCACCATCAATATTGTGTGTCCTGAAATACTCTCCATGAAGAGGATACTACCCCACAAGCCCCATCCATAGTAAAAAGGACCCATGTCCCCAGGGTGGCCCCCAAAGGGTGATGATTATGCAATCAGAAAAAGACATTTTCCTTATTCCTACTAAAGAATACCACCAAGTAAACATGGTAGAAACCTACAAAAAAATGTATATTCCTAATCATTATCATGAATTATTTCCTCTAAATATAATGGAACACCATGGGAAAAAAATTCATTCTCATTCATATTGAGCCTGCCATGAAAATACAATAAAAAATTCCAAGAACACACATATCCCTACTAATGCACATAAAGACAATAATTCATGTATTGTGGAAAAATACAAGCAATAGAAATTATTTCTTGTTCTCATCAAGTCCTCCATTAAAATATGTTGGAAAATATGACTAGATAAAGATTTATGCTAATTAAAATCAAGCCCTCAATGGAAATAAAATAGAAAATCACTAGTAGATACAAATTACCATGGATGTATACAAAGACCATCAGTCAAATAGGAAGGAAATAAACATGCATATGCAAATACCATCTCCAAAAAATCGCTCTCACCATGAAAATAAAAAAACAATTGGAGAACACAGTTGAAATATCAGAACTAAAAATATGGGGCATACTTATGTTACTTCCCTAACACCAAAATGTGTGTATATTATCATTCCCTACAAGGATGTTTCTTATCACATCCTAGGAATGATGGATGGTTTGAAATAGATTCTTATCCAAATTCTAAAATCCTTCCAGTAGGTGATTTCATCAACAACAATAGCTTGTATTTGGGCCCATGATCCCCTCTCCCTAAGTGGAGTAACTCATCTACATAATAGGGTGGTCACTTAGGAGTAGACATGCATCCTTACTCCCATCCCTGGGGACTTTCAGCAATATTCCTTGATAAATGGACAATAGGATCGAGCATAAATACCGGTTTCAATTGGGGGAAATTGGTCCACTTCAGTGGCTACTCGTTGGCATACATATATCTCTACCATAATTATAGAATCTTGATAGAATATCCCAACAAAACCATGGGAGCCACTTGAATAAGTATCCATATTTAAAGACCTTCAATTACAGTAAGCATCCCCAGTCACTCGCAAGAGAGAACCTAAAAAATAAACTTCACCAAAGGAGACTTGAAAATGAAGAGTAGAATCAAAACCTTGCTGTACTAAAAACTGGATTTCTTGTGGTCATCAAATTATTATCATCATTGAACCATAATCCTACTAATCCATCACCAAATTACAGGAATTGAAGTATCTATTATGAGTTTACTTCATACAACATTGTCACTAGAAGATCTGAAGGTCCTCCCCAGAGCATCAACCATGAAGGCATCCTTTGTGGGTAAAAAATTATCGATCATGAGAACCTATTTCCTAAGGAGTATCACAGTATCCCTCCTCAAGGATAAAAGATCAAATAGAAATATGGCCCTCCCATTGATTTTATCTTCCCTAAAGGTAATACCTAGGGTATACGTTGTAGATATTTTCAATGTAGTCAGACATCGAGTCATGACTGTAATACTCACCATCATGACATTCCCATGGAAGGTCCTCCTCGTAGTGACATATCATTTCAGCAGGAAGGTCCTCCCCTTTCCGTGTCAAATAAACGAAAACCATCATATTATGAGGTGCATGAAAATATGGGTATAGACTTGTTAGAGACTCTATTATGAAAGAGGACATTCTTTCTCAACTAGACAATGTTACAGGGAAACAGTCATCCACTGAACCACCCCCGGACCATTCCTATACCAACCGTACCTCTATTAGCCCTGCTACTTGTGATAAAATCATCAGGAAGAATCCATGATGGGATGATCAAGTAGAGTATTATCTTGTAAAATAATATAAGGATATGTTTCTTATGAGAATAAAATATTTCAGGGGTGATTTACCCATTATGTTTTGGTCCTTAGCCACTTCTTAGTTCGACATTCCAAAGGAATTTTCAGAAGAATGAATACAAAATATCTGCCTGAATCTCAAGACAAATCTCCACAACCTGAATGAAAAAACCCTCCCGTCATTCGAAAACCAGTGCGATGCCGATAATTCATTACATATTGGTAAACATTGTGGATGTAAATCCTATAAATGACATTGAAAATGATGCAAATACAAAAGATAAAGGAGAGTATGGTTCCACCCAGAATATGGCCTATACTGAGAATGAAGGTGTACGTACCCATTACCAATGAATATCCATGAATTTGGGTTCTCAATCAATCAACCCCCACTAAATCCTCAGTGAATCTAAAATAAATAGAAGAATAAAATCAAGGTCATATATGTCCCAAAACCTCCTTTCAGAGAGGAAAATATCCTTATGATCGAAGAAATACTTTTCTTTCTAGGAGGAAGAAATGAAAGAGTTGCCACAACTTGACATTGATCTTCTATGATGTAGCATTAATACTAAATATGCACCATGGGATTTCTTCAATGTACACTTCCAATGAGTGTACCTATACACAAGTTAATCCAAGTAACTGAAGAAGGGCCAAGAAATCTGCCAAAATTTCTACCTGGAACCTCAGTTTAACTAGACCCAGTCATGGATGGATATCATGATTTACCTCCATTAAGGAGACAACCAGAGAGGGTTTTGGAAAATCATCCAAAGATATCCCTGGTTAGATATCATCCATAATAAATGGATGAATTGGAACACTAGATCTTTCCCATTACTACACTTATATAAGATCATGTTATATTGAACACTGATCAAGGACTTATCAACACTGTTGGGTCATTTTCATCTCGAATAGAAATCCTAGAGGAGCAATGTGCACTAGTGCAGCTGGATAGAAAACCTTACCTCAACCAAGTGAGTGATACCCTGCCACCACCAAACATGGGGAGTCTACAGTTTTTGATATTAAATGGCTTAGTAGATGGGAAACAACATCTGATTCACTATACATACTATTTTGATCCCATGATGGGAACTCCAGAGCAACAAGAAGAAGTGAAATTTAGATTCTTTGTATGAACCATAAAAGGGCCTACCTTTGTATGGTAAACCAGTTTTCTAGCACAGTCAATTATAGTATGGGAAGACGTGCATTGACATTTAATATTTTAGTTCATAACAATGCTTCAAAGAAAACAATCAACGACCTCTCAAATTTCAAATAGAGAGAAAACAATAGAGTCTCTGATTTCATTACCAGATGGAAAAATCTAACATACTCTCCGAACCTACCACTTCCTCAAGAAGAACTTCTTTCCCTCTACATTGATATCCTTTGAGATGATCTGAAAAATTTTCCCAACATGGTTAAATATATAGGCAGGTTTCAAGATTTATCTTCTATTTCCCATAGAATGGAAGATTCCATATAGCAGATTGAGCTCAAGTCCTGAATAACTACAATAGTCCCAGGGAAAAGAGCAGGAAAGGAAGAGGCAACATCTATTGCACTTAAGATTTCCTCTGCATATGCTCTAGTTCTAAATCCCTCACCATATCATGAAAATTCCCCTAGGAACCAAAATAATCAAATGCCTCAACAAGTTCGGAAGAGGGAACCTAGGTGAAATTAATTCAAGGAGTTAAGGAACAAAGTTCACTATTTTCATGATGATCAATTCTGCGAATACATTATAGTTTATATTGATAATGATATACTTTTCTTGTAAAAACTTAAAAGTCTAGACTAGGTAGTTATTGATGACCATACTTATTATTTATCCTTCCACAAAACATTTTGACACACCATTCAGGAATGATTCATCTTTAAATACATCTTGTAGAAAATGGTGGATTTCGGGCATGTAATGTTGGGATACCCACCAGCGCAGGTAGAATATGTTTCCAATACTACCCCTGATGAAGTATTTGAGTGGGAAAAAGATTTTATAATAAGGAAACAAAAGTTTTATGGTTGGATAAGTTGAAATACAATAACTGAAGTCATGGTATTCTTCAAGAAGAGTTGAATCAACCAACCATTCCCCTGATCACTTCCGCTCCAACAAAACCAACATTATCAGACCCAAAAACCTTTAAAATCTAGAGTTTCATAAAGTATCATAGCTAGAAAGATGGGGATAAAGAATAAAATTATGATACCATATCAAGGAAAATGATGGATCAAACTATCTCAAAATTTATGCTCGTAGATTTGAAACAATGAACACCGCCCTGCTAAACGGAACCACTTGAAACAGACTTCTAGGAATAGTCTTCATCAAATGAGGAGTTAATATTTACTTCCATTAATTTATTTAAATTAATAGACCCTTATCTAATGATGAGTATTTATATAAACCCAAGTTCCATACACCCGAATGGGGAACCATAGGCCGAGGCCACATGAGCCGATGATACTAGGGAAGATGTAGTCTTGGAAGCAACCATAATTCTAGCCATGTACCTACTTGAACCATCAATGCTGAAGAAACTCACTGAAGATCCATCCATAAGATCCAACAAGAATAGGAAAACTCACCCTCACCTTCTATAAGCCACTCTAACCCAGTCAATCTAGAATATCAATCAGAGGAGGATTAGGTGTTCAATTTACCTTGGTGATTAGGAAGACCTTCTTGACTCAACCCACCAAGAATACAAACACCTACATCTCCTGTCTCGAGGGAAGATACATCTACATAAAATAATCAAGACCCTAAAGAGCCCGTAAAAGATAATATCCATAATAGGAAACACCAAACTTTATACCATAAGTATGAAATCCTATTAAAGTTATCCCTAATACCAACCTAGTTATTGATCATGGATGTTGTGAGCTTATTAAAATAACTAAGGAGATCATTTATAGTGTCTTTACTAAGTATCCCAAAGTTTAAAGCCAAAGTGACCAATGCCAAGGCATATTGGATAGAGACATATCCTGATAAATTCCATGTGGTTATCTATTTAAAAGATCAAAATGAAGATGTCATTATACAGGGAATCATATGACCCCTGTACATGTCTTTCATGATAGATGGTGTCGATATCTGAAAGGTTTTCATTGAAAATGGCTCTGGATTAAACCACATTCCATAGTGAACACTTTGTCTGCGGGGATGTGATAAGGATAACCTAGAAACTTATTCCCTAGAATGGTAGGGCTATGAAAAAAGTGAGTAGAAGGAATTGGGATGAATCAATATCAAGGTTTAGTTTAGGGTCCTCATAGACAACATAAATTTTTTTGTGGTTTGGAAGAACATGAGCTTAAATGCCTTATTAGGATGGCCCTTTTTGCATCAACACACAAAAATCTCATAATCATACCATCAATGCATCAAATACTACAATAATGAAAAAATTGGAATGTTTAATCTTGATAAGGCCCAATTTAAATCCTACAAGTCTCATTATATTGATGCATGATTCTATTAGGGGAATGTGAAAAAACCTTGGTTAATGGTAGTTCTTGGTTCACTGCCCCGAATAGTAAATAAATGATCTTGAACAAAAATTTCAAATAGATCGGTGAAAATCACGTCTCACCCATAAGTCATGTTGAGTATATGAGCCCAAATATAAACACATATTTAGAAATATTTATGGGTTAATTCATGAACATAGAGTTTAGTAGTGTTGAATCGTTTTCTAAATCGCCAAACAATGATGAAATCTTGGATGAAAATGCCCTCATTACATTCTTAGAGCCTCATGAAATCCCTACATCTCCAAATGATGTAGAATAGGTTGTATCATCACCCAAATAGGATGAAGACACTTATTATCCATCTATCACTTCACCCTCTACAGAGATTCAAGGAAATCAGGTATGGTTATTCGGGTCAGTGAATGTTTCTTCATCTTATGAATACCAAGGTATTGACTCCTCCCCCAACTCTAGGAACTTACCACAAAAATTTCCCGCCTATAGAACAAGATAAATAAGATAAAGAGGAGGAAGATGAATAGGATGAGGACCTTAGGGATTCCAGTCTAGAAATTTTGGAGGGATTCTCTAACAAAATTGATGAACTCAAAGAAATAAAATTGGGTATAGAATAAGACCAACATTCCACATTGATTAGTGTAGATGTGTAATATAAATAAAAAGGTCTATATACATCCTTAATGACATAGCATCAGGAATTGTTCACCTAGAACTACATAGAATTTACATGCCTTAATTATGATTTGGTCACTCATGACCTAGGTCTACCATAGGACCACCGAGGCTATAAAAAATCAGCTAGAAGGATGAACCCAAAACATACTACCAAAATATAGGCTGAAGTTGACAAGATCATTAGAGTCAACTTCATTCGGGAGGTCCAATATCCCAAATGGTTTTCCAAAATAATCCTCGTCAAGAAAAATAATGGGAACATTAGGTTATGCATCAATTTTTGGGATCTCAACTGACATTTTCAAAAGGATGATTCCCCAATATTGATCACAGAGCTACTCATTGATGAAACAACTAGTTACAAGGCTCTCTTCTTCATGGATGACTATTTAAGATACAATAAAATCCTAACATCCCCATAATACAAAGAAGTAACCACCTTTAGGGCCCATGGGGAGTATTAATCTATCTTGTAATTTTGTTTGGTTTGAAGAATGTTGGCACTAAGTACCAATGTTCCATGAATCACATCTTCAAACCCTTCTTGGGAAAGTTTTTCAAATGATATGTTGATGAATTAGTTCTTAAATATCGACATCTATTAAACCACCTAGAATATCTTGAAACCATATTCAACAAACTACGATGACACGACATAAAAATAAACCACTTGAAATGTGATTTTAGTGTTACCATACAGAAATTTCATATTTTCATTGTATGCCATCATGGCATCAATGTTTCCCCTAAGAAGACAAAGGATATCCTTTGCATGTTACCTCCTCAAAACCTCACAGAGTTAAGATGAATTTAAGGACACTTTGACAATATTTAGTGCTTCATAGCTAAACTTATAAGGAAATGTCTTACCTTCACTAGGTTGAGGAAAAAGGGGGATACATATCCATATAATGATGATTGAAATGAATCATTCAATAGTAAAAATAAGTATCTCTTAAGAATGAAAGTATTGATGTAATCTATCAAAGGAATTCCACTTATTTTAAATGTGACAACCTTAGAAAAATCAATGGGTACATTACTCACACAAAATAATGGTTCTGGTAGTGAAAAATCTATTTATTATCTCATTCAAACCATGATCGATGTTGATACTCGTTATTCAGACAACAAGAAGAGATTTCTTGCACTAATCTTTATAGTCTATAAGCTTATGCACTACCTGAAGCATCACAAGGTTTGTTTGGTCTCTCCCAAAAATCCAATAAAATACATTCTCAATCGTCCAATACTTATTAGACATCTGTCATGGTGGGTGGTCATTCTACAGGAATTTGAAATTCTGTTCGTGCCTCAAAGGTGGTCAAAGGAAAGGTTCTAGTAGATTATATATCAAAAAATACCATGAAAAAATGACTTCATTGGATATGAAACTACCCGATGAAGAGGTTTTATCTTTTCAATAGGGCCTCCGATTATGGGAGATGTATTTTAATAGGTGCATTTATATGGTTGAAAGTGAGGAGGATTATAGAATTGAGGCTCAGAAAAGTGGGGTTGGGAGTCATACTCATCTATCAAGAAAAGGAAGTTCCACCTTACTCATTATTGTTTTCAGAAGGGCACCTGGACAATGAAGTAGAATATCAGACTCTCATTGTTTGGATTGAGATGGAATATTAGGTAAAATTTACTCACATGAAGATAAAAGGAGATTTTGAATTGGTCATTAAGTAGATCAACATGGATTATGACATCAGAATGGAAGATCTAACCCCATACTAAACCATGTTTGGGAACTAATGATGGAATTACTTTTGGAGCTGACATTGGATCACATCCCGTGGTCACAAAATGCCTAGGAATACACATTGAATTTTTTCCCCATAACTCCAACTGATCCAAACCAGGATGAAATAGTCATTGACATTGAGAATTAATAGATGGTATCACCTTTTGTTCAAACCATCAGGGAAGATATCGATGAGATTATCCCCATCCCTGAACTATATGGTCTTACCACTGGCTGGATGACACCCTGTGTGGACTGATTTCCAATGGGAGAGATCTCAATAGATAGAGTCAGAAGAGAAAAATCCCAAAGATAATAAATTAATAGTTTTTATATGATGGAATAAATCATCTGAGGGTTATATAAAAGTTAATCCTTGATGGGGTCCATCTCAGGTGCATTGATGGAGAAGTGGTTGCTGGCATCATGATGGAAGTGAAAACTAGATCCTTCAGTGCCCACCAATGAAGATCCAAACATTCCTATAAATTCACAAGGAATGGGTACTACTGGCTCACTAAAACATAATAATTCACTAAATTTCCCAAAAAGATCCATTAGTACCATGTTCATGCCAACTTCACTCAACAACCCCCAAAGTTGATTCACACAATCAAGTACTCTTAGAAATTTTCCACATGGGAAATGTGCATCATTGTACTATATCCTATAACTATGTATAAGAAGCTCAAGTACATTCTCACTGCAACTTACATATTCTCCAAGTGGACCAAATCCATACCCCTCAAAGAGGTCAGGGTGAGGAAAATTTTTAGTTTCTTGAGAGCCAACCTCATCACCATATTTGGTATCCCTCATAAAATACTAACAATTAAAATCCCCAATTTCTATTCTGTTGAGATAGAAAAACTATATTAAGAGTATGACATCATGTCCAACCATTCATCCCACTACCATGTAGTGGGTAATAGATAGATAGAGTCCTTCAACAAGACCCTATCAAATATAATATAGAATATAATAGATAAGGATAGAAATTCACTACTAGAAAAGATCACATATGCCTTGTGGGATTGCTAGAACATGACCCGAACTACCATACATGTAACCCCGTACTCATTATTATACTGGGTAAAGATGATCCTGTCCATCATGAATCAATTTCCCAAACTTCACATTTCTATCTACGACCTTTTATCCTTAAAAGATAAATATTGGAAATGGATGGATGAATTATAGTAACTAGATGAGAAGATATTTCACATCTTTCCTCATTTAGAATCCCATCAGAACCAGATGTCAATAGCCTTTAACAAAAAATTTCACCTCTGAGATTTCCTCAAAGGAGAGATGATGTTGCTCCTCAAGACTCTAATGATACTCAGAAAGAAACATCCAAAGTTGGAACTAAAATGGAAGGGGCCTTATTCCATACATATGTTATACTCTAATGAATATTATTCTCAAATTTTGATGGTCACATCGCTTACTATGGTTCCCACCAATACAAGGTTAATTATGAATTATTTGATATAATCATATGACATATTCTTCCTAATCGCATGATGTTTAAATACATGGTAGAACATCCTGATCTGATGATGTTAAACGTCATGATAAATTATCCCAGTTGTAGGAAATAAAACTTCGTGGTTGGTGTTTTTCATAAGACCTCAAAATACACTACATCAGTACCTTCACCGCATAACGTTAAACTAAACAAGAATCATTATTCCAATCGACGACTCACCTCACATGAGTTATATATTTTCAGGTGAAAGACAAAATTATCCTATACAAGTATGAGAGTCAAATCCTTGTAGTGAGTCTCTTTGTCAAGAAATATGTGTGGCTTGGTTCTTGTCATCTCAAGATACACAATGATGCATAGAACCTTTTCATTAGGCCTAGTTGAACATTTACCTCCATTAATAAGATGATTTTCTTTCCAAACGTTGGCTTCAAGGACCCATATTCACATCGTGATTATGAATCTCAATGACCCATAATATAATCCTTCCCATATCTACATGACATCATCCTAATCACATGATGTTAAAATTCATTGTACATCATCCATGTCAAACGACAATAAATTACATGAATCGAATGTCCTTTCTATATGACAATAAATTGAACATCACCATAATTTTCTCACCTAAGAGAAAACCACCCTCATCATTAGTCACCTACCATTCCATAATCAAGAACTACGTTTGGATTTATTCTTATCAACAAAGGATATACATTGATGCTTGGATTTTACATAATGTCCCGACCACCCTAAAAGTAAAAATATTCCCCTTCCTTGTGCATGAGTTAGACCTATGCTGAGATATTTCCCTCAGAACTATGCATGGGGTGATTAATTCCCAGATATGATACATAGTGATGCCTAGATATCTAACACATGGTCCATCCATAACAATCAAACAATCAATGGGAGAAAATTCCCCCTCTATGTTTGGATCACACACACACACACATAAATATTTCCCATTTAGAACTACATTTTGTTCGATTCCTACCATCATAGGATACTAATTGATTCCTAGATTTATAATTCCTGGTCCATCCACAACATTCACCCTCTTTTACATAAATTATCCTTCATCCTAACTTCATGATGTAAAACTGAATGGGTTTTCTAGAACTAACTGTGGTTGATTCTTATTCTGACAAGATATGTAGTGACAATTGGATATTTAATATTTTTTCCAGCCTCAATATTTCATATTCATGTTAGGTAATCTATGTCTATAACACACTAAATTAAATTTCATGGGAAATTTCATTTCTACCCATCATTAAACTGTATGGTACTTCAGGAACTACATGTGGCTTCAGTCTTGTTTCAATGAGATACGTAGTGACACCTAAGTCCTTTTTCACAGTCCCATAAATGGGGTAAAGAAAAATAAAAATTTCTCCATATCATATTTACAAATAGATATCAATGTAGAAGATCTAAAGTTTGGGTTCCTCATTTCGGGGTCTATCAAGGAAAAAGAAATGTCCCCTCTTGCATGTGAGTAAGATTTATGTATGTAATTTCATGATCCATGGACAATGATAGTCTGAATGTTTCTGATATACCTAGGAACATTACTTCCATTCATCACACTATGTTCCTTCGTAAATTTTTAATATTCACATTGCTTCTTAGGCCATCATAGATGGGGAGTGGGGGTGGGGGGGGGGGGGGTCTGTGTCCTGAGGACACATTTGTTTAACTATGCATAATATGCTCCAGTTGGCACCGTACAAGTCTCCCACAAAACAATTTCTATCTTCCAAAGGAAAATTTATCCATAGTAGAGGTCTATTATTTCTCCATAAGCCATAGTATAGTTTTTCTGTATATAATTTCTTTTGATCCAAGAATCTTCAGAGTCATTTTTTACACCTTTCCCCCTCTCATTTGAGTCATGTTAGAACATCCCAACTTGATGAGCCTCTTATTACTTATCATTTCCATGACAAATGGTCTTAGCCATATGTCCCATACCAACAAGACCCCATGTCATCCTTACCACATGATGTTAAACTGGATGGTTAACGTCTCACTTATTAAGCATTGTAATTCAAGGAAAGTTTGTTTCTTTCTTCCTATCATTACAAAATATGTCATGACACTCAGATCTCCATCTTTGATTCAAGATCTTATATTACCTTTTTCACATCGATTCACCAACATCCTCACTACATGACATTAAACTGCATGACTGATGTCCAAGTGACAGTAAAATAAACCGTGTGATTTCTAAGAACTATGTACAGCTTGATTCTTGTTATCAAAGGATACATAGAGACACCCAGATCTTTAATGGAGAGTCTATCCATGAGATAAAAATATTTCCCTTTTTCCAATGCATGGGTCATACCTGCATAGTAAGATTTTGTCCAAACAAAAAAATTCCCCCATGTTCCTATGCATGAGGTAGATCTACATAGGAGGGTCCAATACATGTCCCACCCCACTGGTGGGATCATATTCAAAGGACAATTTGCATTCCCCACAGAAGAGCTTGATCAATGCATGGGGAAACCTTCCCAAAACTATGTATTGATTGATTCACGTTCTAACAAGATACAGAGTAATTTTGTATCCTCATGTCTCGAACCAGGCCGTATAAAAAAATGATTCCTACATATGGGTCAAACCATCATAAGTGAAACATTTATACCAATTCCTGGGAAATTTCATCATGAAATTATCCTTTCATATTTAGGACCCTTCCTTTTACAAACTAAAATCTATGTCTGAGAAAGACCAAATCTCCATAAACCTCACCGACCATTAGGAATATATAGTCAATGTCAGGAGGACACCTTTTTGGTCTATTCCTAATATGACCCAATTGGATTTTCATAAATTTCCCACAAAAAAGGCATGTCAATGAATGGTAAATTCATCTCCAATTGAGGATTATCATATTTATCTATTCCCCAATGATGATTTTTATTCTGTATCACTCATTGGATTTATAAACCCTCCATATTATAGCTTGAAAGCTTTCCCCTTCATGCTTGAAGATAATGGAACATTCTTGGAGAGATTACTATGAAAAGGGAAAATCATTTATACCATGGTCAATGTTAAATGACCATAGATTTTAGACCTTGAATTTACTCTCCATAATATAACAAATTATATCGTCAATGTCCTAGATTCATGACATTAAACTATAATATACTCCAACCCGTCTTTACACTAACCAAATTTGCGTAGGAGTGGTTTCTCATTAATGACCAGGGATGATGCAAATGACCTTTTCATTTTCAGACCTCATTCTCTTGAAAAGACACCTGTCATGTTCTTAAGAAATATTATTTTTTAAAAATTACTTGGACATTGTAAATGGAGGGTTAATGTCATGAGGAATCCTTTTTTTGCCTAATCATAATATTCCCCAGTTAGACATTCATAAGTTTCTCAAACAAAAGGCCTGTAAACTAAGGAAAAATTCATCCCCAAGAGAGGCATATCCTACCCCCATATGCCTTGAAAAGATCATGTTAGAAACAATTCTTACAGTTACTCCTCATGTACTTTCCCTATATCATGTATTGTATTCAAAAATCATAAAACCTAGGTCCAAAAAACCCCCATTCATGTATGAAGAATATTTGGACATTCTCAACTAGTACTCCCTATTTGGGTCCTCACCCTATAACTTATGGTGAAAGATGTTTGAACTAAAACAATTGTCATGTTAGTACAGTTTGAAAGACTTCAAACTGCCCATAGAAAGAGATATGGTACTCTCTAGGTTGAAAACCCACAAAGGGATCCCTTAATAAAATTCTATTCCTATATCACAAAAACTATGCCTTTAATGGTTTAAGTAGAAATATCGAAATAAAAAAAGAGACACACAAATTTATAGGTTAAAAACCTGCATAGGGAAGCCTAATAAATAGATAAGTTATGCCAACAACATAGTGTAATTAGGAAAGAATTAGGGTTATAATAGAAAAGAGAAAAAATTTCTAGGGTATTTCACGTAACCCTAGAAACATTCAAAACTATACCCACTGAGTCTCTTGGATTAGGAATAAATTAGAGCATTACATGACTATATAAATTTGGTTATCCCAGGTTGCATTCAAAATTGATAGCTAGTATAGGTTATCTTTGAAAATATGACCAATTTTGATTGATGGACATTGTAGAATAATATTAAAGAGGAGCATCAAAGGGAAAATGAGTGTTAATTTATTGTTTGAATGAGAATGGGGGAGAAGAAACAACTTGGAGTCTTTCCATGTGAGTAAATATTTATTATTATATAGCCTAATTTTAAAATTCAAAAAGTTTTATTAGTTCCAAGTCCAAGTCCATTATATCTTGGAGAGGATTAGATAAGGTTACAATATCAGCATTAGCACTGACCTGTTTTGTGTCTTCCATCTCAGCCGCATCCAATTATACCTTTTTCCACCTCTTCCAAGAACAGTTTCCCTTCATCGATAGCTGCCTTGGTGTGAAAACCTACTTGACTAATCCACTCCAATTCCTAAATAATCCACTCCACCTCTTTATGATTACGCTCTGATGAGGTCCTTTACTCTACAACTTATCCTTATCACCTTGAGGCTATCCCAACTTACATAGTAGCTTCACTAAAAAGGATCTACCTAGATGCAGCAGGATGAGCCATGGACTATGAATTTGAATGTCGATAATGGATTATGCTATTCCTCTCCTGACAAAAAATAACCTGATTTACTATGTCATGGATGGAATGATAGTCAAAATACACATACCCATGAAATGAAATTCAGTGGCATAATTTGGGTAAATTTTTTGGCATGATTCTAAGGGGTGTCTGAGAAATCATCTTCCATACATCCTTATATATTTTCTAATGGGAAACAAGAATTCTATCTAGAAACTCCTGGTAGGCCTCAGAATCATGCTTAGATAGAGGAATATATTAATGTATAAGAACCACCAGACATGATCTTGATTTAGATACCTCAGTATGGCTTGATCCTACACCAACTGCTTCCCTTTCAGTACCAGTAGTTGGAAATATCAGAACATATACTACAGTCATAGAAACTTGTGGTTGTAATTAAGAAATCAGAAAATTAAATTAGTTGTTAGTCCCACTAGTTTAAATACATTAGGGGGGTGAATTAGGGGTTTTAAGATTAAAACTAATTCCCCTACAAATCCTTTTTCATTTTTAAACAAAACACACATATCGCCTAACCCCATAATAATTTATGAACTGAAGTGAAATCATTCCTGAGACACAACGATTTTACTTTGTACACTCTCACTGGGCTACACACTAGTAGTATACAACGATGATGTACAGATGTACCAAATCCACTAAGGCTCAAAAACAAATACAAGGTTCAGGATAGATCACTTCTATTCCCAGGTTCACTACCTTTACAAGGGTTAGGGTCATCTCACTAATTTTCCAAATGTCACACTCTATGTCTCTTTCTTTGGATATCTAAGTATCTTTCTTTGGATTACTATTGGTGGAAAGGATCACTATCTTCCTCTTCCTTTTCTCACTACTCTTGGAAGGGATTCAACCACAATTTATGGGCTTGTAGGTCCCTTCATTATCACTAATGAATACATCCACAAATATAGATAGATTATATATTGAATTTACACTTCAATCCAATTGATTAATACAACTTTACCATATATTAATTAGTAAATTCCTTCTAAACACCCGTCACAATGTTCACTTCCTTTATGAATTCCCAACTTTCATGAAGCTTAAATAGCCATTGTAAAGAACCTTACTTTTCACGAAGCTCATGTAGCCTTAAAGAAGCACAGAACATTCATTTATAATTCTATAGACCTTTTAAAATTATTTACTTTATTGATGCTAATTTTTTTTGTTGGTTGTCATAGCCTTCATGAAATATCTCACCAGTAACACCTTCATAAATCTAGAGAGTTATGGTTTTCATTAAGTATATTTACCTTTTTGAAGGGTGAAGAGGAATATTTTTAGGTATTTCCATTGATTCCAAAAGCTTTCATCCATTTCATAAACTTTTTGAGATGCTCTGCCATTTATTTTGTGATGCTCTTCATCTCATGATGCTCCAAGAAAATTCGTTGTTCATGACGCTCATCATAATCATTGAGATCACCATCAAAACCTTCACATCATTTGTGATTCTTGTCATAATCGTTGATATTTATACCTAAAACTTCTGGCCTTTATGAAACACCCCTCATTAAGCCTAGTATTTTATAAAATCAAGACATTTCTATATTTTTATAAGGCTTTTAAGGAAATCCAATTTTTATGGCCCTCACCATCCTCCAAATTTTGGACACCAAAAATTTTGCAAACATTGGGAAGCAACATCTTCTTGAGAACACAACTTTATATATGGCTTCCTAGGAATCCATTACTTTATATTGATTTTTAACCTATCATGTCAACAATATCTATGGAATCCCCAACTTATAATGGAAACCCACTTTTTCAACAAACACAGTCAACCCAAAAATGATGCAGTGTTACCTTGAGGGATTATTTCCCAACAATCCCCCACTTTTGGGTCTGTTAACAAATATTCACAAATTGACACATCACTAAAGATTCTTTCATCTTCTAACATCATTTGATTACTGTGATTCAGATAGAGATAACATATTTAATCAATAAATACTATAAGACCATGTAGCCATTCTCGACAAGAGAAACAAGAGTAACATGAAAAGTTACTCAATGAATCACTTCATTCTCAAAACCAATCTAATTATTTCATTAAAAACCTCATCTATCATGATATATTTTCTTTGATTGATCATATTTAGTATTATGATTTAATACTACACCTTTCTTATTGCTTCACTTATCATATTCTCCTCTATCTTGATTAAGACATTTTATCCCTTTTAATACCTAGAATTTCTCCCCCTTTGTCAATGAACCTAAATGTCACTTTTTGATGATCTTCAATAGGGTAAAGAAGAAATATCAGTAAATTAAGGAAAAATATACTATACCTCGGGGAGAGGGTGTCAAACATCCACACTTTTTCATGTGTGGGGAGTCTACAAAACTCGCAGATCTAATCGATGACATTCAAATGCTTCTTTGGGTTAGTAATTTTTCAGAATGTATGCAACCTGTAGGTCTGTAGAAACATACTCAAACACCACAAGCACTTTATCCATATTCTTTTTGATAAAATGATAGGCGATTTCAATGTTCGTTGTCCTTGAGTGATGAATGTAATTTTTGATATGATTTATATAACTTTAATTATCATAATGGATTATGATCAAAGAATTTACTTTAATTCCTATATCATCAATTTGATTATTCATCCACAATAATTGTGTGCATGATTGAGAGGCCACAATATATTAAACTTCTATGGCGATCAACAAAATAAAATATTGTTCCCTGCTTATCCAAGAAATATAAAATCCCCCAATATATAATGCACCACCTAACATTGATTCTCTATCATCTGCTGATCCCGACCAATATGCATCTGTATTGCCCAATAAATCTTAAAGATATTTTCCATTACAAAACAAGATGAAATACACTATTCCCTTGATATACCAAAGTATTATTTTCACTGTAATCACATGTATTTTTTTAGGATTACGTTCATATCATGCTACTTGATATGTGGAAAAAACAACAACGGATCATATCATTATTAAGTATAATAGACTAAAAATGATCTGTCTATATTCAATGACATTAGATACATTACATTCATCATCCCATGAAAATTTCCTTCAGGTATCCCCATGAGTCAGAATCTCCTTGTAATTATCCATTAAAAATCTTCTCAAAACCTCCTTGAAATATTAATATTGAGAAAATAATGTGCCATTCCTTCCTTGCATCACCTGTAAACCAAGTAAAAACTTTAATTCATTGATCATTAACATTTCAAATTCACTTTTCATCAATTCTGAGATTTTTTCCCAAAAATTCATTGGATCCACCAAAGATTATGTCATCAATATATACCAGCACCAATATCCTCTGATTACTATCATGGTTTAGATATAGATTATAATCAACTCCAACATGTTGAAAACTAAGATTCTTCAAAAACTGATCTAGTCTTGAGTACCATGCTCTTGGTGCCTTATTCAACCCATAAAGTGATTTATCTTAGATGAAAAACTATATTATCATCTTCATGAATGAGAAAGCCATCTAGATACTCCATATAAAATTATTCTTCTAGAACCCCATTAAGAAATGAAAACATTGAATCCAACTGAAAAATATTGAATTTTTTTTGCACTATTCTGGATATGAATAATCAAATTGTCTCTAGCCTTGTAATAGGTGAAAATGTTTAATCAACACCAATACCCTATATCTAGGAGTAGAACTTTCACACTAGCCATTCATTATTTCAAATCATTGTGCCATCTTCATTCACCTTGTTTCGAAATACCCATTTAGTCCCGATGACATTGTTATCTGTTGGCCTCAAAACAATATCCCATGTCGTGTTATTCTCAGTTTGTTCAAGCTCTTAATTAATATCCTAAACTCTATTATCATCTCTAGATACTTCATCAAAACATTTAGCCTCTATCTGCGATAAGTATGATGGTTTTTGTAGAGTATTCATCCTTCTTATCTACACTGGCGCTGTTAGATCACCAATTATGTTCAATCTATCAAGTTCAAATCTTCTCATCTATGTCTGTGCAGATACTGATCTATTATAATCCATCCAATTATATAATTATTCTTATGAATCATCCTATGGATGTTAAACATCCATTAATCTACTTTCTCTTCATCACTATCGTCCTAAGATTGACAATAAATTTTCTAATGATTCACCTAATTCTCTACAATTGTTACACAATTTCTCTCAACTATCATTCCAATCCACATATTAAATAATTTTTATTCATTTCTTTCCTTTGAGTGTCCAAGAAATATCCCTTCATATCCACAATATTAAAACTTCCTTTATTTATTCTTATTGAGAATGAACCACTTACTTCTAAAGACTAAAAAATACTTTAATGATAGATTCATTCCATACCATAGATATTATGGAGTATTCTATTCTTTTGTACATAGAAATACTATATTTTATCTATAGATTGATTTCATCATTGCTTCTTTACAAAATTTATCTATAGGGAATTTCTCAAGGAGCATTGTTCTAGCCATGTTTTTTATAATATAATTTTTTTTCTCAACTACTCCATTATGATATAGAGTTATTACTTCCAAAATAAGGTGCGTTATCCCATGTTTTGTGATATAATCCTCTATTTGGAACTTTGTGAACTTTTTTCCATTATTTGTTCAGATCTTCAGGATTTCTTAACCTAAAATATTCTCAACTTCCATTTGATAATTTTTTAGGAAAATGAACACTTAATCTTTTTGAGTGATGACTGAAACCCATTATATTATTCTAAAATAATCAATTAAGAGTACATAATATCTCACCCCATCAAGATCCCTTGGTGAAATTGGTCTGCACACATCAATATGCACCAAATCAATAAATTTTGTGGACCTTTTCTCCTTTTCCCTATATAAATTTTGAATGATCTTCCACTATTAGAAAGTATTGAATATATGCATATGATCAAATGAAAATCTTGGTAAGTCTCAGTTAGAATCATATTTCACCAGATCATAAATGGAAATTTGATTCAAGTGACCAAGATGTTTATTCCATAACTTGTTTTCTTATTGCTTGGACAGAAAGCACATATCTTCTTCTCCACTCCTATGGTATCGATTCTCTTTTGTAAGATTTCCCTGAAAAACAATTGAACAATATTTTTTTTTATGATACATAATTTCATGGAAAATCTTATGGAATATCTTAAATCACATAATTAGCATACACTTAGTAAGTTGTGGCTGAGACATTCAACAACCAAGACATCTACAAATCTCATGAATTTTCCCTCAAACATGGATTTTACCAATCCAAACATCTTTAGACTATAATCATTAACAAATATTAAAATAAATTTCTTATCCTACATGAATTCAGTCACCACATCCTTATTTACAATCATATATTAATTTTATCCACTATCAATTATCCATATTCTAGTGCATCTTGATGCTTTAAAATAAATCTCTACAACAAATTCCTACTCACCTATTTTTTTATCCATGTTTTTGAAATAATACCCATTATGGATTGATAATCATTATATTACTCAGTGTATGATGTACCCTCTTAATCATGTAGATATACAAATAGTTTTTCCATTTTTATCTCACTTTATGGTTCATTGAATTGCTTCTTGTGACCAATTTGGTTCTGCTTAGACACATTTTTATGTATGATTGATTTTTAGTATCTATACATGTGTAAAAATTATCCACACCAAAAACATTGATCCTCAAAATATATTATGTATTATCTATCTCAATTTTAATTCCATTTTTTTGTTATGTAATTTAATGTATCTTGTATATGGAACACACAATTTTTTAGTGTTCCATCTTCCCACAACAATAGCACCAGATGGGAGGTTCATTTTTGCATGTCACTTCAACCCCACTAGTTTATTTGGGTTATTTGAATATTATAAATAATCTTCATACCCAAATCAATATTTAATTTTGGATGGGTTCTATGGTATAACATTAATCATCACGCCTATTTATTTTTTATCAACCCTCATACCAGCCTTATCATTTGGATTTAACTGTTTCTTTTGTTTTTCTAGACCACTATGCTCCACCTACATATTATTTGTTACCTAAATGATCTAATTATCAATGTCATATTGATATTTAAGTGTTTTTATTGATCCTTTACACGTTATTATAGGCTGAAAAATTCTTTTTCGTGTTCTTTGATATGCTTGATTTGATCTTTTCCAGTGTTAACCAAACTATCAATTTATCTTTTTTGTTATTTGATCTTGAGCTTGTACTCAACAACATTTTATGAGATATCTGAAATTGAAAAAAATTAGTTTTTAAATTTATTAATTTAGCTATGACTTCTCCTCTTCCTATTTTTTCATATAATGTTTGGTATCACAAACTAATTTGTTATATTTCTTCTTTTTGGATATCTAAACATCATTTTCATCAAGAGAAACCTCTAATTCGATGTAAAGTCAATAATTCCTTCAAATTATCCTTCATCATTGTCACTTTATTCCCTTATCTATGAATTTATGAAAAATACCACCATATAATTCACTTCAGGATCCTTAAAATCTTCCAACTCTTCTGCCTCATATTATTTTGAACTAGCATCTTTTTTCGAAATAAGACTCTTCATTATGAATAAATTTCTCTTAAAACTTTTCTACCATTTCGTGGATGATAAAGAATTCCTCATGGGTATTTTAAATTCATCCTCATCATCTTCTTGAAATTTATTTGGGAACCTTGCTACAATATTTTAAACCTTTCAACATCAAAATCATGCAAGAGGAAGTTTCCCATTGAATTTTCCTTTTCCTATTTGAATATTTGGGGAAGGGAATGACTTCACCTCATCTATATCTTCATATTACTATCCATATTCAATGGGGATATTCTTCATGGCCTTGAATTCCACTTCACTATACTTCTTCTTTTCTATAACATCATTTCCATAATTTCTAATTTCATATACTATAATATTAATATGTAATTTATCCAATTTTATCTCTTTTGGATCTTTATCTTCTAAAATAGATACTTTTTGATTGAACTAAGGTGTAATTTTATCAAGATATGCTTAAAAATGCTTATATATTCAATAATTTATCTAATACCTTGCATTTCTTCCAAAACAACATTTACTTGCCCTAATAATGTATCAATACACTAATTAGGGTGAATTCTGGGATTCTCATACTTGTTCTATAGAAACTGTACCTTTGCTTCATTGACTTTTGAGTCTCCCTCATAAATATTAAAAATATTTTCCCACATAGTATGTGATGAATTAAATGGAATAAAATTTTTATATATTACATTGGATAGGGATCCTCATAATTAATTTATTCCTTTAGTGTCAACATCCAATTCCATCAGGCTAACTTTTGATAAAGAATCACTGTTAATATTGGCTGAAATTCAATGCATTGCTGCTGTAAAGACATACATTAAAAATGAAAAAAAAATTATACATCCAATTTTTTAATTGTTGAATATTGTTTCCATCTATGATTGGAATAAATTTATGAATAACAACCTCCATTTCTTCTACTCAAACAATAACCTTCAACCTTTACCTCTGATTCCAATTGTTTGTCCTACTATGTTAAATACCCTAAGAGGGCAGGGGGTGAATTAGGGTATGAATGATTAAAAATCCTTTCCCTTCAGATCTTGTTTCATTTTTGAACAAAATAATCTTCCCTCTTTCTCCCATAGTAATGTATGAACCGAAACGAAATCATACATGGTCACAACGATTTTACATGGTTCACCCTCATTGGGATACATCCGAGGATAATACAAGAGTGATTTGTTGATGTACCAAATCCACTAAGCATCACTACCAAATAAAAGTTTTGATCTAGACCACTTCTATGCCCTAGATCACTACGTTTAAAAGGATTAGGGTTTTCTCACTACTTTCCCAAGGGTCACTCCATGAGTCTCTTTATATGGATCTCTCTTAGTGGAAAGGATCATAGTCTTCCTTGTCTTTTTCTCACTACTTTGGGAATGGATTAAACCAGAGTTTAGGGACTTTTAGGTCACTTCATTATCACTAATGAATAATTCTTTAGTTTTAGATAGATGATCTATTTAAGTCTCACTTTTATCTAATTGATTAATACCACTTGACAACAAATTTAATAGGAAATTACTTCTAAACACCTTTCATGATGAACACGACCATTATGAAGGTCCTTTTTTCAAGAAGCTCAAATAACCTTTGTGAAGGAACTTACTTTTCATGAATCTTACTTATCCTTTGTGAAGAAAATTTTTTTTATAGCCTTCATGAACTCCCTCACATTCATGATGGTCAAAACATTTGGTTGGATGTCATTTACTTCTTGAACTATCTCTCCACAAGCCCTTTTGTGAATCCAGAGCCTTAAGATTTTTATTAAGTATCAAAAACTTTCTGAAGGGGGTAGAGGCCTATTTATAATTGTTTACACTGATTGTAGAAGCTTCTAGCCATGTCATCACCTTTTCACAATGCTCCCTCATTTCTTTCAAGATGATCCCTATCTCGTGATGCTCTTGGAAAATTCACCATTCACGATTCTTGTCATATCTTGGAGATCACCATCAAAACCATCGTGTTGTTCGTGATGGTTTTCCTAATCGTGAAGATTTCTGTCAAAACATTCGCACCTTCATGAAACAACCTTCACAAATCCTAGTATTTGTGAAACTCATGCCTTTAAAATATTTTCATAAGGCCTTCAGGGTAATTAAATTTTCATGAGCTATCCATCCTCTAAATTTTGGATCCCAAAAATTTGGTTAACACAAGGAAATAATTTCACATTGATTTCAAAATTTTCTATACTATTTTCAAGTCATCCATTCATTTTTCTTGAATTTTTTTAACATATCATGTAAAACATATCTCTGTACTCCACAAATTATCATGTAAACCCACTTTGTAAACATTAACAATCATCCCAAAAATGCTGTATTGTTACCTTGAGGGATTTTTCCCAACAGTCCCCCTAGGAGTTTCTTGAAAACTCATTATGAATTGATACCACACTAGATCTTCTTCAATCTTCTACCATTATTAACTTCTTGTGATTCATATGGCGATAAAATATTTACTCAACAGATACTATAATCCCACAAATCCATGCTTGGAGTGAGAAAAAAGAGTAACATGAAAAATTTATCAATGAATAAATTAGTTCTAAAAAACAATCAACTACTTTCCTCAAAGACCTCATCTTCCATGATATATTTTCTTTGATTTATTTTCTTTAGCATTGTAGATTTAATATGTAATGATCCAAATTAGAATCAATGGAAATCCCCTCCTTATAATTATGTTATATAGTATAATATAATAAAATCACAACACAATTCCACATAATTCATAAATTAAATTCTATATACTATGTGACCATAAAACATAATTTTTCCACTTATATGATTTGAATTTCATAAATCTGACATAAACAGTTGCAATCTGTAAGATTTTTGGAGTCATATAGGACAATGTTTTAGTGAATAGTAACTTACCCTTATGAATAGCGATGTTACCCTAATGAATAATAATATGAGCCTTATGAATAGTAAATTGGCCAAGTGAATAGTACCCTTACAAATGAATGTATAAGTAAAATTTATCCATCTTATAAGTGACAATAAGATAGTGTTGGTTTTTTTGGTAAGTCATAAATATTTAATTAAAATTTTATGATTAAATTAATAATTTATTAATTTAAATTTATTTTCAAAAAAGATATTTATAAAATAATTTTTTGATGTCTAATGATTATAATATAATTTTATCAGTTCTTAATTAATTTTTTAATGTGTTTAAAAATGCAGTTTTAATTTTAAAATTTGTATTTTTCAAGTAAATTATGATTTTAATTAAAAATTTAATTTCTCATATTTAGAAAATTATTTTCATAAAATGGAGTTAATTTTCAAATTCTACTAATAAAAAAATGGTTAGGGTGAATTTTTGGGATTTTTCGGAAATACTTGAATTTTTGGTTAATAGTGAAATTCGATAATTTTTAAAATGTGCTAAATAAACGAATTTCTGCATCATGATTGAGTTAGGGATGATGTAAATGGATATTGGTTCGAACTAAAATTAACTTAATACTATTTTGGGTCATAATAATTAGTACAATTTCTTTTCTTGAGAAAAGTAATAAACTAAGGAATTATATATTTAGAAAACTCCCCTCTCCGTCACTATAAAAACCACCCCCAACAGCTATTCTACTCAAACCTATCAATCCTTTTGAATTGTCCAATTTTTTCTGAAATATCTCCCTAATCCTCTCTCCCATGTCCAGGAGATTTTTTTCTCAACAAAATACCAAAAACCAATCCATTAAAGAGGCTCTCAAGATGAACGAATCAAGTGGTAAAACCCTCTTCCGTTTTCTTTCAATTTCTTTTCATGTTCCTTTTTATTCTTTTCTATCCCCACCTATCATCATCAAAATGGTGTAATAAATCCATTATATTATATGTAATTTAATTTTTTATACTAATCGAATAATTCATCATCATCTCTTCTTTACCCTTATTTTATAATAGAAATCAAAACACCATTTGAGATGTTTTAATTTATCACATTCAAGGATGATGAGTTTTAAATTTCTATTACCATCTTAAATTCTGATCATGAAATCATTTTTATTATTAAAACAGATTATTATGTATGTAATATATCTTATTAAATGTTCTGTATTATTTTGTACACATGGTTTTAATTTATAAAATAAAATGAGTTTGTTGTGATAAAAAAGTGCCAATTAACCCAAACAGTTATCATTAAACTTTTATGTAATGATTCATACTCAATACAAATAAAAAAATTAATTTTATAAAAATTTAATATTAATTATGTTTTCTAATGACATATAAATTCAATTCTGGACAAACATCCTCATATTACATGATTATCTGTAGATGTATATAAGTAAATTGATCATGAAAACCAAGGAAACAAACGCTCTCAAAAAATTAAATTGAACCTCTTAACCCATTAAAAAAGACATGAATAAACTTGATAAGGTTATAGTAAATCAATTACATGTAGAATAGGTTATATAACTATTAATTAATAAATCATATTTTATTATCCATGACATTAAGATCAAGTTAAGAACATCTTCAGACTTATGTTAAGGGATTCTACCGGAACCTCCAATATTTATTAGGGTTACTCTATCTTTCTTTTTACCAAAATGTTGATGTCTTTTCTCCTTGGGAACATCTTATAAATACTATTTATATGTTACAAAATCATTTATAAAGATCCATTCATCATTATATTCCAGGGATATACATAGTTTTATGTGGTTCCCTTCCCAATTCTTCCTGATATCCGATACCATTTTAAGGGAACTTTTCGAATTCTTACCCAATTTCAAGTGCTCTATATCATATTTTTTAAGCCCCCATTGATTTTATAAAATAATTATTTTCATTATAAAAAACATATTAGTTCAATTATTTTTTTATATAAAATATTATTGGCTTTTCTATTTTAAATGCTCTTTAGTATTTTCCTTAAAACCGCACTAAAATATTTTAATGCTAAAATTTATTAAATACTATTTTACATGTTATCACTTATATTTGAAATCACATATGATGATATATTCCTATTTTCCCTTATTAATGTCCATTTAGGTTTTGATTCCTTTCTTTCATGGATAGTTTTATGATACACCCATTTATTATGCTTTATGACATGATTATGATACCCATTTTTTTTCATGGGTACCCTTATGTTTATGTATGATTGATTATCTATGATTAATTATATTAAAAACATATTCATGAACATGTTATTATGGGTGAACATAGATAACCCTCCAATTAATTTACTAAAGTTAGTATCATGAGATGTTATGTGCAATGGTCTTGGCGGTTTGCCTTGACTCGTTCTCCATGTGTAACAGTCTTGGTGGTTAGCCTAGACTTGCGCGAATAAATTTGTAACAAGCCTTGAATAATGATAAAGTATTGTTTTATATTTCTTACACATTATTATTATTATATAATTCCATGATCCCATGGTCTAAATGTTATTATTCCTTATTTGAATCATGTACCATGCCTCTTTGTGTCAATATGTTGTGCCTTATAACCCATGTGCTAAGCTTTATTATTATGTTTATTCTCTTATTAGGATTCTAGATCATTCTATTTTTCGTGTTATCCACATGTTATCCATTGTAGATGTATAAGCACAATAGAAGTTAGGAGCTCAATATGGAGATTAAATAAAAGTTTATTTAATGATGTTTAATTATGTACATAGTCTTCCAAGACACTAGAATTTACGATCCTTGGATTTTAAATTGATGTCTATTTATGATTAAAATAATGTGATGATATGTGTAAAAGTCTAGGGTCTCTATAGTCGGAATTAGAGGATGCTCTAGTTATTGTTGAATATTAAGAATAGACAACTTTAGTAAGAACCTTATGGATAAGACTACATATAAGAAAATATACCTAAATTTTGGTTAGTATATAATAAGTGGTATATCAATAAAATATATCCCAATATGGATACCATAAGTGGACCTAGTATTGGAATAGATATACCTAGGAGTAAAAACTTTGACAAGGTGTTCCGGGCTTGACTCAGGGTAGCCTGGTATATGACAACAGACCTTACTAAGAACCTAGTTTGATACTCCTTGGGGATATGCTTTGGTAAATTCATAAGCTCATTACGAACCACTATTAAGGTAACCAAAAAAAGAGACCATAAGAATATATGTTACGAAATAGATCAAGGATAACCTAGATTTAAACTTATAGAGTCACAAGTTAGGATATACTTTTCCTTTAAATTTTTATCCTTTTATATTAAAAGTTTCCTTTTATGCTTATTAGCTAGGTATTCAAGACACCTAATAGCACTTTATTTTCTTAGCTGATGGCATCAAATAGAATAAAACATTCCAAAAATAAATGTGATAGGGAATGTAAATATTTCACTAATGATATACCAAATATGATGAGAATCGGTGATCAAAACTTCATGATAGTACTTGCTCAGCTGGCTGAAGTTATGAATAATAACTCGAATCTTGTGGAACACCCTCCTCCAATAAAGAAAGATCAAGTTTCCATCAAATACTTCATGCAGAAAAGACCTCCCATGTTTAGTGGATCTTCTAATCCCCTCCCCATATAACAGTGGATTAAGTCCATTGAAAATATATTCTCTATCCTCTAGTGCTCAGAATAATAGAAATCCATGTTGGTGGTCTATCATTTTGATGAGGAAGCTGATCAGTGGTGGTCTCCGATCAAGAATATGAAGTCCTAGGAGGAAATTGATTCGATGGATTGGGAGGAATTCATGAAAAATGATTTTCAATAATATTTTCCCTAAACCCTCTATCTCAAGATATAAAAAGAGTTCCTCAGACTTAAGAAGAAATAAGATGAGTATATTGGGGCGTATGAAGAAAAATTTACAAGGCTTAAAAGATACACTTCATGATTTTTCAGGAATTCCAAAAGAAAGGTGGATCGTTATTTTTTAGACTAAAGAAGAGTATATGAAAATAATTGGCGATTCGATACTACAATAGTTATGATGATATTTCCCATTGTTCCTTAAAGGTTGAAATGGAGATTAGAGACTCTCAATGGTCTCATAGTCCCAGTGAAAAAAAGAGGAAGATGGAGTCTAATATGCATTAATAATCAAATAAATACAATTATGGAAAGAAGACCAAACATCCCATGTGTAAAAATTGTTGGGAGAAAAATACTGAGAACTATCTAAAGGGAACCACGAATTTCTTGAAATGTGGAAGAATGAGACAACTATCTAAGAATTGTTGGTGGGATATGATGAATTACACTAATGTGGAATAATAAAGGAAGGTTCAAATCAACACTCAGCCTATAGTGAAATGTTACAACTATATATAACATGAGAATTATTAGAATGATTTCCCTAATCCAAGGGTTATTAGAGGTATTCCACAACAACCTCAAAGGAAACAAGGAAGGTCCTATGTTATCGCTACTACTGAGGTGGAGCCAGATATGATGTGGTGATAGGTAATCTCGTTATGCATTCAAGAATAGAAAAAATATTATTTGATTATGGTTCTATGCATTCTTTACTAACATCCAATTTTAGTTTAACTATTAAAACAACACCTAAAAATTTGGAGGTAATGTTATCTTTGAGAACAGCGAATGGGGAAATTATTGTGTCCAAGGTTTATAACTACTCCCAGGTAAATGTTTTTGGACTGAACCTCCAATAAAATATTTTCGTACTTCCTATGGTGGAGTTAGATGCTATTTTGGGCATGGATTCACTATCTTTATACAAATCCAACAATAACTGTGATGAAAGGGAGATCACTCTTCAAATCACATATTATCCTCCAATCTTGTACACGTTTAAGGATGAAGATGAATCTTCTTTAGAATATTCATGTCAAGTGAGGATAATGTTTCCTTTTGAGAAAGCATATCTTTTTCAAATTATTGAGACAAAGAAGATGATACTTCTTGAAGATATGACCATCGTGAGGGATTAAAATAATGTATTTCATGATGACTTTCCTAGTCTTTATCCTGGTAAATAGGTTTAGTTCCCAATTAAACTTATTTTTAGATCTCTACCTATATCAAAGACACCTTTTAGAATGTCCACTGTTGAGCTGGAAGAGCAGAATAATCAGTTAGAGGAGAATATGGAGAATGGATTTATACGCTTGAGTTCTTCACCAAGGGGTGCACCAGTCCTCTTTGTTATGAAGATGGATAGATCAATGTGACTCTGCATTGATTATCGTGAGATCAATAAAATCATGATAAAGAAGAAGTATCCCCCACCTCAGATAGATTACTTGTTCGATCAACAACATGGGGCCAATTATTTCTCTAATGTGGACCTTTGGTTGGGATATCTCCAATTAAAGGTGAGGAAGGAAGATATTCCAAATTCTGCCTTTCAAACGAGGTATGGACATGATGATTTCATATTGAAAACCTTCATACTTTCTAATTATCTGAAAATTTTCATGGATTTAATGAATAGAGTCTTTAGAGATTACCTAGATAAATCTGTGGTAGTCTTTATCGATGATATTTTGATATACTCCAAGATAAAGGAGGAACATGAGGAGCATTTGAATACTATGATGATGACTTTGATATGGGAGAAAATTTATGCAAAGTACAAAAAATGTGAGTTCTGGATGAAAGAAGTATCATTCTTGGGGAATGTTATCACTATAAAAGAAAAATCTGTGGAACATTCCAAGAAAAAGGCAATTGAAGAGTAGCCCATGCCAACATTTTTAATGGAGATCCATAGCTTTCTGGGTCTATTCAGGTATTATAGATTATTTATGAGAAACTTATCATGATTTTAAAATGCAATGATCAAGATGAAATCAAAGGGAGTGAATTTCATATGGACTCAAGAATGTCCGGAAAATTTAAGGAGCTCTAAAAGAGGCTTATCACTACACCAGTACTCACACTACCGATAAGTGGGTAACACTTTTTGGTGTAAAATGATGCTTTAAATATAGGATTAGGCTGTGTGATGATGAAAAATGAGAATGTGATAGTCTAAGACTGAAGGCAGCTGAAAATCCATGAGCAAAACTATCCCACACATGAACTAGAGTTGGCAGATGTGATCTTTTCATTGAAAATATGGAGACATTATCTCTATGGGGAGAAGTGTGAGATATATAATAATCACTAGAATCTCAAATATATATTCACACACAGAGAGATTAATATTTTCCAATGAATATAGTTAGATATCATCATGTATTATGACCGCTCAATCCATTACCATCCTGGTAAGGCAAATAAAGTGGAGGATGGTCTAATTAGAAATGATTCTACATATTTATCAATGAATAGATTTGAGAAGTATCAAATATTCATAGATTTACAGAGTATGAACATGGGAATCATCAAGGGAAGAAAATCATCAATACTTTCTCAAATTATTGCTTAACTATACCTCATAGAGAAAATAAAGGCTGTTCAAAGAAATGATGTGGGAATTAAGAAAAGGGTGGAAGCTATCACAAATGGTAAATCCTTTGAGTTCATGATTGATAAGTATGGATTCATATGATTTAGGTCACAATTATGTGTAATTTTCAATCTAGAGATAAAGAATAAGATTCTGAATGAAGCACATAGATGAACCTTCTCTACTCACCCATGGAGCACAAAGATGTATCGAGATCTTCGAGAGAATTATTGGTGGGAAAACATGAAGAAAAAGATTCCTGGGTATACATCAAAGTTCATGGTATGATAGAAAGTGAAGGTTGAAAGGAAAAAAGTATAAGGGGATGATGCAGTAACTACGCATACCAACATGGAAGTGGGATAACATCACCATGGACTTTGTCATTATACTTCTAGGGATATCTAGAGGAAATAATGCTATATGGGTAATTGTGGACCATCCTACAGAGAAAGTTCACTTTATCACAGTTTGGAAGGACTTCTCATTGGATCAACATGTATGGATATATATCAAATAGGTAGTAAGGATACATGGAGTACAACTATATATTGTATCTGATAAAGATTCGAGATTCACCCCGATGTTTTGGAAAATTCTCTCACATGCTATAAGAACTAAATTGGACTTCAGTAAGACCAATCATCCTCGAACTGATGGCCAATCTAATTGAACTATTGATACACTAGAATACATGTTGATAGTATGTTCTATGGACTTAAATGGAGGATGGGAGAAACATATTCTACTGTTTGAATTCTCCTACAACAATAGTTTCAACTCTAGCATCTGAATGACACCGTATGAAGCCCTTTATGGTAAAAAAAGAGAATAACACCAATGTGTTGGGATGAAGTTAGTGAACGTAATCTACTAGGACCTGAAATGGTTGAAGAAATGGTAGAGAAGGTGAAAACAGTTTTGCACCCATCAAGGTAGTCCAAAGTTGAAAAAATAGCTACACATACAATTGTTGATGAGACCTTGAGTTTAAATTTTAAGATACGACATTCCTCCATGTATCTCCCTGGAGGAAGGTCATGATATTTGGGAAGAAGGGAAAGCTAAGTTCTAGGTAAATAAACCCCTTCGATATTCTTGATTGTGTTAGAGCTATGGTCTATCAACTAGAAATTACACCTACCATATCTAAAGTACACAATGTCTTCCATGTATCCCTCTTAAATAAGTACATACCAGATCCATCACATGTACTATCTTCAGAGGTTGTATAGTTGGAAAATGATCTTTCTTACAAGGAGTATCCATTGAAGATCTTAGGTCGTAGATATAAAGTTCTACGTAACAAGACTAGTCACATGGTCAAAGTACTATGGTAGAACCATGAGTACGAAGAGGGAACATGGGAACTAGAGGAAATAATGAATGAAAATTACCCATACCTATTTTTATCTTAGAATTTAAAATGAAATTTCTAGGCCAAAATTTCATATGGGGGGAAGAATGTAATGACCCAAATTTTAATAAATGGAAATTCCATTGTTATAATTTCGTCATATAGTATAATCATATAAAATAACAACACAATTCCACATAATTCTTAAATTAACTACTAAATACTTTGTGACCTTTAATCCTAATTTTTCCACTTTTTTGATTTGAATTTTAAAAATCTGACATACACAGTTGTGACCAGTAAGATATATAGAGTCCAATATAACAAACTTAATTTTGGATGAATAATAACATACCCTTATGAATAGTAATTTTACCCTAATAAATAGTAATATGAACCTTAGGAATAATAAATCATCCAAGTTAACAGTAACCATACCAATAAATGTATAAATAAAATTTATCTATCTTATAAGTGACAATACGATAGTGTAGGTATTTTTGGTAAGTCATAAATACTTAATTACAATTTTATGGTTAATTTAATAATGAAATTGAAAATTAATTTAAAAAAATTTATTCATAAAATAGTATTTTGATGTCATATGATTATAATATAATTTTATGAGGCTTTAATTAAACTTTCAAAGTGTTTAAAATGCAGTTTTAATTTTAAATTTTTTATTTTTCAAGTAAATTAAGATTTTAATTTAAAATTAAATTTATAATATTCCAAAAATTATTTTTATAATATTGAGTTAATTTTTAGATTCTAAACATCAAAAATTGTTAAGTTCAATTTTTAATATTTTTCTGAAATACTTTATTTTTTGGTGAATAGTGAAATTTGATTATTTACAAAATATGCTAAATAATTTTTTTTTCATCAGGCTTGAGTCATGAATGATGTAAATTTATATTGGATAGAACTCACATTCACTTATTACCATTTAGGGTTACATGAATCAGTAATATTTCTTGTCTTGAGAAAAATAATACACTAATAAATTAAATATTGAGAAAACTCCCCTCTCCTCCACCATAAAAATCACCCTCACCACCCTTTCTCCTCACACCTATCAAGAATTTTTACTTGTACAAATTATTCTAAAATATCTCCCTAATCCTCTCTCACATGTCTAGGATATCTTGTTCTTAATAAAATACCAAAAACCAATCCCTTAAGTTGGATCTCAAGAGGATGAAATCAAGTGGTAAAACCCTCTTTCGTTTTATTTCAACTTCTTTTCAAGTTCTGTTGTATTCTTTTCTATCATAAACTCACCTAATCCAAATGGCGTGATAAATCCAGAAACTTAAATATACTAGAAATTTGTTATTCTAAGGGAATAATTCATTATCATCTCTCTTTTCTCCTCCTTTTATACTAGAAATGGAAACACAATCCAAAATGTGTTAATTTATCACATTTAAGGACGACATGTTTTCATTTCTATTACCATCTTCAATTCTGTTCATGAACAATTTTTATTATTTAAATAGACTATTATGTATATAATATATCCTATGTAATTTTTTGGAATTTTTTTTACAAATTTTATTAATTTATAAAAAAATGAGTTCATTGTGATAAAAAACCCGCAAATTAACCTAAATAGTTATCATTTATGTTTTATGTAATGATTCATCCTCACTCCAAATAACCAAATGAATTTTATAACCATTTAATCTTATGAATTTAATCTAATAAAATATAAATTTAATTTTGGAAAACCATCCTCATCTTACATGATCATCCGTACATGTATATAAGTAAACCAATCATGAAAACAAAGGAAACAAACACTCCCAAACAATGAAATTGAACCTCTTAACCCATGAAAAAGGTTATGAATAAACTTGATAAGGTTCTAATAAATCAATTAAATGTAGAAGTGGTTACGTAATTATTAAATAATGAATCTTATTTGATTATCCAAGACATTAAGATCATGTGAATAATACCTTCAGACATACGGTATGGGATTCTTCCCCAACCTCTATTATTCCTTCGGGTTGCTCTATCATTATTTTTACCCAAATGAAGTTATATTTTCTTTTTTATTTACATCTTATAAATTATTTTTATATGATTAAAACTCATTTATCAATATGCATTCATCATTTTCTTTTGGGGTTATACATATTTTAAAGTGGTTCCCTTCTAAATTCTCTCCGATAAGCGAGCCTGTTTTAAGAGAACTTCCCAAATTCTTACCCAAATTCAAGTGAACTATATCATCTATTCTAAGTAACAATTTTTTTATAAAATCATTCTTTTTTATTATTAAAACCTTATTTTTTCACTTCTAGTTTTATATAAAATATTATACCATTTTTTATTTTAAATTTTCTTGAGTATTTTTCTTAAAACAACACTAAAATGTTTTAACACTAAAATTTGTTAAATACCATTTTTAGATTTCATAAATTATATTTGAAATAAATTATAATGACATATTCCTATTTTAACTTATGAATTTACATTTATATTTTTATTCCTTCTTTCATGGATGGTTATATGATACACCCATTTATTATTCTTTATGACATGATTATGATACCCATTTCTTTCCATGGGTACACTTACGTTTATGTATGATTGATTATGTATGATTGTTTATGTGGAAAACATATTCATGAATATGATATTATGGGAGAAAATAGATAGTTATCCAATGAATTGGGTAATTTTTAGTATCATGAGATGTTATGTGAAACGATCTTGGTGGTTAGCCTTGACTTGTTCTCCATGTGCAATGGTCTTGCGGGTTACCCTGGACTCGTGTTACTCAATGTGCAACGGACATTGAATTATGATAAAGTCATGTTTTATGTTGCTTCCATATTATTATTATTCCATGATTATATAATCCCATGTTCTAAATGTTAATATTTCTTATGTTTAATCATGTACCATGCATCATTATATCAATATGTTATGCCTTCTAACACACACGCTAAGCTTTATTCCTACATTTATTACCTTAATGGTATTATAGATCATCCCTTTGTTCATGTCAACCCCAAGTTATCCTATGTATATGTATGAGAAAAATTTAAGAAATGAGATCAATATGTAGATTAAATAAATGTTTCTTTTACTATTTTTAATTATGTACTTATTCCTCCAAGACACTAGACTTTACGATCCTTGGCTTGTAATTTGAAGTTTATTTATGCTTAAAATCATGTAATGATATGTGTAAAAGGATAGGGTCACTATATAATACTCACCCTATATCACTACTTCAATTATCATATTTTACCCCTATCTTGATCATCTTCTTCCTTTATCATGATTAAGACATTTTCTCCCCTTTAATATCAAAATTTTCCCCCCCTTTATCAATGAATGCGAAGTTCACTTCGTTATTTCCTTCGTATCATCACATTTCTTCACAACACCAAATGTTTATCTACGATGAGCCCCATATACCTCCTTTTCTTAAAAATACATGGATCACTCTCTCATAATCATAGAGATTCCACCATTTTGGAGGCCGATCTCCCATTTCACGGTGCTCTTGAGCACCATATAGGGATGAATTTCACAAAGGCCTCCACCCTTCACAAAGGAGGGAACCCCATTCAGGTCACTTGAGGCTCCACGAAGCATTAAGCCTTCATGGAGCACTCTCAATATATATATATATATATATATATTTGATAGGGAGAAGCCTTGCTTCTCTAAAGTACTTAATTCATGAAGAAACAATCCTTCATGAAGCCTCATCCTTTATGAGATCCTATGATCCGCAAACCCCTTTCCTCCGTGAAGCACCTCTGTGAAGAACCTACGTGAATCACCTATATGAAGAACCTTTGAAAATATCTTTCCTTTACGCCTAATGGTCTATACTATGGGGGATGCACCCTCCAAAGCCCCTCTCATGATTACTTCCATGCTTCGGTTTGTGCCCTTCGGCCCGGTCCCTTCGCTACCATCACTAAACCCATGGAAAAGGGAGAGTCACACCACGAAATTTTCAGGATGGGTTAACAAAATGTTTCCTTTCACCCTTATTCTCAAGAACCTTAAACATACGGAATAACAAGATTTTAGATCCTCCTATACACTCCATTAAGAACCTTGAGTCGAAATATTCCTCCCATTCACTTTTCCCCATCACAAGTTGAGATTCTCATCATCAATTACCTGAGTACCATGAGTCGAATGATTCCACAAGGAGATCCTCCAAACCCCATCACATGGTTCCAATTCAAGGTTGAACCATAAAGGTCCTCTATTTCAAAAGTCCCAACACCAACCATTGATATGTGCCTTATTCCTAATGGTCCTCACTACATAACCTTAAACGATTCCATACCATATCATTCAATAATAAAATTCATTATGCATCAAGAAAAAGATTCCTCATCATGAAATGAGTAGCAAACAACCACCATGGGACTCTTATTAAGGTTTAATACCCAAACCATATTCCCCCAAAAAATTATCTTGGGATGATGCCCTCATGACCTAACATAAGGAAGACATAATGGGAAGCTCATTTCCTAAGACCTAACCAACTCATCCATTCACATGATGTTATGCTAAATCCTTACCCCTTGAAATGAACATGGGATGCCATCATAGGATTGAAATGGGGAGGATATCATTATTACCACTCCTTAGAGGCACTCAAACAACTTACACATGTAAAACCAATCCATTATTGATGCTCTTTAGCGGCACTCGGGCAGCTTGCACACCTAAGCCCCATCCATCATTGTCGCTCCTTAGCGGCACCTGAGTAGCTTGAATGAAAAATCCACATCCATCATTGATGCTCCTTATCTTAACCCGAGAAACTTCCAAGAATAATCCACATCCATCATTGCTGCTCCTTAGTAGCACCCAATCAAATTCCACATGTACCCACCATCTATCATTGTCGTTCCTTAGAGGCACCCATAATGATTCCACACATAATCCCCATCTATCATTTCCACTCCTTAGCGGCACCCAGGAATATTCCAAGCATAATCCCCATCCCTTATTTCCACTCCTTAGTATAACATGGGGAACTTCTATATGTAAGCCCCATCCATCATTTCCGCTCCTTAGAATCATCTAGATAGTTACCGCAAATAAGCCTCATAAATCATTTTCTCTCCATAACAGCACATGGGAAGCTTCCTCGAATAAGACCCATCCATCAATGCTGCTCCTTAGCATCACCTAGGATATTTACATTCGTAAGCCCCATCCATCATTAATGCATCTTAGCGGTAGATGATCAGCTCCAACACATAATGCCCAACCATCATTGATGCTCCTTAGTGGAACCTGGGCCGATTCCATGCCTAAGCCCCACATCATCCTCAGTGTATAAACCTTCCATGACACATCTGTCTGGTCTACTACTACCTATTGTTTCTCACATAGAGCATGAATCACATTATATTAGAGGTTAATAGTGACCACGACACATCACCCCTTATGAACTATGCGGAATTTAATCCCTATCTTCAAAATAGGGTACATAGGAAGCCTCTTTGATGTTCAACCCCATCACACATCTATCTCGACCAATTTAAATCAGTTCACCTTCATCTCACATGATATTAAACTATATTGTTGAACTAAAAGGGTTTAGATACCTATCTTCTATACAAGTTAAGTAGGAATCCTCCTCAAAGTTCAACCCTTATCAATGCTAAAATTTTGTGCTCCCTCCTAGGGACGTACCACCCTGATGTGACATCTTCCCTTTTTGGGACACATCTCCTGGATCCACCTTCATAAGGTGTTCTAATGGATCTGGGTAGCTAAACATGTATGTGCCCCATATACTCAATCCATACTCCTCCAACCAAGAGTATCCCTCTTGTAATGGGCTTCTAACCATGCATAAGCACCAAGATGCCTCTAGGTCGCTATACTTTGTGTACACCCTGATTCTATGACCCATAATGAACTACATAGACTTTTATCCCCTTCCATAGGGATACGTAGAAAGCCCCCTAAGGTTCAATCCCACTACTCAAGTCCCATCTTGGTCTCTCTCTCATTTACTTGTGTTTTAGGAAGATCACAACTCAACCCAAGGTTCCAATTCCTTTAGATCTGATCCATGCATCCATTCTCATGAGCTACCTACTCAGGTGACTCATCACCCATCTCAGAAATACGTTGATTTTGATCCACACCTCCCAGGTAGGGTATGTAGAAAATATCCTTAATTTTCAATCCCAGCACCGCCGTCTGCACATCAGTTTCACCCTATTCATCACATATTCTTCATTAAAGTTTCCATTGTCCATCCTGATTCCTACTCCGGCCGCCATATCTTGGTGGGATCACACCATTTATATGGAAAGATAACAATGCATAAGCCATAACTATCTACTCCTTCAAACAACCATTATCACAGTGGGGTCATGTCAACACATAGACCATATCAGTACGTAAGCCCCATTCGCCCATATGATTACTTATCCAACCAAAAATAGGTCCGTCTTAGTTTGTAATCCCTATTTATCCATACAATTTCTGCTCCTAGCAGCACCCAGGCCATCTCAATGCGTAATCCTTATTATCTATATGATTGCTGATTCTAGTAGCACTTAGTCCATCTTAGTGCATAATCCCCTTTCATCCATATGATTACTGCTTCTAGCATCATGTAGACCATCTCAGTGCATAAACCCAAATCATCCATTCAACCTATATGGGTTTTGATTACCCACCACAAGGATACATATGAATCCTCCACGAGGATAAATCCCCACCAATGGTAAACCTTGGTGTCCCTTCACTGCGAATCACCTTCCCTGATATGCTTTTTGTGGTGTCTAGATCAACCTACAAGGTATGAAACCTTCCCTTTTCAGGGACATTCCATCCTTTTTCCAACCTCATTGGTTGTTCTAATCCATCCATCCGGTAAACACTCCAGGTTCTCCTTCCTAGGGATGTACCAATTGGGTCCAATCCTATTAGTGTTTTGATCTGTCTTGTCCATCTTTGATAGACATTAAACTCACAGCATACCCCATGTTAAACATGAGAAGCTGAGGAAAACCTCAGAGACATGCCTCTATCATTAGATACCACATGAACGATGTGGGGTTCCTCAGATTTCTGCGCCCTTGGGAAGAAATCCTATGAGGAAGAATATTGTTGACCAATGTTCACACATCCATAGATTCCCCAATATGCCTGATGTCACAATCTACTCCGACCAAAGATTTTTTACCTATCAAGACTCCATGGAATTTCTAGATGGAAGAAATGTAGTTAACCAGATTCCATAAATATATGGTACCAACAATGAGATTCACAAAAAAATTAATCAAATTTATGAGGGAGACCCAGACTAGGCGATGATTTCTGAGGAGTAATCCACATAAAGAGGAGCTGACATCCCATTATCACATTTTGATCAAGGATAAAAAATCACTGAATAAGTGATGGATGCCACCCGCCTTTGGAATGGGGGAACATGAGGCAGCTAGCAGTGAGTCACCATGGAAATGAGCACACGTCATCTGTAAAAGGCATAAAAAACAAGGAGCTTCTAATTCTACCTGAAGGTCAAATCTTCCTTTGACTTATCCTTCACCATTTTCACTTTATTACCTTGTGTTGGAATTTATAAAAACCACCATATCATTTTCTTCATGATAATTATAGTCTTTTGACTCTTCTTCCTCTGATTCTTTTGAATCATCACATTATTTTGAAAGAAGAATATTATTTATGAAGAAATATTTATTAAATTTTTTATTCCCTTTCACGTAGGATAAATATTTTTTCATGGGGAATTCAACTTTGTCATAAACATCTTCTTGAAACTTCTTTGGGAACCTTTATACAATATGTATAACCTTTCCACATCAAAATAATGAAAGTGGAAGTTCCCATTTGAACTTATTTTTCCACTTTGATGATTTGAGGAAAGGATTGACATCACCTCATCTGTCTCTTCATATTCCTATCCATATTCAATTGTGAGCTTCTTAATGGCCTTGAATCCCACATCGTTGGAAATCCCCTTTTCCATAACATCATTATGATAATTTGTTATTTCATATGATATAAGATTACTATACAAGTTATCCAATGTTAGCTCCTTTAGATCCTTATCTTCAAAAATAGAAACATTCAGATTGAACTAAGGTGGAAGTTTTCTCAATATACACTTAAAAGTCATTATATATTTAATAATTTATATGAGACCATGCATGTATTATAAAAAATAATTTACCTGGTCAAAGAATGTATAAATACTTAGTAGGTTTCATTTTTATATCCTCATACATGTTCCATAGAACCTGCAACTTTTCTTCTATGGATTTTGAGTCTCCCCATAAATATTCATAATATTTTCCTACATATCCTGTGATAAATTACATGAAATATTTTTAATATATATTTCATTGGATTGGGATCCCCCTAATGCGTTGATTCCTTTAGAATCACATTTAATTCCCTTCGTTTAACTTTTGATAAAGCATCACAGTTGGTATTGGATGAAATTTCATGCATCTTTACTGTAAAGATATCGATTCCAAATGATTGTAAGTTTTGATGCATTTGATTTTTTCATATTTGAAAATTATTTCCATTGATGATTGGAATACCTTTGTGTTTGGCAACCTAAATTTCTTATAATGAGATAGAACCACCAACTTTCAACTTTTAACTATTATACCAATTTTTAGTCCCAATAGGTTAAATACCATAGTGGGGATCAATCCGGGAATGGCATATTAAAACTACCACCCATTCGGATATTTTTTTCATAGTTAGAAAAAACAATATTCTCTCCTTACCCCATAACAATTTATGAAAAAAATGAAATCATGCATGGGACACAACAATTTTACTTGGTTCCACCTCACATGGATACGTACAAGGAGCATACAACAATGATGTGATCATGTACCAAATCAAATAAGCCTCATTTGCAAATACAAGGTTTGTGCTAGATTACTTCTATGCCCAGGATGACTTCCTTTATAGGGTTTAGGGTCATCTCACTACTTTCCCATTTTTCACTCCCTGAGTCACTTTCTATGGCTTACTTCTAGTGGAAAGGATCATCGTCTTACACTTTTGTTGCTCACTACTCTTGAAAGGGATTCACTAATAGATTATGGACTTGTTGGTCCCTTAATTATAACCAATGAATAAATCCTAAGGTGTAGATAGATGCTCAGGTGAAGTTATACTTTCATCCAATTTATTAATACCACTTTACCAAACATTTAATAGAAAATTACTTCTAAACACCTTTTGTGATAGTCATTGCATTTGCAAAGGTCCCTCCTTTCCAAAGATCAAATAGCCTTCGGGAAGAACCATCCTTTTCTTGATGATCACTTAGCCTTTGTGAATCGAACAACTTTTGGTCAGCTTTTTATAGCCTTTACAAACTCCATTACTCTCATGATACTCAAAACATTTGGTTGGTTGTTGTAGCCTTCACGAACATTCTCTCCAGAAACACCTTAGTGAATCTAGACCCTAAAGATTTTCATTAAGAATAACTATGTTTATGAAGGGGGTAGTGACCTATTTATTGGTGTTTACACTAATTTCGTAATCTTACATCCATGTCAGGACTTTTTCACGATGCTCCCTCATTTCTTTCATGATGCTCCCTATATAGCGATACTCTATGAAAATTTTTCGTTCGTTCTTCTCATCCTAATAATGTAGATCACCATAAAAAATTTGTGTTGTTCATGATTCTTGTTCTAATCATGGATATTTCTATAAAAACCTTCAGAACATCATGAAAAACCCCTTCGTGAATCCCATTATTCATGTAAAATCATTCCTCTTCCATATTTTCATAAGGCCTTCTAGGTAATACAATTTTTATGATCCTCTACATCTTTTAAGTTTAGAACCCCAAATATTTACAAAACATTAGGAATTTACATCACCTTGAGTACACAATTTTTTGTATGGATTCCATGGCATCCATTCCATTGTCTTTAATTTTTTTAACATGTCGTGTTAACAATCTCTCTGGACTCCAAAACTTATCATGGAGACCAAATTTGTCAACAAACCCAATCAACCCAAAAATAATTCAATTTTATCTTGGGGGATTCTACCCAACAACCCCTAGGTTTGTTGACTACTCTTCTCAAATTGATGCCTCACTAAAGATTCTTCCATCTCCTACCATATTTTTGCTTCTTGTGATTCATATTGAGATAAAACACTTACTCAACACATAATCTAAGACCATAGATCAATGATACACATTATAAACAAGATTATGATGAAAATGTCATCAATTAATCAATTCATTCTCAAAACCAATCGATTACTTTAATCCTAAACCTCATATTTCATGACATATTTTCTTTAATCGATCAACTTTAGCATCAAAAATTTAATACTCCCCAATCTGACTACTTTAAATATCATATTCTTCCCCTGTATTGATCAAGAAATTTTCTCCCCTTTCATATCCAAAATTTACCCCCTTTTATCAATGAATCCAAATGTCACTTCATAAAGTTATACAACAGGGAATAAAAACAGATTCGTACATTCGGGAAAAATAGACCATAACTTGGGGAGATGGGGTCAAACATCCACACTTTTTCAAGTGTGGGGAGTCAACTAAACTACCTGGGCCAATCGATACCATTCAAATTCTTGTTTGGGTAAGGACTTTGTTAAAATGTCCGTTACTTATAGATATGTAGGCACATACTCTGACTTCCTAATCCCTTTCTCAACCTTCTACTTAATAAAATGAAACTTTATTTCAATTTTATTTGTCCTTGATTGATTCATTTGAATTTTATAAGATTTATATCACTTGAATTATCATAATGGATTCCAATCAGAGACTTCAATTCAATTCATATATCATCATGAAGCTTCTTTATACAAGAAAAATTGTGTGCACGCTTGAGTAGCCGAAATATATTCAACTTCTTTGGTGCTCAATGAAATGAAAAATTCTTTCTTATAGCTAAGTAATAAACAATCCACCATGATATAATGCACCACCTGACATTTATTCTCTATCATATTCTAATCCGGCCCAATATGCATCTGTATAGCCCAATAACTCTTATTGATACTATCTGTTATACAATAAGATGAAATCCACTATTCCCATGATATACTGAAGTATTATTTTTACTGAAATCATTTGGATTTCCTTGGTATTACATTGATAACATGCTTCTTGACATGTGGAAAAAAGATATTTGGTCGTGTTTCTGTTAAGTATAGGTGATTTCCAATGATCTTTCTATATTCTTTGACATTAACTTCATTTCCTTCATCATCTCATGACTGCCTCATTTGAGTAGCCACCTGAGTCAAAATCTATTTGGAATTATACATTCCAAATCTTCTTAAAACCTCCTTGGAATATTTATATTGATATATTAATGTTCCATTCTTTACTGATATCACCTTTAACCTAAGAAAAATGTTAATTCACCAATCATTAACATATTAAATTAAATTTTCATGAAATCTATGGATTTCTTGCACTGAACTTCATCTGACCCACCAAATATTATGTCACCAATATATACTAGAACCAAAATTCTTTTATTAATATCATTGTTTACATAGAGATTGTAATCAAATCCACCACATTGAAAACCATGTTTCTTCAAAAACTGATCTAGTCTTGAGTACCATGCTCTAAGTGCCAGATTCAACCCATAAAGTTGGTTTTATCTTCCAACAAACTTGTTATCATATTCATGAATGATAAAACTATCTAGATTGTCAATATAAACTTATTCTTTCAGAACCCAATTAATAAATGATGACTTTACATCCATATAGAAAACATTGAAATTTATTTTCACTAATATTTCCATGAATAATCAGACTGTCTCAAGAATTAAAATAGGTGAAAATGTTTCATCAACATCGATAACCTCTATCTAGGAGTATCCTTTTCACACTATTCATTCTTTGTTTCGAATCACTGCACTATATTCATTCATCTTATTGTGAAAGACCCATTTAGTCTCGATAACATTATTATTTTTTATCCTCGAAACAATATCCCATGTCTTATTCTTCTCAATTTGGTCAAGCACTTCATTCATAGCCTGAACCCAATTCTCATATCTAGTTGATTCATCAAAAAATTTAGGCTCTACCTATGATAAGTATGACTCTTTCTATAACATCTTCATCCTCATCTACACTATCAATTTTAGATCACCAATTATGTTCTATCTATCAATTTCATATCTTCTCATTGTTGTCTATACATATGATGATTTATTCTCATCCTTATCATTGTCTAATTCTTCTTCTAAATTAGCCTCTAGAACTTGAACATCCCCTGATCTTCTAATCTCTCCATCACTATTCTCCTAAGACTAACCATAAATTTTCTGATGATTCGGCTCATTCTATACTATAGTTACATAATTTCTCCCAACTATCTATCCTAGCCACTTATTAAAGCATTCATATTCTTTTATTTTCTTCGAGTAACCAAAAAATATCACTTTATCTCCACATGATTCAAAATCCCTGTGTTTCTCTTTATTAGGAATGAAACAATTACTTCTGAATACTCGAAAGTACTTAAATAATGGATTATTTCCATACCATATCTCATATGGAGAAATCACTTATTTCATACATAACAACGCTCTATTATATATGTAGACCGATTTCTTCAGTTCTTCTTTCCAAACTTTTGCTGTAAGGTCTTTCTCAAAAAGCATTGTTCTAGCCATGTTGTTGAAAATATGATTTCTTTTGTCTACTACTCCATTCTGTTGTGGAGTTCTTACTATGGAAACATGATATCTTATCCCATGTTTCTCAAAATAATACTACACATGGAAATTTTTTAACTCTATTCCATTATCTATTCAGATATTCAAGATTGTTTGAACTACCATTTTCTCAACTTCCCTTCAATAACTTTTTATGAAAATGAACCCTTCATATTTGTTAGTGATGACTAAATCCCATTCCATTCTGGTAAAATCATCAATAAAGAGAATATAATATCCCCTTCCATCAATATCCATTGGTGAAATTGGGTCACACACATCTATATGCACCATCTCATGAATTTTTTTTGACCTTTTTTCTTTTACCTTATATGTCTTTTGAATGATCTTCCCTTGTTTTCAAGCATCACACATATGGGTATGATCACATGATAATCTTCGAAGTTCTCAAGAAACATCATATTTCACTTGATCTTGTAAGGATGCTTGTATCATGTGATAAAGTTTTTTATTACATAACTTGTTATCTTCTTCATTGGAAAGAAATCACATATATTCTTATCCACTCATATAGTATAGATTCACGTTCATATGATTTCCCTACAAAAAACCTTCATCATTTTTTTATTTATTGAAACATAATTTCTTGGAAAAGATTATGGAATGTACTGAATCAAATAATTATCCAACAATTAATAATTTGTGACTGAGACCTTCAATAACCAAAACCCTAACACATCTCATGTATTTTCCCCAAACCTGGATTTTTCCAACACAATAATCTTTATACCTTCATAATTATCAAATATTATGATACCTTCCTTATCATTCCAAATTACAATAACTATATCCTTATTCCCTATTATATGAGAAGTGCATCCACTTTCAATAATCCATATTCTAGTTCATTATGATGATTTAAAATTAATCTTTGAAACAAATTCCTACTCAACTCTTTTCTTTTTGATCCATGTTTTTGTCTTCATACCTAGTATGGATTGTTAACTTTATCTTCCTTATTGTATGATGGACCAATTTCATCTCACAGAGCTGCAAATTGGTTTTGCACCTTTCGCTCACTTGATGGTTTTTTGATTTTAAGCATGGAACCTATTTTGTTATGCTTCAGAACATTTATCTGCATGGTTGATGCACAATATCAGATAATGTCTCCAAATCCTCTACACCCAAAACAAGGACCCTAGAAATATGTTTTGGATTACTGCACTCTGTTTGAATTTAATTTTTTTTCTTGTTCCCTTAAGTATTTATTGGATATGGAACAGACATTTTGTTGGTGTCCCATATTTCCACAGCAATAACACATTAAGGGAGGTTCATTTTTTGTGTAACTTTTAAACCACTAGTTGTCCCTTGGGGTCTTTTAATATTCTAACTCTACTCCATATCCAAATCAATTTTCAATTTTGAAGAGGGTGCTTGCGGTCTGCCATTAATCATCAAACCTATTTGTTTTTGATCGACCCTCATACCAACCTTATCATTTGGATTTAACTGCTGCTTTTGTTCTACTAGATCTCTATAGTCCACCTATATCTTTTTTTCTTCCTGAATGATCTACTTTACCAATGTCGTATCAAGAGTTAAGATTTTTTTCTGATCCATGAAACTTTATCATAGGTTGAAAACTTCCTTTTGACATTCTTTAATATGCTTGATTTGTTCTTTTCTAATGTTAATCAAATGGTCGATTTCCCTTTTCTCTTATTCCATAAAGATCTTGTAAATTTTCTGAGTTCTCTAGAATTGATGACATTTGTTTTTTAAATTTCTTCATTAAGATTAAACTTCTATTATTCTTGATACTACATATAATGTCTGTAATCATTAACTACATTGTTTGATTTATTTGTTTTGGATTTACAAACATCTATTTCTTCAAGATTATCTTCTAATTTGAGCTGAAGTTCAACTCTTCCTTCGAATTCTCCTTCATCATTGTCACTTTGTTCGCTTCTTTGGAAATTTACAACAACTAGCACCATAATAAAATTTTCTTCATGATCCTTGCAATCTTCTAACTATACTACCTCAGATTCTTCTAAACTTTCATTTTCTTTTGAAAGTAGACTCTTCTTTATGAAGAAATATTTATTAAAAATTTTCATCCCTTTCATGTTGGATAAATAATTCTTCTTGGGGATTTCAAATTCATCATCATCATCTTCATGAAACTTATTTGGGAACCTTACTGCAATATGTACAACCTTTCCACATCAAAATAATTAAATCAGAAGTTTCCCTTTGAACATTCCTTTTCCTCTTTGAATATTTGAGGAAAGGAATGACATCACATCATCCCTCTCTTCATAATGCTATCCATATTCAATGGTGAGATTCATTATGTCCTAGTATTTTACTTCTTGGGACTTACCCTTTTTGATATCATCAGTATCATCATTTCACATTTCATATACTATAATAGTATTATGCAATTTATCCGATGTTATCTCCTTCATATATTTATCTTCCAAAATTGACACTTTCGGATTGAACCATGGTGGATGTTTTCTTACAACATGCTTAACATTCTCTATATCTTCAATAATTTCTCCAAGAATATGAATTTCTTCCACAAAAACATTTACCCAATAAAATAATGTATGAGTAGACTCATTAGGTTGAATTCAGATATCCTCATACTTGTTTCATAGATCCTGAAACATTTCTTCTATGACTGTTGAGCCTCCCTCATATATGTTAAAAAGATTTTCCCACATAAATTGTGAATAATTAAATGACATATTCTTAATATATACTTCATTGTATAGGGATATTCATAATTAATTGATTCCTTTAGATTCAACATCCAATTCCCTTCAGTCATCTGCTGATAAAGAATAACTATTGATATTGGATGAAATTCCATGAATCGTTGTTGTAAATACATCCATTCATAATGATAGAAAGTATTGTTTCATATTATTTTTTCATAATTGAAATTTTTTTAATCTAATATTAGAATACCTTTGTGATTTACAACATCTATTTCTTCTATTTATACAGAACCATTGACTTTCAACCTTTACCACTAATACTAAATATTAGTCCCACTAAGTTAAATACACTTTGAGGGGGGGAGGGGGGAATTAGGGCATGAAAGATTAAACCTAATTCCCCTTCAGATCTTATATATTTTTAAAAAAACTCTTCTCTTCTCATATAGTAATGTATGAATAAAAATGAAATCATGCATGGGACATAATGATTTTACTTGGTTCACCCTCACTGGGCTACGTCCAAGGACCATACAACAGTGAAGTGTTGATGTACCAAATCCACTACGGTTCACTACCAAAAACAAGGTTTGAGCTAGATCCATTTTATGCCTAGTAATAGTAACATTATAAGTTTTGGGGCCAAATCACTAATTTCCCAAGGGTCACTCCCTAAGTCTCTTTCTATGGCTCACTACTGGTGGAAGCAATCACCATCATTACCTTTAATTTCTCACTGCTTTTGGAAGGGATTCACCTATAGTTTATAGACTTTATTATCACTAATGAATACATCCTCAATTTTAGTTAGATGATCTTGTTGTAGTTTCACTTTCATATAATTAATGAATACCACTTTACTATAGATTCACTATGAAATACCTTCAGAAAAACATTCGCAATACACACTATGTTTGAAAATCTCAAATAACCTTCATAAAGCACTTACTTTTTTCAAAGTTCACTTAGACATTGTTATGTACACTACATCTTGTCAAATTTTTATATCCTTCGTGATCTCCCTTACTTTTGAGATGATAAAAAAATTCAGTTGGCAATTTTATCCTTTGTGAACTTTTTCTCCTGAAACACCTTCACAAATATGGTGCCTTAATGATTTCATTAAGTATTTCTACCTTTCTGAAGGGGTAGTGGCCTATTTATAGGCATTTCCACTAATTCTAGAAGCTTTTGTCGACATTAGAACCTTTTTGTGATGCTACCTCATTTCCCTTGTGATTCTCATAATCTCACAATGTTGTAGGAAAATTCATCGTTCATGATTTTTGTTGTAATCACGAATATCAACATAAAAACCTTCATAACATTCAATATTCTTGTCATAATCACATATATTTCCTTCAAAACCTTTTTTCCTTTTCAAAAAACCGTTATTGAATCCCAGTCTTTCTGAAACTCATTAATTTTACATATTTTCATAAGGCATTCAAGAAAATCAAATTTTCATAATGCTCTTCATCCTATAAATTTTGGGCCCCAAAAATTTGGCACACTGGGAAACATATTCACATTGAGTAAAAAAAATTTTGTACTAATTCTAGAGAATCCATTTCTTTTTATTGGATATTTTTCAACAAATCATGTTAATAATATCTTTGTATTCCACAAATTATCATGGAAACCCAAATTTTCAAGAAACACAATCGACCTAAAAATGCTGCAATGTTTCCTTAATGGATTTTTTCCTAACAGTAGTCAATGAATACATTTCAACAAAATAAATGTAATTATTGAAAAAATGGAGATCTACCTCCACTTGTAGAAAAATCATAATTATTTACCATTATTATATCATTTACTTTATAAAAAATGGATTCTAAATCCTCCATATTTTGGTTGAGTTTAGGTTCTTATAGAGACACCCATGGTGAGAGATCATGGTCATACAAGTCAGTGGTCTCCAAAAGATCACTCATGAAAACTATTATTATAGGAATAACCATTAAAAAACAAGGGTCGACAACTAATTTCTATTCTCCTCAAGTATGAATCACTTCCTATTCTATGGTTGTGCTCCCTAAAGGGGAAATTTCACTATTCAAAGATGAAACTTCAACCATTGAAGGCTCTCCCACTACTGGGATAGAATTCATTAGATCATTAATAGATTCCCCCTAGGGCTTGGGTTACCCCAAACAACCTCAATTGTACTAGGTTCCCTATCCTGTTTAGCTATCACCATTGGACTTATAACATTTATCTCTAATGAAGTAGTGGATACCGGAACCAAGGATATTTCTATCTGATTATGCACAAGACCTACACCAATTCATGTTCATGATTACAAGTTAGTGAATGAAGACACATAAACAACTAAATAAAGAAATTCAAAATTCACTTATCATCCATAACTTTATAAGTATCATCAATAGTGATACCCATCGACGTCTCATGGTGTGACATAGGGATGATCCCCTGGAAAGAACATTGGGTGGGGCTAGGGGTGGAAATGCTTCAAAAGGATCTGTAATGATCACCTTAATAAGCTCCATTACCCCAGGGAGCCCTCTATAGCGACTCCCACATCCTAAGGAATATTCTCCCCAACTGTGATGCCCCTTGGAAAATAATACGGGGAAGAAATAAGTTCATGAATCTCCCAGGATCCTACAAGTACAAGGAGTATATGTTTATAAACAAAATGATAAAAAGAAATGGAGTTGGTACAAATTTCATTTTTGTCGATATCGTCATGCACCATCATGGTTACTATCATGTCCCTTACTTGGTCAGACCTGTAAGGTATTTCCTTGTATGAGGGGAGGTAGGTATCCATTTCTTCTAGATATATATCCACCTCAAGAGGATCTTCACAAGCATAGATCCACACCAATGTAGTGATCAATCCAATTCCTGTTAGCTCAAGGGGCCCTACTTGAATTGTCTCCCAGATATATTTAGAATATGTGATATATCTTAGAGAATACTATGTTTTACAATCCTTTAGGAAGGATGTAGTGATGAAAATAGTTAATAATGGGAGATCTACTCTAGGAATTGGGGAGAGTTACAAACACCAAACTTTCTTTCTAGGCACCTTAGCCACATTGGAACCCTTTGGTAATGGGTTCTTACGAGACAATGGATTGGAATGAGAAATTTCTCTAACCCCAATTTTTGTAGGGGTTGACTTCATCAGCACCCCTAGAGGCATGGATATCATATTGATCATCCTCCTTAACCCAAAACCTGACCATGATAGGAAATCACCAAAAAAATCTATGTTAGTTCTGTCATAAATGGACTAATTCATGAAGATCTCAAAGATTGGTGTCCACCATCTTAGGGTTGTAATCATAAGAGATTGTGGTATGCAGTGACATATAGACATATCCAGTCAATGAAACCTCATTATTATGTAGGAAGAGATATAGAGCATGATCCAGATGGGATATAATCAAGTAATCCCATTATCTATAAGCTAACAGAAAAGAAACAATAGGAGGGATGGGTATTGGACCTTGAGTGGCAGCACAAAAACATGCGAGGTTGAAAACCATGCCTTCAGAACCATCTTTGGCTGATTAGAAACTAGGTATTTCCTTAGTTTCCTCCCAGACCTTGAATGTCTAGAATATTGTGTATGATTCCCCTTGGTCTCCAGTTTCAATGGAACTTTTAAGACACAAACTAGGTTTTCCAGTTGATCTTTAGGGTATGATCAGTTCTAGACTTCCAAACAGGATTTGGTAAGTGCAAGCTTGAAACCCATAGAAGGTGAAAGACCAATCTGAAATCTTTTTTCATCTTGATTAAACATCAGCCCGAGCTACTGAGCTACAATTAAGTGTTTCTCTTGGAACACACTATTGAGGGTTGGAAGAAACCTCATATGAGAATAATGAATTTTACGTGAAAATATGAAGGGTGTGTACCCCTCACAGATAAACCCCCATCAATCCTAGAAAAAAAGATGCATTATCTCAAAGAGATAAGATATCATCTCCCAAGAAGGTCGACGTATACATCATTCACAAGAGTACTAGAAGGTGGAATGGAAGGATCATAGGTAAAATGATCATGATAGTTGAGTTGATTTATCATTTACACCTCACTCCAGTCTAATGGAATTACCCCACTTATTCTTTATAGATATGGTTGGATGGTATATTTTAGGATCTGTTGAGTGTCGATATATACGTATCCTCACATATGAGATGCTAACCATCCCCATATACTCTATAAGGGACCCACTAACTGGTATGGTAGCCACCCCTCGCTGATCCATCCCAACAAATGGTAAATATTTTCCAGCACTGGGACAATGAGGTTAATACAACTAGCGGTGGCAGATTGATCATCCATCATGAAAGTCAAGAAAAAAACCCTGATACTAGAATCATGCACTGGTAGTATCCATCCAATTAGAAACATGGAAAATAAGGCTTCCAGTTGGAAAAAACTGGTAAATATTGGTGATAATATATGATCCCCACTCAATAAACCGACCCTCCTCTTGCATGGTCAAATAGAAACTAATATTCCTTCGAGCCTCAATAGTTGGGAAAGTCCATAGCCTCCTTGTGTAAGGATCCTGAAATATTAATTTATTAAATGAATTGATCCAATTATCAAATGAGATATCCTACATTTGGTGAGGGTCACCCTTCTGTAGAACCTTCTCCTTATAAATAAGTTTCTTTGGAAGGAGGAGGGGTTATATTCGCATTGTCCCAAGAAAAAGGGGGAGGACGAAACACATCATACACGTTTCTCATTATGGGTGTCTACAAAATCAATCAGACATTCTAGAGACTAATTCCAACCTCACCATGCACTAAATGGATGGTATTAGTGTTCAAGATCCATTTGACGAGTAATTGCGAGATGATTTTTTGATTTCAGTCTGAGTAAGTATGTGACACCCATACAAGTTCGTACAACCCCACAACCTTCATATTGACTTGAAATTGCTCAAAAATCTGAAGGACCTAGAAAGGACACCCCCAATCTAGGCTAAATTATCATACATGGTGAATACCCCACTTCAATGACCACCCTATCCACTCACTTTCCATAGAATTCCATGTGATGTTGTGATAAAAATAAACTTTACATCCATCATTCACTCAGTTTACTCTTAAGATCGAGGAGAATTGTTCAAAAGGGACCCAAAATCACGAATTTAACAGATGAATACCTCCTCATTGGGATGTTTCCTCAGGGAATATTTATATTTACAACTATCCAGGTAGTATGATGATTTGTTGTTCACTATTGCAGAATTGAACATCAAATGATAGATGAATCCATAAATTCACAACCAATTCGAGACCAGATACCCTATTTTACCATTACTAATATGTGTTTATATGAGTTTATAGAGTGGTTTGGTGATGAATATAGAATTAATGTAAACAAAATCGATCAGATAATTCCGCCATTCCATATCAGAATAGATAAGAGAAGTAACGGTAGTAGAAACATCATGTGAAGGGTATATCCTATTGTATACATCAAAATTTGAATGTAAAGGGGTTATTATCCATAAAAAATTGAAAATATAAATCCACATGAACCATACATTCACGAACCATCTATTCACAAATAATCTTCTTGCAAACCATCAGCCCACAATGTGCTATCTCACAAAGTGTTGACTAATGAAGCATTGTCCCACGAGGCACTGGACCATGAGGCAATGGTCCCTGGAACTCTCAATATAAAAATTATCCTCTATCTATGTGGAAATCACATTACCATTCATGGTTGATAAAGTCTAGTTCATGAATAATCCATTCATAAACGAACACTCTAAGAAGAAGTGGAGGAAATCAAGCAAGTTTCTGGAGTACTCAGTTCTTCGATAAATATAGTAAAGGAAAAATGAGTCAGCCCCCTATTTATAGGTGTGGTCTCATCTTGATTCTCCACTTTCAAACTAAAAAATCGTTCAAAATAGAACCAATTTATATATAAAAATAGCCTCCTCTTCATCCCAATTGAAAACCATTCCAATATAGGGAATTTGTTGGGTCCTAAATATTCCACATGCAAGAAGGTAATCCCATTAACATGGAAATGGGTAGAAATAGACCTATAATAATAATTCGAAGGAATTATCAAAAGGAAGGAATCTAAAAAGGATGGGTCGATACCATGAGGTGTAAATCACTTTACAGACCACCACTCCACTTGGAAATCCCCCACATTGCCAAGTGCCCCATGAGTAATAATGTTCATGGGATGAGATAATACTTCTGGTGCCTGCAAATGAAACCAAGTCATTTATGATCATGGATGGTGATTTCTTCCCTCTCAAATAAAAATCCCCCATAAAAAATAGTTTATAGGAAGGTGCGGTAATTTCAATTCCTATAAATGAAATGAAATCATTTTCATGTTTGAACGGTGATTTGTGACCCCACAAACGACATCCCCCACAAGTGAAATCATTCTTGAGATAAGGAATCCTCCTTCCACTCCTACAAAGGAATCCTTGTGGCCCACTGTAGATGACCTAACATATCATCATTTAGTCCTTCCATTCCTCTATAAAAGAACCACAAGGGAACCAAAAAAGGAGGTAAAAAAATGGATATCATAAGAGGAGAGCTCGTGCCAGAGCCGAAACATGAAGCTTTCTATTCCCAAGTATGTAAAAATTCACCACATAGAAATAATGAGGGAAAAACATCCATCCATCCACAAAATAAACACCTATTTGTAGAAAAAATTCCATGGGGAACAACTTTATGTCCCATTTATGATCCAGTGCCCCTCATAGAAAAACACTATGTGGGCGGAACCCTACCTTGCATAGAAAAATGATATGCAGGAGGAAGCTATTCCCAAATAGAAAAATGCTATGTGGGAGGAATTTTACCCTGTGTAGAATCACAATATGTAGAAAAAACCTAGGACCACATATCAAAATTATACATGGGTGGTACCATCACCTGCATAGTGACATGATACATAGAAGGAACCCCATCCCATATAAGAACATGCTATGTGGAATGGGACATCCCTAGGAACTCTACTCTCCACCTCCCATCACTCCCTTCCCCATACCATAATGATTTTATTTTCTCCCTTTTTAAGCTAGTATAAGGTAATATGGCCAAGGGATCTTCAAAATCCATCTGACATATATGATCGGACCATCAATCTCATTTTCTTGTCCTCTTGATTATACATGCCCATAGTAATAGGAGTCTCATGGGTAACATATTCCACAAGGCATACCCTCAAAATGTCTCTGGGTCTACAATCCCATGTAAATGATAATTCTGACCATGGGGTTCTCATTTAAACCTACCTATTCTATGGGTTTAGGGGAATCACTAGCCTTTCCCATCAATGAGGGCCGGTATTGGTCACTCTTCTCTTCCATAGGGAACAGCAGGGCATCCCTCTTGGAGTGAGCCCCAAGTGTTTTATATGAGAGGTGGTTCTCTTTCCCCTATTCGTTATCCTGAGATATAGTCAGATGGATCACCAGATTTTACTATCCAGGTTATGAAAATAAAATAGGAGACATGCACACTCAAGGCCTTATCCCTATCCCTTCAGGCATCAGACCTCCTCTGCAAGTAGATGAAATAGATCACATGATCTTCAGATCTACTACTACATGTTATTTATCCCACCGATAATGAATCAGATGGGATTAGTTAGAATCAATAATGATATTTTCATGATCCCAAACCTTAAAATGGGCCACTTCCATGCTTAATCCCCAATCAAATGTTCCATAGTCCTTCTCCATAGATGTTGGCCCCAACCTCTATTCAAATAAATCGCTTCCATGCATAATTCATAACCATATTCTCAATGGGACTTATCTATAGATGTAATCCCCAACGTCTATTAAAGTAGAAATACAATATTATATACACCCCAAAACCATGTCTCAACCATCAAAGGTCCATATTTTCAATAAAGAAGAACTATATGGTAACTCTCACATGTTTATTCTCCAACCTATCAAACTACACATGCTTTGAATCCCAAATAACTAGGATACATCCGATGCATCTCTAGGTACTAAAATCAATAACAAAATTCACCCTATGTTCTCCATGTTAGATTCTAGGTAGTTTCATATCTTCCTAGGAGACCACATATCTTCCTAGTCCCACAGAATTCCTCTACATAAGTCTCACACTATCCTTGACTAGGAATCTTTCACCTAGACATCCTTATAGCTCGATGTTAAAAAACATGGTCGAGTACTTTTCATATGACCTTAAAAGATGATGTTTTTTATAAGTGGAACTACACTTTGTGTGTTTCGATTCATTTTCATGAGGACATGTAGGAATCCTATTATACAAGTTTGATCCCGAAATTAAAACACCTTTCATCTCTTTGGATGATATAAAACTCAAGGGTGCATCACTATGTGGCTTAAAACTAGCATCATATTAATGAAAAACCAATGAATATATGATCCATTCATAAAAAGTATACCATTGATAGAGAACCTTAGATACATATAGTAATCTCTATTGATGAAAAATATTAGATACATGAATATGATTCTTAGGCCATGCATGTTCATAATTGACCATTACCTTAGGTTGATCGGTATATACATACTTGGGAATGAAAAAAGGATTCATGAATGTATCTTAAATCCATAAGAGTGTCCGAAAATATGAAATAATTCCCCTCAATAGGGTGTGATGAGCCTGAATTCCAGTCCTCTTGACCAATGAGAGTTCTTAAGTGTCATTCTTTAAGTTACCAAATTAACGCATTCCTTTGGAATGTTAGTCCATGAGTTATCATGAATATAAGTGCCATTGGGTGTTTCTAGTTCCATGAACAAAACATGTTGGAGAATATTTAGAGGTAGTAAAATTGACATAAATGACTGTATAGAACACAACCCCTTGCAATCAACCGTCGGGCCATTGAACTTCTTCGAAAAAAACCTCATAAACCTGGGTTCATCCATACTCACCACTAGTATCTATAATAATGGATACCCTATACTGAAGGGAAATCCTATAAATATGTAATTGATTTATATTCCACACTACTCAATCCATGTCAAATCTAGTTTGATGTCTAATTTCTAGGTCCCATTCAATAGGCAATCTCAATATTGTAACTCGGATAATCCCTAAGGGGGATTACCCTTAGGAGATATATATGTAATACTCTCATGATCTGACATATCAACACAAAATCCTTGAATAATAGCTCAATAGTACACTCCTAAAAAGGTATGGTGAGTATCTATAATTTGTATCCACTGATCCTAGGGAGTATCCTAGGCATCAGTTGAGGAGATAAAGTCCATACCATGGGAGATCATTAGAATCCCGCTATATGGGGGAAATGCGCCCACCCAAAAACCTATGGAATCCCCTAGAATGTTATCATAATAACCATTGATAGAGAGAACCGTTATAGGAGGGATTGAATACCCTCTCAACAACCTACCCATATGTATAGAGAGAAATCACAATGACAAATGGGACTTCCAATAACAGTAACATTAACATTAAATAAAGAATGTATCATAAGACAGACCCCAAGAAGAACATCTGGAAATCTCAATTGAATAAGCCTTAGAATCCACTTTCTAGGATGTGTGTCTAGAATTCCATATAGAATATGTATTAGAATCTAGATTATAGTATGTATGTTAGGAAATATCAATAGAATATGGATTAGAAGCTGGATTCCAATAAGTTCATCTAAAAATCTTCATCTAGTGAGATCAACATTTGGATACATAGAAGAAAATATTTTAATACAAAAGGATAATTCATTTTGCGTTAGGATCATTAGCCACCAAATAGGAAACAACTATACTAATCATCAATGCATCATTAGTAAATAAGTGGAAGAATAAATAAAATATTGCGGGTGGTTGACTGCCTAAAGTCACCACTACTACCACTAACCCTTGTGCCTATATGTTCGACATGGGTTCTAAGGAGACACTCACTACTATCTCTACCCAAAACCCCAACATAATATATCAGGTTCAGTCAGACACTGAGGAACCCATTGGGTCCCTTGGATCAAATCACTATAGTGGAAATCCTACTTGGGATACTCTAAGGTCGAACACGAGGAAGTCATACTACTTAGGATCCTTAGCCAAGAAAGGTAAACGGAGGAATCCTACTTTGGATCCTCAAGTGGTACGTTGGAAGATACATTCTATATGGGACCCTCAATAATAGAGTACATGGGAATATACATCAGAAATGGGATCCATAGAAAGTGTAAGTTTATGGAGGCATACTTCATGTGATCCTAAAGAAGAGTAAACAAGTATAGGGATAATAAAATGGATTCACTAGGGTAGTTTGTAAGTGAGGGAATCCCACAGGGGACCCTCAGCAATAGTAACAAGGTAAAGGTATCCTACATGGGATCCTAAAAAAACTAATCTCAAGGCCTTCTAGGCTAGAAGGGGAAATCTCATAAGGGATATATTCTTAAAGGGAGAGCTATGAAATCATCAATGAAGAGGGATATCTCATGAGCTACCTCATATCAAGGGTCTCTCTCTCAAGAGGTAACTGGATTTTATTTCCATGGGAAAAACTCTATATCTACAAAAAATGATAAAACAAATACTCTTAGGCATCCTCAGATCACTCCAAGGGTTTCACCATTGTGATTTATACGGAAAAATACTAAAAATGGACTAATCATGTGTGTAAATATAACTACATGGAATAATGATTATAAAAACCCTAAAAAGGGTAGCAAGGGGGAATTACCTGACATGTATCCCCTATTACTCAACACGTACTCCCATATCTCTACATGGGATTGTACTCCAGCTGGACTTGACATGTGAAATCAAAAGTACAATACATGTAAGATAGGTACAACGTGTGTACCCTAAAAGGGGTACCTACCTGTGTTCCTCACATTTCCTGGATATGTATATATCCTAGTTGTACACTTCTACATAGCATGTGACCCTCATGAGGCCTGGAAGTGAAATCTTCACAGCCCTATGCCTCTACATAGGAAATCTGGTTAGGTAATCGACTACATATCTAAGTACTAGTACAAGGATTTTATACCCCATACATGGAATTTACTTCCAAAAATTCATATTTCCTAAAAGAGAAGAAGACAAAATATGTGTTCCTAAACTACACAGTGTGTGATCTTGATTTCTAAACGAGAAAGCCCTCAAATCTCCCTGAAACCCCTACTTGATCCTAAAAAGGCATATATCGATCCTCATAGGGTCCTTAGTAGTCATATTAGGGAATTAAATCTATAAAACTCTAAATATATGAGGTATTATAAAAAAAACCTAAAAAAACCTACCTTTGGGAAGAATCATTAAATCTTTCCTCGTTTCTATGCTCTACAACTACTACACGATGATCTAGCTTGTACCGAGATCCATGGATGTATCTCCCTTATTCTCTCACTCTAAAAATTTCTCAATCCATATACCCTTATCTATTAGTATCATGGAATTATCCCATGGGGGGAGGGGGGTAATATGTGAGATTCCAAATGAAGGAGAATAAAAAAAGAAAAAAGAAAATGAAGAAAAAGAAAATAAAAAGAAGAAGAAAAAGGGGCCCAGGTCGTCCCCAGTGCTCGACATGAGTTTATAACCTACCTAGTAAAAAAATCCCCATTCTATACTCAACAATGGAGATGTAATATCAATACAATACTATATTCTAAATATATATCCGAATGAACATATAAGAATAACATAATATTTAATTTAATATATATTAATTATTAATTATTCCCCACAAGTTTGAATGATTTTTAATTCCACTAAATTCATTTCCTTGTGTAAAGGCCCTATTAAAAGACCAATAGTGTGATCAAAAAAATTAGCAGAGATAATATTCATGAAAAAATGACCATTTTACCCCTTATAAGCATATAAAATAAAAAAACTATTTCCCACCCAAAATTATAGCCTATAAAACATGAATTCAAACAAAAACAAGATTTATAGAATATGATTCATTAAAATCCATGGATATACACAATATTAGAAGCTATGATAAGTGTCATCATAGGTTGTTATTATTAGCACAATGTTTATAAAATATATTGCAATTTCATAATAGATATTGTTTCACATCCCTTGTTTGGTGGTTTCTAATGATTTTTATTCATTGAAAATGAATTATCCAATGGTTCTCGTATCCATGATAAGGAAATACTTTCCAAAGGTAGTTTATCACAAAAAATTTCTCCAATGGCACTTAGAAAATCATATTTGTTGAGAGGATCGGAGTTCAGGCACATCACACCCTTTTTTTGGAAGCTTTATTTCATACTCCATGACCCACTTATAGATCTAAGTCATATTCTCAAATTCTTTACAAAATAAAATATATAAGTATGGTCACACTTTTAAATTCACAACGAATCACATGTCCATGTGGGAGTAACCATCTATATGTATCATAGGTTCTCTATCAATGGAACCATCTGAATTTTTCTAAGGTTCCCCATTAATGGAACCATCTGTATGTATCAGGGTTTCTCTATGCTATCTTGTTATTTACTATTTCATGATTTGGTTTAAAGGATCTTGGTTTAGAGCCTTATGATTGATATCTCTAGAGTTTATTTCAATCTATGGAGGCTGTTAGAGTTTTTATATTAGGATCAATCCCATGAGAAGGGATTCCTATATGTCCTTGTAAAAGGAATTAGAACCCAAGTAGTTTGATGAAACTTAATGGGGGAACATCATACCTTTTTGGGTCATGTTAGAAGGATCTCACTGTGTAGTTTTAACATCATGTAAGAAAGATATCTAGGTTAAAGGTTATTAGAAAAAGGTTAGTGTGAGACTAATTCTTGGGCAGTCCTTTAGATATGATACTATTGGGAATATAGATTGATGAGAATGGATTGATCTTAAAAGGATTGTGACCCTGTGAAGACAACTATCACCAAGAATATAGAATAATATGGATGATATTGAAAGGGATTAGAAATGATATATCCTCCCAGGTGGGGTATGATCTTACTAAGAATAAGACACAATAAGGATGGTAGAGGATTTAAAGTGTTGGGTTAGATCTTAGGGAGACATCCTGTATATCCTATTGCGACAATAATCAAAGGCCACATAGTTCATAGAGTTTGGGGATTACACATACAAGGGAGTTACATTTAATAGTTTTGATTATAAAAGTGTATTGATCACTACTATTCTATAATCCCACATGATTCATGCTTGATGTGATAAATAAGAGATAGTGAAACATCACAATATCATGCAATCATACTTTGGAAGAGACTTATACCTAAATTGGGCACCCATGTTGAAAATTCTTCCTTATCTTATAGTGGAATATGGAGAGGATATGGAAAAAAGAGTAATATAAAATCCTAAATGAAGGGAAAGGGCCTTACTTTAGGAGGGATTCAACCTTAACTCCTCTTTCAACAATGGATTAGGGTGATGCTATGGTGGGATAGTTAGAAAGAAAGTTGGGATTTTAATCATTTTCATCTTACTTCTGTTTTCTAAACTCCAACCCAAGGCTTATGTATCTATTAGATGTGATGTTACAGATTGATTATCATTATATATTTTTTAGTATATGTTATTACCCGAACTGAGAGATTTACCACTACCAAAATTGATGTTGGGATCCTCATTACCATTGGAATTCATGATTATATACATTATGAGGATCTTACATGTTAGGTAGGTTATATGAGGGAACTAATTTATCATGGGAATGCATGATTATTAGAGTGACATACTGTTGTGTCTTTTCCCCAATCTGGATGGATATAGTGGTTTCAGTGGAGGTTTCCGTGATGGAATTTCTGAGTTTTGTTGTTGGTGATATGGAACCATTTTTACAGTATGAAAAGGGGAAAATATGAGGGGAAAAATTATTCAGAATGAGGTAAGTGAGAGTGGAATTTTAAAACTCCCCCCACTCTACATATTTTTCTCACAATGTGGGATAGTACATCATGATGGGGAAATTATTCAAAAGGGCATTCCTTTGTGATATACTTCTTTCATAAATGAAAGGGGGTCCCCATTGAGGACAATCAAGAAATTACATTTTCTCGGGATGAAGTTTACATTGTTGGTGGAGGATATTAGCCATGGATTCCTTTTTTTCGGTCTCCTTTCCCTTTTACGTATAAAAAATGAATTAACTTCCAAAATTATATCTCTTAGCCTTCTCTGGTATTCTTCTCTATCCATATATTCACTCTATGAGTGTCATACTCTTCTTTTCAAGTGATAAAACCACATATTTATTGGGAATGAGAATACATATTTTCTTAAAATTACTAGATGGCCGCATATCATTCCTTACATTTTGCGGTGGGTAATAAAACTATCGCCTTGAACCATGAAGTACTTTCATTTGTAGAGGGAATGATGTTACTGCCTCATGCCTCAAATTAAAATCATTTGGGGTGGAGAGTGGGATTTTATCACCTCATTCCATAAAAAAATCATTTTTAGGGTGGTGGGTGGGATTTTACCATGTCACTCCACAAACTAAAAATCATTTGTGGGAGGTGTAATTTCTCCACCTCACATCGTAAATGAAAAATAATTTTTAGGGGAGAGGATTTCATTGCCTCACACCAAAATTGAAAAATTATTTTTAGGAGGAGGTATTTCACAACCTCTCTACACAAGAGTTTTTTTTGTGAATATGTCATATGATGTGGTGGTCCTACATAACATGAGGTTTTATGGAGGAATCACTAGGATACTATGTGGTTATCAAAAATTTTCCAATTTTAAATCCTTGAATTGTTTTCCCATCTTGAATATGGATTTCCAAAATTCTTATAACTTCCTAAGGTTCATTATAAACTTTTACATGCCCAACAAATGCCCCATTTAGAATGGGGTCTGATCGACCAGAATAGGAAGCAATTCCAATGAATAATTCAGTATGGTTAAATTCTTTTCAATGTGAATTTGGACACATAGGAGGTCCCATTCCTATATAAGGGTGTTAGATTAATGAAAACATGTTCTTTATGACATGATCTCGACTTTTAGTCTACCAACCTTCCCGCATAGAAAATTCCTTTAGGATAGATATCTTCCATATACTGATGTATGATTATCCATAAACTAGTATTTTTTTAACTAAATATTTCCCTTCATGGAAGAATTATTTATTCATGGAAATTAAAAATTCTACATAGTAATTTCATCTACTACATAGATTTTTTGACAGGTTATATTATCTTCGGGTTCCTATGTTTTTTTATCTTGGTTATGTTTATAAAGAGAATGTATCATGGGTCAATTTGCTCAACCATTTTGATGATGACGATTACAAGGAGAATGGATATTTTTGTAAATATTGAAGTGGACCCCAGAAACCGTATTGTCACTTAGGATGGCATTCTTAAAAATATTCTTCCTTATATATTTAAATTTAATCCATTATCTGACTAAATATCTATATATGATTTTGAGATGCAAGATGATAATCTGATTCTAACAGTTAATGAAAATCTCCTATCTCCTTGGTTTAAAGTGTCATTGAACTCTGTTCAAGTGAACATCTTATCGGTGGGCCAAAAATTCATTGAATCAAGTCAAGGGAGAATATTTATTTTAAAAGGTTCTTTATGGACTCAAAAAAATCAAGATAATCACAATGTATATTTAAATTACATTATTCAGGACTACGCATCCATTTTTTACCTTTCATAATGTGATTCTAATGGAGGGTGGATCTCAAAGTGGGATTGCTGTCTAGAGAATGTTTCTTCAATAAATAGGGATGATATTTATAGGTACATCAAAATTGAATATAATTTCTTGAGTGGTAGGAGGATGTTGGTTAATACCAAGTAGTGTGGATTTAAAAATTCACAATGTATCCTCCATCTAGGATGTTACCTAAATTGATCAGTAATTAGTGTTTGAGAACCAAAACCTTTCACCTACCACATGGTGAAATTGAGATCAGTTTCTGGGATATTTACTAACTAGGGGGAATATAAATACATGTAAAGATATATAATGAGTTTCTTCCTATGTATAACATGGGTTAATATGATAAGAGGATTCCTCCTTTGGAAATAGATTTATTTATTATGGAAATAATTCATTGGTTCACCCGATTCACATGTGATCACTTATTCCATTTATTGATTGGATGAAAATATTCTGTCAACCCAGTGGGACAAGGCTAAAGGTTTGGTGTACCAAGACTCATGAAGGTAAAAAATCATTATGTATTCTAGGATCATACTGGGATAACCTCATATTAGGCCAACATATGACTTGGGGTTATTACATTTGGCCAGATATACCTTTAGAATTTGGGATAGTAGGATTTTCACCATGTTCATGATGGAATGGATATTTCCTTCCCAAAATACTTACATCAATGTTAGCATTAAAACATTGATTATAGAGGTCGCATAGGATGGTGAAAACCCATAAACATAGATGTAACCACTCTTTCTTAGATTTAAAATTTGTTGGGTCATATATAGGAGGGGTTTTCTCTATATCACTTCAGCAGGATAATAAATTTTTTATATGATTTGATAGTGGAACATTTTCAATGTTAAGAGTATCAAAATACAATGATGATTCTTCATTATTTATTTCTCAATAATCATCTAAACATTTCAATTTTTCATCAAACATCTTTATATGTGGACATATCTATGGAGATGCTGGGGGATCCACTCCAAGTATTTAATATTACATATTTGGAACCTTCTGGAGTTGTGATGAAAAATTGTGGAGTAACATCTGAAGAATGATATTAAATGGTTTTGTTTTGATATAGTTTTATAACATCTCAACTAGATGAAGTATCCATTTGTGAACCTTATACCCCTTATATATTTGTGTGGTAGTTTGGATGTCTATAAAAGGATACATCCTTATCTCTTAGAAGGGTTAATAAAGAATCACATCTAGCCATCCTCTATTAAATTTTATTGATGTTAATTCATGAGGATTATGGAATATAAATAATTTTTACTCTCACTATTTCTCAAAATAACTTTTCATGGTATTATAAAAAAATTTATAAGGAATAATATTCTAATTTCATGTTGTGGAAACCGGTTTGATGGCTGAAATTTCCATTGAGTTTTCTGAGTTCCTAGCATATCATCTTTCCATCACCTACTTCAAAGGAATAATGATATTTTCCAAAATTTTCCATGAATTATTGGGAAAATTTACCTTCAAGTTACCCTTATATCATAAGTGGTACAAAGTTCACATTTTTAGACAACATTATTGGTTGTGTAGCTAATGTTGTTCATAGTGAAATGATGATGGTAATTTCATCAATAGATGTCAGGCCTATCAACCCAACCCCTCAAATTAAAAAAGAGGTAGTGATAGAGGGGTTTCCTAAAAATTTATTTCTGATTTGATCACTCACTTATAAAATGAATATAATTATGGATTACATTCTTTTAGAAGTAGGAAAATTGATTATGTATCCCAATTCCACTCTAAAAAATCCGGCCATGTGAAAATAGTCTTGGCACCAATTTTCCAATATCATCACAAAGAATCCTTTAGAGAATATTGTAGATAAGGTGGATAGTCTTCATCAACTCTTACATGTCTTGTAAATAGGTGAAAATGATTACTAAAATATTCATATCCTTATCTAGAAAGTTATCATCTCTGAGGAGGAGTTGGTAGCTTGTGAATGTGATATCATCCAGTTAAATCTTTCCCACCATCACGTGGAATATTTGAAAGATGATGTTGTGGAGATTAATCATTTAGTTTCTTAGGAGGAATAAATCCATTATTAGGTCACCATATAGACTGCAGATCTACCAGAATATGAGGCTCATGTGGCCAAAGTGAAGGGGAATCTGTCTTCAATAAACATAAGGATAAAATCTATCTGATGAAAATGATAAGAGCAATATTCTTATGTTGAGTGAACACACCCAGTGACTAAAGTGGAATCTGATCTGGGAACTAATATTGAGTAGTCACTCAATGATACATGTCAGGCACTAGCTAATTTTTTTTAAAAAAACTACCCAATGATCACTATAGATATTTTAATTATTCCTCTTTTATTATAAGTATCAAGGATAGAATCTATGTTCTTGATGTTCCTCCTTTATCTATTTTTTAATGAATGAAGGAAATCTACGTAACTGTCAGTTATTTTTATTTCATATCTTTCTAATCATCATATCTTAATCACTTATAAGGATTTGAATGGTGATCTTAAGATACTCTATATCATACGACTATCAAATGAAACTCTTATTATAATCATGAATACACAAGTTGTAATTATTTATGTTTCTTCTTCAGGCATGGATCACAGGCGGGTATAAGTATCATAACCATCATCATAACACCAGAGTTAGCCTTTTGGAATGAATGATCTCATTCCACACATTTTCAATTTCTTTTTTTTGAATATCCTAACTAAAGTGTTAGGAATGAATATATAAAGTGATATAACTTTTTCCTAGGTTGAAGGGACTAATGAGAATATATTGAGTTTTATTGGGGATTTTGGGTGGACCCCAAAAGCATTTTTTATTTTTTATTGCTGCAAGTTTTTTTGAATAATTCAGATGTAAGGAGGAATTAACAGATGAGGATTCCACAAACTAAATTTTCTTGTGGATAAGAAGCATTGTACATCACTATTTTTAGGTTCTCATATATGATATTGTAATATGATACAAGTACATAAGAAATTTTTGTAGACTATATTCTAAAGGAAACTTCCATTATGATGTTTCAAAATCATATGAAAATAAAATTATTTTATTTTGAAGATGAAGTTGTCTCTAGTTGATAGGACACATTAGAGGTGCCCATTATGTATATCCAAATTGGGTGTAGGGTATGTATTAAAAATATACGGTGTTATTAAAATTCAATTAATATTATCATTGATAACCGAATGATGTTTATAAGGATCCATGATTCTCAATATAGTGATGTGTGATTTATGGAAATAGAATCATTCAAAATAATGATGGAGGAATTTAGATTTGAGTCTATCATGATGTAGTGTCCCTAATACTATTGGGGTTTAAAGAACACATTTTTATTTGTTCATATAATCACCTCCTTGCATGTATCTAGATTATATTCCAGAGAAAGGTTCATTTTCATTGTATCATTGTCGGGCTAGGATGTGGGATCCCAATTTCATTAAGTATATCATCAAAGTGAGAATCAAGCCATAAATTGTTCTAATAATGTTTTTTTACATAGAATTAGATCACACATGGAGGAGGAAAAACCATGTAAGGGAGGTCACTCTAAGTTGTTTAAGGTCTTGCAAGATAAACTATTCACTCAATTTATTTACGGAAATTTTTAATAATACAGATTTTAATAATCACCCAAGATATCTAAGCACATGGATCCATTATAGATGTGAGAAAAATAGGAAATTAAAGTATTATATAAATTGTACTAATATTTCCAATCAAGGTCTGTTTGGTGTATATGGAACTCGATTTCTTTTCCCATAATGGTAATATTAATTTGGTCTGAAATACTCTAGTATCTTATAGATATGAGGAGGGGATATTATAATCCATAATCTCAAGGCTCTCAAATAGGATAGGGTGACATAGGACATGCACATTGGGTAATAACCACAGACCATGTTGGAATGAGGACTTCCATTTTGATGTTCTCAGGGAATAATATGTTAAAAGGAAATTATAATGAGGATGAAATTTTCCCTGGTTGAAATTCCATATTAGGGGTGCACATTTTGTCGAGCCAAATTATACTAAATATGTATAGTCAAAACAAAGGTTACATTAAGAGTTAATAACTTTTTCATCTCTAGACAGGTAGGATTTTGGGGATTTTATTTTTACAAGATAAAGAAGTGTGGTTTATGAAATATAATTCATCCATATAATATAAATTAGGCATTTAGATTGGGTTTTGAAGTTCCCTACAACGACTTGATTTGTATAAAAGGGGATAATTTTCTTCAATCAAAAGTTTATAAATGAAGGAAATCATGTTGGAATATTTTGAAGTAATCATGGATGTTTCGAAGAGTTAATGAAGGATTTTTTTTATTTCATGGTTGGGTTTATAATGAAAAATTCATGTGTAACTACATATCACATTAGACTGAGAATCAAACCACATGTAGTTTTTAGAATAAAAATATCCTCACATTGATTACGTTTTTTGTACAAGGAGATATAATTTTAATCAAATGATAGATGAGTTGGGATATAGGATATGGTTGTCACTACATATCTTATTGGAGCAAGAATCAAGACACATGTATCTATGAGAAGATAACCAATGTGGTAGGAGACCAGCAACAAAAATAGGAGTGGCCTTTGAGATGGGGAACAAAGTATTGTGTAGTTTATCATTATGATAAAAGAGAATGAATTGCGAAGTTTAATTTCATATATAAAAGACATTATATGAATAATTTAATGTCGTACGGTGAGGAATGGGTGTCATATGATTTAATTTCATATGAAATGGACATTTTCATATAGTTTAACATCATGTGACATGGATATAGGTTTGATTCAATTTATGGTCATATAGATTTGACACAAATTGGTTGGATAGATAGTCTATATAGAAATGGAAGGGATACAACTCGATGTTAATAGAGAACCCAAATTCTATTATTTAATATCTCATTGATACATGCATTTAGTTTAATGTCATAATTCTTAGACATATGGATGAATAGAGTTTATGGTCGAAGATTTTTGACCAATGGTCTTCCTTTTAAGGTCTTGCATCCATAACCAATACATGTAAATTAAGATAATCTCCCAACATCTCTAAGACCATGAGAGTCATGCTTTATGAGTGAAACAATACAATTCAGGGTTTTATCCAAATGGTATTGTGAAAAATATCAATCATGGGATTTTTTGATGTGTTAAACTTGATTATAAATTTCATGGTGGTCTAGAAAAGAATGATATTAAATTTCCAAGATGTGACAAGGGGAAGCTTTAATCCATTAACTCAATATTATTGGATATAAGAAAATGATATTGGATAATTATGTAAGGAATGATTGTGAAAAATTTTCAAAAACTGGTTTCCATTGATATGATATCAAGGCGTACTCATGTAATATGTCATTATCTTAAGTAAAAATAATTTTTGGATGATGGGCCACATTGGGGACACACAATATATAGAGAATAATTGGGTTTAGTATCCATAGTCAAAACAACGGTGTCCTTTAGGGTGATATTCCCTCATTTACAATAAATGAGGAATGTTAATTAGGATGAAAATTTCATAAGACAAGGAGTGTGATTATAAAAGGGGAGGAGACCATAAATTATTAAGAAAAAACTTATATAGAAATTAAACATGAAGGGTGGAATGTTCCTTGCATAGATTTGACTCATATACAAGGGAGGTATCATTTCATCTCAACTACATTCTCATGAATAAGGAAACTTGTGTTGGAATATCCTATAAGAATTTGAGTCTTATGAAAGTGAATGAGGAATTTTTTATGTGGCTGGGAATAGGATATGGTATCTGAGAATTTCTACTTATCTTGGGGAAATAAAAATCAGTACATGCATAATTTTGGAAGAGGTTGCATACACAGGTCTATCCCATATTGGGGGCGGGGGGATTTTTCTCTTTTGTGTGGGCCTAGAATGAGAGATCCACGCATCAGTATATATATCATTGGAGAAAGAATTAAGGCACACATAGTTATGGGAGGAATGGTCAATGTTATGAGATATTGGAACCAAGTACATGGGTCCTATCATTTGAGGGTTGTAATAGCACCAAGTTTATGTCACATGAGAGGGATGTTAACCATTCACTTTAATGTCTTATGGTTAGGATGTTGGTTCAGATCATCTCAAATTTTTCATGAGGCATCCTATGTTTATCAAATAGGGTAATAATATAGTTTAACAACATGTGATGAAAATTTTGGGGTTTTTATTTTAGAATCATACATCTTGAACTCAACATTCGTGATAAATAATGCTTAAGGAACCTGACGTTGGTGGGAGGTGTGATGTGCTCCCCATCCATGGTGATCATTGAGTATAAAATATTAGAATAGATATTATGAATGGAATAAGGTCCTTCCCATTTTCATTCTAGATATAGATGTTTATTCCTAGGAATAATTGGGTCCTAATATACAATACCCTTTCGCATTGGAAAAAACGAGTGGGCGTGAACTTTATTATTAAAAGATAATGCAATCCCATTTTGATGGACCTATAAGGACCCAAAATTTTATCAATGGAATTTTTTACCTTATTATAATAATGTTATAAAACACATACATGTCATAGTGATCCTAATAAAAACAATATTCTCATAAATTAAAATGAAATTAGTTATATTCATTGAAATTAAGGAAACTATATCGATGGAACATTAACTTGATCCTTAGAATAGTAGCATGACCATTATGAATATTAATCTAGAAAATAGAATAGTAATATCATATATTAAAGTATAAATAAAATTTAGGCATATTATAAATAACAATTTGGTATAATTATATCTTAGTGTAAGTAAATAAATGTTTAAAAATGATAAATTAAGTGTTAGTATTTTTGTCAAAAAAATGTTTATCTAAAATTTCATAATTAATATAATGATATAAAAGAAAATTTATTTTCATAAAATAGATTTGTAAATTAATATTTTATTTTCTTATGATTATAATATGATTTTATGAGACCTTAATTAATTTTTCACCGTGTCATAAAATAAGTTATAATTTTAAAATTGGTATTTTTCAAATAAATGAGGATTTTGATTAAAATTTAAATTTATAATATTTAGAAAATTATTTTCATAAATTTTTTTTTATTTTTTAATTCTACACATTGAAAAATAGTTAGGATGAATTTTTAGGATTTCTCTAAAATAGTTCAATTCTTGTTGAATAGTGAAATATGATAATTTAATGCATTTAACAAAAACATGAATTATTGAATCACAAATGATGTATAAATGATTTATTCCCATAATCTCAAACTATCATTCATTATTTAATATATTTACTTATTTGGTTCAAACTGTAGATAGTCTTGAGCCAATATAATAAAATAATCAATAAAATAATCAAATAACACCCCTCTCCTCCCCTATAAATACCACCCTCACCACCTCTACTCCTCACACTTTCAAAGATTTGAAGTTTGTAAAAACTATTCCCAGAAATATTAACAACCCTATTACCCAAATAAAATATAATTTTGTCTCATCAAAAGACCAAACCCAATTCCCCCAAGGAGGTTCTCAAGGAGAAGATTTCAAGAGGTACAATCCTCTTTCATTTTCTTTTCAATTTCTGCTTTTTCTTATTATATCATCGCCTAAACTTTTCCAAGTTGAATGAAAACTCAAATATATTATATATACATTAATTTAATCATGTTAAGAGAATAATCCATCATCAAAACCCTTCTATTCTACTATTTATTCTAAAAATGAAAACATCACCTGTGATGTGCCGATTTACCACCATCTTTGATGATGCGCTTTCATTTGCTTTACTTACATCTTGGCTGGTCATAAAACCATTATAATGTTTCAAATATAATTTTAAATTTATTTTATTAATTTATTTATGTTTCAGAACGATCATATATATATAATATTAAATAATAATACAAAACTAGTTTATGATGTTAAAAATGCCAAATTATTCTAAATGATTATCATTAAAATTTTATCTAATGAATCATCATCATATATAAAAAATAATATATAACACAATTTAAAATAATGGGAGTTCATTTACTACATATATTTTTAATTCTGGATACTTATTCTCATTTCACCTGATCTTACATACATATAAACAAGAAAATCGATCATTAAGGCCAAGAAAACAAATACCCCTAAATGATGAAATTGAAATCTATAACTCATCAAAAGGACATAAAAAACTTAATAAAATATTAATGAATCTGAAACATGTATAATTGATTTTTTATTTATTTATTAATTAATCTAATTTTATCATCCAGAATATTAAAGTGAAAAAATCATTCAGACACAATGTAAGAAGATTCTCTAACCAAACTACTCTTCTTTGGGTTATTTCTATTTCATTACAAATTTTGGTGTAGATATTATTTAATTATCCTTACATTTAAGATTTTTGGGATATTCATGTCTCCAATATAATTTTGTGAAAAATACTATTATTTTTCAAAATATCCCTTCTTTTCAAAACACATTTTGACTCATCTTGAGTTACTTCGTCATTTCTCATGAATGACGAATATTACACCCAATATGTTTTTCTTTACTTTATATATTGGGAATATAAAATCTTATTCATGAATGTGTTCTTTATGAAATTAAACCCATTCCTTTACATGGGTTATGTTATTTATATAATTTATTTACATTCTATATTTAAATCCCTATTATGTAAATTTTATGATGTTATGGGTGTGGATAAAATTATATAGTGCTCTAATGAATTGGGTAATGTGATATATCTCATGATATAATGATTCATATTCATGGAAATGATGATATTATTTTTCAAAATTCTGATGTTATTTTTATGAACATATGTTAGGCATGAACATGATGCTAGCTTTGTTTACAAATCTGTGTGGTATTTGACTACTAATACAAGATGATTAATTTTCATGCATTTCCACAATCAAAGATTTTTCAAATTCTTCATATCATGATTATTATGAATATAATATTCTTATGTTATGATGATGATGGTTATGATCACCCATGTTATATTTATTCATGTCCTTGTCTATCCTCTTACTGGGCTTTTAGATCACCCCTTTCTTTGATGTATATCCTCAAGTGATTACTTATGTTAAAGAGTACATGAGTTCCACTAAGAAACTGGAGAATAAGGAATTAAATAACTTTTAATTATGTAAATGTTATATATGGTCCTAATTTTCCCAATACACTAAACCATTGATTATAATTTTTTAATGAGTTTAAGTTGTTTACCTATAAAATGATGTAAAGTCATGTAAGAGATATAGGGATGCTATTGTTGGTATCAGATCACAGTTTAGTTAATTTGGGAATTAGTTTTAAAGAATATTTGTTTAAATCCATGGTATGAGACTATGTATATGTAACCACCCGAGAATCATTATTTTGGATATCATCAACTAAAGGTGAATAAAGAAAAAATTTAGAAAACTGCCATTCGTACAAGGTATATGAACAATGACTTTCTAGTGATTCCAATCATACTTACTAAATCCCCAGCAATATTCTTGGATTTAATAAATAGATTATTTAGAAATTACCTTGAAAATTTTCTAGTAGTGTTTATCAATAATATTCTCATCTACTCCAAGATTAAGGAAGATCATTAAGAGCATATATGTATTTTACTAATGACATTAAAGGAGGAGAAATTGTACACCATGTTTAGAATGTGTGACTTTTCAATACAACAAGAAACAAATATTGGGACACATGATCACAAGTGATGAAATTTATTTATACCCTTACAAAAAAGGTAATTATGGAATAGAACAAACCCACTAGGGTCATGGGAATCCATAATTTTCTTGCGTTATCAAGATAATACTAATGTTTTTTGAGAAACTTCTCATGATTGTCTAACCCACTATCTATGTTAACAAGGAAAGTGGAATGTATGTTTGGATGGAAAATTTTGAGGAAATATATACGGATATAAATAATAGGCTGATAACTACACACGTACTCACAATACCAACAAGTGACAGATATTTTTGGATATACAATAATGCCTCAAATAAATTATTAGGTTGTGTACTCATAAAAAATGATAAAGTGTTAGCCTATGCCTCATGATAGTTGATGATACATGAGATAAACTACCCGACACATGATTTGGAGCTAGCAACTGTGATTTTTGAGTTGAGAATATAGAGGCACTATCTCTATGGTGAAAAGTGTAACATACATACCGATCAAAAAATTATAAGGTATATATTCACATAGAGGGAACTAAACATGAGCCAATTTAGATTGTTATAGGTAATCAAGGACTATTATTTCTCTATTAACTATCATCCCAGTAAGGAAAAAAAAGTAGCTAATTCTCTTAGTAGAAAGGAACCTCATACTATACCCATGATGTGTGTTGATAAAGACCATATATTCATGGATATAAAAAGGACATATTGGTAAATCATAACGGTAGGGAATGCATCCTACCTTGACCAAATTAATTCCCTAACATATGTCCAAGATAAGATTAAGAAGACATAAAAGGATGATCTAGAACCTCAAATGAAGGTGAAAGCACTGAAGGAAGGGAAGATACCATATTTCCATTTCTATGACGATGGTGTAATTTGGTTTGGAACAAGTATTTTTGTGCTTTCCTCACCTAATATAATGAAGGATCTATTAGATAATGCACATATATCAACTTTCTCTATCCATCCTGGATGTACCAAGATGTACTGTGATATTTGAGAACAATTTTTGTGGGACAACATGAAGAAGGTTATTTCAGAGTATATGTCGAGGTGATTAATATGTCAGCAAGTTCAAGAAGATTGAAAGAAATGAAAATGGATTATTAAAATATTGTATATACCCACGTATAAATTGGATAATTTCACCATGAACTTCATGAATAGTATACTAATGAAATCAAAAAGAAATAATGTGATATGTGTTGTGATAGACTAAGTCACTAATACTTTCCACTTAATTTCTATTCGAGAAGATTTATCTCTTGGAAAAATTTCCACGAAATATGTGATGGAAGTGGTGAGGATGTATGGGGTTCCACTTTAAATAGTATTTAATCATGATCCAAGGTTCACATATAAATTGGAAATAAATCTTTAATATTATTTTCGTATTGAATTGAATTTATGTATGACCTATCACCCCCAAAATGATTTCCAATATGAAAGGACTATTTATACACTCGAAGAAAAGATAAGATCCTACTCAATGGAATTCAAAGGTTAATGGGATCAACATCTCCCATTGGTTGAGTTCTCATACAATAACAACTTACACTCTAGTATTTAGATGGCTCCATTAAAGCTCTGTATAGAAAGAGATGTAGAACTCCAACCTGTTAGGATTAAGTTGAAGAATGATATATACTTGGAACTTATCTTCTGAAATAGATGATAGAGAATATTGTATCCATCCAGAAACATATAAAGTCTTATTAGATTCAAAAAAAGATCTATTATAACAACTATCAAAGGGAATTGGAATTTGACGTTGGAGATAAATTCTTCCTTCAAATATCATATTGGAATAGAGTAATGTGGTTTCTAAAGAAAGGGAAGCTTAGCCCAAGGTATATTGTTCCCTTTGAGATCATTGATCACATAAGAGTAGTGGCCTATAATATTTCACTTCCACTAAGTATGGATCAAGTTAATGATATGTTCCATGTAAATCTCTTTAGGAGATACATAACTGACCCCTCACATGTACTGAATCTGGATGTGGTACAATTAGAGATTGACCTATCTTCTAAAGTGTAGCCGATAAATATCTAGAACTGAAGAGACTAAGTACTATGAAACCAAAAAACGCACATTTTTTATGTTTTATAGAGGAACCATAAGTATGAACAAGTGACTTGGGAACAGGAGGAAGCGAATAAGGAGAAATAACCTCACTTATTTTTGTGAAATGAAATTTTGAGAGTAAAATTTCAAAAAGTGGAAGAATGTAACAAACCAAAATTTTATCAATGGAATCTTTTATATTATTATAATTATATTATAAAACAAATATATATCTTAGAGATCCTAAAAAAATTTTATTCTCATTAATGAAGAATGAAATAAGTGATATTCATAGAAATTAAGGAACCTATACCGATGGAATTGTAACTTGACCCTTGGAATAGTAATATGACCATTAGGAATAGTAATCCAGCCAATAGAATAGTATCCTAACCTATGAAGGTGTGATTAAATTTTTTGAATCTTATAAATGAAAATATTATATATTTATATCATTATATAAGTAAATAAATGTTTTGAAAATGATAAATCAAGTGTTGGTATTTTTGTAAAACCAAAATATTTATTTACAATTTTAGAATTATTATACTGATTTAAAAGAAAATTTATTGTTATAAAATATATTCATAAATTTATATCTTATTTCTTATTATTATAACATATTTTTATGATACCATATTAATTTTTCAAAGTATCATAAAATTAGTTATAACTTTAAAATCAGTATTTTATGAATAAATGATTATCTTAATTAAAAAGTAAATTTCTTATATTCAGAAATTTATTTTCATAAAACGGAGTTCATTTTTGAATTATACATGTTGAAACACGGTTTTGGTGAGTTTTTTATATTTTACTAAAATAGTTAAATTTTGTTTGTGAATAGTGAAATATGGTAATTTACAGTATTTAACAAAAAACATAAATTACTAAGTCATAAATGATTTATAGCCGATGTAATACCATAATATTGATCCCTACTTCTTTATATAGAATATTTTGTGTAAAGGTGTAAACTATATATAGTCTTGAGCCAAAAATAATAAGATAATGACAAAAACAAAAAAACACCCCTCTCCTCCCCTATAAATACCACCCCTCACCACCTCTTCTCCTCACACCTTCCAAACTCTGATGCTTGTCCAAATTTTAACAAATCATCTTTTTATCCTCTTCCCCACATAAAGGATACTTTTCTAAAAATAAAATACAAAACCCAATTCTTGTAAGGAGGTTCTCAAGGGGAAGAATCCCAGAGGAAAAATCATCTTTCATTCTCTTTTAACTTCTTTTTAATTTATTTTCCTTTTATTAGTCTCTATTAACCTATACATATCCAAGTGGAATGTTAAATAAATTATCTTATATATATTGTGATGTTTTTATTTTCATGGAATAATCCACCATCAAACCCCTTCTCACATACCTTTCATTCCAAAAATAAAAATATCATCTGTGATGTGTCGATTTACCACCATCGCTGATGATGCGCTTTGACATTTATTTAATAACTTCATGTCTTGTCATAAAACCATTATAAAGGTTGTAATAGATTTTAAAATTTATTTTATAAATTTTCTTTATGTTCTGAAACTAACACATATATATAATATTAAATAATAAAACAAAACTAGTTCCTCATGATTGATAAACTGCCAAATTAATCTAAATGATTATCATTAATGTTTTATATAATGAATCATCCAAATATATGAAAAAACAATAATTTATAAGAACATATAAAAATATATGAGTTAATTAATAAAATAAAATTTCAATTCTGGATAATTATTCTAATTTTACATTATCTTTCTTGCATATATACATGTGGACCGATCATGAAGATCAAGAAAAGAAACACTCCCAAATGATGGGAATGAACTCTATAATCATACAAATGGTTATAAATAAACTTAATAAAATTATAATGAATATAATATATGTATAATAGGTTCTGGATTTAGTAATTAATGATTCTAATTTTTCTATCAAGGATATTAAAGTGGTTGAAGCAATTAGACACAAGGTAAGGGGATTCTCGAACCCAATTCCTTTTCATTGGGTTATTTCTCTTTCATTCAAAATTTTAGTGTAGATATTATTTAATTGTCCATAAATTTTATTTTTTGTTTTATAAATGTTTAAAATATTATTTTATGAAAAATAAAAAGTTTTTCCAAAGTAAATATTCTTTCTAAAACACATTTTTAGTCTTCTTTATTTGTTTCTTCTTCACTCAAGAATGATGATTAATACAAAAAAAATGTTTGTCTTTATTTTATCAATTGGGAGTCCAAAAGTTTATTCCTTAAATGAAACCAATTCCATTCCATGGGTTATTTTATGTCAATTATTGTTTTACATTCTATGTGGTAATCATGATTATGTAAATGTTATGATATATTGGGTGTGCCCAAAATTATAATGCACTCCAATGCATTGGGTAATGTGATGTATCTCTTGAGATAATGTGAAATATGTGTGAACATGATGCTAAATTTAATAAAAATGATGATATTATGATTATTCTAATATGTTATGTGTGAACATGATGCTATCTTTTTTCACAACTATATGTGGTATTTGACGACTAAGACATGATGTTCATTTTTATGCATTTCCACAATCCATGCATTTATAAAATTCTTCCTCCCATGATTATGATGATGATCCTATGATTATATTATTATTATTATGATTATGATCACCCATGTTATATTGAATCATGTCCTTATCTGTCATATTAATGAGCTTTTATCTCACCCCTTTCTTTGATGTATATCCTCTTGTGATTACTTATACTAAGGAGTACATGAGTGCCATTAAGAAGCTAGAGAACAAGGAATTAAATAATTATTTTGTTTTATTATTTAAATGTCATATGTGGTCCTAATTTTCCTAAGAAACTAAACCATTTATCCTATTTTTGTATTGATTTTAATTTTTTTACCTTTAAAATTATGTAATAGTCATATAAGAAAATTAGTGTCTCCATACTACCTATAAATGTTGAAACGAACACAATATTTTCACATATATCCACTATAATTTGGCTAATAACTTTTTAGATTTCTCATCTATAGATATTTGGTCGTAGATGAAAATTCTATGTGAAGGAAATTAGACCTCTATGGGTAGGACTAATTCTACCCCATATACCCGTGAATATAGGGTTACTTGTTTGGTGGAATGAGTTTAAGTGTGGTAATCCCACAAGGCATGTAGAAGTTTATCGGTCCAAGACATTTTATCTTTTTTCACCATTTCTAGAGTATGTTTGATCATGTTTTATTGAAATCCTCTATCTATCTGTTTTCCATTGTTAACAATAGGAATAATGATTGAATCAATGTTATACCCATGGTATAGCCTTATCAATTCTAAAGAGTAGAAATTGGTTCTATTTTCCATTTATTTTATGGGAAACACCAAATATAGTGATGATGTTGGACTTAATGAAATTGGCGATTCCCTTTATCCCGACTTCCTCGAGAGGTATTTCTTTATCCCATTTGGAAAATAAGTTGATAAAATTAAATATGTACTTGATTTTCTTAGGTGTTGCATGAGGGTATGTCCCCACAACATCAATACCTTATATGTGAAATAACTAGGAGTATTTATCAGTATGGAAAAACTATAGGGGTTTTGGGATGTAGTTATTAATCAATTGAAAATAATTAAACTTTTTGGTGAATTGTGTTCAATCCTGCATCATTGAAGGCTAGAAATACCCAAGAATCCTGATTTGATGAGAAATATCGATCCCTAACTGGTAGGAACCAAAGGCACCACTATATAATTCTTTCATGATACTTTTTCAATACACTTTAGGGAGACCACATCAGAGACCTATTTATAGAGGACCTTTTGATGATTCATGTTTTCTTAATGGTTACAGTTGACTGACCATTGATGTCTGTACTTTATTCTTGCTCTATCCAATAGAGGAACCCTATTTTGGAGGTATACCATTATGGGTGTTGTCCAAACACTTGTAGGGACTTGTTTTTTGGGGTGTAATTGACCACATTGATCTCTTATTTTCTATCATGAACAAATGGAAATACCATTATGTGGTGCGTGATGCTGATGAAAATTTCATCCCATTCTAGATATTCCTAATCTATAGCCACATTTTTCAACACATATAACGCTGAATTATATGAAACATAACATTAGTTAATGTTGGATTCAATTAGAAAACTTCCATCAACCCTTGTACATCATCAAAAAGTGTAATGACCTCTTCTTTTTGGATTGAACAATCACCATTTATCTACATCATTACTAAATATTAATAAACTTTGGAAATCAATTGGGTCACTGGTATTTGTAGTTTCAATTATAATCTTAAAATGAGGGCCTAGTGTCCATCCTAATTGTTGGAGAAACCTTCTAACAAGAGACAGGAATAGGAGAGAATATCCTTTACTAGAGAGAAAACAATGACCCCCAAATCAACTTTATTGAGAACGGGGTCTTCTATTATCTTTCTTGTTGGGATTTTTGAAATTACATCAAAATATGTATGCCATTTATGAGATCCAAATTGAATATGTAAAATATAATCCTCAGGTAATTCTATATTCAATGAAATTGTTTCAGGAGAGGGGTGTTCTGTAAGAAAATATTCTAGTTCTTGGAATTTTAACATTTTATAAGGTATAAACTAAATGTTAAAAAACTGCAATATAATTAACCCCATAAAAACATCTAGTTGCCATGAGACTATTACATATTTACTTGAGTGGTTCATCATGATATACCAAATAGACCTTGTAGTTATGTAGGTAGTTTCTCAATTTCAAAACTACAGTGATTAATTTCAGATAGTTCTTCTCGATATTTGAATAATGAGTTTTAGTATCAAGCAAGATTTGACTGAAATAGTAGAGGACACATTCACATTCAACACCATTATTATAATAAAATAATATTCTCAACTATCATTCTATGTTTTTCACATACAAATTTAGTGGATTTATTTTGATAAATGAAATTAACACTAGTATATTCAAGATATATTTCTTCAGACTATCAAATGATTCTTCATAGTCACCAATCCACTAATAAGTGAATCCATTATTCATATTTTTGGTCAATGTTAGACTTTCTCCTACAAAATTTTCTATAAATAATTGGATGTAGGATAGGTGAACCTATATTTTTCTCAACTCCTTGAGGTTTTGAGGAGGTGAAATTTTGAGGATATACTTATTATTCTTAGGGTCAACCTTGATATCACGATGACATACCATGTATACAATAAAATTCCCTAAGGTAACACTAAAAGTAAACTTCAAGGGATTTATTTTTAACTATACTGTCATTTCTTGTAAAAATGATCCTATGATAAGAGAAATGATCACTGATCTACCAGGATACCACCACCAAATCATCAACATAGCCTTCGACATACATTCCTAGAACAAGTTCGATAATTAGATACATGGAATGTTGACATGTATTTCCTGAATTCTTCAAACCAAATGGAATTGATTTATAATAGTATAACCCATGTGAAACCTCTAAAGAAGTGACTTCTTCTTCCTTAAGGGAATCTTGATTTTATTATATCCCAAGTAACTATTTATAAAATAGAGATATTGATATCTATCCATCGTACTGATAATATGTTATGTAATTGAAATTGGGAAATAATCTTTTGGACAATGTTTATTGTGATCTATAAATTTTATGAAATCTATAATATTAACATTATTATTTTTGAGTGGGAAAATATTGGTTATCCATTTCACATAATAAACTTTAGAAATAAAGTTTCCCTTAAAGGAGTTTTTTGAAATTTACTTCATCAACATGAGTTGGATGCATACTCCTAGATACCAGCTTGGATCAACAATGATATTCTGGAGAACCTAAGTGGTGTGTGGACACATCTTGATCATGGTCTAGTATTTATGTGTATTTATAGGAAAATAAATCCTCGTGCTACTTTATAATGGATTTTATGCCTCTTATTCATTTGGGCACATGGCCACACTAATTAGTGTGGGTCAAAAATCTACTTATATACCCTAATTTATCTTCTAGAGTTCATTTATAGTGGAAGATATGATTTACATGAATATGGTTTGGTTATCTTTGAGGGAATCATATTCTTCCACTTATTCATCTATACCAATCTCTTATAGAATGGGGATGAAGGGGAATCTTAAAAAATGGGATAAAAAATTATATTTCAAACTCTATATAAAGGGGAAGGGTATTTCTCATTCCTCATTAATGGTACAATAGATTCTTCCAACATGATTGAAAATGTAGATGCTTTCGAAGCTCTGAGGGGGAAATGGAATTTTCACTTGGGGTGTTATTATCCTGTTTTAGGATAGATATTTCTCTAATGTTATTTATTTAACCTGAGGAAATAGTTATCATCAGACTTGATGCACACCCAACAAAATCTAAAATCATGATTTTTATTTGGTTGATAGGAAATATATATTCTTCATAGATATATATAAAGGGGTTAACTAAAGTCATTTAGAGACTATTTGGCTCAGTAACACTGGAAACATCATCGTTCAAGAGCTATTTACCTACCTTTACATAAAATCATGCATATATATATTGTGATTCACAAGTCTCAAATAGAGATTTGTGACTGTGAAATGATTTTATCTTTCTATTGATACAATATTTGATATAGTGGCGGTATGATGAAGGGGCACCACATGTAAATGAAACCAAAGCCTTTATAGTAGGATATTGAAATTTGTATTTGTCTGCACAATTGGATATTTCAATTTGGATTCAAGTTCCCCAAATTGAGGCTTGATCTTAATTCAACTAGGGATATTTTTTTCACTATTCTCATAACCCTATAGTGTTAGGGAATATGGGGATAGATTGACCTTATCATCACAAAATCAATGAAGAGTTTGAACTAGAATGACGTTTAATTCTAACCAATTATCATTAAAATATCAATGAATGGAAACACCACTAATCCTACAAAACACGTACAATGGTTCGATATTTCCATATATAATAATATTTCTTTCCTTATTTTTGAAAGAGATGATCATGTGGAATTTTATGACATAAATCTCAGAATGATACACTTTAGTATAAGTAACCTTATCTTAAAACTCCTTAGGGATTAACAAGGCCTCTACGAGGGATTCCTAGAGTAATTTTGAAAAATTGAGAGCATCTAGGTTTGAAATCTTTCATAGAATAAGGGGAATTTGATTCATGTTTTCATACTTATATTTTAAAGTCTACGCTTCCCATTATGAGTATGTTCCTTAGTGGGTGCTTTTAGAGATTAAATTCTTGATGTATCTAAGTTGTTCCCTTGAACATAATTTGAAGTAATATTTACCACTTTAAAGTTAGGCCAACTCAGTCTAGCTTCTCATATGGGATGATGGGACTACAATACTCTATCCAATAAATCGTCAAATAAAATTGGATATGGATAATTCTTAGCGATTTTAGGTATATTTTCCTTACATTTTTATTCTCACTAAATGGATTTACCATAAGTTTAAGTAGCATTAATAGATCTGATGGGGACGTGGGTGGAATATTGGTTTTGATGATGATTTCACCCTCTTATCCTACCATGTCTCCTATGGCATATGACTTTAGATCCCAAATAAAGAATGGGAAATTTGGGTCCATTACCATACTCATCATCAGAAAATGGGTCCTTTAAATGAGTGGTGTTAATGGAGATGAATAGTAACTCTTCAAATGATAAGGATTCTGTTTAATGGGATGGTTCCCATGGCACCTTTTGGTGGGATGGAACCTTCTCCCTTGATATCTGAGGAATTAATTCTAATATATTCATTGATTTTCATTTATGTATGTTTATCTTCCTATACCTAGTTTTATTTCATCCATTACACCATTTTTTGGAAGATATACTCTTTGAGGATTTTAATTCCTAAAATGATGGTCTTACCTTAGGAGAGGAGGATGGGGGCATGGTTGATTGGTTTAACAATGCCTTAATGATTTCATGAGTTTTATTGATCATATTTATGGTCATCCAATCACACAAATTAAACATTACCTTACTAGAGACTTACTTTCACTCACCTTCTTCCTCTTGAACATATGCCACTTTTATAGTTGGTTTTCTTAATTTTACATTCTCAAAATAAACCATATTTTTCATAATTTCTATAAAAATAGAGAAATACTATACGGTTTGGCCTAATGTTCTATGAATGTGGTAGTAGTTATGATAGTTAACAAGGATAAATTGGTCATGCCTCCTAGTTTTTGTAAATTCCAACAAGTTATTTTCCACGGCTATAATAAATTTGTGAAGACATTTTTCTTATCGAAAGGAATAAACCATTATCTTAATTTCCTAAAATTAATTTTTTCTTTATTACTTTTTCAAATCTTTTGAAGGATTTTTTTCTTGTCACTACTTGGGAGGAGGTTCCACATTATAGTGTGAAGATTTTGGAGCTGAAGCTGGTGTTGGAGATGACTTTAGTGTGACAATTATTGTTTCTAATTTACCTACTCCATTTCCTTTAGTTTATAGGATATACTAAGACTTGAATTTGGTTCACACAATGTAGTCTTAAAATATTTTTTAAATGGATGAAATGTCCCTAATATCACTTGTATATTTTTTAGGGATGAGTGGTTTCTAAAACTAATCATGTAAGTTCTCATTATAAAGGACTAACAAATCCTCATGGGGAAGTTGGAAGTCTAGAGATTAATTCAACCCATTATAACTAGTGATGAAACTTATGAACGTATAATTTGTCTCATTATTTTTAATTTGAGAGGTTAATGATTTTCATCTTCCCCAAAATTTGACTAAATTTATAGAGAAACTACTAATAAATATATCCTATCCTTTTATCGATTAGGCTTGTAAATTGGTATTTAATACAAAGGATTTTACTTCCATTTTTTTCACAATGAATTGGATTTTATCCACTTATTTATATTCAAGTGTCCCTATCATGGGGCCACAATGGGATACAAAGTGCATCAAATTCTACTTTAGATCCCCCAAACCACTAAGTATTAGAAACATTGGGTTTATAATGTTGAATGGAGGAAGAGTAACATCTACCCATTCAGGGAATGATTTCCTATCTGAAAGTACCAATCATGATATCTTCCCTTGGATTCTAATTGATATTTCAGTGACTCAATAGTGTCAGCTAACATAGGGGGAATGGTAGGTTGAACATGATCATGAACAAGGGAAATGATATGCAAGGCCTATTGTGGTGGCTCTACCCATACATATAGTTGAAATACTACATGGGATGGACTATTTATTCTGACATGGATCTGGTTGTATCTTTAATATTTGTAAATCATAATATCACACTATCATTGGGGTTAATTAAATTGGTTGTCTTATGCCCATGTTGAGTGGATGTTCTAGAAATACATTCATTGCATGTTGAGCTCCTATTATAGAGGGATGTTTACTTGGAGAGTATGATGAGACTATTCTTGAAGGACATGAACCAACGTGATGTTGCCTCTAAATATTTATACATTAATCCTATTTAATTACTTCATCTCAGCCTCATATTCAAAAAGTATTTCATTGAATGTAAGCGGTTCATGTTCTTCAGGCAAAGGGTGGAACTTTTCCACACCCTTAACCTTTTACATGTACAAATAAAGATGAGGGGGTAGTAGAGGTGCATCTATGGGAGTCCCAATTTTTTTTACAATCCTTTGATTCTTGGCACACACACCTTCTTAGGTCATTTTAGTTTAGATGATGGTCCATATAGAAATAGACTCCTCCCATTATTTTATGTTATATTTGTGCTCTATATCATTTTCATGGTCAATGCTAATGGCCTTTTCCAATTCACAATGCATTATGGGTGTCACATCACTAATAAGATAATAGGAGGGTTGGTTTTTTATAGGATAACCATAGGATAATCCATAATCCCTAGAATTGGTTACACACATGGAAGATCATTTCGTCTTATGACCATTTCAGAGCCTTATCCTTTCATGTGAGGGTCCTCATGAGTCTATCTTATAGAGGGTGACACAAATAGAGTCCATAGAGAGATTCACTATACATATTCCCCCATAAGTGATATCCGGAACCATCTCATGACATGTCTCTAGCCAAGAGAAGACCGAACTCTTTGGTGGAGGTGATTGGGATAAAAATCCCCCATCCCTAAATGTTAGGGTTTCTCTAAATCTAATTTTAGATCACTTCAAACTAGGTTTATCAATCTATAGGGTGGTTGTTGAGATAAAAAATCCCCCAGACCTAAGGGATGGGGTTTGTCCTATATTACATTGGGTAAAACTATTGTGACTTCTCCATTTATTTTTTGAACCTTTTTCAAAAATGGTTCAGTTGTGATGTAATATTTTCATTAGAGATACTTATTTATAAAGAAATAAATGTTACTTGAGTTTTTGATATTCTCAAGTGAGAGTCCTATTTGATATTTTTATACTCAATATGAAATATTATTTCGATGGACTACTCTCATCAATCATTTTTCTTATGAGATTTACACATGGTCAACTGTAACTAAATATTACATCTGTTTTAAGAATATATCACTTATGATAGTATAATTTAAGTAATTACATTGCACAAATCCACTTATGGTGGTATATATTGACCATACAGTGAAGTGTAGTGAAGTTATCCATGACTTCCCCATCCTCTGATATAAACACCAGGTGGTATATTAGTTATCAATTGATGAAGCTTGTGAAAATCATTATGACATTCTCATTATAGGCACTCATGCTGATTTTCCAAATTTGGGTGTCGCATAGTTGAAATGGATACTAAGACAATCTTGAAATTTAGTTCTTATATTTCATTTACATGATCGTTATATCCTTTATAAGAAATGAGATTTTTTATTAAATGGTTAGGATTCATCCATAGATTCATATGGATGCCATGTATGTATCCTTTTAACAACGTTTTCAGAATATCATAATGAGGAGTGGACATGTTCAATAAATGAATGGTACATTATCCTTTACTAGTTATTTCCTCCCGAGTGACATATTTTCTCTACCTTCTACATGAGATTTCTCAACTTGATTTGACCAAAGTGGACTTTTCCAGCTACCTCAATACAAGTGGAGGGATTAGAAGGAATCTCCACTAGTGTTCGAGAATCCATGAGACCCAAGAGTTTTTTTAGAATGACCATTTCCATATGATTTCTTCTAGTTAATAATGAATATGAATTTTCAATGAAAAGACTTCACACAATACCAAGCTTATCTTCATAAGTGCCTCATGATATAAGGGTTTTATCACAATTGATTCGGCAAGGGGAGGACCTTCTTGTCGAAATAAAACATCACTATAGGGAGGACCTTCTCAATGAACACCATAATGGGTAGGACTACCACCATGGATCAGTGTATGACCCCATGTAGGATTATGGTGGAATATACTATGAGGAGGGCCTTTATTTTTTACTATAGCAAGGGGGATAATTTTTTGTTTTATATTCGAGCTATGAAGAGGGATTTTGTGGAACTCGTCAAGAGGAAATCTCTCATGATAAATTTTAGTTTGTTCAGAAAGGAGATCTTCACAGGGAATATTATTGGGAGGACCTCTAGAGATGCTGGTAGTGAATTTGTGATGAGGAACTCCACATATACAACTATTTCTTCCTTGAAATGGTTACAACTCAATTTTATATTGGGATACAATTGAAATTTGTTTGAGGACCTCATGAACTACAGAAATAAGAAGAAAATGGATATGGGATTTCTTATAGATTCTTGGTAACCTTTTGAAAGATATCATTTTGGATGATCCTCATCGGGCTATTAGAGACGTGTGTTGTGGACAACAGACTTCATATACAGAATTTTCTTGAGAAACTCTCATGTTTCTTCCTGTATATAACAATGTGTTTCAATGTTTTTGGCAGGGACATAAACCTACATTGTAATGATCAATGGGATGGGATAATAATTACTAGTTGGAATGGATATATGTGTCCAATCCTATTGTCCATATATTTTGGGAATGCACCGATGACCCTCTTTGATTGGAGGGAGATTATTCACCTACTCACGAGTAACCTTCAGATTACGATAATGGGGTACACCAATTATGGTGGTGGAATTGTGATCTACCTCCTTAAACACTACCACTTCTACCATTATATCTATGTAGGTTGGTAGAATATGGGTAGGGATGGATACCAGCCCTTTCATTTACGCTAGGACATGTTGAGTGACATTTATAGACAGAATGGGGATATATCTCCATTCTATGGTTGGAGTAGGGACATATTCCTACTCATATCAACTGTTTATTTCCAAAATATACAATAAGGGGTCTTTTTATAGGGTGGAAGCATGGGATCCCAACCTTTTTGTTACCCAAATATGCCAATGAACTTATCTGGGTATTTAAAGATTGTGTTGGAAGGCTTGTTGGGTGTAGGTAGGGATATATTCCTGATTGAAAATTTAATTTGAATATTATAATTATTTTATAGAAGGATTGTGGTTATGTTCATGGTCATAGATGATTCGTTTCCACCCTTGGTGGGATTCTCAGGGAACCCGATCTTGAGTGACCTAAAATAGGGACCATAGGGTGGTGTCCTTCTCACATTGAGGGTTTGACGCTGCATGATGTCGGTTGTGGTTACTTATGTCAGGACACATTTGGGGGAAATCCAAAGTGGAGGTGATGAGGCTACCATTGACTTCTAGATCCACCTCCCATAGATAATGGAGAAGCTTATAATTGAATTCTGAGTAGAGGATCCTAAAATGGGTTGAAATTGGGAAAGAATCTGTTTGTTTCTTCATGACTAGACATCATTGTGTAGATGTTGGTGGTGCTTAATATCCTAGAAGGCTTCATGATTGGACTCTAGGGATGTAAATATACTAGTGAGGTGATAAATTGGGATCAGTGCATTCTAAACCTAGTATTGGAGACACTAGGTGGGCGAAAACATCCTCTTGTTGGATGAGGATATGGTTTGTAAAAAATTTGAAGAATTCTCTTTTTGTTGAAGGAAATATAGAATTTTAGATTGAATTGTGTTTTAGTGAAGGTTTGTGAGGGGAGTAAACAATCAGAAATAGATAAACTCATCAAAGTATCATCATATGATGATAAGAAAATATAGTTTGATTTATTTGAGTGTCCCATGTTGAGATATTTTCAATATAATGTATGTATAGGATATAAAATTTCCTAACATGTGGGTGACATAGTTATTTTGGTTAATGAAAGGATTCACATTGGGTTCACTAGTTCTATTTCACCTCCCTTATCAGGTTGTTTCAAATGGGGTTCATTTATGGAACCCAAAACACCCATTGGTTCCTATATCAATGATACATACCTACTTCTCAAATATAAGTGATCACTAATATTTTTTACAATAACAATTAGTAATTTTTATTTATCAAGAGGATTGGATTTTAGGTTCATCACACCCTTATTTAGGGGAAATTATTGCCTACTTGGGGAATCTATTATAGATTTAATTGATATTTGTCAATAATTTATAAAAATAAATAAATATATATATATAGAAGTACAGTTACCCTTTTACATCCACAATCAATCACATGTTCATTCATGAGTAACCATCTATATATATTAGAGGTTATCTATCACGGGAACCATCTGTATGTATCTAAGGTTCCCCATTATGGAACTATCTACTAGTACCAAAGGGTATTCATATTATCTTATTGTTTACTTGTTTTTGATTTATTTTAAAGGATCGTGGTATAAATCCTATTGATTTGGTGATTTAGAGTGTATTTCCTTATAGGGACGAGTTCAGCATGTTGATGTCAGGATCTGGTCCATGATAAGAGCTTCTTATGTATCCTTATAAAATGAACCAAAATCTAAATTGTTTAGTACCATATAATAGGGAACATCATACATTTAAGGGTTATGTGGAAAGGTTCATACCATGTGGTTTTAACATCAAGTGTTAAATAATTCAATGAAAAAGGTTCCTAGAAATAGTTTGGTGTCAGACTTCTGTATGATAATCCCTTTAGGACTGATTCTATTAGAAATATGACCTAACAAGAATAGATTGATCTTATAAGGAAGGTGGAACTATGAAAAAAACTCTAACTAGTAATATATACTGATGAAGATGATATGTAAAGGGCTTGGAAGGGATATAACATCCTAGGTGGGGATGTTCATAACAGGAATAAGTCCCAATAAGGATAGTGTAGGATTGAAAATTTTGTGTTTGAAACTTGGGGAGGCTTCCTACCAATCCCATTGGGAAGGGAATCAAAGAACACATAGTTTAGATATTTTAGGTTTTACACTTATAGGGGAGGCCCATTTATGATTTTTAATCATGCATGTTTCATGATCACTACTAGTCTCTAATCCCACAAGTTTCATGTTTAGTGTGTGAAATAAGAGACAATGTAAGATCACCATGTCACACAATCATGATTGGGAGGGGAATTATACTTGAATTAGATTACTAGGATGAAATTTATTCACCATATTCTATTATAATAGGGTAATGATATGGAATGAAGGATGAATATGAAACTTACAAGAATGGATAGGGGCATACTCTATGTGGGATTCCCATTTTACTCTTCTTACACTGATGGATGATGGAATGGAAACAACGTGGTAGTCAAGAAGAAATAAAAGATTAAACACATTCTTATTTTATTTCCCTTTTCTAAGCCCCACCCATGGGGATTACATATTCATTGGATGTGTAGATAATACCTGATTATCATCACATTTTAGGAATAATATGCCATTGGGAATACAGAGAAATTTTCATCTACCACCACTGAAAATGTGATCCTATTTACCAAAAGAATGCATAATTATAGTAATTTCAAGGATCCTACCTATTAGGTAGGTTAAATGAAATATTTAATTTACTATAGTAATGCATGATTGGTATAGGTACATTCTGATGTGTCTCTTACCTAGACTAGATTGATTTGGTGTCCGTGGTGGAGGCTTCATTGATATCATTCTAGTGTTTTGGTGTCGGTGAGAGGGAATAACCATATGTACGTTTCAATGTTTCTCTATCAAGGGAAACATCTAGGGGTATTTAAGGTTCTTCATCAATGGAATAATCTATATGTATCATATGTTCTCCATATTATATTTTATTTTACGTGTTCATACTATAATACCAAGGATCATAGATTAAAGCCTCATGATTGGGTGCTCTAGAGTTTATTACCATTCAAGGTAGTGGTTAGAGTTTTGTTGTTAGGATTTGGCTCATGAGAATGGATTCCAATGTATCCTTGTAAAAGGAATCAGAAATCACATAGCTCAGTTCCATTTAACATGCCACATCTTATTTTTAGGGCTATGTGACAAGGACCACACCATGTAGTCTAAACATAATGTGGTAAATATGTCTAGGAGAATGGTTCCTAACTGAAGGTTGGTGTGGGACTTAGTATTGAGTGTCCCTATAGGATTGATAACATCAGGAATATGTCTTTATAAGAATGTATTTATATTACAAGGAAGGTTTCCCTATAATGAAATCTATCACAGAGAATATAGACTAAGAATGTTGAAATGGAATGGGCCTCGAAGGGATATAGACTCCCATGGGGGGGATAATATTACCTATAATATGACATAATAAGGATTTTAAAGGATTGAAAGTGTTGGGTTGGAACCTTGGGGGTCTTCCTATGTATCTAGTTAGAATGGGAATCAAAGATCACTTAGTTTAGAGAGGCTTGTTGGGTGCGGGTGGGGATATATGACAGCTGGAAAATTATCTTCATATATTGGTGGTATTCCATGGAAGGAATGGGGTTGTGTACATGCTCCTGGATGTTTGTTTCCACCCCTGGATGGCTACCATGGGAACTCAAGCCTATGTGACATAATATGGGGCCCACATGGTGGCATCCTCATCATGATGAGGGTTTGATGCCACATGACATTGGAAGTGGAGGCTACTGCTAGGATATATTTGGTTGAAATTCTATAATATGGTGATCAGGATAATATTGATCTCTAGAGTCACTTCTATCAAAAAATGGGGGAGATTTTTGTTGCATTTTAGAGAAGAAGTTACTGAAAAGATTTGAAATGGTGACATGAGAAACTTTTTTCTTTTCCACCAACCATTGTTGGGTTTAAAACTGGTGAGCCTTCATATCCTATTGGGATTTATGTGTGGCCTTTAGTGTAATGACCCAAAGTTTTATCAATTGAAATTCCCTTCTTATAATTATGTCACATAAAATCACATTAGGAAACACAATGCCACATCAGGCATAAATGAACAACTAAATACTATGTGAAATTTATATCCCAGACATTAAACATAATTTTTCCACTTATGTGTTTTGAATTTATAAAACCTCACATACACGATTTTAATCATTAAGATATTTATATTCTAATAGGACAAACATATTTTTTTGGGTGAATAATAACTTACACTTTGGAATAGTAATGTTACCCTTATGAATAGTTATATGAACCTTATCAATAGTAAACCATCCAAATGAATAGTAAATGAACCAATGAAAGTATGAATAAAATTTAAGCACCTTATAAATAAGAGATAATGTTTTAAAAATTAATAATTAAGTGTTGGTATTTTTGTGAGTAATAAATATTTAATTACAATTTTAAATTAATAATTTTTTTAAAATAAAAATAATTTTTCTAAAATTTATTCATAAATAAATAAATTATTGTCCCATGATTTTAGGGTAATTTTTCGAGACCGTAAGTATTATTTCAAAGTGTTATGAAATTAGTTATAATTTCAAAATTTGTATTTTCCAATTAAATGATGCTTTTATTTAAAAAAAATTAAATTTAAAGTTTTTAGAAATTAATTTTGATAAAATGGAGTCCATTTTTTTAATTCTACATATGAAAAAATTATTAGGGTGATTTCTTTTTATTTTTCTAAAATACATAATTTTTTGGTGAATAGTTGAATTCGATAATTTACAAAATATGATAAATAAATGAATTTTTGCATCATGCATGAGTCATGGATGATGTAAAGGGCCATTTTTTAGAACTAAAATTTATTAATTATTTTATTTAGTCACAATAATCCTCACTATTTCTTATCTTGAGCAAAATAATAAACTAATGATTAAAATAATTAGAAAACACCCCTCTCTCCACTATAAATACCACCCCTCACACTCTCTTCTCCTCACACCTATCAAGATTTGGGACTTACCTATATTATACCCAATACTCTTTCTTAGTCCCTATACATGTCTAGGATCTATTGGTCTTATAAAAATACAAATCCTAGGTTCCTTGAGGAGGATCTGAAGAGGAGAATTCAAGAGGTAAATCCTCTCTTTTCTTTTAATTTTCTTTTCAATTTTAATTTCTTTTCTTATTATTTACTCAACTACATTAATCCAAATGGAATGTTAACTACATTAAAATAAATATACTATAAATAAATCATGTTAATGTAATATCCAACATTAAACTCCTCCCTCTCTTTCTTTCATCATAAAAATGTTATTGTCACCCGTGATGTGTAAATTTACCGACATCGTGGGAAATGCACTTTCATTTTTGTTAAACATATTAAAGGATGTTAATAAGACCAATAAATGGTTAAAAATATATATAATAGTGTATTTTATAACCCCTTTTATGTCCTGTATATATCTTATACTCATAATACTAAATACTAAAATGAAACGAGTTCGTAGCATTTGAAAAACCACCAAACTTTACCTAAAATTATCATCATTAACTTTTATCTAATGAATCATCCTAATGTTATATAAAAAAAATCATTGTAAGATAATTTAAAATTATTTTCTATCATTAATAACATATAATAACTATTTGGGTTGTTCACCCTCATTATAAACTAACATCCATTCATGAATAAAAAGTGAACCAATCATGGAAACCATGGAAATGAATGCTCCCAAAAATGAAATTAAACTTCATAAATAATCAAAATTCCCATAAAAGAACATAATAAAACCACAATGTATCATATTATTGTATAAAAGGTTTTATAATTGTTAATTAATCAGTATAATGTGAGTATATAGGATATTAACTTGAAGGAATATTTGAGACAAAATGTAAGGGGAATTCTTGAACCCAACTCTCTTTATTTGGGGTTTCCCTATTTCACTCCATTTTCAGTATGGTTATTATTTAAAAATTGTTTATTCATAATTATGTTAACTTATTTTTTATATACATTTTTTAAACTTGAGTTTATGAAAAACACATTTTTTTCCAAAAGAACTCTTCTTTCAAAAAAAGAACACAACTTTTACTTCTCAAGATTGTTTCCTTCACTCAAGGTTGATGATTCTTATATAAAGAATGTTAATCCCTATTTCATTTGGGAACCAAAAGGTTATGAATGAATTCTTATGAATTGAAACCCATTACTTTACATGGGATATTATATGTTCAAGATTAATATATGTTCTATGTGGCGTGCATGATAATTTAAATGTTGTGATGTGATGGGTGCACTTGGAATTCTATAGCGCAATGTAAATGTTATGATGTGATGGGTGTGACCATAATTATATATTACTCCAATGAATTGGGTAATGTGAATAACCCCCTGATTAATGTGAAATATAAATGGACTTTATGCTATCTTTGTTCAAAACTATGTGTGGTAGTTGACCACTAAGACACGATGTTTCATTTTAATGCATTGCCACATTCCAATTCTTTTCTTAATGATTCCTATCATGACTGTGATATTATGCCTATGTTATGATGATAATTTTCATTATCAACCTATTTTATATTGTTTCATGTTGTTATCTATTCACTTAATAGGCTTTTATTTCACCCCTTTTTGATGTATATCCTTAGGCAACTACTTGTACTACGAAGAATTCAAGGGACTTTAAGGAGCTAGGGAAGAAAGAATTAAATAAATGTTTATGTTTATGTTGTAAATGTTATGTATGGTCCTAGTTTTTCCAATACACTAAACCTTTGGATGCCCTCTGTGTAACCGATTTTATGCTGTTTATCGTTAAAATGATGTAATAGTAATGTAAGAAAAAGTAGGGTCTCTATAATTGGTATCAAAGGAAAGTTTAGTTATTTTGGGATTTAGGAATAGAGAACCTTAGTAAAAGCCTTTAGTATGAGACTAAGTATAAGTAATCACCCAATATTCATTGATAAATACAGGGATCCCACAATTTATGCCTTTATAATTAATTTGTCAAAGTAATAAATTATATATTCTTGGATTGTTGTCTTATTTTTTGTTCCAAAATTTTATATTTTTGAAAATGGTCAGAACCAGGAGAAACCAGACCAACAACCCATGCGAGGGACATTGCGGTGATTTCCAGAAAGACATCCCCAATGATTTGGGAGGTAGAGTTTAAAATTTTAGGGTGATGATTACCCAGCTATCTCAGGTTATGAACAATAACAAGAATGATGTAGAACATCCTTCTTTATCTAAGAGGTAGAGACTAACTATCAAGTGTCTTATGTGGAAATGACCTCCAACGTTTAGTGGATCTTCTGATTCACTAGTTGCAAAATAGTGGGTTAACTCAATGGATATTTTTTTTCTTCATTGTTATGAGATGGAGAAGGTGAATCTGGCCGTTTATAGTATAGATGGAGTGGCCAAACAATGGTAAGATTTTTTTATGAACACCAAGACAAGGGATGAAATTGAAGAGATGGAGTTGGAATATTTTATGACAATTTTTATTAAAAATTATTTCCCTTATAATCTTCAAACAAAGAAAGAGGGAGAATTTATAGAGCTAAAACAAAAGGCAAAAGAATCTGTCACATCCTATGAAGAAAATTTTACATGTCTTGCAAGGTACATTTGGGTTTTGTTATCAACAATGATTGAAAAATTGATAGATTATTTAGTGGTTTAAAACCACACCTTCAAAAGAGTCTTTCAATTTGAGACTTTAGAGTTATGAAGAAGTTTTTGTATGTGCTCTCAAACTGGAGATAGAGTTTGGATAATTTTTCCATGACTATGGTGATAAGAAATGAAAGATGGAGTTTCAAGATGGAGGATCTTGTAAAGACCCAGAAATTTCAAGGAAAATGTTTTCTTAAATGATTTGAAATTTTTTGAGTCTGCAGTTTCTGACAGCAGTTGATTCCGAGGCCCGTTGTCCCCGGAATAAATTTATGAAGTTTTGTTCGGGTACGTTCAGTAAACGTACGTGTGGGGTTTTCTATCTTCTGAACCGGTGCTCAGAATTGAAATCTGAGGACACCAATGAACTTGCATCATTGATATTCGCTTAAGGGGACCTTTACCATAGCTGCGTTTTATGTGGGTTGAGAATTAATGTTTGGGAATTTAGAATAAAATAAATAAAATTTGTGGAACACAATTTTATTTATGGAAGTTGGTTAATTCCTCTCAAGGGGAGTTAGAGGTGGGCCCCACACCCACATAACCTCCCATGAGAGGATATTTTTGAGGTGGGGCCCACACGAGCCAAACCTTTTCATCTTCACATAACATCCACTAACCTCCCTTAAACCCCCTTGTTTAATTATTGACAACTCCCCTCTTTAATTGCTAAACTCTCCGCCTTCCACATGGTCATTAATATGAAAAGAACATGAATTAATTATTTTGTACTCCACAAAATTAATTAATTACTTTGGTAGGATTTGAATCATTGTGAAATGCATAGAAAGTTTATTAAAAGAGGGGGAGCCTTAATATAATATTTGCCTGACAAATATTTTGGGGCGGAACCTCTGGAGGATTAGAAATAAAGGCATTATTCCTCCGATGAAGAACGACTTTCTCCCTCGATGAAGAACGCTCTACAATTCGAAGAACACAATATTGCCAACAACGCTTCTTCTTCAGGTGCACACCGATGTCAATTCGATTTAAATTGATTAAAATTGTTCTTTGTTCTTTTTTGGAATCCTGGATTGTCTTTGGCCATATGATACCGCCTAACGTGGAGGGCGCAGGCCGAACGAACATGGCCCAATGACCCTCCGCTGATCCTTGATCTTTTTTGATGGCATCAGCGACGAAAGGGATGGCGGCGACGAGTGAAGGCGGTGGCCATGCACTAGCCGCATGCAGAAGAATCACGGCCCGCAACAGCGGGCCGCTCGGTCGAAGAAAAATCGACTTGCTAAATATGACTGGGATGAAGGAAGTATGGGGTGCCACAAGGGGAGCCTCACTACGGAGGACTGTGGCCCGCGCTCCGTGGGCCTCTTTGGAGGCAAACCAGTCGGCTCGTCGGCCGGCCGGGTGAAGGAGCCGCGACACACGACGGTGTCGCGCAGCAAGACCGCGACCCGCCTGAGTGGGCTGATTGCGCCGGGAAGGCCGGCTGGCATCGGCCGGACGGTTTGGGAGGTCAGTGCCACATGGTGCCGCCGGTTCGGGAAGCCGGGTTGGCCACCCCCCCCCCTCGGACCACACAGCCAGCCGAGCCGCGCCCTGCCTGGCCGGGCCGCGACGCGCAGGGCCGGGCCGCTCCCCCTCAAGCCGAGCCATGACCCTCGGTCCAGGACACACGATTCATCAGGCGATCAAACCCTCTTCCGGGTTGGACCCGCTAAAACTGGTTTGACCCGACCCATCTGTCCACTGGGCTTAACGGGCCGGGCCCGTTTTCACTTAAACGTGAATAACTTTTAGACCGCGTGTCTGATCGACGTGCCGTCTATGGAACTTGGATCCTTAAGAAGAAGCGGTCCTTTTTTGATACTCTAAGTGAGTTTGGTATGACTTTGGTTAACTTCCAGGTTAGGAATGAGCACATTTCTAACCAGGCCCCTAGAACAGAAAATCCAATATCTCTCAGACCGGGCGTCTGATTGACGCATCGTCTATCGCGTTAGGTTCCTTTTGACGAGATAGAACTTTGGAATACATCAACTCTAGAATTTGTGATAGTTTATGTATTTAACCCTTTGTTTGAGGAGTGGAACCTACCAGAAACGAGCGTGCTGTGTTCAGGAACCCTAGAGTTGGTTGCGACTACAACGACTATCGCACTGGAATCCTCTGTGGGTTCAGTGACGATGACTACCATACTGGAATCCTCCGTGGGTTCAGCGATGGCGTCTACTATACTAGAATCCTCCATGTGTTCGATGACGATGATTACTGTTCTTGTATCCTACGTGGGTCCGACATTTTGACATCTATTCTAGTATCCTACGTGGGTCTGACAGAGTAGCTGGTCTAGAATCCTACGTGGGTCCGATAACTTAGCTGGTCTAGTATCCTACGTGGGTCCGACAGCTTAGATGAATCAGTGGCTACATCTGATAATCTCTATCACTTTATGAAAGATGTATACCTGTGTGAGTAAGGTCTTGAATTTCAATCATTATCATCGATGTGATCGACTTCTTTTCTGTGTGGACTATGTTGTGCTTGGGCTCGAGCGTTGGAGCCGAACTGGGATTTATGACTTAGGTATATGTATGAGCATATACCTAAGTAGTGTCAGTTGATATTTCGTGATTGTAACTTTATTTTTTGGTTTATCCTTCATGGATTCTTGGATACCTTCAGGGGTCTCAGGGTCCCTACTGAGTATCGTTATACTCACCCCTACACGGGAAATTCCCGTACATCATTGTGTTGGATGAAGACGATGAACAACACTGATCAAGGTGGAGGCTTGTGGAGTTGGATGGTACCCGAAGGTGGACCACTTGGAAGGACGTACACAGAGCAGACGGCTGGACCTAAGGTGCTGAAGAGTCCATCTGTACCCACCCTTCAGGTGGGATCACCGGAGGACGACTCAGTGGTTGTTGTTTTACTTTACTATAGTTGTACTAGCTTTTCAGTTGTACTGTACTTTCAGTTGGGTTTGTATACTGGCCTATTTACTTTTCATCAGTTACTTTGGTATTCAGTTTACTTAGTTCTTACTTCAGTTGTGTACTCTATTGTGTTTGTTTACTTTTATAAAGGTAATTACTTCCCTTTATTGGGATTTACACTTTTGGTGCTAGTCACCGGAACTTGGCCTATGGAAGGCAGGCTTGGGGTAGTCATGGAACAGGCCCCGAGGACGGGTCGTGAAAAATTGGTATCAGAGGAGTCGGTTCTACCATAAAACGGAGGACTCTGATCATTTATTTTTGTGAAGCAATAGTGTTAAGAGCCTTGAGTGTGGTTTTCAATCTAGGGAGTCTTGTGTTGGTGTGGCGGCTGACGTATCCATACACCAGGACCCTGACCCTTGATTTCTGGCTCAGTGCATGAAAACATTGATTGCATGTGTGTTTCAAAATTTTTCTTTGGGATTACTTTATGCCAGCTCACCAGGTATACTGTTTTACTGTGGCGTGCATGTTTCCTTTCAGGATGGTCCCACAAAGGCAGCCATCTAGGGTTCCAAGTCGCGTACGAGATGGAATCCCACTGAGCGACGAGGCCTCGGTGCAGGGCCCCATCACAGCGGAGGCACCAACAGTACCAATACCCACTAATCCACTGATACGACCTTCCTCAGCAGTAGAGAGTGCACGCCTCCGAAGTGCGTTGCATGAGTTTCAGCGACAGAGGCTGCCCAGGTTCTGCGGAGAGACAAACCCTCAGGCAGCTGATGGTTGGTTAGAGGCTATCGTCAGAGTCTTCAGATTGGTAGGGACACTAGCTGACCTTATGGTGATCCTTGATGTGAGTATCCTATACGCAGCAGTAGGTAGATGGTGGATCTTGATGTTCTTGGTGCACGACGAGGCATCTCTACTTTGGACAGACTTCAACAGTCTCTTCCGCTCGGAGTTTTTTCTAGCCACCCTTCATGCGGTGCAGATTCACGAGTTACATCACCTGTGATAGGGAAGCATTCCAGTAGCTCAGTACCCAGCCGGGTTTACTAACCACTTTCTCTACTCGATGGACATGGTACGAGACCCATTCTTCAGGGCCCGAACCTTTGAGCAGGGAATGATGCATGAGATCAGGGCTTCGATGATCTCCCTCAGCATTCGGATGCAGGCGGGAGTGCTGGAGCGAGCCCTTCTTATGTAGAGCATTCTTGCTGAGCCGACACCAGCAGCAAGACCCACTGCAGGGCGACACGTAACAGAGTCTTATGCAGCCGACAGTAGATAGATTTCACAGAGGTCCAAGAGGACCAGGCCATTAGGAGAGTGACCTCAGGATACAGGTTCGGTTGTGCGGGGAACCCAAAACAGATACAACTATACGAGGACCAGGCAGTGCTATGCATGCGGCGGGTAGGGTCACATGGCTCAAGACTACCCGACCCCCCATGATGATGAGAAGCAGAAAGTGGAGGGACCTCCCAAGTAGAGGCAAAGGTTTGACCATGGTGGTCCACAGGGTGCAGGCGGATGGGGAAAAGTAGTTGGACAAGCAATGGGTGGTGGATGACGTTTTGAGGATCTACCAGCACCACCACCAGGAGGTCCACCTCGACCACAGGGAGCTACCAGACAGAGGTAGGCTCAGCTCCAAGCAGTCGAGGTTTACGACCACGGCGCACCTGAGATGATTTGAGGTACTATCTGTGTCTACTCCACCCTTGATGCAGTACATATAGACATAGGTGCGAGTCATTCTTTTATTATTGCTGCCCTTGTTCGGAGCTCAGATATTACGATGGAGCCTTCGGCTCGATACTTACGGCTAGAGACTCTTACAGGAGCAGACTCGAAAATCACACGCTGGTGCTAGCAGTGTGAGATTACTCTAGGAGGTGAGAGATTCAGCTGGGATCTTCTTGTAGTGGCGTCGAGGCCTTACGACGTCATCTTGGGTATGGAATGGTTGTCTAAATTCCATGCTCAGATCGACCACATTTGGCACAAAGTGCGGTGTGTCCACACGGATGGGACCAGGTTCACCTTCAAAGGCGAGAAGGGAGCCTTTGTAGTGCAGGATGGACTTACGTAGAGGAGAGGGCAGCCGATCACACATCAGTTGGCTAGTCTCATCCTTGGAGTGGTTGATGTGCGGAGTCCGAGTTTTCTTGTGTTGGTGGATCGGTATGCAGACATTTTTCTTGACAACGTTCCAGGACTACCTCCTCACAGAGAGGTATACTTCTACATTGACCTGTACCCCGAGATACCACTGATATCTACTCCGGAATATCAGATGGATCCCGCTGAGATTTATGAGCTTCGGGTACAGCTGGAGGACTTGCAGGGAAAGGTATTCATCTGACCCAGTGTTTCACCCTGGGCTCCTCTGATTTTGTTCTCCAAGAAGGCAGATGGGAGCTTGCGACTATGTATCGACTACTATCGCCTGAATCAGGTGACCGTGAAGAATAAATACCCACTTCTGAGGATTTATGACCACTTTGATCAGCTCAAGGGAGCACAATGGTTTTGAAGATAGACTTCAGATCAGGCTATCACCAGCTCAGAGTTCGAGACGAGGATTTGCAGAAGACGGCCTTCAGGTGTCGGTATGTCCACTATGAGTTCTTGGTTATGACCTTCAGCATAACCAATGCTCCAGCGGTGTTCATGAGTCTCATGAACAGGATCTTCCAACCTTACCTCGATCGTTTTTTTGTAGTCTTCATCGACGATATACTGATTTACTCGACTACTGAGGAGGAGCATGCCTACCACTTGCGGGTTGTACAAGATACACTCCGAGAGCACCAGCTTTATGGTAAGCTCTCAAAGTGCCAGTTCTGGATTCGATATGTCCACTTTCTGGGATACATCATCACAGAGGCTGGAGTTGTAGTGGATCTAGTGAAGATCGAGGAAATACTTTCTTCGGAGCCACCCAAGAGCATGGCGGAGGTGCAGAGTTTTCTGGGTCTTCCTGGGTACTATCGAAGATTTGTGCCAAACTTCTCCAATGTTGCAGCACCGCTTTCTGCTTTGACGAAGAAGAGGACACCATTCATGTGGTCAGATAGATGTCAGCAGATCTTTCAAGAGCTGAGGCAGAGGTTGACCAGTGCGTCCATCTTGAGGTTGCCGGATGAGGGCGTTGGGTACGTAGTTTACTACGACGCATCAGGGATTGGACTTGGGTGTGTCCTGATACAGGAGGGAGCAGTGATCACGTATGGTTCATGGAAGTTAAGACAACATGAGCATAACTATGCTACCCATGACCTGAAGTTAGTAGGAGTGTTATTATTCTTGAAGATGTGGAAACACTATTTGATGGGTGAGCGCTTTACAGTCTACTCTGACCACCAGAGTCTTAGGTACATCTTCTCGTAGAAGGACCTGATCCTGAGACAATGGTGATGGATTGAGTTCTTCCAGGACTATGACTTTGAGATCGTCTATACTCCTAGAAAGGGGAACATTGTAGTTGATTCTCTCAGTAAGAGATTGGGCATTCAGTTACTAGGAGAGGCGACGAAGCAGATAGCCGCGTTGCAAATATCATTTGTGGATAGAGATGGAGAAACCTTTCTTCAGTCTCTCACAGTCACTCCTCCACTCCATCAGCGAGCCAGAGAGGCATAGCGTGGGGACGTTGACTGTGACATGCGACATGCTCAGATATCCACAGGGCAGGTGCCTGATGGTTTTTTTGAAGGAGGGGAGCACGTCATCCTGTTCAGGGGACATACGATGTTACCAGTTGCACTGCATGAGGAAGTGCTGAGGGAGTTTCACACTTCCCCTCTAGCGGTACATCTAGGAGTGGTGAAGATGTACCAGGACCTCAGAAGACAACACTAGTGGCCGGGTATGAAGAACGTTGTAGTGGAGTTTGTTTCACGATGCCTCACTTGTTAGCAAGTGAAGGCGGAGCACCAGGTATCAGCGGGCTTGGTACATCCCTTAGAGGTTCCAAAGTGGAAGTGGGATGGGATATCCATGGATTTCATGATGGGGCTTCCACGTACTTCCATAGGTCACGACTACATCTGGGTGATCGTAGACCGACTCACCATGTCCGCCCACTTCCTACCAATCAGAGAGCAGGGCTCATTAGAGAGCATGGGATGACTCTATGTTCAAGAGATCATATAACTTCATGATGTTCCATCGTATATCATCTCCGATCGAGATTATTTCTTTACTTCCAAGCTTTGGAAGGTGCTGAAGGAGGCATTTGGGACGCAGTTACGTCTGAGCACCGCCTTCCATCCTCAGACGAATGTCCAGACTGAGAGGACCATTCAGACTCTCGAGGATATGGTCCGTGCTTGTGTCCTTGACTTTGGTCGCAGTTGGGAGAATCATTTAACCTTGGTGGAATTTTCGTAAAACCACAGCTACCACTCCACCATAAGGATGGAAACATATGAGGCACTGTACAACCAACCTTGCAGATCACCCCTGTGCTGTACTGACCTTGGGGAGTCAGCACTTGTAGGACCAGAGATGGTTCAGGCTACGACGGAGAAGTTGCAGATCATCCAGGAGTAGATGAAGACTGCATAGAGCAGACAAAAGTTTTATGCTGATAGGAGATGGAGACCATTAATGTTTGAGGATGGAAACCACTTTTTCCTACAGGTCTCACATCGACGAGGTCTATGGAGATTTGGCTAGGGCGGAAATTTATCTCTACGCTTCATCAGACCATTCCAGGTCCCCAACAGAGTAGGCGAGGTGGCTTACCACCTATCCCTTCAACCTCAATTGCACCGGGTGCATGAAGTCTTTCACGTATCTCAGCTGAGGAGATACATGCAAGACCCAACCCAGATCATCGATCACAGGGAGATGGACATCGATGAACGAGAGACATTTACGGAGGTCCTGCTGTAGATCAAGGATCTATATGAGTGGGTCCTACGTGGATGGTAAAATCCTCTAGTTTGCATCCACTGGCAGCACGAAAACCTCCAAGAGAGCACATGGGAGTGGGAGGCTCATATGCGAGCTCAGTACCCCCATTTGTTACCCTAGTGTGTGTTGTAGCTTTATAGGGACGTAAATCCCTGAGGTGGGAGTAATGTAAAGACCCGAAAATTTCAAGGAATTTTTTTCTTAAATGATTTGGAATTTTAGGAGTCTGTGATTTGTGACGACACTTGATTATGAGGCCCGATGTTCCCAGAATCAATTTCTGAAGTTTTGTTCAGGTATGTTCAGTAAACGTACATGTGGGTTTCTCTATCTTTTGAACCGGTGCTCCGAATTGAAATCCGAGGACACTGATGAACTCGCAAAGCCAGTATTATCTTAAGGGGACCTTTACCGCAGTTGCGTTTTATGTGGGTTGAGAATTAATATTTGGGAATTTAGAATAAAATAAATAAAATTTGTGGAACACAATTTTATTTATGGAAGTTGGTTAATTCCTCTCAAGGGGAGTTAGAGGTGGGTCCCACACCCACATAACCTCCCATGAGAGGATATTTGTGAGGGGGGCCCATACGAGCCTAACCTTTTCATCTTCCCATAACTTCCCTTAAACTCCCTTAAACCCCCTTGTTTAATTATTGACGACTCCGCTCTTTAATTTTTAAAATATCCTCCTTCCACTTGGTCATTAATATGACAACACCATGAATTAATTATTTTGTACTCCACACAATTAATTAATTACTTTGTGAGGATTTGAATCATTTTGAAATGCCTGGAAAGTTTATTAAAAGAGGGGGAGCCTTAATATTATATTTTCCTGACAAATATTTTGGGGCAGAACCTCTGGAGGATTATAAAGAAAGGTGTTCTTCCTTTGACAAAGAATGACTTTCTCCCATGATGAAGAGCGCTCTTTGATTCGAAGAATGTGAAGTCACCAATGAGGCTTCTTCTTCGGGTGCACACTGAAGTCAACAGAATCGACACCATTCTTCCGCGATGCCCGACTACCGTGACGTTCGTCTTCCGCGGCTCGAAGACGTGTGACATCTTTTCGAGGTAGGGGGATTATGTTCAATTTTAATTGACTAAAATTATTCTTTCTTTTTTGTTGGAACTGGGGTTTGTCTTTGGCCATATGATATCACCTAACGCGGAGGGATCATTCCGAACAAACACGGACCAAATACCATCATTTGATCTTTGATATTTTTGATGGAATCAGTGAAAAAAGGGATGGTGACGACGGGCGAAGGTGGTGGCTGTGCGCCGGCCGCATGCGGAAGAATCACGGCCCGTAACCGCAGGCCGCTCGGCCGAAGAAGAATCGGCCGGCTAAAGCTGGCCGAGCCGAAGGTAGAACGTGACACCAAAAGGGACTTCGTGCTATGGAGGACCACAACCCACACTTCGCGTGCCGTTTCGGCGGCAAACCGGATGGCTCATCGGCCGGTTGGGTGAAAGAGCCGCGACACCTAAAGCTGCTGTGCAGCAAGACTGTGGCTTTCCCGAGCGGGCTGCTTGCGCCGCTTGGTGCCACCGGTACGAGAAGCTGAGTGGCCGCGACCCCCCCCCCCCTCGGACCACTCGGACCTCTAGGCCGAGCCATGACCAGCCGTGACACGCCTTGCCAGGCCGGGCCAGACCACACCGGTCTGGGCTGCACCGGGCTGGGCCACAGTGTGCTGGGCTGGGCCGGGCCGTGCCGGGCCAGGTTGCACCACCTCGGGCCGGTCCATGCGATTCATCTGGCCGGTCTGACCCTCTGCCGAGTCGGACCCGCCAAAACTGGGTTGACATGACCCATCGACCCACTGGGCTTAACGGGTCAAGCCCGTTTTCACTTAAATGTGAATAACTTTTAGACCGCGTGTCCGATCGACACGCCGTCTACGGAACTGGGACCCTTATGATGAGGCGGGCCTTTTGAAATACTCTAAGTGAGTTTGGGACGACTTTTGTTAACATCTGGGTTTGGAACGAGAGTATTTCCAACCAGGCCCCTGGAACGAATGTATTTCCAACCGGGCCCCTGGAACGGAAAATCCAATATCTCTCATACCGGGCGTCCGATTGACGCACCGTCTGTCAAGTTGGGTTCCTTTTGAAGAAACGAAATTTCAAGATTCATCAACTCTGGACTTCATGACAGTTGATGTATCAACCCCTTTGCTCGAGGTGCGGACCCTACTGGAATCGATCATGCTGTGTGCGGGAACCCTAGAGCTGGCTGCAACTGCAACGACTACTGCACTGGAATCCTCAGTGGGTTCGGCAACGACAACTACCATATTGGAATCCTCTGTGGGTTTGGCGACGATGACTACCATACTAGAATCCTCCGTGGGTTCGACGATGACGATTACTATTCTTGTATCCTACGTGGGTCCGGCAGTTTGACTTCTGTTCTAGTATCCTACGTGGGTTTGACAGAGTAGATGGTCTAGAATCCTATGTGGGTCCAACAACTTAGCTGGTCTAGTATCCTATGTGGGTCTGATAGCTTAGATGAATCGGCGACTACATCTGATCATCTCTATCACTTTACGAAAGATATATACCTGTGTGAGCTGAGTCTTGACTTTCAATCATTATCATCGATGTGATTGACTTCCTTCCTGTGTGGACTGGGTTGTTCTTGGGCTCGAGAGTTGGAGCCAAACTAGGATTGATGACTTAGGTATATGTATGGGAATTTAACTAAGTAGGGTCAGTTGATATTTTATGATTGTATCTTTCCTTTGTGGTTTATCCTTCGTGGATTATGGGAGACCTTTGGGGGTCTCGGGGTCCCTACTTAGTATCGTTACACACACCCCTCCACGGGAAATGCCCGCACTACGTTGTGTTGTATACAGACGATAGATATCACTGATCGAGGTGGAGGATTGTGGAGCTGGATGATACCCAGAGGTGGACCACTTGGTGGGACATACACGGAGCGGACGGCCTGACCTGAGGTGCTGAGGAGGCCATATGTACCCACCCTTCAGGTGGGATTCACGGAGGACGACTCATTGGTTGCTATTTTACTTTACTGTAGTTGTACTACCTTTTCAATAGTATTGTACTTTCAGCTGTGTTTGTATACTGACCCATTTACTTTTCATCACTTACTTTTGTTTTCAATTTACTTAGTTCTTACTTTAGTTGTGTACTATATTGTGTTTGTTTACTTTTATAAAGTAAATACCTTCCCTTTATCAGGATTTACGCCTTTGGTGCTAGTCACCGGCCCCTGGCCTATGGAAGGAAGGCTTAGGGTAGTCACGACACGGGCCCCAAGTACGGGTCGTGACATATTTAATGAGAAAGGTGGAATGAAATCTCAACCACCCACATGAAAAAATGTGGGTAGAAGAATCATGGGAACTACCTCAAAGGAATGGGGAAATGATTCAAATGTGGGAGAAAAGGCCACCAATCTCATGAATGTAGAAAAGACATGAAAATTCTGGACAATCTTGTGGAGGAAAAAAGAGCATCACCCATGGTCCAAAAGCTACAACTATAGTGAGTAGGGGAACTATGCAATCCAACACACTAAACCTTGAGTGCTTGAGGGTAATCAGTGTCCTCAACCACCAAAACCAAAGGAGAAAGAAAAGTCTTATGCTGTCACTACTGTAGAAGTTGAGTAAGATAATGAATTTGTACAAGGTACACTTCCTATTCAATCAATAATTGGAAAAGTATTATTTGATTATGTTCTATGAATTTCTTTATATCTCACATGTTTTATATAATTATTGAATTGAATACCTGAAACCTTGAAGTAGAGATAACTATAAAAATGGCTCGGGGTATAATCATTACAACCCAAGTGTTGGACACATCACCTATTGGTGAATATATAAATATTATTAAAAAAACTCATGATATATCCCTTGGAATAATTCAATGCTATACTAGGGATGGAATTGATCACTTTATATACCACACGTATAAAGTATCTATAAATGAGAATATCTTTTCATATTCTAAACCATACCATGCTTCTCTACAAATTCAATGAAGATCATGAATGTCCTTTAAAAAATCCTTAAACGGTGTCGGTGTTGATTCCCTATGAATGAGAATAACTAAATCAAATGGTTGAGTTAATGGATGTAATCCACCTAGGAGAAATTCCCATTGTGAGGGAATACAATGGTGTATTTCTTGAAGAGATTCTCAGACTACCCCCAGATCATGAGGTAGAGTTATCAATAGAAATCAAACCTGGATCTACTCCTATCTCAATGTATCCCTATAGGATGAATCCTATTGAACTGGAGGAGTTAAAGAAGAAGCTACAAGAGCACTTGGACAATGGGTTCATATGCCCTAGTGCATCACCTTGGGGTGCACCAATTATTTCTTTCAGGAAGAAGGAGGGAACAATGCAGTTTTGTATCTATTATCAGGAACTAAATGAGATCACCATAAAGAATAAGTATCCTCTTCTATGGATTGATGAAAATTTTGACCAGCAGAGAGGAGCTTGGTACTTCTCAAATGTGGATCTCTGTTCTAGAAATCATCAGCTAAAGGTGAAGAAGGTATATAATTAGAAGGCTACCTTCCATAGAAGTTATGTGAACTATGAGTTTTTTCTGATGCCCTTCAGACTTACTAATTACCCTGCAATAATCATGGATTTGATGAATAGAGTCTTTAGACATTACCTCAAAAAACACGTTGTAGTATTTATTGATTAAATTATCATGTACTCTAAGAGAAAGGAGTAATATTAAGAACATCTAAGATTTATTTTGGTGAAATTGGAGAAGGATAAGTTGTACGTTAAGTTCAGGAAGTGTGACTTTTGGATGCATAAAGTCATAATATTGGTACATGTGATGCCAAGTGATGGAGTTTTAGTGGACCCTTGAAAAACCAAGGTAATTGAGGAATGACCCAGACCCTCTAGTGTCATAAAAATCTATAGTTTTCATGGCTTAGTAGGGTACTATCGATGTTTTCTGAGAAATTTATCATGATTTTAGGGAATGATAACTATGTTAACAAGGAAAGGGGTAAAGTATATATAGAATGAAGAATGTGAGGAAGACTTTATGGAGATAAAGAGGAGGATTATCACTACACATGTACTCACATTACCAAAAAGTAGAGATTTTTTGCGATATATAGTTATAATTCTATGAAATTATTGGGTTTTGTACTCATAAAAAATGATAATGTGATAGCCTACTCATTATAATAGTTGAATATCCAAAAGGGAAAATACCCTATCTATGATTTAGATATAGAAACTATGATTTTTCCTCGAAAATATGGCGGCATTGCCTATATGGGGATAAGTGTGATATATATACCAATAAAAATATCATGAAGTATATATTCACACAAAAAGAGCTCAAAATTCATCAAAGGATATTGATAGAGACAATCAAATACTATGATTTATCAATTCACTATCTTCCCGGTACGGATAACAAGGTAGATAATTATCTAAGAAAAAAATAACTTGCTACTCTATCCATGCTGAAAATTGAGAAAGAAATAATCTTCATGGATATGTAAAGGATGGATTTAGAAATCATAATAGCTGGGAATAAATCCTACCTTTCCCAAAGAATTTACCAACCATCTATCAAAGAGAAGATTATGGAGGCACAATGGGATGATACAGAGTTTCAAAAGAAGGTGAATGTTGTACGGTAAGGGAAGATGTAATATTTATATATTGACGATGATAGTCTAATTATGTTTAGAAATAGGGTCTTTGTTCCTTCATCACCCAGGATAAAAAATGATATATTGGACAATGCACACAGCTCGAATTTCACTATCCATCCTAGTAGCACAATGATGTACCATGATCTCTAAGAAAACATCTGGTGGGATAACATGAAGAAGGATATTGCAAAATATATCTCAAGGTTCCTAGTATGTAATCAAGTTTAATTAGAGTGAAAAAAGTCCAAAGGGACGATGAAAACATTTCCAATACCTATATGGAAATGGGACAATCTCAGCATGGATTTTTTCAAAGGTCTCTTAAAGACATCCAAAATAAATAAATCGACATGGGTTTTGGTGGACCGACTCACCAAGACTACTCACTTTATCATTATTCGGTAAGATATCTTACTTGATAAATTTCTAATATATATGTGAAGGAATTGGTGAGACTACATGGAGTTACACTCTCAATTTCCCTGATCATGATCCTAGTTTCACATCTAAATTCTGGAAGAGTATTCAACATACCTTGAGTACAAAATTGATTTTTAGAATAACCTATCACCCCCAAAATAATGACCAATATAAAAGGACTAGTTAGATGCTTGAAGATATTATAAGATCCTACTCATTAGAATTCAAAGGTGGATGGGATCAGAATCTCCCATTGGTTGTGTTCTCATACAAAAATGGTTTCCACTTGAGTATTCATATGGATCTATATGAAGCTCTATATGTAAAGAGAGGTAAAACTCCAAACCGTTGGGGGTGAATTTGGAAAAAGAATGCTACTTGGACCTGATATTATACAATATATGATATAAAAGGTTCAATCCATCCAACAACATATCAAAGATGATAATAGTTTGAAAAAGAGCTATGATGACAACCATCAAAGGGACTGGGGGATTGATGTTGGAGATAATGTATTTCTTCGAATATTGCCGTGAAAGAGAACCATGGGGTTTGGAAAGAAAGTCAATCTAAGCCCAAGGTAAATTAGGCCCTTTTAGATCCTTGAACATGTAGGATCCATGGACTATCTACTTGCACATCCACCAAACATGGATTATGTTCATGAGGTATTAGATGTATCACTCTTGAGGAGGTATATACTAGATCCCTCACATTTACTGAACTCAATGGTGGTACGTTTGGAATATGATATCTCGTATGAGGAGAAACGAGTAACGATTCTAGACTAGAGATATAAGGTTCTATGAAACAAGAAAATGAACCTTGTCAAGGTTTTGTGGATGAACCATAAGTAGGAAAAAGAAACTTGGGAACCATAGGAGGAGATGAAGGTGAAATACCCTCACCTGTTTTTGTAAAAAAACATTTCGAGGGTGAAATTTCAAAAGAGGAGAATAATGTAACTACCCGATGATTTATCAATCGGAATTACCTTCTTATAATTATGTCACATAAAATAACATTAGGAAACACAATGCCACATCATTCTTAAATAAAATAATAAATACTATTTGACCTTTATAGCCCAGTCATTAAACCTAATTTTTCCACAGTTTTGTTTTTAATTTTGAAAATTTGATATACACAGTTGTGATTAGTAAGATATTTAGAGTCTCATAAGACAAACATAATTTTTATTGAATAGTAACTTACCCATATGAATTGTAATTTTACCCATATGAATATCAATATTAACCTTATGAATAGTAAATCGACCAAATGAATACTAACCTCACCCATGAATGTATAAATAAAACATATGCACCTTATAAATGGGAGGGAATGTTTTAAAAATTATTAAATAAGTGTTGGTATTATTATGAGTAATAAATATTTAATTAAAATTTTAAATTAATAAATATATTTAAACTAAAATTCATTTTCATAAAATTTATTCCTAAATAAATACATTATTCTCCCATTATTTTAGGATAATTTTATGAGGCATTAAATAATTTTTCAAAGTTTTATAAAATCTGTTATAATTTTATAATTTGTCATTGCAAAGTAAATGGTGATTTTATTTAAAATTTAATTTTCACATATTAAGATTTTTTTTTGATAAAATGGAGTCCATTTTTAAATTCTACATATTGATAAATGGTTAGGTTTAATTTTTTGTATTTTTTCTGAAATACATTAATTTCGGTGAATAGCGAAATTCGATAATTTACGAAATATGCTAAATAAATGAATTTTTGAATCATGATTGAGTCATGGATGATGTAAATGGTTATTGGTTAGAACTCAAATGAACTAGTTAATTTATTTAGACACAATAATCCTCATTATTTCTTTTCTTGAGAAAAATAATAAACTAATGATTAAAATAAGAAGAAGACACCCCTCTCCTCCACCATAAATACCACCCCTCACACCCTCACACCCTCTTCTCCTCACACCTCTCAAGAGTTGATCCCATCCTATATTATAGAAAATAATCTTCCCTAGTCCCCCTCCTACATCTAAGAGCTATTTTTCTCATCAAAATACCAATCCTAGGTTCCTTGAATAGGATCTCAAGAGGAGAATTCAAGAGGTAAATCCTATATCTTTTCTTTTAATTCTCTTTACAATTTCAATTTCTTTTCTTATTCATTTCTCACCTACCTTCATAAAAATGGAATGGTAAAAATAGTAACTTAAATATTATTTATTTATATATTTTTAATGGAATATACATCATTAAAATCATCCCACTCTATCTTTCATCTAAAAAATGAAATTGTCACCCGTGATGTGTCAATTTACCGACATTGTGGGCGATGCACTTTCATTTACATTAATCATATTCATGGATGTTAATAATAACATTAAATGGTTTTAAATATATTATATAGTGTATTAATAACTCTTTTTTATTTCTAAGAATTAACTTATACTCATAATAAAAAATGATAAAACAAAATGAGTTCATAGCATTCGAGAAACCGCCAAAATTAACCTAAAACGATCATCATTAACTTTTATATATTGAATAATCCTCATGGTATATAACCAATACATTACAAGATCATTTAAACTTTTTTTAATATCATTAATAAAATATAATAACAATTCTGTATGTTCATTCTCATTAAAAAATAACTTCGATTCATGAATACAAAGTGAAACGTTCATTGAAACCATGAAAATGAATGCTCCCAAAAGATGAAATTAAACTCTACAACTCATCCAAAGGACTATTAAAGAACATAATAACACCATAATTAATCATATTAATTTATAAAAGGTTCTATAATTATTAATTATTTAATATAATGTGATTATATAGGATATTAACTTGAAGGATGCTTTCTGACAAAAGGTAAGGGGAATTTTTGAACCCAACTCTCTTTATTTAGGGTTTCCCTATTTCACGACATTTTTAGTATTGTTATTCCATAAAAATTATTTATCCATAATTATATTACCTTATATGGAATATAAATATTTTCTACTTGAGTTTATGAAAAACACAATGTTTTCCAAAAAGAACATTTCTTTCAAAAAGCACACCTTTTACTTCTCAAGGTTATTTCCTTCACTGAAGGTTGATGAATATTATATGAAGTATGTTATTCCCTATTTCATTTCAGAACTGAAAGTTTATGAATGAATTATTATGAAACTAAACCCATTCTTTTCCATGTAATATTATATGTTCAATATTGATATATGTTCTATGTGGTGTGCATGATAATGTAAATGTTGTGATGTGGCGGGTGCACCCGGAATTATATAGTGCAATGTAAATGTTATAATTTGGTGGGTACGACCAAAATTATATATAGATTCAATGAATTGGTTAATTTTAATAACCTAATGAGTAATGTGAAATATTAACAAACATGATTATAGCTTTGTTCACAACTATGTACGGTATTTTACCACTAATACATGATGCTTCATTTTTATGCATTTCCACATTCCAAGTCACTTATTAATGCTTCCTCTAATGATTATGATCATATTCCTATGTTACTATGATAATTATTATTATCACCCTATGTTATATTATTTCATTTTATTATCTATCCTCTTACTGTGATTTTAGATCACCATTTTTTGATGTATATCCTCAGGTGACTACTTGTAATAAGGAGAAATCAAGGGCCACTAAGGAGCTAGAGAAGAAGAAATTAAATAAATGTTTAAATTTAAGTTGTAAAAGTTTTGTATGGTACTAGTTTTACCAAGAAACTAAACCTTTAGATACTATTTTTGTAATGTTTTTTTATTTTTTTATCTTTAATATGATGTAATAGTAATGTAAGAAAAAGTAGGGTCGATATATCAAGGGTTGGGACTTTACCATTAAGGTGATACTCTTGGATCAAAACATTTAACACCCAGAATCGGAGATGCTGGGTGGGTGATGAAATTATATGGTTAAATGAGGATCTGGTTTTTTGATAGATAATTTATATTATTATTGGTAAAGGAGAGATTCCATTTAGTATTAAATAGATTTTTGGTGAAATTTCCTATGGGTAGTAAAAAAACAAATAGAGAAACTCATAAAAGTAACTTCACAAGTGGATAAGAAAATGTTGTCTGATTAATTAGAGAGACCCATGTTGGGTAATTTTCTTCTCCTGAAAACATGGGACATAAAATGGCCTAACATGTGGGTGAAATTGTTATTTGGGTTATTAAAATGAATAATTTTAGGTTTTATAATGGACTTATGTTTTTATAAAAAAATATTACATCTATTTGGATGAATATTCAATGCAAAAAATATGTTCCATGCCAGAACCTTAAAGGTTTAGTGTCTTTAGATATTAGATAAAAATCATATTATTTTATGAAATATAATAAATATATCCCATAATGATCTTTGCACAAAATAATCTTCAATGTAGTTACCTATTAAGAACTTCCTTCACAACATGGGAAAAGAAAACGAAGGAAAAAGGGTGAGATCATATGCTCATTAAGGGTAAACACGAAAGACATCAATTTATGATTATATGAAAGCATAATAAATGTATAAGGGAATTAGATCTAGACCATAACTAATAAATTTCGTTCCCAATATGAAAAACATCATAAAAATGAGTAATGGAATAAAACATTAACATTTAAAAAGATAGGAATCATAATAATGAGAATTAATTATAACTCAATCCTGAACCATAAGTTCACGTCAAAAAAGTGTGTGGTACCATAATAAGTTTAGAAACCATTTAATAATATAGGGATAACATCAAATACCATCAGATTATGCAGTAACACCAGTTTCCCATAGTATCTCAGGCACATCAACTTATTCCCCATAATAGATCAAGAACATCTACTTGTTTCCCATAACAAATCAATCACTTAGACTTGTTTCCCTCATGAGATATAATAATTTACCCAATAAACTGGAAGGAGATATAGGTCCCAAAAATCACACAACTAAAACCATACATACATGTTCCACATAATCATAAATCATTCATCATATGAGAACCCATGTAAACGAATGGGTTTCATAATCATTTCATTATAACATAACCCATGTAAAAGAAATGGGTTTCATAAACATATCATATTTTCACCAAATGAATAAACCATACATAGAAATAGCAAGGTTGGTATCCTTATATCATATTCTTAGTAAATATTAGGGAACATTAAAGGATGTTATCTTAGATGGAAAAATATTTTGAAATATCACTTGGAATAATTCTTGAGGAAAAGAACCTTTCCATTTTGAAATATCTTTTTTAAATATATACACTTATAATGAAAATAAATATATTATTTTAAAATAAAATTGTAAAATTATTAAGGAATATTTAAAATAATTTATGCATCATGATGGTAGGAAAATCCGCTCTTATTGTATAAGTTAAAAAAATATTCCTTCCTTAATTTGGTTTTTTAGAAAAGTCACAAAGTACCTCATTTGGAAAATGAAAAAAAGGTTCCTTTCAAACCATTTTGTAAGTAAAACATGGGTAAAAATAATTCTAATAAATTTTATGAGAATATTAAAAAAGAAAATAATTTTTTGAAAATATTTATAGATAATATAGACATGGAAGATAAATATTCTCCTATATAGACTTAAACATAAGAAATCTTGAATAATAATGAGATTGTGCAATAAACCCTTACCAGAAGTCTTTATTTTCCTTATTAATGTTAAATATTATTTAAAAAAATGATTTACTATAAAATTATTTAATACTTATATTCATATCTATCATACCATGTAGGATATATTTATGACTTATAATCACTTATTTAATAATAATATATTTTTTGAATCATTGTTCTGAGTGATAAATGCCTCGTCTTCCAATCATTTCCTGATCCAGAAGTCCTGGTCCTTATAGTTTGATCATGGTCCCATCATTTATAGTTTTTTAATCATGTTATAAAATTATATATATTCATTATATACATATTAATAATTATTCATAAAAATTTGGTATTTAAAAATGAATTATACTTTTATTAGAGATGGTAGGTCATATCTATACATGAACACTATTTCCATTTTTTGAATGATCGAATGAGAGAAAGGTAAATAATAATTCATATTTACAGATTAAATTTTATATTATAATTATCATATATATTCCTCAAATTCATCCTTATTACCATCCAGTGGAAATATAAATGGAAACTGAATCACATCGCATCATGGAGATGGTAGTCCATACGTATGCACGAGTGACATTATCATTTCCCAAAATATTATATGGTGAGAAGGTAGACATGATATTGTTATTATAGAAATATATTTATGTCATAAATATCATATATAATCTTTATACCCATCATAATACCTATCCATAAAATATCATGACAAAAAATAAATTGTATCTCTATGCGGAGATGGTAAGTCATACGTACACACGAGCGATACTTCACTTCTGGTTTGATGGGATAGAGGGTGTATAATTATATTTCAATAATAATAATAACATTAAAGAAAATTTAGGATACTTAATTAATTATTTTATAAAAAATATAATATATTTCTAGGAGGTAAAAGGAGTATAAAATGAATGTGACTGATTAAGTCGATTACCTCTTCTTCGAAACAACTCCTTTAGATCTCCACTAAAAAGATTTAGGATTGATATTTTGAGAAGAATATCACATCTTGAATGTGTTTATAGAAGAGTATAATATAATTTGGTAGTGCTCTATTGAGTTATAATTCTCAATGTGGTGTAACTAGGTTAGGGAGTAGGTGTCCTTTTATAATTGAGGTGAGCGACCCTTTTGGAATTTATCAAAAGATTAAATTATAATAAATTTATTATAAAGAAAGATACCTATAAATGGAAAGGTATTAAAATATAATGTGGGTAGGGGTTTAATACCATCAACCAATATAATACATTCATGTTTGGTGTAATTTTAAGCCTTATCACATGGATTAACCCTTAGTTAAGTTATTTTTATGTTTAATTATGGTAAAACACATTTAAATATTAAATTGTTAAATTGTTTTACATATAGGTATAAAATTTGAAAATAATTGACCAATTTATAAACTTTTATACCATATAATTATAAATTTTTATTATTTAAATATTTTTTAATATTTTTAAATAACTTAATTAAAATGTATTTTGATAAAATTTTATTCTTTTCAATTTTGACAGAATTTATATAATGTAACTTTAAATACATAAAAAAGGGGAAAGTATAATAAAAATATTTCACACCACCCTAATATGAAATTTAGATCTATAATGGTTTTAGGTAACATTGGCTTAATCAAATTATGTCACTTTTTATATTTTTTAAATAATTTATTAAATTTCTTAATTAAATGGAGAAATACAAATTTTTGTTACTTAAGAAATTAATGCCATTATATAAATACTAAAAAATTTAAAAAACATATCCCATGAAAATAATTTTATTAAGATCAAAAAGAAACTTTAATTCATTTATAATATATTTTTTCTTTATTTAGACAGATAATTGATATTTAAAAAAAGAGAGAGACATTTTTTAACTTTCATTAATTTTAATAATATATAAGTCATTTTGATGGAAAAGTGTCCATTAAATAACTCAATTTAGAACCTTAAGTCTTAAGATTATAATTTAATTCATCCAATAATAATTAGAATGATAAATTTTGGCCTTGTCATTTATTTTTAATCCAAATTCACTCGATTTACCCTTTACCAAGGTGAAAAAATATTATCATGGTTACTATTCATATTGACAAAAAAAGCGGAATAATTTAAAAAAATTGCTCCAAATTTGAAATATTAAATTAATTTTATCTAATCTAATACCTATATATGGAATAAATTAATTTTAATGTAAATGCGTAACATGTGTCAAAACTTCTTTTTTGAAAAAATACATTCTTAAGAATAAAACTATATTTATTCTTATCCAATGCATAGATTTATATTGATTGTTTAAAAAATTCGATAAATTAAATAATATATAAATTTCATTAAAATCATTAAATCATAGGGCTTAATTTAATATATTGATATTAAATGCATTGAATTCATAAAAAAATTAGAGCAAACATTAGTTTTATTTTAAAATAATGTTTTTAATGATAATAATTTGGCAAGTAATTAATTAATTTTATAAATGTGTATAATATATATTTTTATAATTTATTTATTAGTATTCATACCCATTAATCCAACATCTTAGAGATAATGTACATATAATATTTTAATAATGTTTCACGGTTCATCTAAAATCACTCTTTCATGATACACATGATATCAACGAAATCAAGTTATTTAAAGAGAAACATTTCAAGAAAATATCACAATGTAACATTCCACCCCAAATAAAATGATGTTACCACTCATAAATGATTCTCTAATAGAAACATATGATGACACTTATACCACATCACAACCTAAGTTCCCCACATAGCTTCCTCAAATTAGTTGTTTCTCCATAAAACATTAATCATATGAGTTGTCTTGTTTCATAGATATATTTATCTACAATTAAAAATATCTTCCAGTTTTTTTATAATAAATAACTTTCTCTAAAAGTAATACCTATGAGTTTATTACATTTTAAGGATCAAGTACGTACTTCCTTAGGATAGATACATGGAACACATCATGATCTTGAGATAGATTCGGTGGAATTATTGATCAATATGCTGATATCCTTATAAAATCAAGAATTTCAAAAGGATTGACACCCCTAGGGATTATCTTTCCCTTATTTACAAATATCACCACTCTCTTCCAGTGAGATAATTATAATAATACCATATCACCCACTTCAATCTCTATATCTTTCGGAAGATTGTCCGCATAATTTTTTTTGACTCTAAGATGCTCTTTGTGTTGTTGAATAGATCTAACTTTTTATGGAATATAATCATCTAGATCCAGCCACAATAGATTTGTATCTCAAAATTCATTTGATCATGTTGATGTTTTGAAATTATTACCATAGAGGGCATCATAATGAGATATTTTAATATTGGATTGAAGGTTGTTATTGTAGGAAAATATTACCAAAGGAAGGTATTGATCCCAATAGCATTTGAAGTCCATATAGAAAGATCTCAACATGACTTATAAAGTTTTAATGGTCCTCTCAGATATTCCATTTATCTAAGGAAGATGACAAGTGATAAAACATAACAGTACATCTAGATCCGGATAAAGACTTTGTCAGAACATTAAGGTAAATATCAGATCCTAACTAGATACAATGGAAAGTGGTACTCCATGCACTCTAACAACATCATTAATATATGTTTTGAAAAGATGATCAAGAAATAAATTTTACCTAATTGAAATTTAGTGTTACAACTTTGTAAAGGGATCAACTATAAATGATATAACATTATGTTCTTTAGATGTTATGTGGAGTCCGATGAAAGAATCCATGGTGATGTTTTTTCATTTCTATTTAGATATGGTAAATGGTTGTAATATTACCTTAGAATTTTGTCTATAGAACTTTAATTTTTTAAAAACAAATCATTGAGAAACATACTTTGAAACATCTCTCTTCATTCCATCACAAGATAAAGACTCTTTCAGGTCTCTATACATCATTGTAGTTCCAAGATTAATAATGAATGATGAACTATGAGACTCATCCCAAGAATACTTTTTCAAATCTAGTATTGGAGGGAAAAATACATAGTTTATGAATCACATTATTCCATTATAATCAAGGTTGAATATAGGATCATTTCTCACCATCTTCTATAGCTCTATAGCTTACTTCTTGGCCTCTTTAATCCTTACTTGGATAGATGGATTAACATTTATTTCATCCAGATAAGATATCTCACCCTAATTTAACATTTATAGATATATAATTCATAAATCCATAAATATTATATCTTTTCAATCTTCATCATAGATATGTAAGCACACTCCTTTCTGCTCAAAGCATCTGCCCACTTGTTCTCTTTTCTAGAGTGGTAATGTTTTGAGAATTCATAATCATGAATTATCTCCAACCGTCTTCTTTAGATAATTTTCATCTCATTTTGAGTGAAAATATAAATTATAATTTTGTGATTATTATATATGAAACAAAGTTTTTTCATAGAGATAATGCCTCCATGTATTTAATGAAACAATTACCACAGTTAACTCCAAATCATGAGTTGTGTAATATTTCTCATGAACATTAATGTGGAATGAGGAATAAACTATCACCATATCATTTTTCATAGAACACATACTAATCCCTTATTTTATGAATTACTATAGATCCAAAAAACTTTCTCCACTATAGGATAGTGTGAGCATAGGTGTGTCGACTAACCTTCTTTTCATCACATTTAAATTCACTTCACATTCCTCCATAAATATGAACTTAACTTCTTTTGGAGTCAACATGGTTAGTAGATTATATAATCATGAGAATTATTTTATGAAACATTAATAATATATGACCAACACTATAAATCTATGAATTTCAGTTACCATTGTTGGTCTAGGGAATTTCTCAATGACTTCTGCATTTGAAGGATCTAGTAATATATCCTCACTTGAGATTATATGACATAAAAATAAAGCTTTATGAATCCAGAATTCACCCTTTGTAAATTTTTTATAAATAATATTTTTACTCAAGGTCTTCCTCAAAATTATCAAGTGATAATAATGTTTTTCCTTTATATTTGAATACACAAGAATATAGTTTATAAAGACTACCACAAACTGATCAAGGTAATCTCAAAAGAATCTATTCATTAAATCTATGAATATAGAAGGATAATTAGTAAGACCAAAAGGTTCCACTATAAATTTATAGTTTCCATACCTTTTATGGAATGTCGTCTTGGGTATATCCTTCTTCGTGAACCTTAATTTATTATATCTAGAATGAAATTCCATATTGGAAATTTATTTACCTCCACATAGTTAATCAAGTAATCCATCAATATGGGGGAGAAGATACTTATTCTTAATGGTGATCCTATTAAGTTCTCAATATTCAGTACAAATTCTCATTGATTCATATTTATTCTTAATAAATATAACAAGTGCACTTGAAGGTGATGCACTATACATAATGAATCCCTTGTTAATATTCTCTCAGATCTTTTTCTGGAATCCATAAAAATTAATTGGGGCTATTATATAAGGATTATTTTAAATATACATAACATCAGGTCTGATTTATATTGATAATAACATCACAATTTAGTTAAATACACGACCGTTATTTTAAAAATACATGAATAAACTCCAACACAATAGTAGTATCCATAATGTTGAGTTTCCAACCAACCATATGAGATAGATAACCTTCATTCTTAGGAATTAACCCCACAAGATGGAAGAAATTTCCATTAGAAGTTCATTTTCATCCTTGCATTGATAAATGTTCACATGTTCATTTAGAAAATTAAATATGAATTCCCATCCTTAAAAATTGATATGGACTATATATAGAGAAATCCAATCCCTAATAAGAATCACATTGAATTAAACTAAAAGGAGATTCAAAATATCTACATCAAGGCCTTCCCTACAAATTTCAATCAGAAAAGAACTATATAATTGAGATGTGACCATTTTTCCATTAATATGTTTCACATATAGCTAAAAATAGAATTATTTCTATGATACATAGGTACCCTTAATAAATTACTAAGAAAGAAAAGTGTCGGTGGGTCCAGAATCAATGGATACATTAACTACTATATAGAGGATGATAAATATACCTTTCAACACATCATTATCATTACCCACTTCAGATGCCATGACCACATTATATTTACCAATTTATTTGGGTTTAAGAGGTTGTTATAAATGATCATAAAAAACCTTTAGATTCATGCACTAGTTGGAAAAATTGCTACACTTCATTCATTTGAATCATTAGAGAATATGTGGTGTGTTAGTTGGAGTCTTCTCTTTTCCATTTTCATTAATCATCCTATTCATTTCCTTTAGAAATTCATCTGATTTATGACCTATCATTCCAAATTTAAATGACCTCCCAGTTCCATTCAAACACTTACATTGGGGTTTATTCTCCTATTTCTAGCATGTAGATGTGTGAAATTAATTTCCACCATGTGATTTGATCTAGTTTTCATGAGAATTGATCTTTATTTTATTTTAAAAACCATAAAATGGTGTTAATTTCTAATTTCTAATTTTAATTTTAGTTCACATGAAAATATTTCTTTTCGATAATGATGTATCTTATAGCTAATACATTCTGGAGACTTTTTTTAGTCTACCAAATAATCAATCAATTTTAATTTTAGGGATGATAATTAAACTGGTGGAATATGTTTCAATCCTTTTAAAGTTTTCCTAATAAGTACCAATGGATTCATCATCCTATTTAATTAGATCAATAAATTAATTATCCTTAATTGTATATTGAATAAAAGTAAAGTAATTACTGAATAATATCCCCTTAAACTTATCACATTCCACGAATTCAATTTCTTCCTATTTACTCATACTATTTATAATACTCCACCATTGACCGGCTGCTCCTTAGAGATGATAAAAAGCTTGGAGAAAATCTTCATATCTGGAACATTGAAGAAAATAAAATATTTTCTCAGTGGTATTGATCAGGTGTAAAATCATTTCTTTTTTATCACATTTAGAATTAACATGATTCCTTCGAGTTCCATCTATTGACTAAAACCAAAAATCATATTTTAACAAAAAATAATCTTGGTGGAAAAGCATGTAATTCAGGAAAATCATTTATAGAATGTAAAAAACGTGACACCTTCTTCTATGAAACCTTAGGTTTAACATAGTTCATTCATGATCATTATCAAAACATTAGGATTTTACCCAATACTTAGAATTATCCTTAGAATTTTTATAAATATTTTTCACCCTAATCTCAAAATTTTGAATAAAACATTCTATGATACCAACTATAATGAACCTATCTTTTTATACATAGATATTACATATATCAAGACAAAAATTCAATATATAACAATATGATCCATTCCAAAACCATAAAGGTTTAGAGTATTTTAATATTATATATAAATTATTATTATTTTATTAAAGATCTTCAACATAACACATAAATAAATTCCCATATATTATTTTTCATATACATATGATACTAAAACCAATCTTCATGACCCAAGGAAATGAAACATAGGAAATGTGTGATGTCTGGTTCTTGGTAAGGTTAAACATGTGAGATATCAATTGATGATCATATAAAATAATAAGAAAATCATAATGTCATAAAATATTTTCCATAATATAGAAAGTTGATACACAATATTATAAATATCATAACCATTAGTTATGGTATAAAACATTTACATTTCAAAAAAAAAATAATCATGAGAATTATAATTAATCACAACTCAGTCATGACCCATAATTTCATGTTATAAATGTGTGTGGAACCATCATAAGTATATAAACCATTTAATAATCAACGATAACAAAAAATACAATAAGATCATTCATCAAAAATTGTTTCCCATAGTAGATCAGTCTTATCGACTTTTTTCTCATAATAGATCAATCACATTAACTTTCTTCCCCTAACGGATCAAGCCCTTCAACTTGATTCCCATAAATATCTAATGAGATATAATCATTTACCCAATGAATTGGAGAAAGATATAGGTCCCAATAATTAAATAATGTAAACCATATATATATTTGTTCGAAAATTTCATAAATCATTCATCAATTTATAGCCCATGAGAAGAAATGGGTTTCATAAACATTTTATTATTGAATAGCCCATTGAAAAGAAATGGGTTTCATAAATATTTCATATTTTCACAAAAAACATAAAAAAAATCAGAAAAATGATAAGGATGGAATCCTTAGATAACATCCCTAGTAAATATTAAGACACATCAACAGATTTCATAAAATAAGGAAAATTATTTTTAAAGATCACTTGGAATAATGTTTATAGATAATAACCTTTCCATTTTGAAAACCCTTTTTCTAAATCGTCACAATTATAAAAAAAATATTTGAAAATAAAATTATAAGCATAAAAAAAGGAAGATTAAAATAAATTAGGAGTCATTATGGATGGAAAATATTTTAATTATGTATAAGATAGTGAAAACATTCATTCCATATTTGTTTTCCAAAATGTCACAATACACCTTATTTTTAAAATGAAAAAAATTGCTTTCAAATCATTTTATAAAAAGTCAGACATGGTTAAAAATTATTTAAAAAAATTATCGGTTAATATTAAGAACCCCTTTTAATTTTTAGAGAAAATGTACATGGAAGATAAATATTCACTAGTGGAGTCTTAAAAATAATAAATCCTGAATAATGATGAGATTGTGAAATAAACCCTTATCCCAAATATTTCCATTCCTTATTATTTTTTAAATCTATGGTAAAATAAATATGGATTTTTTATAAATGCATTAGATAACCATAATCATATCCATCATACCATGTATGATTTATTTATAACATATTATCACCCATTTATTAATTTTTTTTATTAAAATAACTATTCTAGGTGATAACATCTTCATTTTCTAAGAGTTTTTCTGTTTGGTATTCCTGATATTTTTACTTTTATCACGGTCCCATAATTCCCAAAATTTTAATAATGGTATAATCATTAAATATATTCATTATATACATATTTATAATAATTCATAAATATTGTATAAATAAAAAATATTTACACCATTCATGGAGATAGTAGGTTGTACACACACATCATATTTCCTTCAATTTTTACAAATGAAATAAAATAAAGGTTAATAATAAATAAATTTTTTTATAATAATTATTATATCATATAAATCATATATATTAATCAAATTAATCATTATTACGATCCATGTGAAATATAAATTAAAATGAAATCGCATCGCATCATGGAGATGGTAGTCCATACGTATGCACGAGCGACATTATCCTTTTCCAAAATATTGGATATTATGAAGGTAGACGTGAAATTATAATTAAATAAGTATAATTATTTTATAAATATCATATATAAACATTAAATACATCATAATACTTATCCATAAAATATCCTAATGAAAAATTATTTATATCTCTATATAGAGAAGGAAATCTATACATACGAACGATGGATACTTTCACTTACTGTTTGATGGGAAAAAGGGTGTATAATGGTATTTTATTAATCATAATAACATTCATGATTCTAAATTTATTATTTTATTATAAATATAATATATTTATATTTTTTAAGGAGTAGAAAAATAAAGTGATCGGTTAATGTGATTACCACTTCATTAAATGATACCATTAGATCTCTTCAAAAATGCTCAAGGGTTGGTATTTTTGGAATGAAATAACCTTTATAATGTGTTTAGGTAAGTGGATAATATAATATTTTATATTTTGGTCAAGATATAAGGATAAAATAGGTGTCATAAATTGAGGATTGAGGTTTTCTTTTTATGATTGTGGTGATGGGCACTTTTTGAATTTCACAAATGATTAAATAATAATAAATTAATTCATAAGAAAGCTTTATCCAAATTGAAAGTGATTAAAATATAAGGTGGGATAGGCTTTTTTTACCATAAAAAATAGTATTTAGACATGATTTGTTTTTTAATTTTAAGACTTATAACTTTTATGAAACCTTTATTAACATATTTTATTTTTAATTACAATAAAAAAATATTCAATATTAAAATGTTTTAATTTTTACATATAAAGGGATAATGGGGAAAAATGAAAAATTTATGAAATTTTAGACCATATAATAACAAATCTGTATCATTTAAATGTTTTCATTATTTTTAAATAATTTATATAAAATATTATTTTGATAAAATATCATTATTGTCAATTTTGACACTTCATTTAATTTAACTATAAATACATCATGAACAAGTTGATATTAAAATATAATGATTTAGAAACTTCATAATATTTCATATAGATATATAAATTTTGTATTTAACTTAATATAAATCAAATTATTTCACTTTTAAAAATTTTAAAATCATTTATTATATTTATTGTTAAATAGAGAAATACTACATCATTGTTGTGTAAGAAATTAAGGCTATTATATAATTACTAAAAAAATCAATAATGAATTTTTTTTATTAAGTTAAAATATGACACTTATGTTCATTAAAAAAATTCGTTTTTACCTATTTAGATATATAAGAGTTATTAAAAACAAAAAGATAATTATTTTCTAACTTTCATTGATTTTAATAATATATAATTCACTTTAATAGACTAGTGTCTATTAAATAACTCAATTCAGAACCTTAGGTGTTATGGATATAATTAACATCATAAAATAATAATTTGTATTAAAAATTTGGGCCTTATCACTTATTTTTAATCCAGATATACCCTTTACTAAAGTGATAAATTTTACCACCGTTACTATTCATATTAACCAAAAAATAAAATGGGAATAATTAACCAATTCAAACCTATTAATTATAAATATTAAATTCATTTTATTTAATTTAATACATATAAAAGGAATAAATTAATTTTAAATTATGTTCCAAAAAATGTGATGAAAACTGTTTATTAAAAAAATACATTTTTAAGCCTAAATGTAGAATTATTATTATCATATATTAAGAAAAATATTTTAAGAATATTTAAAAACTTTTATCAATTAAATAATATTTAAATTTAAATAAATTCATTAAAAAATAAATATTGATTTAATATATTGATATAATATAAATCTCACACATAAAAACAATTTCTCAGAAAAGAAAACTTATATTTCGAAATATTTTTTATTTTTAATTAAAACCATTTGATAAGTAATGAATTAATAATATAAATGTATATACCATAATTTCTTCATAATTTATGAATTACCGCTCAAACCAACCAATAGAATGGTTTATTGTTAATGGAAATATAGTATTTTAATAATGTTTCACTTCCCTTGTAGGGAAGTTTACATAAGGGTTTATTCTTGGAACTGGAAAAACCCAATGGTTTCTGCATATATGATATGGACCTACTTTTTAAAGGTAGGAAATTGGTAGTAATTGTTCCAATAAAACACTGGAAATTTCATTTTTTAGAGGATGGGAGGTCAGGATCATCCAAACCTTTTTTGGGGAGAATTTTGTCCTAATACAAGACTATTATATATTTAACTCATATTCACAAATCCTTTATAAAATAAATATATAATGTTGGTGACCCTTTTACACTGGAAGCCAATTTCATGTTCATGTTAGAGTAACCATCTATTTTTATCAAAATTAATCTACTAATGGAACCATATAAATGTAGATGAGGTTATATATTATTATAACCTTATGTATGTATCATATATTATCAATCTTATCATTTTTATTTACTAATTCATGCTTTATTTTAAAGGATCATGGTTTAAAGCATCATGATTCAAAACTCCAGAGTTTTTTTTTCAATTTATAGAGGAGGTTGGAGTCTTGATGAAGAGATTGATCCCATGATAAGGCAATCCCATGTATCATTAAAAAAGGAATAAGAATCCACATAGTCTGATGCCACTTAACGGAGCACCTCATACCTTTTAGGGTTGGGTGACAAGGTCTAGACATTGTGGTTTAATTTTATGCTGTAAATTAGTTTAGGAAAATGGTTCTTTAAAAAATCATGGTGTGAGAATTATCCATTAGTATCCATATAGTACTGATACCTTTGGGAATATGACCTGATGAAAATGGATTGATATTTCAAGGAAAGTGTACCTATGAATAAAACCCTCACCGAGAATATAGACTGATGAGGTTTAGATTGAAAGGGACTAGAAGGGATATAACCTCCCTAGTGTGGATGATATTAATAAGAATCTGGACCAATAAGGATGGTGGTGGATTGATGGTTTTGGGTTTTAACCTAGGAGTGGCTTTCTACATATCCTATTGGGATGAGTATCAAACCCCATATAGTTTGGAGAATTTTGGGGTTACACCAATTGGGTAGGACAATTTAAGAGTTTTGATTATGAAAGTGTCATTATCACTAATACTCACTAATACACATGGGTAATTCTAGGCCTAATAAACAATAGATAGTGTAATATTTCCACATCATATAATCATTCTTGGGAAGGGACTTATACCTTAATTGAATTTCTTGTTTGAACATTATTCCTCATATTATGGTTGAATAGGGAGAGGATATGGAAATCAAAAGGTATATAAAATCCTACAATAAAGGGAAGGGGATTAATCCTGGAAAAATTCCCATTTAACTCCTCATCCACTGGTGGATAAATATTATGCAATGATGCGTTAGTTAAGATGAATGATGAGATTTTACCCTTTATCAAAAAAATTCATTTTTCAATTCACACCCTAGGGATTACATATCTATTGGATTCATAGATACTGCTTGATTCTCTTTACATTTCAAGAAGTATATATATCTACTAGGACTGTGTAATTTCATTCTACCACCATTGATGTTGGGATAATTATTACCCCAGGAATAAATTATCTTATATATTTATAGAATCCAACCCATTTGGTAGGTAAAATATGCGACCTCCATTACCAAGGGAATTCATGATTTGGATAAAGACCCACTGACGTTTCTCGTCCCAAAGAATGATGTATCTGGTGGCCATAGTGAGGGTTTTAATAATGGAATTACAAGGTTTCAATGTTGAATGAGAGGGATCCATTTTAATAGTTCATGAAGGGGCCAATATGAGGGAAACTTATATGCGGAAGGAGGACAATGAGATAAAAAGAGTAAAACACCATATGGATACCTGATTATTTATACTAATATCAATATATGGGAAACGAAATTTTGATGATGCTCTTTTATAATAGGGTTTCTTTCATGATAAGCTTCCTTCATAAATGAAAGGGGTCCCCTTTAAATAAAACTAGGAAAGTCCCTTTTTTGGTAAAGGATATTACTTTACTGGTGGGGGATCTTAGCCACATATCACTTTTTAGGGAATATTCATTCCATTTATGGTATGTAGTAAACATATTAACATATAAAAGTCTCACACCTAGTCTTATATAGTCGTCCTAACATTCCATATATTTTCTCTATTTATGTCATACTCTTCATTTTTAGGTGAGAAGTCCATGTATTTATAAGGAATAAGAAATACCATTTTCCCAAAATGGGTTAAAGGTTGTATATCCTTCCTTGTGCTGTGAAAATGGAAATAAAACCATCTCCCCACATCATGAATAATTTTCTTTTGTGGGGGGAATGATGTTAACAACTCACGCCAAATATGAAAATCATTTTTTGGGGTTTGATTTTACCTATTTTGGACATAAATAAAAATAGTTTTATTGGAGAAGTATTTTACTATATCACACCACAAACAAAAATATTTTCAGGGGGGATATTTCACCACCTCACACTGAAAATAAAAATCATTTGTGGTAGGCATTGATTTCACTGCCTCACACCACAAAACAACTATTTTTGGGAGGGTAGATTTTACTTATTCATTCAGAAATAATAATCATTTGTGTGGGGTATTATTTCGCCACCACACTCCACAATCAATTTTCATTTTTGGGGACACCATTGAATGTAGTTTTCCCGCATAGTACCTCACACTATATGGGAAGTACCTAAATTATTTACGGTTCTTTGTACATTTCCAATTTTAACTCAGTGAATTGTTTTCTAGGATTGATTTTGGATCTCCCAAATTCCTAAGAACTTCGTGGGGTTCATTGAAAAACATTTTGGACCCAAAAGAGATATATTTGATATCATCAGTTATGATATACTTCATGTTTTGAACCATGCTATATGATAATACCTATTTTAATATACAAAAGGACACTATGAATAACTCCCACTATATGAAAAAAAATTTAACCACAACATATGATATGATATATAACATAAACATTGATGTAATTTTTTTATTTTATATAAATTATTATTGCTTAAAAATTATTTATAAAATAATAGTTTTATGTTTTATGAATAGAATATTTTTATACTTGAATTAATTATGAAATATTTATATTAATATTTCATGTTTACTAAATTAGTGAAATTTTCATTTATTTTATTAATATTTAATTATTCAAAAATATAAATTGTTTCTTCGAGGAAAATATAATGTATGATTTAATTTATATGACAATTTCTTCTTATAAAATAATTAAACTAGGAAATAAATTCTAGGTATGATGATATAAGATTTAGTTTTCTTCTAACACGACTTTAGTTTGTAAAAAATTTTTGATCTTGAATTTAGTGTCTAAACATAATTTATTTATATTAGGTGCTATAATTATGATAGAACTGATGTCAATATTAATAAATAATACATACGTAGTGAGACTTTGGGTTATACTACTCACCGACCACAGAGATATTATATTTCATATGATTATAATAATTTACATAAATTTGTTTCACGTACCATATACATTGGATGAATTTTTATATGTGTAAATACATATGTTCTATATTTTTGGGTTATTATAAAAAATTGTAGGTTGTGTAAATACTTTCATATTAATATATTTTAACAAATTAAGTTGGTGGAAAGAATAAATATTCCAAAAATATATCATTAGAAGCATGAATATTTAAATGAATAAAACATGAGATAATAATTATTTCTTTAAATGAAATAGTAATTAATTTACCAAAAAAATATTTATATTAAAATGGTGAGACCAAGATAAATACCTAAAAAATTAAATGTGAGATTATTTCCATAGTAAACACATGTCAACAACTTTATCATCCAACAGGGTAGGTTAGGCTAAAGCTGAATTCCAATGGATTATATTTGTCATGGAATTCAAGATATCAAAGAATCTTATACGATATGATTGGCATAATATCCAACCTAAAAAAGATAAATATTAGGAGAAACCAAATAAACCCAATAATTTGAAAATTTTGGATATTTTATCACTAAATATATTAATGTATGTGGTCATTATTATAGTGGGAGTATATTCATTAAAATTTCTTAATGAAAAGATGAAAAATGGCACTCAACCATAAATATGTATTTATTATAAATTATAACACTTATCATGATTATGATTTTGAGATATATTACATCTATAACCTATAATAAAATTTTATGTTTGTTTCTACAGTTTATAAGTGTTATCAATAAAAAGTATTATTTTTATATAGATACAAATGTTTTATAAATCAATTTACCTAATTTTAACTCATGGGTATTAGATACTGGTCATGGATGAAATATAAGTACTGATAAAACGATAACTCATAATTATATGATAATTTATGAAATGAGAAGTATATCTACATACTAGAAATAGGGAATGTGTTTTCATGTTGGAGGTTGGAACTTATTATCTAATTTACTTAGTGGATAAGTTCTAAAATTAGAAAAATATTACTAAATTCTGGACACCAAACGATTTTTGTTTTATATATCTTATTTTGAGAGAAATATTTTCATTCATTTTCAAGAAAAATAATTTTTCTATATGCATGAATAAAATTTTTAATGGAATTTTTAATATGTTGAATGGTTTATATATTCTAGACCTAGATAATCTAATCTATAAAATTCAAGATAAGAAGGTTAAAAAATTCAAACACCACTTAGATTTTAAATAGTATCCTTGGTCATATAAATTATAATCACATATAAAAACTCTATAGAGATTTTTTTGGGAATCATTTGATTATAAATTCATTGGGAATTATTAATATTTTTCAATTTAAAAACTTACCAGAACAAATTTTATTGAAAAATCTAATAGGGATAGAGGACTATCAGATCCTTTACATAGTGATGTATGTTGACCAATGATTACTTAAGAAAGTGGTGGATATAGGTACATCAAAACCTTTACTAATTATTTTAATTGGTATAGTTATGTGTTTATTATGATATAGAAGTTTAATAGGACTTAGTATTAAGAATATCTAATTTGATAGGGTTGTTAAATTCTTACACTAGGAATTCACTGATCATTTGAGAGATTGTGGAATTGTTTCAAAGATCACACATTCTGAGGCACTATAGTTGAATGGTGTTCTTGAGAATAATAATAAAACATTAATGAACATGACTTGGTCAATGATGAGTTAGTGATAAATTACTATATTATTATAGGGATATGATTTAGAAATAATAGCATTTCAAATTAATTATTGTAGTAACCTAGACTCGTTCACCTGGATCTGATGCCAAAAATATAATCTTTACATACTGTCTTTGATACCAAATCAAGTGAACCAATTTGGAGTATCTGTTGGTTGGATTAGATCACTAAAGAGGGGGTGAATTGAGTATTTATAAAAATTTATGTTAAAAAAGTTTCATTGAAAGATATCCCACAATTAAAATATAATCAAATTCAGTTTTTAGTGAATTTATAAAAGTCATGGATGTTCAATTAGTTTCTCAAAAGATTGATTAGTTATCATATTTACCAATCTTAAGATTAGTAAAACTTTTTAAACTAATCTACTAATTCAAAATAGATATAAACACTATCTAAACTAACTATCAAATTTCAATTTAGTTTTATTTGAAATGAAATAAAAACAGATAATGTTAAACTAAATGATAAATACAAAGCGGATAAAAAAGGAGGTTCTATCTCAAGATAAAACTTAGTACTCCCCACTTGGTTATCACCTACCACCGAGAAGTTTATTTAAATAAAATTTTGGATCTACACCCTGGACCGGGGTTTACAAAAGCACACAAGGCTTTCCAGGTCACACATGACATCTACCATAGTTATTCATGGGAAAAAAACAAACAGATCACACTTGATCTCTTCTACTATTCTACATGGGATACAAGGGAAAAAAGAGTGTGAGTGTGGGGATATTTATTATCCTCTAGTTATGCGTATGAGATAGTGTGTTTGAAGCAAACAGATGCAAACACTTCTCAAAAAGGTAAAAACAAGATCACAAAAGAGTTATAAATAAAGAAATTAATTTAGTAATATCTATGTGTTATAAAGTGAATTTCTAGAATAGATTGATGAAAAAAAGATATTTTAGTTGTCTTATGAAATATTACTTCATTATAGAGCATCGCAACCACTGTACTCTAGCTTCTAGGTGTGAAAAGTTCATCTCTTTGATGTTAGGATGTTTAGAGAAATTAGGAACATTCATTCTTGTGTTATTGAACTCCTTGTGTACTAAGCTATGATTTCTTTCACAGATTTACGAGTTCTCTTATTTTCACTATTTAGAAAATTCACACTGTCTATCTCAAACCAACACACTACACAGTTTATCTTGTAATACTTTTATAGTTCAAGGACTAGTAGGTACGAAGATCTCACCATGTGCATGTACCTCGTACTATCTACAGATAGTCCTACAGACAAAATTAAATAATGTCATAAACATTAATTTCTTTAAATATGAATGTTATAAATAGATTTGAATTAAGAAATTTGAAAAATTATTTAGAACTATCAGTGAATCATTTGCATCGGTCTGTCACCATCAATCTGTCATCATCAGTGACTCTGAGTATCGGTGAGTTATTTCCATCAATATTGGTGACTCATTGTATCGTTGAGTCATTTGTACAATCGGTCTGTCACCCATCATTGTGTCATTCATCAGTGACTTATCCATTGGTGAGTTGATCATCAGTGTGTAATCCATCGGTGGGTCGATCATCGGTGTGTCGTTCATCGGTGTGTCTATCATCAGTGTGTGTCTTCTATCAGTGTGTCAATCATCGGTGTGTTGATCATCGGTGTGTCATCTTTCAATGTGTCGATCATCAGTGTGTCTATCATCGGTGTGTTATCCATCGGTGTGTCGATCATCCGTGTGTCGTCCATTGGTGTGTTGATCATCGGTGTGTCGATCATCGGTGTGTTTCCCATTGGGGTGCTGATCATTGGTGTGTTGTCCATTGGTGTGTCGATCATCGGTGTGTCGATCAATCTAACGGTGCCAGGGACTCTGAGAGACTTATGAAGTGTCTGTCTTACACAGAGCACTACTAGATTACGTGACATCCATAAATACATGGAAATATACACTTGTAAATATATTAAAGCATAAATATAGTTTATTGAGTTATTGGAATGAATTATATAGTATGACATAATTGATTTACTCAGAGATATTAAATGGCATGAAATGATACAATCTATACATTGACATTATTTGTGATTATGGAAACCATTATATCATAGAGGGTGCAACAATCTCCGCCTTTTTTGATAATCCAAAATTATGTCATACATGTGATATTAATGAATACAAATTACTTGACTTAGAATATCCCACTGAATGTGATTTTTCAATATAACTAGGGATTTCCCTTGTTCGTGTTTTTAAAACAAATCTCCCACTAAAGTATTGGATCAATGGATTTATATGTATATATATTATGTTGAGTACATTCCATATGGAATATTCCAGAGTTTCTCCCCCTAACATTATTAATGCATTCTTATACCTTTCTCTCCATTTTGGGATTAACAAAAAAAGATTAAGAGAAGGAGAAAGAAGAAAGAGAAATAACATAAAGAAGATAAGAAACATAGTGAAGACAAAAAGCATTTCCATTAAGGTTCAAAAGTGTAAAACCAGGGAAAAAGCATATCAATTACACAATCCACCACTAAGGTTTTTTCTTTTGAGGTGTTTTTCCTTTATCTGAAGGATTGGAAGTAGGATCAGGAGGTTTTTGTTTGGTAGCGAGAAGACGGGGTCTAAAGAATACACCCAGAAAGGAAACACCTATAGGGAAATTTGCTTCATGGATAGGTCTTATTTTTGAAAACACATGGAATTGAGGATTCTCAATAATGACTGGTCGAATCTGAGAAAGGGCCTGAGAGAGACCTATCGGAGCAGGAGGCTGAGAGGAAGTTCCAATGGAAGCAGTAGGAGGAACCACAATTGCATCAGCTTGAACATGTAGATATGGCATGAGGAGATTGATGAAATAATTAATGATTTCTCCACTATATTGTATGGACTTCTCCAAATAATCCTTATTATCCTCGAATTTATATAGCAGAGGGGTAAAATCCTTTAATTGTGCCACTTGTTTCTTGAAGTCTTCTCTTACTGGAGGAATTCTGAGATTTTCGGCTAAAAAACTTGAAGCTATTGATGAGATCATTCTTGGTATAGATCTTAGTATTGTAATTATCCACTTTCTATCTAATCTCTTTCTGAGTAGCAGAGGCTTCATTTTTGCACTTCCTTACCATGTTGTAAACTAGTTCTGTATTTCTATGTACCATTTCAATAGTTTCTTTGTATGAATCTCGTTTAAGATTCTTGAGTTCTTCTCTTATCACATTCTTGAGAGATTCCAAATCCAAAACATCAACTGTCCAACCTCTTGAAGTTGATGGAACAGTGATCAATTTTCCACTCTCTTATTTCAATTTCTTCAAATCTACATTCAGTATATGTGTCACTATGTTACTAATAACATCCATCACACCACTAAAAGAGGCATTGAAATCTGTCATTAGAGAATTTAACTCATTGATCATCTTACTTACTTATTCTCTCATCAAGGTGTTATATCTAATGATATTTTTAGATATTGTAATGATATTAGGTTGAATCTCCTAGATCAACATCCTTGTGATTTTTATAGCATCAGCATTCGAAATACTCATTGAATTAGAGTCTTAAATTTTGGATCCAACTGAGGCTCTCATTGAATCAAAGATATCATTTTTGAATTTCTCTAAATCAGCCTTTGTGATATAGTCACTAGGCACTGGTTGTCCTATAGGCTCATATGCTGGAAGTGTACCTAGTGAAGCAGGTGCAATAGTTCTGCTTCAGCTTGAACTTGAGGAGTAGGAGGAGGTGTTGCTATATCCTCCTCAGAGTTATTTTCCAAACCAAATAGAATGTATCCTGGATCATTATTCCACTCTAGAGTATAGGTCCAGTCTCTTAGCTCAACTATGTCAATATTGAATCTTCTTACCTGAGGCTCAATTACAACTTCATCATAATCTTCTGCTTCTTCATCCTTTCCTCTGGCTAAAATAACATTTCTGGGATTAGGTACCAACTGAACTTGAGGTTATTCATGTGATATAGCAACTTCAACTTCTCCCAGAACATCCTCAATCTAAGGAACCTGATCCTCATCCTCTTCCTCATGGCCACGAGTCATAATTTCATTCAACTCCTAAATGATTTCTTGATTTTAAACAACAAGATGATGAGGTCTATCCTCATTACCAGCATGTTCATGATCAAAATACTCATATTCAATAGTATTAGCACCATATGTAGCTCCTTGTACAGTTTCTTCACTGGATCTGTCAATTACTTGTTGTCCCACTTTTAAAGAATCACTGGCATTCTAATAATATCCCATCATCATCATCATCATCATTATCATCAGAATCCTCATTTAACATAATTACATATCCTTCTATACTAGTGAATTCTATCTCTTCCTCATCCTCATCACCTAACAATAGTTCCCTTGAAGGTATATCCAAAGGTGGACTAGTCGGTCCATAAGACATATCTTTTGGGATTTCAATAATATCTGGATCACTCCTGTCATCAAAAGGAGATCCTTATTCCCTTGGAATTTCATCCTCATCTTTCTCATCTGAATAGATAGCTTCCTCTCCTAGTTTTAGGCCTAGACCAACATGATCATTTAGTTTGGTAGGATGGTCAATTAGATTGAACACGTCATACAGTCTTTCCTCATCTCCTACACAACATTTCTTCCACAGGTTCAAGAAAATCATCATTCTCTTTAAAATCTATTTTTGAAGGTAGAAACCACTACAGGAACTAATCATTTTATCTCCATATTCCACACAACCCTACTTCTTTAGAATTGTAGAGATCATCCTAGGATAGTACATGCATGTTTCTTTCTTAGAGGGTTTTATCATGTCATAAATGTGCACCATTAGATACCTACAGAGATTCACCTTTATCCCATTCTTTAAGATTTAAATTAGGAATACATCCTGATACTTCACAGTAGAGAAATATATCTTCCTTGGGAAGATTTTATGTTAAATATTTGTAAAAAGTAATCTTGCATCTCCATCAAATTCACTAGCAGTAGCTCTCCTCGATTCTTCATTTCTAGTCAGCTCCTTTAGAGAATTTTCATAAGAAAACAAATCGGAGGAAGGTGGAATGTTACCCTGATAATTAGCATAGACACCTTCATGATGAATTTCAAAACATTCAAACCATTCCTTAAATGAAAAATCATATTTTTTCCCTTTAATATAGACTTCATCCATGATTCTTCAGCTGCATCCATAAATATCAGCAGGTTGAGATAAAACTCATGCACAAGCTAGGGATAGAATGGTATTTAATTGTTTGAGAACCATATTATCCATCCTTGAGATTCTAGTACCCTTATAAAAATTGACCTTCTTGACAGAAGCCATTCTGTAAAAACTTATTTCTCGGCTGTAACAACTCGGCTTCCAAAACATGGCTTTGCAGTACCACTGGACTCACCCTTCTAATGTTTGGCTGATGTATATTCCCTCAACTCTTCCATCACATGCTTCATCCTTTCCATTTATGAAGATTGAATCCAAAGAGAGTCAAAAGGTCATGGGTTGAGAGATATAGTGTCAAAGATTTGAATGTTTTATGATAGAGGGAATGTGAAAGGTCAAAGTGTATTGAATTTGTTATATCATTTAGGGATTGTAAATCGTAAAGAACAAAAAAATGATAAGAAGAAAATAAAACTGCATCATTTTATTTAAAATAGATAGAATTAAAATAGGGTCCTTAAAGGAATCAGTTTCACAAAATTGGTTTCAAGAGATCAGTTTCAAGAGATGAGTTTAAAAAGATTTGTTTCACAAGATTGGTCGGAAGAGATTGGTTTCAATGATTGGTTTTATAGATTAGTTTCACATATCGGAATCAAGATATCAATTTCACAGATCGATTTCAGAAGATCAGTTTCACAAATCGGTTTCACAGGATCAGTTTCACAGATTAGTTTCACTAATAAGTTTCATAGATCGGTTTCACTCATTGGTTTCATAGATCGGTTTCACAGATCAGTTTCATAAATCAGTTTCACATATCGGTTTCAGAGATCTATTTCACAAATCTGTCTCAAGAGATCTGTTTCATAGATGGGTTTCACGAAATCGGTTTCACTGATAATAGAGGTTTGATAGGACTTTAGAGATTTATCATTACTAGTTCATATCTGAGGTAGTTTATTCTCTCAGAGTTTAAGGGTGTAATGAATATGTGAGAATGTGGATGCTCAGTCTCAATAAACTCATGAGTTATATTACCTTTTGTATAATGATCTCATAAAAAGTGATGTCTAACATCAATATGTTTTTTCTAGAATGATAAATTGGATTCTTAGAAATATTAATAGCACTTTTTTGTCACAGTTTATGGGGATATGTCTTAATTTAAATCCATAGTATAATAAGGTGTGTTTCATCCACAAAATTTGTGCACAACAACTACCAGCAACATTGTACTCTACTTCAGTAGTTGATAATGCACCTTGATTTTTCTTTTTACTACACCATAATATTAGAGACTTCCCCAAAAAGTTACATGTTTTAAAGGTACTTTTCTATCTAAATTACATCCACCAAAGTCAGCATTTGAATAAGTAACTAAATCAAAAAAAATTCCTTTAGGATAAAATAGTCCTAAATTATTTTTATACTTGATGTATTAGAAAACTCTTTTAACATCATTTAAATGTGACACTTTTGGGTTTTCTTGAAATCTTTCACAAATACACACACTAAAAATATTATTTGACCAACTAATAGTTAAGTACAAAAAATTCCCAATTATTCCTATGTATGTAGTTTGATCAACCAAATTTTCATTTTCATCAAGATCTAACTTACCTGTATAACTCATAGGGGTTTCACTAGACTTAATGATATCAATGCCATATCTTTTCCTAATATTTTTAGTCTAATTACTTTGATGTATAATAAAACCATATTTATTTTGAAATATTTGAAATCTATGAAAATATTTAAGTTTACCCATCAAACTCATTTAGAACTCACTTTTCATTATTTTAGAAAAATCATTACATAAATAATTTTTTGAATATCCAAATATAATATCATCAACATATATTTAATCTGTAAAAACTTCTTTTGAAATACTTTTTATAAAAAGTAGGATCTTCAAGTCCTTTTGTAAAGCCTTTAGAAATAAGAAAATTACTTAATCTTTCATACTAAGATCTTGGAGCTTGTTTCAAACCGTATAAATCTTTAGATAATATGAACACTTGATTTGAAAAATATGGATTCGTAAAACTTGTAAGTTTTTCAATAAAAACATCCTCAACAACATAACTTCTTAGGAATGCACTTTTTATATCAATTTGTTAATGTTTAAAACTCAGGTGTGTTGTATAGGCAAGTAAAATTCTAATGGCTTGAATCCTAGCTACTGGTGAAAATGATTCTTCATAATCAATTCCTTCTTCTTGATTATATCCTTGTGCAACCAAACTAGATTTTTTTCTAACTATATTTCCAGCTTCATCCACTTTATTTCTAAACACCCATTTGTTCCCAATGGTCAAAATATCCTTTATTCTATCTAAAAGTTTCCAAAAATTATTTCTTTTGAACTAGTTAAGTTCTTTTTGGGTGGCCATTACCCAAAATTCATCATTGATTGCATCATTGATATTTTTAAGTTAAATTTGTGACAAGAATGATTGATATTCAACCTAGTTTCTCAATGAAGCTCTAGATTCAGTTCCACTATCTAAATCTCCGACAAAACATCAATGGGATTATTTTTAAGTTTCCTAGTTGGTCTAGTAAAGGTAGGAATGGTTATTTCATGTTCTTTATTTTGATCTAGTTAATTATGGCTAGGATTTGAAGAATTTCCAGAACTTGGAGTTTTCACAGATTCCTTCATAAGATTATTTGAGGTTTTATCATTAATATCTAGATTTCACATATCATCTTCAATATTTTCTTGTGAGGTCTTAGGCTCATGTGGATTTGTGTCATCGAACATGACATGTACGAATTACTCTACACACTTTTTTTCTTATTAAAGACTATATATGATTTTATTGATGTACAATATCCAAGAAATATTCCTTCATCACTTTTTGGGGAAAATTTATCTAAATTACATTTAGTGTTTAGAATATAAACTTTACATCCAAAAAATTTACAATAACTTACATTGGGTTTCCTATTGTTCCACAACTCATAAGGAGTTTTCTTAAGGATGGGTCTGATGTAGACACTATTTATTATGTAACATGTTGTATTAACAGCTTCAACCCAGAAATAAATCGGTAGGTCATATACATTAAGCACAGTTTGGGAAATTTCCTGTAGATTTCTATTTCTTCTTTTTATGACACCGTTTTTTGAGGTGTCTTAGGGGAAGATAATTTATGATTATATCCATTTTATGAGAAAAGTAATTCAATGTCTTGATTTTCAAACTCAAAACCATGATCATTTCATAGGGATTTAGTCTTAAGACCACTAAGACTTTTTACAGTCCTAGCATACTTAGTAAAGTGAGAACAAGCTTCACTCTTGTAAGATAACAAAAAGGTCCATGTATACCTAGAGTAATCATCTACAAGAAAATAAACATAGTGATTCCCATTGAGACTTCAAACTATAGATGGTCCAAAAAAATCCATGTGAACCAACTCAAGGGGTTGAGAAGTAGTTACTTACTTCTTTGGCTTGAAGGAGATTTTATGTTGATATCATTTTTGATTAGGATTGCACACTTTATTGTCTGGAAACTCTGATTTAGGTACGTCTTTGACTAAACATTTTCTAGTTTACTTCTTTAGAGAGTGTATATTGTAATTTCCTAGTCTTATATTAGAAATATAGGACTTATTGTGAATTAAATTTAGGAAAGAAAAATTATTTGAGGCTGGTGTGTCTAAATTTATAGCATATACATTAACATTTCTAAGAGTAGTAAATACTAAGTTATTATTGCCCTAAAAAACATGGAATGAACCATTTTTGAATTTAAAATTAAATATATCATCACATAATTTAGATATGATAATCCGGTTATACTTTAAACCATCAATATATAGTACTTTCGAAATTTAAATAGTGTGAAGGTAACCGATCTGGTATAAGCCTATGTTTTTTCCTTTACCATTGTCACTATAAGTGACAAGTTCTCTATCAATCTTGATATGAATTTTAAGGATTGAATAGCCCCCTATCATACATCTTGAACACCCACTATCCAAGTACCACATATTTCTACAGGAACCCTTTAGGCAGTTTACCTACAAAACAATTCATCCAAAAAATGACTTTGGTACCCATATTTTCCTGTGTCTACATACATTAGTAATATAAGCTTCAGGAACACATAAATATCTTATGGGATTCTTATATGAAGAATATACAGTGTTTTAAAAATAAAAATTGTTTGGTACTAAATAATTGAATGCACTACAAGAATTCTTAGAACTGGAACTTGCAGTAAAATTTTGGTTTTTGAAGAAGGAAGGAGATTTTCAAGATTTGGTTACAAAATGTGGTTTGGATAAGTTGTGTTGACCTGGCTGACATCAAAGACCAGAAGTATACATTGGAGATATTTTTCTACCAAGAAATTCAGTAAGGGTATGTTTTCCATTGGTGAAAGTTTCTAAGTCCTTTTTCTATTTCTCATTACACATTTTTAACTCATTGTTTTCATTGAGTAGTTGAGCATTTTTCTCTTTTTTAGTTGTAAGTTCAGATTTAATAGTCATAGTAAGAGAATGATGTTTCTTTAATGATTTATAATTATCTTTTAACTCATTTCATGTTTCTTCTATCATGTTGAAATATTCAAATAGTTAATCATTTTTCATATTCTCAGACTCACTCTCTTTTTTAGAATAATAATAATTATGTATAGAAGAGTCTAAGGTTACCTCAGTTGTGTTTTTCATAAAACACATATTAGCCATATCCTCCATCTCATTAAGAGATGAAGCTGATTCACTAGAGCTGTCTTCAGAGGCACTCCAGGTGGCCTTTATTTCCTTCTTATACTTTCGATCCTTATTTTCATACTTCTTCTTGTATTTAATGTCTGGAAAGTTAGCCATGACATGTCATTTACTTTTTCATTCATAAAAAATTATCTCTTATGATTTATCATTTCTCTTCCAATCCTTTTTCCAATTTCCCTTTTTATCATACTTCCCTTTGTAATTGGGATTTCTGAAAAAAATTATTTTTCTTATAATTTTTTTTGAATCTCCAAGCCATCTAGTCCATTTATTCATCACTATTTGAAGATAATTCTTCAATACTGAAGATTTAAACATTATCTTGAACTATCTCCATGTCTTTACTTTTAGAGTCAAAATTCCTGAAGGCTGTAGGCTTTCATTTTGGTTTATCCAATTCATGATCTACCTTCAATTCCTCTTCATACATCATTAATTTTCCAATCAATTCCTTCAATGGAATATTATCAATGTCGCATGATTCTATAATAGATACAGATGTCCCTCACCATCTCTATAGTAAGCATCGCGGAATCCTCATAATATGCTCTGTAGCTGTAACTTCTCTTCCTAAAGAAATCATGGTATTCACAATTTCATTGAACTTGGGATATATATTAGTAATAGATTCATCAGGCTTCATTCTGAAGTTGTCATATTTAATAGTATATGTATTTAATCTCATTTCTTTAACAATATATTTTCCCTCATGATAAACAGACAGAGTGTCCCAAATCTCATGTGCTATTTTACAAGCAGAAATAAGAGTAACCTCTTCATCTCCTAGTGAATAGTACCGGGAATTCATTAATTTACAATAATTATTATAGGTAGTATTTGTAGGTTCATTCTAACTGTTTCTAGCAGTTTCCAGAAATGCATATTTACTTTCAATAGTAGTCCATATTTCAAACCCCATGCTTTCTAAATGTATTTTCATTATAAGTTTCCACTGAGCATAGTTAGTTCCATTAAAGAATGGTGGTCTATTGGAAGCATCTCATTCTAATCTATTATCCATGATATAAATTGTTAGAGAATTTGAAAGAGATAAAAATTTATAAATAACAAACATTTTATGATTTTTGAAAAACAATTACAATCATAGTTGAAAAGATTTGGAATCTGACAATAATTTTTAGGCCTCTGATACCAAATTTAGGCTAGAGTTGAGAACCCAAGAGGTGGGTGAATTGAGTATCAATAAATATTTACGTTAAAAATGGTTATTTGAAAGATATCCCAAAATTAAAATATAATCAAAGTCAGTTTCTAGTGAATTTATAAAAGTCCTAAATGTTCAATTAATTTCTCAAAAGATTGATTAGTTCTCAGCTTTACCAATATTATGATTAGTAAAACTTTTGAAACTAATATAATAATTCACAAACGATATTAACACTTGATAAAGTAACTATAAAAGTTCAATTTAGTTTTATTTGAAATTAAATAAACACAAATCAAATTAAACTAAAAGATAAAAACATAGTGGATAAAAACAAGAGGTTCAGTCTCAAGTTGAGACTTATTCCTCTCCACTTGTTGATCACCTGCCACCAAGTAGTTTATATTAATAATATTTAGGATCCACACCCTAGATCGGGGTTTACAATAGTACATAAGGTTTTCCAGGTCACACTTGACCTCTACCATAATTATTCATGGGAAAAATGAAAAAATAGATCACACTTGATCTCTTCCACTATTTTACATTGGATTCAAGTGAAAAAAGTGAGTGAGTGTGAGGATATTGAGTATCCACTAGTTATGCATAGGAGATAGTGTTTTTGAAGAAAATAGATGCAGAAAATGATAAAAAAAGGTAAACACAATATCATAATAGAGTTATAAATGGAGAAAGGAATTTAGAAATATCCCTTTGTTATGCAGTGAAGCTTTGGACTAGATTGAAGGAGAGAAAAATATATTCATGTCATATTCTGGAAGATAACTTCAGAACAGATTATCGCAACATATGTACCCTAGCTTCCAGGTGTGAAATGTTCAGCTCTTTGATGATAGGATGTTTAGAGAAATTCAGCACATTCATTATTGTTTTATTAAAACCCTTGTGTACACAGCTTTGAGTTCTTTCACAGATTTTCTAGTTCTTATGTTTTCACTATTTAGCACATTCACACGGTCTATGTCCCACTAACACACTGCATGGTATAGCTTGTAATACTTTTATAGTTCACGGTCTACCAGGCATGAATATCTCCCCACATGCATGTACCTCATACTATCTGTGGATAGTCCTATAGACAACATTAAATAATGACATAAACATTAATTTTTCTAAATATGACCACTAAAAATAGATTTGAATTAATAAATTTGAAACAATATTTATGACTGTCGGTTAGTCATGAGTATCAGTGACTCATTTTCATTGGTCTGTCATCATCAATCTGTCAGTATCGGTTAATCTGAGTACTGGTGAGTAATTTCCATCAGTATCACTGACTTAAAGTATCACTAAGTTGTTTGGGCTATCGTTCTGTCACCCATTAGTGAGTCCTTCATTGGTGAATTATCCATCTGTGAGTCAATCATCGATGTGTCGTCCATCGGTGGGTCCTCCATTAGTGTGTCGATCATCAGTGTGTCGCCCATCAGTGTGTCGATCATCGGTGTGTCGATCATCGGTGTGTCGATCACCGGTGTGTTGATCATTGGTGTGTCGTCCATCGATGTGTCAATCATTGGTGTGTCAATCATCTATGTGTCATCTATCGGTGTGTCGATCATCAGTGTGTCGATCATCAATGTCTCATCCATCGGTGTGTCGATCATCAATGTGTCGTCCATCTACATGTCAATCATCGATGTTTCGATCAATGGTGCGTTGATCATCGGCGTGTCGATAAAACTAATGGTTCCAGGGACTCTAAGAGACTTATGAAGTGTATGTCTTACACATAACACAACTGGATTAAGTGACATCCACAAATACATGGAAATATACACTTTCAAATATATTGAATCATAAATATAGTTTATAGAGTTATATAAATTAATTTTATAGTATGCCATAATTTATTTTCCTAGAAATATTAAATGGCATGAAATAATAGAATCTATAGATTGATATTATTTGTGATTATGAAAACCATTATATCATAGAGGGTCCAACAGTATCAATTATTATAATATCAACGAAATTTTTGATTCACTTATATACTTAATTAATTTTTAGGTATGCAGACTTGTAGGAATAGGAACAACATATACTTAAGAAGATTGAATCCTTTCCCATTCAATTGAATATTTACCATTATTCTAAGATTTTATTATTCCAAAATAAGCCTTAAAATTTCCCCACATAATTTCCAACAAATGATACACTTCTAGATATATAATATGCATTACAATTGTATATTACCAAGGAAAATGGGAATATAATTAAGGATTTACTCAAATGACCAGTAAGGGAAATCATGAAACATAATAAATAATGAATACATATAGAATAAATAAAATGACAGAGTGGATATTCAATATATATTCCATTTATTCAATAAAAATAGTTTGAAATATAGACAAAGATAAAAATTTAAATAATCACATGGAAAATAATAACTGATTTCATAATTACGTCATGTATAATTCCATACATTTAAATCTACCATTAAGGCATCAGACAATACACTTTAATAATTGGGTAGGAAATACACCAAATACCCAAATAATAGTTAATAAATTCTATAAGGACTAACTCATGAGACCTATTTATGCATCAATGGGATATATAATTTCAAGCCCCTCATTACTGCCACTTTACTAATAAATTACTCTTATATTTAATAATTAATTAAATATAAAATCATCATGCCTTAACAATAATTAAAACATCATATTGAATCATCAATAAGGAAATCCACTATTCCTCGGTAAATAAAATAAAATTAGTAAGTTTCTTTCAAGTAATACCATATTTATAAATTTTATATAATTAAGAAAATATTGAAATGATAAATATATCCATTATAAAAAAGAATATTGGGATAATTTCAAAATAATAATGGAGAGTGATAGAGAATGTAACATCAAGGAATTGAGAATATTCCTTGAGAAAAAGAGAGGAATAAACTAGAAATCACTAATAGATTAAATAAAATGATAATTTCATCAGAAATAATTGTTATTAAGTAAAGGAAAGTCTCTTTAAAATTAATGAGGAAAATTAAAGTGAAGCTTTAAAAATAATTTTCCTATAACTTTTGTAATTTTGTTATAAAAATAATTTTATAAACCACTTACAAAAACCTATTCAAAAGAAATCAAAGATAAATTTAAAAAATTAATTTTAATGTAACTTAAAAAATTTTAATATTTAAAATAATATATTATTAATTAATAAAAAATATATTGTAAGATAAAATATATATAAATAAAATAAAATCTTTTTTTGAAATATTTTGATAAAATCATATCCCTTTCTTTTTATTAATATTAAAAAATAATAATACCTCAAAATAATGGGATTATGATTTTATTCTAAAAATAAATGGAAACTTTTCAAGTATTATTAATAACTAATAACTACAATGATGATGTGAAATTATGGTCAAGCGGTAAATGTTAGGAAAACCATTTTCACACTTAAAAAAAGAGTACAAAAATGACACAAACTGAAAATAAAAATAAAAATATTCCTTAAACTTTTTAATGTATAGTAATATTTAGTATAATATTTACATAATAATTAGTTTATATATATAAAATAACATTCTAGAAGTAAAATAGTGATTATGGACATGGAATAAAAAGGTTAGAGATAAAAAAAGATAAATAAAGACATGTTTTCCTAAAAACATTATTTCGGTCAAATTGACTAAGAAAGAGAGGATAATTGGAATGAATAGTGGAAAATAATATAAATAATTTGATTGTAAGAAAATATATGGGGTTTATCATAGTAAGAATATTCAATTCCAGAAGTTAAAATTGAAATATAAAAAATTTGTATAAAGGGTGAGATTATACAATAAACACTTACAGATTTTATAACACTTGAATACAAACCTATGGAAATGGACAATTTAATATTGAAGATTAATTACCATTATTTATGATTTTAAAATGATATAATATTTCAATTAGTTATAAAAACCACTATATAATGGAAATATGTTCATGATTCAAAACATGTATCAAAGAAGATGTTTGAGATGAGAAACCCTTACCTTTAATTTCATCTTTGTCGAATGCATTACAACCTGTCTCATAATAAATTTATATTTATTATATATATATATATATAATATTTATATTAATATCTCTATTTTTGGATACCTTTTACTCATAACTTTTTTGTACCCATTTACCCATAATTATTCGTTAAAATAAATTATCTAGGTGTTAACTATTTTGTTTCTCTTGCATGTTTTCATTCAATGGTTTTGGTTCCTAAAAATTAGTAATGATTTCATAAATAATTTTTTTAATAATTTCATATATATATATATATCATATATATAAATTAATTTATTTTATAACCATCAATGTAAGGGAGTGTAAAAAATGATATACATCGTTTATAGAGGTAGTAGTCCACGCATATACATGAGAACCATTATTTATTTTTATAATGGATGAAAATAAAATAATTTAGATATAGGTTTAAAATTATATAAAAACAATAATATAAAAAATATAATATTTATTTATTAAATTGATCATTATTACGTTACTTGTGAGGCGGTGATGAAAATTGAATCATATCCGTTTGTAGCGGTGGTATTCCACATATACACACGAGAGACGTATGCATTTTCTAACGGATGGGAGGGTAATATGATAGATAATATATTATATTTATAGAATAATAAATATTCCATATATATAATATATATTCATTAATTTCATATTAATAAATAACCAGGTGATGTGGTGAGGAAAAATGAATTACACTCCTTCGTGGAGATGGTGGTCCATACGTACACACCACCAAGGTTTTCATTTTAATTATATGAAAATAAAGAAAATTATAATTTTTTTATCCACATAATAAAATATAAGTATTTAAATGTACTTAATTAATTATATTATCATGGTTATAATATATTGTAATGAGGTATAAGAAGAGAAAATCCTGAAATAATTTGGTGAGGACTAATACCTCATCCTTGGGTATCTTGCATTGGATTACACATTAAGCCTTCTAGGCTGGGTTTTTGGGAATACCAGAAACTATAGGCCTTGTAAAATGTTATTTGGAGGGTATTTTTGTAGATATTGGTTGAGATAATGGAGATTTTAATGGGTGTGGATGTGAGGAGGGGAGATGTTCTTTAATAAGTGAGGTGAGTGACACCTTCATGAATTTTAAGAAAATTAAAATATATACATGCATTTATAATGGAATATGGATCTAATCTAATAAAATTTAGAAGATAGGATATGGAGAGGCTTAAATAAACTAAAAAATTACATTTATAAAATCTATAGATATATTTTTATCCTTATCACCTAGTTTAACCATTTTAACCTTTACCGTAGTAACAAAATTTTACTATGGAAATAATGGATTATGATTAAAAATGAATGTTAACTCTTTAAAAAAATAAAACTTTTTGATACCATATATGTAATATATTTTAAAAGATTAAATTTTTAGAACTTGAAAAAAATATTGTAAAACAAGTTGAAAAAATTCAATGAGTACTGTTTTTGAAATCATCCATGTTTATGTATAAAAAATATTTTATAAAAAAATTGCGAATAATGTTAATTAAAATAGAATTAATCGGATATTTTTTTAAGAAAATGGAAATAATTTGACTTACAAAGAAAACTAAAACCCAAATTAAAACTTTTTATAATTTACTGAATGAGAAAAACCAAAATAATATTTATTTGAATAAAACATTACTTAAATTATCCAGAACATCAAACAATGATTTCTAAGTTCCAAATTATAATTTAAATATGTTATATTAATTACTAAAAATATATTTGGTCTATAAAATGGTTTTATACATTTTTAATTAATTATTTTATCAGGATATTTTCATAAAAGTGACAATATTTGTAAAATCGGTAATTTTCACTATTCACAAAAAATCAACTGTTTTAGAAAAATTCAAAAATATTACATCAAGGTAATTTTTATATAATTAATAAAAAAATAACTAAATTTAATCAATTTAAAATTTTAAAATAAATAAATGTTTGTTTTAAATATAAATAGAATATACAAAGAAAAACTGCATTTAAATAAAATGAATTTTTAAAACTTTAAATGCTCATAATATTATTTAATATCAATTTATAATTAATTGGGTGTTAATTTTTTCTGAAATAAATTTAATTCCTTTAAATATGATTTATTTATTAAAATAAAAACACTTGAAAAACTATTCATTAAAAAAATACCATGTTTTAGCATTGAATTATTTTAATCAAATCACATTAATTTGTTAATTTTCTAATAATTAAATTTCATCAATAAAAAATAAAATTTGAGCATAATAATTTATTACTATATTTATTTTTAGTAATTTTTTTATTAAAACATGTCCTGAGAAATTTTAGTTATGTGTTACTTGTAATGTAAGCTATCAAATAAAGAAGTACTTAAAGGAGAATTACATATTTAAACCATGCAGTGTAACATTATCCCCCCTTAAATACATTATGTAGACATGATTTTAATTTTTTCTCACCAAATTTAGTGTATCATGACATAGTAACAAAATATTATGTATATTTTTCGTGATAATTAATTTCTATGTTACTATTAGAAAACATTGTATTTAATAATTAAATATTTATAAAAAAACTCCTTGCACCATTATAAGACTCTAATTGAGTAACCAAACACATAACATGATAGTTGAGAACTAGTTTCCATATAAGAATCAATGGATTTATCTTTATCTTTATTGAGTAGAGGAATTATTTTACTATTTATAATGATAAAATACTCACTTGATTTATTTCCATTCCATAAGAAAAATTTCATCCTTTTATTGTGTTTCTAGTAGTTTTATATTTATAATTTATCTCATACCATAATTGATAAATAATAATGATTATTTTTTTCATTCTTAATGCACTAAAATTATCTTTTAATAGATCATAAGATCTAGAAAAGGGATGGAAGTATATTACTCTTATCTCTTGACATTTACCAAAACCAAAATGGTTAGCACAAGTTAAGATAATACTTAATATGAATAAACCTTAACGTTTCGATGTAATACATTATTATCCAAAACCTCAACAATAAAACCCAAATATAAACTTAAATCATTCCAAAAAATAACTAAACCTTAAAATTCCACAAAAATATTCTTGAGCAAATCAAATCCTAAAAATCAGAATGATTTGATCACATATTCATTCAAAATCAACATAACATTTATCTCCAAACAATATTGATCATTGATAGTCATATGAAAATATAATCACTAATCATATAATCTATGAAATGTTTGAATCTTTACTATAAATAACCTAAATAATCATAATGTCACAATAAAATCATATATGCTTCTAAAATTTAACTCAAACATTATTCATCAATTAATATCAACCACTTTGACCAAAAATTCCACAGTGGAAAAAAGTATCCCATTTACCTTGATATCAATATTATTCCCAAAAATAAACTTAAATTATTATATGATAACTATAACCACCTAATCACAAAGTCACTTTTTAATACCATGGTTATGTATATAATAGAATATATATTCCCAAAAATAGAAACATTTTACCCCAATAAACTATAATTACCATAATATTAATGATCTTATTAAAAATAAAGTTTATATTTAAGTTTTATCATTTGTCTCCAATATAACAACATTATTCCCAAATATTCATGATATTAAATTACATGATTAACCTAAAGGTTTTATATACCGCAATAGTTTATTAAACCTAAATAAATTTATCCCAAAATATCATTAATAACATGTTAATAAAATCATATAATACCTCAATATGGTATATATACATTTGAAATTATTATCATTCTAAAATATTACCTATCCATAAATAAAATATTGTTTCATCATAACTCTCAAAACCTTATGTGAATAAACATAAATCATTCAACATCCTTTATAAACATAAAACTAATATTTACCATATTATTCCTTAATAATTCCTTCTTATAATCAAAAATACTAATCATGAACTAATATTAAAAAATTTCAATCTAATCATGTATTCTACTTTAAACATAATAAAAACAGTTAAAACAATCAATACATTATATGAACATTTCATAGTTTCTTCATCTTTAACTATATAATATATTAGTTTTCTAAAATATAATTCATCTAATCATGCTGATCTCCTTCACAATATTTTAACATAGGGAATAAATATTCAAAATTACTATACTCACTAAATTTAAAACATTTCATTGATTCCTTATGATAAAATTTATTACCCTCTGTTGTGGTAGCCAAATACTTCATTTTTCATTGGAAATGTATTGCATTATGCACTCTCTTTCCACAAAAAAATTTCAAATTCATTTAATAAATTGGAATGTGCGGTTCTCCCAATATTTATTACATATTGGACATTGAATCTTTTTTTCTCCTTGGTCCTTATCATGGTATCATCCATAAAACTCCATTTTTCTATTATTTTGTACGTTAGGAAATTCATATAGGTTGAAGTTATTAACGATAACCCAAGAAAACTAGTTAGAAATAAACTCCTGATTTTTCAGCCTAGATTTTATCCCAATTGGTTTCTCATTTTGAAAACCACAACATTGTCCATCACATCCATTATTAACTTGGTTCATACTGGTTTTATCCTTTTACTAAGACAAAAAATTTCTAGAATGAGGATATAAAATAAAATAATAATAAATAGTCTTATGAAGAGGTAAAATACTCGTATCTCCTTGACCATGATATATATTTTTTCAAAATTTTCAATTTTAAAAAATCATATCCCTCAATAACATATTCACCTTTAAGGTTATAGAATAATTTTATATTATGATCCAAAACCATCCTATTAAACATTAATGTTTTTAAAGATTATAAAATATACTTATACAATAATATCATAACCATTAAAGTTATCTAATCCATACTATAATATTAACTGTAGTAACCTATACCCATACACTTGGATCTAGTGAAAAAAATACAATCTTTATATATTTTCATTGATACCATCTCAAGTGACCCGATTTTAACAAAACATTATTACAATATCAAAACATTTATTGATTCACCTACACACCAAAGAACATTTTAGGTTCATATATTTATAGGATTAGAAAAAATTTTATTTAAAAAGAATAATTTCTTTCCCATTTAATGGAAAATTTTCCCATTATGGATAGATGTTTTTATTCCATATTAATATTTTAAAACTTCCCATTAAATTATTAACACATGACCCATTCTAGATATATCTTATGAATTACTATTATTCACACATATTTTAATAGAAATATAAGAAATTTTGAGCTCAAATGCTTATTAAGGGAAAACATACAATGAAATAAACCATTAAACAATAAGGCATAAAACAATATGGAAGAGTTGATAATCATTACATATGGTGTTTAATAAATATATAGATAATTAGATATATCAACAGATAACAATTTAAATAATTACATGTGTTATAATAAATAATTTCATAATGGTGGTATACATAATCCCAACCATTTAAATCTATTTTTGATGCCTTTAACCTAGACTCTTTCAATAATTGAGTAGGCAATACATAAAATATCTAAATAATACTTAAGGCATGACAAAATTATTATCTCAGGATACCTACTGATGCATTGATGATCTATATAATTTTGTTTCCAACTCATGCCTAACACATTCCAAATTCATTCCTCATATATTTAATGATAAATATAATATGAAATGAATAGTTTTAACAATAAATAAATATTCATATTTAATCAAGAATAAAAAATTTTAGTATTCCCCAGTTAAAAAAAAAATTTATAAATGTCCTTCAAGTAGTATAGTATTTAAAAATGGCATATGTTTATGAAAATATTTAAATAACAAATGCATCAATGATACATAAGAACATAGATATAATGTCAAAAGAATAAAAAAGGGTGACAACAAACATAACTTTGAGGAATTGAGAATATCCCTTATGAAAAAACGAGTTATAAAAATTAAATTAGTAATGGATAAAATAAAAACATTAGTTCATTAGAAATTAATTTTTTAGGTAAATATATGTATTTTTAGAACTAAAAAGTAATGTTTAAGTGAAACATTAAAAATAATTTACTTAAAACATTTATAATTTTATTATAAAAACAAAGTTATAAATCGATATAAAACTCTTTTAAAAAGGTATTAAAGATAAATATAAACCATTATTTTTAAATAATTTTTTTAAAATGTAATCTTCATAATAAAATTTAAATTAATATGTAATTTTATAGTGAAATATAAAATGTTCATAAATAAATTGAAAAGTATTTTTCAATGTTTTTGAGAAGATAACATCCCTTTATTTTTGGTAACTTTAAAATGAAAAATTATCAAAATAAATGGATTATTATTTTCCTTGAAAAAAACATGAAATGATTTAATTAATTGTTGTTAAAATATAATGTCTATGATGGTATGAAGTTGTGTTGAAGATGGAAACATTGAACAAACATTCTTTTCACACATTTATAAAAGGGGTAAAAAATAAATCATATATAAAATAATGAAAATTATCATTTAATAAATTTTTAATAGAATAAAAATTTACCAATTTTTTCCTTAATAAATAATTTTAGTATATAAAATAATTTTATTGAGGTAAAATCAGGAATATGGACATAAAATAAAAATGTTCCCGACCTAAAAGATAAATAAGAGTATCTTTTATTAAAAACATTATTTTAATTGATTTGAGTACCAAATAGATAAAAAAAATATGATACTTTAAAAAACTAAAAATAATTTGATAATAATAAAATATAAAGTGCTTATTAGAGTAATAAAATTCAATTCTATCAATGTAAATTGAAACAGAAATAATGCAAATAAAGAGTGTGACTGTACAGAAAACCCATACATATTTTATAAAACATGAATAAAAACCTCTTAAAATAGATTAAATAAAATAGAGATTTAATTTCCATTGTTAAATATTTTATTGTGATATAAAATTTTTAAGGTTCATTATATACTCTATATATTAGAAATATGTGTATAATTGAAAACATCTCTCAAAAAACAAGTTTGAGATGAGAAAACCCTTACCTTGGATTCTCTCTTAGTCATACGCATTCTAAAATCCATTATAATAAATTTATAATTATTATTAATATATATTAGATATAAGTTTCTTTATATATACATATATGTATGTATATTTTTGTATATCTTTTATTCATTACTATTTTCTACTCATTTACTCATAATGTTTGTTAAAACCAATTATTTTTTTGTAAACTATTCCTTTTCTCATGCATGATTTGATTCAAAAGTTCCAGTACTTCCACAAAGTTATTAATTAAATAAACTAATTTTTTTAATAATATTATATATATATATATGATATTTATTCAATAAATACATTTTAGAACGTTCAATGCAAGATGGTTATGAAAAATAAGACACGATGTTTAAGGATTGGGTCGTCTACATGTACGCTTGAGTGACATATTCCTTTTTAATGGATGGAAAATAAATAAATAATAATAATTATTACAACTAAGGAATAATAAAAATAAAATAAATATAAAATTTACTAATTAAATTCATCAATTTGACCATGCATGTGATATGATGATGAAAACAAAATTACTTTTCTTTGTGGAGGTGGTATTTTGCTCGTATGCATGAGCGATGTTTCCATTTTCTGATGAATAGAAGGGTAATAAATTATATAATATATTATCTTAATATAAGTAGAATTATTTCATAAATATCATATGTATTCATTAACTATATCTTCATAAATATCCGTGTGAGGTGGTGATGACAAAAGATACACATCACTTCATGGAGACAATAATCCGTACTTACACAAGATTAATGTTTTCATTATCCATTATATGGAAAGGAATAAGGAATTTTTTTTCATCAAAATTATAAAATTATATAATTTTAAATATAATATTTAATTATAATAGGGTGGTTAGAAAACATTTTGAGGCAAACAACGATGAAATAAACTTTAAACAATTTAGTTTAGACCTATGCATCCTCCTTCGATATCTTCATTTAGATTACAACGTAAACCTTCTAGGTTGTGTGTTTTGGGAATAATTAAACATATAGGTCATGTATACATGTGTTTTAGGGTATTTGTTATATATTAGTCAATAAAATGGTTCTTTGGTTGTGTGAATAAGTGTAAAGAGGAGGTTCCCTTTTATAAGTGAGGTGAGTTTCACCATTTTAAATAATAAGAACTTTTCAATATAATAAATCTATTTATTATAAAATGTGGATTAAAATTAGTATAATTTTTAATATAGGAAAAATTAAGGTCTAAATATATTCTACCAATCACATTTAGACATTTTTATAAATATTTAAATCCTTATTTCATAATTTAACTACCATGTTAACCCTTTAACCCTTTATTGTGGTCCCAAACTTTTACCATGGTAAAAATTAATAAGGAATAAAAATTAAATTTAAAAAATTAATAAATAATAAAATATTATATTATATATGTAATAAATTTTCTCATATTAAATTTCAATAATTATGAAAAAATACTTTTCATATAAATTCACAAAGGACTATAAAAACTATTTTTTTAGAAAAATGCCCAATTTAGGCATAAACATAATTTTATAGAACAGTCATGTATAATTTTGGTTCCCCAAAAAATAATTTGATAATATTTAATAAAATATAAATTATTTTACTTTTAACCTTACAAATACTTGACTAAAAGAGAAGAATAAAAATAATTTTTATTTCAATAAAAAAATAACTTTGATTTCCAAAATTTCCAACATAGATTTATAAGTTCAAAATTATAGTCTTAAATGAATAATATTTATTATTAAATATATATGTTTTCTAAAAATTTCTTTCCTAAAATATAATGTCGTTATTTTCTTATGATAATGTCATAAAAGTGACAATATTTGTAAAATCACTGTTTTTCAATGTCCACAAATATATCTACTACTTTAGAAAATTCCTAAAATTAATCCCTAAGATAATTTTGATATATTGAATCCAAAAACGAATTTAATTTAATCAAATTGAATTTTTAATATTTTTTATTTTTTATTTATAATGAAAATGAAAAACATAAATAAAAACTATATTTATAGAAAAATGAGATTTCTAAACTAAAAATACTATTAATGTTGTTTAATATAATACTATAATCAATTGTTTTTAATTTATTAGTTAATACATTTAATTATTTTAAATGTGGCAAATTAATTAAAAAACCAATACATTAAAGTCAACTATTTTAAAGATAACAATTTTTTACATTGAATGATTTTAGGAATATCACATTAATAAATTATTTATAATCATTAAAATTAAATACTGAAAAAAAGAATATAATTTAATCATCATAATTGTTTTTTATATTTATTTTTTTAATGTTTTATCATAATAAATCATTACTCAATTCATTTTTGTGTTAAATGTGATATAATTTATCGATCACAGCATTACTTAAAGAAGAACTACATGTTAAAATATCAGGGTGTTACAATTGTTTTCCATATAAATAAGTTATAAAGAAATAACATGACATATTTATTAGAAATTTTAAAAATTTTATTTTTATGAGGATTTTTGGTTTGAAATCATATAATTTTTTTTTCTGAACAACACGATCCAAAATAAGAAATACTCTCATTTGTTTTTTTATACCTATGAAAGTTAGGGATATTATTTCTATAATCCCAATGAATAAAAAGTGTTTGTGGAATAAACTAGTGTTTTACTTGAGAATGAATATATAGACCAAGGTACCAACAGTAGGAAATTTTAACACGAATAATTTCAAAATAAAAAAAATAGGAATTGATCTTGAAATGGAATGTGAGCTGGTGTTATTCAAAAAGAACTGACATAGGTCATAAAAGAACATCAAATTTATTATAAGATTCATTAGAAGCCTAATAGATATAGATTTATTGTAGAAAATTATAGTAAAATAATATTAATAGATAATTAAATTACAACTTATAAAAAATATATTGATATTTTTGTTCCAAAAAACTGGTTAATGTCCCTGAAATTTGATATGGAATCCATATAAATAATGTTTGGACCATGATGGATACACCTGAAGGGGTGAGACCCATATGATAAGATTTGGATTTTAAAAGAAAGCCAACATGAATGTTAGAGAATCTACCTATAAATCATTCTTGGTGGAAAATGGTTATAAAAAATCCATGGTATTTACTATGAAGAGTCCTTTTCTAAATTTGTGATGATAATTCCCATCATGATATTTCTTAAAATGGAATATCTTATGATCATGATATATATAAAATCTATTTCAAAATCTATTTATTTAATAATAATTTATCCATGGACATGTATATGATAAAAGTTAAAGGATTTTAAGTGACAAATGATAATGATTATGTTTGTAAATTGAAATGGTATTATTATGTATTGAAGTAATCTTCTTGGAGTTAGAACATATGATTTCATGATTCAATCAAAGAGTTTAGTTTCACCATGTACATGGATAATTACTATGTATATAAATGGATTAGTGGGAGTTTTTAGATATTTATGGTATTTTATATGGATGATATAATCCTTATTATAAATGAACTTCTAACTTTACATTATATAAATTTGTTCTTAGGAATAGTTCTCGATGAAATATGTGAGATAAGTATCATATATAATAGACATGAATATCTAAAGAGATATATCAAATATGTTTCTTGGACTATGTCATAATACATTTATTGATAATGTTTTAAAGATTTTTAACCTGGAGAACTCTAATAAGGTGTCTTTACTTGTGTTTTATGGAATGAATATTAAATTGATTCAAGATTTTTCTAATTTTTTTAAAAAGGATGGATAATAATATTTATGTTTATTCCATAAGATCAATCATGTATGCTATGTTATGTTCTTAACCTAATTTTTCATATATTTTAATCATAATGCCTAGATACCTACCCAATCATGGTTAGAGTCATTGGAGTTTTCAAAATAATATCCTTAAGTAATTAAGAAGAGGTAAGGATATGTTCATAGTCTTTAGATGTGAGGAGGTTATCATTTTAAGGGGTTAAACTTATTTTAGTTTCCAAATAAATAAGAATGAAATGAGATCCCATTTTTTTTGTTTTAATTATGGAACTATTAGTTGACCGAATTACAAAAAATTGATTTTAGTAGACTTAATTATAAAGAAAGGCTATATCAACAAATTACATACTACAAATGAAACTGTTTGATCAATAATTTAATTACTAAACATGGAGTGGGTCCTAGAATTATGGGCGTAAATATGAATTATTGTGAAAAAAGTGGAGCTATTCATTAGGAAAATGAACCTTGGTATCACCAAAAGTTTTAATATATCCTTCAAAATCACATCCAATTCAATAAATCATTTATGGTGATATAAAAATTTATTTTGGGTGGTTGTAGATGAAAATGTATGAGATCCATCAAAGAATCCATTAAAAACAAAAACATGATGGTTATGTTGAATCTATGGTAATTATATTCATTAGAAACAATACATAATAGTTGTAAAATATGCCTTGGTTTTATAAAAATTCAATCTCCATTTTTCATTCATAAAAATATGTTTCATTTATAAAAACATGAAAAGTGAAATTATAAAACCACCTCAATATATGGATTTTTACCACTAATGAATGGCTATCATGGAGTATTTTGGGCTGAGATAATATGTTATAATTAACATGAGTATAAGTAAAATATACAATATAGAGTGAACTCCTGAGATAATAAATCTATAATAAATATATAGATTGGAACATGAAATTATATCACATGAAATTTCATATAACAATTGACTTAATTAGGGGGTTATGTTAATATGAATCCCAATAACCTAATGTTTAAAATATACATATCATTTATAATAGCATAATTTGATATCTCTTGTATATTATCCCTATGACTAAGTTAACTATGGGGGTGGTTGTGTATGTTATTGATTAGTTCATTATTTGATTTTTACCAACATGGGATTTATCTACTTAGATAACAATAAAATACATATGTTCATATAATTAAATCATACATCAGAATCTCATATCCCTGATTAGCTAAGTGACATGTGATGTGATCAACTACTTAGATAAGTGACATGTGACTTATTAATCTGATCCATTTAGTCTATTTCATAGAATCATGAATGTATGAGTTTACCTATATTAAATTTAAATATTATATGTCTAATAGTCACTTGATGTCATTAAAAAGGAATTATTTAAGTATATATAAGATATTATATATGTATCTTATGGTGGACAAGTGAATATGAAGATATGTCTCTTTTTTATTGATATCACACTATAAACCTTTGAATCTTGAGTAGAATTGATGTTTTAATATATTCCACTCATTGATTATACAAATGAATTATTGAATTAATATTTTTTCAATGATATAATGTTCTTTTGGTTGACATGGTTAGACATTAGAATAAGGATTACATTTTAGAAATGTTTTTTTTTTCAAAAATAATATATCATTGATAAACCATATACAATAGATTTTAGATTGATTCAGAAGGAGTTATGATGTTTTTTTATAATGTTTGAATTGTATTTTAGTAAAATTTAATGATTGACACATATACACTAAAATATGTGTAATTGTATTGTATAATAATACATATCATCACTTGCAACATGCATGTGATGCATGTCCCTGACAGTGATTCTCTATTCGATCATATGATGTGACAAGAATGAGATGACTATATTGCAGTATACAATATACCTATATTCGATTTTATATTATATTGTGTTAAATGGGGTTCTAACACATCTCCTTAATGTTTTCTCATTAATTATAAATAATCTAGATGATTTAATTATAGATTAATAAATAGATTATTATAATAGAAATGTTCAATGATCTTAAACACTCTTCTTCCCTCTTCCACCACCATAACATATCAAAAAATCCTAATAAATAGGTATTCTTGCCGAGTTTTATAATCCTGACGCTAATAGAAATTACCCATGCTAAATTTTATAAATGTACCCATCATACCTCCCAAAGTACTTCCTATCAATAAAAATAATTTTGGGATAAAAAATAAACATGGGAACTTAAAAAAAATTCATAAATATTCATAAAATAAAATAAATAACAACTCACATCACCAAAAAAGTTATCAAATAATTCACAAAAGAATTAGAAACAATATTCAACGTCAATTCAATAATTTCATTGTAAAATATGTTGTGTATCATTTTTTACCATGATTTTACTTCCATCACTATGAATTAAAAAATAATTATTGATTAGTAACCAAATAGGCTATTATCAATTATTAATTATTGATTATTCACATGTTTTACTATTAATTAACAATGGTATTATTACATTTTATAATTTAAAAATAAATTCTCACCATGTTTTCAATTTTTTTTTTAAAATTTAATAACACACCACAATTATTTCAACTCAATGTTTAACAACCACTAGTTATATATTTTAATTTTAATTTTTAGGATTAGGTTACCCATGTTATGAGGATGACTTTTTCTTTGACAACCCTACTCTTTATTACACACTAAAACATGATTTATTACATAAACATCAATAAATAAAACTTAGAATATTGAGAGGTATATTGTCTTTGGGGATTAGGATCATTACATAACAAATTATAAAATGAAATACAACATAGTTATTGAAAATTTCCTTTATATGACCAATACATTTCCCTGTACATAGAATTTCATTGGATAACCCGAGGACATGAATAAGAAAAGGGTGATCTATGATGCCCAGTAAAATAATAAACATGGAATAACATAAAGAATACAATACATGTTAGACAATAGGTATATCAATGGATCACAAGAGAAACATGAAAATAAAGGCATGATAAAGCATGATAATCATAACATGGAAATGTGGCAACAACACTAAAAATGGAATTAGCATGAGCAAAGGCTCATTGCACATGAAGCATGTGTCAACCCTCATTGCGCAAGAAGCATGAGTACACCCTATTTTTACTTGAATTATAATTAGTCAACACTCATTTCACATGATGTATCATGATACTATAATTTACCCAATGCATTGGAGCGCTATTAGGGCACGCCCTCTTTAAACATTTCACATCATGCACAAGTGTGCCACATGGATCATAAAACATGGATTCATTAAAAATCATCATTTATTCCATGAAAAATGAATGTGGAATTAATACATGATAATATATAATCAATAAGTAAATGTGGATAAAGGTGAATACCCTTGATAGAAAAACGGGCATGGTATTCACTACACAATGACTTTGGCTTGGAAAAATGTTGTGCAATTTTAGCAGCATAATGATGTGACATAAGAATTCATAAAAATGTTTGATGAGAGAGAAAGGTGTGTCTCATCATATGTACATGAAATGGAAGGTAAGTGGGTCACATAGATACATGGCCAAACAATTGTAATGGAATTTTAATTCATGATACAAAAGAATTTCTTGAATGTAAATGAGGAGAGATAAATTATTTTCAGAATTTCCGCATAGTAATATGTATACATGGGAGGAATTAATGAGTGGGAAACATGATCTCTAATTATTCAAACATGAATAGGAAAGTATGAAAGAGGTGTGAAATCATACCCCAATATTTGTAATTTAAAGTAAAATGATATAACAATATAAAGAAACTTAGACAAAATTTAGAAAGGAAGAAATCCCTTACATGGAAATGCGATCACAGAAGATTGGGAGAGGATTATTGGGATCTTGGGGAACCTTGGGAGGATTATAGAGAGAGGATGGATGAGGTTGGATGAACTCCGAAGGAATTGAGTGACGAGGAAGTGAGAGCTTGGGTGCGTTTATATAGGAAAAAAGTGGGAATTATTTATTATTTAGGTTTGGGACACCACACATTAAACTAATAAAAACCACAAACAAGCCCATAGTTTTTGCCCAAGGGGAGTGTAAAACAATATTTTATGAGGCCAGTGGCTGAAATTTTTAAAATTATAGTGTTTATTATGTGGACATGAGTCACACACTCAAGGAAACCCATTTAAAAATAAAAAATGTTTTATAAGTCTTGGAGGGTCCACTAAATCTTTGTAAAAAAAGCAAACAAATATAAAATCTCATTATTTTAATGATAAAATTTATTTTTTCTGAACATAAAATTTATATAATTTTAGTACATCACTATTGGGCCATTATTATGTCATAAAAACACTATATATTTAAACAATATTTAATTTTTACCCAAAAATTCGACTGCCTCAGAAAATTATGAAAAATTATTTGTTGGATAATTTCAACATCCGGATTCCAAAAATAATATTAATTTTATCTAAATAATATTCTAAATATGTGAATTTTTTACTTTTAAAATAAAAACTGACATTTATACAAAAATTCCTGGGGTTTGACAAAAACAGCTTTCAAACCTTTATAAAAATTACAATTGTATTCATAAAAAATTGTATGATCATTTATATTTAATAAAAATTAATTTATTAATAATATTTTAGTAAAATATTATTTAATTACATAATCCATTAATTCATCAAAATAGATATCTTAGTCGAATATTAACTAAAAACACTATTTGTGCTTTAAAAACGATTTACAAAGAAATAATAAAAAGAATGTATATTCTCTATACCAGAATAATGTAAATTGTTATAGTGCTAAGGTATAATTACATAATCCCTTATAACACCCACATAATACCTAAGGGTAAGGTGTGCGATGGTGACATATTCTTGGGGTGGCTCAGATAATATCGCTTGGGTGGTAATCTCAATTAACTTCCACTTCTCCTGTAGTCAGTTCCGCTCAATATTAACGCATTCAAGCTCAGATTGGGCTTGGTCAAGAGCGGTCCCTAATGATGCCACCTCCTTCATGATATTCGTCAAATGGTATTTGTACGGAGAAAGTCTACTGGATGAGTCCATTTCTTCCTTTGTCTGAGTAATTTTATTTTTAAAGCCCTATATTTATACTAATCATGTGATCACTATTTAATGACTATATTAGCAACCGTCACAATTAATAATGGTATTTTAAAATCAAAAACATAAAACAAAATAAGTGAATACATTTTACATAACCATAATAAAACATTTAAATAGACCAAGATGAATTTTTATTAATGAATTTTTGGGTCGTTACAATCATCCCCCCTTAAGAAATTTCATCCTTGAAATTTCCTTTTCCCACACTAAAACAGACGTGGGTAACTTTGCTTCATCACTTCCACCAATTCCCACGCCACTTCAAACTTGTGTTTTCACCACAACACCTTAATGATGTGAATTGTATTATTTCGTAGAACTTTGTCTCTATGATCTATGATAGTCACTGGTTTCTCCTTGTAAGAAATATTATCCTCTAGTTGTACTACCTATGAAGGGAGTACATGGAAAGGGTCTGATATGTACTTCCTTAAGAGGGATACATGAAATAAATCATGTACTTTGGCCCTGGTAGGTGGAAGTGCTATTTGATAGGCCATAGCCTCAACACGATCAAGAATCTTGAAGGGGACGATGTACCTAGGACTTAACATCCCATTATTTCCAAACCTCATGAAATTATTACACAATGAAATTTGTAGAAATACCATGTCTCTAATTTTAACTCAATGTATCATCGACGATTATCTTCATAACTCTTATGTAAACTCTGGGCTACCTTGATATGTTGTTGAATGGTTTTCACATCCTCCACAATTTCTTCGACCATTTCTAGTCCTAGTAGTCTACGCTCACTATCTTCATCCCAACATGTCGGTGCTCTACACCTCTTCCCATACAGGTCTTAATAAGTTTCCATTCAGATGATTGAGTGGAAACTGTTATTGTATGATAATTCAAACAGTGGAATATGTGGGTCCCACCCACCTTTTAAGTCCATAGAACATGATCATAACATATCCTCTAGTGTCTGAATATTTCTCTCTCATTGGCCGTTAGTTTGTGGATGATAGGCTGTACTGAAGTTCAGTTCAGTATCCAGAGAATGTTGAAGACTCTTCCAAAACTTAGAGATGAATCTTAGATCTCGATTGAATACAAGATATAATGGTACTCCATACAGCCTTACCACTTCCCTGATATATATCTATTCCAGTTGATTCAATGAGAAATCCTCTAAAATTGCAATGAAGTGTGCAGACTTTGTAAGATGATCTATAACAACCCAAATTCAATTGTTTCCTTTGGATGTCTTTGGAAGTCTGGTGAGAAAGTCCATGGTGATGTTCTCTTATTTCCATGATTATATGGGAAATGGTTGCATCATTCCCTTATACTTTTTCCTCTCTGCCTTCACTTGTTGACACACCAAACACTTTGATGTATACTCAGCGATCTCCTTCTTCATATTATCCCACCAATAATGCTCTCAGAGATATCAATACATCATTGTGTTTCTTTGGGGAATAGGGAAATTTGAACTATGTGCATTATCCAAAAGTTCCTTGTTCAGCTCCTGACTTGATGAAACACATAGTCTTTTCCCAAATATCACAATTCCATCCTCATTAACATTGATCTATGGGGATTTCCATTTTCTAATAGCTTCCAATTTCTTCTAAATTTCCACATCATCCTTTTGATCATCCTTTAACTTGTAAAAAAGAGACGGTTGAGAAATAATTTGTGAAAGGATTGATGATTTTCTCTTATTTATGATTCTCATCTCCATCTTCATCAAATCTAAGAATATTGGATCCTTCTCAATTCACATCAATGATAGAATCACTGGGTCCTTTCTACTGAGAGCATCTGCCACCTTGTTCAGTTTCCCTGGGTGGTAATGGATTGAGCAGTCATGGTCTTTGATCAGTTCTAACCAACTTTTTTTGTTCATGTTCAACTCTTTCTATGTGAATATATACTTGATGCTTTTTTGGTCCATATATATTTCACAATTCTCCCCCAAGATATAATGACGTCAAATTTTTAAAGTGAAGATCACCGCATCCATCTCTAGATCATGTTTTGGATAATTTTGCTCATGAACTTTCAATTGCCTTGAATCATAGTCAATGACTTTGTCATTTTTCATCAACACACAAACCAATCCCTTTTTCAAAGCATCACTAAATACCACAAAAGTTCTCCACTTGTGATTAAAGTGAGAACGAGCATAGTGATAAGCCTCTTTTTTAACTCCTTGAATCGTTCATCATAGTCATCACTCCAAGAAAACTTTACTCTCTTACAAGTTAGCTTGGAATTATGGTTGGAAAATAGTGAGAAATTTCTCACAAATCATCGATAATATCCCGCTAACCCAAAGAAGCTATGGATATTCATTACCGATGATGGACTCAACCATCCCTCTTTTGTATTTGTCTTGGAGGGATCCACAGATATCCCATTGTTTGTGATGATATGGCCCAAGAATGAGACCTCCTTCAACCACATATCATACTTTCTATACTTTGCCTAGATCTTCTCCATTCGCAAGTTCTCTAGTACTGTTCCTAGATGCTCCTCATGATCCTCCTTGGTTTTTAAGTATATGAAAATATCATCTATAGAGACTACCACAAATTTTTTGAGGAAATCTATAATAACACTATTCATCAAGTCCATGAGTATTTCCAGATCATTAGTGAGTCTGAAAGGAATTACTATGAAATCGTAGTGCCCATCTCTTGTATGAAAAGCAGTCTTGGAGATATATTCCTTCTTCACCCTTACTTGATAATATCCCAACCACAGATCAACCTTGGAGAAGTATTGTGATCTACATAGCTGATCAAACAAGTCATCAATTCATGGGAGAGGATACCTATTTTTTATCGTGATTTTGTTAAGCTCATGATAATCGATGCAAAGGCACATTGACCCATCATTCTTCATGACAAAGAGGACTCGTGCACCCCATGGTGAAGCACTTGGGTGTATAAACCCTTTATCCAGATTCTCCTGTAGTTGTTTATTTAGCTCCTCAAGCTCCAGAATAGCCATTATATATGGAGTCCTGGATATTGTAAATTCCCTAGGTATAACATCAGTTTAGAATTCAACATCTCTTATAGGAGGAAGACCAAACAACTCCTAGGGAAATACTTCAGCAAATTCCCTCACAATAGGCATGTATTCATGGATAGTTTCCTCCTTGGACTGAATCATCGGATCCAGATACGTGTGCTCATAGGGCAGTAATATACATGATTGAGATGGTGGATCTAAATAATATTCATCTTTCTCCTTGCACTTCTACAGAATTGGGGGTCGATTCTCTACATGTAGAGTGATTTCCCTCTCATTGAAATTTATGTTGGCTCTATATATAGAAAGCCAATCCATGACAATAATTGCATCAAATTACACTAGAGGGAGTATTATGAGGTTCACCAGGATGTTCAATCCACTAACTAATATAGGAGAGGATTTATATTCACGGGATGCAATGATTTCCCCATTTACCATACTCACTGACATCTTTACTTCCATGATTTGTGGTGGTGTTGGGTTTGTTCTTCTAATGTTTTGAGATATTAAAGAATGCATAGAACATGAATAAAAAAGTATGTTTTCTATTCTGGAATGAATAACCATAGTACCTATCACCACTTCATTGTTAGGGTTCACTTCGGCAGTAGTGATGGAAAAGGATTTCCCTTGATGCTTTTGAGGTTATTGGTTGCCTCCGAAAACCCTTGGCTTAGGGCACAGATTTGCAAGATGCCCTGGTTCTTTGTAGTTGAAGAAATGAACAATGTTTTGAGAGTCAAATGAAGAGTTCCTATCCTCTGTCATAGCCGCGGGTTTTTCTTGTCGACAGTTAATCTATAGGTTCCCTTCTCTTCCACACATAGAGCATTTCCTCGTCCCCTTCAGGAAATTTTCAGGGTGCTTCTTTCTGTACCTTAGGCAAGTGGGGTACTAGATTTTCTCAGCAATGTTGGTTTTATCCATCAGACTTCAAGAATTTAAGTCCACCTTATGCCCCCATGATACCCCTGAGGTTCTTCAATCTCTATTTCAGCCTTGAGGGCACATTAGAAAATTTCATCATAGTTATCGAGGTCATGGATCATTAGGGCTTTTTGTAGGCTAGGATTCATCCCACCAAAGAAGCGGTCAACCTTGAATTCGGGGGTAACAACATATCCCGAAGCATATTGTGCAAGCCTTGTGAATTTTCCTCATACGCTCCGACATATTCATTGTATTTTTTCTTGAGGGAAAGGAAGTCCCTTTCTATCTTAATCCTGAGGGTGCACGGAAAATATAAATCAAAAAACATCTTCCAGAAATCCATTCATTCCAACACCTCGATCTCCTCCTCAGGCTTCATATTTTTGATCAATGTCCACCATTGATCGACTTCACCCTCCATATGATAAGAATCCTAAAAAACCATCTCTTTTTCCAAATATTGATGGATGTATAAGATATTTTCAACGGAGTCGATCCATTGTTCAACGATTAAGGGATCACATGATCCATTAAAAGTAGGAGGACTTTGTCTCATGAATCTCTCAATAGTGACTTGTTCTTTCTTGGGGGCGGGGGGGGGGGGGGGGTTGAAAATTCCTCTTGACCCTTGTTTCTATTCAAATCCTAAGTTACCTGAGAGAGAATCATGACAAAGTTTGTGATTCCCGGTCCCATCGGATTGGGCATCTCATTAGAACAATCATTACATTGGTCTTCACATCAGTTGTTAGCCCGAGTCCTCCTCTTACCAGCCTTTGGCTGGAATAAAAGGAAAGTTAGGGGTAACACATAAAGGGTAATCGAAAAATAGATGACTTATAAATAGATTTTATTTTCTTAACTTATGAATCTATAGGCATCAATCTATATTATCAATGTTCTACATTCTAACATATATTATTAGGGGAATTTTTTATTCACTTAATAATGGTTCATACTAAACTAATGAATTTAATAATACATATCCCCCGAGAGTTTCATAACCAAGAGTGCCGCAAGGCCCATTTTCATGTACCAGGAAACCCTGAGTCATTCCTGGAACTCCTTTTCGGGGTTCTCACCCCTAGGTACATTTGTGCTAGATTTGTCTCTACCTGCTCGTATCCATATAGGGATGTATTTTCTTGATAAAAAACTTAATCAATACTCAAAAAAATGTAGAGATGTTTTTATTATACTTAGTATTATCCCTGAGGATTTAAGTAGGTTTTTCTAATATTAATCCCAAGAATAACTAAACCTATCCACAGATACCAACTATGAGAACCCTGGTATTTATTACTCACTAAAACATGATTTATTACATAAAATGCACTTGATACAACCTAGAAGATCGAGAGTTATAGTGTCTTTGTGGATGAGGATCATTACATTACAACTTAAAACAGGAAATACAACATCTATATTGAAAACTTCCTTTACAAGACTACTACATTCCCTCATTCTTAGCATTTCATGGGATAACCTGAGGACATGCATAAGAAAAGGGTGAGCCATGAAGCCCAATAATAGAATATAAATGGAATAACATGATGAATAAAATACATGTTAGACAATAGACATATCAATTAAGTAAAAGAGAAACATGAACATAAAGGCATGGTAAATCATGACAATAATAACATGGAAATGTGGAAACACCACTTAACATGAAATTAGCATGAGCCAAGGATCATTGCACATGGAGCATGACTAAACCCAAATTGCACTTGAAACATGAGTGAAACCTCATTTCAATTGAATTATCATGATTCAAAACTCATTTCACATGACGTATCATGATACTATACTTTACCCAATGCAATGGAGCACTATCAGGGCACACCCTTCTTAAACATTTCATTTCATGCATAAGTGTGCCGCATGAATCATATAACATGGAATTAATCAATATCATAAGTTATTCCATGATTAAGTAATACAGAATAAATAAATTAAAGTAAAATTCAATATGTATATGTTAATAAAGGTGAATACCCTTGATAGATACATGGGTATGGTATTCACTACACAATGACTTGGCTTAGAAAAACACGGTGCAATTTCGGCAGCATAATGACGTGACATAAGGATTATTAAAAATGGTTGATGAGATATAAAAGGGTGTCTCATCATATTTACATGAAATAGACCGTAATTTGGTTATATATATACATGTACCAACAAACATAATGGAATTTAGATGCATAATACCAAATAATTACTTGGATGTAAAAGAGGAGAGAGAAATCCCTCTCAGAATTTTAGCATGGTAACAGGTGTACATGGGAGGAATTTATGAGACAAAAAAGGGTCTACCATCATCCAAACATAAAGAAGAAAGTATGGGGGAGGAGCAAAATCATACCCAAACATTTGTAATTGAAAACAAATGGGCATAACAACTTAAAGAAAATTAGACAAAAATGAGAAAGGAAGAAATCTCTTACTTGGAAGTGTGATCCCAAAGGCTTGAGAGAGGCCTGAGAGAGGATTCATGGAAGATTGAGGCACCTTGGGAGGGTTATAGAGAGAGAAGTTCAAGGATTGGTCTAACTTCAAAGGCTCTGAGTGAAGAGTAAGTGGGATCTTGGGTGGCTTTATATTGGAAAGGAGAGAGAATTCTTTATTATTTAGGTTTGGGTGACCACACATTAAACTAATCAATACCACAAACCAGCCCATGGTTTTTGCCCATGGTTTTTGCCAAAGGGGATTGTAATACAATATTTTATAATTCCAATGGCCTAAATTCTTAAAATAACAGGGTTTCTTATTTGGAGGTGAGTCACACTCTGAAGGAAAACAATTTAAAAAGACAAAATGTTTTATAAGTCTTGGAGGGTCCACTAAAGCTTTGTAAAAAAAACCCAAAATCACATTATTTTATTGGTAAAACATTTATTCACTGAACATAATGTTTATATTATTTTATTACATCACTATTGGGTCATTATTATGTCATAAAACACATTATATATTTAAACAGTATTTAATATTTTGCTAAAAATTCGACTCTCTCGAAAAATTATGAAAAATTCATTGTTGGATAATTTATATGTCCTGAATCCAAAAATAATATTCATTTTATCTAAATAATTTTATAAATATGTTAATTTTTACTTTTAAATTAAAAACTGACATTTATAAAAAATTTATGGGTTTTGACAAAAACAGCTTTCAAACCTTAATAAAAATTACAATTGAATTCCTAAAATTATATGATCATTTATATTTAATAAAAAATAATTTAATTATAAAAATATTTTATTAAAATATTATTTAATTAAAAAATTCATTAACTCATCAAAAATAGATTTCTTAGTTGAATATTAAGTAAAAATACTATTTGTGCTTTAAAAACTACTTACAAAGTAACCATAATAAAATAAATGCACATTATTTATACAAAAATAATGTAAAAATTCATAGTGATAGGGTATTGTTACATAACCCCTTATAATACACACATAAGACCGAAGGGTGAGGTGTGCGATGATGGCAAACTCTTGGGGTGGCTCGGATAACATTGCTCTGGTGGTAATCTCTATTAACTTCCACTTATCTCGTAGTCGATTCTGCTCAAGCTTAACGTGTTCAAGCTCATCTTGGGATTGGTCAAGAGTGAAGCCCAAAGATGCCACCTCCTTTTCAAGATCTTACAAATGGTATTCTTATGGGGAAAGTCTACTGGATAAGTCCATTACTTCATTTGTCTGAGTAAATTGGATTTGTTAAATCCCTATATTTATACCAATCATGTGATCACTATTCAATGACTATATTAGAAATGATCACAATTCATAATGGTATTCTAAAATACAGAAACATAAAACCATTCGTGTTCACATTTTACATAACCATAATAAAAATTTAATTAGATCAAGAGGAATTTCCATTAATGAAATTTTGGGTCATTACAATGTTTATTTTGAATATTATTTTAAGAGGGGAAATATTGATGAATATGTATCCGCTATTAAATATGGATATTGAAAATACATATTGTTATTGTATTAAATCTTTGTATAAATAATTATTCAGACTGGTAGTGATGGGTGGGCCCCGCTATAGCCCCTCAATGCATCGACATGTCTCATGAGGCAAATCAGTTGGTGACAAACCCTTTGAGTTTTTTTTAAAAAATTAGACGGGTTTCTACCCATATACTTAAACCATCTTGATGGTATAATGGTTCATGCGCCATATACATGAATTACAAATAATAATCATCCTATTTATTCAATATTCAATTATTTCTTTCCATATGGGTTTCACTATGACAAAATATCTGGATGTATTTTTATTGTCTGCTTATTGATCACATGTGTTTTTATTTATTCATCCTACCTTATTGGTTGTGTCTAATGATTATGTTTCAATAATTATTGATTCATGATTTTACTATGTGTAACCCTTACTAAGAATTTGATCTCACTCTTATTATGTTTCTTTTCCCTAGGTTATGAAGAAGAGAACCTTGAATAAGCTTTCTAGGAGGTAGTTTATTTCAGTTTATTATGTATCATATTATATTTACTATCTTTCTAAATGTAATTTGGGTGACATTAATGTAACTTGGTCTTCCAAAACTAATAAACTAATCACTCTTTCATGATTTATTTCTTATAATTATGCTAATATAATTAAATAATGCACCAGCTCTGGGCTTCGGGGTTAAGGGTGTTACAGTTGGTATCAGAGAAAGTTTAACAACAATCTTGGAAACTAGATTTAGGAAAAATAGTTTCGAGGACATACCATAAGATAGACTTTGAGGATAAGAATTCATTAACATCCTAGAATTTTGTTAGGGTAGATACTATTTTCATCTTCCTAGAAAACACATCCCTGTCTGTATACTATAAGTGAATGTGGTTCTTGCACAGTAGTACCTAGGAGTAACAACTCTGACAAGGAGTTTCAGGCATGACCTGGGGTATCCTAGTACATGAAAACATGCCTTACTACATTCCTAGTTTGACACTCCTAGAGGATATTCTTAGGATAATTCACATTTTCATTACAAACCATTACGAAGGATTAAAAAGTAAATAGAAACTATGTTTATGATTAGGAGATTAGCATGGCATAAAATTTTAAATTATGTTAAGTATTTGCTAGTTATAAATTATACATTATGACCTAATTTAGTGTATTCTATTGTTTATTGATGAAACCTAATATAATAAATGGAATCAATACCCGTGAAAAATCTATGGATTTCCCCAATGAGAAAGTCAACATAGTCAGTGTTAGAGAAGATCAAATTAGGACCATATTGGGAAAACTTACTCAGGATATGATGAATAACCATGGTACATATGCATTGGATTGTTTCATGCAATATAAACTTCCATCTTTTAGTGGGACTACCAATCAAGTGGTAGCTGAGCAGTGGATCAAGTCCCTTGAAAAGATATTTCTAGCATTAAGATAAAATGAAAATTGAAAGGTAGTACATGAAGTATATTTCCTCAAGGGTGATGATGATCAATGGTGGTCCTTGATCCAGAATAACATGCAAGAAGAAGAAATAGAAGATATGGAATAGAGGAATTTTAAAGAAATATTATTTGACAAATATTTCCCCCATGAACAATAAACTAAATTGAATAGGAAATTACTTAGCCTAAAGAAAAGGGAATAAGAGAGTGTTGCGAAGTATGAAGATAACTTCACAAGATTATCTAGGTATGTTATAGATTATGTACGTGATTTAGAAGACAATATTGATAATTTATTTGAACATTTTAATCCAAGTTTTCAAAGGGAATTGGATAATCAAACATTTTCATCATATGATGAAATTGTATTAAGTGCCATCAAAATAGAGAAGGAATTTGATAGATCAAATTTTTTTAAGGTAAAAAAATATAAGAAGCGATACTATGATAACCATGGAAAAGGGGAAACACCAAATAAGAATAACGGAATAAAGCAATTCCCATTATGAAAGAACTTTGGAAAGAATAATCCTGGGAAATTCTTGAATGGCATGGAAGTATGATATAAGTGTGGAGAAAAGGGTCATCGATATAATGAATGAAAGGGGAAGAAACAAGTCAATGACGTTCAATGCGACAATTTTAGTGAGATGAGACACTATAAAAATGAGTGTCATAAGTTCTAAGGAATCTTTCCTCAGAAAAGGGCACAAGAGAAAGGGTAAGCTTGTGCGATTACAACCATAGAGGTTGAAGTTCCTAATGATGTGGTGGTAGGTAATTTAATTGTTTCCTCAAACATAGCCAATTTTTTATTTGATTCTAGATCATCACATTCATTTATATCTTCCCAATTTTCCATGAAAATTAGACATGTCCGATATGATTTAATATAGGAGTTGTTAGTCAAGACTCCTAAGGGATGTATCATTGTAATAAATATGTGTCAATTATCACTAATACAAATACGGCTTTTATCAGTGTTAAAAATGGCCTTTAACAGCGCTAGAAAAGCGCTATTAATTTTGTCGATGATAAAGGGGGGGGGGGGTCCCCTTTATCAGCACTCAAAAAAGCGCTGATAAAGATCCCTTTTACCAGCGCTCAAAAAAAGCGCAGCTAAAAGGGGTCTTTTACCAGTGCTAAAACAAAGCACTGATAAAATGGTCATTTATCAACGCTTTCTTTTTAGCACTCTTAAGATACCCCTTTTAGCAGTGTTTTTTTTAAAAGCACTGATAAAATTTTAAAAAATTAGAAATTAAAAAAATTAAAAAAATCTTGCACGAGCATTGGTGAATCAGGGGGATTTTATAGTGCTTGGGCCCCCCTTTTACAGTGCTTTCCCACCCCTAGGCCTCCAGCACCCACATGTACCCCTCCACCCTTTATAGTATATAGTCATAGTGCTAGGGTATTGTTACATAACCCCTTTTAACACCTGCATAAGACTAAAAGGTAAGGTGTGCGATGGTGACAGACTCTTGGGGTGGCTTGGATAATATCTCTCGGGTGGTAATATCTACTAACTTCCACTTATCCCGTAGTCGGTTCTTCTCAAACTTAATGTATTCAAGCTTGACTTGGGCTTGGTCAAGAGAAAAGCCCAATGAAACCACCTCCTTTTTGATCTCCAACAAATGGGCTTCGTATAGGGAAAGTCCACTAGATGGGGCCTTCACTTCCGTTGTCTAAGTAAATTGGATTTGTTAAATACTTATATTTATACTAATCATGTGATCACTTTTCAACAACTATATTAGCAATGGTCACAATTATTAATGGTATTTTAAAATACAAAACATAAAACCAAATAAGTGCATATGTTTTACATAACCATAACACGACATTTAAATAGACCAAGTGGAATTTTCATTAATGAAATTTTGGTTCATTACTTTTTACCTTTTAGCGAATTGGGAGACTCATTTTATAGGATCATCATTTTGGGCAATGAATATAGAATTTTATTGGAAAATTAAACTAGACACTAGTATGATAATATTAATGTATAGGTCATGTTACAAATATAATTCATATAAAATTTATACTATTGATATAGTAAATAACGAGATAAATTTAACTAATTTTTTTTGATCAAATCCTATGGTTATAGTGGTGATCTTGGTGTCCAAAGTCAAAGATAACATTTTGAGTAAGAATTCGTGCGACATATTGACGTTACACCCTTTTGATCATAAATTTAAAATAGACTATCAAAATCACTGGAAAATTTTACATAATTTTTTTTAAAAAATTGGTAAACATTTTATTTTGCTACAACCCACCCATATAATAACTTTTTGGTCCCTGAATTATAGGGGTTCAAGTTGCAGTGATTTTTGGGTCGAGGGTGGAATTTTCCAATCTTAATTCACTTTCCACCCTCCTTTTCCAACCTTATTTAATTAGGAAAAATTGAATATATAGTGGGTAAAAATAAGGATCCAAAAATTCATATTTAAGTAAGTGGTAATAAATTAAATAGGGTATGTTTTTTTATGTTCTTTTATTTATAATGATATGTTGTCATTTTATCTACAGAAGTTATTTTTTTCTCTTACAAGTTGTTCTAATTCACTAAATAATTTTAAATAAAAGTTATTATTATTAATTGTTTCTTCCATTATTAACACTTTCACACCATTCAGTCAAGGTTTGAATTTATTTAGATTAGAATATTTTGAATTCTTCATGAAATGGTGGAGTGTTCTTTATTTTCTAGTTTTTACTTCTTCAAATCTAAACTTATGAGTCAAATTATATCTTCTCTTGAGACATTATCATCAATGGATGGATAAAAATACTTATTTTTTTTGATCGAAGGAAGTTTTATGGGATTTTATTGGATGTTATTTATTATTTTTTAATCAATTATTTCAATAGATAATTTGATTTGATGATTTTATTTATCTGTTGTTCTCACTAAATTTCAAGGCTGCACATTTTGAGGGATAGAATGATCCTCTATGATGAAGTGTTCATAAAAATTATTCTCCAAATATTTATATGATTATTATTGGTATTATATAAGTATTAAACTAGTGATAAAATTGGTAAATTATTATCTCATTGAATGAATTCCTAAAAGATTTAATGAATAAAAAACCTCTAATAATAAAATTCAATATATCTATAGGAATAACTTAGGATAATACCATTATATTTAATTTAATTTAATTATGTCATATTATGGTCAAGTATGTGGTTTCGCTGACACGATCCACTCAATAGTTACCAAACTCAGATGGCCATTGTTGTGTCAATAAGGTTTCCTTTTGAATTTTTCATTCCTCTATGTTTTAAAAATCACAAAAACACTGTATCTCAAGGAAAATTTTTTTCCCTATGTTTTTTTATATAAGTAAATTTTATCCTTACTCAGATTTTCTTTAATAAGGAAATTTTCCTTCCTCAAGGAAAATTTATCCTTACCTATTTTTCATTGTTCTTATTTTAGTTTCTCTATATCTAACTCTTGTTTTCCTAATTTAAAATTTTGTTTTCACATCTAAAACCTTGTAATTATATAAATACATAGAAACAGAGTATTCTGTTTTCAGGATCATAAATCAGGTTCCCTATTCTCTAAAATTCAAAATCCGAATTCTCTGAAATTCAGGTTTTGAATTCTCTGAAATTCAGAATCTGAATTCCCTGAAATACAGGTTCCGAATTCTCAGAAATTCATAATCCATATTCTTTGAAATTTAGGTTCTAAATTCTCTAAAATTATGAATACAAGTTCTCTGAAATTTAGACTCTGAATTTCTTAGAATTTAGACTCAGAATTCCTCATAATTCAGGTTCCGAATTACTTAGAATTCAGACTCTGAATTCCTTAGAATAAAGGTTCCGAATTCCTTAGAATTTAGACTCTGAATTCCTTATAATTTAGGTTCCAAATTCTTTAGAATTTAGACTCTGAATTCCTCAGAATCCAGGTTCCAAATTCCTTAGAATCCAGACTCCAAATTCCTTAGAATTCAGGTTCTGAATTCCTTAGTATTCAAACTTCGAATTCATCAGAATTTAGACTCCGTAGTCTACAGAATTCTAATTCCAAATTCCTTGGAAAATAGATTCCTAATATCCATGCAATATAGACTCTAAATGTTTATTTTCTTTGACTCTGAATTTTATTTTTTCTTAGACTCCAAAAATTAGATTTGGCTGAGGAACTATATTTTACTTACTCTTGTAATAATTATGAAACTATGTCATATATTTTATTTCTTACCAAATATTTTTTCAGTGACACATGTATAGGTTACTTCGAAATTTAAGGAAAAATATGACCGTTGGAGGAGGTATCCACCCATTGGGAAAATGCCTGTAAATTGGAGCTCATTTGAATGATCTCAGTACTTAATGATTGTTCTAAAACTCTAGAGATTACATGTTGGTGAATTGATTTCTAGAGAGAGATACTCTCATGATTTGTTCTTACTGAACATCTTGTTCATATTGCTTTATGCGACTCTGAATGTTACTGAGTACATTAGAGGGCCTCAGGGGATAGTAATATAGAGGTGATGACTACCTTAATGTTCGAGGACTTCCTTGATAAGAAAGTCATAGGTGCCGATTACCTTAAAGTTCGATAACTCCTTGATAAGGAAAACATATGTTCCGACTACCTTGAAGTTTGAGGGCTTGCGGGGATAGTAAGACAGACTCCGATATTCATATTGAGGGCTTACCCTGGTGTGGGTAAGACAGAATTTTTTGAAAGTATAAATCAAGGGACCTTTATCCAAGGTTGTTGGATACCATACTATTTGGGTTAAAAGATTTCATACTTGTTACTTGTATTATATCAAGTTTGTTTTCCATTATATTTTGATTAATAAGGAAAGTATAACAGTCTAATACTTTCTTTTACTTGAACTCTGATTAGTAAGATTCTATTCTCTTTAAGGTAGAATCTTTATCCTTGTAAACTTTTCTTAAGTTTCATTTCTGGAGCTATATTTTTGGAATCGATAATGATTTTAGAACTAAGAGGTCTTGCGAATATACCTTGTTTAACATTGTTAAATAATAGAAAGTTTTATACCATCTTTAAAAGTTTCAACAGAATTTTTTAAAGTATACAATTCAAACCCCTTTTGTATATTGAGCATCCAAATTAATTATTTCGATCCTAAAATTGGTATCAGAGGTAGGTCTATAAAATACTTATATTCACACATATTTTTTCTTACTCAAGTTTTCATTGTTCTATATTTTCCTTGCTTATGATATTTTGATCCAATTATACAAAATTTTATTACTAACAAGTTTGTGTGGAAAGATATTTTCTTTGAGATGGAAGGAATGAATGTTGGTTTTATTGACAATGTTAATCCTACTAGACCACCTCTATTGGATATGAATGATTATGAATTTTGGAGATATTGTATGAATACTTTTTTCATTAACACTGGAGTGGACAACATTGTTATTCTTACTGGAGATTACAATATTCCTGTTAAAGAAGTCAAAACTTTTACTAATCAAGAAAAGTCAGAATATAAACTAAACTAACAGGTACACCATACTTTGGTGTGTTCCATGAACAATAATATATATAGACAGATTTCTTCTTGTGAAGCTGCAAATTGTATTTGGATGAAATTGGAGGTAAATCACTTTGGAACTTCAAATGTTATCGAAACTAGAAGAGCTATGATTTGAGCATAATATCATTGATTTCTATTTTATAATGGAGAACCATTGTGCAAGATACAATAGAGCTTTATGACTATTGTTTATAGTTTACAATCCAGTGGTCAAAAAGTTTTTTATGATGAATCTATGGTAGAAAATATTATAGATATCATGCCTAATGAGTGGGAAGAAAAGAGAAAAGTTATTGATGAGAATAGGAAAGTCTCACAGATTACTCTTGATGAGCCTTTTGGAACTCTTCTTCAACATGAGACAAGAATGAAAAGTGATGCTGATCTAAATAATAATAAGAATGGAAATGTAAGTCTTTCTTTTACAATTACTTCAAATCATATGAAAGCAAAGACTCCTGAAAGGGTTATTGGATCCAAGTCAAAGAAAGTCACTATTTTTTCTGAATCAAGTGAAAGTGAATATTCTGAGAATGAACTAGTAAATATTTCTCGAAGGATGAACAAGATAGTTGGGAAGAAAGCCTTTCAGTGCAGATATAAGAAGAAAGAAAGAAAGGACAATAAAGAATCTAAAGTCACATGTTATAAATTCAAAAGAGCAGGGCATATAAGGAAAGATTTTCCTATGCTTAAGAGAAAATATATAAAGGAAAATCATTCTAAGGGGAATGAAAATAAGTAAAACAAGGATAAATCTAAAACTGTTTTGAAATCCAATAACACATGGAGTGCCAGTGGTGGAGACTCTTCTGATGAATCCTCCTAGTATGAATCTTCTGGATAGAAGAATCTTGGATTACTTTCTATGTTACCTATTTAAAATAATTGTCTAATGTCTAAGGTACACAATTTTAAATCCATAACCAATGTATCCTTGAAAGTTAATTATAAGGATAGTAAATATTATGAATCCTTAGATAAATAATCTTTTTCTGATGAAGATAATACTTTACCTACTTATGCAGAAGTGTCTAGGTTTTCTAAGATCCTTGAGAATGAAAATTATAAAGTCAAGAAAAAGATTGATTAGGAAAATTCTAGAATTACTATTCTTACTAAGGAAATATCATATCATTCTAACGATCTGGATAATAAAATTTATAATTTTTAAAGTATTTAAAAAACCATTTGGGAATTTAATTCTGAGAAGGACAAACTTTATAAGGATCTAGAAAAAGTAATTTCTAAGAAAAATGTTTTAGAGACTAACTCTAGTTCTAAAACTAATGTTTTTGAGTATTAAAAGTTATTTATTAGACTGAAGTATGAAATATTTTCCTTGAGGAAGTGTTTGTAAAAAATTACCTTAGGTTAGTAAAATTTTGATAAGACGTATTCTCAAATTTTACCTCTAAAGAATAATTTTGGATTTGGTTATACTCAATCAAAATTGATTTTTAGTAATAATTATTTTGTTCTTCAAAGTGCTCCATTCTGCACTAAGTGTCAGTGTAGTGGGAATTGGTTAAAAGGTTTTTCCTTAAATAAAAATCAGTCTTTAGGTTTTCATAAAGCTTTATTTCCAAAGGAAATGTGGATTCTTAAAATCTTGATTTCTGAAGTTTCCAGATCCATGAAATTTTGGGTTCTGAAAGTCTAACACTCTTGTTTTCAGGAAAGTAAATATATTATCAACAGCAATACATGGTACATGGAGAGTGGATGTTCCAGGCACATTACTGGTATCAAAAACTTCTTTGAAAAGACTATCAAGACAATGGGTGGAAAAGTAACCTTCAGAGATAATGCTCAGGGAGAAATTATTGGTATAGGTAACATTGTTCTTATTGAAAAAACACTAATTTAAAATGTTTTATTTGTTAAAGGTCTCAAGAACAACCTCATTAGCATAATTAAATTATGTGATGGAGGTTTCCTTCTGAATTTTAGGAATGACAAGTGCTTAGTACACAATTCTAGTGAAGAGTTTATTGTTTCTAACCATAGGTAAGAGAATGTTTACACACTAAACATAGAAGAACTTAAGATCCAAGATCTACCTTTTCTCAGTGCAATGGAAGATGAATCATGGTTATGGAATATAATGCTAGGACATTGTATCCTTAGGAACCTATTCATACTCTCTAATAAAATACTAGTTAAGGATCTATCAAAGCTTAGATTTGATTCTTTAAAAGCTTGGGATACTTGTCAATATTGAAGGTAATATAAATCAAGTATTAAATAAATTAGTGATGTCTCAACCACTGATGCATTACATTTGGTGTATATGGATCTTCTGGGTCCAACAAAAACTGGATGCATTGGAGGAAAATATTATGTATTTGTCTTAGTTGATGATTACACTAGATTTACATGGGTCTATTTTCTAGAAAAGAAATCTAAAGATTTTTATTGTTTTAAAAGTTTTAGATCCCCATTTAAAAATGAGGAAAACCTTTCATTGATAACTATTAATAGGGTTCATAGAAGAGAATTTCAAAATTCGGATTTTGAAACTTTTTATAATAGAAAAGAAATAACTCATAAATTCTAAGCACCAAGAACACCTCAATAAAATGGTGTTATTGAAAGAAGAAACAGAATTCTTCAAGAGATAACAAGAACCATGTTGAGTGAATATTAGGTAGCCAAAATTTTTTGGGCTGAAGATGTAAGTACTTCTTGTTATACTATAAATCGTTTTTTGAATAGGCCTTTTCTTAATTAAACTTTTTATGAGTAATTAAATGGTAGAAAACCTAGGATTTAGAACTTAAAGTTTTTTGGTTGCAAGGTATTCATTCTGAATACTAATGATAATACAGAAAAATTCACACTAAAATCTGATGAAGGAATTTTCATAGGATACTCTACAACTTCTAAGGAATATATAGTTTTCAATAAAAATACTTGTACTATTGAAGAAACATTACATGTCAAATTTAATTAAACAGTTCCTTTTTCTTTTAAACAACCTCAACCTATATCCTCATATGTGTTTTCAAAAACAAATTATCAACACTTGATAGAAGATCCTTTTGATAATGAAAATGTCCAAGAAAATATTTCTGAAGCATTTACCCTAGAAGATTTCCTACCCTACATTGATGAATATGTTTTACAAACCCCAAATCAGTTGTTTCTTAAGAATCATTCCTGTGATAGTATCATTGGTGATGTAAATCAACCTATAAGGACTATAAGTTCTTAAAGAAATGAAATAGAACATCTAGCTTTCCTTTCCCAATTAGAACTAAAAATCACTGATGATGCTTTAGGAGAAGATTATTGAATAAAAGCTATGCAAGATGAGCTAGATGAATTCAAAAGGAATAATTTCTAGAAATTGGTTGAAAGAACTAAGGAAAATTCTATTATTGGATTAAAATGGTTTTTCATAAATAACTATGATGAAAATCGAGTCATAGTAAGAAGTAAAGAGAGATTGGTTTCTAAAGACTATAATCAATAAGAAGGAATAGACTTTTAAGAGACCTTTTCTCCAGTATCTAGACTTCAATATATTCATAATATACCTGCCTTTGCGGAATTATTCAACTTTAGACATTTTAAAATGGATGTAAAATGGGCTTTCTTTAATGGTTATGTTCATGAGGAAATTTTTGTTGAACAACCTCATGGTTTTAAATATACAAAACATCCTGACCATGTTCTCAAACTTACCAAAGCTTTGTATAGACTTAAATAATCTCCTAGAGCCTAGTATGATAGACTTACAAGGTTTTTGTTACAAGACAATTATGTTAAGGGAAGTGTTAATACAACCCTTTTTATAAATAAAGATAAGAAAAATGTCTTGATTGTTCATATTTATGTTGATGAATTATATTTGGTTCAACTCATCAATATTTAACTGATTCATTTTCGGATCTAATGAAGTCTGAGCTATAAATGAGTATGATGGGTGAGTTAACAATTTTCTTTGGTTTTAAAATTTCCCAAAAACCAAAAGGAACTTATATATCTCAACATAAGTATATTAAATATCTTCTTAAAAAGTATATATTTGACAACACTAAGAGTATAAGTACTCCCATTGCTACCTCAAATTCACTTGATCTTAAGGAAGCTAGGAATCCAGTAGATAAAACGTCCTTTAGAGGTATGATAGGAAGTCTACTTTACTTGAGAGCAATTCATCCAGAATTAATGTTCTCAGTATTCTTATGTGCATGATATCAATCCAGTTATATGGAATCTCATTTAAAGGCAGTGAAAAATATATTTCTCTACTTAAAGGGAACAATGGATTTAGGAATCTTTTTTATACTTCTAAAAAGGATTTTGTTTTAAAAATATTTTCAGATGCTAACTTTGGTGGATGTAGAATAGATATGAAAATTACATCCAGAACTTGTCATTTATTAGGAGATTAATTAGTTTCTTGGTTATGAAAAAATCAACACTCAGTAGCACTTTCCACTACTGAAGCTGAATATGTAGCAGTTGGATGTTTTTGTGCTCAAGTATTGTGGATGCAACACATACTCACAGACTGTGGTATGTGTTTTACCAATACACAAATTTTGTGTGATAATACTAGGGCCATTTCCTTAACCAAAAACCATGCACATCACACTCATGAAAAACACATAGATATTAGGCATCAATTTCTTACAGATCACACAAAAAATGGAGATATCAATCTTCAATTTTTCAGAACGCAAGATCATCTTGCTGAAATTTTCACAAAATATTTACCATCTGATAGATTTGAATAAATTAAATAGAAGTTAGGAATGATAACTATAAGATAATATTCCTTATTAACTTCCTGTTGAAACCTATCTACTTACAGTAACATTCTCCTTTTCATAGGGAGAGTACATTTTTTGTCAGTCTAAATTTTCGTAGTAAAAATTTTTATAGTCAAATTTTTCATTTTTAAAATTTTCATAGTTAAAATTTTCTTAGATAAAATTTTTATAGTTAAATTTTTCATAATATAAAAATTTTCATAATCAATATTTTCAAAATCTAACGTTCTACAAGAATAATTTTCCTCATTACGAATAATCTTCCTAGAATTTTGAAAGGTATGTTTCCTTTCCTAAATTTTCATAATCATATTTTACTTGTTGGAAATCTCTTTTTATTTTCAAAATTTTCAGATTCACTTTTCCTTAAATCCAAATATTTTTCTTAAAAACCTCAAAAGATCAGAATCTATCAAAATACCTCTTAGGCTATCATCTCAACCATCATATCTTCTCAATAAATTTTTAACCGTTGGATCAATCAGGGAAGTTGAATCATCACTTCAATTTCCTTTATAAATGACCCCTTGATGGTTGTCCCACATCTAATCCCAAGATCTTGCGTGTTGAAGCTCTACCCTTTCTACTTAAGACCATTCTGAATTTCTTAGGTCTTCATTAATTTTGATTGTCTAAAGAAGCCTCTCCTCCGAAAGATATGTCAACTGTAAAGGAAATTTTTGAATGGTAGATTTATCGTAAAATATTGGTAGACCAGGAATTCATTAATAAGTATGATTAAATCATCTCAAAGAACATCAAGTTAAATATCTGGGATAATATAGCTATATCTAAACATAAGGCAGAGGATCTGGTGATTCCAAAGTTCTTAGTAGAGTTATATGAATCCGTATCTTTTTTCAATGAAGGGGGCAAAGAGACTTTTTTTTCAAGAGTTATGGTAAGACTTACTCCCTTTATTATTCTAAGGAAGATAGTCTGATTGGAGTTCCTTATGAAAGAGAATCTGAATTTTTTCGCATAAGTTACCTGATGTTGAAGGATTATTTGATAAGGATAAGGCCATAGAGTTCCTTGGTTTGGTTGGAGTAAAGACATTGAAGATTATTCATCTTTCATAAAATTTCTAGATTCTTGAACTTTGGGTTCAAGGCATTAGCATTCCAAGTAAAGAAGATAAAGATACTCTAAAGAAAAGTGATATTTATGTTTTGGATTTCTTAGTGAACCTCCGAAAGATGAATTTGGTTAAGTATATTTTGGTTACGATTGAGAATATAAAAATGGAAATATGATGTCTCATAATATCATGTATCTATTAATTCTATCTAAGATCATTATTTCTTGTTTAGAATCAATGAAACATTCATGAAAGTCAAAGTCTAGAAATTTAAGGGTGTTGTTTCTAAGCGATGACACTCTAAGAAGAATGAAAATTGGATTTTGTGCTAAATCCGGAGAGTTTTATTATTTATCAAATAAAGAAGTTGAAGCTTTATCAAAGAAACCTATTGTAGCTAAAACCTCCAAGAAAGGTGGAATGAAGCAGAAAGTGAAGGAAATTAAAGAGATAAGAAAAGATTTTGTGTCTATGGAAATTCAATCTACACCACCGAAGTCAAATAATCCAAAATCATATCCTGAGGAGGTAGTTGAAAAATGGAGAGAGAATAAGAAAAACAAAAAATAAGGGGATCCTAAGTTTGTATTGGAACCTACTGAGACAAAATCCTTAAATGAAAAGGCTACTAAAGTGCTTGAGAAGAATGAAAAAGATAAGAAGCAAAAGAAGAAGATGTCTGAGACTGAGATAGTACAATCTCTTTTTAAGGATGCCGAGCAAGCTTCTGAGAAAATTCTGGTACCAGAATATTTTTTAATATAATCAATCCTAGAGACTCCAGGAAAGAATTTAGTGATTAAAAAAAGAGATCAAGAAGAAGAAATAGTGAAAGAATATGAAGTGTAAGAAGAATAAGAAGGGCGTGGTGATACCAAAGATATGATAAAGAAAGTAAAAGATTATCATGAGAATGAGAGTCCTCCTGAGAAGTTATCAATCTGAACATTTGAAGCCGAGCCTTCAAAACTTGCTACCCCAAGAAAAGATGATATGGGCGAGGAAAAATTAAATAAATTATAAGGCCCCAGCCTTAAACATTACTTAATCTTGAGTTATTACAATATTACACATTGAGGATCATTTCAGGTTTAGAGTTTTAGAGAATTAGATCATAAATCATGCATTACATTCCATGAAATAATACTTTACTCATAAAAGATAATCACGTTAAAATACCTCATAAAATCATAATATTTATGAATTAATCATAGAAATCATAAGACATAAAGATAAATGGAGGCATTTATAACATTCTTACGTAGGGAGTAACCCTCATGGTTACGTCTGAAATACCCATCACAGTATATTCCATAAATATCTTCAGAGAAACCTTAAAGTTTAACCCCTTCACGTTACCCAATGCATTAGAGAGCTATTACGGGCTCACCCGCCCTTAGTTTATCACAGAACCACCCATCTTCATAAACAATACCCAAGAACCATAACATAATCATATCACATAAAACATGCATAAAGGAAACATAACATTTCCACATTTCAATCACAAGATATAAATAACACATTTATATAATAAAAAAATTATCAAAACCATTTCCAATACCAAAATAAAAGAAAATTAAAACATGGTATTTAGTTTTCTTTTAAATTTTTTTTTCACTTGTAGAGGAATCCGAAACTCAAATAATGGTCACGGTGGCAGAAAAGTCTTTGTCGCCGCATACGTATGACAAAATAAACATTCCTTTTGTCGTTTAGTAAATTCTTCGTATAAAAAAGATTCCTTTTGAATAGACGTAAAATTAAAATAGGTTTATACATCGTATAAAAGAAAGTTGTGTATAAAACAAAATATGCACAATGAAAGGATATTGAGACGAAGTCCCTTACCTTGGGTCTGACTTGACTCGACCATTCTTTAACCTCCTGAATAATAAACTTGAGTTAATTTATACTTAATTAATAACCTTTTTCAAGTTAATTATTCCTTTTATATCACTTATTACCATGTTATGAACACTATGTAATTATTTAAGTTAATAATAGTCGTTTTGTCGATCATTGGTACTTGAGTCAAAAATAAACTCTTTATAATTACAAGTTGTTCATATGGTAAAATATCCATTATATACCAAATTATATTCATGATGTATATATCATATATATCATACATATCCAGTATATATATGCATTTATAATATTACATAACATTTAGAGGTAAGAAATGAAATGCACCGTGCATGGAGACAGTAAGTCGTACGTACGCATGAACGCTACTTTCATTTATATTTAGTATTTAATGGAATGAAATCATAATGATATAAAGGTAAATCAGAATTCCATTATAATATAATATATAAAACCATTAACTCCTTCCTTTATACGTCCCACATATGGCATTAACGAATCAAATCACTTTGAGGGGGCGGTAGTCCGGACTTCCTAAAATGAAGATATCGCGTTTACCCATAATGGAAACCATAAAGGTATGACATAAATGAAAAATACAGAAGATTAAGAAAAACATAAAAATATTATATATCATATATAAATATAGTGACATCTTAATGTCCACCTTTGAAGGTGTTAGATGAATATTGAACAATCATCGTTTCGTGAGGAAGAAACTCGCCATCCACGGAAACAGTATGCTCTTTAACCATTAGATGTAGGTGTGTATAAGTGTAGCTTGAATAATTCTTATAAAAAATCCTAGTATATTGAAGATATTGGTGTTGTTACAAAAGAAATGAATAAAAAGAGTTTAGGGGGTTGTAGAAGCAAAATAAAACAAAAGAACATTAGAGAAGACTTTACCTTTAAATCAGGTAACTCCTCTTGGTTTGAACCAAAATGGTTTCTTGAAGAGCTTTCTGCCTAAGGTAAGGATTCTATGATGAAGAGAGGGATGTGTAGAGATAAAATGACTAGAGTTTGACTGACCCAATGTCTTGAGAGGTGTGTGTAAAGAGGTAGAGGTGGGGGACTTTTATAAGAGGGAGGAGGGGCACTCTTGGAAAGTCAATAAATGTTACTTTATTTTAAAATGAGTTTCGGATTTAAAAGGTCCCACAGTGATATATTTCTAGTATAAGGTGATACGGGTTCTAAATATTCTCATCCAATAGGTCTTTGACAAGTGTATGTCTTAATGTTAGTATTATCTTTTCATTTTATTTAAATCATTCATTGGTGAGGTAATCACTGCATCATCATGATGTCATAAATAATTTAATTTATTTAATGTCTAAAAATTATAAAAAAATACTATGATGTAGGAAATATTTTTATCTTTCCAATGAATATTTATAGTGTAAGAGATCATTTACGCAGACTAAAATGAAAATGTTTTACTCGGGTGATACATTCTTTAGTGATATTCTCCTTTCTTTAAAATTAAAATGATAAAGTGTCACTTTCACCCAAAAGTGAATCCATGGGGTACCAAAGTTTGGCACAAGGCATCCCAGGGTCGTCCATGACACAAACAGTAGCATTAGGACACATTTTGGGGTCATTTGTTATTATTATGATATAATTTGTTTATCCTTAACTACCCGATTACTAATTAATCACGATAATTAAAGATAATTACCATCGTTACTATTCATAATGTCTAGAAACAAGAGTCTTAATTACATAATTTGGACCTTCTGATTCCAAATATGGAATCCATTTTACCAAATTCCAAACATAGAAATTGAAATAATTAATTTAAAAATAATTCCCATTGTCAAAACAAATAGCGGGTTTTTTTGAAACAACATATATGAAAAGTTGGCACTTGTTTATGCCCATTTCTAAAGTGAAATTAATTATAATGAACACCATTGGATTAAATGGTAAAAATATATTCTAATTACACTTTAAAATCAATTAATAATATAATATAACCATATAATTAAATTAGGTGAAAAAGTAGTTTTGATGTAAAATGCAGTATTTTTCAATATTCATAAAAAATGAACATTGTCAGAAAAATACCAAAAATTTATCCAAAGTAAATTTCAATGTCCCAATCCTAAATAATAAGTTTATTTTGACAAATAGAGATTATAAAATTGTCAAAATATAGATTTAAAAATGATTTTCCATCAAAAGGCGGTAAAATAATCTTTTAATAATATTAGAGAATCTATGCTTAAGATTGGATTTATTCTCATTTTAAGTATTTAAAACACTATCTAATTCATAAATAGACATAGATATGAACATACATAATTCTTTAATTACTTGATATGTTACATCCTTCCCCCTTTAGAAAATTGCGTCCCCACAATTTATTTACTTATCGAATAAGTGGGGGTATTTATCCCTCATTGCATTTTCAGATTCCCATGTTGCCTATTCAATCATGTGGGTTTTCCACAAAACCATTACGTGATGAATCACTTTATTCCGCAATACCTTTCTCCCTATGGTCAAGAATCTGGACCTGTTGTTCCTCATAAGATAGATTCTCTTCCAGCTGAACTACCTCAGGACTCAAAACATGAAATGGATCTGGCATGTACTTTCTTAACATTAAAACATGAAAAACATTATGTACTTGAGATAAACTCAGAGGTAAAGCCACTCAGTATGAAACTGATCCAAATCTCTCCATAATTTCATATGGTCCAATGAAACTCAGACTCGTCTTTCCTTTCTTACCAAATAGCATCACACATTTCCATGGAGATACTTTGAGAAAAACAAGATTACCTACCTCAAAAGAGAGATCCTTCCTCCTGTTGTCTGCATAACTCTTTTGCATGCTCTGAGCTGTTCTCATGTGTTTCTGTATCAGCTGAACTTTTTCTGTCAACTCTTATACCAATTCAGGTCCCATTAACTTCCTTTCACCTACTTCATCCCAAAAAGCTGGAGTTCGACACCACTTCCCATATATTTCCTCAAATGGTTCCATCTATATACTAGAATGAAAACTGCTATTATACGAAAACTCAACCAAAGAAATATGTTTGTCCCAACTTCCCTGATAATCCATCGAACAAGCACGTAACATACCCTCTAAAGTCTGAATTGTTCATTCTGACTATCCATCTGATTGAGGATGAAATGCTATACTATAATTTAATTCAGTACCCAACGACTTCTGAAGGAATTTCCAAAAGTTAGAAGTAAACCCGAGATCACGATTAGATACAATGGAGAGGGGAACTCCATGTAACCTGACTATCTCTTTAAGATACAAATGAGAAAGTTGATCTAGAGAAAAATTATCTCATATAGAAAGGAAATGAGAAGATTTAGTCAAGAAATCAACAATAACCAAGATTGGATTATTACCTCGAGGTGTCTTCAGCAATCCTACAATGAAGTCCAGGGATATATTCTCCAATTTCCACTCTGGAACTGGTAAAGGATGAAGCATCCCTTTCGGTAACTTCCACTCTACTTTAACCTGTTGACAAGTCAAACACCTCACCGTAAAATCAGAAATATCTCTTTTCATTCTGTCCCACCAGTAATACTCCCAAAGATCTCTATACATCTTAGTTCTACCTGGATGAAATGAAAACGGATAACTATGAGCTTCACATAACAACTTTACCTTCAAATTTGAATCACAAGGCACACACAATCTTTTTAAAAATATCAAAACACAATCATTATCAATGTTGAATATAGGAAACTTACCCTTCTGAACCAGCTGTACTTTTTTCTGCAACTCAGTATCTTGCTTATGAGCTTGCTTAATTCTGTCTGATATAGAAGATTTCACTGATACCTGAAACAAAATAGAAGTACATACTGCACCAAAAAATTCTATTCCAATGTTCAGAAAATCCTTAACCAAACGATCTTGTTCCAAATGCAACATTGTTAATGAAACATTACTTTTTCGACTCAAAGCAATAGCCACTTTATTTGCTTTTCCCGGATGGTAATGAATTGTACAATCATAATACTTGATTAATTATAGCCATCTCCTCTGTCTCTTATTCAATTCTTTCTAAGTGAATATATACATTTAACTTTTGTGATCAGTATATTTTTCACACTTTACTCCATACAAATTATGCCTCCAAATTTTTAAAGATAAAACTACAGCTGCTAATTCCAAATCATGTGTAGTGTAATTTACCTCATGAGTTTTCAACTAATGTGAAGCATAAGCAATTACCTGATCATTCTGCATTAGGACGAAACCAAGTCCTTTCAAGGAAGCATCACTGTAGATAACAAACTCCCCATTCTTGGAAGGTAGTGGAAAAACTGGAGAATTCACCAATCTTCTTTTCAGTTCCTGACAACAATCCTCACATTCTTTTATCCAGATAAACTTAACACCCTCCCATGTTAGCTTAGTCATTGGACTAGATAGCCGGGAAATATTTCTAACAAACCTTTGGTAATAGCCTTCCAAACCAAGGAATATACGAATCTCAGTTACATTTGTGGGTCTTCGCCATTCTTTAACAACCTTTGTTATTGTAGGATCAACAGTTATCCCATCTTTAGAAACAATATGACCATGGAAAGAAATTTGTTGCAACAAAAACTCACACTTGCTGAATTTCCCATACAATTTCTTTTCTTTTAAGGTTTGCAAAATAACCTTAAATATATTTCATGCTCCTCTTTACTTTTAGAAAACACCAAAATATCATCAATGAAAACAACCAAAAACTTATCCAAGAACTCATGGAAAATTATATTCATAAGGTCCATGAATACAGTAAGTGCATTGGTTATCCCAAAAGGCATAACTACAAATTCATAATGGCCATATCTTATACGAAACACGGTCTTTGGAATATTTGCTACGTTTACCTTCAACTGATGGTACCCCGATCTCAGGTCAGTCTTTAAAAAATACTGAGCTACCTGGAGCTAATCAAACAAATCATTGATATGAGGCAAAGGATATTTGTTATTAATAGTGATGTTATTCAAGGCTCTATAATCAATGAAAAGTCTCATTGAACCATCTTTCCTTTTAACAAATAAAACAGGAGCACCCCATGGTGATGTTCTAGGTCGAATGAAACCTTTCTATAATAAATCTTGCAATTGCTCCTTCAACACTAAAAATTCAATTTGGGCCATTCGATAAGGGGGTTTTTAAATTGGTTTAGCATCAGGAACTTAGTCAACAGTAAATTCAACTTACCGATCTGGTATTATTCTAGGAAACTCATCAAGAAAAACATCAGGATACACATTTACCACTGGCACATCATTAATCTGAACGGTTCCTTTGTTTTCAACAATATGTTCAAGGTAACATTCATTTACATCTTTTATAAGTTTCTCAGCCTCTTGATATGTTATCAACAGTAAGGGTTCATTCTTGTACACAAACTGAAAGTCTTTCTAAAAATAAACCTCTTTGGCTATACAATCAATATTAGAATGGTAAATAGAGAGTCAATCCATACCCAGGATAAAATCAAACTCTACTAGAGGTAAAACAATAAGGTTTTCAAGTAGGTTCTTTCCACAAATAATTATATGGAGATTCTTATAAATTCTTTTTTCCTCAACGTTTCCCCCAGGTGTTTTTACCACAAGTTCAGGAGTCATTTATTGAGATGGTATTCCCATTTTACTAGAAAAGTTTTCAGAGGTGAAAGAACGTGTAGACCCTGAATCAAATAACACACTGGCATAATCTAAAGAAACAAACAAAGTACCTGATACCACTTCATTTGATGGCCCAGCATCTGCTGAAGTAGTTGCAAAGGATTTCACCACCCCTTTCTGCTTGTAGTCTAACTACTTCCCATCAATCGAGCTCTTTGTCGGACACTCATTTTCATAGTGACCCATCTCATTGCACTTGAAACATTTCACTAACTGTAAATCAAATTTGGTCTTACCATCACCCTGATCTTTTTCAGTGCAATCACAATCCTTATGTCCCATCTTACCACATCAATATCACTTTCTAGAATTCACAAGTCATTACCCAGCATGCTTTTTACCACATTTATCACAAACTGGAATCTTAGTTTTCTTACCATCAGATCTTTTTGAATAATTCTTCCCTTTCTCTAGCCAGCTCGGTCTCTTATTCAGTTTGTTGTTATAGAACACTTGATCATCGGCAAACTCCATTTCCATCTTCTCAGCACATCGAACAAGATTTTCATAAATTTTGAACTCACGAGAAGCCAATTCCCTTCGATATTTTGGCTTTAATCCTGAGTAAAAATGATTTACTTTACTATCAAGGTATGGGATAAAATTTGGAGTATACCTTGCTAATCGAGTGAACCTTTCTTCATAAGAAGCCACTAAGTATTCCTCTTGCCTCAATTCCAAGAATTATTTTTACATCCTAAGTCGAACGGCCTTAGGAAAATACTTCTCAAGAAACATACCTTTGAATTAATCCCAGTTGAGAGCATCAATCTCATCAACGTCCTTGATATTTTTAACCATCGACCACCACTTATCTGCTTCACCCTCCAAACGTTAAATAGCAAGACTAACCTTTTGATTTTCTAAACACCCCATGACATCAAAAATCTTCTCCAGTGCTTTAATCCACCCTTCACCTAGCACAAGGTCAGATGATCCTCGGATTGATGGGGGATGTTGCCTCATGAAATGTTGCACCATTGACATTTTCCTCTGTGGTTGATCTAGTTGATCTCGTGCATGGATACCACCACCATTTATCGCTTGAGTCAACTGCACTATTACTGCAACAAAATGTTCAGTTCCAATTCCGACCATCTCAGGATGCTAATTCGGTAGGTCATTTCCTTATGAATGCCTTCCTAGCACTTCTTCCCTATTTCCTCTCCGGAAAACCATTCTAAAAAAACATGTCTTCGATGAAGCAACATGGTAATCTTCAAATGCTATATCATTTAAATTTGACCATAAAAAAATATTTTTGGATAATCATTTAATAAAATTCTAACTCCTAATGTTATCTAAACCAACCTTTGATACCAACTATAAGGCCCCAGCCTTAAACATTACTTAATCTTGAGTTATTAAAAGATTACACCTTGAGGATCTTTTCAGGTTTAGAGTTTTAGAGAATTAAATCATAAATCATGCATTACATTCCACATTTAAACAAGGTGGTTACATAAAAGATAGTATTAATTTTTTGCCATCAACGAAACATATTTAAAATAAAACATGGATTCTTTCTTAACACTTCTTGACACTATCATCATATCATATACCTTTCCCTTGACCTGTGAAAAACATTTCAAAAACTTGGGATGAGCATAAAAATCTCAGTAAGGGATATAAAAATACGGAAAGGGAACATTAGTACATGTATACATAAGAATCAATGAAATAATACTTTACTCATAAAACATAATCATGTTAACATAACTAATGAAATCATAATATTTATGAATAACTCATAGAAATCATAAGACATAATGGTAACTTGAGGCATTCATAACATTCATACGTAGGGAGTAACCCTCATGGTTACGTTTGGTATACCCATCACAATATATTCCCTAAATCTATTCAGAGAAACCTTAATGTTTAACCCCTTCATGTTACCCAATGCATTGGAGAGCTATCAAGGGCTCACCCGCCCTTAGTTTATCATGGAACCACCCATCTTCATAAACAATGTCCAAGAACCATAACATAATCGTATCATATAAAACATGCATAAAGGAAACATAACATTTCCACATTTCAATCACAAGATATCAATAAAACATTGATATAATAAAATAATTATCAAAACCATTTCCAATACCAAAAATAAAAGAAATGTAAAACATGGTATTTATTTTTCTTTTAAAAAAAAGTTACGGCTTGTAGAGGAAGCCGAAACTCAAATAATGGTCATGGTGGCGGAGAAGTCGCTATTGCCACATACGTACAACAAAAAAACATTCCTTTTGTAGTTTAGTAAAACGCTTCGTATAAAAAAGATTCATTTTGAATAGACGTAAAAGTCAAATGGGTGTATACACTGTATAAAAGAAAGTTGTGTATAAAACAAAATATGCCTCAATGAAAGGAGATTGAGACGAAGTCCCTTACCTCGGGTCTGACTTGACTCGATCATTCTTTAACCTCCTGAATAATAAACATGAGTTAATTTATACTTGCTTAAGAACCGTTTTCAAGTTAATTATTCCTTTTATAACATGTATTACCATGTTATGAACACTATGTAATTATTTAAGTTAATAATGGTCATTTTGTCGATCATTGGTACTTGAGTCAAAAATAAACTCTTTATACTTACGAGTTGTTCATGTGGTAAAATATCCATTATATCCAGAATTATATTCACGATATAGATATCATATATATCATATATATCCAGTATATACAATCATTTATAATATTACATAACATTTAGAGGTAAGAAATGAAATTCACTGTTCATGGAGACGGTAAGTCGTACGTACGCATGAACGCTACTTTTATTTCTATTTCGTATTTAATGGAATGAAATCATAATGATATAAAGGTACATTATAATTCAAGAATAATATCATATATAAAATCATTAACTCCATCCTTTATACATCCCACATATGGCATTAACGAATCAAATCACTTTGAGGGGGCGGTAGTCCGGACTTCCTAAAGTGAAGATATCGCGTTTACCCATAATGGAAACCATAAAGGTATTACATAAATGAAAAATACAGAATCTTAAGGAAAACATAAACATATTATATATCATATATAAATATAGTGACATCTTAACGGACATATTTGAAGGTGTTAGAAGAATATTGAACAATCATCGTTTCGTGAGGCAGAAATTCGCCATCCACCGAAATAGTATGCTCTTTAACCATTAGATGTAGGTGTGTGTAAGTGTAGATCAGAAAATTCGTATAAAAAAATTCTAGTGTATTCAATATACTAGTGTAGTTACAAATGAAATTAATAAAAAGAGTTTAGTGGTTTGGAGAAGCAAAATTAAACAAAAGAACATTAGAGAAGACTTTACCTTTAAATCGGGTAACTCCTCTTGGTTTGAACCAAAAGGGACTATTGAAGAGCTTTATGCCTATGGTAAGGCTTATATGATGAATAGAGGGATATAGAGAGATTAAATGAGTATATTTTGGGCGAGCCAATGGCTTGAGAGGTGTGTGTAAAGAGGTATAGGTGGGGGCCTTTCATAAGAGGGAGAAGGGGCACTCTTGGAAAGTCAAGAAATTTTACTTTATTTTAAAATGAGTTTCAGATTTAAAATGTCCCACATTGATATATTTAGAGGATAATCTGATAAGGGTTCGAAATATACTCATCCAATAGGTCTTTGACAAGTTTAATTCTTAGATTTTACATTATCTTTTCATTTTATTTAAATCATTCATTAATGAGGTAATCACTGCATCATCATGATGTCATAAATAATTTAATTTATTTAATGTCTCAAAATTATAAAAAATCCTATGATGTAGGAAACATTTATATCTTTCCATTGAATAATTATAGTCTAAGATATAATTTGCATAGACAAAACTAAATTTTTTTACTCGGGTGATACATTCTTTAGTGATATTCTCTTTTCTTTAAAAATAAAAAAATAAAGTGTCACTTTCACCCAAAAGTGATTCCATGGGGTCCCAAAGTTTGGAACAAGGAATCCCAGGGTCGTCCATGACACAAATAGAAGCATTAGGACACATGTCGGGGTAATTTGTTATTATTATGATATTATTTTGTTATCCTTAACTACCCGATTACTAATTAATCACGACTGTTAAAGATAATTACCGTCATTACTATTTATAATGTCTAGAAAAAAAATCTTAATTACATAATTTGGACCTTATGATTCCAAATATGGAATCCATTTTACCAAATTCCAAACATAGAAATTGCAATAATAAATTTAAAAATAATTCCTGTTGTCAAAACAAATAGCGGGTTTTTTTTAAACAATATCTATGAAAAGATTGGCACTTGTTTATGCCCATTTCCAAAGTGAAATTAATTCTAATGACCGCCATTGGATGAAATGGTAAAAATATATTCTAATTACACTTTAAAACCAATGTAAAAGATAATCTATCCATATAATTAAATTAGATGAAATAGCAGTTTTGATGTAAAATGCAGTATTTTTCACTATTCATAAAAAAATGAACATTGTCAGAAAAATACCAAAAATTTATCCAAAGTAAAAATCAGTGTCCCAATCCTAAATAATAAGTTTATTTTGACAAATAGATCTTATAATAGTTTCAAAATATATATTTAAAAATGGTTCCCCATCAAAAGGCGGTAAAACAATCTTTTCAAAATATTAGAGAATTCAATGCTTAAGATTGGATTTATTATCATTTTAAGTCTTTAAAACACTATCTAATTCATAAATAGACATAGATATGAAAATCCAAAATTCATTAATTACTTGGGATGTTACATAATGTTTCTGAAGAAGAAAGTAGAAATCATGATTTCATACAGCCCTAGGGTGTTGAGGAAGGAGTTGAGAAGGAAGAAGTTGGTGATGATAAGATTGTTAAGATATCAGATAGTTAACATTAATCACCAAGACAACAAGAAATAATTTCAATAACTTATAAGGGAATACAAGTGATGGTTGATACTCCTACCAAGTCTTTGGTCAGTAAGAAAGATGTTTGTTCTTCATCGAAGAGGAAAGATGATGTGATTGAAAAGGAATCCTCATCAACAAAGCATTCGAATTCATAATAATCTTATCTTGGCCATGAATTTGTTGTTCAGTATTTTAATCTGTTCGTTGGAACTATTCCATTATTTCTAACCATTGATTAAAGATGCCAAATGATTCAGCATTCCTTAAATCAGAAAACAGATTCAGTATCCACTGTGATGGATAAGTGTGTCAAAATAGAGGCAGATTTCAAAAAAAAATTACATTAATTTTGAATCCCATAAAATATCATTCAATAATATGGCTAGTTGGTCAAGGAAAAGTGTTTAAGAGATGATAATTCTTGACGATTTTCAAGATAATTTCAAGGATGCTTTTGAAACTGAAGATGTTAAGTTCAAAGATCTCACAGACTTTTGAAGAAAAGCTATCTCTTGAAGAAACTACTCAGAAGCAGGATGTGAAAGTTATGAATGGGAAATTATATTCAGTTGCTCAGAGTTCGAAGAGGGAAAGGGATCTTAGAATCGAACATGATGAAAAACTAGCTAAACAAGAATAATCCTTAAAAGGCTCAGAATGCTATTCTTAAGGTTCAAAAAGAAAAAATTAAATCCTTAGAAAAGAAAAGTGAAGATCAAGATTATCTACTCAAGCACATGGAAAATGATCACAAGGAACTCAAGAATCACAAGACTATTGTGAACAAGCTGATTCCAAAAGATAAAGAGGGATAATTTCATTCAAATCCGATTTTTTGTATTTCCATGTTGTACTACTTCATTCAATCTTAGTGAAATTTTCGTTTCACATCATATATTTGGTTGTTTGGTACTAATATTTTAGGTACCATATTATGATTTCCATTCCCTTTATCCCATTTTGAAAATCACAAAGGGGGAGAAAGGAATGTCAAAAAATAATACTTTGTAAAGAATAAATTTCCCTATGTAAGGGAGAGTTCATCTAAGGGAAAGATTTTATAATGATTATTTTCATATCCAAGAAATTAAAAAATCTCATTCAGGAAATCTAGAATACGATTCTTAGGGGTATCAAAGCCTAAGGGGGAGTTAGTTGTATTCATTAATATCCATAAGAAAAGGGATATATGTTTTTATATTCATGTTCATAAAAATTTCAAAGGCCTTATATTATTTTTAGTAAGGATGTTTGTGCTTTCCAAAATGGGGGTGATTGTTGAGTTAATAAGATTTCCTTCTGAATTTTCCATTCCTCTATGTTTTGAAAATCACAAACACTCTATCTCAAGGAAAATTTTATTTTCCTTAAGTTTTATTATATAAGGAAATTATATGCTTACTCAGATTTTCCTCAATAAGGAAATATTCCTTCCCCAAGGAAAATGTATCCTTACCTTTTTTTCATTGTTCTTATTTTAGTTTCTCTAAATCTAACTCTTTTTATTCCTAAGTGAGAAATTTGGTTTCACATTTAAAACCTCATAATTCTATATATAAATAGATATAGAGTATTCTGTTTTCGATATCAGAAATCAGGTTCTGAATTCTCTAAAATTAAGAATATGAATTCTCAAAAATACAGGTCCTGAATTCTCTGAAATTCAGAATCCAAATTCTCTGAAATTCAGGTTCCGAATTCTCTAAAATTCAGAATCCAAATTCTCTAAAGTTCAGGATCCAAATTCTCTGAAATATATAATCCTAATTCTCCGAAATTCAGACTCTGAATTCCTTAGAATTCAAACTATGAATTATTTAGAATTCAGTCTCCAAATTCCTCAGAATACAGGTTCCGAATTCTTTAGAATTCAGACGCTGAATTCCTTAGAATTAAAGTGCTTAATTCCTTATAATTTAGACTCTGAATTGCTTAGAATTCAGGTTCCAAAATTCCTTATAATTTAGACTCTAAATTCCTTATAATTCAGGTTCTGAATTCATTAAAATTCTGGTTCTGAATTGCTCAGAATTCAGACTCTAAAGTCTACAGAATTCTAATTCCAAATTCCTTAGAAAATAGAATCTGAATATCCATATAATGCAGGATGAGAATGTTTATTTTATTATACTTTTAATTTTATTTTTCCTTAGACTCTGTAAAATAGATTTGGTTGAGCAATCATATTTTACTTACTCTTGTTATAATTATGAAACAATGTTGTACATTTTGTTTCTAACCAACTGTTATTTGAGTGACACACGTACCGGTCCCTCCAAAATTTAAGGAAAAAATGACCGTGGGAAGAGGGATCTGACCATTGGGAGAATGCCTATAAATAGGATCTTATTTTAACGAGCTTAGTACTTAATGATTGTTCTACAACTCTAGATATTACATGCTACTGAAGTGATTTATAGATAGAGAGACTCTCATGCCTTGTGTGTAATAAACATCTTGTTTATCTTGATTTTTACAACTCCGAATGGTGCTGAGTACATTCGAGGGATTTCAGGGATAGGTAGACAAAGGTTCCGACTACCATAATGTTCTAAGACTTCCTTGATAATGAAGACAGAGGTGCCGAATACCTTGATGTTCGAGAGCTTTCAGGGATATCAAGATAGACTCCGATATTCCTATCGAAGGCTTACCCTAGTGTGGGTAAGATAGTCTTTCTTGAAAGTATAAATCAAGGGACCTTTATCCAAGGTTGTTAGATACCCTACTCCTTGTGTTAAAAGATTTCATACTTGTTAGTTTTACTGTTTCAAGTTTGTTTTCCATTGCATTTTGATTAATAAGTAAAGTATAACTATCTTATACTTTCTTGTACTTATACTCTGATTAATAAGATTCTATATGCTGTAAGTTAGAATATTTGTCATTGTAAACTTTTCTTAAGTTTCATTTTTGGAACCATATTTCAGAATCTAGCTAGTTTGTAGAACTAAGTGGTCTTTTGAATTTACCTTGTTTAAAATTATTAAACAATAGAATGTTTTATACCATCTTTAAAAGTTCCAATGGAATTTTTTTAAATTACATAATTCACCCCCAATTGTATATTGATCATACACATTCATTATTTTGATCCTACAACCACATGAACTCAACCGCACATCCCCGTGTGCCAGAGGCTACTGAATACTAGCGAGCGTATATGGTGGAATTATGGGGAGAGTATAACCTCATGATCAAATTTTAGAAAAGTGGTATATTCATAATAATCAATAAAAGATGAATAAATATAACTAAATTGTGGATTAATAATAATTTATTATATAAATAACCAAGTAACCACATCCATCATCATCATATACAAAATGATGATCATAGAATGCTATACAAAAACAAAATACTGGTAGATATGGAATTAGTTATACCTATGTAAATGTATAACAAAATAACCAAAATTACCCAAATACTATATTTGGATAACATCATGATCCATAACTCAGTCATGTGCAACCCCACTCCCATGCTACACTCAACCAAGTATCGATACCCAGGTGCTTCCCTTTTTATGTAACTGCATTCATGAAGTCTATATGGGTACCGAATGATACCTTCTTCAACGTAATCTGGTATATCTCTAAGTAATATATTAGTCAAGATGTAAATATAATAATATATTAATACCTGGATCATATCCAATGCATACCCTAGGAATTATATCTAATCAAGATGTGTATAATAAGGAAATTTTATATGCAAGGCTTCGACTGAATCCATGATTTTTCTTTGTCTTGAAATATTTTTCTTATAATTAATTCATTATCATTATAAGAAACATGATCCCATCCTTGGAATTTAAAATTTGGTACATTTTTATCACTCTTTTCATAACAAGAATCCATCACCCTTCAATCACATCCTAGGCATTCCTCATACAGACCCTGCCATCACTCTTGGCATGGTATAAAGTCACTACCCTCTAAAGTTATTCCTTGGAGATCCACAATAGGATCCGAAATGTCACTCATGGAATATATTATAACATTCCATCCAAGTCTATACTTCGATGCAAATATAGGGAGTCCAATTATCACTCATGAAATAATAGTAGTTTTACCTCTAATTCCATCCATAGTAGTACACATAGGTAATTTAAGTGTCACTCATAGACTATATAAACCTACTACCATGTGAGTCCTTACATGATGTTCATATAAGAACCCATGGATCACCCAAGTTAAATGATAAGTTCAATTATAATTCAAGTAATTAGTTAAGCTTAAAGAGTAGTTTTAGAGTGTTTCGAGTGAGAAACCATATTCTAATATCAGCATTAAAATATAGAAGGTCATAGGGCCAAAGAATATCTATACTATTTTAATTAACATTTAATCCAATTGGAATTTATATTTAATTAAATAATTTAAATCACCTCATATGGTAGCTCAAAATAAATCATAGGCTTAGAAGGCCTAAAATCACATTAATTCTCTCATTTGTCTAAATTATGCACTTAGATTTGATGAACATCTCAAGAAAAAGTGATAAAGAAAAATACCAAATTCATATGGACTTGATATTCCATTCAGTATTAAATTTAATTCAATTATAAATTAATCATTTCATTTAACATCCCAAAGCAAGGGGTAAAGATATACTTAAAAAGTTTAATCAAACACACAAGACACCCATGGTGGTTTTATCCATCAAATCAACACACTGAATGTACTCGTTAAATTTGAGTTCCTAAAACATTAATACTAATTAAATGGTTCTCATGGGTCATACATGTCAAGCCTACCAATTTAATATACAGTTCATTCCATTTACCAAGCATCACTTGGGAAATATTACATACAATATAATGGAACATATATTAACACCATGATTTGGGGGGAAATTCATGAGATCACAGACCTCAACATGGTAGTTGACTCCCTCTCTATTTTTTTCTAAAGTCCATGCTATAATGGAAGAAAAACATAGAGCAAACAAACTCCCTTAAAATATAGAATATGAGATCACACTAAAATAACTTCATTGAGAGGAATACAAATTAGAAATGGTACAAGAGAATTAGGGATCTTATCAGTAACTATAGAATTGGACTAATGGTGGATTGATTGTAGTCCATATAAAAAATAATCATCAAATCCTATCATAGGCCTAATAATGGATTTAAAAATTTGTGAAGGGGCTTCTTTCTACTAGAAATAAATAAAGAATGAAGGGTTTATCTCTTCAAAATAGAGGGAAAAAATTCATTTCCCCCAAAATTTAAAAGTTTCATGGTTTGGACGGATGATTTTAAAAATCATGGAACAACCATGAAAACACCACTATATAGGGGACACACCCTAAATGGGCTACAATTCATGATTAGTAAAACTATGCAAAACCCATATCCACCCTCTATCTCATCCCTTCATGGTCCAAACCTCCCTCACATTGTTTGGGAAAATAGTGTGGCGCCATAATTGGGACATATGGTTTGAGGTTCATTATTAGAACTAACCATGCACTAACAATTTTTCTCAATAATTTCTTAAATAATTAAGAGATTGAGGTTCCAAACAAGCCCTGGAAGGAAGAAAGACTCAAAAAAGAATAAGCGTAGGGGCATCTATATACTAGAAATTAAGGAAGAAGAAAGGGGTTATCCCTTTAAAACAATGGAGGGGAAAAATTTATTTCTCCTAAAATTTAAAAGTCAAATAGTTTTGATGTATAGTTGGAAAAACCATGCACCAACTATGTGAAATCCACTATCCATGGGACACACCTCACATTCCATGCAAAAAACAATTAGATAAACCACACATAACTCATGTGAACCATCTGTCTCATTCCATCATGGTCCAAAGCTCCCTTTCATGGATTGTAAAAACCATATAGAACCCTAAAAATCCCATTAGGAAGAGGAAGTATTTAAAAAGATAGAGAGGAGGGGATTTTATCCAATGGAAATGAAGAAATAATAAATTTACAATCTCTTTAAAACAAATGAGGTAAATGAAACTCATTTTACCCAAAATTTAAAAGTCACGCGATTTGGCTGCATGGTTGGCCAAACCATGCACCAACCATTTATAGCCAACTATAATAAAGACACACCCTATATAGCTTACAATGAAAAATTAAATAAAAAATGAATAGCTAATACACACCCTTTGTCTTCACCCCACATAGTCTTAACCTCCCTCGCATGGTTTGGAAAATCTGTTTGGTACCCTAACTAGGTTGTATGGTTTTAGGTGCACCGTTAGCACTAACTATGTGCTAACAATGTGCCTCTACTTTTTCCTCAAAATGTCATAGCTCTTGGATCCAAACAATACTTATATGATCTTGAACCCTTCTCTATAATATATTTCACATTTATAAGGATAAAATCAAGAGTTAAATCCATAATTTAAAGGATACATACCTCAGAGAAAATATAGGTTCCTAAAATACACCCCTTAGAGAAATTCATCCTCAAATATCCCTTCCAAGGGTTGTAAAGAATCATATGATAATAAATCTATCTATTGGGAATGTATTTTAGCCTCCCACTCCAAATTCTAATATGACACATGGGTTTTTCTAGCTTAACACCCATAATAGAGGAACCGACCGACCTCAGAGAACCTTTATGCCATGATATACTATATGGATACGATTCTCCTCAAATGATGTATCAACATCCAACTCATCTTCATTGGGATGAATAATATCTGTTAGATCAGGATAATATCATTGAAGATGATATATCTATAATATGGCATGCATGGACCAGTACCTATAAGGAAACTGCAACCTAGAGGATAGCGGATAGACTCTCTCAAAAATCTCAAAGGTCCCAATGTAATTAGGTAATGAATTACCTTATTTTCAAATATGTTTGTACCCCAATCTAGGAGAAACTCATAGTAAAACATGACTCCCCATCATAAACCCTATTGGTTGATAGTGATGATCAATATATGATTTCTATCTACACCGAACTTTGTAACTTCACTTCCTTTTAAGATGAAACTTCTCTAAAGTCTCTTAAATGAGCTGAGTAACTAGTAGGAATTCCTATCCTACCTTTAACTTGAAAGTGGTTGAATGGAATGACTTAAAACATCAAAAATCATAAGGATACATCTATATGGTCCATGGAAGCTCTTATTATAAGAAAAATCGGTGAGAGGTAAGTTCTTACCCCAAGAACCTCTGAAATCAAGGAATCATGATCGAAGAATTTACTATAAAAATGTATTATGAACTCTATCTCAACATATGTATGTGGGTGATAGGTTGTACTCATTAGTACATGTGTACCCAGTTCCCTATACAACCCCTTCAAGAGATGTGACATGAAACAAGCATCTCTATCTGATGTGATAGAACGTGGAACCCTATAGAGGTGTATGATCCCATTTATGTTGATCCTCTCAAGATTTTCCACTGAAAAATAATCTTAAATAGACAATAAATGGGCGACCTCTATCAATCGGTATATGATATCACATTAAAAGTCACTTCCCCTAGGTGATCTAAGAAATCCCATCCTGAAATCCATGGTGACGTCATCCTATTTCCACATAGGAATAAGTAAAAGTTGTAAAATATTCACTCTTGGATAGTGTTCTTCCTTCACATGTGATATGTGTAACCCCATGTAAAATACCCAGCTATCTATATTTTTATTCCAAGCACCACTATTCAAATCATAAGTCATTATAATTTTTGGTAATACTGGGATTTAATTCCCATATAAAGTAATGATAATCTCGCATCAACTACTCTCAGACATCTATAGGGAACCAGATTAGCCCATGAATGTGAAAGATCTCATTATCATAAATTATCCAACTTGAAGGTGGATCATATCTTGCAATACTCTCTCATTGGACCTAGCCCTCAAAATCAAATAACTTATTTATCTTCACTCTCTCCAATAGTAAATAAGTCATGAATAACAATGCAATTACATACTATCCATGATGGTACTAAACCTAAAAAGGAATCTTAGAAAATTGGGATATAAGCTACCACTCACTATAGGCCTCCAAAACCTATTATGTTTGGGTCCTCTTACTTATAGAATATGCAACTGCATTTCCCTTTTTAGGGGTAAAAGATATATAAAAATCAAAGGAATGTAAGTATTCATCCCACCATCATTCCCTATGATTCAAGACATGCTACATAAAAATTGTAGGTTCTGGAACAGTAGAAGCATGTGGATGGGTGTACCCAACTTTTATTTTTCTGTTAATAATGACCAATGTGAGATCTGTCACAATGATAAAATGCCGTATCTTCGGGATAGAATGAAGAATGAAAGGAAGGAGGTAAGTCCCAGAACCATAGAGAGGATCATTATAGGTTGGTTATAATTAATTTAATTAAAAGAAAAAAATTACCTAGATGAAATTCTCTCTCTGTTGATTTTTTTTCTCATGATCCAATGTGATCTGTTGTTACATCGTAGAAGACAAGTGTAGACTTCCTCTAGATGGGATCCAAATATGCTCCATGTATCTCTGGACATCACTGAATATATCTTTGGGTGCTATTACAGAAGTTCCTTCAATTGTGAAGACCGACTTCGATCACTTTGAGAGTTTCTTATAAAGTGATCTCCTTGATCCAGTGGATAAGGATATCTCTTGTAAATTTAGAGTGTTCTTGGAAGAAAGGAAATTTCTCTTAGCTTGAGATCTTTCTCCAGATCTATTTTTTATAACCAATAGATAATGGCTAAGCTTAATGAAAATATTGTAATTGGGATTTATAATAATTAGAATAATGAAATAAAATAATTACCCATAGGTATTTTTTAATTCATTTAATTATTAGTAATACCTCATGTCTAATAATAACTTTTGACCATTATTATCACTGAACATGCACCCCAAAAATTACAACTAATATTATTTTATTAAATAAATATTATTATTTCTCAAAAATCCCCAGAAAAACTACATGGTGAGTATATATTAATATACACGATGTGTAATTTTTTTCATTTTCTTTATTTCATACACCACATTTATTAGACCTTGAATAATAACTATTTATTTCTTAAATAAATATCACTTCATTACTCATTAATTAATATATTATTTCACCCACAATATATTCTATCAAATAACCAATGTCAAAATGAATGTGATTATAAATCCTTGAATAATTATTAAACCAAAAATTTGGAATAATAATTTTTAAACTTTTAAATGAATATTTTAACTGAGATAATTGGATACACATAAGGTGTGACCCTCTATGCCTCCTTCTCAATGGAAATAGGTGGATCCTACCTAACGTCCATGTTTAGCATATAAAAACATTCGAAGACACCCATAGAGAAATAATTTAATGCTTCAATGACATGTCACCTCTTATGAATTCTAACAGTGTAATGTAATATCTTTTCCATGATATCTTCAATCAAATAGGTTTCATGCTAGTTCCATCAACCAATGTTATCGATTATTAATTCTTTGAATTCTTGAAATTGAACTTTCCCATTCATAATTGTGGCCCTAGATTTATTTAGGATATTTAAATTCCATCATAGGTCCTGAGATATCAAATTCTATTATAGAAGAGAAGGGGAAAATCCTTTCTCACATTATCTATTAATGTGGTATTACTTGTGACACACCCATCATATCCTACCTCACTGTGGATAGTGCGTCGTCAGAGTTTTTTGTCAATACATCCAAGTGAGCGAGTTGCAAAACTCGTAATAATAATCTTAATGTCTGAGGATCAATACACACATCTGTAGATAGGATCATTCAATAACACTATGAAATGTGGATTTCCTACTGGCAGGTCTCGTTCTCATAATACCCTCTTACATATTACCAAGGATTCAAACCATGATAAGGTGCCTCAATGTTTTATGAGTCCTCACCCCTAAGGGCATATATTATTTTTGTCCCTCAAATAACATCATATGGATATATAACATATATTCAAGAATAATGTTATGGAACCTCTAGGTTCTCACTATAGTAGTGATCCACTATGACGCTTTAGTGCAACAGATATCCTTAGGAAATTAACACATGAACTGTCATACAGAATAAAAATCGGGATGTGATAAGGTATTTATTAATATTAAAATCCTTGAATACAAGTTTATCATAATGTATAATGTAGTTGGTTCTTGGACACCAACTCCAACAGACTCCCACTTAGACTACATCTAACTTCTAAAAACCATTAACCCGATAGATCTAACATGATATAGATGCCTCTACTAAGATAGGCCTTTATTCATGGGGTCCACCACATTCTCTTCTGTGGAAAATCAGTTCACTATAAATTCACCCCATTGATAGAAATCCCACAAGAGGTAATACTTCTGGAGAATGTGATTTTTCTATTGATGTGACCTTGGTTCTTTTGAAAGATCCACCAGTACAGTATTATCAAAATAAAATGTGATAGGGTCTATAATACTCAACACCACATCATGATCATGGAAAAAGTTCTGAATCTTGAAGGCTTCCTTGGATGTATCAAAGGATGCTATATATTCGGACTCCACTATAGAATTAGTAAAAACATTCTTCTTTGAACTCTTCCAGCCCACAGATCCTCCGTTGAGATAGAAAACATATCCTAATTGCAACTTCATATCGTTATGATCTTTATGAAAACTAGAATTAGCATACCATATGATGACAAGCTCCTCATCTCCTCCATACACCAGGAACATATCCATAGTTCTTCTCAGATACATATGGATAGTATTAACAGTAGTTCAATGTTGTTCTCCTAGATCCTCTTGATATCTACCTACCTTGATTAGTGCATTGGCAACATAAATCCTGGTATATAACACGGAATACATGATGGATCCCATAGATAAAGCTTATGGGATATTAATCATCCTATCTTTCTCCTGTTGTGTCTGAGGACACATTCTCATAGAAAGATGTAGTCCATGTGACACTGGAACCAATACACTCTTGGATTTTTTCCATAATAAATCTCATTAGTATCTGGTCAATGTATGTACCCTAACTTAGTCAAAGCAACCTCTTAGATCTATCACAAATGATCTTGATCCCTAGAATGTTGGCTGCTTCGCCTAATTCCTTCATAGAGAAACACTTGTTCAATTAGTACATAACTAACTATAAGACTGTGACATAATTTACAAAAAAGAAATATGTCATCAGAATATACCCCTAGGATAACAACCACATTCCCATTATACCACCTGTAAACTTAGGGATCACATTCTTTATTAATGAAACCAATTTCATTTATGGCTTCATCAAATCGAATGTTCCTTGACCTGGATTCTTTCTTTAATCTATAAATAGATTTCTAGAACATAAAAAACTATTTGGATTCACATGGTGTCACAAACCCTTTTGGTTGTGTTATATATACATTTTCATGAAGATTCCCATTAAGGAATGATGTTTTGACATCCATCTACCAAATCTCGTAGTCAAGGTAAGCTTCTATGGAAATTATGATTCTTATGAATTTAAACATGGTAACTGGTGAGAAGGTTTCATCATAGTCAATTCCATGACACTGTTTGAATCCTTTATCCACTAACCATTCTTTATAGGTTATAACTTGACATTACATGTCCATATTTATCGTGAATACCCACCTAAATCCAATAGGATTTACATCAACTGGCTCTTCGACCAAAACCCATATTTAATTCTGATACATTGAATCCATCTCATAATTCATAGCTTATCTCCATATTGTAGATTCTGATCTCTCTACCTACTCCTTATAGGAGAGAGGTTTATCATTGTCCAAAAATTATGGTTCCCCATCCTTGGTGACAAGGAAAGCAAATCTCTCTTGTTCCCTTACCTCTGTTGAGATTCAACATAGTACTTGTGTTTCTGAAACCTCTTCCATGAGGACCTGTAAAACTTGTTCCTATACCAACTCCTATATATATTGATCATCAACTTCCTCAAAGTAAATATTTATCCCACTATCCCTTTTTAGGATGTGCTCTCTCTCGATAAATATGTCTTGTCTAGAGACAATCACTTTCTTGTCTAAAGGGTTATATAGATAATATCATTTTGTTTCCTTGGGATATTCTATAAAGATACACCTCATTCCCGAGGTTTCTTGTTTGTTTCTTGAGAAGGATTTAACAAATGACTCACATCCCAATACACATGTTTGTGAAAAAATGGGTTTCTTTTTATTTTATAACTCAGGGGGAATTCTATTTTCCACCTTATTTGGTACTTGGTTTAATGTGTATGATGCAGTTTGTACTACATATCCCAAGAAGGATATTGGAAGAACTGCATGACGCATCATTGACCTCACCATGTCTAACAAGGTGCAATTATTCCTTTCACCAGCACCATTCTACTATGGTTTATACGGAGGAGTGAGTTGAAATAGAATCCCAAACTCTTGTAAAAGGTCTATGAACTCTTGGTTCATATATTCTCCACCTTAATCCAATTGAAGCTTCTTTATCTTCTTACCAAGATGATCCTCTTCTTCATTATTAAATTACTTAAATTCCTCTAAGGACTCTAACTTATAACTCATTATGTAGATATAGCCATATCTTCTAAAATCATTAGTAAAAGTAATGATGTAATAATATCCACCTCTTTCTTCGATTAGAAATTGTCTACAGACATCTGTGTGTACCAATCCTAGAAGCTATGTGGCCCTTTCACCCTATCCACAAAAAGGTGACTTGGACATTTTCCCCTGTAAACAAGTGTGACATATATCATGTGGTTTTAGCTTAGTAGAGTTTAAATAACCGTCTTTGTATATCTTTTTCAAGCGCTTCTCATTTACATGACCAAGGGGGTGATGCTACAAATGGGAGTTGTATGAGTCATGTGAGTTTGTTTCATTATCGATTACTGAAATTTGGTTTTTGTAATTTAATACATACAAAAAATTATTTAAATTTTCCATACCATAACATATGTTGTTCTTATAAAAGAAACAAACCTTATTTCAAAACATGAAAATAAATCCATCGATATCCAAAAATGATACGAAAACTATGTTATTTGTAACACTAGGTACATAATAATAGTTATATAAAATCTAAAGCATCCTATTTGGAAATGAGAGTTGGTAATCACCAATGGCCAATGCAGCCATCCTCACACCATTGGAAGCTCTAAGATCCCCTCTCCTCTATAAATATTTCTAAATCTATTTGGTTCCTTCATTTGAATACATCTGTGATCCCCACATGCAATATCTAATACCCAATGTGTAGAAATGGAAAGATTACACTCGATAACAAATTCCCCTTAGCATCTTGATGCTTCTAGGTGCAGTTCCTCTTCCATTGGCTTGGAATGACACATGAAAAACATACTACCTCACATTCCTTGACCTACCTCTGGATCTTCCCCTTCTTAGAGAGACGATGATCGGGGGCTTCAGACCCTTTATACATATTTGTCCCTTTTAACTTGTCCTTCCTTTTCTTATTCTCTCTAAGGAATGCGAGGTTGGTATGCCCCATGTCCTTATCTACCTATATAATTAATGATAAAAGTTTTGATAGACTCTTCTCATTGTTTCTCATTTTGGAGTTGAAAAAAAAGCTAGATAAGGTCTTTGGAAGTGATGATGGGATGTGATCTATAAGTAACTCATCCAGAAACATAATACCTAAGATGTCTAGTCATTCAATGTAGCCAACAAGCTTGACTACATAAAGCCCAGTTGGCACAAACTCTCAAAACATAGTTGTGAACAAAGAGTTGGAGATCTCAAATCTCTCATGTCTCACCTTCTCTTGATATATATCCTTAAGGTGAGACATCATGCTATACACATCGATGATTTAATATTGCTTCAAGAGATTGTCAGAAATGGATGATTGAATGAAACATTGGAAATTTTTGGAATCATCCAAATGGTTCATATTGAATGATATTTCCTCATCACTGTCATCATTTATAGGTGCAACTGGAATAGGCTCCTCCAGCACATACAATTTTCTATCGTGGAGAAGGATGACGTGTAAATGCCTCTGCCACTTCTGGAGATTGGTGATAGTGAGAAGGTTTTTCATTATCGAGTATGGTTCTCAATGATTTGTTTGATGTAATTTTTCTTTCAATTTATACAAATTAATATGATAAAATATTTATAAATTTATCTCAATAAAACTAAGAAAATAAATTAATAAATACTTATTAGTATCCCACTATTTTATCAGAATCCAATAGCCCTCACCATTGACTTCAGAATATTATGTTGCCTAAATATTCTAGTACCAAGGATCCATATTTCCTTTCACATTATGCCAAATAGGGAAGTTCATGCAACTTGAAAGGTTTTAGTTAGGTATTCCAAATGCCAACTACATTAACTTGCAGTTCCTTGATCCACTGAGTAGACTCCCCAGCCCTGAAATCCTTTTATTTTTTGATTTCCTCAACCTTTTCCTCTTGGTCTCACCAAGTCCTACTGTGGTAGTCAACCCTTGATGTGATCCAAGTCATGTCAACCCAAAACCTTGAATTATAATTCCCCGATAATTGAAATCACCCCAACATGGGTTGGTCAAGTACTTTGAATTATGGTTCGATTCTCACTATGATTATAGAAGGCTATACCAACTTAATATTTCCTTGATGGATTTTATACTTAAACCTAAATTAAACTTTTATTATATTTCATACATGATTGTTAATATTAAATGTGAAATACTTAAGTGATTAAGCATGTCGATGATAATATCGTCGCAAAAGATGGTCTTGTTTTAGTTACATCTTCCTTTCTTGATTAATTCATTAATTGTGTGATTGTGAAAACACAACCACAATAAATAAACCATTCAACTAATAGAAATAAGATAAATGGAATTATCATGAGTTTTTTCTATTTTTTATTTTATCAAGCGGTAGATAAGGTAACCCAAGGCATAGGGGAGAAAACACCTTGAACATTTGGGTTCATGTTTACAGTTTTCCAGCTGTCCACCTTTATATCTCCTTGGATTGGTTTCACCTTGGCTCTTAACTTGAGTTTCCTTCACTATCTTGGGATATCCATCCATTACATATGCTTTTATCTCACACATTGGTGAGGGATAAAATAGGGTTTCACATAAAATAATCATTGGGCACGTAGGTCCTACATATTCATGAGGAGAAGGTTTGAAGGACAACAAATTTAATTTAAATAAATAAATTAAAATAAATAGTCCACATAAAAAATTCATGGTCTAGGTCATGATCATCCATACATACAATGATATTAATGCATAAAAAAACTAGCATTCAATTTTTAAATTGTTATTGTTTAAGATAAATCATGCTTGAATCAATTAATTATTGTATTTAATCAATCCTTTTATCTTAAACTTTTTTCTTAATTTCCTTGAGAATCCCATCCATCATAATTTTAAACAAATAAATTCATTTAAAATTATATTTGTACATCACTTTCATCTTGGATGAAATCCCGTGAATTCTGATTCATAACTACCCAATGAGTAGAAATTAACATTACATAGATGTAAAATTAAACACATATATATAAAACACCTATTACGTGTCGTTCCCAAGCTTTTGGACCACCCCATGGTATATATATTAAGGGTTTGTATAATATATTTATAAATTTTAAAAAATGATCAGAATTTGGATGAGTAGAAGACATGTAGTTAACACTACACAGTGTGTACTATCGTTCATCGTCCATCTTAAGTACACACTGGAGGATACGACATGCAGATGTAAATCAAAAAATTTCAAAGTACGTGGCATGCCATGTTGGCCACATGCCTTGTAGTATATGCGTTACATGATCTCCAGCGGGGCAAGCTGTGTATGGGGTACACAGTCCCACCCTAACCTGAAGGGATGACACGTTGTGTCTAGTGGGCTACACAATGTGTAATCATAAAACTGTGTGCCACCTGTTCCTAGTCAATAGATGGAGTCATTAATAATTAGAAAAACTCGAATCACATGGATTGGTTTGGCAGACCCGTCCTGATGAATTGAACCTTTACTACATGATGTGTACTACCAAATACACGTCGTGTGCTCTGGTGTTGTACGTCCTTGAACTCGTGGCCCCTCTAGATGAGATCCTTTATTTTATTTAAATCAAAATTAAAAGAAAAAGATTGTTTTTGTATGGTGAAAGAGAGACGAAAGAGGTGGAATAGATCTCAAGATTGAGATTCAAAAAATGAATAACATTAATTGAAACAACTAAATTATTAAATGTGGAAATAATCAACAAAAAAATTCAATCAATGATATAACTGCTCTTATGCCACAAGTAGGTTCTGGGTATAGTGGAAGCACGTGGATGGGTGTACCCAACATTAATTTTTTCCACTAACAACGATCAATATAAGATCCTTCACGATGATAAAATGACATATATTTGAAATAGAATGATGAAATAAAGAAAATAAAGAATTCATATAACCATAGATAGGATCATCATATATTTCATATAATTAATTTTATTAAAATACAAGAATTGCCTTGATATAATGCACTCTCTGTTGATATTTTAGGTCTTGATCCAATGTGATATGTCATTGTGCCGCAGAATCCAAGTGTAGGATTCCTCTTGCTTTGATCGATACATGCTCCATGTATCTCTTGACATCACTGAATAAATATCCAGGTGCTTGTGAGGATGTGACTTTTCTTGTGATGTCCGCCTTCGATCACCATGAGATCCACTTCTAAAGCGCTCTCTTTAATCCAGTGGATGAGGGTCTCTCTCGCAACTTGAGAGCATTCTTGGAGGAAATGAATTCTCTCTTAGCATGGGATTTTTCTCTAGATCAGTTGTGAACAACCATAGAGAATGGCTAGGCTTAATGAGAATAATGTAATTGGGATTTATAATACTTAGAATAATGAAATAAAATAATTACCCATAGGTTTTTATTTATTTTATTTAAATATTAGTAAGACCTCATGTCTAATAATAACATTTTAACACTATTATCACTTGACATGCACCAAACAAATGACACCAAATATTATTTAATCAAATAAATAATATTACTTCACACAAATCCCAAAAAAACCACACGGTGTGTATATATTAATATACATGGCATTTACATTTGTTTTTTCCATTGTATTTATTTCCTCCACAAAATTTATTAGACCTTGAATAAATACTATTTATTTCATAAATAAATATCACTGCATTACTAACTAATAAATATATTATTTCACCCATAATATATTCTCTCGAATAACCAGTGTCGAAATAAATATGATGAGGAATCATTGAATAATTATTAATACAGAATCAGGATTAATTTTTATTCAGCTTTTTAATTAAATATTTTAATTAAGATACTGGGATACACTAACTATGCAACCCTCTAGGCCTCCTTCTCATTATCATTAGGTGGATCCTGCCAAGTCAAATTTTAGCTTCTAGCAACATGTTAAGGCACCCATCGAGAAAGAAGTTAACACCATAATTAGGTGTTACCTCTTACAAACTCTTACCATGTATTGTAATCCATTTTTTACAATATCTCCAATCAAGAGGGTTTCATGCTAGTTCCATCAACCCATGTACTTGATTATTATTTCTTTGACATCCTAGAATCAAACTTCCCCATTCCTCACCATGGCCATGGATTTATATAGGCTATATAAATTCCATCAAATGGCCTGAGATTTCAACAGCTGTTACGGAACTGAAGAGACCAATCATTTCTTGCATTATCTATTAATTCAGTATTACTCGTGACATACCCATCATATCCTACCTCACTGCGAACAATTTTTCATCACAAATTCTTTCAATACATCTAAGTGTGTGAGTTGTAATACCCATTAATAATAATATTAATGTCTAAGTACCAATACACACGTATTCAGATAGGAACATCCAATGACAGTATAAAAATTGGATTTTCTACCAGCGGGTCTCATTCTCATAATATCCTCCTAGATATTACCAAGGAAACAAACCAAGAGAAGTTACCTGAAAGTATTATGAGTCCTCACCCCTAATAGAGTGTATTATTTTCGTCCCTCAAATAACATCATCTAGCCATAGAACATATATTCAAGAATAGTGTTATGGATATTCTAGGTTCTCATAACAACAAGGATCCGATATGAACCTTTAGTGCAATAGTTATCCTTCAGAAATTATCACATGCATTGTCACATAGAAGAACAATCAAGATGTGATAAGGTATTTATTAATATTCATCCACATGAATCATAAATTACAAAGTAGTTGGCTCTAGGGCACCTACTCAAAAAATGTAATTATGTATTTTTTGGTCCTTAAACCCAACAAAATGCTCTCCCAAAACATAATTTTAATAACAATGAAAGGCATGAATAACAATGGCTAACTTTAGAACATGATTTGGGTACTCCCTCTCAAATAGCATCAACTAATGAGACCCATAGACCATGACTCACTCCTTCTACATTAGAATTTCTCCTAGCCTAATACTTGTTGCATCACAGTAGAATGTATAACTTCTTGATCTGGTAGAATCCGTATTTGGTCTAAATTTAGTCTTCATTTTAGCTTCTAAAAGGTCGTCTCATAGGATTTGGAACATATAAGTTCCACACCATTCTTATTTAAGATTATTATAGGTGCTTCTTGGTGTGATAATTTTTGTATGAAGTTCCTATAATAAATAGACATCCCCAATATAATTTGAATATCAAAGATGTTCTTGGGATTATCATAGGAAACTACAACTCTCACATTCTCTGGGTCAACTGATACTCTCGTCTCTAAGATATTATTCCCTAGGAAGTGAATTTTATCCATGAAATAGTGGAAATTTGTGATCATAGAATATAATTGATAGTCTCTCAATGTATTCAATATGATCACAATATGTCTGGAATGATCCTATTGAGTGTGATAATAGACCAAGATATTTTCCAAAAAGACCACCATAAATGAGTATAGTTATGGATGAAAGATTCAGTTCATAAGTTCCATGAAAGATTCTAGGATGTTCATGAGACTAAAATATGTGACCAAATACTCATACAAGACATATCTATAAAAGAATTTAGTATGTGGTACATCATATGGTCTAACACGAACCTGATGATAATCTAACCGCACATCAATTTTATAGGAAACCCTTTCTCCTCAGAGCTAGTCAAAGAAATAATCTATATGAGGTAATGGATTCTAGTTCTTACCCACAAAAATTATTAACTGATGGTAATCCAAAAAAATCTTGTACGTACCATCCACCTTATATTAGAAAATCATCGATGAACCCCAAGGTGAAGAACTTTGTTGTATATTACTCTATGTTTAAAAATCCTATAGCTTCCCCTTGAGCTATTGAAACATAGTAGTAGAAATCTTGTAAGGATGAATTGATAGTAGTGTAAATTTAGGCCCTAGATCAATGGAAAACACTACCTCTATCTCATGAGGCAGTATTGAAAATTCAACAAGGAAAATATACCAGAAACGATCTACCAATGGAGGGAAATAGGTTTAATGAATTACCCGATCATCTATATATGAGCTAGTAATCTAGACTATCATCCTTCCTAGCCCATGATGCTAGGGTCCAACTTGGATTTCCTAGAAATCCCTTTCCCCATTTTAAATAAAAACCTTAAACTATGTTGATGTGAAAGTCACCCTTTGATGATATATGCCTAGATAAGTATGAAAGGGAACCAACTAGTCCATCCTAAGAATGATTTCAAACCCTGTCATATTGAGGATCAATACGTACCTTATTAAGAAAAACCCTCCAATATAAAGGGGGCACTCCATGCAATGGATTAAACTCTCGAAATGATTCCCTAATAGACTATCAAGTGTCATAAAACCATAATAAATCTTAACATAGATCCCAAGGCTCCGTATAATAAATATATATATGAAAGAATGAGAAGAAACTGTATCGAAAAGTGTAGATACCAATTTAATGGAAACTAAAATAGAACCTCCAATAATAGAAGGTTTAAAACACTGATACTTAGGTATCAGTTTCACTATACACATATGACTTAATCTATATACTTGAGATATAGACTACTAAACCTGATTAGGTTTTCACTGATAGCATTATAATGCTAGTGTCTAACAACCTTGTCCCCAACCACCGCCTCAGCCTAATCGGCCAGCTGCACTCCTTCTCCCTTCATAATGAGAGGCTTATAACCCCAATCATGAACATGGAGGTTACATAGACCTTATCTAATTATATATTGAAGGATAATCTCTAAAAATTGATCTAGATGACCCATCTTGTTGTAAAACTGACAATCAAATGGGTCCCTAGTACCCTGAGGTCTCATATGTCCCTGTCTACCACAATGATGGCACACCACTTGGCTAACTGAGTATGTACCTTGGCTACTAATATTACCACATGGAATATATGAACAATTCTTCATACTTTTTGTTGATTTAGTTCCATATATGGGTGTTGAACCACCTTTGTTTGCACCTCTAGCATCTATCTGGTAATGCTTTGTGATAAGTGCCTAATTCACTATACCGGATATGGTAGTAAGCTAAAATAAATTCACTTATGATCATATTTTATACATAATACCATCCTTAAGGTTCCTAGAATTAGATATATCTTCACCTAAGGGAATAGGTGCGAAATGCTAGTGCTCCATAAAATGGGAACAACAGTCCATGACTGATAAGGGACCGTGCTCCAAGTGTATAAAATATCTAACTCTATCGGACCTCAATGTCTCAAGAAAAAAATTATCATAAAAGGACATATCCAAATCCCTACAATCCATAACCTAATGATTATCAGTCTGATTAATAACATCCTATCAAATAATGGAAGAATCCCACAACATATACATAGAGACCTTTTACTCTCCTATTGAGAGGTGTCTTAATATGCTTGAAAATATTTAACACAACCTCTAACCATTAATATTTATCCTATGGCATATACTACTCAAAAAATGGGTAGATACTACTATTAGAACACACACATCAACTCTACTATAGTCAGGTGTAACGTCCCAACCTAGGTTCCACATGCTAGTGCCCCAATCCAGCTGGCTATGTGACCTCAGGTGAACCTCCCCATACACTAGAAGATGATCTATAATAATGAGGGTCTAATATATATCATGGAGAGTCTATAATGGATTTATCAAATTACCATAACAAAATAATAAACAATAGTTAAAGCATGATAATCACTAACCAATAATCAACCAACATATCATGAATAAATCCAAAACATGGAAAATTACCATAAACCAAAGCAGTAGATATGTGATGCCATATATGTGTCATGTTTCAAATGAAAAAACAATATAAAGACACACTAAAAAAATCCAAATAGGGTCCTCATATCATGTCTCATTCCCTCATCCATTCCCCACCTCGAATCCCAACACAACAATTTAAGATAGGGTAATTGACCTTATCCTTTCCTAAAAACATGAAGTCTATTTAGTTATCGATCAGGAATCCTGAGTAGGTTGTTATTAAATATTAGTAGGACAACACCAATGTAATATAAAATAATATCTATTTTATAATAGTGTATATAGTTGTATAAATAATAAAGTAATTTTTTTTAAGTAAACATTTTTCACATTAAATTATACCTTAATTAACCACATAAATCCCCATGTTCATGGTGTCACCCAATCCAATAATACCCACCTTGGACCATTCCAGAGTATGAAACATCTACTAAAGGGATAAAAAAATTTATTTTATCATGGGATTTAATTAATCATTTAATTAAAATTCCACATTCATACAATAGGGGCATAGAGAAACAGTCTGGAATCCTATGGGTTTTTGGAGCAGTAATCCCTGCCCCACAACTCCTTGATCACATGAAATAAATATGTTGTAGTGTCAAAGAGTGTAATTATTGAAACAAAGAGTATTCAGAGAGTTAGAACCTATCCTAGAACCTAGTAAAAATATCACATCCTATGGTTCCATGTTCGCAGCCAATTTACCAAATATTTCCATAATTCATTATTCAATAAATTTTATAAAATCATTTATCAACCATGTTCAAAATATAATTCATCAACCATGAATAATACATAAATTCTCATTTTAGTCATATTAGCACACCCATGGTTTTCTATCAAGTCTTATCTAATTATCATCAATAGGTCCAACATGACCCGTGAATGATTTAACAATCACATAGAAATAAATAAATTAATTCAATTTAGAATAAAATTTCCAAACATGGAAATTTAAATTTCACAATTACAAACACATAGTTATAATCCATTCTATGGAAATTGAAAAATAATCATCCTACCTCATGGTCATTTATGAATGATTTCCAAACTGAAATCCCCAATTTGAGGCATAACAATCAAAATTCCAATGGTGCAGAACAAATAGGGAAAATAACTAAGAACAAGATCCAGCAGAACAAAACCATCAAAATCTAGATCCAAACCATCATTAATAGAAAAAAATAATCCCTATTCATAAGGAAATAGAGTTTTCGTAGTCTTGTTTTGAGTCACAACCCCCCTTTTTCTTGAATTTTTTTAATGAATGGATGTCCTTGAAGTCTTTGACCCACCCCCTTTACCCTTAAAATGGGGTTTAACTAAAATCCATTAAAATACTGGCCTTTGGGCCTTTCATCCAGTCCCAAGGGAAGAGAGTTTAGAGATAAAGGAAATAAAAAATAAAGAATTACATACCAGAATAGAGGTTAAATCATTCTAAAAGATATCTAATTAAAATTGGATGAGGTATCAAGATCCTTGGAATCCTCTAAAGAGGTTAAAAAATTCAAGAAAATCATTTTGGTCTGATCCATGGTGATGAGGTTTCAAAATTTGGGGAGCGGTTTGAGAAATTTAATAAAATTTTTAGGATATTTTAAACCTTCATGCATGGTTTCATAGGTAGAGGAACATGGTTTTCCAAACTATGCACCTCTACTCATGGGGTGCACAATTTCACCTAAGTAGAACACAATTTGAAAAACTATTGCTCGATCGTGAAAATCCACACTATTTGAGGGTTCATGGTTTTGGGATGGAGGACACATAGTTTTTCAAAAAAATGTGCACCAACCATGATCCACCTCTTCTTCCTTTAAAATTGTGTGCACATATTCCAAGGGAAAACCGCATGGTCTTCCCTAACTGTGCGCTAACCATGAATAGACCCATGGGATTCAAAATTATCCAATTTCACCTGAAACAACACCAAATAAAAGACCAAACAATTTATAACCAAAAAGGTAAAATATTACCTCAAAATGTGCATAAGGAATCTCTATAATGGTTAGTATCTTACAATATCCCCGCCTTATAACAGATCATCCTTGTGTTTTACTTGCAAGAATCTCTATGATTCCAAGGTAAAAAGGTCAGGCCACTGACCCTGCATATCTACTTCCCTATATACTTCCTCCTCCTCAATATGGAATTTTTTCCACAAAAATTGTACTATAATCCTAGTATTTAGACGTGCCAATTTCTCACTATGATACATTACACAAATCAAATTATCCTCAAAGGATGCATCTTCCTCAAGCTCAACATCATAAACATTGATCAAATTATAAGGGACGAGGTGATATTTCTAAAGCTATTGTACATCAAAAAATAATTCATAGCACTATACCTCTATAAAATATCCAATCAGTACACCACCAATCCAATCCTCTCCATATTTTCCAAAGGTCCATAATATCTGGGTGCCAACTTCCCCTACCTATAAATCATATGGTGACCCAATCTTGGTGATACATTAAGGAACACATGATCACTCACAAAAAAACTCAAGGGGTATTCTATGCTAATCAACAAACAACTTTTTCCTTCCCATATCCATAACCTTAAATTTGAGAACTATCTGAATATCCTCCAATGACCCCTTCACAAGACACAGTACCAAAATCTCTTCCTCACCCTAATACACCCAGTATAGGGGTGATTTACATGGCCTACCATGAAGTGCCTCATAGGGTTCTATACGAACATTCCCCTAATAACTATTTTTATTGGTGTACTCAATGAGTTTTAGGCACTTCTACCAAGACCCACTAAAGTCCAGTAATCATTCTCCTAGCATGTCCCATAGGTCTTGAATACCATATTCTGACTACCCATGTTTATGTTGGTGTAAATAATTACTTAGAAAAAACTTTATAACAAGCGCCTTATGGAATCATTTTAAAAGCACAAAGTGAAACATGAGTCGTGACCTGAAACTATTCCCTATGAAACCCAGTACAGATAGACTATCTCCCAAACGTACATGTCCCCCCAACTGATCTAATGTAAAAGTTTCTTATAAAAGAAATTAATGGGATAATTTCATCAATCGGTACACAATCACCCATATAACAACATTATTCAAATATTTCCTCAGAATAAAAACCATGAAATATATGGTAAAGTCTTGATGATTCCATTATGTAATGGGAAATGGTTGTATTAAACCACACAGTCATTGATGTTTGGCGTTAAACCACTAATAAGTGTTCCATCATGTCATGACCCCAACAATGTTATTTCTTATTCCTGAAAACCAATAAAATCGATGTAGGTCACGATAAATTTGGGAAAATATTTGATGTACCACCCACTTCACGACATGAAACTCACGTATAAGTTATTCTAGAATACATGTAGTCAGAACAACATGCGTTCTGAAATAGATGATATCATCCTAATCTATATCCCAGTCAAAAGGTGACTCCCCACCTTCAAGTCTTTCCCTCAGGGAAAAATACTCTGGATTCTCATATCACCTCTCCCTGAACTAGATTAGAAGTGTGGAATCAAATGATAAGGATATAAGGGTTGTCTACTCCTATTCCACTTGAACCTCTATATGAATATCAGTCATTAAGGTTATTATCTTCCACTCAGAACTGTACTGTTGAACTACCTATATTTATGCCTTCTTACTCAAACCATTACCAATACATTTTTACTTATTGCGCACATATGCTAGCTCAATCTCAAAGGAATGAATATAACCAACCCACCTATAATTCATGGGATTCAAATATCACTATGAAAATATATATTTTATTGATTTGTGTTCAGTATATACAATTAATTTTTCACCAAACTGATAATGAAACCTATAGTTATAGGAGTAAACCACCGCAACCAATAGTGTGTTGACCATCATAAACCTACACACGAACTCCACCATCAGACTCAAAAAATTCTTATTTTGAGAAGATATAAAATAATATTATTCTACTATGTCAAATATGGAACTAGATAGCGTATGAGATAAAAGAATTGGACATTTGATTGTTAAAGGCCCAACCTCACTATCACCAAGTGCAGGATAATCTATATAAAACTGTCCCGACCATATTCCATGTGATGTAGTCCAATTACATTGATCTAGACCACTATTTTAATATGGCAACTCTTTCGAAGAAGTACCACATGCACCACCTCTAATTCCATGGCAAAAATAACTCCAACTACCTAACTGATATTGGGTTGAAGAACAACTTCCAATACTCTGACTATTTCAAGATCCTCCATTCCTAACCATCAGTTTAGGGTTTTTGAAATACCTCTACAAGTGACCCATCCAACAATAATATCAATACAACACTAGTGGTCAGGTACACTAGCTACAAATGTGCCCGGACCTACCACACTAGTGGTAGTATATTTTGTTACTACTATGAGTAACTGAACCATCTCTCTGGATACTCTATTTTTTATCTCATTGATAGATGTTTTTATTTTAATGTTTTCTACACTTGGAATAGACACCACCTATTCATCCAATAGATTCCACCTATATTCCATTAAAATCATCCTTAAATTTTACCTCATAAATGAGAGCATGATTCATAATGAATAAAATATTCTTCATTCGAATGATGTTAACCTTAGACTTAATCTCAAATTTAAGACCATTCTAAAAATATTTTACTGTAGTTTCCTCATCTATAACTAATGGTGGAACACAATGTTGCAAATTAGTGAAGTGATATTAATAGACCATCACCGAGATACTCCCAGGGGTAAACTACATAAAATCTACTGCCCTCTCCCACAATAGTGTCTCTAGGTTAAATTGTTTCATAAAATTCTCCTAAAATTATTCCCACTCCGTATTCTCTAGTTGCTCATCCCAACTCTAAATGTCCCACTTATGATTCATTTGAGAACGTAACATATAAGATTCCAAAATGATCCTCTTCACATCAAGAGTCTCTAGATGGCCAGGGATTGTATGTACAGACTCAATCTAGTACTCAACTACCTCTAGTCATCCCTCTCTTGTGATGGTTAATGGGTACTGCAATTGAAACCCCCATTTCAAGTTAGACATATTTTACACAACCCACCTTGGGCCTCTCTTCATAAACCACATAAAGAAAAAAAATCTCCTATGGAACTTCTCTCTAGATCCTTCATCCAGAACAATTAGCGCATCTGGCTCCACTACTGGAGGCATATTTCCAGCCATGTACTCATATCGTCCTATCAACAAGCATCATCATGGAGGCATATCTCTACAATTAATAAAAAAATATTAATACAGACAACACATAATTAACACAATTTAATGAGAGTGATTCACATAAGTCCATAACCAGTAACCCCCCACACCCCAAAACACTATCAAAACAAAGGTACTATCACTACCCTCAACCATCCATCATTTTGGTCATGACTAACATAGGGTAAAAACGTTAGTACTTTGATTTTTTCATTAGGAATCCATTTTATTCATTTCAAATTACCAAATTCAATATAATTTTAAATTATATATTTGTTATTATGAACCATTTTAGTTTTAAAAAAATACTCAAACAAATAAAATAATTTCTTTACAACCACTACCAAAAACATGTTTTTATATGCATTCATAAAATTATTCTTGTCACATAAAATGACTATTTCCTAGAATTATGTTTTTATAGTTAAATTTCATGAAATACATAACCAACAAAAATATCAGAAAATAATAACCTCACACAACAAGTTCATTAATCAAGGTGACATAACATTTAATAGTAACAAAAAACATCAAGAACAATAATCCTACAATTGTTACTTGGGTATTCTCCTACACATTAGTTAGATAATACCACGAAAAACCTCATGAATAAGGACCAAATCATCATATTATACATTCTAACTTTCCTAAATAGTAAGAAAAATGGAAGGAAAATAAAATCCCTTTGATACCACTTTGTAATGTCCTGACATAGAAGCCACATTCTAGTGCCCCAAGGTAGTTTTCTAGGTGACCTCTGGGGTGGATACCCATATTATAGATGCTACAAACTAGAAGATAGTTCCTAATATATATCATGGGGACAATATACCGTATTTATCATAGTAAGATAAAAAGGAAATAAATAAACAATTTGCAATGAATAATAATCACTAAATAATAATCAACCAATATCTCATGAATAAATATAAAACATTGAAACTGACCATAAAAAAGTAGTAGATACTTCATTCCATATATATATATATATATATATATTTCAAGTCTCAAATGAAAAAACAAAGTAATGACACACTAAAAACTCCCAAGCGATTCACACCATCATGCTTGGTTCCATCATCCATGATCCTCCCCGAATCCCAACTCAACCATCTAACAAAGGGCTCTTTCCCTTATCCTATCCTGCAAACATAAAGTACTTCCTAGTAATAGTCTAGAATCCTTGGAAAGGTGTGAGAAGAACTTAATTGGACACAAAAAATTATGTCTAAGATATTATTAAGTCTACAATATTTTATGTAGTTTTATAAATAAGAAAGTACAAATGAATAAGTAAACAATTGTCACATTAAATTTATCTTTAATTAACCACAAAAATCCTTGGGTACATGGTGAAAAAAATAATAATACCCACTTTAGCCTATTTCAATGTCTAATCCATCTAATAAAGGGATATCACATTTCATTCTATCACGGGTTTTCATTAGTCATTTAATTCCAATTTCACATTCATACAATATGAGCCTAGAGAATCAATCTAAAACCCCATGGATATTTAGATCATTAGTCCCTCTCCCACATATCTATGATCACATGAAATTTATATATCAGGGTGACCTAGAGTGATATTTTAGCACCCCATAGGTATTTTGAGCTTTTGTACCTATCCCAAAACTCAATCACAAATATCTCATATCATATTTACACATTTACAACTCATCCATCAATAATTTCCATAATTCATTATTCAACCAACATTATAAATTTATTTATCAATAATGTTATAAATATCATTTATCAACCATTCAAAATTAATAAATCATTATTTCAATTATATTTACAGACCCATGGTTTTCCATTAAGTCCCTTTTAAATATCATCAATGGGTACAATGAGAGCTATGAATGGATTCAAAATCACATGAAAATGAATTAAATAATTCAATTTTGAAAGAAATTTCCCAAGGTGTAAATTGAAATTTTAGAATTACATATACAAAATTATAATAAATACTGTAGTAATTTAAAAATAGATCACATACCTCAAGGTCATTGAAAAACCTTCACAACACAAAAATCCCCAATTTGATGAAGAATGATCAAAATCCTTATGGTGCAGGAAATCTGGTGCCAATACCTAAGACCAAGATCTAATGAAAAATAACCACCAAAACCTATATCAAAACCATCACTAATAGATGAAATATCATCCCTCTTAATCATGAAATAGATATTAGAGACCGAGATAGAGGAAACCAACTAGAAGACATTACATAGTGGAAGAGAGGCTGAATCCTTCTATGGGATATTTAATTATCACGAGAAGGGATTTTTAGGGCCTTATAATCCTCCAAGGAGCTTCCAAAATTGAAGGAAATTGTTCAGGTCTGATTTGGGGGGATTAGGGGTAAAACAATTTGGTTTCATGAATTTTAATAAATATTTGGGGGTGTTTAAAACTTTTGCGCATAATTTCCTAGGAGGAGGTGCACAATTTTCCAAACCATGCAACTTAACCATGCACCCCTACTCAAGGGGTTTATGTTTTATCCTAAGTGGCACAAGGTTTGAAAAACTATTTGATCATTGTGAAAATATACTCTGTTTAAGGGTGAATGATTTTGGGTGGGGGCCGCACTGTTTGGCCAAACCATGAACCAACTGCGCACCACCTCCTGTACCTCCAAACTAGGGTGCACGTTTTCCTAGGGAAAAACAAAAAGTTTTTCCTATCCATGTTCTATCCATGAGAAACCCCATGAGATTATAGAGTCTCCAATTTGACTAGAAACAACCCAAAACAAAAACCAACTAACATATAACAAAAAATGGGATAAAGAGTTTTAGAAAATTTGCAAAGGAATATATAGAATGACCTGGATCTTACATTAGGTTAGGTCATGGGTATCCCTAAACAGTATGAAAAAAGCATATGAATCCCCCTCGAAATTGATAATCAACACCCATATCTGGTATAAATGGTGGTGCATCAAGTGGTATAACTAGTGGATTTAATGGTGACCCAAGTCCCACCACATCCAGAGCATGGTCATCACTACCCTTATGGCCTATGAATCGAGGCTGTCATATTTTCATGTCTCCAAAAATTCAAAAAACACACCTCAATACAAGATTAATAACCTATAAAAGTGTAGATATATAAATAGGATAGTTACAACCCTTCATATATAAAATTATCACCCCTATGACTCCTCAAAAATATTGGTCTGGGTAATGTTCATATTATAAAGAAAGCAAGAGACATTGACAACTGCACACTACTAAGGAATGATCAGGATCACATCCTATAATATAAGTTAAGGTCCTGATATACATAGTTTCAATTTCATTTTATAGAAGAAAGAAACCTTTAAATTCCAATTTGAATCCTCATTTAGTAGTGACCATTCATTTTAAGATTCTGTTTCATTTTAGTTCATAATCTATTATATATTAAATTACATTAAAATGGTAAAATTTTATGGATCACCACATCCAATTTATAAGGGACCACACACCTAATAAATTAAAATTTAGAAACCATTTTTTGATAACCAATTATTTATCTAGTCCTAGTATGAAATGTTAATATAATTTCAGGGACATAGAAAAAAATCACCAAAACATGCTATAAGAAATGAACATTATATGTAAACATGTAATGAAATAATAAATGAATTATAATTACTATTGTTCCTATCATGATACATGATGATACACTTCCTTTCCATATAAGAAATCTGTAAAATTTCATAGTCATAATAGATATCAAACATCAAGTGTATCACCCAAAGGTGAAATCAAGGAAACAATAATTGGCATAATGTATAACAATATTCCATATCCTAGGTACTTTTTTCTCTATTTATGAATTATCTAGTTCTAGAAATATTCTCATGGTAAAATCCTAAAATGTCCTATTTCTATTTTATACTTTACCAATTGGTAAGGAAATAAATGAAAAAAATAAATTCATCTGACACCACTTTGTGACATCCTAGACCGAGTTCCCTAAAAAAGAACAAAATCGGGATGGATACATGAACTCAAGAATTTCTCCCCATGCACCGGAGGATACCAAATAGAATTGAGGGTACATGGTTGAATGATGGGGAGAATATACCCTCATGATAAATGTGTGGAATAATGGTATAAAAATAAAAATTAATAATGGAATCATAAATATAATTGAACAACTCAAGAATAAACCTACCTCATATAAATAACAAAATAATTTCATCGATTAGTATGATATATATAATGTTGATCATGGAATGGTATCCAAAAAGAAAATACAAGCATTCATGGATATAGGTACACATATGTACAAGTATACCAAAAGAACCAAAAAGGTTTAAATACTATCTAACTATAGCATCATGATCCCTAGATCTACCCTATGACCCACTTCTATAATTCTATAAGACACCATGTATTGTAAACCAAATTATTTCCACAATCCCTAATTGCATCTAGGAAGTCTATACGGTCACCAAACACTGGACTTTACAGGGCGTGAGATAAACTTAATAGGAAACCACCAGTGGTTCCAATTCCATCCAATATATGAATATGTAATAAACAGTGCATATGTAATAATAAAATATAATATTGATTTGTGGTGAGTAAATAGCTCATAAAGGTCCAGGTTCCTATGTAACAATCACCCTCTCTTACCTACATTTTTCTAAACTGAAATATCTATAAGTAATCACATAGTCAATATTAAATTATAATAATGTCTCAAGATATGTCTCGTAGCCCAAGAATACCTCATTAATCATATTTGATCAGGATATATAAAATAAGGCCATCATAGAATTAAGGCACCAACTGAATCCAATAATTTACTTTGTCTTGAAATATGAATCATATAATTAATTCATTATCAATATATGTAACTAAGCCTATCCTTGTAATTTCTAATTTGGAACCCAAGTATCACACTAGGAATAAAATTAACCTATCACCTTACAATATTATCCAAGGTATTCCTCATAGAAACCCTTGTATCATCATTGATTTGTTATAAAGTAACATCACATTGAGTTCATACTTTGCGGTCCGTAGTAGGAGTCCAAGTGTTACTCATAGTGTACATGATAATATTCCATCTGAGTCCATCATTGGAATTCCATATAGGGAGTCCAAGTATCACTAATAATAGTCTTCCCTCTATTTCTTTCCTTGGAAGCCCAATAAGGGAGTCGAAGCTTCACTCATGGCCTATATAATCCATGTTCCAAGTGAGTCCATCCATTTAATTCATTTAAGAACCTATATATCAACCCAGTTAAATGATAAGATCAATTAAAATTCACTTAATTAGTTTAGCTCAAAGAGTATATTTAGGGAATTCTAAGTAGTAACCCATCTCTCACTCTCGGAACAAAAATATGAAAGGTCATGATCCCATAACTAACCATACAATTTAAATTAAAATTTAATTACATTCAACATTACATTTACATTAAATAAATTTGTCACCTAAAAATGTGGCACAAATTAGAGCATAGTCTTAGAAAGACTAACATCACATGAATCATTCTATTTATATTAATAGGGAACATGGATTTAAAGGATGTCTCAAGACTAAGTGAGAAGGTCAATGGCTAAAGGCATAAGGACATGGTATTCTTTGCCCTATTAAATTTAATTCAATTATACGTGAATCATTTGATTTAACATAAAAAAGTAATGGGTAAAGAACATACCCATGGAAGTTAATTAAGTACATAAGAAACCCATGTTGGTTTTATCCATTTAAAAAATACACCCAAAGTGGTAGTTAAATTCACATTCCTTAACCTTTAATTACAACTAAATTGTTCTCAAGGGTTATATAGGTTAAGCCTACCCATTTAATTTATTAACCAATCCATTTTATAAGCGTCACTTGAAAAATTTGTCACACAACAATAAAAATATATAAATGCCAATAATTTGAGGTAAAATCATGGTACCACTCAACACAACTTAGTATAAAACTCCTTGTCCATTGTTGGCCTCTAATATTGGATAGAATGAAAGAAAGTGAGAAAAAAGACAAACACCATGGAAATAGGGCATATGATCTTTCACTAAAATTACTTTGTTGAGAGGAATACAAAATAAAAAAGGCACAAGAGGATTAGAGATTTAACTAGTAGCTATCCAATGAGAGTTAAGACATCTTGATCAGAGTCTGGATTAAGAAGATTCATCAAAACAGAGATTAGTCTTGAAAAAGGCTTCAAAAAGGAGGGGAGGGGCTGTTATCCATTGGAAATGAAAGAAGAAAAAGGGGTATTTCTATAAATCAATGGAATGAAAAGTTACATTTTTTACAAAATTCACAGGTCACATGGTTTGGATGCATTATTGGACAAACAATGCACCATCCATGTGCACCCCACTATCCAGGGGACACACCCCACATGACATAGAATGTAGAGTTAGAAAAACCTACAAAGCCCATATGAACCCTCTATCTTATCCCAAATGGTCCATAACTCCCTTAAATTTTCTAGAAAAACCATGTGAAACCCTAACTGGGCCATACAATTTGAGGTCCACTATTAGTACTAATCATGCTCTAATAGTGCACCTATGTTGTTTGCTCCAAATGATGGTGTTCCGGACCCAGAAAATCTCATGGATTCTCCTTCACCCTTACCTAAACCATAAGAAACATTTATAAGGATAAAATGAAGTTTTTAAGACATAATTTAAATGATATAGACATAATATAAAAATACACTTTCATATAGAGTTATCCAAACCCGAAAAACCCAGAAGTTGGTAACATCATAGCTGAATCATTATGTAGAATGTATGGCACTTCTGGTTATTTCTTCAGACTATATAGATTCAAGAACACTATTTTTTGGAAAAAATCCCATTAAACCACTAGGAAAATTTAGGAAGATAAATTATCATTTAATTATATTCTAATTCATTAATATATTCCATATCTACTATTTATAAATTTAATATAATAAACTATTAATTCATAACTTATACCATTTAAACTTTTAAACTATATTAATAATTCCAACTCTTTAATATTCATAAATCCTTTAGAATTTCATTTAACTACATTCTCATTCTTCTTTATTACAATAAATTTTATACTCAATATGAATATTCATAAGTATAGTATATTCATAAGGATTATAAGAGAGATGAGTATTTCAAGTCACCCACATATATTACATGATGAACTCAAGTATCATCCATCTAATGATCTCCGTTAAATAGATACCAAATCCCATCTTTCAGTTATCCTTCTATGATTTTTCATCACATAAACACTAAGGGTTTTTCTTTAAGAGAATATAGAATAGAGATAATCTCTATGATATGCATCCAATTCCAAATGTATCCCCTTAATTAAATTTTTCTCAAATTGTTCTATAATTACATTCATAAATTCACATTAATGTTTTATATTACATTCAATTTAAACATCTCATTTAAATCCAAATTTTATAATTTTCATGACCTGTCTTTTGAACTACATGAAATATCTAAACCGAAAATACCCTCCAATATATACACAACATCACCAACAATAATATCTCCAATAAAAATTATTTATATCATAATAAGAATCCATAAAAATATGAACTAAATAAATAAATACATAAATAATAAATTCCACAACCACCCGACATCACTGAGAAAGATCAAACTGTCTAAAAAAGAACCAAATTACCTACCAAGGGTAAAACCTATATTCCAAATGTAACAACAAGTTCAAAATTAATTTATAAGAATTGAAAAATGAGAATTTTCACCTTATAAATTTAAATTACTTAAAAATTTACAAAATCACAAAAAAAAAGGTCTCTACAGATGGGACTAGGCATCCCCTAATCAATCATATATTCCATGATGAGGTTTTGTTCCACCATTGGTATAGTTAAAAATATTCTTCAGGGTTGGTTCCTAAGGCCCAAATCAAAATTGTTATTTTTCAGTTCTATATTATGTGTATAGTAAATTATATTCATGATTTATATTTAAAATTCATGAGACCAAGATAAAGGATATTATTAACTCTATAGAGTGATGAGGTTTGAGTAAGGATACCCCTAAATCAAGGACATATTAGAATCGAGGTAGTTTGTTGAAGTTAAGTTAATGGGAAGTGAATATTATACAGATTGATTTTTTTGTCGACATATCAATTCTATTGTTAAATTAATGATTCACATTCAAACTCAAGTGTATAATATTGATTCATATGATTAAAAATTATTTAGTATGTTCAGAAAAGTATATTTTCATGTGATTTTCTATTATTATAGAGAATATCTTATGAAAAGGGATTTCATCATACTACAATGAGTGAAGAGTCTAAATATAAAACAATATAAAGAATTTTTTTATACCATGATGTAAAATTACATCTAATGATTGTTTAAATTTTCTAAAAATCCCGATAATCATACAACAATGATAATTAGTTGTGAAGTAATTTCCACGCACTGATGAATTTCTTATGACGGTGTGTTTTGGTGAGGTTTTGTGTTCCTGATCAGCTTTGACCTACTTTTGTGGTCTCTCTAATCATACCCCATCTAGCCTCCAGGACCTCCACTCCCTTCCAGGTCGGTCAAGTATGTTGGGTTATAGGGAGCTTTGGGTTGTATAGTGAGATGGGGAGGATGTCCCAAGCTGCTCGGCTGGTGCCGACATTGGGTGTAATGATTTCTGAGGTTCCTGCTCTTTGAGTGGTGTAGTGGTTCTTGTAGGTGTTTTGGTGTCAGTTGCTTCTCATTGGTGTCGGTGGTGCGATGTGAATGTATGTAGTGAGGGTTTTTTGGAGGTCTCCTGGTTTTGAATTTCACTCTGGTTTGGTGGGTTCTAGTTATTTTCTTCGATGTCGCCGGTGTTTTTTTGGTTTAGGGATGAGGGTATTAGTGCTTCAGCGCTTTATGGCCATAGAGGTTCTCTATAAAGCTTCTATTTTTGGCCTCCTCAGTGGTACGCCGACTCCTCTTTTTCAACAAAAGTATGATTTCATGGAGGCGATGTTTCTAGTTTTCTCGATGAGGATAGATCTCCAGTTCTCACCGATGATGATGATGTGATGTGAAATGACGATGGTGATGGCAGTGAATCAATTTTGAAAGTGACTGTGTTAGGTCTAAAATATGATTATGGAAACTAGGTTATGTGGATGGCACAATATAATGGTTGTTTGTAATTGAAATTTTGAAAAAATATGCAACTAGAATGGTTTTTCGTTTGTGTGTAACACTGGATGGCTGGTTTATTGGAGGTGTGATGATGGTGGAATTGTTTGAAATTTTTCCATTTTGAAATATGTATGGTGAAAAATTCTTTTGAGAGGTCTTGTATGATGCTCCAAAAAATTTTCTCTATGTTTCCCACTATTCCTCAATGTGGCCTTTTTAATAAAATAAAAAAATGAGTTTGGGGGTGGTGGACTAATTAATGCTTCAAGTTTTACTCTATATTGATCTTTTAAGACCTTGAATAATATTGAATAGTGAATATATTTCCTAGAAAATTCCAATGTCTATAAAATAATCTAAAATGATTGAATTGAAAGTTACTCACAAAAATTTTAATTTTGAATTATTTTTTTTAGAGAGGAGGAATAGAGCCTTTTAGAGTTTAATTTTATTCGAAAAGATAATCATAAAAGAATAAGAGATAAATAGAGTTTCGAAAGAGTGAATTCATTGATAATATAGAAGAATAAGAGGATGAAGAATGTGTATAATATTAATAGAAAGAGGAATAATATCAATAGAAACTGAATAGAATACTTTCTCATGTGAATAATATATTATTGATATATTTAAAATTCTATATATTTGTTTTGGTGGGAGCATGTTACAAAAGATATGAGACACATTATATATCATGAGTTTTTTGATAATAAAATATATTTATATAAAAAATTATAAATCTAGTAGACCATGTGATCAAGAGTGATTATAGATTATACTAAGGATCTATTTTATCATTTTGAGTAGGGAACCTTGTAAAGATATATTGTTCATATTATGTTTATGCCTTGGAGTTTGTGTAGGGTGTGTAAAATTATATTTTAACTCAATTTAATATGTTTCCAAGGTTGTTTAATGTAAAAACATAAAAGGAATTTAATTCACTTATTCAACCTCTATCATTAAATTCACACTACTCATGTGGACCATTTTCAAGTGGTATTAGAGAACTCATATTTTTTTCCAAGATATTCAACACTAAAATATTTAGATTAAATTAGTTCTTATACGATCGATGTTTTTATAATAAATTTCTTTATAATTTATAGATCAAATTAATTAAATTAACTAAATGGGGATTCCCTATTTTGATGGGAAAAATTATTATATATAGAAATATAAGATCATTTTATATCATTTATCAATCATTTTGGATGCACTGGAGGATTCTAATAATGGGTTTACACCCCCATGATGTAAGTGTTATAATACTAGACACTGATAGAGAATATTTAGAGAATTATGGTAATGAAAAAAATTATATCTCATCATCTCTTTCAGAAAAATGATTTTTTTAATTTTAAATAGATTTTTACAAAAAATGTAATTTGGGATAAATGATAAAAAAATTAAGAAGGCTATATAAAAGTGATTCTAGGTAAGCTGTGGTTTTGGAGATTTAAATATGATTATATCAATATGAATTACTATGAAATAGTATATGACTTCTTAACTGGACTTGATTTTATTGAAAGAACCACAAATGGTTTTAGTGAGATGATATAGGAATCTATAGTTGTTAAAAAGATACAATGGTTGTTAAAAAGATTCAATGAATCTTTTCAAAAAAAATTAATAAATATTTTCATAGATTTAAGACTCTCATTTGAATACACTTCCATTGGATGGTTATTATAGAATTCAAATTACTCAAGAACCAAGGAAGGATTTTTTTCTATAAGTAGAGTAAATATAATTCCATAATATCTCTTAGTGTTTTAAAATAATATGAGTGTAATAAATTAGTAGTTTTAAAAGATTTGGATTCTGATAAATAATAATACATTGAAATTTATTTTGAAAACCTTATGTCATTCATTTCAAGAAGTGTGATAAAATAAAATAAAAAGCATCATATAAAATCCTAAATTTAAGTGTTTCATGTATAAATATATTATATGTTTTATAAAAAATGTATAAATTTAAAGGAATGAGAAGATTGTGAAGACTAGGATAAGAAAGAGAGGATTTACTCAAATAATAAATCTATTAAAATTAATAAGTCAAATTATTCTTCAAAATTGATAGGTAATGATTTTTATAAACACAAAACGATAAATTTACAATGTATAATTAAAGATTCTGATAAAAGTGAAGATTAATTGTATTTTGATACTTCATGTGAATTTATAGAGATGTTTTTTATTGAAAAAGTTAATTAGGAAGTATTCACTACTGATTTGAGAAGAAACATTGGAATTGAGTAAGAAACTTCAATCTAGTTCATGAAATGTGAGAAATAAAAGAATTTATTTGAAATACTCGTAATCTAGAGAAAGAAAAATATAATCTAAATAAATATGGTCAATAATAAATCAAGTGAAACATTACATGATAAAAATGAATCAATTTTTATAGATGCTATTTTTATCTTGAAGAAGCAACACACCTATGAGAAGAAGTCGAATTCTGGAAAGGAAAAGAATGCTAAAGAAAAATAAAATGTACATGGAGTAATTAAATTGAACCTTTTGGAAGTACATTGGTAATTGAACAAGATTAAATCTAACTTATATTATTCTATTAAAAAATTTAGAGAAATATTTATGAATAATTAAATCAAAATGTTTTCTGAAAAATCTCAAGTGATTAATGTATGATTTTTGAGAAAAAATATATAGTTTTAAAAAATAGAGAAATTATTGGAATGCTGATTTGAAATTAATATATGCTAGAAATTATTATATAAAAAATCAAGAAAGAACAATATAATTAAGAATAAATTTTTGGTATCTTATAATAATATTCATATAGAGGATTGATCAATGTTTTATTATTAAGAATTATAAGAAAACATATGTTTACATTTATATAGTTAACATTTTTCAATGGTATGTACACATATTATAGATAATACTAGTTTTTGTAGTGTATTTCATAAAAATTAATGGTAATTATATATTAATTACTAATATAACTATATACCTAGAGGTTATGGTATTTGGTGATAAAGGAAGAGTTATCCCACTAAAATAACTAAAGTTGAAAGGCACTATGAAATTTTGGATTGGATATTTAAAAAAAGTTTCAATTATTAGAATAGGTTTGTGGATGGTGTGACCAATCAAATCACTATGATGAAGGTTGTCTCACTATACAAACTTCTCAATTGGGTATGAATTTAATTACTCCAAATTTTCACAAGAAGAAAGATAAAAGAAAGGATAATGCATTGGGAGTTGAAGTGGAACTCAATACATATCAAAAGGATTGTGCAAGGATATTGGATACTTGTCACACTATAAACGATATTCAAATATCATTAAAGACATTGATAATTTTAAGAAATTATCAATAAAATTTTGAAATAACAGGTCACTCAAGATAATAGAAATTGGTTTAATGAACCATAGAGAAGACATAATAAAGTCAAAGAACACTTTATTTATAGGTGAATTGAAGCATAACATACTAAGTGTGTCTTCAAATTATTATAAAGGAAAGAATGTGTCCTTTTGAAAATATGAATGTATGGTGAAGATTTTAAAAAGTTGATGTGTATTTATAAAAGGACACTGAACACATGTAAACTTGGTTTAAGATGGTGATGATGAAAAGTAATTCTACTTGATCTTTAAGGAAGAAAATAAATAGTGGCATCGAAGACTTGGACAAAGTGGTCAATGAAATGTGTAAAATCTTACTCAAATAAATATTTTTTGATGTTTTTATGTCTAATAAGTAAATTAATTATATTTAATTATTATTATAAAATGGAAATAATTTTGATTCAATATACAAGTATAGATTCAAACATATCAATAATTAGAGCTCATTAATTCAGATTTTATGGGATTGTGAGGAAGAAATTGACCAAAAAAGATAATTTTTTTATTTTATTTCTTAATTAACTTTCTCATATTACATTTCATATGATTATGAAACAAAATTTAGATCCTTTGAAGATGTTCAAGAGTTTTAAAAGAAGTGTTGAAAATGAGTGTAGTTTCTCTTTAAAGTAGTTATGGAAAACCAATAATAATGAATACATAAGTGAAATATTTGTTTAATATCATGGATGAAATGGAATTATTCATGGATTAATTACACTATATTCCCTAAAAAATTGTGTTCTTGAATGAAATAACATTATTTTAGTGGAAATTTCCCACACTATATTAAAGGGGCTTGATACTTCCCAATTTTTCTATAAGAAAGTTATAAGTAAAAAAATTTAGATTAGAAATGATTTTTTTGATAATATATTAGATTAAGTTCCAAATTTAGAAATAATTTCAAGTATTCGTAAATCCTCACGTTATTATAGTGAAAGGTTATGACTTTGGTATGTTTGAGTAAAAAGGAGTTGATGATATCTTTATTTTTTATCCTCAAAATGAAAGAGGTTATTGTTTATACTCCAAATAAATATGAAATACTGTGGAAAATGATTATGTGGATGTGATATAACAATTAAATAATGGAGTCACAAATCAATAATCATGTTCCATATGTGAAGATGAAGAAGTGGGAATTTTTGGGAATAAAAAGTAACATTTTGAAAATAATTAAAATTTAGAATACATTCATGTTGATGATGAAGATTCATTCATTTTTAAATAGTGAATAAAATCCTTTTTTACCCATATAAGGATGATAATATAATCAGAAGTCCAAAATATTATTTTAAATCAATGAAAAATTATTCAAACTAAGGTAAAATTGAGGATAAAACACATACAAAATTGTTTTCTCAGACTAAGAAAATACATGTGAAAGAATCTTTGAAATTTAAAGTCTGGATTTAGTATACTAATTAAGAGATATATATTATTGAGAAGATTGATAATTGGAATTTTTTACCTAATCCAAAAAATTATAATTCTATCAGAAGAAAGTAGGTATTCCTTACCAATTTGAATGTCAAACAAGAGGTGATGAGAAATACGATGATACTTGTGTGTAAAAGACAATCATAAGTTGAAGGAATTAATTTTGGTAAGACTTTTGAAATGGATAATATGTTTAAACCCTTATTATATTACTTAATATTTATGTATAAAGAAGACACTTGATCTTCCAAATGGAAGCCAATTCATCATTCCTAAATGGTGAATTGGAAGATTAATTATATATTATGAGACCTTGAAGATCATTTCTTTGAGAATATGTATATTATTTTATATGATAATTAAGTCTATATATGGATTAAAATAATACCTAATAGAATTATTTTTAAAATTAGACACTTTCTTGAGGTTTCTAAAATTTAAGCAGGGAAGAATAGACAACAACCTATACATCAAGTAAGATGAAGAGATATATTTAATTATAATTATCGATGTAGATGAATTAATAATTTTTGGGAATGGATATTGTGTTTTGGAGGAGCTTTTTGGATATGAAAAATATTTCTGTGATGTACCTTATTTTACAGATGAAGTATTTTTTTGGTTTGGGATATTCTCATGTGAAGGATCTTGTTTTCCTTTCTTAAGAGAATTATTCCCAACAACTTTTTAATATGTTCATAATATCTAATTTTAACAATGGTTTTACCTTATTTTCATTGGAACCAAGATATAAAATGAGAAATATAGAAAGTAAATTTTTTATATAGATTTCGGAAAACATATTGGGAGTTTACACTATATGTCTACTTCGTGAATATATTTAGTGTATGATTTTACAATTTATGAAAAATTCCAAAGTTCACATAAATAATTAAATCTTGTGGATATAAATTATATCCATATAAATATCAAAGTTAATGTAAATTATTATTAAAATATGATATCATCTAAGGCCTAATCAATTTAGAATTACATATGTAAATTTGAATGAAATTATTGTTTATAGAAGATAAAAAATAGGTGTAGTCTCCTTTCTTAGAGATTTGTGTATAACAAATAACAAAAAGAAGAAAAGTTTTGTGAACTCAAGTATTACTAAGTTATAATATGTTATTTTAACATAAGAGAAAACACAATTTATGTGGATCAAAACTCAACCCTATGATCTCAAAGTGGATGTGATGCTCCCACTACTTTTTAGATGTGATAATGAAAGATCCAACAATCATTCAAGACATATTGTTTATCATTATTGATCAGAGAACATTGATATATATCAAGTACCACATTAATAAAGAGTTAGTGGATAAATAAGTGTTTTATATCTAATTTAGAACAACCATTGATAAAATAATGAATATTTTTACGAAATTTTCACTAAAGTATTCATTTCAGAAGATGAGGTGGATGATGAGAATAAAACCTAAAAACATTCAAAGTTAAAGTATACTGATTCATTACCATATATTCATTTCATTTGATATTCTTTTTCAAAAGGGAGTTGAACCATATAAATTTATAGAATATGTTAGTGACGTAATATATTTTGAGAGTTTATAAAAGGGGAAAGGATATAAATTCCACATGTGTGTGATTATTTATTTATCATTTTTTAGGAAGGTTGTGTTTTCTATATGTAGGGATAATATCAGAAGAATTATAAAATTGAGGGTTTTGTTAGAAGTTGTAATAGTAGTTTATGTGAGTTACCCTAATGGAAAACATTTTCATTATAATTTATTATTATTATTTTCTATATTGAGTTTGATCATATAGGCTTATAGAGATTAAATTATGATTCATTATTATTTTTAAATGGTAAAATTATGTTTAATAGATAAACCGAATTGTTTCAATTTTATGGTTTAAAAAATAAAAAATGGATATATTTTTTATACCAACATGAAGGAGACTGGTGAGGCCAAAGAGTGTTCAGTTTTTAAGAAATATTCCCTTTTTTGAGGTGTTACTTTTCAAAAAGGAATTTTTAAAAATTAAGTGATGGTGAAGTAGATGTGATATGGGTTTTCTTTTATTTTAATCATATAAATAAAATTCTTGATTGAATTAACAAAATTCAAATTGAAGTTAATAATGGTGATTCAATTGAGGTTAATATATTTTAGATGATTAAAATTAGTATGGTATTCAAAAGATTGAGTTATGGTGATGTTTTGTTATTGCTAACAAGATCACACCACAAGGGAAATGATCACACTGCAGTGAGTGGTGAGACTAAATATGTTATTATGTAATGGAATGTTTCACACCAATATGGATGGATACATTAAGAAATTATGGAATAGGTTTTTATGTTAATGAAATAACATTGTAAAGAAAATTAATTGTGATTTAAATTCTATACTCATACGATAATGGGAAGACATTAAAAATTGAATTCACTTTTGGATTACAGGTTCTATGGATTCATTCAATAGTGGTGAATCTCATTCCATAATGCACATTAATGAAAAAATATAGTGTATTAGGTAAGAAATTATTTATCAATAATGGGAATATGGTCTTATCATGAATCATATAATTATTCTAAAATAATTAGGGTTTGAAAATATCGTTCTTATCTATTTGAAAATGATTTTTAGTTGTCACAACATAATAGAGTAATCACAGAATAATAAAATTAAAGGGTTAGAAGATAATGAATAGAAACTATTTTTGAGTTCAATATGGGAGTTATTTGTTCTATTAATTTGATAACCACTTTATAATATGTAGTTTCACATTTTGATTTATTCCAAAGTCTATAATAGAAGTTATTTCTTAATGTGTAGTAGTTATATATTTAATAAATTCTCAAAATAAATTTTTATTCTTTTCAGTCATATTAAATGGTGTTTAGAAGGAGTTTATAAATCTTATGGATGTAAAAGAAAAAATGATTGTTGAATTAAAGGTTACTCTCTTAAACTTGAATTTGGAATTTATATTTTATAGATAGGGGAAAGAGATATTTCTATAGTTTATATTTATATAAAAAGATAATCATAGAAAAATAAGATATAAGAAGAGTTTGGGAAACGTTAGTGTATAAAGAATGTAGAAGAAGAAGTTGAAGAACAAGAATAATAAGATGAAAAATTATAAGAAATATCTCAATTTTTTTTGAAGGCTAGTTTGGGTGAAGAATATATGGTTTTTATATTTTAGATTCTATATATTTGCTTTTGTGGGAGAAAATTTCCTAGGTCAAGGGAATCATTTTTTGTCATTAGTTCAAGAATAATACCTTCTTGTTATATCCCTCATCCTAAATATTGTGGATTTTGTGATGAAGAGTAATTCTATATCTTTACGAGGTTGAATAGTTTAATTCAGTGTAGTGAACCATGTAAAACATTTTATTTACCTTATGTGTTTTTGACATGGAATTTTTGTGGTTTGAATTCGATGGTCATATTACCAAATTTAACAAGGCGTGTGTCATGAAAAGGTTAAAATAGGGCTCCTTTTATATGTGAAAAATTGGAAAAAATCATTGGAAAAGAATGCTAGGTAAGGGGTAAGGATGAAATTGTAAGATAGTTAGTAGAGTTAGGCTGGTAAATGATGGTGATAAATTTATTTATTAATAATCAACCTAAAAGAAATCATTATATAAGTTCTAATTTTCATATTTATTTTGTAATATTTGAGCCACAATAGATTACCCATTTAACACTTATTAATCATGATAAAATGTTATTAATGTTTACTAATTTATCACTAAAAACATAAATGAGCCATATTTCAAAATTTTAACATTATAAATTTTAATTTAGACTCCATTTAATATAATTAAATTTTTAAATGTGAGAAAAATAAACTTTTAAATTTAAATATATAATGTGTTCAAAACCACGTTTTTCCCAAAAAAAAGTGTCATTTTGGAGAATCAATTGTTCTAAATATTATTTAATATTTATTACCAATTAAATGATTGTAAATTTATTTTTATATATGTTTAAGAATAATATCAGAGTCTTATGTTTTAATACATACATTTATTTTAGTAAAAAAAATATTTTTAAAAGTACCATTCTTTGAAATATAATTTTTTATGAGGTAACTAATATTGACCTTGGTAACTTATTTTTAGAACATGAAATGAAATTAATGAAATTTAATATTTTTTTGATTATAATTAAAAATATTATAATCATTTTATATAATTCATTTATAAAATTGATAAAATAAGATTTCATATAATCATTAATAACATAGAAAAATAATTTTATGATCATTTTTCTTCTATTATATGTTTTCCATTACTTTATTATAACTTCCTATATAATTTTTATAAGGTAGTTAATTATATTGATACCCTCAAATTCAATAGTTATAATATAACTGTATTTTTTAATAATTTTTTTTAAGGTAATATAGTTTTCAATTTAGTTTCATGTTGTTCATACATAAAAAAATTCATCTAGTGTTTTTATAAGGAAAAGAATCTTCTAAAATAATGGTTCATTACATTTAATTCATATATACCTCTATATTTATAATGTATATGGGGTTACGTTCGCTTATCTAATTATGGGATCTAATTCAGACATCTTGTGTTCTCTTTACCCATGGATGTGAATGAGATTGTAAAGATGATGTTCTTTATGATGAGGCAATTTGAGACAAGAGTTGGAAAAAAATTAGAAAAAGTAAAAAAACAATTGGAAAATGAAGACACTATAACTTGAGTTAAGTAAATTTCTCAAGGATTTCCCATAGATACTTTTTTAGTATAATATATACTCTATTGATTAATTCATAGAACACAAATCATGATCCAATAATAATTTATTTATCTTATCTTGCGTGGATAATTATTTATTATATAAATGCGTGGATGATTTGTGATCATATTAGATAATTAAAAAGAATGTAATTATGAAAATGAATAAAAATGGAATTAATGAAATATATATATGAATAGTTATGTTTGTTAATGTTATCACATTGATTAATTAGTATAGATGATAAATATAAATTGGGGTTCATTCCTTTAAAAAATGAAATCATTAAGAAATACCTAAAAGTAATATTCTTCCACTAATGACTTTCATATATTGAATTCAAATGAAACCATTGTTCTACATTCCTATTAACCATAGTTGTGTATTAATTCTACTATAGAATTGTTTTAATAAGAGTAAGGGGTTTAATTAACTAATATTATAATTAAATAAGTATTTTTATCTATCTTGGTGTAATTTTAGAGGCAAATCATTGAGTACATCAAAGATTAGGATTTGAAGGAGGTGAGAATCCACTAAATTGGTCAAGGTGTTTAATTTTATTAAATTTTACAAGAGATTAATCCTACCTAAAAAATCTATAAGTAGTGTAATAACTATATATTTTACAATAAAGAGATTATTGAGTATCATTTCCCATTAGAATATATAACAAAAAAATAGTCCAAGTTAAATTATTGAGGATTTTTGGGACTTGAATAAAATAAAAGGAGATGTTTATTATTAAGAAATAAATAATGTCTAAATAATAAGAAATTTAGATAGAATTATTAATATGACAAGTTTTATTTTTTAGAAAAGTTAATGTAATGTAGTAGATTCACTATTATTGATAGTGAATAATTAACATTTTATAATAAACATAAATTTCAAGTAATGGTAAAGGATATTGAATATAACTAAATTACATTACTGTAAATACTTTTTGTTTGATTCCCCTCTACCTTATTAGACACCACATCAATCAATTTATTGAGGGAAAGATACATATAATTAATTTATGAAAGAATCAAATCCTTTAGGTACTCAATTATTTCATTGATTATTATTCTAAAGGGTTTATGTTATTTGGATTTCAATGAGCTATCAAGGATAATCTCACATATTTGGGTCTTTTATGATTGGTATATGAATTTGATAGGGTGTGGATTATTTCAAATCATCTTCCTAAATGATGAACTGAAGAGATGATCATTGTAAGTTGGTTTGGTTATCCTTAATATCGGTATTCTTTTAATTAAATATTTAATTTTTTTAACCTATTTCAATATTTGAACACTATGTAATGATTTTTAATTAGTCTTTTTGGAATTATTTTGGTCTACTTACATTTAGAAAATTTAAGGTACAGTTATTCACCTATATGAGTCCCAATTTTAATGGATAGATAGACAAAAAACTATATATTTGGTAATTCTTCCTAAATTATTTTTTAGATAGATTTCTTAAAAAAAACTTATTAGGAAGGTTTTTTATCAACAATATATGATAATTTTAATTTAAAGGTTGAATCTGATAAAATTTCTGCCTTTTGTGATGAATTTAAATCTATTATACACATTTATAATGTCTTTAAAAGGAATTGGACTGATCTACTATCATTTTTAATGTTTTTTGGTCATGTGGAAGTTTATTTTAGGAAGAAGATAATAATTCAAATGAAAAAAGTGACAGCAAATTCTTGAATTGGGTAATAATAATGTGTATTTTTTAAATTTGGATAAAAAAGAGATGTCAATAGACATAATATTGGACCATCCAATGATGGTACATTAAATTCCACAGATTCAATTGTGCAAAAGAGGCATCAAGAAGGGAAAGGAAATTTCATGGCCCATCCTTTTGAAATGGGAACTTTAATGGTTCAAACACAAGAGGTTGGAAATCCATCCTAGATCTAAACTCAGAAAAAGGTAACATTTTGAAACACCAATTGGTAAGTTATTATAACTCTTTGTGAGATCAAAAAAACATATGGGTGTTGATAATAAAATATTTAATAGGATTTCTCGAAAGGTAACAAATACAAATATGATTTACAAGAGTAGTAGGAAGATTAGATCGACTCTCCCATTGTTGAGTTAGTCTAAGAAGATCAATCTGATTGTAATGATAGTGAGGAACATATCAACTAATTTAGTGCAAACATAGTAATGAACCATGTGCTTATTGTGGTAGGTTCATATACACAACCACTATAGAAAACAAAACCATGCATGGGTTACTCATACTTATAAAATATAATGGTTAAAAGATCCCATGGAATATGATCAAGGATATATCCAAAGTTATCTAGTGAGGAAGAAAAAGAGAAGTTTATGGGTGATCTTAAACATTGGGTTGATCATTCATTTGATTTACATTATTTTATTGACTATAAATACATGACCTACTATGGAAAATATGAAGGGGGAGATATTATCTTTGATGGATTGGAATACTATTATCTCAAGTATTGATAATGATGGAAAAAATCAAGTTTTTTATTATAATGGTCTCTCCTAGGGATGATTTATATAAAAGAGTTGTTTCTTATTAAATTATTTTCAATCTAGGAAACTTTCAGTTTCCAATATGTAGTTGTTTTTGTGAAAGTTTTGTCGTTAGTTATTTTGAGGTCAATTCCTTGATGGTTACATTTTACAGATCCTTCTTTTTATTTTTTTATGGATAAAAAATTGTTGATTATTCCTATGGTGGATGATTCCACAAGATAAAATTTTTATATCTATATAAGTTATTTAGAAGAATAAAAATATTTGAGAGCTAGTTTCATGTTATTATATGGTAATAAGTTACTATTTTTAAAATGTATTCTTCTTTGAGATATTTTTTAATTGAATGGTCTTTATTATTCTATAGCATGGTAGAAAAAATAATAGGTTTCTTTGTTAATGAAATAACATTTTAGCAGATCACATTTTCTTGGTTGTGGATTATATTATTTGAAGATTTATTTTTATTTTTTTTATGATTGAATGCATGGGATAACAACTCATGTTTCTATATTTTTTTAACATTGCCTCAGATTATATTCATAGATGAATTTGATAACTATGTTCTCTAGTTTGGAATTGGTTTGGGCAATTTTTTCAATGTTTTCCTCACACACTAATTTTTGTGTATTTTTTACTTTTAATAAAAAAAATTTGGAATAAGAATTTGGTTCTATAAATCCATGGATCACACTCTTTTTTTATAAGGGTATGTTAGAATATTGAATCTAGGTTTCTCCTCATGCACTCAAGATGATATAGTACATTTATTAATTAGTTGAGCTAAGATTAAAGTTTAATAACTATTTATCTATAAATATCACAATTTTATTATTATCACCTAGTTACAAATGTTTTTATAAAAAATTTAAGATAATTAGCATGGATAAATAACCAATATATATTTTGGGAAATATTCACTAAAGTTGAGAAGGGAAATAAATTAGATAAATATTTTGTTCTTTTGGTGAAAAATAAGAAAGGAAATAAGAAAAGGATAATGGAAGAAACAAATCCCATAGCACAATCAAAAATCATTTAAATAAATTGAATATTAATATGGAAATCATATAACATTAGGATATTTTTATTATCATGTTGATATAATTTCTACTAGAAATAAATTACAATAAATTGATAAACAAGAATATAGAGGCTTATATATTAGGTATATTTATCACTCTAGTTAATATTTCTAATTTCATTTCTTAAGTATTATATTTAATTATGAAATACAAATTTAAATTAAAAAATATAAAACAAGGAAGTCTATAAAGATTAGAAAAGTTGAATTGTATCTTTATGTTTTTTATGGAACTTGATTTTTTTGTCACCCAGAGAAGATCACAACCACATATTTCATAATTAAAATCTTCTTGTATTTGAAAACTATTATATAGTACTATGTTTTTATATTGGGAATTTATTACATGTATTGAAATAAAAATTTCCAGGAATATAATAATATATTAATACTTTAATTATATCTAAATTAGATATTTTATATGCTAGAAATTATTGTTAAATATAACACATAAAACTTATGTTACACCTAGTTGGGGAAATATAAAAAATGTAAAATGAAACCCAAAAGAATGTGTAAAGGATATAATGAGATTGTTATTAAGACTTTTTGGAGATAAATTGTGTAGGTATTTGATATTATTTCATATATGGTTTAATGAACAATACACCTTTTGGTATTAAATGAGATATAGACATAAGATTTCTAGAATTAGTTCAAAATGATACATATGAACTATATTAATTAGACTATAGATGTAAATTCCCATAATTCAATAATTATAATAATTAAATTAGTATATATATACATATATAATTGGATAATCACAAATGGTATTCTATTAAAAATCTATAGAATATATAAGTTAGGTAGAGAATGCGGTTGAAAAGAAGATAAAATTTGATTCACTTAGACTACGTCGAAAAATATATATACCAATAATTAAATGATTATTAATTAATGTGTCTATATTATTCCTAAAATAATATTTCCTTATACACATGAATGTACTATTTTAAATAAATGGACTAATTCCATATTTCTTATCATGGTGATATCATGAGTTTTATATTCCTTTTGTTATAATCTTATAATATAATATACAAATATAAGATTTGAAACTTAACATTATTGAAACTAAAATGATAAACAATATCTCATATAAGTTATAATATTAAATAAATCAATTATTTCAAATATTTTAATGTTAATATCCAATGTTTTTTTCATGGTTAATTCTAACAATGATATTGAATTAAGAAACTTTAATTTAATCTCTATATATTATCCTAATTTTTCAATGTTTATAATATATTCTATCCATAAGACAGAAATTTAATAGTAACATTAAGGATATATTTATAGAATTAATGAACATATCTATTTGACATAGAGGGAGAAAATTTGCGGCTCAAGATGAATAATAAGATGGAATATGAACAATTTTCATAAGGTTTTAAGGAAAAGAATTCATTTAATACACATATATAGTATATTAAGAGTTAAGAAACAATGATATATAGTTTTATTATCATTGTATTTATTTATATATTAATTTTTTTTAAATAAATCCTAATCCTATAAGGAAGTAGAAAATACAAAATAATGTTGTAAAGTAGAAAGTGGATATGAATATATAATTGGATTCTCTATACCAAAAATATTTTTGATTATTGGTGAAATTTGAAATGATGAAAACCCCATTGGGACAAAAAGGGAATTCTATGAATATATATAAATGGATGGTAAAGTAAATAACTATAATGAAATACTGGTTGCTAAATGTTTTAATATAATCTAATATGTTTCCAATAGAGTTTCTAAACAACATTTAAATTATAAATTCTATAGTACCATTACATGATTATTATATTTTGAAAATTAATATAAAAAATTCATTCCCCAATGGAATACTCTAATAATACCTATTAGATATATCCACAAGGGTTTATTATATAAAATGTAGCTAATATGATGTGAAAGAATAAATTTTTCATTTATGGATTAATATTTTCATTAAGTAATGGGTGTAGTATTTAAATAAAATAATGACATGTGTCTAAAAAAGGTTAGTGGGAGTGAAATAGTTTTCCATGTGTTATATTTTTATAACATATTAAAATCAAAATTGGTCTATGTTTAGTTAATAATTTTTTAAATGTATTTTTATATGAACGTGTTAAATTAATAACCCAAGTTATATGGAGCTAGATCTATTAATATTAATATATGGTTTGCTAAGACTAAGTATTAGTTTATAAATTGACATGGTATTGGAATATTAAAAGTGTAAATGATTGAAGATAGAAGTGTTTCCAATGGAACATGACATAAATATTTTAATGATGATGTATTTAATAAACAAGTTATTATTAAAAATAATATTACAACTTTATATAATTTAGTTATGTGATCTATCACATATGACCATGAATAAAACTAGATTTATTGTTATATATGCCTAAATAATATTTATAAAATATCCGTCAAATCCATGGAAATTAAAATGATCAATAATTATCACTATCTAAAAATAATTGAGTATAAGGGGTATGTTTCTGTCACTAGGAGATGAATGATATCCAACTATCAAGGGGTAAAATAGCCTTAAAATAAATTAGTTTTATCTCGAATCATACTTAGGATATGAAAATGAATAACAAAATCCCATTTATACTATTTAATCAAAGAATATTGTTTACTCTGATGAAACTAGAGAAGTAATATTAATATGTAATATTTTCCCAGATCATATAATTATATATATATAGTGAAGTACCGTAATAATATAAATTGTGATAATAATTAAATCATGTAATTGACAAAAATGTTTAGTTTTTGATGAATGAAAAAGTTATATACATTAGAAATATAATCTCTTGATGGATTTTATTGAAGGAGGTGAAGTCGCAATTTGTAGGGTATTGATAGAGGAAAGCAGGGAAAAACTGATGGTTACATCGAAGTCTCACAAGAATTATGTTTTTCATTTGAGAACATACAATATAGGAACCCAAGTCAATTACACTTATTTTTACATTGTTTTAACACAAATATCCAATAAAAAAACAAAGGTCAAAAACCCTTGTGCATTTTGAAGACTAGGTAAAAAATTGATCAAAATGAAACTAAAAAAACATATTTATTTTATTCTTCATAATGACATACTAAATCCATTCTATCTCTTAAAAATTCATATTATAACCAAGTAAATATATAAAAATGGTTGATATAATAAATCTATTAAGGGATAAATCATGATAAACGGTCTTAACATATGAGCAAAATAAAAAACATGATATCATAGATGGAAAGGATCGTGAATAATGAAATTATACCCTGAAAAAAATAATATGGAATCATAATATCATATAAAAATAGGGTTTTAGAAGAAACACAAAACATGACATAATTATAAGTCAATGCTGACCACTATGTAAATATCACATGGTGGATTGAATTCCATTATAGATTAGGGTTTTTCTCTAATATGATAGATATAATCTCCTGATACAAAAATATTACCCAATTCATTAGAGTGCTATATTGGTGTAGACATAATATCATTTACATTTTTATGTGTTCAAAAAATGTAAATCAAACATAATTCATAAACATAATAATTTCCAATTGAAATCAATTTGTTGAATTATATTTTAGTTTATCATTAATAGAGGGTGTGTCATTATGATTTCCAAGAAATAAAGGATTAAAAAATTCTTAGACATTCATAGTTGAAAAATAAGAATATATGATGAAAACAAATGTCTAACTATAGAGAATATGTGAAAGGAGTTTTTTGAAAGCTTTGGAAATGTACCACTTAATAGGGGTTTTAGGAGAAAGGGTAAGGATTTTTATTAAGGGGTTCAAACATATTAATTTATATAAATCCATAAATTAACTTAAAAGGTATTGTATAATAAATTGATAAGTTTTAGAATCCATGTATGGTTTATAACTTTTTATAGAGTGGTATATTAAATAATGTAATAAAAAAAGAAGTTCGAATTAATTAGAGTTTCTAATCTAATGAAATTGGGAATGAAATATTTAAAACATGTATATAAAGATCAAGGAAAAGTTAATTAAATACTGTATATTTTTGTATATAATTTATTCATAGCATAAAATTATTAACTAGGAATAGTAGAGATAGAAATTAGGGAAAATAAAGGGAAAGAATGTCCCAAAAAAAATGTTTTTCTAGAGATATATCTTACCTTAGTTCTAGAATGTTTCTGAACATGAACTTAACATCTTCAATAATCAAATTATACTCATTAATTAATTAATTAGCAGTTTTTCTCTCTATATTTTATTTTTAATAATTATATTATGTTAATTTAAATTTTTTCAATGAGTTACAATGTTTAATTTTGTTATTCCAAGGGTGTTCATTTTATGGTACCATTTTCAGATCACTTGTTTATAATTGCTCACTTTCTTTTCAAATGGGGCTCTATCTATAGAAGTGAAATTAAATGGTGTTAATTTACTTCTAGAAATTTTTGTTGTATTAAATATCCATATGTGTTCTGACATAGGGATGAACCATTTAGTTAAAACCTCACCTTTATAAGGTTAGTTTATTTAGGTGGTTTTACAAACCATCATGAAAATAGATTTGTTTTATTTAATTAAAAGTTTATTTATAAATTAAATATGATCAAAATAAGATATAATATAATTATTATAATTATATTTTACCTTAATATTTATTCTATAACCATCCTTTAAGACGGTGGATAAAATAAATGTATGTTGTTTTAGGAGGTGGTTATCCTAGTACAATATGAACAACATTTTCATTTTTAGAATATATGAGGGTGCGTAATGGATACTCAGTAACTAAATAAAATTACAATATACTTTTTATTCTAGAGTAATTATATCATGTTGGATGATGGTGGTGAGGAGAATGTAGAAGAAAAAAATAATTTAAAAGAGATAGTTTAAGAATATTACATCTGGAATTTCATATCATCAAATATACCATAAGGATATTTTGGATTTGTATTTTTATAATTAGAAGGATTATAGTTATGTGGTGAGAGTGGTTAGGTGATATTTAAGTAGGTTTTGGGTAATATTCAAGTCTTAGATCATGCATGGAGAAGGGGTTGTGAGGGGTGGTATTTATATGGTGGAGAAGGTGCATTTGAATATTTTTTATTTAGTTTATTATTTTGGCACAAGAATACCATTATTTATTAAGATTATGATTATATATATAAAATATTTCATTCTAGTGAAAGATAATTTTTTTACATCACCCCTTATGCAATTACTTATGTATTTAACTTATAATGTTAAATACCATGTTTTAGGCCATTTCACTATTCACTAAAAATTATACAATTCTAGAAAGTCACAAAAAAATCACACTAACAATTTACTGATGTATTAATTAGAGAAATCAAATAAACTTTATGATAATATTTTTTTAAATAGAATAATTTTTATTTTTAATTAAAATCCATTTTTAAGTACAAGTTTTAATATTATGATCAATTTTTTGACCCTTTGAAAAATATATTATCGTCTCAAAAAAATGATATTATCATTATGATAAAATGTTATATTAATTTATTAAACAAATTTTGAAATACATCCTTTCTTTTAAATCGTTATATTAATTATCAAAATGAAAATAAAACATTTATTTCTTACAAAATTGAAATCATTAATTTATCTTTTTAAAAACATTTATTTAGTTATATCATGGTATAAATATGTTATATTTATATTTTTATAATATAAAATATTATTTGAAAATTCAATAAGAAAGGATAATATTTAAATAGTTAGTTTACTATTCTTAATATTATTATAACTATTCCAACAAGGAGACAAATATTCCAATGTTCGGATTTATAATAGTCATATGAGTTCCCTGATTTCAATAAATACCTCATATTTCATCCATTTTCAATCCATTCTAGTTCTATTAAAGTTTTATATATTTCCATTATCAAAACTAATATTCACCAAATCAATTTTTTAATTTTCATAAAACCACTTTTAGGCTAGAGCGGAAACCCGAACATTAGTATGTCATAAATAATTCAGCGGTAAAATTAAAAATTCTAAATCCCAAAAAAAAATTAAAATGAATGTCACTAAAAGATCACATCAATAAAATCACCAAAAATCACTTGATCTACCTGAGTATCCATACACTGAGGTGAGGCTCGTCGTGTACAAACATTATCTTCATCATCATAATTCCATCACTATAAATACATCACCAATGTCCACTTCACCGATTAACACCTCTGTAAGGAATAAAAACTCCTAACTTCATTTGCATTTCCATCATCAGTCGCCATGCTGCCACAACACCATTGTGAAAACATAAATAATATCCACTAGAAATAGGAATGAACATTACCAATAACCAAAGACACAAAATCTCTTCACTAATATCATTAATGAAGAAACACCAGAAAAACTATAGAAAAAACAAATCCATTTTTTTGTTACTTCCACCACTGATAGTCGCAATCTGTGAAGAGAAAGAGAACCAAAACCAAATTTGAATGAGAAATATGATCCATAACGTGCATGGAATGCCACTGGCTACAAAACCTCGCAACCCAAAACTTTTTTCTTTCTATGGTACCAAATACGATAAGGAGAGGAGTAGATGAACTAGAGGCCAGAGTAAGGATTTGAGCAGTATATGGCTCCAATGAATGAAATCATGTAGGCCAAATCTCATGAAATAAATAGAGAAGAAAAAAACCCTAAAGGGAACAAACCAAAAACACCATCAAAAGAGCGAAGACAATGGTATTGAAGTAGAGGTGGAAAACCATCCACGCATAGAGCCTATGTGAGAATGAAACAAAGAACTCTGGGAAAAGAGGTTGATGAGAAATCAAGTCTTGGAGAAACTATAACTGAATCCATCATCGAAGTGTGAAAGGAAACCCTACCAAGAAGGCAAGGAGGATAAAACCAAATATCCACCGATATGTATAAAGGAAGTGTCACCGAATGAAGGGGGGACCCTAGATCTGAGAGGGAACCATCTATAGAGGAGACATCCCAGGTGAGAATGATGCCTTTATCAAAACTAATATTGTATTATTAATAATATGTTTTATTTTTATAGTGTTTTTCATGAGTGGGATCATTTTAAGGTATTGATCATATCCAAATATTAATATTATAGTTCTCGTATATTCTATTTTTATACCTTCATAATATTTTCAATTATTATAGATATATTTATTCTCACAATATAAGGTTCAAATTAATAATATTTTTTTTGGATTTATAATGTGGTTCATGGGTTCTATATAATACAACATTATTAAATGTGACATAATTTTATAATTAGAAGTGAAATTTCACTTATAAAATTCTGATTCATTTCATTTTTTCACCTTTAAGAAAATTCTGAAACAAAATTTATTTAACATAATAAGATAAAAAAAGTGATAGTACTTTTGATTAATAACATCCTATATTTCAAATGTCTTCTCCTCACACGTTTTGTTTCACTATATTACTTTGAATTATTGAGTTTTTTTTTGTTTTATATCACTATGTCTCTATGGTGCAAGATCATCACTGGATACTCATAATAAGATATATAATTTTCCAAATATCCCACAATTGATCTCTGCACATAAGAGGGATATGGTTTGGAATTACTCAAGAGGGATACATGTGACACATCATGTACTTTATATAGGGTTTGTGTTAGTGCTAGTCGATTGCCCACATCTCTAATATGATCAAGAATCTCAAAAGGGCTGATGTTCTAGGGACTTATCTTTAACTTTTGAAAAAATCTCTTGAATATATTCCATAGAGATATTTGAATTAATAATTTATCTCTATCCTCAAACTCGATGTCTCATCAATTATTGTTATTTTAAATCTTCTTTCTACATTGACAAACCCTAACATTCTGATGAATGGTCTTGAGTTTTTTCACCATTTCATCAACAAATTCAGGTCCCACCTTCTCTCTTTCTCTGACTACATCCCATCAAACCAATTTTCTACATGTCTTCCCATAATGGTTATCATATTGATCCATTTTTATTCTTTATTGAAATATATTTTTATTTGATAACTATACCGGAGGAATATATTGATCCCATCATCCTTTGTAGTCTATCAAGCATTATCTCAATATTTTCTCAACATTCTAGATAGTCTCATCTGAATGGAAATCAGTTTGGGGATGATAAGTCATAATTATATTTAACAAAATGTTTAGATCTTGTTAAATTATCTTCCAGACATGGAGGAAAACCTTGGATCTTGCTAGGATATAATCAATTATAGTGTTCCATACAACCTCACTACTTTTATGATGTATATTTGTTTATGTTGAACAAGTTAAAAGTCTTATCGAATAGAAAATAAATGGGAATTCATTGTAATATGTTCCACTGAAACCCATATAAGATTATTTCCTCATGATTTATTTAGAATACTAGTGAAAAAGTAAAAGTTATTTTTTCCTACTTCAATATTGGTGTGGGTAATGGTTTCATAATCCCCTTGTATTGTTTTCTTCATTCACTTGTTGAAATACCTAAAACATATACATATGTTCAAGAATTTACTTCTTTATATTTCCCAAATAATATTTTTATTGATGATCTAAATGCATCTATATACCCCATGGATAGATAGAGATGACTGATATATGCGCATTATTCAAAAAAACATTATTTAACTAAGGATTTTATGGCACACATAGTCATGAACCAAGCCTTATAAATCTATTTTATTCAGTTATAAACTATGAGGATTTTACTTTTATTATAAATTTCACCTTCTTATATATTTCTACATCATCCCTTTGGTCATATTTTACCTATTCCATATGGGATAATATATAAATAATTTGATAAAGGAATGATGTTGTTCCTTACTTTATGAATCCCATGTCCATCCTTCTCATTCCTAAGATGATAAGATTGCTATGAATTCTCATCATTGATTTAATTGTATGTTACTTTTTACATATATCATCTACTAATTTATTTACTTTCTCAGGATAGTGGTGGATTAATTAATGACAGTCCTTAATCAATTCTACATATATTCACTAGTGCATATTAATATCATTCAATGTGAGTATATAATTTAAACTCTGATAATTCATATATATTTTACACTTCTACCCATATTGATAATTGCACAAAATATTCAATGTGAATATCAATAAATAAAACTCCAGATCATGCATTATATAGTTTTGTTCATGAAATTCCAACTAATATGAGGCGTAGGCTATCACTTGATCATTCTGTATGTGAACACATCCAACTAACTTTATTGAAGCATCCATATATAGAATGAAATATTCCCCACTTGTTGGTAGCATGTGTATTAATATAGTTATAAGAAACTTTTTCAATTCCTTTAGACTCTCTTCACAGTCATTGATCTATAAATACATTACTCCCTTTTAAGTCGGATTACTTAGCATATTTGAAAGTAATGATATGTTTCTCACAAATCATTGATAATATAAATCAAGTCTAATGAAACTATTGATCACTATTACAGATTATGGTTTGTGCCACTCCTCAATATACTTTATCTTATAAGGATAAACATATATTCCTTTTCTGGTGATAACATTCCCTAACAATGATACTTCCTTCATCCAAAGATCACTGTTATTATATATTTCACATTACTTATCCTTTATAGAATTCTTTATCATAATATTTAAATTCCCATCATGATCATACTTTCTCATAAAGTATATCAGAATATAAATTATAAGGAGTACCACAAATGTTTTTAATTAATCTTGAAAGACTATATTCACAAACCCTATTAAGATTTATAGTGCATTATTGGTTATAAAGGGAATCATTATAGACTCATAGTTTTCATACCTTGTTCAAAATAACATCTTGTGAATATCCTCTTTATTCACCTTTAATTGGTAATATCTTAATAGATGGTCCACCTTAGAGAAATTATAGGATCCACGTAATTTGTCAAATGAGTCCTCAATATGTGGTAGGTAATACTTAATCTTATTCATGATTATACTAACGTCATAATAATCAATATAAAGGCACATTGACCCACCCTTATTTCTAATGAATGAGACTGGAACACCCTTCAATGAAGCACTCGAGTATATAAAACCCTTATCCTGATTATCTTTTAACTACTTCTTCAGTTATTATAACTTAATAGTGGAAATTCCATAGTTATTCTGGGAAATGGGTCAGGGTCCAGGTATAAAATCAATTTAGATCTCAACATCTTGTCCTAGAGGAAGACCAAGAAATAATTCAGGGAATACATTAATATAGTCTCTTACAATTGGAATGTATTCAAGAAAAAAATTATATTTTGTCCCAATAGTTTGATATAATCTTTATTACATATAGGAAAATAATATCCATTCTTGACAAGTAGATTCCAAAGGAGATACATCCTCCTCCTTACACAAGTACATAATCATAGTATGAATCAAGACATGAAGAGTGATATCCTTCTCCCAATGATGAATTTGTATAGGGGAAACAAACACATTACCAATATAACATAAAATTCAACTAAAGTATGTTTGAAAAGGTTAAATAGAAGGTTTAGTACACAAACATTGATGGGTGAGTAGTTCTACACTAGTGATGCAATAATAGCACCATTTTTTGTTGTCACAAATAACTTAATGACCATGTTTTGAGGTGTAGTTTTAATTGTTTTACTAAACATTAATGAAATGAATGAGTGTGTATAAATAAAATCACATAGTATGTTCACTAATCTTGTGTGGATAAATAACATATCTATCACCACATATTTTTCAAGATCCACCTTAGTAGTAGTAGTAGCACATTTCCTACCTTTCTTTCTAGTCCTTGGAGGTTATTTAGATTGATTTTCTTTGATGACTATTGGATTATGTAATTGGATTCCATAATGAATACAATTCATATTATTGATATATTAGACTATAGGCCGAGTGTTGATAGCAACTTAGTTTTCTTCCACCACATTCGTGGGACTCTTTATCTTCCTTCAATAATTATTTTCTTGATACCCTCATTTTTTAAAATTTGAATCATATCCCAATTCCAATGAGACGGTTTTTTGGATTATTTTCCAAAAAAATTAACTCATGGGTAGAGGGGACTTTATTCTTATATTGTATTTATAAATCAATCCTCCTAAATAAAAATAAATTCTATTCTTTTTTTCTCCAACCTCATGCGACTGCTTGGATTCACCCATCTGCGTCTCATACTTGAGGGAAAAACTATTCATAGATATAAAAGACTAAAATTGGAAAATATTTTGCAAGAATTATATTTAATCCACTAAAGAATAATTAAACTTTAATTTTTGAATTGATCAAAATATATAGGTGTACCGTGAAATCCTTGAAATGTTTTACTTATAGGCTCTGATCGACTCATTTTCCTTTTTATTCAATTTTAGGAACTCCCTCTCCATTTTAAGATTTTGATATCCTAGAGAATATTTACTAAAATATATTTTCTTAATTCATTCCCATTCCATGGGATTGATTTCCACATTATGCTTCATGTTTTTTATCTGTGTCCACCACTGATCACAAACCCCCTCTAGGAGATCAAAATCTAGTACAAAGATCTATTATTATGAGAATTGGAAGTCATATAAAAACATCTTTGTAGAGTTAATAAATTCATCCATGAAGAGAGTATTAGAAGACCCACTTGGGGTTGTAGGACTTTTTAATAAAGGGATCGATGATGACAAGATCTTTATATGGATAAGGCTAACATTCCACATGATTCATGTTATTATTCATATCTATTGTCAGTTGAGATAGTACTTATATGATGTTCTCATATCATACTTTAATCAGGTTAGTCATATCATTAGGGAAATAGTAAAATTTCCAATAACATTAGTTTTTGGAATGGTTCCACCTATTTCCCATCATTATCTAAAGCAAATAAAAATTAAACCAGGGATCAGAATAAATAAGAAAAAATATAATAAAAAGGGAATTATGAACATAAAATGAATAGATAATGAATTAAATATAAGTACTAACTTATGAGTATCTAGTTTTTAATCAGCGATATCCATGGTAATTTTTATTAAGTTTTCTATCCTAAAAATCTATTCATGTCCATAATAATGGTGTGTGAATTATTTTTAAATTTTCATAAGCATATCCTTCAAGACTGTCAAAATAGGTGTGATGTAATGCCTCTTTGTCCTAAACCAGGTACATTTAGAGTTAACACCCAACAAGTACATTTAGGGTTATTACCCCTATATATATCTGTACTAGATCCACATCCACTTGTATTATCTATATGGGGATTTAATTCATAGAAACTTACCAGCCTATCATTTACCAAAATTTTAAGATGATTTATATACATAAACATATCCCTAGGGTTCTTGATAAATTATTTTAGTCACAATCTAGATAATTAACTAGAACTTTATCTGATACTAACTATAGTGACCCATGTCTTATACATATATTATAACATCATTTTTAATATAAATATCCAATTAAATCATCCCAAAGATCATGTGGCCTGGTGCCTTTGTAAGACTAGGATAAAACTAAATCAAAATGAAAATAAAATAAATATTTACTATTTTCTTCCCTAGAGTAGGCTCCTATATATCTTGGATCCCCTAAAAGTGTATAGGATAAATGGGGAATACATAAAAAATGGGTGAGATAAAAAGAGCATTAAGGGATCAAGTAAGATAAAGGAGCATAACATATGATTCAAATGATAGAAAATTATAACATAAGAGGAAATAATCTAGAATAATTGTATTGTAGAATGATCTAAATAATATGGAATCGTTAGATCATGTTAATATATGAATGTGGTAGAAATATAAAAAATTACATAAACAAAAGTCCAAGCTAGATGCCAAGACAACATCACATGGTTTAAACTATACAATCATGGGTTAGGTTTACTCCCCAATCCCATAAATATCATCCCATAAAACACAAACATTACCCAATACATTAAAAAACTGTATGGGAACACCATCGTAACATGAAAATGATTTTGTGTGTCACAAGTTTAAATCGTTCATAAATCATAAATATAAGAGTTATCAATGGGAATAAATGAGTTTCATAATCACATATTTCTGAATAACTAGATAGACCATCATAATTGTTTCTCTAAAAAAGGGATAAAACATTCTTATAAATTTATTGGTAAAAAATAATTATAGATCATGAAATTTAATGTCTGTGTTGAGTGAACAAGTGAGAAGAGATTATAGAGGACATTGGAAATGTACCACTTAAACATGATTTTAGAGGAAATCGTAAAGAGTCTTCAAATAGGCGGAAAAGAATATGAATTTCATTAAAACCATAAATTAACTAAAAAGTTTTTCCATAAAATAATGATCAATTTAGAAACCATGGACGGTTGAAACTATTTTGTAAAGTGCTTCATTAAATGGGGTAAGTAAGAGAGAAGTTCCATTTAATTGAGTTTTCTTATCTAATGAAATTGAAAATGGAACATATAAAACATGTATATAACCATAAATCAAAAGTGAATTAAACTAGGAATATGTGTATATGTATCATATTTATAAAATGAAGAAGAATTAAATAAGATTAATAGAATGAGAAATTTTTAAAAACAGAGAGAAATAATACCCTAAAAAATATTGGGTTGTTTTAATAGATCTTTTACATTAGTTTTAGGATCATTATGCACATTCAATTGACAACCTAGTTGTGACTAAGTAATTATATAACATGTTTTCAATTATTATATATAATTTTTATTATTCTTGGATTATTATTATGGATTTATAAAGGCCTTTTATGCAATGCATACTAATACATCCATGTAAGTGCATAAGATTATTGAGATACTACAATGTTCTATGGAAAATCAATATGAGGCTACAGCTTGAATAACATGAATGGTGAAGTTAAAGAATATTTGGGTATTTATGTTTGATGATTGAAGAGATAGTATTAATAAAATAAAAGATAAGTATTGTTGGATTTAGGAGCACTGTGAAAAATAAATTTGAGAAAAGGTAAAGTGATTCAGAAGGGTTAGATGTCAGCTGAAGATGTTAGAAATTTATTTGAATGATGTAGGGAATTTTCTAGATCTGTGTAGCTGATTCAGAAACATATCTAATTCATCCATGTAGTTGATTAAGGTAGTTTAATCTCTTCATGGGCATTTCATGTATTCTATTTAGAGGTGTAAGAAAATCATGTAGCTAATTTATCCATGTATCCAATTCATGCATCCATTTCAATTATATAAGAAAATCAGATAGATAATTTACCCACATATCCAATTCACATAGTCTATTAACAAATGATAGAAAATAACATATTCATTTCAATGATGCAGCTGATTGAAAACCACATAATCAATTGAAACATAGATAATTTTAGTGACATAGCCATTTATTAAATATGATGACATATTATATATTATTAAATAAGCGATATTTTAGGATAAAAATATTTATATATCATGTAGTAGATTTAATTCTTAGTCTTTAGAGGATTTAAATAAATATTTGAATAGTAATTCAAACCTGTTCAAATGGGAGATAAATTGGGGACTGGTTTACTAAATTAATTAACATGATCTTCCTATCAATGATTGTGGGATATATATAATTAATATATGAAAACAATAACAATGATATTTTTAGAATAATAATCATTATTTTTTGGAATATAAATAGGTGGTGTGGGTATAAAATAAATATGGATAGAGAATTTATGACTCCTATGATTAAACAAAATATCATATGAGTGACAGATACATCCAATATCAAGGAGAAGAATTACATGAGTTGAAGATAAGAGTCCCCAAAGGATATACACTTGAGTATTCTAAGAAGCTTAATAGAATCCAAATCACACTAGATCTAGAAGAATTATTGAGACCAGCATTACCTTTTTAGTTCTTATGGAAGTACATGAACTTGATTGATATGTAGTATATAGATCCCCAAATGGGACTCAAGATTCAATTTTGTAGGTGTGAGCTTATGATATCTTGTAGGAATATTAGTGGTACACCATGGGACTTAGTATTGTTAGTAATTTTACTTTCCCTCCTTGTAACAACTTTCATATTGTGAAGAATCTGTATCCATATTGAATAAATGGTTGCAACAAGGAGTTGTATTTTTTTCAACCACATAAATATTGTTTTCTATGTTATATATCATTATTAGTTCATATGATGTGACATTGTGGGATATCAATGAGTTGATTAAGAACTTTAACATGTTTAATATGATGAAATAGAATTAGCTAATTTTTAAAATTTGGCTACAGATTCATCCCCTCTCAGTGGTTCATCCTGCCTAGGGAACTTAAATTGGTATTAGTGCGAGTTTACCTCTAAATATCATTTATTTTTTGAAGATATAATATGATTATGATTTTAATGACATCATATAACTTATAAAAATAAAGTAAAAAAATTGTGAAGTGAAGAAGAATGGAAACTAATTACAAAATGAATAGAATTGTAATGGAAAAGGACATATAACAATTTAATTACATAAGAATAATGTGATGAGTTTAAAGGGTAAAGTTTATTCATCCTTATTGTGAACCCAATTAAGATATTAAATCAATATAAATTCCTTTTATAATAATAAGAAGAAGAATAAGTCATCTGAGAAGTAGTGTTCTATAGCCAAGGTAAAAATTAGAATATTGGGAAGAGAAGAAGTGTCTTGGAATCTTACAACTAAAATGGGAACCATGATGAAGGACCAAAGTGATATAATTAAAGTAATTTCCCAAGTAATTTTAAATAAAATGTCCATGAATAAAGAGTTTAAGTATGACATTATATAGACCAAATCCCAACATTGTGAAATGATGAAATCAGGTAAAGATGATATATTAAATATGAATTTAATGGGTAACCAGTTTATAGAAAAAGATATGAAAACAAGATACCCTAAATAGGGGATTAATAAATCTAATGATCATAAAATTATCCATATAAAATCTATCTCAACTTATGCAACAAAAAGGAGGAATACAGATCTGAAATATTGATGTAAAGTATTGTTGCACAAAAAATATAGAATTATGGTTCCATAAAATATGAAACAAACAATTAGATTTTATTGTAAATGATTAGGGAAAATCACGAGTCGATGTTTCAAATCCATCAAGCCAAAAGATGTTTGAAAAACTCTTGAAGTGCCAATATCTCAATCAAAGAGAGACCAAATGAGGTATGAATCTAATTGTAAAAGTTTCATTTTTAACCAAAACTATATGGAAAGGTATTTCAATTGTAGGATTTCATGGAAGGGAAAAGAATCCATAATTATAATATCCACTATTATAACTTATAGTGAGATTTATTTTCCAGAAAAAGTCATATTAATGTAGAAAATCAGTTCAGTGTTTTTGAGGTTGAAAATGAACCATAATAAATGGCATATCAATAAAAAAATATGCACTCATAAAAACACTATTGAAGTAATATATAACTAATCTATAAGAAAATACATGTGTTTTCTCCAGTTATAAAAAATGTGGATAAAAATTTGATGGTAACTACACCATGGAATATGTATTCCTAGATAGAATTTTTTCTATCAAGTAAGAGGTTTTAAAAAATGGTACTACAAAAACCATTATGTGAGAAAAGAAGAAGTTGAAAAACGTACTAAATCTAAAGGGATAACATGGTATCAGAAGATTATGTAAAAACTCTTGAGAAGTTATGCATAACCAAAAACTTGAAGATCCAGAAGGCTAATGTTGAAAAATGTATTCCTCACAAAGAAGAAGTTCAAGGGAAGAAATAATATGGTCAAACAGATGAGGCTCATTACAAAAAAATGTTTCCAAATAAATATTATAAAACTGATATAAGGAAAAAACAATAGCCTAGATTTAGAGGAAGACCATAGTCTAAATATAATTTTGATGAAACTAAGAGGACCCTTTTTATTTCTGATTCATATATGTGTTTGAAAGTAAAATACATGGAATTAAAATAGATTTTTGAGGCTGTAATTACTAAAAAACACATATATACTGTCCTTTATGGATTTTATTGAATTCCATGAAATGTAAGAAAATATTTCTCCCCTTGATGCAGATAACAATTTTATAATAATATATCATTATAATGAATTCTTGAGAATTAGGAATGTTTGGATATATTTCAAACCAGGGGCTTGAGGTATACATTGACATTCTCATCAATAAATATTAAATTTATTAAATATATTTATTAATGGGGAGAGCTTTGTTGATAACAATATGATAAAAAGGGTTATTTACATGATTTCTATAGGAACTATTTTGATAGTTTGTTAATATGTGTGAAATATCATGTATTTCTTATCATAACATCCCACATCATGATAATTGATAATTTATGATAATTATATCACATCCATGGTTGTGTATGGATAGAATAGAAATATTTGGTTGTATATCTCTTTTTTAACACTAGTTCTTCCAAAATAGACATTGAGTAGACAAAATAATTTATATTTTCTAAGAAAAATACACTTTATAACCCATCTATCAGAAAAGGGAAAGATAATATTATGTGACTTGAAATAAATAAGAATAAATGAGGTGTCCCTCAATTAAACTTTTCATTTGATTATCAATAATGAGGATAAAGAGTGAACCCTTCCAAATAACACATGCTGAAATACAGTGTTGTTATTGCCAAAAAATTAAAAGATGTATATTGTTTCCCAAGAAAGTACTGAATTTGTTTTCAATGGTTCAATATGTGTTGTTGATGATGCAAGGAGGATTATTATTGATTCATTAAGGCCTTGTATTTCATTCATGATAATACATTAATATATTTTTATAAGATGATTGAGCTAAGATCATGTTCTATAGTAATGGAAATTCAATAGTATAACTTAATAAATAAATTGGATATTTTTAATATAATGTGAAAAATTAAGAGTGATGATTGATGAGATCATATTAAAAAAATTAAAGAATAGTGTTTTGGATTAACAAAATATATTATTTTTTTGAGAAGTTTTAACGTGATTGGAAATGGAAGGATTGTAGCTGAAGAAGGTAAAATTGTCTTTAAGTGAAGTTTAGATTTTTAAAAAACCACATATCCAATTCCCATAGGTGAATATCCATATATCTATTAAAAATATCCAGTTTAGTAGCATTGTAAAATCACATAGCTGATTCAACCACATAGATGATTAAAAAAGATGATTTAACAATGTGGGAAAATGATATTACTAATTTATCTATATAGAGGATTCACATAGTTAATTTAGCCACATTGGAAAATAATGTATCCATTTTAGTGACATAGATGATTGAGAACCAGATAGATGATTGTGACATAAAATATTGTAGTGAAAAATATCCAGAATATGTGTAAATCAAGGTTTTCATTAAAGAATCTAGATTTAATCACCCAAATATTTATATATCATAAAGATTGAATGTTGAGTCTTTAAGGGATTAAAATAAATATTTAAAGAGTAATTAAAATGAATTTATAGAAGAGAGAAATAAAAAATTAGTTTACTAGTCTAAATGAGGCGATCATTTGACTAAATTTCTCTGGATTTTCATAATTCAAATATGGAAACATAAATTTTATATATTTATAAAAATATTGTTGATTATTTTGTGAATATAAATATGTCGTGCATGTATATATAAAATAAGGATAGAGAATTTATAACTCTTTTTATTAAATAAAATATCATCTGATAGATCTATACATATTATATCAATAATAAAAATATGGTTAGATAAAACCATGAGTCCCAAAATGAGATTTAAATTAATATTTGAAGAATTTGAGGAAAATCCAAATCACAACTGATCTAGAAGAAGTCTTGAGACCCACACAAATGCTGATATTATTAAGGAAGTACATGAGAAAGCTTCATCTGACAATTTCATGTATAAATATCACTCTGATGAATGAGAATTTTATATTAATAGATCATATTTTAAGAGAAGTGGTGGACTCTAGTGGGACTCTGAAGCAGGAGATGACTTTTGTGGGACTTCGAAGTGTATGATGGCCAATGAGATGATGGTAACACTATGGGATACAATATAAATACTCTACTTGCAGAATTAGTATTCACTTTTATATATTGGAGAATTCCATATCTAGTGGACTCTAGAGTGGAACACTATGTGACTCATTGTTGATGGTTATGGGACTTTTCTAGGTTGTAACCACCTGCATATAGTGATGAATTTATAACTTAGTGTAATAACCAATTTCTATAAAGGGTTGGATTTTATGCCAAACGTTTTAGAAACTATGTGTCGTTCTATATCTCATCATGTAAATGTTTTTGGTGATACGTTGATATATCATTGAATGGATCTATATCCTTAACATGTTCAGGTGGTTGAATTAAAACAAGAGAATTCATAAAAAGATACCAATGATTCACCCCCCTCTCAGTGGTTCATTAGGCATGGGGCACTTCAATACTGAATATTAATATCAGAACTATTAAATAATTAATTAATAACCTTTTAATCTATATTGTATTTACTATAATTAAATTATATTAATTTATAACCTTTTTAATGACATATAATTTTTAATTTCACTTTTCTGAGGGTGTTTGGTTCATGGTTCAAAGGTCAGATAACTTTTGGATAATTATTCAAGATCATGTCAAATTGGAATATAACTGACGATTGAAAAAAAGTATTCACTTCATTCAAAAAAATAAAATTTTCCATATAACCATATGTGTTTGAACATAGGTATGTTTCATATAGTTAAAAATTTAACATTATACTGGTAGTTTATTTAGGCGGTTTTACTAACCATCATGAACTAGATTCGTTTAATTTAACTCCAAGGTTATTAAGAAATTATAGAATCCAAAAATTTGTCATAATATAATTATTATCATCATACTTGAACTTAATATTATCTATAAAACCATCCTTAATGTTGTGTATAAAAAGAAAATACGTTGTTCATGTAGGCGGTGAACCCACCATAATATGAATAATGCTTCTATTTTTAGAAGATAGAATGATAGATAATGGATATTCCATTTAAAATATTAAAATTAGAGTGAATTTATGAAATTTATTTCATTATTTCTTATTGTATGATTGAGTTGAGATAAAGGTAGAAGAAAAAAATAAGTGATAGTTTGAGAATATTACCTCTTGAATTTCATCTATTGAAATGCACCTTATGTCACAATGGGATTGTTATTTGTAGAAGAAACAGGATCTGAGGGACAAAAAGATAGTGGTGAGAGGAGATTTGAGTAGACATTGGGTAACCTGAAAGGATTATAATATTTTAGGATAAGGGGTGGTATATATAAAGGGAGGGGAGAGTTGTTTTATAATATTACATTCAATAGTCTATTACATTGGATCAAGACAACTAATAGTGATGAATATTGTGACTACAGATATTAAATAATTAATATGAGTTAAAAAAATGGGTTCTTGAATTACACATTATGAAATTAATTATATATTTAACTTATAATTATAAATACCATATTTTACTACATTTCACTACTCACCAAAATTTAAATAGTTTAAAAAATTCCAAAAAATCTTCACAACCATTTTTTGATATACATGTTACAAAAATGAAATCCATTTATCAATTTTTTTATAAATATGTGAAATTTAATTCTTCCTTGAATTTTTTTTTGAAAATTATTAATTTAGATATTTTGATAAATTATATGACCCTTTAAAATTATTTAATGGTATAATAAAATTAATTATCATTATAATACATGTTATTATTAGCTTATAAAATAAATTTATGAAGATGAACTTTTTTATTCACTATATTTGAAATAAAAATGAAAATAAAACATTATAGTATTATAAAAATGAGAACAGATATTTTAAAATTTTAAAACATCTTTTTTATTTGTATAATGAAATAATTTTTTCATATTTTTATTTTATAAGATAAAAAAATATTATTTTACACATTCATTGGTGATAAATCTCTTCAAATGATTGGTTTATTGTTCCTAACGATGATATTAATATTTAAAAAGTAACATTGTTATTCAAATGGTCAGATTTGTAATAGTTAAATGGGACCCATATTTATATAAATTTAACATATTTAATTAAATATTATTTCTACTAAGGTTTTATATATTTTAAATTTAAATATTAATATTGTATTATTAATATTCCATTTCATTTTTATAGTGTTTTTTTATTGTGATCATTCTGGGGGATCGAGAAGATACAATATTTTAAACATTATCTTATTTTATATTTTATCCCCTTTTTATATTTTTAATTATTATGGATTATATATTTTCTAAATTTAATTTTAAAATTAATAATATGTTTCTGGTTTTATAATTTCATTCATGTTCTCTACATAATAATCTATTACATTATTTAACACAATTATATAAATAGATGTAAAATTCCATTATAATAATTATTTTTGTTTCATACAAGCTGTTAAAAGTTAATTTCTAGATCTTATATAAGTGGGATTGTTATGAGTGTGGGAACCCAAGATCCAAAACACAATTATTATTTTTTGATTACTACATCCATTATATAGTTTGACATATGCTTGATTTATACTTACCATGGTGGTAACCCAACCCCTATATGTACTATATAGTGTAATGTATGTAGATTACATATTATATCAAAAGTTTTTAGTAGTTAAAATTTATAATGATAACCTTGAGATACTATAATAATAATATTAAATATTTTTCTAATGGTATAGAAACAATAATATGATGCAATATTGATTATTTCTGACTATCAAATTCTAGAGGTTTATAATCATTGAGACTTTTTATCATTAATTCTACAATTGGTATTCTCAAGTATATGATATCATGGTGATTGACCTATTAGTAGGAACACCACATTCTTTTGGTGTAATTATATATTCGTATATATATTCATGTGAACTACTATCATATGTTGAGAACAATGTTATTATATAAAAGTAATCAAATAATTTGATTCATGATAAAAACCATAACAATTAAAGGTTGGGGTGAGGTATCATGGGTTAGGCAAATCATTAATGGCATTACATTGATAATGACCCAAACATGCTTTTCCCTTCCTTATATAGAAAACTTATCTATATCCTTTTAACTCATATGGCTGTGGCTTCATCAAATTCATGTATATGGTAAAGGAAACAAATTAAATATTATTTAGTTAAATATAGGTAAATATGTCATGGAAGGATAATTAGACAAATTTTTCATTCTACTTTATGATATATCAGGATATAAAGATATTATATTTTATAATCAATTTCCTTAGGGGTTTTCATGTCTATAACTTATCCTCATCTCTTTAGGGTCTGTGTTGTCTTTCTAGATACCATAACTTGTTTATGAGGAAGAATAACTTCTAGAAATTTAATTTACTATTGGTTTAAATAATATATACCCTGAAGTTCTACTAAATTAGATGAATTGGAGTTTAGGATAATGTGGGTGCCACGTTCGTGGGTAGGTGAATTTACATGTTTAAATCATTCTAAATAAATAAAATAAAAAATAAAATATATATTCTTATGCTTTAGAAAAATAATAATTGAATTGATATCTTAGAGTATTCACAATTTATTTAAGTTTAAATAATATAATATGATGAAATAAAATTAAAATTAATACTAATTATTCAAGAATTGTTAAACATATTCTGGATGAATAAGCCAATTTAATTGTTTATATTTCATTAGGTGACATCTGTGAGCATTTCAAGTGAGTGATGAATGGTTTTTAGAGTTTATAATATATTAAATTTAATGAAAAAGTGTTTTCTATTTGGTTATGAATTTTTCGATTCCTTAGGGACCTAAATGTAATTTATGGAAACTTATACCTAAGTATACATGTATATTTTATCCAAAAAATAACATATTTACCACCATGTCAGGTTTTTTCTCTCCACATTTTCATTTTATTAAGTATTATAGGGATACAGTTAATAAGAATACATTAATTATCCAATTATTTCTTCAGGAATATTATTTTTCATGTTCAGGTGATCTAGTAATAATTAAAATGAACTTATTTCATTCATGTTATCACAAGAAGAATATAGATTGATAAACAAAGAAATATTGGTGTATCTGTGGAAAATCTATAGGGATCCTAGAAATGCCTTTCAAGATAAGATGATCTGACATTGAGTAGAGAATTACAAAATCACTTAAATTTATGGGGTACTGTTTCATTTATTTTCATTATAATTTTGTTGTCTTTTGAGGAATCTGATCACTTGTATATTGGTTCTTATGTTATTATATAGATTAGATGAAAATATTTTGAAAATATTGACACCAAAACCATATATTATTTCAATATTTACCCATGGTATTACCCTTATCTATAAATTTACCTTGGAGGGTTTTCAAACCTCCACCATGGCATCATTATTCAGAGAAGAGTACTTTCAATTCACTGTAATTTATTACCCCGCATGGATTAGGGTTTGGTCAGTTCTAGGGATATGTTTTTAATTACATATCATTGTGATCATTTTTATTTGGTTACTTATTCTTGTAGATATCTTGAGAGTGGGTTTATCAAATTAATAACATAATATAAGATTATTTATATATATTTGGGATGATCTTACACATTTTTTGCATTCTATTATACATTAAAGAATATTGTTTCTGAATTTTTTCATTGTATGCTGATTTGGTTTAATTTCATGGGACATACAAGATAAAAATTAATGTATGGGAGTCATAACCACCCATGTAGAGGATTATTGTATAGTTCAAGACTCATTCATAGATTTAATAATTTTTTTTAAATCATTCTTAGTAAGAATACACGTTACCATTTTCATGATAGTAACTAATTAACATTAATGTATTTAACAAAATAGAGAACAAGGGAATGTTATCTCATATTTTATCCAATTTATTATTTACTTTTTAGTTTAAATTCATATAGTAATTCACTATAGAATGTAAATTTATCTTGGAAGTTTTATCAAATGAGAGGAGGTGGAAGATGTCAAAATAGAGATATTAATCCCATGAAAGGGGAATTCTATGTAGCCTTATAGAGGGAATATAAACCTATGTATTTCTGTGTCATTATTTAAATCAATATTAGTATAAATTTTATAACTTATAATACCATGTGACAAGTTTCAATCCATGAAATTTTAAAATAAAAACATTATGTTCAATACCGTATACGACAAAAACCATTGATCTTAAACAAACAATGAAATAACACTATATGGTTGTTATAACCTAGCCATTGGGTTGGTCAGTAAAAATAGGACAAACCAATATATGATATATATATATATATATAAAGTACAAACCAAATAAAAATTTATTGATTAATTCATAGAAAATAAGAACCCAAATTTTAATAAGGTCATTTTATTTTTCCCAAATACATTTTATTCACAAAAATTAATACTTTTTATGAGAAAATATTAATATTAATTAATGAAAATCTTATTAATTATATTTTATAAAAATGAAATCATTTTTTAATTTTCATTCATTAATAAACTCTTGATAATTTTTTAGAAATTTGTTTAAAGATTAAAATTTTAATGAATAGGGAATAATAATGATTTTTATTGAAGAATTGTTTTTGTTTCAAAAATTTAAATAGTTAAATTTTGTTTTAAAATGGGTTCCAAGTAAAATTAGTTCTCCTAAATTATTAACTATTTAATTATGTTCATTGTAATCAATTTTATGGTTTATTTTGGTATAAAGAACTTGTTTCCCGTAAAAGGTTTTTTTAAAACTACTTTTATGGAGGCATTGTGTTTTTATCTTAATAAAATATATTAATTAATATTATTGAATTATTTTTATGAAATTAATATATTATATATTCAATAAAATGTTTTATCAATCATCTAATTTTTTTCTTAGCATGGGATAACAATAAATCGAGTTTTATAGTTAAAAATGTAATTTTCTAAAGAAGGTTGTTGTCATGTTTTAAAAACCTCTTGGAACATGATTTAATTCCACTTATAGAGATTGAATAAAAATGGATTACATATCAAGAGTGTGGAGGTCCATAGTTAGTAAATAGGTCCCTTTTATTTGTAGTAATTATTAATAATTATCATGGTAAAATTTATCACCTCAGTAAAGGCTAAATCATGTTAAACTTGGTTAATAGTTAATGTTAAGGTCAATATGTTTCATATTAAATGTTATTTTACGAATAAATGTTTTTCACATATAACCATAGGCCTCATATTTAATTTTTTAATGGACACTTTTCCTTGAAAATGTCTTATATAATATTTAAACCATTGAAAATACCAAATCCCACTCTCACACTTTTAAATATCTATTATGTGTTCACACATGGGAAACAATTTGTGGAAAAATATTACTGTATATTATGATAATAATAATATTATTTTAATTTTGTAATTTATTTCTAATTTTTATTAATAATATAATAACGTTAATTTTTACTCAATGTCGATAAAATATTTCTCCAATTAATAGAAAAAATGATTTAATGGTATAAAAATTAATATAATTTGAGTGATTTATTTCATTACATGAATTTCATAGATTACTATAACATATATCTGTTGTTTTAAAGGATTATATTCTAATTAAATTTTAGTTTTAGTGTCTTTAGTGTCAAATTAAATGAATAGTGTAAAAATTAAAATTAATGACATTTTATGAAAATATTATTTTATTAAAATATTTAAAAATCATAAAAATATTGAAATTGG